>OY748327.1:34636692-39636692 GCA_963556525.1 Cochlearia excelsa
ATGTTTGTAATCGCTTGTTTCGTAGAGTACATATATGAATATAGTGTAATTTTTATTATTTTCTTATATTGACGAAAATATACAATTTTTTGGTTATGTAGATTTTTATTTTACGAATAAGATTTGGATATATTTTAAAAACTTTGTTTTATATTTTCCGAGTTGTCGCAAAAAAATTACACGTATATATTATACATAAACTAAAATTGATTTAGTCTCATAATAATTATCATTCGTGATTTCAAATTCGATTTGTGATTTTTAATGACCCATTACAAAAATTAAAATACAATATAACCTTTATAAATTAATACCCGATTCGTTAATACCTCTCTAAAATAATAATTTTTTCCGGTTCCAAATTGAATTTTAGTGTAATTTGTCTCTCTATAAATTAATAATCACTGTAAATTAATAACTTTTTGAGTTTTGGTGTGGTGCCGACATTATTATATTATAGAGGTTTGACTCTGTGGAAAACATAATTTTTATTCAACCTAGATTTTAAAAACTTAATATCTACGATTTTTCCTAGATCTAAATCTCAAATTAATTTTAAAAAATGTTTCTCAATTACTAGATAAGATCAAGTTATGATTTCTTTTAGATATTATTATTTGAATTCTTTTTTTTAAAATAAAGATGTAATAGTAGTCTGTGTTGAAGTGTTTGGAGCAACTGTGCAGAGCAGGATTTGCGCTGAGCTGGACTGAAGAAGTTAGATGGTCCAGAGAGATTCCAAGATCTCAAAACAGAAAGGATAGCCAGGTGATCTCCTTTGTTGTTATAGTTAATGCCCGATATTCAGCTTCTGTAGAAGAACTTGAGACTGTTTGTTGGCACTTGGCAAACATGAGATCAGATTTGGTCAAAGTAATGTGCAAAAACCAGTAGTTCAACGTCAGGTTTCTCGAAAACACTATTGCAATAGGCCGAAAGAGACTAGTTTGAGTCCTTTTTGATGTGAAGACCCATTGAGACTGTTCTTTTGATGTATCGAAGTATTTGTTTAAGTAGCCCAAAATCAGAGATTGTTGGGGTGTGCATTCGTTGACAGACAAAGTTGACTGCAAATTGAATGTCTGGTCTTGTTATTGTTAGATACTGCAGTTTTCCAGCAAGGCTCCTGAAATAAGTGGGTTCATGGAATAGCTCAGATTCAAAGTTAAATAGCTGGTGAGGTAATGGAGTTGGCATTGAATTGCAATCTGATATTGTAGCCCGGTGAAGTATGTCTGAAGCATAAGCTTTTTGATGAAGGAACATACCACTCTTGTTTGATACTATTTCAATTCCAAGGAAATATTTTGGATCTCCAAGGTCTTTCATATAAACCTATTGTGAAGAGCTTGAAGTAGTTCTTCAAACAGAGCTGAGTTACTCCCTGTGACAAGTACGTCATCATCATATAGTAGCAAGACCAAGGACTGACCATTTTTGTGATATGTGCATAAAGATGGATCAGATTTGAAGCAAGTGAACCCAAAATCTATGACAAAGTTACTGAAGGTGTCAAACCAAGCCCTTGGCGCCTGTTTTAGTCCATACATTTTGTTAGACGACATACATGATTTGGTATCTTTGGATCTTCAAACCCTGCTGGTTGATATATCAAAACATGTTCTTGTAGCTCCCTATGGAGAAAGGCATTTGAGACGTCTAATTGTCTGATGAACCAACCTTTTGAAGTAGCTACCTCTAGTACCATCCTGATTGTTGTTGTTCTAACCACTGGGCTGAATGTTTCTAGGTAATCCAAGCCTTCTTCTTGTTCAAAGCCTTTTGCAACTAACCGAGTTTTAAGTTTGTCAACAGTTTTTTTTCGAAAAACCCACATTGAGCTTAGTATGTTCATATCTTCTGTTAGTGGTTACAGAGTCCAGGTGTGAAGCATGTGGATACGTACCATTTCATCAAGAAAAACTTGATTTCATCATGGATGTTTCCTTGCAGTTGCTAGTGTTTTTTGTTCTTCTGTGGAGAATAATGAAGTGAGAAGCACATACTTAGTGTTTGGTTTGTAGATTCCTACCTTTGCTCTTGTTGTCATGGGATGATTATTGGTTTGAGGAGAGGTGGTGGAGAGCTCAACTTGGCTGGAGTTTGAGTCTCCAGAATCAGATTGTGTAGCAGCCATATCTGATTATGTTTAAGCTTCTTGTTGTGTTTCATTCAATAATATCTTTGCTTCATCATTATTTTGGGGCTCTTGTGATGTATCTTGTTCTTCATGTATGACATGTTGGGATGTTGTTCTTTGTGTATATGGAGAAAATATAGGTTGATGATCAGAAGCGTCTGGTTCTTCCAATGGCTGCTCATTTGGCACATGAAGATCATTGTGACTTTGCCATGCTTGTAGTATAGGTGTAGTGTACTTGGGAACCATGTTTTTGTATTGTTGCTTGAAGGTATATGTTTCTTCATCAAATACAACATGTTGGGAGATGTATACTCTCCCTGTAGGAGGATAAAGACACCTATATCCTTTGTATTGAGAGTTGTACCCAAGAAAGACACACTGCAAGGATCTTGGTTCAAGTTCGTGTTGATTGTAGGGTCGCAAGCAAGGATAACATCCTGACCCGAAGATTCTCAACATAGAATAGTTTGGTTTTTGACTGAACAGAGTCTGAAAGGGGCTTTTGTTGTGGAGGACATGTGATGGAAGAAGGTTGCTTATGAAGACTACACTGAAGAAGGCTTCTACCCAGAACTGTAACAGAGTATGATTGTGAAACATCATGGATAGACCAAGCTCAATAGGAGGCCTATATATTTTTTGGCAATTCCGTTTTTTGTGGTGTATGAGGGCATGATACTCTATGTATGATACCTCTTTCAACAAATAATATTTTCAGTTGATTACTAGTGAATTCACCTCCTCCATCACTTTGAAACACTTTGATCTTGGTGTTGAACTGATTCTCAACCATGTTTTGAAAAGACACAAAAACTGAGTAAAATTTAAACTTTGCTTTTAAGGGTCTAGAGAAATTATCAACAAAAATTGCATAAAACTTGAATCCTTGATTAGATACAACTGGTGAAGGCCCCCATAGATCACAATGAATCCTATCTAGAGGGTGAATCACCCGGGATTCTGAATTTAAAAACTTTAACTTAGAGTTTTTCCCCATCTGGGAAGGCTCACAAATTGGAGAAGTTCTACTACTCTTATTGACTTGTATTTCCTTGCTGGTTTTGAGATGTTGAAGAATCTGAGAGTTACCGTGGCCAAGACGATGATGCCAAGTATCTTCTGAAGTTGAGCAATGACGATTTGAATAGAGAGCCACAAGTTATTGGTTCTTCAACACATATAACCCATTATTTATGGGTCCCTTTGCCACTACTTTCTGAGTATTGAGTGTAAGATTTATTATATGGGGTCACACATATATCAATATGTGATAGAATCATTATTTAATAAGTCAAACTTATGTGGTCACTTTTGTAATAAAGTAAAAGATTGGAGGCATAAGTGTTATGGAAAATTAATTGTGGATGCCTTAAGTAATTTATAATTTGATGAAGGGCCGAATTATAAATTAGTACTCTATATAAATAGAGGGTTATGGTCCCCAAAGCAACCCTAACCTGAAATACAGAAATCTCTCTGCATCCCATCACCAGAGACCTAAAGTCAAATTCAGGGTATGCTTTGGAAGATCCATAACCAACTTCAGATCTTCAACCACAGATTCATCATGACTAAATCAGGTACGCTTCCAATTATGTTTGATCATCAGAAACTGATATGGCTTTGCGTTTATTATGATATAAACTTTAGGATTAATATCCAACAATTGGTATCAGAGCCACCATATTCAGTTTCTGTTTGATAATCAGGTTTTATCAAAAGAATTTTCAGAATTTATTATATTTATTTAAAATAAATTCGAATCAGGTTATTTGTGAAAAATTGAGATTTTAAATCTGTTTTTCATCTAAAGAATTCTCGGATTTGTGGTTTATGAACTCAAGTTTTAAATCTGAATTTTATACTTGTTAAATCTAGTTTTAGTATTGTTCTAAAGATAAAGCATGGTTATATCTTCAATTAAATTAAGTTTCTGATTTTTTTTTTAAGTAAAGTTCATCAAATTCAGATTTTAAATATATGCTCATTAAAAATATTTTGATCAACGATTAAAATTTTTTGAATTTTTCTGAGCAATTTCGGATGAAAAGACAGCCTTGGCGACTGTGTTTTTATAAATTTTTAGAGTTTCCTTGAAACTAATAAGAAAAAGAAACATTAAACCTAATGTTTCATTGTTTTTTTTTTAATAGAGTTTTTGGATTGGGCTTTATGGCCCGTTAGGAGAATTAAATTTAAAACTTTAATTAAAACTTGTTGGTTTTGGGCCATTCGGTTTGGGCCCAGACCCTTTAAAGAAATTGATCTAAATATAATAAAATTGTCGCAACTGGGGATCGAACCCAGGTTTCATTATCTGACCAGGAAAAGGTTTCCCTTTCCTAAACCACTGTGGCGCTTAAGTATTTCTGTTATGTAGTTTCACAGACTTATTGATAAATGTCTGAACAGAAATAATAAAACAATTTATCAAATCAATAATTAAATTAGATTATACATGTTTAATATTTGAATTGGATTAATTGATACAAGATGTCTCCAAAGAGACCTCTCTTGAGGATATTTTCCTTGAATAATATTAAATGTTGTGTGTATGTTTTCCATGCGGATATTTAATCGGCCCAAAGGAAGATTTATATTTGGCCGGAATACATACACATATGTGATAATAAATACGTGACAATTGTTTGGATTAAAACATATGAATGATAATTCGGCCCAAAGGAAGATTTATTGTTTACTATGGATTATTGTCAGTGTTTGATCGTTGCGGTAATGAGAGATATGTGACAATTATTTGGATTAAAACATGTGAATAATAGATCGGCCCAAAGGAAGACTATTGTTTATCATGAATTATTGTCAGTGTCAGTTCATTGCAACAAGAGTACCGCTAGTAGTTAATATTACTGTCCAAAGACTTGATATTAATGTTACATTTGGTATCTTGGGTGGGACGTATAATCATTCATAACTTATTATTGATTTTATTCGGTTAGTGAGCTAATGATTAATTAAGGTTCTCTTTTAAGTAAATATTATTACATTTATAGATAAATTTAGGAAATTCCAACGTTTTCAGTTTTCTACTTTAAATAGTAGAAATAAAGTTAAATTTATTATTGGGTATATATATATATATCTTGACATTGCATTAAAGTTGAAATAACTTACTTCTCTTTAAGGATACCGGCGTTGCTGAGTATAATACAGTTTATGAGAAGTGATAAAACTTTAATTGTATTGGCCTGATTTTAAGCATAAAACACCAATTTGGAAAACTTTTGAGGTGGTGAGGAGATCAAAGATCTCAATCAAGTTCTTTGCTAAGATTGATTTGAGTTTCGTAAGAAGCGATACAGCGGAAATAAGCATGCTTTTGCATCGCTTTAGTTCGATGAGGTTTCATAGCAAAGGAAATTTTAAGAAGTACATATTGAAAATATCTAGTATTGTTTCAATCGAAACAAGAAAAGACTAAAGCACTTATACGGTTGACACCTCTAAGGTTTAAGGTTTAAGAACGAAATTTTGAGGTTTTAAGAATGATGATGCTAAGGGTCCTACACAAAAGAAACAAATTTGAGTTGTCAATACTTGTTTCTTTTGTGATAAAGTTGGACACATTAAGAAGGATTGCCAAAGATATCACGCTTGGCGTGAAAATAAGGATTAGTTTCTTGTTATGGTTTGTTAATAAATTTAGTTTGATGAAGTACCCAGAAACACTTAATGGTTAGACTCTGGTACTAAATCCTAACATAAGTGTTTCAATGTAGGATTGCCTAAGCTACTGAAAACCAACTAATGTTGAAAGATACATTTAATATAGATAGTGGTTTTCATATGCATTTGGAGGCAATCATGCACTACAGAATATTGTTTAAATTTGGTCATTTTCTGAATTTGAAAGACAACTTTGGTGGTAACGTCTTTTAGACGTAATTTAGTTTATTTGCTTCTTACTTAGACAAATCTGGTTATTCTTGTCTAACAAAGAACAAAGTTGTTATTTTGTCTTTAAATTCAAAATTGTTTAGGACCGAAAAATGAATTTTGGATGAACATAGTCTTGGTAAATTCGACACTATAACTTATCAGGAATAAAGTTGAAGTGTTGAATTAAGGGGTACTAAACAAAAGTTTGGAAAATGCAAATTCATGAACCTTTTTTGCACAAACACCTAAGTAACATCTCTAGAAATAGAGTTGAGCATCTCGTGTCTAATGGTATATTGAGTTCGGTAACTTCACAAATTTTGATGTTTGTGTTGATTGCATTATAAGGAAACAAACCAAGTATAACGAATTTGATGCATTAAGAATTGTGGAAGTCATTAAGTTGATACATACAGACAATTGTGAGTCGTTTTATACTTTATGTTGAAACGGTCAAAATACTTTGTATCATTAATTGACTATAATTCTCGATATGCATACTTATTTTTTATTCATGAGGAACTTACAACTCTAGACGTGTTCATAAAGTTTAAGACTGAGGTTGAAAACCTACTCGACCAAAGAATTAAGACTATCAAATTACTATGGTCATTATGATAGATTAGGAGAATAACGTCTGGGATTATTTGTCAAATATCTAGAGGAATGAGGGATTGTACCACATTAAACCATGCATGGGTCTCCCAACATGAGTGGTATGCCGGAAAGGCGCAATCGCATTCTTAAAGACATGTTAAGAAGTGTGATTATTCATTACACCTTACATGAATCACTCTGGAGAAAGGCATTATCGACTGCATCTTACATTCTTAATATTATACCATTAAAGCAACTGCGTAAAGCTCCTTATGAGCTTTAGATTGACCAAAATTTAGTCTAAAGCATATCACATTTATGGATGTCCACATAAGGTTAGGCTTTATAAGCTATTTGAGATTAATTGGACTCCATAAGTGTGAGTAGTTACTTTATTGGTTATCCGGAACAATTTCGAACTTTTAATTTCATGATCCCACATTGAAATATTTTGAGACGGAATAATTACGTTCTTTGAGGACATTGAATTTAGTGGGAGAAATAAAGTTAGAGATATCATCTTTGAGGAAAAATCGACTTCGACCTCTCTATCGATTCATATAGTTGCTTTGAATAAAGCAAATCTTTTTCCTCAAGTTGATAATAAAGCTTTTCCTCTAAGTCAAGATGATAATGTTATCTAACATTAAGTTCAAATTCAAGATCCTCAAGAACTAGTGCAACAAGATTAAGTTGTTTTTTGCAAATTCTTGAAAATAAGGAGAAATACTAGTTTGGGTGATTATACAGTATTTCTGATAGAACATAAAGAAATTAAACTCTACTGGAAGAATGATCTTTTCAACTTCCGTAAGGCTGTGAGTTGTTCTAATTTAGATAAGTGGGCTATAACATCTAAGGAAAAGTATTAGTCAATACTAGACAATAAAGTTTGAGTTCTTATTGAATTACCAGAAGGAAATAATCATATTGGTTTTAAAACTAAGAAAGATTCGAGTGGTAATTTCCAAGAATTTAAAGTTCGTTTAGTGGCTTAAGGCTATACTTAAATGGAAATGATTGTCTGTTAAGATATCTTCTCTTTGGTAATCTTGGAGGAAGTTTTTTTTGGATAATCATAACCCATGTTGCACATTATCATTTGGAGTTTCATCATATGGATTTAAATACGGTGTTTCTCAATGGTGACATTGATGAAACTAAAATATATGATGCAAAATTAAACTTTGTATTGATTCAAAGAAAATTGTTTGCAACTTAAGAAAATCCATCTATGAGCTAAAATAAGTTTTCCGTCATTGGTACCACAAATTTCATGAGGATATCATCTCGTTCAGTTTGTGAAATGAATTTGGTTGAGAATTGTGTGTATCAAAACTTCAGTGGGAGTAAGTGTACTTTTCTGATTTTGTATGTGGAGACATACCACTTGCCATTAACAATATTAACATGCTAGTGAAGCATCTTTTGTATTAGGGATCGAGATTCATCGAGACATGTCTCGAAGAATTCTTTGATAACACAAAAGAGTTATATTGATAAAGTACTTAAGTGTTTTGACATACAGTCTTGAAAATCTGGTGATAACCCAATTGGTAAAGGAGACAAATTTTGTTTCAATCAGGTATTCTAAAGAAATTTTAGAAATTTAGGAGATGCAAAAGATTCTTTATGCATCGGCATCAGGGATTTTGATGTATCTAAAAATGTACGTGTAAGGATATTGCTTACATTGTTGGAGTTTAAAACATGTTTGGGTAAGCTAAATATGGACTAATGGAAATCAACCATAAAGGTCATAAAGTATTAAGAGAGAATAAATGTTATATGCTCACGAATCAGACATCAGAAAATTTGGAGATCATTGAGTATTCTGATTATGATTTTATATGGATGTCAAGCTAATAGAAAGTCTACATAAAGCTTTGTAGTAATCTATAAGCGGTCCAATAAGGAATTGGCTGAAATATTGTGTCACTTGGTTGCGATTATATATAGAATATAAAGACCAATAAAGTTTTCTTGTGACAATAAATCAGCGTTAGGTACAACAAAATTTTGGTAAAGTCTGTTGACGTTAAATGCCAAATTATAAAGGAAAAAGGTACAAAGTGAAAAATATTTTTCATAGAACATTTAGAGACAAACTCCATGATAGCAGATCCTCTTACAAAAGTATACGCTAAAGGTTTATCATGCGCATATTGCTCAAATGGACATTTCGGTGTTCGAGGATCATTCGGTTTAGTGGGAGTTTGTCATTCGGTTTTAGGTTCTATGTTTTTGGTTGTGTTTATACACATTTTCTGATCAGAAATAAAGTTTTAAATAAGGTTTTAAGTTTGCACTTTGTACAATAAAGTTAAGGATCTCACTAAAGTAGGACCAGTTGAAAATTGACATGTATTGATCACTCTTCATGTAATTTTCATGCCACACTTTTCATAAATGATCTATGTCATTTAGCTGTATTGATTTTCGTGACCATGGAAGGTTTTGGTTATGATTGTTATAACCAACGCCGCTATGATCCTAAGTTGATATGGTTAATGGACGAGATTGATATGCCTTGAAAGTAATGACATATGGAGCTCACTTAGGTTTATCACTTTTTGGATACATATGTGACCCAGTGGGAGATTGTAAGATTTATTATATGGGGTCACACATATATCAATATGTGATAGAGTCATTATTTAATAAGTCAAACTTATGTGGTCACTTTTGTAATAAAGTAAAAGACTGGAGGCATAAGTGTTATGGAAAATTAATTGTGGATGCCTTAAGTAATTTATAATTTGATGAAGGGCCGAATTATAAATTAGTACTCTATATAAATAGAGGGTTATGGTCCCCAAAGCAACCCTAACCCGAAATACGAATCTCTCTCGCATCCCATCACCAGAGACCTAAAGTCAAATTCGGGTATGCTTTGGAAGATCCATAACCAACTTCAGATCTTCAACCACAGATTCATCATGACTAAATCAGGTACGCTTCCGATTATGTTTGATCATCAGAAACTGATATGGCTTTGCGTTTATTATGATATAAACTTTAGGATTAATATCCAACATTGAGATCAATCACACATACTTTATTAGCATCAAAGTATACTCCACACGGATAATCATCACATAATCTTTATACATAAAGTAGAGATTTTTGTATTTCTGGGTAAACCAGTACTTCATTTAATTTGATATTACCTGTTGTAGAGGCAAATGTAGCAGAACCAACATGGGTAATAGGGAGATAGGTTTCGTCTCCTACCTGAATTGTAACATTACCTTCATATGTTGTGGAGGATTGAAGGTTGTTTGCGTTGGCGGTGACATGAGCCGATGCATCGGAGTCTGGGTGCCAATCTCTCCATGAATCATGAACTACTTGTAAGGCAGAGAAGGCTTGAGACACATTTCCACCTTGGTGGTTGTAGTCAAATCTCGTATCAGCTTCTCATAAGATCTCAGCTTAGAATCAAAGGTTTCAACTTCTGAAACTACATCTTGAAATGTTGGTGCAGACATTTTACCCAAGGAGCTCTGTATGATTGCTGTTATTGGGTCATAGTCTCTGCCTAAGCCATTAAGAAAGCTAAAGATCTTCATATAGTCATCAATAGGTTTTCAAATGGAACTTAAGGAATCACAAAGAGATATGAAATCTCGACAGTATATAGAGAAGGTTTTTCCCTTTTTTGTTATGGTTTGGAGAGAACGACGAAGGGAAAACTCTCTTGATAGACTACTCTTATTAACGTTTCCAGCTAAGGAAAGCCATATATCTCGAGATGTTTGGATATTATGAACATACCTGAGAAATTCTTCATAGAGTGTGCCAAATAGCCATGTCCGGATGAGTTGGTCTGTGCAGAACAATGACTCGTACTGTGGATTTGGAAATTTGGTTAAGATATCGTCTGTTATCGGAATGTTAGTCTTCGACGGCGTAAGGATAATACCAGTAACAAATCCAATAAGCTTAAGGCAAGATAACAGAGATTCAAACTGTTATTTCCATAAGAGATAGTTGGTGGTTTTAAGTTTGATTGTGACATAGTGTGTTATGTAGATATTATCTGGGAAATGGTAGGAATCGGTCATTGATGCACCTGTTATGGTTTACAATGACTCTGATACCATGAAAGACTTTAGAAAGCTTATAAAGATAGTGGTATTTCTGAATAATAATAAATGAATACTTATGACTAGGGTTTTACAGAGGTTTTATAGTGACAAAATGAACAATCTAGAATCAGGTCATCCTTATCCTTGAATATTTGTATTCTGGCCAAGGTTTTATAAAAGCAATAATCGATTGCTATTATTACCGTTGATTTGATTTCTTGTTGTAACATCTTTTGCAGGTGCAAGTAAAAGATGATTTGTGTTCTTGGTCATGTTGTGACATGTGAGCTTCTTTGTGTTTGGGCATTCTTTGTTTTAATTTCTTCTTGGGCTTTATCACTTTCAATAACCGTGTAATTGCAAAAGCGTGTAATGTTTTAATATAGCAAAAGTTTATATAATACTAGTAAATGTTTTAAACGGGAACTAATATTATCCCCGTTATTTTATTAACAAATACATATAAAAGACACGCAACAATATATGGTATCAGTAAATAAGTGTACTTTATTCATCTATTAAGAAATATAAATAACACATTTTTTGTTTTATTACATTGCATGAAAAAACATTTATTTTAAATTAATAATTAGATAGTGGATCCATGAAGATAACAAATAATTTATCATAAAGATTTTCTTTATTTTTCAAATAATTTTACGTTTTTATTTTTTCTTATTTGTAATTTTTTTATTGATTATTTCTTAAAATATTCTTCAATTTTTCTTTTTCTATGTTATTTTTCTTATTTTTGTTTATTTTATTTTTCTATATTTCGGATTATTTTATTTTATTTCTAATGATTTGATAATTAATGTTAGTTTTTTTTTTGTTTTATCTCAATATTATTAAGTTTCCATTTTATAAGATGTCTACGTATCAATTTTAATACACATGCCACGATCTGATATAACCATTACAAATGTCACGATCTCGTGAGTTATAATTATGCTTATCAAGCTCATCTAAACGCGCTCAGTTTTATATAATAAGATTATTTGGTAATTAATGTTAATTTTTTTAATTTATAAGTGTTTAATTTATAAATTAAACATTGAGTGTTTAATTTATAAGATTTCCATATTTTAAGGTGTTTTCATTTTTTATTTTTTTCTATTTTTTCAAGAAAATTTCTTATTTTAATAATGACAAATGTCGCGATCTAAATTAATTTTGACACGTGTCACGATATGGTGAGTTATAATTTCCTACGTGTCGAGCTCACGTTAAACACACTCACTTTTATATAATAAGATATATACATTATTTATCTCACTTTTATATCACTTTTTGATATGTTAAAATTCTAATTTTCTGTAATAGAATTTTGTAGATTTCTTGACCAACAATTGTAATTTTTGTCCTTTTTGTAAACCTGATAAAAGATTGATGGTCTGAGAATTTGTATTTCGTAGTATTAGCCGATTGTACATTGAAATCACATATTTATTGTACGTTGAAATCACATATTTCAATGATGTTTCCTTCCATTAGTTGATCTCCATACTTTTGAATCATTTAGTGATGTACGAATCCTTGAATTGTATTTTCCTTTAAAAAATAATGATTATTGTTAAATTACATAAACAATAGATATTGTATTGAGAGTATTTTTTCTAATATTTACCTTTTCATCATTAGTAGTATTTCGACTCACATAAGAACATTATTTACTTTAAGATTTCTAGCTTCTCACTTTCGAATAACACGAACTATCGTACGACGTTAAGGACGATTCGATCTAATTGATTTAGTGTGAAGTAAGATTGTTGTTTTTAAAAAACTATGGAACTCATATTTTTCTCTGTTTGAGTTTTAAAACAAAGGAAATTAAATAATAGTAAATAGAACAAAGAGGAGATCACAATGAAATTTTGTATTTTTCTTATTTTTTGTTTTGCCTTTTTTCTTAAACGTTACCTTTTTTCTTCTTTTAAAATTATTAACATTTTTCTAAACATTATTAACATTTTCCTAAATTATTAACATTATTAACATTTTTTTCTTAAACGTTATTAACATATTTTCTAAAAATTATTAACATTTTTCCTAAAAATTATTAACATTTTCTTTTTTTTTAATTGTGACACGTGTCACGATCTGGTGAATTATAATTAAATACGCTCACTTTTATATAATAAGATTAACATTTTTTCTAAACATTATTAAAATTAGGGAAATTAGGGTAGATATATGTTATTGAGGTGATAATTGGGAAAAAAAATAGTTACTATTTCGATGTCATAAAAATACATTAATACCCCTAAACGTAAACTTTCCAAATTGATTTCAAATAATTTAAACCAACAAATAATTATAAACTCTGACAACAAGCCGCTTCTCCTACGCTTTAGTCACTTCAGTTTTTTTTCCAACCGCAAAAGTTATCGACCGGAGAGAGAAAATGGAGAAGAATAAAGGAAGAAGAAAATCACGCCGGAAAGATTCCTCGCCGGAAAAAACAATAGCCGATATGGCCGCGGAAGTAGCATCCTCGAAGAAATCGGCCGCGGAAGTAGGATCCTCGAAGAAATCGGCCGCGGAAGTAGGATCCTCGAAGAAATCGGCCGCGGAAGTAGCATCCTCGAAGAAATCGGCCGCGGAAGTAGCATCCTCGAAGAGGAGAACGAGGTTCGTTTTCTTATTGCTTTATGTAAGCGTCAATGGTGTTATCATCTCGATTTCTCTTCCCGATTTCTCTTCCTTTTAATTTTCTAATTATTCAAAATGCTTATTGAAATTTGGATTATTGTGGGTTTAGTGTTATTTTGTTTACATCTATTAGTTTCGATTAATCGTGTGTTATTTGGTTGTTGGGTTTTTAGGCAAAGTGGTTCGTCCCTCTCTCTTCCTCTGCGTATGTTTGTTCGCGGCCACGAACCTGTGAACAATAAAGTAAATTTTTATTTCAGTTTGAATCATCTAGAAGTTATCAAGAAAGCGTTGGACGAGGACCAAATCCATACGCTTCTTGATTCTCGCCTTGGTACGTTATTGGGGATTGGAAACAAAATCGCTTTCTCTGTTAAGTTTGCACACTTCCTCCTATGTCGACAAGTTATAACCAAAAAGACTCATGAAATTTGGGTCCTTTTTGGCGGTCAACCAATAAGGTTTTCTCTTCGAGAGTTTGCACTTGCTACCAATCTGAACTGTTCTATGATGTCTAATGAAGATGAGATTGTAGTTACAGAAGAAACGAAGACATTTTCTAAAGAGCTATTTGGTCAAGACTTGCCTCCCACACCCAAATGGATAGTTGAGAAGCTTAGTGGAGCACCTTATAGGGACAGGGACACTAGGATGAGGTTGGCCCTTTTGCTGATTGTTGACGGTGTGTTGTGTCGCACGTCTGGTGAAGCTAAGATATCGTTAGAATCTATTGAAGTTGTGAGGGATATTGATAGGTTCATTTCGCATCCTTGGGGCCGTAAATCATTTGATATGACAATGGGCAGCATTAAATCCACGCTCACCCACAAATACACACAACCCTCGGCGGCCATACAAGGATTTCCTCATGCTCTACAAATGGTTGTGCTTGCTTGTTCTCCTAATATATTGACAACCGATCCTGGTGTGTCATCTTGTACTGGTTCGAGAGGATGAGGAGAGCTATTCTCGTGCGGGGGGTGTCACCAAACCCATTAACTTGTACATGCCTCTTGTGCGCCGTCTTGACAATGATGATAAAGGAAGACAGGTAATTGAACATTTTTAATAAGTAGTTAGATATGTTTAAGAAACATATAATTGTACAGAAAAGTCCTACTATGTTTGTAATATGTTCACAAAGTAGTCTATTACCAATAAAATAATAGACTATTACCAAATAAAATAGTAGACTATTACCAAATAAAATAGTAGACTATTACCAAATATATTTGTAGAGGATTACCACAGGAATAGTAGGCTAATGTAGTTCACGTACATAGTCGGAGGCTAATTTTTTTAAATTTTCGCTATTCGAGGGAACATAGAATATGTGAATATTTTCCTTAATATGTGTATATTTCATTACAATATAGTATAATTAAATCTAATGTTTACTCATTCATAATGAAATTGTGTGGATGTTTTATAGGGTGATGTGATATCGATAATGCAAGCATCTTCGCTTCAACGAGGTTTAGATAAGCTGATTGTAGGAGGTGATCTACCGGACCCATCTGTAGATGACATGCTTAGCATTATACGGTCTGGACATAAGTTCACACACGAATCATGGAGAGGAGGGATCAAGGCGGCTGATGTTCTGAAACCTAGGAAAGTAGAAGAGGGTGAGTCAAGTCATTTTGATATTCAGAAGATAATTGCTGATGTTGGTGATGCGTGCTATGCGAGGGTGAAAGCCCTAACAGATGAACTTGCTGGAAAGATGCAAGACATGATTGACTATGCAATTACCTCAATTGAAACAGATATGGTACTAAAATTTAGTCACATGGAGACCATCATTGAAGGACTTCATGATCTTCACAGACCATCATGTCCAACATCTACCCCTCCTCATCCTTTTTGTGAGCCAAACTCCTCTTTTAGTACTCCCAATGACCCTAACTCCAACCATCTATCTGATGATGGTGAGTGTGACAGAACCCCCCCTGGTCCTCACGGTTCTAAACTCAACCATGTGTCTGATGAGTCCCGAAAATTGATGCGGATTTGGTTCAATCCCCGATACTATGGTAAGGAATGTGGTAGCGGATATTAATGCAATGGCGGTCGAAGACTCAATGGGTAGAGATGGGAGTCGTAGTGTTGTTGAACCCGTTTTAGAAGACGTGGAGGATACGTTGAATGAAGTTGCCGTTGAAGGGAAACGTGAAAAAAATTCTACTCTGGGAGATGACAAGTCTCCTCATGAACCTGATCCAATAACTAACGAAGATTTAACATCTCCTAACGAAGATTTAACATCTCCTAACGTGAAGGTACGACAACGGAATATATTATAATAGTCTGTATATGTTAATAATATGATATTAGTTTGAATAATCGGTTTATGCACATAGTATCATATGTTTGTATCGTCGCATATTATATGGTTTGTATAGGTTATATGGTAGATTAAAAGAAATTTAATGAAATATTAAAGTAAATAGATCTCTATTATTAACTCATGATTATGGATTACATTGGTATTTACAGTGCCCAGGAGATGTACTTGTTAGTCCAGAATTCAACCTAATGCATCAGGATGAAGAGGAACAGGTCATAATGTTAGGGTACACAGGCGTGTTTGAAGTACCAGAAGTTCAAGACCCGATTCAACCTCCTCACACTGTAAGTGAATGAAAACAGCATGTAGTTAACTATATCTGTCATAGGTTTCTATTTAGAGGAACTTAGTAAATGACTATTTAAGTACATATATGCGTCTATTTTAGCTTTTTAGTACCTTATTTTGTATATATTCTGGAAGTGTTACTAATGTTCTGAATTTATACAAATAAACATCCATGTGTGTATACATTCATCTACATTTGCATATATAACATGTCTTACACTATGTAACCATAACTTTTGATTTCCTTCTTCATGACAAGGATGGTGGAGAAAGTCCCAATGTCATGGAGTCTACTGGTCCAGTACAAGAAGGTGACGTGGACATGCAGCCCCCTACCAATGTGAGTTCGCATTTCTTCTCAGTATATGTAGTTAACTATATCTTTTCATAGACAACTATTTTTGTGGAACATAATAAATGACTATTTACGTAAATATATTCTTCTATTTTCAGCTATTGAGGAACCTATTTATCCTATTTTGAATCTATTATGGAATTGTTGAACCTTTGATTTATATTTCATTACAAGGACAATGGAGAATCCTCAAACAATGAGCTGGAAGCTACTATAGCAGGACCAACAGAACCCAATGTCAATATAACCCCTTCCTTTTCCCTAGGCCCGACGAGGAAATCCAAAAAGAAAACTATTTAACCAGGTTTACACAAGGAATAGCAAACGGGCCAAACATACGTCTTCCTCATTGAACGACTTTGTTGTTGACATACCAGGCAAAGGAAAGCAATGTGTCGTCACTACAATGTTCCCACAACCAGGACAAGAAAACGTGGACATGATCAACAAACTAATGGAAATGCCAAGGTACACGCTTACTAGAACTAATTTAAATACAAATTTATTGGTCATTAAAGTAGATGTCTATGGCAGCTACTTTCCAACATACGATGGACACACTTTGGTAGAGTCTAGCTTTCTTGAGCTTCTTGCTCCAGCTTCACTAACCTCCACACTTGTAAGTATATTCCCACGCATATCAATTTGTTTGTTAGTGCTTTTATATTAATTTTGCCATTATGCTAGGTGATGGATACATTAGTTTCTTACCTACACAACAAACTTGTTGATCATTCCACCAAAAGGGACTCAACCAAGTATGATTTCTTGGACTGCACATTTCTCAATGACATAGGCTTGCTGCATGAGTTGATTCATCCTGAAAAGCGCCGGAAAAAAATTGTCATCAAACAACAACTATGTGACTATGTCAAGTCTAGAAGGAATCTCTACACTGAAGTGGAAACTCTTCTCTGTCCTTTCTTACTGGAAGACAAGCATTGGGTGGGGGTTGTTGTTAACTTGTCTGAACATGAGCTTGTGGTCCTTGATTGTAATCCTGATGTTGTCGAGACCCCAATTGTTGAGGCGCTCCTTACTCCATTTGCATCTGCACTTCCCTATGTCACTAGACAGCCGGCTTACAATTCGAGATGAGGCACGACTCTTTGGAACCCTTCGCAATTACCGACCTCCCATAAAGACTCGGCTAACGATCCAGGTTTGCACTTTGTAATTTTTCCTCCCTAATTTGTTGTTTCTATTTGCCTAAATCACCTCCTTCAACTATGTGTGTTATGTATTTTTCATGCAGAGCTTAGTGGGATTGCGTCGATCATGTTGATGTTGCTACATGCCAACGACATGTTAGATGATCAAATCGAGCTTACGCGTAATCAAAGTTGAAAATGCTTCCCGAATTATGCCGTTCAACTTTTCCACGCCATAATGAAATGCTACCTCAAATAAGAAGAACATGTACTTTTTATTTGGTCCGCCTCCATCTTGTCATGTCTAATACTCTTTAAATGTTTTATTCCTGCATACTATGTGTCGTCAACCATGTAATAACTATATAATTTCTCGTATTCTCTATGGTCGTCTTTTAATCCCACAAACATATTCTCATATTTATCTTAATATTATACATTTAAATAGTTGCTTATTTATGAAAATAGTCAACTAGAAAATTAATTGAAAAAGTTATAATAATGATGTTTTCACCATGTTTCATAACTAGGGCTACGGTTGAGGGTTACGGTGTATGGTAAGGAAAAAGATTTAGGTTTAATAGTTTATGTAATTTACCCTATAAAGGGTAACAATTATAGGGTAAATGGTTAATTGTTTATGGATCAGTGTTTAGGGGTTAGGGTTTATAAATGAAAATATTTTTTACTTATATTTTACCATGTTTCATATATTTTGACATTTAAATAGTTGAATATTCATCAAATTATAGTTCTGTGTATAATAAATAATTTTTGAAACATGGTAATAGGAGTCTACTTTGTATGGTTGATAACATAATATCAGGTTTTACTCTCTAGGGTATATGGTTTAGGGTTTAGGGGTTTGGGTTTAGGATTTAGGGTTTAGGGTTTAGGGTTTATAAATGAAAATATTTTTTACTTATATTTTACCATGTTTCATATATTTTACCATGAGCTACTATAAAGGGTAACAATTATAGGGTAAATGGTTAATTGTTTATGGATCAGGGTTTAGGGGTTAGGGTTTAGGGTTTATAAATGAAAATATTTTTTACTTATAATTTACCATGTTTCATATATTTTGACATTTAAATAGTTGAATATTTATCAAATTATAGTTGTTTGTATAATAAATAATAATTGAATTATAATAGGAGTCTACTTTGTATGGTTGATAACATAATATCAGGTTTTACTCTCTAGAGTATATGGTTTAGGGTTTAGGGGTTTGGGTTTAGGGTTTAGGGTTTAGGGTTTATGGTTTAGGGTATATGGTTTATAAATGAAAATATTTTTTACTTATATTTTACCATGTTTCATATATTTTACCATGAGCTCCTATAAAGGGTAAAAATTATAGGGTAAATGGTTAATTGTTTATGGATCAGGGTTTAGGGCTTAGGGTTTAGTGTTTATAAATGAAAATATTTTTTACTTATATTTTACCATGTTTCATATATTTTGACATTTAAATAGTTGCATATTTATCAAATTATAGTTGTTTGTATAATAAATAATATTTGAATTATAATAGGAGTCTACTTTGTATGGTTGATAACATAATATCAGGTTTTACTTTCTAGGGTATATGGTTTAGGGTTTAGGGGTTAGGGTTTAGGGTTTAGGTTTTAGGGTTTAGGGTTTAGGGTTTATAAATGAAAATATTTTTAACTTATATTTTACCATGTTTTATATATTTTGACATTTAAATATTTGAATATTTATCAAATTATAGTTGTGTGTATAATAAATAATAATTGAATTATAATATTTATAATCCCGAAACCCTAAACCCTAAACACAAACCCCTAAACCCTAAACCATATTTTGATAAAATTATTTAAACAATGATTTTTCGCATGTTACAACCTATTTTGACATTTAACTAGCTCACTATTTATCAAATAATAGTTATGTCGTTTGTGGATCTATATTTAATCAAACATAATCGATTTCACCCATAATAGAGGAAATATCAAACATACACACTTCTCCAATACGGTTTACCTTTACTTAAATAACATTACATAACATGACTTAAATAAAGATCCACAAACATCACATAACATGACATAAATAACATTACTTAACATGATTTCAACTTTACAAGCCTTCGAGCTTGTAGGCAACCACAACACCAACAAGTAAACCAAGAAGAGTAATGAAACCCATCTTGATTGTCTTCTTCATTACATCAATCTCAACACTTCTCTTCTTAACCAAGTTTTCTAACACTGCCATTGCATTCATCTTCTCTTCAATCATTGAATCCATCTTCTCTTCAATTCTTTTAGAATTATTCTGAACAATACGAAACTCTTCCATTACCGCCACGTCCCACCACTTCCATACATGACATTCCCCATCCTATCAAATCAATAACAAATCAATACCATTCACTAACATATCACCATGACTCACTACCAAATTCAATTTCATTCAATAACACATTCAAGATCTTACATCTCTTGCAGGACATGTGAAAAAGCGTCGTCCTGGATTCGTTGCAGTATTAGAAGCCTCGATTATAACATCATTTCCACATAAACATACCCGTGGAAAGCCGAATCCAGCAGCATCGTCATAAGCGTCACCAGAGTTAATTTCGGATCGAACCCATGAGCTGGTCACTTCTTCTTCTCCGTAATCGAACCCGGGAGCTTCGTAGGATCACTCAAACTAAAGCTAAAAGTTCTTCCCATTTCTCACCTAAAATCGCACACATAAACAAATAAGAACCCTAATTTTTATCCCCAAATCGATTTGGAGTAGAGAGTACAAGACCTGCTTGTTTGCGGTTGGCAATAAAAAAGCTGATGTGACAAAAGCAAAGTAGAGGAGGCGTGTTGTCATGTCAATAATTACTATTTGAAATCAATTTGGAAAGTTTACGTTTTGGTGTATTTAGATATTTTTAACTCATAGAAATAGTTACTATTTTTCAAAATTATCACCACAAGACCTGCTGTTTTTTCTCGGTTAATAACATATCAAAACGGTGAGTTTTATTGGTGTAATGGCGACCATATTCTGAGTCTTATTTACATTTAAATAGCTCACTATTTAACAAATAATAGTTGTTTGTAGAGTAAATAATTTTTGAATTATAATAGAAGTCTAATTTGTATAGGTGATAACATAATATCTGTAAAATAGAATTGTCTTCCACGTGTTTGGCACTATCTACTATGATATTGGTTTACGGGTTTAAGACATAATACCTACATTCAAACATATTCCTTGGGTTTATTACAGACAGCCACATAAGTTTTAATATTACAAACTTCACAGAAATAGTTGGCTATTACCACAAAAAATTGATTCAAAATAGCCTACTATGTCTGTAATACCGTGACAAAGTTTTTAACGTACAACATAATATGAAATAGGAGGCTATTTTAGGCCAAAATGTAACAAAATAGCCTCCTATTTCTATACGCCGACTAAATTGTGATTATAGCATGTCTTCAACCCATTACGTAACCAGTGATTCACTATTGTTACACGGGACCCTTCTCGCGCGAGGCTTCTTGCACGTTGCTTTGTTGTGCCCTCTTCCTTTGCACCTTGAACACTTCCTCTTATTTGTTGATTGTTTCTAAATAAATAAAGGATTTATTAGTCATTCTCTTTGTTTCTATAAATAAACTTCCTTATCCTACAATAGTAAAATGCATACCATCATCTCGACTCTTGATTTGTATCTCTCCTTCTTCGGCCTCCCCGGTGGTCGTTTTGTCCACGGTGGTAACACCCGTGGTTGAGTGACAACCGGAGCGGGGAATGGATATATGCCTTCAGCCCATGTTTGCTGCAAGTAACCTTGGTAATACTTCTCTGTAATCATGTCCTCGACATCATGTTTTCTTTATGGCCAGCGGCCATTGCATGGGGACATGGTATCTTTTCCACATCCCAAAACCTGCACGAGCAAGACTTCGTATGTAAGTTAACAAAAAACTTACCACCCGCCCTATCGTGAATCTCGTACTCTCCTTCATTGATCCGATAAATAGTCATGTAATGAGACTCGTCGAATATTGGCTCCAGCATTGCTCTGACACGGGGTGTTAGGGAATGGTTATCTCTACTAGCAAAATTCCTCCTTTTATTAAACCATCCTTGTAAACTAAGCCGAATTGCCTCTAGCATTGCAACAATAGGTAGTCCTCTACACTCCTTAAGCACGTTGTTCAACGACTCGGCGAGATTTGTGTTCATTAGGTTGTAGCGATCTCCCATGAAATAGGCTCTAGTCCAACGTGTAAAACCAACATCTTGTAGATACTCTCTACATGCTGGGCTGATAGAGTCTATCTCTGCCATGGCTATAGCACATTCAAAAACTGTGTAAGCTTTCCCAGCTCGTACCACCAATCCAGGCAATCTCTTTTCCCTGCTAAACTTCGTTGCAACATTTCTGGTAAGATGCACAAGACAAGCCCCATGACTTGCCTGTGGGTACACCTGTGTCAGAAAAAGTCCAAAGAAATTTTAGCACTAAATCAGTTTATAAAGGATATATTTAGCTATAACTAAATAGTAGTCAGCTATTTATATATATTACCTACTGCTCTTCTATATACAAGTCAACTATTTATTTATAATATGTAGTCTACTACACAATAAATATCAGCTATTTAAAACATACACACTTCTCCAATACATTTTAGTATTTAAGTATGGATATAGTAGACCATTTAATACCTTTTCTAGAGCTTTGTTGATACTTGGGTGACGGTCCGATATGAAGACTAGGTGGCGGTGGTCATCGACTACTTCTAGTAAACATTTGAAAAACCACTCGTAAGATGCATCATTTTCACTGTCCACTACTGCATATGCAATGGGAAATGTTTGGAAGTTCCCATCTTGTCCACTAGCAATTAGTAGGCATCCGCCGTATCGACCTTTTAGATGTGTCCCGTCAACAAGAATGACGGGCCTGAGAAACGGTAAGCCTTTAATGGATGCCCCATACGAAATGAACAAGTGTTTGAACCTCCTCTCGCCGGTCACATCGTTGTCACACTCAAGTTTACATATTGACCCGGGGTTCTTGTCAATCAAGTTAGACAAATAAGATGGCAACATTGCATAACTCCCACGATCGAGCCAACGGCTTTCTCCATTGCAATCTCCCTACACTTCCAAGCATTCCAGTACGTAATTTGGACCTGGTGTTCTACATGGACTAACCGTTGTATCTCAATGGGGGAAGGTCCACGACGACCGCCAACAAAACGTGGCATCATTAGTTCGCCTAACACTTCAACAGTTGCATGTTTGTTGTAGTGACGTCTTTCATCCACACTGCAAGAATGAACTAAATTTGCGAATCGCACTTCAAACTCGGTTCCTCCCTCAACAATGCAGCTGAAAATACGCCAAGGACACTCCATGCATATGCATACTACCTCAATTTGTTTTGGAGAAGACCTTAATGTTTTGAAAGTGTATTTTTCTTTGATAGCATTGATTGAAAGTTGCAGTCTGAAGTCTGCTTTGTGCTTGAATACACGACCAACGAAGAGACTTTCCACATTCGCACCATGTGGGGATCCTGAAAACAAAATTAAACGAAACAGAACTTGTTATTTTCCCTTAGAAATAGTATGATATTTTATAGAAATAGTCATATAATTAAGATACTAGTTATATGTACATATTCCTGAGAAATATTAAATAGACTTCTATTATTTTAATTAGTATGATATTTGAAAATAGTCGAATATTATACTTAGTCGTGTATGTTTAATGGCGAGTACGGGATATGTAGTAGCATATTATAGTAAATAGACTACTATTATTATAACTACATAGGTCACTACCTCCATCATGTTCATTTTCTATTGGGCTACCCCAAACAAACTCCTCCACAGGATCAAATTCTTCTGCAATTAAATTCTCCACATTACCCATTGCACTGCCCATAACACTGTTATGATCTCGGTCATCTTCTTCGTCCGTGTCAGTCAGTATGGGAACCTCGCCAGCTGGATCATTGATAATGGGAACTTCATTTGGAGGTTCATTCATGTTTGGAACTGCATGAGGATGGTCATTATAGATGGGATCTTCGGGAGGAGGGTCATTCATGTTGGGTAATGAAGTAGAAGGGTTGTCGAATATGGGTATTTCAGGACGAGGGTCATTGGTCTCCACGGTGTTCAAGTTTCCTGGGTCACAATAACCTTCCAATTCTTCATAGAGAGTTTGCCAAGGTGGCCCCGCGTAACATCTATGCCGGTTACTTCCCTCTGTTTAACAAAATTTTAAATAATTTGAAATGTATAAACATAGGTAACTAATGTAGGATAATATAGTTTGTTGGAATTTAAGAGAGTATAGAAGAGATTGTAGAGAATAAGTGTTTGGGAGATTAGGAGAATGAGAGATTAGGAGCAAAGCTATTAGCTTGGTCCTTGAGAGATTAGTGTGTAGTATGTGTGTGTGGGAGATTTCGGTTCTAGAGAGAATAAGAACAAGAACAAAAGAGAGAATATTATTTTTGTATTGGAGAAGAGAGCTTGAAGCTCCTTAGAGATTACAATGTCGACCACAAGGTATTTATAGAGGATAACAATGGCTTGTAGCCTATTAGGTATAAGGGAGAGAGAGAGAGAAAGCCTTGGGTCTTGACTTAATTTGAATTCAAACCAAGGCTTGGGTGGCGTGTAGGAGACAAGGCTGTGACTAGTCACTATCCAAGACCACATTTGGTTTTGTGTAAAGCCTTCCAATTCTGCACTGTCGCTATCCGTCTCGGTCTTGCTTCCGGTTTGTGCCTATAGTCTTGTAATGACTATATCTCTCAATGGTTAGCTCCTTTCAACATGATTCCTTCTTCAAACCTTCTTGTCTTGATCTCCTCTTTGTAACCGTTACCATATTAAGGGTAACCGTGTTGCTTCCTTATACTCTTAACTCATAACCCTTCTTGTCTTAGCCTTGTTGCACAAGCCTCTTTGGTATTTCGACCTAATGCCCTTTTTGGGTTAACCATTAGTCTCAATACTCCCCCTCAAGCTTAGCATTGTGGAACGCTAAGATTGGACATTGACCAACAAACCTCATTAAAACCTTGGTGAGTAAACCACATGGGAAAAACCTCACCGAAGGAAAAAGAGTGTAAGTTAGTTCAATGAGGGGTCTTGATCATCTAGGCCATAAGTCTTCTTGACTTGGCCGGAACTCCCCAAAGATAGAACCGGTCTTGATCTTGCCTTTGCCGTGTTCTTCTTTGTGGTTTCTTGGATACTCAGCACTTCTCTTGTCTTGGTGGTGAGTTCTTTGATTCTTGATTTGGTCTTCACGGTTTGTTCTTCACGAGACTTTGATGTGAGACTTTGAGCCGAACATGAACATGATGACTCCCTTTCCTTCTCTTTGCTTCTTCTTTGAACTTCCTTCTTATCTTTGGTCTCTTACTCCTTTGAACCTTCAAAGATTCAAGTGAATTTAGACTTTAGATTAAGCATGATTATTCGAATTAGTTCTAGTTTTATGATTCTAAATAAGAAGCTAAGAGAGGGATTAGGGACATCCTTTAGTTCGTAGTGGAATGACTTGTCCTTGTAGCCGCATCTAGGTTTTGAGCTTTGGCTTCTTCTTGAAGTCTTTGCTTTCTTCTTTGTGCGGTTGGAACAAGGATTTGTCGGAGTATTTTGGCTTATCTATTGATAGATGCATAAGCCGAGAAACAAGATTAGGCCTTGCAATTGGTAGTTGCTTTGGCCGATAGTGAGTAGAGCCGATTGGTCATGTTGATTCATCGGTCTCTTTCTAGGACATGAATGGCTCGGTTTAGTCTTTGCCATGTACTTGGCCGAGCCTAGTGTTGATGATGATGAAGGTCTTGCTTCTTGTAGAGGCTTGACCGAACGATGATGATAAGATGGTTTGGCCTTCTCCTTTGTAAGGATTTGGCCGAGAGTGAATTGGTTTGGCGTCTTGGGAGATGCTTTAACCGGAGAATGGTGACCTTGTCTTTGCTACGGACTTTGGTCAAGTGATGGTCTTTGTCTTTGCTAGGGACTTGACCGAATATTAGGTGGATTGACTCGGCTTTGTCTTGTGAATACTTGGCCGAGATGTAACAATGATTGGTGACCTTGCCTTTGCTAGGGACTTTGGTCAAGAGATGGTCTTTGTCTTTGCCAAGGACTTGACCGGTTGATGATGGTCTTTGTCTTGTTAAGGACTTGACCGAAGATTAATGGGTTGCCTCGGCTTTGTCTTGTGAATACTTGGCCGAGATGTAACTTGATGGCTTTAGCTCTTTGCTAGATGCTTTTGGCCACAATGATGATAGTGATTGGCTTCCATTTGATCATGATGAGATGTGTGTTCTAACACTTCTTCTCCCCCCATCTTGATTAATCATGGAAGTAAATGAACTCTCCTCCTTTCTCGGCTTTGTTCTTCACAAGCTTCTTTGAGAAAGAGGTTTCTCATCTTTTCCTTTTGGACACCATTCATGGTTCTTTCATTCTTCTCTTTACTTCTTTTCTCTTTAGCACTTCTTTGTCATCTCTTTATGCTTAGGGTCTTTCATGATGATCTCTTTTAGTCTTTAGAAATGATGATCCTACATCATACCAAAGACAAAATTTATTTAGTTTCATGACTAACCGGCACAAGATAATAACTCTTAACATTTCACAAACTATTGATCAACCATTCACAAGTACAAGCAAGAATACATGGGAGGATTTAAGACATTAGTTCAATATGTTCCCTAAGCCTTTTTAATAAATCCGAGAGTATTATGCATCTTGACAAGTTCTAGTTTTAGTCTTATAGTTTTGAAATTGACAATCCACTTTAACTAATGATCTAAGGCATATATATTTATAATGAAGCAAAAGGATTACTTAAATTAGTATCTAACAATATAAGTAAAGAGAGTAAAGAGTTTTAGAAATGGCCCTTTTTATAGTTCCTTGGATAGATGGTCGTAAGGAGAAGTCATTGTACTCTTTAGAGCATCTTAACCGATTAGTCTATCATAGAGTTTATGGCTTCCCTTATAAGGGTTCTCCATTGTTTATTACCTACACATAAGTAAGGATTAGCCACAAGAGAGTTTTGAATATGGCTCCTTGCCATTTAGACTTTAAAGGGACCATGGTCTTAAGAGCACAAAGGCGGACCATGATCTTAGAAACACACAAACAAGATTCATTGTAACTTGAATGCTTTCATAGCTAGTTACTCATCTTGTATCATAAACTTAGATGCCTATAGGCGGTTTATGACATAAAACATAGATCATCATTCCAATTTTATCTTATGTAGATGTTAAAGTAATGAATCATTTCCCCATAAGTCCAAAATTGGATTCATCATGACCTTTAAAGTATCACCTTTTAAGTAGTCATGGATCTCTTTTAAACTTATGTTAGCCGAGGTTTTGAAGGATTCATCAAGCTCTTGGTGTTCATAACACTTAATAAGCTCGGTTCACTTCCCAAGTCTCAAATCACTTCACTAAACAAAGACTAGTGATTTAAGACTTTAGCAAGAGACAAGACTTGGATATTATAGTGGGGTATGAAGAGGATAAAGAGTATAGAGTTTACAACCGATTCCTTAATGATCTAAAGATCTTTAGGACTCAAGATTAACTACTAATCTATTTATCTCCCTCTTGTGTTTCCACTTACACAACCGCCACTACTCATCTTCATCGTCTTGGAGATTTAAATTCGGACCAAATGAGCATATGTTCTTTAAAACTTTTGAAAAACATCATATGCTCAAAACATGCTTTTAAACCGAAACTTTGTGGTATGGGATTCATCAAATGCTCTTTTAGAAGCCATGATTCTCATCCATTAGTCTTGGGTTAGACAATGACCTTAAAGAACAATACAACCAAAACTATCATGTAGCTAGATCTTGTTGATTTATGCTAACAATGATTGTATTTTGATTGTCTTGTTCTTACCAAGGAAATTGGATTCAACATGTCCTTTACTCACTAAGAGTTAAGCGGATCATGGTTCACTTTCCAAAGGTCTTGTTTAAAGCATAAAACAAAAGGAAAGAGTTTTGGATTCAACAAGTTGTTTTTGCCTTATAAGAAAAACACCAAGGTTCACTTACCCTTTTAGCTCTCAAGATTCAAGCTTTGAGCTTTGATATCTTGGTCCTTGCCTAATGCCAAAGTTAAATGATACTTGGATTCATCAAGGTTCCTTTATACTCACAAGAGTGAGGAATCCATGGTTCTCTATCTTTAACTTTCAGCCATCCATAGACTTTTAAAGATACAACATAATCATAACCTTGTTTTTAAACATGTAGCTAGATCTTAAAGATCCAATCTTTCCATGAACCGATTATGATTAATGTGTTCTTAGAAAGGTTTTACCAAGATCTATGAATCTATACTATATGATAAAGAAGGGAGTTTGGATTCAACATGTTATTGTTCTCAAAAGAGACAATACACAAGGATCTCTTACTCTTTTAGCTCACAAGTTCCAAGCTTTGATGCTTTGGATACTTGTTCATAGCCTAAGTGCCTAAGTTAGAAGATTCTTGGATTCATCAAGGTTCCTTAAACTCATATAAGTAAGAAATCCATGGTTCTCAATCTCTAACTTTCGGCCTAGACAAAGATCTTAAAGAACAACACAACCAAAAACATCATGTAGCTAGATTTTAATCTATGCTCACCATGATTCGGTTTTGATTGGATTGTTCTTGAAAGGAACTTGGATTCAACATGTCTCTTCACTCATTTAAGAGAGAAAGAGGTCATGGTTCTCTTCCTAAGAGGAGCATTGATTCACCAAGACCTTAAGTGTTTTACCACATGGATCTTGGTCATTCTTTTCCTCCTCTAGATCTTTGTGTTTATAAGAAGAAATAAGAGGGTGCGGAATTAAAACTAAAGGAGAGGAGCATATGCTCTGATACCATGTTGGAATTTAAGAGAGTATAGAAGAGATTGTAGAGAATAAGTGTTTGGGAGATTAGGAGAATGAGAGATTAGGAGCAAAGCTATTAGCTTGGTCCTTGAGAGATTAGTGTGTAGTATGTGTGTGTGGGAGATTTCGGTTCTAGAGAGAATAAGAACAAGAACAAAAGAGAGAATATTATTTTTGTATTGGAGAAGAGAGCTTGAAGCTCCTTAGAGATTACAATGTCGACCACAAGGTATTTATAGAGGATAACAATGGCTTGTAGCCTATTAGGTATAAGGGAGAGAGAGAGAGAAAGCCTTGGGTCTTGACTTAATTTGAATTCAAACCAAGGCTTGGGTGGCGTGTAGGAGACAAGGCTGTGACTAGTCACTATCCAAGACCACATTTGGTTTTGTGTAAAGCCTTCCAATTCTGCACCTGTCGCTATCCGTCTCGGTCTTGCTTCCGGTTTGTGCCTATAGTCTTGTAATGACTATATCTCTCAATGGTTAGCTCCTTTCAACATGATTCCTTCTTCAAACCTTCTTGTCTTGATCTCCTCTTTGTAACCGTTACCATATTAAGGGTAACCGTGTTGCTTCCTTATACTCTTAACTCATAACCCTTCTTGTCTTAGCCTTGTTGCACAAGCCTCTTTGGTATTTCGACCTAATGCCCTTTTTGGGTTAACCATTAGTCTCAATATAGTTGTCTAAATACCTCCTTTCTCAAACCCAGTTGTCAGGTTTGTAAACAATGCGGCATCAATTTGATCAGTTCCAATACCCAGTTCTGCGGAGAATAATAGGTCATTGTTGCACCTAATATCTTCCTCACCCACCTTACCCTTTCCTTTATCTTGGTATGCTATTTGTACTTCATTCGAAGTATCTAAAACATGTACATATAACTATTAATATTGTAAACATGGACATTAAGACAATGTTCAATAAAATATAGTAAACATGTACATATAATTCTTTTACGATTCTCAATAGATTACCTTCGTCCATAACAGGAGTCGTTATAGGAACCATAAACATATCTTCTATATCTGTAGTTAAAAATGTAAACGTTATTTAAAAAAAATTGACACCATTAGTAGTGGGTTATTAATGTGTTTATAGTTAACTATTTTTATGTACTTTCTTCTGTTGACAGATGTATCTCCAATCCTTGATAGACTACCATCGCGCCGTTGTTTCCATCTAGTTGTGGGTTTGTTTGTTCTACTATATCACCACTGCTTAAATTGGAGGTATTCAAGCTATTTGACCCAACCATTTCTGTTTATAGAGTTGATAACTAGGTCAGTATTTCACATAGTTTATCAACAAAAAAACAGAGGATTCTACTACCTTGGTGACAATTTGGAGAAAGATCTGTAATGGTGGCGCAAAGGTTTATCTGCTCTAGGTCCGCCCTAACTGATAGGAAGCAATCAACATCGGCGTCTGACCTGATGGGGACAGGAGGAGCATCTTTTCCGTCGTCCATTAACATAAACTGAGGCCAACAATAGCTTAGATTAACCCTTTGACTTGAGACATCCACCCCTAGCTTCTTCTCCACCATATCAACAAGTTCTTCATATCGAGTTCGAGAAGATAACATCAGACCGTAACTCTTCCTTGATTCGAACACCCAAACTCTAAATTCATTCACTTTCCACTGTCCATACAACAACAAAACAGATAGACCACGCGCCATAGCTACCTATTTACAAAACATTAACCATCAAAGATCATAGCAGTTAAGGTATGTAGCCATTAATGTAAAACCTGCATTTAATTTTAAGTTTTTGATTATGAAAATACCTGATTTTTTGCCAAATAGCTTTAACTTCTATATCTTATTATCCATTCGATATATAGGTGAAGATTAGATAAAATCTTTGTAATTGGTTATATGGACAAATAGTTAGATATTTATATTTCCTACTATAGCACACTTGAGTATGCTACCCTGTAATAGCCATCACCTCCAAGCCGAAAAAAATTGCAGTCACATGTCAGGTTCTACTATGCTTGCAGCCGATAAGGCTAAAACCGGAATTAAGAGAAAATTTTTTCCCGCCTTTGACATATCACCAAATTAATTAGCCCAAATATCATTATACCCAATTATCCTATCCAATAACACCATATAACCAACATGTCCTTAAAATTATTAACATTTTTCCTAAACATTATTAACATTTTTCCTAAAAATTAATAACATTTTTTCTTCTTTTTTTAATTGTGACATGTGTCACAATCTAGTGAGTTATAATTAAACGCGCTCACTTTATATAATAAGATGGTTGTACCACTTTATCAAAAAATAGGGTTGTACCACGACTTTACATTTTGGTTTGTGTCACTTATAATGTGAAATACTGGATGCACATGGGGACTAATGAAGATAGTTTACATGTAGGCTTTCTCTTTCCCTTTTCTTTAGAAATGTTAGTTGTCATAAACTTTATGTGAATGAGTACTATAAGAGAGAGTACACTCATGACATATCTTGTCAATCATACGACTTTCACAAATCCGAATCTAATTTAGAAGAGGTCGGCAACATGATAAGACAAATGTTGTAAGAAGAAAGTTATTAACACAATTTTTTAACTACCAAAATAATGATTCATAGATCACAAGAACCAACAACACATTTGAAAGTGCGTTCCATTCCACGTTTCTTATCGGTTTCTTTTGCTAGCCATTGTGGTCCAACTCCTTCTATGATCGGTTGATTGGCCAATGTTATTTACTAAAACCCAATATCCTTTTACTAGTTCCATTTTTCACTTTTCTTCTTCTTTTAAACCGAATAATATAATATACAAGCAGACATAAAATTCTTACAATGCATACTAGAATAGACCTCATGTAAGTAACTTGGACGACTGAAAACAAATCCACTAAAGAACTACTTTTAACCGAACTCAAAAGCTAACGAGCCTAAAATTTAAAACCACTAGAGCCAAACGAAAAGATAAACACCTTAGCAAAAATAACAAACCAAGTTCAAACTCATGCATCTTGTCCACTAATAAGAATGTCCTCTCTTCTTATCATGCCCCATCATTTTCCAAAGTTCTCAAATTTCGTCACATCACCAACTCACTTTTAGATTTGAAATAATATTTAATTACTGTATAATACTTTACTTCTTTATTAATATGAAGAATTTTATTCATAATTAAACATGAAATTTGTAAAGATATCCCCTTTTAATTTGTTAAATAGAATTTATATATGTGAATAATATACACATATATATGAATAAAAACCTTCAAATTAACAATTATCGGAAATTATTTCTCTTCAAAGTAATACAAAAGATTAACGACTAACTACAATAGTTTACAAATTTTGTTTCATATTAATATTGACAATTAGCGAACATATTTTATGTTTCTATCTATGTGATTATATAATAAATAGATATTCAAAATCTATTTTAATGACAAAATATTGAAAAATTAAAATGATGTTTGGTATAAACAAAATTGACACCTCATTTAGATTTTATAACTGTCATCGGTAAATTAAGCTGATTAATACTCCCTCCGTTTTTTAATGTAGGATTTTCTAGAAAAAAAATTTGTTTTGAAATGTAGGATTTTCTAGCATAATTGACACATATTTTCCTATTATGTCCTTACCTATGTCCTTACTTATATTTTATCAATCATAATAACAACAATAAATGAGTTTATAAAAGTCATTTTAAACAACTTCTTAATTTGTGATTTTTTTCTAGAAAATCCTACATTAAAAACGGAGGGAGTATAAAGTTTATAAATAGTATTTTAAAGATATATATATATATAATAAGATAATATATAAATATATATTTTCAAATGATAAAATAAATATCAGTTTAACCAAATGGATATATTTGTATAACTTATAATTAACAACTTCATTAGTTTTCTTTTTTATTTAAGAAAATTTCGAATAAAAAATGGATATAACTTACTAATTGTTTTGCTAGGTAATTTTCTAAAATTTACTAGAAAATTTATACTATATAATTGATTTCATATTGATTATATTTGTTATAAAAAATCAAGATTTCTACATATTAGCAAAGTAAAGAATGAGCATAATGAAAATTAAGTTAAAATAAAGTTATTTTTCTGATAATTTTAATGCAATTTTACTTTATATTTATATAGAAGATAAATTATATGTGTATATATAAATATAAACATAAATAAATACATTTATACTAAAAAATTCAAAATAATCCTTTTAATTTAAACAAATTTTGAAATGGTTTCAGTAAAATATTTGTTCGTAAATGAATGCATAAAGGTTTTCATTAGAAATCATGAGATCGAAACTTTGACATCAAATCTATAAAAAATAATGTCTGGTATACTAGAACAGAAAAGTGATATAAACGAAAAGATGAGAAATAGGAAAATAAATTTTCCCCTTTTAAACAACTATAAAAACATTGAAAGTGTAATAATGAATAGGAATAATAAACGTCACTTTTACGTTATTTTAAATTCACTTATGAAGTTGACATAAAAATTCACGTATAATAAAATTGAATATTTATTTATCTCATACTTCACAACATACATACAATTTTTATTTGTTCTACAAAAATCTTTATATAGAAACAATCATTTCACCAAATGTTGAATATTGGGTTTCAAAAAAAACTTTGAAATTTACATAGTCCTTTTGAAATTTGATGTTACAATATATTTTACATTATTAAACTACATAAGAATTAGAAATCAATAACGACAAGTTCATTATTTAGAAATCTCACTTGTAATGGTATATTTTAGAAATCTAAACCAAGTTTCATGAAACTTGAGTTCTTATTAGTACCTCAATGATCGTTGAACAAGTTTGACAAACGTATGAAACATCTAACAACGCATATTCTAGGACTCTATACCAAGTTTCATGCAACATTAGGTCTTATAAGTGTCTCAATGATGTTTGTACAAGTTTCACAAACTTACGAAACATCTAACAACGCATATCGTAAGACTCTTAACCAAGTTTCATGAAACATGGGTTCTTAATAGTGTCTCAATGATCGTTGTAAAAGTTTCACAAACTTACGAAACATCTAATAACGTGATTCTAGGAATCTAAACCAAATTTCATGCAACATGAGTTCTTATAAGTGTCTCAGTGATCTTTGTACAAGTTTCACGAACTTATGAAACATCTACGAAACGAATTTTGTAGGACTCTAAACCAAGTTTCATGCAATATCAGTGCTTGTAAGTGTCTCAACGATCTTTGTACAAGTTTCACAAACTTACAACGTAATTCTAAGACTCTAAACCAAATTTCATGCACAAGTTTTATAAGTGCCTCAATAATCTTTGTACAAATTTCGTGAACTTATGAAATATCTAACAACGCATAATGAAGGAATCTAAAACAAGTTTCATGCAACATGAGTTTTTATAAGTGCCTCAATGATCTTTGTACAAGTTTCACAAACTTATGAAACATCCAACAACGCATATTGTAGGACTCTAAACCAAGTTTCATGCAACATGAGTTCTTATAAGTGCCTCAATGAACTTTGTACAAGTTTCACAAATTATGAAACAAATTGTCTCAATGATCTTTGTACAAGTTTCACGAACTTATGAAACATCTATAAACGCATATTCTAGGATTCTAAACCAAGTTTCATGCAACATGAATTCTTATAATTGCCTCAATGATCGTTGTAAAAGTTTCACAAACATACACTACAAGAAACTACAAGAATACACTAAAGGACAATAACAACGATTTAGCGACGAGAAAATATTTGTCGCTATTCTCTCGTCGCTAATTAAAAATCGTCGCTATTTTAGAATCGTCGCTAATTCGTTGCTAATTTAGCGACGCCATGTAATCGTCGCTATTTAGCAATCGGACGAATTAGCGACATTTATCGTTAAATATTAGCGACGATATAATGTCGAAATATAAAAATTAATTTTCGAATTTAAAGATTTTGTGAAAAAAAATCGTTGCCAATTCGTCGCTAATTTAGCGACGAATTAGCAACAATTATTTATAAGACCATTGCTAATTCGTCGCTAAACGATTTAATAATTTTTTTTTTTAAATTCAATTACAAAAACAAAATTTATAATTAATTATAAATATATTAAAAAAATAAATAATTTTTTTAAAAAACAATAAAACTAAACAGCGGGATCAGCGGGATCGACGGGATCAGACGATTCGAAATCATCAATCCGAGATCACGTCTGAGGTCTTGAGCTGCCGCTTCCTCTACTTCTGGAGGGATCACTGGTGGCTGGGTCGGTTGAACTCCCCGCGCCTCCATCAATCTCGCGAGGTTCGGACTTTTCATCGCCATGATGGAGAAGAAGTTTGTGATGTTCTGATAGCGGCGATCTTGTTCCTCTATCTGCTTCCTCAACCGAACATTCTCTTCGGCGTGATCTTGGGCAGTATGACGAGCTTGCGAAGACGAAGCAGCGGGAGCAGTCTCCATCGAACCGACTCCGAAAGTGCGGTTCTTCTTCTTCGGGGCAACCTACATAGACAAATTTAAAATCATTAGTAAAAATAATATAAACAATATTAATTTGAATCAAATTAAATAATTTGAAATCATTATCTCGTAGTAGATCTGGTCACACTCGGTGACCGACAGCCGTCCCGAGAAGTTGACTGAACTCCCATCGGTCGACGTCGAACCCTGACTAACCCGCTCGGCGAGTTTAGCCTCATATTCGTTCACGGTCTTTTCAGATCGTGAACTCACATATGTCTCGTCCTTTCTCTTCTGGACCTTCTTCAAGATATCCACAATGGGCGGAAGCTCTCCCCTCTCCTCGCGCTTTTGAAAATTTTAATTAAATTATATATTATTAAATTTTATATTTTTAAAAAATGTAATTATTAAATATATATTTTTAAAATTTGAAACTTACTATCTGAATACGCCGTCCGACGTAAGAAGTCAGTCCTGAAGTGTGCACATATGGACCGCTCTCGTCGATCGGTGTGAGTCGGGCCTTAGAGCAGCTACCTGCAACTTGAACCGAATGCGGGTTCGTCTAGTTGCTACAAAGGCCCTTCCACACCTCTCCGTCCATTGCTATGGGCCTTGGCCGTATCTCCTTTCTTCAGCCACTTGTTCTTCCATTTGTTGACGATCACGGTGAGTCGATGCATGGCTTTCTTGTTGAATGCCTTGCAGACTTTAAACATGTCTTTCTCCCGCCAGTGCCATTTTTGCTAATTAAGTTTTTTGAAATATTAAAATAAAATTTAAATAATATTAAAAGAAATTTTGTAATAATTATTATATTTTATATAATATATATGTTATTTTATTACATTAAATATTTATATTATATTTTGATAATGTTTAATTTTGAAAATCTAGATAATTAAAAAATTACTTACAACAAAAGATTCGAACCAGATGTTTCGAACGTAAGGCGACGTCTGCGTCCAGTTGACGTGCGGCTCCACGAAATACATTTTGATCGAATCGGCTACACTCCTACTAACTTTGTTATCGCAAAACCTACGAAAAAAATAAATTTACCGTTAGTAATTATTATAATTTAAAATCAATTAATTAAATTGCATAAAATAATATAATTTTAATTACTTACCAAAACATGTCTGATGGTCGGTCCGAATGGAGCAACGATAGATATTGGTGGCCCTTCTGCCGAAGAAATTTGAGGATCCGCTGCATGTGCGGTCAAAGACGTTGCTAATTCGTCGCTAATTTAGCGACTTTTGTTGCTAAATCTTTGCTCTTTCGTTGCAAATTTAATTATTATTTTAAAAAATATATTTTATTTAAATATTACAAATAACACACACAAAGAAAATTATTACAAATAACACACACAAATATTACAAATAACAGATAAAGAAAATTATTCATTATTATTATCAGAAACAACAGAGTCGACTTCGCTACTTTCTTCGAATTCATCTGCACCTCACTCGTCTTCATCATCCACAATATCTTCAACAACTTGCTTATCGGGGTCGACATGGGATACATCTTCCGTAGATTGATTTGTTGGAATGATTGTCCCACCAATGACATCTGGTTGCATAAGAACTTCATTGTTACCCATAATTAAACCTCTTGGAACTGCTCGGACTAATGCACTCCATGCTATACCGTTAGTCTTAACTCGAGGATAAGGAATGAAAGTAACTTGCTCAGCTTGCGAGCCAAGGATAAAAGGTTCAAACTTCCGATATCATCGTGACTGGTTGACGTCAATCACACCAAATTTGATGTATCGAACACCACGACCAAGTGTTAGATCAAACCAATCACATTTGAAGAGGGTTGTTCGTAATTTGACTAATCCTGGATATTGTACTTCAACAATATCCGTTAGAAGACAATAAAATATTGAATCACCCGACACAGTTACCCCATAATTTGCGGTTGCTCGACGTTGACCATGGCTTAAGGTGTGGAACATGTAACCACGAGTGAAATACATAGGAAAAGTTGTGATATTTCCGAGCGGTCCTTGAATTAACTCGCGAAACCACACTGGATACGTTGTGTCACCATATCCAATATGCGTTTTGAACCAAGCGGCAAAATCTCGTTCTTTAAGAGCGATTCCTTCGTCTTTTGAAAGTCCTGGATAAACCTCATCCACTTGCTCCTCAAACATTCTAAAACAATGGAAACTGGATCAAAATTAAATATTTATTTTGTTTATGCGTGATGAGTGTGCGAATGAATAGTTGTACATACCTTTCAAAAGGTTAGGCATATTCACAATTAAGGAGGATGTAAGTGTGTGCGCTTTGCCGATGTTGATAACTTTCCCTCCAAACTTCTTTTATTTTTCCGTCAACTCTTTCGACTGGAGAAAAGATATCAGGTACCCCTTCCATTCCATACATTGTGCCAACACCTCCATCATCGTAGCGTCGTGTTGTTGTTCTACGTGTTCTTACGTTGGAACCGAAATAATATGAGGCGAAATGAGACGTCTCTTCAGTTAAAAATCCAACAACAATAGATCCTTCAACCCTTGCAAGGTATTTCGCCTTTCCCTTCAAATGTCTCATAAATCGTTCAAAAGGATACATCCAGCGAAACTGCACAGACCCTCCTAATTCTGCCGCGTGAGGAATATGTATTGGAAGGTGTTCCATAACATCGAAAAAGGATAGAAGGAAAATCTTCTACAAGTTGCACAACACAATCGGGATACTGTCACGTAATTGTTCAATGACCTCTTCTGTAAGCGTACGGGGGCATAGATCTCGGAAAAATGCACCGATCTCTGGAAAATTTCAAACATTAATTTAATTATATACTTAATTATTAGCTTAATTAATCAAAATAAAAATATATACATTTTAGGGTTCAATGATACCTGCTATTGCTATGTGTGCGAGTTCGGGTAAAAGTTCATTGAAAGCAAAAGGTAAAAGTCTTTGCACAAACAAATTACAGTCGTGAATTTTCATACCTGAAATTTTTTGACCATTCTCAATGCATGCACATAACTTTGAAACATATCCTTCTGGAAACTTTACATCTGAAGCGACCCAGTTGCATAACGCGTTTTTCGCTTCAGGTTTCAATCTGTAGATTGGGACCAGAGCCTTACCATCGTTTGTGATATGCAACTCACTTTTCTGGCAAATCCAGTATTGTCTTCAAATTGTCTTTAGTTCTCCCATGTACATTTAACAATTTGTTTATAATGTTATCAAAGAAAAAATTTTCAATGTGCATAACGTCGAGGTTATGTTTCAACAAGTGATTTTTCCAGTACGGGAGTTCCCAAAAAATGTTTTTCTTGTGCCAGTTATGGCTTTCTACGTATCCATCGGGTAAATTGGAAACATGCGAATTACCACCCCGTCTACATGTATTTTGCGCACCGTAATTATCCAACTCCTCCAATAACTCTGCCCCCGTCAGATAAAGTAGGGGTGGATGTTTAACGACTCGATTCGTCTTAAACAACCTTCTGTTCTTTCGTTAAGGATGATTGAATTGGAAGGAAACGTCAGTGACAATCAAACCAACTTGTTTTCCTTCCATGTGGGAGTTGAAACGCATCAGTCCGATGACGGAAATACGGACAATACAATCGTCCATGCGTTGTCCAACCTGCTAACATGCCATAAGCAGGAAAGTCACTAATAGTCCACATGAGGACCGCACGCATCGTAAAATTTCGCTTGCATGAGATATCATACGTATGAACCCCAGTGGAACATAACTCTTTTAACTCATGTATCAAATGTTGCAGAAAAACACCCAAAGCTCTCTTTGGGTGCTTCGGACCTGGTACTACAATGCTAAAGAAAAGAAATTATCTTTGCATGCACATATTGGGAGGAAGATTATACAGAGTTAGTATAACTGGCCACAAAGATTATTGTCTACCAGACATATCGAATGAACTAAATCCGTCAGTGCATAAACCAAGGTATACATTACGAACCTCTCTAGCGAAATCAGAGTATACCGTGTTGAAGTGCTCCAAGCCTTTGCATCTGACGGATGAGTGACTTCCCCATCTTCAACTGAGTGTTTTGCATGCCATCTTATCGAATTAGATGTCCTCTCTAATTGATACAATCTTTTGAGTCTGTCTGTGATGGGTAAGTACCATATCCGTTGATACGAAACTTTACTCCCCTTCCCTTGGACCTTATATATCGGTTGACGACAAAACGACATTCAAGCAACTTATCATCATCTTTCCAATAATTCATACAATTGTTAACACAAACATCAATCATTTCAGAAGGCAATCCAAGACTAAAAATCAACTTTTGTATTTTGTAATACGACTCAACAACTACATTACCCTCAGGTAGATACTCTTTCAGTAACTCTGCTAAGGAGTCCATACAAAACTCACTTAAATTATTATCAGATTTTATATTCATCATCCTAGATGCTAATGATAGTTTTGACAATCAAACTTTACATCCCTCGTAAATTGGTTTATTCGCAACGTCTAACATATCATAAAAACATTTAGCATCTAGGTTAGGTTACTCAACTACATTTTCGGATAAATACTCCCTCGTATCATGAAATGCATCAACAACCATTTCATGATATCTATTGTCATCTACATGCACATAACCACCGGCATGATCATCATAGTTACTATCAAAATGATGCGGTAAATTAGCAGGTTCGTTACTAACATGATCACCAACAGGAAACGTATAACTATTATCTCCAAATTCAGTATTATTAGAGTTATACCCTTCCCCATGTTGAAACCAAACAAAATACTGCGGCATAAAACCTCTATTAAAAAGATGTTTCCATACGGTTTCACCAAACACGTATTTAGTGTTAACGCACTTCTTACATGGACAATACATTTTACCGGTATCTTACGTATTCTGCATGTTTCGAGCCTGCTCCATGAATGCTTGAAGTCCCCCTGTAAATTCGTCTGTGACTACCCCCGATCGATCTTTATGCCGATACATCCAAGATCGTAACTCGTATATATTATTATTACCGTGAGACATATTGAATTTTTAGAGTGTTTATATTTTTATAGAGTGAATGTTTTTTGTATTGTGTTATGGTGTGATTTTTTGAAGAGTGTAGAGGGGTTTATATATTCCCATTCTAAAATTTTTGCAACCATTTAGCAAGGAAAATTAGCAACGATTTTGCAAGGAATCAAAATTAGCAACGATTTAACAACGTTCTTGAAAACGTGCTTACCTAATTAGCGACCCTCCTAGCTAATTCGTCGCTTAGTACCAATGATTTATATTCGTCGCTAATTAGAGACTATTTAGCGATGCATAACTCATTCGTCACCAAGATCGCCCCTAAGTTTGAGACGAATTAATAAGTCGCTAAATAGCGACAATTTAGCGACGACTGCTTTCTCAGTTGCTATTTCGTCGCTAATTCGTTGCTATTTTGTAGCTATATAATTTGTCGCTATTTCCTTGCTAAAAATCGATGCTGAAATACCAATTTCCTTGTAGTGTTATAAAACATCTAACAACAAATATACTACGAATACATACCAATTTTCATGCAACATGAGTTCTTATAAGTGCCTCAATGATATTTGTACAAGTTTCAGAAACTTACAAAACATCTAACAACGTGATTGTACGACTCTAAACCAAGTTTCATACAACATGAGTTCTTATAAATGACTCTAAACAAGGTTTTATGAACTTATGAAACATCTAACAACGCATATTCTAGGACTCTAAAACAAGTTTCATTTAACATGACTGCTTATTAGTGCCTCAAAGAACTTTGTACTAGTTTCACGAACTTATGAAACATCTAACAACGCATAATGAAGGACTATAAACCAAGTTTCATGCAACATGAGTTATTATAAGTGTCTCAATGATATTTTTACAAGTTTTACAAACTTACGAAACATCTAACAACGTGATTCTAGGAATTTAAACCAAATTTCATGTAACATGAGTTCTTATAAGTGCCTCAATGATCTTTGTACAAGTTTCACGAACTTACGAAACATCTAACAACGCATATTCTAGGACTCTAAACCAAGTTTCATGCAACATAAATTCTTCTAAGTGTCTCAATGACTTTTGTACAAGTTTCACGAAATTATGAAACATGTAACAACGCATATTGTTGGACTCTAAACCAAGTTTCCTGCAACATGTGTTCTTATAAGTGCCTCAATGATATTTGTACAAGTTTGACAAAATTATGAAACATCTAATAACACATATTGAAGGACTCTAAACAAGGTTTCATATAACATGACTGCTTATTAGTGCCTCAATCATCATTTTACAAGTTTCACAAACATAAAAAACATCTAACAATGCATATTCTAGGACTCTAAACCAAATTTCATGGAACATGAGTTCTTATTAGGGTTTCAATGATCGTTGTACAAGTTTCACAAACTTATAAAACATCTACCAACACATTTTCTAGGACTCTAAACTAAGTTTCATGCAACATGAATGCTTATTAATGTCTCAATTATCGTTGTAAAAGTTTCACAAACTTTTAAAACATATAACAACGCATTTTCGAGGACTCTAAACCAAGTTTCTTGCAATATGAATTCTTATTAGTTCCTCAATGATAGTTGTACAAGTTTCACAAATTTATAAAACATCTACCAACGCATATTCTAGAACTCTAAACGAAGTTTCATGCAACATGAGTGCTTGTAAGTGTCTCAATGATCGTTGTAAAAATTTCACAAACTTACAAAACATCAAACAACGTGATTCTAGGACTCTAAACCAAGTTTCATGCAACATGAGTTCTTATAAGTGCATCAATGATCTTTGTAAAACTTTCACGAACTTATGAAACATCTAATAACGCATATTCTAGGACTCCAAACCAAGTTTCATGCAACATGAGTCTTCGAAGTGCCTCAATGATCGTTGTACAAGTTTCACAAACTTATAAAACATCTAACAATGCATATTCTAGGACTCTAAACCAAGTTTCATGCAACATGAGTTCTTATAAGTGTCTCAATGATCTTTGTACAAGTTTCATAAAGTTACGAAATATCTAACAAGAAGATTCTAGGACTCTAAACCAAGTTTCATGCAACATGAGTTCTTATAAGTCCGTCAATGATCTTTGTACAAGTTTTAAGAACTTATGAAATATCTAACAACGCATACTGAAGGACTCTTAACGAAGTTTCATAGAACATGTGTTCTTATAAGTGTCTCAATGATCTTTGTACAAGTTTCACTAACTTATGAAACATCTAACTACGCATAATGAAGGACTCTAAACCAAGTTTCATGCAACATGAGTTCTTAGAAGTGTCGCAATGATCTTTCTACAAGTTTCATAAACATACGAAACATCTAACAGTGTTATTCTAGGTTCATGCAACATGCTTGGTTCTTTCATGGAAGACGGATTTTGATGCAGGGTGGATTGCGGCTTTGTTATCGGGACCGTCTCCTTTGATTCAATGCTCAATTCCTTGAGAAGAGGTTTTAACCAGATGATCTCTTGTGTAAGCTTCCTCATTGCTTTGTATTCAGATTTCGTGCTAGAGAGTGACACAATCTTTTGCTCTTTGCTCTTCCAAGTTACAAGGTTTCCTCTTATGAATGTGCAATACCCGTTTGTTGATCTCCTATCCCCTTGATCACCGGCATAATCCGCATCACAATAGCAAACAAGCTCCGTGCTTCCATTCCATCCCATCCATATGACTTGTCCCGGGTCTCCTTTTAGATACTTTAAGATTCTTTCCACCATGTTCCAATGATGAACCTTTGGGTTTTGCATGTGTTGAGATACTTGATTCACGGGAAAAAATGGCATACCTAGTAATTTTTAAGTAAACGAGCTTACGTACAAGACAATGATATTGCTTGACATCCTCATTAGGAATGTCTTCAATTTCCCCCTTGCGTATGACTTTGTAGTCATTTTCTAAGGGTTTCCTTTCTGGTTTTGCTCCAAGTTTACCCATCTCCTTTAGGAGATCAAGCCTATACTTGTGTTGGGATAAGAATAGTTCTTCTTTATACCTACACACTTCAATACCTAGGAAATAGTCTAGTTCTTCTAGATCTTTAAAATCAAATACAGATTTAAGGTAGTCTTTAGACTCTTGAATACATACCTTGTCATTCCTGGTTATGATGATATCATCAACATACACGAGAATGACTATAATACCTCTTTGGCTATGTTTTGTATAGAGAGTGTGATAGGCTTAGGATTTCTTGAAGTCTTTGTTGAGAAGGGTCTTGCTCAACTTGTGATACCAAGCCCTTGGGGATTGCTTCAATCCGTATATAGCCTTCTTTAGTCTAAGGACTTTTCCCGCTGTGACCTTTTTCCCGAGAGGAAGAGTCATATACACCTTGAAGAAATGGATTTTTGATTTCCATTTTCCAAATATCCCATTCCAAGTTTGTAGCCAAAGAGAATATAACTCTAGCTGTATGGAGCTTAGCCACATGCGCAAAAGTGTCAAGGTAGTCTTCACCATAGTTGTGTGTAAACCCCCTTTCCACAAGTCTAGCCTTGTATCTTTCTATGTCTCCATTGCTCTTGTATTTGATGGTGAAGACGTATCTTGAGCTTACGGTCTTTTTTCCACGAGGTAACTTTGTTTCATACCAATTATCATTTAGTTCCATAGCCTTATCTTCTTCTTTGGCTTCCTCTATCCATACTTCATGTTCCATGGCTTCCTCATATGTCTTAGGTATCCAATAAGAGTCCATTTTGACCAAGAACATTTGATGCTCAAGAGGAAAGCTTATCATGTTGCAAACATCTTGTACTGGATGAGCTACAACATTACTGTTGAAGTAGACTCTTGTGTTTACCCAATTAGATGAATCCTTCTTTAGTATTGTACTTCTTCTTAACATAACTGAAACATCTTGATCATGGTGATCTTCTTGACCACTTGATGTTTGTCCTTGAGCTTGAGATTCTGGGTCACCTTGTTCTCCATGACATTCTGGTTCCAGTTGCTCATTACTACTTGGAATTAATTCATCACTCTCCCTGACATGATCAAGAAGGGTAGGAGACTGTACATGAGCTTCTTGACTAGATTCTTCACCTAGCTTCATACCAAGACTTTCCATTAGTTTCCGAAGTGAAGTGACTCTTTTTGAGGCTGAATTGGGTAGGTCTTTGATACTCTCCCAATTTCAAGACTACTTAGTTTAGAATCTACTACTACTCTTGAAGATTTGAAAAAAATTGTTTTAGAAGACTATGTTATAGAGAAGAAGATGGTAGATGCACTAATTAGTTATTCACCTAGTGAATTGATTGGTAAAGAATCTCCTCCGATTTTTGACACAAATGATCGACAACTACATAATTTGTTTGAATTTTTAAAAAGGAGAACGTGATAAGATTGTGTGTGACATTTAATGATGGTGTTGGAGATCAAAAGAGTAGAGTCAAAATTATTTGAATAAGGAACCACATGTTTCAGATGATGAAGAAGAACACGATAATCAAAATGTGCGTAAAATGATGATAGTTTACCCAAGGTAAAAAAATAGATTTGTTAGTGAGAGTGAATGGAATGAAGATATCCAATCTGAAACTGAAGTTGGTGATGATGATGAGTTATTACCTAAAGACGTTTCTGATTGTGAAGAGAACAATTTGCGAGTGGTAAACGATCTAAAGTTGCAAGAATATTTTAAGAGTAAAACTGATTTAACAACATATATGGAAATATGTGCCATGAAGCATAATTTTGATTATAAGATTGACAAATCCTGCACTAGATGGTGGTTTATTCGTTGCAAAGATGATGCTTGTAACTGGAGATTGCGTGCAAAATCTCCAGAAGGATCTACATTTTTCCGCATCAACAAGTATGTGGTTGAACATACATGCGCTCCATCGAAAAAAGTAAGTTCCCTAGAAATGCTTCAGCCAAAACAATTGGGCATCTTATTACCCACAAATACGAGGGAGTGAAAGAATGGCCTAAACCGAATGACATCATCAATATCATACGTAAGGAGCATGGATGTGAGATTTCTTATTCAAAAGCATTGGAGTCTCGTGAATATGGTGTTAACATTTTCAGAGGTATATGAGAGAAAAGTTACTTAAAAATACCAAAATGGTGGTTGATCCATTTTGTTTTTGTAGATGTGAGTGTGTGAGTTCTTTTTTAGTTTAGATGTGAGTGTGTATGTGTGCGCTTGGTAGTGGTATTTATAGAGAGAAAAGTGTTTGTATATTTATTTATATTTAATTATATTTTTTCCAATTATTTATGTGTAGAAAATATTAAATGAATACTATTTATTTGGTTTCTCTAATTCTGAATTTATATCAACCAATGGAAACAAATACTTTTCTAGTTATAATATATATTCAATTTTTTATCAACCCAAACCCTAAACTTTAAATACTAAACACACTAATTACTAGTTCTAACATGTATAACTTAAAAATGGAGATACTATGCATTGTATAAATCACAAATTAATGTTTAACATTTAATAAAATTGAGAATGCTAAAATAATTGAAAGTGCGTTAAAATAGTAAGTAATTTGAAGAGTCTAATAAACCTTTTAATCAATTGCATTATAGTTTTTTTTTCAAAAAATACATTTCATTAATGTTTGTTGTTATAAAAATAAGTTTTTAATAAATGTGCATTAGCCTAGAATTTTTTTATATTATGGGACGAAGGAAATATATTCTTACTAATCAATAAAAAACCGAGTTTTCAAAAAATTAAGTTACCGTAAAACAATTAATAGACTATAAAATCAATCTTATAAAACAAATCTGGAGTATATATTTTTATAATAACTGAAAGACTTTAGAAAGCTTATAAAGATAGTGGTATTTCTGAATTATACTTTGTTATTGAATGAATATTTCTTACAAAGGTTTTATAGTGACAAAAGGAACAATCTAGAATCATGTCATCCTTATCCTTGGACAACTGTATTGAGACTGTTCTTTTGATGTATCGAAGTATCTGTTTAAGTAGCCCAAAATCAGAGATAGTTGGGGCGTGCATTCGTTGACAGGCAAAGTTGACTGCAAATTGAATGTCTGGTCTTGTTATTGTTAGATACTGCAGTTTTCCAGCAAGGCTCCTAAAATAAGTGGGTTCAGGGAATAGCTCAGATTCAAAGTTAAATAGCTGCTGAGGTAATGGAGTTGGCATTGAATTACAATCTGACATTGTAGCCCGGTGAAGTATGTCTGAAGCATAAGCTTTTTGATGAAGGAACATACCACTCTTGTTTGATACTATTTCAATTCCAAGGAAATATTTTGGATCTCCAAGGTCTTTCATATAAAACCTATTGTGAAGACCATGAAGTAGTTCTTCAAACAGAGCTGAGTTACTCCCTGTGACAAGTATGTCATCAACATATAGTAGCAAGACCAAGGTCTGACCATTTTTGTGATATGTGAATAAATATGTATCAGATTTGAAGCAAGTAAACCCAAAATCTATGACAAAGTTGTTGAAGGTGTCAAACCAAGCCCTTGGCGCCTGTTTTAGTCCATACATTTTGTTAGACGACATACATGATTTGGTATCTTTGGATCTTCAAACCCTGCTGGTTGATATATAAAAACATGTTCTTGTAGCTCCCCATGGAGAAACGCATTTGAGACGTCTAATTGTTTGATGAACCAACCTTTTGAAGTAGCTACCTCTAGTACCATCCTGATTGTTGTTGTTCTAACCACTGGGCTGAATGTTTCTAGGTAATCCAAGCCCTCTTCTTGTTCAAAGACTTTTGCAACTAACCGAGTTTTAAGTTTGTCAACTGTTTTTGTTCGAAAAACCCACTTTGAGCTTAGTATGTTCATATCTTCTGTTAGTGGTTACAGAGTCCAGGTGTGAAGCATGTGGATACGTACCATTTCATCAAGAACAACTTGATTCCATCCTGGATGTTTCATTGCAGTTGCTAGTGTTTTTGGTTCTTCTGTGGAGAATAATGAAGTGAGAAGCGCATACTTAGTGTTTGGTTTGTAGATTCCTACCTTTGCTCTTGTTGTCATGGGATAATTATTGGTTTGAGGAGAAGTGGTGGAGAGCTCAACTTGGCTGGAGTTTGAGTCTCCAGAATCAGATTGTGTAGCAGCCATATCTGATTCTGTTTGAGCTTCTTGTTGTGTTTCATTCAATAATATCTTTGCTTCATCATTATTTTGGGGCTCTTGTGTTGTATCTTGTTCTTCATGTATGACATGCTGGGATGTTGTTCTTTATGTATATGGAAAACATATAGGATGATGATCAGAAGCGTCTGGTTCTTCCAATGGCTTCTCATTTTGCACAGGAAGATCAATGTGACTTTTCCATGCTTGTAGTATAGGTGTAGTGTACTTGGGAACCATGATCTGTATTGTTGCTTGAAGGGATATGTTTCTTCATGAAATAAAACATGTCGGGAGATGTATACTCTCCCTATAGGAGGATAAAGACACCTATATCCTTTGTATTGAGAGTTGTACCCAAGAAAGACACTGCAAGGATCTTGGTTCAAGTTTGTGTTGATTGTAGGGTCGCAAGCAAGGATAACATCTTGACCCGAAGATTCTCAGCATAGAATAGTTTGGTTTTTGACTGAACAGAGTCTCAAAGGGTCTTTTGTTGTGGAGGACCTGTGATGGAAGAAGGTATGACTAGGAAACATCATGGATAGACCAATCTCAACAAGATGCCCATGTTTTCTTTCGGCAATTCCGTTTTTTGTGGTGTATGAGGGCATGATACTCTATGTATGATACCTCTTTCAACAAATAATTTTTTCAGTTGATTACTAGTGAATTCACCTCCTCCATCACTTTGAAACACTTTGATCTTGGTGTTGAACTGATTTTCAACCATGTTTTGAAAAGACACAAAAACTGAGTAAAATTCAGACTTTGCTTTTAAGGGATAAAACCATGAGTGTCTAGAGAAATCATCAACAAAAATTGCATAAAACTTGAATCTTTGATTAGATACAACTGGTGAAGGCCCCCATAGATCACAATGAATCCTATCTAGAGGGTGAATCACCCGGGATTCTGAATTTAAAAACTTTAACTTAGAGTTTTTCCCCATTTGGCAAGGCTCACAAATTGGAGAAGTTATGGTCTTATTGACTTCTATTTCCTTGATGGTTTTGAGATGTTGAAGAATCTGAGAGTTAGCGTGGCCAAGACGATGATGCCAAGTATCTTCTGAAGCTGAGCAATGACGATTTGAATATAGAGCCACAAGTTCTTGGTTCTTCAACACATATAACACATTATTTATGGGTCCCTTTGCCACTATTTTCTGAGTATTGAGATCAATCACACATACTTTATCAGCATCAAAGTATACTCCACACGAATAATCATCACATAATCTTTAGACAGAAAGTAGAGATTTTTGTATTTCATTTAATTTGATATTACCTATTGTAGAGGCAATTGTAGCAGAACCAACATGGGTAATAGGGAGATACTCTTTTTTTTCCTTTCTCTTTTTTTCTTATTTTTTTCTTTTCTCTTTTTTTCTTATTTTTTGTTTTGCCTTTTTTTCCTAAACTTAACTTTTTTCTTCTTTTAAAATTATTAACATTTTTCTAAACATTATTAACATTTTCCTAAAATTATTAACATTATTAAAAATTTTTCTTAAAATTATTAACATATTTCCTAAAAATTATTAACATTTTTCCTAAAAATTATTAACATTTTTCCTAAAAATTATTAACATTTTTCTTTTTTTTTAATTGTGACATGTGTCACGATCTAGTGAGTTATAATTAAACGCGCTCACTTTAAATAATAAGATGGTTGTACCACTTTATCAAAAAATAGGGTTGTACCACGACTTTACATTTTGGTTTGTGTCACTTATAATGTGAAATATTGAATGCACATCGGGACTATTGAGGATAGTTTACATGTAGCCTTTTTCTTTCCCTTTTCCATAGAAATGCAAGTTGTCATAAAATTTATGTGAATGAGTACTATAAGAGAGAGTACACTGGTGACATATCTTGTCAATCATACAGCTTTCACAAATCCTAATCTAATTTAGAAGAGGTCGGCAACATGATAAGACAAATGCTGTAAGAAGAAAACTATTAACACAATTTTTTAACTACCAAAATAATTATTCATAGATCACAAGAACCAACAACACATTTGAAAGTGTGTTCCATTCCACTCTTATCGGTTTCTTTTGCTAGCCATTGTGGTCCAACTCCTTCTATGATCGGTTGATTGGCCAATATTATTTACTAAAACCCAATATCCTTTTACTAGTTCTATTTTTCACTTTTCTTCTTCTTTTAAACCGAATAATATAATATACAAGCAGACATTAAATTCTGACAAGGCATACTAGAATAGACCTCATGTAATTAACTTGGACGACTGAAAACAAATCCACTAAAGAACTACTCTTAACCGAACTCAAAAGCTAACGAGCCTAAAACTAAAAACCACTAGAGCCAAACGAAAAGATAAACACCTTAGCAAAAATAACAAACCAAGTTGAAACTCATGCATCTTGTCCACTAATAATAATGTCCTCTCTTCTTATCATGCCCCATCATTTTCCAAAGTTCTCAAATTTCGACACATCACCAACTCACTTTTAATTTTGAAATAATATTTAATTACTTTATAATATTTTACTTCTTTATTAATATGAAGAATTTTATTCAGAATTAAACATTAAATTTGTAAAGACATCCCCTTTTAATTTCTTAAATATAATTTATATATGTGAATAATATACACATATATATGAATAAAAAACCTTCAAATTAACAATTATCGGAAATTATTTCTCTTCAAAGTAATACAAAAGATTAAAGACTAACTACAATAGTTTACAAATTTTGTTTCATATTAATATTGACAATAGCGAACATATTTTATGTTTCTATCTATGTGATTATATAATCAATAGATATTCAAAATCTATTTTAATGACAAAATATTGAAAAATTAAAATGATGTTTGGTATAAACACAATTGACACCTCATTTAGATTTTATAACTGTCATCGGTAAATAAAGCTGATTAATATAAAGTTTATAAATAGTATTTTAATGATATATATATAATAAGATAATATATATAAATATATATTTTCAAATGATAAAATAAATATTAGTTTAACCAAATGGATATATTTGCATAACTTATAATTAACAACTTCATTAGATTTCTTTTTTATTTAAGAAAATATCGAATAAAAAATGGATTTAACTTACTAATTGTTTTGCTAGGTAATTTTCTAAAATTTACTAGAAAATTTATACTATATAATTGATTTCATATTGATTATATTTGTTATAAAAAATCAAGATTTCTACATATTAGCAAAGTAAAGAATGAGCATAATGAAAATTAAGTTAAAATAAAGTTATTTTTCTGATAATTTTAATGTAATTTTACTTTATATTTATATAGAAGACAAATTATATGTGTATATATAAATATAAACATAAATAAATACATTTATACTAAAAAAATCAAAATAATCCTTTTAATTTAAACATATTTTGAAATGGTTTCAGTAAAAATTTTGTTCGTAAATGAATGCATAAAGGTTTTCATTAGAAATCGTGAGATCGAAACTTTGACATCAAATCTATAGAAAATAATGTCTGGTATACTAGAACTGAAAAGTGATATAAACGAAAAGATGGGAAATAGGAAAATAAATTTTCACCTTTTAAAAAGATATAAAAACATTGAAAGTGTAATAATAAATGAGAATAATAAACGTCACTTTTACGTTATTTTAAATTCACTTATAAAGTTAACATAAAAATTCACTTATAATAAAATTGAATATTTATTTATCTCATACTTCACAACATACATACAATTTTAATTTGTTCTACAAAAATCATTATTTAGAAACAATCATTTCACCAAATGTTGAAAATTGAGTTTCAAAAAAAACTTTTAAATTTACATAGTCCTTTTGAAATTTGATGTTACAATATATTTTACATTATTAAACTACGTAAGAATTAGAAATCAATAACGGCAAGTTCATTATTTAGAAATCTCACTTGTAATGGTATATTCTAGAAATCTAAACCAAGTTTCATATAACTTGAGTTCTTATTAGTACCTCAATGATTGTTGAACAAGTTTGACAAACATATGAAACATCTAACAACGCATATTCTAGGACTCTATACCAAGTTTCATGCAACATTAGGTCTTATAAGTGTCTTAATGATCTATGTACAAGTTTCACAAACTTACGAAATATCTAACAACGCATATCGTAAGACTCTAAACCAAGTTACATGCAACATGGGTTCTTAATAGTGTCTCAATGGTCGTTGTAAAATTTTCACAAACTTACGAAACATCTATTAACGTGATTCTAGGAATCTAAACCAAATTTCATGCAACATGAGTTCTTATGAGTGCCTCAATGATCTTTGTACAAGTTTCACGAACTTATGAAACATCTACGAAACGAATTTTGTAGGACTCTAAACCAAGTTTCATGCAATATCAGTTCTTGTAAGTGTCTCAACGATCTTTGTACAAGTTTCACAAACTTACAACATAAATGCACCGATCTCTGGAAAATTTCAAAAATTAATTTAATTATATACTTAATTATTAGCTTAATTAATCAAAATAAAAATATATACATTTTAGGGTTCAAATGATTCCTGCTATTGCTATGTGTGCGAGTTCGGGTAAAAGCTCATCGAAAGCAAAAGGTAAAAGTCTTTGCATAAACAAATTACAGTCGTGACTTTTCATACCTTAAATTTTTTGACCATTCTCAACGCATGCATGCAGATAACTTTGAAACATATCCTTCTGGAAACTTTACATCTGAAGCGACCCAGTTGCATAACGCGTTTTTCGCTTCAGGTTTCAATCTGTAGATAGGGACCAAAGCCTTACCATCGTTTGCGATATGCAACTCACTTCTAAAACATATTTCTGGCAAATTCAGTCTTTTCTTCAAATTGTCTTTAGTTCTCCCATGTACATTCAACAATTTAGTTATAATGTTATCAAAGAAAATTTTTTCAATGTGCATAACGTCGAGGTTATGTCTCAACAAGTGATTTTTCCAGTACGGGAGTTCGCAAAAAATGTTTTTCTTGTGCCAGTTATGGCTTTCTACGTATCCTTCGGGTAAATTGGAAACATGCGAATTACCACCCCGTCTACATGTTTTTTGCGCACCGTAATTATCCAACTCCTCCAATAACTCTTGCCCCGTCAGATAAAGTAGGGGTGGATGCTTAACGACCCGATTCTTCTTAAACAACCTTCTGTTGTTTCGGTAAGGATGATTGATTGGAAGGAAACGTCAGTGACAATCAAACCAACTTGTTTTCCTTCCATGTGGGAGTTGAAACGCATCAGTCCGATGACGGCAATATGGACAAGACAATCGTCCATGCGTTGTCCAACCTGCTAACATGCCATAAGCAGGAAAGTCACTAATAGTCCACATGAGGACCGCACGCATCGTAAAATTTCTCTTGCATGAGATATCATACGTATGAACCCCAGTGGAACATAACTTTTTTAACTCATGTATCAAATGTGGCAGAAAAACATCAAGAGCTCTCTTTGGGTGCTTCGGACCTGGTACTACAATGCTTAAGAAAAGAAATTCTCTTTGCATGCACATATTGGGAGGAAGATTATACGGAGTTAGTATAACTGGCCACAAAGAGTATTGTCTACCAGACATACCGAATGGACAAACATCAATCATTTCATAAGGCAATCCAAGACTAAAAACCAACTTTTGTATTTTGTAATACGACTCAGCAGCTACATTACCCTCAGGCAGATACTCTTTCAGTAACTCTGCTAAGGAGTCCATACAAAACTCACTTAAATTATTATCAGATTTTATATTCATCATTCTAGATGCTAATGATAGTTACTATCAAAATGATGCGGTAAATTAGCAGGTTCGTTACTAACATGATCACCAACATGAAACGTATAACTATTATCTCCAAATTCAGTATTATTAGAGTTATACCCTTCCCCTTGTTGAAACCAAACAAAATATTGCGGCATAAAACCTCTATTAAAAAGATGTTTCCATACGGTTTCAACAAACACGTATTTAGTGTTAACACACTTCTTACATGGACAATACATTTTACCGGTATCTTTTGTATTCTGCATGTTTTCGGCCTGCTCCATGAATGCTTGAAGTTCCGTTGTAAATTCGTCTGTAACTACCCTCGATCGATCTTTATGCCGATACATCCAAGATCGTAACTCGTATATGTTATTATTACCGTGAGACATATTGACATTTTTAGAGTGTTTATATTTTTATAGAGTGAATGTTTTTTGTATGGTGTTGTGGTGTGATTTTTTGAAGAGTGTAGAGGGGTTTATATAGTCCCATTCTAAATTTTTTGCAACCATTTAGCAAGGAAAATTAGCAACGATTTTGCAAGGAATCAAAATTAGCAACGATTTAGCAACGTTTTTGAAAATGTGCTTACCTAATTAGCGACCATCCTCGCTAATTCGTCGCTAAGTACCAAGGATATATATTCGTCGCTAATTAGAGACTATTTAGCGATGCATAACTCATTCGTCACCAAGATCGTCGCTAATTTTGCGACGAATTAATACCTCGCTAAATAGCGACAATTTAGCGACGACTGCTTTCTCCGTTGATATTTCGTCGCTAGTTCGTTGCTATTTCGTTGCTATATAATTTGTCGCTATTTCCTTGCTAAAATCCCAGTTTCTTGTAGTGTTATAAAACATCTAACAACAAATATACTACGAATACATAACACTTTTCATGCAACATGAGTTCTTATAAGTGCCTCAAAAATATTTGTAAAAGTTTCAGAAACTTACAAAACATCTAACAACGTGATTGTACGACTCTAAACCAAGTTTCATGCAACATGAGTTCTTATAAATGACTCTAAACAAGGTTTTATGAACTTATGAAACATCTAACAACGCATATTCTAGGACTCTAAAGCAACTTTCATTCAACATGACTGCTTATTAGTGTCTCAATGAACTTTGTACTAGTTTCACGAACTTATGAAACATCTAACAACGCATAATGAAGGACTATAAACCAAGTTTCATGCAACATGAATTATTATAAGTGTCTCAATGATATTTGTACAAGTTTTACAAACTTACGAAACATCTAACAACGTGATTCTAGGAATCTAAACCAAATTTAATGTAACATGAGTTCTTATAAGTGCCTCAATGATCTTTGTACAAGTTTCACGAACTTACGAAACATCTAACAACGCATATTCTAGGACTCTAAACCAAGTTTCATGCAACATGAAACCTTCTATGTGTCTCATTGACTTATGTACAAGTTTCAGGAATTTATGAAACATTTAACAACGCATATTGTAGGACTCTAAACCAAGTTTCATGCAACATGTGTTCTTATAAGTGCGTCAATGATATTTGTATAAGTTTGAAAAACTTATGAAACATCTAATAACTCATATTGTAGGACTCTAAACAAGGTTTCATGTAACATGATTGCTTATTAGTGCCTCAATCATGATTTTACAAGTTTCACGAACATAAGAAACATCTAACAATGCATATTCTAGGACTCTAAACCAAATTTCATGGAACATGAGTTCTTATTAGGGCTTCAATGATCGTTGTACAAGTTTCACAAACTTATAAAACATCTACCAACACATTTTGTAGGACTCTAAACTAAGTTTCATGCAACATGAATGCTTATTAGTGTCTCAATGATCGTTGTACAAGTTTCACAAACTTTTAAAACATATAACAACGCATTTTCGAGGACTCTAAACCAAGTTTCTTGCAACATGAATTCTTATTAGTTCCTCAATGATAGTTGTACAAGTTTCATAAACTTATAAAACATCTACCAACGCATATTCTAGGACTCTAAACGAAGTTTCATGCAACATGAATGCTTGTAAGTGTCTCAATGATCGTTGTAAAGATTTCACAAACTTACGAAACATCAAACAACATGATTCTAGGACTCTAAACCAAGTTTCATGCAACATGAGTTCTTATAAGTGCATCAATGATCTTTGTAAAACTTTCACGAACTTATGAAACATCTAACAACGCATATTCTAGGACTCCAAACCAAGTTTCATGCAACATGAGTCTTCGAAGTGCCTCAATGATCGTTGTACAAGTTTCACAAACTTATAAAACATCTAACAATGCATATTCTAGGACTCTAAACAAAGTTTCATGCAACATGAGTTCTTATAAGTGTCTCAATGATATTTGTACAAGTTTCATAAACTTACAAAATATCTAACAAGAAGATTCTAGGACTCTGAACCAAGTTTCATGCAACATGAGTTCTTATAAGTGCGCCAATGATCTTTGTACAAGTCTTAAGAACTTATGAAATATCTAACAACGCATACTGAAGGACTCTTAACGAAGTTTCATGGAACATGAGTTCTTATAAGTGTCTCAATGATCTTTGAACAAGTTTCACAAACTTACGAAACATCTAACAACGTGATTTTAGGACTCTAAACAAAGTTTCATGCACTATGAGTTCTTATAAGTACCTCAATGATGTTTGTACAAGTTTCACAAACTTACGAAACCTCTAACAACGTGATTCTAGGACTTTAAACCAAGTTTCATGCAATATGAGTTCTTATAAGTGCCTCAATGATCTTTGTACAAGTTTCACAAACTTACAAAACATCTAACAACGTGATTCTAGGACTCTAAACCAAGCTTCACGCAATATGAGTTCTTATAAGTGCCTCAATGATCTTTGTACAAGTTTCACAAACTTATGAAACATCTAACTACGCATAATGAAGGACTCTAAACCAAGTTTCATGCAACATGAGTTCTTAGAAGTGTCACAATGATCTTTTTACAAGTTTCATAAACATACGAAACATCTAACAGTGTTATTCTTGGACTTTAAACAAAGTTTCATGCAACATGCTTGGTTCTTTCATGGAAACGGAGTTTGATGCAGGGTGGATTGCGGCTTTGTTATCGGGACAGTCTCCTTTGATTCAATGCCGAAGTCGTTGAGAAGAGCTTTTAACCAGATGATCTCTTGTGTAAGCTTCCTCATTGCTTTGTATTCAGATTTCGTGCTAGAGAGTGACATAATCTTTTGCTCTTTGCTCTTCCAAGTTACAAAGTTTCCTCTTATGAATGCGCAATACCCGGTTGTTGATCTCCTATCCCCTTGATCACCGGCATAATCCGCATCACAATATCCAACAAGCTCCGTGCTTCCATTGCATCCCATCCATATGACTTGTCCCGGTTCTCCTTTTAGATACTTTAAGATTCTATCCACCATGTTCCAATGATGAATCTTTGGGTTTTGCATGTGTTGAGATACTTGATTCACGGGAAAAAATGGCAGACCTAGTAATTGTTAAGTAAACGAGCTTGCGTACAAGACGGTGATATTGCTTGACATCCTCATTAGGAATGTCTTCAATTTCCCCCTTGCGTATGACTTTGTAGTCATTTTCTAAGGGTTTCCTTTCTGGTTTTGCTCCAAGTTTACCCATCTCCTTACTTGTGTTGGGATAAGAATAGTTCTTCTTTATACCTACACACTTCAATACCTAGGAAATAGTCTAGTTCTTCTAGATCTTTAATATCAAATACAAATTTAAGGTAGTCTTTAGACTCTTGAATACCTACCTTGTCATTCCTGGTTATGATGATATCATCAACATACACAAGAATGACTATAATACCTCTTTGACCATAGTTGTGTGTAAACCCCCTTTCCACAAGTCTAGCCTTGTATCTTTCTATGTATTTATTGCTCTTGTATTTGATGGTGAAGACGTATCTTGAGCTTACGGTCTTTTTTCCACGAGGTAACTCTGTTTCATACCAATTACCATTTAGTTCCATAGCCTTATCTTCTTCTTTGGCTGCCTCTATCCATACTTCATGTTCCATGTCTTCCTCATATGTCTTAGGTATCCAATAAGAGTCCATTTTGACCAAGAACATTTGATGCTCAAGAGGAAAGCTTGTCATGTTGCAAACATCTTGTATTGGATGAGCTACAACATTACTGTTGAAGTAGACTCTTGTGTTTACCCAATTAGATGAATCCTTCTTTAGTCTTGTACTTCTTCTTAACATAACTGAAACATCTTGATCATGGTGATCTTCTTGACCACTTGATGTTTGTCCTTGAGCTTGAGATTCTGGTTCACCTTGTTCTCCATGACATTCTGGTTCCAGTTGCTCATTACTACTTGGAATTAATTCATCACTCTCCCTGACATGATCAAGAAGGGTAGGAGACTTTACATGAGCTTCTTGACTAGATTCTTCACCTAGCTTCATACCAAGACTTTCCATTAGTTTCCTAAGTGAAGTGACTCTTTCCGTGGCTGAATTGGGTAGGTCTTTGATACTCTCCCAATTTCAAGACTACTTAGTTTAGAATCTACTACTACTTTTGAAGATTTTAAAAAAAAAATTTAGAAGACTATGTTATAGAGAAGAAGATGGTAGATGCACTAATTAGTTATTCACCTAGTGAATTGATTGGTAAAGAATCTCCTCCGATTTTTGTCACAAATGATCGACAACTACATAATTTGTTTGAATTTTTTAAAAAGGAGAACGTGATAAGATTGTGTGTAACATTTAATGATGGTGGTGGAGATCAAAAGAGTAGAGTCAAGATTGATTTGAATAAGGAACCACATGATTCAGATGATGAAGAAGAGAACACGATAATCAAAATGTGCGTAAAAATGATGATAGTTTACCCAGGGTAAAAAAAAGATTTGTTAGTGAGAGTGAATGGAATGAAGATATCAAATCTGAAACTGAAATTGGTGATGATGAGTTATTACCTAAAGACGTTTCTGATTGTGAAGAGTACAATTTGCGAGTGGTAAAAGATCTAAAGTTGCAAGAATATTTTAAGAGTAAAACTGATTTAACAACATATATGGAAATATGTGTCATGAAGCATAATTTTGATTATAAGATTGACAAATCCTGCACTAGATGGTGGTTTATTCGTTGCAAAGATGATGCTTGTAACTGGAGATTGCGTGCAGAATCTCAAGAAGGATCTACATTTTTCCGCATCAACAAGTATGTGGCTGAACATACATGCACTCCTTCGAAAAATGTAAGTTCTCTAGGAATGCTTCAGCCAAAACAATTGGGCATCTTATTACCCAAAAATACGAGGGAGTGAAAGAATGACCTAAAATGAATGACATCATCAATATCATGCGTCAGGAGCATGGATGTGAGATTTCTTATTCAAAAGCATTGGAGTCTCGTGAATATGGTGTTAACATTTTCAGAGGTATACGAGAGAAAAGTTACTTAAAAATACCAAAATATTTGCACATGTTACAACAAAGTAATCCTGGTACACACACCAGTTACGAATCTGATGATGATGATAGATTTAAATATCTATTTATTTCCTTTGGTCAATGTATAAGATGATTCTACAAAGTTGTTCGAAAGGTGATTGTGGTAGATGGGGCCTTTTTGAAAACCAAATACAAAGGAGTTCTACTTGTTGCCACAACCGTAGATGGCAACTCTAACTTGCATCCAATTGCATTTGGAATTTTTGATTCTGAGAATGATCGTTCATGGGATTTTGTTTTTAACACAACGAAAAGTTGTTATAGCCGATAGTGAAATTTTGGCTTCTGTGTCAAATAGACATGCTTCAATTATGAAATCTCTTGAAAACGTTTACCTGTTGGCTAAACATGGAATATGCATCCACCGCTTATTGAATAACGTGGTAACGTCATTTAAAACAAAGGGTATAAGTGGATTGGTTGCAAAGGCTTCAAAAGCATATAGGGTTGTTGATTTCGAAAAGTTATTCGATACTTGGAAACTATCTATTGGATGCTAATGTAAACAAGTGGTCGAGGTGTTATTTTCCCGGATACAGGTTTGACATAAGGATCATTAACCCTGCAGAATCGATTAATTCAGTGTTGAGGTCACCTCGAGAGTATCTGTTGATTCCTTTGTTAGATAGTATCAGAGAAACTTTAACTCGGTAGTTTTATGAGCGTAGAGAATTAAGTGCAAAACATAAGGATCCTCTAACCCCTAGAGTGGAGAAAATGATTGCTAGAAGAATAGAGAAGGCTAAAAAATTAATCGCTTTTTCGGTTACGGCATATATTTTTCAAGTTAAAGGCGGTAAATTTGATTGTGTTATTGACTTGGAAAAAAAGAACATGTTCATGTGGAAAGTTTGAATTGGGAAAAATTCCTTGCAGACACGCTATAAAAGGAGCTTTTTCATGAGGATTAGAAATTCACACACTTGTTGATGAAGTTTATAAATCGTCTGCTTAGAGAATAATTTATGCATAAAACATTAATCCAATAGTTTATCCTGAAGATGAATGGCGTTTTCCGCATACTGTTGAAGATGCCCAAGTTTTACCACTAGAAACACGAAGAGGCCCTGGACGGCGTAGAAAACGAAGACACGAAACAATTGAAGACAAGATAAAGTCATCGCAAGAATCACAAAAGCATAAGAAACACAAATGTAGTCGTTGTGGTAAAGAGGGACACAATAGAGCAACTTTTGATATAGTTATTTAGTCATGTGTATTGGAGGTGTTATTTATTGAGTGTCACATAGTTTATGCTTAAAACCCAAGCTAAAGTTCTTTGCTTTGAGTTTGATCATCGATGGGTTCTTCTCTTATTCTTCCTTTTATCTAGGCATCATCGGCGATTGGTCACACATGCAAGTTTGTGATTTTGAAACCTTGGGCACTCACTTAATGATATAGCCGCCATGTCTTCTTCTTCTTTCGTATTTAAAGGCTTTTGATAATGAAGTTAAACATGGTTCTTCTTGGATTGGTTTTATTAGCTTTGTTTAGTTACTTTGTACGTTTCATGATTATTTTTTAGAGCTTCCAATTTGTAAGAACTTAGTACAAAGCTTAAGTTTGTTTTCGAGGATTTGTTTCGGCTAGGAAATTACTTTGTTACTATTTTTAGTGGCTTAGACCTTTCTTGCCGCTTTGTCTTTCTTTGTTAACTTGTTATAGTAAATCATCTATGCCTTGTTGAATTGGTCTGAAACATTTGTGAGTTGCTATTACGAAATTATGGTGTTTTTGACAATATGTCTTTGATAGCTTAATAACAACATGAACTTTATTTACTAGTGTGTAGATTTTGTGGTATTTATGCATATTCAAACAAGTGAATGCAATAATTCTTGATAACACAAATTAATTGAATATAATTAATTACAATCAATCTCAACCACATCAGAATCAAACTATGTAGGCTTATATTTTGACATTCGGTCAACCAATAAAGGATCTCTTGCAGCTTTCCACATGTCAATTGCAATCTTCATTCTTGCTTCTCCAATATTATTATCATTGATCAAATACATGTCTAATCCATGTAAGTGACACTCAATAAATTTTAAAGAATACACACCACAATCACAAGATGATTTATTAATGTTAGGCGGTATCGACGATTTTATAACTGAATATGGAGTAACATGAAGTTGTTTCCTAAGAGAAGTTGATTGAACTGCCTTCATGATATGAGGAATGACTATTGTGAATGGTTCCACGTGGTTGCTATTATCATCACTTGAACGGTCAAAAACTTCAATTGTTCTTTGAATTAAGTTTATGCATATTGAAATCCAATGATTACCATTAACAAATACTGGAGCATAGATACGGTCGACATCCATAGCCCACAAATATTTTTTCTTTCCCTGTGATGGAAGATCAACTGTACCGTATGCTAATAGAGAACTAGGCCATTTGAATCCTCGACGATTTTTCATAAACTTCATGTATTTCACTCTAATTTTCACGCTTAAAAGACAATTCATAAAAGCAACACGATTTTGCTTCCATTGACCTAGGCTTGTGTTTCCCTAAATAAATAGATAACAACATCCATATCCTGATAAAAAAAATCGTTTAATATATAATACACTAATTGACCACAAAATTTTACACAAAAATGGTAAAACTCACCTCGTTGCCTAACCATATCTTTGGTCCCATAATTCGGTTTAGCATCTTGTTAAAGTGGGGATGCATGTAAATGTTAAAGAAAAAAAATGGATAACTTACTTGTGCTTCTTTGACCACTCCAAAAAATTGTTAAAAGATTCTTCGGTAAAGAACACAAGTGGATAATCTCCAATATTTTTTCTCCCACTATCAGTCATTTTTGTATCCGTAAAGATTTTCTTGGTGAACTTATCGACAACATATGGACTATGCAATTCCGGACTTCCAATTTTAACCGGAAGAAAGAAGATCTTTTCGTCAACCTCATATGTTGGTATTGGATCGAATCCAGTTACATATGTGTCTTGAGATAAAAACTCCGATGGTCTTTTTTAAAAACTCTTGTGTACCCAAATTTTCGTCTATGTTAGAAGGCTCGCTAAAAAAACAAATTATCTATGTCATGGGGACATTAGTAGTTACTCCATCTTCACTTTCGTCTTGCTGTATAAAGAAAAATATTTCACAATCATAATCAAACTGAAACAAAAAATAAGAATAAATCATTGCTTTATACTTACCATTTTTTCATGGTGAACATTAGTGTTCGACGGGTTCGCATATGTGGATTTCTCTTTGTTACATGTAAATCCTGAAATTAAAAGTGACTTCTTAAGCTCTGTAAATTCACTCTCTAGCTTACTCATTCGATCATTAATTTTTTTCTCTAGTTTTCCTTCTAAACTAGAGAAAGAAGCGTCGAAAATCTCTTGAATAAAAGACTTCATGTCTTCGCCAAGACCTTCTTGTTTTGCAGCCCCTCTTTCGCATAATAACCTTCTTTTATTTGTTTCTGCACCATGATTAAGAAGATTCTTTTTGTATTTCATTCTAGAAACGGGGCAGTCACTTAAACTCTCATTCCCGACATCAACATCTTTAGAACCCTCGTCATCAAATTTTGTTTCATCATTCTCATCAAGACACGCTGTACTATTAACCGAGTTTGAACACTTCCAATCATGTTTTCCAAAATCAGTCTTATCTCTAATGGCCTTATTTAGTGTATAAATTTCAATATCTTCTTTTTCATCGGGCCATATAAACTCAGTTTCTCCACATACATCAAAACATCTTGTGTACGAGATGTAGGGATAAAAACATCCTACAAGAAAATAAAAAAATTAAATACAAAATATCATAACAGATTACAAAATTAATTAGTAGCCAACAAGTCAAAACTCTAGAAAATAATATACCCATAAAAAAGCTATATGTTCATTAACGGTTTGTACTTACAGTAACTCCAAATGTGTTCTCTAATTGAATAATCTCATCATATGATACTTTTGCAGCACCAGTCCAATTGAACAAAGAGTACCTCGAACACCACTGTTATCGATTTTTTCCCCAAAAAATCTCCCTAAGTTGGAATGGCTTCCATAAACCAAATCTGAAATGCATAAGAAAAATCATCCAATACTTAACTCTTGGTAATCTTTAGTTTATCTCGAGTGTCGATGATAGACTTAATGACAAGGTCATAAGCTACACGACCTCATGGATAACTATGAACTTTATCCAAATCCATAACTAACTTGATGTATATGTGTGGAATATCTTTTTCATCTCTTGCCATTATCAACCCAGCTATCACACATATATAAACAAACCGGATTCTATCCACCTTTCTCCAATTCTTAACAACTAATAAGTGCTCCTTAATCAAGGTTTTTATGTTAATCTTTACGTTGTTCTGTAATAGTTTACTCCAAAAACCATTATCATCTTCCCAATCACTTATCTCGTTGATCGAAGGAGCTTCTTTGAAATTGAACCCAATAACTGCATAAAATTCTTGTAATGAAAATCTGAGTGGCCTTCCTCCGAACAAACACCACAACTCGTATCTTTTTTGAGTGAACAGTTTTCTACACATCATGCTATGTATCAATCGACCTGAATATCCTAGGCAATTTTCATGTAATGCAAGAATATGCTTAAAGATTGGATCTTTTTTTTACTTTAGTGTACTCTCTTGGTAAGACACTATTTATTTTGGTCATAAGAGATATCTTACAACTGTTGTTTATTTGTGCTACTTGGGGCTCATCTCTGTCTTTGAAGAGGCGTTTCGGTAACTCACCAAACATACCTACAAAATTTTAAAATTCAGAATTACACTAATTAACTAAAAACTTGCAAAAAGTAACGTAATAAATAAGCGTATAGGCTCCAATACTATAAACAATATGGTTATTTTAAAATCACAAATATAGATAATTGAGGCTCATTTTAATGTCTAGACTATTACTCGAGGGGGGGGGAATTGTTGTATAAGTGGGAAGAAATAGCAAACACAAAATAAAGAACAATGAACTAGAGATCAATTTTGTACCTCTTACGCGTTACAAAATACCATAAAACAAGAAGTTACTCTACATAAATTAGAAGGTATAAGTGAAAGATGTACCTCAAATAGAATAAGATCAAATTTTATTTTTATGTACTAATGGAAACAAACTCGTTTGGAAAAAAATTGACGAAGAATTTTATGAACCCTAATTTTGACTTGGAGACCTTTTGTAAATTTTTTTTGTAAAAGGATGCAATATTTTGATTATCAAATATATATTTATAGTTGTTTGATAATCATGTTTTTTGTAGGAAACGTCAAAATAAAAGCAATTAATTAAGGGCATTATTGGATTTACATTTTAAAAAAGTTTATATTTACAAACTCTTAAAATAAAATCCTATATGCACAAAGATACATTTAAAACATCCCTTTTTCCTAATTTTCCCATAAAGTAATCCATGTGTATTTTGATTTTTCATCTATAAATGTAACAAAGTATTTACGTTTTTCTCTTGAGATGCATTTTGATGTCCATACATCGGAGTGGATAAAATCAAAACATAATTCATAAACATTATTTGAGTTTGGAAAGACCGATCTAAAATGTTTACCAAGGATGCAAGATTCACAAGAACTATTATCAAAAGAAACATTCAAAAATAACAATTTCAAAGCTCTAGAGTTTAGATGGCCTAGTCTAGCATGCCAAATGACACTATTAACTTCTATTAATACAGAATTAAACGCATAAAATAGATGGGAGCTTGGATTTCCTTTAATGCTTCCCTTACCAATGAATTTCTTAGAGTTAATATCCTGAAAAATCACACCATTAGGACTAAAAGTAACATTGTAATTCAAAGTAGTTGATATGCGTTTAATGGATAAGAGATTTGAGGTAAAAGTAGGCATATAAAAATCATTCATATCTCTATTAAACAATCTAATCTTTCCTAAACCTCTAATCGGAACTTTACCACCATTTGCAACGATCACATTTCCTAATATTGGCTTCATGTTTTTCATAAGATTTGAACTACTAATTATGTGGTTAGAGGCACCCGAATCTACCACTAATGGTCGTTCTATCCTAGCACTTAAAGAGATATTAGAAACCATATTGGACCCCTTAAGGGCCTTAATGAGAGCTTCCAAGTCGGATTACTTAACATACTCATCGTTGAAAGGAACCACGACTAATGAATCATCCTCTTTGCCTTGGCTTAATGAGCTACTCATGGGAGCTGAGTCATCTTGAGTGAGATTAGCCTTTTGATCCTTGAACTTGTTTGGCTTGAGATGTGGATGGAGAACCCAACACTTTTCTTTGATATGCCCCTTTTTCTTACAATTTTCACACAACATTGCTCTCCTATCTTCATTATATTTGTAGATAGCCATGTTTGCTGTAACCAACTCCTTCTTTCTTCCAAATAGCTCATGAGATCCTTGTTCTCTTTGGAGTTGCGAACACACCGTTTCCAGAGATGGCAATGTATATGTCATAAGAAGATGTTTAATGAGATCTTTGTAGCTTAAGTTTAGGGTGAAGAGTAAACCAAAGACTTTATCTTGGTCCGTCCTCTCATTTAGCACCTTGGCATCCACGAAAACTTGGCCTTAGCATCTCAAGTTCTGCCCATAAGGCACAAAATTTACCGATGTGTTGGGTAAACTCCATGTCTTCATGAGAAAGATCCGTGAGATCTTTCTTTACCTCATACACGCGGCTTAGATTTGAGATATTGCCGTATACGGTTTGTAAGGTATCCCAAAGTTCCTTTTCCGTCTCGCAATAGGAATATGCCTCATTGATGGATCTAGTGAGCTTTGGATGATTCCAAGAACTTTTTGATCTTCTTGGAACCATTTTCCTTCTTCGGTGGTGATGGTTTCCTCTCCACTAGCCGTTTACGCGTCTATTGGAGCTTGGTTCTTCAAGATATGGCTCCAAAGACCACGAGTACAAAGAGTTGTGTTGATGGTTGTTGTCCAAAGCAAGTAATTTATGCCTTTGAGAGTGACCGGAGCAACGAAGAAATTTGACATTTATTTGTTATCTTCCATGACTAAGCTGTAGAGATGATAAAGTTTGGATCTTAATGAAAAATAGAAAATTTATGAGATTTGAGAACATATTTGGCTAGATCCGTGATATTTGAAAGAAAAGTTGATGACTTTGATGATATTTTCAACAAAGTCGAGAGATTTGTGATGAAATATGAAGAACACCGAGGGATTTGATAAGGAACAACGAAAGTTTGATGAATAAAGCCGATAACTTTGGTGTTTAGATCCAAAGCTATGAGCTTTTTGTTGCGGAAAAAGATTTAGGAGCAAAAACGCTCTGACACCATGTAAAGTTTAGTGAGTTTAGTGTTTGTGAACAAGATTGATTAAGAACACCAAAGAAAGATTAAGAAAACTTTCGGTTTGATTATAGTATTTAGGGAGAATCTGAGTTCCTTACATACAAACCAAGATACAACAATGATTAAATAGAGGAGAAGAAGACTCTAGAAGAAGAAAGAGTCGTTTATGGATAAGACAACGTGTAGGCTGCTTTATGCGCTGACATGTCCGTACCGGACTGCTTTTATGCGCTTTATTTTGTCTTGGCACGATGGTGCGCATACCGGATGAGCTCGCGCTCGGGCACCGCTCAGATTGGTTCCTTTTGGTCCACGTTACTTTATAACCATATGCAAGCTTATCTCTTCTCCTCCTTATCCTCTTTAGAGAATCTCGAGTGGTGATGGTTTATTTGAGTTTCTTAACTATTTTACTTTTTGTTTTTGTTTTAATTTTGTTTTTAAAAAATTTATTATGCGTTTACTCTAACTTGTTGTCCAATGGTAGAACCCATATGGGTTCTTAAAAATATATATTTCAATGGTGAAGTCTCAATAATCCATGTAACAAACAAAAGACCCAAACACAGACAAAATAAGTTTAGTACATATCAGATGTAAGTGTAGTATCAATGGTTCAATCTCAATAATAATTTTGACCAATTCAAAGATTCGTTTCATTCCACAAAACTATCAAGTAATTCAACTAAGATATATACAAAATAAATAATCAATTCAATAGACGACCATACCACCATGATTTTTGAGATCATGATTTTCAATAATCATCCATCAAACGAAACATGTAAAACGAAAATCGATTAGACAGAGAAGATAAACTATAAGATCGTCTTGGAAAATCGATCAAACAAGTAGAGATAAGAGAACCGTAAACCCAAAAAATGAATCCATAGAGGAATAATCGGTGCTCATCCACTGACGATAAGACAAACCCATATGTAACCGATGTGATTTTGAAAGCCTAAATCTCCGAGAGAGTTCCATCGAGGAAGTTGACGATATCGTCAAGATCTTTAGCGACGCTGAGAAAACAACTATGATACTCTCCATTGTGAATCAACCCGAGAAGAAGAAGAATAATAATCATGATGACCACCCAAATATGTCTTGAGAAAAAGGAAATCAAGAAAAAAATGAAATAAGTTTTGAAAAAGCAACAAAAAATCAACCAATAAGAATAAGGGAAGATTACTAAAGTAACCCATAATTTGACTTTTATTGCTAAAACAAACCTAATCTTTTTTTTATAACTAGAGTAACCCTTTTAAACTTTCGTCCCGAAATTCCCCCTCCTTCCCTTTGACAGAAAAAACAGTTTTCGAAACTGCCATTATGACGTCATAAAAAAAATCCAACGCATTTAAACACGCGACTTATTTATAAAATTGCCACCACTAGCGAGGATAAATCTGTAACAGATTTATTTTTCACGTTTTGTAGATTTATTTTGCCACGTTATTTTCAATCTTTTGAAACTCTGCCGCATATTTATTCCCTTTTGATGCAGATTTTGTTTGATTTACAGTCATGCAGACTTATGAAATTAACAAGTCATTGTTTTTCAGATTTTTGTCCATTTGGAAAATCTACAAAACGTATGAGTTGTTGATTTATTTTTAACGTGAATCAGATTTATTAAATATGCATCAAATTAATTTAAATCTGCTTCACATTTTCTTGTTATGTAGACTTGTTTATACGATTGTAGATTTGTTTTGCAGTTGCAGAGTTATTTGCGCTTACAGTTTTTCTCTAAGTGCCTGCCTTTAACCTAAGAACTCGAAACTTCATTGGTGAAATCGCCATTGTAGATCCAATCTCAATTTTTTTGTTAGCTTCCTCATCATTTGTCATCTTCATCACTTGTCATCTTCCTCGTTTGTTTCATTACTAATTAATCGTCTTCGTCGTAGGCGTCGTTTTCGTGTTTTTCGTCGTCTTCGATGAGCCTTTTTCGCCTTCCTCTTCGTCGTCGTTGTTTTTTCCGATTTATCTGTCGTGGTTGTTTTCGATTTCGTCGTCGTAGTGTTTCGTCGTATTTGTCTTCTCCGGCATCGTCATTTTGTTCTTCATCGTGTCCTTAATCGTTATTGTCTTTCTCGTTGTCTTTCTCTGCGTCAATTTCGTTGTTTTCGTCGTCTTCGTTAAGCCTTCTTCTTGTTCTTCATTATTGTTGTATTCATCGTCTACTTCGTCGACGTCGTGTTCTTCTTCATCAACTATTTCATGTTCGTTGTCTTCGTGGTGGAATAAATCGGCAAACCATTAAAATAACTCTCTACAATACGGTCAATTAACTCGCGAAACTCATAAAAAATCTGCAAAACTAAATAACAAATCAACAAAACTATATAACAAATCCACATACTTGTATAACCCCTATACCCTAAACACGACACAATCCTATATACTTTTTTGTTGATGTGGATATGTTTGTATGATTCTTCATACTTGATAAACCTTAAAAACCAAGATTCAAAAGTGAAGACAATTTTTTAAATCCTTCGTCATTGGGTATGTGAACATTGATTTGCTTGGTATAACTTACTAAGTTTTGAAAAATGTGTTGAATTGTATATTTGTTTTTTTTGTGCTTGAACACTATTTTTAATGAGTGAAGTTAAGTTTAAAACACATTTTTCTATGCTGACATAAATTCCCGAACCACTAAATCTACATATATGTATAACCCTTATACTTAACACAAGATACAATCTTATATACTTTTTTGTTGATGTGGATATGTCTTTATGATACTTCATACTTGATAAACCTTAAAAACCCGAATTTGAAAGTGAAGAATTTTTTTCAATCCTTCCTCATGGCGCGTGTGAATATTGCTTTACTTGATATTATTTAGTAGTTTTGAAGAAACGTGTTGAATTGTAATCTTGTATTTGTATGTTATTGTTTTTGTATGCTTGACTACTACTTTGTAATGGGTGAAATTAAGTTTAAAAACACTTTTATATATGCTCAAATAAATCCGCGAACCACTAAATATATCTATAATACAGTCAATTAACTCATAATAAGTATGCGAAATTGTGTATCTCTTATACCCTAAACACGACACAACCCTATATACTTTTTGTTGATGTTTATATGTCTTTGTGGTTCATCATACTTGATAAACCTTAAAAGACAAGATTCGAAATTGAAGAAAATTTTCACGAAGAACGATGGCGACGACGAGGGAGAACGGCCACGAAAACGAAAAAAGATAACGACAGCGAGGAAGAACGGTGACTACAATAGCAACGGAGATGAAGAACGACAACGAAGAAGATGAAACAAATCTACAAAGAAGATGAAACAAGTCTACAAAAAAATGAAACAAGTATACAAAGAAGATGAAAAAAGTCTGCAAAAGATGAAACAAGTCTACAAAAGATGAAACAAGTCTACAAAAAGTAATCAAGTCTACAAAACGTGAAACATGAGAATAATAACGGCGACGGGAAAAACGAAAAACAACGACGAAGAACGATAAGAAGGCAAGGAAGAACGATAAGAAGGCGAGGAAGAACAATGAGGAAGAACAAAGACGAAGAAAAACCGTGATGAAGACGAAGAATAATGGCAACCGCGAGGAAAAATGGCGACAAAGACGAAGAACGATAGCGACGGCGAGGAAGAACGATAACGACGACGAGGAAGAACGATGATGACAATAGCAACAGAGAGGAAGAGCGACAACGAAGATGAAAGAAGTCTACAAAAAATGAAACAAGTATACAGAGAAGATGAAACAAGTCTGCAAAATATGAAACAAGACTTCAAAAGATGAAACAAGTCTACAAAAAGTGAATCAAGTCTAAAAAACGTGAAACATGAGAACAATAACGACAACGAGAAAGAATGAAAAACAACGACGAAGAGCGATAACGAAGGCGAGGAAGAACGACGAGGAAGAACAACGACGAAGAAAAACCGTGATGAAGACGAAGAACGATGGCAACGACGAGGAAAAACAGCGACAAAGATGAAGAACGATAGCGACAGCAACGAAGAACAACGACAAAGAACGATAACGACGGCGAAGAAGAACGGTGACGAAGAACGATAACGACGACGAGGAAGAACGGTGACGATAATAACAAAGAAGATGAAACAAATCTACAAAGAAGATGAAACTAGTCTACAAAGAAGATGAAACAAATCTACAAAAGATGAATCAAATCTACAAAAGATGAATCAAGTCTACAAAAATGGAATCAAGTCTACAAAACGTGAAACATGAGAACAATAGTGACAGCGAGGAAGAACGACGACGACGAACGAAGAACAACGACGACGAACGAAGAACAACGACGACGAACGAAGAACAACGACGACGAACGAAGAACAACGACGAAGAACGAAGAACAACGACAACAACGAGGAAGAAGACAACGAAGCTGAGGAAGACGAAGAACAACGAAGAAGATGGTGATAGTGGTGAAGAACGGCAACGAAGAACAACAAACACGATGAAGAACAACAGCTTGATTTTTATTTGGAGGAGATGGAGAATTAGGGTTTTTTTCTTAACTATTTTTTTGTAAAAACGAATATTTTCAATATTAAAGCAAAAAAGAAATTTTTTTTTTAATCATAATGACATTTTTGTAAATGACATTCTCTTAAATATTTTTTTGTTTCATAACTCTCCTTGTTCATCTCATGTTTTTTATAATAACTAGAGTACCCCTTCAAAAATGGGTTACTCTAATCATTTCAGATTTGTTAGAGTCATTTCAAGTAATTTTCACTAAGAATAATCCACATATGGTTACTTAATATTTCTAAAACTCCTTATGTAGTATACGTTGCTATAGGTTTTTAAATTGAAATATTATTTTTAATTTAAATAAAATATCAAACTAAACTAAAAATCCTTAAGAAATCTTTAAAATACACCATTGACAATGCCTTGTAGGTCACGTTACACCATTTAATCCGTAAAGTCTTTTCTCCTTGTGTGTGTCTCCTTAACACTTATGAAACATCTAACAACGCATATTCTAGGACTCTAAACCAAGTTTCATGCAACATGAGTTCTTATTAGTGCATCAATGATCTTTGTACAAGTTTCACGAACTTATGAAACATCTAAAAACGCATATTTTATAACTCTAAACCAAGTTTAATTCAGCATGAGTGCTTATTAGTGCCTCAATGATCGTTGTACAAGTTTCACAAACATACGAAACATCTAACAACATGATTCTAGGACTCTAAACCAAGTTTCATGCAACATGAGTTCTTATAAGTGTCTCAATGATCTTTGTACAAGTTTCGGAAAATTATGAAACATCTAACAACAAATTTATATAGGACTCTTATCCAAGTTTCATGCAACTGAGTTCTTATTAGTGCCTCAATGATCGTTGTACAAGTTTCACAAACTTATAAAAAATCTACCAACGCATATTCAAGGACTCTAAACAATGTTTCATGCAACATGAGTTCTGGTAAGTGCCTCAATGATCTTTGTACAAGTTTCACAAACTTACGAAACATCTAACCACACATATTCTAGGACTCTAAACCAAGTTTCATGCAACATGAGTTCTTATAAATGCCTTAATGATCGTTGTACAATTTTCACAAACTTATAAAACAACTAACAACGCTTATTCAAGGACTTTAAACCAATTTTAAAGCAACATGAGTTCTTATTAGTGCCTCAATGATCGTTGTACAAGTTTCAAAAACTTACGAAACATCTAACAACGTGATTCTAAGACTCTAAACAAAGTTTCAGGGAACATTAGTTCTTATAAGTGCCTCAATGATCTTTGTACAAGTTTCACAAACTTACGAAACATCTAACAACGTGATTCTAGGACACTAAACCAAGTTTCATTCAACATGAGTTCTTGTAAGTGTCTCAATGATCTTTGTACAAGTTTCACAAACTTACGAAACATCTAACAACGTGATTCTAGGACTCTAAACCAAGTTTCATGAAACATGAGTTCTTATAAGTGCCTCGATGATCTTTGTACAAGTTTCACAAACTTACAAAACATCTAACAAAGCATAATATAGGACTTTAAGTCAAGTTTCATGCAACATGAGTTCTTATTATAAGTGTCTCAATGATCGTTTTACAAGTTTCACAAACTTTGAAACATCTACCAACAAATATTCTAGGACTCTAAACCAGTTTTCATACAACATGAGTTCTTATAAGTGCCTCAATGATCTTTGTACAAGTTTTACAAACATACGAAACATCTAACAATGTGATTCTAGGACTCTAAACCAAGTTTCATGAAACATGAGTGCTTGTAAGTGTCACTATGATCTTTGTACAAGTTTCACGAACTCATGAAACATCTAAAAACGCATATTCTAGAACTGTAAACCAAGTTTCATGCAACATGAGTTCTTATTAGTGCCTCAATGATCGTTGTACAAGTTGCACAAACTTATAAAACATCTACCAACGCATATTCTAGTACTCTAATCCAAGTTTCATGCAACATGAGTGCTTATTAGTGCCTCAATGATTGTTGTACAAGTTTCACAAACATATAAAACCTCTAATTAACAAAGCATATTCTACGACTCTAAACCAAGTTTTATACAACATGAGTGCTTATTAGTGGCTCAATGATCTTTTTACAAGTTTCACAAACTTATAAAACATCTAACAACGCATAATGAAGGACTCTAAACCAAGTTCCATGCAACATGAGTTCTATTAAGTTTCTCAATGATCGTTATACAAGTTTCACGGACTTACGAAAAATCTAACAATGTTATTTTACGACTCTAAACCAAATTTCATGCAACATGAGTTCTTATAAGTGCCTCAATGATCTTTGTACAAGTTTCACGAACTTACGAAATATCTAACAACGTGATTCTAGGAATCTAAACCAAGTTTCATGCAACATGCGTTCTTATAAGTACCTCAACGATATTTGTACAAGGTTCACGAATTTATGATGAGGTCGAAGTTTAACCTCAATCACATACAACAATTTGTGGATTATACAACCTCAAGTGCAGTGCACAAGTTGTTGTAGTAATATAATGATCGAATCCACAAGGAGATGAACCAAAGCAATGAGAATACAAGAACGTAGCTTAGAATAGACCTATCAAATAACATTGTTTTGTAACCAAACTATATCTAAGGCAATAAAATAAACGTCAACTTAAAGACAACTAATCGACAAATAACTAAAACTAAGCTAAACAAGATAAAGCATGGATCTTGGGGTTGAGATCATTGGTTTTGGATGGATGGAATCAAGCTAGTGACACTAAGACTAACAACGGAGATGAATTTCTAGAACAAGGATCACTAATTTAGATTAGATCACTTCCATGACTCAAATCCATTCTCTAATCATAAAAACCACAAATCTTCCAATCGAGCCTAGATGATTAGAGATCATTAAATATAAGTCCTTAAAATTCCATCTTAAACCTTAGACATCAACTTCCATTGACTAAGCATACAAGACTAACAAGAGATTTGGACTAGATATTTCATCGAACACCTTCCGGGCATGAAACATCCCCTAAGTACCAAGCTAGATTAGCTACTTCTATCTTAGTATTAAACACATCTAATGTTATAGAAACAATAACCTAACATCCTAAACATCATTAACGATCTTCCATCATCATAACGTATAAAAACCCCAAGACCCAAGAGATGACTACTCACTATTCATAACAAGAAATAAGCTAGAGATTAAAGATAAATACATGATTAAAAGATATTAAAAGATTAAAGATAAAAAAACATATGATTAAAACTTAAATGAACCTCAAAGGTTTTCCAAAAGTGGCTAAAAACTCAGAGAAAATAAGGGATGTTTATCCACATAAACCCTAGTAGTATTTATAGGGAAATATGAGAGAACCGGGTCAACCCGGGACAAACCGGTCAACCCGGGACAAATCGGTCAACCCGGATAAAATAAATGAGTAGCGCAGGACCTAGCGGTATGATCCAGCGGTTTGGTGACCGCTGGAATGAACATCCGCGTGCAGTTCTTCTCGTGTCTTCTTTGACGGTCTTTTCTAGCTGTTTGGTGACCGCCGGTTTCGTCATCCGCAAGCTCGTCTCTTCGCGTTATTTCCGGTGGCTTCGTCTAGCGGTTTGGACCCCTCGCTTCTTCACTTCAACTCCTTTAGACTCTTTGAACTTCTCCTAAGCTCCCCTTAACTCCATTTAGCTCCTTAGTACCTAAAATGCATGATACAATGCACAAAAGACATAAAACTAACTAAGACTCTATCTTCGACTAAATATAGAAAATAAGCTAATTAATGCATTAAACTAAATGAAATATGCAACTAAGGTCCTAAAATGCTATGAAAATACATGTTTAAAACACCTAAAATACACACTCATCAACTTACGAAACATCTAACAACGCATGTTCTAGGATTCTAAACCAAGTTTCATGCAATATGAGTTCTTATAAGTTCATCAATGATTTTTGTACAAGTTTCACAAACTTATGAAACATCTAACAACGAATATTATAGGACTCTAAACCAAGTTACATGCAACATGAGTTCTTATTAGTGCCTAAATGATCGTTGTCCATGTTTCACAAACTTATAAAACATCTACCAACGTACACTCTAAGACTCTAAACCAAATTTCATGCGGCATGAGTTCTTATCAGTGCATCAGTGATCTTTGTACAAGTTTCACAAACTTACGAAACATCTAACAACGTGATTCTAGGACTATAAACTAATTTTCATGCAACATGAGTTCTTATAAGTTCATCAATGATCTTTGTACAAGTTTCACGAACTTATGAAACATCTAACAACGCATAATGAAGGACCCTAAACAAAGTTTCATGCAACATGAGTTATTATAAGTTTCTCAGTGATTTTTGTACAAGTTTCACAAACATACAAAACATCTAAGACCGTTATTCTACCACTCTAAACCAAGTTTCATGCAACATGAGTTCTTATAAGTGTCTCAATGATCTTTGTACAAGTTTCACAAACTTACGAAACATCTAACAACGCATATTGTAGGACTCTAAACCAGGTTTCACGCAACATGAGTGCTTGTAAGTGCCTCAATGTTCTTTGTAAAAGTTTTACGATCTTATGAAACATCTAAACACGCATATTCTAGAACTCTAAACCAAGTTTGATGCAACATGACTACTTATTTGTGCCTCAACGATCTTTATACAAGTTTCTCAAACTTATAAAACATCTACAACAACATATTCTAGGAATCTAAACCAAGTTTCATGCAACATGAGTTCATATAAGTGTCTCAATGGTATTTGTACAAGTTTTACAAACTAACGAAACATCTAACAACGTCATTTTAGGACTCTAAACCAAGTTTCATGCAACATGAGTTCTTATTAGTGCCTTAATGATCTTTGAACAAGTTTCACAAACGTATGAAACATCTAACAACGTTATTATACGACTCTAAACCAAATTTCATGCAATATGAGTTTTTATAAGTGCCTCAATGATCTTTGTACAAGTTTCACGAACTTACGAAACATCTAACATCATGATTCTAGGACTCTAAACCAAGTTTCATGCAACATGAGTGCTTATAGTTCCTCAATGATCTTTGTGAAAATTTCACAAACTTACGAAACATCTAAGAACACATATTCAAGGACTCTAAACCAAGTTTCATGCAACATGAGTTCTTATTAGTGCCTTAATCTATGCACATGTTTCACAAACTTCTAAAACATATACCAACGCATATTCTAGGACTCTAAACCAAGTTTCATGCAACATGAGTTCTTATTAGTGAATCAATGATCTTTGTACAAGTTTCACGAACTTATGAAACATCTAAAAACGCATTTCTATAACTCTAAACCAAGTTTCATGCAACATGAGTTTTTATAAGTGCTTCACTTATCTTTGTACAAGTTTCACAAACTTACAAAACATCTAAAAAGACATATTCTAGAACTCTAAAACAAGTTTCATGAAACATGAGTTCTTATTAGTGCCTCAGTGATCATTGTACAAGTTTCACAAACTTATAAAACATCTACCAACACATATTCTAGGAGTCTAAACCAACTTTCATGCAACATGAGTGCTTATTAGTCAATCAATGATCGTTGTACAAGTTTCACAAACATATAAAATATTTGACAACACTTAATCTAGGAGTCTAAACCAGTTTTCATGCAACAAGAGTTCTCATAAGTGTCTCAATGATCTTTTATCAAGTTTCACAAACTTACAAAACATCTAACAACGTGATTCTAGGACTCTACACCAAGGTTCATGCAAAATGAGTTCTTATAAGTGCCTCGATGATCTTTGAACAAGTTTTCCAAACAAATGAAACATCTAACAACGCATATTCTAGGACTCTAAACCAAGTTTCATGCAACATGAGTTCTTATTAGTGCCTCAATGATCGTTGTACAAGTTTCACAAACTTATAAAACATCTACCAACATATATTCTAGGACTCTAAACCAAATTTCATCCGACATGAGTTGTTATAAGAGCATCAATAATCTTTGTACAAGTTTCACAAACTTACGAAACATCTAACAACGTGATTCTAGGACTCTAAACCAATTTTCGTGCAACATGAGTTCTTATAAGTTCCTCAATGATATTTGTAGAAGTTTCACGAACTTATGAAAAATCTAACAACGCATAATAAAGGACCCTAAACAAAGTTTCATGCAACATGAGTTCTTATAACTTTCTAAATGACTTTGTACAAGTTTCACAAACATACAAAACATCTAACAACGTTATTCTACGACTCTAAACCAAGTTTCATGCAACATGAGTTCTTATAAGTGCATCAATGATCGTTGTAAAAGTTTCACGAACTTTTGAAACATCTAACAACGCAAATTGTAGGACTCTCTAAACCAAGTTTCTTGAAACATGAGTGCTAGTAAGGTTTCAATGATCTTTGTACAAGTTTCACAAAGTTACGAAACATCTAACAACGCATATTGTAAGACTCTAAACCAGGATTCATGCAACATGAGTGATTGTAAGTGTTTCAATGTTTGTTGTGCAAGTTTCACAAACTTACGAAACATCTAACAACATTATTCTACGACTCTAAACCAAATTTCATGCAAGATGTGTTCTTATTAGTGCCTCAATGATGGTTGTACAAGTTTGAAAAACTTATGAAACATCTAACAACACATATTCTAGGACTTTATACCAAGTTTCATTCAACATGAGTTCTTACAAGTACCTCAATGATCTTTGTACAAGTTTTACGAACTTACGAAACATTTAACAACGTGATTCTAGGACTCTAAACCAAGTTTCATGAAACATGAGTTGTTATAAGTGCGATAATGATCTCTGTACAAGTTTCACCAACTTATGAAACATCTAACAACGCATAATGAAGAACCCTAAACAAAGTTTCATGCAACATGAGTTATTATTAGTTTCTCATTGATCTTTGTACAAGTTTCACAAACATACAAAACATCTAACAATGTTATTCTACGACTCTAAACCAAGTTTCATGCAACATGAGTTCTTATAAGTGCCTCAATGATCGTTTTACAAGTTTCACTAACTTATGAAATATTTAACAACACATATTGTAGGACTCTAAACCAAGTTTCATGTAACATGAGAGTGCTTGTAAGTGTCTCAATGATCTTTGTACAAGTTTCAAAAACTTACAAAACATCTAACAACACATATTGTAGGACTCTAAACAAGGTTTCACGCAACATGAGTGCTTGTAAGTGCCTCAATGTTCTTTGTAAAAGTTTTACGATCTTATGAAACATCTAAAAACGCATATTTTAGAACTCTAAACCAAGGTTGATGCAACATGACTACTTATTAGCGCCTCATTGATCTTTATACAAGTTTCTCAAACTTATAATACATCTACAACAACATATTCTAGGACTCTAAACAAAGTTTCATGCAACATGAGTTCATATAAGTGTCTCAATGATATTTGTACAAGTTTTACAAACTAACGAAACATCTAACAACGTCATTTTAAGACTCTAAACCAAATTTCATGCAACATGAGTTCTTATTAGTGCCTTAATGACCTTTGAACAAGTTTCACAAACTTACGAAACATCTAACAACGTTATTCTACGACTCTAAACCAAATTTCATGCAACATGAGTTCTTATAAGTGCATCAATGATCTTTGTACAAGTTTCACGAACTTACGAAACATCTAACATCATGATTCTAGGACTCTAAACCAAGTTTCATGCAACATGAGTGTTTATAGTTCCTCAATGATCGTTGTGAAAAATTCACAAACTTACGAAACATCTAACAACACATATTCAAGGACTAAACCAAGTTTCATACAACAAGAGTTCTTATTAGTGCCTTAATAATCTATGTACAAGTTTCACAAACTTCTAAAACATCTACCAACGCATATTCTAGGACTCTAAACCAAGTTCCATGCAAAATTATGTTACATGTTGATTGTTGAAGTATTTAGCATTGATTGAAAACGGACCTAGGAGGATTCAACTACTTGCTTGTTCATTTGTTATAAGTATAGGCTTGCATGATAATTAGTATGTTTATATGACCACTATGGACGGTGTTGCCGAGACGAGCGGTTAGACATGCTATTTGAGTATTACCTGAGTTAGTGGGGTCTAGAGCCGGGCGTCGGTACTAATGTTCTTGTGGGAGGTGACGTGGGTGAAGGTACCATGCAAGCTGCCAAGTCAGCTGCTTGACGTGATACGAGCTGCGTAGTTGTGAGGTCGGGTAACACAGTCGATCTGTTACCCGTCGCCCATAGGATCGATAAAGCGTCTCTAGGCGGTGTTGTGGGCACTTAAGCCACATAGGTAGTTTATGTGTATATTGAAAACCTTAGGTGTATGATTGATGATTATAATTTTGTTATTAGGTCAGGGTTAGGTTTATATTCATGTTCTTCTATATACGCGTATAGCGTTTCCCCTCACTAAGTGACTTCCTTGTCACTCATTCAACATGAGTTCTTACAAGTGCCTCAATGATCATTGTACAAGTTTTACGAACTTACGAAACATCTAAAACCATGATTCTAGGACTCTAAACCAAGTTTCATGCAACATGAGTTCTTATAAGTGCCTCAATGATCTTTTTACAAGGTTCACGAACTTACGAAACATCTAACAACGCATATTCTTGGATTCCAAACCAAATTTCATGCAACATGAGTTCTTATAAGTGCCTCAATCTTTGTACAAGTCTCAAAAACTTACGTAATATCGAACAACGTGATTCTAGGACTCTAAACCAAGTTTCATGCAACATGAGTTCTTATAAGTGTCTCAATGATCTTTGTACAGGTTTCACAAACATATGAAACATCTAACAACACATATTCTAAGACTCTAAACCAAGTTTCATGCAACATGAGTTCTTATTAGTACCTCAATGATCGTTGTAGAAGTTTCACAAACTTATAAAACATCTACCAACGTATATTCTAGGACTCTAAACCAAAGTTCATGCGACATGAGTTCATATAAGAGCCTCAATGATCTTTGTACAAGTTTCACAAACTTACGAAACATCTAACAACGTGATTATAGGACTCTAAACCAAGTTTCATCAAACATGGTTTACAACGTGATTACATGAGTACTTATAATTACCTCAATGATCTTTGTACAAGTTTCACAAACTTATGAAACATCTAACAACGCATAATGAAGGACTCTAAACCAAGTTTCATCAAACATGAGTTCTTATAAGTGTCTAACCAATCTTTGTACAAGTTTCACAAACATACAAAAATCTAACAACGTTATTCTACGACTCTAAACCAAGTTTCATGCAACATGAGTTCTTAACGTGCATCAATGATCTTTGTACAAGTTTTACGAACTTTTAAAACATCTAACAACGCAGATTGTAGGACTCTAAACCAAGTTTCATGAAACATGAGTGCTTGTAAGGGTTTCAATGATCTTTGTACAAGTTTTACACACTTACGAAACATCTAACAACGCATATTGTAAGACTCTAAACCAGGTTTCATGCAACATGAGTGCTTGTAAGTATTTCAATGTTATTTGTACAAATTTCACAAACTTACGAAACATGTATAAAACATTATTCTACGACAACATATTCTAGGACTCTAAACCAAGTTTCATGCAACATGAGTTCATATAAGTGTCTCAATGATATTTGTACAAGTTTTACAAACTAACGAAACATCTAACAACGTCATTTTAGGACTCTAAACCAAGTTTCATGCAACATGAGTTCTTATCAGTGCCTTAATGATCTTTGAACAAGTTTCACAAACTTACGAAACATCTAACAACGTTATTCTACGACTCTAAACCATATTTCATGTAACATGAGTTCTTATAAGTGTCTCAATGATCTTTGAACAAGTTTCACGAACTTACGAAACATCTAACATCATGATTCTAGGACTCTAAACAATGTTTCATGCAAAATGAGTGCTTATAGTTCCTCAATGATCGTTGTGCAAATTTCAAAACTTATGAAACATCTAACAACACATATTCAAGGACTCTAAACCAAGTTTCATGCAACATGAGTTCTTATTAGTGCCTCAATAATCTATGTACAAGTTTCACAAATTTCTAAAATATCTACCAACGTATATTCTAGGACTCTAAACCAAGTTTCATGCAACATGAGTTCTTATAAGTGTCTCATTGATCTTTGTACAACTTTCACAAACTTACGAAACATCTAAAAACACATATTCTAGAACTCTAAAACAAGTTTCATGAAACATGAGTTCTTATCAGTGCCTTAGTGATCATTGTACAAGTTTCACAAACTTATAAAACATCTACCTACACATATTCTATCACTCTAAACCAACTTTCATGCAACATGAGTGCTTATTAGTGTCTCAATGATCGTTGTACAAGTTTCACTAACTTATGAAATATCTAACAACGCATATTGTAGGACTTTAAACCAACTTTCATGTAACATGAGTGTTTGTAAGTGTCTCAATGATCTTTGTACAAGTTTCACAAACTTACGAAACATCTAACAACGCATATTGTAGGACTCTAAACCAGGTTTAACGCTACATGAGTGCTTGTAAGTGCTTCAATGTTCTTTGTAAAATTTATACGATCTTATGAAACGTCTAAAAACGCATATTCTAGAACTCTAAACCAAGTTTGATGCAACATGACTACTTATTAGTGCCTCAATGATCTTTATACAAGTTTCTCAAACTTATAAAACATCTACAACAACATATTTTAGGACTCTAAACTAAGTTTCATGCAACATGAGTTCATATAAGTGTCTCAATGATATTTGTACAAGTTTTACAAACTAACGAAACATCTAACAACGTCATTTTAGGACTCTAAGTTTCATGCAACATGAGTTTTTATTAGTGCCTTAATGATCTTTGAACAAGTTTCACAAACTTACGAAACATCTAACATCATGATTCTAGGAATCTAAACCAAGTTTCATATAACATGAGTGCTTATAGTTCCTCAATGATCGTTGTGCAAATTTCACAAACTTACGAAACATCTAACAACACATATTCAAGGACTCTAAACCAAGTTTCATGCGACCTGAGTTCTTATTAGTGCCTTAATAATCTATGTACAAGTTTCACAAACTTCTAAAACATCTACCAACGCATATTCTAGGACTCTAAACCAAGTTTCATGCAACCTGAGTTCTTATAAGTGTTTCACTGATCTTTGTACAAGTTTCACAAACTTACAATACATCTAATTAAAAAGACATATTCTAGAAATCTAAAACAAGTTTCATGAAACATGACTTCTTATTAGTGCCTCAGTGATCATTGTACAAGTTTCACAAACTTATAAAACATCTACCAACACATATTCTGTGGCTCTAAACCAACTTTCATGCAACATGAGTGCTTATTAGTGTCTCAATGATCGTTGTACAAGTTTCACAAACATATAAAATATCTGACAACACTTATTCTAGGAGTCTAAACCAAGTTTCATGCAACAAGAGTTCTTATAAGTGTCTCCATGATCTTTTATCAAGTTTCACAAACTTACAAAACATCTAACAACGTGATTCTAGGACTCTACACCAAGGTTCATGCAAAATGAGTTCTTATAAGTGCCTCAATGATCTTTATACAAGTTTCCCAAACAAATGAAACATCTAACAACGCATATTCTAGGACTCTAAACCAAGTTTCATGCAACATGAGTTCTTATTAGTGCCTCAATGATCGTTGTACAAGTTTCACAAACTTATAAAACATCTACCAACATATATTCTAGGACTCTAAACCAAATTTCATCCGACATGAGTTGTTATAAGAGCATCAATGATCTTTGTACAAATTTCACAAACATACGAAACATCTAACAACGTGATTCTAGGACTCTAAACCAATTTTCATGCAACATGAGTTCTTATAAGTTCCTCAATGATCTTTGTACAAGTTTCACGAACTTATGAAACATCTAACAACTCATAATGAAGGACCCTAAACAAAGTTTCATGCAACATGAGTTCTTATAAGTTTCTCAATGATCTTTGTACAAGTTTCAAAAACATACAAAACATCTAACAACGTTATTCTACGACTCTAAACCAAGTTTCATGCAACATGAGTTCTTATAAGTGCATCCATGATCGTTGTACAAGTTTCAAGAACTTTTGAAACATCTAACAACGCAGATTGTAAGACTCTAAACCAAGTTTCATGAAACATGAGTACTTATAAGGTTTCAATGATCTTTGTAAAAGTTTCACAAACTTACGAAACATCTAACAACGCATATTGTAAGACTCTAAACCAGGTTTCATGCAACATGAGTGCTTGTAAGTGTTTCAATGTTCTTTGTACAAGTTTTACAAAATTACGAAACATCTAACAACATTATTCTACGACTCTAAACCAAATTTCATGCAAGATGAGTTCTTATTAGTGCCTCAATGATCGTTGTACAAGTTTGAAAAACTTATGAAACATCTAACAACATATATTCTAGGACTCTATACCAAGGTTCATTCAACATGAGTTCTTACAAGTGCCTCAATGATCTTTGTACAAGTTTTACGAACTTTCGAAACATCTAACAACGTGATTCTAGGACTCTAAACCAAGTTTCATACAACATGAGTTCTTATAAGTGCCATAATGATCTTTGTACATGTTTCACCAACTTATGAAACATCTAACAACGCATAATGAAGACCCTAAACCAAGTTTCATGTAACATGAGTTCTTGTAAGTGTCTCAATGATCTTTGTACAAGTTTCAAAAACTTACGAAACATCTGACAACGCATATTGTAGGACTCTAAACCAGGTTTCACGCAACATGAGTGCTTGTAAGTGCCTCAATGTTCTTTGTAAAAGTTTTACGATCTTATGAAACATCTAAAAACGCATATTCTAGAACTCTAAACCAAGGTTAATGCAACATGACTACTTATTAGTGCCTCAATTATCTTTATACAAGTTTCTCAAACTAATAAAACATCTACAACAACATATTCTAGGAATCTAAACCAAATTTCATGCAACATGAGTTCATATAAGTGTCTCAATGATATTTGTACAAATTTTACAAACTAACGAAACATCTAACAACGTCATTTTAGGACTCTAAACTAAGTTTCATGCAACATGAGTTCTTATTAGTGCCTTAATGAATTTTGAACAAGTTTCACAAACTTACGAAACATCTAACAACGTTATTCTACGACTCTAAACCAAATTTCATGCAACATGATTTTATATAAGTGCCTCAATGATCTTTGTACAAGTTTCACGAACTTACGAAACATCTAACAACATGATTCTAGGACTCTAAACCAAGTTTCATGCAACATGAGTGCTTTTAGTTCCTCAATGATCGTTGTGCAAATTTCACCAACTTACGAAACATCTAACAACACATATTCAAGGACTCTAAACCAAGTTTCATGCAACATGAGTTCTTATTAGTGGTTTAATAATCTATGTACAAGTTTCACAAACTTCTAAAACATCTACCAACGCATATTTTAGGACTCTAAACCAAGTTTAATGCAACATTATGGTACATGTTGATTGTTGAGTTATTTAGAATTGATTGACAACGGACCTAGGACTTAGAGGATTCAACCTCTTGCTTGTTAATTTGTTATAAGTATAGGCTTGCATGATAATTAGTATGTTTATATGACCACTATGGACGGCGGTGCCGAGACGGGCGGTTAGACATGCTATTTGAGTGTTACCTGAGTTAGCGGGGTCTAGAGCCGGATGTCGGTACTATTGTTCTTGTGGGAGGTGACATAGGTGAAGGTATCGGGACGAGCTGCCAAGTCAGCTGCTTGACGTGATACGAGCTGCGTAGTTGTGAGGTCGGGTAACACAGTCGATTCGTTACCCGTCGCCCATAGGGATCGATAAAGCGTCTCCGGGCGGTGTTGTGGGCACTTAAGCCACATAGTTCGTTTATGTGTATATTGAACACCTTAGGTGTATGATTGATGATTTTGTTATTAGGTTAGGGTTAGGTTTATATTTGTGTTCTTCTATATACGCATATAGTGTTTCCCCTCACTAAGTGAATTCCCTGTCACTCACCCCTCTCTCTACTTTTGATTCAGGTGAGCCGAGGCATTAGCTAGTTGTTGCCTAGTTCGGGTCGTTGGAATTTTTCCCTTTCGTATTCTTTTTTCAGTTTTACTTTTGCTACTCGATCAATCTCTTTTTTAGTTATTGGATAATGTTTAGTTGGAGTTTCTTTTTAATTAATAAGTTGACATTTTCCCTTTATCGAATATTACTTGCATTTAAGATACGTGTGTGACACTCTGTTCTGAGTGAGGCGAGATGGGATGTTACAATTTTGGTATCAGAGCGAGTTGCAACTCCATTTTTTACCTGGAGGGCCGATCTGGGGGCATGGGGAGTTAAAGTTAAGAAAAATTGGGTCTTGAAAATCTACTCGTTGATAGGAATCTTAGTGTCGTGTTGATGTTACCATTTCTAGCGGGGTCTAACCTGCGTTTGCTTTTTTCCAGATCTTACGGAGGACACAAAGACGATTCACTCGCTCCCAATTGACCCGAGTTGCGGGTGCTGACCCACAGGAAGACATGGGTGAGAGTACCCGTGATGAGAGCGACAATCAGCCTGCAAGTCATCGATCCGCCACTCCACACATTGACCAAGACTCTGTACGACAGATGGTTGAGGAGGTGACGAGAGACACCGTTCAGGAGGTTGTACGACAGGTTTTCCAAGAGGCTGCCTGTGTAGCCGCACAAGAGGCTGCAAGAGTAGCCGCACAGGAGGTTGCTCGCCAGATGGGTCTTCACGCTACGCAGGCACCACTATCGCCAGAGGATGAGCAGGCCGGAGACCAGGTCGCACTGTTATAGGAGATGAGGAGACTCCGTGAGAGGGTCGAGTCACAAATGGTTGCGGGTGCACCCCATGGGGTCGAAGAACCAAGGGGTAACCGCCACGCAACAGAGTTCGTAGTAGCTCCACCCCTAGCACCAGCTACAGATAGGGAGGGACCTACTTTTTGGGAAGTAATGCGCCAGATGAAGAACATGGGTTTTGAGGTGTTTAAAGGTACCAAGGACCCCACCGTAGCGGATAATTGGAGAAGAAAGCTTGAGCGCAACTTGGATAACATGAGGTGCCCTACCGAGTTTCGATTGGACTTGGATGTCCAATATCTGAGGTACGACGCACTAGCATGGTGGGAAGGCATAGTAGCATGGTGGGAAGGAGTAAGATCGAATACCTCATGGAAGGGACTATGGCCATCATGGAGTATGAGCGTGAGTTCAACCGTCTCTGTAGCTTTATCGGATGATACATGGACGAGGAGGAGGTTGTTCCAAGGTTCATGCTCAGGATGCGTGTGGAAATTCATAATCGGTTGTCCAACAGAGACTATTAGGATATGTTAAAGCTAGTGGAGAAGGTTTCCCTGCAAGAGGATGGTATAGAAAAAGAGGAAAAGCTCAACAAGGTCACCCAACCCAAGTCTGGTAAGGTATCCGAGGGGCCAAAGCGATCGGGAGAGTCGTCACGACCAACATAGTGCTCAAAGTGCCATCGATACCACTATGGACCGTGTCTCAAATGCACTCTATGTGGGCGGATGAGACATTCAAAGAGGAATTGTCGATTGCTGCCTAGGGAGGCACAGCAGGACTAACCGAACATGGCACCTAGAGTTTGCTATATTTGTGGACAATCGGGGCATTTTGCGAGGGAGTGTCCTAGGAGGGTACATGAGGTTCTTCCGCCGCCAACCAAGAGGCAAGCCACTGCCCTGCGAGTGCTTGCTACCAGGGGCTGTGATGGAGCTGACCCAATAACATGTATCACCTCGTAACTATTTTTTTATTTTATTTCTTTTCTCTCTCCTCCCTTCCTATTATTGTGTGGGATAAAGTGTTATGTAGGATTGTTTACATCATAATAACTTGTGTAGGATCTGTTGTTGTTGGGGAGATAGAGGTTTTTACGCTATTCGATACAGGTGCTACCCACAACTTTGTCAACCAGATTACATCTAGGAGATGGACCTTCCATGGGGTATTCGAACCCGTAACAAGGAAGATTCAGACATCAGGCACTGAGAAGATGAGCACAACTGGCACCTATCAAGATGTGCGCATTGTACTATGAGGGGTTGATTTTAGCGGAGACCTAGTAGAGATGGATTTAAATCACTACGATGTGATTCTTGGTATGGATTGGTTGACCCGACACCACATGGCACTCGATTGCCAGAGGGCAAGAGTTCATATCCATAGTGCAGAAAGAAAGATCACCTTCCAGGGAGTCCGTTCCAACCTCGGTTAATCCATCATATCCATGTTGCAGGCGGAGGGGTTGCTAGAGGAAGTCGCAGAGGGCTTTTTAGCCACCATTTTCATCGGGCGAGGTGTTGGGGATATGGACTTGCAAGATATTACCGTTGCTGCTGACTATGAAGACGTTCTTGAGCCGTTAAAGGGACCACCGCTGGCGAGAGAGGACGTGTTGACAATTGAGTTGGAGCCAGGGACGACGCCGGTTTCGCGAGCGCCATACCGACTTGCCCCTGCAGAGATGGCCGAGCTAAATAAGCAACTCTAGGATCTATTGGACAAGGGGTTTATCAGAACCAGCAACTCACCATGGGGAGCTCATGTTTTATTTGTGAAGATGAAGGATGGTAGTTTTCGGTTGTGTATTGATTACCGAGGATTGAACAAGGTGCTTCCTGGTTCTCGAAGATAGATTTGGCATCAGGATACCATCAGATTGCTATAGCACGTTGGGATGTGCAGAAGACGGCCTTCAGGACACGTTATGGCCAATATGAGTTCGTTGTGATGCCTTTTGGCCTAACTAATGTACCGTCAGCTTTTTAGAAACTCATGAACGACGTGTTTCGAGAACACTTGGATAAGTGCGTGATCGTCTTCATTGACGATATATTGATCTACTCTCGGATCAAGGAAGAACACGCGGAACATTTGCGAATTGTTCTTGCAAAAATAAGGGAGCAAAAGTTGTTCGCTAAACTGACTAAGTGTAGTTTTTGGCAGACGAGGATTGGGTTCCTCAGACACATAGTTTCATCTGCGGGTGTCGAGGTGGATCTTGAGAAGATTACAACGATTACTGAGTGGCCCACGCCTAATAGTCCAACTGAGGTTCGAAGCTTTCTGGGTTTGGCAAGGTACTATCGGTAGTTCGTCGTGGAATTTTCTAGCACAACCAAGCCAATGACAAGATTAACCGGCAAGAACGCCAAGTTTGAATGGACAGAAGATTGTAGCCAAAGTTTCACCAAGGTTGGGATTGCCATATACAGTATACACGGATGCTTCTGGAACAGGGTTGGGTTGTTTGCTAATGCAGGAAGGACGTGACATTGCATACGCATCACGCCAGCTAAGACCGCACGAGGCCAATTACCCGACTCACGATCTAGAGTTAGCAACTATTGTTTTTGCTTTAAAAAACTGGAGGGCATACTTATAGTGGGAGAGGGGGCAGATCCTTACAGACCATCAGAGTTTGAAATACATCTTTACTCAATAGGATTTAAATCTGAGACAACAAAAGTGGATGGAAATATTAGCGGACTACAATCTCGAGATCACGTATCATCTCAGAAAGGATAATATCGTCGTCGACGCTCTAAGTAGGCGCAAAAACGATGTATCGGTAGCAAAGGAAGTTCATGTACTCTTCGGGTCACTTGCGAGCCTCAGATTGTATGCCACCACTGAGGGGGAGAGTCGGTAGGTAGGAGTCACTAGACCGAGCAGACCTCTTATGGAGGGTGCGACAATCTTAAGAAAAGGACGAAGCATTGTTAAAAGAAGTCAAGAAGGAAATCTTGGGTTATCATGTTGCGACGAACGAGACCATCCTCTTAAGGAACCGAGTATGTGTGTCTAAGGACGATGATCTAAGGAAGGAGATTCTGCAGGAGGCACACCATTCGAAGTTTTGATACACCCAGGGAACAACAAGATGTATCAAAATCTTAAGCGATACTATCATTGGTCGGGCATGAAGAGGGACGTTGCCCAGTTTGTGTCGTGTTGCCAAACATGTCAATTGGTTAAAGATGATCATCAGTTGCCGAGTGGTTTAATGCAAGACTTACCCCTAGCAGAGTGGAAGTGGGACATGGTGACTATGGACTTTGTTACTGAGTTACCTACGACGACGGGTGGAGTAGATGCCATTTGGGTTATCGTGGATACACTCACTAAATCCGCCCACTTTTTGGCTATTAGAAGTCATACAGGTCGACAGTCTTAGCAAGGAAGTACATCGACGTGATTATGCGATTGCGAAAACCACCAAGCGATAGTGTCAGACCTGAACTCATCTTGCGAAAACCACCAAGCGATTTTAGCAAGAACTTGTCAACAGTGGTTTGACCTGTTGAAATTCTAGAGCGTCGGGAAAGGGACAACCACAATAACATGTTAAAGGAAGTAAATGTTCGATGGGAGAAGGATGGAGTTAGGGAAGACATTTGAGAGTCTGAAATCGAGATGGGAATGGACTACCCGAAACTTTTCGAGGAAGAGATCACGCACCAGTGTCTGAACTTGGATTCGGGGACCAATCAATTGTTAGCGGGGAAGAGTTGTAACATTCCAGTTTTTAAAGCCCAACAAGGCCCATTTGTCTCTCAAGAAACTCTAGGTAAACACATCATATATATACCTTGTAGCCTCCTTTTGTTCATCATCATCAATCTCATAAGCGAACCTCTGCAGAAACACAACCACCGAGCATCCAACAGACGAGTCGCCGCAGCGACCACCGCACGAGCCGCCACAACCACCACCGCACGAATCTGAAACCAAAGGTTAGTCAAAAATCAAGTGTTCATGATTTATCTCCTTAGGGCGAGTGGTTTTTCGTCGATAACTTTCTAACTGTGTTGAATCTCGCTAATCTAAGGAGCCCATCGGAACCGGGACTACGAGACGAAATCGAAGGTAGAAGCGCAGCCGGAGACGCCGGAGCCACCGCGCTCGACCGCCGTCTGTTCGCCGTCGAGAAGCCGCCGCCGCAACGTCACCGCCGAGCGCCGTCATTGACTTCCGGTAAAACGTTGACCGGTGGTCGACATTTGACCGAGTCAACTCAGTTTGACCGGGCTTGACCAGTTTGACTGCATTGACCTAGGTTGTTGACTTTGACCGTTGACTTTTTGTTGACTTTGACCAAATTTTCCCGGGACACTGTATGACCCGTTTTTTGCCCCGATTGCAGATCCGTAACCAGTTCGAGCATCCGAGATCCTAAGACCCGTTTAACGCACTAATAAGGTGAAGGGTAGTCCTTACAATTATGAGACCTAGGAATGAAAGTCTGTGTGTCTGTATAATTTATTCAGTTACATATTGATTGTTGAGTTATTTAGTATTGATTGTAAACGGACCTAGGACTTAGAGGATTCAACTACTTGCTTGTTCATTTGTTATCAGTATAGACCAGCGGTTAGACCGACTATTTGAGTATTACCTGAGTTAGCGGGGTCTAGAGCCGGGCGTCGATACTAATGTTCATGTGGGAGGTGACTTGGTCGAAGGTACCGGGACGAGCAACACCTAAGCATTTTTAAAAAACTGACTTCGTAAATAATGTTTTGAGGATTCCTAAATTGCTTCTTTTTTGGTTGATTTTGCTTATTTTTGTTTGGAACACAATATTTTTGGTAAAGCTATTAAGTCATACTGCCACGCATAGTTTATGCATGGGAAAAGATAATAACCATGAGTTATCCACTTTAGTAACTCATATCGAATTTGACACGTATTAATCAAACTACTTGTGGATACGTGTATACAAAGCTCCAAGTCTAGTTTGCATGAGGCATGCTGAAATGCTAAATACTTTAAATCCTCTTATCCTCTCTTATAACATTTCCGTACACCTAGTTACCAAAAAAAGATACAGAGTGGTTTCGTGTTGATGCTTCAATAAATACGCCTACATATTTTCCGATGGTGAGATCATATGTGTTGGATTAAGTAAAGACTTTAAAACATCCTAGACGCCTTGACCTTTGTAGTGGTTTGTCAAATCAATCTCGCTTCATTTACTCAACCCATCAAGAGAAACTTCATGTACAATTTCCTTGTCCAAATATATTCTATGTGATCAATCAAAGAAAACACAAGTCATGTAATTGGTAATGGATGGTTCAAGGTCAAAGTTTACGAGATTGTTATAGCAGCTCATCCTCCGAATAAGAGACAGATCTTTGTCTTGTTTAGAAACAATAAGTTCATTGTATTGATGCCTTTGAGGAGGGGAGGATGGGGCAAATAAGCTAGAAATCACATGAAGACGATGAAGCTAACTCTGGTGGCTCACGTCACTCTTACTACCACATAAGTTGACTTCATTTTTTTGTAATGTGTTTTTGCTAACTGCTAGCTTTTGTAATTGTTTTTTGGGAGAATTATAAAACTGCACCATCTGAATTACATTTCACAAAACTACACCATTTCCAAAATACTTTACAAAACTACACCTAAACACTCAAAATTAAATCCAAATAAACCCTACCCAAATAATCTTACCCCCTTAATATTATACCCTAAACACTAATTAGCGAACCCAAATGAAAATATTTTAATTTTGGTAATTTTTAAAAGAGTAAATCAAGCTTTTAAAGTTTTAAAAGGGTGTAAACTTGTGAAAATATTGAATTAGGTGTAGTTTTGTGAAGGGAGGGTTGAAAGATAGTAGTTTTGTGAATTTCTCTTGTTTTTTTTCATTTTTTTGTTCTTTTTAATGTTCTCTTTTTATGTGATGTATTATTCGTAACTATTATTTGGCGAGATCCAATGATCTTAGGGGTTCAAAATTTTTTAAAATATTTTTTTTGTATTTCATTATATATATATATATATATTTTGTCTAATAAAAAAGATTAGTCACATATTTTCAAAAATGAAATAACATATTAACTCATTTAAGTTTTAATATATTATTATATTAATCATAATAATACAATAAAACTCTAATTTAAAACCTAAACACCAAATACTATTAAAAAAAATTTAAACAGTGAACACAAACATTAAAAGTTAAAATTCTAACTCCTAACCACCAAAAATTACCCTAAATTATGAGATTATGAACCCAAATATTAAAAGTTAATAATATATACCATAAATTCTAAAACACTAGACTAAAACATTAAAATTTCAAACTTTAAACCCTAGACACCAAAATTGATACCCTAAATTTTAAAATAGTGAGCCCAAACATTAAATATAAAAATTACAAACCCTAAACTCCAAAATTATACCATCATTTGCAAAACAGTAAACCTAAACATTAAAACTTAATATTATATAACCCTACACATCTATATTATTATTTGAGAAAATCTCAAAACTTCATCCTTTCATCCATTCCTTTACAAAACTCTACCTAATTTATTTTTTTCTCAAAATTACACCATTTCAAAAAACTAAAAGGTTGATTTACCCTTTAAAATTTCACCAAAATTTTATAAAAATCAATTGGATTCGCTAAATAGTGTTTAGTGATTAAGGGGGTAGAGTTGTATGAATATATTTAATTTGAATTTAATTTTATTTGTTTAGGTGTAGTTTTGTGAAGAAATTTTTAAAAGGTGTAGTTTTGTGAAACGTAATTACAAAAGTGTAGTTTTTTTAATTCTCCCTTATTATTTTTGAAGTTTTTTTGAAGTTTTTCAAAAAAATTCACTTAATTACACATTATGCCATTGGTTTTAAAAATGAGAAAACTTCAGTAAGGGTAAAACCGTAATTTATTCTTAGCCAAACAAAATTTATAAGGATAATCTTATTCTTATCTTTTATAACAATTTCAAAACAAGTTTTATGTTAAACAAACACACAAACATATATCATTACTATTATTAATTAAAATTTGAATTAATATCAAGAAACCAATAAAAAAATTATTTTCAACACAAAAACCAGCCACTAATATTATCTGTTATGAATATGTTTAGATAAAAAAAATTATTTGTTTTTTAAAAGAAGTTTGATATTCACAATTACTAATCAATTAATTTATATAAAGGGGAATTACAAACTACACCATTTGAATTACATTTCACAAAACTACACCATTTCAAAATTACTTCACAAAACTACACCTAAACACTCAAAATTAAATCAAAATAAATCCTACCCACACAATCCTACCCCCTTAATATTATACCCTAAATACTAATTAGCAAACCCAAATGTAAAGATTTTAATTTTGGTAATTTTTTAAAGGGTAAATCAAGTTTTAAAATTTTGAAAGGGTGTAAATATGTGAATAATTGAATTAGGTAGTTTTGTAAAGGAAATGATTAAATGGTGTAGTTTTGTGAATTCCGCTTTATATAATTAACTTTATTTGTTTTATATAAGTTTTTTATAACAATTTGTCTGATATACGTATTTTATCTATATATCATTTGTTGAAAAATATATAATTAGTTTTAAACTTTCAATTTACATTATGCTTTAAACTTGAGATTAGATGTTATGGGCTTTTCGTTTTAAATAATTAGAGATTTAATATTATGGGCTTTTATATTTCATATTTTGGGGTTTTTGATTTTTATTCAAATTCTCAAAAGTGTCTCCTCAATTAATATATATAGGATACATAACAAACTTATTAAATATGTACGAAGAGATATCTTATTAAATATTTTAACTAGAGAATTGTCCGCGCTACGCGCGGTGTTGCGATTTTAATATTTTCCTAAATTAGTTTCAAAACTATTTAAAATATTTTTTAGTTTTATATATGTATTAAATAAAAAACTAACATATTTTTATTTATTTGTAATTTGACAATTCTTGGAGAAATTAAACTTTGAGTCATTTGGTATTTTTCTTAACTTAAATGTCACTTATTATTTTATGTGGATTTCACAAAAATACATATTTTGAAACCCTATTTTGCAAAACTATATTTAATTCAAATTTTAAAATATCTACAACATTTCCAAATTTTAAATGGGTATTGTACCTTTTAAAACATTACCAAATTAAAATTTTTATTTGGGTTTACTAATTAGTGTTTAGAGTTAATTGTTAAAGGGGGTAGGGTTTATTTGAATATAATTTTTAGTGTTTAGGTGTAGTTTTGTAAAGTAACTTTGAATGGGTTTGGTTTTTTAAAATGCAATTTAGAAGGTGCAGTTTCATAATTCACCTTTTTAAAAAAATTGCATTGGGGGAATTACAAAACTATACACCATGTGAAGGAGAGGTTGAAAGGGTGTAGTTTTGTGAATTTCTCAATTGCATTTCACAAACACTACACCATTTCAAAGTCACTTCACAAAACTACACCTAATTACTAAAAATTAAATCAAAATAAACCCCACCCACAAAACCCTACCCCCTTGACACTAATTAGCGAACCCAAATAAAAATGTTTTATTTTTGATAAATTTGTATAGGGTTATTGAACCATTTAAAATTTGAAAAGGTGTAAATATGCAAAAAATTGAATTAGGTGTAATTTTTTGAAAAAATATAATTAGGTGAATTCCTCTTTTTATAGAGGTTATGTTTATAATTCAAACCTTGTGCTTAATTAAAAATAAAATATAAGGTTGTTTTATATTATACGTTATAGATTCAATGTTTGATTTTTTGTCTACAATTGAGTTTAAATCATATATGATAAATGACAAATAATTTGGCTTACGTGTCACGACGAGAGGAATTTTAGGAAATTTTAACTTAATTTCATTTGAGCCCTTATACTTTTGATTAATTTATATGTTCTTTTAATATTTCTAATTTATTCGATAGATAATTTCAAGTATATTCTTTGGTATTTGTTTTAAGAAATTTTTTAACTAATAATTATTTTAATATTTACAAAATTTCGTTATGATAATCCCCTTTAGTTTCTTACAACTTATATTATCATATAATACATATTAATTTAATAATTTCGAATTTAACTCATTCATTTTTTCTCAATATATTATTTTATTTATTATTTTAATAATTTCGAAAATTGATTAATATTATCTCTCTTAATTCTGATTGGATTATATTATTATATATTGATAATTTTTTGTAATCATCATCATCATATATAGAATAAATGACAAGTAATTTGACTCATGCGTAGTGAATTTAGGAAAATATAAGCGAATAATTTAGGAAAATATTTTTATTTATATACTATATTTAATATTTTGTTTGGATTATCACATCCAATATTTAAAGCATGTGAATCAAGTTCGGAAAATACATGTGAATTTAGGAAAATCGAAATTTATTTTTTTACTTAATATATTAATATTTTCATTTGGATTATCACATTAAATAATTAAAACATGAGAAACAAGTTCGGAAAATACAACAGAATTTAGGAAAATATTAATATTTTCGTTTGGATTATTGCATTCAATATTTAAACATGTGAATAAAGTTCTTTTGGATTATCACCTTAAATATTTAAAACAAGTGCATCAAGTTCTTTTGGATTATCACGTTAAATATTTAAAACTACAACATTTGAATTACATTTCACAAAACTACACCATTTCAAAATTACTTCACAAAACTACACCTAAACACTCAAAATTAAATCCAAATAAACCCTACCCACACAATCATATCCCCTTAATACTATACCCTAAACACTAATTAGGGAACCCAAATGGAAAGATTTTAGTTTTGGTAATTTATTAAAGGGTAAATCATGCTTTTAAAATTTTGAAAGGGTGTATATATATGAAAAAAATGAATTAGGTAGGTTTTGTAAAGTAAGGGAAGAAATTGTGTAGGTTTGTGAATTCCTCTTAAATAAATTACTTATAGATCATGTTAAAATCATCTTTTTATATACGTTATTACTTTCTCAAAAAATTTCTCACCCTTTTTTGAGAAATTCACAAAACTATACCATTTCAACCCTTCCTTCACAAAATTATACATTAACAAAATTATACCTAATTAATTTTTTTTCTATATCTACACCCTTTTCAAATTTTGAATGGTTCAATTACCCTCTAAACAGTTACCAAGATTAATTTTTTCATTTGGGTTTGCTAATTAGTATTTAGGGTATAATATTAAGGGAGTAGGATTATGTGGGTACGATTTATTTTGATTAAATTTTCAGTAATTAAGTGTAGTTTTGTGAAGTGACTTTGGAATGATGTAGTTTTATGAAATGCAATTTAAACGGTGTAGTTTTGTATTTCTCCCTTTTTTTAAAGCTCCTTATTATATAAATCTTGGACTCTCAAAATTAAGTCTGCTATGTCGCGAAAAATAAGTGGTGGCTTTTTTGTAAATACAGTCGCGCTAAAAAGAAAAAAATTATTCATGTCAAAGTGGGCAAGGGTATTTTTGGGTAAAAATTACAGCTTAAAATACCAGATGATAGTCTGATTATTTAAAAAATATTTCGGGTCATATTTGTATAGAAAATCTAACAAGGTGAGAATAATAATTCTCCCTTTTTAAAACACTCTGTTACAAAACTACATATAAACCATTATTTATGATACATCTTTTTAAAGTTTTAATGGATTTAACTACCTCTTAAAGTATTACCCAAATTAAAAAATCTCACTTCGATTTGCTATTAAGTATGAGAAATTCACAAAACTACACCATTTCAATCCTTCCTTCACAAAATTACACCTAATTCAATTTTTCCTACTTTTACACCCTTTTCAATTTTTAAATGGTTCAATTATGCTCTAAAAAATTACCAAAATTAAAATATTTTCATTTGGGTTCGCTAATTAGTGTTTAAGGTATAATATTGAAGGTGTAGGGTTTTGTGGGTAAGGGTAATTTCGATAAATTTTTTAGTAATTAGGTGTTGTTTTGTGAAGTGTTTTTAAAAAGGTGTAGTTTTGTAATTCTCCCATTAAGTATTTATGATTTATTTTTTGATAATGGTAAGATTTAATGTTTAAGGTGTATTTTGGGTTCAATATTTAGTTTTTAGGTTTATTTATAATAATTGATTTTAAATGAGTGTATTTTTGTAAACTGCAATTCAATTCAAAAGATGTACTATTGTAATTCTTCTATTAATATCATTCGTTTCCTATGAAAATAAACATTGTATGTTCATTCGTAAAAGAAAAAAGAAAGCCTCAAACATAAACAAACAATTAGAGGATCAAAATAAATAAATAACCGTATGATTACGCTAATATTATTTTAGTTAATTTTATACATGATTTTGGATGATTTGATTTTTTATTCTTTTTAGTTTTGTTTTTTGCGGGTTTTAAGATATAAATTGTAAACCCGCATATTCTTGGGTCGTAAACTAGTTGTTTTACAAAACTACATCATTTCAAGTTTTTTCTATACCAACAACCTTTTCAAATTTAGAATGGTTCAATTACCCTCTAAAATTTTACCAAAATAAAAATCTTTTCATTAGGGGTCGCTAATTAGTTTTTGAGGGTTTAGTATTAAGGAAGTAGGGTTTTGTGAGTAGGGATTATTTTGATTTAATTTTTAGAAATTAGGTGTAGTTTTGTGAACTTACTTTAAAATGGTGTATTTTTGTGAAATGCAATTTAAATGGTGTAGTTTTGTAATTCTCCCTAAAATTATTTAGTAAAAATATACTAAATAAATTCACATTGAATTGGATTATATGTTTGTAATCGCTTGTTTTATAGAGTACATGAATATACACTATAAGAAATCACAACTTTAACAACGACCATAATCGTTGTTAAATCGTGGTAAAACGCAACTTACAACGATTTAACGACGATTTCAATTTCGTCGTTAATCGATCGAAGTAAAAAACCAAATCGTCGTAAAATCGTGGTAAATTTTACGACGAACCAAATTCGTCGTAAAATCGTGGTAATTACAACGATTTTACAACGAATATTTGGTTGTAAATTTATAATTATAATAAATTGAAAATTGTTATAATCGACGTAAAATTGTCCCTAATTAGCGACGATTTTACGACGAGTACAAAAAATATTCTATATTTTACAAATATTATTTTAATGAATCGTCGTAAAGTTATATATAAAAAAATTAATATTTTATAAAAAAAAATATTTTATATTAATAAATATTTTATACAATTTCAAAATACAAAAAAAAAAAAAATTTAGTCGTCTAGGTTGAAATCAGGGCCGAAATAGTCCTGTGTCGCGTTGTCGGGATCGACGTTGCTTGTTCAAGCCTGATCAATCGTCGGGCGGTCGGGATGTGTCTGCATCACCGTCAGCATGCTGTTGTAGAACCCCATGTTCTTCACCTGAGTCGCATGTAGGTTATGAATCTCAGCGTCCATCTCAGCCGGAGATCTGTAAGAGGTAGGAGCAAGTGGGACGTCCTGCATGGATCCCATGCCTTGAACCCGTCCTTTCTTCTTAGGAGCAACCTGTAAAATTAAACAATTAGTAAATGAACAGTTAAAAAAATAATTTTAGAGAAAATTTTAGAGTAAAATTTTACCTCATGATATATCTGATCTAGCTCGGCGGTCGTAAGCGGCTCGCCAGGATGTTGAGTGCCTCCCGGGGATCTCTGAGATCGCAGAGTCTCGATCTCCGTCTTCCGAGCTTCAAGGTCGTTGAATATCCGCTCAGAATGGGAGTCAACGAACTAGCCGGTCTTTTTCATGTGCGTCTTCTCGAAGACGGCACTGACGGCCGGTTTGTGACCCAACTGCTTGGCCTACAAACAAATAATAAACACATGCGCATTAGTATAACATTAATAATTTGAAAATAAAAATAAATTTGAAAGAGTAAGTAACAAAGACTTACCATTTCGTGCATCCGACCCGCGAACGGGATTTGTCCGGGACGTGTGAGCCATCCGCTTCGGCGTCCCGTCGGTAGCTTCGCGTTCCTGGAGGTGGAACACTTCTCAGCTACGCTCGCGTTGTGGCCATCTGTCCAGTATTTCTTCAAGCCGTCCCAGACCGCGACCGAGAGATATACTGGCTTCCCCGCGTCGCCGACGAGCCTCCACTTGTCCTTCCAGTCGGAGACCGTGTTGGCGAGACGAAATTTCGCCGTCTTGTTGAACTCCGTCCTCACGGTCTCGTTGATCGAGACATCCCAATGCCACGTTTGCTGCAAAATATGAGAAATTATATAACATTAGTAAAGTTACGTTTACGAGAGTAATATATATAAAAAATTTAAAGTTAAATAAATTAATTTAATAAGAAATTAAATCAGAACATTACCGCGAAACATTTGAACCACGTTCTCTTAATGTGCTCGGGTGTCTTGCTCCAGTTGGGATGCGACTCGGTGAAGTATCCCTTGATTATGTCTACGATAGAACGCGAGATCTGGTTGTCGTACTTGAACCTGAAAAAAACATTATTTGATTTATTAATATTTTAAAAATCAAAAAATATAAAATATTAAAATAATTAACAAATGAATTTAACTTACCAGTAAGTGTCCGGGTTGAGAGATCCAACCGGCGGAGATTGTCATGCCCGGGTTGAGCGAGGATATCCTCAACCCGGAGGGTGTCGTACGGCGCGTGTCCCGGTACATCCAACTCTGGATGTACCGGGCCCGGGATAGCGGCGTCGGCGGCGGGCACATGAGGAGGAGGAGGTTGCTCGCCATGGACGGACGTCCCGGTGTGGACAGACTATATAGTGTAATTTTTATTATTTTCTTATAATGACGAAAATATACAATTTTTGGATTATGTAGATTTTGATTTTACGAATATGATTTGGTTATATCTTATAAACTATGTTTGATATTTTCCGAGTTGTCGCAAAAATTACACGTACATATTATACATAAACTAAAATTGATTTAGTCTCATAATAATTATCATTCGTGATTTCAAATTCGATTTGTGATTTTTAAAGACCCGTTACAAAAATTAAAATACAATATATCCTTTATAAATTAATACTCGATTCGTTAATATCTCTCTAAAATAATATTTTTTTCCGGGTCCAAATTGAATTTTAGTGTAATTTGTCTCTCTATAAATTAATAATAACTGTAAATTAATAACTTTTTGAATTTTGGTGTGGTGTCGACATTATTAATTTATAGAGGTTTGACTATGTGGAAATCATAATTTTTATTCAAACTAGATTTTAAAAAGTTAATATCTACGATTATACCTAGATCTAAATCTCAAATTAATTTTAAAAATGTTTCTCAATTACTAGATAAGATCAAGTTATGATTTTTTAGATATTATTAATTGAATTCTTTTTTTTTCTTTTTTTGATTTTAAAATAAAGAATCTTTCCTTCCTTTGTTTTGAAACATATCGGCAATATATGGATATTTAAAATACATGAAGTTACGATTTCTTAGATATTACTATTCAATTTCTTTGGTTTCCTTTTTGTTTCCTTTTTGTTTCTTTTCTATTTTGACCGAATATTTTTTTCCTTTCCTTTTTTCTTTCTTTTTTATTTTTTTTAAACATCTTGGTGATATAGAGATTTAAAATTTTTATCAAGGTAAGATCTTTTATATATCATTATTCGACTTTATTACCTTCTTATTTGTTTCTTTTTTTATTTCGAAATTAAAATTGATATACCTTAAAATTCTTTAGAATTTCAAGTTAAGTTTGAATGTGTCGGTGTAGTGTGTTAAATTTTTGTATATTAGGCATGCATTATTATTTAAATGTGTCTTCACTAATATAAGGATAAAAGTCATAATGCAAAAAACATTTATGTTCTCGCAATAATTAGTGTTTATTAGATTTTGTGTCCATGCCCACAAACCATGTAAAATATTATATATTGTCAACTATTTTAGTAACATATTCTTTGTACTTGTTCATCAAACCATAAAAAGAAATGAGAAATAGCTAGTCTCGATATAAAATATATTCTACATAAAGCCACGGTCCTTTATCTCTCTCATCCATATTTTTTTGTTAAAATAAGAAAACACACTTAATTTAAGAACATAAAATGACTATAAGCCTTGGAGGAAATTAAGAAAGACAACAACAACAACGAACAAATGCAAAAAAGAAAAAAAAGCAAACTGAGAAACCGATTTGGACAAAATAACCATGACATGAGTGTTCATTTCTTTTTCTGCTCCCCTCTAGCTTTGGAGTTGGCACGACACCTCTCCTTTTGACCAGCCTTTCCTCTTTCAACAGTCTGCTCGGAGAAGACAAGGTCATGATATTGATATTAAGAGGGAGAAGGGAGAGAGAGATACTACAATTTTGTTTTTTCCTTTCTCTTGTTCCTTCGTGATTTCTTTTGGTGGTTGATCCATTTTTTGTAGAAGTGAGTGTGTGAGTTCTTTTTTTGTTTTCGTGTAGATGTGAGTGTGTCTGTGTTGCTTGGTAGTGGTATTTATAGAGAGAAAAATGTTTGTTTATTTTTTTATTTATTTATATTTGATTCTCTTTTTCCAATTATTTATGTGTAGAAAATATTAAATGAATATTATTTATTTGGTTTATCTAATTCTTAATTGGGAAAGATTACTAAAGTAACTCACAATTTTACTTTTATTGCTAAAACGAATATAATCTTTTCTTTATAACTAGAGTAATCCCTCTGAACTTTTGGCCCGAAACTGCCCATCCTTCCCTTTTACAGGAAAAAAAAATTTCGAAAGTGTCATTATGACGTCATAAAAAAAAGCTAGCGCATTTAAACACGCTAGTTATTTACAAAATTGCCACGACCAGCGAGGATAAGTCTGCCGCAAATTTATTTTTCACGTTTTGTAGATTTATTTTGCCACGTCATTTTCAATATTTTGAAACTCTGTCGCAGATTTAGTCCCTTTTGATGCAGATTTTATTCGATTTACAGTGATGCAGATTTATTAAATCTGCTTCACGTTAAAGATGTCTTGTGCGTTTTGTAGATTTGTTGATACGATTGTAGATTTGTTTTGGAGTTTGCAGATTTTTTGGCGCTTACTTTACAGTTTGTCTCTATGTGCGTGACTTTAACTTCATCGGTGAAATCGCCCTAGATCCCGTTTTCCTTAGTTTTCTCATCAACCGCCATCGCCAATGTAGATCCAGTTTTTCTTAGCTTTTTCATAAATTCTCATCTCCGTTTGTTGCATCGGTAGTCCCTCGCCGTCGTCGTCGTCGTAGTCGTTATCTTTTCCGGCTATTGTTCGGCGTTGTCTTCGTCGGGGTTGTCTTCATCATCGTTGTCTTCGTCGGCGTGATTTTTGTCGTCTACGTTGAGTTTTCTTTGGCTTAGTCTACGTGATTTTTGTCGTCTACGTCGAATTTTGTCCTCATCGTGTAAGTCATCGTCTTCATCGACTTGTTGGTGGTTTTCGTCGTCTAGATCTGGTTAAAAATTTGCAGCAGATATTTTACTCTCGTTGCAGATTTATTTTAAAACCATCAATTGAACAAGTTGTGTTTGTATGTGATTTATGGAAGCTCAAGAAGAAAGGATGGGTGTTTGAAGTTGACAGTAAACGAAGATCTTGTATTCTTGGAATTAACCCATACATGCGTTTCGTCGTATTTGTCTTCTCCGACGTCGTCATCTTGTTCTTCATCGTGTCCTTAATCGTCGTTCTCTTTCTCATCGTCAATTTCATTGTTTTCGTCGTATTCTTTAAGCCTTCTTCATCTTCGTCTTCTTCATTGTTGTTGTATTCATCGTCTACTTCGTCGTCGTCGTGTTCTTCTTCATCAACTCTTTCATGTTCGTTGTCTTCATGGTGGAATAAATCGGCGAACCACTAAAATAACTCTACAATACAATCAATTAATTTTGCGAAACCCATAACAAATTTGCAAAACTATATAACAAATCTGCAAAACTATATAACAAATTCACATGCTTGGATAACCCCTATATCCTAAACACGACAAAATCCTATATATTTTTTTGTTGATGTGGATATGTTTGTATGATTCTTCATACTTGATAAACCTTAAAAACCAAGATTCGAAAGTGAAGACAATTTTTGATATCCTTCCTCATGGGGTATGTGAACATTGATTTGCTTGGTATTATTTAGTAAGTTTTGAAAAAATGTGTTGCATTGTATTCTTTTTTTTTATGCTTGAACACTATTTTTAATGGGTGATGTTAAGTTAAAAACACATTTTTCTATGCTGAAGTAAATTCGCGAACCACTAAATCTTCATACATGTATAACCCCTATACTCAACACACGATATAACATTATATATATTTTTTGTTGATGTGGATATGTCTTTATGATACTTCATGCTTGATAAACCTTAAAAACCCGAATTCGAAAGTGAATTTATTTTTGCAATCCTTCCTCATGGCGCGTGTGAATATTGCTTTACTTGGTATTACTCAGTAAGTTTTGAAGAAATGTGTTGAATTGTTTTGTATGTTCTTGTTTTTGTATGCTTGACTACTACTTTGTACAATGTGAAATTAAGTTTAAAAACACTTTTTATATGCTCCAATAAATCCGCAAACCACTAAATATATCTATAATAAAGTCCGTTAACTCTGCGAAACCCATAACAAGTATGTGAAACTGTGTATCTCTTATACCCTAAATACGACACAACCCTATATACTTTTTTGTTTATGTTGATATGTCTTTATGGTTCTTCATACTTGATAAACCTTAAAAGACAAGGTTCAAAATTGAAGACAATTTTTACGAAGAACGATGGCGACGACGAGGGATAACGGCTACGAAACGAAAAAACGATAGCGACAACAAGGAAGAATGGTGAAGACAATAGCAACGGAGAGGAAGAACGACAGCGAAGAAGATGAAACAAATCTACAAAGAAGATGAAAAAAAGCTGCAAAAGATGATACAAGTCTACAAAAGATGAAACAAGTCTACAAAAGATGAAACAAGTCTACAAAAAGTGAATCAAGTCTACAAAACGTGAAACATGATAACAATAACGAAGACGAGAAAGAACGTAAAACAACGAGGAAGAACGATAACGATAACGACGGTGAGGAAGAACATCGACGAAAAAAAATCCCGATGAAAACGAAGAACGATGACAACAGTGAGCAAAAACGGCGACGAAGATGAAGAACTATAGCGACGACGAGGAAGAACAACGACGAAGAACGATAACGACGGCGAGGAAGAACGGTGACGAAGAACGATAACGACGTCGAGAAAGAACGATGACGATAATAACAACAGAGAGAAAAAGTGACAACGAAGAAGATGAAACAAATCTACGAAGAAGATGAAACAAGTCTACAAAGAAAACAAATCTACAAAAGATGAAAGAAATCTACAAAAGATGAATCAAGTCTACAAAAAAATCAAGTCTAAAAAACATGAAACATGAGAACGAAGAACAACGACGAAGAACGAAGAACAACGACGAAGAACAAAGAACAACGACGAAGAACAACGAAGAAAAATGACGAAGAACGAAGAACAACGACGAAGAAAGAAGAACAATGACGAAGAACAACAACGAAGAACAACGACGAAGAACAACAACGAAAAACGGAGAACAACGAAGAACAACAATGAGGAAGAAGACGGCGAAGACGACGAAGACGAGGAAGACGAAGAACAACGAAGGCGATGGTGATGGCGGCGAAGAACGACGATGAAGACGAAGAACAACGAAGACCTTGAAAAACGGTGCTTGATTTTTTTGGGAGAATAGGGTTTTTTTTTCTTAAATTTTTTTTGTTGTAAAAATGAAAATTTTCAATATTAAAGCAAAAAAAATTAATTTTTTTTATCGTAATGACATTTTCGTAAATGGTATTTTCGTAAATATTTTTTTGTTTCATAATCTTCATTGTCCATCTTATGTTTTTTATAATAACTAGAGTAACCTCCAAAAATGGGTTACTCTAAATGGGTTACTCTAGTCATTTCGGATTTATTAGGATCATTTCAAGTCATTTTCACTTACCAACCAAAGGAAACAAATACTTTTCTAGTTATAATATATATTCAAATTTTCTACCAACCCAAACCCTAAACTTTAAATACTAAACACACTAATCCCTAGTTCTAACATGTATAACTTAAAAATGGAGATACTATGCATTGTATAAAGAGAAATTACCTAGACTAACCATTTTTATTTGTTTATTACTTGAGAGACCTACAAATAGTTTGATGGATAGATTTTGTAGTAAATTACCTATATCTCAACATTTAAGTTTTTTATTACGAAAATGCCACTCATTTTATTTTCTTCAAAGAAAATTTAGTTAACCTAATTTATCAATCTAAACATCCCAAAATTTCATTTCTCATTTTCTATTCTCTCTCTATCCTTGACTCTCTCTCTCTACCTCTCTCTCTCGAAAAAAATCACCGCCGTCGATCTCTCCGTTACAAAGAATCGCCGCCGCCACTCTCTCTCTCCGTCAAATAATGGACAACATATAGGATGATCAGAAGCGTCTGGTTCTTTCAATGGATGATCATTTGGCATAGGAAGATCACTGTGACTTTGACATGCTTGTAGTATAGGTGTAGTGTACTTGGGAACTATGTTTCTCTATTGTTGCTTGAAGGGATATGTTTCTTCATCAAATACAACATGTCGGGAGATGTATACTCTCCCTGTAGGAGGATATAGACACCTATATCCTTTGTATTGAGAGTTGTACCCAAGAAAGACACATTGCAAGGATCTTGGTTCAAGTTTGTGTTGATTGTAGGGTCGCAAGCAAGGATAACATCTTCACCCGAAGATTTTCAACATATAATAGTTTTGTTTTTGACTGAACAGAGTCTCAAAGGGGCTTTTGTTGTGGAGAACATGTGATGGAAGGAGGTTGCTTATGAAGACTGCACTGAAAAAGGCTTCTACCCAGAACTATAATGGAGTATGATTGTGAAACATCATGGATAGACCAAGCTCAACAAGATGCCTATGTTTTCTTTCGACAATTCCGTTTTGTTGTGGTGTATGAGGGCATGATACTTTATGTATGATACCTCTTTCAACAAATAATCTTTTTAGTTGATTACTAGTGAATTCATCTCCTCCATCACTTTGAAACACTTTGATCTTGGTGTTGAACTGATTCTCAACCATGTTTTGAAAAGACACAAAAACTGAGTAGAATTCAGACTTTGCTTTTAAGGGATAAAACCATGAGTGTCTAGAGAAATCATCAACAACAATTGCATAAAACTTGAATCCTTGATTAGATACAACTGGTGAAGGCCCTAGATCACATTGAATCCTATCTAGAGGGTGAATCATCCGGGATTCTGAATTTAAAAACTTTAATTTAGAGTTTTCCCCATCTGGCAAGCCTCACAAATTGGAGAAGTTCTGCTCTTATTGACTTGTATTTCCTTGCTGGTTTTGAGATGTTGAAGAATCCGAGAGTTAGCTTGGCCAAGACGATGATGCCAAATATATTTTGAAGCTGAGAAATGATGATTTGAGTAAAGAGCCACAAGTTCTTGATTCTTCAACACATATAACCCACTATTTATGGGTCCCTTTGCCACTACTTTCTCAGTATTAAGATCAATCACACATACTTTATTAGCAAAAAAAGTATACTCCACACGAATAATTATCATATAATCTTGAGACAGAAAGTAGAGATTTTTGTATTTCAGGGCAAACCAATACTTCATTTAATTTGATATTACCTGTTGTAGAAGCAATTGTAGCATACCCAACTGGGTAATAGGGAGATAGGTTCCGAATAATTATCATATAATCTTGAGACAGAAAGTAGAGATTTTTGTATTTCAGGGCAAACCAATACTTCGTTTAATTTGATATTACCTGTTGTAGAGGCAATTGTAGCATAACCAACCTGGGTAATAGGGAGATAGGTTCCGTCACCTACCTGAATTGTATCATTACCTTCATATGTTTTGGAGGATTGAAGGTTGTTTGCATTGGCGGTGACATGAGCCGATTCACCAGAGTCTGGGTACGAATCTCTCCCTGAATCATCAACTACTTGTAAGGTAGAGAAGGCTTGAGACACATTTCCACCTTGGTAGTTGTTGTCAAATCTCTTGTAGCAATCAATAGTTATATGTCTAGGACGACTACAAATTTGACCGACAGAGCGTTCACCAGAGCTTGTTGATGGTGTGTGATCCTGAGGAAACTCTCTTCCTCGTGTTGAGTATCCTCCACGACCTCTGTTTTGTCCATAGTAACCGTGACCACGTCCCCTGAATTTTCCTCTGTTATTGTAGTAGTTTGATTGTTGTACTTGAAATGCCTTGTGTGGAGTGACTGTATCAGCTTCCTCATAAGATCTCGGCTTAGAATCAAAAGTTTCGACTTCTAAAACTACATCTTGAAATGTTGGTGCAAACATTTTACCCAAGGAGCTCTGTATGACTGCTGTTATTGGGCCATAGTCTCCGCCTAAGCCATTAAGAAAGCTAAAGATCTTCATAGAGTCATCAATACGTTTTCCAATGGAACTTAGGGAATCACAGAGATATATGAAATCTCGACAGTATACAGAGAAGGTTTTTCCCTTTTTTGTACTGGTTTGGAAAGAACGGCGAAGGGAAAACTCTCTTGATAGACTACTCTTATTAAAGTTTTCAGCTAAGGAGAGCCATATATCTCGAGATGTTTGGAGATTATGAACATACCCGAGAACTTATTCAGAGAGTGTGCCAAATAGCCATGACCGGATGAGTTGGTCTGTGCAGAACCATGACTCGTACTGTGGATTTGGAAATTCGGTGACGATATCGTCTTTTATCGAGATGTTAGTCTTCGACGGCGTAGGGATAGTACCAGTAAAAAATCCAATAAGCTTATGGGAAGATTAAATAGATTCAAACTGTGTTTTCATAAGAGATAGTTGGTGGTTTTAAGTTTGATTGTGATAGAATATGTTAAGTGGATATTATCTGGGAAGGGTAGGAATCGGCCATTGATGCACCTGTTAAGGTTTACAATGGCTTTGATACCATGAAAGACTTTAGAAAGCTTATAAATATAGTTGTATTTCTGAATAATACTTTGTTATTGAATAAATATTTCTGACTAGGGTTTTACAGAGGTTTTATAGTGACAAAAAGAACAATCAAGAATCAGGTCATCCTTATCCTTGGACAACTGTATTCTGGTCAAGGTTTTGTAAAACCAAGAATCGATTGCCATTGTTATCGTTGATTTGATTTCTTGTTGTAACATCTTGTGCAGGTGCATGTACAAGAGGATTTGTGTTCTTTGTCATATTGTGACATGTGGGCTTCTTTGTGTTTGGGCCTTGTTTTTGTTTTAATTTTCAAAAGAGTGTAATATTTTAATATAACAAAAGTTTATATAATATGGTTGTACCACTTTATCAAAAATAATAAGGTTGTACCACGACTTTACATTTTGGTTTGTGTCACTTATAATGTGAAATACTGAATGCACATGGGGACTATTGATGATAGTTTATTTGTAGTATTTCTCTTTCCCTTTTCCTCATAAATGCAAGTTGACATAAACTTTATGTGAATGAGTACTATAAGAGAGACTACACTCGTGACATATTTAGTCTATCATACGACTTTCACAAATCTTAATCTAATTTAGAAGAGGTCGGCAACATGATTAAGACAAATGTTGTAAGAAGAAAACTATTAACACAATTTTTTTACTACCAAAATAATGATTCATAAATCACAAGAACCAACAACACATTTGAATGTGCGTTCCATTCCACGTTTCGTATCGGTTTCTTTTGCTAGCCATTGTGGTACAACTCCTTCTATGATCGATTGATTGGCCATTGTTATTTACTAAAACCCAATATCCTTTTACTAGTTTTATTTTTCACTTTTTTCTTCTTTTAAACTGAATAATATAATATACAAGCAGACATAAAATTCTAACAAGGCATACTAGAATATACCTCATGGAATTAACTTGGATGACCGAAAACAAATCCACTAAAGAACTACTCTTAACCGAACTCAAAAGCTAACGAGCCTAAAATTAAAACCCCTAGGGCCTAACGAAAAGATAAACACCTTATCAAAAACAACAAACCAAATTGAAACTCATGCATCTTTTCCACTAATAAGAATTCCTCTTTTCTTATCATGTCCCATCATTTTCCAAAGTTCTCAAATTTCGACACATCATCAACTCACCTTTAGTTTTGAAATAATATTTAATTAATTTATAATACTTTACTTCTTTATTAATATGAAGAATTTAATTCATAATTAAACATGAAATTTGTAAAGACATCTCCTTTTTAATTTGTTAAATATAGTTTATATATGTGAATAATATACACATATATATGGATAAAAAACCTTCAAATTAACAATTATCGGAAATTATTTATCTTCAAACTAATACAGAAGATTAATTAACGACTAACTACAATAATTTATAAATTTTGTTTCATAGTAATATTGACAATACCGAACATATTTTATGTTTCTATCTATCTGATTATATGATAAATAGATATTCAAAATTTATTTTAATGGTAAAATATTGAAAAATTAAAATGATGTTTGGTATAAACACAATTGACACCTCATTTAGATTTTATTACTGTCATCGGTAAATTAAGTTGATTAATATAAAGTTTTTAAATAGTATCTTAAAGATATATATATAAAGATAATATATATAAATATACATTTTCAAATGATAAAATAAATATTAGTTAAACAAATGGATATATATGTATAACTTATAATTAAGAACTTCATTAGATTTCTTTTTATTTAAGAAAATTTTGAATAAAAAAATGATGATAACTTACTAATTATTTTTCTAGGTAATTTTCTAAAATTTACTAGAAAATTTATACTATATAATTGATTTCATATTGATTATATTTGTTATAAAAAATTAAGATTTCTACATATGAGCAAAGTAAAGAATGAGCATAATGACAATAAACTGAAAATAAAGCTATATTCTGATAATTTTAATGTAATTGTACCTTATATTTATATATAAGACAAATTCTATGTGTATATATAAATATAAACATAAATAAATACAGTTATACTAAAAAAATTCAAAATAATCCTTTTAATTTAAACAGATTTTGAAATGGTTTCAATAAAATCTTTGTTTAAACACTACTAAATCGAAAAAATTTGTGGCTATTTAGCCACGGTTTGCCACGAAAATTTTTAGTCACGAGCATATAGCCACGGATTTAACGCTATAGCCACGGATACGGCCGTGGCTATATGAAATTTTTTTAGTAGTGTTTGTAAATGAATGCATAAAGATTTTCATTAGAAATCGTGAGATCGAAACTTTGACATAAAATCTATAGGAAATAATTTCTGGTATACTAGAACTGAAAAGTGATATAAACGAAAAGATGGGAAATAGAAAAATAAATTTTCACCTTTTAAACAACTATAAAAACATTGAAAGTGTAATAATAGATGGGAATAATAAACTTCACTTTTACGTTATTTTAAATTCACTTATAATGTTGAAAACAAATTCACTTATAATAAAATTGAATATTTATTTATCTCATACTTCACAACATACATACAATTTATATTTATTTAAAAAAAAACATTATTTAGAAACAATCATATCACATTGAATATTGGGTTTCAAAAAAAAACTTTTAAATTTATATAGCCCTTTTAAAAATTGATGTTACAATATATTTTACATTATTGAACTACATAAGAATTAGAAATCAATAACGGCAAGTTCATTTTCAAGAAATCTCACTTGTAATGGTATTTTTAAATCAAAACATTTTTGTGTTGTATTTTAAAATTTTCTCAAAATGTTACTAGTGCATGTGTTGTTATATAAAGAAGTTCCACACCCCAAACAAATCATTTTTTTGGTTAAAATTAGGAAACAATATTGAACCTAAAGGAAACCTTGAACACGTTATAGTAAATGAAAAAATTAATTTAAGTAAATATATAAAGAGATATTCACAAAAGTACATCATTTCATCCCTTCCTGCCAAACTACCTAATTCAATATTTTTATATATTTACACCCTTTCAAAATTTTCTATGGTTGTTTTACCTTTCAAAAAATTACAAAAATTAAAATCTTTTCATTTGGGTTTGCTAATTAGTGTTTAGGGTATAATATTAAAGGGGTAGGATTGTGTGGGTACGGTTTATTTCAATTTAATTTTGAGTGTTAAGATATAGTTTTGTGAAGTGACTTTGAAATGGTGTAATTTTGTAAAATGGAATTCAAATGGTGTAGTTTTCTAATTCCCCCATTTATAAAGGGTAATTTAACCATTTAAATTTTGAAATAGGCGTAAAGTTAAAGAAATGAATTAGGTGTAGTTTTATGAAATAAGGTTTTGAAAGACTTTCATTAGAAATCGTGCGATAGAAACTTTGACATCAAATCTATAGAAAATGATGTTTGGTATATTAGGAATGAAAAGTGATATCAACGAAAAGATGAGAAGTAGGAAAATAAATTTTCACCTTTTAAACAACTATAAAAACATTGAAAGTGTAATAATCCGTGGGAATAATAAACATCACTTTTATGTTATTTTAAGTTCACTTATATTAAAAATGAATATTTATTTATCTTACACTTCACAACATAAATACAATTTTTTATTTATTTTACAAAAAATATTCTTTAGAAATAATCATTTCACCAAATTTTGAATATTGGGTTTCAAAATAAACTTTTAGATTTATATAGTCCTTCTCAAAATTGATGTTAAAATATATTTTACATATATTAAACTATGGACGATTTAGGTGTATATTACAAATTGGGCATAAAATTGGGCCTTATAACAAATAGTTGATTTAATTTGTAGACATAGCATGATGTTATTAAATATTTTTTTAATGACCCTCTTGTCCTCAATCTTCTTCGCCGATAATTGCAGAAGGTGACGTGACAACTAGAGATTTCTTCGGCGGGAAAAGGAAGATCACATCATAATATATGCCAAATCTACTCAGTTACCTATATTTTCAATTAAACTTACTACCTATTTGTTCAAATATACCAATTAAAGAATATGAAGATATAATCTATCTATATATTTTAACTTAGTGTTGAAGAATATATCTATAAAGTACTTCATAGGTAAAAGGGTGATATCCATCGACAAATCTGTGTCATTAATTGCAAGCTTCCATTAATGGGGCAAAACATTAATTGATTAAACTAACTCTCTTATGTTTCTCTATAAATAGGTAACGATGGCTGGTGGAATAGCCGCTTTGCTTTTACATGGAGAATGGATATTGACAGAACATCGAGTCTGGATTTTTCAAGCTTCGAACAACCATGGCCTGAACCTCTCTTCGAGAACTCGATTTGCAGAACTAGTCGATATGGTTGAGAGAAAGCTTGGTGTCGATAGAAGAACTCAAGCTGTTAAGTTAAGTTATAAATGGCCATCATTTATGTTGATGGAAGATGGTAAAGATGCCCCACCGGTTCCGATTCGAACAGATTATGATATCGACTGTTTCCTTTCGGTTAGGGTTGAGGTGCCGTTACTTAATATAAGTGCCGCCATTATTGAACTATCACCCAACTGTCATGAAGGTGTGTAAATCCGTTAAGCATTATATCATAGTTATTACCACTTATTGAATTTTTGTGTGTCTTTAGTCACTAACTTTATGTGAAACAGGGGTTGACTCAAACAACATAATGACAACCAATTGGAGCGGTGCTGATGTTTTCGAGGAAAGCATGGGGACGGTCGAAGTTAACGAGGGTGCAATCGTGGTATACAAGGTAGTCCATAACCATGTTGACAATGGTCAAGGTACGGACAAATATATTTATACACAGGGGATAGCCTACTATTTTTGGAAATATATTTCTATCATGTAGCATATTATTTTGCTTACTTTAATCGGTAATAGTCTAATATTATACAACTGTTGTTTGCGCATGTGTGAAAGGCCTTTTGCAGAACATAGGTTTGACTAGTTCAAGTCTAGTATCTCAAAGTCAATGTGTGGATGCACCTATGGAAGGTAACATATAATGTACTATTTGTATCAACCATTTAACAGATAATATAATGTTTTGTTTTGTTGTCATTGAAGCTATTTGGAGGGTAGTGCCTATAGCACATACAGACAAGGGGAAGGAAAAACTTTTTGAAGAAGAAGAGGTGCCAATGCCTTTAGGTTTTGACGTAGGAGGTATGAATATAACGTAATGATTGTATTACATTATATAATATTTTTTACGAAAAGATAAATTTTTGTTATTTGTAACTAACAGAACCAAGCAATGGGCGAGGTGGTTTAGACAATGCCACTTTTGAAATGATTTACGAAGACCTAGTACGTGTCTGCAATGCAAAATACAGAGAACAACCCCATGTCCTCCCCCACAATGAAACAATAGAGGCAATGGAGGGTGATAATGAAATGCCTATATGTGATGATAACGTACACGTTAGCTCTTCCGATGGTGAGGCTGTAATGGGTAGTGCAGAAGGTGTAGTTGAGAGGTTAATAGCCGAGGAATTTGACCCTATTGAGCATTTGGTGTGGGGTATCCCAATGGACCCTCCGATAGAAGAAGGTTATTTAGTAGAATATTTTCATACATAGAAACTACACATAATAAACATTTACTTTTATAAATATCATATTATTATTGTGTCACAGAGTTATTTTTACAAGTCATTATAATTTTGAGTCGTTAGCAAATTTCATTTTAAAGGTGACATAGTAGACTATTTTATTACATAGTACCTGCTATAGATTAACCATTTAGTTTTTAAAATAACATACTAATATGGTGTTACACATTTAGTTTTACAAATGTTTAAAACTTTGTGGCGTTTGCAACTTTCCTTAGAAGGATAGTTAGTAGACTATTTTCATACATAAAAACTACACATATTAACCATTTACTTTTAAAAATATCATACTATTATGGTGTTACATACTTATTTTTACAAGTCTTTAAAATTTTGAGTCGTTTGCAAATTTCATTTTAAAGGTGACATAGTCGACTATTTTATACATATTACCAGCTATAAATATACCATTTAGTTTTTAAAATAGCATACTAATATGGTGTTACACATTTAGTTTTACAAATGTTTAAAATTTTGTGTCGTTTGCAATTGTCCTAGAAAGGATAGTTAGTACTAGTAGACTATTTCCATACATAAAATACACATATTAACCATTTAATTATATAAAATAACATACTATTATGGTTTTACAGATTTATTTTGACAAATGTTTAAAATTTTGTGCCGTTTTCAACTGTCAGAACTTCCTAATGGTGGTTGTGGTGATGGATTGTGCATCGACCGTATTTTCAATGATAAAGCCGAATTCAAACTCCGAGAAAAATACACCTTCAAAATTGTCCGTTCTTCCCCGAAGTTAGTTGAGCTTGTTTGTGTAAACGTTGAATGCCCTTGGCGAGTTCTCAGCTCCATTATTGACGGGACTAATGAGTTTCAGGTCTGTACTTCTTCTTTACTTCACACTTGCAGTGTCGACGATCGCCGCCACTACCACAAACACGCAACCGTAGATGTCCTTGGTGAATTCTTGATGCCAAGGTTTGTGGGAGGACGTCGTGGTCCACCTCCTGTGGAGATACAGAGGTTGATACATGTAGAACACCAGGTTCGAATCAGCTATTGGAAGGCGTGGAAGTGTAGAGAGATAGCATTGGAAAAAGTTGTTGGTTCCATATCTGGTAGCTATGCCCTTTTACCCTCTTACTTGGCCAATTTGACGGATAAAAATCATGGTTCAGTATGTAAGCTTGAATGTGATGATGATTTAGCTGGGGGTAAACGTTTCAAGTACTTGTTTATCTCTTACGGTGCATCAATACAAGGTTTACCATTCTTGAGGCCAGTGATTCTCATGGACGTCACACATTTAAGAGGACGTTACGGTGGTTGTCTTATAATTGCAAGTGGGCAAGATGGTAACTTTCAAAAATTTCCCATTGCGTATGCTGTTGTCGCCAGTGAGAATGATGCATCCTACGAGTGGTTTCTAAACTGTTTAACATCTGTTTGTGGGGATCACCTTGGATTGGTGTTCATCTCGGACCGTCACCCAAGTATAATCAAAGGTTTAGAGAAGGTACTAATAGTATGCTATTTTAATGAAAATAGATCATCTATTATTTTATATAGTAGTCTATTATTTGGTGTTAACAAGCGTTTTAAGTTGCGGTAAAAGTCGATTGTTTTGTTTATAGTAAAGTTGTTTATTTTATATAATAGACTAATATGTATGTGTATTGTTAAACATATTTATCCCCTCTCTACACATGGAGCTTGTCTTGTCCATTTGACTAGGAATGTAGCAACTAAGTTTGCAAGAGAGAAGCGATTGCCTGGTTTGGTGATAAGGGCGGGGAAAGCTTACACACATGTCAAATGCTCAGCGGCACTCGCTGAGATTGAAGCTATAAGTCCAGCGTGTGGTAATTACTTAAGAGAAGTTGGGGTAACCCGGTGGATAAGAGCATATTTTATTGGGAATCGTTACAACATAATGACGACAAATCTAGCAGAGTCTATGAACAATGTCCTGAAGGAGTGTAGAAAGCTGCCAATCGTTGCTATGCTTGAGGCCATCCGGTTGAGCTTGCAAGGGTGGTTCAATGAAAGAAGATATGGCGCGACTACGGACACACATTCTCTCCCCCGAAGGATAAGAGCAATGCTGGAACCAATCTTTGACGAATCCCACTACATGAAGATATTGAAAATCAACGAATGTGAGTACGAACTACATGATAGAGCTGGCGGTAAGTTTTGGGTCAATTTAAAAGTGAAGAAGTGTAGTTGCATGTTTTGGGATAAAGAGATGATTCCTTGTCCACATGCAATGGCTGCTGGACACAAGGAAAACATAATGGCGGAGTCTTTGATACTTGAGAAGTATTATATAGGGTATGTGCAACACACTTGGGCGGAATCAATCTATCCATTCGATGCACCAAGCAGGCCTAAGAAACGAAGGTTCAAGTCTAGGGTCGAGATGAAGGTAATGGTTACATAGTTTATAAATGGTATAATTCAAATAACATCGGTTTAGATATGTAACCATAAACATGTAAACATGCAGAGGAGAGCCAAGATACCAAATAGATGTTCAAGGTGCTTTGGGACTGGCCACAACAAAGCCACCTGTAAAAGTCCTATTGTCGACACGCCGAAGGAGTAAACCTACCAAGACAAGCACGTAGATGGGTCATTGCAGACATGTTTTATTTTGCGGTTAGTAGAAATAGATGGCTATTTTGTTCCTTTTTGAGTTTAAATAGCCACATATTTCTATTTCTATGTTAAAAATGGAAGTGTTCTAGGTTGAAGCTGGAGAAACTGTAGGCTATGATAGCCTCCTGTTTTGGTAAAATAGCCTCCTATTTCTTTTATGCATAAGTTGAACCTTAATGTATTTTTTTTGTTGGTGTCTGTAATGAACCCATCATGTATTTATTCAGTTAATGTTATATTTTAGAGTGAGACCTTCTAAACTATATTACCTTGATAAATTATTCCCAAGCAATTTACCATAAGCAGGTTTGTATACGACTATTTTGATCTATATAGGTCACTATTTTTAAATAAAATTTTAAAAATTTTAGATGTTTCATTATTACTAACCAGTTAATAGTCTACTATGTAAAAATATTACATGATTTATAATTTTATCAACAGCTTAAACTATTGTCATAATAATGCTCTCACACAATAACATAATCCATAAACAATAGAACCGCTAGCCAATCATCTAAACCCTAAATGCTATGACCTAGACCTGCTAGCCAATAATCTAAACCCTAAATTCTTTGACCTTACCTAAGACTTATTGAACAATTTAAATAGATTACTATTTTAGAAATATTTCATATGATATATTTGTAACTATAATAATTTCATATGATATATTTGTAACTATGTCTAAACCCTAAACCCTAAAACCTAAATCCAAACCCTAAACCCTAAAACCTAATCAAAACTAGTTGCAGAGTGTTATCCTTGTCATACGGGTTGTGAAGGGGTGGGTTATTTGACCCAACAAATTCTTGGTCATCTTCTTCGACCCTCATCTCTGATGGTGGGTGATCCTCTACATCCTACACAATGTGTCGAAAAGGGAACATGTAAGTTATGTTGTATACTAATGATATAGACACATATTTGTATAACTATTAGTACCCTAATAGTAGTTTTATCTATAGTATAATGATATAATGATATAGACATCTACATAGACATCTATTTGTATAACTATTTGTATAACTATTATATAATTTATATGTAGACATCTATTTGTTTAAATATTTGTATAACTATTTGTATATATAGACATCTATATATCATCTATTTGTATAACAATTTGCATAACTATTTGTAAACCTATAGTATAAGTATTTGTATAACTATTATATAATGATATAGACATCTATATAAACATCTATTGTATAACTATTAGTGTATAATAGTAGGACTACCATGTTTACTTTATCATTGGCAGTGTGTTGAGGTGGTTGACAATTTTGTTGACTCGTTTCATCATAACCACCACCATTTGGGTCATGACTTTCATCAGCAGCAGATTGAACCTCATCCTCAACAGCATTTAAGTCGGCCAGAACATTCCTGACCAAGCTGTCTGGTGAGTTGGGAATATTCACACCTCTTGGCTCCAACCCTTCATTTTGATTTTTTGTAGGAGTATCCCCTGGTGTAGACCCTGATGTGGCTGAATCTGAAACATCTGGCGAATCATTTTCTCTTGGAGGATTAACAGAGAATTTTTCCTGCATCTCTTTAAACTTCATCTCCAGCTCACCAAATTTGAGCAACAATGTATTCTCAATTCGAGTTATTGCCACATCAACCATCTTCTGCATTTTCTTTCTCATCTCTTCAACTAGACATTTGACACGTTCATAGCACACCTCACCAACTTCTTCCATCGCCCTAATTACATCTGTCTGGGTACCATCTATCTCTTCTACTTTCCTATGCTTCATAACATCAACATCCCTGACACCTCCTTTCCATGACTCATGGGTGAACTTGTGCTTTGAACTGATCATGGTAAGCATGTAGTCCACACTTGTGTCTTCACCAATTACATAATGAAGCGACATCTTATCCACATTAGCTTGATCTGGTCTAGCAGCCATTATAGACATTACATCAATCTGTACCACAATTTAAAAAAACATGTTAGTGGAGTCATGTGATTTAGTACACATAAGCATGATGATAGCTACATATTCTATTCAGTAAAGTAGACTACTATTATATTTTTTGGGTTTAGATTCAGTAAACCAACTTGTCTGGCTTTATCATCATGGTCCAGCTTCCGCACAAGAGGCATGTAAATGTTTATTGGTTTTGTAACCACGACTTTCACAGAATACGATTCTTCATCGTCAGAGCAAGCGGAGGAAGAGGCGCCTGGGTCCGTTGTGAGAATATTAGGAGAACAAGCTAGGACTACCATCTGTAATGCATGAATAAAGCCTTGTATTGCAGCGAACGACTGGGTGTATTTGTGGATAAGTGAGGTTCGAATGCTGTACATAGTCATATCAAACGACTTACGACCCCACGGGTATCTAGAAACTGTCGATGTCCCTTACAACTTCATCAGATTCAAGTGAGATAGCTACAACCCCGGATGTCCGGCACAAAACACCTTCAACAATCAGCAATAGGGATAACCTCATCCTATTCTCTCTGTCTTTATATGGTGGACCGCTTAGCTTCTCAACAATCCATTTTGGTGTCGGTGGTGATTCTGATCCAAATAGCTCCTTCGCAAACAGCCTTGTGTAGTCCATGAAAACAATCTCGTGCTCCGTAGACATCGGAGAACAATTAAGGCTTGTTACGAGGGCAAATTCACTTATAGAAAACCTAATAGGTTGGCCGCCGAAAAACACCCATATCTCATTTGGTTTCTTCGTGACTAATTGTCTACAAAGCAGGAAATGTGCAAATTTGACAGAGAAGGCTATCTTGTTTCCAATTGACAGTAAAGTCCCAAAGTGTGACTTCATAAGCATTTGAAGTTGGTCCTCTTCCAATGACTTCTTTACTAAATCAAGGTAACTCAAACTGAAATATGAATTAGCCTTCTTCTTAAAGGGTTTTTGGCCACGAACAAACATCCGCAGAGGCAAGGAAGGGGGCCCTTCAAATTGACTGTAAGAACAATCAAAAACAATGGTTAAAATATTTAGAAATCGTTAAATAACAACCCTAAACACATAACATATCAATCATGGGTTTAGTTTTAGGCGATTTAAGGAACTAATCCCTACACATCGTTATTACAAAACATAGATCTAACAAGCTTTATAAAAATCTTAAACACAGAACTCACCGAGTACGCCGCCTCGCCGCAGATATCTTCGACACCATCTCGCCGAGGGTAATTTCCGGCGTTGCCTCTCTCCTTGGCCGAGTCTTTTTTCCTCTCTTCTTCTCCATTGAATGGCGACGAAAGCGAGAAACGTTTGTTTTTCTTATTACTTTTAATTTTTGAAAAAAGTTAGCATATTTTGTTTTTAAAAAAGATGAAGTGACCGGAGAAAGAGAAATAGGCGTGTGTCAGTTACCTTTCTTCAAACCCCATAAAAACGATAATTTGCTACCAATTAGCAATATTGAAGTTTAAGGGTAAGATAGTAATCATACCTATGTACAGAAAACACCATTAATTTTCTTAATTAACCCCCATCAAATGTATACTCAGCCTAATTTCCCCTTAAACTATCATAAGAATTAGAAATCATTAACGACAAGTTTATTATTTACATTTAACATGCATGAAAGCAACTAATGAGAAAATGTTTTGAAAATTCCAATAAAGATGTAAAATTTGTAAGAGGCATTCAAGAGTATTTCCACCATTACCGTACAAGGGTACATGATAAAAAAAAAATTACTCAAAAGTTATTACTTATTACAATATTAAATCCCCAAGGGAGAAAATAAATCATCAAAATACAAAACATATATAAAAAGTGTTAATAATGTTTAGGAAAAATGTTAATAATGTTAATAATGTTAATTAGGAAAAAAAGGAAAAATAAAAAATACGAAAAAGAGAAAGGAAAAACAAAAAAGGAAAAAAGTAACCAAACGAAAAGTTTTCACTACATCTATATTTTTTAAAAAAAAATAGGAAAAATGAAAAATGAAAACACCTTAAAAATGAAAATCTTATAAATTAAACACTCAATGTTAAATTTATAAATTAAACACTTATAAATTAAAAAAATTAACTTTAATTATCAACTAATCTTATTATATAAAACTGAGCTCGTTTAAGATGAGATTAAAAAACATAATTATAACTCACGAGATCGTGACATTTGTAATGGTTATTTTAATTCGTGACATGTGTATTAAAATTGATACGTAGACATATCAAAACCTGATCAAAAGGTTGGACATGACTGATGACTTATATGGTAAGATAAATAATGTACATATCTTATTATATAAAAGTGAGCGCGTTTAAAGTGAACTCGACACGTAAGCAAATTATAACTCACCAGATCGTGACACGTGTCAAAATTAATTCAGATCGCAACATTTTTCATTATTAAAATAAGGAATTTTCTTTCAAAAATAGGGGAAAATGAAAAATGAAAACAATTTAAAAATGAAAATCTTATAAATTAAACACAGTGTTTAATTTATAAATTAAACACTTATAAATTAAAAAAATTAACATTAGTTATCAAATAATTTTATTATATAAAACTAAACGCGTTTAAGATGAGCTTGACAAACATAATTATAACTCACGAGATCGTGACATTTGTAATGATTATTTTAGATCATGACATGTGTATTAAAATACGTAGACATCTTATAAAATGGAAACTTAACAATATTTAGAAAAAAACAGAAATAAAGAAAATAATAAAAAATAAAAAAAATTAGAATTAATTATCAAATAATTATAAATAAAATAAATTAGTCCGAAATATAGAAAAATAAAATAATCAGAAATAAGGAAAATAACATATAGAAAAAGAAAAATTTAAGAATGTTTTAAGAAATAATCAATAAAAAAATAAGAAATAAGAAAAAATAAAAACGTAAATTTACTTGAAAAATAAAGAAAATCTTTATGATAACTTATTTGTTATTTTCATGGATCCACTATCTAATTATTAATTTAAAATCAATGTTTTTCATGTGAATAACAAAAGCAATGTAATAAAACAAAAAATGTAATAGATGAAAAAAGTAAAAATCGCTTAATTACTATAACCATATATTGTTGTGTGTCTTTTATATTTATTTGTTAATAAAATAACGGGTATAATATTATTTCCCGTTTAAATCTAACTATAACTATACAGATTTATTAACAATATTAATATATAATAATAAAATGTTTTTATGTAATTTGTCCGCGTATTACGCGGGATTTCATCTAGTAGTTAAATAAAAAAACTTTTCTAAATGGTAAATAACTTACAATACTATTTGAATAAGAAATATAAAGAAAATGTCGTCCAAAAGACGGGTTAGCCCTAGTACTATAATAAACCTTGTGACTCTCCATAAGATAAGATGACACCTCAATTTTTGTATTGACATCTCATCAAGAAAACTTGAAAATAAAGCCAGTAAAAATTGCGATTGTGAAATGTTAATTGTATCTTAAAGAACCTTTCTTTGTCTTCCCGAGGATGAATCTTTTACCTTTTTCCAAGTTCAAAAAATTATCAAAGTTAATTTGTGATTAATTTCATTATTTTCTTTCCAACTTCATCTTTTCCGGTAGAGCCTATAAATCACACCCATCCTATATATATATATTAATCTAGGAGACACTTTTGAAATTTGAATGAAAATTTAAAGAAAGCTTAAATATCTTAAGCCAGCAAGTTTAAGTTGATGGGTTTGGATAAAGCCAAAAATCTTCAAGTCCAAACTCTAACAATATAAAGTTATTAGTCATAAATATGTTTTGTCTGATTACTCTCGGATAAAATCAATGCGTAGTCAATTTTTTGCCCCGGTTTGGATAAATATTCAAATAGGGGAGAATTACAAAACTACACCATTTGAATTACATTTCACAAAACTACACCATTTCCAAAATACTTCACAAAACTACACCTAATTACTCAAAATTAAATCCAAATAAACTCTACTCACACAATCTTACCCCCTTAATATTATACCTTAAATACTAATTAGCGAACTCAAATGAAAAGATTTTAATTTTGGTAATTTTTAAAAGGGTAAATCATGCCAAAATTTAGTCTGAATTAATTTTTTTATGAACCCTAAACTTATCACAAAGCAGTATCATGTTTTTTGGTTTCTAAAATTCAAATAAAAATCATGTTTATGACATAACTAGGTCGTACGTACGAACTGTCCTAAATCTTATGAATCAATTTCTAACCTATACCATTCCTTAGTTTCCAAATCAAAATACGAATCGATCCTCAAGTTTTGAGGGGGGCAATTTGGTTGGGTAGGGCAGTTACTTTGGAATTCAATTGCAGGCACTCGCGGTGGACTAAACATTGATCCTTCTCTTAATGGTTAGTAGTTTTGTGGAAGGTATGTCAATTGAATATTGTCTACATTGGCATAGATCTCATTCTTAGTATTTTTTGTTTTCTGGTTTTAATATGTATTTTTTTTCATTTGCATATTTGAATTGTTCATGAAATACTTTTATACTTTAGGATTTTGTTGTTGGTAATGGTTAATAATGAACCAATAAGAAAAACTAAACTTTAAGGAGAGCATATTGATTTCTAACAAAAAAGAGAAGATAGAGGTGGTGAGAGTTTTCTATATCAAATTTGACATTAATGGGAGATTGGGAGGATAAGAAAAACTTTCTGAAGTTTATCCATGAATCATGAGTATGCAATGTCGCTCCTAATTGATTTGAAGCTTCCAAACACACACGAAAAATAACGCCCTTTAACCAATAATAATTTTTTTAAGTTATGTAAATATCACTCAAATTAACATATATTTTTAAGTGTGGTTTTGAAAAAAAAACTTTGACTAAAAAAGCATAGTACAAAAACCACAAACCCAAATCATACATGGTGGAAACTGATAAATAAAAGACGTATTGAGGAAAAGAAAAAAAAGTCACAAAAACACAAACTAAAATCTGAAAAACAAAAAACAAGGTAATAAGAGAAAATAATGTTTAGGGAATTCCTAAATTGCTTCTTTTTTGGTTGATTTTCCTTCTTTGTGCTTGGAACACAAATTTTTTGGTAAAGCTAATAAGTCATACTACCACACATAGTTTATGCATGGGAAAAGATAATAACCATGAGTTATCCACATTAGTAACTCATATCGAATTTGACCCGTATTAATCAAGCTACTTTGACCGTTGACTTTTTGTTGACTTTGACCAAATTTTCCCGGGACACTATCTGACCCAACTTTTTCCCCCGATTGCAGATCCGTAACCAGTTCGAGCATCCGAGAATCCGAGACCCGTTTAACGCACTAATAAGGTGAGGGGTAGTCCGTACAATTATGATACCTAGGAAGGAAAGCCTGTGTGTCGGTCTAATTTATTCTGTTACATGTTGATTGTTGAGTTATTTAGCATTGATTGAAAATAGACCTAGGACTTAGAGGATTCAACTATTTGGTTGTTCATTTGTTATACGTATAGGCTTGCATGATAATTAGTATGTTTATATGACAACTATGGACGGCGGTGCCGAGACGAGCGGTTAGACAGGCTATTTGAGTATTACCTGAGTTAGCGAAGTCTAGAGCCGGGCATCGTTACTAATGCTCCTGTGGGATGTGACATGGTTGAAAGTACCGGGACGAGCAACACTTAAGCATTTTTAAAAATCTAACTTCGCAAATAATGTTTTGAGGATTCCTAAATTGATTCTTTATGGTTGATTTTGCTTCTTTGTGTTGGGAACACAATATTTTTGGTAAAGCTAATAAGTCATACTGCCACGCATAGTTTATGCATGGGAAAAGATAATAACCATGAGTTATCCACGTTAGTAACTCATATCGAATTTGACCTGTATTAATCAAGCTACTTGTGGATACGTGTATACAAAGCTCCAAGTCTAGTTTTCATGAGGCATGCTGAAATGCTAAATACTTTAAATCCTCTTATCCTCTCTTATAACATTTTCGTACACCTAGTTACCAAAAAAAAATTATACAGTGGTTTCCTGTTGATGCTTCAATAAATACGCCTACATATTCTTCCGATGGTGAGATCATCTGCGCTGGATTCAGAAAAGACTCTTTAAAACATCCTAGACGCCTTGACCTTTGTTGTGGTTTGTCAAATCAATCTCACTTCATTTACTCAACCCATCTAGAGAAACTTCAGGTACAATGTCCTTGTCCAAATATATTCTATGTGGTCAATCAAAGAAAACACAAGTCTTGTAATCTGATTGGTAATGGATGGTTCAACGTCAAAGTTATGAGGTTGTTATAACATCTCATCCTCCGAATACGAGCCAGATCTCTGTCGTGCTTCGAAACAATACGGTCATTGTATTGATGCCTTTGAGGAGAGGAGGAATGGGCAAATAAGCTTGAATTCACATGAAGACGATGAAGGTATCTCTGGTGGCTCACATCACACTTACTAACCACATAAGTTGACTTCATTTTTTTGCCATGTGTCCTTGCTAACGACTAGCTTTTGTAATTGTTTTTTGAGGAATTCACAAAACTACACCCTTTCAATCCCTCTATCACAAAACTACATCTAATTTAATGTTTTCACATATTTACACCCTTTCAAAATTTTAAAAGCTTGATTTACCCTTTTAAAAATTACCTAAATTAAAATCTTTTCATTTGGGTTCACTAATTACTGTTTAGGGTATAGTATTAAGGGGGTAGGATTGTGTGGGTAGGGTGTATTTGGATTTAATTTTGAGTGTTTAGGTGTAGTTTTGTGAAGTATTTTGGAAATGGTGTAGTTTTGTGAAATGTAATTCAAAGGGTGTAATTTTGTAATTCTCCCTTGTTTATTTTCATTTTTTGTTCTTTTTTATGTTCTCTTTTTATGTGACGTATTATTCGTAACTATTATTTGGCGAGATACAATGATTTTAGGGGTTCAAAATTTTTTAAAATATTTTTTTTGTCTAATAAAAAATATTAGTCACATTTTTTCAAAAAATAATAACATATTAACTCATTTAAGTTTTAATGTATTATTATATTACTAATAATAATAATACAATAAAACTTGAATTTAAAACCTAAACACCAAATACTATTCAAAAAATTTTAAATAGCGAACACAAACATTAAAAGTTAAAATTCTAGCTCCTAACCACCAAAAGTTACCCTAAATTAAGAAATTATGAACCCAAATATTAAAAGTTAATAATATATACTATAAATTATAAATAGTAGATTAAAACATTAAAATTTCAAACTTTAAACACTAGACACCAAAATCAATACCCTAAATTTTAAAATAGTGAGCCCAAACATTAGAAATAAAAATTATAAACCCTAAAGTCCAAAATTATACCATCATTTGCAAAATAGTAAACCTAAACATTAAAAGTTAATATTATATAACCCTACATATCTATATTATTATTTGAGAAATTCATAAAACTACAGCCTTTCATCCATTTCTTTACAAAACTCTACCTAATTCATTTTTTTCTCAAAATTACACCATTTCAAAAAATTAAAAGGTTGATTTACCCTTTAAAATTTCACCAAAATTAAAAAATCAATTGGGTTCGCTTAATAGTGTTTAGGGTATAGTGATTAAGGGGGTAGAGTTGTATGGATATACTTAATTTGAATTTAATTTTATTTGTTTATGTGTAGTTTTGTGAAGAAATTTTAAAAAGTGTAGTTTTGTGAAAAGTAATTCAAAACGTGTAGTTTTTCAATTCTCCCTTATTATTTTTGAAGTATTTTTTTAAGTTTTTCAAAAAAATCACTTAATTACACATTATGCCATTGGTTTTAAAAATGAGAAAAATTCATTAAGGTAAAACCGTAATTTATTTTTAGCCAAACAAAATTTATAAGGATAATCTTATTCTTAACTTTTATAACAATTTCAAAACGAGTTTAATATTAAACAAACACAAAACATATATCATTACTATTATTAATTAAAATTTGAATTAATATCAAGAAACCAATAAAAAAATTATTTTCAACACAAAAACCAACCACTAATATTATCAGTTATGAATATATTTAGATAAATTTTTTTTTGTTTTTTAAAAGAAAATTGATATTCATAATTACTAATCAATTAATTTATATAAGAGAGAATTAAAAACTAAACCATTTGAATTACATTTCACAAAACTACACCATTTCAAAATTACTTCACAAAACTACACCTACACTCAAAATTAAATCAAAATAAATCCTACCCACACAATCATACCCCCTTAATACTATACCCTAAATACTAATTAGCAAACCAAAATGTAAAGATTTTAATTTTGGTAATTTTTTAAAGGGTAAATCAAGTTTTAAAATTTTGAAAGGGTGTAAATATGTGAAAAAATTGAATTAGGTAGAGTTTTGTATAGGAAGGGATAAAATAGTGTAGTTTTGTGAATTCCGCTTTATATAATTAACTTTTTTGTTTTATATAAGTTTTTTATAACAATTTGGCGGATATACGTATATTCTCTATATATATTATTTGTTCAAAAATATATAATTAGTTTTAAACTTTCAATTTACATTATGCTTTAAACTTGAGATTAATGTTATGGGCTTTTAGTTTTAAATAATTAGAGATTTAATGTTATGGGCTTTTATATATCATATTTTGGGTTTTTTAATTTTTATACAAATTCTCAAAAGTGTCTCCTCGTTTAATATAAATATATAGGATATATAACAAACTTATTAAATATGTACGCAGATATATATTATTGAATATTTCAACTAGAGAATTTCCCGTGCTACGCGCGGTGTTGCGATTTTAATATTTTTCAAAATTAGTTTCAAAACTGTTTAAAATAATTTTTAATTTTATATATGTATTAAATAAAAAACTAACATATTTTTATTTATTTGTAATTTGACAATTCTTGGAGAAATTAAACTTTGAGTCATTTGGTATTTTTCTTAACTTAAATGTCACTTATAATTTTATGTGGATTTCACAAAAATACATATTTTGAAACACTCTTTCGCAAAACTATATTTAATTCAAATTTTAAAATATCTACAACATATCCAAATTTTAAATGGATAGTGTACCTTTTAAAACTTTACCAAATTAAAATATTTATTTGGGTTTACTAATTAGTGTTTAGAGTTAACTGTTAAAGGGGGTAGGGTTTATTTAGATCTAATTTTTAGCATAGTTTTGTAAAGTAACTTTGAATGGGTGTGGTTTTTTAAAATGCAATTTAAAAGGTGTAGTTTTATAATTCTCCTTTTTAAAAATTGCATTTCACAAAAACTACACTATTTCAAAGTAACTTCTCAAAACTACACCTAATTACTAAAAATTAAATCAAAATAAACCCCACCCACAAAACCCTACCCCATTGACACTAATTAGCGAACCCAAATAAAAATGTTTTATTTTTGATAAAGTTTTATAGGGTTATTGGACAATTTAAAATTGAAAACGTGTAAATATGGAAAAAATTGAATTAGGTGTAATTTTTTGAAAGAAGGGTTGAAATGGTGTAGTTTTTTGAAAGAAGGGTTGAAATGGTGTAGTTTTGTGAAATCTTCTTTTTATAGAGGTTATGTATACTCCCTCCGTTTCATATTCGTTGTCGTTTTGAGAAATGTATTTGATTAGTATTTGGATCTATTTAATTCAAAAACACATCCAAATACATTCATATATAGTTTTTCAAAACGACAACTAATATAAAACGAAGAGAGTATAATTCAAACCTTGTGCTTAATTAAAAATAAAATATAAGGTTGTTTTATATTATACGTTATAGATTTAGTGTTTACAAGTAATTTAAATCATATATAATAAATGACAAGTAATTTGGCTTACGTGTCACGACGAGAGGAATTTTAAAAAAATTAACTTAATTTTGTGTGAGCCCTTATACTTTTGATAAATTTATATGTTCTTTTGATATTTCTAATTTATTCGATAGATAATTTCAAGTATATTCTTTGGTATTTGTTTTAAGAAATATTTTAACTAATAATTATTTTAATATTTACAAAATTTCGTTATAATATTCCCTTTTATTTTTGACGACTTATATTATCATATAATACATATTAATTTAATAATTTCGAATTTAACTCATTCATTTTTTCTCAATATATTATTTTAATAATTTCGAAAATTGATTAATATCATCTCTCTTAATTCTGATTGGATTATATTATTATATATTAATAATTTTATATAATCATCATCATATATAATAAATGACAAGTAATTTGACTCATGTGTAGTGAATTTAGGAAAATATAAGCGAATTTAGGAAAATATTTTAATTTATTTACTATATTTAATATTTTTGTTTGGATTATCACATCCAATATTTAAAGCATGTGAATCAAGTTCGGAAAACACAAGTGAATTTAGGAAAATCGTAATTTCTTTTTTTACTTAATATATTAATATTTTCGTTTGGATAATCAGATAAAATATTTTAAACATGAGAATCAAGTTCGGAAAATATAACCGAATTTAGGAAAATATAAATTTAATTTTTATTTAATATACTAATATTTTCGTTTGGATTATCACATTCAATATTTAAACATGTGAATCAAGTTCTTTTGGATTATCACCTTAAATATTTAAAACAAGTGCATCAAGTTTCTAATATTCACGTCTATAAGCCTATAACTTAAGTTTATCAAATACTATTTTTTTACAAAATCTATTCTTAATCAATTATGATAAACTTAACTTTTAAAATATTGTTAGATACTTATTGCTTTTTGGTTATAAATCAGTGATGCCAAAACTTCGTTCGTCAATGGGTATTTCTCTATTTTTTCCTTCTTAATTTAGGGATTTTTAGAAAAAAAATTTCAGTTTATGATATATTTAATTTTAATATATTTTGTGGCCAAACATGTGTTAGGTATAATTAAAATTTTACAAAACAAGTATGTTCACAAATATATACTACATCTAAATTATTTATTTTAGTTTCTTTACATATATATAATAATCTAACTACAGCTTATTAAATATATATTTTCTGCCTAAGTGGGTATGGAGTTTAGTTTTGTATATGCTTTCGTTAATGAAACATATATTCATGTGAGAAAATATTTGTGATTAAATAAATATTGTTACATCTTATTCAAAAAAAATATTGTTACATCAAAACCTAGCATATTGAAGGTTTGTTTGTGAAACTAATACGTTTAATATATGCTATGAATCATTTTATATTTTTATATATTAATATTTATAATATAAACATCTCCTATCGTATAATTCTCATCATTATAATTTATATAATAAATGAAAAATAACTCGGTTTATGTGTTACAAATATAGTTATTTAAGGAAAATCTTGATTTAAATTTTATTTTTTACATGAAACGAAATTAAAAAAGAATTTTATTTATCTTTCGTTAATTAATAGTTTCTTTTTTTTTTTTTGATAAAGGGCTTTCAAATTAAATGCAAGAAAGAAAAATATTACAAGCCGTAAAGCTAGTTTTTAGAGCAAGTGCCCAATTACACTTTCCTAAAATATGAAACCTCATTTAATCCCTCCAAAATATGAAACCTCAGTTAATTAATAGTTTCAAATTTTTGTTATGATTATAACTTTAAATTTATTCCACAGCGATTATAAATATATATAATACTACATTCACGTTTAGCATACATAATATTACATTCACGTGTATCAGTGTGATATTATATCATTCATATATATATCATATATGATAATACCAAGTAATTGGCATATTTATCGCAAATAGAAACAATAGAGGAAATTGTTTATTTTTATATATTTTGTTTAAAAATTTTGTTTTCACTTTTTATTTTTAAATTGTTTGTATTATCTTAATTATAAAAAATCATATGATGTCACTTTTATTGGGATTTTAATTTCTATTGTAATTACATATAACTACTTATTGTTATTATAAGTTGTAATTATCCGTTTTAGTTTACATTCACAATTATTTGAATTGATCCACGAATTTTTAATATTTTTTGCAAATATGATATACTTGACTTTCTAAAAAATATTAGATAATTGTGGATTTTATGTTAGAAATATGTATTTTATAGTTACTTATTATTATAAGTGGTAATTATTTTATGAGAGAATTACAAAACTACACATTTTAAATTGCATTTCATAAAACTACACCTTTTTAAAATCACTTCACAAAACTATAATTACTAAAAATAAATCGAAATTAGCCTTGCCCACAAAACCCTACACCTTCAATATTATACCCTAAACATTAATTAGCTAACCCAAATGAAAATATTTTAATTTTGGTAATTTTTTAGAGCATAATTGAACCATTTTAAATTTGAAAAGGGTGTAAAAGTAGGAGAAAAATTGAATTAGGTGTAATTTTGTGAAGGAAGGATTGAAATGGCGTAGTTTTGTGAATTTCTCTTATTTTATTTAGTTTACATTAACATTATTCAAGTTGATCCATAATTTTTTAATAGTTTTGCATATTTTTAAAAAATGTTAAATAATTATAGCTTTGATGTTATAAATATGTAAATTTTAAACTTTTTGAACCAAATCATACAGTTTTCTACCTTTCGAAGTCATAAACTATTATATTATTAATTTATAATTTTTTAATTATGAATAGAGATGAGAAAACCCACAAAAATATTATAATCGTTGTCTACGAAGAAAAAAAATTAAAACATATCTAGATCACTTATTGTTAAAGTGAAGTTTTTTTAATGTTTTGTTTTTATTAATAACATATTCCATTTACAATTTTGCTTTTAAACATATTTTATAATTTTCAATAATTTAGTAATCTTTTTGCTATTTTTATATTTTTATATTGATGATTATATGCATTAGAATTTCATTTGCATATAGTTTGAATTATTAATATATTAAAAAATATTTCTATTAAAATAATTACTTATTATTTTATCACTTTAATATATTCAAAAATAATAAAACTAATTATTATTATTTTCGATAGCTATTCATGCACGCGCCGTGGCGCGGGTCAAACCACCTAGTTTGTAATAAAAGTATGTAGACTAATTGGATCCATATACAACGTAATTTTAAACAGCTACAAGTTCTTTTAAATTATTAGGATTTTTTGTGCGTAATATAAGTTAAAAGAAAGCTAGTTTTATAAATATTTTAATATTATATTGAAAGATCACAATGAAATAACATATATAGAGAATAATAGATTATTTGTAGAGGAATTCACAAAATTACACCCTTTCATCCATTTCTTTACAAAACTACAACTAATTCAATTTTTCACTTAATTACACCTTTTCCAAATTTTAAAAGGTTGATTTACCTTTAATTTTTTACCAAAATTAAAAAATTTCATTTGGGTTAGCTAATTATTGTTTAGGGTAGAGTGATTAAGGGGGTAAGGTTGTATGCGTTGACTTTATTTGGATTTAATTTTTTGTCTTTAGGTGTAGTTTTGCGAAGAGACTTTTAAAAGGTGTAATTTTGCGAAACGTAATTTAAAAGGTGTAGTTATAATTGATTTTAAATGAGTGTATTTTTGAAAAGTGCAATTCAATTCAAAAGATGTACTATTGTAATTCTTCTATTAATATCATTCGTTTCCTATGAAAATAAATATTGTTTGTTCATTCATAAAAGAAAAGAGAAAGCCTCAAACATCAACAAACAATTAGAGGATCAAAATAAATAAATAATCGTATGATTACGCTAATCTTATTTTAGTTAATTTTATACATGATTTTGGATGATTTGATTTTTCTTCTTTTTAGTTTTGCTTTTTGCGGGTTTTAAGATATAAATTGTAAACCCGCATATTCTTGGGTCATAAACTAGTTGTTTTACAAAACTACACCATTTCAAGTTTTTTTTTTACCAACAACCTTTTCAAATTTAAAATGGTTCAATTACCCTCTAAAATTTTACCAAAATCAAAATCTTTTTATTAGGGGCCGCTAATTAGTTTTTGAGGGTTTAGTGTTAAGGAAGTAGGGTTTTGTGAGTAGGGATTATTTTGATTTAATTTTTAGTAATTAGGTGTAGTTTTGTGAACTTACTTTAAAATGGTGTATTTTTGTGAAATGCAATTTAAATGGTGTAGTTTTTTAATTCTCCCTAAAATTATTTCGTAAAAAATATACTAAATAAATTCACATTGAATTGGATTATATGTTTGTAATCGCTTGTTTTATAGAGTACATGAATATAGTGTTATTTTTATTATTTTATTATAATGACGAAAATATACAATTTTTGGTTATGTAGATTTTGATTTTACGAATATGATTTGGTTATACAACTATGTTTTATATTTCCGAGTTGTCGCAAAAATTACACGTACATATTATACATAAACTAAAATTGATTTAGTCTCATAATAATTATCATTCGTGATTTCAAATTCGATTTGTGATTTTTAATGACCCGTTACAAAAAATTAAAATACAATATAAACTTTATAAATTAATACTCGATTCGTTAATACCTCTCTAAAATAATAATTTTTTCCGGTTCCAAATTGAATTTTATTGTAATTTGTCTCTCTAAAAATTAATAATCACTGTAAATTAATAACTTTTTGAATTTTGGTGTGGTGTCGACATTATTAATTTATAGAGGTTTGACTATGTGGAAATCATAATTTTTATTCAAACTAGATTTTAAAAAGTTAATATCTACGATTATACCTAGATCTAAATCTCAAATTAATTTTGAAAAATGTTTCTCAATTACTAGATAAGATCAAGTTATGATTTTTTAGATATTATTAATTGAATTTTTTTTTCTTTTTTTGAATTTGAAATAAAGAATCTTTCCTTCCTTCGTTTTGAAACATATAGGAAATATATGGATATTTAAAATACATGAAGTTACGATTTCTTAGATATTACTATTCAATTTCTTTTGTTTCCTTTTTATTTCCTTTTTTATTTCTTTTCTATTTTGACCGAATATTTTTTTCCTTTCCTTTTTTCTTTCTTTTTTATTTTTGTAAACATATTGGCTATATATAGATTTAAAAAAATTATCAAGGTAAGATCTTTTTATATATCATTATTCGACTTTATTACCTTCTTTTTTGTTTTTTTTTATTTCGAAATAAAATTGATATACCTTAAAATTGTTTAGAATTTCAAGTTAAGTTTGAATGTGTCGGTTTAGTGTGTTAAATTTTTTTATATTAGGCATGCATTATTATTTAAATGTGTCTTCACTAATATAAGGACAAAAGCCATAATGCAAAAAACATTTATTTTTTTTGTCGAAAAACACACTCCCATTTTATTAAGTTAAGATCTCGGTATGTTACTTCCCGCTAGGGGAAGCAAAAAACATTTATGTTCTCGCAATATGTACAATAATAAACAAATCCTTAATTTTGGGTCAATAACAAGCAATAATTAGTGTTTATTAGATTTTGTGTCCACGCCCACAAAACATGTAAAATATTATACATTGTCAACTATTTTAGTAACATATTATTTGCACTTGTTCATCTAGCCATAAAAAATAAATATTTTTTTCATCAAACCATAAAAAGAAATGAGAAATAGCTAGTCTCGATATAAAATATATTCTACACAAAGCCACGGTCATTTATCTCTCTCATCCATATTTTTTGTTAAAATAAGAAAACACTCTTAATTTAAGAACATAAAATGACTATAAGCCTTGGAGGAAATTAAGAAAAACAACAACAATAAACAAATGCAAAAAAGAAAAAAAACAAACTGAGAAACCGATTTGGACAAAATAACCATCACAGGAGTGTTCATTTCTTTTTCTGCTCCCCTCTAGCTTTGGAGTTGGCAGGACACCTCTCCTTTTGACCTCCCTTTCCTCTTTCAACAGTCTGCTCGGAGAAGACAAGGTCATGGTATTGATATTAAGAGGGAGAAGGGAGAGAGAGATACTACATTTTTGTTTTTTTCCTTTCTCTTGTTCCTTCGTGATTTTTTCTGGTGGTTGATCCATTTTTTTGTAGATGTGAGTGTGTGAGTTCTTTTTTTGTTTTCGTGTAGATGTGAGTGTGTCTGTGTTGCTTGGTAGTGGTATTTATAGAGAGAAAAGTGTTTGTTTATTTATTTATTTATTTATATTTGATTCTATTTTTTCCAATTATTTATGTGTAGAAAATATTAAATGAATATTATTTATCTGGTTTTTCTAATTCTTAATTGGGAAAGATTACTAAAGTAACTAACAATTTGACTTTTATTGCTAAAACGGATCTAATCTTTTCTTTATAACTAGAGTAATCCCTCTGAACTTTTGGCCCGAAACTGCCTCTCCTTCCCTTTTACAGGAAAAACAGTTTTCGAAACTGTCATTATGACGTCATAAAAAAAGCCAGCGCATTTAAACACGCTAGTTATTTACAAAATTGCCACCGCCAGCGAGGATAAGTCTGTCGTAGATTTATTTTTCACGTTTTGTAGATTTATTTTGCCACGTCATTTTCAATATTTTGAAACTCTGCCGCAAAGTTAGTTCCTTTTGATGCAGATTTTATTCGATTTACAGTGATGCAGATTTATTAAGTCTTTGACAGATTTATTAAATCTGCTTCACGTTAAAGATGTCTTGTGCGGTTTGTAGATTTGTTGATACGATTGTAGATTTGTTTTGGAGTTTGCAGATTTTATGGCGCTTACTTTACAGTTTGTCTCTATGTGCGTGACTTTAACTTCATCGGTGAAATCGCCGTAGATCCATTTTTCCTTAGTTTTCTCATCAACCGACATAGCCATTGTAAATCTAGTTTTTCTTAGCTTTTTTCATAAATTCTTATCTCCGTTTGTTGCATCGGTTGTCCCTCGTCGTCGTCGTCGCCGTAGCCGTTATCTTTTCCGGCTACTGTTCGGTGTTGTCTTCATATTCGTTGTCTTCGTCGGGGTTGTCTTCATCATCGTTGTCTTCGTCGGCGTGATTTTTTTCGTCTACGTTGAGCTTTCTTTGGCTTAGTCGTCGAATTTTTTCCTCATCGTGTAAGTCTTCGTCTTCGTCGTCTAGATATGGTTAAAAATTTGAAGCAGATTTTTTACTCTCGTTGCAGATTTATTTTTAAAACCATCAATTGGAAAAGTTGTGCTTGTTTGTGATTTATGGAAGCTCAAGAAGAAAGGATGGGTGTTTGAAGTTGACAGTCAACGAAGATCTGGTATTCCTGGAATTAACCCATACATGAGTTTTGTCGTATTTGTCTTCTCCGGCGTCGTCATCTTGTTCTTCATCGTGTCCTTAATCGTCGTTCTCTATCTCATCGTCAATTTCATTGTATTCGTCGTCTTCGTTAAGCCTTATTCATCTTCGTCTTCTTCATTGTTGTTGTATTCATCGTCTACTTCGTCGTCATCGTGTTCTTCTTCATCAACTCTTTCATGTTCGTTGTCTTCATAGTGGATTAAATCGGCGAACCACTAAAATAACTCTACAATACAATCAATTAACTCTGCGAAACCCATAACAAATTTTCAAAACTATATAACAAATCTGCAAAACTATATAACAAATTCACATGCTTGGATAACCCCTATACCCTAAACACTTCACAATCCTATATACTTTTTTTGTTGATGTGGATATGTTTGTATGATTTTTCATACTTGATAAACCTTAAAAACCAAGATTCGAAAGTGAAGACAATTTTTTATATCCTTCCTCATGGGGTATGTGAACATTGATTTGCTTGGTATTACTTAGTAAGTTTTGAAAAAATGTGTTGAATTGTATTCTTGTTTTTTATGCTTGAACACTATTTTTAATGGGTGATGTTAAGTTAAAAACACATTTTTCTATGCTGAAATAAATTCGCGAACCACTAAATCTACATACATGTATAACCCCTATACTCAACACATGATACAACCTTATATACTTTTTTGTTGATGTGGATATGTCTTTATGATACTTCATGCTTGATAAACCTTAAAAACCCGAATTCGAAAGTGAATTTTTTTTTTGCAATCCTTCCTCATGGCGTGTGTGAATATTTCTTTACTTGGTATTACTCAGTAAGTTTTGAAGAATCACTAAATACTACATATATGTATAACCATTATACTCAACACACGATACAACCTTATATACTTTTTGTTGTTGTGGATATGTCTTTATGATACTTCATACTTGATAAACCTTAAAAACCCGAATTCGAAAGTGAAATTTATTTTTGCAATCCTTCCTCATGGCGCGTGTGAATATTGCTTTACTTGGTATTACTCAGTAATTTTTGAAGAAATGTGTTGAATTGTAATCTTGTATTTGTATGTTTTTGTTTTTGTATGCTTGACTACTACTTTGTACTGGGTGAAATTAAGTTTAAAAACACTTTTTATATGCTGCAATAAATCCACAAACCACTAAATATATCTATAATAAAGTCAGTTAACTCTGCGAAACCCATAACAAGTATGCGAAACTGTGTATCTCTTATACCCTAAATACGACACAACCATATATACTTTTTTGTTTATGTTGATATGTCTTTATGGTTCTTCATACTTGATAAACCTTAAAAGAAAAAATTCAAAATTGAAGATAATTTTTACGAAGAACGATGGCGACGACGAGGGAGAACGGCGACGAAACGAAAAAACGATAGCGACAACAAGGAAGAATTGTGAAGACAATAGCAACGGAGAGGAAGAACGACAGCGAAGAAGATGAAACAAATCTACAAAGAAGATGAATAAAATCTACAAAGAAGATGAAACAAATCTGCAAAAGATGAAACAAGTCTACAAAAGATGAAACAAGTCTACAAAAAGTGAATCAAGTCTACAAAACGTGAAACATGAGAACAATAACGACGACGAGAAAGAACGAAAAACAACGAGGAAGAACGATAACGAAGGCGACGAAGAATGGTGAGGAAGACAGCGACGAAGAAAAATCCTAATGAAAACGAAGAACGATGACAACGGTGAGGAAAAACGACGACGAAGAACGATAGAGACGGCGAGGAAGAACGATAGCGACGACGAGGAAGAACGACGACGAAGAAAGATAACGACGGCGAGGAAGAACGGTGACGAAGAACGATAACGACGTCGAGAAAGAACGATGACGATAATAACAACAGAGAGGAAAAGTGACAACGAAGAAGATGAAACAAATCTACGAAGAAGATGAAACAAGTCTACAAAGAAGATGAAACAAATCTACAAAAGCAAAACAAATTAAATTTTTTTTTATCATAATGACATTTTCGTAAATGGCATTTTCGTAAATATTTTATTGTTTCATAACCCTCATTGTCCATCTCATGTTTTTTATAATAACTAGAGTAACCCTCTAAAAATGGGTTACTCTAAATGGGTTACTCTATTCATTTCGGGTTTATTAGGGTCATTTCAAGTCATTTTCACTTCTTAATTTATACAAACCAAAGGAAACAAATATTTTTCTAGTTATAATATACATTCAAATTTTCGACCAACCCAAACCCTAAACTTGAAATACTAAACACACTAATTCCTAGTTCTAACATGTATAACTTAAAAATGAAGATACTATATGCATTGTATAAAACTATAAATCACAAACGTTTAACATTTAATTAAAGTGAGAATGCTAAAATAATTGAAAGTGTGTTCCAATAATAAGTAATTTGAAGAGTCTAATAAACCTTTTAATCAATTGCATTAAAGTTTTTTTTTCAAAAAATACATTTCATTAATTTTTGTTGTTATAAAAAATAAATTTTTAATAAATGTGCATTAGCCTAGAATTTTTTTGTATTATGGGAAAAAATTAAGTTACCGGAAAACAATTAATAGACTATAAAATCAATCTTTATAAAACAAATTTGGAGTATATATTTTTATAATAACTGAAAGACTTTAAAAAGCTTATAAAGATAGTATTTCTGAATAATACTTTGTTATTGAAAGAATATTTATGACTAGGGTTTTTCTGATGTTTTATAGTGACAAAAGGAACAATCTAGAATTAGGTCATCCTTATCCTTGGACAGCTGTATTCTAGCCAAGGTTTTGTAAAACCAAGAATCGATTGTCGTTGTTACCGTTGATTTGATTTCTTGTTGTAACGTCTTTTGCAGGTGCAGGTACAAGAGGATTTGTGTTCTTTGTCATGTTGTGACATGTGGGCTTCTTTGTGTTTGGGCCTTCTTTTGTTTTAATTTTGTTTTGGGCTTTATCACTTTCAATTAGCCCTATGGAAACTTGCTCTCTAATGTAATGGTAGTCTGTGTCGAAGTGTTTGGAGCGACTATGCAGAGCTGGATTTGCGCTGAGCTGGAATGAAGAACGATTATCGCATAGTATTATAGTTAGATGGTCCTGAGAGATTCCAAGATGTCGAAGCAGAAAAGATAGCTAGGTGATCTCCTTTGTTGTTATAGTTAATGCCTGATATTCAACTTCTGTAGAAGAACCTGAGACTGTTTGTTGGCGCTTGGCAGACCATGAGATCAGATTTGGTCCAATTAATGTGCAGAAACCAGTAGTTGAACGTCGGGTTTCTCGACAACCAGCGTAGTCACTGTCGCAATAGGCTGAAAGAGACAAGTTTGAGTCCTTTTTGAAGTGAAGACCCATTGAGATTGTTCATTTGATGTATCGAAGTATCCTTTGAGAAGCACATACTTAGTGTTTGGTTTGTAGATTCCTGCCTTTGCTCTTGTTTTCATGGGATGATTATTGGTTTGAGGAGGTGTGGTGGAGAGCTCAACTTGGCTGAAGTTTGATTCTCCAGAATCAGAATGTGTAGTAGCCATATATGATTATGTTTTAGCTACTTGTTGTGTTTCATCCAATAATATATATGCTTCATCATTATTTTGGGCCTCTTGTGTTGTATCTAGTTCTTCATGTATGACATGTGGGGATGATGTTCTTTGTGTATATGGACAACATATAGGATGATCTGAAGCGTCTGGTTCTTTTAATGGCTGCTCATTTGGCATAGGAAGATCAATGTGTCTTTTCCATGCTTGTAGTATAGGTGTAGTTTACTTGGGAAATATGTTTATGTATTGTTGCTTGAAGGGATATGTTTCTTCATCAAATACAACATGTCGGGAGATGTATACTCTCCCTGTAGGAGGATAGAGACACCTATATCCTTTGTATTGAGAGTTGTACCCAAGAAAGACACATTGCAAGGATCTTGGTTCAAGTTTGTGTTGATTGTAAGGTCGCAAGCAAGGATAACATCCCGACCCAAAGATTCTCAACATATAATAGTTTGGTTTTTGACTGAACAGAGTCTCAAAGGGGCTTTTGTTATGGAGAACATGTAATGGAAGAAAGTTGCTTATGAAGACTGCACTGAAGAAGGCTTCTACCCAAAACTGTAATGGAGTATGATTGTGAAACATCATGGATAGACCAAGCTCAACAAGATGCCTATGTTTTCTTTCGACAATTTCGTTTTGTTGTGGTGTATGAGGGCATGATACTCTATGTATGATACCTCTTTCAACAAATAATATTTTTAGTTGATTACTAGTGAATTCATCTCCTCCATCACTTTGAAACACTTTGATCTTGGTGTTGAACTGATTTTCAACCATGTTTTGAAAAGACACAAAAACTGAGTAGAATTCAGACTTTGCTTTTAAGGGATAAAACCATGAGTGTTTAGAGAAATCATCAACAACAATTGCATAAAACTTGAATCCTTGATTAGATACAACTGGTGAATCATCCGGGATTTTGAATTTAAAAACTTTAATTTAGAGTTTTCCCCATCTCGTAAGCCTCACAAATTGGAGAAGTTCTGCTCTTATTGACTTGTATTTCCTTGCTGGTTTTGAGATGTTGAAGAATTTGAGAGTTGGCTTGGCCAAGACGATGATGTCAAATATCTTCTGAAGCTGGAAATGATGATTTGAGTAGAGAGCCACAAGTTCTTGATTCTTCAACACATATAACCCATTATTTATGGGTCCCTTTGCCACTACTTTCTCAATATTAAGATCAATCACACATACTTTATTAGCAAAAAAGTATACTCCACACGAATAATTATCATATAATCTTGAGACAGAAAGTAGAGATTTTTGTATTTCAGGGCAAACCAATACCACATTTAATTTGATATTACCTGTTGTAGAGGCAATTGTAGCATAACCAACATGGGTAATAGGGAGATAGGTTCTGTCTCCTACCTGAATTGTATCATTACTTTCATATGTTGTGAAGGATTGAAGGTTGTTTGCATTGGCGGTGACATAAGCCGATGCACCGGAGTCTGGGTACGAATCTCTCCCTGAATCATCAACTACTTGTAAGGCATAGAAGGCTTGAGACACATTTCCACCTTGGTAGTTGTTGTCAAATCTCTTGTAGCAATCAATAGCTATATGTCCAGGACTACTACTACAAATTTGACAGACAGAGCGTTCACCAGAGCTTCTCGATGGTGTCTGATCCTGAGGAAACTCTCTTCCTCGTGTTGAGTATCCTTCACGACCTCTGTTTTGTCCATAGTAACCGCGACCACGTCCCCTGAATTTTCCTCAGTTATTGTAGTTGTTTGATTGTTGTACTTGAAATGCCTTGTGTGGAGTGATTGTATCAGCTTCCTCATAAGATCTCAGCTTAGAATCAAAGGTTTCGACTTCTAAAACTACATCTTGAAATTTTGGTGCAGATATTTTACCCAATGAGTTCTGTATGACTGTTGTTATTGGGTCATAGTCTCCGCCTAAGCCATTACGAAAGCTAAAGATCTTCATAGAGTCATCAATAGGTTTTCCAATGTAACTTAGGGAATCACAGAGAGATATGAAATCTCGACAGTAAACAGAGAAGGTTTTTCCCTTTTTTGTACTGGTTTGGAGAGAACGACGAAGGGAAAACTCTCTTGATAGACTACTCTTATTAAAGTTTTCAGCTAAGGAGAGCCATATATCTCGAGATGTTTGGAGATTATGAACATACCCGAGAAATTATTCAGAGAGTGTGCCAAATAGCCATGACCGAATGAGTTGGTCTGTGTAGAACCATGACTCGTACTGTAGATTTGGAAATTCGGTGACGATATCGTCTGTTATCAAGATGTTAGTCTTCGACGGCGTAGGGATAGTACCAGTAACAAATCCAATAAGCTTATGGGAAGATTAAATAGATTCAAACTGTGTATTCCATAAGATATAGTTGGTGGTTTTAAGTTTGATTGTGATAGAGTATGTTATGTGGATATTATCTGGGAAAGGGTAGGAATCGGCCATTGATGCACCTGTTAAGGTTTACAATGGCTTTGATACCATGAAAGACTTTAGAAATCTTATAAATATAGTGGTATTTCTGAATAATACTTTGTTATTGAATGAATATTGTTGACTAGGGTTTTCCAGAGGTTTTATAGTGACAAAAAGAATAATCAAGAATCATGTCATCCTTATCTTTGGACAGCTGTATTCTGGTCAAGGTTTTGTAAAACCAAGAATCGATTGCCACTGTTACCGTTGATTTGATTTCTTGTTTTAACGTCTTGTGCAGGTGCATGTACAAGAGGATTTGTGTTCTATGTCATGTTGTGACATGTGGGCTTCTTTGTGTTTGAGTCTTCTTTTGTTTTAATTTTCTCTTGGGCTTTATCACTTTCAATAACCATGTATTTTCAAAAGAGTGTCATATTTTAATATAACAAAAGTTTATATAATATGGTTGTACCACTTTATCAAAAATAATAAGGTTGTACCACGACTTTACATTTTGGTTTGTGTCACTTATAATGTGAAATACTGAATGCACATGGGGACTATTGATGATAGTTTATATGTAGCCTTTCTCTTTCCCTTTTCCTCATAAATGCAAGTTGTCATAAACTTTATGTGAATGAGTACTATAAGAGAGAGTACACTCGTGACATATTTTGTCAATCATACGACTTTCACAAATCCTAATCTAATTTAGAAGATGTCGACAACACGATTAAGACAAATGTTGTAAGAAGAAAACTATTAACACAATTTTTTTACTACCAATAATATGATTCATAGATCACAAGAACCAACAACACATTTAAAAGTGCGTTCCATTCCACGTTTCGTATCGGTTTCTTTTGCTAGCCATTGTGGTCCAACTCCTTCTATGATCGGTTGATTGGCCAATGTTATTTACTAAAACCCAATATACTTTTACTAGTTCTATGTTTCACCTTTCTTCTTCTTTTAAACTGAATAATATAATATACAAGAAGACATAAAATTCTAACAAGGCATACTAGAATAAACCTCATGTAATTAACTTGGACGACTGAAAACAAATCCACTAAAGAACTACTCTTAACCGAACTCAAAAGCTAACGAGCCTAAAACTAAAAACCCCTAGAGCCAAACGAAAAGATAAACATCTTATCAAAAACAGCAAACCAAGTTGAAACTCATGCATCTTGTCCACTAATAAGAATGTCCTCTCTTCTTATCATGCCCGATCATTTTCCAAAGTTTTCAAATTTCGACACATCATCAGCTCACTTTTAGTTTTTAAATAATATTTAATTAATTTATAATATTTTACTTCTTTATTAATATGAAGAATTTAATTCATAATTAAACAAGAAATTTGTAAAGACATCCCCTTTTTAATTTGTTAAATATAGTTTATATATGTGAATAATATACACAAATATATGGATAAAAACCTTCAAATTAACAATTATCGGAAATTATTTCTCTTCAAACTAATACAAAAGATTAACGACTAACTACAATAATTTATAAATTTTGTTTCATAGTATTATTGACAATAGCGAACATATTTTAAGTTTCTATCTATGTGATTATATGATAAATAGATATTCAAAATCTATTTTAATGGTAAAATATTGAAAAATTAAAATGATGTTTGATATAAACACAATTGACACCTCATTTAGATTTTATTACTGTCATCGGTGTCATCGGTAAATTAAGTTGATTAATATAAAGTTTATAAATAGTATCTTAAAGATATATATATATATATATATAATAAGATAATATATATAAATATACATTTTCAAATGATAAAATAAATATTAGTTAAACAAATGGATATATATATATAACTTATAATTAAGAACTTCATTATATTTCTTTTGTATTTAAGAAAATTATGAATAAGAAAATGAAGATAACTTACTAATTATTCTTCTAGGTAATTTTCTAAAATTTACTAGAAAATTTATACTATATAACTGATTTTATATTGATTATATTTGTTATAAAAAATCAAGATTTCTACATATGAGCAACGTAAAGAATGAGCATAATGACAATAAAGTTATATTCTGATAATTTTAATGTAACTGTACTTTATATTTATATATAAGACAAATTATATGTGTATATATAAATATAAACATAAATAAATATAGTTATACTAAAAAAAATCAAAATAATCCTTTTAATTTAAAACAAATTTTGAAATGGTTTCAATAAATATTTGTTCGTAAATGAATGCATAAAGATTTTTATTAGAAATCGTGAGATCGAAACTTTGACATAAAATCTATAGGAAATAATGTCTGGTATACTAGAACTGAAAAGTGATATAAACGAAAAGATGGGAAATAGAAAAATAAATTTTCACCTTTTAAACAACTATAAAAACATTGAAAGTGTAATAATAAATGGGAATAATAAACTTTACTTTTACGTTATTTTAAATTCACTTATAATGTTGAAAAAAAATTTCCCTTATAATAAAATTGAATATTTATTTATCTCATACTTCACAACATACATACAATTTATATTTATTTTTAAAAAATCATTATTTAGAAACAATCATATCACCAAATCTTGAATATTGGGTTTCACAAAAAAACTTTTAAATTTATATAGTCCTTTCGAAAATTGATGTTACAATATATTTTACATTATTAAACTACATAAGAATTAGAAATCAATAACGGCAAGTTCATTTTCTAGAAATCTCACTTGTAATGGTATTTTTAAATCAAAACAATTTTGTGTGGTATTTTAAAATTTTCTCAAAATGTTACTACTGCATGTGTTGTTATATAAAGAAGTTCCACACCCCAAACGAATCATTTGTTTGGTTAAAATGAAGAAACAATATTGAACCCAAAGGAAACCCTGAACACGATATAGTAAATAAAAAATTAATTTAAGTAAATATATTAAGAGATATTCACAAAAGTACATCATTTCATCACTTCCTGACAAACCTCTACCTAATTCAATATTTTTATATATTTACACCCTTTCAAAATTTTCTATGGTTGCTTTACCTCTCAAAAAATTACAAAAATTAAAATCTTTTTATTTGGGTTTGCTAATTAGTGCTTAAGATATAATATTAAAGGGGTAGGATTGTGTGGGTATGGTTTATTTGAATTTAGTTTTGAGTCTTTAGATGTAAAACTTGTAAGAGGCATGCAAGAGTATTTCCACCATTACCATACAAGGGTACATGATAAAACAAAATAAATTACTCAAAAGTTATTACTTATTACAATATTAAATCACCAAGGGGGAAAATAAATCATCAAAATACAAAAAATATATAAAAAGTTATTCAATCTATTGTGCTACATTAAATCTTATTATATAAAAGTTAGCGCGTTTAATTATAACTCACCAGATCGTGACACGTGTCACAATTAAAAAAAGAAGAAAAATGTTAATAATTTTTAGGAAAAATGTTAATAATGTTTAGAAAAAATGTAAATAATGTTCATTAGGAAAAAAGGCAAAATAAAAAATATGAAAAAGAAAAAGGAAAAACAAAAAAAGGAAAGTAACCAAACGAAAAGTTTTCACTACATCTATATTTTCTTTAAAAAAATAGGAAAAATGAAAAATAAAAACACTTTAAAAATGAAAATCTTATAAATTAAACACTCAATGTTTAATTTATAAATTAAACACTTATAAATTAAAAAATTAACTTTAATTATCAATTAATCTTACTATATAAAACTGAGCGCGTTTAAGATGAGCTTGACAAGCATAATTATAACTCACGAGATCGTGACATTTGTAATGGTTATTTTAGATCGTGACATGTGTATTAAAATTGATACGTAGACATCTTATAAAATGGAAACTTAACAATATTGAGAAAGAACATAAATAAAGAAAATAATCAAAAATAAAAAATTAACATTAATTATCAAATAATTAGAAATAAAATAAATTTGTCTGAAATATAGAAAAATAAAATAATCAAAAATAAGGAAAATAACATAGAAAAAGAAAAATTTAAGAATGTTTTAAGAAATAATCAATAAAAAAAATAAGAAATAAGAAAAAATAAAAACCTAAAATTACTTGAAAAATAAAGAAAATCTTTTTGATAACTTATTTGTTATTTTCATGGATCCACTATCTAATTATTAATTTAAAATCAAGGTTTTCATGTAAATAACAAAAGCAATGTAATAAACCAAAAAATGTAATAGATGAAAAAAGTAAAAATCGCTTATTTACTGTAACCATATATTGTTGTGTGTCTTTTATATTTATTTGTTAATAAAATAACGGGTATAATATTATTTCCCCTTTAAATCTAACTATAACTATACAGATTTACTTTGAACAAAACAAAAAAAAAAACTATACAGATTTACTAACAATATTAATATATAATTATAAAATGTTTTTAAGTAATTTTTCCGCGTATTACGCGAGATTTCATCTAGTAGTTAAATAAAAAAACTTTTCTAAATGGTATATAACTTACAGTACTATTTAAATAAGAAATATAAAGAAAATGTCGTCCAAAAAGCGGGTTAGCCCTAGTACTATAATAAACCTTGTGCCTCTCCATAAGATAAGATGACACCTCAATTTTTGTATTGACATCTCATCAAGAAAACTTGAAAATAAAAGCCAGTAAAAATTGCGATTGCGAAATGTTAATTGTATCTTAAAGAACCTTTCTTTGTCTTCCCGAGGATGAATCTTCTACCTTTTTCCGAGTTCAAAAATTATCAAAGTTAATTTGTGATTAATTTCATTATTTTGTTTCCAACTTCATCTTTTCCTGTATAAATCACACCCATCCTATTTATATACATATATATATATATATATATATATATATATATATATTAATCGAGGAGACATTTTTGAAATTTGAATGAAAATTTAAATAAAACTTAATTATCTTAAGCCAACAAGTTTAAGTTGATGGGTTTGGATAAAGCCAAAAAAATCTTCAAGTCCAAACTCAAACAATATAAAGTTATTAGTGATAAATTTGTTTTGTCTGATTACTCTCGGATAAAATTAATGCGTAGTCCAATATTTGCCCCGGTTTGGATAAATATCCAAAATAGTAAGGGATAATTACAAAACTACACCATTTGAATTACATTTCACAAAACTACACCATTTCCAAAATACTTCACAAAACTACACCTAATTACTCAAAATTAAATCCAAATAAACCCTACCCACACAATCCTACCCCCTTAATACTATACCTTAAATACTAATTAGAGAACCCAAATGAAAAGATTTTAATTTTGGTAATTTTTAAAAGGGTAAATCAAGCTTTTATAATTTTGAAAGGGTGTAAATATGTGAAAAAATTAAATTAGGTGTAGTTTTGTGAAGAAGGGGTTGAAAGGATGTAGTTTTGTGAATTCCTCAAATAGTAATGCCATAAATTAAAATTATATTTGCATTCTTTTATATGATTTAAAGTTTATGGTATTTGGATTATAAAAACATTTTAATATTATTCAAAGAGAAAAAGTAGAAGATGCCCACATTGTTCTAAACCACATTTTTATGGTATTTTTGTGAATTGTCATAATAAATAATAAATATGTTTTGAACACAGTTTCAAATCTATTTAAAATAAATTTGTATGGAAATTAAAAAAAAAACTTTGCGGTTGGCGCATGCCAAAATTTAGTCTCAATTAATTTTTTTATGAACCCTAAACTTATCACAAAGCAGTATCATGTTTTTTGGTTTCTAAAATTCAAATAAAAATCATGTTTATGACATAACTAGGTCGTACGAACTGTCCTAAATCTTATGAATCAATTTCTAACCTATACCACTCCTTAGTTTCCAAATCAAAATACGAATCGATCCTCAAGTTTTGAGGGGGCAATTTGGTTGGGTAGGGCAGTTACTTTGGAATTCAATTGCAGGCACTCGCGGTGGACTAAACCTTGATCCTTCTCTTAATGGTTAGTAGTTTTGTGGAAGGTATGTCAATTGAATATTGTCTACATTGACATAGATCTCATTCTTAGTATTTTTTGTTTTCTGGTTATAATATGTATTTTTTTCATTTGCATATTTGAATTGTTCATGAAATACTTTTATACTTTAGGATTTTGTTGTTGGTAATGGTTAATACTTAACCAATAAGAAAAAATAAACTTTAAGGAGAGCATATTGATTTCTAACAATAAAAGAGAAGATAGAGGTGGTGAGAGTTTTCTATATCAAATTTGACATTAATGGGAGATTGGGAGGATAAGAAAACCCTTCCTCAAGTTTATCCATGGATCATGAGTATGAAATGTCGCTCCTAATTGATTTGAAGCTTCCAACACACACGAAAAATAACGCCCTTTAACCAATAATAATTTTTTTAAGTTATGTAAATATCACTCAAATTAACATATATTTTTAAGTTTGGTTTTGAAAAAAAGTTTGACTAAAAAAGCATAGTACAAAAACCACAAACCAAAATCTTACATGGTGGAAACTGATAAATAAAAGACGTATTGAGGAAAAGATAAAAAAGTCACAAAAACACAAACTAAAACCTGAAAAACAAAAAAACAATAAGAGAAAATAATGTTTAGGGGATTCCTAAATTGTTTCTTTTTTGGTTGATTTTGCTTCTTTGTGCTTGGAACACAAATTTTTTGGTAAAGCTAATAAGTTATAGTGCCACACATAGTTTATGCATGGGAAAACATAATAACCATGAGTTATCCACATTAGTAACTCATATCGAATTTGACCCGTATTAATCAAGCTACTTTGACCGTTGACTTTTTTGTTGACTTTGACCAAATTTTCCCAGGACATTACCTGACCCAGTTTTTTGCCCCGATTGCAGATCCGTAACCAGTTCGAGCATCCGAGAACCCGAGATCCGTTTAACGCACTAATAAGGTGAGGGGTAGTCCGTACAATTATGATACCTAGGAATGAAAGTATGTGTGTCTGTCTAATTTATTTTGTTACATGTTGATTGTTGAGTTATTTAGCATTGATTGAAAACAGACCTAGGACTTAGAGGATTCAACTATTTGGTTGTTCATTTGTTATACGTATAGGCTTGCGTGATAATTAGTATGTTTATATGATCACTATGGACGGCGGTGCCGAGACGAGCGGTTAGACAGGCTATTTGAGTATTACCTGAGTTAGCGAAGTCTAGAGCCGGGCATCGTTACTAATGTTCCTGTGGGATGTGACGTGGTTGAAGGTACCGGGACGAGCAACACCTAAGCATTTTTAAAAAACTAACTTCGCAAATAATGTTTTGAGGATTCCTAAATTGCTTCTTTTTGGTTGATTTTGCTTCCTTGTGTTTGGAACACAATATTTTTGGTAAAGCTAATAAGTCATACTGCCACGCATAGTTTATGCATGGGAAAAGATAATAACGATGAGTTATCCACGTTAGTAACTCATATCGAATTTGACCTGTATTAATCGAGCTACTTGTGGATACGTGTATACAAAGCTCCAAGTCTAGTTTGCATGAGGCATGTTGAAATGCTATATACTTTAAATCCTCTTATCCTCTCTTATAACATTTTCGTATACCTAGTTACCAAAAAAAAGATATACAGTGGTTTCCTGTTGATGTTTCAATAAATACGCCTACATATTCTTCCGATGGTGAGATCATCTGCGCTGGATTCAGAAAAGACTCTTTAAAACATCCTAGACGCCTTGACCTTTGTTGTGGTTTGTCAAATCAATCTCACTTCATTTACTCAACCCATCTAGAGAAACTTCAGGTACAATGTCCTTGTCCAAATATATTCTATGTGGTCAATCAAAGAAAACACAAGTCTTGTAATCTGATTGGTAATGGATGGTTCAACGTCAAAGTTTAAGAGGTTGTTATAACATCTCATCCTCCGAATACGAGCCAGATCTCTGTCGTGCTTCGAAACAATACGGTCATTGTATTGATGCATTTGAGGAGAGGAGGATGGGGCAAATAAGCTAGAACTCACATGAAGACGATGAAGGTAACTCTGGTGGCTCACGTCACTCTTACTAACCACATAAGTTGACTTCATTTTTTTGCCATGTGTCTTTGCTAACGGCTAGCTTTTGTAATTGTTTTTTGAGGAATTCACAAAACTACACCCTTTCAACCCCTCTATCACAAAACTACACCTAATTTAATGTTTTCACATATTTACACCCTTTCAAAATTTTAAAAGCTTGATTTACCCTTTTAAAAATTACCAAAATTAAAATCTTTTCATTTGTGTTCGCTAATTTCGTAATTTGGATTTAATTTTGAGTGTTTAGGTGTAGTTTTGTGAAGTATTTTGGAAATGGTGTAGTTTTGTGAAATGTAATTCAAATGGTGTAATTTTGTAATTCAAAGGGTAAATCAAAGTTTTAAAATTTTGAAAGGGTGTAAATATGTGAAAAAATTAAATTATGTAGAGTTTTGTAAAGGAACGGATGAAATATTGTAGTTTTGTGAATTCCGCTTTATATAATTAACTTTTTTGTTTTATATAAGTTTTTTATAACAATTTGGCGGATATACGTATATTCTCTATATATTATTTGTTCAAAAATATATAATTAGTTTTAAACTTTCAATTTACATTATGCTTTAAACTTTAGATTAAATGTTATGGGCTTTTAGTTTTAAATAATTAGAGATTTAATGTTATGGGCTTTTATATATCATATTTTGGGCTTTTTAATTTTATACAAATACTCAAAAGTGTCTCCTCATTTAATATAAATATATAGGATATATAACAAACTTATTAAATATGTACGCAGATATATCTTATTGAATATTTTAACTAGAGAATTTCCAGTTCTACACGCGGTGTTGCGATTTTAATATTTTTCAAAATTAGTTTCAAAATTGTTTAAAATATTTTTTTTATTTTTATATATGTATTAAATAAAAAACTAACATATTTTTATTTATTTGTAATTTGACAATTCTTGGAGAAATTAAACTTTGAGTCATTTGGTATTTTTCTTAACTTAAACATCACTTATAATTTTATGTGGATTTCACAAAAATACATATTTTAAAACCCTCTTTCGCAAAACTATATTCAATTCAAATTTTAAAGTATCTACAACATATCCAAATTTTAAATAGGTAGTGTACCTTTTAAAACTTTACCAAATTAAAATATTTATTTGAGTTTACTAATTAGTGTTTAGAGTTAACTGTTAAATGGGGTAGGATTTATTTAGATCTAATTTTAAGCGTAGTTTTGTAAAGTAACTTTGAATGGGTGTGGTTTTTTAAAATGCAATTTAAAAGGTGTAGTTTTATCATTCTCCTTTTTAAAAATTGCATTTCACAAAACTACACCATTTCAAAGTCACTTCTCAAAACTACACCTAATTACTAAAAATTAAATAGAAATAAACCCCACCCACAAAACCTACCCCAGTGAACCCAAATAAAAATGTTTTATTTTTGATAAACTTTATAGGGTTATTGGACCATTTAAAATTTGAAAATGTGTAAATATGGAAAAAAATGAATTATGTGTAATTTTTTGAAAGAAGGGTTGAAATGGTGTAGTTTTGTGAATTCCTCTTTTTTATAGAGGTTATGTATACTCCCTTCGTTTCATATTAGTTGTCGTTTTGAGAAATGTATCTGGTTAGTATTTGGATGTATTTAATTCAAAAACACATCCAGATACATTCATATACATTTTTTCAAAACGACAACTAATATAAGACGAAGGGAGTATAATTCAAGCCTTGTGCTTAATTAAAAATAAAATATCAGGTTGTTTTATATTATACGTTATAGATTTAGTGTTTACAAGTAATTTAAATCATCATATATAATAAATAGCGAGGAATTTTGCCTACGTGTCAAGTGGAGAGAGTTTGTAGGAAATTAATGATTTTTTAATTTTTTATTAATATAATAAATTTTTAAAAATTATGATTATCTCCTTTAATTTAATAGTTTATATCATCAAATATTATTTATTAATTTAATATTTCGAAATTTCAATTAGGTTTCCTAAAATTTATTAATTTAGGGAGAATTATAAAACTACACCATTTGAATTACATTTCACAAAACTACACCATTTTCAAAATATTTCACAAAACTACACCTAAACACTCAAAATTAAATCCAAATAAACTCTACCCAAACAATCCTACCCCCTTAATACTATACCCTAAACACTAATTAGCGAACCCAAATGAAAATATTTTAATTTTGGTAATTTTTTAAGGGGTAAATCAAGCTTTTAAAATTTGGAAAGGGTGTAAACTTGTGAAAATATTGAATTAGGTGTAGTTTTGTGAAGGGAGGGTTGAAAGAGTGTAGTTTTATGAATTTCTCTTAATTTAATATTTGGAAGTTTCAATTATATATTCTAAAATTAAAGAATTTATATATTTTTATTAATTTATTATTTTGTTATTCGTTTATGATTATCCCTTTTATTTTTAATGGTTTATATCATCATATATTATTGTTAATTTGATATTTCAAAAATTTAATTATATTTCCTAAAATTAAGGAATTTTTTTGATTTTTTATTAATTTAATATTTTTGTTTATGATTATCCCTTTATTTTGAGTTAATTAACATATTATATACATTTTAAAACATAATTTGTCAATTAACTGTTTTTGATGTAATAATTAAATTTTGGGTAATTTAATTTGATTTTCGTACTTAAAATAACAAATTTAACATTATTCACACAAAATTATTCATAAAAATCATTCACGAAAAATCATTCACGTAGATCATTCATTGAGATCATTAACAACTCATCATTGATATAAATCATTCATTCACATATATTATTTATCATTCACATTATACGTACTAATTATCATTCAAAACGATTATTCACTCAAAATCATTCACATATGAACATTTACAAACAAAACAACCATTCACGAGATTTGACAATTTTAAAGTTAATGGTAAAATTGTAATTTAAAAAGTCAAGATCACATTATAGCAAATTAAAAAAAATCACTCAATTTGTAAATTTATGTCTTGAAATATACTTATTTTCTCAATTTTCTTTTTATGTTTCAATGGTTTATATCATTATATATTATTTATTAATTTAATATTTCAAAATATCAATAATATTTTCCTAAAGTTATATACGATGTCAATATTTTGGGAATTTTAATTTATATAAAATTTATTATAATTTATTATTATTATAAATGGTACTACATTCGTTATGATTCAAGTTCATCCTTAGTTTTCTAATATTTATGTAAATATTATAAACTTAACTTCGTTTAAAATATTAGATAAATATTGATTTATTGTTATAAATATATTAATATAAAATTTTTTATACCACATCATACAATTTTATATTTTTCGTAATCCAAAGTCATTATAATTATTAACATCTTCATTAATGAGTTTTTCTTTAATTATTATAAGACTATTTTGTTGAATACGCTTTATTTTTATTAACCAAATTAGTTTGTGAACATATACAACTTTCACTTCTCTTTAAGTATCAAACTTATTATTTTGTAGAAGAGAATATGTAACAAACATATGCTTTGGTAGCATACAAACTTACATTTTGTAACAATTTTTCAATTTAATAGATTAATTTTATATAAAGTCTCCTACACTATTATAATTGTTTCTCAAAAGTGAAAAACTATAAAATAAAACAAATTTTGTATTTTAAATCATATAAGTCTACCATAAAACACAAAACCACATTTTTGAAGTTTGTTATTTTTCATGCTTTCATTTTTATGGATAATTTATAACATTTTTATTTTGGTTTTACCTCATCGTGATCTTAACGTATAGTTTGAATTATCATTAGTGTACCATTTGAATTCATTTTAAAATGATAATATTAATTATTTTTCATGTAATTTTTTTGATATTTATTTATCCCCGCGCCATGCGCGCGGGTCAAACCACCTAGTATATAATAAATGACAAGTAATTCGGCTTACGTGTCACGACGAGAGGAATTTTAGGAAATTTTAACTTAATTTTGTATGTGCCCTTATACTTTTGATAAATTTATATGTTATTTTAATATTTCTAATTTATTCGATAAATGCGATTACAAACCAATGAACGCGTGCAATAATACAAAAGATAAGTTAGAGACTAAGCAGCATACGTGAAACAACAAAGTCAATTTAAGATTTTTTTTCCAACTTAATAAGAAAGTCAAAAACCAAAGTATAAAAAGCAGACACACAACCTTAGTCAAAATTATAATACTATAACGGTTTAAGCATCTAACAAACACTATCTTACAAAACTACATATAAAATCATTATTTACGATACACCTTTTTAAAGTTTTAATGTATTTAACTACCTCTTAAATTATTACCTAAATTAAAAAATCTTACTTCGATTTGCTATTAATAAGGGTGAATTACAAAACTACACCTTTTAAATTGCATTTCACAAAAATACACCTTTTAAATCACTTCACAAAACTACACCTAATTACTAAAAATTAAATCGAAATCAGCCTTACCCACAAAATCCTACACCTTCAATATTATATCCTAAACACTAATTAGCGAACCCAAATGAAAATATTTTAATTTTGGTAATTTTTTAGAGCATAATTGAACCATTTAAAATTTGAAAAAGGTGTAAAAGTAGGAAAAATAGAATTATGTGTATTTTGTGAAGGAAAGATTGAAATGGTGTAGTTTTGTGAATTTCTCAATAAATAATTGTATGATTACGCTAATCTTATTTTAGTTAATTTTATACATGATTTTGGATGATTTGTATTTTTATTCTTTTTAGTTTTGCTTTTTACGGGTTTTAAGATATAAATTGTAAACCCGCATATTCTTGGGTCATAAAATAGTTGTTTTACAAAACTACACCATTTCAACTCTTTCTTCACAAAATTACAATTGATTCAAGTTTTTTTATACCTACAACGTTTTCAAATTTAGAATGGTTCAATTACCCTCTAAAATTTTACCAAAATCAAAATCTTTTCATTCGGGTCGCTAATTAGTTTTTTAGGGTTTAGTATTAAGGAAGTAGGGTTTTGTGAGTAGGGATTATTTTGATTTAATTTTTAGTAATTAGGTGTAGTTTTTGAACTTACTTTAAAATCGTGTATTTTTGTGAAATACAATTTAAATGGTGTAGTTTTGTAATTCTCCCTAATATTATAATATTTTTTCCGGTTCCAAATTGAATTTTAGTGTAATTTGTCTCTCTATAAATTAATAATCACTGTAAATTAATAATTTTTTGAGTTTTGGTGTGGTGCCGACATTATTAATTTATAGAGGTTGACTCTGTGAAAATCATAACTTTTATTCAAACTAGATTTTAGAAACTTGATATCGACGATTATACCTAGATCTAAATCTCAAATTAATTTTAAAAAATGTTTCTCAATTACTAGATAAGATAAAGCTATGACTTTTTAGATATTATTATTTGAATTCTTATTTTTTTCTTTTTTTGAAATAAAGAATGTTTCCTTCCTTTGTTTTATTTGTTTTGAAACATATCGGCAATATATGGATATTTAAAATACATGAAGTTACGATTTCTTAGATATTATTATTCAATTTCTTTTGTTTCTAGTTTATTTTGAACCAATATTATTTTCCTTTCCTTTTTTCTTTCATTTTTTCTTTTTTTAAACATCTTGGATATAGAGATTTGAAAAATTATCAAGGTAAGATTTTTTTATATATCATTATTCGACTTTATAACCTTCTTTTTTTGTTTTTTTTTATTTCGAAATTAAAATCGATTTCCTTTCTTTTTCTAAATATTCTACTTAGAATCTTTTTGTTTCTAAAGAACTAGAGAGTGCCATGTGCATGAGTGAGAGAGATGGTTTTGTTTGAATGGTATACCTTAAAAAAATTTAGAATTTCAAGTTAAGTTTGAATGTGTCGATTTAGTGTGGTAAATTTTTGTATATTCGGCATGCATTATGTGTCTTCACTAATATAAAGACAAAAGTCATAACACAAAAAACATTTATGTTCTCTCAATATGTACAATAATAAACAAATCCTTAATTTTGGTTTAATAACAAGCAATAATTAGGGTTTATTAGATTTTGTGTCTATACCCACAAAACATGTAAAATATTATACATTGTCAACTATTTTAGTAACAGATTCTTTGCACTTGTTCATCTAGCCATAAAAATAAATATTTTGTTCATCAAACCATAAAAAGAAATGAAAAATAGCTAGTCTCGATATAAAATATATTCCTCACAGACCCATGATCCTTTATCTCTCTCATACATTTTTTTTTGTTAAATAAGAAAACACACTTAATTTAAGAACATACAATGGCTATAAGCCTTGGAGGAAATTAAGAAAGACGACACTACGAGAAAGCATGCATAATCCTAACGCAGTTTTGGTCGGTAATCGGTCGCTATTTCCGACCGATTACCGACCAAAACTGCGTCGTCGGTTTGAGATGGTCGGAAACCGGCATTGGTCGGAAATTTCCGACCACAATTGTCGTCGGAAATTTCCGACCGAATTGTGGTCGGAAATATTCCGACCACATTCCGACGACATTTTTCCGACGGCATTCCGACCACATTTTCCAAAGATTTTCCGACCATCTAAATAAATAATTTAAGAAAAACTAAATTTTATTTCCGACCACATTTTCCGACGATTTTCCGACGACATAATTAAATAATTAAAGAAAAATTAAATTATATTTCCGACATATTTCCGACGGAAAAGAATAAATTTTATAAAAAAATTAAAATATATTTCCGACGGAAATGAATAATTTTTTTTAAAAAAATAAATTATATTTCCGACGGATTTCGGACGGAAATGAATTAATTTAAAAAAAAAAAAATTTGTTTCCGACGGAATTAAATAAAAAAAATTTATTAAAAAAACATTAAATTTATTTAAAAAAAGGAAAATTTTAAAAAAACAAAAATACAAAAAAAGATAAAAAAACAAATAATGAAAATAAAAACTAAAATCCTGATCCCGAGCCCGATCCAGGTCCTGGATAATCTGGGAAACGGCTCATCAAACGGCTCATCAATTCAGTTTCTTGGCGAATCTTATCAATTGCGTCATCTTTTTATTTATTCGCATCTCGAACTGCTTCTTTGAGCTGAGAGATCTCGAGAAGAAGCGATGGAGCGGTGGTTGGTACGTAAGGTAAAGACGTCTCTTGGGATTAAGGAAGGGTCCCTATACCGAAAGTTTTACCTCGATAAAGAGGAGTCTCCTAGGATCGGAAATTTAAATTATTAATATAATTAGATTTTTTTTAAAAACTATTTAAATATTAAATTTTCAATTAAATAATACCTCGAGAACCAATCGGTTTATTTCCGAATTGGTTAGTATGTTGGAACTGGTTGACTCATCAGAAAGTTGAGATAATTGGGTGACTTTCGCTTGCACCCGTCCGACGACGTCACGAACCTTTGGATTCTGAATTTCGCCCGTCGTTTTGTTGGTGTGCGTGGTCTCCATAACCTTCAACCAATGAGGTTCGTGACCACCCTCTCGGACACTCTTTTGAGAATTAAAATTTAAAAGTTAGTATGATTAATCATAATTATTATAATTTGTATATATTTACTTGGTTTAAAATATACCATGCCTTCCGAGATATGTTCGAAAGTGTTTCCGCCGGCATTGTGAGTTGAAGGCGCCTTCTCAATGGACTCGTCCCCACCTCTACGGTTTTTGGCGTTTCTCTGGGCTTTTTTATTGGCCGCTTCCGTCGCTCAATAGTTTTGAAACCCGGTCCAAACAGACGGGTTTAGGAACGAAGGTTTGTCCTCCCCCAAACGCCATTTTTCCTTCCACTCAAACATATGATTCGAGTAGGAAGTCGCACAAGCCTTATCAAATTCTTCTTGAATTTAACTAGTGAGTTGTGGTTCCCAATTAAACTCTTGCTGGAAATTTAAAGTTTATAAATAAATTTCATAAGTTTTTTTAATTTATTTACTAATTTTTTGACTAAATAAAAAAGTTTACTACCTGCAAAAGAACGGAACAAAATTTCCCGAAGTTCGGCCTGGAAATCTCGGTATTTGGATTCGGAACGGGTAACATTTTGTGGATGCATTTTAGAATAGCTTTCAGGATTTTTCCGGTATGTTTAAACCTTAAAATTTATTAAATAACTAATAATTAATATTTGTAGGAATTATTTTTGTGTAAATTAAAATGTATGGAAATATGTACCAAGTGGCTCGGGGAATGACTTCAAAGTTGGGATCGAGCCGCTTTAGATCCTCTCGTCCTCCCTGCTGGACCAGTTCTTCAACGAACATTCTCACCGGTTGGGAGGCTTGGGTAACGGGTTCGCTAGATCCGATCCCATCATTAGACCTAACAAATTAAAAACATATAAAAATAACAAATTAGTATTTAGATAGAAAACATAAATAATTAATTGTCGTCGGAATTCGGAAGGAATTTCCGACCGAATTCCGACCAAAGTGTCCGTTACGTGTCCTTTAAGCCGCACTGAGTCGTCGGAAAACGGTAGGAATTTCCGACCAAATTCCGACGACGAAAATAAATTAAATTTAACTGTCGTCGAAAATCGGCCGCAAATTCCGACGAAATCAACACGTTAAATAAGCCAAGTGTCATATAAACCGAGTGTATAATTCCGACAAATTTCCGATGACACCATGATATCGGTCGGAAATCGGTCGGAAATAAACAAAGAATACTTGACACTTAGCATTTTTTAGTATGAAATTCATGAACTTCGGTCTGAAATCGGTCGGAAATTCCTACCGAATTTCGACCGGTCTTAAGATGGAGTGTTTATATAAGATTTCTTAAATATAACAATATATAAGTATAATATGTTTCACGTTTTCGAATGTTTTTTTTTTTTATGAAAATACAAATATTTTGAAAAAACACTTGAAAGTTACATAACATAGATGTAATGAAACATATATTTGTAAAAATGAAAACTCTTTTGGAATTTAGGATCATTTTAGAGATTTGTAGAGTTTATTTTATGTCTAAAACGTATTGTATAAAGGTATTTCATTGATTCGACACAAAAACATCATTTTTAAATGAAACCCTAAAACGGTCGGAAATCGGTCGGAAATTTCCTACCGATTTTCGACCACAACTGAAGAAACGGTCGGAAATCTGTCGTAAATTTCCAACCAATTTCCTACTGCATTCGAGGTTTCGATTTGGTACGAGGTAATCGAGTTTCGGCGGCTACCGACGGTTTCCGACCGCACTTTAAAAAATAAAAATAAAAATTTTAAAATTATTTTTTAAGTATGTAAAATCCCTCTAAAATCATTTTTAAAATTTAAAAACTCTTTCAAAAATTGTAAAATATTTGAAAACTCTTTGGAAAACTGTAAAATATTTGAAAACTCTTTGAAAACTTTTTCAAAACTCTTTGAAAAGTCTTTTAAAACTCTTTGAAAACTCTTTGAAAAGTCTTTTTTTTTAAAACGTTTCATTTGGATTCGGTTGAGTCTTCAGTGCCAGAATCAGTTGCCTCCTCAAATTCTCCAACCTCTTCTTCAGATTCTTCATGTACAACAATATCAACATCTTCTGTCAAATCTACAACCAAATCCACTTGTAATGAAAAATCGACTAAAATTATACATAAACTAAAATTGATTAGTCTCATAATAATTATCATTCGTGATTTCAAATTCGATTTGTGATTTTTAATGACCCGTTACAAAAATTCAAATACAACATAACATTTATAAATTAATACTCGATTCGTTAATACCACTCTAAAATAATAATTTTTTCCGGTTCCAAATTGAATTTTAGTGTAATTTTCTCTCTATAAATTAATAATCACTGTAAATTAATAACTTTTTGAGTTTTCGTGTGGTGTTGACATTATTAATATATAGAGGTTTGTCTTTGTGGAAATCATAATTTTTATTCAAACTAGATTTTAAAAACTTAATATCTAGAATTATACCTAGATCTAAATCTCAAATTAATTTTTAAAAATGTTTCTCAATTACTAGATAAGATCAAGTTATGATTTTTTAGATATTATTATTTGAATTCTTTTTTTTCTTTTTTTATTTTAAAATAAAGAATGTTTCATTTGTTTTCTTTGTTTTGAAACATATCGGCAATATATGGATATTTAAACTACAAGAAGTTACGATTTCTTAGATATTATTATTCAATTTTTTTTGTTTCCTTTTTGTTTATTTTCTAATTTGACCCAATATTTGTTTCCTTTCCTTTTTTCTTTCTTTTTTTTTTTAAACATCTTGGCGATATAGAGAGTTAACAAAATTATCAAGGTAAGATTTTTTTTATATATCATATTCGACTTTATTACCTTCTTTTTTGTTCCTTTTTTATTTTAAAATTAAAATTGATTTCCTTTCTTTTTCTAAATATTTTAATTAGAATCTTTTTGTTTCTAAAGAACTGGAGAGTGTCATGTGCATGAGTGAGAGAGATTGTTTTGTTTGAATGGTATACCTTAAAACTGTTTAGAATTTCAAGTTAAGTTTGAATGTGTAGATTTAGTGTGGTAAATTTTTGTATATTAGACATGCATTATTATTTAAATGTGTCTTCACTAATATAAGGACAAAAGCCATAATGCAAAAAACATTTATGTTCTCGCAATATGTAGAATAATAAACAAATCCTTAATTTTGGTTTAATAACAAGCAATAATTAGTGTTTATTAGATTTTGTGTCCATGCCCACAAAACATGTAAAATATTATACACTGTTAATTATTTTATTAACATATTCTTTGCACTTGTTCATCTAACCATAAAAAATAAATATCTTGTTCATCAAACCTTAAAAAGAAATGAGAAATAACTAGTCTCGATATAAAATATATTCCACACAGAACCATGGTCTTTTATCTCTCTCATACATTTTTTTGTTAAAATAAGAAAACACGCTTAATTTAAGAATAGACATTGGCTATAAGCCTTGGAGGAAATTAAGAAAGACAACAACAACAACAAACAAATGCAAAAAAAGAAAAAAAGCAAAATGAGAAACCGACTTGGACAACATAACCATGGCATGAGTGTTCATCTCTAGCTTTGGAGTTGGCACGACACCTCTCCTTTTGACCTGCCTTTCCTCTTTCCTCGGAGAAGACAAGGTCATGATATTGATATTAAAAGGGAGAGAGAGATACTACAATTTTGTTTTTTCCTTTCTCTTGTTCCTTCATGATTTCCTTTGGTGGTTGATCCATTTTTTTGTAGATGTGAGTGTGTGAGTTCTTTTTGTTTTAGTGTAGATGTGAGTGTATCTGTGTGCGCTTGGTAGTGGTATTTATAGAGAAAAAGTTTTTGTTTATTTATTTATTTATTTATATTTGATTTTATTTTTCCAATTATTTATGTGTAGAAAATATTAAATGAATACTATTTATTTGGTTTCTCTAATTCTTAATTTATACCAACTAAAGGAAACAAATACTTTTCTAGTTATAATATATGTTTGGGCAAAAGTTAGCGATCCGTTATAAGAGCTACGGAATTCAATAACGGTTAAGATCGGTTTGAATAGGTCGTTTTATTGATCGTTGAGGGTTTACAAGATGAGAGAGAAATATCGAAGAATTAGACCTAAAGTACAATCTAAAGTTATGAACGAATAAATATCTCTAAAAGTAAGTATTTTGTTTATTGAATCGAATTGATCTATGTCTTCAAGCTTGTCTTCTTTATATAGATGTTTTTAAGTTAATGAACTTCATTTTCCTTTTGTGAATAGGATTTGACATTTTTCCTTATTTTTAGATATTTCCCTAGATTTTCTCCTTTATGATTATTTGAGAGAATATAACAATATATTTTTTCCTTTTTCTTCTTATGTCGATTACTAAGCCCAAATAAGGCCCAATATGAACTAAAGGAAGTTGGTTCTAATATTGCCGTTGGTTCTGGTTCAGTCAGTCTGATCTGCCGCCGATTCCGGTTCAGTTGGTCCGATCTGCCGCCGGTTAAATCTGAACCGGGATGGTTAAATTTATCCCCAACAATATATATTCAAATTTTCTACCAACCCAAACCCTAAACTTTAAATACTAAACACACTAATCCCTAGTTCTAACATGTATAACTTAAAAATGGAAATATTATGCATTGTATAAATCACAAACGTTTAACATTTAATAAAAGTGAGAATGCTAAAATAATTGAAAGTGCGTTTCAATAATAAGTAATTTGAAGAGTCTAACAAACCTTTTAATCATTTGCATTATAGTTTTTTCAAAAAATACATTTCATTAATGTCTGTTGTTATAAAAAATAAGTTTTCAATAAATTTGGATTAGCCTAGAATTTTTTTATATTATGGGACGAAGGAATATATTCTTACTAATCAATAAAAAAATCGAGTTTTACAAAAAATTAAGTTACCGGAAAACAATTAATAGACTATAAAATCAATCTTTATAAAATAGACTTATTTTATTTCTTGTTGAAACGTCGTTGGCAGATGCAAGTACAAGAGGATTTATGTTCTTTGTCATGTTGTGACATGTGGGCTTCTTTGTGTTTGGGGCTTCTTTTGTTTTAATTTCTTCTTGGGCTTTATCACTTTCATTCCCCCTCAAACTCGTTGTGGGTGACTCAGTAACAACGAGTTTGGTTCGCAGATGCTCAAACGGTCTTCTTGCTAACGATTTGGTGAAGATGTCAGCCAATTGTAAGGTTGCAGCCTATGGCAACTTGCTCTAAGATATAATGGTAGTCTGTGTCGAAGTGTTTGGAGCGACTATGCAGAGCTTGATTTGCACTGAGCTGGACTAAAGAACGATTATCGCATAGTAACAGAGTTAGATGGTCCTGAGGAATTCCATGATCTCGAAGCAGAAAGGCTAGCCAAGTGATCTCCTTTGATGTTATAGTTAATGTCTGATATTTAGTTTCTATAGAAGAACCTGAGACTGTTTGTTGGCGCTTGGCAGTCCATGAGATCAGATTTGATCCAAGTAATGTGCAGAAACCAATAGTTGAAAGTCGGGTTTCTCGACAACCAGTGTCGTCACTGTCGCAATAGGATGAAAGAGACAAGTTTGAGCCCTTTTTGATGTGAAGACCCATTGAGACTGTTCCTTTGATGTATCGAAGTATCCGTTTAAGTAGCCCAAAATCAGAGATTGTTGGGGGCGTGCATTCGTTGACAGAAAAAGTTGACTGCAAATTGAATGTCTGGTCTTGTTATTGTTAGATACTACAGCTTTCCAGCAAGGCTCCTGAAATAAGCGGGTTCAGGGAATAGCTCAGATTCAAAGTTGAATAGATGTTGAGGTAATGGAGTTGGCATTGAGTTGCAATATGGCATTGCAGCCTGGTGAAGTATGTCTGAAGCATAAGCTTTTTGATGAAGGAACATACCACTCTTGTTTGATACTATTTCAATTCCAAGGAAATATTTTGGATCTCCAAGGTCTTTCATAACTAACCTATTGTGAAGAGCTTGAAGTAGTTCTTCAAACAGAGCTGAGTTACTCCTTGTGACAAGTATGCCATCAACATATAGTAGCAAGACCAAGGACTGACCATTTTTGTGATATGTGAATAAGGATGGATCTGATTTGGAGCAAGTGAACACAAAATCTATGACAAAGTTGTTGAAGGTGTCAAACCAAGCCCTTGGCGCCTGTTTTAGTCCATACATAGCCTTTGTTAGACGACATACATGATTTGGTCTCTTTGGATCTTCAAAACCTGCTGGTTGATACGTAAAAATAGGTTCTTGTAGCTCCCCATGGAGAAAGGCATTTGAGACGTCTAATTGTCTGATGAACCAACCTTTTGAAGTAGCTACCTCTAGTACCATCCTTATTGTTGTTGTTCTAACCACTGGGCTGGATGTTTCTAGGTAATCCAAGCCCTCTTCTTGTTCAAAGCCTTAATTTGCAACTAACCGAGCTTTAAGTTTGTCAACAGTTCCATTTGGTTTTAGTTTTGTTTTAAAAACCCACTTTGAGCTTAGTATGTTCATATCTTCATCAAGAACTGCTTGATTCCATTCTGGATGTTTCATTGCAGCTGCTAGTGTTTTTGGTTCTTCTGTGAAGAATAATGAAGTGAGAAGCACATACTTAGTGTTTGTTTGTAGATTCCTGCCTTTGCTCTTGTTGTCATGGGATGATTATTGGTTTGAGGAGGTGTGGTGGAGAGCTCAACTTGGTTGGAGTTTGAGTCTCCATAATCAGATTGTGTAGGTGCCATATTTGATTCTGTTTGAGCTTCTTGTTGTGTTTCATCCAATAATATCTTTGCGTCATCATTATTTTGGGCCTCTTGTTCGTCATGTATTACATGTGGGGATGTTGTTCTTTGTGTATATGGACAACATATAGGATGATCAGAAGCGTCTGGTTCTTCCAATGGTTGCTGGTTTGGCACATGAAGATTATTGTGACTTTCCATAATGAAAATTACACAAAGGTATAGTGACAAAAATTTCTGACTAATACTTTGTTATTAAATTAATATTTTTGATTAGGGTTTTACGGAGTTTTTATAGTGACAAAATGAACAATCTAGAATCATGTCATCCTTATCCTTGGACAGCTGTATTCTGGTCAAAGTTTTGTAAAACCAAGAATCGATTGCCATTGTTACCGTTGATTTGATTTCTTGTTGTAACGTCTTTTGCGGGTGCAGGTACAAAAGGATTTGTGTTCTTTGTCATGTTGTGACATGTGGGCTTCTTTTGTTTGGGCCTTCTTTTGTTTTAATTTCTTCTTGGGCTTTATCACTTTCAATAACCATGTATTTGCAAAAGAGTGTAATGTTTTGAAATAGCAAAACTTTATATAATATGGTTGTACCACTTTATCAAAAAATAGGGTTGTACCACAGCTTTACATTTTGGTTTGTGTCACTTATAATGTGAAATATTGAATGCACATGGAACTATTGAGGATAGTTTACATGTAGCTTTTCTCTTTCCCTTTTCCTTAGAAATGCAAGTTGTCATAAACTTTATGTGAATGAGTACTATAAGAGAGAGTATACTCGTGACATATCTTGTCAATCATACGGCTTTCACAAATCCTAATCTAATTTAGAAGACGTCAACAACATGATTAAGACAAATGTTGTAAGAAGAAAACTATTAACACAACTTTTTTATTACCAAAATAATGATTCATAGATCACAAGAACCAACAACACATTTGAAAGTGCGTTCCATTCTTATTTTCTTATCGGTTTCTTTTGCTAGCCACTGTGGTCCAACTCCTTCTATGATGGGTTGTTTGGACAATGTTATTTACTAAAACCCAATATCCTTTTAACTAGTTCTATTTTCACTTTTCTTCTTCTTTTCAACCGAATAATATAATATACAATCAGACATAAAATTCTAACAAGGCATACTAGAATAGACCTCATGTAATTAACTTGGACGACCGAAAACAAATCCACTAAAGAACAACTCTTAACCGAACTCAAAAGCTAACGAGCCTAAAACTAAAAATCCCTAGAGCCAAACGAAAAGATAAACATCTTAGCAAAAATAGCAAAACATCTTGTCCACTATTAAGAATGTCCTCTCTTCTTATCATGCCCCATCATTATCCAAAGTTCTCAAATTTCGACACATCATCAACTCACTTTAAGTTTTGAAATAATATTTAATTAATTTATAATAATTTACTTCTTTATTAATATGAAGAATTTAATTCATAATTAAACATGAAATTTGTAATTTGTTAAATATAGTTTATATATGTGAATAATATACACATATATATGGATAAAAACCTTCAAATTAATAATTATCGGAAATGCTTTCTCTTCAAACTAATACAAAATAAAAACCACTAACTACAATAATTTACAAATTTTGTTTCATATTAATATTGACAATAACGAACATATTTTATGTTTCTATCTATGTGATTATATGAAAAATAGATATTCAAAATCTATTTTAATGATAAAATATTGAAAAATTAAAATGATGTTTGGTATAAACACAATTGACACCTCATTTAGATTTTACTACTTTCATCGGTAAATTAAGCCGATTAATATAAAGTTTATAAATAGTATTTTAAAGATAATATATATAAATATACATTTTCAAATGATAAAATAAATATTAGTTTAACCAAATGGATATATTTGTAAAACTTATAATTAACAACTTCATTAGATTTCTTTTTTATTTAAGAAAATTTCGAATAAAAAATGAAGATAACTTACTAATTGTTTTTCTAGGTAATTTTATAAACTTTACTAGAAAATTTATACTATATAATTGATTTCATATTGATTATATTTGTTATAAGAAATCAAGATTTCTACATATTAGCAAAGTAAAGAATGAGCATAATAACAATAAAGTGAAAATAAAGTTATTTTCTGATAATTTTAATGTAATTGTACTTTATATTTATATATAAGACAAAATATATGTGTATATATAAATATAAACATAAATAAATAAAGTTATACTAAAAAAATTCAAAATAATCCTTTTAATTTAAACAGATTTTGAAATGGTTTCAGTAAAATATTTGTTCGTAAATGAATGCATAAAGGTTTTAATTAGAAATCGTGAGATCGAAACTTTGACATCAAATCTATAGAAAATAATGTCTGGTATACTAGAACTGAAAAATGATATAACGAAAAGATGGGAAATAGAAAAATAAATTTTCAACTTTTAAACAACTATAAAAACATTGAAAGTGTAATAATAAATAGGAATAATTAACTTCACTTTTACGTTATTTTAAATTCACTTATAATGTTGAAAAAAATTCACTTATAATAAAATTGAATATTTATTTATCTCATACTTCACAACATACATACAATTTATATTTATTTTACAAAAATCATTATTTAGAAACAATTATTTCACCAAATGTAGAATATTGGGTTTCAAAAAAAAACTTTTAAATTTATATAGTCCCTTTTGAAAATTGATGTTACAATATATTTTACATTATTAAACTACATAAGAATTAGAAATCAATAACGGCAAGTTCATTATTTAGAAATCTGACTTGTAATGGTATTTTTAAATGAAAACATTTTTGTGTGGTATTTTAAAATTTTCTCAAAATGTTACTAGTGCATGTGTTGTTATATAAAGAAGTTCCACACCCCCAAACGAATCATTTTTTCGGTTAAAATTAAGAAACAATATTGAACCCAAAGGAAACCCTGAACACGATATAGTAAATGAAAAAAATTTAAGTAAATATATAAAGAGATATTAACAAAAGTACATCATTTCATCCCTTCCTTCCAAACATCTACCTAATTCAATATTTTCTATATTTACATACTTTCAAATTTTTCTATGGTTGCTTTACCCTTCAAAAAATTACAAAAATTAAAATCTTTTCATTTGGGTTCGCTAATTAGTGTTTAGGGTATAATATTAAAGGGGTAGGATTTTGTGGGTATGGTTTATTTGAATTTAATTTTGAATGTTTATGTGTAGTTTTGTGAAGTTACTTTGAAATTTTGTAATTTTGTAAAATGAAATTCAAATGGTGTAGTTTTGTAATTCCCCCATTTATAAAGGGTAATTTAACCAATTAAATTTTGAAATAGGCGTAAAGTTAAAGAAATTAATTAGGTGTAGTTTTATGAAGTAAGGTTTTGAAAGACTTTCATTAGAAATCGTGCGATAGAAACTTTGACATCAAATCTATAGAAAATGATGTCTGGTATATTAGGAATGAAAAGTGATATTAACGAAAAGATGAGAAGTAGGAAAATAAATTTTTACCTTTTAAACAACTATAGAAACATTGAGAGTGTAATAATCAGTGGGAATAATAAACGTCACTTTTATGTTATTTTAAATTCACTTATAATAAAAATGATTATTTATTTATCTCACACTTCACAACATAAACACAATTTTTATTTATTTTACAAAAATCATTCTTTAGAAACAATCATTTCACAAAATGTTAAATATTGGGTTTCAAATAAAAACTTTTAGATTTATATAGTCCTTCTGAAAATTGATGTTAAAATATATTTTACATATATTAAACAGGAAAATGGTAGTTTAATTCACGAACTTTCAAATTAAAGCCATTTTATATCTCAACTTTTTGGCGCGAACTAATTAAATCTCTACTTTCGTTGACCAAGCCATTTTAGACCGGAAAAAGTAAACCGTTAACTCATCAGTTGACGTCGTTAAATAGTTGAGGAATAATTTGGCATAAATCAATATTCAAACATTTTTTGGCTTCGATTTGAAAATTAAAGAATAATTTGGCCCAAATGAAAGTTCGGATATTTTTCTGGATTTGATTTGAAAATTAAGGAATATTTTAGCGTTTATATTATTTAGGAAGCCATTAAGAAAAATTTACAGAACTACACCATTTGAATTACATTTCACAAACTACACCATTTCAAAAATACTTCACAAAACTACACCTAAACACTCAAATTTAAATCCAAATAAACGGCTTTAATTTGAAAGTTCGGGAATTAAATTACCATTTTTCCTATTAAACTACATAAGAATTAGAAATCATTAACGACAAGTTTATTATTTACATTTAACATGTATGAAAGCAACTAATGAGAAAATGTTTTGAAAATTCCAAAAAAGATGTAAAATTTGTAATAGGCGTGCAAGAGTATTTCCACATTACCATACAAGGGTACATGATAAAACAAAATAAAAAAAACTTTTCTAAATGGTAAATAACTTACAATACTATTTAAATAAGAAATATAAAATTTCGTCCAAAAGTCGGGTTAGCCCTAGTACTATATTAAACCTTGTGCCTCTTCATAAGATAAGATGACACCTCAATTTTCATATTGACATCTCATCAAAAAACTTGAAAATAAAAGCCTGTAAAAATTGCGATTGCGAAATGTTAATTGTATCTTAAAGAACCTTTCTTTGTCTTCCCGAGGATGAATCTTTTACCTTTTTCCGAGTTCAAAAAATTATCAAAGTTAATTTGTGATTAATTTCATTATTTTCTTTCCAACTTAATCTTTTCTAGTAGAGCCTATAAATCACACCCATCCTATTTATATATATATCGAGGAGACGCTTTTGAAATTTGAATGAAATTTTAAAGAAAGCTTTAATATCTTAAGCCAGCAAGTTTAAGTTGATGGGTTTGGATTAAGCCACAAATCTTAAAGTCCAAACTCTAACAGTATAAAGTTATTACTCATAAATATATTTTGTCTTATTAATCGGATAAAATCAATGCGTAGTCCAATGTTTGCCCCGGGTTGGATAAATATCCAAAATAGTAATGCCATAAATTAAAATTATATTAGCATTCATTTAAATGATTTAAAGTTTATGGTATTTGGATTATAAAATTTTTTTAATATTATTCAAAGAGAAAAGTAGAGGATGCAAACATTGTTCTAAATAGGGAAAAATGTCAATTAAATCATGAACTTTCAAAATTCACCGGAAAAAAACATGAACTTTCACGTGAACTGACGTTTAAAAACATGAATTGTTTTTTACTGAGACTCAAAGAGCACAAAGTTGAGTCCGTTAACGGAAAAATTTGACATTATGTTCAATTCCAGCTAATTAAAGTGTTCAATACTTCAGATAAATCTCAAACAATGTTAAACTATTGCGTTAATAAACTTAACCTTGGACTCTTTTTTTTTACGGTGTGCTCTTTTTGTTCCGGCAAAAAACAATTCATGATTTAAAACGTTAGTCAACGAAAAATACATAATTTAAATGGTTCACGTGAAAGTTCATGCTTTTTTTGGTGAAATTTGAAAGTTCATGATTTAATTGACATTTTTATGGTATTTTTTCGAATTGTCATAATAAATAATAGAAATGTTTTGAACACAGTTTCAAATCTATTTTAAATAAATTTGTATGTCGAAATTAAAAAAAATCTGCGGTTGGCGCTGACCAAAATTTATTCTCAATTAATTTTTGTTAAACACTAAACTTATCACAAAGCAGTATCATGTTTTTTTGGTTTCTAAAACTCAAATAAAAGTCATGTTTATGACATAACTAGGTCGTACGAACTGTCCTAAATCTTATGAATCAATTTCTAACATATACCACTCCTTAGTTTCCAAATCAAAATACGAATCAATCCTCAAGTTTGGAGGGGGGTAATCTGGTTGGGTAGAGCGGTTACTTTGGAATTTAATTGCAGGCACTCGCGGTGGACTAAACCTTGATCCTTCTCTTAATGGTTAGTAGTTTTGTGGAAGGTAAGACAATTGAATATTTTCTTCATCGGCATAAATCTCATTCTTAGTGTTTTTTTGTTTTCTGGTTTTAATATGTATTTTCTTTTTCATTTGCATATTTGAATTGTTTATGAAATACTTTTATACTCTAGGATTTTGTTGTTGGTAAAGGTTAATACTGAATCAATAAGAAAAACTAAACTTTAAGGAAAGCATATTGATTTCTATCAAAAAAGAGAAGATAGAGGTGGTGAGAGTTTTCTATATCAAATTTGACATTAATGGGAGATTGGGAGGATAAGAAAACCCTTCCTCAAGTTTATCCATGGATCATGAGTATGAAATGTCGCTCCTAATTGATTTGAAGCTTCCAACACACACGAAAAATAACGCCCTTTAACCAATAATAATTTTTTAAGTTATGTAAATATCACTCAAATTAACATATTTTTTTAAGTTTGGTTTTGAAAAAAAAAAGTTTGACTAAAATAGCTTAGTACAAAAACCACAAACCCAAAATAATACATGGTGGAAACTGATAAATAAAAGACATATCGAGGAAAAGAAAAAAAAGTCACAAAAACACAAACTAAAATCTGAAAAACAAAAAACAAGGTAATAAGAGAAAATAATGTTTAGGGGATTCCTAAATTGCTTCTTTTTTGTTTGATTTTGCTTCTTTGTGCTTGGAACACAAATTTTTTGGTAAAGCTAATAAGTCATAATGTCACGAATAGTTTATGCATGAGAAAAGATAATAACCATGAGTTATCCACGTTAGTAACTTCTATCGAATTTCACCCGTATTAACCAAGCTAGTTGTGGATACGTGTTGTAAAAACCCAATTTTTGAAGTCCAACAAGTTCCATTTGTCTCTCAAGAACCCCTAGGTGAGCACATAATATTTATATATACCTTGTAGCCTCCTTTTGTTCTTCATCACCAATCTCATAAGCAAACCTCTGCAGAAACAACACCACCTGACCATCTAACAGATGAGCCACCGCATACACCACCGCACGAGCCGCCGCAGCCACCACCGCACGAAATCAGAGGATAGTCAGAAATCAAGTGTTCATGGTTTATCCCCTTTGGCCGAGTGGTTTTTCGTTGATAACTTTCTAACCGTGTTGAATCTCGCAAATCTAAGGCCACCATCGGAACCGGGACGACGAGACGAAGCCGGAAATAGAAGTGCAGACGGAGACGACCACGCACGCCCCCCAGGCGACCGGAGAAGCACCGCGAGTGACGCCCACGCGCCGCCGCCGACCACCGCGCTCGACCGTCGTTTGTTCGTTGCCGGGAAGCCGCCGCCACCACATCACCGTCGCGCCGACGTTGTTGACTTTCTGTAAGAAGTTGACTGGCGGTTTGACACCGGGTTGACTGGTTTGACTGTGTTGACCGTTGACATGGGTCGTTGAGTTTTACCAAATTTTCTCGGGACACTGTCCAACCCGATTGCAGATCCGTAACCAGTTCGAACATCCCAGATCCCGAGACCTGTTTAACGCACTAATAAGGAGAGGGGTAGTCCTTACAATTATGATACCTAGGAATAAAAGTCTGTGTGTCTGTATAATTTATTATGTTACATGTTGATTGTTGAGTTATTTAGCATTGATTGACAACGGACCTAGGACTTAGAGGATTCAACTACTTGCTTGTTCATTTGTTATAAGTATAGGCTTGCATGATAATTAGTATGTTTATATGACCACTATGGACGGCGGTGTTGAGAAGGGCGGTTAGACATGCTATTTGAGTATTACTTGAGTTAGCGGGGTCTAGAGCCAGGCGTCGATATTAATGTTCTTGTGGGAGGTGATGTGGGCGAAGGTACCAGGACGAGCTGCTAAGTCAGCTGCTTGACATGATACGAGCTGCATAGTTGTGAGGTCGGGTAACACAGTCTATCTGTTACCCGTCGCCCATAGGGATCGATAAAGCGTCTCCGGGCGGTGTTGTGGGCACTTAAGCCACATAGGTCGTTTATTTGTATATTGAACACTTTAGGTGTATGATTGATAATTATAATTTTGTTATTAGGTTAGGGTTAGGTTTATATTCATGTTCTTCTATATACGCATATAGCGTTTCCCCTCACTAAGCGACTTCCCTGTCACTCACCCCTCTCTCTACTTTTGTTGCAGGTGAGCCGAGGTAGTAGCTAGTTGTTGCTAGTTCGGGTCGTTGGAATTTTTCCGCTTTCGTTGCATTCTTTTTTCAGTTTTATTTTTGCTACTCGATCAATCTCGTTTTTAGTTATTGGATAATGTTTAGTTGGAGTTTCTTTTTAGTTAATAAGTTGACATTTTACCTTTATCGAATATTACCTGCATTTAAGATACGTGTGTGACACTCCGTTCTGAGTGAGGCGGGATGGGGTGTTACAATTTTGGTATCAGCGCGAGTTGCCACTCCATTTCTAACCTGGATGGCCGATCTGGGGGCCTGTGGAGTTAAAATTAAGAAAAATTGGGTCTTGAAAATCTACTCGTTGATAGGAATCTTAGTGTCGTGTTGATGTCACCATTCCTAGCGGGGTCTAACTTGCGTTTGCTTTTGGTTTTCAGATGTTACAGAGGACACAAAGACGATTAACTCGCTCCCAATTGACCCTAGTTGCGGGTGCTGACCCACAGGAAGACATGGGTGAGTGTACCCGTGATGAGAGCGACAATCAGGTTGCAAGTAATCGATCCGCCACTCCACCCATTGAGCAAGACTTTGTACGACAGATGATTGAGGAGGTGACGAGAGACACCGTCAAGAGGTTGTACGACAGGTTGTCCAAGAGGTTGCCTGTGTAGCCGCACAATAGGCTGCCAGAGTAGCCGCACATGAGGTTGCTCGCCAGATGGGTCTTCACGCTACGCATGCACCACTAGCACCAGAGGATGAGCATGCCGGAGACCAGGCCGCACTGTTAGAGGAGCAAAGGAGCCTCCGTGAGAGGGTCGAGTCCTAGATGGTTGGGGGTGCACCCCGTGGGGTCGAAGAACCAAGGGGTAACCGCCACGAAGCAGAGTTCGTAGGATCTCCACCCCTAGCACTGGCGAGAGATAGGGAGGGACCTACTTTTTGGGAAGTAATGCGCTAGATGAAGAACATGTGTTTTGAGGTGTTTAAAGGTATTGAGGACCCTACCGTAGCGGATAATTGGAGAAGAAAGCTTGAGCAAAACTTGGATAACATGAGGTGGCCTGTCGAGTTTCATGGTGGGAAGGCGTAGTAGCATGGTGGGAATTCGTAAGATCGAATACCCCATGGAAGGGACTATGGCCATCATGGAGTATGAGCGTGAGTTCAACCGTCTCCGTAGCTTTATCGGACGATACATGGACGAGGAGGAGGTTGTTCAGAGGTTCATGCTCAGGATGCGTGTGGAAATTCATAATCGGTTGTCCAACAGAGACTATCAGGATATGTTAGAGCTGGTGGAGAAGGTTGCCCTGCAAGAGGAGGGTATAGAAAAAGACGAAAAGCTCAACAAGGTCACCCAACCCAAGTCTGCTAAGGTATGCGAGGGGCCAAAGCGATAAGGAGATTCGTCAGGACCAACGCAATGCTCACAGTGCCATCGATACCACTATGGACCGTGTCTCAAATGCACTCTATGTGGGCGGACGTGACATTCAACGAGGAATTGTCGATTGTTGCCTAAGGAGGCACATCAGGACCAACCAAACATGGCACCTACAGTTTGCTATATTTGTGGCCAATCGGGGCATTTCGCGAGGGAGTGTCCTAGAAGGGTACATGAGGTACTTCCGCCGCCACCCAAGAGGCAAACCACTGCCCCGCGAGTGCTTGCTACCAGGGGCTGTTATGGAGCTGAGCCAATAACATGTATCACCTCGTAACTATTTTTTATTTTATTTCTTTTCTCTCTCCTCCCTTCCTATTATTGTGTGGGATAAAGTGATATGTAGGATTGTTTACATCATAATAACTTGTGTAGGATCTGTTGTTGTTGGGGAAATAGATGTTTTAACGCTATTCGATACAGGAGCTACCCATAACTTTGTCAACCAGATTACATCTAGGAGATGGATCTTCCATGGGGTATTCGAACCCGTAACAAGGAAGATTCAGACAGCAGGCACTGAGAAGATGAGCACAACAGGCACCGATCAAGATGTGCGAATTGTACTATGAGGGGTTGATTTTAGCGGAGACCTAGCAGAGATGGATTTGAATCACTACGATGTGATTCTTGGTATGGATTGGTTGACCCGACACTATGTGGTACTCGATTGCCCGAGGGCCAGAGTTCATATCCATAGTGCCAAAAGAAAGATCACCTACCAGGGAGTCCGTTCCAACCTCGGTTTATCCATCATCTCCATGTTGCAGGCGAAGGGGTTGCTAGAGGAAGTCGCAGATGTTTTTTAGCCACCATTTTTCATCGGGCGAGGTGTTGGGGATATGAACTTGCAAGATATTACCGTTGTTGCTGACTATGAGGACGTTTTTGAGCCGTTAAAGGGACCACCGCCGACGAGAGAGGACGTGTTGACAATTGAGTTGGAGCCAGGGACGACGCCGGTTTCGCGAGCGCCATACCGACTTTCCCCTGCAGAGATGGCCGAGCTAAAGAAGCAACTCTAGGATCTACTGGACAAGGGGTTTATCAGACCCAACAACTTACCATGGGGAGCTCCTGTTCTATTTGTGAAGAAGAAGGATGGTAGTTTTCGGTTGTGTATCGATTACCGAGGATTGAACAAGGTGACCATTAAGAACAACTACCCCCTACCGCGTATTGACGAGTTACTCGACCAGATGGAAGGTGCTTCCTGGTTCTCGAAGATAGATTTGGCACTAGGATACCATCAAATTGCTATAGCAGGTCGGGATGTGCAGAAGACGGCCTTCAGGACACGTTATGGCCAATACGAGTTCGTTGTGATGCCTTTTTGGCCTAACTAATGCACCGTCAGCTTTTATGAAACTCATGAACGACGTATTTCGAGAACACTTGGATAAGTGCGTGATCGTCTTCATTGACGATATATTGATCTACTCTCGGAGCAAGGAAGAACACGCGGAACATTTGGGAATTGTTCTTGCAAAACTAAGGGAGCAGAAGTTGTTCACTAAACTGACTAAGTGTAGTTTTTTGGCAGAGGAGGATTGGGTTCCTCGGACACATAATTTCAGAAATAGGTGTCGAGGTGGATCTTGAGAAGATTACAACGATTACTAACTGGCCCACGCCTAATAGCCCGACTGAGGTTCAAAGCTTTCTCGGTTTGGCAGGGTATTATCGGTAGTTCGTCGTGGAATTTTCTAGCACAACCAAGTCAATGACAAGATTAACCGGCAAGAACGCCAAGTTTGAATGGGCAGAAGATTGTAGCCAAAGTTTCGCCAAATTAAAAAGGTTGTTAACAAAGACGTCAATTCTCCCGCTACCGAGGTTGGGATCGCCATATACAGTATACACGGATGCTTCTGGGACAGGGTTGGGCTGTGTGCTAATGCAGGAAGGACGTGACATTGCATACGCATCACGCCAGCTAAGACCGCACGAGGCCAATGACCCGACTCACGATCTAGAGTTAGCAACTATTGTCTTTGCCTTAAAAATCTGAAGGGCATACTTATATGGGGAGAGGGGGAAGATCCTTACAAACCATCAGAGTTTGAAATACATCTTTACTCAAGGAAATTTAAATCTGAGACAACAAAAGTGGATGGAGCTATTATCGTACTACAATCTCGAGATCACGTATCATCTCGGAAACGATAATATCGTCGCCGACGCTCTGAGTAGGCGCAAAAACGATGTATCAGTAGCAAAGGAAGTTCAGGTACTCGTCGGGTCACTTGCGAGCCTAGATTGTATGCCACCACTGAGGGGGAGAGTCGGTAGGTAGGAGTCACTACACCGAGCGGACCTCTTATGGAGGGTGCGACAAGCTCAAGAAAAGGACGAAGCAGTGGTAAAAGAAGTCAAGAAGGAAATCTTGGGTTATCATGTTACGACGAAAGAGACCATCCTATTCAGGAACCGAGTATGTGTCTCTAAGGACGATGATCTAAGGAAAAGAGATTATGCAGGAGGCACACCATTCGAGGTTTTGATATACCCAGGGAACAACAAGATGTATCAAAATCTTAAGCGATACTATCATTGGTCAGGCATGAAGAGGGACGTTGCCCAGTTTGTGTCGTGTTGCCAGACATGTCAATTGGTTAAAGTGGAGCAACAAATGTCGAGTGGGTTAATGCAAGACTTACCCCTAGCAGAGTGGAAGTGGGACATGGTGACTATGGACTTTGTTACTGAGTTACCTACGACGACGGGTGGAGTAGATGTCATTTGGGTTATCGTGGATAGACTCACTAAATCTGCCCACTTTTTGGCTATTAAGAAGTCGTACGTGTCGACAGTGTTAACAAAGAAGTACATCGACGTGCTTGTGCGATTGCACGATGTACCGATGAGCATAGTGTCAGACCTGAACTCATCTTGCGAAAACCACCAAGCGATCTTAGCAAGAACTTGTCAACAGTGGTTTGACCTATTAAAATTCTAGAGGGTCAGGAAAGGGACAACCACGATAAAATGTTAAAGGAAGTAAAGGTTCGATGGGAGAAGGATGGAGTTAGGGAAGACATTTGAGAGTCTGAAATTGAGATGGGAATGGACTACCCAAAACTTTTCGAGGAAGAGATCACGCACCAGAGTCCGAACTTGGATTCGGGGACCAATCAATTGTTAGTGGGGGAGAGTTGTAACATCCCAATTTTTGAAGCCCAACAAAGCCCATTTGTATCTCAAGAAACTCTAGGTAAGCACATCATATATATATATACCTTGTAGCCTCCTTTTGTTCATCATCATCAATCTCATAAGCGAACCTCTTCATAAACACAACCACTGGAGCATCGAACAGACGAGTCGCCGCAGCCACCACCGCACCAGCCGCCACAACCACCACCGCACGAATCCGAAACCGAAGGTTAGTCAAAAATCAAGTGTTTATGGTTTATCTCCTTTGGGAAAGTGGTTTTTCGTCGATAACTTTCTAACCGTGTTGAATCTCACGAATCTAAGGCCACCATCGGAATCGGGACTACGAGACAAAACCGAAAGTAGAAGCGTAGCCCGAGACGACCGTGCACGCGCACCCACGCGCCCGGAGAAGCACCACGCGTAACGCCCACGCACGCGCTGCCGCCGCCACCGACCACCGCCGCCGTCCGTTCGCCGCCGGGAAGTCGCGCCGTCATTGACTTCCGGTAAGACGTTGACCGACGATCGATATTTGACCGAGTCAACTCATTTTGACCGGGCTTGACCAGTTTGACTGGTTTGACTGCGTTAACCGTTGACCTAGGTCGTTGACTTTGACCATTGAGTTTTTGTTGACTTTGAGGTGAGGGGTAGTCCTTACAATTATCCGAGATCCGTAACCAGTTCGAGCATCCGAGATCCGTAACCAGTTCGATTGCAGATCCGTAACCAGTTCGATTGCAGATCCGTAACCAGTTCGATTGCAGATCCGTAACCAGTTCGAGCATCCGAGATCCTCAGATTCGTTTAACGCACTAATAAGGTGAGGGGTAGTCCTTACAATTATGATACCTAGGAATGAAAGTGTGTGTGTCTGTATAATTTATTCAGTTACATATTGATTGTTGAGTTATTTAGTATTGATTGAAAACGGATCTAGGACTTAGAGGATTCAACTACTTGCTTGTTCATTTGTTATAAGTATAGACGAGCGGTTAGACCGACTATTTGAGTATTACCTGAGTTAGCGGGGTCTAGAGCCGGGCGTCGATACTAATGTTCATGTAGGAGGTGACTTGGGCGAAGGTACCGAGACAAGCAACACATAAGCATTTTAAAAAAACTGACTTCGCAAATAATGTTTTGAGGATTCCTAAATTGCTTATTTTTTGTTGATATTGCTTATTTGTGTTTAGAACACAATATTTTTGATAAAGCTAATAAGTCATACTGCCACGCATAGTTTATGCAGGGGAAAAGATAATAACCATGAGTTATCCACTTTAGTAATTCATATCGAATTTGACACCTATTAATCAAACTACTTGTGGATACGAAATTATGAACCCAAATATTAAAAGTTAATAATATATATCATAAATTATAAAACAGTAGACTAAAACATTAAAATTTCAAACTTTAAACCCTAGACACCAAAATAGATACCCTAAATTTTTAAATAGTGAACCCAAACATTAAAAATAAAAATTATAAACCCTAAACTCCAAAATTATACCATCATTTGCAAAACAGTAAACCTAAATATTAAAAGTTAATATTATATAACCCTACACATCTATATTATTATTTGAGAAATTCTCAAAACTACACCCTTTTATCCATTCTTTTACAAAACTCTACCTAATTTATTTTTTTCTCAAAATTACACCATTTCAAAAAACGAAAAGGTTGATTTACCCTTAAATTTCACCAAAAATTTAAAAAAATCAATTGCGTTCGCTAAATAGTTTTCAAAACAAAAACCAACCATTAATATTATCTGTTATGAATATGTTTCGATAAAAAAAATTTATTTGTTTTTTAAAAGAAGTTTGATATTCACAATTACTAATCAATTAATTTATATAAAGGAGAATTAAAACTACACCATTTGAATTACATTTCACAAAACTAGACCATTTCAAAATTACTTCACAAAACTACACCTAAACACTCAAAATTAAATCAAAATAAATCCTACCCACACAATCATACCCCTTTATTACTATACCCTAAACACTAATTACCGAACCCAAATGAAAATATTTTCGTTTTGGTAATTTATTAAAGGGTAAATCATGCTTTTAAAATTTTGAAAGGGTGTATATATATGAAAAAATTGAAATGGGTAGGTTTTGTAAAGTAAGGGAAGAAATTGTGTAGGTTTGTGAATTCCTCTTAAATAAATTACTTATAGATCATGTTAAAATCATCTTTTTATATACGTTATTACTTTCTCAAAAAATTTCTCACCCTTTTTTGAGGAATTCACAAAACTATACCATTTCAACCCTTCGTTCACAAAATTATACCTTCACAAAATTATACCTTCACAAAATTATACCTAATTAAATTTTTTTTTCTATATCTACACCCTTTTCAAATTTTGAATGGTTCAATTACCCTCTAAACAATTACCAATATTAATTTTTTCATTTGGGTTCGTTAATTAGTGTTTAGGGTATAATATTAAGGGAATAGGATTATGTGTAAGGTTTATTTTGATTAAATTTTTAGTAATTAAGTGTAGTTTTGTGAAGTGACTTTGGAATGGTGTAGTTTTATGAAATGCAATTTAAACGGTGTAGTTTTGTAATTCTCCCTTTTTTAAAGTTCCTTATTATATAAATCTTGGACTCCCAAAATTAAGTATGTCGTCGCGAAAAATAAGTGGTGGATTTTTTGTAAATACCGTCGCACTGAAAAGAAAATTATTCATGTCAAAGGGGGTAAGGGTATTTTTGGGTAAATATTACAACTTAAAATACCAGATGATAGTCTAATTATTTAAAAATACTTCGGGTCATATTTGTATAAAAAATCTTATAAGGTCGGGATAATAATTCTCCCTTTTTAAAACACTCTTACAAAACTACATATAAAACATTATTTACGATACACCTTTTTAAAGTTTTAATGGATTTAACTACCTCTTAAAGTATTACCCAAATTAAAAAAATCTTACTTCGATTTGCTATTAAGTATGAGAAATTCACAAAACTACACCATTTCAATCCTTCCTTCACAAAATTACACCTAATTCAATTTTTTCCTACTTTTACACCCTTTTCAATTTTTAAATGGTTCAATTATGCTCTAAAAAATTACCAAAATTAAAAAATTTTCATTTTGGTTCGCTAATTAGTGTTTAGGGTATAATATTGAAGATGTAGGGTTTTGTGGGTAAGGCTAATTAATTTTTAGTTCGATTTAATTTTTAGTAATTAGGTGTTGTTTTGTGAAGTATTTTTAAAAAGGTGTAGTTTTGTGAAATGAAATTTAAAAGGTGTAGTTTTATAATTCTCCCATTATGTATTTATGATTTATTTTTTTATAATGGTAAGATTTAATGTTTAAGGTGTATTTTGGGTTCAATATTTAGTTTTTAGGTTTATTTATAATAATTGATTTTAAATGAGTGTATTTTTGTAAAATGCAATTCAATTCAAAAGATGTACTATTGTAATTCTTCTATTAATATCATTCGTTTCCTATGAAAATAAATATTGTATGTTCATTCGTAAAAGAAAAGAGAAAGCCTCAAACATCAAGAAACAATTAGAGGATCAAAATAAAGAAATAATCGTATGATTACGCTAATCTTATTTTAGTTAATTTTATACATGATTTGGATGGTTTGATTTTTTATTCTTTTTAGTTTTTATATTTGCGGGTTTTAAGATATAAATTGTAAACCCGCATATTCTTTGGTCTTAAACTAGTTATTTTACAAAACTACACCATTTCAAGTTTTTTCTATACCAACAACCTTTTCAAATTTAGAAAGGTTCAATTACCCTCTAAAATTTTACCAAAATCAAAATCTTTTCATTAGGGGTCGCTAATTAGTTTTTTAGCGTTTAGTATTAAGGAAGTAGGGTTTTGTGAGTAGGGATTATTTTGATTTAATTTTTATAATTAGGTGTAGTTTTGTGAACTTACTTTAAAATGGTGTATTTTTGTGAAATGCAATTTAAATGGTGTAGTTTTGTAATTCTCCCTAAAATTATTTAGTAAAAAATATACTTAATAAATTCACATTGAATTGGATTATATGTTTGTAATCGCTTGTTTTATAGAGTACATGAATATAGTGTAATTTTTATTATTTTCTTATAATGACGAAAATATACAATTTTTTGGTTATGTAGATTTTGATTTTACCAATATGATTTGGTTATATGTTATAAACTATGTTTGATATTTTCCGAGTTGTCGCAAAAATTACACGTACATATTATACATAAACTAAAATTAATTTAGTCTCATAATAATTATCTTTCGTGACTTCAAATTCGATTTGTGATTTTTAATGACCCGTTACAAAAATTAATATACAATATAACCTTTATAATTAATACTCGATTCGTTAATACCTCTCTAAAATAATAATTTTTTCCGGTTTCAAATTGAATTTTTTTGTAATTTGTCTCTCTATAAATTAATAATCATTGTAAATTAATAACTTTTTGAGTTTTGGTGTGGTGTCGACATTATTAATTTATAGAGGTTTGACTATGTGGAAATCATAATTTTTATTCAACTAGATTTTAAATAGTTAATATCTATGATTATACCTAGATCTAAATCTCAAATTAATTTTAAAAAATGTTTCTCAATTACTAGATAAGATCAAGTTATGATTTTTTAGATATTATTAATTGAATTCTTTTTTTCTTTTTTTTTTTATTTTTAAATAAAGAATCTTTCTTTCCTTTGATTTTAAACATATCGTCAATATATGGATATTTAAAATACATGAAGTTACGATTTCTTAGATATTATTATTCAATTTCTTTTGTTTCCTTTTTGTTTCTTTTCTATTTTCACCGAATATTTTTATCCTTTCCTTTTTTCTTTCTTTTTTATTTTTTTTAAACATCTTGGCGATATAGAGATTTAAAAAAATTATCAAGGTAAGATCTTTTTATATATCATTATTCGACTTTATTACCTTCTTTTTGTTTTTTTTTTATTTCGAAATTAAAATTGATATACCTTAAAATTGTTTAGAATTTCACGTTAAGTTTGAATGTGTCGGTTTAGTGTGTTAAATTTTTATATATTAGGCATGCATTATTATTTAAATGTGTCTTCACTAATATAAGGACAAAAGCCATAATCCAAAAAACATTTATGTTCTCTCAATATGTACAATAATAAACAAATCCTTAATTTTGGTTTAATAACAAGCAATAATTAGTGTTTATTAGATTTTGTGTCCATGCCCACAAAACATGTAAAATATTATACATTGTCAACTAATTTAGTAACATATTCTTTGCACTTGTTCATCTAGCCATAAAAAAATAAATATCTTGTTCATCAAACCATAAAAAGAAATGAGAAATAGCTAGTCTCGGTATAAAATATATTATACACAAAGCCATGGTCCTTTATCTCTCTCATCCATATTTTTTTGTTAAAATAAGAAAACACAATTAATTTAAGAACACACAATGCCTATACGCCTTGGAGGAAATTAAGAAAGACAACAACAACAGCAACAAACAAATGCAAAAAAGAAAAAAAGCAAACCGAGAAACCGATTTGGGCAAGATAACCATGACATGAGTGTTAATTTCTTTTTCTGCTCCCCTCTAGCTTTGGAGTTGGCACGACACCTCTCCTTTTGACCTGCCTTTCCTCTTTCAACAGTTTGCTCGGATAAGACAAGATCATGATATTGATATTAAGAGGGAGAAGGGAGAGAGAGATACTACATTTTTGTTTTTTCCTTTCTCGTGTTCCTTCGTGATTTCTTTTGGTGGTTGATCCATTTTTTTGTAGATGTGAGTGTGTGAGTTCTTTTTTGTTTTCGTGTAGATGTGAGTGTGTTTGTGTTACTTGGTAGTGGTATTTATAGAGAGAAAAGTGTTTGTTTATTTGTTTATTTATTTATATTTGATTCTATTTTTTCCAATTATTTATGTGTAAAAAATATTAAATGAATATTATTTATCTCGTTTCTCTAATTCTTAATTGGGAAAGATCACAATTTGACTTTTATTGCTAAAACGGATCTAATTTTTTCTTTATAACTAGAGTAATCCCTCTGAACTTTTGGCCCGAAACTGCCCTCCTTCCCTTTGACAGAAAAAACAGTTTTCGAAACTGCCATTTGATAAACGACATTTTCCCCTCGTTAAATCTAATATCTTAATGTAGTACTTAAGATGTCAAACCAAATTAGGAGCAAACAATGTACTTGAATTTATAAGAAACAACTCAGTTTAAGTGTAATCATGAAGGTTTGTTGTTGAGTGTTTTTAAGATCGATTAGTAAACAGAACGAAAATGCGAATTAAAAGTTTTAAGAGTTTTATAAAAAACAAAACAATTAGGTTAAGGTATTTCAAAAGGTGATTAAACTTTCGGATTTTAAATTGTGTTTTTACGAAGGTGACTTCAAGGTTTTGAAAACGATTTTAGATCAATCCACTCTCGTGGCAATGATCCTTTTCCCAATAATTAAACTAAAACAATGTCTTGGATAGTTTAATTATCGAGAACTTTTAGGAGCAAATCAATTTTAACCACTAAGCTTATTAACATAGATCTCTCGGTTAAGCTAGGCTCAGTTCTATGGTAATTGTTCAGGAACCTTTATAATCTCTCGATTCATAAAGTTTCCTAGGTTCAGTAATCGAATGGCCAACTCGATTAAGGCTTTAAACGTGTTACCTAAGACAAAAGTTTTATAATCTATTAAGTTCTAGACAATCATCAATCCTAATTCAATCAACCCCTTTTTCCCCTAACCCAATTGTCTATTTGAATCTACTCACTAAACATGCTGAATTTTAAAACAATTGAATTTAGAAAAAGCACAAACATAAACAAAATCAAAGAGAATAAAGGGTTCAAGAAAATCTTATTGATGATGATGAAGATTACAAAGGTGGTCAAAGCTAAACACCAAGAATTCTCCAAAGTTGTCAAAAAAAAAAAAGCGATCAAAATAAAAAAAAACAAAAACTAGAATAATGTCAAAAAACAAAAGCAAAACCCTAATATAGTTTTTAACCAACAAAAATAAAGGAAAACCAATTTGGTTTAGGAATTGTTTTCCTTTTAGAAATAGAAAACCGAATTTCCTTTAATTTTGCAACCTGTACCGGTCAAGTGAAACCAGTACAGACTGGTCGATACACGCTCATCGGTGTACGTCCTTTGGCTTCCTTTCTTCTGTATCGGCCAAGTCAAGCCTATACACAAGTCGAGACCGATCCTCAGGTCGATACTAATCGGTCGGTACAAGTGCTTCGGCTTCTTTTCCTCTGCACCGGCCACTCCAAACCGGTACAACATGTCGATATCTGATCTTCAGATTCCGTTTCCTCTGTATCGACTACTTGTGACCGATACAACAAGTCGATACAAGTCTCTGGCTAAAGAATCTTCTATACCGGCCACAGCAAACCGCTACAACAAGCCGGTACAACTGTTTCCGCTCCTTTTTGGCTTGAATTCTTCGTCTTTTGCCGCTTTAACGCTCTGAAACCTGAAATACACGTAAAAAACCCAAATGCAACCTATATGACACTAAATGCAGCCTAAATGAGTTAATTCTAATGCATAAAATAAGGTAAAACATGTGAAATATGCAAGATATCAACTCCCCCAAACTTATCATTTGCTTGTCCTCAAGCAAGAGAACTAACATCAAACTTTAAAAGAGTATAGAGGCGGGGGCCTCATAACCAAAAGCAACGTGGGAAGTGTAATGAACGAGTATCCTAAACATAGTATCCTCTCGCAACCGAGCTAGTTCTACCTATTTCTATCTACCTTTAACTCCGTCTAAATCCGATATTATTACCAAAAGCATGTGATCCACTTGTCTAGTCTAAGCACCTTTCACATTCAATTAAACACAATCAAGCATGAAACATGATCAAAAATTTCCAAGAGTTTTTCTATTTGTCTAGGTAAAAACGGGATTTCGAATCAAACGAGGAGGTTAACACTCGGGCATGTGGTTAGTTGTAGCGCGGTTTCTCTCGGGGAGTGAAAGGGTTAAGCAAAATCGGGTTAAGCAATTTGACCCGTATTAATCAAGCTACTTTGACCGTTGACTTTTTGTTGACTTTGACCAAATTTTCCCAGGACACTTTCTGACCCAATTCTTGCCCCGATTGCAGATCCGTAATCAGTTCGAGCATCCGAGAACCCGAGACCCGTTTAACGCACTAATAAGGTGAGGGGTAGTCCGTACAATTATGATACCTAGGAATGAAAGTCTGTGTGTCTGTCTAATTTATTCTGTTACATGTTGATTGTTGAGTTATTTAGCATTGATTGAAAACAGACCTAGGACTTAGAGGATTCAACTATTTGGTTGTTCATTTGTTATACGTATAGGCTGGCGTGATAATTAGTATGTTTATATGACCACTATGGACGGCGGTGCCGAGACGAGCGGTTAAACATGCTATTTGAGTATTACATGAGTTAGCGAAGTCTAGAGTCGGGCATCGTTACTAATGTTCCTGTGGGATGTGACGTGGTTGAAGATACCGGGACGAGCAACACCTAAGCATTTTTAAAAAACTAACTTCGCAAATAATGTTTTGAGGATTCCTAAATTGCTTCTTTTTGGTTGATTTTGCTTCTTTGTATTTGGAACAAAATATTTTTGGTAAAGCTAATAAGTCATACTGTCACGCATAGTTTATGCATGGGAAAAGATAATAACCATGAGTTATCCACGTTAGTAACTCATATCGAATTTGACATGTATTAATCAAGCTACTTGTGGATACGTGAAGACGATGAAGGTAACTCTGGTGGCTCACGTCACTCTTACTAACCACATAAGTTGACTTCATTTTTTTGCCATGTGTCTTTGCTAACTGCTAGCTTTTGTAATTGTTTTTTGAGGAATTCACAAAACTACACCCTTTCAACCCCTCTATCACAAAACTACACCTAATTTAATGTTTTCACATATTTACACCCGTTCAAAATTTTAAAAGCTTGATTTACCCTTTTAAAAATTACCAAAATTAAAATCTTTTCATTTGGGTTCGCTAAATACTGTTTAGGGTATAGTATTAAGGGTGTAGGATTGTGTGGGTAGGGTGTATTTGGATTTAATTTTAAGTGTTTAGGTGTAGTTTTGTGAAGTATTTTGTAAATGGTGTAGTTTTGTGAAATTTAATTCAAATGGTGTAGTTTTATAATTCTCCCTTGTTTTTTTCATTTTTTGTTCTTTTTTTATGTTCTCTTTTTATGTGACGTATTATTCGTAACTATTATTTGGCGAGATCCAATGATTTTAGGGGTTCAAAATTTTTTATAATATTTTTTGTGTATTTCATATATAAATATATATATATATATATCTTTTGTCTAATAAAAAAGATTAGTCACATTTTTTCAAAAAGTAATAACATATTAACTCATTTAAGTTTTAATGTATTATTATATTACTAATAATAATAATACAATAAAACTTGAATTTAAAACCTAAACACTAAATACTATTCAATAAATTGTTAAACAGCGAACACAAACATTAAAAGTTAAAATTCTAGCTTCTAACCACCAAAAGTTACCCTAAATTACAAAATTATGAACCCAAATATTAAAAGTTAATAATATATACTATAAATTATAAAACAGTAGATTAAAACATTAAAATTTCAAACTTTAAACCCTAGACACTAAAATCGATACCCTAAATTTTAAAATAGTGAGCCCAAACATTAAAAATAAAAATAATAAACCCTAAACTCCAAAATTATACCATCATTTGCAAAATAGAAAACCTAAACATTAAAAGTTAATTCTATATAACCCTACACATCTATGTGATTATTTGAGAAATTCATAAAACTACACTCTTTCATCCATTTCTTTACAAAACTTTATCCAATTCATTTTTTTCTCAAAATTACACCATTTCAAAAAATTAAAAGGTTGATTTACCCTTTAAAATTTCACCAAAATTTTTAAAAAATCAATTGGGTTCGCTAAATAGTGTTTAGGGTATAGTGATTAAGGGGGTAGAGTTGTATGGATATACTTAATTTGAATTTAAATTTATTTGTTTATGTGTAGTTTTGTGAAGAAATTTTGAAAAGGTGTAGTTTTGTGAAACGTAATTCAAAACGTGTAGTTTTTCAATTCTTCCTTATTATTTTTGAAGTACTTTTTTGAAGTTTTTCAAAAAAAATCACTTAATTACACATTATGCCATTGGTTTTAAACATGAAAAAATTCATTAAGGGTAAAACCGTAATTTATTTTTAGCCAAACAAAATTTATAAGGATAATCTTATTATTATCTTTTATAACAATTTTAAAACGAGTTTTATATTAAACAAACACAAAACATATATCATTACTATTATTAATTAAAATTTGAATTAATATCAAGAAACCAATAAAAAATTATTTTCAACACAAAAACCAACCACTAATATTATCTGTTATGAATATATATTTAGATAAAATAATTTTGTTTTTTAAAAAAAGTTTGATATTCACAATTACTAATCAATTAATTTATATAAGAGAGAATTAAAAACTACACCATTTGAATTACATTTCACAAAACTACACCATTTCAAAATTACTTCACAAAACTACACCTAAACACTCAAAATTAAATCAACATAAATCCTACCCACACAATCATACCCCCTTAATACTATACCCTAAATACTAATTAGCAAACCCAAATGTAAAGATTTTAATTTTGGTAATTTTTTAAAGGGTAAATCAAGTTTTAAAATTTTGAAAGGGTTTAAATATGTGAAAAATTTGAATTAGGTAGAGTTTTGTAAAGGAAGGGATGAAATGGTGTAGTTTTGTGAATTCCGCTTTATATAATTAACATTTTTGTTTTATATAAGTTTTTTATAACAATTTGGCGGATATACGTATATTCTCTATATATTATTTGTTCAAAAATATATAATTAGTTTTAAACATTCAATTTACATTATGCTTTAAAATTGAGATTAAATGTTATGGGCTTTTAGTTTTAAATAATTAGAGATTTAATGGTATAGACTTTTATATATCATATTTTGGGCTTTTTTAATTTTTATTCAAATTCTCAAAAGTGTCTCCTCATTTAATATATATATATATATAATATATATATAAGATATATAACAAACTTATTAAATATATACACAGAGATATCTTATTGAATATTTTAACTAGAGAATTTCCCGTGCTACGATTTTAATATTTTTCAAAATTAGTTTCAAAACTGTTAAAAATATTTTTTAGTTTTATGTATGTATTAAATAAAAAACTAACATATTTTTATTTATTTGTAATTTGACAATTCTTTGAGAAATTAAACTTTGAGTCATTTGGTATTTTTCTTAACTTAAACGTCACTTATAATTTTATGTGGATTTCACAAAAATACATATTTTGAAACCCTCTTTCGCAAAACCATTTTTAATTCAAAATTTAAAATATCTACAACATATCCAAATTTTAAATGGGTAGTGTACCTTTTAAAACTTTACCAAATTAAAATATTTATTTGGGTTTACTAATTATTGTTTAGAGTTAACTGTTAAAGGGGGTAGGGTTTGTGGGTAGGGTTTATTTAGATCTAATTTTTAGCGTAGTTGTGTAAAGTAACTTTGAATGGGTGTGGTTTTTTAAAATGCAATTTAAAAGGTGTAGTTTTATAATCTCCTTTTTAAAAATTGTATTTCACAAAACTACATCATTTCAAAGTCACTTCTCAAAACTACACATAATTACTAAAAATTAAATAAAAATAAACCCCACCCACAAAACCATACCCCCTTGACACTAATTGGCGAAACCAAATAAAAATGTTTTATTTTGATAAATTTTTATAGGGTTATTGGACGATTTAAAATTTGAAAACGTGTAAATATGGAAAAAAATGAATTAGGTGTAATTTTTTGAAAGAAGGGTTGAAATGGTGTAGTTTTTTTAAAGAGGGGTTGAAATGGTGTAGTTTTGTGAATTCCTCTTTTTTATATAGGTTATGTATATTCCCTTCGTTTCATATTAGTTGTCGTTTTGAGAAATGTATCTGGTTAGTATTTGGATGTATTTAATTCAAAAACACATCCAGATACATTCATATACATTTTTTCAAAACGACAACTAATATAAAACGGAGGGAGTATAATTCAAACCTTGTGCTTAATTAAAAATAAAATATAAGGTTATTTTATATTATAAGTTATAGATTTAGTGTTTACAAGTAATTTAAATCATATATGATAAATGACAAGTAATTTGGCTTACAAGTAATTTAAATCATATATGATAAATGACAAGTAATTTGATATTAAGTCTTTTGGTATTTGTTTTAAGAAATATTTTAACTAATTAATTATTTTAATATTTACAAAATTTCGTTATAATAATTCCTTTTATTTTTTACGACTTATATTATCATATAATACATATTAATTTAATAATTTCGAATTTATCTAATTCATTTTTTTCTCAATATATTATTTTAATAATTTCAAAAATTGATTAATATCATCTCTCTTAATTCTGATTGGATTATATTATTATAAATTAATAATTTTATATAATCATCATCATCATATATAATAAATGACAAGTAATTTGACTCATATGTAGTGAATTTAGGAAAATATAAGCGAATTTAGGAAAATATTTTTTTTATTTATGTACTATATTTAATATTTTTGTTTTGATTATCACATCCAATATTTAAAGCATGTGAATCAAGTTCGGAAAACACAAGTGAATTTAGGAAAATCGTAATTTTTTTTTACTTAATATATTAATATTTTCGTTTGGATAATAATATTAAATATTAAAAACATGAGTTTATCAAATACTATTATTTTACAAAATCTATTCTTATTCAATTATGATAAACTTAACTTTTAAAATATTGTTAGATACTTATTGCTTTTTGGTTATAAATCAGTGATGCTAAAACTTCTTATTCTACATTCTAACACTTTCTACCATAAAACTTTATACGTTTGAGCATCCAAAGTAATTATTATCATTATATTCATTCGTCAATGGGTATTTCTCTATTTTTTCCTTCTTAATTTAGGGATTTTTAGAAAAAAAATTTCAGTTTATGATATATTTAATTTTAATATATTTTGTGGCCAAACACGTGTTAGGTATAATTAAAATTTTACAAAACAAATATGTTCACAAATATATACTACATCCAAATTATTTATTTTAGTTTCTTTACATATATATAATAATGTAACTACAGCTTATTAAATATATTTTTTCTGCTTAAGTGGGTATGGAGTTTAGTTTTGTATATGCTTTCGTTAATGAAAAAGATATTCATGTGAGAAAATATTTGTGATTAAATAAATATTGTTACATCTTATTCAAAAAAAATATTGTTACATCAAAACCTAGCATATTGAAGGGCTGTTTTTGAAAATAATACGTTTAATATATGCTATGAATCATTTTATATTTTTATATATTAATATTTATAATATAAACATCTCCTATCGTATAATTCTCATCAATATAATTTATATAATAAATGAAAATAACTTGGTTTATGTGTTACAAATATAGCTACTTAAGGAAAATTTTGATTTTTATTATATTATTTTCAACATTTGATTTTAATTTTATTTTTAATATTTTCAATGTACTGCAACGACAGACAATCTAGAAAATTTAAATTTTATTTTTTACATGAAACGAAATTAAAAAATAATTTTATATATTTTTAGTTAATTAATATTTTCAAATATTTGTTATGATTATAACTTTAAATTTATTCCATAGCGATTATCAATATATAATACTACATTCACGTTTAGCATACATAATATTACATTCACGTGTATCAGTGTGATATTATATCATTCATATTTATATCATATATGATAATACCAAGTAATTGGCATATTTATCGCAAATAGAAACAATATAGGAAATTCTTTATTTTTATATATTCTTGTTTAAAAAATTTGTTTTCACTTTTTATTTTTCAATTGTTTGCATTATCTTATAAAAAATCATATGATATCACTTTTATTGGGATTTTAATTTCTATTGTAAATACATATAACTACTTATTGTTATTATAAGTGGTAATTATCCGTTTTAGTTTACATTCATGATTATTTGAATTGATCCACGAATTTTTAATATTTTTTGCAAATATGATATACTTGACTTTCTAAAAAATATTAGATAATTGTGGATTTTATGTTAGAAATATGTATTTTATAGTTACTTATTATTATAAGTGGTAATTATTTTATGGGAGAATTACAAAACTACACCTTTTAAATTGCATTTCACAAAACTATACCTTTTTAAAATCCCTTCACAAAACTACACCTAATTAGAAAAAATTAAATCAAAATTAGCCTAACCGACAAAACCCTAAACCTTCAATATTATACCCTAAACAGTAATTAGCGAACCCAAAGGAAAATATTTTAATTTTGGTAATTTTTTAGAGCATAATTGAACCATTTTAAATTTCAAATGGGTGTAAAAGTAGGAGAAAAATTGAATTAGGTGTAATTTTGTGAAGGAAGGATTTCTCCTATTTTATTTAGTTTACATTAACGATTATTCAAGTTGATCTAGAATTTTTTAATAGTTTTGCATATTTTTTAAAAATGTTAAATAATTATAGCTTTGATGTTATAAATATTTAAATTTTAAACTTTTAAAACAAAATCAAACAGTTTTCTACCTTTCGAAGTCATAAACTATTATATTATTAATTTATAAATTTTTAATTATGAATAGAGATGAGAAAACCCACAAAAATATTATAACCGTTGTCTACGAAGAAAAAAATTTAAAACATATCTAGATCACTTATTGTTAAAGTGAAGTTTTTTAATGTTTTGTTTTTATTGATAACATATTCCATTTACAATTTTGCTTTTAAACATATTTTATAATTTTCTATAATTTAGTAATCTTTTTGCTCTTTTTATATTTTTATATTGATGATTATATGCATTAGAATTTCATTTGCATATAGTTTGAATCATTAATATATTAAAAAGTATTTCTTTAAAAATAATTACTTATTATTTTATCACTTTAATATATTCAAAAATAACAAAACTAATTATTATTATTTTCGATAGCTATTCATGCGCGCCGTGGCGGGTCAAACCACCTAGTTTGTAATAAAAGTATGTAGACTAATTGGGTCCATATACAACGTAATTTTAAACAGCTACAAGTTCTTTTAAATTATTAGGATTTTTTGTGCGTAATATAAGTTAAAAGAATGCTAGTTTTATAAATATCCCTAAGACATTATTTGGAAAGTGATTTTCCTTAAAAATCCTACGTGTCGACACCAGAATGAGTTTCGGCAAATAAATGGTGACATGGCAGAAGAAATCATTAACAACCAATAGAATATACAACATGGAAAAATCATTAATCATTTTATTTAAAATCACTAAACATCTTTCAAGGCCCAAACATAAGATCTATGTGAAAACGCTATGTGAAATATCATGTTAAATGTGACCACTTTTTATTCATGCAATCATTTGTTTTCGAAAATTTAATTTTTCACACTGATAAAAGTTTAATAAAAAATCAGGATTCTCTAATAAATCAATAAAATAAAGTTATTAATATTCTTTTATTTTGATTACGAACATAGAACTCTTGCTTGATATAAGTAAATTTATGAAGATCCAAAAAATAGTCATTTAACAAGGAATTTGTTAGAAAATACAACTCTTTAAGAAAAACGTTTTCGTTTGATAATATTCCTTTAACGAAGAAATCAAACATATTTCTTTCGAATTATGAAGATCCATAAAATAGTAGGATTATGAAGATCCAGAAAATAGTAGGATTAAACTTTGATGTAAACAATATCTCCTCATTTGTTTAAATTATATTCAAATAATGTTTACCAAAAAGAACTAAAATATCATATAATATCTTCCCATATTATAAATAATAGAGGAATTCACAAAACTATTATCCCTTCCTTTACAAAACTCTACCTAATTCAATTTTTTTACATACACCCTTTCAAAATTTTAAAAGGTTGATTTACCATTTAAAACTTCACCAAAATTAAAAAATTTTATTTGGATTCGCTAATTAGTGTTTAGGGTGTAGTAATTAAAGTGGTAGGGTTGTATGGGTGAGCTTAATTTGGATATAATTTTATGTGTTTAAGTGTAGTTTTGTGAAGAAATTTTTAAAAGGTGTAGTTTCGTGAAACGTAATTCAAAAGATGTAGTTTTGTTATTCTCCCTAAATAATATTTATCACAAAGAGTTTTAACATACAAAGATATTTTAAGGTATGATGTAACTTTTAATTAGACAATAAAGCAATTTTCATAATAATTTTTACTACAAATAATATCCATATATTTGTTAGGAAAAAAATCATATTTGATATGATTTTCCAAATTATTATACGTTATTTAAGGTAGTTTTGCGAACAAAATTTATCGTCAAATATTTAGTTTATAGAGCCGAATTATGTAAAGACATATTCACGGGCCATATAAATTTGTGGGGGATTACAAAAATACACCATCCAAATCCTTTTTACCTAATTTATCAAAATTATTATTTTTATACTCAATGGCATAATGTGTAATATTGAGTGATTTTTTTGGACATGTTCAAATTACTACTTCAAAAATAATAATATAGATAAGAAGATATACATTTATTTGATGGATCGTATAATTCCTAGATTATATTTTTCATAAAGATTATGATAATTTAATTTTTAACTTTTTCTATTTTCGAAAATTTCCATATAAATTTGTTCTTATTTCTCCTATAATCTAGGAGTTATCATATATAGTGTTACAAATATTATATGGAGTACTTCTAACAAAGATTTTCGAGAATTTGGAAATATACTAATAACAAAGAATTTTGAGATTTTGGGAAAATACTATAACAAATATTTTCGAGATTTTGAAAAAAAAATTGTTTAAATTATAAAAAATTATAATATTGCCCATCATACGAAAGTCTCGAGATAATAGTTGTAGTTCCTCGATCAAGTCTATATTGAAAACTAACATGGTTACGAGTAGACTAATTCACGACAAAAAAATTACACTTTAAAACTGAATTTAATTAAGTAAATAAAAAAATAGTATAAATTTTATAACCGAAACAAAAAATAATTCAAATTGTAAATATTATTATAATAAACCTTAAACCTCATTATCATTATCCATCTCTACCTCAAACTATATTATTTTTAAAATTTATTCGTCGCGCATGGCGCGAGAAGTCACATAGTTTTAATATTATATCGAAAGATCACAATGAAATAACATATACAGAGAATAATGGATTATTTGTAGAGGAATTTACAAAACCACACCCTTTCATCCATTTCTTTACAAAGCTATAACTAATTCAATTTTTCACATAATTACAACTCTTCCAAATTTTATAAGGTTGATTTACCTTTAAATTTTTACCAAAATTAAAAAATTTCATTTGGGTTCGCTAATTATTGTTTAGGATAGAGTGATTAAGGGGGTAGGGTTGTATGCGTTGACTTTATTTGGATTTAATTTTTTGTCTTTAGGTGTAGTTTTGCGAAGAGAATTTTAAAAGGTGTAATTTTGTGAAACGTAATTTAAAAGGTGTAGTTTTGTAATTCTCCCTTTGTAACTAAAAATAAATTAAACGTTTTATTATAAACAAACTAAACACTTGGAATGTATTTATTATTAATGTATAGTATTTTTTGAGAAATTCACAAAACTACACCCTTTCAACCCTTCCTTTGCAAAACTCTACCTAATTCAAAATTTTCTCATATTTTCACTCTTTCAAATTTTTAAAAGCTTGATTTATCCTTTAAAAAAATTACCAAAATTAAAAAATTTCATTTGGGTTCGCTAATTAGTGTTTATGGTATAGTATTAAGGGGGTAGGATTGTGTGGGTAGGGTTTATTTGAATTTAATTTTGAGTGTTTAGGTGTAATTTTGTGAAGTAATTTTGAAATGATGTAGTTTTGTGAATCATGGTAGTTTGAGCCATATTCTTTAATCCCTTTTAGTTATGTTTATATAAGATTTTTTAGTTCATTTTCTTAATCAAACACATTTAGTTAATTCTAAGATAACATAATTGTGGAATCAAATGTTGATAACAATGTGCTTATATGATTTTATATTTCTAATTTCTTTGCATCAATTAATGTTTTCATATTTTGTTACTCATTTCTTTTTCATCAAGTAGATTTTCTTGTACCTTGAGAGCTTACCCCTCGCTTAACTCCTAAATGTACTTAATCTATCTGCAACGTGCGTATGTCGAATTAATATCTTATTTTTCTCGATGTATTCTCATATTTATAGGGAGCTACGATACTACACCATTTCAAAGTTACTTCACAAAACTACATCTAAACAATCAAAATTAAATCCATATAAATTCTATCTACACAATCCAACCCTTTTAATACAATACACTAAACATTCACTAGCGAACCCAAATGAAAAGATTTTTATTTTGGTAATTTTTGAAGGGTAAATCAACCATTTAAAATTTTGAAAAGGTGTAAATATAAAAAATATTGAATTATGTAGAGTTTTGTGAAGGAAGGAATAAAATTGTGTAGTTTTGTGAATTCCTCAAATTTTTAAAGAATCAACTCAATCTTATTATAAAGTTTGGTTACGAAAGTTACTCATTCACGAGATCGTGACATGTGTAAATCATATTGATTGAGATTTCAACATGTGTCAAAACTAAAAAATAAAATATTCATTCTAAACTAAAATTTTAAAAAAATCGTAATTAATAATGTAATTATTCTTATTTTTGTCAAGCACACGTTTTGCAATTAAATTTAAAATTTTCGTAACTAATATAGTAATGCATATCTATTAAGATTTGTACATATTTTAAAATCTTAATAAATATATAACTTTTTGTGACCAATTATATATTTATTGATGTTAATCTTTACTAATAAATATATTATATATTTATGGTGGAGTTGGCACGTAACCTCTCCTTTTGACTTGCTTTTCCTCTTTCAACAGTCTTTTCGGAGAAGACAAGGCCATGATATTGATATTAATAGGGAGAAGGGAGAGAGAGATACTACAATTTTGTTTTTTTCCTTTCTCTTGTTCCCTCGTGATTTCTTTTGGTGATTGATCCATTTTGTTTTTGTAGATGTGAGTGTGTGAGTTTTTTTTTAATGTAGATGTGAGTGTGTCTGTGTGCGCTTGGTAGTGGTATTTATAGAGAGAAAAGTGTTTGTTTATTTATTTATATTTGATTCTATTTTTTCCAATTATTTATGTGTAGAAAATATTAAATGAATACTATTTATTTGGTTTCTCTAATTCTGAATTTATACCAACCAAAGGAAACAAATACTTTTCTAGTTATAATATATATCCAAATTTTTACCAACCCAAACCCTAAAATTTAAATACTAAACACACTAATTCCTAGTTCTAACATGTATAACTTAAAAAAGGAGATACTATGCATTGTATAAATCACAAATGTTTAACATTTAACAAAATTGAGAATGCTAAAATAATTGAGAGTGCGTTAAAATAGTAAGTAATTTGAAGAGTCTAATAAACTTTTTAATCAATTGCATTATAGTTTTTTCAAAAAATACATTTTATTAATGTTTGTTGTTATAAAAATAAGTGTTTAATAAATGTGCATTAGCCTAGAATTTTTTATATTATGGGACGAAGGAGATATATTTTTACTAATCAATAAAAAGCGAGTTATTCAAAAAATTAAGTTACCGGAAAACAATTAATAGACTATAAAATCAATCTTTATAAAACAAATCTGGAGTATATATTTTTATAATAACTCAAAGACTTTAGAAAGCTTATAAACAAGTGGTATTTATGAATAATACTTTGTTATTGAATGAATATTTCTGACTAGGGTTTTACAGAGGTTTTATAGTGACAAAAGAAACAATCTAGAATCATGTCATCCTTATCCTTGGGCAAATGTATTTTGGTCAAGGTTTTGTAAAACCAAGAATCGATTGCCATTAATACCGTTGATTTGATTTCTTGTTATAATGTCTGGTTCTTCCAATGGTTGCTGGTTTGGCACATGAAGATCATTGTCACTTTCCATAATGAATATTACACAAAGGTATAGTGACAAAAATTTCTGACTAATACTTTGTTATTAAATGAATATTTTTGACTAGGGTTTTACAGAGTTTTAATAGTGACAATATGAACAATCTAGAATCATGTAATCCTTATCCTTGGACAGCTGTATTCTGGTCAAAGTTTTGTAAAACCAAGAATCGATTGCCATTGTTACCGTTGATTTGATTTCTTGTTGTAACGTCTTTTGCAGGTTCATGTACAAGAGGATTTGTGTTCTTTGTCATGTTTTGACATGTGGGCTTCTTTGTGTCTGGGTCTTCTTTTGTTTTAATTTCTTCTTGGACTTTATCACTTTCATTCCCCCCCTCAAACTCGGTGTGGGTGACTCAGTAACACCGAGTTTGGTTCGCAGATGCTCAAACGGTCTTCTTGCCAACGATTTGGTGAAGATGTCAGCCAATTGTAAGTTTGCATGCACATGTACAGTCTCAATTAGCACTATGGCAACTTGCTCTCAGATGTAATGGTAGTCTGTGTTGAATTGTTTGGAGCGACTGTGCAGAGCAGGATTTGCGCTGAGCTGGACTGAAGAACGATTATCGCATAGTAACAAAGTTAGATGGTCCAGAGAGATTCCAAGATCTCAAAGCAGAAAGGATAGCCAAGTGATCTCCATTGTTGTTATAGTTAATGCCCGATATTCAGCTTCTGTAGAAGAACCTGAGACTGTTTGTTGGCACTTGGCAAACATGAGATCAGATTGGTCCAAGTAATGTGCAGAAACCAGTAGTTGAACGTCGGGTTTCTCGAAAACCATCGTAGTCACTGTCGCAATAGGCGGAAAGAGACTAGTTTGAGTTTTTTTTGATGTGAAGACCCATTGAGACTGTTCTTTTGATGTATCGAAGTATCTGTTTAAGTAGCCCAAAATCAGAGATTGTTGGGGCGTGCATTCGTTGACAGAGAAAGTTGACTGCAAATTGAATGTCTGGTCTTGTTATTGTTAGATACTGCAGTTTTCCAGCAAGGCTCCTGAAATAAGTGGGTTCATGGAATAGCTCAGATTCAAAGTTAAATAGCTGCTGAGGTAATGGAGTTGGCATTGAATTGCAATCTGACATTGTAGCCCGGTGAAGTATGTCTGAAGCATAAGCTTTTTGATGAAGGAACATACCACTTCTGTTTGATACTATTTCAATTCCAAGGAAATATTTTGGATCTCCAAGGTCTTACATATAAACCTATTGTGAAGAGCTTGAAGTAGTTCTTCAAACAGAGCTGAGTTACTCCATGTGACAAGTATGTCATCAACATATAGTAGCAAGACCAAGGATTGACCATTTCTGTGATATGTGAATAAAGATGGATCATATTTGAAGCAAGTGAACCCAAAATCTATGACAAAGTTGTTGAAGGTGTCAAACCAAGCCCTTGACGCCTGTTTTAGTCCATACATTTTGTTAGACGACATACATGATTTGGTTGATATATAAAAACATGTTCTTGTAGCTCCCCATGGAGAAAGGCATTTGAGACGTCTAATTGTCTCCCCATGGAGAAAGGCATTTGAGACATCTAATTGTCTGATGAACCAACCTTTTGAAGTAGCTACCTCTAGTACCATCCTAAATGTTGTTGTTCTAACCACTGGGCTGAATGTTTCTAGGTAATCCAAGCCCTCTTCTTGTTCAAAGCCTTTTGCAAATAACTGAGCTTTAAGTCTGTCAACAGTTCCATTTGGTTTTAGTTTTGTTCGAAAAACCCACATTGAGCTTAGTATGTTCATATCTTCTGTTAGTGGTTACAGAGTCCAGGTGTGAAGCATGTGGATACGTACCATTTCATCAAGAACAACTTGATTCCATCCTGGATGTTTCATTGCAGTTGCTAGTGTTTTTGGTTCTTCTATGGAGAATAATGAAGTGAGAAGCACATACTTAGTGTTTGGTTTGTAGATTCCTACCTTTGCTCTTGTTGTCATGGGATGATTATTGGTTTGAGGAGAGGTGGTGGAGAGCTCAACTTGGCTTGAGTTTGAGTCTCCAGAATCATATTGTGTAGCAGCCATATTTGATTATGTTTGAGCTTCTTGTTGTGTTTCATTCAATAATATCTTTGTTTCATCATTATTTTGGGGCTCTTTTGTTGTATCTTGTTCTTCATGTATGACATGTTGGGATGTTGTTCTTTGTGTATATGGAAAACATATAGGATGATGATCAGAAGCGTCTGGTTCTTCCAATGGCTGCTCATTTGGTACAAGAAGATTACTGTGACTTTGCCATGCTTGTAGTATAGGTGTAGTGTACTTGGGAACCATGATTTGTATTGTTGCTTGAAGGGATATGTTTCTTCATCAAATACAACATGTCGGGAGATGTATACTCTCCCTGTAGGAGGATAAAGACACCTATATCCTTTGTATTGAGAGTTTTACCCAAGAAAGACACACTCCAAGGATCTTGGTTCAAGTTTGTGGTGATTGTAGGGTCGCAAGCAAGGATACCATCCTGACCCGAAGATTCTCAGCATAGAATAGTTTGGTTTTTGACTGAACAAAGTCTCAAAGGGGCTTTTGTTGTGGAGGACCTGTGATGGAAGAAGGTTTCTTATGAAGACTGCACTGAAGAAGGCTTCTACCCAAAACTGTAATGGAGTATGATTGTGAAACATCATGGATAGACCAAGCTCAACAAGATGCCTATGTTTTCTTTCGGCAATTCCGTTTTTTGGTAGTGTATGAGGGCATGGTACTCTATGTATGCTACCTCTTTAAACAAATAATATTTTTAGTTGATTACTAGTGAATTCACCTACTCCATCACTTTGAAACACTTTGATCTTGGTGTTGAACTGATTCTCAACCATGTTTTGAAAAGACACAAAAACTGAGTAAAATTCAGACTTTGCTTTTAAGGGATAAAACCATGAGTGTCTAGAGAAATCATCAACAAAAATTGCATAAAACTTGAATCCTTGATTAGATACAACTGGTGAAGGCCCCCATATATCACAATGAATCCTATCTAGAGGGTGAATCACCCGGGATTCTGAATTTAAAAACTTTCACTTAGAGTTTTTCCCCATCTGGCAAGGCTCACAAATTGGAGAAGTTTTGCTCTTATTGACTTGTATTTCCTTGATGGTTTTGAGATGTTGAAGAATCTGAGAGTTAGCGTGGGCAAGACGATGATGCCAAGTACCTTCTGAAGTTGAGCAATGACGATTTGAATAGAGGGCCACAAGTTCTTGGTTCTTCAACAAATATAACCCATTATTTATGGGTCCCTTTGCCACAACTTTCTGAGTATTGAGATCAATCACACATACTTTATTAGCATCAAAGTATACTCCACATGAATAATCATCACATAATCTTTAGACAGAAAGTAGAGATTTTTGTATTTCAGGGTAAACCAGTACTTCATTTAATTTGATATTACTTGTTGTAGAGGCAATTGTAGCAGAACCAACATGGGTAATAGGGAGATAGGTTCCGCCTCCTACCTGAATTGTAACATTACCTTCATATGTTGTGGAGGATTGAAGGTTGTTTTCATTGGCGGTGACATGAGCCGATGCACCGGAGATTGGTACCAATCTCTCCCTGAATCATCAACTACTTGTAAGGCAGAGAAGGATTGAGACACATTTCCACCTTGGTTAGTTGTTGTCAAATCTCTTGTAGCAATCAACAGCTATATGTCTAAGACGGCTACAAATTTGACAAACATAGCGTTCACCAGAGCTTGTCGATGGTGTGTGATCCTGAGGAAACCCTCTTCCTCGTGTTGAGTATCCTCCACGACCTTTTTTTTCAGAGTAGTCGCGACCACGTCCCTTGAAACTTCCTCAGTTATTGTAGTAGTTTGATTGTTGTACTTGAAACGCCATGTGTGGAGTGACTGTATCAGCTTCCTCATAAGATCTCAGCTTAGAATCAAAGGTTTCAACTTTTGAAACTACATCTTGAAATGTTGGTGCAGACATTTTACCCAAGGAGCTCTATATGATTGTTGTTATTGGGTCATAGTCTCTGCCTAAGCCATTAAGAAAGCTAAAAATCTTCATAGAGTCATCAATAGGTTTTCCAATGGAACTTAGGGAATCACAGAGAGATATGAAATCTCGACAGTATACAGAGAAGGTTTTTCCCTTTTTTGTTATGGTTTGGAGAGAACGACGAAGGGAAAACTCTCATGATAGACTACTCTTATTAAGGTTTCCAACCAAGGAGAGCAATATATCTCGAGATGTTTGGAGATTATGAACATACCCGAGAACTTCTTCAGAGAGTGTGCCAAATAGCCATGACCGGATGAGTTGGTATGTGCAAAACAATGACTCGTACTGTGGATTTGGAACTTTGGTTACGATATCGTCTGTTATCGAGATGTTAGTCTTCGACGGCGTAGGTATAGTACCATTAACAAATCCAATAAGCTTAAGGCAAGATAACAGAGATTCAGACTGTTATTTCCATAAGAGATAGTTGGTGGTTTTAAGTTTGATTGTGACAGAGTGTGTATGTGGATATTATATGGGAAATGGTAGGAATCGGTCATTGATGCACCTGTTAAGGTTTACAATGGCTTTGATACCATGAAAGACTTTAGAAAGCTTATAAAGATAGTGGTATTTCTTAATAATACTTTGTTATTAAATGAATACTTATGACTAGGGTTTTACAGAGGTTTTATAGTGACAAAATGAACAATCTAGAATCAGGTCATCCTTATCCTTGGAAATTTGTATTCTGGTCAAGGTTTTGTAAAATCAAGAATCGATTGCCATTGTTACCGTTGATTTGATTTCTAGTTGTAACATCTTTTGCAGGTGCAAGTACAAGATGATTTGTGTTGTTTGTCATGTTGTGACATGTGGGCTTCTTTGTGTTTGTGCATTCTTTGTTTTAATTTCTTCTTGGGCTTTATAACTTCCAATAACCATGTACTTGCAAAAGAGTGTAATGTTTTAATATAGCAAAAGTTTATATAATACTAGTAAATTTGGACAAATTACATAATTTTTTTTATAATTATATATTAATATTGTTAGTAAATTTGTATAGTTATAGTTAGATTTAAACGGGAACTAATATTATACCCGTTATTTTATAACAAATAAATATAAAAGACACACAACAATATATGGTATTAGTAAATAAGTGATTTTTACTTTATTCATCTATTAAGAAATATAAATAACACATTTTTTGTTTTATTACGCATGAAAAAACATTTATTTTAAAGTAATAATTAGATAGTGGACCATAAGATAACAAATAAGTTATCATAAAGATTTTCTTTATTTTTTCAAGTAATTTTACGTTTTTATTTTTTCTTATTTCTAATTTTTTTATTGATTATTTCTTAAAATATTCTTCAACTTTTCTTTTTCTATGTTATTTTCCTTATTTATGTTTATTTTATTTTTTTATATTTTCGATTAATTTATTTTATTTCTAATTATTTGATAATTAATGTTAATTATTAGTTTTATTATTTTCTTTATTTCTGTTTTTTCTCAATATTGTTAAGTTTCCATTTTATAAGATGTCTACGTATCAATTTTAATACACATGTCACGATTTGAAATAACCATTACAAATGTCACGATCTCGTGAGTTATAATTATGCTTATCAAGCTCATCTTAAACGTGGTCAGTTTTATATAATAAGATTATTTGGCAATTAATGTTAATTTTTTTTTCCATTTTTAAGGTGTTTTCATTTTTCATTTTTTCCTATTTTTTAAAGAAAATTCATTATTTTAATAATGACAAATGTCGCGATCTAAATTAATTTTGACACGTGTCTCGATCTGGTGTGTTATAATTTCCCTACGTGTCGAGCTCACGTTAAACGCACTTACTTTTATATAATAAGATATATACATTATTTATCTCACTTTTATATCAGGTTTTGATATGTTAAAATTCTAAATTTCTGTAATGGAATTTTGTAGATTTCTTGACCAACAATTGTAATTTTTGTCCTTTTTGTAAACCTGATAAAAGATTGATGGTCTGAAACTTTGTATTTCTTAGTATTAGCAGATTGTACATTGAAATCACATATTTATTGTATGTTGAAATCACATATTTCAATGATGTTTCCTTCCATTAGTTGATCTCCACACTTTTGAATCATTGAGTGATGCACGAATCCTTGAATTGTATTTTCCTTTAAAAAATAAAGATTATTGTTAAATTACATAAACAATAGATATTGTATTGAGATTATTTTTTCTAATATTTACCTTTTCATCAATTAGTAGTATTTCGACTCACATAAGAACATTATTTGCTTTAGGATTTCTAGCTTCCCACTTTCGAATAACACGAACTATCGTACGACATGAAGGACGATTTCGGTCTAATTTATTTAGTGTGAAGTAAGATTGTTGGCTTTTAGAAACTATGGAACTCATATTTTTCTCTGTTTGAGTTTAAAAAAAAAGAAATTAATTAATAGTAAATAGAACAAAGAGGAGACCACAATGAAATTTAGTGGTTCTAGATATGTATATATATATATGTAGCGAAGACTTTTCGTTTGTTTACTTTTTTTTTCCTCTCTCTTTTTTTCTTATTTTTTGTTTTTCCTTTCTCTTTTTTTCTTATTTTTTGTTTTTCCTTTTTCCTAAACTTTACCTTTTTCTTCTTTTAAAACTATTAACATTTTTCTAAACATTATTAACATTTTCCTAAAATTATTAACATTATTAACATTTTTTCTTAAACATTATTAACATATTTCCTAAAAATTATTAACATTTTACCTAAAAATTATTAACATTTTTTTTTAATTGTGACATATGTCACGATCTGGTGGGTTATAATTAAATGCGCTTACTTTTATATAATAAAATTAACATTTTTTCTAAACATTATTAAAATTATTAACATTTTTCCTAAACATTATTAACATTTACCCTAAAAATTATTAACATTTTTCTTTTTTTTAATTGTGACACGTGTCACGATCTAGTGAGTTATAATTAAACGCACTCACTTTATATAATAAGATGGTTGTACCACTTTATCAAAAAAATAAGGTTGTACCACGGCTTTACATTTTGGTTTGTGTCACTTATAATGTGAAATACTAAATGCACATGGGGACTATTGATGATAGTTTATATGTAGCCTTTCTCTTTCCCTTTTCCTCATAAATGCAAGTTGTCATAAACTTTATGTGAATGAGTACTATAAGAGAGAGTACACTCGTGACATATTTTGTCAATCATACGACTTTCACAAATCCTAATCTAATTTAGAAGAGGTCGACAACACGATTAAGACAAATGTTGTAAGAAGAAAACTATTAACACAATTTTTTACTACCAATAATATGATTCATAGATCACAAGAACCAACAACACATTTAAAAGTGCGTTCCATTCCACGTTTCGTATCGGTTTCTTTTGCTAGCCATTGTGGTCCAACTCCTTCTATGATCGGTTGATTGGCCAATGTTATTTACTAAAACCCAATATACTTTTACTAGTTCTATGTTTCACTTTTCTTCTTCTTTTAAACTGAATAATATAATATACAAGAAGACATAAAATTCTAAGAAGGCATACTAGAATAGACCTCATGTAATTAACTTGGACGACTGAAAACAAATCCACTAAAGAACTACTCTTAACTGAACTGAAAAGCTAACGAGCCTAAAACTAAAAACCCCTAGAGCCAAACGAAAAGATAAACCCCTTAGCAAAAATAACAAACCACTAATAAGAATGTCATGTCTTCTTAAATTTCGACACATCACCAACTCACTTTTGTTTTGAAATAATATTTAATTACTTTATAATATTTTACTTCTTTATTAATATGAAGAATTTTATTCATAATTAAACATGAAATTTGTAAAGACATCCCCTTTTAATTTGTTAAATATAATTTATATATGTGAATAATATACATATATATATATGTATAAAAAACCTTTAAATAAACAATTATCAGAAATTATTTCTCTTCAAAGTAATACAAAAGATTAAAGACTAACTACAATAGTTTACAAATTTTGTTTCATATTAATATTGACAATAGCGAACATATTTTATGTTTCTATCTATGTGATCATATAATAAATAGATATTCAAAATCTATTTTAATGAAACAATATTGAAAAATTAAAATGATGTTTGGTATAAACACAATTGACACCTCATTTAGATTTTAGAACTGTCATCGGTAAATTAAGTTGTCATCGGTAAATTAAGCTGATTAATATAAAGTTTATAAATAGTATTTTAAAGATATATATATATATATAATAAGATAATATATATAAATATATATTTTCAAATGATAAAGTAAATATTAGTTTAACCAAATGGATATATTTGTATAACTTATAATTAACAACTTCATTAGATTTCTTTTTTATTTAAGAAAATTTCGAATAGAAAAAGGATATAACTTACTAATTGTTTTGCTAGGTAATTTTCTAAAATTTACTAGAAAATTTATACTATATAATTGATTATATTTGTTATAAAAAATCAAGATTTCTACATATTAGCAAAGTAAAGAATGAGCATAATGAAAAGTAAGTTCAAATAAAGTTATTTTCTGTTAATGTTAATGTAATTTTACTTTATATTTATATAGAAGACAAATTATATGTGTATATATAAATATAAACATAAATAAATACATTTATACTAAAAAAATTCAAAATAATCCTTTTAATTTATACAGATTTTGAAATGGTTTCAGTAAAATATTTTTTCGTAAATGAATGCATAAAGGTTTTCATTAGAAATCATGAGATCGAAACTTTGACATCAAATCTATAGAAAATATTGTCTGGTATACTAGAACTGAAAAGTGATATAAACGAAAAGATGAGAACTAGGAAAATAAATTTTCACCTTTTAAACAACTATAATAAACATCACTTTTACGTTATTTTGAATTCACTTATAATGTTGACATAAAAATTTACTTATAATAAAATTGAATATTTATTTATCTCATACTTCACAACATACATACAATTTTTATTTGTTCTACAAAAATCATTATTTAGAAACAATCATTTCACCAAATGTTGAATATTGGGTTTCAAAAAAAATCTTTTAAATTTACGTAGTCCTTTTGAAATTTGATGTTACAATATATTTTACATTATTAAACTACGTAAGAATTAGAAATCAATAACGACAAGTTCATTATTTAGAAATCTCACTTGTAGTGGTATATTCTAGAAATCTAAACCAAGTTTCATGAAACTTGAGTTCTTATTAGTACTTCAATGATCGTTGAATAAGTTTGACAAACATATGAAACATCTAACAACGCATATTCTAGGACTCTATACCAAGTTTCATGCAACATTATGTCTTATAAGTGTCTCAATGATCTTTGTACAAGTTTCACAAACTTACGAAACATCTAACAACGCATATCGTAAGACTCTAAACCAAGTTTCATGCAACATGGGTTCTTAATAGTGTCTCAATGATCGTTGTAAAAGTTTCACAAACTTACGAAACATCTAATAACGTGATTCTAGGAATCTAAACCAAGTTTCATGCAACATGAGTTCTTATAAGTGTCTCAATGATCTTTGTACAAGTTTCACGTACTTATGAAACCTCTACGAAACAAATTTTGTAGGACTCTAAACCAAGTTTCATGCAATATCAGTGCTTGTAAGTGTCTCAACGATCTTTGTACAAGTTTCACAAACTTACAACGTAATTTTTAGGACTCTAAACCAAGTTTCATGGAACATGAGTTCTTATAAGTGCCTCAGTAATCTTTGTACAAGTTTCGTCAACTTATGAAATATCTAACAACGCATAATGAAGGAATCTAAAACAAGTTTCATGAAACATGAGTTCTTATAAGTGCCTAAATGATCTTTGTACAAGTTTCACAAACTTATATGAAACATCCAACCACGCATATTGTAGGACTCTAAACCAAGTTTCATGCAACATGAGTTCTTATAAGTGCCTCAATGAACTTTGTAAAAGTTTCACAAACTTATGAAACATCTAACAACGCATATTCTAGGACTCTAAACCAACTTTCATGCAACATGAATGCTTGGAAGTGTCCCAATGATTTTTGTACAGGTTTCACAAACATATGAAACATCTAACAACGTTATTCTAGGACTCTAAACCAAGTTCATGCAACATGAGTTCTTATAAGTGTCTCAATGATCTTTGTGAAAGTTTCACGAACTTATGAAACATCTATAAACGCATATTCTAGGACTCTAAACCAAGTTTCATGCAACATGAGTTCTTATAATTGCCTCAATAATCGTTGTTAAATCGTCGCTAAAGGCCAATAAGGACGAATTAGCGACGAGAAAATATTCGTCGCTATTCTCTCGTCGCTAATTAAAAATCGTCGCTAATTCGTCGCTAATTTAGCGACGCCATGTAATCTTCGCTATTTAGCAATCGGACGAATTAGCGACGTTTATCGTTAAATATTAGCGACGATATAATGTCGAAATATAAAATTAATTTTCGAATTTAAAGATTTTGTGAAAACAAATCGTTGCCAATTCGTCGCTAATTTAACGAAGAATTAGCAACGATTATTATAAGACCATTGCTAATTCTTCGCTAAATTAGCGACGAATTGGTAATGATTTAATAAATATTTTTTTTTAAAATTCAATTATAAAAACAAAATTTATAAAATCAATTATAAATATATTAAAAAAATAAATAATTTTTTAAAAAAACAATAAAACTAAACAGCGGGATCAGCGGGATCGACGGGATCAGACGATTCAAAATCATCAATCCCGAGATCACGTCCGAGGTCTTGAGCTGTCGCTTCCGCTACTTCTAGAGGGATCACTGGTGGCTGGGTCGGTTGAACTCCCCGCGCCTCCATCGATCTCGCGAGGTTTGGACTTTTCATCGCCATGATGGAGAAGAAGTCTGTGATGTTTTGATAGCGGCGATCTTGTTCCTCTATCTGCTGCCACAACCGAACATTCTCTTCGGCGTGATCTTGGGCAGTACGACGAGCTTGCGAAGACGAAGCAGCGGGAACAGTCTCCATCGAACCGACTCAGAAAGTGTTGTTCTTCTTCTTCGGGACAACCTACATAGACAAATTTAAAATCATTAGTAAAAATAATATAAACAATATTAATTGAGTCAAATTAAATAATTTGAAATCATTACCACATAGTAGATCTGGTCGCACTCGGTGACCGACAGCCGTCTCGAGGAATTGACCGAACTCCCATCGGTCGACGTCGAACCCCTACTAACCGGCTCGACGAGTTTAGCCTCATATTCGTTAACTCACATAGGTCCCGACCTTTCTCTTCTAGACCTTCTTCAAGATATCCACAATGGGCGGAAGCTCTCCCCTCTCCTCGCGCTTTTGAAAATTTTAATTAAATTGTATATTATTAAATTTTAAATTTTTTAAAAATGTAATTATTAAATATATATTTTTAAAATTTGAAACCTACCAACTGAATACGCCGTCCGACGGAAGAAGTCGGTCCTGAAGTGTGCACATATGGACCGCTCTCGTCGATCGGTGTGTGTTGGGCCTTAGAGCAGCTACATGCAATTTGAACCGAATGCGGGTTCGTCTAGTTGCTACAAAGGCCCTTCCACACCTCCTCGTCCATTGCTATGGGCTTGGCCGTATCTCCTTTCTTCAGCCACTTGTTCTTCCATTTGTTGACGATCCTGGTGAGTCGATGCATGGCTTTCTCGTCGAAAGCCTTGCGGACTTTAAACATGTCTTCCTCCCGCCAATGCCATTTTTGCTAATTAAGTTTTTGAAATATTAAAATAAAATTTAAATAATATTAAAAGAAATTTTGTATTAATTATTATATTTTATATAATATATATGTTATTTATTACATTAAATATTTATATTATATTTTTATAATGTTTAATTTTTAAAATTTAGATAATTAAAAATTTTACTTACAACAAAAGATTCGAACCAGATGTTCCGAACGTAAGGCGGCGTCTACGTCCAGTTGTCGTGCGGCTCCACGAAATACCTATTGATCGAATCGGTCACACTCTTACTGACTTTGTTATCGCAAAACCTACGAAAAAATAAATTTACCGTTAGTAATTATTATAATTGAAAATCAATTAATTAAATTGCATAAAATAATATAATTTTAATTACTTACAATTACGTGTCTGATGGCCGGTCCGAATGGAGCAACGATAGATATTGGTGGCCCTCCTGCCGAAGAAATTCGAGGATCCGCTGCATGTGCGGTCCAAGATGTTGAGGGGGTGGTAAATCGACGGGGGGATCGGTTGGAACATCATGAATAATCTCATCTATTGGGTTTTGGTGTATGTTTGGTTGGGGTGGTGGTTCGGTAGGGTTGGGGTTTGAATTAGAAGTGGAACCGGACCGATTCCTTATGAAATTAAAGTAATGAGGGGGTTGGTTATTAGACATGTTTAGGAGGGGTTTTTTGTTGGGTTTTTTTAGAGAGAGAAGTGTTTGTTCTAGAGAGAGAGATAGAGAGAGAGAATGAAATTGTGTTAAAGTGGGAGAAACTCGTCGGGTATATATAGACTTTTGAACCGTCGCTAAATCGTCGCTACTTTTGGTTCAAACCTTTTGGTTTCCCACTCGCGGCAAAACGAAAAATAGCGACGATTTAGTAGCTATATGTTAACGTGACACGGAACGACTCTCATCGTACTTCAGAAGTACAAGAATGTCAGGAGGTGTACTTCACTTTCAAAATTAGCGACGATTTAGCAACGAATTTTAATACCTTATTTTAGGGTTTAGAACCCTAAATTCGGTTTTTATCGTTTTTACCACTTTTTCGCAAAAACGAGTTTATAACATTTACCATAAGATGTCACAAACTCAATATATGACAAAAACTGATAAACTAGTTTATTATAAATTTTATAGTATAAACTCTTATAAGTTATGGTTTAATTAGCTTAAATGTGTTAAGTATAATTTTGTAATCGATAATTTTTATTGCTTTATACAAATATATTAATGGTTTTGAACACTTTCTTAGTCAACCAAAACTCTTATAAATCTATATTAAGTGGTGTTTTAGGGGTTTTAAGTTCGAAAGTTTGCAACGAATTAGCAACGAATTTGCAAGGCATCTAGTGTAGCAACTAAATAGTGACGATTTAGCAACGATATGCCATTATATTTAGCGAAGATTTAACAACGATCATGTGAATCCCTAAATCTGTAACCCTTCGAAAATATGGTCTTTTATAAATCTTTGCTAATTCGTCGCTAAATTAGCGACGAATTAGCAACGAAAATATTGTATTTTATGTATCATTGCTAATTCGTCTCTAAATAGCGACGATTTAGCAACGACGTTTTACAAATCGTTGCTAATTCGTCGCTAATTTATCGACTTTTGTTGCTAAATCTTTGCTCTTTCGTTGCAAATTTAATTATTATTTTTAAAAATATATTTTATTTAAATATTACAAATAACACACAAAAAAAAATTAATACAAATAACACACACAAATATTACAAATAACACATAAAGAAAATTATTCATTATTATTATTAGAAAAAACAGAGTCGACTTCGCTACTTTCATCGAATTCATCTGCACCTCCGTCGTCTTCATCATCCACAATATCTTCAACAACTTGATTATCGGGGTCGACAAGGAATACATCTTCTGTCGATTGTTTTGTTGGAATGATTGTCCCACCAATGACACCTTGTTGCATAGGAACTTCATCGTTACCCATAATTAAACCTCTTAGAACTGCTTGGACTACTGCACTCCATGCTATACCGCTAGTCTTAACTCGACGATAAGGAATGAAAGTAACTTGCTCAGCTTGCGATCCAAGGATAAAAGGTTCAAACTTCCGATATCGTCGTGACTGGTTGACGTCGATCACACCAAATTTGTTGTATCGAACACCACGACCGAGTGTTGGATCAAACCAATCACATTTGAAGAGGGTTGTTCGTAAATTGACTAATCCCGGATACTGCACTTCAATAATATCCGTTAGAAGACAATAAAAAACTGAATCACCCGACACAGTTACCCCATAATTTGCGGTTGCTCGATGTTGACCATGACTTAAGGTGTGGAACACGTAACCACAAGTGAAATACATAGGAGAAGTTTTGATACGTTGTGTCACCATATGCGATCTGCGTTTTCAACCAAGCGGCAAAATCACTTTCTTTAAGAGCGGTTACTTCGTCTTTTGAAAGTCCTGGATAAACCTCATCCACTTGCTCTTCAAACATTCTAAAACAATAGAAACTTGATCAAAATTAAATATTTATTTTGTTTATGCATGATAGTGTGCGAATGAATAGTTGCACAAACCTTTCAAAAGGTCAGGCATATTCACAATTAAGGAGGATGTAAGTATGTGCGCTTTGCCGATGTTGATAACTTTCCCTCCAAACTTCTTTTATTTTTCCGCCAACTCTTCCGACTGGAGAAAAGATATCAGGTACCCCTTCCATTCCATACATTGTGCCAACACCTCCATCATCATAGCGTCGTGTTGTTCTACGTGTTCTTACGTTTGAACCGAAATAATATGAGGCGAAATGAGACGTCTCTTCAGTTAAAGATCCAGCAACAATAGATCCTTCAACCTTTGCAAGGTATTTCGCCTTTTCTTTCAAATGTCCCATAAATCGTTCAAAAGGATACATCCAGCGAAACTGCCACAGGCCCTCCTAATTCTGCCTCGTGAGGAAGATGTATTGGAAGGTGTTCCATAACATCAAAAAAGGATGGAGGGAAAATCTTCTACAAGTTGCACAACACAATCGGGATATTGTCACCTAACTGTTCAATGACCTCTTCTGTAAGCGTACGGGTGCATAGATCTCAAATGCACCGATCTCTAGAAAATTTCAAACATTAATTTAAGGATTAAAAACTATACTAGTCTTGGAAAGTATAGTATTTACTTAACTAGTCTCTTACCAAGCAAAGTTTACTATAATAGTCTTGGAAAGTTTAGAAATATAAAATTAACCTTAGTTTTGTTTTTAATAACGAAAATGCCATTATTGAAAGAAAAAAAAAATATCTCCTCTCTCTCCTCTCTTCTTTCTTCTCTCTTCTCTCTTCTCTCTTCTCTCTCTCTTCTCTCTTCTCTCTCTCTTCTCTCTCTCTTCTCTCTCTCTTCTCTCTCTCTTCTCTCTCTCTTCTCTCTCTCTTCTCTCTTTCCTCTCTTCTTTCTCTCTCCTCTCTTCTCTCTCTCTTTCCTCTCTTCTCTCTCTCTTTCCTCTCTTCTCTCTCTCTTTCTTCATCTCTTTTTTTTGCATCTCTCTCTCCTTTTTCATCTCTCTCTCTCCTTCTTCATCTTTTCTCTTTCTCTCTCCAACGAAGAAGAAGATCTTCATCCTCAATCTTCATCTTCTTCCTCTTCATCATTCAATCTCGTTTCCGTTATAATGGTGGTCACACTCGCGTCGTTTCCGTTCACCGTTTAATCTCGTTTTCCGGTGAGTTTTCCGTTTTAGATCTGAAATTTTTGTATTCGTTTTTGTTGGAGAAAGAGAAACTAAAAGCCACGCGCCGAGATCCTTCACATCTGTAACAATCTATCCTCCGCGCAAAGATGTTTGTCTTTTCTCTCTTTATTTTTCAGTATTTTTCGACAAAAAAATATATGTCTCTTCTCCCTTTATCGAGTTTATGTTGTATTTGGTAATTTTATGAAGTTTATGCGTATTTAGGATTTGAAATATTGTGGTTTAATGTTTTTAGGAGGTTTGTGACGTTCCTGGTCGGCGAAGTGTCTATCTCGTGGCGACATGGTTTTTGTCTCTTTCACAACGGAATTTTTCAACACTAACGATGAGAAATGTTCAGATCCGATTTTTTTTAATATGGTAGATTTGTTTAGGGTTATAGTCTTTGTTCTTATTTTGGCAGATTTATTTTTATTGTAAGGTTTGATGGTAGATTTATTTATGTGAGATGGTAGATTTGTTTATGTATAAAGGTAAATTCGTTGTTGGTTGATTCATATTGAGTTTGGTAATTCATATCGTTGTCAATATTAGTTGTAAATGTATTATACCGGCAATAACAATTTTTTTAAAACGAAAATTATTACCAAATGCAATGAAACAAAACTTAAATTAATTTTTTATCCTTTATAGTGTCAATGGGTTTTTCAATTACAACATATAAAAATCATATTGTTTTCCAATTATTGTAAAAATAACTTAATTGCCTTGAATTTAAAATAAATTCTAAAAACTCCACTCTCCACAAACCAAATGACTTGGTTCATGTTTTAACATAACTATTTTTTTTTGTAAATGAATGAAAAATCTAAATCCAAAGATCAAATAGGAGGAGAATGTAAATGAAAATAATTGTTTTCAAAGGGTTTTCTTATAAAAGGCGCGGTCGAGCCTAGGTGAAAATAGAAGAAAGTGGTTTTTATGAAATTGTGTGCATAGTTAAAGACATAGAAGTACTACACGTTTTGATATATTAAAAAGTCTACCGTATCTAAAGTCTACCACGATGTGGATGCTTGAAAACCTTTTCTTTTCCAATGTTTGTAATTGTTGTGCATAGTCAAGGACATAAAAGTAATTAAAACGTTTTATATTTTAGAAAGTCTACCGTAACCTAACATAAATTTTATTTTTCTTATTTTATGTTTTCAAAATAAATCTACCGAAAACGGATAAGTCTGCCATGAGAAGACTATTATAGTAACCTCTGCAAAGATTAGCAAAACTCTACCATCAACAAAAATAAATCTACCAACATATAACAAATCTACCACCAAAGAAATAAATCTACTACCAAGACGGGAAATGAAAACTGGTACAATTAGTCTACCGCAACAATGGTTCTGTCTATCTAATTTTACAAAATCTACCACTACATGAACAAGTCTACCATCACACACAATGACAAATAACAATATTAAACCTACCAAGTCAAGAATAAACCTACCAAAAAACATAAAAAATCTACCATCATATAAAATAAATCTACCGATTTAGTCAACGAAAAATCCTAAAAAGTCAAATGTGAGCTTCCAAGGTTTAAAAATCTACCAAACGTATTTAACTCTACCGTGTCTGTTGAACAAATCTACCAATGTCGATTAAAGTCTACCACACCCAAACAAATCTACTATGTCAGAAATATAAGTCTACCAGATTTTAGCGAAATAACTCTACCAACCATTTTTATAAGTCTTCCATTGTTTTTTAAATCTACCGTTCCAAAATATAAATCTACCGTTCCAAAATATAAATCTACCGTTCTAATAAGTCTGCCGTAACATCAGCGTGCTGGTTTTTTCGTAATAAACGCAAAAGCGCAGAAAAATAGTAATGGCATTTTACGTAATTACGTTTTTTGTTGTCAAATGATAAAAGGGTAAAAAAGTAAGCAAAAATATTCTAGTAATAAAAAAAGTTTTAGACTATTCTAGTAATAACCCTACTTTCCAAGTCTAGTATTGTCATCCACCCTTAATTTAATTATATACTTAATTATTAGCTTAATTAATCAAAATAAAAATATATACATTTTAGGGTTCAATGATACATGCTATTGCTGTGTGTGCGAGTTCGGGTAAAAGCTCATCGAAAGCAAAAGGTAAAAGTCTTTGCATAAACAAATTACAGTCGTGACTTTTCATACCTGAAATTTTTTGACCATTCTCAACGCATGCAAATAACTTTGAAACATATCCTTCGGAAAACTTTACATCTGAAGCGACCCAGTTGCATAACGCGTTTTTCGCTTCATGTTTCAATCTGTAGATTGGGACCAGAGACTTACCTTCGTTTGTGATATGCAACTCACTTCTAAAACATATTTCTGGCAAATCCAGTCTTGTCTTCAAATTGTCTTTAGTTCTCCCATGTACATTCAACAATTTGTTTATAATGTTATTAAATAATTTTTTTTCAATGTGCATAACGTCGAGGTTATGTCTCAACAAGTGATTTTTCCAGTACGGGATTTCCCAAAAAATGTTTCTCTTGTGCCAGTTATGGCTTTCTACGCATCCATCGGGTAAATTGGAAACATGCGAATTACCACCCCGTCTAGATGTTTTTTGCGCACCGTAATTATCCAACTCCTCCAATAACTCTGCCCCCGTCAGATAAAGTAGGGGTGGATGTTTAACGACCCGATTCTTCTTAAACAACCTTCTGTTCTTTCGGTAAGGATGATTGATTGGAAGGAAACGTCGGTGACAATCAAATCAACTTGTTTTCCTTCCATGTGGGAGTTGAAACGCATCAGTCCGATGACAGCAATACGGACAAGACAATCGTCCATGCGTTGTCAAACCTGCTAATATGCCATAAGTAGGAAAGTCACTAATAGTCCACATGAGGACCGCACGCATCGTAAAATTTATCTTGCATGAGATATCATACGTATGAACCCTAGTGGAACATAACTCTTTTAACTCATGTATCAAATGTTGCAGAAAAACATCAAGAGCTCTCTTTGGGTGCTTCAGACCTGGTACTACAATGCTTAAGAAAAGAAATTCTCTTTGCATGCACATATTGGGAGGAAGATTATACGGAGTTAATATAACTGGCCACAAAGAGTATTGTCTACCAGACATACCAAATGGACTAAATCCGTCAGTGCATAACCCAAGGTATACATTATGAACCTCTCTAGCGAAATCAGAGTATACCGTGTTGAAGTGCTCCAAGCCTTTGCATCTGACGGATGAGTGACTTCCCCATCTTCAACTGAGTGTTCTGCATGCCATCTCATTGAATCAGATGTCCTCTCTGATTGATACAATCTTTTGAGTCTGTCTGTGATGGGTAAGTACCATATCCGTTGATACGGAACTTTACTCCCCTTCCCTTGGACCTTATATCTCGGTTGACGACAAAAACGACATTCAAGCAGCTTATCATCATCTTTCCAATAAATCATACAATTGTTAACACAAACCTCAATCATTTCAGAAAGCAATCCAAGACTAAAAACCAGCTTTTTTATTTTGTAATACGACTCAGCAGCTACATTACCCTCAGGCAGATACTCTTTAAGTAACTCTGCTACGGAGTCCATACAAAACTCACTTAAATTATTATCATATTTTATATTCATCATCCTAGATGCTAATGATAGTTTTGACAATCCAACTTTACATCCCTCGTAAATTGGTTTATTCAGAGTGTCTAACATATCATAAAAACATTTAGCATCTAGGTTAGGTTACTCAACTACATTTTCGGATAAATACTCCCTCGTATCATAAAATGCATCAACAACCATTTCATGATATCTATTATCATCTACATGCACATAACCATCGGCCTGATCATCATAGTTACTATCAAAATGATGTGGTAAATTAGCAGGTTCGTTACTAACATGATCACCAACAGGAAACGTATAACTACTATCTCCAAATTCAGTATTATTAGAGTTATACCCTTCCCCATGTTGAAACCAAACAAAATACTGCGACATGAAACCTCTATTAAAAAGATGTTTCCATGCGGTTTCAACAAACACGTATTTAGTGTTAACGCACTTCTTACATGGACAATACATTTTACCGGTATCTTGCGTATTCTGCATGTTTCCGACCTGCTCCATGAGTGCTTGAAGTCCCCCCGTAAATTCGTCTGTAACTACCCCCGATCGATCTTTATGCCGATACATCCAAGATCGTAACTCATATATATTATTATTACCGTGAGACATATTAAAAATTTTAGATTGTTTATATTTTTATAGAGTGAATGTTTTTTGTATTGTGTTGTGGTGTGATTTTTTGAAGAGTCTAGAGGGGTTTATATAGTCCCATTCTAAATTTTTTGCAACCATTTAGCAAGGAAAATTAGCAACGATTTTGCAAGGAATCAAAATTAGCAACGTTTTTGAAAACGTGCTTACCTAATTAGCGACCCTCCTCGCTAATTCGTCGCTAAGTACCAAGGATATATATTCGTCGCTAATTAGCAACTATTTAGCGATGCATAACTCATTCGTCACCAAGATCGTCGCTAATTTTGCGACGAATTAATACCTCGCTAAATAGCGACAATTTAGCGACGACTGCTTTCTTCGTTGCTATTTCGTCGCTAATTCGTTGTTATTTCGTTGCTATATAATTTGTCGCTATTTCCTTGCTAAAATACCAGTTTCTTGTAATGTTATGAAACATTTAACAACAAATATACTACGAATACATACAAATTTTCATGCAACATGAGTTCTTATAAGTGTCTCAATGATATTTGTACAAGTTTCAGAATCTTACAAAACATCTAACAAGGTGATTTTACGACTCTAAACCAAGTTTCATGCAACACGAGTTCTTGTAAATGACTCTAAACAAGGTTTTATGAACTTATGAAACATCTAACAACGCATACTCTAGGACTCTTAAGCAAGTTTCATTCAACATGACTGCTTATTAGTGCCTCACTGAACTTTGTACTAGTTTCACGAACTTATGAAACATCTAACAACGCATAATGAAGGACTCTAAACCAAGTTTCATGCAACATGAGTTATTATAAGTGTCTCAATGATATTTGTACAAGTTTTAAAAACTTACGAAACATCTAACAACGTGATTCTAGGAATCTAAACAAAATTTCATGTAACATGAGTTCTTATAAGTGCCTCAATGATCTTTGTACAAGTTTCATGAACTTACGAAACATCTAACAACACATATTCTAGGACTCTAAACCAAGTTTCATGCAACATGAGTTCTTATAAGTGTCTCAATGATCTTTGTACAAGTTTTACAAATTTACGAAACATCTAACAACGTTATTCTACGACTCTAAACCAAATTTTATGCAACATGAGTTCTTATAAGTGCCTCAATGACTTTTGTACAAGTTTCACGAATTTATGAAACATTTAACAACGCATATTGGAGGACTCTAAACCAAGTTTCATGCAACATGTGTTCTTAAAAGTGCCTCAATGATATTTAAGTTTGACAAACTTATGAAACATCTAATAACGAATATTGTAGGACTCTAAAGAAGGTTTCATGTAACATGACTGCTTATTAGTGCCTCAATCATCATTTTACAAGTTGACATTCGGTCAACCAATAAAGGATCTCTTGCAGCTTTCCACATGTCAATTGCAATCTTCATTCTTGCTTCTCCAATATTATTATCATTGATCAAATATATGTCTAATCCATGTAAGTGACACTCAATAAATTTTAACGAATACACACCACAATCACAAGATGATTTATTAATGTTAGGCGGTATCGACGATTTTATAACTGAATATGGAGTAACATGAAGTTGTTTCCTAAGAGAAGTTGATTGAATTGCCTTCACGATATGAGGAATGACTATTGTGAATGGTTCCACGTGGTTGCTATTATCATCACTTGAATAGTCAAAAACTTCAATTGTTCTTTGAATTAAGTTTATGCATATTGAAATCCAATGATTACCATTAACAAATACTGGAGTATAGATACGGTCGACATCCATAGCCCACAATTTTTTTTTCTTTCCATGTGATGGAAGATCACCTCTACCGTATGCTAATAGAAAACTAGGCCATTTGAATCCTCGACGATTTTTCATAAACTTCATGTATTCCACTCTAATTTTCACGCTGAAAAGACAATTCATAAAAGCAACACGATTCTGCTTCCATCGACCTAGGCTTGTATTTTCCCTAAATAAATAGATAAGAACATCCATATCGTGATAAAAAAAATTGTTTAATATATAATACAATGATTGACCACAAAATTTTACACTAAAATGGTAAAACTCACCTGATTGCCTAACCATATCTTTGGTCCCATAATTCGGTTTAGCATCTTGTTAAAGTGGGGATGCATGTAAATGTTAAAGAAATAAAATGGATAACTTACTCGTGCCTCTTTGACCACTCCAAAAAATTGTTAAAATATTCTTCGGTAAAGAACACAAGTGGATAATCTCCAATATTTTTTCTCCCACTATCAGTCATTTTTGTATCCGTAATGATTTTCTTGGTGAACTTATCGACAACATATGGAATATGCAATTCCGGACTTCCAATTTTAACCGGACGAAAGAAGATCTTTTCGTCAACCTCATATGTTGGTATTGGATCGAACCCATATACATATGTGTCTTGAGATAAAACTCCGACGGTCTTTTTTAAATACTCTTGTGTACCCAAATTTTTGTCTATGTTAGAAGGCTCGCTAAAAAAACAAATTATCTACGTTCATGGGGACATTAGTAGTTACTCCATCTTCACTTTCGTCTTGCTGTATAAAGAAAATTATTTCACAATCATCATCAAACTGAAACGGAAAATAAGAATAAATCATTGCTTTATACTTACCATTTTTCATGGTGAACATTAGTGTTCGACGGGTTCGCAAATGTGGATTTCTCTTTGTTACATGTAAATCCTGAAATTAAAAGTGACTTCTTAAGCTCTGTAAATTCACTCTCTAGCTTACTCATTCGATCATTAATTTTTTTCTCTAGTTTTCCTTCTAAACCAGAGAAAGAAGCGTCGAAAATCTCTTGAATAAAAGACTTCATGTCTTCGCCAGGACCTTCTTGTTTTGCAGCCCCTATTTCGCATACTAACCTTCTTTTATGTTTTTATGCACCATGTTCTAGAAACGGGGATGTCACTTAAACTCTCATTCCCGACATCAATATCTTTAGAACCCTCGTCATCAAATTTTGTTTCATCATTCTCATCAAGACACTCTGTACTATTAACCGAGTTTGAACACTTCCAATCATGTTTTCCAAAATCAGTCTTATCTCTAATGGCCTTATTTAGTGTATAAATTTCAATATCTTCTTTTTAATCGGGCCATACAAACTCAGTTTCTCCACATACATCAAAACAACTTGTGTACGAGATGTAGGGATAAATAACATCCTACAAGAAAATAAGATTTAGGAGCTTTTTGTTGCGGAAAAAAAGATTTAGGAGCAAAAATGCTCTGAAACCATGTAAAGTTTAGTGAGTTTAGTTTTTGTGAACAAGATTGATTAAGAACACTAAAGAGAGATTAAGAAAACTTTCGGTTTGATTATAGTATTTAGAGAGAATCTAAGTTCCTTACATATAAAGCAAGATACAACAATGATTAAATAGAGGAGAAGAAGACTCTATAAGAAGAAAGAGTCGTTTATGGATAAGACGGCGTGTAGGCTGCTTTATGCGCTGACATGTTCGTACCGAACTGCTTTTATGCGCTTTATTTTGTCTTGGCGCGATGGTGCGCGTACCAGATGAGCTCGCGCTCGGGCACCGCTGCGATTGGTTCCTTTTGGTCCACGTTACTTTATAACCATATTCAAACTTATCTCTTCTCCTCCTTATCCTCTTTTGAGCATCTCGAGTGGTGATGGTTTATTTGAGTTTCTTAACTATTTTACTTTTTGTTTTTGATTTCATTTTGTGTTTAAAAAACTTATTATGCATTTACTCTAACTTGTTGTCCAATGGTAGAGCCCATATGGGTTCTTAAAAATATATATCTTAAAGGTGAAGTCTCAATAATCCATGTAACAAACAAAAGACCCAACCACAGACAAAATAAGTTTAGTACATATCAGATGTAAGTGTAGTATCAATGGTTCAATCTCAATAATAATTCTGACCAATTCAAAGATTCGTTTCATTCCACAAAACTATCAAGTAATTCAACTAAGATACATACAAAATAAATAATCAATTCAATAGACGACCATACCACCATGATTTTTACTATCATGATTTTCAATAGGATCGTCTTGGAAAATCGATTAGACAGAGAAGATAAACTATAGGATCGTCTTGGAAAATCGATGAAACAAGTAGAGATAAGAGAACCGTAAACCCAAAAAATGAATCCATAGAGGATAATCGGTTCTCATCCACTGACGATAAGCCAAACCCATATGTAACCGATGTGATTTTGAAAGCCTAAATCTTCGAGAGAGTTCCATCGAGGAAGCTGACGATATCGTCAAGATCTTTAGCGGCGCTGAGAAAACAACTATGATACTCTCCATTGTGAATCAACCCGAGAAGAAGAAGAATAATAATCATGATGATCACCCAAATGTGTCTTGAGCAAAAGGAAATCAAGAAAAAATGAAATAAGTTTTGAAAAAGCAACAAAAAATCAACCAATAAGAATAAGGGAAATAAGAATAAGGGAAGATTACTAAAGTAACCCATAATTTGACTTTTATTGCTAAAACGAACCTTATCTTTTTTTTATAACTAGAGTAACCCTTCTAAACTTTCGTCCCGAAATTCCCCCTCCTTCCCTTTGACAGAAAAAACAGTTTTCGAAACTGCCATTATGACGTCATAAAAAACCCAATGCATTTAAACACGCGACTTATTTACAAAATTGCCACCAACAGCGAGGATAAATCTGTAACAGATTTATTTTTCACGTTTTGTAGATTTATTTTGCCACGTTATTTTCAACTGTGCCGCAGATTTATTCCCTTTTGATGCAGATTTTATTCGATTTACAGTCATGCAAACTTAATAAGTATGTGGCATATTTAATAAATATGCCGCAGACTTAATAAATTTGCGGTAGACTATTAAATTAACAAGTCATTGTTTTGCAGATTTTTGTCCGTTTGGAAAATCTACAAAACGTATGAGTTGTTGATTTATTTTTAACGTGAAACAGATTTAATAAATCTGCAGCAAATTTATTTAAATCTGCTTCACATTTTCTTGTTATGTAGACTTGTTTATACGATTGTAGATTTGTTTTGCAGTTGCAGATTTATTTGCGCTTACAGTTTGTCTCTAAGTGCCTGCCTTTAACCTAAGAACTCGAAACTTCATTGGTGAAATCGCCATTGCAGATCCAATCTCAATTTTTTTGTTAGCTTCCTCATCATTTGTCATCTTCATCACTTGTCATCTTCCTTGTTTGTTTCATTACTAATTAACTGTCTTCGTCGTAGGCGTCGTTTTCGTGTTTTTCGTTGTCTTCGATGAGCCTTTTTCGCCTTCCTCTTCGTCGTCGTTGTTTTTTCCGATTTCTCTGTCGTGGCTGTTTTCGACTTCGTCGTCGTCTTGTTTCGTCGTATTTGTCTTCTCCGGCATCGTCATCTTGTTCTTCATCGTGTCCTTAATCGTTATTGTCTTTCTCGTTGTCTTTCTCTTCGTCAATTTCGTTGTTTTCGTCGTCTTCGTTAAGCCTTCTTCGTCTTCTTCATTGTTTTTGTATTCATCGTCTACTTCGTCGACGTCGTGTTCTTCTTCATCAACTATTTCATGTTCGTTGTTTTCGTGGTGGAATAAATCGGCAAACCATTAAAATAACTCGACAATATAGTAAATTAACTCTGAAACTCATAACAAATCTGCAAAACTAAATAACAAATCAACAAAACTATATAACAAATCCACATACTTGTATAACCCCTATACCCTAAACACGACACAATCCTATATACTTTTTTGTTGATGTGGATGTGTTTGTATGATTCTTCATACTTGATAAACCTTAAAAACAAAGATTCGAAAGTGAAGACAATTTTTGAAATCCTTCGTCATTGGGTATGTGAACATTGATTTGCTTGGTATAACTTAGTAAGTTTTGATAAAATGTGTTGAATTGTATTTTTGTTTTTTATGCTTGAATACTATTTTTAATGGGTGAGGTTAAGTTGAAAACACATTTTTCTATGCTGACATAAATTCGCGAACCACTAAATATATACTTAACACAAGATACAACCTTATATACTTTTTTGTTGATGTGGATATGTCTTTATGATACTTCATACTTGATAAACGTTAAAAACCCGAATTTGAAGTGAAGAAATTTTTTGCAATCCTTCCTCATGGCGCGTGTGAATATTGCTTTACTTGATATTATTTAGTAAGTTTTGAAGAAATGTGTTGAATTGTAATCTTGTATTTGTATGTTATTGTTTTTGTATGTTTGACTACTACTTTGTAATGGGTGAAATTAAGTTTAAAAACACTTTTTTATATGCTCAAATAAATCCGCGAACCGCTAAATATATCTATAATATAGTCAATTAACTCTGCGAAACTCATAACAAGTATGCGAAACTGTGTATACTTGATAAACCTTAAAAGACAAGATTCGAAATTGAAGATAATTTTCACGAAGAACGATTGCGACGAAGAGGGAGAACGGCCACGAAAACGAAAAACGATAGCGACAGCGAGGAAGATCGGTGACGACAATAGCAACGGAGAGGAAGAACGACAACGAAGAAGATGAAACAAATCTACAAAGAAGATGAAACAAGTCTTAAAAAAATGAAACAAATATACAAAGAAGATGAAAAAGTATGCAAAAAATGAAACAAGTCTACAAAAGATGAAACAAGTCTACAAAAAGTAATCAAGTCTACAAAACGTGAAACATGAGAATAATAACGGCGACGGGAAAAACGAAAAACAATGAGGAAGAACGATAAGAAGGCGAGGAAGAACGATAAGAAGGCGAGGAAGAACGATGAGGAAGAACAAAGACGAAGAAAAACCGTGATGAAGACGAAGAACAATGGAAACGGCGAGGAAAAATGGCGACAAAGATGAAGAACGATAGCGACGGCGAGGAAGAACGATAACGACAACGAGAAAGAACGATGATGACAATAGCAACGGAGAGGAAGAACGACAACAAAGAAGATGAAACAAATCTACAACGAAGATGAAACAAGTCTACAAAAAAATGAAACAAGTATACAGAGAAGATGAAACAAGTCTGCAAAATATGAAACAAGACTTCAAAAGATGAAACAAGTCTACAAAAAGTGAATCAAGTCTAAAAAACGTGAAACATGAGAACAATAACGACAACGAGAAAGAAAGAAAAACAACGACGAAGAGCGATAACGAAGGCGAGGAAGAACAACGACGAAGAAAAACCGTGATGAAGACGAAGAACGATGGCAACGACGAGGAGAAACAGCGACGAAGATGAAGAACGATAGCGACGACAAGGATGAACAACGACGAAGAACGATAACGACGACGAAGAAGAACGGTGACGAAGAACGATAACGACGGCGAGGAAGAACGGTGACGATAATAACAATAGAGAGGAAGAATGAAAACGAAGAAGATGAAACAAATATACAAAGAAGATGAAACTAGTCTACAAAGAAGATGAAACAAATCTACAAAAGATGAAACAAATCTACAAAAGATGAATCAAGTCTACAAAAATTGAATCAAGTCTACAAAACGTGAAACATGAGAACAATAGTGACAACGAGGAAGAACGAAAAATGACGACGACGAACGAAGAACAACGACGACGAACGAAGAACGAAGAACAACGACAACGACGAGGAAGAAGACGGCGAAGCTGTGGAAGACGAAGAACAACGAATAAGATGGTGATAGTGGTGAAGAACGACAACGAAGAACAACGAAGACGATGAAGAACGGCGGTTTGATTTTTTTTTTTGGAGGAGATGGAGAATTAGGGTTTTTTCTTAACTATTTTTTTTTGTAAAAACTAAAATCTTATATATTAAAGAATTTTTTTTTTTTTAATCATAATGGCATTTTTGTAAATGACATTCGCGTAAATATTTTTTTGTTTCATAATCCTCCTTGTCTATCTCATGTTTTTTATAGTCATTTCGGGTTTATTAGGGTCATTTCAAATCATTTTCACCAAGAATAATCCACATATGGTTACCTAATATTTCTAAAACTCCTTATGTAGTATACCTTACTATAGGTTTTTAAACTGAAATATTATTTTTAATTTAAATAAAATATCAAACTAAACTAAAAATCCTTAAGAAATCTTTAAAATACACCGTTGACAATGTCTTGTAGGTCACGTTACACCATTTAATCCGCAAAGTCTTTTCTCCTTGTGTGTTTCTCCTCAACACTTATGAAACATCTAACAACGCATATTCTAGGACTCTAAACCAAGTTTCATGCAACATGAGTTCTTATTAGTGCCTCAATGATCTTTGTACAAGTTTCACGAACTTATGAAACATCTAAAAACGCATATTCTATAACTCTAAACCAAGTTTAATTCAGCATGAGTGCTTACTAGAGCCTCAATGATCGTTGTACAAGTTTCACAAACATACGAAAAATCTAACAACGTGATTCTAGGACTCTAAATCAAGTTTCATGCAACATGAGTTCTTATAAGTGTCTTAATGATCTTTGTACAAGTTTTGGAAACTTATGAAACATCTAACAACAAATATTATAGGACTCTTATCCAAGTTTCATGCAACATGAGTTTTTATTAGTGCCTCAATGATCGTTCTACAAGTTTCACAAACTTATAAAAAATCTACCAACGCATATTCTAGGACTCTAAACAAAGTTTCATGCAACATGAGTTCTGGTAAGTACTTCAATGATCTTTGTACAAGTTTCACAAACTTACGAAACATCTAACAACACATATTATAGGACTCTAAACCAAGTTTCATGCAACATGAGTTCTTATAAATGCCTTAATGATCGTTGTACAAGTTTCACAAACTTATAAATTATCTAACAACGCTTATTCTAGGACTTTAAACCAAGTTTAATGCAACATGAGTTCTTATTAGTGCCTCAATGATTGTTGTACAAGTTTCAAAAACTTACGAAACATCTAACAACATGATTCTAGGACTCTAAACAAAGTTTCAGGGAACATTAGTTCTTATAAGTGCCTCAATTATCTTTGTACAAGTTTCACAAATTTACGAAACATCTAACAACGTGATTCTAGGACACTAAACCAAGTTTCATGCAACATGAGTTCTTGTAAGTGTCTCAATGAACTTTGTACAAGTTTCACAAACATACGAAACATCTAACAACGTGATTCTAGGACTCTAAACCAAGTTTCAGTTGAGTTCTTATAAGTGCCTCAATGATCTTTGTACAAGTTTCACAAACTTACAAAACATCTAACAAAGCATAATCAAGGACTTTAAGTCAAGTTTCATGCAACATGAGTTCTTATTATAAGTGTCTCAAAGATCGTTTTACAAGTTTCACAAACTTTAAAACATCTACCAACGCATATTCTAGGACTCTAAACCAATTTTTATACAACATGAGTTCTTATAAGTGTCTCAATGATCTTTGTACAAGTTTTATAAACATACGAAACATCTAACAACGTGATTCTAGGACTCTAAACCAAGTTTCATGAAACATGAGTGCTTGTAAGTGGCTCAATGATCTTTGTACAAGTTTCACAAACTCGTGAAACATCTAAAAACTCATATTCTAGAACTGTAAACCAAGTTTCATGCAACATGAGTTCTTATTAGTGCCTCAGTGATCGTTGTACAAGTTTCACAAACTTATAAAACATCTACCAACACATATTCTAGTACTCTAATCCAAGTTTCAAGCAACATGAGTGCTTATTAGTGCCTCAATGATTGTTGTACAAGTTTCATAAACATATAAAACCTCCAATTAACAACGCATATCCTAGGACTCTAAACCAAGTTTTATACAACATGAGTGCTTATTAGTGGCTCAATGAGCTTTTTACAAGTTTCACAAACTTACGAAACATTTAAAAATGTGATTCTAGGACTCTAAACAAAGTTTAATGCAACATAAGATCTTATAAGTGCCTCAATGATCTTTGTACATGTTTCACGAACTTATGAAACATCTAACAACGCATAATGAAGGACTCTAAACCAAGTTCCATGCAACATGAGTTCTTATAAGTTTCTCAATGATCGTTATACAAGTTTCACGGACTTACGAAAAATATAACAACGTTATTTTACGACTCTAAACTAAATTTCATGCAACATGAGTTCTTATAAGTGTCTCAATGATCTTTGTACAAGTTTCACGAACTTACGAAATATCTAACAACGTGATTCTATGACTCTAAACCAAGTTTCATGCAACATGCGTTCTTATAAGTACCGCAATGATATTTGTACAAGGTTCACAAATTTATGATGAGGTCGAAGTTTAACCTCAATCACATACAACAATTTGTGGATTTTACAACCTCAAGTGCAATGCACAAGTTGTTGTAGTAATATAATGATTGAATCCACAAGGAGATGAACAAAAGCAATGAGAATACAAGAACGTAGCTTAGAATAGACCTATCAAATAACATTGTTTTGTAACCAAACTATATCTAAGGCAATAAAATAAAAGTCAACTTAAAGACAACTAATCGACAAATAACTAAAACTAAGCTAAACAAGATAAATCATGGATCTTGGGGTTAAGATCATTGGTTTTGGATGGATGGAATCAAACTAGTGACACTAAGACTAACAAAGGAGATGACTTTCTAGAACAAGGATCACTAATTTAGATTAGATCACTTCCATGACTCAAATCCATTCTCTAATCATAAAAACCACAAATCTTCCAATCGAGCCTAGATGATTAGAGATCATTAAATATAAGTCCTTAAAAGTCCATCTTAAACCTTAGACATCAACTTCCATTGGCTAAGCATACAAGACTAACAAGAGATTTGGACTGATATTTCATCGAACACCTTCCGGGCATGAAACATCCTCTAAGTACCAAGCTAGATTAGCTACTTCTATCTTAGTATTAAACATATCTAATGTTATAGAAACCATAACCTAACATCATAAACATCACTAACGATCATCTATCATCATAACCTATAGAAACCCCAAGACCCAAGAGATGACTACTCACTATTCATAACAAGAAATAAGCTAGAGATTAAAGATAAATACATGATTAAAAGATATTAAAAGATTAAAGACAAAAAGTATCTGATTAAAACTTAAATGAACCTCAAAGGTTTTCAAAAAGTGGCTAAAAACTTAGAGAGAATAAGGGATGTTTATCCACTTAAACCCAAGTAGTATTTATAGGGAACTATGAGAGAACCGGGTCAACCCGGGACAAACCGGTCAACCCGGATAAAATAAATGAGTAGCGCAGGACCTAGCGGTATGATCCAGCGGTTTGGTGACCACTGAAATGAACATCCGCGAGCAGTTCTTCTCGTGTCTTCTTTGACGGTCTTCTCTAACTGTTTGGTGACCGCCGGTTTCGTCATCCACAACCTCGTCTCTTCGCGTCATTTCCGGTGGCTTCGTCTAGCGGTTTGGACCCCTCGCTTCTTTACTTCAACTCCTTTAGACTCTTTGAACTTCTCCTAAGCTCCCCTTAACTCCATTTAGCTCCTTAGTACCTAAAATGCATGATATAATGCACAAAAGACATAAAAACTAACTAAGACTCTATCTTAGACTAAATATAGAAAATAAGCTAATTAATGCATTAAACTAAACGAAATATGCAACTAAGGTCCTAAAATGCTATGAAAATACATGTTTAAAACACCTAAAATACACACTCATCAACTTACGAAACATATAACAATGCATATTCTAGGATTCTAAACCAAGTTTCATGCAACATGAGTTCTTATAAGTGCTCAATGATATTTGTACAAATTTCACAAACTTACGAAACATCTAACAACGTGATTCTAGAACTCGAAACCAAATTTCATGCAACATGAGTAATTCTAAGTTCCTCAATGATCTTTGTATAAGTTTCACAAACTTATGAAACATCTAACAACGAATATTATAGGAATCTAAACCAAGTTTCGTGCAACATGAGTTCTTATAAATGCATCAATGATCTTTGTACAAGTTTAAACAAACTTACGAAACATCTAACAACGTGATTCTAGGACTATAAACTAATTTTCATGCAACATGAGTTCTTATAAATGTCTCGATGATCTTTGTACAAGTTTCACAAACTTATGAAACATCTAACAATGCATAATGAAGGACTCTAAAAAAAGTTTCATGCAACATGAGTTCTTATAAGTGTCTCAACGATCTTTGTACAAGTTTCACAAACATACGAAAAATCTAACAACGTTATTCTACGATTCTAAAACAAGTTTCATGCAACATGAGTTCTTATAAGTGCCTCAATGATCGTTTTACAAGAGTCACGAACTTATGAAACATCTAACAACGCATATAGTAGGACTCTAAACCAAGTTTAATGAAACATGAGTTCTTGTAAGTGTTCAATGATCTTTGTACAAGGTTCACATACTTACGAAAAATCTAACAACGCATATTGTAAGACTCTAAACCAGGTTTCCTGCAACATGAGTGCATGTAATTGTTTCAATGTTCTTTGTACAAGTTTCACAAACTTACGAAACATCTAACAACGTCATTCTACTACTCTAAACCACATTTCATGCAACATGAGTTATTATTGGTGGCTCAACGATCTTTGTACAAGTTTGACAAACTTATGAAACATCTAACAACACATATTCTAGGACTATATACCAAGTTTCATTCAATATGAGTTCTTACAACTGCCTCAATGATCTTTGTACAAGTTTTACGAACTTACAAAACATCTAACAACGTGATTCTAGGACTTTAAACCAAGTTTCATGCAACATGAGTTCTTATAAGTGCCTCAATGATCTTTGTACAGGTTTCACAAACATATGAAACATCTAACAACACATATTCTAAGACTCTAAACCAAATTTCATGCGACATGAGTTCATATAAGAGCCTCAATGATCTTTGTACAAGTTTCACAAACTTACGTAACATCTAACAACGTGATTATAGGACTCTAAACCAATTTTCATGCAACATGAGTACTTATAATTACCTCAATGATCTTTGTACATGTTTCACAAACTTATGAAACATCTAACAACGCATAATGAAGGACTCTAAACCAAGTTTCATGAAACATGAGTTCTTATAAGTGTCTCAACGATCTTTGTACAAGTTTCATAAACATACAAAACATCTAACAAAGTTATTCTACGACTCTAAACCAAGTTTCATGCAACAAGAGTTCTTAACGTGCATCAATGATCTTTGTACAAGTTTCACGAAATTTTGAAACATCTAACAACGCAGATTGTAGGACTCTAAACCAAGTTAGAAACATGAGTGCTTGTAAGGGTTTCAATGATCTTTGTACAAGTTTCACACACTTACGAAACATCTAACAACGCATATTGTAAGGCTCTAAACCAGGTTTCATGCAACATGAGTGCTTGTAAGTGTTTCAATGTTCTTTGTACAAGTTTCACAAACTTACGAAACATCTAACAACATTATTCTACGACAACATATTCTAGGACTCTAAACCAAGTTTCATGCAACATGAGTTCATATAAGTGTCTCAATGATATTTGTACAAGTTTTACAAACTAACGAAACATCTAACAACATCATTTTAGGACTCTAAACCAAGTTTCATGCAACATGAGTTCTTATTAGTGCCTTAATGATCTTTGAACAAGTTTCACAAACTTACGAAACATCTAACAACGTTATTCTACGACTCTAAACCAAATTTCATGTAACATGAGTTCTTATTAGTGTCTCAATGATATGTGTACAAGTTTCACGAACTTACGAACACATCTAACATCATGATTCTATGACTCTAAACAAAGTTTCATGCAAAATGAGTGCTTATAGTTCCTAAATGATTGTTGTGCAAATTTGAAAATTTACGAAACATCTAACAACACATATTCAAGGACTCTAAACCAAGTTTCATGCAACATGAGTTCTTATTAGTGCCTCAATAATCTATGTACAAATTTCAAAAACTTCAAAATTATCTTCCAACGTATATTCTAGTACTCTAAACCAAATTTCATGCAACATGAGTTCTTATAAATGTCTCACTGATCTTTGTACAACTTTCACAAACTTACGAAACATCTAAAACACATATTCTAGAACTCTAAAACAAGTTTCATGAAACATGAGTTCTCATTAGTGCCTCAGTGATCATTGTACAAGTTTCAAAAACTTATAAAACATCTACCAACACATATTCTATCACTCTAAACCAACTTTCATGCAAGATGAGTGCTTATTAGTGCCTCAGTGATCGTTGTACAAGTTTCACAAACATAAAAAACATCTGACAACACTTATTCTAGGAGTCTAAACCAAATTTCATGCAACAAGGATTCTTATAAGTGTTTCAATGATGTTTTATCAAGTTTCACAAACTTACAAAACATCTAACAACGTGATTCTAGGACTTTAAACCAAGGTTCATGCAAAATGAGTTCTTATAAGTGCCTCAATGATCTTTGTACAAGTTTCCCAAACATATGAAACATCTAACAACGTGATTCTAGGACTTTAAACCAAGTTTCATGCAACATGAGTTCTTATAAGTGCCTCAATGATCTTTGTACAAGTTTCACGAACTTACGAAACATCTAACATCATGATTCTAGGACTCTAAACCAAGTTTCATGCAACATGAGTGCTTATAGTTCCTCAATGATCATTGTGCAAATTTCAAAAACTTCTAAAACATCTACCAACGCATATTCTAGGACTCTAAATGGCGCAGCGTATCAACAGTAACTCAACTCAATCTAGGGATTTAGATTTAAATCTCTAGAGACCTGACTTCTTGTATCGAAGAATTTAGTCAGATTCGATGTAAGGCTCTCGTATTGATGACAAAATCGAATCAATGCAAGGCTTTAGGGAAAACTCTAGGTTAATATTATTCCAAATCTAATTATCAAAGCCAACTTACAATCCTTTATATAGGAATTAAGGGACAATTTATAATAACCTAACTCTTATAAAAAATAGGAAAACTAATAAAAATAGGAAAACTAATAAAAGGAAAACATAAAAATAAAAGGAAATATTCTAAAAGGTTTTCGCTGAAGGATTAGGAGAGGAGCTGACGAGGAATTCTGTTTCTCGGGTAAGGAAGGTTGGAGAGTGAAGTTTCGGTTGTTGTAACGCAAGCTATAAGTGTTGAGAAAACCATCGTGTTGTATGCGATGATCAAATATCCAGGGTCGACCCAAGAGTAGGTGACAAACGTCCATAGGCGCAACGTCGCACTGAACTTGATCCTTGAATGTACCACCAATGGAAAAAGAAACCAACACGCGACGAGTGATGGTCATGTCTCCCTTCTTGTCTAACCATGCTAGCTTATAAGGACAAGGATGGAGTTCTGTGTTCAATTTAAGCTTGTTGACCACGTCTTCTGCAATCACGTTTTCGCTACTACCTGAATCAATTATAAATTTGCACACCTTGCCTGCAATAGTACATTTAGAATGAAACAGGTTATGTCGTTGAGGGTTCTCATCAGTGTGGCGTGGTGCTAAACAGACACGTCGAACCATTAATCATGGCCCATGATCTGCGATAAGATCCTCTGTTTCTTCACTAGGTTTCGTTTCTTCTTCATCGTAGATGACCTCTACATCATTGATAGTTGCATCAATGAGAAGACCCCTGCGGTTTCTTTTTGGACAATTGGCTTGGCGATGGCCAATCTTGCCGCAAGCAAAACAATGAAGTGAAGCTGGTCTGAAATTTGATTTGTCTTGAACAGGTATGAGGGCAATCTCCGTTTGTTGTGGTTGTAACGTTTCAGTGGTGGTTGTGTGTTGTTGTTGTTGTTGGGTAGGACGATTGGGACGAGAGGCTGACCAAGAAAAAGTGCTTCTTGTCTGTGTTTCAATGGTGAGAGCTTGCTGGTGAGCTTCTGACAACGTTAATGGGTTAAACAAATTGACGGTGTGTTGTATTTGTTGGCAAAGACCGGCAGTGAATCGAGCAACCAATTGTCTTTCAGAATCTTGAAGATCCACCCTCGTAAGAAGAAAGAAAAATTCGGTGGAATATTCAACAACTGATCGAGTTCCTTGACGAATATTGTGTAAACGTTGGAACATGAGCTAGTCGTAGTTGAATCGCAAGAATGTTTTTTTGAGCTTCGTCTTTAATTTTTCCCAGGCGAGAATTTTAGGTTTCCCGAGGCGAGCCCGATTTTTTTTTAATTGTGTCCACCAAGCCGCTGCTCGTCCGCGAAAACGCATTGTTAGAACCGGGACACAGAGCTCCATTGGTGCTCTCTTGAACTCAAGAATTTCTTCTACGGTGACCATCCAATCGAGTAGTTCTTCAGCTGATGAATTACCATGGAACTCAGGTATCTCTGTTTTGAAACCTTTTTCCCATTGAAAATCATCATTACTTCTTTGGTCGTCATTACGTGCAATTGCACGGTTATTACGGAGAGGTGCGAAGGGGTTATCATCGGTTGTTGCAAACGGGTCTGCTTCGTCTTCTTCGTCATCTTTGTTCTCTTGTTCATTGTTGTCGTAAACTGGTGGTTGTGGACGTTGAACATTAAGGTTTTGGAGTGCGATGGTGATCGTTGCCATCTGGGCTTGAAGCTCAGCGATGGCGGCGCGGGTGATTTCTGCTTCGGTTCGTACAGGTTCTCGACGAAGTCTAGCCATGGTGGCCGGAAAAAAAAATTCGAGGAGCGTAGCAAAGCTCTGATACCAACCTGGCGCAGCGTATCAACGGTAACTCAGCTCAATCTAGGGATTTAGATTTAAATCTCTAGAGACCTGACTTCTTGTATCGAAAAATTTAATCAGATATGATGCAAGGCTCTTGTATTGATGACAGAATCGAATCAATGCCAGGCTTTAGAGAAAACTCTAGGTTAATATTATTCCAAATCTAATTATCAAAGTCAACTTACAATCCTTTATATAGGAATTAAGAGACGGTTTATAATAACCTAACTCTTATAAAAAAATAGGAAAACTAATAAAAGGAAAACATAAAAATAAAAGGAAATATTCTAAAAGTTTGAAATAGAAATCTAGTAGCTTTGCGGTAAAGGTATTATGATGCTACATCACTAAACCAAGTTTCAAAAACTTACAAAACATCTAAAAGGACATATTCTAGAACTCTAAAACAAGTTTCATGAAACATGAGTTCTTATTAGTGCCTCAGTGATCATTGTACAAGTTTCACAAACTTATAAAACATCTACCAACACATATTCTAGGACTCTAAACCAACTTTCATGCAACATGAGTGCTTATTAGTGCCAAAATGATTGTTGTACAAGTTTCACAAACATAAAAAATATCTGACAACACTTATTCTAGGAGTCTAAACCAATTTTCATGCAACAAGAGTTCTTATAAGTGTCTCAATGATCTTTTATCAAGTTTCACAACCTTACAAAACATCTAACAACGTGATTCTAGGACTCTACACCAAGGTTCATGCAAAATGAGTTCTTATAAGTGCCTCAATGATTTTTGTACAAGTTTCCCAAACAAATGAAACATCTAACAACTCATATTCTAGGACTCTAAACCAAGTTTCATGCAACATGAGTTCTTATTAGTGCCTCAATGATCGTTGTACAAGTTTCACAAACTTATAAAACATCTACCAACATATATTTTAGGACTCTAAACCAAATTTCATCCGAAATTAGTTGTTATAAGAGCATCAATGATTTTTGTACAAGTTTCACAAACTTACGAAACATCTAACAACGTGATTCTAGGACTCTAAACCAATTTTCATTCAACATGAGTTCTTATATAAGTTCCTCAATGATCTTTGTAGAAGTTTCACGAACTTATGAAACATCTAACAACGTATAATGAAGGACCCTAAACAAAGTTTCATGCAACATGAGTTCTTATAATTCTCTCAATGATCTTTGTACAAGTTTCAGAAACATACAAAACATCTAACAACGTTATTTTACGACTATAAACCAAGTTTCATGCAACATGAGTTCTTATAAGTGCATCAATGATCGTTGTACAAGTTTAACAAACTTTTGAAATATCTAACAACGCAGATTGTAGGACTCTAAACCAAGTTTTATGAAACATGAGTGCATGTAAGGGTTTCAATGATCTTTGTACAAGTTTCACAAACTTACGAAACATCTAACAACGCATATTGTAAGACTCTAAACTAGGTTTCATGCAACATGAGTGCTTGTAAGTGTTTCAATGTTCATTATGGCACTTATAAGAACTCATATTCTACGACTCTAAACCAATTTTCATGCAAGATGAGTTCTTATTAGTGCCTCAATGATCGTTGTACAAGTTTGAAAAACTTATGAAACATCTAACAACACATATTCTAGGACTTTATACCAAGTTTCATTCAACATGAGTTCTTACAAGTACCTTAATGATCTCTGTACAAGTTTTACGAACTTACGAAACATCTAACAACGTGATTCTAGGACTCTAAACCAAGTTTCATGCAACATGAGTTCTTATAAGTGCCATAATGATCTTTTTACAAGTTTCACCAACTTATGAAACATCTAACAACGCATAATGAAGGACCCTAAAAAAAGTTTCATGCAAAATGATTTCTTATAAGTTTCTCAATGATCTTTGTACAAGTTTCACAAACATACGAAACATCTAAAAACGTTATTCTACGACTCTAAATCAAGTTTCATGCAACATGAGTTCTTATAAGTGCCTCAATGATCGTTGTACAAGTTTCACTAACTTATGAAATATCTAACAACACATATTGTAGAACTCTAAACCAAGTTTCATGTAACATGAGTGCTTGTAAGTGTCTCAATGATCTTTGTACAAGTTTCAAAAACTTACGAAACATCAAACAACGCATATTGTAGGACTCTAAACCAGGTTTCACGAAACATGAGTGCTTGTAAGTGCTTCAATGTTCTTTGTAAAATTTTTACGATCTTATGAAACATCTAAAAACGCATATTCTAGAACTCTAAACCAAGGTTGATGCAACATGACTACTTATTAGTGCCTCAATGATCTTTATACAAGTTTCTCAAACTTATAAAACATCTACAACAACATATTCTAGGACTCTAAACCAAGTTTCATGCAACATGAGTTCATATAAGTGTCTCAATGATATTTGTACAAGTTTTACAAACTAACGAAACATCTAACAACGTCATTTTAGGACTCTAAACCAAAATTTAATGCAACATGAGTTCTTATTAGTGCCTTACTGATCTTTGCACAAGTTTCACAAACTTACGAAACATCTAACAACGTTATTCTACGACTATAAACCAAATTTCATGCAACATGAGTTCTTATAAGTGCCTCAATGATATTTGTACAAGTTTCACGTACTTACGAAATATCTAACATCATGATTCTAGGACTCTAAACCAAGTTTCATGCAACATGAGTGCTTATAGTTCCTCAATGATCGTTGTGAAAATTTCACAAACTTACGAAACATCTAACAACACATATTCAAGGACTCTAAACCAAGTTTCATGCAACATGAGTTCTTATTAGTGCCTTAATAATCTATGTACAAGTTTCACAAACTTCTTAAACATCTACCAACGCATATTCTAGGAATCTAAACCAAGTTTCATGCAACATTATGTTACATGTTGATTGTTGAGTTATATAGCACTGATTGAAAACGGACCTAGGACTTAGAGGATTCAACTACTTGCTTGTTCATTTGTTATATGTATAGGCTTGCATGATAATTAGTATGTTTATATGACCACTATGGACGGCGGTGCCGAGACGAGCGGTTAGACATGCTATTTTAGTATTACCTGAGTTAGCGGGGTCTAGAGTCGGGGGTCGGTGCTAATGTTCTTGTGGGTGAAGGTACTGGGACGAGCTGCCAAGTCAGTTGCTTGACGTGATACGAGGTGCGTAGTTGTGAGGTCGGGTAACACAGTCGATCTGTTACCCGTCGCCCATAGGGATCGATAAATTGTCTCCGGGCGGTTTTCTGGTCACTTAAGCCACATAGGTCGTTTAGTGTATATTGAACACCTTAGGTGTATGATTGATGTTTATAATTTTGTTATTAGGTCATGGTTAGGTTTATATTCATGTTCTTCTATATACGCGTATAGAGTTTCCCCTCACTAAGTGACTTCCCTATCACTCATTCAACATGAGTTCTTACAAAGACCTCAATGATCTTTGTACAAGTTTTACGAACTTACGAAACATCTAAAACCGTGATTCTAGGACTCTAAACCAAGTTCCATGCAACATGAGTTCTTATAAGTGCCTCAATGATCTTTTTACAAGGTTCACGAACTTACGAAACATCTAACAACGCATATTCTTGGATTCTAAACCAAGTTTCATGCAACATGAGTTCTTATAAGTGTCTCAATCTTTGTACAAGTCTCAAAAACTTACGAAACATCGAACAACGTGATTCTAGGACTCTAAACCAAGTTTCATGCAACATGGGTTCTTATAAGTGCCTCAATGATCTTTGTACATGTTTCACAAACATATGAAACATCTAACAACACATATTCTAAGACTCTATACCAAGTTTCATGCAACATGAGTTCTTATTAGTGCCTCAATGATCGTTGTAAAAGTTTCACAAACTTATAAAACATCTAGCAACATATGGTCTAGGACTCTAAACCAAATTTCATGCGACATAAGTTCATATAAGAGCCTCAATGATCTTTGTAAAAGTTTCACAAACTTACGAAACATCTAACAACGTGATTATAGGACTCTAAACCAATTTTCATGCAACATGAGTACTTATAATTACCTCAATGATCTTTGCACAAGTTTCACAAACTTATGAAACATCTAACAACGCATAATGAAGGACTCTAAACCAAGTTTCATGAAACATGAGTTCTTATAAGTGTCTCAACGATCTTTGTACAAGTTTCACAAACATACAAAACATCTAACAACGTTATTCTACGACTTTAAACCAAATTTCATGAAACATGAGTTCTTAACATGCATCAATGATCTTTGTAGAAGTTTCACGAACTTTTGGAACATCTAACATCCCAGATTGTAGGACTCTAAACCAAGTTTCATGAAACATGAGTGCTTGTAAGGGTTTCAATGATCTTTGTACAAGTTTCACAAACTTACGAAACATCTAACAACACATATTGTAAGACTCTAAACCAGGTTTCATGCAATATGAGTGCTTGTAAGTGTTTCAATGTTCTTTGTACAAGTTTCACAAACTTACGAAACATCTAACAATATTATTCTACGACAACATATTCTAGGACTCTAATATGCAACATAAGTTCATATAAGTGTCGACAATTTGTACATATTCAAACTAGGACTCTAAACCAAGTTTCATGCAACGTCATTTTAGGACTCTAAACCAAGTTTCATGCAACATGAGTTCTTATTAGTGCCTTGATGATCTTTGTACAAGTTTCACAAACTTACGAAACATCTAACAACATTATTCTACGACTCTAAACCAAATTTCATGTAACATGAGTTCTTATAAGTGCCTCAATGATCTTTGTACAAGTTTCACGAACTTACGAAACATCTAACATCATGATTCTAGGACTCTAAACAATGTTTCATGCAAAATGAGTGCTATTAGTTCCTCAATGATCGTTGTGCAAATTTCAAAATTTACGAAACATCTAATAACACATATTTAAGGACTCTAAACCAAGTTTCATTCAACATGAATTCTTATTAGTGCCTCAATAATCTATGTACAAGTTTCACAAACTTCTAAAATATCTACCAACGTATATTCTAGGACTCTAAACCAAGTTTCATGCAACATGATTTCTTATAAGTGTCTCACTGATCTTTGTACAACTTTCACAAACTTACGAAACATCTAAAAACACATATTCTAGAACTCTAAAACAAGTTTCATGAAACATGAGTTCTTATTAGTGCCTCAGTGATCATTGTACAAGTTTTACAAATTTATAAAACATCTACCAACACATATTCTATCACTCTAAACCAACTTTCATGCAACATGAGTGCTTGTTAGTGCCTCAATGATTGTTGTACAAGTTTTACAAACATATAAAACATCTGACAACACTTATTCTAGGAGTCTAAACCAAGTTTCATGCAACAAGGGTTCTTATTAGTGTTTCAATGATCTTTTATCAAGTTTCACAAACTTACAAAACATCTAACAACGTGATTCTAGGACTTTAAACCAAGGTTCATGCAAAATGAGTTCTTATAAGTGACTCAATGATCTTTGTACAAGTTTCCCAAACATATGAAACATCTAACAACGCATATTCTAGGACTCTAAACAAAGTTTCATGCAACATGAGTTCTTATTAGTGCCTCAATGATCGTTGTACAAGTTTCACAAACTTATAATACATCTACCAACATATATTCTAGGACTCTAAACCAAATTTCATCCGACATGAGTTGTTATAAGAGCATCAATGATCTTTGTACAAGTTTCACAAACTTACGAAACATCTAACAACGTGATTCTAGGAATCTAAACCAATTTTCATGCAACATGAGTTCTTATAAGTTCCTCAATGATCTTTGTACAAGTTTCATGAACTTAAGAAACATCTAACAACGCATAATGAAGAACCCTAAACAAAGTTTCATGCAACATGAGTTATTATTAGTTTCTCATTGATCTTTGTACAACTTTCACAAACATACAAAACATCTAACAATGTTATTCTACGACTCTAAACCAAGTTTCATGCAACATGAGTTCTTATAAGTGCCTCAATGATCGTTGTACAAGATTCACTAACTTATGAAATATTTAACAACACATATTGTAGGACTCTAAACCAAGTTTCATGTAACATGAGTGCTTGTAAGTGTCTCAATGATCTTTGTACAAGTTTCACAAACTTACGAAACATCTAACAACGCATATTGTAGGACTCTAAACCAGGTTTCACGCAACATGAGTGCTTGTAAGTGCCTCAATATTCTTTGAAAAAGTTTTACGATATTATGAAATAAAAACGCATACTCTAGGACTTTAAACCAAGTTTGCTGCAACATGACTACTTATTAGTGCCTCAATGATTTTTATACAAGTTTCGCAAAGTTATAAAACATTTACAACAACATATTCTAGGACTCTAAACCAAGTTTTATGCAACATGAGTTCATATAAGTATCTCAATGATATTTGTACAAGTTTTACAAACTATCGAAACATCTAACAACGTCATTTTAGGGCTCTAAGTTTCATGCAACATGAGTTCATATTAGTGCCTTAATGTTCTTTGAACAAGTTTCACAAACTTATGAAACATATAACAACTTTATTCTACGACTCTAAACCAAATTTCATGCAACATGAGTTCTTATAAGTGCCTCAATGATCTTTCTACAAGTTTCACGAACTTACGAAACATCTATCATCATGATTCTAGGACTCTAAACCAAGTTTCATGCAACAGGAGTGCTTATAGTTCCTCAATGATCTTTTTGAAAATTTCACAAACTTACGAAACATCTAACAACACATATTCAAGGACTCTAAATCAAGTTTCATGCAACATGAGTTCTTATTAGTGCCTTAATAATCTATGTACAAGTTTCACAAACTTCTAAAACATCTACCAACGCATATTCTAGAACTATAAATAAAGTTTCATGCAAAATGAGTTTTTATAAGTGTCTCACTGATCTTTCTACAAGTTTCAAAAACTTACAAAACATCTAAAAACACATATTCTAGAACTCTAAAACAAGTTTCATGAAACATGAGTTCTTATTAGTTCCTCAGTGATCATTGTACAAGTTTCACAAACTTATAAAACATCTACCAACACATATTCTATGGATCTAAACCAACTTTCATGAAACATGAGTGCTTATTAGTGCCTCAATGATCGTTGTACAAGTTTCACAAACATATAAAATATCTGACAACACTTATTCTAGGATCTAAACCAAGTTTCACGCAACAATAGTTCTTATAAGTGTCTCCATGATCTTTTATCAAGTTTCACAAACTTACAAAACATCTAATAACGTGATTCTAAGACTCTACACCAAGGTTCATGCAAAATGATTTCTTATAAGTGCCTCAATGATCTTTGTACAAGTTTCCCAAACAAATGAAACATCTAACAACGCATATTCTAGGACTCTAAACCAAGTTTCATGCAACATGAGTTCTTATTAGTGCCTCAATGATCGTTATACAAGTTTCACAAACTTATAAAACATCTACCAACATATATTCTAGGACTCTAAACCAAATTTCATCCGACATGAGTTGTTATAAGAGCATCAATGATCTTTGTATAAATTTCACAAACTTACGAAACATCTAACAACGTGATTCTAGGAATCTAAATCAATTTTCATGCAACATGAGTTCTTATAAGTTCCTCAATGATCTTTGTACAAGTTTCATGAACTTATGAAACATCTAACAACGCATAATGAAGAACCCTAAACAAAGTTTCATGCAACATGAGTTATTATTAGTTTCTCATTGATCTTTGTACAAGTTTCACAAACATACAAAACATCTAACAATGTTATTCTACGACTCTAAACCAAGTTTCATGCAACATGAGTTCTTATAAGTGCCTCAATGATCGTTGTACAAGATTCACTAACTTATGAAATATTTAACAACACATATTGTAGGACTCTAAACCAAGTTTCATGTAACATGAGTGCTTGTAAGTGTCTCAATGATCTTTGTACAAGTTTCACAAACTTACGAAACATCTAACAACGCATATTGTAGGACTCTAAACCAGGTTTCACGCAACATGAGTGCTTGTAAGTGCCTCAATGTTCTTTGAAAAACTTTTACGATATTATGAAACATCTAAAAACGCATACTCTAGGACTCTAAACCAAGTTTAATGCAACATGACTACTTATTAGTGCCTCAATGATCTTTATACAAGTTTCTCAAAGTTATAAAACATTTACAACAACATATTCTAGGACTCTAAACCAAGTTTTATGCAACATGAGTTCATATAAGTGTCTCAATGATATTTGTACAAGTTTTACAAACTAACGAAACATCTAACAACGTCATTTTAGGGCTCTAAGTTTCATGCAACATGAGTTCTTATTAGTGCCTTAATGATCTTTGAACAAGTTTCACAAACTTATGAAACATATAACAACTTTATTCTACGACTCTAAACCAAATTTCATGCAACTTGAGTTCTTATAAGTGCCTCAATGATCTTTCTACAAGTTTCACGAACTTACGAAACATCTATCATCATGATTCTAGGACTCTAAACCAAGTTTCATGCAACATGAGTGCTTATAGTTCCTCAATGATCTTTTTGCAAATTTCACAAACTTACGAAACATCTAACAACACATATTCAAGGACTCTAAACCAAGTTTCATGCAACATGAGTTCTTATTAGTGCCTTAATAATCTATGTACAAGTTTCACAAACTTCTAAAACATCTAGCAACTCATATTCTAGAACTATAAATCAAGTTTCATGCAACATGAGTTTTTATAAGTGTCTCACTGATCTTTGTACAAGTTTCAAAAACTTACAAAACATCTAAAAACACATATTCTAGAACTCTAAAACAAGTTTCATGAAAAATGACTTCTTATTAGTTCCTCAGTGATCATTGTACAAGTTTCACAAACTTATAAAACATCTACCAACACATATTCTATGGATCTAAACCAACTTTCATGAAACATGAGAGCTTATTAGTGCCTCAACGATCGTTGTACAAGTTTCACAAACATATAAAATATCTGACAACACTTATTCTAGGATCTTAACCAAGTTTCACGCAACAATAGTTCTTATAAGTGTCTCCATGATTTTTTATCAAGTTTCACAAACTTACAAAACATCTAACAACGTGATTCTAAGACTCTACACCAAGGTTCATGCAAAATGATTTCTTATAAGTACCTCAATGATCTTTGTACAAGTTTCCCAAACAAATGAAACATCTAACAACGCATATTCTAGGACTCTAAACCAAGTTTCATGCAACATGAGTTCTTATTAGTGCCTCAATGATCGTTATACAAGTTTCACAAACTTATAAAACATCTACCAACATATATTCTAGGACTTTAAACCAAATTTCATCCGACATGAGTTGTTATAAGAGCATCAATGATCTTTGTATAAATTTCACAAACTTACTAAACATCTAACAACGTGATTCTAGGAATCTAAACCAATTTTCATGCAACATGAGTTCTTATAAGTTCCTCAATGATCTTTGTACAAGTTTCATGAACTTATGAAACATCTAACAACGCATAATGAAGAACCCTAAACAAAGTTTCATGCAACATGAGTTATTATTAGTTTCTCATTGATCTTTGTACAAGTTTCACAAACATACAAAACATCTAACAATGTTATTCTACGACTCTAAACCAAGTTTCATGCAACATGAGTTATTATAAGTGCCTCAATGATCGTTGTACAAGATTCACTAACTTATGAAATATTTAACAACACATATTGTAGGACTCTAAACCAAGTTTCATGTAACATGCGTGCTTGTAAGTGTCTCAATGATCTTTGTACAAGTTTCACAAACTTACGAAACATCTAACAACGCATATTGTAGGACTCTAAACCAGGTTTCACGCAACATGAGTGCTTGTAAGTGCCTCAATGTTCTTTGAAAAACTTTTACGATATTATGAAACATCTAAAAACGCATACTCTAGGACTTTAAACCAAGTTTGATGCAACATGACTACTTATTAGTGCCTCAATGATCTTTATACAAGTTTCTCAAAGTTATAAAACATTTACAACAACATATTCTAGGACTCTAAACCAAATTTTATGCAACATGAGTTCATATAAGTGTCTCAATGATATTTGTACAAGTTTTACAAACTAACGAAACATCTAACAACGTCATTTTAGGGCTCTAAGTTTCATGCAACATGAGTTCTTATTAGTGCCTTAATGATCTTTGAACAAGTTTCACAAACTTATGAAACATATAACAACTTTATTCTACGACTCTAAACCAAATTTCATGCAACATGAGTTCTTATTAGTGCCTCAATGATCGTTATACAAGTTTCACAAACTTATAAAACATCTACCAACATATATTCTAGGACTCTAAACCATATTTCATCCGACATGAGTTGTTATAAGAGCATCAATGATCTTTGTATAAATTTCACAAACTTACGAAACATCTAACAACGTGATTCTAGGACTCTAAACCAATTTTCATGCAACATGAGTTCTTATAAGTTCCTCAATGATCTTTGTACAAGTTTCACGAACTTATGAAACATCTAACAGCACATAATGAAGGACCCTAAACATACTTTCATGCAACATGAGTGTTTATAAGTTTCTCAATGATATTTGTAAAAAGTTTCACAAACATACAAAACATCTATCAACGTGTTATTCTACGACTCTAAACCAAGTTTCATGCAACATGAGTTCTTATAAGTGCATCAATGATCGTTGTACAAGTTTCAAGAACTTTTGAAACATCTAACAACGCAGATTGTAGGACTCTAAGCCAAGTTTCATGAAACATGAGTGCTTATAAGGTTTCAATGATCTTTGTACAAGTTTCACAAACTTACGAAACATCTAACAACGCATATTGTAAGACTCTAAACCAGGTTTCATGCAACATGAGTGCTTGTAAGTGTTTCAATGTTCTTTGTACAAGTTTCACAAACTTAGGAAACATCTAACAACATTATTCTACGACTCTAAACCAAATTTCATGCAAGATGAGTTCTTATTAGTGCCTCAATGATCGTTGTACAAGTTTGAAAGTTCTTTGTACAAGTTTCACAAACTTAGGAAACATCTAACAACATTATTCTACGACTCTAAACCAAATTTCATGCAAGATGAGTTCTTATTAGTGCCTCAATGATCGTTGTACAAGTTTGAAAAACTTATGAAACATCTAACAACACATATTCTAAGACTCTATACCAAGGTTGATTCAACATGAGTTCTTACAAGTGCCTCAATGATCTTTGTACAAGTTTTACGAACTTACGAAACATCTAACAACGTGATTCTAGGACTCTAAACCAAGTTTCATGTAACATGAGTTCTTATAAGTGCCATAATGATCTTTTTACAAGTTTCACTAACTTATGAAACATCTAACAACGCATAATGAAGGACCCTAAAAAAGTTTCATGCAACATGAGTTCTTATAAGTTTTTCAATGATCTTTGTACAAGTTTCACAAACATACGAAACATCTAATAACGTTATTCTACGACTCTAAACCAAATTTCATGCAACATGAGTTCTTATAAGTGCCTCAATGATCGTTGTACAAGTTTCACTAACATATGAAATATCTAACAACGCATATTGTAGGACTCTTAACAAAGTTTCATTTAACATGAGTGCTTGTAAGTGTCTCAATGATCTTTGTACAAGTTTCAAAAACTTACGAAACATCTAACAACGCGTATTGTAGGACTCTAAACCAGGTTTCACGCAACATGAGTGCTTGTAAGTGCCTCAATTTTCTTTGTAAAAGTTTTACGATCTTATGAAACATCTAAAAACGCATATTCTAGAACTCTAAACCAAGGTTGATGCAACATGACTACTTATTAGTGCCTCAATGATCTTTATACAAGTTTCTCAAACTTATAAAACATCTACAACAACATATTCTAGGACTCTAAACCAAGTTTTATGCAACATGAGTTCATATAAGTGTCTCAATGATATTTGTACAAGTTTTACAAACTAACAAAGCATCTAACAACGTCATTTTAGGACTATAAACCAAGTTTCATGCAACATGAGTTCTTATTTAGTGCCTTAATGATCTTTGAACAAGTTTCACAAACTTACGAAAAATCTAACAACGTTATTCTACGACTCTAAACCAAATTTAATACAACATGAGTTCTTATAAGTGCCTCAATGATCTTTGTACAATTTTCACGAACTTACGAAACATCTATCATCATGATTCTAGGACTCTAAACCAAGTTTCATGCAACATGAGTGCTTATAGTTCCTCAATGATCGTTTTGCAAATTTCACAAAGTTACGAAACATCTAACAACACATATTCAAGGACTCTAAACCAAGTTTCATGCAACATGAGTTCTTATTAGTGCCTTAATAATCTATGTACAAGTTTCACAAACTTCTAAAACATCTACCAACGCATATTCTAGGACTCTAAACCAAGTTTCATACAACATTGTGTTACATGTTGATTGTTGAGTTATTTAGCATTGATTGAAAACGGACCTAGGACTTAGAGGATTCAACTACTTTCTTGTTCATTTGTTATAAGTATAGGCTTGCATGATAATTAGTATGTTTATATGACCACTATGGACGGCGGTGCCGAGACGGGCGGTTAGACATGCTAGTTAGCGGGGTCTAGAGTCGGGCGTCGGTACTAATGTTCTTGTGGGAGGTGACGTGGGTGAAGGTACCGGGACGAGCTGCCAAGTCAGCTGCTTGACGTGATACGAGCTGCGTAGTTGTGAGGTCGGGTAATACAGTCGATCTGTTACCCGTCGCCCATAGGGATCGATAAAGCGTCTCCGGGCGGTGTTGTGGGCACTTATGCCACATAGGTCGTTTATGTGTATATTGAACACCTTAGGTGTATGATTGATGATTGTAATTTTGTTATTAGGTCAGGGTTAGGTCTATATTCATGTTCTTCTATATACGCATATAACGTTTCCCCTCACTAAGTGACTTCCCTGTCACTCACCCCTCTCTCTACTTTTGTTGCAGGTGAGCCGAGGCATTAGCTAGTTGTTGCCTAGTTCAGGTCGTTGGAATTTTTCCGCTTTCGTATTCTTTTTTCAGTTTTACTTTTTCTACTCGATCAATCTCTTTTTTAGTTATTGGATAATGTTTAGTTGGAGTTTCTTTTTAATTAATAAGTTGACATTTTCCCTTTATCGAATATTACTTGCATTTAAGATACGTGTGTGACACTCCATTTTTGGTATCAGAGCGAGTTGCCACTCCATTTTTGACCCGAAGGGCCGATCTGGGGGGCCTGGGGAGTTAAAATTAAGAAAAATTGGGTCTTGAAAATCTACTCGTTGATAGGAATCTTAGTGTCGTGTTGATGTCACCATTTCTAGCGAGGTCTAACCTGCGTTTGCTTTTGTTTTTCAGATGTTACGGAGGACACAAAGACGATTCACTCGCTCCCAATTGACCTGATTTGCGGGTGCTGACCCACAGGAAGACATGGGTGAGAGTACCCGTGATGAGAGCGACAGTCAGGATGCAATTCATCGATCTGCCACTCCACTCGTTGAGCAAGACTCTGTACGACATATGGTTGAGGAGGTGACGAGGGAAACCATTCAAGAGGTTGTACGACAGGTTGTCCAAGAGGTTGCTCGTGTAGCCGAACAAGAGGTTGCAAGAGTAGCCGCACGAGAGGTTGCTCGCCAGATGGGTCTTCACGCTACGTAGGCACCACTAGCTCCAGAGGATGAGTAGGCCGGAGACCAGACCGCACTGTTAGAGGAGCTGAGGAGACTCTGTGAGAAGGTCGAGTCCCAGAAGGTTGGGGGTGCACCCCGTGGGGTCGAAGAACCAAGGGGTAACCGCCACACAACAGAGTTCGTAGGACCTCCACCCCTAGCACCGGCTAGAGATAGGGAGGGACCTACTTTTTGGGAAGTAATGCGCCAGATGAAGAACATGGGTTTTGAGGTGTTAAAAGGTATTGAGGACCCCACCGTAGCGGATAATTGGAGAAGAAAGCTTGAGCGCAACTTGGATAACATGAGGTGCCTTGTCGAGTTTCGATTGGACTTGGATGTCCAATATCTGAGGTACGACGCAATGGCATGGTGGGAAGAGGTAGTAGCATGGTGGGAAGGCGTAAGATCGAATACCCCATGGAAGGGACTATGTCCATCATGGAGTATGACCGTGAGTTCAACCGTCTTCGTAGCTTTATCGGACGATACATGGACGAGGAGGAGGTTGTTCAGAGGTTCATGCTCAGGATGCGTGTGGAAATTCATAATCGGTTGTCCAACAGAGACTATCAGGATATGTTAGAGCTGGTGGAGAAGCCTGCCCTGCAAGAGGAGGGTATAGAAAAAGAGGAAAAGCTCAACAATGCCATCCAACCCAAGTCTGCTAAGGTATCCGAGGGGTCAAAGCGATCGGGAGAGTCGTCAGGACCAACGCAGTGCTCACAAAGCCATCGATACTACTATGGACCGTGTCTCAAATGCACTCTATGCGGGCAGACGAGACATTCAACGAGGAATTGTCGATTGCTGCCTAGGGAGGCACAACAGGACCAACCAAACACGGCACCTAGAGTTTGCTATATTTTTGGCCAATCGGGGCATTTTGCAAGGGAGTGTCCTAGGAGGGTACATGAGGTACTTATGCCGCCACCCAAGAGGCAAGCCACTGCCCCGCGAATGCTTGCTACCAGGGGTTGTGATGGAGCTAAGCCAATAACATGTATCACCTCGTAACTATTTTTTATTTTATTTCTTTTCTCTCTCCTCCCTTCCTATTATTGTGTGGGATAAAGTGTTATGTAGGATGGTTTACATCATAATAACTTGTGTAGGATCTGTTGTTGTTGGGGAGATAGAGGTTTTTACGCTATTAGATACAGGAGCTACCCACAACTTTGTCAACCAGATTACATCTAGGAGATGGACCTTCCATGGGTTATTCGAACCCGTAACAAGGAAGATTCAGACATCAGGCAGTGAGAAGATGAGCACAATAGGCACCTATCAAGATGTGTGCATTGTACTATGAGGGGTTGATTTTAGCGGATACCTAGCAGAGATGGATTTGAATCACTACGATGTGATTCTTGGTATGGATTGGTTGACCCGACACCACGTGGCACTCGACTGCTAGAGGGCTAGGGTTCATATCCATAGTGCATAAAGAAAGATCACCTTCCAGGGAGTCCGTTCCAACCTCGGTTTATCCATCATCTCCATGTTGCAGGCGGAGGGGTTGTTAGAGGAAGTCGCAGAGGGCTTTTTAGCCACCATTTTCATCGGGCGAGGTGTTGGGGATATGGACTTGCAAGATATTACCATTGTTGCTGACTATGAGGACGTTTTTGTGGCGTTAAAAGGACCACCGTCGGTGAGAGAGGACGTGTTGACAATTGAGTTGGAGCCAGGGACGACGCCCGGTTTCGCGAGCGCCATACCGACTTGCGCCTGCAGATATGGCCAAGCTAAATAAGCAACTCTACGATCTATTGGACAAGGGGTTTATCAGAACCATCAACTCACCATGGGGAGCTCCTGTTGTATTTGTGAAGAAGAAGGATGGTAGTTTTCGGTTGTGTATCGATTACCGAGGATTGAACAAGGTGACCATTGAGAACAACTACCCCCTACCGCGTATTTACGAGTTACTCGACCAGATGGAAGGTGCTTCCTGGTTCTAGAAGATAGATTTCACATCAGGATACCATCAGATTGCTATAGCAGGTTGGGATGTGCAGAAGACGGCCTTCAGGACACGTTATGGCCAATATGAGTTCGTTGTGATGCCTTTTGGCCTAACTAATGCACCGTCAGCTTTTATGAAACTCATGAACGACGTGTTTCGAGAACACTTGGATAAGTGCGTGATCGTCTTCATTGACGATATATTGATCTACTCTCGGAGCAAGGAAAAACACGCGGAACATTTGCGAATTGTTCTTGCAAAACTAAGGGAGCATAAGTTGTTCGCTAAACTGACTAAGTGTAGTTTTTGGCAGAGGAGGATTGGGTTCCTCGGACACATAGTTTCATAAGCGGGTGTCGAGGTGGATCTTGAGAAGATTACAACGATTACTAAGTGGCCCACGCCTAATAGTCCGAATGAGGTTCGAAGCTTTCTGTGTTTGGCAAGGTACTATCAGTAGTTCGTCGTGGAATTTTCTAGCACAACCAAGCAAATGACAAGATTAACCGACAAGAACGCCAAGTTTGAATGGACAGAAGATTGTAGCCAAAGTTTCGCCAAATTAAAAAGGTTGTTAACAAAGACGCCAGTTCTCGCGCTACCGAGGTTGGGATTGCCATATACAGTATACACGGATGCTTCTGGGACAGGGTTGGGTTGTGTGCTAATGCAGGAAGGACGTGACATTGCATACACATCACGCCAGATAAGACCGCACGAGGCCAATTACCCGAGTCACGATTTAGAGTTAGCTACTATTGTCTTTGCCTTAAAAATCTGGAGGGCATACTTATCTGGGGAGAGGGGGAAGATCCTTACAGACCATCAGAGTTTGAAATACATCTTTACTCAAGGGGATTTAAATCTGAGACAACAAAAGTGGATGGAGCTATTAGCGGACTACAATCTCGAGATCACGTATCATCTCGGAAAGGATAATACCGTCGTCGACGCTCTGAGTAGGCGCAAAAACGATGTATCGGTAGCAAAGGAAGTTCATGTACTCATCGGGTCACTTGCGAGCCTCAGATTGTATGCCACCACTGAGGGGGAGAGTCGGTAGGTAGGAGTCACTAGACCGAGCGGACCTCTTATGGAGGGTGCGAAAAGCTCAAGAAAAGGACAAAGCATTGTTAAAAGAAGTCAAGAAGGAGATCTTGGGTTATCATGTTGCGACGAACGAGACCATCCTATTCAGGAACCGAGTATGTGTCCCTAAGGACGATGATCTAAGGAAGGAGATTCTGCAGGAGGCACACCATTCGAGGTTTTGATACACCCAAGGAACAACAAGATGTATCAAAATCTTAAGCGATACTATCATTGGTCGGGCATGAATAGTGACGTTTCCTAGTTTGTGTCGTGTTGCCAGACATGTCAATTGGTGAAAGAGGAGCATCAGTTGCCGAGTGGGTTAATGCAAGACTTACCCCTAGCAGAGTGGAAGTGGGACATGGTGAATATGGACTTTGTTACTGAGTTACCTACGACGACGGGTGGAGTAGATGCCATTTGGGTTATCGTGGATAGACTCACTAAATCCGCCCAATTTTTGGCTATTAAGAAGTCGTACAGGTCGACAGTCTTAGAAAGGAAGTAAATCGACGTGATTATGCGATTGCATTGTGTACCGGTGAGCATAGTGTCAGACCTGAACTCATCTTGCGAAAACCACCAAGCGATTTTAGCAAGAACTTGTCAACGGTGGTTTGACCTGTTGAAATTCTAGAGCGTCGGGAAAGGGAAAACCACGATAAAATGTTAAAGGAAGTAAAGGTTCGATGGGAGAAGGATGGAGTTAGGGAAGACATTTGAGAGTTTGAAATCAAGATGGTAATGGACTACCCGAAACTTTTTGAGGACGAGATCACGCACCAGAGCCCCGAACTTGGATTCGGGGACCAATCAATTGTTAGTGGGGAAGAGTTGTAACATTCCAGTTTTTGAAGCCCAACAAGGCCCATTTGTCTCTCAAGAAACTCTAGGTAAACACATCATATATATATACCTTGTAGCCTCCTTTTGTTCATCTTCATCAATCCCATAAGCGAACCTCTGCAGAAACACAACCACCGGAGCATCCAACAGACGAGTCGTCGCAGCCACCACCGCACGAATTTTTGTTGACTTTGAACAAATTTTCCCGGGACACTGTATGACCCGTTTTTCGCCCCATTGCAGATCTGTAACCAGTTCAAGCATCCGAGATCCTGAGACCCGTTTAACGCACTAATAAGGTGAGGGGTAGTCCTTACAATTATGATACCTAGGAATGAAAGTCTATTTGTCTGTATAATTTATTCAGTTACATATTGATTGTTGAGTTATTTAGTATTGATTGAAAACGGACCTAGGACTTAAGAGGATTCAACTACTTGCTTGTTCATTTGTTATAAGTATAGACTAGCGGTTATACCGACTATTTGAGTATTACCTGAGTTAGCGGGTTCTAGATCCGGGCGTCGATACTAATGTTCATGTGGGAGGTGACTTGGTCGAAGGTACCGGGACGAGCAACACATAAGCATTTTAAAAAAACTGACTTCGTAAATAATGATTTGAGGATTCCTAAATTGCTTCTTTTTTGGTTGATTTTGCTTATTTGTGTTTGGAACACAATATTTTTGGTAAAGCTAATAAGTCATACTGCCACGCATAGTTTATGCATGGGAAAAGATAATAACCATGAGTTATCATCCACTTTATTAACTCATATCGAATTTGACACGTATTAATCAAACTACTTGTGGATACGTGTATACAAAGCTCCAAGTCTAGTTTGCATGAGGCATGCTGAAATGCTAAATACTTTAAATCCTCTTATCCTCTCTTATAACATTTTCATACACCTAGTTACCAAAAAAAAGATACAAAGTGGTTTCGTGTTGATGCTTTAATAAATACGCCTACATATTTTCCGATGGTGAGATCATATGTGCTGGATTCAGAAAAGACTTTAAAACATCCTAAACGTCTTGACCTTTGTAGTGGTTTGTCAAATCAATCTCACTTCATTTACTCAACCCATCAAGAGAAACTTCAGGTACAATGTCCTTGTCCAAATATATTCTATGTGATCAATCAAAGAAAACACAGGTCATGTAATTGGTAATGGATGGTTCAAGGTCAAAGTTTACGAGGTTGTTATAGCAGCTCATCCTCCGAATAAGAGCCATATCTTTGTCTTGCTTAGAAACAATAAGTTCATTGTATTGATGCCTTTGAGGAGAGGAGGATGGAGAAAATAAGCTAGAAATCACATGAAGACGATGAAGGTAACTCTGGTGGCTCACGTCACTCTTACTAACCACATAAGTTGACTTCATTTTTTTTGGCATGTGTCTTTGCTAACTGCTAGCTTTTGTAATTGTTTTTTTTTCATTTTTTGTTCTTTTTATGTTCTCTTTTTATGTGACGTATTATTCGTAACTATTATTTGGCGAGATCCAATGATCTTAGGAGTTCAAAAAATTTTAAAATATTTTTGTGTATTTCATATATATATATATGTATTTTGTCTAATAAAAAAGATTAGTCACATATTTTCAAAAAGTAATAACATATTAACTCATTTAAGTTTTAATGTATTATTATATTAATAATAATAATACAATAAAACTTGAATTTAAAACCTAAACACCAAATAGTCAAATACTATTCAAAAAATTGTTAAACAGTGAACACAAACATTAAAAGTTAAAATTCTAACTCCTAACCACCAAAAATTACCCTAAATTACGAGATTATGAACCCAAATATATATTAAAAGTTAATAATATATACCATAAATTATAAAACACTAGACTAAAACATTAAAATTTCAAACTTTAAACCCTAGACACCAAAGTTGATACCCTAAATTTTAAAATAGTGAGCCCAAACATTAAAAATAAAAATTATAAACCCTAAACTCCAAAATTATACCATCATTTGCAAAACAGTAAACCTAAACATTAAAAGTTAATATTATATAACCCTACACATCTATATAATTATTTGAGAAATTCTCAAAACTACACCCTTTCATCCATTCTTTTACAAAACTCTACCTAATTTAATTTTTTCTTAAAATTACACCATTTCAAAAAACTAAAAGGTTGATTTACCCTTTAAAATTTCACCAAAATTTTTAAAAAATCAATTGGGTTCGCTAAATAGTGTTTAGTGTATAGTGATTAAGGGGGTATAGTTGTATGAATAGATTTATTTTGAATTTATTTTTATTTGTTTAGGTGTAGTTTTGTGAAGAAATTTTTAAAAGGTGTAGTTTTGTGAAACGTAATTACAAAAGTGTAGTTTTTTAATTCTCCCTTATTATTTTTGAAGTTTTTTTTGAAGTTTACAAAAATTCACTTATTTACACATTATGTCATTGGTTTTAAACATGAGAAAAATTCAGTAAGGGTAAATCCGTAATTTATTCTTAGCTAAACAAAATTTATAAGGATAATCTTATTCTTAACTTTTATAACAATTTGAAAACAAGTTTTATATTAAACAAACACACAAACATATATCATTACAATTATTAATCAAAATTTGAATTAATATCAAGAAACCAATAAAAAAATTATTTTCAACACAAAAACCAGCCACTAATATTATTTGTTATGAATATGTTTAGATAAAAAAAAATTATTTGTTTTTTAAAAGAAGTTTGATATTCACAATTACTAATCAATTAATTTATATAAAGGAGAATTACAAACTACACCATTTGAATTACATTTCACAAAAGTACACCATTTCAAAATTACTTCACAAAACTACACCTAAACACTCAAAATTAAATCAAAATAAATCCTACCCACACAATCCTACCCCCTTAATACTATATCCTAAATACTAATTAGCAAACCCAAATGTTAAGATTTTAATTTGGGTAATTTTTTAAAGGGTAAATCAAGTTTTAAAATTTTGAAAGGGTGTAAATATGTGAAAAAATTGAATTAGGTAGAGTTTTGTAAATGAAAGGATTAAATGGTGTAGTTTTGTGAATTCCGCTTTATATAATTAACTTTTTGTTTTATATAAGTTTTTTATAACAATTTGTCTGATATACATATATTATCTATATATATTATTTGTTGAAAAATATATAATTAGTTTTAAACTTTCAATTTACATTATGCTTTAAACTTGAGATTAGATGTTACGGGCTTTTCGTTTTAAATAATTAGAGATTTAATATTATGGGCTTTTATATTTCATATTTTGGGGTTTTTGATTTTTATTCAAATTCTCAAAAGCGTATCCTCAATTAATATATATAGGATACATAACAAACTTATTAAATATGTACGCAGAGATATCTTATTAAATATTTTAACTAGAGAATTCCCAGTGCTACGCGCGGTGTTGCGATTTTAATATTTACCAAAATTATTTTCAAAACTATTTAAAATATTTTTTAGTTTTATATATGTATTAAATAAAAAACTAACATATTTTTATTTATTTGTAATTTGACAATTCTTGGAGAAATTAAACTTTGAGTCATTTGGTATTTTTCTTAACTTAAACGTCACTTATTATTTTATGTGGATTTCACAAAAATACATATTTTGAAACCCTCTTTTGCAAAACTATATTTAATTCAAATTTCAAAATATCTACAACATTTCCGAATTTTAAATGGGTAATGTACCTTTTAAAACTTTACCAAATTAAAATTTTTATATGGGTTTACTAATTAGTGCTTAGAGTTAACTGTTAAAGGGGGTAGGGTTTATTTGAATCTAATTTTTAGTGTTTAGGTGTAGTTTCGTAAAGTAACTTTGAATGGATTTGGTTTTTTAAAGTGCAATTTAAAAGGTGTAATTTCATAATTGTCCTTTTTTAAAAAATTGCATTGGGAGAATTACAAAACTACACCATTTGAATTACATTTCACAAAACTACACCATTTCCAAAATACTTCACAAAACTACACCTAAACACTCAAAATTAAATCCAAATAAATCCTACCCACACAATCCTACCCCCTTAATACTATACCCTAAACACTAATTAGCGAACCCAAATGAAAATATTTTAAATTTTGGTAACTTTTAAAAGAGTAAATCAGGCTTTGAAAGTTTTGAAAAGGTGTATATATGTGAAAAAATTGAATTAGGTGTAGTTTTGTGAAGGAGGGGTTGAAAGGGTGTAGTTTTGTGAATTCATCAATTGCATTTCACAAACACTACACCATTTCAAAGTCACTTCTCATAACTACACCTAATTACAAAAAATTAAATCAAAATAAACCCCACCCACAAAACCCTACCCCCTTGACACTAACTAGCGAACCCAAATAAAAATGTTTTATTTTTGATAAATTTGTATAGGGTTATTGAACCATTTAAAATTTGAAAAGGTGTAAATATGAAAAAATTGAATTAGGTGAATTCCTCTTTTTTATAGAGGTTATGTTTATAATTCAAACATTGTGCTTAATTAAAAATAAAATATAAGGTTGTTTTATATTATACGTTATAGATTTAGTGTTTGATTTTTTGTCTACAATTGATTTTAAATCATATATGATAAATGACAAGTAATTTGGCTTACGTTTCACGACGAGAGGAAATTTATGAAATTTTAACTTAATTTCGTTTGAGCCCTTATACTTTTGATAAATTTATATGTTCTTTTAATATATCTAATTTATTCGATAGATAATTTCAAGTATATTATTTGGTATTTTTTTAAGAAATATTTTAACTAATAATTATTTTAATATTTACAAAAATTCGTTATGATAATCCCCTTTAGTTTTTTACAACTTATATTATCATATAATACATAATAATTTAATAATTTCGAATTTAACTCATTTAAAACAATTACATCAAGTTCTTTTGGATTATCATCTTAAATATTTAAAACTACAACATTTGAATTACATGTCACAAAACTACACCATTACAAAATTACTTCACAAAACTACACCTAAACACTCAAAATTAAATCCAAATAAACCCTACCCACGCAATCCTATCCCCTTAATACTTTATCCTAAACACTAATTAGGGAACCCAAATGAAAAGATTTTAGTTTTGGTACTTTATTAAAGGGTAAATCATGCTTTTAAAATTTTGAAAGGGTGTATATATATGAAAAAATTGAATTAGGTAGGTTTTGTAAAGTAAGGGAAAAAATTGTGTAGGTTTGTGAATTCCTCTTAAATAAATTACTTATAGATCATGTTAAAATCATATAATTAAACGGAAAAAATTGTGTAGGTTTGTGAATTTCTCACCCTTTTTTGAGGAATTCACAAAACTATACCATTTCAACCCTTCCTTCACAAAATTATACCTTCACAAAATTATACCTAATTAATTTTGATTTTCTATATCTACACCCTTTTTAAATTTTGAATGGTTCAATTACCCTCTAAACAGTTACCAAGATTAATTTATTTTCATTTGGGTTTGCTAATTAGTATTTAGGGTATAATATTAAGGGAGTAGGATTATGTGGGTACGGTTTATATTGATAAAATTTTCATTAATTAAGTGTAGTTTTGTGAAGTGACTTTGGAATGGTGTAGTTTTATGAAATGCAATTTAAACGGTGTAGTTTTGTAATTCTCCCCTTTTATAAAGCTCCTTATTATATAAATCTTGGACTCTCAAAATTAAGTCTGCTATGTCGCGAAAAATAAGTGGTGGCTTTTTTGTAAATACAGACGCGCTGAAAAGAAAAAAATTATTCATGTCAAAGGGGTAAGGGTATTTTTGGGTAAAAATTACAGCTTAAAATACCAGATGATAGTCTGATTATTTAAAAATACTTCGGGTCATATTTGTATAAAAAAACTAACAAGGTCAAGATAATAATTCTCCCTTTTTAAAACACTCTGTTACAAAACTACATATAAACCATTATATACGATACACCTTTTTAAAGTTTTAATGGATTTAACATCTCTTAAAGTACTACCCAAATTAAAAAATCTTACTTCGATTTGCTATTAAGTATGAGAAATGAACAAAACTACACCATTTCAATCCTTCCTTCACAAAATTACACATAATTCAATTTTTTCCTACTTTTACACCCTTTTCAATTTTTAATTGGTTCAATTATGCTCTAAAAAATTACCAAAATTAAAATATTTTCATTTGGGTTCGATAATTAGTGTTTAGGGTATAATATTGAAGGTGTAGAGTTTTGTCGGTAACGCTAATTTCGATTTAATTTTTAGTAATTAGGTGTTGTTTTGTGAAGTGTTTTTAAAAAGGTGTAGTTTTGTGAGATGAAATTTAAAAGGTGTAGTTTTGTAATTCTCCCATTAAGTATTTATGATTGATTTATTGATAATGGTAATATTTAATGTTTAAGGTGTATTTTGGATTCAATATTTAGTTTTTAGGTTTATTTATAATAATTGATTTTAAATTAGTGTATTTTTGTAAACTGCAATTCAATTCACAAGATGTACTATTGTAATTCTTCTATTAATATCATTCATTTCCTATGAAAATAAATATTGTATGTTCATTCGTAAAAGAAAAGAGAAAGCCTCAAACATCAACAAACAATTAGAGGATCAAAATAAATAAATAATCGTATGATTACGCTAATCTTATTTTAGTTAATTTTATACATGATTTTGGATGATTTTATTTTTTATTCATTTTTGCGGGTTTTAAGATATAAATTGTAAACCCGCATATTCTTGGATCATAAACTAGTTGTTTTAGAAAACTACACCATTTCAAGTTTTTTCTATACCAACGACCTTTTCAAATTTAGAATGGTTCAATTACCCTCTAAAATTTTACCAAAATCAAAATCTTTTTATTAGGGGTCGCTAATTAGTTTTTGAGGGTTTAGTATTAAGGAAGTAGGGCTTTGTGAATAGGGATTATTTTGGTTTAATTTTTAGTAATTAGGTGTAGTTTTAAGAACTTACTTTAAAATGGTGTATTTTTGTGAAATGCAATTTAAATGGTGTAGTTTTGTAATTCTCCCTAAAATTATTAAGTAAAAAATAAACTAAATAAATTTACATTGAATTGGATTATATGTTTGTAATCTCTTGTTTTATATAGTACATGAATATAGTGTAATTTTTATTATTTTCTTATAATGACGAAAATATACAATTTTTTGGTTATGTAGATTTTGATTTTACGAATATTATTTGATTATATCTTATAAACTATGTTTGATATTTTCCGAGTTGTCGCAAAAATTACACGTACATATTATACATAAACTAAAATTGATTTAGTCTCATAATAATTATCATTCGTGATTTCAATTTCGATTTGTGATTTTTAATGACCCGTTACAAAAATTAAAATACAATATAACCTTTATAAATTAATACTCAATTCGTTAATACCTCTCTAAAATAATAATTTTTTCTGGTTTCAAATTGAATTTTAGTGTAATTTGTCTCTTTATAAATTAATAATCACTTTAAATTAATAACTTTTTGAATTTTGGTGTGTTGTCGACATTATTAATTTATAGAGGTTTGACTATGTGGAAATCATAATTTTTATTCAAACTAGATTTTAAAAAGTTAATATCTACGATTATACCTAGATCTAAATCTCAAATTAATTTTAAAAAAATGTTTCTCAATTACTAGATAAGATCAAGTTATGATTTTTAAGATATTATTAATTGAATTCTTTTTTCTTTTTTTGATTTTGAAATAAAGAATCTTTCCTTCCTTTGTTTTGAAACATATCGGGAATATATGGATATTTAAAATACATGAAGTTACGATTTCTTAGATATTACTATTCAATTGATTTGATTTCCTTTTTGTTTCCTTTTTGTTTCTTTTCTATTTTGACCGAATATTTTTTTCCTTTCCTTTTTTCTTTCGTTTTTATTTTTTTTTAAACATCTTGGCTATATAGAGATTTAAAAAAATTATCAAGGTAATATCTTTTTATATATCATTATTCGACTTTATTACCTTTTTTTGTTTCTTTTTTTATTTCGAAATTAAAATTGATATACCATAAAAAATTTTAGAATTTCAAGTTAAGTTTGAATGTGTCGGTTTAGTGTGTTAAATTTTTGTATATTAGGCATGCATTATTATTTAAATGTGTCTTCACTAATATAAGGATAAAAGTCGTAATGCAAAAAACATTTATGTTCTCCCAATATGTACAATAATAAACAAATCCTTAATTTTGGTTTAATAACAAGCAATAATTAGTGTTTATTAGATTTTGTGTTCATGCCCACGAAACATGTAAAATATTATACATTGTCAACTATTTTAGTAACATATTATTTGCACTTGTTCATCTAGTCATAAAAAATAAATAGCTAGTCTCGATATAAAATATATTCTACACAAAGCCTCGGTCCTTTATCTCTCTCATCCATATTTTTTTGTTAAAATAAGAAAACACACTTAATTTAAGAACATAAAATGACTATAAGCCTTGGAGGAAATTAAGAAAGACAACAACAACAACAAACAAATGCAAAAAAGAAAAAAAGCAAACTGAGAAACCGATTTGGACAAGATAACCATGACATGAGTGTTCATTTCTTTTTCTGCTCCCCTCTAGCTTTGGAGTTGGCACGACACCTCTCCTTTTGAACAGACTTTCCTCTTTCAACAGTCTGCTCGGAGAAGACAAGGTCATGATATTGTTATTTAGAGGGAGAAGGGAGAGAGAGATACTACAGTTTTGTTTTTTCCTTTCTCTTGTTCCTTTGTGATTTCTTTTGGTGATTGATCCATTTTTTTGTAGATGTGAGTGTGTGAGTTCTTTTTTGTTTTCGTGTAGATGTGAGTGTGGCTGTGTTGCTTGGTAGTGGTATTTATAGAGAGAAAAGTGTTTGTTTATTTTTATTTATTTATTTATATTTGATTCTATTTTTTCCAATTATTTATGTGTAGAAAATATTAAATGAATATTATTTATCTGATTTATCTAATTCTTAATTGGGAAAGATTACTAAAGTAACTCACAATTTGACTTTTATTGCTAAAACGAATCTAATCTTTTCTTTATAACTAGAGTAATCCCTCTGAACTTTTGGCCCGAAACTGCCCATCCTTCCCTTTTACAGGAAAAAAACAGTTTTCAAAACTATCATTATGACGTCATAAAAAAAAGCCAGCGGATTAAAACACGCTAGTTATTTACAAAATTGTCACCGCCAGCGAGGATAAGTCTGCCGCAAATTTATTTTTCACGTTTTGTTGATTTATTTTGCCACGTCATTTTCAATATTTTGAAACTCTGCTGCAGATTTAGTCCCTTTTGATGCAGATTTTATTCGATTTACAGTGATGCAGATTTATTAAGTCTGCGACACATTTATTAAATCTGCTTCACGTTAAAGATGTCTTGTGCGTTTTGTAGATTTGTTGATACGATTATAGATTTTTTTTGGAGTTTGCAGATTTTTTGGCGCTTACTTTACATTTTGTCTCTATGTTCGTGACTTTTACTTCATCGGTGAAATCGCTGTAGATCCAGTTTTCCTTAGTTTTCTCATCAACCGCCATCGCCATTGTAGATCCAATTTTTCTTAGCTTTTTCATAAATTCTCATCTCCGTTTGTTGCATCGGTAGTCCCTCGCCGTCGTCGTCGCCGTAGCCGTTATCTTTTTCGGCTACTGTTCGGCGTTGTCTTCATATTTGTTGACAGTAAACGAAGATCTCGTATTCTTGGAATTAACCCATACGAGCGTTTCGTCGTATTTGTCTTCTCCGGCGTCGTCATCTTGTTCTTCATCGTGTCCTTAATCGTCGTTTTCTTTCTCATCGTCAATTTCGTTGCTTTTGTCGTCTTCGTAAGCCTTCTTCATCTTCGCCTTCTTCATCTTCGTCTTCTTCATTGTTGTTGTATTCATCGTCTACTTCGTCTTCGTCGTGTTCTTCTTCATCAATTGTTTCATGTTCGTTGTCTTCATAGTGGAATAAATCGGCGAACCACTAAAATAACTGTACAATACAATCAATTAACTCTGCGAAACCCATAACAAATTTGCAAAACTATATAACAAATTTTCAAAACTATATAACAAATCTGCAAAACTATATAACAAATTCACATGCTTGGATAACCCCTATACCCTAAACACTTCACAATCCTATATACTTTTTTTGTTGATGTGGATATGTTTGTATGATTTTTCATACTTGATAAACCTTAAAAACCAAGATTCGAAAGTGAAGACAATTTTTCATATCCTTCCTCATGGGGTATGTGAACATTGATTGGCTTGGTATTACTTAGTAAGTTTTGAAAAAATGTGTTGAATTGTATTCTTGTTTTTATGCTTGAACACTATTTTTAATGGGTGATGTTAAGTTAAAAACACATTTTTCTATGCTGAAATAAATTTGCCAACCACTAAATCTACATACATGTATAACCCCTATACTCAACACACGATACAACCTTATATACTTTTTTGTTGATGTGGATATGTATTTATGATACTTCAAGCTTGATAAACCTTTAAAATCCGAATTCGAAAGTGAATTTTTTTGCAATCCTTCCTCATGGCGTGTGTGAATATTGCTTTACTTGGTATTACTCAGTAAGTTTTGAAGAATCACTAAATACTACATATATGTATAACCATTATACTCAACACACGATACAACCTTATATATTTTTTTGTTGTTGTGGATATGTCTTTATGATACTTCATACTTGATAAACCTTAAAAACCCGAATTCGAAAGTGAAATTTATTTTTGCAATCCTTCTTCATGGCGCGTGTGAATATTGCTTTACTTGGTATTACTCAGTAAGTTTTGAAGAAATGTATTAAATTGTAATCTTGTGTTCTTGTTTTTGTATGCTTGACTACTACTTTGTACTGGGTGAAATTAAGTTTCAAAACACTTTTTATATGCTGCAATAAATCCGCAAAACACTAAATATATCTATAATAAAGTCAGTTAACTCTGCGAAACCCATAACAAGTATGCGAAAGTTTGTATCTCTTATACCCTAAATATGATACAACCCTATATACTTTTTTTATGTTGATATGTCTTTATGGTTCTTCATACTTGATAAACCTTAAAAGACAAGATTCAAAATTGAAGACAATTTTTACGAAGAACGATGGCGACAAAAAGGAAGAATGGTGAAGACAATAGCAACGGAGAGGAAGAACGACAGCGAAGAAGATGAAACAAATCTACAAAGAAGATGAAACAAATCTGCAAAAGATGATATAAGTCTACAAAAGATGAAACAAGTCTACAAAAGATGAAACAAGTCTACAAAAAGTGAATCAAGTCTACAAAACGTGAAACATGAGAACAATAACGACGACGAGAAAGAACAAAAAACAACGACGAAGAACGATAACGAAGGCGAGCAAGAACGGCGAGGAAGAACAGCGACGAAGAAAAATCCTGATGAAAACAAAGAACCATGACAACGGTGAGGAAAAACGTCAACGAAGATGAAGAACGATAGCGACGGTGAGGAAGAACGATAGCGACGGCGAGGAAGAACGATAACGACGGCGAGGAAGAACGGTGACGAAGAACGATAACGACGTCGAGAAAGAATAATGACAATAATAACAACATAGAGGAAAGTGACAACGAAGAAGATGAAACAAATCTACGAAGAAGATGAAACAAGTCTACAAAGAAGATGAAACAAATCTACAAAAGATGAAAGAAATCTACAAAAGATGAAAGAAATCTACAAAAGATGAATCAAGTCTACAAAAAAATCAAGTCTACAAAACATGAAACATGAGAACGAAGAACAACGACGAAGAACAAAGAACAACTACGAAGAACAACGAAGAACAATGACGAAGAACAACGACGAAGAACGAAGAACAACGACGAAGAACGAAGAACAACTACGAAGAACAACAACGAAGAACAACGACGAAGAACAACAACGAAGAACAACGACGAAGAACAACAACGAAGAACGGAGAACAACGATGAACTACAATGAGGAAGAAGACGGCGAAGACGACGAAGACGACGAAGACGAGGAAGACGAAGAACAACGAAGGCGATGGTGATGGCGGTGAAGAACGGAGATGAAGACGAAAAACAACGAAGACATTGAAGAACGGTGCTTGATTTTTTTGGGAGAATAGGGTTTTTTTTTTCTTAAATTTTTTTGGTTGTAAAAAATGAAAATTTTCAATATTAAAGCAAAAAAATTAATTTTTTATTATAATGACATTTTCGTAAATGGCATTTTCGTAATTTTTTTTGTTTCATAACCCTCATTGTCCATCTCATATATTTATAATAACTAGAGTAACCCTCCAAACATGGGTTACTCTAAATGGGTTACTCTAGTCATTTCGGGTTTATTAGGATCATTTCAAGTCATTTTCACTTCTTAATTTATACAAACCAAAAGAAACAAATACTTTTGTAGTTATATTATATATTTAAGTTTTCTATCAATCCAAACCCTAAACTTTAATTACTAAATACACTAATCCCTAGTTCTAACATGTATAACTTAAAAATGGAGATACTACGCTTTGTATAAAGAAAAATTACCTATATTAACCCTTTTTATTTGTTTATTACTTGAGAGACCTACAAATAGTTTGATGGATAGATTTTGTAGTAAATTACCTATATCTCAACACTTGAGTTTTTTATTACGAAAATGCCACTCATTTTATTTTCTTCAAAGAAAATTTCGTTAACCTAATTTATCAATCTAAACATCCCAAAATTTCATTTCTCATTTTCTATTCTCTCTCTATCCTTGACTCTCTCTCTCTCTACCTCTCTCTCTCGGAAAAAACGTCGCCTTCAATCTCTTCGTTACAAAGAATCGCCGCCGTCACTCTCTCTCTCTCCTCTTCTTCTTCTTCTTCTTTTTCTTCCTCCTCTTCTCTACACCGCTTTCTCTCTTAAAGGTAAAAGCTTCTTCGATCTTCTTCGTATAGATTCGTTCATGAGGTTTGTATTAATCTCATAGATTACCAATCGATTCGTTATCTTGTAGTTAATCTCTCTTTAGATTTAATCGAAGAGATAAAACCATAGCTTGCTTTCTTTATGAATAACAAAGCTGTTCACTTTCAATGGCCTTTTTTATTGTATTTGTTTAATGGGTCTCTTTTGTTTTGATTATTGAGCTTATCTTGTTCTTGGGTTTGGGTTTGTTAAATTTTATGTAATAAAGAGCAAAAATGGCTTGTTCAAAAGTAATGATCCATGGGTGCTAAAGAAGATGAAGAGAGAAGAGGAATAGTCATTGGTTATCTTCAAAAGCTTAACAATACTCCAAAGCATACTTAGCCAAAATTCAAAAAGATTCAAACTTTGAGTAATGCTTTTGTTGATCTCTTCTTGGTGTTGTTGTAATGATATATATACTTGTATTTAGGACAATGAGTTGCTCTTTACAGATCATCTTTTGTAAGAGAAGAGTTCCAAAGAGTCTTATGGTGATACATTTTGTTTTTCCAGATCTTCAATGGTGTGTTTCTTAAGGTGAACAAGGCAAAAATAAACATGTTGCGTCGTGTTGAGCCTTACTTAACTTACAGGTACTTTACTTCATCTATCTCTCTATATCTCCATCATTAAACCTCAAGTATATACTTTCTTGACATGTATGTTTTGTTTGTTGTAGATACTCAAATTTGAAGAGTGTTAAAGAACTCATATACAAACGAGGTTTCGTTAAGCTAAACCACCAGAGGATAGCACTTACAGACAACTCGATAGTCGATCAAGCCTTGGGGAAACACGGGATCATACGCGTGGGGGATCTAATACACAAGATCATGACCGTAGGACCACATTTCAAGGAAGCATAAAACTTTCTTTAGCCGTTTCAATTGAAGGCGCCGCTAGGTGGTGTTAAGAAGAAGAGAAACCATTATGTTGAAGATGGTGATGCTGGTAACAGAGAGAATTTCATCAATGAGCTTGTTAGGAGAATGAACTGATGAATAATAATAATACTCCCTCCGTTTTTTATTATAAGATATTCTAACTTTTCAGATATAATAAACAAACATATAAAAATATATTATTTTTTGTGATTTATAATTTCCAACAACTCTAAACTAATAATGTTTAGTTATTTTTCTTGAATTCTATAATTTATCATTAACAATAGTATATAAAAAGTGAGAAAATCCATCTTTTTTAAACCAAGTATTTTCAACAAAAATCTTATATTAAAAAATGGAGGGAGTACTAATTTTAAAAAATAAGATTAACATTCTTGATCTTTTTTGCTCATTTCATAGATTTTGTAGGATTTTTGAGTTTTTGTTTTGTGATCTGAGACTTCTGATCTTTTGTTTTGAGAAATGTTTTTTATTATTTATTTTCTTTGCTTATTGTGTTTTCTTTTTTTTCAGTATTTATTTATTAAACATGCGGGAAAACTATTTTCAAGAAAAAAACAATTATTTTACTATTAAGTTAAGAAACAAGGAAAATACAATATATTTTTATTGCAACTTTTATTGATCACTTTGATTGATTGTTTGCTAATTAGTAATTACAATTCCATTGGCCCATAAAAATGTCTTTAGATTTATAGAAATCATAAGTTTTGAAGTTTGTAGGCATATGTTTTTGAGATTTTAAGAGGGTTAAAACTTTATATTGTCACAAATCTTGATATTTGTTTTCATTGTTTCGCGTGGAACTACGTCATGGTCACCGGAATGTTGTAAGAACACAATAATGGTTTGCTTTGTCTAATATTTATAAAATATGGTTTGAATATGTAATGTTTTTTCTTTACTATTCGGCTACGTAACATCTTTTTGGTTGTCACAATTTGGGGTTTGAGATTGTTTTTCCATGTAATATTTGTTTCAATAAGTCATCTCCGCCTTTTGTAATAATATGTATTTCTTGTTACGTTATTGTCAAATATTAACGTCCTCACCATAATCTTCAACCGTAAAAAACCACTTTAATAACTCCACTACAACCATAATAAAAATCAGCAAGTCAGTTTTACCTAAATAATTTTCAGAAAAAATTTGTTTACCTAAATAATCTCCCCCCCCAACAAAGTCTACATTATAAATCTACGTCACCGCAAATGTCTGCAACTTAAATCTGTAACCCAAAACAAATCTGCATTATAAATTAATCGGCTAACAAATTAGCAAAACAAATCTACACAAATATGCAAAATAAAGCTTCCGTCCAACAAATTTGCAAAACAAATATGCATTTGTTCAAAACTCTGCAAAATAAAGCTTCCGACTAACAAATCCGCAAAACAAATTTTTTTTTTTAAATGTCTGCAACCAAAGAAAATAAGTCAACAACAAAAATCAGCAATTCTGTTAAGTCTGCAAAACAAACATGCGTTTTTCAATAAATCTGCAAAAATACACGAAAGTGTATAAGTTTGCATCATAAATCTGCTTTAGCAAATAAATATGCACTAATAGAAGGAAAAACATGCAATATAAATCTACTTTTATAAAAGTCTGCGAGATAAATTATTTTTTTTCATAAACTTTACATTACAAATCTGCAACAAAATTAAGTGTGCATACATTACAACGGTTGATTTATATAGTTTGTTAACTATGCAGATTAACCAAAATCGGTGGCAAAACCGAAAACGATTTTATTCCTATCACATAGCCGAAGGGTAGAATGGGAATATAACGTGATACTTTGGTTAGAAAATGGGAAGGGTCTCTCATGTAATAAACAAATAAAAAAGGTTAGTTTAGTAAGTGACCCTTGTATAAAACTATAAATCACAAACGTTTAACATTTAATAAAAGTGAGAATGCTAAAATAATTAAAAGTGTGTTCCAATATTAAGTAATTTGAAGAGTCTAATAAACCTTTTAATCAATTGCATTATAGATTTTTTCAAAAAATACATTTCATTAATGTTTGTTGTTATAAAAAATAAGTTTTTAATAAATGTGCATTAGCCTAGAATTTTTTTATATTATGGGTAAAAATTAAGTTACCGGAAAACAATTAATAGACTATAAAATCAATCTTTATAAAACAAATTTGGAGTATATATTTTTATAATAACTGAAAGACTTAAAAAAGCTTATAAAGATAATGGTATTTTTGAATAATACTTTGTTATTGAATGGATATTTCTGACTAGGGTTTTACAGAGGTTTTATAGTGACAAAAGGAACAATCTAGAATAATATCATCCTTATCCTTGGACAAATGTATTCCAGCCAAGGTTTTGTAAAACCAAGAATCGATTGCCGTTGTTACCGTTGATTTGATTTCTTGTTGTAACGTCTTTTGCAGGTACAAGAGGATTTGTGTTCTTTTTCATGTTGTGACATGTGGGCTTCTTTGTGTTTGAGCTTTCTTTTGTTTTAATTTCTTCTTGGGCTTTATCACTTTCATTCCCCCTCAAACTCGGTGTGGGTGACTCAGTAACACCGAGTTTGGTTCACCGATTCTCAAACGGTCTTCTTGCTAACGATTTGGTGAAGATGTCAGCCAATTGTAAGGTTGCATGCACATGTACAGTCTCAATTAGCCCTATGGAAACTTGCTCTCTAATGTAATGGTAGTCTGTGTCGAAGTGTTTGGAGCGACTATGCAGAGCTGGATTTGAGCTGAGCTGGAATGAAGAACGATTATCGCATAGTAACATAGTTAGATGGTCTTGAGAGATTCCAAGATCTCGAAGCAGAAAAGATAGCCAGGTGATCTCATTTATTATTATAGTTAATGCCCGATATTCAACTTCTGTAGAAGAACGTGAGACTGTTTGTTGGCGCTTGGCAGACCATGAGATCAGATTTGGTCCAAGTAATGTGCAGAAACCAGTAGTTGAACGTCGGGTTTCTCGACAACCACCGTATTCACTGTCGCAATAGGCTGAAAGAGACAAGTTTGAGCCCTTTTTGATGTGAAGACCCATTGAGATTGTTCATTTGATCTATCGAAGTATCCTTTGAGAAGCACATACTTAGTGTTTGGTTTGTAGATTCCTGTCTTTGCTCTTGTTGTCATGGGATGATTATTGGTTTGAGGAGGTGTGGTGGAGAGCTCAAATTGGCTGAAGTTTGATTCTCCAGAATCAGATTGTGTAGCAGCCATATTTGATTATATTTGAGATTCTTGTTGTGTTTCATCCAATACTTCATCATTATTTTGGGCCTCTTGTGTTGTATCTTGTTCTTCATGTATGACATGTGGGGATGATGTTCTTTGTGTATATGGACAACATATAGGATGATCAGAAGCGTCTGGTTCTTTCAATGGCTGCTCATTTGGCATAGGAAAATCATTGTGACATTGACATGCTTGTAGTATAGGTGTAGTGTACTTGGGAACTGTGTTTTTGTATTGTTGCTTGAAGGGATATGTTTCTTCATCAAATACAACATGTCGGGAGATGTATACTCTCCCTGTAGGAGGATAGAGACACCTATATCCTTTGTATTGAGAGTTGTACCCAAGAAAGACACATTGCAAGGATCTTGGTTCAAGTTTGTGTTGATTGTAGGGTCGCAAGCAAGGATAACATCTTGACCCGAAGATTCTCAACATATAATAGTTTGGTTTTTGACTGAACAGAGTCTCAAAGGGGCATCTACTTTTTATGTAATATATAATTATAAAATGTTTTTATGTAATTTTTCCGCGTATTACGCGGGATTTCATTCAGTTTAGAATATTTTAGGGTTTTATGATATATTATAAATAGGTCATATAGACTTATGTTGTAATGAAGACGTTGATTGCTTAATAAAAAGCTTTGACTTTTGAGAGACGAGATTCTCTAATTCCTTGTTATTGATTTGATTAGATTCATCAAAACGAAAAACCGGTCTCAAACGGTTTTTTATATCCTTTGATTGAGCGAAGCAGGTCCCAAGTGAGGACTCTCTAGAATCCCTTGGTTAGCTGGCAGGTCCCAAGTGTAGATTCTTGAATCCCTTGGTTGAGATGTGTTTATCTTTTATCAGGTTCCTTTCGCTACATAAGTTGATATCACAGTCGTGTCTCTTTGGTTTCTCAATCGAATAACGATTATGGATGTCATGTTGTTCGGAAACATCTATCCTATCAGGCGTCTTTTTTTCGTAGAAGAAGACTATGAGTTTCATATCGAAGACCGTAGCTAAGATTCAAGACGAATCTTCTCTTCGTCGGAGAGAATGATGCATAGAGATATTTGGAAGATTTACAAATATCTTAATTAATTACATTATTTGTTATATTTAGATGTTTTCATAATCCTATTTAGAATATTTTAGGGTTTTATGATTTATTATAAATAGCTAATCTAGACTTATGTTGTAATGAAGACTCTGATTGATTGATAAAGAGCTTTGAATTTTTAGAGAAGAGATTCCATGAATTCTTGTTATTGATTTGATTAGATTCATCAGTATAAGAAGACCGGTCTTAAGCGATCTTTACAAATGTTTTGATTTAGCGAAGCAGGTCCCAAGTGAGGATTCTCTAGAATCCCATGGTTGAGATGGCAGGTCCCAAGTGTGGATTCTTGAATCCCTTGGTTGAGTTAGTTTTATCTTTTATATATCAGGTTCCTTCTGCTACATCACTTCTTGTATCGAAGAACTTAATCAGATTCGATGCTAGACTCTCGTATTGACGACACAATCAAATCAATGCAAGGCTTTAGAGAAAACTCTAGGTTAATATTATTCCCAATCTAATTATCAAAGCCAACTTAAAATCCTTTATATAGGACTTAAAAGACGGTTTATAATAACCTAACTCTTATAAAAATAGGAAACTAATAAAAGGAAAACATAAAAAAGAAAAGGAAATATTCTAAAAATCTTAAATAGAAATCTAGTAGCTTCTTCGACCAAGGACGATCGATCGATCGAACAAGGGATCGATCGATCTATATGAAGATCGACGAATTTTCCGCTCTTGGTCGATCCAGAAAAACTCCGTAAATTTGCGCAATAAGAGATCGATCGATCTCTAATGAGGATCGATCGATCATTTTCCTTTTTTCCGCATTCTTCGTTCTTTTGCCTTGAAAACTCCATCCTTAGTGCCTCGGGACGCCATTATGCCTTTTATTACTTGTATGCCTTTTATTACTTGTAAAATACTAAAGACACATAAATAGACTCTATTGTGTGGTTAAATCCTATATTTAAAACGTTAAAAACGCCACACATCAACTCCCTCGGACTACTTAGCCTGTTGTTTGTCCTCAAACAAAACAATACACTAAGTGAAAAGAAAATGTTTTGAAAAACTCTAAATACTTGCATCATCACTTAAATCTATCCTTTCCAAAGTAACCCACATAAGACAAACACCAGCTCTGAACCTTAAGACCATACTACCACCACGAAATCACCCTCACAATACTCTAAATCCACTAATCCTCAAAAATCTACGATTTCACCTCAATTGACTTCTTAATCTCTTAAAACAAATACATGTGCGGTGTCACTAATGGAAAATCGATCACTAGACATAAGTCTTACCTTTCAGGTTTCTTAAGCACTAAGAACATCCTCTTCTGGTTCCTTTCCTCTCTCTTTTCTAGCTTCCTCAAGGTCGAATGTCTCCCTAACTTTCTTTAAGATGTCAATTGTATTTTTTTAAATTCGACCTTGGGTTTCCCTTTGTTTTTCGCTTAGAAGGACGGTCGATTCATGGTTTTAGTTTCCACGAATGTCGAAAGAACACGAGTTTACGTTCTACTTTCGAAATCGCATATTTTTAACCAATATTCACAACTTTTTCAAATAATGTAACTTTTTTAGAAAGGGAGAGAGAGGGGAACATACTACATATAGATGTATTATAGGACCTGAAAGCAAAACCGTATCCAATGCATCTCAAAACCCAAAGTGAGAAAATTGGCCAATGTTAATAATTCTACTAAGGTGAAGTCAAAATCAGTTAACCGATCGATCGATCGCCTTTAAGATCAATTCGTTCTTCGACTTTTGGTCGATCTGATTTTTCTCCGTAAGTTTTCCTGAAGGACGATCGACCACGGGATCGATCGATCCTTATGAAGATCGACGAATATTCGACTCTTAATTGATCCAGAATAACTCCGTAAATTTGCGCAATAAGAGATCCATCGATCTCTGATGAGGATCGGTCGATAATTTTCCTTTCTTCTGCATTCTTCGTTCTTTTGCCTTGAAATCTCCATAAGTCCATCCTTAGTGCATCAGGACGCCATTATGCATTTTATTCCTGTATAACAACTAAAGACACATAAAAAGACTCTATTGTGTGACTAAATCTTATGTTTAAAACGTTAAAAACGCCACACATCACTTGACGGTAAAGGTATTATGATGTTGCATCAGATTCGCTAATTAATGTTTATGGTATAATATTAAGGGGGTAGGATTGTGTGGGTAGGGTTTATTTGAATTTAATTTTTAGTGTTTAGGTATAGTTTTGTGAAGTTATTTTGAAATGGTGTAGGTTTTTTAAATATAATTCTAATGGAGTATGGGAGAATTACAAAACAACACTTTTTAAATTGCATTTCACAAAACTACACCTTTTTAAAATCACTTCACAAAACTACACCTAACTACAAATTAAATCGAAATTAGCCTTACCCACAAACCCTACACATCCAATATTATACCCTAAACACTAATTAGGGAACCCAAATGAAAATATTTTAATTTTGGTATATTTTTAAAGCATAATTGAACCATTTAAAATTTGAAAAGGGTGTAAAAGTAGGAAAAAGTGAATTAGGTGTAATTTTGTGAATGAAGATTGAAATAGTGTAGTTTTGTGAATTTCTTTTATTTTATTTAGTTTACATTCACGATTATTTAAGTTGATCCAGAATTTTTTAATAATTTTGCATATTTTTTTAAAATGTTAATTAATTATAGATTTGATGTTATAAATATGTAAATTTTAAACTTTTTAAACCAAATCATAAATTTTTTTACCTTTCAAAGTCATAAACTATTATATTATTAATTTATAAATTTTTAATTATGAATAAAGATGAGAAAACCCACAAAAATATTATAAATGTTGTCTACGAAGAAAAAAATTAAAACATATCTAGATCACTTATTCTTAAAGTGAAGTTTTAAAAAGTTTTGTTTTTATTAATAACATATTCCATTTACAATTTTTCTTTTAAACATATTTTAGAATTTTCTATAATTTAATAATCTTTTTGCTATTTTTATATTGATGATTATAATCATTAGAATTTCATTTGCATATACTTTGAATCATTAATATATTAAAAAATATTTCTTTAAAAATAATTACTTATTATTTTATCACTTTAATATATTCAAAAATAACAAAACTAATTATTATTATTTTCGATAGTTGTTCATGCCCACGCCGTGGCGCGGGTCAAACCACCTAATTTGTAATAAAAGTATGTTGATTAATTGGATCCATAAACAACATAATTTTATACAGCTACAAGTTCTTTTAAATTATTTGGATTTTTTGTGGGTAATATAAGTTAAAAGAAAGCTAGTTTTATAAATATTTTAATATTATATCAAAAGATCACAGTGAAATAATATATATAGAGAATAATGGATTATTTGTAGAGGAATTCACAAAACTACACACTTTCATCTATTTCTTTACAAAACTATACCTAATTCAATTTTTCACATAACTACACCCTTTCCAAATTTTAAAAGGTTGATTTACCTTTAAATTTTTACCAAAATTAAAAAATTTCATTTGGGTTCGGTAATTATTGTTTAGGATAGAGTGATTAAGGGGGTAGGGTTGTATGCGTTGAATTTATTTGTATTTAATTTTTTCTTTAGGTGTAGTTTGGTGAAGAAATTTTTAATAGGTGTATTTTTGTGAAGAAATTTTAAAAGGTGTAATTTTGTGAATTGTAATTTAAAAGGTGTAGTTTTGTAATTCTCCCTTTGTAACTAAAAAGAAATTAAACGTTTTATTATAATCAAACTAAACACTTGGAATGTATTTATTATTAATGTATAGTATTTTTTGAGAAATTCACAAAACTACACCCTTTCAACCCTTCCTTTACAAAACTCTATCTTATTCATATTTTTCTCATATTTACACCCTTCCAAATTTTTAAAAGCTTGATTTATACTTTAAAAATTACCAAAATTAAAAAAGTTTATTTGCGTTCGCTAATTAGTGTTTAGGGTATAATATTAAGGGGGTAGGATTGTGTGGGTAGGGTTTATTTGAATTTAATTTTGAGTGTTTATGTGTAGCTTTGTGAAGTAATTTTGAAATGTGTAGTTTTGCGAAATATAATTCAAATGGTGTAGTTTTGTAATTCTCCCTATTTTTTGGGGTAAACGTATTGTATTATTTCTTTTGCATTGATTTAGGATGGAATTACAAAACTACAACTTTTGAAATACGTTTTACACAACTACACCATTTTAATATGAACTTCACAAAACTACACCTAAATACTAAAAAATTAAATCTAAATAAAGCTTACCCACACAACCCTACCCCTTTTATCATTATACCTTAAACACTAATTAGCGGTAAAGTTTTGAAGGGTAAATCAACATTTCAAAATTTTGTAACGGTATATATATGAGAAAAAATTGAATTAGGTAGAGCTTTGTAAAGGGAGGGATGAACTGGTATAGTTTTGTGAATTCCTCTTTATTTAGTTGAATGTTTTCAAAATCGTAGTAGGCGAATAATAATTATGCCTTAAATTTGTCTATTTTTATATTACTAAGTTCAAGTGTTTATAGATTTAAAAGAACCAAACTTTATTATTGGTTTGTTAAAAAAACTTAAGTATTTTGACTTGTTGTTTGAATCATCTCATGAATCATGGTAGTTTGAACCAAATTCTTTAATCCCTTTTAGGTATGTTTATATAAGACTGTTTAGTTCATTTTTTTAATCAAACATATCTAGTTAATTCTATGATAACATTATTGTGAATCAAATGTTGATAACAATGTGCTTATATGATTTTATATTACTAATTTCTTTGCATCAATGTTTTCATATTATGTTACTCATTTCTTTTTCATCAAAAACATTTTCTTGTACCTTCAAAGCTTACCCCTCGCTTACTCCTAAATGTACTTAATCTATTTGCAACGTGCGTATCAAAAATATCCTATTTTTCTTGATATTTGCAACGTGCGTATGTCAAATTAATATCCTAAATGTACTTAATCTATTTGCAAAACTACACCATTTCAAAGTTATTCACAAAACTACACCTAAACACTCAAAATTAAATCCATATAAACTATATCTACACAATCTAACCCTTTTAATACGATACACTAAACATTAATTAGCGAACCCAAATGAAAAGATTTTTATTTTGGTAATTTTTGAAGGGTAAATCAACCATTAAAATTTTGAAGCGGTGTAAATCTAAAAAATATTGAATTAGTTAGAGTTTTGTGAAGGAAGAAATCAAATTGTGTAGTTTTGTGAAATCCTCAAATTTATAAAGAATCAACTGAATCTTATTATAAAATTTGGTTCTGAAAGTTACTCATTCACGAGATCGTGACATGTGTAAATCATATTGATTGAGATTTCAACATGTGTCAAAACTAAAAACTAAAATATTCATTCTAAACTAAAATTTAAAAAAATTCATAATTAATAATGTAATTATTCAAATTTTTGTCAAACACACATTTTGCAATTAAATTTAAAATTTTCGTAACTAATATAGTTATGCATATCTATTAAGATTTGTACATATTTTAAAATCTTAATAAATATATTTATTAGTAAAGATTAACATCAATAATTATATATAATTGGTCCAAAAAATTATATATTTATCGATAATTATCCTATCAAAGAAAAAATATTAGAAAATTATATATTTATGGTACAAAAAAATAAAAAAAATTATTTAATTTCAGTATTGAATATTCATCGTATAAAATCTATCATATTCTACATAATTAAAAAATATAATAATTTTACAACCATCAAAAGAAAATATTATTATATAAACTAACGGTAAGTCTAAAATTCTCAAAGACTAATCTGTTAAAAAAAATACTAAATAATTATTATTCAATTTTTTCTTTAAAATTTCATGTCCATATATAATCACTAATATATAAATCATCAAAATTGCTCACAAATTTACAAAAAAACAAATCAACAATACATTATTTTTTCTCTTTAAAAGAGCAACAACGATTCATCTATTTTCTTACACCAACGTTGTAAGTAATCACAATATTAATACTTATTATTATATTAAATAAATTACTTATAGGTCATGTTAAAATCATCTTTTATTACTCTTTTGCTTCATATGTATATATACGTTATTACTTTCTCACTCTTTTTTGAGGAATTCACAAACCTATACCATTTCAACACTTCCTTTACAAAATTATACCTAATTAATTTTTTTTCTATATCTACACCCTTTTGATGAATTCACAAAACTACACTCATTCTTCCCTTCCTTTACAACACTCTACCGAATTCAATTTTTCACATATTTACACCCTTTCAAAATTTTAAAACCTTGATTTACCCTTTAAAAAATTATCAAAATTAAAATCTTTTTACTTGGGTTCATTAATTAGTGTTTAGGGTATAGTATTAAGGTGGTAGGATTGTGTGGGTAGAGTTTATTTGGATTTATTTTTTAGTGTTTAGGTGTAATTATGTGAAGTAATTTTGAAATGGTGTATTTTGTGAAATGTAATTCAAATGGTGTAGTTTTGTGATTCTCCCAATTAAAAAATCTTACTTCGATTTGCTATTAAGTATGAGAAATTCACAAAACTACACTATTTCAATCCTTCCTACACAAAATTATACCTAATTCAATTTTTCCTACTTTTACACCCTTTTCAATTTTTTAATGGTTCAATTATGCTCTAAAAATATACCAAAATTAAAATATTTTCATTTAGCTTCGCTAATTAGTGTTTATGGTATAATATTGAAGGTGAAGGGTTTTGTTGGTAAGGCTAATTTCAATTTAATTTTTAGTAATTAGGTGTAGTTTTGTGAAGTGATTTTAAAAAGGTGTAGTTTTGTGAAATGCAATTTAAAAGGTGTAGTTTTGTAATTCTCCCATTAAGTATTTAAGGTTTATTTTTTTATAAGGGTAAGATTTAATGTTTAAGGTGTATTTTGGGTTCAGTATTCAGTTTAGGTTTATTTATAATAATTGATTTAAAATGAGTGTATTTTTGTAAAGTGCAATTCAATTCTAAAGATGTACTTTTGTAATTCTCCTATTAATACCATTCGTTTCATATGAAAATATATATTGTATGTTCATTCGTAAAACAAAAGAGAAAGCCTCAAACATCAACAAACAATTACAGAATCAAAATAAATAAATAATCGTATGGTTACGCGAATCTTGTTTTAGTTAATTTTATACATGATTTTGGATGATTTGATTTTTTTTATTCTTATTAGTTTTTCTTTTTGCGGTTTTAAGATATAAATTTTGAACCCGCATATTCTTGGGTCATAAACTAGTTGTTTTACAAAACTACACCATTTCAACTCTTTCTTTACAAAATTACAACTAATTCAAGTTTTTTTCTATACCTATAACCTTTTCAAATTTAGAATGGTTCAATTACCCTCTAAAATTTTACCAAAATCAAAATCCTTTCATTCAGGGTCACTAATTAGTTTTTAGGGTTAAGTATTAAGGAAGTAGGGTTTTTTTAGTAGGGATTATTTTGATTTAGTTTTTAGTAATTAGGTGTAGTTTTGCGAACTTACTTTAAAATGGTGTATTTTTGTGAAATGCAGTTTAAATGATGTAGTTTTGTATTTCTCCCTAAAATTATTTAGTGAAAAATATATTAAAAAAATTCACATTGAATTGGATTATATGTTTGTAATCGCTTGTTTCGTAGAGTACATATATGAATATAGTGTAATTTTTATTATTTTCTTATATTGACGAAAATATACAATATTTTGGTTATGTAGATTTTTATTTTACGAATAAGATTTGGATATATTTTAAAAACTATGTTTTATATTTTCCGAGTTATCGCAAAAAATTACACGTATATATTATACATAAACTAAAATTGATTTAGTCTCATAATAATTATCATTCGTGATTTCAAATTCGATTTGTGATTTTTAATGACCCATTACAAAAATTAAAATACAATATAACCTTAATAAATTAAAACCCGATTCGTTAATACCTCTCTGAAATAATAATTTTTTCCGGTTCAAAATTGAATTTTAGTGTAATTTGTCTCTCTATAAATTAATAATCACTGTAAATTAATAACTTTTTGAGTTTTGGTGTGGTGCCGACATTATTATATTATAGAGGTTTGACTCTGTGGAAAACATAATTTTTATTCAACCTAGATTTTAAAAACTTAATATCTACGATTTTTCTTAGATCTAAATCTCAAATTAATTTTAAAAAATGTTTCTCAATTACTAGATAAGATCAAGTTATGATTTTTTTTAGATATTATTATTTGAATTCTTTTTTTTTTAAATAAAGATGTAATAGTAGTTTGTGTTGAAGTGTTTGGAGCGACTGTGCAGAGCAGGATTTGCGCTGAGCTGGACTGAAGAACGATTATCGCATAGTAACAAAGTTAGATGGTCCAGAGAGATTCCAAGATCTCAAAACAGAAAGGATAGCCATGTGATCTCCTTTGTTGTTATAGTTAATGCCCGATATTCAGCTTCTGTAGAAGAACTTGAGACTGTTTGTTGGCACTTGGCAGATATGAGATCAGATTTGGTCCAAGTAATGTGCAGAAACCAGCGTAGTCACTGTTGCAATAGGCCGAAAGAGACTAGTTTGAGTCCTTTTTGATGTGAAGACCCATTGAGACTGTTCTTTTGATGTATCGAAGTATCTGTTTAAGTAGCCCAAAATCAGAGATTGTTGGGGCGTGCATTCGTTGACAGACAAAGTTGACTGCAAATTGAATGCACTACAAGAAAAACGGCAAATAGCAACGCCATATTTCGTCGCTAAATCGTCGCTATTGGCCAATAGCTATACGCTCGTCGCTATTCAAAATTCGTCGCTAAATCGTCGCCATTTTTGAATCGTCGCTATTTCGTCGCCAATGTAGCGACGCCGTATAATCGTCGCTAATGATATTTCGTCTCTAATTCGTCGCTAATTTAACGACGAATTAGCGACGTTGGTCGTAAAATATTAACGACGAATTAGCGACGATATATATAAAAATAAATTTCCAATTTAAAGATTTTGCGAAAACAAATCGTTGCTAATTCGTCGCTAAATTAGCGACGAATTAGCAACGATGTGTAAAAAAGTCGTTGCTAATTCGTCGCTAAATTAGCAACGAATTAGCAAGGATGGCTTGACACGTCCTTGCTAATTCGTCGCTAATTTAGCGACGAATTAGCGACGATTTAAAAAAAAAAAATTAAAAAAAAAACAAATTTAAAAACCAAATTTTAAATAAAAACAATTATAAAAAAATTAAAAAAAACAATTATAAAAATATTAAAAAAATACAAAATATTTTAAAAATACAATAAATTAAAACTAAACAGCGGGATCAGTGGGATCATCGGGATCGACGACGTAATCATCAATCCCGATATCACGTCCAAGGTCTTGAGCTGCCGCTGCCGCTACATCCGGAGGGATCACCGGTGGCCGAGTTGGTTGGACTCCCCGTCGCGCATCAACCTCGCGAGGTTTGGACTTTCCACCGCGATGATGGAGAAGAAGTCCGTGATGTTCTGATAGCGGACTTCTTGTTTCGCGAGCTGCTCCCTCAACCGAACATTCTCTTCGGCGTGATCTTGGGCGGTGGGACGAGGCTGCGAAGAAGAAGCAGGCGGGAACCGTCTCAATCGAACCGACTCCAAAAGTGCGGTTCTTCTTCGTCTTCGGGGCCACCTATATAGACAAATTTAAAATCGTTAGATATTATAATAAATATTATTTTGAATTAAATTAAATTATTTTAAATTATTACCTCATAGTAGATCTGGTCGCACTCGGTGACCGACGGTCCCGAGGAGTTGACCGAACTACCATCGGTCGACGTCGAACCCTGACTAACCCGCTCGGCGACTCTAGCCTCATATGCGTTCACGATCTTTTCAGATCGTGAACTCACATAGGTCCCGTCCTTCCTCTTCTGGACCTTCTTCAAAATTTCCACAATGGGCGGAAGCTCGCCCATCTCCTCGCGCTATTGAAAATTATAATTAAATTATATATTTTTAAATTTTATATTATTTGAAAAAGTAATTAAATTTTAAATATATATTATTTAATACCATCTGTATACGCCGTCCGGCGGCGTAAGAAGTCGGTCCCGAGGTGTGGACATATGGACCGGTCTCGTCGATCGGTGTGAGTCGGGACTTGGAGCAGCTACCCGCAACTTGAACCGAATGCGGGTTCGTCCAATAGTCGCAAAGGCCCTTCCACACCGCCCCATCCATTGCTATGGGTTTCGCCTCGTCTCCCTTCTTCAGCCACTTAGTCTTCCATTTGTTGATAAACCCAGTGAGGCGATGCATGGCTTTCTCCTCGAAACTCTTGCGGACTTTAAACATGTCTTCCTCCCGCCAATGTCATTTTTGCTATTTGAGTTTTTTAAAATATTAAAATAAATTTTAAATAATAAAAAAATAAATTTTGTAATAATTATTACATTTTATATAATATATATGTTATTTTATTACAATAAATATTTATATTAACTTTTTATAATGTTTAATTTTAAAATTTAAATAATTAAAAATTTTACTTACCACAAAAGATTCGAACCAGATGTCCTTGATATAAGGAGGCGTCTGCGACCAGTTGACGTGCGGCTCCACGAAATACGTCTTCATCACATCCGAGACACTCCTACTAACCTTGTTATCGCAAAACCTACGAAATATAAATTTATCGTTAGCAATTATTATATTTGAAAATCAATTAATTAAATAATATAAAAATCAATTAATTAAAATAAATCAATTAATTAAATAATATAAAATCAATTAATTAATTACCAAAATGTCCCATCTGGCTGTCCGGAATGGAGCAACGGTAGGTACTGGTGGCTCTCCTGCCGAAGAAAGTCGAGGATCCGCTGCATGTGCGGTCCAAGATGTTGAGGTGGTGGTAAATCGACGGGGGATCGGCTGGAGCATCGGGAATAGGCTCTTGTCTTGGGTTTTGTTGGGGTGGGTCTTGTTGGGGTGGGTTTTGTTGGGGTGGGTTTTGTTGGGGTGGGTTTTGTTGGGATGGGTTTGAATTAGAGGTGGAACCGGATCGATTCCTTATGAAATTATAATAATGAGGGGGTTGGTTATTTTCAGACATGTTTTTGGAGTTGATTTGTGGAGTTGGGTTTTTTTAGAGAGATAAGATTTTTAGATAGAGAGAGAGATTGAGATTGTGTGAAAAAAATGGAAAACTCGTCGGGTATATATAGGATTTTGTGTCGTCGCCATTTCGTAGCCTCTTTTGGTTCAAACCTTTTGGTTTCCCACCCGCGACAAACGAAATAAAGGCGACGATACAATATAGCGACGATTTAGCAACGAATCGTTGCTAATTCGTCGCTATATGGTAACGTGACACAAAGCGACTTACATCGTACTTAATAAGTACATGCATGTCAGAATTCGTTGCTATTTCGTCGCTATATATATTTAGCGACGATTTAGCAACGAATCGTTGCCAAATCGTCGCTAATTCATAGCTATATGTTAACTTGACACGAAACGACATTCATCGTATTTCCAAGTACGAGAATGTAAGGAGGTTTAAATTTAGCAACGAAATAGCAACAATTCGTTGCTAAATCGTCGCTAAATGTCAATAGCGATGAAATAGCAACGATTCGTCGCTAAATCGTCGCTAATGCTAAACCCTTATTTTAGGGTTTGGAACCCTAAATTCGGTTTGTATCGTTTTTTTACCACTTTTTCGCCAAAACGAGTTTATAACATTGATCATATGAAGTCACAAACTCAATATATGACAAAAAAACTTGTAAACTAGTTTATTATGAACTTTATAGTATAAACTCTTATAAGTTATGGTTTACTTAGCTTAAATGTGTTAAGTATAATTTTGTAATCTATAATTTTTATTGTTTTATACAAATATATTACTAGTTTTGTACACTTTTTTAGTTAAGCAAAACTCGTATAAATCGATATTAAGTGGTGTTTTAGGGGTTTAAAGTTCGTAGGCTTGCAACGACTTAGCAACGAATTGGCAAGGAATCATGATTAGCAACGAAATGGCGACGATTTGGCAACGATATGTCATTAAGTTTAGCGACGATTTAGCAACGATCTTGAACCCCTAAATCTGTAATCCATCGAAAATTAGATTTTTTTATAAATCGTTGCTAATTCGTCGCTATATTAGCGACGAATTGGCAACGAAAGTAGGTTAGCGTTGCTAAATCCTCGCTAATTAGCGACGATTTAGCAACGGCAATTACAAATCCTGGCTATTTCGTTGCTAAATTAAATATTATTTTAAAAAAAAAAAATTACAAAAACACACACAATTATTACAAAAACACACAAAGATTACAAAAACACACACAAATATTACAACTAACACATGTACACAATTATATTACAAAAACACAAAGAAAATTATTCATTATTATCGGAATCAACAAATTCGATTTCGCTACTTTCATCGAATTCATCTGCACCTCCGTCGTCTTCATCATCCACAATGTCTTCAACAACTTGATTATCGGGGTCGACAAGGAATACATCTTCCCGTCGATTGATTTGTTGGAATGATTGTCCCACCAATGACATCTTGTTGCATAGGAACTTCATCGTTACCCATAATTAAACCTCTTGGAACGATTCGGACTACGCACTCCATGTTATACCGCTAGTCTTAACCCGAGGATAAGGAATGAAAGTAACTTGTTCAGCTTGCGATCCAAGGATAAAAGGTTCAAACTTCCGATATCGTCGTGACCGGTTGACGTCGATCACACCAAATTTGTTGTACCGAACACCACGACCGAGTGTTGGATCAAACCAATCACATTTGAAGAGGGTTGTTCGTAAATTGACTAATCCCGGATACGCACTTCAATAATATCCGTTAGAAGACCATAAAAAACTGAATCACCCGACACAGTTACCCCCATAATTCGCGGTTGCTCGACGTTGACCATGACTTAAGGTGTGGAACACGTAACCACAAGTGAAATACATAGGAGAAGTTGTGATCTTTCCGAGCGGTCCTTGTATTAACTCGCGAAACCACACTGGATACGTTGTGTCACCATATGCGATCTGCGTTTTCAACCAAGCTGCAAAATCTCGTTCTTTAAGAGCGGTTACTTCGTCTTTTGAAAGTCCTGGATAAACCTCATCCACTTGCTCCTCAAACATTCTAAAACAACGCAGGAAACTGAATCAAAATTAAATATTTATTTTGTTTATGCATGATGGGTTTGCGAATGAATAGTTGCATGCATATACCTTTCAAAAGGTCGGGCATATTCACAATTAAGGAGGATGTAAGTATGTGCGCTTTGCCGATGTTGATCACTTTCCCACCAAACTTCTTTTATTTTTCCGACAGCTCTTCCGATTGGTGAAAATATATCGGGTACCCTTCCATTCCATACACCGCGCCAACACCTCCATCATCGTAGCGTCGTGTTGTTGTTCTACGTGTTTTTACATTGGAACCGAAATAATATGAGGCGAAATGAGACGTCTCTTGAGTTAAAGATCCAGCAACAATAGATCCTTCAACCCTTGCAAGGTTTTTCGCCCCTTCCTTTCAAATGTCCCATAAATCGTTCGAAAGGATACATCCACCGAAACGCACAGGCCCTCCTAATTCTGCCTCGTGAGGAAGATGTATTGGAAGGTGTTCCATAACATCGAAAAAGGATGGAGGGAAAATCTTCTCCAAGTTGCACAACACAATCGGGATACTTGTCACGTAACCGTTCAATGACCTCTTCGTAAGCGTACGAGTGCATAGATCTCGGAAAAATGCACCGATCTCTGGAAAATTTTAAACATTATATTAATTTAATTATATATATACTTAATCAAAATTAAAATATAAACATTTTAGGGTTCAATGATACCTGCTATTGCTGTGTGTGCGGGTTCGTGTAAAAGCTCATCGAAAGCAAAAGGTAAAAGTTGTTGCATAAACACATGACGGTCGTGACTTTTCATACCCGAAAACTTTTGACCATTCTCAACACATGCAGATAACTTGGAAACATATCCGTCGGGAAACTTGACATCCGAAGTGACCCATTTGAATAACGCGTTTTTGCTTCAGGTTTCAATCGTAGATTGGGGACCGGAGCCTTACCATCGTTCGTGATATGCAACTCACTTCTAAAACATATTTCGTGCAAATCTAGTCTTGTCTTCAAATTGTGTCTTTAGTTCTCCCTGTACATTCAACAATGTGTTTATAATATTATCAAAAAAGTTTTTTTCAATGTGCATAACGTCGAGGTTATGTCTCAACAAGTGATTTTTCCAGTACGGGAGTTCCCCAAAAAATGCTTTTCTTGTGCCAGTTATGGCTTTCTCCGTATCCATCGGGTAAATTAGAAACATGCCAATTACCACCCCGTCTACATGTTTTTTGCGCCCCATAATTATCCAACTCCTCCAATAACTCTGCCCGCGTCGGATAAAGTAGGGGTGGATGTTTAACGACCCGATTCTTCTTAAATAACCTTCTGTTTTTTCGGTATGGATGATTGATTGGAAGAAAACTTCGGTGACAATCAAACCAACTTGTTTTCCTTCCATGTGGGAGTTGAAACGCATCAGTCCGATGACGGCAATATGGACAAGACAATCGTCCATGCGTTGTCCAACCTGCTAACATGCCATAAGCAGGAAAGTCACTAATAGTCCACATGAGCACTGCACGCATCGTAAAATTTCTCTTGCATGAGATATCATACGTACGAACCCCAGTGGACCATAGCTCTTTTAACTCATGTATCAAAGGTTGCAGAAAAACATCAAGAGCTCTCTTTGGGTGCTTCGGACCTGGTTCTAAAATGCTTAAGAAAAGAAATTCTCTTTGCATGCACATATTGGGAGGTAGATTATACGGAGTTAGTATAACTGGCCACAAAGAGTACTGTCTACCAGACATACCGAATGGACTAACTCCGTCAGTGCATAAACCAAGGTATACATTACGAACCTCTCTCTCGCGAAATCGAGTATACCGTGTTGAAGTGCTTCCAAGCCTTTGCATCGACGGATTAGTGACTTCCCCATCTTCAACCGAGTGTTCGCATGCCATCTCATCGAATCGGATGTCCTCTCGATTGATACAATCTTTTGAGTCCGTCCGTGATGGGTAAGTACCACATCCGTTGATACGGGACTTTACTCCCCTTCCCTTGGACCTTATATCTCGGTTGACGACAAAAACGACATTCAAGCAGCTCATCATCATCTTTCCAATAAATCATAGAATTGTTAACACAAATATCAATCATTTCGAAGGTAATCCAAGACTAAAAACCAACTTTTGTATTTCGTAATACGACTCGGCGACTACATTACCCTCGAGCAGATATTCTTTCGGTAAACTCCGCCCATGAGTCCATACAAAACTCACTCAAATTATTATCGATTTTATATTCATCATCCTAGATGCTAATGATAGTTTTGACAATCCAACTTTACATCCCTCGTAAATTGGTTTATTCGCAGCGTCTAACATATCATAAAATCGTTTAACATCTAGGTTAGGTTCCTCAACTACATTTTCGGATAAATACTCCCTCGTATCATGAAATGCATCAGCAACCATTTCATGATATCTATTATCATCTACATGCACATAACCACCGGCCCGATCATGATCATAGTTACTATCAAAATGATGCGGTAAATTAGCAGTTCGTTACTAACATGATCACTAACAGGAAACGTATAACTACTATCTCCAACTTCAGTATTATTAGAGTTATACCCTTCCCCATGTTGAAACAAAACAAAATACTGCGGCATAAAACCTCTATTAAAAAGATGTTTCCATTCGGTTTCAACAAACACGTATTTAGTGTTAACGCACTTCTTACATGGACAATACATTTTACCGGTATCTTGCGTATTCTGCATATTTCCGGCCTGCTGCATGAATGCTTGAAGTCCCTCCGTAAATTCGTTTGTAACTACCCCCGATCGATCTTTATGCCGATACATCCAAGACCGTAACTCGTATATATTGTTATTACCGTGAGACATATTGAAATTTTTAGAGTGAATGTTTTTGTATTGTGTTGTGGTGTGATTTTTTGAAGAGTGTAGATGGGTTTATATAGTCCCATTCTAAATTTTTTGCAACCATTTAGCAAGGAAAATTAGCAACGAATTAGCAAGGAAATAAAATTAGCAACGATTTAGCAACGTTTTTGAAAACGTGCTTACCTACTTAGCGACCCTCCTCGCTAATTCGTCGCTAATTAGCAAGGATATATATTCGTTGCTAAATCGCCGCTAATTTTGCGACGAAAACATACCTCGCTAAATAGCGACGATTTAGCGACGACAATATTCTCCGTTGCTATTTCGTCGCCAATTCGTTGCTATTTCGTTGCTATATTTATTCGTCGCTATTTCCTTGCTAAATTTCGTTGCTAAAAGCCCAGTTTCTTGTAGTGATGTCTGGTCTTGTTATTGTTAGATACTGCAGTTTTCCAGCAAGGCTCCTGAAATAAGTGGGTTCAGTGAATAGGTCAGATTCAAAGTTAAATAGCTGTTGAGGTAATGGAGTTGGCATTGAATTGCAATATGACATTGTAGCCCGGTGAAGTATGTCTGAAGCATAAGCTTTTTGATGAAGGAACATACCACTCTTGTTTGATACTATTTCAATTCCAAGGAAATATTTTGGATCTCCAAGGTCTTTCATATAAACCTATTATGAAGAGCTTGAAGTAGTTCATCAACATATAGTAGCAAGACCAAGGACTGACCATTTTTGTGATATGTGCATAAACATGGATCAGATTTGAAGCAAGTGAACCCAAAATCTATGACAAAGTTACTGAAGGTGTCAAACCAAGCCCTTGGCGCCTGTTTTAGTCCATACATTTTGTTAGACGACATACATGATTTGGTATCTTTGGATCTTCAAACCCTGCTGGTTGATATATAAAAACATGTTCTTGTAGCTCCCGATGGAGAAAAGCATTTGAGACGTCTAATTGTCTGATGAACCAACCCACTACAAGAAAACTGTCGATTTCCGAGGGACAAATCCCTCGGAAATCCGTCGGAAACAACGATTTCCCACGGATTTCCGACGAAATTGATTCGTCGGAACTAAGTCGTCGGAAAAGGAAATACGTCGGAATTCCGTCGGAAATACCCGAGGGATTTCCGACGGAAATTTTCCGACGGATTCCCGAAGGTATTTCCGACAACAAAAACTCTCGGAAGTTTGTCGGAAATTCATCCGTCGGAAATCTGTCAGATATATTTCCGATGGATTTCCGACAGATTTCCGACAATCATTTCCGACGGGTTTCCCACGGTTTTCCCACGGTTTTCCCACGGTTTTCCCACGGTTTTATTTCCGACGGATTTCCCACGGCTTTGTTTCCGACGGATTTCCAACGGATGTTTTTCCGACGGATTTCCGACGGATGTTTTTCCGACGGATTTCCGACGGATTTGTTTCCGACGGATTTCCGACGGATTTGTTTCCGACGGATTTCCAACGGATTTTTTTCCGACGGATTTCCGAGGGATAATATTATTTTCAACAAAAAAAAATAATATTTAAAAAAATATAAAATATTAATAAATTTAAATTAAAAAAATAATTTAAAAGAAATCCCATATTATATAATACACCATTTAAAACAAAATAAAAAAACGAAATTGTTTTTAAAACAACAAAAACATTTAAAAAAAAACTAATTAATGTTGAATTTGTCTTTCATTTTGGCTAGGAACTTTGTAGTTTCGGCTTGTTGACGAAGAATCTCCAAGTTTTGCTCTCGAATCTCGTTGTTTTGAGCCATTATATCCTCATTAGCTTTCTCGAGGGCTTTAATGCGTTCGTCCTTCTTTTCGAGTTCTCGAAGGATCTCCGTGTTGTAGTTACTCGACGATGTGGAAGAAATAATACTTCGAGAACTTTTACCTAACCCGAAAATGCGACCTTTAGATCGCGGAGTCGCCCGTAAAATTAATAAATTTATTAGTATTAGTTTATAAGTATTGCAATATAGAAGATTTTAATTTATACTAATTACCTCGAAGAAAATTTGGTTAATTTCTTCCCGAGATAGTTCATTTGAATCCGCCGATTCTTCTTGCGATAGTTGAGTCATCCGCTCGGTCTTCTTCTTTTTTATGATCTCAACGACTTGGGAAGCTAACGGATCCTGAATCAAACCCGTCTTGCGGTTTGTATGAGCATCCTCCAAGAGGGTCCCATAATCAGGTTCGACTCCGTCGATCGTCTTCACAACAAAAAATGTTTCAAACATATACTTATTTACCAATGATTTAAAAAATATAAACTTACTTAATAAATATAAAACCAATTGTTTTTTTCGAGATTTAGAACTTGTAGCTCCAAGGTTATGGGTTGAAGGTCCTAAGCCGTTTTTCTTTACTTTTTCGGTTTATTGAATTCGTATTAGACTCCTTCGCTGTTGATGGTTTAACCCAATGCAACTTTAAGCCATCAAAAACCGCATGTAACACGTTTTTCGGCACTTTGCCCTTTTGCCACAATTGTTTCCACTCATTGACGTGATGTGAGTATTGTAGCGCCGCATATGTATTAAACTCGTTCTGGATCGTGAAAGTATGCTCGGAGCCCAAATTAAATTCTTGCTACAAATTTGAAACGAAAAGATTAACAAGATAGTTTAAAAAAAGTAGCTAAGTGAGATGTAAGATTAAAAAAAATTACCGCAAAAGTGTGAAACCACAACTCGCGATCTTCAAGAGGCATCTTTGTATACTTCGGATATGGAAGCTTAAGGAGAGAATGCATCATCCTTAAAACACACTTGCTCATGCCGTTGTGTGAGTCCTCGAACCATGTCGTTCCGATTTGGTATTGGGATGGATGACCGGGTAACCATTCCCGACCATCCTTTTGCACCAACTCCCGAATCGATATGTACGACGGGAGAGGCACCGAAGTTTGCCCAATCGAAGGCGGTGAATCCGAGACCGCATCCGGAGTTGGAGAGTGATTTTGGGGACTCAAACCACGACCTCTAGCTGAGTGTCCACCACGGCTAGAAGGCGAAGCTATAAATGAGGAGTAGTTACCGTCCCTAAAATTTTTTTGATCATTTTGTGATTTTCAAAATTACCACTTTTCCAAAAATACCAATTTTCAATAATGCACATAATGTTTAATAACCTAGTAAATAACTCATTCTCAAACACACTAAAATAGTTTTGAGTTATACCATAAAACGTTTGATATAGTTCCATAACTACTACAAATAAAAAATCCCCAATAATTTAAAGATACTACAATTTTGTTCAAAAATACCACATAATTTTTAAAAACCTAGTAAATAGTCCAATAATATTCACAAACACACTAAAATTGTTTACAAAACATTCTACGTTTCATAAATACAACAAATTTAAAAATCGTCACTAATGTAAAAAATACTATAATTTTCTTATAAATACCACATTTTGTTTAAAAACCTAGTACATAGTCCAATAACATTCACAAACACACTAAATTTTTTTACAAAATATCACAAAACGTTCTACGTTGTTTCATAAATACAAAAAATTTAAAAATCGCCACTAATGTAAAAAATACTAAAATTTTCTTAAAAATACCACATTTTGTTTAAAGACCTAGTAAATAGTTCAATAAAATACTTTGAAAAATATCACAAAACGTTATAAATAAATCCATAAATATAAAAATTACAAAAACAACAATACTTTCTAAAATACCACCAAACATTCAAAATCATACCATATCAAATATACCACACCAAAAATTCAAAATTGTAACAAAATCTTGTTTAATGAAAAGTCTATTATCTTAAACAAAACCAAAAGCTCTCAAATCTGCATAAATCTAACAAAACCCAAATCTAAAATTTAAAAGTTGAGTTTCTTACATTGATTATAGGAGATGAAAAGGGAGAGGAGGAGCTGCCGTGGAAGAGGAGGAGCCGCCGTGGAGAGGAGGAGCCGCCGTGGAGAGGAGGAGCCGCCGTGGAGAGAAGGAGCCGCCGTGGAGAGGAGGAGCAGCCGCGGACAGGAAGAGACGCCGTGGAGAGGGAGGAGCAGCCGCAGAGAGGATGGGCCGCCGCCGTGGAGAGGAGGAGCCGCCGTGGAGAGAAGGAGCCGCCGTGGAGAGGAGGAGCAGCCGCGGACAGGAAGAGACGCCGTGGAGAGGAGGAGCAGCCGCAGAGAGGAAGGGCCGCCGCCGTGGAGAGGAGGACCCGCCGTGGAAAGGAAGAAATCGTCGAGGAGGAGAATTGCCGTGGAGCCGCCGTAAATCGCCGAGGAGGAGGAGAAAACAAAGAAGAAGAAAATAGAGGAGAAAAGAGAAAGGAGAAGAAGAAATAGGGTTTCCCGATTTCCGACGGATTGTATCCCTCGTAATTCCGTCGGAAATTTGAATCCCTCGGAATTCCGTCGGAAATTTTAAATCCCTCGGAATTCCGTCGGAAATTTTGAATCCCTCGGAATTCCGTCGGAAATTTTAATTCATAAACGTGTACGAGGTTGTTGTCGAACCCATAAAATATCAAAACCCGTCGGAAATCCCTCAGAAATTTACGACAGAATTCCGACGGAAATTAAAATTTTGTCAGAAATCCGTCGGAAATTTATGAGGGATTTCCGACGGATTGTTAATTTAGGTGTTTAATTACCCCAAAATTACATAATTAGACACATATATAATTTATATGTAACTTTTGTGCACATTTATACTTTAGAACATAACTAGAAACCTTAAAACATAACATTTACAAAAAATGACAACTCTCTTTAAAACTTTTACAAATATAAACATATTACTTAAGGAGTTTTAAACCCTTATTGAATTAAAATTTTTTATTTTTTATTTTTTTCGTAATATATTTTCATTATCATGTGAATGTATAAAAGTTCAAATAAGTAGGATATAAACTTGCTTTAACAATATATGATGTGAACCCCTAAAATTTAAATATCCGTCGGAAATTTTCGAGGATTTCCGACGGAGTAAGCAATCCGTCGGAAATCCCTCGGGAAATTTCGAGGGATTTCCGACGGATATTTAAATTTTAGGGGTTCAACAATTATGTTTTAGGGGTTCAACAAAATTGTAATTTTGTTTCCGTCGGAAATTTGTCGCAAATTTGCGAGGGATTTCCGACAGATTTTTATTAAAAATTTTAATTTGTCTTAACTCAAATAATAAACACATATTTTTGTGAGAAGATCCTAAAAATAGGATGAAAGAAACTAATTTTGGACATATAATTTATCATTTTTGTACATTTATATTTTTATAAAAAAAACTTTTTGTTTAATTTTAGAAGAAATAGCATAATTATATTTGACAAATTAAAATTAAACTTAAAACAAAAATAAAACTTAAATTAAAATATGAATCTGGAGTAAAATTTGAAATTAAAATTAAAACTTAAAATTTGTTTTATTACACAAACACATAATTTAAAAAGTAACTACTCTGAATCTGAAGAGTTGTTAGAAGAAATCGAATCTTCATCATCAAATTCGCCAATTTCCTCTTCAGATAGCGAATGTAATGCTTCTTCATCATCTGATCTATAATCAGTCAAATCAACAATGAGGTCAACGTGGAGAGATTCTTCCACCGGACCCATTCCACGTTGACCCATTGGGATCAAATTACCACTTGGTTGTAGTGGATCATGCTCCGCAACGCCATAAATTCTTCCTCGCGGGTTAATTGGAGTAACGGTAATCCATGGATCATCTTTTCTAGTTAGTCGAGGATATTGAATATAACAAACCTGCATTAATAAGTTAAAATTATTAATATGTTTAAAATATATTTTTTTAAAACTTGTATATATTTACAATTAAGTGTATATATATACCTGATCTGCTTGCGAAGCCATGATGAAAGGGTCATAGTGCCGTAATTTTTTTCTTGAATGTATCGATGTAACTCCAAATGCATCTATTTGTACTCCATGGCCCATAGTGTTATCGTACCAGTCGCAGAAAAAAACTATGCACTTCAATCCTAACATGCCTGGATATTGAATCTCTAAAACCTCACGGAGAATGCCGTAATAAACATTGTCTCGAGTCTGAGTCGACACTCCATAATCCGAAGTGCTCCTTGATGAACTCTCAGCTTGTTGAATCCTAAATGCATATCCTCGAGTACAATATCTCGGATACGACCGTGCTTCGACCATTGGACTGTTTACAATATCCATTAACCATGTGTGGAAATGATTGACCACAAGAAGTAACCTACAAATGAATTGTTAATTAATTAGTAATATTATAATTAATTTAAATTAAAAAGGAAAAATTTCTTCACACTTACGGAATATTGCAACCATTTCGCAAACTCGTTTTTTTTAATTGTTTGTAGTTCATTCTCCGTGTAATTGTTGTAATGAATGCGAATTTGGGCCATGTATATCCTATTTGAAACATAACATACAATGTTAAAAAATGTTAAATTTCACATCAAACATATATATATATATATATATATAAATGTATTTAATTTACCACTCATATTCATCAATATCGTCGCAGTTCGAGAGTATGTACGTGTGCAAGTGCACCTGCTCCTGCTCAGTTAGACGTCGTTTTTTTCCTTTCCCGCTAAGTCGTCCTACTTGGGTGAACATATCTGGAACATAGACGGGATATTTTGGTCGTTCGTCACCATCATCATGTCTCGCAGGCCTACGACTTTTTGTACGCACTTCTGAAGGAAAGTAATATTCAGCAAAATTTGATGCTTCCTCGTTGATGCATTGAGCAATTATAGATCCCTCCATCCTGCTCAAATTCTTCACTTTTTCTTCAAATGAAACATATATCGCTCAAAAGGATACATCCACCGGTATTGAACCGGACCCCCAAGTGCCGCTTCTCTTGGAAGATGAATCGGAAGATGTTCCATCACATCAAAGAAAGAAGGTGGGAATATCTTCTCCAAATTACAAAGAATTACCGGTATTTGTCGATCGAGTGTGGTAATCCCTTCCAATGTTAGTGTCCTTGTGGATAAATCCCGAAAAAATGCACCGATAGAAGCAATTGCTTTATGAACGTCTTGTGGTAACAAATTTACAAACGCAAATGGAAGTAGTCGTTGCATGATAACATGACAGTCATGACTCTTCATTCCGGAAAATTTACCTTCTCTCAAATCAACGCAGTTACGCAAATTTGACGCATAACCATCAGGAAATCTAACACTATGCAAGATCCAATTGAAAAATTCTTCCTTTCCATTGTTAGATAACCGATACGCTGGGAAAGCACTTTTCCCATCTGCATTAACATGAAGTTCATGTCGAGCACAAATCTCAGGTAAGTCCAAACGAGATTTCAAATTGTCTTTTGTTTTTCCTTGCACATTTAACACGGTGTTCATGATGTTGTCAAAAAAATTCTTCTCAACGTGCATCACATCCAAGTTGTGCCTTAGAAGATGATCTTTCCAATAAGGCAAATCCCAAAAATACTCTTTTTATGCCAATTGTGGTTTACACCACAACCATCTACTGGATAATGTCCGTTACCACCGCAATCGGGAGTTCTCTCCGCCCCAAAGTCTCGTAACTCGCTCCAACAAATTATCACCGTCGCTTCCGGTGGTGGTCCATCATACACTTTCTTCTTCTTCGTAAATAACTTTACATTCCGACGGTAAGGATGATCACTTGGCAAAAATCTCCTATGACAATCAAACCAACACGTTTTACGTCCATGTCTTAATTGGAAAGCATCAGTGTTATCTTGACAATATGGACAAGACAACCGACCATGAGTCGTCCATCCCGAAAGCATACCATATGCTGGAAAATCACTTATGGTCCACATAAGTACTGCGCGCATCTGAAAATTTTGTTGCCATGAAACGTCAAATGCTTCAACTCCGTGTTCCCATAACATTTGCAATTCGTATATCAATGGTTGAAGGAACACATCAAGGGATCTCTTCGGATGCTCGGTCCCGGAACAAGAATGCTAAGGAACAAGTACTCACGACGCATACACAAAGAAGGCGGCAAATTGTAAGGTGTCAGGATCACTGGCCATAACGAGTATTGTCTTCCATGCTTTCCAAAAGGGTTGAACCCGTCCGTACATAACCCCAAATACACGTTTCTTCGCTCAGATGCAAATTCTGGATATAATGCCTGAAAATGTTTCCATGCTTGTGCATCGGATGGATGCGTAACTTCCCCGTTTGTAGTAGTATGTTCAGCATGCCATCTCATTGGTTCAGCCGTGCGCTCAGATTGATATAACCTCTTCAATCTTTCCGACAAAGGTAGGTACCACATCCGCTTATATGGAACTGAGACTCTTCCACTAGTCTCCATATATCGAGGTTTACGACAAAAACGACATCTAGTCCGATTTTCGTCTCTTCTCCAATAGATCATGCAATTGTCAATGCACACATCTATAACTTGATACGGTAATCCGAGACCAGCTACTAGTTTTTGCACGTCATAGTATGATGCTGGTGAAAGATTATCTTCGTGTAGAACGCTCTTTACAAAATTCGCAACCGCATCCACACTTTCTTCCGGTAAGTTATAATCCGTCTTTATGCTCATTAAACGGCTTGCGGATGATAAAGGGGAAAGACCCTCCTGACAACCTTTGTACAAAGGATGTTTTGCTGCATCTAACATATCAAAAAAACGTCGTGCTTCCAAGTTCGGTTCTTCGATCCTAATACCCTGATCATAACCTCCGTCAAACCGTTGCATATTTTCCCTATATGCATTATTGACCATCTGAATAGTGTTACCTATATGACCTCTAGTTTCTTCTTCTACTCTATTTTCTCTTGAACTATCGCCAATATATGTTCCACTAGAATTATGAGCACCATAAACTGCAGATCTTTCTCCATGAAAATACCAAATCTTATAACTAGGCATAAAACCATTCGCATACAAATGAGGCCATGCTTCATCTACCACGACATTTCTCAAATTCCTACATTGAGAACATGGACATTTAAACTTACCGGTTCTAATGCTTTCCGGTTGATTTTGAGCCACGCCTATGAATTCTCCAATTCCGTTAGCGTATTCATCGGTAAGTAAATTTGTCACCGGATCCATCTTCGGTTTATCCATCCATGCTCGATAATAGTTAGACATTTAAAAAATTTAAATTATTTTGAATTTTAGAGAGAGAATGATATACAAAAGTGTGTTTTGAATGAGAACCAAAGAGGTATTTATAGGAAAACATTCTCAGTTTCGACGATTTCCGACGGATTTCTGAGGGATTTAACGGCTAATTTTCAACGGTTCAAAAATTCGTCGGAAATCCGTCAGAAATATAAACGGTCATTTTTTAATCCTCGGAAAACCGTCGGAAAGGTTCAAACGGCTATATCTGTCAGAATTTCGTCGGAAATTACCGAGGGAATTCCGACAGATTTCCCAGGGAAAGTAGCCGTGGGAAATCCGTCGGAAATTTCCGACGGAAAAATATATCCGTCGGAAATTTCCGACAGTTTTCCGACGGCTTATTTCCCTGGGAAATCTGTCGGAATTCCCTCGGGAATTTCCGACGGAAACTTGTCCCTCGGAAAATCCGTCGGAAATCGGGTTGTTTTCTTGTAGTGACCTTTTGAAGTAGCTACCTCTAGTACCATCATGATTGTTGTTGTTCTAACCACTGGGTTGAATGTTTCTAGGTAATCCAAGCCTTCTTCTTGTTCAAAGCCTTTTGCAACTAACCGAGTTTTAAGTTTGTCAACAATTTTTTTTCGAAAAACCCACATTGAGCTTAGTATGTTCATATCTTATGTTAGTGGTTACAGAGTCCAGGTGTGAAGCATGTGGATACGTACCATTTCATCAAGAACAACTTGATTCCATCCAGGATGTTTCATTGCAGTTGCTAGTGTTTTTGGTTATTCTGTGGAGAATAATGAAGTGAGAAGCATATACTTAGTGTTTGGTTTGTAGATTCCTTCATTTGCTCTTGTTGTCATGGGATGATTATTGGTTTGAGGAGAGGTGGTGGAGAGCTCAACTTGGCTGGAGTTTGAGTGAGTCTCCAAAATCAGTTTAAATATCTGATTATGTTTAAGCTTCTTGTTGTGTTTCATTCAATAATATCTTTGATTCATCATTATTTTGGGGCTCTTGTGATGTATCTTGTTCTTCATGTATGACATGTTGGGATGTTGTTCTTTGTCTATATGGAGAAAATATAGGATGATGATCAGAAGCGTCTGGTTCTTCCAATGGCTGCTCATTTGGCACATGAAGATCATTGTGACTTTGCCATGCTTGTAGTATAGGTGTAGTGTACTTGGGAACCATGTTTCTGTATTGTTGCTTGAAGGTATATGTTTCTTCATCAAATACAACATGTTGGGAGATGTATACTCTCCCTGTAGGAGGATAAAGATCCTTTGTATTGAGAGTTGTACCCAAGAAAGACACATTGCAAGGATCTTGGTTCAAGTTTGTGTTGATTGTAGGGTCGCAAGCAAGGATAACATCCTGACCCGAAGATTCTCAACATAGAATAGTTTGGTTTTTGACTGAACAGAGTCTCAAAGGGGCTTTTGTTGTGGAGGACCTGTGATGGAAGAAGGTTGCTTATGAAGACTACACTGAAGAAGGCTTCTACCCAGAACTGTAACAGAGTATGAATGTGAAACATCATGGATAGACCAAGCTCAACAAGATGCCTATATATTTTTCGGCAATTCCGTTTTTTGTGGTGTATGAGGGTATGATACTCTATGTATGATACCTCTTTCAACAAATAATATTTTCAGTTGATTACTAGTGAATTCACCTCCTCCATCACTTTGAAACACTTTGATCTTGGTGTTGAACTGATTTTCAACAATGTTTTTAAATGACACAAAAACTGAGTAAAATTTAGACTTTGCTTTTAAGGGTCTAGAGAAATCATCAACAAAAATTGCATAAAACTTGAATCCTTGATTAGATACAACTGGTGAAGGCCCCCATAGATCACAATGAATCCTATCTAGAGGGTGAATCACCCGGGATTCTGAATTTAAAAACTTTAACTTATAGTTTTTCCCCATCTGGCAAGGCTCACAAATTGGAGAAGTTCTACTCTTATTGACTTGTATTTCCTTGCTGGTTTTGAGATGTTGAAGAATCTGAGAGTTAGCGTGGCCAAGACGATGATGCCAAGTATCTTCTGAAGCTGAGCAATAACGATTTGAATAGAGAGCCACAAGTTATTGGTTCTTCAACACATATAACCCATTATTTATGGGTCCCTTTGCCGCTACTTTCTGAGTATTGAGATCAATCACACATACTTTATTAGCATCAAAATATACTCCACACGGATAATCATCACATAATCTTTATACAGAAAGTAGAGATTTTTGTATTTCAGGGTAAACCAGTACTTCATTTAATTTGATATTACCTGTTGTAGAGGCAAATGTAGCAGAACCAACATGGGTAATAGGGAGATAGGTTTCGTCTCCTACCTGAATTGTAACATTACCTTCATATGTTGTGGAGGATTGAAGGTTGTTTGCGTTGGCGGTGACATGAGCCGATGCACCGGAGTCTGGGTACCAATCTCTCCCTGAATCATGAACTACTTGTAAGGCAGAGAAGGCTTGAGACACATTTCCACCTTGGTGGTTGTTGTCAAATCTCTTGTAGCAATCAAGAGCTATATGTCCAAGACGGCTACAAATTTGACAGACAGAGCGTTCACCAGAGCTTGTCGATGGTGTGTGATCCTGAGGAAACCCTCTTCCTCGTGTTGAGTATCCTCCACGACCTCTGTTTTTTCCATAGTAGCCGCAACCACATCACCTGAAACTTCCTCATTTATTGTAGTAGTTTGATTGTTGTACTTGAAACGCCATGTGTGGAGTGACTGTATCAGCTTCTCATAAGATCTCAGCTTAGAATCAAAGGTTTCAACCTCTGAAACTACATCTTGAAATGTTGGTGCAGACATTTTACCCAAGGAGCTCTGTATGATTGCTGTTATTGGGTCATAGTCTCTGCCTAAGCCATTAAGAAAGCTAAAGATCTTCATAGAGTCATCAATAGGTTTTCAAATGGAACTTAAGGAATCACAGAGAGATATGATATCTCGACAGTATACAGAGAAGGTTTTTCCCTTTTTTGTTATGGTTTGGAGAGAACGACGAAGGGAAAACTCTCTTGATAGACTACTCTTATTAACGTTTCCAGCTAAGGAGAGCCATATATCTCGAGATGTTTGGATATTATGAACATACCTGAGAACTTCTTCATAGAGTGTGCCAAATAGCCATGTCCGGATGAGTTGGTCTGTGCAGAACAATGACTCGTACTGTGGATTTGGAAATTTGGTTAAGATATCGTTTGTTATCGAGATGTTAGTCTTCGACGGCGTAAGGATAATTTCAGTAACAAATCCAATAAGCTTAAGGCAAGATAACAGAGTTTCAAACTGTTATTTCCATAAGAGATAGTTGGTGGTTTTAAGTTTGATTGTGACAGAGTGTGTTATGTAGATATTATCTGGAAACTGGTAGGAATCGGTCATTGATGCACCTGTTATGGTTTACAATGGCTCTGATATCATGAAAGACTTTAGAAAGCTTATAAAGATAGTGGTATTTCTGAATAATATTAAATGAATACTTATGACTAGGGTTTTACAGAGGTTTTATAGTGACAAAATGAACAATCTAGAATCAGGTCATCCTTATCCTTGAATATTTGTATTCTGGAAAAGGTTTTATAAAACCAATAATCGATTGCTATTGTTACCATTGATTTGATTTCTTTTTGTAACATCTTTTGCAGGTGCAAGTAAAAGATGATTTGTGTTCTTGGTCATGTTGTGACATGTGGGCTTCTTTGTGTTTGGGCATTCTTTGTTTTAATTTCTTCTTGGGCTTTATCACTTTCAATAACCATGTAATTGCAAAAGCGTGTAATGTTTTAATATAGCAAAAGTTTATATAATACTAGTAAATTTGGACAAATTACATAAAAAATTTATAATTATATATAAATATTGTTAGTAAATTTTTATATTATAGTTAGATTTAAACGGGAACTAATATTATACCCGTTATTTTATTAACAAATACATATAAAAGACACGCAACAATATATGGTATTAGTAAATAAGTGTACTTAATTCATCTATTAAGAAATATAAATACACTACTAAAAAAATATCATATAGCCACGACCGTATCGGTGGTTTTAGCGTTAAATCCGTGGTTATACGCTCGTGACTAAAAAATTTCGTGGCAAACCGTGGGCTAAATAGCCACTGATTTTTTCTATAGCCACCGATACGACCGTGGCTATATGACTTTTTTTAGTAGTGATAACACATTTTTTGTTTTATTACATTGCATGAAAAAACATTTATTTTAAATTAATAATTAGATAGTGGATCCATGAAGATAACAAATAAGTTATCATAAAGATTTTCTTTATTTTTCAAGTAATTTTACGTTTTTATGTTTTCTTATTTGTAATTTTTTTATTGATTATTTCTTAAAATATTTTTCAATTTTTCTTTTTCTATGTTATTTTTCTTATTTTTGTTTATTTTATTTTTCTATATTCCGGATTAATTTATTTTATTTCTAATTATTTGATAATTAATGTTAGTTTTTTTATTTTTTTATTTTTTTTGTTTTTTCTCAATATTGTTAAGTTTCCATTTTATAAGATGTCTACGTATCAATTTTAATACACATGCCACGATCTGATATAACCATTACAAATGTCACGATCTCGTGAGTTATAATTATGCTTATCAAGCTCATCTAAACGCGCTCAGTTTTATATAATAAGATTATTTGATAATTAATGTTAATTTTTTTAATTTATAAGTGTTTAATTTATAAATTAAACATTGAGTGTTTAATTTATAAGATTTCCATATTTTAAGGTGTTTTCATTTTTTATTTTTTTCTATTTTTTCAAGAAAATTCCTTATTTTAATAATGACAAATGTCGCGATCTAAATTAATTTTGACACGTGTCACGATCTGGTGAGTTATAATTTCCTACGTGTCAAGCACACGTTAAACACACTCACTTTTATATAATAAGATATATACATTATTTATCTCACTTTTATATCACGTTTTGATATGTTAAAATTCTAAATTTCTGTAATAGAATTTTGTAGATTTCTTGACCAACAATTGTAATTTTTGTCCTTTTTGTAAACCTGATAAAAGATTGATGGGCTGAGACTTTGTGTTTCTTAGTATTAGCCGATTGTACATTGAAATCACATATTTATTGTACGTTGAAATCACATATTTCAATGATGTTTGTTGAAGCAGATTTGACTCATCACTTGTAACAGTTCAGAGTACATCAAGAACTGTATCAACTGAAACATAGCATATGATGATAAAAAGGAAAATACAAGAAAGAGCTAAAGGAAATGGAAAAAGGATTAGTCGTGAAGATAAATAAAAGAAAGAGTTGAAGATAATGGAAAACAAAGAGAGACTTTGTTCATTAGCCAAAGAAAAGGAAATATGAAGTTTTCCTTTTCATAAAAGAAAAATGAAAATTGTCATATGTGTGTTTATCTATTTTGTTATAAATAGAGGTGGTTGGTCTTGAGAAAAGACTCACCACATTAGAGAGAGAGAATTCTTATTGTTTAAGGGTCTTGAGCATGTTCTCAGAAAGAGAGCGAGAGATTAGGAACAAGTAAGAGATTCTTGATAGGTTCAAAGATTAAAGCACTTAATCGTTTGAACAAGAGAGTTTAGATAATAGGTTTGAGAGTTTTCTTGTAAGAACACTTCAAATAAGATTATCTAATAAAAGGAAAAGTTTAAAAAAGAATCTCTGTCTCAGTTTCTGTCATACTATCATAATCTCTGCTACAGAATCTGTCATAGTCTAAATATCGATAGCTTCTGATTTTTCAATTGGTATCAGAGCGGACACTTGTGCGCATTCTAAACAGGTGTGATCCTGCGACTAAAAGATGGAGAACTATCACGATTTCACGAAGCATTCAAGAATAATCTTGGACGATAGCAACTACGGATTCTGGAAATCAAGGATTAAATCCGTGATTAAAGGAATCGACATATTAGCTTGGAGAGCTGTACAAGAGAAGTGGGAAGATCCAACAACCGAAACAGAAGATGGGAAAGTGACTATCAAACCAGAAGATAAGTGGACCGAAGACGAACTCAAAAGAGCAAAATTCAACGCTAGAGCTTTAACCGCAATCCATTGTAGTATTGAAAGAAAACAGTTTGAATTAATTCAAGGGGTTGAAACAGCTAAAGAAGCATGGGATATTCTTCAAACTCACTATGAAGGAACCAAAAAGGTGCAGTCACAAAGAAAGAACATGATAGCGTCAAGGTTTGAAAACCTAAAGATGAAAGAACATGAATCAATCTCTGATTTCAGTTCTAAGCTCAGTTCGTTAGCACAAGAGGCATCAACACTTGGAAAGAAGTACAAAGATAAAAAGCTAGTGAAGAAATTCTTAAGATGCTTACCGACAAAATACATGCCTTACAAAGTTGCAATGACCGTGTCCCTAAATACAGAAGATCTCAGTTTTGGAGAAGTAGTCGGAATGCTTCAAGCACATGAGTTGGAACTCGGAGAAATTAAGAAGTCTAAAGATACAGAACCCAAAATTACTGAATCAAAGAGTATAGCACTTTCCACTCAGAAGATCAAAAATCAAGTGATATGTGAAGATGATCCTATTAGCTCACTTTATCGAAAATTTAATAGAGCACTACAGAAAGTAAGTCAAGGACAACATTGGGGAAATTCATCTAACTCTCCCAAAGATCAAGATGAATCCAAAAACCAAAAGGCAAACATGCAATGTCATGAGTGCAAAGGATATGGTCACTTCAAAAGAGAATGTCCTACGGCAAAGAAAAAAGAGATAAAATGTTTTGCATGTAAAGGCTTTGGACACACGCAAGCAGAATGTCCAAACAAAAGAGAAAATTTAATGATGGGAATTGAAGAAGAATCTGATGAAGACAATGATGATCAAGAAATAAATAACTTTGTCGCTCGATTGGGGATCACATAATTTTGTGAAGAAGAAAATTCAGATTCTGATCCAGAAGAAGTTGATATAGTTGAAAGGTACAAAGAAATACGAGAAGCACTAATCAAGATTAGTCAAGAAAAGCAAGCCTTGACAAAATATAATATGCGTCTTGAAGCCTTACTTTCAAAGCTACAAATTGAACTCGAAGCCGAGAAAAAATTGAGTAAGGAAAGTATTGTGTTGATGAAGGAAAAATTGAATCTATCAAAAAGGGCAGACGACCTTGAGAAAAAGTTGGAAATAGAAAAAGAATTATCAAACTCACTTCAAGCGGAGCTAAATTCACAACATAAGAAAATCCATATGTTTGCTGGAACAAAACAACTTGATCAAATCCTCAGCTATGGAAGGATAGAGAAAGCAACCAAACGTTTGGGTTACACCGAAAGAAAAGGAGATGATGTTAAAGAAACAAAGTTTGTATCAGGAGGGTTGACACAAATACTAGAAAATCCATTAAAGAAAGAAATAAAGCATAGTGGATGTTAATGTTATTTCTGTGGAAAGAATGGACATATAAAAGCTCATTGCTACAAGTTTCAAGACAAAGTAAGAAGACTCAGACATCAAGGAAAATTTGCTTGGAATGGATTTCGAAATCAAATTTGGGTAAAGAAATCAGATCTATACGAAATTGTGTCAAGAAGTATGTCAGACGAATCATCAAAAACTAAGCTTTGCTGCAGTACGATTTATGTGTCAGAAGGTCATAAGGGTACCAACCCATGGTACTATAATAGTCAAGATTCACAACATGTGACAAGACGAAGAAACTTGCAAGGTGGTAAAAAGATCGAAGGAAGAAAAGTAACAGTTTGTGATGAAAAACACAAAGCTATTCAATGTCAAAGAAGAACTGGTGATAAATTCTCAACATTGATGAATGTTTCAAGTGATGAAAGGCAGTCGCGCCTAAGTTAGAGGTTTTTAACTCTGTGTGCTCTCACGGGGGAGAAATAAAGGGATAGTCATGAAATTATGGGGGAGTAACAAGCACTCGCAATTACGGGGGAGTAATCCTAAATTATGGGGGAGTAATTATTGAGAGACACACAAAGTTAAAAAGGGGGAGATTGTTGAAGTAGATTTGACTCATCACTTGTAACAGTTCAGAGTACATCAAGAACTGTATCAACTGAAACAAAGCATATGATGATAAAAAGGAAAATAGAAGAAAGAGCTAAAGGAAATGGAAAAAGGATTAGTCGTGAAGATAAATAAAAGAAAGAGTTGAAGATAATGGAAAACAAAGAGAGACTTTGTTCATTAGCCAAAGAAAAGGAAATATGAAGTTTTCCTTTTCATAAAAGAAAAATGAAAATTGTCATATGTGTGTTTATCTATTTTGTTATAAATAGAGGTGGTTGGTCTTGAGAAAAGACTCACCACATTAGAGAGAGAGAATTCTTATTGTTTAAGGGTCTTGAGCATGTTCTCAGAAAGAGAGCGAGGGATTAGGAACAAGTAAGAGATTCTTCATAGGTTCAAAGATTAAAGCACTTAATCGTTTGAACAAGAGAGTTTAGATAATAGGTTTGAGAGTTTTCTTGTAAGAACACTTCAAATAAGATTATCTAATAAAAGGAAAAGTTTAAAGAAGAATCTTTGTCTCAGTTTCTGTCATACTATCATAATCTCTGCTACAGAATCTGTCATAGTCTAAATATCGATAGCTTCTTCTTTTTCAATGTTTCCTTCCATTAGTTGATCTCCACACTTTTGAATCATTGAGTGATGTACGAAACCTTGAATTGTATTTTCCTTTAAAAAATAATGATTATTGTTAAATTACATAAACGATAGATATTGTATTGAGAGTATTTTTTCTAATATTTACCTTTTCATCATTAGTAGTATTTCGACTCACATAAGAACATTATTTGTTTTAAGATTTCTAACTTCCCACTTTCGAATAACACGAACTATCGTACGACTTTAAGGACGATTCGATCTAATTGATTTAGTGTGAAGTAAGATTGTTGATTTTAAAAAACTATGAAACTCATATTTTTCTCTGTTTGAGTTTTAAAAAAAAAGAAATTAAATAATAGTAAATAGAACAAAGAGCACAATGAAATTTTGCCTTTTTTCTTATTTTTTGTTTTGCCTTTTTTCCTAAACGTTACCTTTTTTTCTTTTAAAATTATTTAACATTTTTCTAAACATTATTAACATTTTCCTAAATTATTAACATTATTAACATTTTTTTCTTAAACATTATTAACATATTTCCTAAAAATTATTAACATTTTTCCTAAAAATTATTAACATTTTTTTTTTAATTGTGACACGTGTCACGATCTGGTGAATTGTAATTAAATGCGCTCACTTTTATATAATAAGATTAACATTTTTTCTAAACATTATTAAAATTATTAACATTTTTCCTAAACATTATTAACATTTTTCTTTTTTTTTTAATTGTGACATGTGTCACAATCTAATGAGTTATAATTAAACGCGCTCACTTTATATAATAAGATGGTTGTACCACTTTATTAAAAAATAGGGTTGTACCACGACTTTACATTTTGGTTTGTGTCACTTATAATGTGAAATACTGAATGCACATGGGGACTATTGAGGATAGTTTACATGTAGCCTTTCTCTTTCCCTTTTCCTTAGAAATGTAAGTTGTCATAAACTATATGTGAATGAGTACTATAAGAGAGAGTACACTCGTGACATATCTTGTCAATCATACGACCTTCACAAATCCGAATCTAATTTAGAAGAGGTCGGCAACATGATAAGACAAATGTTGTAAGAAGAAAACTATTAACACAATTTTTTAACTACCAAAATAATGATTCATAGATCACAAGAACCAACAACACATTTGAAAGTGCGTTCCATTCCACGTTTCTTATCGGTTTTTTTTGCTAGGCATTGTGGTCCAACTCCTTCTATGATCGGTTGATTGGCCAATGTTATTTACTAAAACCCAATATCCTTTTACTAGTTCCATTTTTCACTTTTCTTCTTCTTTTAAACCGAATAATATAATATACAAGCAGACATAAAATTCTTACAATGCATACTAGAATAGACCTCATGTAAGTAACTTGGACGACTGAAAACAAATCCACTAAAGAACTACTTTTAACCGAACTCAAAAGCTAACGAGCCTAAAACTAAAAACCACTAGAGCCAAACGAAAAGATAAACACCTTAGCAAAAATAACAAACCAAGTTGAAACTCATGCATCTTGTCCACTAATAAGAATGTCCTCTCTTCTTATCATGTCCCATCATTTTCCAAAGTTCTCAAATTTCGTCACATCACCAACTCACTTTTAGTTTTGAAATAATATTTAATTACTGTATAATACTTTACTTCTTTATTAATATGAAGAATTTTATTCATAATTAAACATGAAATTTGTAAAGATATCCCCTTTTAATTTGTTAAATAGAATTTATATATGTGAATAATATACACATATATATGAATAAAACCTTCAAATTAACAATTATCGGAAATTATTTCTCTTTAAAGTAATACAAAAGATTAACGACTAACTACAATAGTTTACAAATTTTGTTTCATATTAATATTGACAATAGCGAACATATTTTATGTTTCTATCTATGTGATTATATAATAAATAGATATTCAAGATCTATTTTAATGACAAAATATTGAAAAATTAAAATGATGTTTGGTATAAACACAATTGACACCTCATTTAGATTTTATAACTGTCATCGGTAAATTAAGCTGATTAATTTAAAGTTTATAAATAGTATTTTAAAGGTATATATAATAAGATAATATTTATAAATATATTTTCAAATGATAAAATAAATACTAGTTTAACCAAATGGATATATTTGTATAACTTATAATTAACAACTTCATTAGATTTCTTTTTTATTTAAGAAAATTTCGAATAAAAAATGGATATAACTTACTAATTGTTTTGCTAGGTAATTTTCTAAAATTTACTAGAAAAATTATACTATATAATTGATTTCATATTGATTATATTTGTTATAAAAAATCAAGATTTCTACGTATTAGCAAAGTAAAGAATGAGCATAATGAAAATTAAGTTAAAATAAAGTTATTTTCTGATAATTTTAATGTAATTTTACTTTATATTTATATATAAGACAAATTATATATGTATATATAAATATAAACATAAATAAATACATTTATACTAAAAAATTCAAAATAATCCTAATTTAAATAGATTTTGAAATGGTTTCAGTAAAATATTTGTTCGTAAATGAATGCATAAAGGTTTTCATTAGAAATCGTGAGATCGAAAGTTTGACATCAAATCTATAGAAAATAATGTCTGGTATACTAGAACTGAAAAGTGATATAAACGAAAAGATGAGAAATAGGAAAATAAGTTTTCACCTTTTAAACAACTATAAAAACATTGAAAGTGTAATAATAAATGGGAATAATAAACGTCACTTTTACGTTATTTTAAATTCACTTATAATGTTGACATAAAAATTCACTTATAATAAAATTGAATATTTATTTATCTCATACTTCAAAAAATACGTACAATTTTTATTTGTTTTACAAAAATCATTATTTAAAAGCAAACATACACTACAAGAAACTAGGCATTTAGCTACCGAAGAATTCGTTGCTAAATCGTCGGTAAAGGCCAATAGCGACGATTTAGCGACGAGAAAATATTTGTCGCTATTCTCTCGTCGCTAATTAAAAATCGTGGCTAAATTGTCGCTATTTTAGAATCGTCGTTAATTCATCGCCAATTTAGCGACACCATGTAATTGTCGCTGTTTAGAGATCGTCGTTAATTCATCGCTAATTTAGCGACGAATTAGCGACGTTTATCGTTAAATATTAGCGACGAATAAGGGGGTTTTTGTTGATGTTTGGTTGGGGTGGTGGGATCGGCTGGAACATCATGAATAATCTCATCTATTGGGTTTTGGTTGATGTTTGGTTGGGGTGGTGGTTCGGTAGGGTTGGGGTTTGAATTAGAAGTGGAACCGGACTGATTCCTTATGAAATTAAAGTAATGAGGGGGTTGGTTATTAGACATGTTTAGGAGGGGTTTTTTTGGTTGAGTTTTTTTTTTAGAGAGAGAAGTGTTTGTTGTAGAGAGAGAGAGAGAATGAAATTGTGTTAAAGTGGGAAAAACTCGTCAGGTATATATAGACTTTTGAATCGTCGCTACTTTTGGTTCATACCTTTTGGTTTCCCACTCGCGGTAAAACGAAAAAATAGCGACGATTTAGCAACGATTCCTTGCTATTTCGCTGCTATATGTTAATGTGACACGAAACGGCTTTCATCGTACTTCAGAAGTACAAGAATGTCAGGAGGTGTACTTCACTTTGAAAATTAGCGACGATTTAGCAACGAATTTTAAACCCTTATTTTAGGATTTAGAACCCTAAATTCGGTTTTTATCGTTTTTACCACTTTTTCGCCAAAACGAGTTTATAACATTGACCATAAGATGTCACAAACTCAATATATGACAAAAACTGATAAACTAGTTTATTATAAATTTTATAGTATAAACTCTTATAAGTTATGGTTTACTTAGATTAAATGTGTTAAGTATAATTTTGTAATCGATAATTTTTATTGCTTATACAAATATATTAATGGTTTTGTAGACTTTCTTAGTCAACCAAAACTCCTATAAATCTATATTAAGTAGTGTTTTAGGGGTTTAAAGTTCGAAAGTTTGCAGCGAATTAACAACGAATTTGCAAGGAATCTAGTGTAGCAACTAAATAGCGACGATTTAGCAACGATATGCCATTATATTTAGCAACGATTTAACAACGATCATGTGAACCCCTAAATCAGTAACCCTTCGAAAATATGGTCTTTTATCAACGAAAATATGGTATTTTATGTATCGTTGCTAATTCATCTGTAAATAGCGACGATTTAGCAACGACGTTTTACAAATCGTTGCTAATTTGTCGCTAATTTAGCGACTTTTGTTGCTAAATCCTTGCTCTTTCGTTGCAAATTTAATTATTATTTTTTAAAAAATATTTTATTTAAATATTACAAATAACACACACAGAGAAAATTATTACAAATAACACACGCAAATATTACAAATAACACATAAAGAAAATTATTCATTATTATTATCAGAATCAATAGAGTCGACTTCGCTACTTTCATCGAATTCATCTGCACCTCCGTCGTCTTCATCATCCACAATATCTTCAACAACTTGATTATCGTGGTCGACAAGGAATACATCTTTCGTCGATTGATTTGTTGCAGTGATTGTCCCACCAATGACATCTTGTTGCATAAGAACTTCATCGTTACCGATAATTAAACCTCTTGGAACTGCTCGGACTACTGCACTCCATGCTATACCGCTAGTCTTAAGTCGAGGATAAGGAATGAAAGTAACTTGCTCAGCTTGCGATCCAAGGATAAAAGGTTCAAACTTCCGATATCGTCGTGACTGGTTGACGTCGATCACATCAAATTTGTTGTACCGAACACCACGACCGAGTGTTGGATCAAACCAATCACATTTGAAGAGGGTTGTTCGTAAATTGACTAATCCTGGATACTGCACTTCAGTATCCGTTAGAAGACCATAAAATACTGAATCACCCGACACAGTTACCCCATAATTTGCGGTTGCTCGACGTTGACTATGACTTAAGGTGTGGAACACGTAACCACGAGGAAATACATAGGAGAAGTTGTGATCTTTCCGAGAGGTCCTTGTACTAACTCGCGAAACCACACTGGATACGTTGTGTCACCATATGCGATCTGCGTTTTCAACCAAGAGGGAAAATCCCGTTATTTAAGAGCGTTATTACTTCGTCTTTTGAAAGTCGTGGATAAACTTCATCCACTTGCTCCTCAAACATTCTAAAACAATGGAACTGGATCAAAATTAAATATTTATTTTGTTTATGCATGATGAGTGTGCGAATGAATAGTTGCACATACCTTTCAAAAGGTCAGGCATATTCACAATTAAGGAGGATGTAAGTATATGCGTTTTGCCGATGTTGATCACTTTCCCTTCAAACTTCTTTTATTTTTCCGCCGCTCTTCCGATTGGAGAAAAGATATCAGGTACCCCTTCCATTCCATACACTGTGCCAACACCTCCATCATCGTAGCGTCGTGTTGTTGTTCTACGTGTTCTTACGTTGTAACCGAAATAATATGAGGCGAAATGAGACGTCTCTTCAGTTAAAGATCCAGCAACAATAGATCCTTCAACCCTTGCAAGGTTTTTCGCCTTTCCTTACAAATGTCCCATAAATCGTTCAAAAGGATACATCCACCGAAACTGCACATGCCCTCCTAATTTTGCCTCGTGAGGAAGATGTATTGGGAGGTGTTTCGTAACATCGAAAAAGGATGGAGGGAAAATCTTCTCCAAGTTGCACAACACAATCCGGATTCAATCCGGATACTGTCACGTAACTGTTCAATGACCTCTTCTGTAAGCGTACGAGTTTACGTTCTACTTTCGAAATCGCATATTTTTAACAAATATTCACAACTTTTTTAAATAATGTAACTTTTTTTAGAAAGGAAGAGAGAGGGAAACCATACTACATATAGATGTCTTATAGGACCTGAAAGCAAAACCGTATCCAATGCATCTCAAAACCCTGAAAGTGAGAAAATTGGCCAATGTTAATAATTCTACTAAAGTGAAGTCAAAATCAGTTAATCGATCGATCGATCGCCTTTCAAATCAATTCGTTCTTCGACTTTTGGTCGATCTAATTTTTCTCCGTAAGTTTTCCTGAAGGACGATCGATCGATCGACCAAGGGATCGATCGATCCTTATGAAGATCGACGAATATTCGACCCTTGGTTGATCCAGAATAACTCCGTAAATTTGCGCAATAAGAGATCGATCGATCTCTGATGAGGATCGGTCGATAATTTTGCTTTCTTCTGCTTTCTTCGTTTTTTTGCCTTGAAATCTCCATAAGTCCATCCTTAGTGCCTCGGGACGCCATTATGCATTTTATTCCTGTATAACAACTAAAGACACATAAAAAGACTCTATTGTGTGACTAAATCTTATGTTTAAAACGTTAAAAACGCCACACATCACTTGACGGTAAAGGTATTATGATGCTGCATCAGATTCGCTAATTAATGTTTATGGTCTAATATTAAGGGGGTAGGATTGTGTGGGTAGGGTTTATTTGGATTTAATTTTTAGTGTTTAGGTATAGTTTTGTGAAGTTATTTTGAAATGGTGTAGTTTTTTGAAATGTAATTCTAATGGAGTATGGGAGAATTACAAAACAACACTTTTTAAATTGCATTTCACAAAACTACACCTTTTTAAAATAACTTCACAAAACTACACCTAACTAAAAATTAAATCGAAATTAGCCTTACCCACAAACCCTACACCTCCAATATTATACTCTAAAGATTGACGGGTGTGGTTTTTAAATTTCAAAATCCGCTGACACAACTGACACAATATCTGCACATGATTTTTTATTTATTTATTTGTTTTTATTATTTTATGTAGTGTGTTTGTCTCTTTCATTCTAAACTTTATTTATGGATAGTTAGTAAAAAGAAACCGAAGCTATCTCTATTCTTTTTGTTTTTCTTGGTAAGATCTTCTTCTCATCTTCTTCTCGATTAACTGCAACAAAATGGAGGTGAGTTTCTATTGAAGATGATTAGCATTGTGTGTTTCCGGTGAGTTTCTTAACATTGTGTGTGTAATGCTGTGATTATAGGTTCAATGTAGGTGAGTTTATGAAAGGGAAGACTATAATGTTTGTTGGTGATTCATTGGGGAAAATCATTGGGAGTTGTTGATTTGTCTTATTGTTTCATTTTCACCGTCCACTAAGACTCAGATGATGAGAGGCCTTACTCTCTCTACTATTATTATTATCGTATAATTTACATTGTAGCCAGTAAATGTAATGTTATTTTATTGGGACGTTAAAAGAGTTTTTGTTATATTGCATAAGTGATTGTGATAATGATAATTATTATCAAGTAACATAAATATTATTATAATAAATTAACATATTTTCACTATTTATAGAGTAAACCAAAATTTAATATCGTATTAACAATTACATTATAAAAACAAAATATCGTATTAGCGGTAACAAAATTATTAGCGCCACTAACTTTGTTAACGTTAACTAAATTGTTATCGGTAACAATCATTACTTTTTCATGAAAAGTTATTCACTATTTATATGTGAAGTTGTCATGTTAATGTTATCATGGCAAGTTATTCAGTATGAAAGAATATTGTAGCAAAAATCCAATCATTTTTTTTTTGTTTATGCAAAAATCTAGTCATAATTTAACATTAATCTAACATTTTCTGAATCTTCTTACCCTGCAACAAACAGTAAACTTGTCCCCTCAAATATCCGCCTGGAAAAAAAACTTCTTCCTCTGCAACAACAGTAACCTTGTCCCCTGCGGCATTTTTCCGTTGCGTTATGTCAGAGGAGCATATTCGTCCAACCAAAAGTCTGCTCTGGTGTCAGAACTAAAGAAAGAAGAAAAACAACTTCCACCTAATTAATCATTTTTCCATGGCCAGAAATTTAATTGATCCTTTATTATTTATATGAGTGAGATTTAAAAGAAGAAAAAGGCAGAGAATCTTAACGTAAAATTGGAGAATTACAAAGCTAAACCATTTGAATTACATTTCACAAAACTACACCATTTCAAAATAACTTCAATAAACTACACTTAAACACTAAAAATTAAAGAGAGAATTACAAAACTACACCATTTGAATTACATTTCACAAAACTACACCATTTCAAAATTACCTCACAAAACTACACTTAAACACTCAAAATTAAATCCAAATAAACTCTACCCATACAATCATACCCCCTTAATACTATACCCTAAATACTAATTATCGAACCCAAATGAAAAGATTTTAATTTTGATAATTTTTTAAAGGGTAAATCAAACTTTTAAAATTTTGAAAATGTGTAAACATGTGAAAATATTGAATTAGGTGTAGTTTTGTGAAGAAAGGGTTGAAAAGGTGTAGTTTTGTGAATTCCTCAAAATTAAATCCAAATAAACCTTACCCACACAATCATACCCTTTTAATACTATACCCTAAACACTAATTAGCGAACCTAAATGAAAATATTTTAATTTTGATAATTTTTTAAAGAGTAAATCAAGTTTTTAAAATTTTGAAAGGGTGTAAATATATGAAAAATTGAATTAGGTAAAGTTTTATAAAGAAAAGGTTAAAATGGTATAGATTTGTGACTTTTTCGGATTCAATTTGGTCAATATAAATTGAGAATTTAGTTGGATCCAATAAAAAATGAGGATTTAATTAGTGTAATTTTGACGGGTTGATGAATCATCAATTTTCCCGTTAATAAAAGCCTAAGGTCTCAACTCAAACAAACAAAAATAGTCTTTAGCTATTCAATAACATTTGTTTTATTTATTTTGATTTTTTAGAAGTCAATCTAGTTTTCTATTTTAAGCCATAAAAGCTCCTTACACACCGACATAACTAGCTATCAAATACGGAATGTAAAAAGTAAATTAAAAAATTCAACTTGATCCATTATAATTTACAACTACTCACATGCGGTGACACATTAACCCATGTGAGAGAGCATAAATATCGGTGGTTCTTAGTGAGTTTTTAGTGGACTATTACGAACTAGACCACAAAATAACAAAAGTTTGGCTCTTTTTACTTTTGTTTCATATCCGGTTCTTGGAAAGTTCGCGGATTTCACTGACTCGTGGTGATCCGCAATTATTTCAGTTTTATTTATTTTTAATCAAAAAAATAAAATAAAATAGAAAGCCAACCCAGAAGATTAATAATAGATTTGTGTTAGGCTATGATAATATAGTTTGATTGTGTTAGATTATGATAGATTTTAGATTATTTTTACAAGGTTTTTGTGAGAATATTTTAGATTAATGTTTTAGGATTTTGTTCTTGTTATATTTGTGAACTCGATTTTGTTCTTAGATTGTTCGAGGATTCGGTTTTTTGTTAGATTTGTGTGTTTGAACATTCGCTTGTGTTATTTTTTTAGTTTTAGATTCATAGATTAATGTTGGATTTGTGTATTTTCTCTAAGTTGTGTTAGATTTCTCTTACATTTGTGTTAGGTTTTGTTAACTTTGTGTATATTGGTTAGTTTTGTGTGTTTGTTGTGTTGTTGTTAAATTAGTTGAAATTTTTGTTTTTTAGAATTTTAGTGTATTTTTGACAATCGAGTATAATATTCATTGTAGGGATTATGGTGCCTATCAAAATAGAAGTCGTTCCACACAAAGACGCGATAGTTCAGCATCATCTTCTCAAACCCCGAACGCTAGCCGAGTTCCCGAGTCTCCTTCCGTTGCCGCTTCTACCGAAGCTCCCGTCCCACCACCACCTACCCGGATATCTTTCGAGGAGTTTCTTGCACTACCATGGCGAGAGGGCCTCCCACATCTTGATAAATTTCGACGTGGCGGAGCTACATGGTAATTTTATGGTTATAAAGTATTTAGATTTTTGATTTATTTTATCTCATTAACATTTTTTCAAAGTTTTTTCATTTTATGGTTAAATAGTATTTAGATATTTCTTTTTTTGTAGGTTTGGGGTTTCTACCAACGGTATTAGCAAATCTATTCTAAAGATGGAGCAAAGTTTACTCAAGGTTCCTTACGAGAAATATTCAGTTATTCTTAATGAAGAGAAGAATATTTGGTTCCGTCAATTTGCGGTAAAATCACACTTTTAAGAATTGAATTTAGTTTTAAGAGTTTTATTTTAGTTTTTTAACATTAAAATTAACTAGTTTTTTTTTTGCAGCAAGAGTTTACTTAGGATTTAACAAAGACAAGAGAAGTCCGTCGAGCATTTGACAAGTATGTTGCGAAACACTACTCAGGGACTCTCAACGATTGGAAGGAAAAGTGGGATCAAAACAATATCCCAAGGGGGATGAACCTAACCGTTTGGGAAGGTTTAACGTCTTATTGGGACAAACCAGAGACGAAATTAATTTCTCAAACAAACTCGAATAATCGCAAGAGCACTCGAGGCGGTAAAGGACAAGCAACTCACAACGCCGGCCCTATAAGTTTTGTAACCACTGAAGAAAAAATGGTAAGTAAAAACTTGTTTATTTTTTTACTAACATATTAATTTTTGGGTGTGCGTCCCGATCACACAAAATTGATGGAACACACACACACCAACAAAAGGACTAAACAAATACAAGACACGATCGCTCGCGAGGTTATCGAGTCTTCGAAAAGGAATGTCGAAAAACGTCTTTCTCAACAATAGGTGGAAGGTTCAACATCGTCCAACCAGTTACCTCGAGAATTCATCAACATGATCGTTCTCGAGGTTAGTTAAATTCTTTATAGTTTCAATGTCATTTTAAAACTTATTTATATATATTAATTACGTTTTGTTGTTGTAGGAGACTCCAAAAAGCAAGGGCCGATTGTTTGGCTTAGGAAGTCTAAGTCAAATTTACTCATCTCCAACTTCGTCGGCGCTGGAATACGTTAGAGATCCCGAGCTCGCCACTGTGTTGCAAGCGAAAGACGATCGGATTGCGGCGTTAAAAAGCTTGTCAAAGAAGAACGGGAACAGAACTTGAAACGACTTGCAGATATCGATGCCGAGAACAAGCGCAAAGATGAGGATGTAAAGAAATTTATGGAGGAAGTTAGTTCCAAATTTCCGTAATTTGTATTTTTGTTTTTGAATATTTTTCGGTTTTTGTATACTTTTGAATATTTTCGGTTTAATATTATATTTTATTTTGTATATTCATTTAATTTTTTATTTTAAAAAAATAAAAAAAATAAAAAAGTAAAACCCGTCGGAAATCTGTCGGTTATATATTTAAGAAAATACGTCGGTTATATTTAAGAAAATCCGTCGGAAATCCGTCGGTTATATTTAAGAAAATCTATCTGAAATCCAAACAAACGTCTACATCATCCATCGTCTTTGTCTTCTAACACATTTTCTCTTCCTCGTTTATAGCAAATGATATAATATGTAATACACCCTGCCACAATTACCATCGAAAATTGAAATTGAGCCCCAATCGAAAAAAGTGGCAAATTTAAGAAGGTCAATCCAAAAAGTGGCACATTTAACAAAATTCCCTTGTTTATATACAGAGTGAGGAGAAAATTGAGTGGAGATGTGAATATTATATCAAAAAGAAGATAAGTAAAACAAAACACTTTTTGTGTGTATTAATAAGGACCTGACACCTATAATATTTAAGTGTCTTCTCGAAAATAGGTATTTGCTTCTTTTCTTTTTTTTTTCCTTTTTAAAATGAATTGTCCATATAAAAATTCAGGGGGTGGGATAAATTAACAAATTATAACTACGTAAGTATCTTCTTGCATAATAAATCTATCAACGCAATTTTAGATAAAAACATATGCAATGCACCACCATGATATTGTAAAAAAAAGTATTTGTATACGATGTTCGATTACAACATGTAATAGGAGGCATTATACACACCTCCAAAATAGAATATTAGTAGTATACACGCTCGTTAGACCATCATTATAGGCATAAAAATGCTGAACTCTTAGCCTGGGTCCCACAAAAATAATTTAGAATCGTCTCTTGTGCCTCTTACGCAAGAGGTGACTCTTGTACTAATCGCGGGCCCCACTGACACGTGGCGGCCCGTGATTGGTCCCGTTTTATTTTTTATTTTTTTTTATTTTTTTAAATCAGAGTGGAAGATAAGAAATAAAAATAAAACATTAAAAACCTGAAAAAGAGACTTTATCGATAAAGATGCTCTTAGCCCAAAACAAAAATAAATGATATGAATATTCAAAATTATTTAAATCTTTTGACGATCCACAAGTAGCAACAACTTTCACTCGATGATGATGATGAAGGATCTATGGTTGATGGATCCTCTACATATATACATGAGTTTGTACGTAGCAAAAAGGCTTGCAAGAACACATATACCACATTGTTTTGTAGTTCCCTTAACTCTTTAGTAATGAAGCTTTAAACTTTATAATTATTTGAAAACTAGGAATTAACCCGTGGCGAAACCACGGGTTTATATTTTATAAATGATGTTATATATTTAATTTAAAAAATTTGAATATTATTTTATCTTCATTGTTTAAACAAAATAGGATCAATTAATATTATTGAAATGAAATTTTTTAATTACTATATAATATTTTTATTATAAATTTCGTATAGCAAAATTTTAATATAATTTGTAAGTTGATTAGACCAAATTATTATAATTTCTTATTTATTTAGAAAAACCCGGATTCAAAATACAAACAGAAACCTAATCTAAATAAACAAATCGAACTATGTGATTTACCCAAATTTATTTAAAATTATAAAATTATAATTATTTTGAATATGTAATATAAGATTTAAATTTTAATATAATTGCAATTTCTTCTGTTTTTTATGAATCGAATCGGAAATCGAACTTGTTTACAAACTATTTTTCTTTTATTGTTTGATATTTTTAACAAAAATATGTTTCAACTTATTTAAAATTCTTAATAATATTAATTAAACTCCTTTTTAATTTGTGTGTTATTTTTGTCAAAAATAATGTTATGGTTTTTTAAAAAAACTCTTTATATAGTATTTTGATTTAAGTAAAATTTTAATGATATTTTTTTATAAAAAAACTATGTAATAGTGTATTTATTTGAACTTCATATATCTTATTTTGTTTTCCAAATGATTTTTACATAATTTCATTAATATTTTTGAGTTTATTTTTGGAGAGGATTGTAATATTTCCTTATTTGGTTTTCGTAATTAAATGTTCGAAATTATTTCTTTTTATACTCAGTGGCATAATCTATACTATGGAGTAATTTTTTGGACATGTTCAAATTAGTACTCCAAAAATAATAATATAAATGTCATATCCTTTGAAACCTTTATTGGGAAAAATTGACAAGTATATCCCAATCTCGGAATTAAATCAACTGTGTTGACTTCTCCCAATGCCCTTATTTCTGTACTTGAAATCTCATATACCCTAAAAAATCTTTTACGACCCTTTTTATTTTTGTAATTCAAAAAAATTCAAAAAAATCGAAAATTGACAAATCTAAAACCTAAACTAATCGAGGGGTCTTGGTTTAGGGTTTGCGAACCCAAATGGTAAGATTTTAGTTTCTAAACCTTAAAATTTTTGAAAAAATCGAATTTATAATCATATTTTGATGATTTTCGGAAAAACTTTTTAAATTTGTTTTTTGAAATATTTTTATAAAATTCGTAAAATTAAATAAAAAATATTGTCGTTTTCAGATTTAAAAAAAAATAATTGTGGCCTATAAAATTAAAAAAGCGAAAAAAATAAAAAAAAATGTCTTTATTAGATTAGAAGTAAAGAGATAAGGCTTTTGAGAAGATGTTTCGACTTCTCGTTAGTTTTTTCCAACGAATCGCACAATTTCTTTCACCGATCCAAAATTTCTAAGGTTCTAGGTATTTTAGATAGATCTTGTAGAAGATCGATTTCAATAATCGATCGTGTTTATAATCTCAAAGTTTTGATCTTTGCGTGTTTGATATCTTCAGAGACATATCGCAATCGTCATGGCTAAAATCTCTTTCAAGCTCTCTAATCCTCTGGGTTTGTTCCTTTAGATCCTCTCTTTAATAGTATATGATAGTTTGTTAAGGGTGGGCTAAAGCCCAACAAGGCCCGGCCCGTTTGAAAAGCCACCAAGAAGAAAGCCTCATGGGCTCGAGGTACAGTTCGGCCTTAAGGTCCACCAGAGTTAAGGCCCAGCAAAGCCGAAACCCAGCGACAGAGGAATCGTGCCCGACATGATGACATTGGTACGGATCTGCCAGGACTGACACAGGTGACGACTGTACGGCGCCGTAGTTCGCAGAACCGACAATGGTGTCAGTACGAACCTGCAACTCGCAGAGACCAGCCGAACAGGGAGCAAGCCCACATAGCATTTAATGCAAAGGCATGTTCGACAATACATTTTTCCGTATGTCGGGCATGCGCCGAAGCAGTCCCGCCAAGGAGCAAAAGCCCGCCAAGGATCAAGAATCTCCACTATAAATAGGAGACTCCTGTTCAGAAGGAAGGGATCCGAATTCTAGAGAGAGAATCTACAGAGAGAAACAACTAAAAACTAATCATTTCACTTCGTCATCTTTGTATCAAACAATTAATTAATCAATAAAAGAACTCCGAGTTCGCAATCATTTTCTATTCGCCATATTTCTTTGTTCGACATTTTACTATTACTCGTCCTTACACTTCGGTCCAATCTGTTCGCTCTAAGTTGTCACTTAACGAGTTTTCCGACCTTCCTCTATCTTCTCACTTCAGTTCGGTCCTAAAACCCGAACCATGTTTTAACATTTGGCGCCGTCTGAGGGGACAGTTTAGGAAAATCTCTCACGCTTACGATAACTCGCGAACAGCCCGAAGTCAAGAAGATCACACATCTCCAACCACAATGAAAAACCAATCAGAGAACGTCTCGCGCATACCAATCGTCCTACAGGAACCCCTAGCCGAAACTCAGACACCAGCAACTCCGATCATTCAAGCTTCAACGGTCCCGGAATCAGGACTTCATACGCCGACAGCGGTTCGTACAACTGTCGTAGAACCAACGCTTGAACCCAGAGTCACCATCGCTATACCGAGCATCTCCACAAGAGCGACTGCCGAAGTCAGCCCTTCCAACCAAGACGGCCGATCTGGAATCGCCGAACTCCTCACCAGCCTGATGGATAAGGTGGACACTCTGACCAGATCCACCAACGAACGATTCGAAGCTCTCTCAGGGGAAAGATCCCGAAACCCAAGACCACCCGTCGACTTCTCGCCGAACATCCAACGAAACTTGTTCGGAGGACCCTCGACGGAGGCACCTAAGTTCGCAACACAAAGGAATCAGAATCCCCAGGTAGTCAGCCAACTAATCGGACGTCTCTACGGGACTCGCGAACCGACGTCAATTTACAAATCCCCGCAGTTCGTCAATCAAACTGGCCGTCCAAGCACATATCAGCGAACCCCGCAGTTCGCCAACCCCCTGTTCGCCGCGACCGACCATCAGTTCCAAGACGCACCTCCCTTTGCGCAAACCACCAGAGATCATGAACTCAAAAGGATGCGTCAAGAACTGGCCGAAATGAACTCTCGCGTTCACGAGGTGACAAGCGCAACACCTGAGATCGGTCGGGTCCTGCGAGAAGCGCAAAATGTCCCATTCACATCGGACATGACGCGTTTCCGTATTCCGAATCCCGGAAAAATCACCATCCCAAAGTACGACGGGACAAACGACCCAGTCCAACATGTCACATCGTTTACCATATCGATGGGCAGAGCGCAGTTCGCACCCGAGCTACGAGATGCGGGTTATTGCCAGCTCTTCGTCGAAAACCTGACGGGAGGAGCACAACGATGGTTTAACAGGCTTATGCCGAACTCCATCAGAAACTTCCACGAGCTCCAAACCGTCTTCCTCAAACACTACTCGATGTACATCCACAAGGAACTGTCAATCGCCGATCTGTGGAAGATGACACAGGTAGAAGGAGAATCACTTCGGCTATATGTCGAAAGATTCAAAGAAGTCGCCTCCAAAATAAAAGTGCCGGATGACGTAGCCATCGAAGCACTCCGCAATGGAGTCTGGACCGAGTCTCGATTCTTCCGCGAACTCACAACGAATTTGCCTAAGACTTTGGAGGATGCGTTGCATAAAGCAACGACATATATCAAGCTGGAGGAGGACATAGCCAGTTTTAAGAAAAACCGGACGTCCACGAAGGCCGTCCCAAAAGAAAAAGAAAAACAAGAAGAATATCGCGAACCGCGACAACACTTCGACGCAGAATACAAAAATCGACATCTTAGAGTTCACTCGATCGAGGAATTCGAAGAACAGACGGTCAACAACGTAAACCGTCTCGAATACAATCGACCTGGAAACTTTTCGGGATACCCAAACAGAAGAAGCTACCAAGAAAGGAGTAACTCGGGAGGATACCGAAACCGACCACATGGTTTAAAACCCGAACAGAGGTTCGGGAATTTACCAAAACAACGGCCAACAAGGAAGGCACGATGCAACCAAGCATTATAGCTTCCACGATCAAGACAGCCACTCTAACGAAGAGTGCAGGCATCTAAGAAGTCTGCTGATGCGCGAATATATGGCCGGACAGGTCAAGCTACCAACAGCGGAAGAAATAAAAGTCGCGTACACATACAACCGGTCTCAACCAGCGGAGGACGTTCAGACCGAACGTAATCAGACGAGGAACCAAGATTCGTCTGACAAAAGAGAACGGGAAGAACTCCCGGGCCCACCCAAGGTTGTCCGCAAGAAGATCGGCATGATAATGGGAGGCCTCTTTGACTACAACGACTCAATCAGGTTGATTAAAAGGGCCCAACGCGGAGCTGTAGCCGCAATTAAGTGGTCACACGCCGCCGATGCGTCAGAGCATGCGACTAAGGAGATAACCTTCATTGAACGCGATGTTACCAGCGTCACCTTCCCTCACAACGACCCGTTGGTCTTAGAGCTGCTCATCGCGGACTGCGAGGTAGCCAAGGTTATGATCGACACCGGCAGTTCGGTCGACCTCATCTTCTACAACACCCTTTAGAGGATTGAGCTGAAGGACTACACGATCAAGCATAATCGGAAACCCCTAACCGCGTTCAACGGGGAGACGACCATGTCACTGGGAACTATCAAACTCCCATTACACATCGGAGGAGTGACCAAGTTGGTCAAGTTCGACACTATCATGCGAACCCCGTGGATCCATGCGATGGAGGCCGTCCCATCAACCTATCACCAGTGTCTGAAGTTTCCGAGCCCAACGGGAACAATAACGGTTCGAGGAGATCAGCGCATAGCACGAAGTTGCTTTATCGTCGAACTCAAATTCAGAAAGTCCTGCGCGATAACCCAGCCGGAGGACGAAGAGATGGCCGAAGTTTTTCAATCAAAAGTGAACCTCGCGCCATCCGAACAAACCAATCCCTCTACATCAACTTTGGCAACACAATACGAAGAAACGACGAACAAAGAAGCTCCAAAGCTAGATAAGATATTGCAAGTCAACATCGACTTAAGCGATATCACACGATGCGTCGGCATCAGAGCTAACCTCGAACCGACACTACAAGATAAGTTGATCGAGCTTGAAAGAGAACTATAAAACGTTCGCATGGTGTACAGAAGACATGTCGGGTATCGACCCGAACATCACCTTCCATGAACTCAACGTAGACCCAACTTTCAAACCAATAAAACAAAAGCGAAGGAAGTTGGGACCAGAACGCGCCCAAGCATTAACGACGAAGTAGAGCGACTCGTAAATGTCGGGTCAATCGACAAAGTAAGATATCCGGACAGGTTGGCCAACCCCGTGGTCGTAAAAAAGAAGAACGACAAATGGAGAGTCTGTGTTGACTTCACCGATCTTAACAAAGCCTGCCCAAAGGATAGCTATCCATTGCCTCACATCGATCAGATCGTCGAGGCAACGACAGGGAACGAACTCCTATCCTTCATGGGTGCCTTCTCGGGGTACAACCAGATCATGATGCACGCCGAAGACAGGTAAAAAACTTTGTTCATCACAGGTCGGGGCACCTACTACTATAAGGTCATGCCGTTCGACCTAAAGAACGCAGGAGCAACAAACCAACGACTGGTAAACCGCATGTTCGCCGACCAACTGGGCGAAACAATGGAGGTATACATCGACGATATGCTCGTCAAGTCGCTAGCCTCCAAAGATCATGTCGATCACCTCTCCACCTGCTTCGCGACGCTCAGTCGGTATGGGATGAAGTTGACCCCAACCAAGTGCACGTTCAGCGTGACTTCAGGCGAGTTTCTGGGGTACATCGTCACCCAACAGGGTATCGAAGCGAACCCAAAGCAAATCGCAACCATCAGGGACCTTCCTTCACCCCGAACAACCAAGAAAGTCCAGAGACTGACAGGACGAATCGCCGCACTCAATCGATTCATATCGCGATCTTCGGACAAGTGCTTACCCTTTTACCAACTGCTAAAGGGTAACAAACGATTCAAATGGGACGAGAAATGCGAAGAGGCTTTTACACAGTTAAAGGAGTACCTCTCCACATCGTCAATCCTCGCCAAGAAACGTTGTACCTCTACATCGCCATATCAACTTCGGCAGTAAGCAGCGTGCTGGTCAAAAAAGATCGAGGTGACCAACGACCTATCTTCTACACCAACAAAGCTCTAGACGGCGCGAAAAGCAGATATCCGACCTTGGAGAAGCTAGCTTTGGCAGTGGTCAGTAAGGCAAGAAAGCTCCGGCCATATTTTCAGTCTCACTCCATCGTAATCCTCACAAATCAGCCGCTACGAAACATCCTGCACAGTCCAACGCAATCGGGTCGCATCACCAAGTGGGCAGTCGAACTCAATGAGTACAAAACGAGAACCAGCGCGAAATCGCAAGTCCTGGCCGATTTCCTCATCGAACTCCCGCCGGAAATGACAACGGCATCGGAGAAAAACACTTAGACACTCCACGCCGACGGGTCGTCCAGTCAACATGGGTCCGGCATAGGCATCACCCTGAAATCGCCAACCGACGAAGTCCTGGAACATTCGTTCAGACTGGGTTTCAAGGCCTCCAACAACGAGACAGAATACGAAGCCATGATAGCCGGCATGCTCCTTGCGATCGAACTCGGAGCAAAAGAGCTCGACGCGTTCTGTGACTCACCGCTTGTCACTAGCCAATTCAGTGGCGAGTTCGACGCAAAGAACAAAAGGATGGAAGCGTACCTCCAGGTCGTCAAAGGACTTGCAGAGAAGCTCAGTTCGTTCACCATCACCAGAATACCGAGGGCAGAAAAAACACATCGGCCGACGCACTCGCAGCTTTAGCTTCGACGTCAGATCCAACACTGCGGAGGACGATCCCCATAGAATGCATCGAAATCCCAAGCATAGCCCTTCCCAAAGGCATATGCGTAATCAATCGGGACGTCGAGGAGATAGACGACTTCGGCGAAGATCTTCACACACCAGACTCTCCATTAAGATAAGATCGCTGCCCGCAGACGATTGGCGACAAGAGATTGTTTGGTAACTGGAAACCGGCGAAGTCCCCGAAGGGAAATGGGAAGGTCGCCGACTTAAATGCAGAGCAGCACGATACACCCTACTCGACAATTGTTTGTTTCGTTGGGGCGCTTCCGTAGCCCTCATATTCTGCATCGCTGGCGACGAAGTCAACCGAGTCCTCATACTCAGGAGGACGCGCACTAGTCCTTTAGGTCAAAAACCACGGTTTTTACTGGCCGACGATGCAGAAACACTGCGCCGACTTCTCCCAAAAATGCGAGAAGTACCAAAGGCACGACGATTTCATAAATGCCCCAACACAATTCCTCAGTTCGGCAACTACGCCTTACCCCTTCATGAGATGGGTCATGGACATCGTAGGACCCTTGCCGTCTTCAAGACAACGGAAGTATATCCTGATAGTCACTAACTACTTCACAAAGTGGGAAGAAGCGAAGGCGTATGCGAAGATTGACGCGACCAAAGTCCAGAACTTCATCTGGAAGTACATCATCTACCGCCACAGACTTCCATATGAGATCGTCACTGACAACGGAACTCAGTTCACTTCGGAAAAATTCGAAGGGTTCTGCGCAAGGTGGAACATCCGGCTTAATAAATCGACCCCGAGGTATCCACAAGGGAATGGACAAGCCGAAGCAACAAACAAGACGATCATAGAAGACATCAAAAAACGACTTGAAGAAAAGAAAGGGTTATGGGCAGACGAACTAGAAGGCGTACTCTGGTCACACAGAACAAGTCCACGCAGTTCGACGGGACGAACACCTTTCTCACTCTCCCATGGAATGGAAGCCATGTCTCCCGCCGAAGTCAATGTTCTCGGAATACGCCGAATGATGTTGACTCAGTACCCACTGACGAACGAACAAATGATCGTCGACCAACTCGATCATGTCGAAGAAATACCATAATCAGGCAGCAAGGTACTACAACAAAAAAGTGAAGGGAAGTCACTTCGAAGAAGGCGATCTGGTCCTCCAGAAAGTGTTCGAAAACACGGCCGAAAAGCCAATCACAAAACTCGGAGCAAAGTGGGAAGGTTTGTACCTCGTCTCAAAGGTAGTCCGACCTGGCGTCTTCGAACTCATGGAGATGTGCGGGAAGGCAATCCCAAGATCCTGGAACGCGATGCACCTCAAAAGATTCTACCACTAAGGGAAAATGGCCGAAGCCGAGCGACAATTCAGAAGCACGGAAGAAGAAGAACCTAACCGAATACGGCATATACAACTCCGATTCAACAACCAAATGAGCAGTTCATTACTATCAGCCGAAGCTAATCAAAACTGGAGACAGTCAAAGCCGAAGACAACCAAAGCCGAAGACAATCAAGATCAACAGACGAAGTACAAAAGGCCGATCATCTCCGACGAAGGTCCAAAAAAAAAAAAAAAAAACTATATCTACTGTATTGTAACCGAACTACGAATGGCTTGATCCCTTATTGGGTACGTAGGCAGCCTTTCTAAAGGCACAACTATAATAATAATTAAAAAATTAATTTTCCTTAATACGAGTTCTGAACTCAAGAAACACGAGCTCAGTACTCAGACAACAAAGAACTCCGAGTTCGTCACACGAGCTCTTTGCTTATATTAAAACGGGCTCCGCGCTCTACCTCTAAGCCGGTCTATTCCGCAAATCTAATTAGCCACTATCTTAAAGTGCAGTGGACTGATCACCCACTATTTTGCAAGGAAGAATCCTACGAACTCATGTTCAACACTTGCAGTGGCCCAATCCGAAACCACAAAAGCCGAGTACCTCGCAACCTTGAGAAACTATGAAAGAAGAATATTTGCTAAGGACAAAAAACAAGAAAAGAATCGATGTACAAATAAATAGATAAAAGGATGAACCACAAAAGGAGGAAAGGACGTTATATTAATTCGAGAAGCAAAAAGGCCGACCCCAACAGTCGACCCAAAAATTACAAGGAGAAGAAAACAACAAAGGCCGATCACAACAATCGGCCCAAAAACAAAATTACAAAAAGAAAAAAGAAAAAAATACAAGGACTACTATTGTTCGTCCCGCCTCATCGCCTCGCCCCCTTCGGCCAAATCGGCATCCTCGGCCACTTCCTCATTCTCGACCTGCTCATCGTCTACGCCGCCCTGTGCCTCCTCGGCACCATCACCGAATTCAGAAAACTCGAGGAAAGAATTAACCTCGAGATCGTCAGGAAGCTCGAAATCCGAGGGATCGTAGGTGAACTTCGGCCTCTCGCCAAGCCAGCGTTGGAGCTTTCCTTCCTGTTCGCGACATTGACGCTCGAAGATAGGAGGCGTGTCGATCGCATACTTGGTCTTCAGCCGCTCGATGGTATCGAAGATCCCCATCATTTGGTTGAAGCAGAGATATTGCTTATTCGCGAACTTCTCCTCGTCAAGGTAAGCCTTCAACTTACCAAGTCGAGCTTCCGAAGCCGCTGTGAGGCGTTTAAACCGGGAACGAAGAAGACGGGCGACCTCCACGATACCGACTTTAAAGAGCTTGTTGTAGTCCGCCTTCAAGGCAACAAGTTCTTCGGCTCTAGTCACTTCGGCTTCGCGGGACGCAGCCAGCGCCAAGTCGCGAATCCTTGACGATTCGGCCTCGACCTCAAGCTTCTTCTTGAGATCGGCGTTCTCGGACTCCACCTTCTCAAGCTTCTCCTTCAGCTTCTTCGACCTCCTCTCTTTCTTAGCCGTGGCGAGCTCCTTCTCAAGATCCTTGACCTTAGCCAAGGTCGCGTCTTTTTCCTTCTCAGCACCATTAAGGCAATCTTTGGCCAGACTTTTCTCCTCGGCTAGAAGATTCTCATAGGTGAAGCTAAGTATGGTCCTCTTGTAGGCGACCTGAACAAGTACAAAAGTTATAACAAGGTAAAAAGTTAAATAAACGATGAACGACGGAGAAGTCGGCGAAGAAAACCCACCCTCTGCTCCAGTTTCGCAAAATGAGCGATCTCTTCGGCGAGCACCAGCTCGATGGGAGTCTCTTCGCCATGAGCGGCTGAATAGACGGCCCGTTGGAGGGCGCGGTCCGAATGGTCGAAAAAGAGGTATCCACCAGCATAGGCGTGATCTCATTGAAGAGACGAAGATTCATCTCGATGCCGAGATCCTTTGACGCCACCATCGCAACAACTAGGTTCCAAACGCAAGGGGCGGTCAGTTGAGAAAGGGCGATCATCCGCTCCTCGACATAGGATATAAGAAGCCGAGGCAAAGGAAACCACAAACCTCCCTGGGTAAACATCTGCTCGTACAAACAAATGTACCCGAGAGGACAATCCCAGGGTATCTGGTTCGGCTCTGGCACCAACAACTTCAACGGCTCGCTAACCCCGGAAGGAGCCTGGATCTTGCGGAGAGTGCCCGAGAGCTTACTCTTGGACGACTCAAAAGTGTGAACCGGCTTCACTATCTTCTTCTTCGTCTTGGCTGGAGTGGGAATCAAAACGCTTTTCGCTGACATCTTAACCCTCTTCGGCTTAGTAGATGGCCCAGGCTTCGAAGTAGAAGCGTTCGGCTTAGATCGAAACTCCGGATCGCTCGAACGATCAGTAGCCGAACTGGTGCAGTGCAGAAGCGTAAAAGATAGAAACTAGAGATCCGTTGATTCTGAGAATACCCGGATCAATAGGGATAAACGCAAGGTTATTCGTTTAGTCTGAGAATCCCCGGATAAACCAAGCCTTCTTGAACTCGTTCAGATCTCTCAATAGATCTTTCGAAAACAAGGACGAGAATACTCTTCTCTCAAAAGCCAAAACTTTATTAATAATCAAATAAACAACTGAATACAAACCTAGGCCTAAACGCCTTATTTATAACAATAGAAAAACCCTAAAAGCCTTTGAAATAATAAAGGAAAATAACTATATTATTATATAATAAATAAAGGAAATAATAAAGATATATTTGGAGATATCCAAATATCAATCTACATCATTCTCTCCGTCGAAGAAAGATTCGTCCCGAATCTTAACTCCGGTCATCGAGCTGAGGCCCAGATTCTTCTTTCTTTTCTTCCACTGAGAAAATCTTTCATGCACGAGTAAAATATGTTGATGAGGTTTCAACACGGATTTTGCACGAAACAGATCTGACACGAATTTTGCACGAAACAGATCTGACACGAATTTTACACGAATCAAAACCAACATGGAGTGTGCACGAAACAAGTCTGACACGAATTTTGCACGAACTCGATAAGACACGAATCTTGCACAAATCTGATTCACAGATATTGCACGAATCTGATTCTGCACAGATTTTGCACGCATCAGATTATCAAAAATATTTTCTGGGAAAACAAAATCGATAATCACGACATCTTCTTGGTAAACATCGTAGATAGGAAATATCTCTGTAGATCTCATGATTATCTTCTCTTTCAACAAAGAGACTTTCGTCTCTGATGGGATATAAACTGCCATCCATCATGACAACCAAAATCGTTCTTCGATTAAGAAATCAAAGAAACGCGGCTCTGATACCAACTGGTGCAGCGCGGAAGCGTAAAAAGATAGAACTAGAGATCCGTTGATTCTGAGAGTACCCGGATCACTAGGGATAAACGCAAGGTTATTCGTTTAGTCTGAGAATCCCCGAATAAACCAAGCCTTCTTGAACTCGTTGAGATCTCTCAATAGATCTACCGAAAACAAGGACGAGAATACTCTTCTCTCAAAAGCCAAAACTTTATTAATAATCAAATAAACAACTGAATACAAACCTAAGCCTAAACGCTTTATTTATACAATAGAAAAACCCTAAAAGCCTTTAAAATAATAAAGGAAAATAACTATATTATTAAATAATAAATAAAGGAAATAATAAAGATATATTTGGAGATATCCAAATATCAATCTACATCATTACTGGTGCAGTGCAGAAGCGTAAAAGATATAAACTAGAGATCCGTTGATTCTGAGAATACCCGGATCACTAGGGATAAACGCAAGGTTATTCGTTTACTCTGAGAATCCCCGAATAAACCAAGCCTTCTTGAACTCGTTGAGATCTCTCAATAGATCTACCGAAAACAAGGACGAGAATACTCTTCTCTTAAAAGCCAAAACTTTATTAATAATCAAATAAACAACTCCATATAATGAGAGCCTAAATAGACTATTTATAATAAAACATAAAAACCCTAAAAACACATAAAATCCTAGAATATCTTAATTAAATAATTAAAAGATAATAATCAAAGATATTTGGAATATCTCCAAATATCTCGTTGCATCAGGTCTCTCCGACCAAGAAAGATTCGTCCTCGAATCTTGTATCCACGCTGCATCAGGTCCCACATGCCTACAAAGATTCGTCCTCGAATCTTCAACAGGGTTCTAGGCACGAAATTTGCACGGATCTTCAATAGGGTTCTAGGCACGAGATTTGCACGGATATTCAGTAGAGATTTTCTAGAAACCCTACGCCGCACGAGTTTTGCACGCGCCGTCATCTGATCTTGCACGACTTCTGCACGCCACGCGATCTGAGTCCGCACAACTTCTGCACACGAAGCGATATGATTATGCACGATTTTTGCACATACCAAATCTTCCTGGAGATCTTCAAGATCCTGTTCAAGCACGGGATCTGCACAGACCAGAACTTCATCATCATCTTCATTAGTTGGCTCTACGTCGTCTTCAACATCAAAGATAGGATCACCAAGCTCTTCGTAGTCTTCATCACAATCATCAAAGATAGGCTCGTCAATCACATATTTGACTTGATCGAAACAATCTTCTGATGGATAAAGTCTTTGAAACGAGTTGTGAATTTTCCAATCAAAATTCTCACTTATCTCACGGAGTTCCTGACGAAGCTTTTCCCACTTGTTGAGAGACATCGTTCGGCTCTGATACCAACTGGTGCAGTGCAGAAGCGTAAAAGATAGAAACTAGAGATCCGTTGATTCTGAGAATACCCGGATCACTAGGGATAAACGCAAGGTTATTCGTTTAGTCTGAGAATCCCCGAATAAACCAAGCCTTCTTGAACTCGTTGAGATCTCTCAATAGATCTACCGAAAACATGGACGAGAATACTCTTCTCTCAAAAGCCAAAACTTTATTAATAATCAAATAAACAACTCCATATAATGAGAGCCTAAATAGACTATTTATAATAAAACATAAAACCCTAAAAGCACATAAAATCCTAGAATATCTTAATTAAATAATTAAAAGATAATAATCAAAGATATTTGGAATATCTCCAAATATCTCGCTGCATCACGAACCCACGGCCGGAGGCAACCTAGAGTTATCTTGAAATCGGCCTCGCATCGGGCCTTACCGATCGTCTTGCCGGTCTCCAGGTCGGATTCGAAGCCGATCTGGAAGGAACCGAACTCGTCTTGGGAGGAGAAGACATGGTGCAGAGACTAGTGAAAACTTAAATCCTAGAGAGAGAAGTTGAAGAAAGACGAGAGAGAAAGTACCTGAAATTTGAGCGAGAGAGTAGAATGAAGAAGTAAAGCCAAAAGAGGGTTTATATAGGAGAACGAAGGAAAACGAAGAGGCGCGAAACAAAATTTCATCATTACGTTGACGTGGCAATTCATTATTCGTCAAAATAAAGACGCGGCTTCGACAACACGATTCCAGAATACGAAAGGGTAGAAGCTCATCATTACGATGACGTGGAATTAATTCACTCGTCGAGAAGCGGTGCGTCTTTTCCCAGAAGCGCCGCTGAAACCTCAAGTAAGCTTGCATGATCACGATGACGTGACAGTCAGCTATTCGCCAAGAAGAGGTGCTTGTCTTCCCAATGCGCCAAGAAGAGGTGCGTCTCTTCCCAACGCGCCGTCAGAATACTTGAGTAAACTTTCATCACCCTAATGACGTGGCACACCGCGAATCAACCTAACGCCGATGCAACTTCCCAAACGCGCCAAGGCCGATCTCTTTTACTTCGCCTCCCCTATTGAGCCGAACTTGGGGAGGGACTAATGTTAAGGGTGGGCTAAAGCCCAACAAGGTCTGGCCCGTTTGAGAAGCCACCAAGAAGAAAGCCTCATGGGCTCGAGCTACAGTTCGACCTTAAGGCCCACCAGAGTTAAGGCCCAGCAAAGCCGAATCGTGCCCGACATGATGACATCGATACGGACCTGCCAGGACTGACACATACGGCGCCGTAGTTCGCAGAACCGACAATGGTGTCAGTACGAACCTGCAACTCGCAGAGACCAGCCGAACAGGGAGCAAGCCGGCATAACATTTAATGCAAAAGCATGTTCGATAATACAGCTTTCCGTATGTCAGGCATGCGCCGAAGTAGTCTCGCCAAGGAGAAAAAACCCGCCAAGGATCAAGAATCGCCACTATAAATAGGAGACTCATGTTCAGAAGGAAGGGATTCGAATTCTAGAGAGAGAATCTACAGAGAGAAACAGCTAAAAACTCATCATTTCACTTCGTCATCTTTGTATCAAACAATTAATCAATCAATAAAAGAACTCCGAGTTTCCATTCATTTTCTATTCGGCATATTTCTTTGTTCGGCATTTTACTATTACTCGTCCTTACACTTCGGTTCAATTTGTTCGCTCTAAGTTGTCACTTAACGAGTTTTCCGACCTTCCTTTATCTTCTCACTTCAGTTCGGTTCTAAGACCCGAACCCTGTTTTCACATAGTTATTGATTTAGATCGTGTCTTGATTCTTATCTTTGTTCGATGAAAGTTACTTAAGCTGGTTTTTGATTTTGATTCTTTCTTTGCTTATGCTTTGTTCTTGCCTCTTAGGAATAACAAATTAAGCCTAATTAATCACTGAGATGTTATGATCTCTACTTAGTGGATGTTTAATGTTTGTCTTTGTGGTTAATCTTTTGGTTTTGTTTTGTGTTAATCAGAGAGAAGTACCCTGAGAGAATCCCCGTAAGCTCACCGCGAATAACTTAAAACATTATAATTCTTTTTTGTACTAAGTTTTAGTAAAGCATTGTACTAATTTTAGAAACTGAGATTGTTGTGTAGGACAAAGTGATATTCTTGACATTGACAAGAAGAAGTGAGTATTGGCTTGTGTCTTACTCTTTGTGATATATCGTAAATCTTTGATAACTATGCTTAGTTCTGCTTTTCGAATTTCTTTATAGGTATCTTGTGCCAGCGGATCTAACCGTAGGCCAATTCGTGTACGCTGTTCGTAAAAGAATCAAGCTTGGAGCTGAGAAAGCAATCTTTGTCTTTGTCAACAGCACAATGCCTCCAACTGGTAAAAAGATTTCAAAACTCTATCGACATCAAAGTTTTGTTCTTCTTTCAGCCGCTAATTAACTTCTTTGTTTGTTGAATAGCCGCACTGATGTCTGTGATCTACGAAGAACACAAAGACGTGTTCCTCTACATGAGTTACAGCGGAGAGAACACTTTTGGATCTTTTATCGCCGCTTGAATAACTAATCCATCTTTTCGATGACTTTGTACAATCCTTCCTTACTTCTCTCTGGCTTTTACTTTGCTTTGATCCTTGAATCTTTGTCTTTTGGATTTATAATTTCGGAAACCTTTCTTTTGCTTTCTCAATAATACATTGTTTTTGGGGGCTAATTGTTGGGATAAGCTTGAAGCCCAAGCAAATCTAAATTATAAGTTTTCCAATTCTAGGAGTAAAAGGAAATTTGTCTTTCCTACTGAGAATAAGAAAATTGTGTTGAGAGTTTTTTCTATATAAAGAGTTGTTGAGTTGTGACAACTCTTAGAGATTTGTGAGAGAGATTTTTAGGTTTTTGAGTTATTTTTACCTAAATCAATAAGAGAGAAGAACTTATTGAAGTTAAGCTTACAATTCTTTCAATCTGAAACTAGATTTGGTATCAGAGCGTTGCGATTTCCTTGGGAACAATGGAGGAAGATGCATTGGTTCTCGTGGATCCAAAGAAAGGAGGAGGGTCTACATCTATTCTTTGTCCGATGCTGAACAACACCAACTACACCGTATGGGCGCTGAGGATGAAAGCTGCACTAAGATGCCATGAGGTATGGGAGGCTATTGAACCTGAAACAGAGGGAGAAGTAGTAGACAAAAAGAAGAACAACACGGCCATCGCGTTGTTGTTTCAGTCAATACCAGAGACACTTGTGGTGCAGATAGGAGATTTGGATTCTGCAAAGAAAGTTTGGAATGCTATAAAATCGAGACATGTGGGAGCTGAACGAGTCAAAGAAGCACGTCTACAAACACTTATGGCTAACTTTGAGAAACTCAAGATGACTGATACAGAGAAAATAGATGAGTTCGCAGGAAAGATGGCAGAGATATCTTCAAAATCTGCTTCTCTCGGAGTAGAGATTGAGGAATCTAAGATGGTTAAGAAGTTTCTTAACAGTTTGCCTCCCAAGTTTATTCATATAGTGGCTTCACTAGAACAGGTATTAAACCTTAATACCACCACCTTTGAAGATATTATAGGAAGACTCAAGACGTACGAAGAGAGGATTGTTGTTGCAGAGAATGCACAAGAAGATCAATCCAAACTCATGTATGCGAATTCGGAAACTCAAAACACACGAGAATACACAAACAGAGGTCGTGGTGGTCGCTTTAACAGAGGAAGAGGAAGAGGACGACAAAACATGGTAAGAGACGCTCCATGTATTACGTGTTTTCGATGTGACAAGCTAGGCCACTTCGCCTTTGTCTGCCCTGATCGTCTCTTAAAGCTACAAGAAGCTCAAGAATCAGCAACTAATAATACTCAAGATGCCGATGAGCTCATGATGCATGAGACTATTTTTCTTAATGAAAAACGATGCATACCAAGCAAGTTTGAGACAAACACGGGAGAAGAGAACATATGGTACCTTGACAATGGTGCAAGCAACCATATGACAGGAGACAAGAGGTATTTTTGAAAAATTGATGAATCAGTCACAGGGAAAGTGAGATTTGGAGATGACTCTCGTGTTGATATAAAAGGGAAAGGGTCAATCTCAGTTATTGACATGAATGGTGAACCTAGAGTCATGACAGATGTGTATTACATCCCAGATCTAAAGAGCAACATCATCAGTTTAGGACAGGCAACTGAAGCAGGCTGTGATATTAGATTAAAGGGAGGATATCTTACAATGAGAGATGCAAAAGGGAAATTACTTGCAAAGGCACCAAGATAAAAAAACAGACTATACAAGGTGTGTATGGACTTTCATGACAATGCATGTCTGCACTTGTCATCCATTAGTGAGTCAAGCCGTTGGCATGCACGCTTTGGGCACATAAATTTGGAGACCATCAAATCTATGAAGCAGAGAGAGCTAGTTCAAGGATTACCACATGTCACGTTTGAGAAAGAAATTTGCGACTCTTGTATCTTTGGGAAACAGGCAAGAAGAACCTTTCCGCAAGCCACGTCATACAGAGCCTCTAAGATCTTAGAACTAGTACATGGAGATTTATGTGGTCTAATAACTCCAAGTACAACTGCTGGGAATCGATTTATCTTTGTCCTCATTGATGATCACTCGCGCTATATGTGGACATCCTTATTAAAAGAGAAAAGTTCAGCATTTGAGAAATTCAAAAATTTCAAGAATCTTGTTGAGAAGGAAACAGGGGCTCAGATCAAGACTTTTAGAACAAATAGAGGAGGTGAATTTACTTCACATGAGTTCAATGAGTACTGTAAAAATGCTGGAATTCAGAGACATCTTACTGCACCATACTCACCACAACAAAACGGTGTGGTAGAACGAAGAAACAGAACTATGATGAAGATGACAAGGAGTATCTTGAAGCACATGAGAGTACCAAATTATCTATGGGGAGAAGCAGTGAGGCATTCAACGTATCTGTTAAATAGAGTAGCTACAAGGGCTCTAACGGATAAGACTCCATACGAAGTCTTTAAGAAGCAGAAACCACATATCGATCATTTACGGATTTTTTGTTGCATCAGCTACGCAATAGTTGACTCGCAACTTCTAAAAAAACTAGATGACCGAACTAGGATGTTGGTTCACTTGGGAACATAGCCTGGCTCAAAGGCATACCGATTACTTGATCCACAGACAAGGCGAATTGTTGTAAGTCGAGATGTGATATTTGATGAGTCTAAGGGATGGAATTGGAGAAAAAATCAATCTGAGCAAGATGGAGATGGAAAGTTTAATATTAAGCTTGGTGAATTTGGAAATCATGGCATCATAACTGGAGAAGAGACCACTAATAATGATGCAGAACAGACAGGAACATAGAACGATGATGAAAACGATGATGATGAAGCAGAGAACCACGAATTTCTACCAGATGTTTCAGAGCAAGAACAAGGAGATGAAGTTGCAGAAAACAATGCGCCAATACAGAGAAAGAGTCAGAGACAAACCAACAAGCCAAAGTATCTTGATGACTATGTTCTACTTGCTGAAGAAGAAGGAGAAACACTTCTTTTGTGTCTGAATAATGAACCAAGAAATTTTATGGAGGCAAAGGGATCGAAAGAATGGCTTAACGCATGCGAAGACAAGATCAACTCAATTGAGAAACACCAAACATGGGATTTAGTTGATCTACCTATTGGAACAACACCTATTGGACTCAAATGGGTCTTTAAGCTGAAAAGAAACTCTGACGGAAGCATTAACAAATATAAAGCTCGCCTTGTTGCTAAGGGATATGTGCAACAATATGGGATTGATTTTGAGGAAGTATTTGCTCCGGTGGCACGAATTGAAACCATAAGATTACTTGTAAACCTCGCTGCAACAAACGGTTGGGAGATTCATCACTTGGACGTGAAAACGGCATTCCTCCACGGAGAGCTTAAAGAAACTGTCTATGTTTCACAACCTGATGGATTCGAGAAGCAGGGGAGTGAAGAGAAGGTTTACAAACTCAACAAGGCGTTGTATGGGTTGAGACAAGCTCCAAGGGCTTGGAATAATAAGTTGAATCAAATTCTTGAAGAACTTCATTTCAAAAAATGTTCAAAGGAGCCTACGGTTTATCGAAAAACAGAGAAAGAACACTCTCTTGTCATTGCGGTTTATGTGGATGATCTCTTTGTCACAGGAACAGATAAGTCTATCATTTACAAATTTAAGAGGGAGATGGCTACTAAATTTGAAATGAGTGATCTTGGAAAGTTAACTTATTATCTTGGGATAGAAGTGACTCAATATGAAGGTAGAATTGTGCTAAGTCAGAGGAGGTATGCTCAAAGGATTCTAGAAGAAACAGGAATGATAGACTGCAACCCGGTTCATATACCAATGGAAGTCGGACTTCAATTGTCAAAAGCTGAAAACGAGAAAGAGATTGATGCTACGGATTTTAGGAAGAAGGTAGGTTGCCTGAGATATCTAATCCACAAGGCCTGATTTGTCATATTGTGTAGGCGTTTTGAGCAGATATATGCATAGTCCTAGAGAATCACATGGAGCTGCAATGAGACAATGTATGAGATATTTAAAAGGGACAACATCGCTTGGACTGGTTTGCGAGAAACAAGTAAAGGTACCGCGACTCATCGGATATAGTGATAGCAGTTTGAGTATAGATCCTGACGATGGAAGAAGCACAACTGGCCACATTTTCTACTTAGGAGACGCCCTATCTCTTGGTGTTCACAAACAGGACGTAGTGGCTCTACTTCGTGTGAAGCGAGTATATGGCCGGAACTGAAGCGACTAAACAAGCCATTTGGTTGCGGGACATACTCGTGAGATTACGGGAACCGAAGCCAAGAAAGCTATCATTCGTATTGATAACAAGTCTGCGATTTCTCTTACAAAGAATCTTGTCTTCCATGGGAGAAGCAAACATATACAAAGAAGATTTCATTTCATCGAGAGTGTGTCGAGAATGAAGAGATTGAAGTGGAGCATGTTCCTGGTGTCGAGCGTAAGGCCGATATCCTTACGAAGCCATTAGGGAAGATGAGATTCAAGGAAATGAGAGAGTTCATGGGAGTGCAAGATTTGGCGAAAAAGAGCTTCAAGCTTAAGGAGGAGAATGTTGGGATAAGCTTGAAGCCCAAGCAAATCTAAATTAGAAGTTTTCCAATTCTAGGAGAAAAAGGAAATTTGTCTTTCCTAATGAGAATAGGAAAATTGTGTTGAGAGTTTTTTCTATATAAAGAGTTGTTGAGTTATGACAACTCTTAGAGATTTGTGAGAGAGATTTTTAGGTTTTTGAGTTATTTTTACCTAAATCAATAAGAGAAAAGAACTTATTGAAGTTGAGCTTACAATTCTTTCAATCTGAAACTAGACTAATGACTTCTTCATAACATCAATTATACAAAAGCAAAAGCCAAAGCTTCAATAGAGAATCTCTTAATTCTCATGAGCTTCAATGGTTTTGTAACTGTTTCTTTTTTATGTTATCGAACAAGATTCAAAAAAGATGTCCAAAGAATCAACATCTCTCTTCTTTGATGGATACTTGATTGGTCCTCTTAACTTAGCCATATAGATTGTGATGATATTATGCCTAGTAAAATGTTATTATACCTTTGAGCTCTGATGAAGGGAAGGTAGAGCATGAGATCATAGAAGAAGGTGAAGAATGATATATAATTACGTTTTATAATGGGCCTACTCCACATGAGTTCACAGTCACGAGTTAGCTAAATAACGCCCACTACTCGTTATAACTATATTAGAACTTTTATAAATTAATACTCTATAAATTAATAACCACTATAAAACAATAAAATATGTCGGTATCAAGTCGGGTCAATGTAAAAAATGTTCAATTTTGATAAATTGATAAGATAATAATTTTTTAGAAATTCTTATGTATAAAATATAGTCTCAATAATATCATAAATTAATAATTGTAGTTTTATACATATAATAAATATTTATGACAACTTAATAAAATATGATTATTGCAACTGTTTGTTTTTTAAGATTACATACACATTCAATTTTATCAATAGGTAAATTAAAGGACAAAAAATTTCATAACCTTTTTATTATAAGTAGTATCTTAAAACTTTGTTTTACATAAAATAAGTGTTTATAATTGTTAAATGAACTTTATACAAATTTTATGGACTTATGAAACCCCAAACAATAATTTTCGTAGAATTTAAGTTGTGTTTTGAAAACTTTTAAAATATACTTACGAAACTCGTAAAACACGTACTTTTATAATATCTCAAATTTGGTAAAAATGTTACCTTTTCTGTAAAAATATCTCTATAGATTAATATCACTATAAATTAATAAATTTTCGTACTCCCAACATTATTAATTTATAGAGGTTTTACCGTAAATGGAAAAATCACCCTATCCACGAGTTTTTAATGTTTTTTCATGGGAGAATTACAAAACTACACCTTTTAAATTACATTTCACAAAACTACACCATTTAAATATTTCTTCACAAACTACACTTATACATTCAAAATTAAATTCAAATTAAGTTTATCCACACAAATCTATCTCATTAATCATTATACCGTGAACACTAATTAGCGAATCCAAATGAATTTTTTTAGTTTTTGTGAAGTTTTAAAGGTTAAATTAACCTTTTAAAATTTTGAAATGATGTAATTATGAGAAAAAATTGAATTAGATAGAGTTTTGTAAAAGAAATGATTTAGTTTTGTGAATTCTTCTTTTTTTCATTTCATGAGTGGTTTTTTGTTGTAGGATTTAGACATTTATGAGTAGTTATGTAAAGTAGAGAAAATATTTGATATACGATATGAATTACAAATAAAATAAATATATAATAAGAAGCAAATTATAATATTGTTTGAACCATATTTGATGAGATCCAAAATCGCATTTATTCTACTACACCTTAAGCGGCGCATGTGCGTTATGTACATTAATATTCATTATTTCATTTAATTGTAAGTTCACGTAAACGAAAAACTATAATAAGTATTAATTCGACAAGTTCAGATTATTGTATAAAGAAGAATTTACAAAACTACATCATTTCTTATATTTTTTTATAAAACTCTATCTAATTTAACTTTTCACATATTTATACCATTTCAAAATTTTAAAAACTTCGTTTACCTTTTCAAAAATTACCAAAATTAAAATATTTTTATTTGAGTTCACTAATTATTGTTTAGGTTATAGTATTAAGAGGGTATAATTGTGTGGATAGAGTTTATTTAGATCTAATTTCAAGTGTTTAGGTATAATTTTGTTAAGTAATTTTGAAATGGTTTAGTTTACTGATTATTGTTTAGGATCAATGTTTTTAAAGCTATATTTTTATGGATACACGTGCCACCTCATGATAGCTCACACGCCGCATTTCAAAACACTTCACTTGCGGACAATAGGGAGCGGTAGTCGATGATGTACTCTTTGACCCAATAAAGCTTTTAACATATAAATAAATTTAATTTTTTATTAAGTAATTGCAGTAAATTGATCCAGAAGAATCAATAATTAGTTTCTATAAAAGCGACCCTGTAGTGGTTACTATTTGCTCTTGTGTTACCGGTTTTGCCCCTATATTTTTGCATGGTGTGGTTTTTAAATTTCAAAATCCGCTGACACAACTGACACAATATCTGCACATGATTTTTTATTTATTTATTTGTTTTTATTATTTTATGTAGTGTGTTTGTCTCTTTCATTCTAAACTTTATTTATGGATAGTTAGTAAAAAGAAACCAAAGCTATCTCTATTCTTTTTGTTTTTCTTGGTAATATCTTCTTCTCATCTTCTTCTCGATTACCTGCAACAAAATGGAGGTGAGTTTCTATTGAAGATGATTAGCATTGTGTGTTTTCGGTGAGTTTCTTAACATTGTGTGTGTAATGCTGTGATTATAGGTTCAATGTAGGTGAGTTTATGAAAGGGAAGACTATAATGTTTGTTGGTGATTCATTGGGGAAAATCATTGGGAGTTGTTGATTTGTCTTATTGTTTCATTTTCACCGTCCACTAAGACTCGGATGATGAGAGGCCTTACTCTCTCTACTATTATTATTATCGTATATTTTACATTGTAACCAGTAAATGTAATGTTATTTTATTGGGACGTTAAAAGAGTTTTTGTTATATTGCATAAGTGATTGTGATAATGATAACTATTATCAAGTAACATAAATATTATTATAATAAATTAACATATTTTCACTATTTATAGAGTAAACCAAAATTTAATATCGTATTAACAATTATATTATAAAAACAAAATATCGTATTAGCGGTAACAAAATTATTAGCGCCACCAACTTTGTTAACGTTAACTAAATTGTTATCGGTAACAATCATTACTTTTTCATGAAAAGTTATTCACTATTTATATGTGAAGTTGTCATGTTAATGTTATCATGACAAGTTATTCAGTATGAAAGAATATTGTAGCAAAAATCCAATCATATTTTTTTTTGTTTATGCAAAAATCTAGTCATAATTTAACATTAATCTAACATAATCTCGCAAAAATCCACTCATAATTCTAATGAGTCAACTTTTACTTTTTGACGGTAACAAAATTATAAGCGCCACCAATTTGGTTAGCGTTAACTAAATTGTTATCATTAATAATATTATTAGCGGATAACATTATTAGCTCTGAATTTAGTAATCTCCCGCCCAAATCAGAGCATTTAATGGTGCAAATATTTTCCGAATCTTCTTACCCTGCAACAAACAGTAAACTTGTCCCCTCAAATATCCGCCTGGAAAAAAATATTCTTCCTCTGCAACAACAGTAACCTTGTCCCCTGCGGCATTTTTCCGTTGCGTTATGTCGAGGGGCATATTCGTCCAACCAAAAGTCCGCTTCCGGTGTCGAACTAAAGAAAGAAGAAAAACAGCTTCCACCTAATTAATCATTTTTCCATGGCCAGAAATTTAATTGATCCTTTATTATTTATATGAGTGAGATTTAAAAGAAGAAAAAGGCAGAGAATCTTAACGTAAAATTGGAGAATTACAAAGCTAAACCATTTGAATTACATTTCACAAAACTACACCATTTCAAAATAACTTCAATAAACTACACTTAAACACTAAAAATTAAAGAGAGAATTACAAAACTACACCATTTGAATTACATTTCACAAAACTACACCATTTCAAAATTACCTCACAAAACTACACTTAAACACTCAAAATTAAATCCAAATAAACTCTACCCATACAATCATACCCCCTTAATACTATACCCTAAATACTAATTATCGAACCCAAATGAAAAGATTTTAATTTTGATAATTTTTTAAAGGGTAAATCAAACTTTTAAAATTTTGAAAATGTGTAAACATGTGAAAATATTGAATTAGGTGTAGTTTTGTGAAGAAAGGGTTGAAAAGGTGTAGTTTTGTGAATTCCTCAAAATTAAATCCAAATAAACCTTACCCACACAATCATACCCTCTTAATACTATACCCTAAACACTAATTAGCGAACCTAAATGAAAATATTTTAATTTTGATAATTTTTTAAAGAGTAAATCAAGTTTTTAAAATTTTGAAAGGGTGTAAATATATGAAAAATTGAATTAGGTAAAGTTTTATAAAGAAAAGGTTAAAATGGTATAGATTTGTGACTTTTTCGGATTCAATTTGGTCAATATAAATTGAGAATTTAGTTGGATCCAATAAAAAATGAGGATTTAATTAGTGTAATTTTGACGGGTTGATGAATCATCAATTTTCCCGTGAATAAAAGCCTAAGATCTCAACTCAAACAAACAAAAATAGTCTTTAGCTATTCAATAACATTTGTTTTATTTATTTTGATTTTTTAGAAGTCAATCTAGTTTTCTATTTTAAGCCATAAAAGCTCCTTACACACCGACATAACTAGCTGTCAAATACGGAATGTAAAAAGTAAATTAAAAAATTCAACTTGATCCATTATAATTTACAACTACTCACATGCGCTGACACATTAACCCATGTGAGAGAGCATAAATATCAGTGGTTCTTAGTGAGTTTTTAGTGGACTATTACGAACTAGACCACAAAATAACAAAAGTTTGGCTCTTTTTACTTTTATTTCATATCCGGTTTTATTTATTTTTAATAAAAAAAAAAAAAAATAGAAAGCCAACCCAGAAGACTGTTCATGGTTTTTACTATTGAACATGGTCTAATGCGACACCATGATGCAATGTGGCAGCAGGAAACAACAAAACCTCTTTATAACATAACCTTTTAGTCCCCAATCTATTTAAATTATCAAAAAATAACTTCAATCTTTTATTTCATTCAAAAACAACCCTAACCTCTCAATGTTATGTTTCTTCATAGGAACGGTGTGCAACAGAGGAAGAACTCATGGCAAGATGGAGTCATAGAGGCACAACATGTCCGATTCCACCAGGCAAAAACTTCACTTACATAATCCAAGTCAAAGACCAAATTGGTAGTTTCTACTATTTCCCTTCACTTGCCTTCCACAAAGCAGCCGGTGCGTTTGGAGCCATCAGAGTATGGAGCCGTCCTCGCATCCCTGTCCCGTTCCCTTCTCCTGATGGAGATTTCTGGCTACTCGCCGGAGATTGGTACAAAACCAATCACTACGTAAGTGCATTCTTCTTTACCCTAATTATCCCCTTTGACTTGTACTTCAAGAAACAGGGTAATTAGGTTTATGTTTGGATTTTGTTCGGTTTCGTTATGGTTGATGCAATTCTGGTTAAGATTAAGGTATAGATCCTGTTTGGTATTGATCAAAACAACTTTTGGAAAGAGAAATATACAATGGTTTCAAAATGACATTTTAAAATAGAAATATTAAATTATGTATGACTAAGTAGTACATATAGTTTTTTAATAAATATAATAGATTTTAATTATCAGTGCCTGGTACAATATTGAAATATATATAACTATATAGTATATATAACTATAACAGATTTTGAATTTTTTTTCATCTATAATAGATTTTGATTATTTTGATTTTTATAGCAAAATCTATTTTAATTTTTATAGCAAAATCTATAATGTATTTGTTTTTATAGGTTTAGAGAAGTCTCTTAGAAGCATGAAGGAATCTTTCAATGCCCGACGGAGATCTCATCAACGCTCGTGGCTGGGGAGGCAATACATTCACGGTTCAACCCAACCAGACCTACAGATTCAGAATATCGAACATAGGTGTCGCGACATCACTAAACTTCAGGATTCAAGGCCACACGATGAAGCTCGTTGAAGTGGAAGGCTCTAATTGTAACATCCCCATCCCGCCCCTACCGTGTACCACACAGCGCCTCTCTCTAGGCCTGTGGGCCCACCCTGTCCGACGGGTCGAGAATGTTACTTCGAGAGTCTAACCTTTCCTTTAATGTGATATTGTTCGCTCTGGGCACTAAGGCCCTCACGATTTTGCTTATTGGGTATCACCCCAAAAGGCCTCACTTTAAATTGGGGTTAAACTCTCCCTTATATATTAGATTTTTCATTCTCTAAATATCCGATGTGGGACGAATGTCACAATTCACCCCCACTCAAAGGCGCAACGTCCTCGTTGCGCACCAGACCCCAGACAATCGACCCTCTAGGTCAGAACTAGAGTGGCTTCTCGCTCTGATACCAGATTGTAACATCCCCATCCCGCCCCTACCGTGTACCACACATCGCCTCTCTCTAGGCCCGTGGGCCCACCCTGTCCGACGGGTCGAGAATGTTACTTCGAGAGTCTAACCTTTCCTTTAATGTGATATTGTTCGCTCTAGGGGTGGAGCCACGCGCAAGCGCGGGGATGTTGGTGAGTTGCGGACATACATAATATCTTATGCTTGGATATGTTCTTGGCTACGCTTTGTTTAAATAGTGTGCGTCTGCAGTTTTTTGGGAGTTCTTAAGAACGGGAAGTCAAATATTTAGTCCTTAACGTGACTGTTGTTGTTTAAAAAAACAAAAACAAAGGTATTTAACTGGAGAATATTTCAAAGTTTAGAAAGTTGTCTATATGAGTGAAGAGGAATTAAACCATTGTGAATGACAAACATGCATAGAAAGAAGAAATCAAAAGCATAAAAGTATCCTGATTGCAAAAATACACCAAAATATTGAGTACAGACAGCTGCCCATTTCCTTGAGGATTGAATTCATGTGTTGCTTTCAGACGTTGTCCGAGTGGTGGCCTAGGTGCGTTTCAGCACATTTCCTGGCAAGATCGACGATGACCTGCAATGACGCGTTAGGACCTCCACTGTAAACTTAAAGTGATCTCATAACAAAGAAAACAAAAAGTTTTTGTACCTCTAAGCCAACGCAGTCGCTTATTCCGCAGACGGTAAATGGGCATGTACGCGACATGAATTTGTCCGCCAGAAGCACATGGAACACATAAACACGACCCCTAAGTTGGTCAATGGATTTCGGCTGTTCGTTTCCAGCATCGCTGCGGACCTGTAACACCACAAGTAAGTCAATACAATTGTCTGAAACGATAAATGTTGGCAAGATTGACTTTTGGGCGCATTACCTCATCGGTAAGCAGTTGCGAAGCGCTTCTCTCCTTCAGATTAAGGATGTCCTTGTATGCAACCGAGAGCGTTGCATAATTGGTGCCATCATCGACCAGTAGTTCGACGCAGTTCCTAAATATCAAAGGTTAGCAAGTAGAATACTCCATTAAATTTAGCCGTTTGAGGCAGGGCACTTGTTTTATTTTTTAAAAATTTTCAAAATTGTAAAACCTGTCAGTGTTGCAGAGTGTCCAAGGGTCAGCGATGGCAGCGTGATCCATGGTGAACATGCAGATAGTCTCGGACAATTCACAACTGCCTCGGTAGGATACGATGTCCACAATCCGAGCTTTGCAACTAAAAAGTATTTCCTGTCGAACATGTTACCAATTAAGAGGAATCCGTTGTTGTGTAACCTCAAAAGCTGGAAATTTAAATTTTTTTGGTGTAAATTCTATTTTGGACCTGTGTGGTTGTGGCTGACATGAATTTGTTTAAATCGGCGAGGGGACTGATCTGGGCTCCATATATCACCTTACCATTTTCCAGTATGCTGGTTTCGTTATATTCCTGAATTCCCAGACTGTGTATAATTTTGCATTCAAAAATGACATAGAGTGAGAACTTGCCAGAAATTTCGGACACACATTTACCAATACACATAGAATACCTCTTAGCAAACTGTGCGATGGCCTGCACAGAGGGACTTGAAAAGAATCTCGTCGCGTCACTTGTTGATAGGTAAAGCATATATGTTTATCGTACGATGATAAGTGACAAAGTAAATTAGTATGATTGGGAAATAGTTATAGGTCAATTACCGCCGATCCGCAGCGGTCTGATGCTGGTGATCATAAACACGGAGTGGATGCTTTCCCGAGTATTGAGGAGGCCTTTAAACTTCACAGCTGCAACATCCAACAAAGCTAAATCCACCTCAATGTCACTGCGGGTTTAGGTAAAGTATATGCACTTAATTTTGATTTCTTTGTGGGTTTATAGCGAGCATATAATTTTGGGTTTTGCAGACTTACGGGCCAATGAGGAGGCGAATTAGGATTGGTGCAAGCACAGCTGGGTCGGTGAGGCCATAACCTTTAACTGACTTGATGCAGCCTACAACGTCTGCCATGCGTAGAATATTTCAGTAAATAATTAGTTACTTGAGTGCCATAAATTTCGGGCCTGATATTTGTTATGGAAGATTAAACTAACCAGGGAGCTTCAAATGGGTGTTTGCTAGCAGTTTGAGCTGGTCATAGGTGCGTACCATGAACTGGTGGCGCTGGATAACAGGACCTGCGTCATCATCAAGTACCATAAGTGTTTTTTCAAGGAAGCGTATGACGTATGAATGTTCCGTTGTCTTGTTCATCTGAGGACATTTAACGATATCAAAGTGAGACATGGTATATATTTGCCCTTCGGACAAAGCTTGACGGTGATGAACTGCTATGGCCGCCGGGAGAAACGCATTCATCATTGAACCCTGCGCACAATGGTATGATGGTTAACGGTTCGTAGCTGCTAAACAATTAATTAAAAGAGGGCCCAATATACGGAATTCTAACAATGCCCATGAGTATACCTTGTCATCAAGTAAAAGCAATGTCGTTTCTGCGCAATCTCCAGATCTGGTCACGGCGACGGAGTACCAAAATCTTAGCAGACGTGCACGAATTTGCTGGTTTTCATTACGGCTACTTAGTTGTCCAAATGTTGTGTTTTGGATGGGATGACCAGAGTCGATGCATGTGAGGGCCGCCATTATAGGAACCAGGGTCTCGGATTGGAAAGCGTAATTAAGAGAGATGGGATTGTTAGTGTGATCTTCCCCCTTGTTTCTCGTGTTATATAGCCAACTTTCCGATTAGGCAGTTTCATTATCTAAGAAGAGGGAGGGACTGGTTTGATTGATTTAGTGGGGATGTTCAAGCTGATTTATTTACTCATGCTTTTAATGTTGTAACGGAAGTGAAGCAGCCTAGAAGACGGCCACCAACACTAACTCTGGCAATAACGCAGGAGAGTCTTACGCCGTAATCAGCCTTATCTAATCTGGGAGATGCATGGATCGTGATTACGACGGTTTGCTAAACGGCATAATATTCAGATTTTTGTGATAAAATTATGTTGTTTGGGCCTTTTTCTGATTCCACAACCCATTTTGTAAACTCAATCTTAAATCGGCCCAAATCACTTATTAACAAAAATTTTCAAACAAGCCCACTAAATTTACATTGTTGTTTCTTTCTCACGAACATCTCAGAATTTAGTTCCGATGGAAAAAAAATTAACCGTCGATGGTCGGATGTTATGGTGCAGTTTTCTGTGGCTCTAATCGATTGTTTGGCAGTCAGAGGGGAGCAGCATTGAATCATCACACAAAGCAGCCACCGAGTTATAGCTGATTTTAGGTATTTATGCTTGCGGGATCCCCAAAAAATCATGTTCTTCAAGTGCGGCGTTTATCAGACCCTGCATTTGGCCAGATTATAATCAACGATTCAGCCTGTTATTTATAGAGAAGGAGAGGCAGGTTTGCGAATTATTGAAAACCTTGGAAGTCTCGCACCTGTTTTTCGCCTGCGTAAGCCGATGTTTTTGGGAGACCTGCGAGAGCTTCTCCGTACACGATGTTGGCGAAGGTCGGTGTGGATTTATTGGGTCGTGTAAGATTCAATACCTTGAGTCCTTTTGGGGTGGTTACTCTAGAGAGAGCAACATAAAGTTGCCCATGCGTGAAGACCGGTTTGGGTAAATACAAAGCAACTTCTCCCAAAGTTTGGCCTTGACTTTTGTTGATTGTCATCGCGTAGCAAAGTCTTATGGGAAACTGGCGTCGCTTGAACGTGAATGGATGATTCGAGTCCGTTGGGGAGAGGACAATTCTAGAGATGAGGACGGTTTTTTTTCCCTAGCGCATTGAGTAAATCGGCTTTGATAACTCGATCCCCCAAATGTGTGACAATAAGTCGTGTGCCGTTGCACAAACCCTCGTCTTGGTCGAGGTTGCGTATCAGCATTATTGGGACCCCAATTTTGAGGCTTAGTTTATGCGCAGGTATCCCTGGAAATTCAAGTGAGTTAAGATATTCAATAGGGTAGGTCAAATCAAACTTTCCTGAATTTTTTTCATCCTCGGCGAAGCTATCACAGCTCAAATAATCTCTCAAATCTCCTGCCACCTTGGAAAGCATGAAAGCGTTTATCTCATCAACCGTATCATTGCGGGGGGGTTAAGATAACAGTGTTTCGCAGCTTTTTAAGTCATTGTAATCGTTTGCGCGGGGAAAAAGAGATTCGCACAACGTCTCTAGTGGGTTTGATGTGATTGGAAGCATGAGGTCCGCGTCCACGATAATCTGGTCTTCGGCTGTATCCGAGTTTTGTTCGACTTGGTGGGCAATTTGTGCTGTCCCGTCACCCACTTCTAATATCCACTTCGCGAAGCCGGATTCGTCAGCTAAGACACGCATGTTTTGGGAGAGGACTCTAACTTCACAACAGTTCCAAAGGTGAGAATGGTTGACAGCAGCGTTAACCGTTTCATAGCGTGTACCCTGAGGAATAACGGGGAGAATTTGGCGAAAATCGCCACCGAGCAGTACAATCTTCCCACCGAAAGGTTTTCGTAAAGCTGTGGCATCAGTTGTAGATAGAATATCGCGCAGCGTACGGTCAACAACTTCAATGGCGTGCCGATGAGCCATTGGTACTTCGTCCCAAATAATGAGATCTGCTTGACTCAAATAGTTTGCAAGTACCGTCCCATTTTTTACCTCACAGAACGTGTCTGAGAAAAGTTGTAGTGGTATCTTAAACCTGGAATGGGCCGTTCTACCACCGGGTAGTAGCAGAGAAGCAATTGCGGAGGATGCTACAGGTATAACTTTTTTGTTCAAAGCACGCAAGGCAGCTATAATAGTTTTGTATAAGTATGTCTTCCCGGTCCCGCCTGGCCCGTAAACAAAAAATAACCGCCCTTGGTTTCCTAAAGCTGATTCGATGACATGATTATATATAGACTTCTGTTCGCAATTGAGATTGGGAAACATCGCGTCGTGTACACGACTTTCCGCTGCGATGTCATAGAGGTACTGTTGAGCAATTTTTTTATTTCTCATATCTTCCAAAACTGACAGACTTGGCAAAGGCATTCCTGGGAATTCACTTAAGGATCTTTCATGGCTCTGCATGAGCCTTTCAATCTCTATGAGAGTGTAATGTTGTAGCTCCTGCGGGTTAAGTTCAAGCTGCGGGAAATGCAAGACACGCCTCTGATGGTGTAAGATATCATCGGACATAAATTGCCAAGTGTTTGTCCAAAGATTTTTGGGGTCTGAGACTTGACAAAAGACAAGGATTAACACAAACATGCGGCGAACGCATTTAGGCATGCAGAACTGTGAAGCCTCGGTTAATGTGTGTTGCCACTCTTTGTCTCCGTCGAGTAGTCATCTTGCTAAACAGGCTGCCTGGAAAGAACCATATTTAGTGCCACGCCATGTATACAGATCATCGTAACACGTGGGACCTTTCACGAAACTCAGCAACAAACGCATGAAGTATTTATCACCCGCATTGGGATGGATATTCACAAGCCTCCCAATAGTACCCTTCTGCTTTCTTTTAGACTATAATTTATTTGAGTTATCCCACACAAACATTGTTAGCATTTCGATGTACTTAAGTTGTCGTGCCTCCTCATACAATCTGTTCATTTCAAACCATTCGGTAAGCATTGTTCTTCCATGACTGTACCTCATCCCTACGTTTTCAAGGTCTTCGTCCTCGTTAAAGACCGCTGTTTCTTCGCCTGGCAAATGCACTGGGAATTTCTGCACGACCGGGATCGTTATGATGGACATCGAAGGAGAAGAGTCTCCCACATAGATTCACAAGCCGACGGGTAACGACCCTCTAAGTATTCATTTATTTCGTTCTTGTTTTTAGTCGAAGAGGCGGCGGTGTAGCAGGGTTGTATCGGGAGATGGACGTATTACAAATGTGGCTCGGTCTACACCTTTAGTAATGTATTTGAAAAGGTATTTGATGGCACTCGATTTGTTGCACCATTCAACGTTCACATGAGCCTTGTATTTCTTAAGAATCTGAATATTATGAGGTACCACGTAAGAGTTGTCCAGACTAACGCCTCCTTTGTTGACTCTATTTTGAGTAGCTCTCCGACGGTACAAAACGTGGCCAGATTCGGTAACCTGACTGTTATCAACGTAGCTGCGAGGGAATTTTTTTTAACACATACCATTCTCCATGCACGGGCATGTCGGCCTATCTTTTCCTCAGGGGCCATGCATCATGTGCTGAACAACCAAACGGTAACCCTCTGGATCAGACCGAAAATTAGGTAACTCCGCCGAAATGAGTTTGTCTATGTCAGACGCAGTTGGGTTTTTAAATTTTTCACCTAGCCATAGCAGAATATGAGCATGTGGGAGTCCTCTTTTTTGGAATTCAATGGTGTAGACAACTACATGGTAATTAACACACAAATTTATATAAGCCTCAATATGCACAATAGTGTGGATAATTAACGTGTTGTTTGTAATTTACCTGCAACAGGTTTTGGGGAAAATAAGCCTTTGTTGAAGTCTAATATGAGCTCGTCTAACAGCATCCTAAACACTCTACTTTCAAGGTCAGGTCTATCATTTGGAGAGTCATTCCCATACAGGCGCATATGTTATGATATTTGGACCCACTTTGGATTCGTTGTCATGGTGATGAATAGCGTAGGTATGCCATACCAACGGCATATAGCCATTGCGTCGTGATACTTTTCGGCCATGTACCGCGGGCTGCCCGTATATGATGCTGGTAATATAACTCTTTTACCTATTGATTTTGCATCTGTATCACCTTTCAAAACCGCATCTTTTACGTTGTTGTACAGGTCGGCTCTTATCTTTTTTTGATTAAGACAGAACCAGCGCAAACGCTCTTGCTCAACCGATGTGTACGCATCCACTATATACTGATGAAGCAATCGCTTGGACCTAACTATAGTCATGCCCTCGTCCGGCCGGGTTTGGATCTGATACGCGAAGTACTCTCTCTTTGAGATGTACGTCCTCTTCCTCGTTTTTCCATCCATGTTATTAACTGGAATACTTTCATTAAATCCTGATTCCCCATAAGGAAACAAAAGAGGGTACTGGAGGGTCATGTAGAGAGGATGCATGTCGCTAATTTGTTGTAAACCAACCGTTTTGTGTTGAACAATTACATCTCTTTCGGTTATGGTCTCCGATAGGTCTCCAACAATCAGACCCGCGACCTCATCTGCACCGGGTAAATCATATTGGCGGCCACGTTTGGGCTGAGCAATCAACCTTATACTGAACTCTTTGCAAGGTGTTTTTTCATAAACATCCCTTGCCTTCCTAAATATTTTTGCAAGACAGTTGTGTGCATCGATAGTTGCAATCAGGTTAGCAACCATATTTTCATCTAGCGCGCCTGCTTTTGTCGTCCTTTTTACAGCTGAGATTCGGTTCTTAACTTCGTTTGCCGTATCGAAAATATACATTTGGCAGAACTTAGGAGGCTGGCCAGAAGCAGGAACCAATGAACCTATTTTATGGCAGTTTTGCCCATGTATGCGGTACGTGAACGGCCCGGGTCTATGCATAACCTGTGAATCGACTTTAGCTTCCATAGATGTGAAAGCGAGGAGCGAATTGTACGTCCTTACATTCTGCTGGTAGTGAAGGGAGGTTGTTATCAGTGTTTTGAGATATTCAGGCGGTTGTGGCTCTGGCGGGAGCTTAACACGACCCTGTTGGCAACATATACTGAATACGGGAGTCCGTTCTGAGAATACCCGGATCACTAGGGATAAACGCAAGGTTATTCGTTTAGTCTGAGAATCCCCGAATAAACCAAGCCTTCTTGAACTCGTTGAGATCTCTCAATAGATCTACCGAAAACAAGGACGAGAATACTCTTCTCTCAAAAGCCAAAACTTTATTAATAATCAAATAAACAACTGAATACAAACCTAGGCCTAAACGCTTTATTTATACAATAGAAAAACCCTAAAAGCCTTTAAAATAATAAAGGAAAATAACTATATTATTAAATAATAAATAAAGGAAATAATAAAGATATATTTGGAGATATCCAAATATCAATCTACGTCATTATCCGGTGCAAGCAGTGTAGCGTAAAAGATATAAACTAGAGATCCGTTGATTCTGAGAATACCCGGATCACTAGGGATAAACGCAAGGTTATTCGTTTAGTCTGAGAATCCCCGAATAAACCAAGCCTTCTTGAACTCGTTGATATCTCTCAATAGATCTACCGAAAACAAGGACGAGAATACTCTTCTCTTAAAAGCCAAAACTTTATTAATAATCAAATAAACAACTCCATATAATGAGAGCCTAAATAGACTATTTATAATAAAACATAAAAACCCTAAAAGCACATAAAATCCTAGAATATCTTAATTAAATAATTAAAAGATAATAATCTAAGATATTTGGAATATCTCCAAATATCTCGTTGCATCAGGTCTCTCCGGCCAAGAAAGATTCGTCCTCGAATCTTGTATCCATGCTGCATCAGGTCCCACATGCCTACAAAGATTCGTCCTCGAATCTTCAACAGGGATCTAGGCACGAAATTTGCACGGATCTTCAATAGGGTTCTAGGCACGAGATTTGCACGGATATTCAGTAGAGATTTTCTAGAAACCCTACGCCGCACGAGTTTTGCACGCGCCGTCATCTGATCTTGCACGACTTCTGCACGCCACGCGATCTGAGTCCGCACAACTTCTGCACACGAAGCGATATGATTATGCACGATTTTTGCACATACCAAATCTTCCTGGAGATCTTCAAGATCCTGTTCAAGCACGGGATCTGCACAGACCAGAACTTCATCATCATCTTCATTAGTTGGCTCTACGTCGTCTTCAACATCAAAGATAGGATCACCAAGCTCTTCGTAGTCTTCATCACAATCATCAAAGTTAGGCTCGTCAATCACATATTTGACTTGATCGAAACAATCTTCTGATGGATAAAGTCTTTGAAACGAGTTGTGAATTCTCCAATCAAAATTCTCACTTATCTCACGGAGTTCCTGACGAAGCTTTTCCCACTTGTTGAGAGACATCGTTCGGCTCTGATACCAACTGGTGCAGTGCAGAAGCGTAAAAGATAGAAACTAGAGATCCGTTGATTCTGAGAATACCCGGATCACTAGGGATAAACGCAAGGTTATTCGTTTAGTCTGAGAATCCCCGAATAAACCAAGCCTTCTTGAACTCGTTGAGATCTCTCAATAGATCTACCGAAAACAAGGACGAGAATACTCTTCTCTCAAAAGCCAAAACTTTATTAATAATCAAATAAACAACTCCATATAATGAGAGCCTAAACAGACTATTTATAATAAAACATAAAACCCTAAAAGCACATAAAATCCTAGAATATCTTAATTAAATAATTAAAATATAATAATCAAAGATATTTGGAATATCTCCAAATATCTCGCTGCATCACGAACCCACGGCCGGAGGCAACCTAAAGTTATCTTGAAATCGGCCTCGCATCGGGCCTTACCGATCGTCTTGCCGGTCTCCAGGTCGGATTCGAAGCCGATCTGGAAGGAACCGAACTCGTCTTGGGAGGAGAAGACATGGTGCAGAGACTAGTGAAAACTTAAATCCTAGAGAGAGAAGTTGAAGAAAGACGAGAGAGAAAGTACCTGAAATTTGCGCGAGAGAGTAAAATGAAGAAGTAAAGCCAAGAGAGGGTTTATATAGGAGAACGAAGGAAAACGAAGAGGCGCGAAACGAAATTTCATCATTACGATGACGTGGCAATTCATTATTCGTCAAAATAAAGACGCGGCTTCGACAACACGATTCCAGAATACGAAAGGGTAGAAGCTCATCATTACGATGACGTGGAATTAATTCACTCGTCGAGAAGCGGTGCGTCTTTTCCCAGAAGCGCCGCTGAAACCTCAAGTAAGCTTGCATGATCACGATGACGTGGCACTCAGCTATTCGCCAAGAAGAGGTGCGTCTCTTCCCAATGCGCCAAGAAGAGGTGCGTCTCTTCCCAACGCGCCGTCAGAATACTTGAGTAAACTTTCATCACCCTAATGACGTGGCACACCGCGAATCAACCTAGGAGAAAAAGGAAATTTGTCTTTCCTACTGAGAATAGGAAAATTGTGTTGAGAGTTTTTTCTATATAAAGAGTTGTTGAGTTGTGACAACTCTTAGAGATTTGTGAGAGAGATTTTTAGGTTTTTGAGTTATTTTTACCTAAATCAATAAGAGAGAAGAACTTATTGAAGTTGAGCTTACAATTCTTTCAATCTGAAACTAGATTTGGTATCAGAGCGTTGCGATTTCCTTGGGAACAATGGTGGAAGATGCATTGGTTCTCGTGGATCCAAAGAAAGGAGGAGGGTCTACATCTATTCTTTGTCCGATGCTGAACAACACCAACTACATCGTATGGGCGCTGAGGATGAAAGCTGCACTAAGATGCCATGAGGTATGGGAGGCTATTGAACCTGAAACAGAGGGAGAAGTAGTAGACAAAAAGAAGAACAACACGGCCATCGCGTTGTTGTTTCAGTCAATACCAGAGACACTTGTGCTGCAGATAGGAGATTTGGATTCTGCAAAAAAAGTTTGGAATGCTATAAAATCGAGACATGTGAGAGCTGAACGAGTCAAAGAAGCACGTCTACAAACACTTATGGCTAACTTTGAGAAACTCAAGATGACTGATACAGAGAAAATAGATGAGTTCGCAGGAAAGATGGCAGAGATATCTTCAAAATCTTGCTTCTCTCGGAGTAGAGATTGAGGAATCTAAGATGGTTAAGAAGTTTCTTAACAGTTTGCCTCCCAAGTTTATTCATATAGTGGCTTCACTAGAACAGGTATTAAACCTTAATACCACCACCTTTGAAGATATTATAGGAAGACTCAAGACGTACGAAGAGAGGATTGTTGTTGCAGAGAATGCACAAGAAGATCAATCCAAACTCATGTATGCGAATTCGGAAACTCAAAACACAGGAGAATACACAAACAGAGGTCGTGGTGGTCGCTTTAACAGAGGAAGAGGAAGAGGACGACAAAACATGGTAAGAGACGCTTCACGTATTACGTGTTTTCGATGTGACAAGCTAGGCCACTTCGCCTTTGTCTGCCCTGATCGTCTCTTAAAGCTACAAGAAGCTCAAGAATCAGCAACTAATAATACTCAGGATGCCGATGAGCTCATGATGCATGAGACTGTTTTTCTTAATGAAAAACGATGCATACCAAGCAAGTTTGAGACAAACACGGGAGAAGAGAACATATGGTACCTTGACAATGGTGCAAGCAACCATATGACAGGAGACAAGAGGTATTTTTGAAAAACTGATGAATCAGTCACAGGGAAAGTGAGATTTGGAGATGACTCTCGTGTTGATATAAAAGGGAAAGGGTCAATCTCAGTTATTGACATGAATGATGAACCTAGAGTCATGCCAGATGTGTATTACATCCCAGATCTAAAGAGCAACATCATCAGTTTAGGACACGCAACTGAAGCAGGCTGTGATATTAGATTAAAGGGAGGATATCTTACAATGAGAGATGCAAAAGGGAAATTACTTGCAAAGGCACCAAGATAAAAAAACAGACTATACAAGGTGTGTATGGACTTTCATGACAATGCATGTCTGCACTTGTCATCCATTAGTGAGTCAAGCCGTTGGCATGCACGCTTTGGGCACATAAATTTGGAGACCATCAAATCTATGAAGCAGAGAGAGTTAGTTCAAGGATTACCACATGTCACGTTTGAGAAAGAAATTTGCGACTCTTGTATCTTTGGGAAACAGGCAAGAAGAACCTTTCCGCAAGCCACGTCATACAGAGCCTCTAAGATCTTAGAACTAGTACATGGAGATTTATGTGGTCCAATAACTCCAAGTACAACTGCTGGGAATCGATTTATCTTTGTCCTCATTGATGATCACTCGCGCTATATGTGGACATCCTTATTAAAAGAGAAGAGTTCAGCATTTGAGAAATTCAAAAATTTCAAGAATCTTGTTGAGAAGGAAACAGGGGCTCAGATCAAGACTTTTAGAACAGATAGAGGAGGTGAATTTACTTCACATGAGTTCAATGAGTACTGTAAAAATGCTGGAATTCAGAGACATCTTACTGCACCATACTCACCACAACAAAACGGTGTGGTAGAACGAAGAAACAGAACTATGATGGAGATGACAAGGAGTATCTTGAAGCACATGAGAGTACCAAATTATCTCTGGGGAGAAGCAGTGAGGCATCCAACGTATCTGTTAAATAGAGTAGCTACAAGGGCTCTAACGGATAAGACTCCATACGAAGTCTTTAAGAAGCAGAAACCACAGATCGATCATTTACGAATTTTTGGTTGCATCAGCTACGGAAAAGTTGACTCGCAACTTCTAAAAAAACTAGATGACCGATCTAGGATGTTGGTTCACTTGGGAACAGAGCCTGGCTCAAAGGCATACCGATTACTTGATCCACAGACAAGGCGAATTGTTGTAAGTCGAGATGTGATATTTGATGAGTCTAAGGGATGGAATTGGAGAAAAAATCAATCTGAGCAAGATGGAGATGGAAACTTTAATATTAAGCTTGGTGAATTTGGAAATCATGGCATCATAACTGGAGAAGAGACCACTAATAATGATGCAGAACAGACAGGAACAGAGAACGATGATGAAAACGATGATGATGAAGCATAGAACCACAAATTTCTACCAGATGTTTCAGAGCAAGAACAAGGAGATGAAGTTGCAGAAAACAATGCGCCAATACAGAGAAAGAGTCAGAGACAAACCAACAAGCCAAAGTATCTTGATGACTATGTTCTACTTGCTGAAGAAGAAGGAGAAACACTTCTTTTGTGTCTGAATAATGAACCAAGAAATTTTATGGAGGCAAAGGGATCGAAAGAATGGCTTAACGCATGTGAAGACAAGATCAGCTCAATTGAGAAACACCAAACATGGGATTTAGTTGATCTACCTATTGGAACAACACCTATTGGACTCAAATGGGTCTTTAAGCTGAAAAGAAACTCTGACGGAAGCATTAACAAATATAAAGCTCGCCTTGTTGCTAAGGGATATGTGCAACAATATGGGATTGATTTTGAGGAAGTATTTGCTCCGGTGGCACGAATTGAAACCATAAGATTACTTGTAAACCTCGCTGCAACAAACGGTTGGGAGATTCATCACTTGGACGTGAAAACGGCATTCCTCCACGGAGAGCTTAAAGAAATTGTCTATGTTTCACAACCTGATGGATTCGAGAAGCAGGGGAGTGAAGAGAAGGTTTACAGACTCAACAAGGCGTTGTATGGGTTGAGACAAGCTCCAAGGGCTTGGAATAATAAGTTGAATCAAATTCTTGAAGAACTTCATTTCAAAAAATGTTCAAAGGAGCCTACGGTTTATCGAAAAACAGAGAAAGAACACTCTCTTGTCATTGCAGTTTATGTGGATGATCTCTTTGTCACAGGAACAGATAAGTCTATCATTTACAAATTTAAGAGGGAGATGGCTACTAAATTTGAAATGAGTGATCTTGGAAAGTTAACTTATTATCTTGGGATAGAAGTGACTCAATATGAAGGTAGAATTGTGCTAAGTCAGAGGAGGTATGCTCAAAGGATTCTAGAAGAAACAGGAATGATAGACTGCAACCCGGTTCATATACCAATGGAAGTCGGACTTCAATTGTCAAAAGCTGAAAACGAGAAAGAGATTGATGCTACAGATTTTAGGAAGAAGGTAGGTTGCCTGAGATATCTAATCCACAAGGCCTGATTTGTCATATTGTGTAGGCGTTTTGAGCAGATATATGCATAGTCCTAGAGAATCACATGGAGCTGCAATGAGACAATGTCTGAGATATTTAAAAGGGACAACATCGCTTGGACTGGTTTGCGAGAAACAAGTAAAGGTACCGCGACTCATCGGATATAGTGATAGCAGTTTGAGTATAGATCCTGACGATGGAAGAAGCACAACTGGCCACATTTTCTACTTAGGAGACGACCCTATCTCTTGGTGTTCACAGAAACAGGACGTAGTGGCTCTATCCTCGTGTGAAGCAGAGTATATGGCCGGAACTGAAGCGACTAAACAAGCCATTTGGTTGCGGGACATACTCAGTGAGATTACGGGAACTGAAGCCAAGAAAGCTATCATTCGTATTGATAACAAGTCTGCGATTTCTCTTACAAAGAATCTTGTCTTCCATGGGAGAAGCAAACATATACAAAGAAGATTTCATTTCATCAGAGAGTGTGTCGAGAATGAAGAGATTGAAGTGGAGCATGTTCCTGGTGTCGAGCAGAAGGCTGATATCCTTACGAAGCCATTAGGGAAGATGAGATTCAAGGAAATGAGAGAGTTCATGGGAGTGCAAGATTTGGCGAAAAAGAGCTTCAAGCTTAAGGAGGAGAATGTTGGGATAAGCTTGAAGCCCAAGCAAATCTAAATTAGAAGTTTTCCAATTCTAGGAGAAAAAGGAAATTTGTCTTTCCTAATGAGAATAGGAAAATTGTGTTGAGAGTTTTTTCTATATAAAGAGTTGTTGAGTTATGACAACTCTTAGAGATTTGTGAGAGAGATTTTTAGGTTTTTGAGTTATTTTTACCTAAATCAATAAGAGAAAAGAACTTATTGAAGTTGAGCTTACAATTCTTTCAATCTGAAACTAGACTAATGACTTCTTCATAACATCAATTATACAAAAGCAAAAGCCAAAGCTTCAATAGAGAATCTCTTAATTCTCATGAGCTTCAATGGTTTTGTAACTGTTTCTTTTTTTATGTTATCGAACAAGATTCAAAAAAGATGTCCAAAGAATCAACATCTCTCTTTTTTGATGGATACTTGATTGGTCCTCTTAACTTAGCCATATAGATTGTGATGATATTATGCCTAGTAAAATGTTATTATACCTTTGAGCTCTGATGAAGGGAAGGTAGAGCATGAGATCATAGAAGAAGGTGAAGAATGATATATAATTACGTTTTATAATGGGCCTACTCCACATGAGTTCACAGTCACGAGTTAGCTAAATAACGCCCACTACTCGTTATAACTATATTAGAACTTTTATAAATTAATACTCTATAAATTAATAACCACTATAAAACAATAAAATATGTCGGTATCAAGTCGGGTCAATGTAAAAAATGTTCAATTTTGATAAATTGATAAGATAATAATTTTTTAGAAATTCTTATGTATAAAATATAGTCTCAATAATATCATAAATTAATAATTGTAGTTTTATACATATAATAAATATTTATGACAACTTAATAAAATATGATTATTGCAACTGTTTGTTTTTTAAGATTACATACACATTCAATTTTATCAATAGGTAAATTAAAGGACAAAAAAATTCATAACCTTTTTATTATAAGTAGTATCTTAAAACTTTGTTTTACATAAAATAAGTGTTTATAATTGTTAAATGAACTTTATACAAATTTTATGGACTTATGAAACCCCAAACAATAATTTTCGTAGAATTTAAGTTGTGTTTTGAAAACTTTTAAAATATACTTACGAAACTCGTAAAACACGTACTTTTATAACATCTCAAATTTGGTAAAAATGTTACCTTTTCTGTAAAAATATCTCTATAGATTAATATCACTATAAATTAATAAATTTTCGTACTCCCAACATTATTAATTTATAGAGGTTTTACCGTAAATGGAAAAATCACCCTATCCACGAGTTTTTAATGTTTTTTCATGGGAGAATTACAAAACTACACCTTTTAAATTACATTTCACAAAACTACACCATTTAAATATTTCTTCACAAACTACACTTATACATTCAAAATTAAATTCAAATTAAGTTTATCCACACAAATCTATCTCATTAATCATTATACCGTGAACACTAATTAGCGAATCCAAATGAATTTTTTTAGTTTTTGTGAAGTTTTAAAGGTTAAATTAACCTTTTAAAATTTTGAAATGATGTAATTATGAGAAAAAATTGAATTAGATAGAGTTTTGTAAAAGAAATGATTTAGTTTTGTGAATTCTTCTTTTTTTCATTTCATGAGTGGTTTTTTGTTGTAGGATTTAGACATTTATGAGTAGTTATGTAAAGTAGAGAAAATATTTGATATACGATATGAATTACAAATAAAATAAATATATAATAAGAAGCAAATTATAATATTGTTTGAACCATATTTGATGAGATCCAAAATCGCATTTATTCTACTACACCTTAAGCGGCGCATGTGCGTTATGTACATTAATATTCATTATTTCATTTAATTGTAAGTTCACGTAAACGAAAAACTATAATAAGTATTAATTCGACAAGTTCAGATTATTGTATAAAGAAGAATTTACAAAACTACATCATTTCTTATATTTTTTTATAAAACTCTATCTAATTTAACTTTTCACATATTTATACCATTTCAAAATTTTAAAAACTTCGTTTACCTTTTCAAAAATTACCAAAATTAAAATATTTTTATTTGAGTTCACTAATTATTGTTTAGGTTATAGTATTAAGAGGGTATAATTGTGTGGATATAGTTTATTTAGATCTAATTTCAAGTGTTTAGGTATAATTTTGTTAAGTAATTTTGAAATGGTTTAGTTTACTGATTATTGTTTAGGATCAATGTTTTTAAAGCTAGATTTTTATGGATACACGTGCCACCTCATGACAGCTCACACGCCGCATTTCAAAACACTTCACTTGCGGACAATAGGGAGCGGTAGTCGATGATGTACTCTTTGACCCAATAAAGCTTTTAACATATAAATAAATTTAATTTTTTATTAAGTAATTGCAGTAAATTGATCCAGAAGAATCAATAATTAGTTTCTATAAAAGCGACCCTGTAGTGGTTACTATTTGCTCTTGTGTTACCGGTTTTGCCCCTATATTTTTGCATGTTGTGGTTTTTAAATTTCAAAATCCGCTGACACAACTGACACAATATCTGCACATGATTTTTTATTTATTTATTTGTTTTTATTATTTTATGTAGTGTGTTTGTCTCTTTCATTCTAAACTTTATTTATGGATAGTTAGTAAAAAGAAACCGAAGCTATCTCTATTCTTTTTGTTTTTCTTGGTAAGATCTTCTTCTCATCTTCTTCTCGATTAACTGCAACAAAATGGAAGTGAGTTTCTATTGAAGATGATTAGCATTGTGTGTTTTCGATGAGTTTCTTAACATTGTGTGTGTAATGTTGTGATTATAGGTTCAATGTAGGTGAGTTTATGAAAGGGAAGACTATAATGTTTGTTGGTGATTCATTGGGGAAAATCATTGGGAGTTGTTGATTTGTCTTATTGTTTCATTTTCACCGTCCACTAAGACTCGGATGATGAGAGACCTTACTCTCTCTACTATTATTATTATCGTATATTTTACATTGTAACCAGTAAATGTAATGTTATTTTATTGGGACGTTAAAAGAGTTTTTGTTATATTGCATAAGTGATTGTGATAATGATAACTATTATCAAGTAACATAAATATTATTATAATAAATTAACATATTTTCACTATTTATAGAGTAAACCAAAATTTAATATCGTATTAACAATTATATTATAAAAACAAAATATCGTATTAGCGGTAACAAAATTATTAGCGCCACCAACTTTGTTAACGTTAACTAAATTGTTATCGGTAACAATCATTACTTTTTCATGAAAAGTTATTCACTATTTATATGTGAAGTTGTCATGTTAATGTTATCATGACAAGTTATTCAGTATGAAAGAATATTGTAGCAAAAATCCAATCATATTTTTTTTTGTTTATGCAAAAATCTAGTCATAATTTAACATTAATCTAACATAATCTCGCAAAAATCCACTCATAATTCTAATGAGTCAACTTTTACTTTTTGACGGTAACAAAATTATAAGCGCCACCAATTTGGTTAGCGTTAACTAAATTGTTATCATTAATAATATTATTAGCGGATAACATTATTAGCTCTGAATTTAGTAATCTCCCGCCCAAATCAGAGCATTTAATGGTGCAAATATTTTCCGAATCTTCTTACCCTGCAACAAACAGTAAACTTGTCCCCTCAAATATCCGCCTGGAAAAAAATATTCTTCCTCTGCAACAACAGTAACCTTGTCCCCTGCGGCATTTTTCCGTTGCGTTATGTCAGAGGGGCATATTCGTCCAACCAAAAGTCTGCTCTGGTGTCAGAACTAAAGAAAGAAGAAAAACAGCTTCCACCTAATTAATCATTTTTCCATGGCCAGAAATTTAATTGATCCTTTATTATTTATATGAGTGAGATTTAAAAGAAGAAAAAGGCAGAGAATCTTAACGTAAAATTGGAGAATTACAAAGCTAAACCATTTGAATTACATTTCACAAAACTACACCATTTCAAAATAACTTCAATAAACTACACTTAAACACTAAAAATTAAAGAGAGAATTACAAAACTACACCATTTGAATTACATTTCACAAAACTACACCATTTCAAAATTACCTCACAAAACTACACTTAAACACTCAAAATTAAATCCAAATAAACTCTACCCATACAATCATACCCCCTTAATACTATACCCTAAATACTAATTATCGAACCCAAATGAAAAGATTTTGATTTTGATAATTTTTTAAAGGGTAAATCAAACTTTTAAAATTTTGAAAATGTGTAAACATGTGAAAATATTGAATTAGGTGTAGTTTTGTGAAGAAAGGGTTGAAAAGGTGTAGTTTTGTGAATTCCTCAAAATTAAATCCAAATAAACCTTACCCACACAATCATACCCTCTTAATACTATACCCTAAACACTAATTAGCGAACCTAAATGAAAATATTTTAATTTTGATAATTTTTTAAAGAGTAAATCAAGTTTTTAAAATTTTGAAAGGGTGTAAATATATGAAAAATTGAATTAGGTAAAGTTTTATAAAGAAAAGGTTAAAATGGTATAGATTTGTGACTTTTTCGGATTCAATTTGGTCAATATAAATTGAGAATTTAGTTGGATCCAATAAAAAATGAGGATTTAATTAGTGTAATTTTGACGGGTTGATGAATCATCAATTTTCCCGTTAATAAAAGCCTAAGATCTCAACTCAAACAAACAAAAATAGTCTTTAGCTATTCAATAACATTTGTTTTATTTATTTTGATTTTTTAGAAGTCAATCTAGTTTTCTATTTTAAGCCATAAAAGCTCCTTACACACCGACATAACTAGCTGTCAAATACGGAATGTAAAAAGTAAATTAAAAAATTCAACTTGATCCATTATAATTTACAACTACTCACATGCGCTGACACATTAACCCATGTGAGAGAGCATAAATATCGGTGGTTCTTAGTGAGTTTTTAGTGGACTATTACGAACTAGACCACAAAATAACAAAAGTTTGGCTCTTTTTACTTTTATTTCATATCCGGTTCTTGGAAAGTTCGCGGATTTCACTGACCCGTGGTGATCCGCAATTATTTCAGTTTTATTTATTTTTAATAATAAAAAAAAATAGAAAGCCAACCCAGAAGATTGTTCATGGTTTTTACTATTGAACATGGTCTAATGCGGCACCATGGTGCAATGTGGCAGCAGGAAACAACAAAACCTCTTTATAACATAACCTTTTAGTCCCCAATCTATTTAAATTATCAAAAAATAACTCCAATCTTTTATTTCATTCAAAAACAACCCTAACCTCTCAATGTTATGTTTCTTCATAGGAACGGTGTGCAACAGAGGAAGAATTCATGGCAAGATGGAGTCATAGAGGCACAACATGTCCGATTCCACCAGGCAAAAACTTCACTTACATAATCCAAGTCAAAGACCAAATTGGTAGTTTCTACTATTTCCCTTCACTTGCCTTCCACAAAGCAGCCGGTGCGTTTGGAGCCATCAGAGTATGGAGCCGTCCTCGCATTCCTGTCCCGTTCCCTTCTCCTGATGGAGATTTCTGGCTACTCGCCGGAGATTGGTACAAAACCAATCACTACGTAAGTGCATTCTTCTTTACCCTAATTATCCCCTTTGACTTGTTCTTCAAGAAACAGGGTAATTAGGTTTATGTTTGGATTTTGTTCGGTTTCGTTATGGTTGATGCAATTTTGGTTAGGATTAAGGTATAGATCCTGTTTGGTATTGATCAAAACAACTTTTGGAAAGAGAAATATACAATGGTTTCAAAATGACATTTTAAAATAGAAATATTAAATTATGTATGACTAAGTAGTACATATAGTTTTTTAATAAATATAATAGATTTTAATTATCAGTGCCTGGTACAATATTGAAATATGTATAACTATATAGTATATATAACTATAATAGATTTTGAATTTTTTTTCATCTATAATAGATTTTGATTATTTTGATTTTTATAATAAAATCTATTTTAATTTTTATAGCAAAATCTATAATGTATTTGTTTTTATAGGTTTTGAGAAGTCTCTTAGAAGCATGAAGGAATCTTTCAATGCCCGACGGAGATCTCATCAACGGTCGTGGCTGGGGAGGCAATACATTCACGGTTCAACCCAACCAGACCTACAAATTCAGAATATCGAACATAGGTGTCGCGACATCACTAAACTTCAGGATTCAAGGCCACGCGATGAAGCTCGTTGAAGTGGAAGGCTCTAACTGTAACATCCCCATCCCGCCCCTACCGTGTACCACACAGCGCCTCTCTCTAGGCCTGTGGGCCCACCCTGTCCGACGGGTCGAGAATGTTACTTCGAGAGTCTAACCTTTCCTTTAATGTGATATTGTTCGCTCTGGGCCCTAAGGCCCTCACGATTTTGCTTATTGGGTATCACCCCAAAAGGCCTCACTTTAAATTGGGGTTAAACTCTCCCTTATATATTAGATTTTTCATTCTCTAAATATCCGATGTGGGACGAATGTCACAATTCAGCGCAACGTCCTCGTTGCGCACCAGGCCCCAGACAATCGGCCCTCTAGGTCAGAACTAGAGTGGCTTCTCGCTCTGATACCAGATTGTAACATCCCCATCCCGCCCCTACCGTGTACCACACAGCGCCTCTCTCTAGGCCCGTGGGCCCACCCTGTCCGACGGGTCGAGAATGTTACTTCGAGAGTCTAACCTTTCCTTTAATGTGATATTGTTCGCTCTAGGGGTGGAGCCCCGCGCAAGCGCGGGGATGTTGGTGAGTTGCGGACATACATAATATCTTATGCTTGGATATGTTCTTGGCTACGCTTTGTTTAAACAGTGTGCGTCTGCAGTTTTTTGTGAGTTCTTAAGAACGGGAAGTCAAATATTTAGTCCTTAACGTGACTGTTGTTGTTTAAAAAAAAAAAAAAACAAAGGTATTTAAGTGGAGAATATTTCAAAGTTTAGAAAGTTGTCTATATGAGTGAAGAGGAATTAAACCATTGTGAATGACAAACATGCATAGAAAGAAGAAATCAAAAGCATAAAAGTATCCTAATTGCAAAAATACACCAAAATATTGAGTACAGACAGCTGCCCATTTCCTGGAGGATTGAATTCATGTGTTGCTTTCAGAGACGTTGTCCGAGTGGTGGCCTAGGTGCGTTTCAGCACATTTCCTGGCAAGATCGACGATGACCTGCAATGACGCGTTAGGACCTCCACTGTAAACTTAAAGTGATCTCATAACAAAGAAAACAAAAAGTTTTTGTACCTCTAAGCCAACGCAGTCGCTTATTCCGCAGACGGTAAATGGGCATGTACGCGACATGAATTTGTCCGCCAGAAGCACATGGAACACATAAACACGACCCCTAAGTTGGTCAATGGATTTCGGCTGTTCGTTTCCAGCATCGCTGCGGACCTGTAACACCACAAGTAAGTCAATACAATTGTCTGAAACGATAAATGTTGGCAAGATTGACTTTTGGGCGCATTACCTCATCGGCAAGCAGTTGCGAAGCGCTTCTCTCCTTTAGATTAAGGATGTCCTTGTATGCAACCGAGAGCGTTGCATAATTGGTGCCATCATCGACCAGTAGTTCGACGCGGTTCCTAAATATCAAAGGTTAGCAAGTAGAATACTCCATTAAATTTAGCCGTTTGAGGCAGGGCACTTGTTTTATTTTTTTAAAAATTTCAAAATTGTAAAACCTGTCAGTGTTGCAGAGTGTCCAAGGGTCAGCGATGGCAGCGTGATCCATGGTGAACATGCAGATAGTCTCGGACAATTCACAACTGGCTCGGTAGGATACGATGTCCACAATCCGAGCTTTGCAACTAAAAATTATTTCCTGTCGAACATGTTACCAATTAAGAGGAATCCGTTGTTGTGTAATCTCAAAAGCTGGAAATTTAAATTTTTTTGGTGTAAATTCTATTTTGGACCTGTGTGGTTGTGGCTGACAGGAATTTGTTTAAATCGGCGATGGGACTGATCTGGGCGCCATATATCACCTTACCATTTTCCAGTATGCTGGTTTAGTTATATTCCTGAATTCCCAGACTGTGTATAATTTTGCATTCAAAAATGACATAGAGTGAGAACTTGCCAGAAATTTCGGACCCACATTTACCAATACACATAGAATACCTCTTAGCAAATTGTGCGATGGCCTGCACAGAGGGACTTGAAAAGAATCTCGTCGCGTCACTTGTTGATAGGTAAAGCATATCTGTTTATCGTACGATGATAAGTGACAAAGTAAATTAGTATGATTGGGAAATAGTTATAGGTCAATTACCGCCGATCCGCAATGGTCCGATGCCGGTGATCATAAACACGGAGTGGATGCTTTCCCGAGTATTGAGGAGGCCTTTAAACTTCACAACTGCAACATCCAACAAATCTAAATCCACCTCAATGTCACTGCGGGTTTAGGTAAAGTATATGCACTTAATTTTGATTTCTTTGTGGGTTTATAGCGAGCATATAATTTTGGGTTTTGCAGACTTACGGGCCAATGAGGAGGCGAATTAGGATTGGTGCAAGCACAGCTGGGTCGGTGAGGCCATAACCTTTAACTGACTTGATGCAGCCTACAACGTCTGCCATGCGTAGAATATTTCAGTAAATAATTAGTTACTTGAGTGCCATAAATTTCGGGCCTGATATTTGTTATGGAGGATTAAACTAACCAGGGAGCTCCAAATGGGTGTTTGCTAGCAGTTTGAGCTGGTCATAGGTGCGTACCATGAACTGGTGGCGCTGGATAACAGGACCTGCGTCATCATCAAGTACCATAAGTGTTTTTTCAAGGAAGCGTATGACGTATGAATGTTCCGTTGTCTTGTTCATCTGAGGACATTTAACGATCTCAAAGTGAGACATGGTATATATTTTCCCTTCGGACAAAGCTTGACGGTGATGAACTACTATGGCCGCCGGGAGAAACGCATTCATCATTGAACCCTGCGCACAATGGTATGATGGTTAACGGTTCGTAGCTGCTAAACAGTTAATTAAAAGAGGGCCCAATATACGGAATTCTAACAATGCCCATGAGTATACCTTGTCATCAAGTAAAAGCAATGTCGTTCCTGCGCAATCTCCAGATCTGGTCACGGCGATGGAGTACCAAAATCTTAGCAGACGTGCACGAATTTGCTGGTTTTCATTACGGCTACTTAGTTGTCCAAATGCTGTGTTTTGGATGGGATGACCAGAGTCGATGCATGTGAGGGCCGCCATTATAGGAACCAGGGTCTCGGATTGGAAAGCGTGATTAAGAGAGATGGGATTGTTGGTGTGATCTTCCCCCTTGTTTCTCGTGTTATATAGCCAACTTTCCGATTAGGCAGTTTCATTATCTAAGAAGAGGGAGGGACTGGTTTGATTGATTTAGTGGGGATGTTCAAGCTGATTTATTTACTCATGCTTTTAATGTTGTAACGGAAGTGAAGCAGCCAAGAAGACGGCCACCAACACTAACTCTGGCAATAACGCAGGAGAGTCTTACGCCGTAATTAGTCTTATCTGATCTGGGAGATGCATGGATCGTGATTACGACGGTTTGCTAAACGACATAATATTCAGATTTTTGTGATAAAATTATGTTGTTTGGGCCTTTTTCTGATTCCACAACCCATTTCGTAAATTCAATCTTAAATCGGCCCAAATCACTTATTAACAAAAATTTTCAAACAAGCCCACTAAATTTACATTGTTGTTTCTTTCTCACGAACATCTCAGAATTTAGTTCCGATGGAAAAAAAATTAACCGTCGATGGTCGGATGTTATGGTGCAATTTTCTGTGGCTCTAATCGATTGTTTGGCATTCAGAGGGGAGCAGCATTGAATCAGCACACAAAGCAGCCACCGAGTTATAGCTGATTTTAGGTATTTATGCTTGCGGGATCCCCAAAAAATCATGTTCTTCAAGCGCGGCGTTTATCAGACCCTGCATTTGGCCAGATTATAATCAACGATTCAGCCTGTTATTTATAGAGAAGGAGAGGCAGGTTTGCGAATTATTGAAAACCTTGGAAGTCTCGCACCTGTTTTTCGCCTGCGTAAGCCGATGTTTTTGGGAGACCTGCGAGAGCTTCTCCGTACACGATGTTGGCGACGGTCGGTGTGGATTTATTGGGTCGTGTAAGATTCAATACCTTGAGTCCTTTTGGGGTGGTTACTCTAGAGAGAGCAACATAAAGTTGCCCATGCGTGAAGACCGGTTTGGGTAAATACAAAGCAACTTCTCCCAAAGTTTGGCCTTGACTTTTGTTGATTGTCATCGCGTAGCAAAGTCTTACGGGAAACTGACGTCGCTTCAACGTGAAAGGATGATTCGAGTCCGTTGGGGAGAGGACAATTCTAGGGATGAGGACGGTTTTTTTTTCCCTAGCGCATTGAGTAAATCGGCTTTGATAACTCGATCCCCCAAATGTGTGACAATAAGTCGTGTGTCGTTGCACAAACCCTCGTCTTGGTCGAGGTTGCGTATCAGCATTATTGGGACCCCAATTTTGAGGCTTAGTTTATGCGCAGGTATCCCTGGAAATTCAAGTGAGTTAAGATATTCAATAGGGTAGGTCAAATCAAACTTTCATGAATTTTTTTCATCCTCGGCGAAGCTATCACAGCTCAAATAATCTCTCAAATCTCCTGCCACCTTGGAAAGCATGAAAGCGTTTATCTCATCAATCGTATCATTGCGGGGGGTTAAGATAGCAGTGTTTCGCAGCTTTTCTAAGTCATTGTAATCGTTTGCGCGGGGAAAAACAGATTCGCACAACGTCTCTAGTGGGTTTGATGTGATTGGAAGCATGAGGTCCGCGTCCACGATAATCTGGTCTTCGGCTGTATCCGAGTTTTGTTCGACTTGGTGGGCAATTTGTGCTGTCCCGTCACCCACTTCTAATATCCACTTCGCGAAGCCGGATTCGTCAGCTAAGACACGCATGTTTTGGGAGAGGACTCTAACTTCACAACAGTTCCAAAGGTGAGAATGGTTGACAGCAGCGTTAACCGTTTCATAGCGTGTACCCTGAGGAATAACGGGGAGAATTTGGCGAAAATCACCACCGAGCAGTACAGTCTTCCCACCGAAAGGTTTTCGTAAAGCTGTGGCATCAATTGTAGATAGAATATCGCGCAGCGTACGGTCAACAGCTTCAATGGCGTGCCGATGAGCCATTGGTACTTCGTCCCAAATAATGAGATCTGCTTGACTCAAATAGTTTGCAAGTACCGTCCCATTTTTTACCTCACAGAACGTGTCTGAGAAAAGTTGTAGTGGTATCTTAAACCTGGAATGGGCCGTTCTACCACCGGGTAGTAGCAGAGAAGCAATTGCGGAGGATGCTACATGTATAACTTTTTTGTTCAAAGCAGGCAAGGCAGCTATAATAGTTTTGTATAAGTATGTCTTCCCGGTCCCGCCTGGCCCGTAAACAAAAAATAACCGCCCTTGGTTTCCTAAAGCTGATCCGATGACATCATTATATATAGACTTTTGTTCGCAATTGAGATTGGGAAACATCGCGTCGTGTACACGACTTTCCGCTGCGATGTCACAGAGGTACTGTTGAGCAATTTTTTTATTTCTCATATCTTCCAAAACTGACAGACTTGGCAAAGGCATTCCTGGGAATTCACTTAAGGATCTTTCATGGCTCTGCATGAGCCTTTCAATCTCTATGAGAGTGTAATGTTGTAGCTCCTGCGGGTTAAGTTCAAGCTGAGGGAAATGCAAGACACGCCTCTGATGGTGTAAGATATCATTGGACATAAATTGCCAAGTGTTTGTCCAAAGATTTTTGGGGTCTGAGACTTGGCAAAAGACAAGGATTAACACAAACATGCGGCGAACGCATTTAGGCATGCAGAACTGTGAAGCCTCGGTTAATGTGTGTTGCCACTCTTTGTCTCCGTCGAGTAGTCCTCTTGCTAAACAGGCTGCCTGGAAAGAACCATATTTAGTGCCACGCCATGTATACAGATCATCGTAACACGTGGGACCTTTCACGAAACTCAGCAACAAACGCAGGAAGTATTTATCACCCGCATTGGGATGGATATTCACAAGCCTCTCAATAGTGCCCTTCTGCTTTCTTTTAGAGTATAATTTATTTGAGTTATCCCACACAAACATTGTTAGCATTTCGATGTACTTAAGCTGTCGTGCCTCCTCATACAATCTGTTCATTTCAAACCATTCGGTAAGCATTGTTCTTCCATGACTGTACCTCATCCCTACGTTTTCAAGGAGTTTGTCCTCGTTAAAGACCGTTGTTTCTTCGCCTGGCAAATGCACTGGGAATTTCTGCACGGCTGGACTGTTATGATGGACATCGAAGGAGAAGAGTCTCCACATAGATTCACAAGCTGACGGGTAACGACCCTCTAAGTATTCATTTATTTCGTTCTTGTTTTTAGTCGAAGAGGCGGCAGGTGTAGCAGGGGTTGTATCGGGAGATGGACGTATTACAAATGTGGCTCGGTCTACACCTTTAGTAATGTATTTGAAAAGGTATTTGATGGCACTCGATTTGTTGCACCATTCAACGTTCACATGAGCCTTGTATTTCTTAAGAATCTGAATATTATGAGGTACCACGTAAGAGTTGTCCAGACTAACGCCTCCTTTGTTGACTCTATTTTGAGTAGCTCTCCGACGGTACAAAACGTGGCCAGATTCGGTAACCTGACTGTTATCAACGTAGTTGCGAGGGAATTTTTTTGAACACATACCATTCTCCATGCACGGGCATGTCGGCCTATCTTTTCCGCAGGGGCCATGCATCATGTGCTGAACAACCAAACGGTAACCCTCTGGATCAGACCGAAAATCAGGTAACTCCGCCGAAATGAGTTTGTCTATGTCAGACGCAGTTGGTTTTTTAAATTTTTCACCTAGCCATAGCAGAATATGAGCATGTGGGAGTCCTCTTTTTTGGAATTCAATGGTGTAGACAACCTCATGGTAATTAACACACAAATTTATATAAGCCTCAATGTGCACAATAGTGTGGATAATTAACGTGTTGTTTGTAATTTACCTGCAACAGGTTTTGGGGAAAATAAGCCTTTGTTGAAGTCTAACATGAGCTCGTCTAACAGCATCCTAAACACTCTACTTTCAAGGTCAGGTCTATCATTTGGAGAGTCATTCCCATACAGGCGCATATGTTATGATATTTGGACCCACTTTGGATTCGTTGTCATGGTGATGAATAGCGTAGGTATGCCATACCAACGGCATATAGCCATTGCGTCGTGATACTTTTCGGCCATGTACCGCGGGCTGCCCGTATATGATGCTGGTAATATAACTCTTTTACCTATTGATTTTGCGTCCGTATCACCTTTCAAAACCGCATCTTTTACGTTGTTGTACGGGTCGGCTCTTATCTTTTTTTGATTAAGACGGAACCAGCGCAAACGCTCTTGCTCAACCAATGTGTACGCATCCACTATATACTGATGAAGCAATCGCTTGGACCTAACTATAGTCATGCCCTCGTCCGGCCGGGTTTGGATCTGATACGCGAAGTACTCTCTCTTTGAGATGTACGTCCTCTTCCTCGTTTTTCCATCCACGTTATTAACTGGAATACTTTCATTAAATCCTGATTCCCCATAAGGAAACAAAAGAGGGTACTGGAGGGTCATGTAGAGAGGATGCATGTCGCTAATTTGTTGTAAACCAGCCGTTTTGTGTTGAACAATTACATCTCTTTCGGTTATGGTCTCCGATAGGTCTCCGACAATCAGACCCGCGACCTCATCTGCACCGGGTAAATCATATTGGCGGCCACGTTTGGGCTGAGCAATCAACCTTATACTGAACTCTTTGCAAGGTGTTTTTTCATAAACATCCCTTTCCTTCCTAAATATTTTTGCAAGACAGTTGTGTGCATCGATAGTTGCAATCAGGTTAGCAACCATATTTTCATCTAGCGCGCCTGCTTCTGCCGTCCTTTTTACAGCTAAGATTCGGTTCTTAACTTCGTTTGTCGAATCGAAAATATACATTTGGCAGAACTTAGGAGGCTGGCCAGAAGCAGGAACCAATGAACCTATTTTATGGCAGTTTTGCCCATGTATGCGGTACGTGAACGGCCCGGGTCTATGCATAACCTGTGAATCGACTTTAGCTCCCATAGATGTGAAAGCGAGGAGCGAATTGTACGTCCTTACATTCTGCTGGTAGTGAAGGGAGGTTGTTATCAGTGTTTTGAGATATTCAGGCGGTTGTGGCTCTGGCGGGAGCTTAACACGACCCTGTTGGCAACATATACTGAATACGGGAGTCCGTTCTCTCCCGATGGTGCCTTTCTTTTCTTGATCCCACACTACAGCACCGCAAAACCTGCATTGTTGGAGCTCGTTCTTTCGCAGCATATCCTTCGCGGTGGTCATTGGCTGGGTATGTTCAGTTATAACTGCCCCTAAGCAAGCACGAAAATAGATTTTAGACAATTGGCTACGACTGCAGACATAAGCGAAATGTAACGGTAGAGATATGTATGTTATCACGTGTAATACTGTAACGGTAAAGGTTATAAAAAAGTTTTCGCTGCAATTAATACTTTCAGTAGTGCACATAAGTTCTCATTTACAAAAGAGGTGACCTCTGCATATGTAGTTAACATAACTCCTGTATCCTAGATAGTATAATAGCTCTTCTCATCTGCCTTGCACTGCGTTGTTCTCCTGCATAATTTGGCGGGTGAATTTTCAGCATGGCAGATACTGCTATTGTACTATATTTTGTGTTGTCTTAAATATACCTTTGTGTATGCATATTTTGCAGTTAGGTGGGCCCGGTACGGATGGTGTACAGTAATTTTGAACATGTACGGGTATGTGGGATGGCACGGGATGCTCAAGCCCATGAATGTTATCACGACGAGTTTTCTTCCTTGCAACATCTGAGGTAGTGTCGCACCCAACTCTTTTCATGGCAATACAACGGATAAACTCCACGCAGTTTTTCTTGGACCAACTACACACTGATCACCTTCATTTGATATAGGTGATCAAGGTCCATAGAGTGTGTGGCTTATTATAAACAAAATTAATTAGGCTTCAGTTAAGCTTGTGTTAGGGAGAAATGCCAAGAGTCTTGTTGAGCCCACTACGCTTGTTATTAACGCTCTGTATTTTGAAAATGCACGAAGACTATTTTTCCTTAAGAAAACCCAACTTTCATATACAAATAACCAAAAAGTCAACTACAATGATCCATTAACCACATGTAATCAAGTGGAAAAAGGTATACGGGACGGGCCTCTTATTTGTACGTATAATACAGAGAAGTAACGAAGGAAATTCGACTTCTGCTGTCCAATATGACGCCTGATTCACTATTAAACAAACGTGACGTGGCTTAATAATCCAATCATCTTTGGAAGACCCTTCTTGGAAACCGTTGGAGCCGTCATAGATGTGAAGGTTGGGAATATAGACTTGCACCTTGGGAAGGACCTTGTTCAGCGGTACAACATCAACGATGTAGTCAAGAAGCCCACGGAGATGGTCCCTTGTGAAACTTTGGTGATTGGAGTGGAGAAAGATGCTAGCAATGGTAAGACTAGTGATGATGCAAATAGCAAACCCAAAGCTCCAAAAGTGGAACACCAATCCCCTCCTAGGAATTTCAGAATGACGCGTTGGAACACATCTCAAAACCGCGTCATTAGAAAGTTAGTCAACGAGGTTAAACTTTTGAAGAAAGCTTTCAAGAAAGAGGCAAGGAGTGGTCGCTGCGACTCAAAGCAAAGCAAGCACAAAGATGGAGTTGGGTTTGTGGTGAACGAAGTAAAACTCAAGCCGCCCTTGATTCACGAAGGTGACACCGAAGGATATTCCGCGTCTCTTTCGAATTCCAACGTCGCCTAAACAAGGGGTAAAGTCAAGTTATGTGACTATAAACAAGCTCACTTGGGAGGAAGTCCCATGTCTATCCTTGTATATATATACATGCTTTTATTTTCGTTTTTAGCTTTTACCTTTTTAGTTTTTTCTTTTTGTCTTAGTGGTTTTCAGGAAAACAGAGCGAAAACGAGGAAATCTGAGCCATATCGACCTGTTATATCGACTTGCAACAAGCCGATATCGGACTTAAACTCGTATCGATGAGTTATATCGATCAGAACATATCGATATCGACGTAACTCCTAAAACTTGAACATACGCATTAGTTTTCATATAGATTTTGCATTTAGTCTCCAATACTTGTTTCACACGGAGACCATGTGATTTAAGTTTGGGGGGAGTAGTCATGTTTCATATTAGTTTTGCATAAAAAAAAACTAAAAAAAAAATCAAAAAAATTGCATTTAGGATTAGTTCATCGCATTTAGGTCATATGCATAGGGGATCTATGATGATTTTAACCTTGTAAAGCGGCGCATCTAGTGTTTTGAACGGTATCTTAGGTGTAGTGTCTTCCTCAAACGAATTAGAACTCGCTGAAAATCTTGAAACCGCAACCCTAGACATTGATGTTTAAAAATCCAATAGTGTGGTTATGAAGCTTGATAGTTCTAGGTTACCTTTGAAAATTATCTGAACTTAAATTTGACTTTTAATTAGCATGATTGGTAGTTTTCAAGAGAATTTCTATGACTTTGTGATTTCTACGGATTGCGGCTTCCTAAACCGAAACACGTTAAGCGCAATCCGGTCATTCTCATTCTAAGGATGATTCCCCTCTCACCCCCTACGCCTAAACCCAAACACTTGTGAGAATTCTTTTCAATAAGTGATTGTTTGGTTTCGCAAAAACTTGAAAGTATAGGGATCGACAAGAAAGGACATCTATTTGGCTAGGTTATCGTGGATTAGTATGTAGACGGGATAACGGGAGACACATCTTTGAGTTTTTAAAAATAAGAAAATAAACACGAGAAATGTAAAAAAACTAGGGGCAAAAGAATGACTAAGTAAAAAAAAAAAAAAAAAATCGAAAACAGTAAAAACAAAAAAAGAGAAACTTAGCCAAAATAAATCCCCTAAGGTAGTTAAGAAAAAGAAAAGAAAACTCGATGTTTAAGCGTTTAAGTGTTAAAAGAAAAAGATGATGAGTTAGTGGTTAGATTCGAATAGGAATGTATGTCCGGACTTGTATGCACAAATTGCTCCTCGTCTTTCTTGGTTTTGCTTAACTCTTTCACTCCCCGAGAGAAACCGCGTTACAATCGACCACATGCCTGAGTGTTAGCCTATACTCGTTTGACTTGAAATCCTGTTTTTACCTAGACAAATAGAGAGACTCTTGGGAATTCTTGATCATGTTTCATGTTTTGATTATGCTTAATTGAATGTGAAAAGTGCTTAGAATAAACAGGTGGATCACATGCTTTTGGTAATAATAACGGATTTAGACGGAGTTTGAGGTGAATGGTAATAGGTAGAACTAGCTCGGTTGCGATAAGATACTATGTTTAGGATACTCGTTCACTAAACTCTTCGTGTTGCTTTTGGTTCTGAGGTCCCCGCCTCTATACCCTTTTAAACTTTGATGTTAGTTCTCTTGCTTGAGGACACGCAAATGATAAGTTTGGGGGAGTTGATATCTTGTATATTTTGCATGTTTTTACATTGATTTATGCATTAGAACTAACACATTTAGGTTGCATTTAGTGTCATATAGGTTGCATTTGTGCTTGTTCATGTGTTTTCAGGTTCATGAGTGCCAAAATGACGAAAAGGCGAGAATAAGAGCTTAAAGTGGCAAAAACGACCATATCGGTGACTTGTACCGATTAGTTGTGGTCGAGACGCGAAGAAAAGGCGATGAAGAGGAAAAGAAGGTCATATCGACCTATGGTATCGACCAACAACTGGTCGATATTGGGAGGAAACTCATACCGACCTATGGTATCGATGAAGTTTGGTCGATACTGAAGACAGACGAAAAGCTTCAAAAATACACTCGTTCAAGACGTTCCCACCGTTGAGATGATTTCAACGGTTAGATCTAAAGTTATACCAATTTTACTGACGACGGGTCAATCTGTTGCGGAATACCGATTTGTCGTATCAACCAAATCAGGTCGATATCGACCAAGGGATATCGACCAAATCAGGTCGATATCAGCTGCGATAAAAATTAATGGAAAATTCGGTTTCTTTTCGGAAAAAGGAAAAGAAAGTCCAAAAACCCACTTAGGACGTTTTATGAAGACCCAAGACTCGTTTTTCTTTATATTAGACTTATAATTAGGTTTTATCTTGGATCATATCTTTTATCATACATTGTTTTTGCTTTTCTCTGGAGATTTTGGGCACCAATAAACATAGTTTTTCTTACCCTTAATCTCTTTACTTATTTTATGATTTTTCTAATCATGATTGTTTTGAGTTTTATCATGCTTCGCGAGTAGTTTCCCATAGACAATTAGGTTGGGGGAAAAAGGGTTATTTAAGTGTAGGATTGATCGATGTCTATAACTTAAAATCTGATAAAACTTTAATCTAGTGTAACGACCTTAAAGCTTTAATTCACCTGATCAATCAATTGATTGAACTAAGGAAACTTCACAACCGAGAGGTTCCTGAGGATTCCCGATCAATTATCCTAGAACTTAACCTAGCTTAACCGAGAGATCTGTGTTAATAAGTTTAGCGGTTGAATTGAATTGAACTTAATGCTTCCTAAAACTTAAATTATCCACGATATTATTTTAATTTGATTTGTTAGGAAAATAATCATTGTCACAAGAGTGGATTGATCTAAAATCGTTTTCAAAACCTTAAAGTTACAATTGTTAAAAGACATCACAAACCTGAAAGTTGATAATCCCGTTAAAGTACTCTGACCTGGTTGTTTAGCCTTTTAATATTAAGCTTTACAACTTTTAATTCTCGTTTTCGTTTATTCGTTAGTCTTTCATTAAAATTGAAATCACAGCACAAAAAACAATTTTTGATTCGCTTAGACTAAGTTTATATCTTGCAAACTCTAGTATTTTGATTGTTCCTTATTCGGATTGACATCTTATATACTACATAATACATTTGAAACAACGAGTGTAAAATCTCGTTTATCAAATTGGCGTCGTTGCCGATTCTGGAACTCGATTGATTATTAGAGTTTTGAAATCACTTGGGACTAAGTTCTAGTTACTTGTTACTAATCACTTTTTTCTTTTGTGGTTTTTCGTGTTCTCGGGTGTATGCAAAGAAAAAGTCAAAGTGACAGCTTGCTCTTCTTCGACGACATCAAAGCACACGAACGAGCCATCTCAAAAGAAAAGAGACTGGAACAACACTCCAACTCATCTCACTCTGAAGCATCTCACTTTGAAGCCTCAGATTCGGAGATAAGTGACGTTACCAACACGACACGTACGATTGGAAACGACGATGTGCTTTCTAACATCTCCAATCGTGGCGGTATCATACCACCACCTGTGGCAAATAAAAACTTCGAGATCAAGTCCAACCTCATAAACATGGTTTCGAACAACAAGTTTCATGGGATGCTTAGTGAGGATCCGATAGATCATCTCCATCAGTTCGACTTGTTGTCTGACACGGTGAAGATCAATGACGACATGTTCAAGCTACGATTGTTCCCTTTCTCACTTGGGAACAAGGCGCACCAGTGGCAAAAGAACCTTGTGAAAGACTCCATTCAGACTTGGGACGCTTGCAAGAAGGCGTTTCTAACCAAGTTCTTCTTGGTGGCTAAAACCTCGAAGTTAAGGAACGAGATCTCAGATTTCGCTCAACACGACCAAGAAACGTATAGCGAAACTTGGGAACGGTTCAAGGGTTATACGATGAGATGTCCACATCACGGTTTCTCTGAAGAAAGCTTACTTAGCAAATTCTACCGAGGTCTCAAGCCAAAGTTCATAATGCTTCTCGATTCAGCTAGCCAAGGTAACTTTCTTGGGAAGACGGAGGCAGATGGACAACTTTTGGTAGAGAACTACGCGTTGAAGCAACTACGGTGAGGAGTATGATCGCACACACCGAAGCTCAGGGAATGATGATCAATTTCGAAGGGAGATTAAGGCGGTGAATGAGAAGCTTGACAAGCTACCCATGACTCAACATGCGGGAATCAACTTCGTAGGAAGTGGAGAAGAAGAGGCGATCCCACTTCATAGCACTCATGAGGAGATAAACTATGTTGGTAATCAAGGTGATTGGCGTTCCAACAACTACACACAACCCGAACCTTTCCTAGCGAATCACCAACGTAGCTAATACTCAAGATCAAGTCTATCCCCAAGCACAACAAGGAGGTTACCAAGGTAAACCTCAATACAACCAAGGAGGATATGCACCGAGACCACCACCTAATCGACCACCGGGTTACAACCATTCTCCCGTTGCTCAAGGAGTAGTTTCTTCACTAGCTCCCCAAGGTGATCAAAATACTTAACTCTTGAAACAAATCCTCGACGGTGAAAACCGTAATGCCATAGAGTTCAATGCCTTTAAGAAGGAGATTTATGCAAAGGTGGTCAACTCCTACAATGATCTCAATATCAAGTTCGAGCTCTTGAATACTCACTTGAAAGCCTTGGATAATCAAGTGGCTTAAATTACCTTGGCTTCTAAGCGACCAATGAGTCAACTTCTGGGTAAAGCAGAAGCCAATCCTAGAGAGTATGTCAACTCAATAGAAATTCGTAGTGGTAAACAAGTGCACTCAAGCGATCTCATTGAGGACAATGTGAAACAAGGTGAGGGGTGGACCACTCGATAGAGCCAGAAAACACGGTTATTAATGACGAAAACCCCGACATAGAGGCAAAGGAGAAAATCGGTGAAAAGAAAGAAGCAGATGGTCGATATCGACCTATGGTATCGACCACAAGTGGTCGATATCGACCACCAATATCGACCAAACCACAAGTCGATATCGGGGATAAATTCGAAAAATCAAAGAAGCCGGTCTACGTGACGTCTTCGTACGTGCCTAAGCTTCCTTTTCCGGGTCGAGTTAAGATGCAACTCTTGAAGGAGTTTAGATCTAAGCAGGAGATGCAAATAAACGAGGTGCAAACTCTCATACCTCTTATTGACAATTTCAAGCTAGTCCCTCACTACACCAAATCCTTGAAAGACACAATCAAAAACAAGTCCAAAAACTCGGAAGACACGGTGAAGCTTTCACAAGAGTGCAACGCGATCATTCAAAAGGACCATTTTCCTAAGAAACTTGGCGATCCATGGAGTTTTACTTTGCCTTGAACTCTTGGTCCTTTGATCTTTGATAAGTGCCTATGCGATTTAGAGGCTAGTGTCAACGTTATGGCTTCGACTGTTGCTAAACGACTTGGCCTTTTTGCTTTCCAACTTACTAAGATCTCTTTGGTGATGGTCAATAGATCCGTGAAGGTACCCGTTGGAGTCTTAGAAGACATTCCGGTAAAGCTGGGAGACGCTTTCATCCCAACAGATTTCGTCGTTTTGGAGATGGACGAAGAACCTAGCAATCCACTCATCTTTGGAAGACCTTTCTTGGAAACCGCTGGATCCATCGATAGATGTGAAGGTTGGAAAGATAGAATTTCACCTTGGGAAGGACCTTGTTCAGCGGTACAACATCAACGATGTAGTCAAGAAGCCCACGGAGACGGTCCCTTGTGAAGCTTTGGTGTTTGGAGTGGAGAAAGATGCTAGCAATGGTAAGACTAGTGATGATGCAAGGAGTAAACCCAAAGCTCCAAAAGTGGAACACCAATCCCCTCCTAGGAAGTTCAGAATGACGCGTTGGAACACATCTCAAAACCGTGTTATAAGAAAGCTATTCAACGAGTTTAAACTTTTGAAGAAAGCTTTCAAGAGAGGAGCAAGGAGTGCTCGCTACGACTCAAAGCAAAGCAAGCACAAAGATGGAGTCGAGATTGGGGTGAAAGAAGTAAAACTCAAGCCGCCCATGATCCACGAAGGTAACATCGAAGGAGATTACGCGTCTCTTTCGAATTCCAACGTCGTCTAAACAAGGGTAAAGTCAAGCTATGTGACTATAAACAAGCTCACTTGGGAGGAAGTCCCATGTCTATCCTTGTATATACATGCTTTTATTTTTCGTTTTTAGCTTTTTAATTTTTTTAGTGGTTTTCAGGAAAAACGGAGCGAGAACGAGGAAATCTGGGTGATATCTACCTGTTATATCGACTTGCAACAGGCCGATATCGGACTTAACTCATATCGATGAGTTATATCGATCAGAACAAATCGATATCGAGGTAACTCCTAAACCTTTGAATATACGCATTAGTTTTCATAAAGATTTTGCATTTAAGAACCTTTTCCGATACTTCTTTCACACGGAGACCGTGTGATTTAAGTTTGGGGGAGTAGTCATGTTTCATATTAGTTTTGCAAAAAATAAAATTGCATTTAGGATTAGTTCATTGCATTTAGATTAATTCATCGCATTTAGGACATATGCATAGGGGATCTATGATGACTTTATTCTTGTAAAGCGACGCGTCTAGTGTTTTGAACGGTATCTTAGGTGTAGTGTCTTCCTCAAACGAATTAAAACTCACCGAAAATCTTGAAACCTCGACCCTACACATTGATGTTTAAAAGCCAATAGTGTGGTTATGAAGCTTGATAGTCCTAGGTTGCCTTCGAAAATTATTTGAACTTAAACTTGACTTTTAACTATCATGATTGAGAATTTTCAAGAGAATTTCTATGGCTTTGTGATTTCTACGGATTGCGGTTTCCTAAACCGAAACACTTTGAGCGCAATCCGATCATTCTCATTCTAAGGATGATTTCCCTCTCACCCCCTAAGCCTAAACCCAAACACTTGTGAGAATTCTTTTTCAATAAGTGATTGTTTGGTTTCGCAAAAACTTGAAAGTATAGGGAGCGACAAGAAAGGACATCCATTTGACTAGTTTATCTTGGACTAATATGTTAGAAAGGGATAATGGGTTGGAGAGACACGTCTTTGAGTTTTGAAAATAAGAAAGTAAACACGAGTAAATGTAAATTACCTAAGGGTAAAAGAATGGCCAAGTGAAAAAAAGAGAAAAGAAACTTAGCCAAAACTAAACCCCTAAGGTAGTTAAGAAAAAGAAAAGAAAACTCGATTCTTAAGTGTTTAAGAGTTAAAAGAAAAGATGACGGTTTATTGGTTAGATTTGAATATGAATGGATGTCCGGACTTGTATGCATAAATTGCTCCTTGTCTTTCCTGGTTTTGCTTAACCCTTTCACCCCCCGAGAGAAACCGCGATACAATCAACCACATGCCGGAGTGTTAGCCTCCTCTTTTGATTCGAAATCCCGTTCTTACCTAGACAAATAGAAAAACTCTTGGAAGTTCTCGATCATGTTACATGCTTTGATTATGCTTAATTCAATGTGAAAGGTGCTTAGACTAGACAGGTGGATCACATACTTTTGGTAATAATAGTGGATTTAGACGGAGTTTGAGGTGAATGGTAATAGGTAGAACTAGCTCGGTTGCGATAGGATATTATGTTTAGGATACTCGTTCACTACACTCTTCGCGTTTCTTTTGGTTCTGAGGTCCCCGTCACTATAATACCCTTTTAAACTTTGATGTTAGTTCTCTTGCTTGAGGACAAGCAAATGATAAGTTTGGGATAACGGGAGATCTATGATGATAATCCCGTTAAAGTACTCTGACCTGGTTGTTTAGCCTTTTAATATTAAGCTTTACAACTTTTAATTCTCGTTTTCGTTTATTCGTTAGTCTTTCATTAAAATTGAAATCACAGCACAAAAAACAATTTTTGATTCGCTTAGACTAAGTTTATATCTTGCAAACTCTAGTATTTTGATTGTTCCTTATTCGGATTGACATCTTATATACTACATAATACATTCGAAACAACGAGTGTAAAATCTCGTTTATCAAATTGGCGTCGTTGCCGATTCTGGAACTCGATTGATTATTAGAGTTTTGAAATCACTTGGGACTAAGTTCTAGTTACTTGTTACTAATCACTTTTTTCTTTTGTGGTTTTTCGTGTTCTCGGGTGTATGCAAAGAAAAAGTCAAAGTGACAGCTTGCTCTTCTTCGACGACATCAAAGCACACGAACGAGCCATCTCAAAAGAAAAGAGACTGGAACAACACTCCAACTCATCTCACTCTGAAGCATCTCACTTTGAAGCCTCAGATTCGGAGATAAGTGACGTTACCAACACGACACGTACGATTGGAAACGACGATGTGCCTTCTAACATCTCCAATCGTGGCGGTATCATACCACCACCTGTGGCAAATAACAACTTCGAGATCAAGTCCAACCTCATAAACATGGTTTCGAACAACAAGTTTCATGGGATGCTTAGTGAGGATCCGATAGATCATCTCCATCAGTTCGACTTGTTGTCTGACACGGTGAAGATCAATGACGACATGTTCAAGCTACGATTGTTCCCTTTCTCACTTGGGAACAAGGCGCACCAGTGGCAAAAGAACCTTGTCAAAGACTCCATTCAGACTTGGGACGCTTGCAAGAAGGCGTTTCTAACCAAGTTCTTCTTGGTGGCTAAAACCTCGAAGTTAAGGAACGAGATCTCAGATTTCGCTCAACACGACCAAGAAACGTATAGCGAAACTTGGGAACGGTTCAAGGGTTATACGATGAGATGTCCACATCACGGTTTCTCTGAAGAAAGCTTACTTAGCAAATTCTACCGAGGTCTCAAGCCAAAGTTCATAATGCTTCTCGATTCAGCTAGCCAAGGTAACTTTCTTGGGAAGACGGAGGCGGATGGACAACTTTTGGTAGAGAACTACGCGTTGAAGCAACTACGGTGAGGAGTATGATCGCACACACCGAAGCTCAGGGAATGATGATCAATTTCGAAGGGAGATTAAGGCGGTGAATGAGAAGCTTGACAAGCTACCCATGACTCAACATGCGGGAATCAACTTCGTAGGAAGTGGAGAAGAAGAGGCGATCCCACTTCATAGCACTCATGAGGAGATAAACTATGTTGGTAATCAAGGTGATTGGCGTTCCAACAACTACACACAACCCGAACCTTTCCTAGCGAATCACCAACGTAGCTAATACTCAAGATCAAGTCTATCCCCAAGCACAACAAGGAGGTTACCAAGGTAAACCTCAATACAACCAAGGAGGATATGCACCGAGACCACCACCTAATCGACCACCGGGTTACAACCATTCTCCCGTTGCTCAAGGAGTAGTTTCTTCACTAGCTCCCCAAGGTGATCAAAATACTCAACTCTTGAAACAAATCCTCGACGGTCAAAACCGTAATGCCATAGAGTTCAATGCCTTTAAGAAGGAGATTTATGCAAAGGTGGTCAACTCCTACAATGATCTCAATATCAAGTTCGAGCTCTTGAATACTCACTTGAAAGCCTTGGATAATCAAGTGGCTTAAATTACCTTGGCTTCTAAGCGACCAATGAGTCAACTTCTGGGTAAAGCAGAAGCCAATCCTAGAGAGTATGTCAACTCAATAGAAATTCGTAGTGGTAAACAAGTGCACTCAAGCGATCTCATTGAGGACAATGTGAAACAAGGTGAGGGGTGGACCACTCGATAGAGCCAGAAAACACGGTTATTAATGACGAAAACCCCGACATAGAGGCAAAGGAGAAAATCGGTGAAAAGAAAGAAGCAGATGGTCGATATCGACCATCAATATCGACCAAACCACAAGTCGATATCGGGGATAAATTCGAAAAATCAAAGAAGCCGGTCTACGTGACGTCTTCGTACGTGCCTAAGCTTCCTTTTCCGGGTCGAGTTAAGATGCAACTCTTGAAGGAGTTTAGAGCTAAGCAGGAGATGCAAATAAACGAGGTGCAAACTCTCATACCTCTTATTGACAATTTCAAGCTAGTCCCTCACTACACCAAATCCTTGAAAGACACTATCAAAAACAAGTCCAAAAACTCGGAAGACACGGTGAAGCTTTCACAAGAGTGCAACGCGATCATTCAAAAGGACCATTTTCCTAAGAAACTTGGCGATCCATGGAGTTTTACTTTGCCTTGCACTCTTGGTCCTTTGATCTTTGATAAGTGCCTATGCGATTTAGAGGCTAGTGTCAACGTTATGGCTTCGACTGTTGCTAAACGACTTGGCCTTTTTGCTTTCCAACTTACTAAGATCTCTTTGGCGATGGCCAATAGATCCGTGAAGGTACCCGTTGGAGTCTTAGAAGACATTCCGGTAAAGCTGGGAGACGCTTTCATCCCAACAGATTTCGTCGTTTTGGAGATGGACGAAGAACCTAGCAATCCACTCATCTTTGGAAGACCTTTCTTGGAAACCGCTGGATCCATCGATAGATGTGAAGGTTGGAAAGATAGAATTTCACCTTGGGAAGGACCTTGTTCAGCGGTACAACATCAACGATGTAGTCAAGAAGCCCACGGAGACGGTCCCTTGTGAAGCTTTGGTGTTTGGAGTGGAGAAAGATGCTAGCAATGGTAAGACTAGTGATGATGCAAGGAGTAAACCCAAAGCTCCAAAAGTGGAACACCAATCCCCTCCTAGTAAGTTCAGAATGACGCGTTGGAACACATCTCAAAACCGTGTTATAAGAAAGCTATTCAACGAGTTTAAACTTTTGAAGAAAGCTTTCAAGAGAGGAGCAAGGAGTGCTCGCTACGACTCAAAGCAAAGCAAGCACAAAGATGGAGTCGAGTTTGGGGTGAAAGAAGTAAAACTCAAGCCGCCCATGATCCACGAAGGTAACATCGAAGGAGATTACGCGTCTCTTTCGAATTCCAACGTCGTCTAAACAAGGGTAAAGTCAAGCTATGTGACTATAAACAAGCTCACTTGGGAGGAAGTCCCATGTCTATCCTTGTATATACATGCTTTTATTTTTCGTTTTTAGCTTTTTAATTTTTTTAGTGGTTTTCAGGAAAAACGGAGCGAGAACGAGGAAATCCGGGTGATATCTACCTCGTTATATCGACTTGCAACAAGCCGATATCGGACTTAACTCATATCGATGAGTTATATCGATCAGAACAAATCGATATCGAGGTAACTCCTAAACCTTTGAATATACGCATTAGTTTTCATAAAGATTTTGCATTTAAGAACCTTTTCCGATACTTCTTTCACACGGAGACCGTGTGATTTAAGTTTGGGGGAGTAGTCATGTTTCATATTAGTTTTGCAAAAAAAAAAATTGCATTTAGGATTAGTTCATTGCATTTAGATTAATTCATCGCATTTAGGACATATGCATAGGGGATCTATGATGACTTTATTCTTGTAAAGCGACGCGTCTAGTGTTTTGAACGGTATCTTAGGTGTAGTGTCTTCCTCAAACGAATTAAAACTCACCGAAAATCTTGAAACCTCGACCCTACACATTGATGTTTAAAAGCCAATAGTGTGGTTATGAAGCTTGATAGTCCTAGGTTGCCTTCGAAAATTATTTGAACTTAAACTTGACTTTTAACTATCATGATTGAGAGTTTTCAAGAGAATTTATATGGCTTTGTGATTTCTACGGATTGCGGTTTCCTAAACCAAAACACTTTGAGCGCAATCCGGTCATTCTCATTCTAAGGATGATTTCCCTCTCACCCCCTAAGCCTAAACCCAAACACTTGTGAGAATTCTTTTTCAATAAGTGATTGTTTGGTTTCGCAAAAACTTGAAAGTATAGGGAGCGACAAGAAAGGACATCCATTTGACTAGTTTATCTTGGACTAATATGTTAGAAAGGGATAATGGGTTGGAGAGACACGTCTTTGAGTTTTGAAAATAAGAAAGTAAACACGAGTAAATGTAAATTACCTAAGGGTAAAAGAATGGCCAAGTGAAAAAAAGAGAAAAGAAACTTAGCCAAAACTAAACCCCTAAGGTAGTTAAGAAAAAGAAAAGAAAACTCGATTCTTAAGTGTTTAAGAGTTAAAAGAAAAGATGACGATTTATTGGTTAGATTTGAATATGAATGGATGTCCGGACTTTTATGCATAAATTGCTCCTTGTCTTTCCTGGTTTTGCTTAACCCTTTCACCCCCCGAGAGAAACCGCGATACAATCAACCACATGCCGGAGTGTTAGCCTCCTCTTTTGATTCGAAATCCCGTTCTTACTTAGACAAATAGAAAAACTCTTGGAAGTTCTCGATCATGTTACATGCTTTGATTATGCTTAATTCAATGTGAAAGGTGCTTAGACTAGACAGGTGGATCACATACTTTTGGTAATAATAGTGGATTTAGACGGAGTTCGAGGTGAATGGTAATAGGTAGAACTAGCTCGGTTGCGATAGGATATTATGTTTAGGATACTCGTTCACTACACTCTTCGCGTTTCTTTTGGTTCTGAGGTCCCCGTCACTATAATACCCTTTTAAACTTTGATGTTAGTTCTCTTGCTTGAGGACAAGCAAATGATAAGTTTGGGGGAATTGATATCTTGTATATTTTGCATGTTTTCACATTGATTTATGCATTAGAACTAACACATTTAGGTTGCATTTAGTGTCATATAGGTTGCATTTGTACTTGTTCCTGTGTTTTCAGGTTCAGGAGTGCCAAAGTGACAAAATGGCGAGGAAAAGCAGCTTAAAGTGGCAAAAATGACCATATCGGTGACTTGTACCGATTAGTTGTGGTCGAGACGCGAAGAAAAGGCGAAATAAAAGGAAAAGAAGGTCATATCGACCTATGGTATCGACCAATAAATGTTCGATATTGGGAGGAAACTCATACCGACCTATGGTATCGATGGAGTTTGGTCGATACTGAAGACAAAGAATTCAGACAAAAAGCTTCCAAAATACACTCTTTGAAGCCGTTCCCACCGTTGGATCTTTATGAAATATGACCACAAGATAGACACAGATGTTAGCTTTCATTTGGAGGTGGATTGAGATGATTACAAGGGTTAGATCTAAAGTTATGCCAGTTTTACTGACGACGGGTCAATTTGCTGCGGAATACCGCTTTGTCGTATCGACCAAATCAGGTCGATATCGACCAAGGGATATCGACCAACTCAGGTCAATATCAACTGCGAAAATTAATGGAAAATTTGGTTTCATATCGGAAAAAGTAAAAGAAAGTCCAAGCCCACTTAGCACGTTTTCTAAAGACCCAAGACTCGTTTTTCTTTATATTAGACTTATAATTATGTTTTATCTTGGATCATATCTTTTATCATACATTGTTCTTGCTTTTCTATGGAGATTTTGGGCACCAATAAACATAGTTTTTCTTACCCTTAATCTCTTTACTTATTTTATGCTTTTTCTACATGATTGTTTTGAGTTTAATCATGTTTCACGAGTAGTTTCCCATAGACAATTAAGTTGGGGGGAAATTGTGATTTAACTGTAGGGTTGATCGATGTCTAGAACTTAAAATCTGATAAAACTTTAATCTAGTGTAACGACCTTAAAGCTTTAATTGACTTGATCAATCAATTGATTGAACACAGGAAACTTCACAACCAAGAGGTTCCTGAGGATTCCCGATCAATTACCCTAGAACTTAACCTAGCTTAACAAAGAGATCTGTGTTAATAAGTTTATTGGTTGAATTGAAATGAACTTAATGCTTCCTAAAACTTAAATTATCCAAGATATTATTTTAATTTATTTGTTAGGAAAAGAATCTTTGTCACGAGAGTGGATTGATCTAAAATCGTTTTCAAAACCTTAAAGTTACAATTGTTAAAAGACATCACAAACCTGAAAGTTGATAATCCCGTTAAAGTACTATTACCTTGTTTTTTAGCCTTTTAATATTAAGCTTTACAACTTTTAATTCTCGTTTTCGTTTATTTGTTAGTCTTTCATTAAAATCGAAATCACAGCACAAAAACCAATCTTTGATTCGCTTAGACAAAGTTTATTTCTTGCAAACACTAGTACTTTGATTGTTCCTGATTCGGATTGACATCTTATATACTACATAAGACATTCGAAATAACGAGTATAAAATCTCGTTTATCACCTACAAAGCTCGGTTATGGCCGCAAACTTGAGAGAGTTCATCGAGATTGTCTTCCAAAATTGGGAGAGTTCAGTGCAATCTTGGCACATCTCTGGTCATTCTTTCTTTGTCGTCGGGTAAAAACATATAAATATTCCTTCTTTTAGGGTTTCAGCTAGGGTTTAGATCCCAAGACTATGTTTTGATTGGATTTTTCGTATTTTTATCTGATACATAGAATGGACGGAGGACAATGGACACAAGGAAGCCGAGCAAAGTTGTAACATCCCCATCCCGCCCCTACCGTGTACCACACAGCGTCTCTCTCTAGGCCCGTGGGCCCACCCTGTCCGACGGGTCGAGAATGTTACTTCGAGAGTCTAACCTTTCCTTTAATGTGATATTGTTCGCTCTGGGCCCTAAGGCTCTCACGATTTTGCTTATTGGGTATCACCCCAAAAGGCCTCACATTAAATTTGGGTTAAACTCTCCTTTATATATTAGATTTTCATTCTCTAAATATCCGATGTGGGACGAATGTCACAATTCACCCCCACTCAAAGGCGCAACGTCCTCGTTGCGCACCAGGCCCCAGACAATCGGCCCTCTAGGTCAGAACTAGAGTGACTTCTCGCTCTGATACCAAATTGTAACATCCCCATCCCGCCCCTACCGTGTACCACACAGCGCCTCTCTCTAGGCCCGTGGGCCCACCCTGTCCGACGGGTCGAGAATGTTACTTCGAGAGTCTAACCTTTCCTTTAATGTGATATTGTTCGCTCTGGGCCCTAAGGCCCTCACGATTTTGCTTATTGGGTATCACCCCAAAAGGCCTCACATTAAATTTGGGTTAAACTCTCCTTTATATATTAGATTTTCATTCTCTAAATATCCGATGTGGGACGAATGTCACAAAAGTACAACCTCCGAGACGCGGTATCACGATCCAAGGTTCAAGTATACCCGAGGGCATGGACCGCAATCTACATAGCGTTAGATAACGTTGGAATGTGGAACATAAGGTCAGAGAATTGGGCAAGACAATACTTAGGGCAACAATTCTATCTAGGAGTTTACACATCATCTACTTCGTACCGAGACGAGTACCCACCGCCCAAGAACGCTCTTATGTGTGGCCGTGCTAGAGGCCACCATACTAGACCATTCTAGGAACCATATCGGTTGCTACAGTTGAACCATATCGGTTGCTACAGTTCAAGAATTTTCTCTTTTCTTTGATTGAATGATTTGAAATGTTTTTAAGTATTTGTCACGAAAGGGTGGCAACGGCAACGAAATTAGAAATATTATGATTTATTAGAGCTTGATGTTTCAATTTTAAATTAATGAGGAAACCAAACGTTACGGTCATGTTTTGAAAAAAATAATTGTTTCGTAACAACCAATGTCTTACTAGTGTTACATGTTTTTTAAATGAACACGTATTTAAATCCCCTAAACATTATTTATGTAGTTAGACTAGACCTGGGCAAACGGTTTAACCGGTTTGTTCGGTCCGGTTTGTTCGGTCCGGTTTGTTCGGTCCGGTTTATTCGGTTTTCAAAAATTTCGGTTATTTATAAAAGCTGCCGAATTGAACCGAATTAAATTTCGGTTCGGTTCGGTTCGGATGTCGGTTTATTCGGTTCGGTTATCAGATATATTTTTAGTTCCGAAAATTAACCGAATTTTTTATATTTCGGTTTATTTAAACCGAATTAGACCAAAATAATTTTTTTGGACTAAATGTAAGCTTAATCGATCAACAAACAAAGCCCGATAACAACTACAATTTAAAAATCACTAAATTCATTACAAATTAATGTTAAGGCCCAAAGTTTAGGTCCAAACCCCTTTACAATTAGGGTTACTAAGGAGGGGATGCAAGCAACGAAGATGCTCAACGGCGGCGCAGGTTCCTGGCGAAGAAGTGTCCCACGGCGAATAGTTTCAGTGATGGAGACGGTGACTTCGGTGTGCGAACATTTGATCATTCCATCAGATACCAAGAGTACCTCACAAAAAAGTTGCATATAACTATTAAATTCAACAAAAAGCTAGAGATTTTTATGTCTTCAAACTATTTCACCAAATAACCAAATATCTATAAGTAATAAAACAAAATATCAAAGACTCTTACCAAATACAAAACGACACTTCAGAGAAGAAGAAGAAGAAGAAATGATGTCAAAGATCTAGAAGACAAAGGGGTACAGAGGAAAAGAAGAAGTAAATCGAGGAGATGAAGTAGCTGAGAGAAAGAAAAAAAAGTGAAGTATAAATCTAGAGTTTTTTTTATTTTATAGTGTCTCTTTAAACCGGTTAACCGATCGGTTTAACTCGCCGAACCGAACCGACTACCGAATTAAATAAAAAACAATTCCGATCGGATTTTGCTCCCGCTAATAATCGATGCCGATAACCGAATTATTCGGTTCTCTCGGTTCGGGTCTTTCGGTTTCTACCGATTGCCCACGCCTAAGTTAGACGATGTTCAATGGGTAAGTCTCTTTGCACAATCTCCTATGTAGTTTTATTTTTTTATTTTTATTTTTATTTAATTAAAAAAATTAAAGTGCACCAATCGCATGCCACCACATGTCAGTGGGGCCCGCAATTTGCCTAAGAACCGGTTCCCAAACAAGAGAAGAAAGAGTTTGGCTCTTGTTTTTTGCGTGGATCCCACCTCTTTAAAACCTATTAAAAACCCCCAATAATCATGCTCGTAGTTTTCAAAAATTCTTACGTGTTAGCGTCATATTTACTTTCTGCAAAAAAATTGTAACATGGCATTAGCTATATGTGACATGAACATAAAAAATATGACATGTCATATGTTTAAACAAAATTTTCAAAATATTGTGAATGCAATCCTATCTATACTATTAAAAAAAAAGACAAAACGTCTACGTGTCGCGACGTGAGAGCTTTTAAGATATTTTTTATTTTTTGCGTTTCACTCCTTATATTTTTGAATAATTTTTGTTCGGCGAATTCTATAAATTATATTTCAGGCTCAACGAATTCATACCCACATATAAAACTTTTAAGAATTAAATTTCTCCCACATTGAAAACAATAAGAAACAAAATAAGAAATCTTCTTATATAAATAAGATTTTATCACATACAAAATACTTAAAGCGGGCCTTCGTGTAATGGACCTGCGAATTTTGGTAAATGGATTGCGCCTTCATTTACCGGGGTATGCATAACGCGGGTCTTTTTCTTTAAATAGGATTGCAAAGTTTGATTAGTTATTTCGACTTTCGATAATGGTCTTTCATAGATGCAGACCTCATAAATTGCCAACGAGTATCGGGAACTTTGATTAGTGGATTGGAGCCTAGGCATTCGGTTTTCAGGTTGGGCTCATTCGAGTTCGGGTTTTTTGGGTTAAAGGGTATAGGATAGGTTCGGGTTATTTACAAATACAGTTTTGTTCAGTTCGAATCTATTCGGGTTCAGGTCGAGTTTCATATATTAACAAAACTTGGCCTGAAACCAAATATTATTCGGTTCGGATATTTCGATTTTTTGGTTCGACTTTCAGGTTTTACATATTTTTGGTAAGAATTTCGGGTCTTATTTTGGGTAATTAGGATTCGGTTCGGGTTTTGGTTCAACTTATTCATATAACCCACAAAAATTAAAATAGCCTACTAAAATCTAAATTACTTTATCAAAACTATATACATGTGTATATCTTCGGGTCTATTCGAATCTAATTCGGACCTCAGGTCGGTCGGGTTAGAACGGAAACCCGAGTTAGAAAATATGAATACCCGATAGGATAATATGAGAACCGAAACCGAACCAAACCGGATTTTTAGGTCGATTCGGTTTCGGGTTTCGGATATCGGGTTAAATGTTCAGTCCTAAATTGATCAATTCATGGTCTTCCATAATTTAACTTAATATTATTTATGAATATTCTGTCTCGCGCCTTGCGCGGGTACTTACCTAGTATATACTAATTGAGAAACATTAGGTGAGTTAATAAAGGAAAAAAACAAGTGTCGCACTTACAACGCTTCTCACTAAACGAAAACAATTATTCTCTAATTCGATCTGTTAGCAAGCCAATATCATTAGATGAGTTAATTCTCGGTCCATTAATTTTACAAGCACATATCATTAATTTTACAAGCACATATCATTAATTTTCGGCCCATTAATTTATCGGCCCATTAATTCTCTAGTTTGGCCCATTAACGAGGCCATATCATCGTATCATATATATATACTAATTGATTAACTCGGAAGTTACCCGCGGGATAAAAATTTACGTGATAGAAAAAGAAATATTTATTGGTAAAAACAATGTGTAATATAAAATGAGATAAAAAGAATTTGGATCTCATTTGATCGAGTTTAAATTTGAAGTATATATACAAAATATATTGTATTTTGGTTTTTGTAATGTTTTATTTACAAAAAATTATTACTATTACTATTTTAATATTTATCATCGAAAAAAATTATATTGCCATTTCGATGTTGAATATTTACCTTTACGTATAATTTACTATTTATCATTAAAAACAATAACTATATAGTGTTTTGAAACCATGATATGATTCGTTTAACAATGAAAAGTATGTCAATCCGTTATCTATTTGTCATAAAACTCGGACTATTAAAACCTCGGATAAAACCACTGAATTTTTTGGGACACGAGTCAATTTTGTGTTCAAGTTTTGTCATTTGACATGAACTTTGACGTTTAATATAATTTTACAAAATAATATTGTTATTTATAAAAGAACAATATGTTTTATCATTCTTTTGTGTGAGAATATAACATACAAACATTAGGATGAAAGAGAAATTCACAAAACTACACCATTTCAATCTTTCCTTCACAAAATTACACATAATTCAATTTTTTCCTAATTTTACACCCTTTTCATTTTTAAATGGTTTAATTATGCTATAATAATTACGAAAATTAAATATTTTCATTTGGGTTCGTTAATTAGTGTTTAGGGTATAATATTGAAGGTGTATGGTTTTGTGGATAAGGCTAATTTCGATTTAATTTTTAGTAATTAGGTGTAATTTGTGAAGTGATTTTAAAAATGTGTAGTTTTGTGAAATGCAATTTAAAGTGTGTAGTTTTGTAAGTCTCCCTTCGGAAAATTATAAATTTGTGTTTTTCATTGGCTTTTTAAATATTTTAAACATATCGTCTAGAAAGGTTGAATCACTCTTTCATGTCTAAACTTATCCGAAAATTATTTGCTCAAATTTTGGGAAACGGTGGTTCAACCAATGAGTCGGGTAAATTATGTGTTCAAGTTTTGTCATTTGACATGAATTTTGGTGTAAAATACAATTTAAAAAAATAATATTGTTATTTGGAAATGATCAATATGTTTATCATTATTTTAAACTCAATGTGATAGAATATAACATATAAATATTAAGGAGACTATTAAAAATGATAAAATTGTATTTCTTATGAATTTTTTTATATTATATTTATTATATTTTATGGGTTAATGTATATAGGATAAAATATGATATTAAATGGGTTTTTTCATTGGGCTTCGAATTTCAATTTAGGGCTTTTCGAAAATTTTAATGATGTGGGACCAGAATTAATCTAGTGATGACACGTAGGATTTTTCCAATAATTTTCTCTCTCTGTCTCCTGTATTAATAATATAAGATATTCAGTGAGTTAAACATAAAAATAAAACACATGTCATCATTAAAATGATTTGAAAAAATTAACAACAATTGATTACATACCCAATATTCAAAGCCTATTAAATTTGAATCTAAAAAGTTCATAAAATTCGAATATAAAAACCCTAATGCTAATTGAAATTTTATGGCCCATTAAATCTTATTCAACAAGTAATATAATTAAAAAGTCTCTTATTGGTAATGGAATCTACATATTAGTTAAAAACTACCTATAAATAAGTTTTTTGTGCTTCGAGAATTAAATGGGTTTAATAAAGTTATTACATTGCTCCATCAAAATTAGTTATTACATTGCATTACAATAGTCTAAATTTATTAAAAATAATTCGGTATTGGACCGATTTGAGTTGATTAATCGATTGGAAATCAGTCAACGATTTGGAATCAGGAGTTTGAAGCAAAAAAAAATTAAAATTTATGATGTAATTATTGTTTTAAGAAAAAAACTTATGATGTAATTATTGTTTTAAGAAAAAAATTAATGATATTTTTGACAACCCTAATAAATAATAAAAAGAGACGTTCGAACACAACTCCAAATTTATTTTAAATAATTCGATATGCCAAAAATTAAAATACATATATTTTCTATATAATAAATATTTATAAATTATAACTATGCACTTGACGCGAGTCAAAAAATTACGAAATTGTAGTTTTTAGACCTTGCTGCAAAAGAAATATTTAATATTAGAGACTTTGTGAGCTATCCAAATATTCAACAATTCTTTTTTGTTTTCTTAAAAATTTTTCAAAATATTTGTGACATATCATCTCTGATTAACCTAAATAAAGATAAACTCTATTTTTTATACTCTATATAAATGGTAAATTTAAACGCAAGTACATAACAATTAAACACTCATTCCCTTTGATATCTTGTATATTTTGCATGTTTTTACATTGATTTATGCATTAGAACTAACACATTTAGGTTGCATTTAGTGTCATATAGGTTGCATTTGTGCTTGTTCGTGTGTTTTCAGGTTGAAGAGTGCCAAAATGAAGAAAAGGCGAGAAATAAAAGCTTAAAGTGGCAAAAACGACCATATCGGTGACTTGTACCGATTAGCTGTGGTCGAGACGCGAAGAAAAGGCGAAGAAGAGGAAACGAAGGTCATATCGACCTATGGTATCGATCAACAAATGGTCGATATTGGGAGGAAACTCATACCGACCTATGATATCGATGGAGTTTGGTCGATACTGAAGACAGACGAAAAGCTTCAAAAATACACTCGTTCAAGACGTTCCGACCGTTGGATCTTTATGAAATTGTCGCAAAAGATAGCCACATATGTTAGCTTTCATTTGGAGGTTGTCTGAGATGATTTCAACGGTTAGATCGAAAGTTATGTCAGTTTTACTGAGGACGGGTCAATCTGCTGCGGAATACCGATTTGTCGTATCGACCAAATCTAGTCGATATCGACCAAGTGTATCGACCAAATTCTGGTCGGTATCGGCTGTTAAAAACAAATAAAAAAATGCCCAAGACGTTTTCTGAAGGCCCAAGACGTTTTTTTATCAGATTGACTGATTTTTAGGTTTAGAAAAGGGGTTTTTTAGGAGGATTATCAGTTTTTGGGAGCCTACTTTTGGTTTCTATCAACTTTGGTTCTTGTTTTGACATTGGAGATTGCTTGTTCTTGCTTTTCTCTGGGATTTTGGATGCTTTGAGTTTTCTTCATTGATAAACAGAGTTTCTTCTACCCTTAATCTCTTGATTCATTTTATGCTTTTCTTAACTATCATTGCTTTGATTTTCATTATGTTTAGTGAGTAGTTTCCCTTAGGCAATTAGGTTGGGGAAAAGGGTGAATCGACATTAGGATTGTTAAATGTCTCGATTTTAAACTTTACAAAACTTTAATCTAGTGTAACGTTCTTAATGCTTTAGTTGAATTGGTCATTCAATTGATAGGACCCAGGAAACTTCACCTTTGGGAAAAGTGTGGAGATTCCGAAACAATTACCCTAGAACTAAACCTAGCTTAACCGAGGAATCTGTGTTAATAAGTTTAGTGGTTGAATTGAATTGAGCTTAACGTTTTCTAAAATTTAAACTATCCAAGGTATTGTTTTAGTTTAATTAATAGAAAAAGGATCATTATCACGGAGTGGATTAATCTAATCAAACGTTTTCAAAACCTTAAAGTTATTTTTGTTAAAAGACATTTAGAAATCTGAAAGTTTGATCACCCGTTGAAGTACCCTGACCTAGTTGTTTCGCCTTAATTTGAATCTTAAAAACTTGTTTAATTAATCTTTCAATTTCTCGTTAATTTCATCATCGGTTACAAAACAAAACAACCCTCTTAATTGCTTAAACTAGGTGAAGTTTCTCATAAGGTTTAATACATTGGTTGCTCCTGGTTTGGATTGACACCTTAAATATTACATTAAGGCATTCGAAATAACGAGAGTGAAAATCTCGTTTATCAAATTGGCGCCGTTGCCGATTCAAGAACTCGACTAATTATTAAAACTTTGAAATCACTTGGGATTAAGTTTTACTTCTTGTTACTAATCCTTTCTCTTTTGTGTGGTATCTCGTTCTCTCAGGTGTATGCAAAGAAGAAGTCACAGACAAAGTGACAACTTACTTTTCTTTGCGGATATCAAAGCACGCGAACGAGCCATCGCCAGAGAAAGAAGACTCGATCAACAATCCGACTCGTTTCAATCGGAAACATCAGATTCAGATTCAGAAATGGGTGATGCAATCAACGCCAACAATGAGACGCGTACGATTGGAACCGACGACGTGCCTTCAAACGTCACCAACCGTAGTGGTATCACGCCACCAGTCATTGCCAACAACAACTTTGAGATCAAGTCTAGTCTCATCAACATGATCTCAAGCAACAAGTTCTACGGCTTGCCTAGTGAGGACCCGATTGACCACCTTCATCAATTTGATATGCTATGCGATACGGTGAAGATCAATGGTGTCAACGAGGACATGTTCAAGCTGCGATTGTTCCCTTTCTCACTAGGGGAAAAAGCACACCAATGGCAAAAGAACCTTGTCAAAGACACCATCCAGACTTGGGACGCTTGCAAGAAGGCTTTCCTAACAAAATTCTTCTCGGTGGTTCGGACATCAAAGCTAAGGAATGAGATCTCAGCTTTCGCTCAAAAGGACCAAGAAACATTCAGCGAAGCTTGGGAAAGATTCAAGGGTTATACGCTGAGATGTCCACACCACGGATTCTCGGGAGAAAGCTTGCTTAGCACATTCTACCGAGGTCTAAAGCCCAAGTTCAGAATGCTTCTAGATTCAGCTAGCCAAGGAAATTTCCTTGGGAAGACGGAAGCGGATGGGCAACTGTTGGTGGAGAACTATGCGCTAAGTGATAGCAACTACGGCGAAGATTATGATCGCAACATTTGCAACTCTGGGAATGATGAGCAATTCAAGCGAGAGATAAAGGCGGTGAATGAGAAGCTTGACAAGCTAATCATGTCTCAACAAGTGGGGATTAACTTCGTAGGAAGTGGAGAAGAACAGTTGCCCCCAATCGAGGAAATCAGGAGGAGATAAACTACATGGGAAATCAGAACGGTTGGCGTTTCAACAACTATTCTCAACACCCAAACCTCTCCTACCGCAACAACAACGTAGCTAACCCCCATGATCAGGTCTATCCTCAAGCACAACAAGAAGGTTACCAAGGTAAACCTCAATACAACCAAGAAGGATATGCACCGAGACCACCACCTAATCGACCTCCGGGTTACAACAATCCTCCCGCTGCTCAAGGAGTAGTTTCTTCACCAGCTCCCCAAGGTAATCAAACTACTCAACTCTTGAAATAAATCCTCGACGGTCAAAACCGTAATGCCATGGAGTTCAATGCCTTTAAGAAGGAGATTCATGCAAAGGTGGACAGCTCCTACAATGATCTCAATACTAAGTTCGAGCTCTTAAATACTCACTTGAAAGCCTTGGATAATCAAGTGGCTCAAATTACCTCGGCTTTTAAGCGACCAATGGGTCAACTTCCGGGTAAAGCCGAAGCCAATCCTAGAGAATATGTCAACTCAATAGAACTTCGTAGTGGTACACAAGTGCACTCAAGCGATCTCATTGAGGACAATGCAAAACAAGGTGAGGGGGTGGACCAATCGATAAAGCCAGAAGACACAGTTATTAATGACAAAAACTCGAGATAGAGGCAAAGGAGAAAATCGGTGAAGAGAAAGAAGCAGATGTTCAATATCGACATGTGGTATCGACCACAAGTGGTCGATATCGACCACCAATATCGACCAAACCACAGGTCGATATCGGGGATAAATTCGAAAAACCAAAGAAGCCGGTCTACGTGACGTCTCCTTACGTGCCTAAGCTTCCTTTTCCGGGTCGAGTTAAGATGCAACTCTTGAAGGAGTTTAGAGCTAAGCTCGAGAAGCAAATAAACGAGGTGCAAACTCCCATACCTCTTATTGACGCTTTCAAGCTAGTCCCTCACCACACCAAATCATTGAAAGAAACCATCAAAAACAAGTCCAAAAACTCGGATGACACGGTGAAGCTTTCACAAGAGTGCAGCGCGATCATTCAAAAGGACCATTCTCCTAAGAAACTTGGAGATCCAGGGAGTTTTACTTTGTCTTGCACTCTTGGTCGTTTGATCTTTCATAAGTGCCTATGCGATTTAGGGGCTAGTGTCAACGTTATGCCTTCGTCTGTTGCTAAACGACTTGGTCTTTCTTCTTTCCAACCTACTAAGATCTCTTTGGTGCTGGCCGATAGATCCGTGAAGGTACCCTTTGGAGTCTTGGAAGATATTCCGGTAAAGCTGGGAGACGCTTTCATCCCAACAGATTTCGTCATCTTGGAGATGGACGAAGAACCTAATAATCCAATCATCTTTGGAAGACCCTTCTTGGCAACCGCTAGAGTCGTCATAGATGTGAAAGTTGGGAAGATAGACTTGCACCTTGGGAAGGACCTTGTTCAGCGGTACAACATCAACGATGTAGTCAAGAAGCCCACGGAGATGGTCCCTTGTGAAACTTTGGTGATTGGAGTGGAGAAAGATGCTAGCAATGGTAAGACTAGTGATGATGCAAATAGCAAACCCAAAGCTCCAAAAGTGGAACACCAATCCCCTCCTAGGAATTTCAGAATGACGCGTTGGAACACATCTCAAAACCGCGTCATTAGAAAGTTAGTCAACGAGGTTAAACTTTTGAAGAAAGCTTTTAAGAAAGAGGCAAGGAGTGGTCGTTGCGACTCAAAGCAAAGCAACCACAAAGATGGAGTTGGGTTTGTGGTGAACGAAGTAAAACTCAAGCCGCCCTTGATTCACGAAGGTGACACTGAAGGAGATTCCGCGTCTCTTTCGAATTCCAACGTCGCCTAAACAAGGGGTAAAGTCAAGCTATGTGACTATAAACAAGCTCACTTGGGAGGAAGTCACATGTTTATCCTTGTATATACATGCTTTTATTTTCGTTTTTAGCTTTTACCTTTTTAGTTTTTCTTTTTGTCTTAGTGGTTTTATGGAAAACAGAGCGAAAACGAGGAAATCTGAGCCATATCGACCTGTTATATCGACTTGCAACAAGCCGATATCGGACTTAAACTCATATCGATGAGTTATATCGATCAGAACATATCGATATCGAGGTAACTCCTAAAACTTGAACATACGCATTAGTTTTCATATAGATTTTGCATTTAGTCTCCAATACTTGTTTCACACGGAGACCGTGTGATTTAAGTTTGGGGGAGTAGTCATGTTTCATATTAGTTTTGCATAAAAAAAAAACCAAAAAAAAAATCAAAAAAAAAACATTAAAAAAATTGCATTTAGGATTAGATCATCGCATTTAGGTCATATGCATAGGGGATCTATGATGATTTTAACCTTGTAAAGCGGCGCATCTAGTGTTTTGAACGGTATCTTAGGTGTAGTGTCTTCCTCAAACGAATTAGAACTCGCTGAAAATCTTGAAACCGCAACCCTAGACATTGATGTTTAAAAAGCCAATAGTGTGGTTATGAAGCTTGATAGTTCTAGGTTACCTTCGAAAATTATCTGAACTTAAATTTGACTTTTAATTAGCATGATTGGTAGTTTTCAAGAGAATTTCTATGGCTTTGTGATTTCTACGGATTGCGGCTTCCTAAACCGAAACACGTTAAGCGCAATCCGGTCATTCTCATTCTAAGGATGATTCCCCTCTCACCCCCTACGCCTAAACCCAAACACTTGTGAGAATTCTTTTCAATAAGTGATTGTTTGGTTTCGCAAAAACTTGAAAGTATAGGGATCGACAAGAAAGGACATCTATTTGGCTAGGTTATCGTGGATTAGTATGTAGACGGGATAACGGGAGACACATCTTTGAGTTTTTAAAAATAAGAAAATAAACACGAGAAATGTAAAACACCTAGGGGCAAAAGAATGGCTAAGTAAAAAAAAAAAAAAAGGAAATCGAAAACAGTAAAAACAAAAAAAAGAGAAACTTAGCCAAAATAAATCCCCTAAGGTAGTTAAGAAAAAGAAAAGAAAACTCGATGTTGAAGCGTTTAAGTGTTAAAAGAAAAAGATGATGAGTTAGTGGTTAGATTCGAATAGGAATGGATGTCCGGACTTGTATGCACAAATTGCTCCTCGTCTTTCTTGGTTTTGCTTAACTCTTTCACTCCCCGAGAGAAACCGCGTTACAATCGACCACATGACTGAGTGTTAGTCTATCCTCGTTTGACTTGAAATCCCGTTTTTACCTAGACAAATAGAGAGACTCTTGGGAATTCTTGATCATGTTTCATGCTTTAATTATGCTTAATTGAATGTGAAAGGTGCTTAGACTAGACAGGTGGATCACATGCTTTTCGTAATAATAACGGATTTAGACGGAGTTTGAGGTGAATGGTAATAGGTAGAACTAGCTCGGTTGCGATAAGATACTATGTTTAGGATACTCGTTCACTACAATCTTCGTGTTGCTTTTAGTTCTGAGGTCCCCGCCTCTATACCCTTTTAAACTTTGATGTTAGTTCTCTTGCTTGAGGACAAACAAATGATAAGTTTGGGGGAGTTGATATCTTGTATATTTTGCATGTTTTTACATTGATTTATGCATTAGAACTAACACATTTAGGTTGCATTTAGTGTCATATAGGTTGCATTTGTGCTTGTTCATGTGTTTTCAGGTTCAGGAGTGCCAAAATGACGAAAAAGCGAGAAATAAGAGCTTAAAGTGGCAAAACGACCATATCGGTGACTTGTACCGATTAGCTGTGGTCGAGACGCGAAGAAAAGGCGAAGAAGAGGAAAAGAAGGTCATATCGACCTATGGTATCGACCAACAACTGGTCGATATTGGGAGGAAATTCATACCGACCTATGGTATCGATGGAGTTTGGTCGATATTGAAGACAGACGAAAAGCTTCAAAAATACACTCGTTCAAGACGTTCCGACCGTTGGATCTTTATGAAATTTTAGCACAAGATAGCCACAGATGTTAGCTTTCATTTGGAGGTTGTTTGGATGCTTTGAGTTTTCTTCATTGATAAACAGAGTTTCTTCTACCCTTAATCTCTTGATTCATTTTATGCTTTTCTTAACTATGATTGCTTTGATTTTCATTATGTTTAGTGAGTAGTTTCCCTTAGGCAATTAGGTTGGGGGAAAAGGGTGAATCAATATTAGGATTGTTAAATGTCTTAATCTTAAACTTTACAAAACTTTAATCTAGTGTAACGTTCTTAATGCTTTAGTTGAATTGGTCATTCAATTGATAGAACCCAGGAAACTTCACCTTTGGGAAAAGTGTGGAGATTCCGAAACAATTACCCTAGAACTAAACCTAACTTAACCGAGGAATCTGTGTTAATAAGTTTAGTGTTTGAATTGAATTGAGCTTAACGTTTTCTAAAATTTAAACTATCCAAAGTATTGTTTTAGTTTAACTAATAGAAAGAGGATCATTATCACGGGAGTGGATTGATCTAATCAAACGTTTTCAAAACCTTAAAGTTATTTTTGTTAAAAGACATTTAGAAATCTGAAAGTTTGATCACCCGTTGAAGTACCCTGACCTAGTTGTTTAGCCTTAATTTGAATCTTAAAAACATGTTTAATTAATCTTTCGATTTCTCGTTAATTTCATCATCGGTTACAAAACAAAACAACCCTCTTAATTTGCTTAAACTAGGTGTAGTTTCTCATAAGGTTTAATACATTGGTTGCTCCTGATTTGGATTGACACATTAAATACTACATTAAGGCATTCGAAATAACGAGAGTGAAAATCTCGTTTATCACCCTTACACATTTTATTTCAATTTCGAAATAATAACTCTGCGCTTGGCGCGGGCCATAATCTAGTATAATAAGAATTGAAGATCAAAATATAATAGAAAACTTTAGATGTAATGATTATAAAAGGAAAATTAATAGTAATGTGTGGGTGGGTTTTATTTGGATTTAATTTTTAGTGTTTAGGTGTAGTTTTGTGAAGTTATTTTGAAATGGTGTAATTTTGTGAAATGTAATTCAAATGGAGTAGTTTTGTAATTCGCCCATAAAATTTTGAAAGAATGTAAATACAGAAAAAATTGAATTATGTAGAGTTTTGTAAATGAAAGGATAAAATGGTGTAATTTTCAATTAAAAATTAAGGAATTTATCAATTTTGAAAAGCTGTCAAAATATGTCATTTTATTCCCCGAGTTACCAAAATATGTCATTTTATTTCCCAAGTTACCAAAATATGTCATTTTAACGTTGAATAAATCGGTGTCTAAATTGGTTTGGTCAACTTCACTTGGAGAATTAATTGGCCTAATGTGAAGTTGAGAAATAAAATGGCCTATTTTGATAACTTGGGGAATTAATTGACGTTTTTCCCATTCTACAAATGGTTAGTTATTATATTTTGTATCTTTTTCGTTTTTTATTTTTTAAACTATAATGCTAGATTTTTCGAACATATATTTTTTTAATGTTGTAGATGGTTTCTTTATTATTTAAAAATATATGATCTTAATTTTTTTTAAAACATGACGACATGACAATCGAAAAATATGACTTGACTATAAAGTGACTTGAAAATTTTGTTATTAAACTTTCCAAAATATAGTATTGCTGAAATATAATAAGATTTGAAAACAAAAACCTTAATTGCAATAATCATAAACGATAAATTTGTAATAAATTATAAATGTCATGAATTTCAAAATAAATTAATTGGTAGAGGTGCAAAATAATTATTTTTGATACAAAAAATTGGATAAAATAAATGTCTAAAGTTTTTAATATTTGTCTCTTGAATGATGTTATATTCATTAATTTATATAAATTAAAAACAAAGTCATAGTTTTGATTAATAAATTTAAAACAAGAATACGAAACTAATATTATCAAATATGAAAATTTTCATTTGTTTATTATGTGAAAAAACCAATAGTTAAACATAAAAAAAACTAAAATTGAAAGAATATGTTACTAATTATTAAAATCTACATATATATATTTTATTGTAAAATAAAATCTACATATTGATACAAAATATTTATATCCGCAGTATAGCGCGGGAGAGTCATCGATCTAGTGAAACATTAAAGAAGCAAACAAAGCGTGAAAAAGAGAAGAAGCAGAGAATGAATGAACTAATTTGAAACTTAGCCGAAAAAGAAAAGAAAAAAAATAGAATATGCATTGGGGTCGGAGGAATGAGATGTAGTATATATAATACGTTAACATATTTAGAACAAACAAGTCGGTTAGTATATTTAAAAAAACAAGTTAAAACTAAGGAGATATGAATCATACACGAAAGTTTATGTTTTTGATTTTACTAGTGGTGGAGAAAAGTAATGTATCAAGTAGGTAGTTACTATGTTTATATTTTTTTTCACTATCGCACATTAGACCTAAACTTTTACAAATACGTTTTCCGTATCTATAAACCACTTAGGAATAGAAATGCCTAAAAAGTTGAAGACTGACTTTCTTTTGCGGGCATTCCGTGCTAAAAGATCCGCTTTTGCGTTTCTATCTCTATGTTTATATTATTTTTCAATTATTTATATGTAATAAGTAATAACTAATAAGTATTATAAACATATCGGTATACGTTTGTTTTAAACTAAATCTTAGAGTCTCAACCTTTATCTTTATGTATTTAGATTGTGTTTATAACTTTGAACCTCCTTAGACAACCCTCATTGGAAACTTTCATAATCGTAGGGTCTCATGAATATAATATTAGTACTTTTTCTTTTTTTTCCTTTTCTAATTAATATTTTTAAAACATTTAAAAGTGAACCAGCAATGTTATGGCAAATCCGGGTGACATTGTTAAGAGATCGATGTCTTTACTAACACCGAATGACACTGATCTTTACTCTTTTTCCATTATGTCAAATATTATAGTATTAATTTAAGGTAAAAACTCTTATATTTTTGTGCAATATGGATGCTCTTATATATGTATAATAAGAACTCATACGTCATTATAGGGACCAGAAACACTGAAATACGCTCTCACGGTTGCGAGACTATTATAGATTCATGCAATTCACTTATTTGCGGTCCAACGGTAATAGTTTTCTAATCAAAATACGAAAACATATGTCTTTCTATGTTCGTAGTATGTGAAAAAGCATATGGAAAAACATATACGAGATTTTTCCAAACTCCGGTGCACCGAGTATAATTTTATTAAAAATCTTTAAGATGATTACACACTCTTAGTTGGATTTACACAAAATCTAAAAACACTCTCTTATCTTGTGACCAAACGATTTCTAACATAACAAAAGAGAAAACGCGTATTCTCTACAAGAAATGTTCTTTCTAGTTTTTTTCTTCTTGGAGGCTTGACCTAAAAACCCTCTCTTTGATCCCTTTTATATTCGTAGGATTAAGGAGTCTTCCAGGTCTTCCAAAACAGATATGAGCGGCCCAAATCGTCACTTTATATCATTCCTTTTTGTTAGGATATATCTTTCTTGTTGAGCAATCTTTTTTCTTAAATATTGTCACGTCACCTGGATCACTGTAACAATTTCTGTTATGTTCCAGTGCTTTGAGTCTTCTTTATTTTTTTGTCACCAATACTTGCACTTTCAGTATGTTCGTCTCCTAACACAAGGCAAGAAACAAGTGTGCAGTCTTTGAGGGGAGCACTACTCCTCACTGGTAATCTTTAGAGTTTTCATATACCTATAGATTAAAACTAATTTTTTGGTATTAAATTTTGTGATTGCTTGTGATTTAATTGCAGGGAGTTGGGCATGCCTTTTATGAGAACACTGTGAGAGTTGGATTCGCAAATTCAGTTTAATTTAGAGTTTTAATATTTGTATCAAAAAGAAAAGTATAACATGGTCACTTCCTAGTTTAACACATGGTCAACTCTTGTACTTATGGGTAAAAAATTATTGAAAATAATAAGGATAATATGTGTTCAACCCCAAAACTAAATAAGTAGCAATCTTTTAGTTCACTAGGTTTTGAATGTAGCGCGGAGTATTTTTAACTAATATTTTTTTATAATTAATAATATGTTTTAAATTTTTTTTGAAATTAATTGAATAGAAAGAGATTTATTAGTCGGTTGTTGATAAAAACCACACAAAAAAATTTTAAACACAACAAATAATCAAAAAATAGACATCGATAGTACCTTATTCATAGTTTGAAAGCGTCAATACTAACCATCAAACGTTGCAATATAAACTCGACTCTTAACTAATTATTGATGGACATGAAGATCATTAGTAAAAATTAATATCAAGATTCAATGAGAACTTATACACTAAAAAATCAAACTAGTTTTTTAATATTTTTAATAGATTATCGATGTAAAATTTAGAACACAAAAAGCTCATAGATTCATAAAGGAAAAAACGAATAAATATTATACTTCAATATATAGTAAGACATGTTGATCAACTGAAACAATCCAAAATTTTAGATCGATTCACTTCTTTGTTTTCACAAAGACAACCAACAATAAAACTAAACACCATTAATATTTCAATAAAATTTTCATGCCATAATTAAATGTTATATCAAAGCAAAAAAATATAGGGGTTAATTATGATGTGAAAGTGAAGATCAAGAAATGTATTTATATAAAATTAAGAGGCGGTGTAAAATTTGAGTTTCCTTTTGTTTGACGATATCTACTAAATAAAAAGGAAAATTTATATATTATAATTAGAAAATTTACATTTCTTTTATTTCCAAATTATTTTCTTCATTTAAAATCTATTCTTATAAAACTAATATTTAAAACTAACTTTTCTTATTTGTCTACTACGTAATATTTTAGGGAGTTTCTATTTATCTTATTTCCATATTATTTTCTTCGACTAACTTTTTAAATTTGTCTACTACGTAATATTTTAGAAAGCTTACATTTCTCTATTACAAAATATTTTAGAAAATTTACATTTTTCTTAAGCTTACATTATAAGTAATATTTTTAAAAATTATATTTCTCTTATTTTACATTTCTCTAGTACGTAATATTTTAGAAAAAATATATTTTTCTTAAGCTTACAATATACGTAATATTTTTGAAAATTACATTTTTCTTATTTTACATTTCTCTACTATGTAATATTTTATAAAATTTACATTTCTTCTATTTCCAAATTATTTTCTTCATTTAAAATGTTAATTAGTGAATTAGCTAATCGTGACTGGTCTTCTTAAATCTTATGTGGACGGCCTTAGAAGCACGTAGTATTTTAGGAAGTACGTAATATTTTAGGAAGTACTTAATATTTTAGGAAGCTTATATTTTTCTATTACATACTAATATTTTAGAAAATTTACATTTTTCTTAAGCTCACATTTTACGTAATATTTTTGAAAATTATATTTCTCTTATTTACATTTATTTACCGCGTAATATTTTAGAAAATTTATATTTTTCTTATTCTTACATTATACGTAATATTTTGGAAATTACATTTTTCTTATTTTACGTTTCTCTACTACGTAATATTTTTTCTACTACGCAATATTTTAGAAAATTTATATTTTTCTCAAGCTTACAATATACGTAATATTTTTGAAAATTACATTTTTCTTATTTTACATTTCTCTACTTAATATTTTAGAAAATTTACATTTCTTCTATTTCCAGATTATTTTCTTCATTTAAAATGTTAATTAGTGAAGTGGCTAATCGTGACTGGTCGTCTAAAATCCTATGTGGACGGCCTTAGAAGCACGTAATATTTTAGGAAAATTACATTTTCCTATTACATACTAATATTTTAGAAAATTTACATTTTTCTTAAGATCACATTATACGTAATATTTTTGAAAATTATATTTCTCTTAATTTACATTTATTTACTACGTAATATTTTAGAAAATTTATATTTTTCTTATGCATACATTATACGTAATATTTTGGAAATTACATTTTTCTTATTTTACATTTCTCTACTACGTAATATTTTTTCTACTACGTAATATTTTAGAAAATTTATATTTATCTTAAGCTTACAATATATGTAATATTTTTGAAAATTACATATTTCTTATTTTACATTTCTCTACTATGTAATATTTTAGAAAATTTACATTTCTTCTATTTCCAAATTATTTTCTTCATTTAAAATGTTAATTAGTGAAGTGGCTAATCGTGACTGATCGTCTAAAATCCTATGTGGACGGCCTTAGAATCACATAATACTTTAGGAAGTACGTAATATTTTAGGAAGCTTACATTTTTTATTACATACTAATATTTTAGAAAATTTACATTTTTCTTAAGATCACATTATACGTAATATTTTTGAAAATCATATTTCTTTTAATTTACATTTATTTACTACGTAATATTTTAGAAAATTTATATTTTCCTTCAGCTTACATTATACGTAATATTTTGGAAATTATATTTTTCTTATTTTACATTTCTCTACTACGTAATATTTACAAAATTTACATTTCTTTTATTTCCAAATTATTTTCTTCATTTAAAATGTTAATTAGTGAGATGGCTAATCGTGATTGGTTGTTTAAAATCCTAGGTGGACACCCTTAGCATCAAATACCTTCAACTTTTATTAGTAACAGATTACATCTTATATATATTTTTTAAATAACAATGATATACCTCAAAAAATACAAAAAACAATCTTAACATTAAAACAATTAATTGATGGAGAATCGGAAAACCTAAAATATGAAAAAATAATTTTAAGTCAGTACGATATAAAGTCTTCTACCTCCACATTAAAATTTCTCATATTCTATTTGTATTCCCATCAATGATTTTGCTCCATCAGATACATTTTGGAATCATATATTGTGACTGAATTTTTGGTTATTGATGGTGATGACAAGTAGTACTTGGTCGTGGGTTGTTGTTATCAAGATGTACCTAAGAGTTGGATTGTACTTATAGTTTGTAATGTTATACTTTTTTGTTAAATGTAATGCAACAAAAACTTGTTTACAAAAAAATACATAGCAAACATCATTATTATTTATTAAAAAAATAAACAAATGACAAAATATTGATTCAAGCACTTTTATTCTTTTTGTATGAATAATTGATAAAATATCAACTAATTCGATAAGCAAAGGAGTATACTTTACTCAAAACCTAAGAAAAAAAGACAGGTTTCGGACAATAACAAACTACTCCTTTAAACCTAGAAAACTGGATAATAAAATCAATTATCAATTTAATTTAGGAAGACAAATTTTATTTCACCAAAATTTAACTCTTTTATTATTTTATTTTTTATTTTATTTTACCAAATTTAAGTCTCCATCACTTTGACTAAAATAAAATATGTATTGATGGTGATCATGTCATTTATTCATAAATTTAGGTTGTTTATTTTCTCCTTATTTAATAGATTAGGATGCAAGAGTTTTTGATGTCACTTTGCGGTCTATAACACCACTATAACTCACATTTAATCAGTGTTCAAGAACGAGATGCCTTCCCAAGATCTCTTCGGTACGGGCGTTAGGCGGTAGTCGGGCGGTGACCCTTCGCCTAGCGCCTATAACGCCTAGTCGGAGCCGGAGCCTAGACGTTTTTTTTATAAAACATTATATAGTATATGATATGACAAAATTACATTATAAAAAATATCAAATTTTAAATTTTACAAATAAATTTAGTGAAAATGACTTGAAATGACCCTAATAAACCCGAAATGACTAGCGTAACCTCTAAAAATAGGTTACTCTAGTTATTATAAAAAAACATGAGATAGACAAGGAGGGTTATGAAACAACAAAATATTTACGAAAATGCCATTTACGAAAATGACATTATTAAAAAAAAAAATTAATTTTTTTTTAAAATTTTTTTTGCTTTAATATTGAAAATTTTCATTTTTTACAAAAAAAAAAAATTAAGAAAAAAACCCTAATTCTCCCAAAAAAAATCAAGCGTCGTTCTTCATCGTCTTCGTTGTTTTTCGTCTTTGTCGACGTTCTTCGCCGCCATCACCATCGTCTTCGTTGTTCTTCGTCTTCGTCGTCTTCACCGTCTTCTTCCTCGTTGTTGTTCTTCATTCTTCGTTGTTGTTCTTCATTTTTCGTTGTTGTTCTTCGTTCTTCGTTGTTGTTCTTCGTCGTTGTTCTTCGTTCTTCGTCGTTGTTCTTCGTTCTTCGTCGTTGTTCTTCGTTCTTCGTTGTTGTTCTTCATTCTTCTTCGTTGTTCTTCGTTCTTTGTCGTTGTTCCTCGTTCTTCATTATTCGTCGTTGTTCTTTGTCGTTGTTCTTCGTCGTTGTTCTTTGTTCTCATGTTTCACGTTTTGTAGACTTGATTCACTTTTTGTAGACTTGATTCATCTTTTGTAGATTTGTTTCATCTTTTGTAGATATGTTTCATCTTCTTTGTAGACTTGTTTCATCTTCTTTGTAGATTTGATTCATCTTCTTCGTTGTCATTTTTCCTCTCTGTTGTTATTATCGTCACCATTCTTCCTCGCCATTGTCATCGTTCTTCGTTTTCATCACGATTTTTCTTCGTCATTGTTCTTCCTCGCCGTTCTTCCTCGCCTTCGTTATCGTTTTTCGTCGTTTTTTTTCGTTCTTTCTCGTCGTCGTTATTGTTCTCATGTTTCACGTTTTGTAGACTTGATACACTTTTTGTAGACTTGTTTCATCTTTTGTAGACTTGTTTCATCTTTTGTAGACTTGTTTCATCTTCTTCGTCGTTGTTCTTCGTTATTCGTCGTTCTTCGTTCTTCGTCGTTGTTATTCGTTCTCATGTTTCACGTTTTGTAGACTTGATTCACTTTTTGTAGACTTGATTCAACTTTTGTAGATTTGTTTCATCTTCTTTGTAGACTTGTTTCATCTTCTTTGTAGATTTGTTTCATCTTTTTCGTTGTCATTTTTCTTCTCTGTTGTTATTATCGTCACCGTTCTTCCTCGCCGTCGTTATCGTTCTTCGTCACCGTTCATCCTCGCCGTCGTTATCGTTCTTCGTCGTCCTTCTTCCTCGTCGTCGCTATCGTTCTTCATCTTCGTCGCCGTTTTTCCTCGTCGTTGTCATCGTTCTTCGTTTTCATCACGGTTTTTCTTCGTCATTGTTCTTCCTCGCCATTCTTCCTCGCTTTCGTTATCGTTTTTCGTCGTTGTTTTTCGTTCTTTCTCGTCGTCGTTATTGTTCTCATGTTTCACGTTTTGTAGACTTGATTCACTTTTTGGAGACTTGTTTCATCTTTTGTAGACTTGTTTCATCTTTTGTAGACTTGTTTCATCTTTTGTAGATTTGTTTCATCTTCTTCGTCGTTGTTCTTCGTTATTCGTCGTTGTTCTTCTTTCTTCGTCGTTGTTCTTCGTTCTTCGTTATTCGTTGTTGTTCTTCGTTATTCGTCGTTGTTCTTCGTTCTTCGTCGTTGTTCTTCGTCGTTGTTATTCATTCTCATGTTTCACGTTTTATAGACTTGATTCACTTTTTGTAGACTTGATTCATCTTTTGTAGATTTGTTTCATCTTTTGTAGATTTGTTTCAGCTTATTTGTAGACTTGTTTCATCTTCTTTGTAGATTTGTTTCATATTCTTCGTTGTCATTTTTCCTCTCTGTTGTTATTATCGTCACCGTTCTTCCTCGCCGTCGTTATCGTTCTTCCTCGCCGTCGTTATCGTTCTTCGTCGTCGTTCTTCCTTGCCGTCGCTATCGTTCTTCATCTTCGTCGCCGTTTTTCCTCGCAGTTGTCATTGTTCTTCGTTTTCATCACGGTTTTTCTTCTTCATTGTTCTTCCTTGTCGTTCTTCCTCGCCTTCGTTATCGTTTTTCGTCGTTGTTTTTCGTTCTTTCTCGTCGTCGTTATTGTTCTCATGTTTCACGTTTTGTAGACTTGATTCACTTTTTGTAGACTTGTTTCATCTTTTGTAGACTTGTTTCATCTTTTGTAGACTTGTTTCATCTTTTGCAGATTTGTTTCATCTTCTTCGTCGTTGTTCTTTGTTATTCGTCGTTCTTCGTCGTTGTTATTCGTTCTCATGTTTCACGTTTTGTAGACTTGATTCACTTTTTGTAGACTTGATTCAACTTTTGTAGATTTGTTTCATCTTCTTTGTAGACTTGTTTCATTTTCTTTGTAGATTTGTTTCATCTTTTTCGTTGTCATTTTTCTTCTCTGTTGTTATTATCGTCACCGTTCTTCCTCGCCGTCGTTATCGTTTTTCGTCACCGTTCATCCTCGACGTCGTTATCGTTCTTCGTCGTCCTTCTTCCTCGCCGTCGCTATCGTTCTTCATCTTCGTCGCCGTTTTTCCTCGTCGTTGTCATCGTTCTTCGTTTTCATCACGGTTTTTCTTCGTCATTATTCTTCCTCGCCGTTCTTCCTCGCTTTCGTTATCGTTTTTCGTCGTTGTTTTTCGTTCTTTCTCGTCGTCGTTATTGTTCTCATGTTTCACGTTTTATAGACTTGATTCACTTTTTGGAGACTTGTTTCATCTTTTGTAGACTTGTTTCATCTTTTGTAGACTTGTTTCATCTTTTGTAGATTTGTTTCATCTTCTTCGTCGTTGTTCTTCGTTATTCGTCGTTGTTCTTCGTTCTTCGTCGTTCTTCTTCGTTCTTTGTTATTCGTTGTTGTTCTTCGTTATTCGTCGTTGTTCTTCGTTCTTCGTCGTTGTTCTTCGTCGTTGTTATTCATTCTCATGTTTCACGTTTTGTAGACTTGATTCACTTTTTGTAGACTTGATTCATCTTTTGTAGATTTGTTTCAGCTTATTTGTAGACTTGTTTCATCTTCTTTGTAGATTTGTTTCATATTCTTCGTTGTCATTTTTCCTCTCTGTTGTTATTATCGTCACTGTTCTTCCTCGCCGTCGTTATCGTTCTTCGTCACCGTTCTTCCTCGCCGTCGTTATCATTCTTCGTCGTCGTTCTTCCTTGACGTCGCTATCGTTTTTCATCTTCGTCGCCGTTTTTCCTCGCCGTTGTCATCGTTCTTCGTTTTCATCACGGTTTTTCTTCTTCATTGTTCTTCCTCGCCGTTCTTCCTCGCCTTCGTTATCGTTTTTCGTCGTTGTTTTTCGTTCTTTCTCGTCGTCGTTATTGTTCTCATGTTTCACGTTTTGTTGACTTGATTCACTTTTTGGAGACTTGTTTCATCTTTTGTAGACTTGTTTCATCTTTTGTAGACTTGTTTCATCTTTTGTAGATTTGTTTCATCTTCTTCGTCGTTGTTCTTCGTTATTCGTCGTTGTTCTTCGTTCTTCGTCGTTGTTCTTCGTTCTTCGTTATTCGTTGTTGTTCTTCGTTATTCGTCGTTTTTCTTCGTTCTTCGTCGTTGTTCTTCGTCGTTGTTCTTCGTCGTTGTTATTCATTCTCATGTTTCACGTTTTGTAGACTTGATTCACTTTTTGTAGACTTGATTCATCTTTTGTAGATTTGTTTCATCTTTTGTAGATTTGTTTCAGCTTATTTGTAGACTTGTTTCATCTTCTTTGTAGATTTGTTTCATATTCTTCGTTGTCATTTTTCCTCTCTGTTGTTATTATCGTCACCGTTCTTCCTCGCCGTCGTTATCGTTCTTCGTCACCGTTCTTCCTCGCCGTCGTTATCGTTCTTCGTCGTCGTTCTTCCTTGTCGTCGCTATCGTTTTTCATCTTCGTCGTTTTTTTTCCTCGCCGTTGTCATCGTTCTACGTTTTCATCACGGTTTTTCTTCTTCATTGTTTTTCCTTGTCGTTCTTCCTCGCCTTCGTTATCGTTTTTCGTCGTTGTTTTTCGTTCTTTCTCGTCGTCGTTATTGTTCTCATGTTTCACGTTTTGTAGACTTGATTCACTTTTTGTAGACTTGTTTCATCTTTTGTAAACTTGTTTCATCTTTTGTAGACTTGTTTCATCTTTTGTAGACTTGTTTCATCTTATGTAGATTTGTTTCATCTTTTTCGTCGTTGTTCTTCGTTATTCGTCGTTATTCGTTGTTGTTCTTCGTTCTTCGCCGTTGTTCTTCGTCGTTGTTATTTATTCTCATGTTTCACGTTTTGTAGACTTGATTCACTTTTAGTAGACTTGATTCATCTTTTGTAGATTTGTTTCATCTTTTGTAGATTTGTTTCATCTTCTTTGTATACTTGTTTCATCTTCTTTGTAGATTTGTTTCATATTCTTTGTTGTCATTTTTCCTCTGTTGTTATTATCGTCACCGTTCTTCCTCGCCATCGTTATCGTTATTCGTCACCGTTTTTCCTCGCCGTCGTTATCGTTCTTCGTCGTCGTTCTTCCTCGCTCTCATGTTTCACTTTTTGTAAACTTGTTTCATCTTTTGTAGACTTATTTCATCTTTTGTAGACTTGTTTCATCTTTTGTAGACTTGTTTCATCTTTTGCAGACTTGTTTCATCTTCTTTGTAGATTTGTTTCATCTTCTTCGTTGCCGTTCTTCCTCTCCGTTGCTATTGTCGTCACCATTCTTCCTTGCTATCGCTATCGTTTTTCGTTTCGTCGCCGTTCTCCCTTGTCGTTTCCATCGTTATGTAAAAATTGCCTTCAATTTCGAATCTTGTCTTTTAAGGTTTATCAAGTATGAAGAACCACAAAAACATGTCAACATATACAAAAAGTATATAGGATTGTGTCGTGTTTAGAGTATAAGAGATACACAGTTTCGCATATTTGTTATGGGTTTCGCAGAGTTAACTGGTTGTATTATAGATATATTTAGGTGTTTGCGGATTTATTCCAACTTATATAAAACAATTTTTAAACTTAATTTCACTCATTACAAAGTAGTACTCAAGCATACAAAAACAAGAACATACAAATACATGATTACAATTCAACACATTTCTCCAAAACTTACTGAGTAATACCAAGTAAAGCAATATTCACACGAGCCATGAGGAAGGATTGCAAAAAAAAATTCACTTGCAAAAAAAAATTCACTTTCGAATTCGGGTTTTTAAGGTTTATCAAGTATGAAGTATCATAAAGACATATCCACATCAACAAAAAAATATATAAGGTTGTATCGTGTGTTGAGTATAGGGGTTATACATGTATGTAGATTTAGTGGTTCGCGAATTTATTTTAACATAGAAAATGTGTTTTAAACTTAACCTCACCAGTGAAAATAGTGTTCAAGCATAAAAAAACAAAAATACAATTCAACACATTTTTTCAAAACTTACTAAGTAATACCAAGCAAATCAATGTTCACATACCCATGAGGAAGAATATCAAAAATTGTCTTCACTTTAGAATCTTGGTTTTTAAGGTTTATCAAGTATGAAGAATCATACAAACATATCCACATCAACAAAAAAGTATATAAGATTGTGCCGTGTTTAGGGTATAGGGGTTATACAAGTATGTGAATTTGTTATATAGTTTTGCAGATTTGTTATATAGTTTTGCAGATTTGTTATATAGTTTTGCAAATTTGTTATGGGTTTCGCAGAGTTAATTGACTGTATTGTAGAGTTATTTTAGTGGTTCGCCGATTTATTCCACCATGAAGACAATGAACATGAAAGAGTTGATGAAGAAGAACACGACGACGGCGAAGTAGACGATGAATACAACAACAGTGAAGAAGAAGAAGAAGATGAAGACGAAGAAGCTTAACGAAGACGACGAAAACAACGAAATTGACGACGAGAAAGAGAACAACGATTAAGAACACGTTGAAGAACAAGATGACGACGCCGGAGAAGACAAATACGACGAAACGCGTGTATGGATTAACTCCAAGAATACGAGATCCTCGTTTACTGTCAACTTCAAACACCCATCCTTTCTTCTTGAGCTTCCATAAACCACAAACAAGCACAACTTGTTCAATTGATGGTTTTAAAAATAAATCTGCAACGAGAGTTAAAAATCTTCTGCAGATTTTTAACCAGATCTAGACGAAGAAGACGACAACCACCAACAAGCCGATGAAGACTTACACGATGAGGACAAAAGTCGACGACTAACCCAACGAAAGCTCAACGTAGACGACAAAAATCCCGCCGACGAAGACAACGACGATGAAGACAACCCCGACGAAGACAACGACGAAAAGTAGCCGAAAAAGATAACGGCTACGGCGACGACGACGGCGAGGGACTACCAATGCAACAAATGGAGATGAGAATTTATGAAAAAGCTAAGAAAAACTGAATCTACAATGGCGATGGCGGTTGATGAAAAAACTAAGAAAAACTGGATCTACGACGATTTCACCGATGAAGTTAAAGTCACGCACATAGAGACAAACTGTAAAGTAAGCGCCAAAAAATCTGCAAAATCCAAAACAAATCTACAATTGTATCAACAAATCTACAAAACGCTTTAACGTGAAGCAAATTTATTAAATCTGCCGCAAATTTATTAAGTCTGCCGCAAATTTATTAAGTCTGCCGCAGATTTAATAAATCTGCATCACTGTAAATCGAATAAAATCTGCATCAAAGGGACTAAATCTGCGGCAGACTTTCAAAATATTCAAAATGACGTGGCAAAATAAATCTACAAAACGTGAAAAATAAATCTGCGGCAGACTTATCCTCGCTGGCGGTAGCAATTTTGTAAATAATTCGCGTGTTTAAATGCGCTGGCTTTTTTTTTATGACGTCATAATGGCTTTTTCGAAAACTGTTTTTTTCCTGTCAAAGGGAAGGAGGGGTAGTTTCGGGTCAAAAATTCATAGGGAGTTACTCTAGTTATAAAAAAAGATTAGGTCCGTTTTAGCAATAAAAGTTAAATTGTAGGTTACTTTAGTAATCTTCCCATAAATTTATACTTAACATAAGTACAAAAATATATACGAAGTATAAATATTTTTATACAAAATTTTTATTTTATTTTAAAAAAATTCAAAAAAATATGAGATATATTTAATTACGCCTGGCCCGCCTAGATCCGTCTGGTCAACGCTTAAATCCGCCTAGTCAATGCCTAGTCCGCTTAATCCGTTTAATCCCGCATAAAATCCGCCAAATTTACTCATGCGCTTAATACCACGGTTACACTAAAATCCAATCGGTTAAGCTCCGCCTAGCGCCTAAGTGCCGCCTAGACGGGCGCCTAGACCGCTTTTTAGAACACTGCATTTGATATATAAATTTATTTTCAAATTTGGTGGTTACATAATTTATTAATAATATCAATTATTAATTCAATTGGAGAAGACCAAAATTTAACTCTTTTTATTATTAGAATTATTATTTTTTTAGACCAAATTAAGTTGACATTTATTTTGATTTTTGAGAGAAGTAAATTGAAACTTTTTACCGAAGATGAATTAAAAATTATATATAAAATCACAAAAAAATTATGTAACTCATGTGAATCATATATATTAAATTATAAGAAACATAAGAAAAAAGTTTGCATTTATTTTTGATTTTGGAGAGAATTAAAAGAAAATAAGAAAAATTGTTTGCATTTTTTTTTTTGGAGAGGGATATAAAAACTTTTTCATTGAAAATAAACCTTAAAAGGCACATGTTGTCTTGAGAGTGAAAGTTAACAAAAACTTTCAGTCATATTATATAAGATACTAGGAATTAACCCGTGATTCACCACGGGTTTATGTTTTCTATATGATTTTATATATTTAATTTAGAAATTTTGAATATTATTTTATCTTCATTGTTTAAACAAAATAGGATTAATTAATATTCTTGAAATGAGATTTTTTTTATTACGATTTAATATTTTTATTCAATATTTTGTATAGCAAAATTTTAATATAATTTGTAAGTTGATTAGACCAAATTATTATAATTTATTATTTATTTGGAAAACACGGATTAAAAATATAAATCGAAACCTAATCGAAATACACAAATCGAACTATGCGATTTACCAAATTTATTTAAAATTATAATTATTTTGATTATATATAAATAATTCTTGTAAACATATTATAAATATGTAATATAAGATTAAAATTTTAATATAATTTCAATTTCTTCTGTTTCTTTTAGAATTAAATCGGAAACCGAACCCATTTACAAACTTTTTTTTTATTGTTTGATATTTTTAACAAAAAATATTTAAAATAGTTTTAAAATTCTTAATAATATAACTAACCTCCTTTTTAATTTGTGTGTTATTTTGTTAAAAATAATGTAATGATTTATGTGAATTGCGTATTTTTATTTTGTTTTCCAAATGACTTTTACATAATTTCCTTAATATTTTGGGAGAATTAAAAAACTAAACCATTTGAATTACATTTCACAAAACTACACCATTTCAAAAATATTTTACAAAACTACATCTAAACACTCAAAATTAAAATCCAAATGAAAAAATTTTAATTTTGGTAATTTTTAAAAGGGTAAATCAAGCTTTTAAAATTTTGAAAGGGTGTAAGTATGTGAAAAAAATAAATTAGGTGTAGTTTTGTGAAGGAGGGGTTGAAGGGTTTAGTTTTGTGAATTCCTCTAATATTTTTGAGTTTATTTTTGGAGAGGTTTGTAATATTTCTTTATTTGGTTTTTCGTAATTAAATATTCAAAATTATTTCCTTTATATTCAATGACATAATGTGTAATATTGAGTAATTTTTTGACATATCTTATATAGTAAATGACAAAGAATTTTGCCTACGTATCGCGTAGAGAGGAAATTAAGGATTTTCTAATTTTTTATTAATATAATAATTTTTTTAAGTTTATGATTATCTCTTTTATTTTTAATAGTTTCTATCATCACATATTATTTATTAATTTAATATTTCGAAATTTCAATTATATTTTCTAAAATTTATTAATTTAATATTTCGAAATTTCAATTATATATTATAAAATTAAAGAAATTTTTATATTTTTTATAAATTTATTATTTTGTTATTCGCTTATGATTATCCCTTTTATTTTTAATGGTTTATATCATCATATATTATTATTAATTTGATTTTTCAAAATTTCAATTATATTTCCTAAAATTACGGAAATTTTTTGATTTTTTATTAAATTAATAATTTTGTTTCTGATTATCCCTTTTATTTTTGAGTTTTTATATTTATCTTATATAGTAAATGACAAGGAGTTGCCTACGTGTCACGTAGAGAGAGTTTGTAGGAAATTATGTTTTTTTTTTATTTTCATTGATATAATAAATTTTCTAAGTTTATTATTATCTATTTTATTTTTTAATAGTTTATATCATCACATATTATTTATTAATTTAATATTTAGAAATTTTAATTATATTTCCTAAAATTTATTAAGAGAAATTCCTCAAAATATCATGAAAAAATGTTTTTTGGACAAAAAAAACATTACAAGTTTTTTTTCTTCAAATACGATTAAAATGTTTTCTGGACTAAAATACCATAAACACAAAAATCTAATTTTAACACTTTAAAACTTAAATTTTTTCATTTGGGTTCGTTATATACTGTTTAGGGTATAATATTGAAGAAGATAGGGTTTAGTTTTGAGGGTTTCGTGTTAATTTTGAAGATTTTAACTTAATTTTAAGTTTATGGTATTTTTGTCCAAAAAATTTTTTAATGGTATTTAAGGAAAAAAAACTTATGATGGTATTTTTGTCCAAAAAACTATTTTTCATGTTATTTTCGGAAATTGCCCATTTATTAATTTAATGTTTGAAAATTTCAATTATATATTCTAAAATTCTAAAAATCAGGAATTTATATATTTTTATTAAATTATTATTTTGTTATTCGTTTATGATTATCCCTTTTTTAATGGTTTATATCATCATATATTATTATTAATTTGATATTTCAAAATTTCAATTACATTTCCTAAAATTAAGGAATTTTTTTGATTTTTTTATTAATTTAATAGTTTTATTTCTGATTATCCTTTTATATTTTATATTTTTATTTTTCATTAATATAATAAATTTTCTAAATTTATGATTATCTCTTGTATTTTTAATATTTTATATCATCACATATTATTTATTAATTTAATATATCGAAATTTCAATTATATATTCTAAAATTAAGGAATTTATATCCTTGTTACTAATTTATTATTTTGTTATTCGTTTATGATTATACCTTTTATTTTAATGGTTTATATCATCATATATTTTTATTAATTTGATATTTCGAAATTTTAATTATATTTCCTAAAATTAAGAAACTTTTTTGATATTTATTAATTTAATATTTTTGTTTAGGATTATCCTTTTTATTTTTGAGTTAATTAGCGTATTATAGACATTTTAAAACATAATTTGTCAATTAACTTTTTTTGATGTAATAATTAAATTTTGGGTCATTTAATTTGATTTTCGTACTTAAAATCACAAATTTAACCTTATTCACACAAAATCATTCACAAAAATCATTCACGAAAAATTATTCACATAGATCATTCATTGAGATCATTAACAACTCATCATTGACATAAATCATTCATTCACTTATATCATTTATCATTCACAACGATTATTCACTGGAAATCATTCACATATAAATAATTTCATACAACCATTCACGAGATTTGACAATTTTAAAGTTAATGATAAAATTGTATTTTAAAAAGTAAAGATCACCTTATAGCAAATTAAAAGAAAATCACTCAATTAGTAAATTTATGTCTTTAAATATACTAATTTTTTCATTTTTCTTTTTATGGTTCAATGGTTTTTATCATTATATATTATTTATTTAATATTTCAAAATATCAATAATATTTTCCTAAAAATATATACGATGTCAATATTTTGGAATTTTAATTTATATAATAATTAGTATAAATTATTATTATTATTATAAATGGTAGTACATGCAACCTAATCTGATTTTGTTTACATTCGTTATGATTTAAATTGATCCTTAGTTTTCTATTATTTATGTAAATATTATAAACTTAATTTCTTTTAAAATGTTAGATAAATATTGATTTATTGTTATAAATATGTCAATCTAAAACTTTTTATACCAAATCATACAATTTTATACTTTTCGTAATTCAAAGCCATTATAATTATTAACTTCATCATTAATGAGTTTTTCTATAATTATTATAAAACTATTTTTGTTGAATATGCTTTATTTTTTATTAACCAAATTAGTTTGTGAACGTATACCATTCACTTCTCTTTAAGTATCAAACTTATTAGTTTATAGAAGAGAATATGTAACAAACATATGATCTGATAGCATACAAACTTACATTTGTAACAATTTTTCAATTTAATTGATTAATTTTATGTAAAATCTCTTATCACTATTATAATTGTTTTTCAAAAGTGAAAAACTATAAAAAAAAGATAAATTTGTATTTTAAATCATATAAGCCTACCATAAAACACAAAGCCCCATTTTTGAAGTTTGTTATATTTTATAGATAATTTATAACATTTTTATTTTGGTTTTACCTCATTGTGATCTTAACGTATAGTGTGAAATATTAATGTTCTATTTGAATTCATCTAAAAATGTCAATTTTAACTACTTTTCATGTAAGTTTTTGGAAATTTATTTATGTTCGCGCTATGCGCGCGGGTCAAACCACCTAGTTCAAATTAGTACTCCAAAAATAATAATATAGATGCTTGTTTTTGATATATCGAAACAGCCCATTTGTACACTTAACATACCCGAAATTTTCGGTTCGGTTCGGGTACGGGTATTAGACTTTTACCCGAAAATTACTTCAATGTTGGTACCGTGGATATCGGGTAATACCCGAACCGACCCAATACCGAACGGTACCCGAATACCCGAAACTTTATTATATTTCATATGTTTATAGGTAAATATCCAAAAATATAAAAAAATATCTGGAAAATACCCGAAAATAATGGAAAAATGGTCGAATCGAACTGGTACCGATTTTCCGGTTCCAAATATCTCTAAAACACTCTTGTCCTTCGTAGTCTAAAAATGGGCCTTAGGCGGCTCATATATCTTATTTCGCTTAAATGAGCTTTATAGTTATGAAAAAGGGCTTTATTGCAAAGTATAATGTACGATTTGTGTTATGTTGTTGTTTACCGATTCACAAATAATTCAATCCACAGCACAGACAATCGTCTCCATCTCTATCGCATCTCTCCTTCGTTGCTGTTAGGGTTTACAACTGACCGCTTTTCCACCGTCCATTCGATTGGGATTATGCACTTACAGATTTTGTAGCCATCGAAGAATTTTTCCAGATCCTCCTTTTAACATTAAGCTGCTTCTGATTTGGTAATCCGATTTGGTTATGTATCTTTTTAAAATTTCGAATTCAAATCTGTTATTTTGATTGATTGATAGATTAGGATCTATATCGCATAATTTTTTTGGATCAAGAAAGCTAAAGTTTTATCCTTTATATATAGAATTCTTGTATTTGAATGAGTCGAAGCTAAAGTTTTATCCTTTAGTTAGTTTGTAGGGTTGAAAGTTGAAAGATATCAGTTGCTATGATGTTTGAAGGAAATTCAAAGAAAGAACCACCGTCGCTTGTTCAAATATGCCTTTGGAAAGCGATTGATAATGTAGATGACATTGGATACGTTGGTGGAGTCGAATTTGGTCTCCTTGAGCAGATTCTTGAGCATTGTAAACTAGAACAACTCAGGCATATTGAGGATTCTACTCAAGTAATTAAGAACCCTACCTACCCACCCTTTTCTCTATTATATATATATGTGTGTGTGTGATTTTTTTACTGTTTTTTTTCCCGATGTTTTTTAGGATACGGATCTTAGTCCTGTAACCGCTAAATTTTGGAAGAGGTTCTACGAGAAGGCCTTCAATGGAAACAGAAAGGATGAAGTCGAAGAGGAATTTAAGCATCTATATTATTATTTTTGAAGTACTAATTTGAATTTTTCCAAAAAAACCTTCTTATTTACATCTCATGTCATTGATTTTTCAAATGATTTTGATTTTTAAAAAGGACGAAACAATAACTTCCAAAAATACAAACAAACCTATTAAAGGATAGTTTTATCCTTGCCTTGGATAACAATAACAAAAGAGAATAAGTATAAACTTAAACCCAAACATGTTATAATTTTCGTTTTTGTTAACTCATTACACAAAAATACAAAAAACAAATTTATCAAGCAAATATTAAAAGACCATATATCACTAATATATTGGTTATTTTAAAATTAAAAGATAAATTTTAAATTTACCCTTAAACATATTAAGTTTTCTTTTTTCCTAAATAATTACACATAAAATACAAAAAATGATAAAAAAGCAAAGGCTACATAACAAATGAAACTATTTAAATAAAAATAGATATTATAAAAGGTTATTAAAAATAATATATATCACTAATATAAAGTTTAAAAATTAAAAGATAAATTTTAAATTTACACCCAAACATATTTATTTTCGTTTTTACTAAATAATTACACATTAAATACAAAAAGTGATAAAAAAGCAAAGACTAAACAAGTATGGTAACTTTTAAAAAAATTGTGACCAAACAAATTTACGAAAATGGGGACCAAATATTCATTGAGAATCAATACCATATATTCAAATATCATATTGATTTATTTCGAAAATAAAAAGGCAAATATGTAAATGTTAATTTCAAAAATTAATTTTTTAAATCAATAGGTTACCAAAAATATGTTTTCTAATCTTCTAACATTAGGCAATAAAATGTTTCACAAATTTAAATAAGACATGTAAATCATTCAGAATTTTCGCATTTAAAATTCTTAGTAATATCTGTTTCCAAAACTGAAAAAACTTGCCCACCAAGGTTTTCAAAACCCTAAACTTTAGTTAAAATTATCACCCTTAATCCCTTATATATAATATATTTTACCAACTCAAAAATCACAAAACACACAACAACTAAAATCTATCAACAAAAATTCATAAAATCAATGATTGCCACGTCTGCACTCCTCCGTGATTTACGCATGTACAAAACACAATGGTCGGTGATACACAACGAGTATAAATATAAAACACTAAAGTTTGATGGGTGGTACAACACAAATTTATATTATTTCAATTTTTTATATATTTATATACATAACGGGTGATACAGGTTTAAATGAAAATAACATAAACCTGTTTGTTATTATATAATATATTATAGTTAAAAGACTAAAAATTTAAAGATTATTACTACTATTATTCGTTTCATCTAAAGATTATTCTCATGTTGTTATATACATATCTACTACAATATTATTATATAATAACAAAAAATGTCAACAACATCATTTGTACGATTTATTCTCATATATATACGTATATTTGTTACTTTATTTTCCTATGTTAATTATTTATATTTTTTAAAATGCTACAAAATAAAAAAATATAAATTGTTAAATTATAAATATTCATTTTTTTAAACCATAGACTCGTGGTGTACCACGGGTTAAATCCTAGTTATAAAGATAATAACCAGTGACGCAAGTTATATGAGGTTTGTTCCTTCCCTGTTGGTTTTGTTTATTTCTCTCAAGTTTTTTTGTGCCTTGTAATAGCTCATGTGAGTTGCAAGCATGCTAAGATGTCCGGATTAATACAATTAGCGGAGAAATTGTATTTTACCAAAAGATTTAAACCCTCTAAAGCTTACAATCCTCCGAAAGCCAAATTTAATATTAAATATTTGAGGTAAACGCCATCCCTCTCCCAAACGACGGTTAGTCAAAGTGCAATTCTTTTATCCTCCTAACCATATTGCTCTGTGTGTTTGATTCTTAGTCTTTCGGCTTCAACCGGTTTGTCCTCGAACATGCCTTTAACTTCACGAACCAATTCTTATGGTGAACAAGTGAAACATCGTCGAAACAAGATTAGGTATAGTTTCGGGTAACAGAATGTCCTTTTTTCTTAAACAATTGATTGATTTTTTTTATATCTCTATGTTGAATATTATTGTGCTTTTGTTATGTTAGTATTTCTCCTCCCGGCGTATCCGCGAATGCTCCTTCAGCTTCAAGGAGCAACCCTTGTGGTTTTGCAAGAAATCTACCCATCAACACTCAAAGCGTGTAATGTAACTTACCATTCCCCAAGTGTATGTATCATATGTTATCATTCACATGGTTGCTCTTTAAAGTTTCTTCAACTCTTTATTTATTTATTTTGGAACTTGATTACTTATTTTGTAACAATATATAAATTTTATGCAATTGATTTGATAAAGTTGTTCCAGTTTCTACTTAGAGATATCTCACAACAAAAATCTCATGTAGAAACAATCTATATGGAAGAACTAGAGTAGATGTATTTTTGTGGGGATCATAATAACAATAATACATGGATGATTTTATTTAAAAACATTTATAATTATTATTTTTTGAAAAATATCCGACTTATGCTTAAAATAAGAGAGTTTAGTTTTGAATTGGTTTCGCAAACTTATGTTACATATTTTTATACATAAAGTTATAACTATAAAAGTATGTAATACATATTTAAAAAAATATCTGGTAACATAGTGTAGGCATCCCTAAGACATTATTTGTGAAGTGATTTTTGTGAAAAAAATCTTGGGTGTCAACACTACAATGAGTTTAAACAAATTAATTGTGACATGGCAAAAGTGATCTTTAATAACCAATAAAATATGTGACGTAGAAAAAATATTTATTAATAGAAAAAATGAAAAAAGCTTTTAAGGCCTAATAACTAGAATAAATTTCAAGCATCATTTATGGAAAAATAAATGAAATAAAATATACTTTAGAGTAAAAATTCTAATTTTTTTTTAAAAAAATATATAAGAGTACAACAAATATAGAAAAATGTAATAAAATTTTATTGGTTAAAAAAATCAAAACGCATTAAATTTTTCAATAAAAAATTAAAAAGAATAAACCGATGGAATAAAAGAAATTTTTTAATCATATTTATTATGAAATGAATATAACAATAAATCTCAGTATTAAAACGTTTAACGTCACCACAACCCTATAAATATATACCGCATATTAATGGTGAACCGGATCCAGATATCCGTTTTTTAAGATATCCGAATTCACATATGCCTAAATCCGTAAATAATGACTCGAATTCAGATTCATTAGACGAATATTCGGTCAGAGAATATCGTTGACCTTTGAAAGATATCTGGATCCGTTTATGTGAATACATTTATAAATATATTTCTACAAAAACTAAGTGGAGTTAAAATAAAAAATTGAAATTTTTTTACTAATAGAGAAGACGAAGAGAGAAAATGAATGTGAAAATCATACGTGTCATAACGTGAACAATTCTGGTCCCACATAATTAAAGATTCATTAAAAATTCATAAAAGTCCAAATTTATCCCAAAATTCTCTTAAATTGATCTAATAAATTGATAATATATTTAGAAAATGTTGAAAAACCCATAAAATATAAAAATTATAATATTAAAAAATCCATAAGAAACACAATTTTATAATTTCTAATAGATATCTCTAATATTTATATGTTATTTTCTATCACATTAAGTTCAAAATTATGATAAAACATATTGTGCATTTACAAATAACTATATTATTTTTTTTAAATTGTATTTAACACCAAAATTCATGTCAAAATAAAGTTGTTTTTAATTGGCGGCAATGGCTATAGACCCATTTATATTAGGCCCATAAACAAAAGGGAGAATCACAAAACTACACCATTTCAATTACATTTCACAAAACTAAACCATTTCCAAAATACTTCACAAAACTACACGTCCTAAACACTCAAAATTAAATCCAAATAGACCCTACCCACACAATCATACCCCCTTAATACTATACCCTAAACACTAATTAGCGAACCCAAATGAAAATATTTTAATTTTGGTGATTTTTAAAAGGGTAAATCAAGCTTTTAAAATTTTGAAAGTGTGTAAATATGTGAAAATATTAAATTAGGTGTAGTTTTGTGAAGGAGGGGTTGAAAGGGTGTAGTTTTGTGAATTCCTCTAAACAAAATTAAGACACACGATTCATCCCACATGATAACAAGTATAATCCTATCTTATATTAGAGAGAGAAAATTAGTCTAAAAATTACACGTGTCATCACCAGAGCACTTTTGGTCCCACATAATAAAAAATTATGAAAAATTCGAAAATGCCTAATTTGAAAGTCCAATTTCATGTTAAGTCCAAAAATATGTGGAAATATAAATAGTAATATTAACTCAATGTATTGGATACTCATATTAAGTCATCACAAGTTAGAATTTAGCTAACAAAATATAAGTATTTAGAGTAAATATCACGAAACAAAGCCAATTTGACCAACTTCCGAACTAATACGTAATTGTAAATATCCAACATCGAAATGGTAAATATCCAACATCGAAATGACAATTTTTTTTGTAACGTTTGTGCAACAAATGGCCGACCCATTAGCGTAGGCGCTAGGAATCGATCCCGGGTGGGGTGGTGCTACCTGCCTCATGAGGATTTATGACTGCCACTATACCAATGTCACTTCCCCCCGAAATGACAATGATAATCTTTTCGACGATAAATATTAAAATAGTAATAGTAAAAAAAATTGTAAATAAAACATTTTAAAAATCAAAATACAATATATTTTCTATATATATACTTCAAATTTAAACTCCGCGTTTTCTTGAAAAAAAAAAAAAAAAAAAAAAAAAAACTCTGCGTTTAACACCGGTCACATAAGATTAAAATTCTTTTTATCTCATTTTATGCTACACATTGTTCTTACCAATAAACATTTCATTTTCTATTCCGTAAATTTTTATCCCGCACTTCGCGCGAGTAACTTCCTAGTTCTTATATTAAACCTTAAACATAATTATCCACTTTTACGTAAAGTTTTATTATTTTTAAAATTTATTCATCGCGCATGGCGCGAGAAATTACCTAGTTAACCGAGAATTCAAAGGTACCTCATGGAAATGTATTCTTTTTAGACAATGATGGCATTTTGAGTTAAAACTCTTAGTGATCCCCTAAACATTATTTGTGAAGTCAATTTTTTAAAAAAGCTAACGTGTCGCTCACATAATGAAACTTAGAAAAATAAATGTGACATAAAAGAGCAAAAAATGTGACTTGTCACAAAAGATGTGACATGTCACTTACCAAAAAATAAGAAAACAGAATAGATTATTATTCATTGATTATTATTTATTGTTGGGCTTACACTATTCTAGCTATTTTTGATATCATTTTAATATAAAAATAGGCTTTTAGAGCTCAAGTGAGGTGCCACCTATGCAAACAAATAGCTTTAAAAGAATGACACGTCTACAACTCTAATATTCTTTACGGACACTTTCGTTTCTCTCTTTAGAGTGTTACCAAATTCATAAACTCACATTTAAAGCTATGGATTCAATGAATCTTCAAAATTGGAATCTTAAATGCATTTTTCCCAATAAACTCGACTATCTCTTCGTTTCAAAGACCTTTCATCTTCCGACCAGCTTCTATTTAAACAGGAGAACAATGTGCGGTATCTACATAGCTCAGACCTACAACGTTTCTACCATCAAAAAGCTTGGTCGCTGCCATGTATCGATGGCGAAAAACCTAGAGGTAACGCAAGCCAATAAATAGCGACAAAGTTTGATAGATTCCACCTTACTTTATTATGTGATGAAATCCCTTTTCTCTTCATGATAGTATCGCTTCATCAAAGATTTAATGTGATTGGGATTTGTATATTCAGAGAAACTCGACAGTCAAATAGAAGAACTCGATTTTTCTTCTCAAATTTCTTCAATTTCCAGCCTGTTTTTGGATTTGTTTAGTCGTTCACGTCGGCTAATTGGTTTAAAGTTTTTGTATCTTTTACAGAAAGTCAAAGCTCAGAGACAAAGTTGTTACTATAATTCAAAGTGTTAAAGAGAGGTTTGAATTCATATTCTTTTACTATAATCTGAACCAAGAAATTATCATTAGTTTGTTGGCAACGTTCTTATACTTTTATAAGATATTAAGTATTCAAATTTAAACACAAATAAAGTCTAATGTATATAAATATGAATACAACTTTTTCGTATTCATCCCCAATAAGAAGTAGATTATATGATTATATCTATCAATATTGGATCGTACGTGAATTATATACAAACTTTGCAATATTTATTTTGGATACCCTGAAAGCTAAAAAAAACCAATGTTTGCTAAAAAATGAATTACCAAATCTGAAATCTAACTATATACAACTATACAAGGGAACTTTATAAGTACAACGTCAAAAATATTCTACTACAAACATTTAATTATTTTTTTACATGGGAGAAACAATTAATTAAATACTATATTTTCACTTACGCAAGTTAGACTAGCAAACCAAATTCTTCAAAATTTGCAATCTAAAATTGTCAGAAATAAAAAAAAAGTGAAAACCAACTAAATTTAAACTTAATACAGTATTTAATACAAATATAGGACTACAAGAAAACATTTAAGCAAATTAGAAAATTAATTTTAAATTTTAGATAGAGTTTGTTATACAGGTAAACATTTTCTACGGTAGTGTATTTGCAAATTTAGAATCTCATTTCCAATGTTATTGGCCTTACATAATAAATGAAACTTTTCTTTTCATCTTTATAACCATGGGAAAAATTATTTGACCGTTTTGTCTTGATCCTAAAAAAGGGCATGCTCGGAAATCTTTAAGTATGTAACTACATTTACAATAACGGTGTTGGGTTATATCAAGTGTTGATCAAGTGTTAACTTAACAATGGTTTGTATATATTCTATACCAGTGACTTCCAAACATGAAATATATTGCATACCCAAAAACATTAACTTCTCAATATTTCTAGAGGAAAAACATGTACACTTATACTTTTGGTTCTCAATATTTAATTATATGTCGTTCTTTTAGTTGCAATGCAAGGCAAAAAATATTTAATTGGATGTATAGTGTTTTGGTTCGGCTGGGTATTAGAGAAAACACATGTTTAGAAAGTATTGGCACCATTAGATGTAGTTTTAAGTCAAGAAAAAAAGTGTTGGTAAGCATTACGAGTCGTAAGTCTACATGAATGTATCCTTTATTCATGCTCACATATAAAACCAAAAACAAGGAATTTTACAATCCATAGATCCTAATCTTCAAGAGCAATGCTCTTTCTTACCATATTGAAAGTCTTAAAGGATTTTTGAATAAAATTCATATACACGTTTATAAAGCATATACAATTAAAAATCTAGTAAAGTAGCTGACTTAATGCTAAAACAAATCGGTTAATCAAAAAAATAAAATAACCAGCGCGTACGCGCGGGCAGTTTCCTAGTCTTGTTTATTGAACCGACGTACAAAGGCTATATAAAGCCTCATCTCATTCATTCATTAGTAATAGAGAAAGTTAATAAAGAAACTCACCTTATACTCTCTCTCTTTTACTATATACATATATAATATTATTATATTTTATAACATAAATTTTGTTATGTATATCTAATTATCTATCGGTCAATTTACACACTTGACAAAAAATAGGTTTAGGGTAAATTAACCTTTTTATTATTCTAAAAAGGAGTTGATATTTGTTTACCTTTCTTTTCGTGTCATTCTATATAAACGTTCTCTTACTTTGATTTTATTAGAGTTTTTGCATTCTTTTGTGTGTGTTTGTTGTCTTTGATTTTATCAGAATATGCCTCACGTACCAATAAGAAAACACGTTCCAGGATGGGACAAAACAAAAAAAGAAAAGAGAATAGGAAGAGTTTTTAAAAACTCAACAAAGTTCTATGCTAAAGTTTGTGATAATGCGGCTCACCATGAAAATATGAATGAACAAAAGAATGTGAATGCAGAAGCAAAAGAAGATGAGAATGTAAATGTAGGTGATGATTTTATTGAGTCTCATGAAACTTAAGATATTTATTATCCAAGGGAAAATATTAACTATCATTATTCTCAAGATGAAATTGGCGGAAGACATATTTTTCTCATTCATATTATACAAGAAAACTCAGCAATGGAGAAAAACGAACGAGATAGACGTTGGCTTGTGTTTTCAAAGACTTGAATAGTAGTATTGTTGCTTAAATTTTGGATTGAAACTTTTTTTTCAATAGTATTGTACTATTGTTGCTTAAATTTACAAATTTGAACATCTTCATATTTTTAATAATAAGAGCCACGTTTTTTTAATTCGCACCAAACCACAATTACTCTTGGCACGACACTGTATGTGATTAATGCGTGTATTAGTACATACTCCATATGGTTTGTAGTTGTGTGTTTCAATTTGAAGCGGACACTCTTTCCAAACCTCCTTCCACTTCTTTCTTTTCTCCTTTCTCTCCGCTTTGTCTATGTTTATCTCTACTTCCATCATCATCATCATCATCATCATCATCACATTCGGAGTGAACGGCGAGTTCAAAATAGTTCAAGTGGCGGATATGCACTTCGCAAACGGCGCCACCATACGATGTCTCGATGTGCTTCCTAACGAGAAACCTCACTGCTCCGATCTCAACACCACATCCTTCATGACACGTGTCATCGCTGCCGAAAAGCCTGACTTAATCATCGTCTTCACCGGTGATAATATATTTGGGTTTGATGTTAAAGACGCTGTGAAATCTCTGAACGCTGCGTTTGCTCCTGCGATTGCGTCTAAGATCCCATGGATTGCGGTTTTGGGAAACCACGATCAAGAATCTACTTTGATTGGGTCAATTCTCAGCAGTTCTGGTTCCATCACACTTGGAAACGTCTTCGGGAGGTAAAGTATCTCTTGTTTTGTTATGTCATTGATCTTTGACATTGTTGTGTGTTTTGAGTTTTGGTTTGGTGGTGATTGTAGAGAGAGTACAACGCCAAGCCTAATCCTCAACAAGGTATAGCTCCGGAGTTTCAACTCAAAGAACGCTACGAAAGGAGTGAGGCAAGAAGGTACATCCTCTGCTACTACAGACTCGGGGTTTCTTCACGACATGTGAAATCTGTGTTTGTGGGCCACGACCATCTCAACGACTTTTGCGGTTAACACAAAGGTTTAAACTTGTGCTATGGTGGTGGATTCGGGTATCATGCCTATGGTAAAGCTGGTTGGTCGAGTAGAGCGAGAGTCGTGGCTGTTGATTTGAATAAGAAGAGAAAAGGAAAATGGGTTTATGTGAAATCAATAAGGACATTGATGATGAGCATCTCTCTGTTATTGATCAACAGTTTCTTTGGATCAATTCTGCAAATGGATCTGTTTTTCGTCGTTTTTGAGTTCATGTGGAAAAGAAGTAAAAATCCATGAATAAATGTTTTGGTTTTAGTTTTGTAATGGTTTGCTCTGTTTCTATAAGAAAAGAGAAACAACAAACTAAATACCTGACCAAATTAAACTCTTATAAATATCATCAAGAAGACATAAAAAATTGACTAATTAATATACTAATTATATTCTTCCTTTTGCCTCCTTGCTTGACTTGCATTGAGTTTGGAACATACGTGCACACAAGTGGAGACCTATGCATGTTGTCAGCTTCACCGAGATCCACTTTTTTGTAATATCCATTTTCTCCAACGATGTAAGCTATGTCGCGACTAGGATTATATTCGTCTTTATCAAACACTACAACAACTTTCTTGTCTTGGTCAATGATGAAACTCACTTCTGCAGGGGAAAATTGAATATCACAGAGTGGTTGCATGTCCACTGCTAAGAACTTGCTCCACGAGACCACATCAGGCTCAATCTTAGTTGTAACCCATATCTCCATATTTATATGGTCCTGAATCTGAAATAACACAGCAAGTTGCTCTTCTCTAACAATAGAAAGAGTCACAGTGTCTAAAACGAAAGAGTAAAATGGCAGAGGAAGACGCAGCCCAAATCTATCATTTGCAAAATCAAAGCAGATCAAGAAATCAGGGATCCATCCTACTCTTGTTCCCGTTGTCAACTCTCGAGCAAACCAATAAGTGTTTCCCTTAACAGAGACGCCGCGTGCTTTAAACTCTATTACCCAGTCGGAAGCGACATTCGAAACTCTCCATGAATTAGAATTCAAGTCATATATTTCGTACTCATAGATTCCAAGCCATTCATGACCGTAAAATCTCAAAACTTTGTAGTCGCGGCTTGATTTGCTATTGTCGTATCCTATAGTGTACACATACAAGTCCAATCTACGGTGAACATTTCTTGGTGGTTCGACCCACAACGTTTGGCACGAGTATGGATTCCAAACCACAAACCTAGCGTAGTCTTCCGTGATGCATAACAACAAACCACCGCAGTGATAGACTCTACATATACCCACTTGATCCGAATCATCGTATAGGCTAATAAGTTTACCTTGTCGGTTTATAGATGGGTCGACGCCCTTGTGAATCCCATGGAGGTTTATGCTCATTACATAAACCTTACAATTCAAAACCGCGACCACCACCATAAACTCCCTTGCTGCCTTGGCTTGAATAAGGTCAAGGTGTTTCCTTGTAAAGCTCTTATCTTTGCTTAAAGAGTTCCAGCTTTTGAAAGTAGCTCGGAACCCTCTCAGGGATGTCAATGGAAGCCTAGACAGCACATCCTCTGCCAGATCTATTGGAAGATCGGCAATAGTCGTCGTTGATGCTTTTGATTGAGGAAGGTAATGCCTTTTAAAGCTGCTACGATATCCGAATAAAGTGTTCCACTTTTTGCAAGGGAATCGGAATCTCCTCCTCAGATCGATCATAAACTTCTTCTTCTTCTTCTTCTTCGTCTTCGTTGCTGCTTTGGCTTGAGAAAGTCGCTTCTTTGTAAAGCTCCGATCTTTGTATAAAGTGGTGTACTTCATCAATTGCTCCTGCTACTTCATTATCTTCGTTTTTTCCCTCAAATTTATACAAGGATAGATGTTAACACTACCATTAACAGATTTGTTAGGTTAGGCTAAAGCTTCAGGACACAAAAAAAAACTCCTTTTTTCGGCTACCGATTCGAGGAATCAGAAACCCTAATTGAAACTGGACCCAAAGAAAAATTCTTTTTTCCTCTGAAAATTTTCCCGGAATTATCAAATCTTTTGAACAAGACCTATATGTATTCTGATGGAACGACGTCGTTTGTTAGTGGGCTTTAGATGTAGCCCTGATATACAGTACGAAAGATTTTAATTTGTATATGGCCCATATCACTTGGCCTAGATTATCATCACATTAACTAGATATTTAGATGGTTTTTGAAAATAATCCTATACTAGAAATTTATCTTGGCGCGATAAAAACTTACGTAATAGAAAAAAATGTTTATTGGTAAAAACAATGTGTAGTATAAAATGAAATAAAAAGAATTTGTATCTCATGTGATCCGCGTTAAACGCGGAGTTTAAATTTGAAGTATATATAGAAAATATATTGTATTTTGGTTTTATAATGTTTTATTTACAAAAATTTATTACTATTACTATTTTAATATTTATCATCGAAAAATATTATCATTGCCATTTCGATGTTGAATATTTACCATTACGTATAATTTACTATTTATCATTAAAAACAATAACTATATTGTGTTTTGAAACCATGATATGACTCGTTTAACAATGAAAAGTATGTCAATCCGGTCTCTATTTGTCATAAAACTTGGACTATTATAACCTCGGATAAATCCACTGAATTTTCGGGGGCTCGAGTCAATTTTGTGTTCAAGTTTTGTCATTAGACATGAACTTTGATGTTTAATACAATTTTACAAAATAATATTGTTATTTATAAATGAATCATATGTTTTATCATTCTTTTGTGCGAGAATATAACATACAATTATTAGGAAAATTATAAAATTGTGTTTTTCATTGGCTTTTTATATATTTTAAACATATTTTCTATGAAGGTTTAATCACTCTTTCATGTCTAAACTTATCCAAAAATTCTTTGCTCAAATTTTAGGAACCGGTGGTTCAACCGATGAGTCGGGTAAATTATGTGTTCAAGTTTGGGCATTTGACATGAATTTTGATGTTAAATACAATTTTACAAAATAATATTTAACTTCCTAGAATATAATATTTAAATAGAATATAATATTTAAATATTAAGAGATCTATTAGAAATTATAAAATTGTATTTCTTATGATTTTTTTAATATTATATTTTATGGGTTTTTCAACATTTTTAATATTATCCGTTTATTATGTCAATTTAAGTTATTTTGTGTTAAATTTGGGCTTTTGTTTTGGGTTTTATGTTGTGGACTTTTATGAATTTTTAATAATGTGGGACCAGAAATGCTCAGGTGATGACACGTGTAATTTTTGAAAGATTTTCTCTCTCCGTCTCTTGTATTAATAATATAAGATATACTAATTGAGAAACATTAGTGAGTTATTTAAGGAAAAAAAACACGTGTCGCGATAACATCGTTTTTCACTAAACGGGCCTAAATTTTTTTTAATTGGCCTGTTAACAACTAATGTTTTATAATTTGAAAGCCCACAAATAATGGGATCTAAATCATTCTCATATATAAAACCTGATTCACCTAAAAATAACATTTTCTAGGGTTTCTAGAAATCTCGAGCGCCTCCTCAAAAAATGGTATCCTTCTTCTTTTTCGTTCTCTTTTGATAATATTCATTAATTAATCGATATTGATGTATGATAATAAGCTTATCTCTGTGTTCTGATGATATTTTAGTGAAACTCTCTATTGATTGTGATTTTGTGTTTTGAATCTCTTCTTCTTTTTCTTACAATAACAGGCGAAGAGAACGAAGAAGGTAGGAATCGTTGGCAAGTACGGTAAGTTCCAATATTCTTCTTTATAAATAAGCTCTACATAAAAGTGCATTTTTGAAAAATAAGATAGTCATATCATAAACAAAGTTTTGTTTTGTAATCATTAATCGTTATTTATTTCATCTATGTTTGTGACGTGTTACGATATATTACAAAAAGTGCATTTATGCATATTTCATAGTCATTTTTTGACAAAATTATATAGTTATTATATCATAAAGGGACTTTTGTTTTGTAATCATAAAGGAAGTTTTGTTTTGATTTTCGCACGTACGCGATATGGTGCGAGTATCAGAAAGTAGATTAAGAAGATGGAAGTGAGTCAACACAGCAAGTACTTTGTGAGTTCCGTGGCAAGGTAAATTCCATAAAACCATCTAAAAGTTTTTATGTCAGAAATACCACAAAATGTTTTTATTCCACAAATACAAAAAAGTACGACACTTTAGATTTTCTTTTTTTGGCTCAATATTTAATGTTTTAGGTAAGTTTTAAAGGTGTAGTGTTTAGTTTTAGATTATAGTTTCAAAGGTTTAAATCTAATTTAAGTTTTGTTGTACTTTTGACACTTGCAGTGGTATTTGTAAAACTTTTGAAATGTTATATATGAATCACATTTTATTAGAAAATCATGATCTAAACAATAGTTGTTATAACAATGGTGTATTGTTAATTATTTAAATGTATATTTTGTAGTATGGAGTAAAGAGAAAGGTTGTTGGTATTTGGGGATGCAAAGATTGTGGCAAAGTTAAAGTTGGTGGTGCCTACACTATGAAGTAAGTTTATGTATTCTTTTAATTTTATGGTATTTATGAATTTGATTATCTCTTGCTAATGATTTTGTTTATACTATTAATTGAGGAATTGTCTTTTGGTTTTTGTAGCACTGCAAAATGATTTTGTTTATACTATTAATTGAGGAATTGTCTTTTGGTTTTTGTAGCAGTGCAAGAATCATCATAAGGAGGTTGAGGGAACATAATGAAGGTTAATTAATCTTTTTTTTAATTAATTTTTTTTAAAAGATTTTGTTTAATTTTAAACACTAAGATTGTTGTTTTTGAATAGGAAGACTTTATTATTATATTATTATGCAGTGAAACAGTTTTTAATATTCGATGTTGAATTGTTTTCCAAAGTTTTATTACTAGAATTATAATAGTTTTTGTCAAATTCGGAAATTTTGAATTTTTTAGAGAGGAATTCACAAAAATACACATTTTCAACCTCTGCTTCACAAATAACCTAATAACACGACCTATTTTTTCTCTAAACTTAATAAAATAACACAACCTCCTTTTTTATGGCAGCCGATTTTCATCCTTTTTTAAAAAAAACTTGGTAAAGAAGCAAAATTAAATGCTTAGAAACTTATATAGCAACTCAAATATACAAAAGATATTTATGGTTTCCTTATTGATTTTGCAGAATATTTTCGACATTCCATATATGTCTCTTCCTTTTTTATGGCAACCGATTTTCATCCTTTTTAAAAAAAAACTTGGTAAAGAAGCAAAATTAAATGCTTAAAGACTTATATATCAACTCAAATATACAAAGAATATTTATGGTTTTCTTATTGATTTTGCAGAATATTTTTGACATTCCATATATATTTCTTTCTTTTATACTTAGAACATTCCATATATGTCTCTTCCTTTTTTATGGCAGCCGATTTTCATCTTTTTTATAAAAAAAAACTTGGTAAAAAAGCAAAATTAAATGCTTAGAAACTTATATAACAACTCAAACATACAAAAGAATATTTATGGTTTCCTTATTGATTTTGTAGAATATTTTCGACATTCCATATATGTCTCTTTCTGAATTAAGGTAAACCCTAAATTATACTCTGTATATAAATGGGTGAATTAGACAATAGAGAAAAATTGGTCTGTTAACAACTAATGTTTTGTCGTCTAAACTCAGGAAGTTGTAATAACCATATTTAGAGTTTTCATTTGGTCTTGTTTTTTCTGTTTTCTCTTTTTTTATTCAAATTATATTACGTTTTTTTTTTTTGAAGTTGTAAAGACAATTTAATTGTCATTTCGATATTAGACAAGCAATTAAACTGAAATTATATTTATTTTATGATGGTATTTTATTAACAAGATACACATTTTCGCTTATTTTAAAAATATTAACCCCGCGTTTGGCGCGAGTCAGAATCTAGTATAAGCTTAAAGAACAAAATTAATAAATAACTTTGTAAAACAATTAAAAATATTAACAAGCAGCCCGTATAGCAAAACATTTTCTCCAGAACCCCTATCTCTATACTTTTAATCTAAATGACACTATTTTATTTTTTTACTTTTTTTAATTTTATAGGCCACAAAAAAAATTATTTTTAAAATATGAAAACGACAATATTTTATATTTAGTTTTAAGAATTTTATAAAAATATTTCAAAAATCAAAAAACAAATTTAAAATGTTTTTTCGAAAATCATCCAAATATGATTATAAATTCGATTTTTTCAAAAATTTAAAGGTTTAGAAACTAAAATCTTACCATTTGGGTTCGCAAACCCTAAACCAAAACCCCTAAATTAGTTTAGGGTTTAGATTTGTCAATTTTCGGTATTTTTATTTTTTTTTAATTAAAAAAATAAAAAGGGGCATAAGAGATTTTTGAGGGTATAAGAGATTTGAAGTACAAAAAATAAGAGCATTACAAAAGTTGCCTCTTTTTCTTATTCGGGAAAATTCCTTATTAATACATTTATACTAGGTGCGGACCCGCGCTAAACGCGGGGCAAAGTTTCATTATCCTTAATAATATAATTAGATTCATATATAATAAAAAAATTATTTCATGTTTTAAATTAATCTTAGAAAATAAATAAATATTGTATAACGAAAACAATTTATTTTAGATATAAATATATACTTACTTAACTATAAATATAAATCTATGTTTACGAAAAATTATTCAAACTTTATATATAGGGAGAATTACAAAACTACACCATTTGAATTACATTTCACAAAACTACATCATTTCAAAATTATTTCACAAAACTACACCTAAACACTCAAAATTAAATCTAAATAAACCCTACCCACACAATTTTATCCCCTTAATACTATACCCTAAACACTAATTAGCGAACCCAAATGAAAATATTTTAATTTTGGTAATTTTTTAAAGGGTAAATCAAGTTTTTAAAATTTTGAAAAAGTGTAAATTTGTGAAAATATTGAATTAGGTGTAGTTTTGTGAAGGGAGGGTTGAAAGGGTGTAGTTTTGTGAATTTCTCTTATATTTTTTTTTTTTTTTTTTGTCAACGTTTGGGCCACAAATGGCCGACCCATTAGCCAATCCTACACAAACGTAGGCGCGGAGAATCGATCCCGGGTGGAGTGGTGCTACCTGTCTCTTGTGGACTTATGACTGCCACTAGACCAAGGTCACTTCCCGTGAATTTCTCTTATATATATCACAATATTCACATATATATACCAATACCACAATGAAAAGATACAAAAATATTAAAAAATGTGATAGTCGTTGGAATTTTCTGAAAATAATTAGAAGAACTTGAAACGTTATAACATACCTTATTTCATAAAATATTTTTATCATCGCATAAATAAAAGAGGAATTCACAAAACTACACCCTTTCAACCCCTTCTTCACAAAACTACACCTAATTTAATATTTTCACATATTTACACCCTTTCAAAATTTTAAAAGCTTGATTTAACCTTTAAAAAATTACCAAAATTAAAAAAATTTCATTTGGGTTCGTTAATTAGTGTTTAGGGTATAGTATTAAGGGGGTATGATTGTTTGGGTAGAGTTTATTTAGATTTAATTTTGAGTGTTTAGGTGTAGTTTTTTGAAGTATTTTTGAAATGGTGTAGTTTTGTGAAATGTAATTCAAATGGTGTAGTTTTGTGATTCTCCCTAAATAAAACATAATTAATTTTAAAAAGTATGATATTTTTTATATTAAGGTAATAAAGTTAGACACCCAAATATAGACACATGATAAAAATATTTTGTAGATTTAGAGACACAAAACGAAATAAAATTGTTAAAATTAATTTATTAAAAACAAATCAATATTAATATATTTGACTACAATATTTGATCGATAAGAAAACAAAAAACCCAACAATATTTCTATACACAAAAACTAAATAATATATCCGAAATTATCTATAAAAAATAAAATAAAATAAAATAAAATTGAAGACAAAAAGTTATTCAAAAATGTAAGGGTAAAAAGGCAAAATAAATAAAATATAAGGACATAAACGCAAAAAATTATGTATGTGGATGATTGGGTGGCCTATGTCAAATATATATTCCAATAATGAACCTAAAATATATAAAAAATTGTGTATTGTCGATTTTTACAATACGTAGATGCTAGATAGACCTAAAATATTTTTTATATGGATTCTTTTATTAGTATTGATAGATTAGTAAAATATATTAAAATTGGATGAGAAAATTAGTTCAAAGTATAAGGAATAATACGCAAAAAATAAAAAATATCATAAAACCTCTCTCGTCGCGACACGTAGGCGTTTTGTCTTCTCTTTTAATAATATAGATAAACACGGGATAAAAATATTTCGTAGATCTAGAGACACAAAACGAAATAAATATGTTAAAATTAATTTCTTTAAAACAAAGCAATATTAATATCTTTGACTACAATATTTGATCGATAAGAAAACAAAAAACCCAATAATCCTATATATATTAATTGAGAAGATACTTTTGAGAATTTGAATGAAAATTCAAAAAACACATAAAATATGAATTCAAAAAACCCATAAAATATGAATTCTAAAATCCCACAAATTGACAAAAGAAAAAAAATGAAAAAGTCTCACATTGATTATGAAAACTACATGTTAGTTGAAACACTACCTATAAATAAGTCATCCGTGTTTGAAGAATTAAATGAGTTTAGTAAAATCAATGATTTGTAAAATTTGTTTTAACACACAACAACTTAAAATTTTCAAAAATAAATTTGCATTGTACCGATTTGAGGGATTAATTGGTTGAAAACGGGTTAAAAATTATTCAAATTTGTTCAAGAATTTATCCCGACAATTTGACCAAGATTGCAACAGTTTAACACTGAATAAACGAATATTTTTTTATAAGGAAAAAACTTATGATGCCGCTATTATTCTATGAAATTTATTAATGACATTTTTGAAAATTACCCTAATAAATAATAAAAATGTTTAAAATTAATTTCCAATTTATATTAAATAAATTTATATGCCAAAAATTATAAAAATATATATGTAGATTTCTATGTAATATATGTATATACTTATAAATTTTTGACCCGCGCCAAGCGCGGGGCAAAAAATATAGTATTTCTATAAACAAAAACTAAATAATATATCTGAAATTATCTATAAAAAAATAAAATAAAATCGAAGACAAAAAGTTATTCAAAAATATAAGGGTAAAAACGCAAAATAAATAAAATATAAGGACATAAATGCAAAAAATTATGTATGTGTATGATTGGGTGGCCTATGTAAATATATATTCAAATAATGGGCCTAAAATATATTTAAAATTGTGTATTGTCGATTTTTACAATACGTAGATGATAGATAGATCTAAAATATATTTTATTTGGATTCTTTTAATAGTATAGATTGATTAGTAAAATATATTAAAATTGGATGAGAAAATTAGTTCAAAGTATAAGGACTAAAACGCAAAAAATAAAAAATATCATAAAACCTCTCTCGTCGCGACACGTAGACGTTTTGTCTTTTAATTTAATAGTATAGATAATCTTATATAAGATAGAATGTTTTAATAACTTCCCCTCTCAAACCAACAAATGTCATTCCATTGTTTTGACATATGTTCCATTTTAATTCATTTCAACCAAAACTTTGTTTTACTTATTTAAATGAATCAAAAATAAATGTCACTTATTTTTCATATTTCTTTTATTTTAATATATATGATTCACTTGACTTTAATATAATATTTGATTTTGGATTTTATATATAACATTCAAGCAAGGGGATCGTATTCCACTAGCTAGCACCACCGCTCCTAGATCATTGTTTGGAAGATTGGACATAATCGAAACAAAGAACGATCGATGTTAACACTAATAAGTTAAGGTTAGAACAAGTTTTCAAAAAGAAATTCTCTTTTCCAAATTTGTGAGCACATAAACCCTAAAGAAGAAGCTGGGTGGGTCAATCATGGGCTTTAGATTCATCTAGTGGGCTCTAAACGTGGACCAAGACCTAAGAAGAACTTATTGGGCCGATAGTTGTATTTTATTATCTTATCCTATCCTATATATATTAATTAAGGAACATAACTTGAATATATAAGGTAAGAAAACACATGTCCTAACTACATCAATTTGAAATTTTATGTTAATTGAATTCGTATGGGTCAGAAAATCCAAAACCATCTCTTTTAACAAAACGAAATCCTATATATGTTAATTGAAATTTGAAAACTGAAGTTTAAAGCCCATAAAATTTAAATAAAAAAGCTCATAAAATTTGAATTTAAAATGATTAATGTTAACTTAAATTTTAAATCCCATTAATTTTTTGATAACAAAATAATATATAATGTAAAAGATTTCACATTAGTAATGAAAACTACATATTAGTTGAAAACTACTTATAAATAAGTCATTTGTGTTTCGAGAATTAAATAAATTTCGTAAAGTTATTAAATTGCTCCATCATAATGGGTATTGAACTGATTTGAGTTGATTAATCGATTAAAAATCGGTCAAACTCAATCAACGATTTCCTAACGATTTGATCAAAATTGCACGGTTCAACACTGAATAGCAAATAAACGATCGTTTAATCATCAATGCCACCGCGTTTTAGAAAAAAACAAAACCTACACAAAATAAGAAAAAAGTTAATTATATAAATAAAATGAATAATAATGGTAATAGAAATATCAACCATTTTTAATAAGAAAAAAACTTATGATGTCATTAATGTTTTAAAAAAAAGACTTAATGATATTTATGAGAAATACACTAATAATAAATAATAAAAAGAGTTCGAAAACAATTTCAAATTTATTTTAAATAATATAATAGGCCAAAAATTAAAAATACATATATATTTTCTATATATTAAATATTTATAAATTATAACTTTGCCCTTGACGCGGGTCAAAAAATTACGACATCGTAGTTTTCAGACCTTGCTGCAAAATAAATATGGCCAGCTTAGATAACAACACACAAAATCATAGGACAAGAGAAGATGAAGAGGACCTTTAGCCAAAGCAAAGACACTTTGTCTGCTTGGTTTGCTTGACGAATCCTCCTCCTCCTCCTCACTTGACTCCTCAAACATGAATTTCTTCCCTGCAAAACACAACATACACAGAAACATGGGACAAGAGAAGATGAAGAGGACCTTTAGCCATAGCAAAGACATTCGGTTTGCTTGTAACTATGTTTGAATCCTCGACGCTTGGTTCTATGTTTGAGTGACCTCTAACTTGTTTATCCTCATCATCAGCATATGAAATTGCAGCTATATCATGCTCATCCCCTAAATCTTCATTACCTTCTACCTGAAATTTCAAACATTGAGATAACATACAATGCAACATTAAGTTAGTCAATAATATGGAACAAACAAATCCTCAAGTGAGTCAATACTACATACTAAATTGTGTAAAATATTTTTTTTGCCCAAAATATGCACCTCAATTTTTTATGCTCTAATCTACCTCTTATTTTGCTTGTCCCCTAGGTTGTCTTGATTTCCCGTCCGATGTTGATTCTCCCTTTTAAAAAATTGAGTCATTGTTCTGTCTAGATGGAGTTTGCTTAGCGAAATTTCTTATACGATGAAGATATTTGATTATTTTCATACAAATACTTGAATATCTTTTTATTCTATAATTTAATAATTGCAGTCATAATAATGATAGTTAAGTAGTGTGAAATATGAATTGAATTGTGAGATGTGAGACACAAAATCACAATGTGTGGTTGGTAACTTGGTATGTTTCCGACGCGTCTTTCCTATTTCACTCTAAGAATAAATGAATTGAGTGGATGTTGTAACAAAATATACCATGTTTTTTATCTAATAATCAAATTGGGTTTTTTGCTTTTGAATTTGCAATTATGATAAACTTTCACTCTATTTTTTGCTCAGCATGATTCATGACCAAAACCGTTTTGTCAATTTTTTTCCCCTCCTATTACCGAATTTTCATTTTGATCAATATAAATTTTAATTAAAGCTTTTTTAAAAGTTCATATAACTCTTTATTTCCTTGTTGATGTTTGTGTTCAATATAGCTACTGATCTAGGTCAATTTTTTTTTGTTTATGAGGATCAAATTTGATTAAAGTATATATATTTTATAAATACTCCTAACATACGACATATTAAAATGGTTACTCATCGACAAATTGAACCTTATCAACATGCCCAACACACAAGTTCGCAAACATAATACTAGCTTCTAACAGTTACTCATTCATTATGTATAATCTACAAATAATAAATAATCAAATACTCTTCTTTCGGATTCTGATGAAATATTCTACTTATTCTTTTAAAAACCCTTCATTTTTATTCTTCTTTGAATGAGACAACGAAGACATGGCTTTCGCACATGCAACTCTTCTCACCATAACCTCCCACTTCGTGTTCTCCACCATTTTCTTCCCATTCTCTCATTTCTTCTTAAATTGCCTAATCAAATAATTTATAAAATGACAACAAATTTAGAATTGTAATTAATGTCCTATAAATATCTTATATAAAAACAAAAAATGTTTTCAACCATCAAAAACAAGTAGGTCTCCACTCACTCCCACAAATCACATTATTATTATTCGCGCCGAAAGTAAACTAAAAAAAACACGAAAGATTTAGAATATAATGTCGGTTCTTTCTTACCTACAAAGTGGGACCCGACAAGCTTCAGATTGGACACAAATCTAAGAATGAAGTCTAAGTAGTTGAATCATTCTTTTGCAATGCAAACAACCTCAGTTGTGACGAATTAAAAGTTGTAGTCCGTAACATGTTGAAAACGCACCACACGGTCCGGTCTTTATTTCGTATGTTGACTTCTTGTCATTGTTGTTGTCTAAGTTTGTCGCTGGTCCGACCAATGTACAACCTTCGGTACATATATGTTCTATACATTCCATGGCTTCACTCAATTGCATATAAAGATTCTATTCTTTTACATGTCTCCTTCTTCTTTTCTTCCTCTACAAGAAATCAACAAAAAAACCTAAAAAACAGAGCTTCTCAAAAAAACTAAACAGAGGTAGAAACTAGCATTTATACCGATTCAACGGCGTCGATGAATTGAAGAATGTCGAGTTCAAGAAAGGGATCGTGTTCTTGAAAAAACTTATATCCTTCTGTTTGTTCAACGGTTTTGAACTTGGAGTGAATCACACGCAAACACTTGAGAGTTAGGTCAGGTGCATCGAAGAGCCGAGCTAGCTGGAGAATATCAACTACGGTCTCACCGTTACTCTCTCGGCTAGGTCTTTTGTGCACCGTTGCTTTAGCTTAGTGACCATGTACACGTGTTATAATGCGAGTAGATGGATTACGTATTTCTCCATCTCCTTCTCCGTTACACTGTTAAAAAAAAAATTAGACATAAAGGGTATTTTAGTCATTTATGTTGCTGTTGATTTTTTCAGATTTGATGTTTCTTTTGTTTCACGCGTTGTCTCGATTATAAATCAGAAGTAAATCAAATACAATCTGGTTCTGATTTTTTTAAATGTAGGAATGTTGAATTTGGTCAAACTTTTGAAAAGTATTTCACGAGGATGTTTTTTTAGTTGATTCAATGTATTTAATCAACTATTGTTTGTATTACAAAATTTTAAAGTTTCAGACATTTTTGGAGATTTAATAACAAATATAGTGCTAAATATACCCCAAATCGTGAATTAAAATAAAATTTGAAACAATTAAATGTTGACGAACCTGTGAGAATAAAAGAATCTGATAAAGAACCGAAACGGCGTCGCATGGAACGTCGAGAATATTAATGACTCTCTTCGATGATCCGACGTGTCTTTTCGTCGACTTTTCGATGATGTTCGCAAATATGGTGCCCTCTCTGAGTTTCGAACTGTGGTGCATTGGAACAAATTAAGTACACGCAAACCACTACGCTATGACAGACTTTGTGTTTTGATGCCTTTTATCTGTTAATAAAAATGGTGTCGGAAGCCCTTGCTTTGCCAGCTTCCCATCAGGGTCGACAATGTCGGTGAAGCGGAAGCCTACATTAATCCATTTTTAAACAAAACAAAAAATTAGCACACAAAAAAATAGAACTATATAGGAAAAAAACGAAACTGATCGGACATATTACAAGAGCAGAAGACTGTGTCGGAATCTGACGGCGATTGGAAGTGATAATCTCAACATATGTTTCTACCACATCGTAAGAAATCTTATCGGCGATTTGTGAAACGCCGTGGTTGACAGTGGCGGTTATTGCCACCGTGACTTGAGGACAACTTTCGTTTCAAGAGATAAAGAAAGAGAGATTGATTTGTATTTTTTTTTTTTTGTGTGGAGGGTTTTAATTGATGTGGAGAATCTTCCAGGTTGCATCTCTGTATTTTATAGACAGTAAAGCCTGCTCTTTTTGTTATTATTCACATGTGGCAATTTTTAATAGAAAACAAAATATTATTGCTGTCAAAATATCATAAACCAAAATGAAATCGGAAATTAATTAACTATCATAAGGCCATGTTGATTTTTGTATCAACTGACTATATAAACTAATTAATTAGATTCATACAACTACGCGTATCTACATAAAAACGCCGTAACATGATATAACGACATGATCTAACCTATCATTAGCAATATATTATGTTGTTAATTGGACTTTTTATACACCATTCTTTGTCTACTCTAATTATATTCCCAATAGGTCAACATTATCATTTTGTTTTTAATTTCCATTTCTTTTTTTTCTCAGCAATTTCCACTGTCTAAAAGTGACTTTATTAATATTGTTTTTGTGAAATTTTACTTGAAGACATTGACAATAAAACAAATTTTACTTTTATTGCCATGTAGGATGTTTATGTTTTTTTTAATTGATCCTATATGAAAATGTCGTAAAGCCGGTCAAAGACTTGAGAAAGGCTGGTTATTGAAGGAAACCGACCCTTGCCTCTTTTCAAGAGCCACCTCTTGTCTACGTGGCATTTAATCCTAATCCACTCCCAAACCCTCTTGTCTGTCAACTTGTCGTACTCCTATTTATACATTATTTTTTTTGTTAAAGAGTTTTCTATTGAAAATATAAGACTTAGTCCGGATTTAGGCCCATTTACAATCCCAATTGGGCCCGATCCATTACACAATTTACCAACCCAAAATCAATAACTCTAAACCGAACCAGTTATAATCATACCGAAATTAACCGGATACAACATTTAACCTAATGCTAGGGAAGAAAACCTTCCGTAGCCGTCATCCCTGAGACCGCGGATCTCACCGGAATTTACGACTTCCGGCGACCGGGATGGCGTGATTCGAACAAAGGCCAACACACGTCCGTTAGCCATTTGCCACAAGTAGTCGATTTGAGGAGGAGCAGATTTACACTCACCATCTAATCCTCACCTTCGTTGTCATCCGAGACCACCGTAAAGCTTCTTCTCCTCGATTCTTCCGCCGTTGTTTAGAGCTACGGAGTTGGTGGTTGTTGTGTTGGATCGCGGATGAAGAACGATGAGCCATGGAGTCCCCTTCGCCGCCGGATTCGCCGGAGGACTCCTCAACGCGGTGCACGAAATCGTGCTCAGAAGAAAGAGAAGATGCTCTTCAACCCTCAACCTCTTACTTTGAATCTCAGATCTAAAAATCCTAGAGAGAAAAGAAAGAGGAGAGAGAGAAGAGAGAGGTAATCCTATTTATACATTGTTGTCATTGGATTTGGTTAATTTTGCTAAATTAATCATATGATGCCTTTAAGGTTAAATAATTATATGATGCCTTTAAGGTTAATCATAAGTTAATTTTGTTAAGGTTAAATTAATCATATGATGCCTTTAAGGTTAATCATAAGTTAATTTTGTTAAGGTTAAATATTCACAAATGCCTTTTAAGAAAACGAAACATCAAAATCAAAAACTTGTGGATAAGTTGCCACAAGTGAAAAAGTGTTATATAATCTATTAGATTTGATGATTTCATGTAATTAAAATTCAATATTAGGATCTAGAAATTAAAGTAACTTTAAGTATTCACAAATTGATGTGCATGTTGCTATACTCTGATCTTACCCTTAGAGTTTTGACTTTAGATATACATTTATATTTCCCAAGTATAACCAACAATGTACTCATAATATATATTAGTTAAATAAGATACAATTGTCATTAAACTTGGTTACAATAATTTACAAATATGTGGTACTTAAGCAAAGCTTTGTTGGATTTGTTGGATAATAGGAGGGAGAATAGTTTGATAAGCTCTCTCCGAAGGGTGTGCAACGTCCCAAAACACATGTCTTGATGCATCCATGCACGGTACCGGAGCCGTCGGTGAACAACAACATGGCGTAGTCGGCGATGTGAATCCTGAAATTAGACACAAAAAACTATAATATAAGATCATGAAAATATGATCATATGATTTCATGTAAATTAAAAAAAATATTTATCACTTACCATATCTTAGAGGGTTCTTGATAAGTTCAAGAAGAGGATTATACATATCAATGTAGGTCAAACGAGAACCGGGCAACATTGAATTGAGATTGTTGACTTCGGTGGCTAGCTTTCTGTTAAAGAGTCTAGCCACTGCGTTTGCTGGTTCAAGACATGACCCTCCAAGCGTATTGCTTGCTCCTGGTAAGCAACCTAATGGTAACGTTCCCATAACAGCGAATTTTCTTGCACCCAAACTATATAACTCCTACATAAATAATATTGTTATTTTTTATATATAGTAACAAATCAAAGTTATACTAAGTATTTTTCAAAATTTAATATACACCTTTATGAATGATTCAGTCCAAGAAATCAACATGTTAGTGTAAGAGAAGACAGTGTAACGAGTGTTTCTTGCTAGGTTTGTGAAATATGTGATGGCAATATCGTTATTACCAGCAGAAATTACAAAAACTGCATTAGAGATGATTTGTCTTGTTTTCTCTTCATCTCCTGTTATGCTATTTAACTGTGCTATGTATGTTTTAAAGTCTTTTAACTGGTCTGGTACCCAAATAACTCCCTAATTCAAAAAATAATAAATATGAATTGATTAGCCAAAAAACTATTATAAGATGAACATTATGTTAATTATATTTTAGTTACTTGGATTCTTGCGGTCATTGGATCTAAACCGGAACCACCAGAAGCAAAACTAACACCGGTCAACATATCATTAGCCTGAAGATATGGACCACGAAAAGCCGGTACAATGTTCTTTATTCCCAAACCTTCGGCTACATGCATAATATTTTCACACATTATGTATTAAAAAAGGTGAAAATTATAATTATTATTATTGTAAAAATTAAACAAATACCAATTAAATCTGTAGGGATTCTTCCATTGCCAAATCTTCCTGTGGCTCTCCGAGTTATAAAATCTCTACCGTACGGATAGAAATTAACTTTGGTTATAGTCCTTAGATTATTGTTATTACCGGTATCGAGTATTGAATCTCCAAATGCTATAACCGCTGGTATATATCCGGCTTTAACGTTAAAAAACGATATAGTAGAGATTAATACTACTATTATGGTTTGTATACGTTGATAACCCATTTCAATAATGTATATTTTATTTTCCTCTCAATTTCAATATGTATGTTTCGGGATTTGTGATGATGGAATTGAGATTTAAAAGTACTTATTTATAAGGGAGAATCACAAAACTACACCATTTGAATTACATTTCACAAAACTACACCATTTCAAAAATAATTCACAAAACTACACCTAAACACTCAAAATTAAATCCAAATAAATCTTACCCACACAATCTTACCCCATTAATACTATACCCTAAACACTAATTAGCGAACCCAAATGAAAAGATTTTAATTTTGGTAATTTTTAATAGGGTAAATAAAGTTTTAAAATTTTTGAAAGGGTGTAGTTTTGTGAAAAAATTTAATTGGGTGTAGTTTTGTGAAGGAGGGATTGAAAGGGTGTAGTTTTGTGAATTCCTCTATTTATAAAGCCCAGTAATTTATTAACGGTAATAGCTGTTATGGTTTATTTGTTTTTTTTTGTTATGAATGGGCTATTTTAAAAGGTCCATCGTATTGAATTTTATCTATTAGGGTTTGTTTTTGAATTTTTGACCTACGTTACAACTTACATGGAATTGTGGAATCGTATATTTTTACAAAAATAGGAAACGGGTACGTCTTGGAAGCGTGTATATATTTATATAAAATTGTATATATAATTATATATCACACTATATTAAAAAAAACTTTAAATTAATAAGAATTAAATAAGTTTATAAAAGAGAAATTAACAAGACCGCACCAAAACGCTCATTGCTTTATAACTTTACACTTAATTAAAAATTTTCACAAAACTACAACTCCTTATTCCGAAAAAGATAACTCTGCCCTCATTTAATTAGGGCACTCTTTTTACCCTAATTCCCGGGAATTGAAACAGTCTGCTCAGCCCGGTCTCTTATCTCTGCCAGACAGGGTAAAAACTCCTGAGAAGCTGGGACGGTGGGACAGAGTGGATAGTGCAAGATGCAAAGGACAAAATAATGAAACTCCTTGAAGAATACGAAACAGGAGGAGTAACATCAGACGCTTGTCAATGTATCTGGGATCTAGGGATGCCATTTTTTAACCACGAGGTGGTGAAGAAAGCTTTGGTGATGGCGATGGAGAAGAAGAATGATAGGCTACTGAATCTGCTTGAGACAACTAACCAAATGACAAAAGGATTTGGTCGTGTTAAAGACAACCTCGACGACTTGTCGCTTGATATACCAAACGCGAAAGAGAAGTTCGAGTTGTATGTTGGCCATGCCATGGATAATGGTTGGATCCTTCCTGAGTTTGGAGTTTTCTGCAACTAAGTAATAAGTGAGTGAGACATTGTGAGAGTGATGAGAGTAATGAGTGAGTGAATCTCTATCAGTTTACTATGTTTGTGTAATTTTACTACTATATTTTCCTCTCTCTTTATATATTATGATATATATATATATATATATATATATATATATATATATATATATATGTGTTTTATGTATGGATTTGGTTGGTTTGTAAAAAAGAAGAAGAAAAGTTTAATAATCAGGTAATCATAATACCTTAGTAACGAAACAACGATTAACGACAAGTAATTAATTCATATATCCTGAAGAAATATGTAACAAGATTTTACATAAGAAACTATTTGTAAAAAAAATAGAAACCGAAGTATCCAATATCAATTTTTTACTTTCTGTTGAGTGGACAAGTAATTAAAGAGGGTTGTATTTGCAAATTCTCAAATATCAATTAATATGTGAACATATCAGTTATTACACTTTTGGCACATAATTTCAATTCGAAAAGACAAAACTACCCCCACAACTTTTGATTTGATCTTCTTCTACCATATAGTTACTAGGAAAAGATCCGCGCGTTGCGCCGGGTAGTGATATAAAAGTATATCGTTGTACATACAATAACTGATTTTTAAAGGATAAACGTAATTTGTTTTAAATTGATTACTCAAATATTTTGAGAATTTCATTACACTTTTTGTTTCTATTTTTTAATTTTTTTGTTTCTTTTTTTTGGAAAACTCTTTTTAGCTAACATGTGTATAAAATACATTTTTATCAAATTATAATTATGTAAATATTTATTATTATTATTATTATTATTCCTTGCAAAAGTATAAGTTATTAGTATTGGTTATTATATTTAACAATGTAGGAAAAATTTAATATATTAAACATTTTGTAAAATCATAAGCTTTTCGACCTTTGAACCATCAAAAACTTTGTCATAAAAAATCATCATAAACTTTTCGACTTTTTGAACTACAAAATTTTCACGAAAAAATTGAAGTAGTTAACATCTCAAGAAACAATAGAATACCTTCAAAAGAGAAGATTATCAACCTCTAAACACTTTTAAAAAACTTTAAAGAGAAAATACTATACTAACATAATTTTTACAACACATGAACTAATTAATATTCGTAAAATAAAATATTTAAATTATTTATTTGCATGATACTAATACAAGAATTAGAAAGTAACATGTATTTATGAATTCCAAGTTACAAAAGTGATTGATGATTTATTAAAATTCTTTGATTAATTATTATGTGGTCCATAACATTACCGTTACTTCAAATTTAGTGGTTATACAATTGAGTTATAAAATTTTTGTTTGACCAAAACTTAATTATTTTTATCATAGAATTATTATTTTGTTGGGCCAAAATTTTTTAGCTTATTTTTTGTTTATTGAAAAATAGTAACATTTATTTATTTCTTTTTTATCACGAATAATTAGTTTTATTTTTACTTTTATTAGAAAATGAGTATCTAAGTTTTATGACTTCAAACCAATATTTATTTAAAATTTCAAATGTATATCAAAATGAGAAAAATGACTTTCTTATATAGCATCACTTTTAATTTTGTTGAATTACGATTTATATGAGAAATTTTGTTGAAATTTAAGAAGAACTTTGAGGCATGTGCATAGCGCTGGACAATCGGCAATAACCGAATAAACCGAACCGAAAGGACCGATTTATTCGGTTATCGGAGCCGAATTTAACATAAGAAGCAAACCGTTCGGCAAAATTATTTAAGAAATTCGGTTCTCGGTTCGGTTCGGTTCGGTAATCGGACCGAAATAAACCGATGCTATATATTCTCATTAACTTGTTTAGAGAAAGTAATAACCCTAATCCCCTATTCGTTTCCGACATTTCTCTCCCAAACACGAAACGGCGATTCCGACTGTTTGCTCATCTTCTTCCACAAACATAATCTTTGTTTGCTCATCGAATCTTCGTCTTCTTCTTCGATCAAATTGTGTTCTCTCAATTGGTGCTACGAATCAAGGGTTTCGTGACTCTTGTTCTAAACCGCGACTGAGAAAGGTTCAAATTTCAAACTTGTTTAAACCATGTTTGAAACTATGTTTATTCTTCTATATGTGTTGTTTATATGTATGCTCTTGATTGTTTGAGTGATATAGTATATCATATGTATATGTGTGTTTGTGTATGTATGTATAAATGTCTTGTTTATTTGAATACGTGTGATATAGTATATCTTATGTATATGTGTATATGTGTATGTTCGTAATGTATATGTATTTGTGTATGCGTGTTTGTAATTTGTTTGCTTGTTTTTGTTTTGTATTATATGCTTGTTTGTGTCCTGTATTTTTGTTCTTGCTATATTTGTATAATTTGTTCTTATTTGTGTTTGTCTATATATATATATATATATATATATATATATATATATGTGTTTTATATGTGTTTAAGTGTAACTGTCTATGTAAGTATGTTGTTTGTGTTCTGATTTTCTCATGTTTTGTAGATATCTCAACACAACAACATGGAGGTTTTGCTATACACACAACAATGGTTGAGTTGCTCATATAAAGCAGAAGCACAAGTTGCAAATTTCGCACAAATGCTAGAAGAGGTAAGCTCTTTGAATCGCTAGATAAGTATAACAAAAAATTTAATTATGTTTTAGTGTCTAGTGTATTCTGTCTTTAACTCTGTTTCTTTTTTGTGTAGATTCTAAAAATTCAACTACAGGTACTCAATGATGACTCATAGTATTGACTAGGTAAATAGAAAAGATAAGTATATAGTAAGTATTTCAAGTTTTCATTGCTTATCATCATTGCTTAACCATGTGAGAATCAATTTATCATTGCTTATTATCAGTTTCGTTGCTTATTAGTATCAATTTTAGACTTTTAATAATTCGTTTTGTCATGTGAATTGTTTTAGTTTCTAGTGATATGATTTGTTTCGGTTGAAGTGTTTATACTTTAGTTTTTAACTTTTGGTTGTGTTTTATATCACTATATGCAGGTAGGAAGCTTCTCTTTTGATATATTTGAGTCGGATAAGCTCTTGTCTAGTGTTTTTTGTACTAGGACTTTGGTATAAGTTGATAATTTAGTAGCTTAATGTACTAACGTTCATATTTTACTCTGTTTTTAGATGGAATTCGGTTTATTTTTCGTATTTTACTCTGTTTTTAGATGACATTCGGTTTATTTTTCATATTTTACTCTGTTTTTAAGTTGAATTCGGTTTATTTACATATTTCACTCTGTTTAAGGTTAATTATAAGGGAATTCGGTTTAAATAAACCGAATTCCAAATAATTTCGGTTTATTTCGGATAAAATTAAAATCAAGATAACCGAACCGAATAAACCGAATACCGAACCGAATAAACCGAATACCGAACCGACCCGAACCGATTCGTAATTCGGTTCTATTCGGCTGATTTTTTCAATAAGCGAAAATCCTTAAAACCGAACAACCCGAACCGATTAAACCGTACTAACCGAACGCCCAACCCTACATATGCATACTATTTAATTGGAAGGTTATTAGTATTTGTTTATTATATTTAACATTGTAGGAAAAATTTAATATATTATACATTTTATATATGTTTAATGATATAAATCTTTAATACTATGAAAAAAATCATGAACAAAATATTCCTTCAAAATAGAAGATTATCAACCTCTAAATTCTCTTTTAAAAACTTAAATAGAAAATACTAGAGTAAAGCACTTTTTACTGCATGAAATAATTAATATTTGTAAAATAAAATACTTAAATCTAAAAGTGAAAAATTTGCATGACACTAATACAAGAATTATAAAGAAACATGTATTTACGAAGACTAAAGCCTTTTTCTTAGTTTTTGAAACTCCTCATAGTGTGATGCTTTTTTGACGTACCTAAAATCATAAAAATTCGAATCTTTTTGTGTTAGGCGCTCAAGAACACAAACCAAAAATATAACAAATAATGGAAGATGAAAGAATCATCCATATTTTTAAGTTTTGTTGTTTTCTTGAAGAAAGAAGATGTTAGAGTGAACACTATTTTTTTTGCTTGATTTTATACACATACTCAACTACTCACACATCATTGTGGTGGTAGTTACACAATTTTTTTTAAAAAAATTAATGTCAAATTGAAGATGAAAGTTATTGTTGGTCAATTTTATAAGAAATAAATATCATTTAACCAAAATTTATATTTATCTTGTTTTATTTAATTTATTTAATAACATAAATGTAATTAGTATTATGGAGGTTACAAAAATATTCTATTTTTAGAATATAGTGATTGTGAATTTTATTTTGTAACAAAAAGTATTCCAATTTCACAATTATTTTTTGTATAGAAGACAAATGTCATTTAGCAGTTTTTATATATAAAATAAAATCTAAAAATAATATTATATAAAAGTAATCGTAAATTTAATCATTTTATCAAACTAAAATAAAAATAGAAGATTATTTGACATTTATTTTTAATTTTTGAAAGTGGTAAAATATTAGTAATTTTATATATTATTTCAATTATGTGACTAATATGATATAATTAATTGTAAATTTATAATAAAATCTAAAATCAATAATATATGAAACTTATGAGGATAATTAATCTTAAATTAAAATATACATAGAAAATATTTTGGTATTTAGTTTTGATTATTGGAAAAAAGTAAAATCAAATTTGATTTGAAAAATTAATTAAAATGAAATGTTTTTATTAATCATAAATTAACCATTAAATTTTAAAAATACACATGTCATAAGAATAGGGAAACACATGTCACCACCACAAGAAAAGTTAAGAAAAACATTCAATCATATTATATAAGATACACAATAAATATAACATTTGAATTAATTTTATATTATTTTCTATATTTATTTTTCTCTTAGTTTAATTATTTTTGGTTTTATATAATTAATATGACGAGAATAAAACCATAGACTAAAAATCTTTCTAATAAATCTCTCATAGTCCAATATACTTTTCAAAAGACAATAATATATTTAGATTTGATAAAATATAGAAATTAATATATTTTATATTAAAATATAAGAAAAATTATCAAAAGAAAATAGTTGTTCCATGAAGAAATATTTTTGGTTACTTTTTTGAATACAAATATAAATTTAATAGAAAATTGTTAGTAGTTTGTTGTGAATTAATAGAAATGACAAGTGTCAAAAATATAGGAGACATTTGTCACCATTGCAATGAAAGTTACACAATTTAAAACATCCTAACTTATTATATAAGATTACACTTTAACTTTTGTTTGATCTTCTTTTGGGTGAAAATTAGGGCTCTCTCTAAAACCGTGATGTCGTTTTGAGTAAAATCATGAGCAAGCCCGAAGAAACTTCCGACACGAACCCCTCCAAATCCGATCCAAACCCTCCGTCTCGATCTTCCTCCGTCGCCGATCAGGCTCCGTCTGATCTCAACAACGTTTCCGAGAAGCTAAGTGATGATCTCAGGAATGTGAGCTTGGAGATGAGTGTGCCTTAGTATCTCTGAAAGAAACGGAGAGACGACACCGGGAGCTGAGAAGCACGAAGAAGAAGAACATAAAGCCATGTCATTGGTTTGTAGAAGGTGGATTATTAGTGTTTTGTCTTTGTTATTAGTAGTGTTTGTAAGAGCCGGCTAATTAGTATTTGCCTTGTATGTGTATGCTCTCTATTTTTATCCAGATTTTGAAGGAGATTGATAAGGAAACAAATCCTATAAACCTGAAATCGGTCTTGCTCGTCGTCGCTTCACAAATCCTTCTCAAATACTTCTCAAATCGGTCCTTACCGACCTTCTCGTCGTCGATTCAAACCCATTTATACCGGAGGAAGTGAATCGACGCCGGAGAGGAAAAAAATTGTTTCGCGACTTTGGTTTCTCCGAGGAGAGAGACGAAGAATTTTTTTTGTTTTTTTTTCCAGGACCGGTTCTAAAATAAGTAACAAGAGTTGGGTTCTATGGTTTAATTATTTTTTGAATTAAATTAATAGGCTTTTCCCTTAAAACCCAACCCAAAAGACCCCATTAATCATGGTCTTAATAGCGGTCGCGTTTTACAATATGAAAATAGCACTACAAGAAACTGGGATTTTAGCAACGAATTTTAGAAAGAAAATAACGACGAATTTTATAGCAATGAAATAGCAACGAATTTGCGAACAAATAACAACGGAGAAAACTGTCGTCGCTAAATCGTCGCTATTTAGCGAGATATTTATTCGTCGCAAAATCAGCGACGATTTTGGTGACGAATGAGTTCCGCCTCTAATTAGCGATGATTTAGCGACGAAAATTTATCCTTGGTAATTAGCGACGAATTAGCGAGGAGGGTCGCTAATTAGGTAAGCACGTTTTCGAAAACGTTGCTAAATCGTTGCTAATTTTGATTCCTTGCAAAAATTGTCGCTAATTTTCCTTGCTAAATGGTTGCAAAAAATTTAGAATGGGACTATATAAACCCCCTCGACACTCTTCAAAAAACCACACCACAACACAATACAAAAAACCACTACATGAAAACAACGATTTTCCGACTACAGATAGCGACTAAGCAATTAGTCGCCAACTTTGATGACTATTTAACGACTATTATACGACTGCGTAACGACTACAGAGATATAGTCATATATCAGTCGTTATTTAACGACTACAAACAGTAATCGGTAATGTAGTCGTAATTTAACGACTGATATATGACTAATATCTTTATGAGAAAAATATTTTTGAATGAAGTCGGTAATTAGTCGCTAATTAGTCGCTAATTTGTGACTATGTCGAAAAGTCGTAAAATAGTCGGTTTTTTTAGCGACTATATAACTACTCTTCCGGCGGGTCATTATATAGTCGGAAATCAGTCGTCTTTGTTAGGTGCAAAAAACACGTGTTTTGTTGGTAGGTATACTGGTTTTTGGCGACTACATAGTTTTAGTCGCTATGTAGTCGTTTATTAGTTTCTTTATAAAGAAAGCTCAACCACTTCTCTTCCTCAACAACCCACAAACATCTCCTTCTCCAACATAAAAGAAAACGGTTCTTATCGTATAATTTGATATCTCAAATTCTCTTTTTCATATGATTGTATAATGTCGAGTCATTATAACAATTCTCGGGAGTGGATGTATCGGCGGATCGATGAAGATACCGGAAATTTTTCAGAAGAGTTCAGATTAGGAGTGGAGCAGTTCATGACGTTTGCAAATAGTCAGTCTCTAACACAAGATAACAGGGGTAAGTTTTTCTGCCCTTGTAGTGTTTGCAAAAATGAAAAATTTCTCCCCGGAACAAGAATTTGGAACCATCTTTATAGTAGAGGGTTTATGCCAGATTATTTTGTTTGGTATAAGCATGAGAAAGAAATCAATATCGATTTAGGAACTAGCTACATTGATCCTACATATATAAGTGGGAGCCATGTAGTCGAAGATAGGTATGTGGATATGGTTAATGATGCATTTCGTGAAAACATGGGCTTTGATGAAATTTATCATCAAGAAGGTAGTTATGCAAATGTAGAAGAACCAATATTTAACCATTCAAAGAAATTTTACAACTTGTTAGAAGGTGCAAAAGATCCACTATATGATGGTTGTCGTGAAGGTCACTCGCAGTTATCCTTAGCTGCTCGAGTCATGCAAAATAAGGCTGAATATAATATGAGTGAAAAGTTAGTAGATTCGGTTTGCGATTTACTGACAGATTATTTACCCGAAGGAAACAAGTCTACCGGTTCTCATTACGAAACTGAGAAGTTGATGCGTAATTTAGGTCTTCCATATCATACAATTGATGTTTGTCTTAACAATTGTATGATATTCTGGAAAGAATACGAAAACGAAGAAAAATGTGAAACCTAAGAACGACAGACGTAGAACGAAAGTTCCATATAGTCGTATGTGGTATTTACCAGTTGCTGACAAATTGAAGAGAATGTATCAGAGCCAAAAGACTGCAGCGACAATGAGATGGCATGCCGAGCACGAATCAAATGAGGGAGTAATGAGTCATCCTTCCGATGCGGCGGAATGGAAATATTTTCAAAATCAACATCCTCGGTTTGCTGATGAACCACGAAATGTTTACCTTGGATTGTGTACATATGGGTTTAATCCATTTGGCATGTCTCGTAATCATTCATTGTGGCATGTGATCTTGACACCATATAATCTACCCCCTAGTATGTGCATGAATGAAGAGTACTTGTTTCTTACTATTCTGAATTCTGGGCCTAATCATCCGCGAGCTAGTCTTGATGTCTTTCTCCAACCTCTTATTGCTGAGTTAAAAGAGTTGTGGTCTACTGGAGTCGATGCATACGATGTGTCGTTAAATCAAAATTTTAATTTAAAAGCAGTGCTTATGTGGACGATAAGCGACTTTCCAGCATATGACATGTTATCAGGATGGACAACCCATGGTAAATTGTCTTGTCCGGTTTGCATGGAAGATACAAAGTCTTTTTATCTACCAAATGGAAAGAAGACATGTTGGTTTGATTGTCATCGAAGATTTCTTCCTTATGGACATCCACTAAGAAGGAATAAAAAAGACTTTTTGAAAGGAAAAGACGCATCAAGAGAGTACCCACCTCAGTCTTTGACCGGTGAGCAAGTTTACTATGAGCGGGTAGAAGGTGTAAATCCTCCGAGAACTAAGATCGTGGGTGGAAATGGTCACGACAAAAAGATACGTGGCTATGGGAAGGAACATAATTGGCACAAGGAAAGTATATTTTGGGAGCTGCCGTATTGGAAGGACCTTAATCTTCGACATAATATTGATGTGATGCATACAGAAAAGAATTTTTTTGATAACATCATGAATACTCTTATGAGTGTGAAGGGCAAAACAAAAGACAACATCATGTCAAGATGGGATATTGAACGAATTTGTGCTCGGCCACACTTACACATTGATAGTGAAGACATGGCTCCTTTTCCACCCTATACATTGACAGAAGTTGCGAGAACAAGTTTACTCGAATGTTTGAAACATTCGGTTAAATTTCCAGATGGTTATGCTTCATACTTGGCTAATTGTGTTGATATAGAGAATGGAAAGCTTTCAAGCATGAAGAGCCATGATTGTCATGTGTTTATGGAGCGACTACTTCCATTTATCTTTGCAGAACTCTTACACCGCAATGTCCACCAAGCGATATCAGGTACGAATCATTTACGTTCTAATATATTAATTTTTGAATAATTAACAGTTCGATGCAATTACCTATATATATAATGCAGGGGTTGGAGCATTTTTTCGAGATTTATGTTCGAGAACTTTGCACACAACTCACGTTCAAATTCTAAAACATAACATAATTATAATCCTATGCAATTTGGAGAAGATCTTCCCGCCATCGTTTTTCGATGTGATGGAACACCTATCTATACATCTCCCATACGAAGCTGAATTGGGAGGTCCTGTCCAGTATAGGTGGATGTATCCTTTCGAAAGGTTTTTCAAAAAGTTGAAAGCCAAAGCGAAGAACAAAAGGTATGCAGCGGGATCAATTGTTCAATCATATATCAATGACGAGATTGCATATTTTTCTGAACAATACTTTGCCGCGAATATACAAACAAAGTCAAGGTAAATGAACAATATATACTTTTGCGGAATATATTAATTAATGTGAATTACTTAAAAGTGATTTATTATGCAGGTTAACTAGATTTGATGAAGGTGATGTCCCTGTATATAATGTCCCTGAAGTGCCTTTGATATTTACTCAACCAGGTCGCCCAAGTGGGGAATGCATGCACTACAAGAAACTGGGCAAATAGCAACGAATTTTAGCAAGGAATTAGCGAGGAATTTATTTAGCAACGGATTTGTGAGGAATTAGCGAGGAATTAGCGACGACACTAAATTTCGTCGCTAATTCGTCGCCAAATAGCAACGAAACTATTCGTCGCTATTTCGTTGCTATTTAGCGACGAAATAGCGACGATTTAAGGAGGAATTCCTATATCGTCGCTATTTAGCGACGATTTAGCGACGAAGATATTTCCTTGTTAAATAGCGACGAATTTGCAAGGAATATTGCTAGGTTGGTGAGCACGTTTTCATTGAGCTCCACCGGTATTTGGCGACGAATTATTCGTTGCAATTTCCTCTCAAAATCGTTGGTAATTCATTGGTAAAAATATTTCGTTGCTAAATCGTTGCTAAATTTCCTTGCTAATTCCTTGCTAAAATTTACAATGTCCCTATATAAACTCATTCGACCAAATCAAAATCACAACACAATATCAAAACATTCTCTCTTATATATATTCTAAACACTTATACAAAAACTTTCATAATATATATACTCAAAATGTCTCACGGTAATAACGTATACGAGTTACGATCTTGGATGTATAGACACAAAGATCGATCGGGGATAGTGACAACAGAGTTCACGGAGGGACTTCAAACATTCATGTATCAAGCTGGAAACATGCGTACTACTCAAGAAAGTGGTAAAATGTATTGTCCATGTAAGAAGTGTGTGAACACTAAATACATTCATGTTGATACCGTATGGAAACATCTTTCTAATAGGGGTTTTATGCCACAATATTTTGTTTGGTTTCAACATGGGGAAGGGTATAATTATAATAACACCGAATTTGGAGAAAGTAGTTCGTTTCATGTTCCTGAAACTAACGAACCAGCTAATTTACCGCATCATTTTGATAGTAGCTATGATCATCATGGTGGGTCTAATGTGCATGTAGATGATAATAGATATCATGACATGGTTGCTGATGCATTTCATGATACGAGGGAGTGTTTATCTGAAAATGTTGTTGAAGAACCTAACCAAGATGCTAAACGTTTTTATGATATGTTAGACGCTGCGAATAAACCAATTTACGATGGATGTAAAGATGGATTGTCAAAACTATCATTAGCATCTAGAATGATGAATATCAAATCGGATCATAATTTGAGTGAATTTTGCATGGACTCCTGGGCGGAATTACTAAAAGAGTATTTGCCTGAGGATAATGTAGCTGCTGATTCATATTATGAAATACAAAAGTTGGTTTCTAGTCTTGGATTGCCTTCGAAATGATTGATGTTTGTGTTAACAATTGTATGATTTATTGGAAAGATGATGATAAGTTGCGGGAATGTCGTTTTTGTCGTCGGTCGAGATATAAGGTCCATGGAAAAGGGAGTAAGGTCCCGTATCAACGGATGTGGTACTTACCCATTACGGACAGGCTCAAGAGATTGTATCAATCGGAAAGGACATCGATTCAATGAGATGGCATTCGAGCACTCGGTCGTAGATGGGGAAGTAACTCATCCGTCGATGCAAAGGCTTGGAAGCACTTTAACACGGTATACTCGACTTCTCTAGAGAGATTCGTAATGTATATCTTGGTTTATGCACCGACGGATTTAGTCCATTTGGTATGTCCGGTAGACAATACTCCTTGTGGCCGATTATCGTAACCCCTTATAATCTTCCTCCATATATGTGCATGCAAAGAGAATTCCTCTTCTTAAGTATATTAGTTCCTGGTCCCGAAACATCCAAAGAGAGCTCTAGATGTTTTTCTGCAACCTTTAATCCATGAGCTAAAAGTGTTATGGTGCAGGGTTCGTACGTACGATATATCGTGCAAAAAGAAATTTTATGATGCGTGCGGTGCTTATGTGGACTATTAGTGACTTTCCTGCTTATAGCATGTTATCCGGTTGGACAACGCATGGACGATTGTCTTGCCCTTATTGTCGTCATCGGACTGATGCGTTTCAACTCCCACACGGAAGGAAAACAAGTTGGTTTGATTGTCACCGACGATTTCTTCCAATTAATCATCCGTACGGAAGAACAGAAGGTTGTTCAAGAAGAACAAAGTCGTTAAACAACCACCCCTACTATATCCGGCGGGGACAGAGTTACTAAACGAGTTGGATTATTACGGGGCGCAAGAAACATGTAGACGGGGGGTGGAAATTGGCATGTTTCGAATTTACCGACGGATACGGGGGAAACCCATAACTGCACAAGAAAAACATCTTTTGGGAACTCCCTTACTGGAAAGATCATTTGTTGAGACATAACCTTGATGTTATGCACATTGAGAAAAATTTCTTTGATAACATCATGTACACATTGTTGAATGTGCAGGGGAGAACGAAAGACAATTTGAAGACAAGATTGGATTTTTGCCGGAAATATGTTTTAGAAGTGAGTTGCATATTACGAACGATGGTAAGGCTCCGTCCGATCTACGATTGAAACTCGAAGCGAAAAAACGCTTTATTTAATTGGGTAGCGTCAGATGTCAAATTCCCCGACGGATATGTTTCAAAGCTATCCGCATGTGTTGAGAAAGGACAAAAGTTTTCAGGTATGAAAAGTCATGATTGTCATGTATTTATGCAGAGACTATTACCTTTTGCCTTCGACGAGCTTTTACCCCGAACCCGCACACTTAGCAATTGCAGGTACTAATTAATAATTAATTAATTATCTTTTTAATTACTTTAATTACAATATATAGTCATGAATTTTAAAAAATTTCAGGTATCGGTGCGTTTTTCCGAGATTTATGTACTCGTACACTTTCAGAAGATGTCATTGAACAGTTGCGTGAAAATATCCCCCTATCTTGTTGTGCAACTTGGAAAAGATTTTTCCTCCATCTTTTTTCGATGTAATGGAACACCTTCCAATACATCTTCCTCACGAGGCAGAACTAGGAGGGCCTGTGCAGTTTCGGTGGATGTATCCCTTTGAACGATTTATGGGACATTTGAAAGGAAAGGCGAAAAACCTAGCAAGGGTTGAAGGATCTATCGTTGCTGGATCTTTAACGGAAGAGACTTCTCATTTCGCATCATACTATTTCGGTTCCAATGTACGAACACGTAGAACAAAAACACGACGATACGATGACGGCGGCGTTGGCGCGATATATGCGGTAGATGGGGTACACGATATATTTTCCCCAATTGGAAGAGCTAGCGGAAAAATAAAAGAAGTTTGGTGGGAAAGTGATCAACATCGACAAAGTGCACATACTTACATCCTCCTTAATTGTGATTACGCACGACCTTTCGAAAGGTAATATATTATATGTTTTATATATAAGCTATAATATTTTTTCCTAACGAGGGGGGTTTATTTCAATTAGAATGTTTGAGGAACAAGTGGAGGAAGTCTATCCTGGACTTTCGAAAGACGAACTTACGCTTATAAAGAACGCGATTTTGCGGGTTGGTTAAAAACGCAAGTTGAATATGGTGACACCACATATCCGGTTTGGTTTCGCGAGTTAATACAAGGACCGCTTGGAAAGATCACAACTTCGCCTATGTATTTTACTCGTGGTTACGTCTTCCACACAGTAAGTCATGGTCAACATCGAGCAACCGCAAATTATGGTGTCACTGTTGAGGGCGATTCGGTTTTTTTATGGGGTTCTCACGGATATTATCGAAGTCCAATACCCGGGATTAGTCAATTTAAGAACAACACTTTTTAAATGTGATTGGTTTGATCCAACGTTAGGTCGTGGTGTACGTTACAACAAATTTGCTGTCATCGACGTCAACCAATCACGACGATATCGGAAGTTCGAACCATTTATCCTCGGATCGCAGGCTGAGCAAGTTACATTCATTCCGTATCCTCGCGTTAAAACTAGTGGTATATCGTGGAGTGCAGTAATTCGAGTGGTCCCGAGAGGTTTAATTATGGGTAACGATGAAGTTCCTATGCAACAAGATGTCGTTGGTGGGACAATTATACAAACAAATCAATCGACCGAAGATGTATTTCTTGTTGATCCTGATAATCAAGTAGCTGAAGATATTGTGGATGATGAAAACGAAGGATCCACAGAAGAAAATGAAGAATTCGATGAAGTTAGCGATATCGAATCATTTGATTCCGACAATAATGAATAAATTTGTAACTTGTATTTGCAATTTTAATTTTTTTTAATTTTTTTTGCAAATTATCAACGAATTTGCAACGAACGAATTTGCAAAGTTTGCCACGATTTAGCAACGAATTCATAAGTTTAGTAATTTTAGGGGTTTAAAATTGTCGTTGCTAAATCGTTGCTATTTGATATTTAGCAACGATTTAGCAACGATTCGTCGCTAATTCGTTGCTATTTAGCGACGATTTAGCGACGAATCGTTGCTAAATCGTTGCTAATTTTTTGCAATATACAAATCTTTAAACCCTTAAACCACCCCAAAATAAAGGTTTTTAAGAATTAGTGTTAACTTAAGAAGTGTAAACAAAGGTGAAAACAATTGTATAAATCAATAAAAAAAAATTGATTACAATATTATACTTAACGTGTATTAACTTACCGTTAACTTATATGTTTTACTAACATAAAGTTTATATTACAGAATATTTTCAGTTTTTTAGTAAATATCATAATTTGAAGTGTTATTCTCAATCTTATAATCTATAATTACATATGAAGTATGTATTATAGCATAGCAAACCGTTTTAGGGGTTGAAACCCTAAAAATAGGGTTTGGGTTTAGCAACGATTTAGCAACGAGTTGCTGATTCGTTGCTAATGTTTCTGACATTTAACCTCGTACTTCTGATACATAGAATGTAACATATTAGTCTAATCAATAATTTAGCAACGATTTAGCAACGATTTATCAACGATTAGTACTTTTAGGGGTTTAAATTTGTTGGACTAATATGTTTTACATATCATTGCTAAATCGTTGCAATTTGATAATTAGCAACGATTCGTCGCTAATTCGTTGCTATTTAGCGACGATTTAGCGACGAATCGTTGCTAAATCGTTGCTAATTTTTGCACTATACAAATCTTTAAACCCTAAAACCACCCCGAATAAAGGTTTTTAAGAAATTAGTGTTAACTTAAAAAGTGTAAACAAAGGTGAAAACAATTGTATAAATCAAAAAAAAAATTGATTACAATATTATACTTAACGTGTATTAACTTACCGTTAACTTATAGGTTTTACTAACATAAAGTTTATAATACAGAAAATTTTCAGTTTTTTAGTAAATATCATATTTTGAAGTGTTATTCTCAATCTTATAATCTATAATTACATATGAAGTATGTATTATAGCATAGCAAACCGTTTTAGGGGTTGAAACCCTAAAAATAGGGTTTGAGTTTAGCAACGATTTAGCAACGATTCGTTGCTAAATATTAAATAGCAACGATTTAGCAACGATTACAACGAATCGTTGCTAAATCGTTGCTAATGTTTTTGACATTTAACCTCGTACTCTGATACATAGAATGTAGCTTATGTGTCCGATCAATTATTCAGCAACGATTTAGCAACGATTCGTTGCTAAATCGTTGCTAAATACTTGATCGGACACGTACACTGTATCCGTCATAGGTCTTGTACTTGGCGTAATACATGTTAGGGTTTAGCAACGAATTAGCAACGAAATGTTGGAATCGTTGCTAATTCGTGGCTAACCAAAAAATAGCGACGATTTAGCAACGATTCGTTGCTAAATCGTCGCTAAATTTTCGTTTTCCCTCCGGTGGGAAAACGAAAAGATTACAAAAACCATTCGTTGCTAAATCGTTGCTAATTAGCAACGATTTAGCAACGATCACAAAATCTATAAATATGGCCAAATTCTTTCATTTTTTTCACACAACCTTCTCTCTACATTTTATCTCTCTACAATCTCTTTATAAAAACATCACAATTTCTTTTCAAAACACTAAACCTTTTTACAAAAATGCCTCCTCATCCAAACCATTATTTTAATTTCATCCGTAATCGTTCTGGTAGCGGATCTGATTCTAATCCGATCCGACAACCTTCAGAACCAACCCAACCCGACATCCATGAGGTCCCCGAGGTGGGGTTAGATGCTGCTTCCAACATTCCACCGGTTGGAGATATGCCGGCGGATTTACCACCGCCTCCGCATCAAGGACCCCACATGATGCGGATCTTGGATCTCCTACGGCAAGAAGGCCACGACCGTTTGCCGTTGATAGATCCAGACCGGCCGCGACACACATTTTGGTAAATTTTTAATATTATATTAAAAATATTAAAAAATAATAAAAAATATTAAATATTAAATATTAATAAAAAATTGTACTTTGTTAGGTTTTGCGATAACAAAGTGAGTCGGAGTGTCGCGGACACAATGAAGTTTTACTTCGTCGAGCCGCACGTGAACTGGTCCCAAACGCCGGGATACATACAGGACATCTGGTTCGAATCTTTCGCGGTAAACTAAATTAAATTTTAAATTTTAATTAAAATGATTTATATTTAAATATAAATTAAAATTTTTAATTTGAAAATTTTAATTTAAAAATTTCTAATTTAAAAAGTTAAACTAAAACTTAGTTTTAATTAATAGCAAAAATGGCATTGGGCCGAGGCTGATACGGTGAAAGTCCGTAAGGGGTTCAACGAGAAGGCGATGCACCGCCTTACCGGCATTGTTTCCAGTTGGAAGAAAGACTGGAAACTAAAAGGAGATGGTGGAAAGCCGGAGCCGATGGACCCGACGGTGTGGAAAGGGCTGATCGACTACTGGACGAAACCGCATTCTCTCGCCGTCGCGCAAAACTGTTCCAAGTCCCGCCTCACTCCTGTCGACGAGAAGGGTCCCTACGTCCACACTTCGGGACCGAGTTCATACGCCGGTCGTCGTATTCAAATGGTAAATTTAATTTTTTAACACTTTCTTTAATTATTTTTCAAATAAATAAATATTTAATATAAATATCAAATATAGGTCGAGGAAGAGGGTGAACTTCCCCCTATTGTGGAGATATTGAAGAAAACCCAGAAGCGCAAAGATGGGTCATATGTCAGTTCACGATCTGAAAAGATCGTGAATGACTATGAGGCTAGACTCGCCGAGCGGGTAAGTCAGTCGTCCACTGAAGAAGGGAGCTCAGTGAACTCCTCGGGACGACTTTCGGTCGCGGAATGCGACCAAATCTACTACGAGGTAAATAATTAAATTAATATTTTTTAAATTATATTATATTTACTAACGAATATATAATATTAATTCTACGTAGGTCGCTCCGAAAAAAGAAGAACCGCACTTTCGGAGTCGGTTCTATCGAGACCGTTCTGCAGCCTTCTTCATCGCAACCTCATGTTTCTCGGGCGGGATCGAGCTGCGGAGAATGCTCGTTTGCGACATGAACTCCAAGATACAAACGCCCGCTTCAAGACAATGACGGATCTATTCTCCATAATTGCGATGGATAGTCCAAACCTGGCTAATGCGATGCGGGAACGCGGATTAGGGGTCGATCCGGAACCCGAGGTTGCTCCGGACGAGCTGAAGCCGCAGCTCAAGAACTGGGACGGAATGTCGGGATTAATGATTTTGATCCCTAGTTTAGTTTTTTAAAAATGTAATTTGAATTTTAAATTTTAATTATAATAATTTTATTTTATTTTTATTTAAAAAATTTTTTTTAAATTTTTTTAATTTTTTTTTTTTAAAAATCGTTGCTAATTCGTTGCTAAATTAGCAACGAATTAGCAACGATTGTTATGTTCTTCGTTGCCAAATCGTTGCTAATTTAGCAACGATTTGGCAACGATTTCATCAAATCGTCGCTAATTCGTTGCTAATTTAGCAACGAATTAGCTACGATTTGTATAAAGAATCGTTGCCAATTCGTTGCTAAATTAGCAACGAATTAGCGACGTTTGCAGCAATTTCATAAGTTTTTAAATTCTGAAAATCGAAAATAATTTTTTAAAATTCGACGCTAAATCGTTGCTATTTCGAAGCTAAAATAACCTTGCAAATTCGTTGCTAATTCGTCGCTAAAATAGCAACGAATTAGCAACGAATATTTGGCAACGAATTAGCAACGATTTCGAGTCGTCGCTAATTTAGCAACGAATTAGCGACGATTTCGAAATAGCGACGAGCGATTAACGACGAGCGATTAACGACGAAAATGTAATCGTCGCTAAATCGTTGCTAAACGCGTTTAGCAACGATTTAGCAACGATTTTGGTCGTTGCTAAATGTGCAGATTCTTGTAGTGATGAGCTTTGGCTTTCAGAGAGAGACTATCAATGCGCACACTCATATGTGCTGAGAAATTGTGATTATTTTCAGCCTATTGAGCGGTACATAAACTTCTTCACCTTTTCATGTAAATAAATACACAATTTCTCAACACATATTTATGTAATTGTTAAATATATAGCATGTTCGAGGATTTTATCACAGACAAATATACAGGACTTACCGGAAAAGAACTCTCTATAAAAAGAGCTGACGAATATCATTTATGGGTGAAAGATTATGTAAGTAAATAATATAGTCATATGTATGTTAATGTTATTTACGTCTATTTTACACAAGTTTTTGTGATTAGTTTCCATACATATATATATGCAGGTTACTTATTGGAATGCCACAAATCCATTTCCTTCATGGGTTCAAGACCTAGTCCATGGACCTTTGAACAAGGTCAAAACATGGCCAATGTATTTTACAAGAGGCTATTTGTATCATACGGAAAATCACGGCGCTGGACGAAAGACATGTAACTAGGGGGTCAGTGTTAAAGGTGAAAATTACACAGATGCATCTGATGTAGTGGATTTCTATGGAACTCTAACTGATATAATGGAACTTGAGTACGAGGGGATGGTCAATTTAAGAATCATACTATTTAAGTGTCAGTGGTATGATCATGTTATTGGTAGAGGCACTCGTAGGAGCAATGGTGGTGTTGTAGACATTCTTTCATCGAGAAAATACAATAAGTATGAACCATTTAGTTTAGGTACGTATACATATATACATATATATATACACGTTAAATAATATTATTATCATATATATCTTATATGTAACTTAAACTTTTTAATCTTGCAAAAAGCCTCTCAAGCGCATCGTGTTTGTTATATTCCGTACCCCGTACGTAAAGAAGCCGAAAAAAGCGTGGTTGAATGTTGTAAATGTCAATCCCGAGGAAAAACATAGAGGTGCAATATGTGAACAACGAACCAACACTTTTGCAAACAGAAAATGACGATGGTGTACTGTTGACTACAATTGAAGATCTCGAACTCGACAATTTTGAAGAAGGAGTTAACCGAATAAATCTTGCTTACAATGTCGGAGATGCAGAACCAGAAGATGAGTTTCAATGTAATTTATCTTCTTCTGATGATGAAACAGAAGACGAAGATTAATTTGTCGTATAATGTATTTGTAAAATTCGAAATAATGTATTATTAATGTATTTGTAAAATTCGAAATAATGTATTATTATTAATGTATTTTAATGTATTTGTAAAATTCGAAATAATGTATTATTATTAATGTATTTTAATGTATTTGTAAAATTCGAAATAATGTATTATTATTAATGTATTTTAATAATGTATTATTATTAATGTATTAAAATAAAATTGAAATTAATATTAGTTTTCCTAAATTTTTTGTAATACATAGTAGTAAATACTAATTAAAATTTGTTTTTAAAATCATTTAATTTAGTGACTAATTAGCGACTACATGTTTAGCGACTGTTTAGCGACTACAATATATAGCGACTGTTTAGAGACTACATATTTAGCGACTGTTAAGCGACTGAATTTTTTCCCCAATTACTAAACCTAATTTCTTCGACATTTCTTTATTCGCAGCCGCCCCTGATCCTCCGTCGAATCGCCGTTTCGCCTCACGATTCTCCGTCGTCGCCACGCTTCTCCGACGGTCCAGTCTTCTATATCGACTCGTCACCGTCGAATATCCACCAAGACTCCGCGATTCTCTGTAGTCTCGTCTCCCACTTCTCCTCGCCGCGATTCTCCTCTCCTCGCCGCGATTCTCTTCTCCTCGCCGCGATTCTCTTCTCCAAGCCGGCGATTCTCTGTAGTCTCGTCTCCGTCTTCTCCTCGCCGCGATTCTCCTCTCCTCGCCGCGATTCTCTTCTCCTCGCCGCGATTCTCTGTCGTCTCGTCTCCGTCTTCTCCTCGCCGCGATTCTCCTCTCCTCACCGGCGATTCTCTGTCGTCTCTGTCGTCACGATGAATGGAGGCCGAAAGAGGAAAAATGTCCCCAACGCTGCGTTGACTCCGGCGTTGCATAAAAGACCATCTCTTCCTGCTCAGTACAACTTCACGCCAGCCCAAGCCAATCCCGTAGCTAATCACTCGACTGAAGAACACACTGGACCTTCAAAGCCGCCACCACCGGGAGTCCGTGATTATCCACCGCCTATCAACCTATTCCAGAACTCGCCCAATCAAGAGAACTCGGGAAATCATCATTCTGGAACCCATAGTCGTCCGTCTTCAGAAGGCAATAACTTCCACGACGCTATGGACATTGTCCCGGAGCTTCAGGTGGATACGCTAACGACATTATTCTCTTTGTTGACAATGCTAGGACTTGAGAAGTTTGTCACAGTTCTCTCTCCCACGCCGATGCCAAACACTACTTGGTATGACTCTTTTTCTTCAATGATTCGTTTTGTATTGTCTCATTGATTCATGTTTTGTTGTGTTTTGTTGCTAATCATATGGCTGAGAGTACTTGTTGAATGATATGTTCATTTGTCTTGTTCATTGATACATGATTCATTGTCTTTTGTTCTCTTGTTTTGTATTGCTTCTGTACTTTTACAGGTTTACTCGCGACAAGGGTTCTAAGCTTGTTCGTAAGATAACTAAAGTTTTTACGAACAAGTTTGATGGTCCCTTCTATAACTGGACTTGTGTGCCTCGGGATAGACAAGAGAGATACTTTCTCGAGTTCGCGGTAAATTTAGCTTTCTCATAGCTTTCTCTACATTTTTTTACCTAACATAAATGTATACTCTTTGTTTTGTAGAAAACTCACACTTGGGATCCTTTGATAACCGGGACAGTTCAACAAAATTTTGTGAACATCTGTCAACGTCGTATGAAAGACATGGTTTCTGCTGTGAGGACTAGTCGACAACGCCCAACATGGATCGGCGAAACTCTCTGGAAAGAAATGACTACATATTGAGATTCAAACGAAGCAAAAGATAAGAGTTTGACTTATTCTCAGGCTCGTATGTCTCAACGTGGTGGTCTCGGTCATCACATCCACTTATCGGGACCGACCTCGTACCAACGACCAGGAAGAAGAGCATCAGAAAGCTTTGGAAGAACAACGAGCGAAGGTCGCACAATTGTCCTTGGTGGAGAAGTATTTGCGCAAAACTGATCCGGCATTTCTTGACTTCATGGAGAATGAAGCAGCTCAAGACACCACCACACCTCGATCAAGTTCCCCTTCTTCTTAGGTTACTTAATCTCGTTTTCATGAACAAAACACTTTAATTTTTGGAAGTTAATGTTAATTTTATTGTATGTGAATTCTCTTTTATGTATGTTGTTTGATGTTAATTATAAGTTATGATAACATTATCATTTTGATTACAGCAGGTTAGTGAATAAAATAAAATGGCAATAACAAACAAAACAAATACCAAATGTACAGTTTTTAACTAAATGAAGTCGCTAAATATTCATTATTCAGTCGTTATGTAGTCGCAAAACAGTCGTTGAGTAGTCGCAAAATATTAACGTCTATTTTGGGACTAAATACAATAAAATTTTTCGAGCAAATTAGCCGTTACATGGTCGTAATTTAGTCACTAAAAGTATACGACTATTTACCGACCACCTTAAGAAACACATTTTAATCTTAAATCAGTCGCCAAATAGTCACTATATTTGACGACTACGTTACGACTATCAAATGGTTCGCTTATTCGTTTCTTTTAGTCGTTGTTTAGTCGTTAAATAGTCTTACTCTACAGTGACTATATTGCGACTGTTTGACGACAACTTGTAGTAGTCGTATTGTAGTCGCTAAATGGCGACTATAGTACGACTATTCAGTTTAGCGACTAAGGATTTCCGACTACCTGGTTTAGTCGTAACACAGTCGCCTCATGTTCATTCACGACTATTAAACGACTAATTTAGCAGTCGTAAATTGCCTGTTTTCTTGTAGTGAACATTCACTCTATAAAAATATAAACACTATAAAAATTTCAATATGTCTCACGGTAATAATAATATAGACAAGTTACGGTCTTGGATGTATCGGCATAAAGATCGATCGCGGGTAGTCACAAACGAATTTACGGAGGGACTTCAAGCATTCATGCAGCAGGCTGGAAACATGCAGAATACGCAAGATACCGGTAAAATGTATTGTCCATGTAAAGGCTTGGAAGCACTTCAACACGGTATACTTTGATTTCTCTAGAGAGGTTCGTAATGTATACCTTGGTTTATGCACTGACAGATTTAGTCCATTCGGTATGTCTGGTAGACAATACTCTTTGTGGCCAGTTATACTAACTCCGTATAATCTTCCTCCCAATATGTGCATGCAAAGAGAATTTCTTTTCTTAAGCATTTTAGTACTAGGTCAGAAGCACCCAAAGAAAGCTCTTGATGTTTTTCTGCAACCTTTGATACATGAGTTAAAAGAGCTATGGTCCACTGGGTTTCGTACGTATGATATCTCATGCAAAAGAAATTTAACGATGCGTGCGGTGCTCATGTGGACTATTAGTGACTTTCGTGCTTATGGCATGTTATCAGGTTGGACTACGCATGGACGATTTTCTTGTCCGTATTGCCGTCATCAGACTTATGCGTTTCAACTCCCACATGGAAGGAAAACAAGTTGTTTTGATTGTCACCGACGTTTCCTTCTAATCAATAATCCTTACCGAAAGAACATAAGGTTGTTTAAGAAGAATCGGATCGTTAAACATCCACCCCTACTTTATATGTCAGGGACATAGTTATTGGAGGAGTTGGATAATTACGGTGCGCAAAAAACATGTAGACGGGGTGTAATTGGCATGTTTCCAATTTACCCGATGGATACGGAGAAAGTCATAAGTGGCAAAAGAAAATCATTTTTTGGGAACTCTCGTACTGGAAAGATCACTTGTTGAGACATAACCTCGACGTTATGCACATTGAAAAATATTTCTTTGATAACATTATAAACACACTATTGAATGTACAAGAGAAAACTAAAGACAATTTGAAGACAAGACTGGATTTGCCAGAAATATATTTTAGAAGTAGGTTGCATATCACAAACGATGGTAAGACTCCGATCCAGTCCCAATCTACAGATTGAAACCTGAAGCGAAAACGCGTTATTCAACTGGGTCGCTTCATATGTCAAGTTTCTCGATAGATATGTTTCAAAGTTATTTGAATGCGTTGAGAATGGTCAAAAATTTCCAGGTATGAAAAAACACGAATGTCATGTGTTTATGGAAAGACTTTTATCTTTTGCTTTCGATGAGCTTTTACCCGAACCCGCACACACAACAATAGCAGGTATCATTGAACCCATTTTCCATTGTTTTAGAATGTTTGAGGAGCAAGTGGATGAGGTTTATCCAGGACATTCAAAAGACGAAGTAACCGCTCTTAAAGTAGCGAAGTCGACTCTGTTGATTCCGATAATAATAATGAATAATTTTCTTTTCTTTTATCTCATCAATTAAATAATTGAATAATCCTGTGTGTTATTTGTAATATATAAATAAAATATTTATTTTCATATTTTCGAAGTCTATCAAATAATTGAATAATTGTGTGTTATTTGTAATAGTTAAAATATATTTTTTTAAATAATAATTAAATTTGCAACGAAATAGCAAGGATTTAGTAACAAAAGTCGCTAAATTAGCGACAAATTAACAACGAATTATAAAACATCATATTTTCGAAGGGTTGCAAATTTAGGGATTCACATGATCGTCGTTAAATCATCGCTAAATATAAGGGCCTATAGTTGCTAAATTGTCTCTAATATGGAACATTCGTTGCTAAATCGTCGTTATTTCGTTGCAACCCTAGTTCCTTGCAAATTCGTTGCTAATTTGTTGCAAACATTCAAACTTTAAACCCCTAAAACACCCCTTAATATAGATTTATAGGAGTTTTGGGTGACTAAGAACCATTAATATATTTGTATAAAGCAATAAAATTATCGATTACAAAATTATACATAACACATTTAAGATAAGTAAACCATAACTTATAGGACTTTATACTATAAAGTTTATAATAAACTAGTATATAAGTTTTTTCATATTTTGAGTTTGTGACATCTTAGGGTCAATGTTATAAACTCGTTTTGGCGTAAAAGTGGTAAAAACAATTAAAAACCGGTTTTAGGGTTCTAAACCCTAAAATTAGGGTTTAAAATTAGCGACGATTTAGCAACAATTCGTTGCTAAATCGTCGCTAATTTTTAAAGTGAAGTACACCTCCTGACATTCTGGTACTTATGTAGTACGATGAAAGTCGTTACGTGTCACGTTAACATATAGCTACGAAATAGCAACGAAATAGCAACGATTCGTCGTTATTTCGTTGGTAAAATTAGCGACGATTTAGCCAGGAATCGTTTCTAAATTATTGACGATTTAGCGACGATTTAGCGACGATTTAGCGACGACACAAAAATCTATATATACTCGGCGAGTTTTTTTCTCTCTTCACACAACTCTCTTTTTTCTCTCTCTACAAAAATCTCTCTCTCTACAAAAATTACTCAGTAAAAAAAACCTCCTAACCATGTCTAATAACCAACCCCCTCACTACTTCAATTTCATAAGAAGTAACCGGTCTGGTTCCACTTCCAATACAAACCCCAACCCTATCAAACCACCATCCCAACCAAACATCAACCAAAACGAAGATCTCATTCCGGATGTTCCAGCTGGAGGAGTTCCAGATGATCCGCCTGTCGACTTACCACCCCTCCCATCTTTGGACCGCACATACAGCGGATCCTCGAATTTCTTCGGCATGAGGGTCACCAATATCTTCCGTTACTCCATTCTAGGCCTGGGCAAAATATCCGGAACCGAAAAACCGGAACCGAAGAACCGAAAAAAACGGTTCCGGTTCCGGTTTCGGTTCCACACTAAATACCCGATGGTTCATAAACTTAAGAACCATGGGTATCGGGTAGGAACCGGAACCGAACCGAATACCCATGGGTAGAACCGAAGAACCGAAATATTTTTATATACTTTGAGTATTTTTTATATTTTTGGGTATTTTTGGCTATTTTCTAACTTCGGGTATTTTTTATTATCCTATTCCGGGTATTTTTTATTTTTGGGTATTTTTTTTCAATTTTCGGGTATTTTCATAATTTTGAGTATTTTTATGAACTTTTTTTGGGTATATTTATGTTTTCGGGTATTTTTTCTATTTTTGATTTGAAATACCCGGAACCGAACTGGAACCGAATTGGAACCAAAAATTTCGGGTATTTTTCGGTTCCTCAAACAAAGAACCGAACCGAACTGAAACCGATAGGAACCGAACCGGAACCAAACCGGAATCAAACCGAAATATTGAAAAGTAGTGATTGGGTAATAGATTCAAGAACCGAACCGAACCGGAACCGAAATTTCGGACCCGGAACCGAACCGAATACCCGAATGCCCGGGCCTACTCCATTCGGAACGGCTAGCCGACACATTTTGGTAAGTAAATAAAAATATTATATTATTTTATGTAATTTAATTGATTTTCAATAATAATTACTACGGTAAATTTATTTTTTCGTAGGTTTTGCAATAACAAAGTTAGTCGGAGTGTGGTCGATTCGATCAAGACGTGTTTCGTGGAGCTACACGTCAACTGGAACCAGACGCCACCTTACATTCGGGACATCTGGTTCGAATCATTTGCGGTAAGTAAATTTTTAATTATTTAAAATTAAAAAATTAACATTATAAAATATATAATATAATATTTAATGTAATAAAATAACATATATATATTATATAAAATGTAATAATTATTACAAAATTTATTTTAATATTATTTAAATTTTATTTTAGTATTTTAGAAAATTTAAATAGAAAAAATGGCATTGGCGGGAGGAAGATATGTTTAAAATCCGCAAGGCTTTCGAAGAGAAATTTATGCATCGGCTCACCGTGATCATCAACAAATGGAAGGAGGCCTGACAGAAGAAGGGAGATACGACAAAGCCCCTAGCAATGGACGGGGAGGTGTGGAAGGGCGTTGTTAGCTACGGGACGAACCCGCATTCGGTTCAGGTTGCAGGTAGCTGTTCCAAAACCCGACTCACACCGATCGACGAGAGCGGTCCGTATGTACACACTTCAGGACTGACTTCTTACGTCAACCGATGGGAGTTCGGTCAACTCCTCAGGACGACTGTCGGTCACCGAGTGCGACCAGATCTACTACGAGGTAATGATTTCAAATTATATAATTTGTTTCAAATTAATATTGTTTAATTATTTTTACTAATGATTTTAAATTTGTCTATGTAGGTTGCCCCGAAGAAGAAGAACCGCGCTTTCGGAGTCGGTTCGATGTAGACTGTTCCCGCTACTTCGTGTTCGCAAGCTCATCGTACTACTCAAGATTACGCCGAAGAGAATGTTCGGTTGAGGCAGTAGATAGAGGAACAAGATCGCCGCTATCAGAACATCACAGACTTCTTCTCCATCATCGCGATGGGAAGTCCGAACCTTGCGAGATTCATGCAGTCGCGGGGAGTTCAATCGACCCAACCACCGGTGATCTATCCCTCCATAAGTAGCAGAAGCGACATCTCAAGATTTCGGACGTGATCTCGAGATTGATGATTTCGGACCGTCCGATCCCGCTTTGTAGTTTAGTTTTATTGTTTTTTAAAAAATGATGTATTTTTTTAAATATATTTATAATTTATTTTAAAATTTTGGTTTTATAATTTATTTTTTTAATATATTTTTATTAAAATGTTGCCAATTCGTCGCTAATAATTAGCAACGCCTTTTGTAAATAATCGTTGCTAATTCGTCCCTAATTTAGCGACGAATTAGCAACGATTTATAAAACATCGTTGCCAATTCGTCGCTAATTTAGCCTCGAATTAGCAACGATTTGTTTTCACAAAATTTTTAAAATCGGAAATTAATTTTTATATTTCGACATTATATCGTCACTAATTCGTTGCCAATATTTAACGTTAAAACATCGCTAATATTTAACGTTAAAACATCGTTAATATTTAACGTTAAAATGTCGCTAATATTTAACGTTAAAACGTTGCTAATTCGTCGTTAAATTAGCGACGGATTAGCGACGATTGTAAAATAGCGACGATTATTTGGCGTCGTTAATTTAGCGACGATTGTATATAGCGACGATTTGTAAAATAGTGACGATTTAGCAACGATTTTTAATTAGTGACGTGCAAATTGCGACGAAAATTTTCTCGTCGCTAAATCGTCGTTAAGGGCTTTAGCAACGATTTAGCAACGAATTCTTTTGTTGCTAAATGCTCAGTTTCTTGTAGTGTAGCCTACACTGTGTAGGCTTATCAATCGTATTAGTTTCATAATGTTAATGAACTATATAATATAAAAACAACGGAACTTACATGACATGATCTTATAAGTTAGATCATATTACACTTGGTAAAATAAATATTTTTTTTTCTCAGGTAAAATAAATATCATTTTAACTGTTCTTTCTTTCCACTTTGTCTTAATTTTGTTTTTCTAATAAAAATAGGGAATATATTTGTATTTGTTTATTTGTGAATGTAGATAAAATTACACCTTTTAAATATTCGATCATCAAATCTTTTTTTGTAGTTCGAACAAAAGTCTCACTAGGTGAATAATCATATGTGAGAATATATAAAGAGATGAGCATAAGAACATATTCAAGTTCAAGCATATTAATTTTGATATTATTTTGTATCAAGTATATAGTCTTACTCTTGCTTCTTCTTCACATTATGTTTTTTTAACCTAATTTAAATGTTAGATATGAGATTGTTGTCAAAAGAAAAATGTTAGATATGAGAGGAATATAATATAAAAATGCCCTTTTTGCATTGCAATCGTTCATAATAATGGAATATAATCTAAACAAGTAGAATCTTCTTACACACGCTTCTGTCTCTTCTCTTCCTATATCAGAAACTATATACTTGATTGGAAGGGCTGTAGAAACTTTCTAAAGCCAAAATTTAGTTTAGAGTCAATTTATAAAGCCAATCAAGTTTTACCTTATTTTAAAATCCTACAGCCCAAAAAATAAAACATGACTTTAGAATGGCTTTAGAAAGCCATTTTTCTACAACCTAAAATATTGTGCTTTACAAATCTTTCAAACCAAAATATCACAATATTACTTATCAATGTTAACATATCCATACAAAATACATATATAACATATATTATAACTATTATAGTTCATGATAACATATATACTTTAACATACGTATATGTTATTTTTCAACCAATATATAATTTATTGAAAATTTATAAAGTATTCCATATATATGTATATATAATACTTTTTTCAACATATATTTGTGTATATATATTGTTTGGGCAAAAGTTAGCGATCCGTTAGAAGAACCACGGAATTCGATAACGGTTTATACTACTAGAATCGGTTTGAATTAGATGTCTTTATTAATCGATCAAAGAATACAAGAGAAGAGGAATATGATTCAAGATCTAGACTTAGAACAATCTAGAGCTTATAATCGAATATTCTCCTTAAAAGCAAGTGCTTATGTCGAAAAGTGTATGAATATATCAATGTGTGAATGTCGATATGAATGAATGAGTCCTCTAGGTCTTCTAGCTTCTTCTCTTTATATAGAGGTCTTTAGGTCAATGAGCTTCCTTTTCCTTTTATGAATAGGAATTGACTTTTTTCCTTTTATTGACCTTTTTCCTTTTATTTAGATATTTTCCTAGATTCCCTCCTTAATGAATATTTAAGAGAATCTAGTAATATATCTTTTCCATTTTACCTTATGTCGATAATTAAGCCCAAATAAAGCCCAATATCAACTAAAGGAGGCTGGTTCCGATATTGCCGCTGATTCCGGTTTGGCTGGTCCGATCTGCCGTCAACCCGGTCCGATCTCGTCGCGGTTAAACCTTAACCGAGATGATTAAATTTATCCCCAACAGTTTGCCCCCGCCTTTGCTCTTTTTTGACCTCGGATAAGAAGAGGAAAGTAGCTTGTCGAGGATGAATTTGAGAGCTTCGTATTCGCCTTGATCGGTGATGAATTGATCTTCCACAAGCTTATACTTCTCGTTCAATCGCAATTCCAAATATGGCCTTCTATCACCGTCTTGGGTCTCTTCTTCAAATTTGGGCTTGGTTTTCAGGCCCGAATCATGCGAAATGTCCTTTTTGTTGACCTAAGGATATTTTTCGCATTTCGTCTACTTCATTTTCTTCCGCGGCGGTCCTTTCACCTTCTTTCTCAAGATTTTCTTTCACCTTCTCCATACCCAGTCAGATAAAGCTTGGTATCGTCTTCGACGGTGATTGAGTCTGCGATTTCTTCGTCTTGTCATCAGGTGAGCATCCTTGATTTCTCCTTTCTTTCTTCTTCTTTGCATGTCATCGCTTGATTGGGACCCAACTACTGCTATCGTGTCCTTCGATCCTGAAGCTATGAATCTTTCGAATGATTCATCTGTCGGGGAGCGTCTAAAATCACGGCGATCCACCAGATCTGACCGTCGTTGCCTTCGTGACGCGATAAAAGTCGAGGACTCTGGCTCTTCGCAAGATCCGCCGATAGATTCCAAGAAGAACCCTAAATCTTCCACCACCATGAACTCGGTGGCTCGCATCTCCGGGACCTTTGGTCTCCCTATTTCCCGTTTGAGGATTCCCAACGCGGCGGAGCGCCCGATGGATGCCGGTCCAGAGGAGATTGTGGTGTATGAGGCTCTGTTCAGCTATGGGTTCCGCGGAGTTGTCCCTTCGCTAGTCGCGGCGATATCCCGCTATCTTGGTCTATCTCCGGGGCGCTTTCTCCAATGGTGTGGAGAATGCGATGGCGCTTGAGGTGATGGGCAATTTGAATTCCATCGAGGTATCGGTGGCCTCGTTCTGTATGCCTTCTATTTCAAGCCCTATGCGGGTGATATCAATCGTTATCACCTCCATCCTCGTCGTAACCTAGCGTTGGTAACTAACCCTGAGATTGGTGATCAAGGCGCATCGGAGAAGACTTGGCGTCGTCGTTTCTTGTTTTTGTCGGTTGGACTCGCTCCAAACTTTCCAACCGCGTGGTCTTATTCTGGTGGGTGTTTTTATTTCTCTGATCTTGTAAGTTTGCCGACTTCTCCTTATTGTTCTTTTGTTGTTTATTTGCAGATATTAGCCATTTGAACAAAGGTGACGACGCCGTCGGGAAAAAGATCATAGAGCAGCTGTTAGAGATCCCATCTGAACGGAGATCCCTTGAATTTCTTTCCAGCCACCTTGCTTTGGAACACAGTGCCATCTGGGGTAAGTTTTCACTCCATCTTTAAGTTCTTCCTTTAACATTGATTTCCGAGGATGACACATTGTTTGTTAGATTGTAACATGTCTGAGAGTCAACGAGCATCTGCCCCCGATCCCTTTGAACTTTTTCTCGCTGCTTCGGGGAGGTTAGCTGAGATGGGAGGATCTGTCAACGCCTCCGAGAGTCAAGCAAAGGTCACCGAGGTTCCGAGGAGTGGAACAGTGGCCGCTGGCAAACGCAAAGCTGGACGGAGTTCATGCGGTCCCGTGGAGGGTCGCAGGGTGAAGGTATCTCCTTCGTCAGGTGGTGAACTTGGCAGCTCCCAATCTTCCTCTCGGGTAGGCAAGATGAAGAATAAACTCCTGTCATGGGATATGGAATCCATTGCTGAGGTGGGTGCCGAGTTAGCCGCTGATGAAGTCTGCCGTTCTCTCCTTAAGGTAAAAGTCTTCGTGTACTTGAAACCTTTTATGAGCATCGTCTAAACCTCGTTGGTTTTGCTGCCTGTAGGTGATGTTCTCTTTTAGCAGCATGGAGACCAAACTCGCTGAAGCTGTGGAGGAGTCTTCCAAGGATCATGAGGCCTCCGTCTATATGAGAGAAAGGTACGAGGTGGAGAAGAAAAGAGGAGAGGATCAGCTTGCCGCCATTGGTGCCAGGGACAAGGAGATAATAGATCTCAAGGACTCCATAGCCGGATGTGAGCAGGCTAAGGAGGGTCTCCAAAAAAGAGTTGCTGATCTGGAAAGGGAGGATGAGCTCAAAGATGAAGAGGTGAAGTCGCTGAAGAGGAAGAATGAGCTGCTTCAGGCTGAATACGACTTCTTTCTTGGTGGGTCTGCGGTTATAACCCGATGGGAGACGGTGAAGGAGTATCTGGCCGGGCAGCATTTGTCGTGGGACCTTGAGAGCCTTGATCGCCGTTACGCCCAAGTGGTGAAGGCTCGGGCACGGCTCAAGGGTCCGCTCGCTCCGGAAGTGGTTGAGTCGCCGATGGCGTTTAGCGATACTCCTCCGTCTTAACTCTTCTTTATCTAAAAAACTTGTAATTCGTTGTGGTCCATCCGTGAGATGGGCCATCTTTAACCGTTAAGTGGGCCGCTCAAACTTTCGTTGATCATAGCGGACCCTTATGTTTTTGCCCTTGGTGGGCGTTTTGGATTTTGCCCCCGAGGCTAAACTTGTTTATTCGGTTATCTTTCTGTTTTGAGCTCTCGATAAGTTTGAACTGTATCCTTTGAGCGTCAAATCCGTTTAGATGTACCGAGCAAATTATGCCTCGTTAGGTTATCCGTCGCTGACCATCTTAAATCCGGATGGATCCGACGAGGTCGGTCACCCTTCATCTCTAAGTGGTGAATCTACTATCTCTCGTGGAGATTCTGTCCGCTGGCTGTTTTTAATGCGTATGGGACCGCGGGGGGTGGACCGTTTATTGGACGAGATCTCGGAGATTCGATCGTCATTAATAGTGGACCAGTTAAGGGTCTCGGCGCTGTATTAACCGTACAGAGCCTGTCGGGTGAGTCGGTTAAGTTTCGCCGAGCCTTTGTGCTGTACATTGCCTGGATGGGATCCGTAGATCGGCCATCTCAGTGTGGTTTCGGCGAGGTCCCGTCAGACCTGTACACCCAAGAGGGCGACTAATGTGCGTTGCTGATTTTATACTTTCGAGGAAGGTCATTAACACACAATTAGCCTCCACCTTGTCGACTGTGCGGTTCAGGCAACCTGGCGGCGCCTTATGGAGCGAGGTGCCGTCGCACCCGTACACTCGGCTATTAGGTTACATGCCCGCGTACAATAACTCTAACTTTTGCCTGGTCCTAACGTGGTCCGGAAACCCGTATGGAACCCTTCTAGCGTTCGATTTACACTGACACAGGATGTCGTGATGTGTTCGGCTAGGATTGGCCTACGCGGAGTAGGGCTTTTGGCCTATGCGGAATAGGGCTTTTGGCCTACGCGGAGTAGGGCTTTCGGCCTATGCGGAATAGGGCTTTTGGCCTACGCGGAGTAGGGCTTTTGGCCTATGCGGAATAGGGCTTTTGGCCTACGCGGAGTAGGGCTTTTGGCCTATGCGGAATAGGGCTTTTGGCCTACGCGGAGTAGGGCTTTTGGCCTACGCGGAGTAGGGCTTTCGGCCTATGCGGAATAGGGCTTTTAGTTTTCGAGTTCAAAGGATAGATATCCCTTGCCCCCGAAAATCTCGGCGAGAAATTCGCCTTTGGGGTTACTCTCGTCGGCGAAATTCTCGGCGAGGTTTTTAGCTAAAAGATATAAAAGTATATAATTAAAAAAATAGTTTAAGTATACACGACCTTTTGCGGGCGTGGCCCGTTTATTAGAAGAAATATCTCTTGAGGTGCAAAGCGTTCCAACTGTTGGTGAGTCTTTTTCCGTCTTTGTCTTGGAGTGCGTAGGCTCCAGCTCCACAGATTTTAACGATTTGGTAAGGGCCTTCCCAGTTTGGTCATAGCTTTCCGGCTTCTTTCTCCATTGTGTTTTGGAATACTCGCCTTAAGACCCACTGACCCAGTTTGAAGGTTCTCGTCCTCACCTTTTTGTCGTATGACCTGGCTACGTCTTGTTGGTAACACCAGTTTCTTATTTGCGCGGCTTCTCGTTTCTCGTCGAGCAAGTCGAGGTCGAGCGCCATTGCTTCGTTGTTACTTTCCTCATCGGGGTTTTCAGTGCGGCTGGATTGCACACGTATCTCGATGGGTATCACTGCGTCCATTCCATAAACGAGTGAGAAAGGTGTCTCGCCGGTGGAGACCTTTGAGGTTGTTCTGTAGGCCCATAAGACCCCGTGGAGTTCCTCGGCCCATTTTCCTTTAGCACTCTCTAATCTTTTCTTAAGGAGCTTGACGATGGTTTTGTTCGAGGCTTCGGCTTGGCCATTGGACTGCGGATGTCTGGGCGTCGCGAAGCTTAATTTGATTTTCCAGTCTTCGCAAAAGCTTTTGAAGTTGTTGCTTGTGAACTGTGGTCCATTGTCGGTCACTATCTCGTGGGGAATGCCGAACTTGCAGATTATATTCCTCCATACGAAGCTGCGGATCTCTTTGTCGGTTATCTGACTGAGCGCTTCCGCTTCTATCCACTTGGAGAAATAGTCGGTCATCACCAATAGAAAGACTTTCTGACCTGGTGCCGTGGGAAGTTTGCCAACTATATCCATGCCCCACTTCATGAATGGCCAGGGAGCACTGATAGTTTTTAGGTTCTCCGGCGGAAGTTTGGATACAGTGGCGAACCTTTGGCACTTGTCGCATCTTATGACGAACATGGTTGCGTCGTGGTTCATCAATTTCCAGTAATATCCGGCTCGCATGGTCCGGAGGACTAGACTTCTGGCTCCGGAATGGTTTCCGCACTCGCCGGAATGCAGCTCTAGCAGGACTTGTTGAGCCTCGGCGATGCTGATGCACTTGAGATATGGTCCTGAGTATGATCGGCGATACAACGCTCCGCGAATGAGGCTGAACCGAGCTGCTTGTCGCTTAATCCTTCGGCACTCTGCTCTTTCCAGTGGCAGCGTTCCATCTCTCAGATATTCCACAAGGGAAGTCATCCAGCATCTGGCTCCACTTATTTCGTTGACTGGGATCGCATCGAGATCTCTTTGCGTTGCCGGCCATTGTAATACTAGCAGTGGCACATTCGTCGGTGAATCGGTTTTGAAAGATGATCCGAGGTTGGCGAGAGCGTCTGCTTGCCCGTTCTCTTCTCGAGGGATTTGAGTGATTTTGCAGCTATTGAACCTTTTTTCGAGCTGTTTGACTATCGCTAAGTATCTGATCATGCTTGAGTCCTTGGCTTGATAGTCACCCTCGCCTTGGCTAACGACCAACTGCGAGTCACTATAGATCTCTATATCTTTGACTCCTAGATCGCATGCTAGAGATAGACCTGCGATTAGCGCTTCATACTCCGCCTCGTTATTTGTCGCTCGGAAGCTGCATCGGATCGCCCTTGAGATGGTGTTTCCGATAGGGGAGGTCGGTGTTAGTCCCGGGCCGATCCTCGTACGTTGCCGGATCCGTCCACATAAAGTTTCCATGTCCCCGTTACCACCTGTTTTCCTAATGCGTTCACTTCCTTCTGAACCTCCGAGAGCATCTTTGGTGTAAACTCGGCCACGAAATCAGCGAGGACTTGTGACTTGATGGCGGAGGTTGGTCGATAGATCACGTCGTATTCGCCGAGTTCTATAGCGTATTTGGCCAATCTTCCCGAGATATCTGGTTTGTGGAGAACACTTTTGATCGGATGCGATGTCACCATGATAATTGGATGCGACTGGAAATACGGCCGTAACTTCCTCGCTGCCACAACCAAGGCGAGAGCCAATTTCTCGAGATGAGAATATCGGGTCTCGGCTTCTAGCAAGGATTTGCTGACGTAATAGACCGGATGCTGTCTTCCACTTTCTTCTCGCACTAATACCCCACTTACTGCGTGTTCTGACACGGCTAGATATAGGAGTAGTGCCTCGTTGGTCTTTGGCTTTGACAGTAGCGGTGGAGAAGTTAGATAGTCCTTGAGTTGTTTAAGGGCTTCGTCACATCCTTCGTTCCACGCGAATCCCTTCGACTTCTTGAGAGCCTCGAAAAACGGATGAGATCTGTCGGATAGTCTAGAGATGAATCGGCTAAGGGTCGCCATTCTTCCCGTAAGTCTCGGACTTCCTTTATGTTTCGCGGTGGTGGAATTGTCCGGATGGCCCCGATCTGATCGGGGTTCGCCTCAATGCCCCGATGTGTGACAATGTATCCCAAAAACTTCCCCGAGCTTACGCCGAATGAGCACTTAGTCGGATTGAGCTTCATGTTGTATTTCCTTAACGTGTCGAACGCTTGGCGTAGATGCATGATGTGATCGTCGGCAACTAACGATTTTACGAGCATATCGTCGATGTATACCTCCATGGTGTGGCCAATCTGGTCGGCGAACATCGCATTCACCAACCTTTGATAGGTTGAACCAGCGTTTTTCAATCCAAAGGGCATTACCTTGTAGCAATATATGCCCCTGGAGGTCATGAAGGCCGTCTTCTCCTGATCCTGGGGGTGCATCAGAATTTGATTATACCCGCTGAAGGCGTCCATGAAGCTTAGCAGTTCGTGGTCGGCTGTTGCGTCTACCAGTTTGTCAATGTGAGGCAAAGGAAAAGGATCCTTTGGGCACGCCTTATTTAAGTCGGTGAAGTCTATGCAGACTCTCCACTTCCACTTACCGTTTTTCTTTCGAACGACGACCACATTAGCTAGCCGCCGGGGTATTTTACCTCGCGGATGAATCCGGCTTTGAGTAAATTGTTCACTTCGTCGTTGACAATGAGATCGCGATCCGGCGCGAACTTCCTTCTTTCTCGCCCGATCGGGCCGATGATCGGGATCGACCCGTAGACGATGCGTGATGATCTCGGGATCGATGCCCGGCATGTCCGCATGCGACCAGGCGAAACAATCGGCGTTCGATCTCGAAAGTCGATGAGTTTCGACGCACGTCTTTCGGTAGTTTTGACCCAATGTTTACCTTGCGCTCCGTATTGGCTTCATCCAATGGGATCTCATCTATCCGCTCTACATCGGCTCCTCCGTAGAGCTCGATACCTCTTTCGTCGTCGACGGACCCTCTATCCGCATGGTCGTCCCCGTTTTTCCTTTGAGCGTAGTTTGGTAGCGGATCGCGAGTTCTCCTGGTCACCTTTTATCTTCCTCACACCCCAGGGTGTCATAAACTTTATTGTCTGATGGAATGTGGATGGCACGGCTTTCATGTCATGGATCCAAGGTCTCCCCACTATGGCGTTATAGGCCGACGTGCAATCCGAACGAGAAATTTGGTTTGCTTGTTGACTCCCTCGGTGTAGACGGGCAGGTTATCTCGCCCACGGTCCCGTTTCACCTCTCCACCGAATCCTACCGCAGTGGTTGCCCCGGGAGACAATCTTTGATTCGTCGAGGCCCATCTCCTTGTATGCGGCCGGGAACGAATGTTTGCCGAGCTTCCATTGTCGACCGAAATTCTCTTTATCGGCAGTTTGCCATCGACAAAGTAATGACGAGGGCGTCATGATGAGGAGTCATCATCTCTTCACCCTCCTCGGCGGTGAAGGTAATTGCGTTGATCGATTGGTCGGTGGTTATTTCCATCATGGTCTTTTGGAAATTTCTCGCAACCCTCGTATTCCTTTTGGCAGCCGAATGCGATATCCCACTAACCTCTGAGCCACCGGATATGACGTTAATCACCCGATCCTGTCTCGGTGGAGATTTAGGTTTCTCTTTGCCCCCTTCTTGCTCGGGGTTCTGGGTGTTTGGCCGTCTCCGAGCTCGTCGTACAGAATTCTTTGAGGTGCCCTCTCTTGATTAGATCGTTTACCTCCATCCTGAGGGCAACGCAATCTTCGGTGCGATGCCCGTGGTCACTGTGGAAATCGCACCACTTCCGCGTGTCTCGTCCTTCTGGGTCCCCCCTCATCTTCTGAGGCCATCTGACCGCGTCTCCCATCCTTCCCAAGGCGCGGACCGTTCTCGACCTTGGATAGACAAACCGCCCGCGTTGGGCCATGAGTTATCTCGGTATCCTCCGGCTCCTATATGGGCGATTGGTCGATGGGAATTACTTCGACGAGGGTCCACCCGAGGTCGCAGTATGGTTTGTCGTCTCGAGGAGCTCTCTCAGGTCGGATGATCCTTGAGTCGACTCTGGGGGGAAGAGATTTCCTTTGAGATGGATCCTCTTCCCACTTGATCTGAGCCCATGCTCTGCTCAGAACATCTTCCATCGTCTTTGGACGATACTTGGTGAGTTCCTTATAGAGATCGCCAGTCACCAAGAGTCCTCTCTTGAAAGCAGATATGGCCGTTGACACATTACATGCTGGGATATTCACCTTTTCCCTGTTGAATCGTCCTACATATGACCGAAGGGGCTCCCCGGCTTCTTGGACGATTTCGTAGAGGTCGTCGGCGTTTTTCTCTATGCAGCGGCTGCTTGCGAATTGCTCTATAAACCTGTCAGTCAGGCCGGCAAAGGAATCTATTTCGCCGTTGGCGAGGTTGACGAGCCACTGGAGCGCCGGTCCTGTTAGGCTTGATCCGAAACCTTTGCACATGACGGCTTCCCTTGACTCGGGGGGAATTGTTAAGGTGAGCATCCGTTGCTTGTACAAGGCCACGTGATTGTCGGGGTCGGTAGAGCCATCATACATCTTCATTGACGGGAAGGTGAACTTTCTGGGCATCTCTACCATGGCTATCTCGTCTATGAAGGGCGAATCGGCGTAGGAGTAGCGGTCGGAACGTCTTATAGGTGGAGCTACTCCTGGCATCCGCTCGATCATCGATTCGAAAGCGTTGAGCTTTTTCTCGATGACGGAATCTATGTAAGCGTGATCCCTTCCGAGATCGGATCCGTTGCGATCTAGATCGTCGGTGTGCTGATCGTCGGAGAAAGCAGGTCTTTCCTCCGTCGTCTGATGTTCCGTCCCTGATCGGAATAATCTTATCGGCCGGATGGGGGTGACGAGATTCTGCCGGGAAGCGGATCTTTGACCCTGGGTGGTGAGATTAGCGCTCTGCCCCCGAAGTCGAAGATTATCCTCTTCCAGCCGAGCAAGCCTTTCGTTGCTTGCCCGAAGTTGCTCGTTGACGGCATCCACCCGTTGCTGAGCGTGTTCGTCGAGAACGGTGTAGTAGGTTGCTCCGTTATCGCTCATCGTAGCGCTATACTTCTGCCCCTCTCTCTAGCGCCAAACTTGTTTGGGCTACTAGAATCGGCAAAGAACCACGTTAGATATCGATACAAGAGAAGAGAAATATGATTCGATTAGAAGAACGATCAAAGAATACGGAAGAGAAATATGATTCGATCTAACTTAGAACAATCTAGAGCTTATAATCGAATATTCTCCTTAAAAGCAAGTGCTTATGTCGAAAAGTGTATGAATATATCAATGTGTGAATGTCGATATGAATGAATGAGTCCTCTAGGTCTTCTAGCTTCTTCTCTTTATATAGAGGTCTTTAGGTCAATGAGCTTCCTTTTCCTTTTATGAATAGGAATTGACTTTTTTCCTTTTATTGACCTTTTTCCTTTTATTTAGATATTTTCCTAGATTCCCTCCTTAATGAATATTTAAGAGAATCTAGTAATATATCTTTTCCATTTTACCTTATGTCGATAATTAAGCCCAAATAAAGCCCAATATCAACTAAAGGAGGCCGGTTCCGATATTGCCGCTGATTCCGGTTTGGCTGGTCCGATCTGCCGTCAACCCGGTCCGATTCTGTCGCCGGTTAAACCTTAACCGAGATGATTAAATTTATCCCCAACATATATGATTATCATTTATTTTTTAAATTTTAGATTGTATTTTTATTTTGTTCTTTATTACAAATGTGTATATACATAACATATTAATGATGTATAAATATTTTATAATTATGATACTTACTATATAATTTTAATTTTTAAATAAAATTCTACATTATTATTTACAGCATTATCAAACCAATCACTTTTTTTTTAAAACTCACAGCCGAAAATCTAGAGTCAAAATCTTACAGCAACAAAAACTAGAGCTACAGCAAAAAAAACTACAGCAAAATTTCTACAGCCAAAAGCTAAAAGCTACAGCTTCAACCAATCAGACCCATAATTAAGTTCTTACTTAAGTCATTGTCTTGTTTTAAAATTTTCCAATTCAGTCAAATCATTTCTTTATCATTAAATGTTTTTTCTAGGTTCAATCATTTCACCTTTTAATCCCACTAGGAGAAAACCCGCGCATCTGGGTGTGGCTATTCTATGAGTTTCTCCGTAATTTTAAACCATATGACGCTATAAATATAACATACATGTGAGCAACTGTGTGAATGGAGGTGTGCTGAATAGGATATAGCATATGGAGACAACTATTTCTACCTATACGTTTTGATCAGCAACATTTCAAGATAATAAACTACGTAGACTGCTTTAAGTTTTTTATAGAGTAATAGACGAATCAAATGCTATAATATCATTTGACTAAAAGTCAAGAGCTATAATACCCTTACATAATTTTGATTTTTGTTTTGATTTTTATAAATTTTAAAATAAATCAATTTTATAAACTGAAAACGTGATTATTTTTTATTTAATTTTAAGAATTTGATAAAAATCTTTTAAAACAAAAAAAATAAAAATAAAATATTTTTAACAAAATCGTCAAAATATGATATAAAAACGATTTTAAAATATTTTTTGGTTGAATTTAAACGTTTAGAAGTTTAGGGTTGGGTTCGCAATTCCAAATCTAAGACACTTGTGATTAGTTTAGGGTTTAGATTTGAAAATATTTAGTGTTTTATGTTTTTGGTCAACAAAAGTCAAAGGATATGTACACTATATAAAAGTATGGAAGATCTTGACTTTTAGTCAAAGGTTATAATAATTTTTTACCCGTAATAGACCTCATAATAATTTTTATAATGATTATGAGGTGTAAGGGAGACTGTAAATAAACATGGATCTGACTCCCATAAACTGATTTATGTTATATATCGATCCCGATTCTAACATATTCATGTACTGCGTGAATAACTCCTCGCCAATAAAAGCATGGGTTGTATGCCTATGCCCCTGTACAAATTTATATAGTGTTAGGTTTATATTTTGGTTGGTGTTAATCTAAATTCGTAATTTTTATCTGGATATCAAGAAATAGTATTTCAATGCCTATTGGAGTTGGGTAATGTATGTGATTAAGGCTCTCCCAAAAATGGATTTATCATGCGACAAGCAGCAATTTGATACGCTAAGATTCAGCAACGTGTTCTGAATATGCATGCGAAAAGAAGGTGGATTAGATAACTTTTTTATTATTTTCTTCCACACTCCATATTTATATAAACGTTACCATATTAAATTGTACAGTAAAATTTAAAAATGAACGTTAAATATATATATATATATATATATATAGATTCCATATAGCATACGGAATATTACTTCACATATTTATGATATCTAAAAGAACTCTATAAGAACATTTCGCTTTTATGTTTCCTAAATATTTCCTTTTAATTTCTTTCATATATATGAATTTACTGAAATGGAATATGAATTAAATTATAATTTCTATACATATTACTCCACTTAATTACGTTGGAAAAAGCTTGATTTCCTGTATAAAATAAACGAAAAAGATAATATAATGCGTAATAATTAATAAATAATTGAGAAAAATAAAAGATAAATTAATATATATTTTTGTATACCAGGGAGTTTAATTTACGTTTCAGGTTTTAACATTTTAGAGAGTTTGATTTTTCTTTTTAGTTTTGAATGTGTAGAATTTAGTTTTAAAGTTGCTAACCAAAAACACCTTTTAATAGCATTTTAAGCCTAAATTATTTGTGAAGATATTTTTTGACAAGTTTTTACTTTTGAGAAGATTATAATTTCGGAAATTACAATATTAAACCTAATTAATAACCAATATTTTCTCTGTTTCTTGATTATTTTTGCAACAGACTTCACTTCACATAGTATCATACTTCGTGACACCATGTTTTTTAACAATGAGTGCATACAAAACATGGTGGTACGTTTCAGGCGGATCACAAATACCATTTCTAGGTCACGTTATCTTAAGCGACACGGTAGTTTGAAACCGAGAAGAAGTAGCGTCCTCAATCCAAAAGGTGATCCGCTCGCACAAGTAGAAAGTAATCGGATTAACCCCTGTGAACAAAATGGTGAAAATGTCATATGTGGATAAGGATAAATATAAAACAAAGAATTCATACCGTGTATGTTGACACACCGAGAGATGCTTGCCCACCTCCCGAATTGCTTGTGGAAATAAGAGACGCAGCTTGAGTCACCAGGCCATGGTTGCATAATTCATCCAATTTATCAGGAAACGATGCTTCAGCAATCCGAGTCAAACATATAGAAGCATATTCCTAAACCTGCCACCATGCGAACAAATTGTGGAGGAAACTGAGGCGAGAGAAGAGCTAAATAGGAACATATTGTAACAAGAAAGACAATTACCTTTGAATCATGATATTGAAGTAGGTTTGTCAGTAAAGGTACAACTTCCATAACATAATCAGATGAATCAGAAGGTAACTTCTTGCACATATTTGCATCAGATACACGTGTATGTAAAGCATTAAAAAGAAGTTACAAATTTTACCGACCTGGACTCCGGTGGAGAAGAAATCCAGATATGAGAGGACTGCCATAAGAGCACCGGCTCGCAAACATGCAGTTGGGTGTTCCTGAGATATCTTTTTGAGAGCTTGCAGAGACTGTGAAACACATACAAAATTACAAATTAACATTTAAACATTGAATAAATGTAGCAACTGCCTGAGTTATAATTCATAGTAATTCTCAACATTAATAACAAACCTGCTATGCCAAATCCATGTATTCAATGGTTAGTAATCTGGCCACAAAGCACAAAACCGCCCCGTAATGTACAACATCCGCACAAGAAGAAGGCAAGACATCACATAAATGAGTAAGAGCCCTGGCTGCAAGAAGCATTATATCTGGATTGCTCTCATGGTTCAGTTGACTAACAAGAACCAGCACGAAGGAATCATCGAGAACGTGCTCAAAGAGTCTTTGGTCCCAATAGATAACATCTCGCAAAGCTGAGTCAAAGCCTCGACTTGCTTCCCTCTTCTCCTTCGACTTGCTTCCCTCTTCTCCTTCAGAGCGCAAGCCAGCGAGTATCTACCTCATCCTCCCATTCAAATGAGAAGACGAAGCAGAAGAAAGAAGCAAATCTTTTTCTATTCCGATCCAATACCAGAAGAAAGAAGCACCGTTAATCTTTTTCTATTCCGTAACTCATATTGGGATGCATGAATCCACCGTTACCATCTTCATTATCATTATCATCATCTTCGTCACCACTTTTAAACCAGAAGCAACAGCAGCTTCCAAGTTAAGTTGTTCTCTAGCTCTCTCTCTTTTTCTAACCCTAACATCATGCTCCTTCTTCTTACCTTTATTATAATTATTATTACTGTTATCGTTACCTCTGTTACCTCTTCCGCCACGGCGGAATCCAGAAGACTCTGTGGAAGTATCCATAGGAGCTGAAGAAGCAGCGGCAACAGAGGAACGAGAAGCGTGAGAGCGTGTGGAAGAGGAAGGTGCGGCGGCGACGGCGGCGACGGCGGAGACGGAGGAAGGAGAGGAGGAAGAAGAAAGATGAGCACGTTTGCTGCGGGTGGTGGGACCTGAAGGAGGAGGAGGAGAAGAAGAAGATGAGGTCGCCTCCGCCCGCTTGCGGCTCCTAGTTTCCATACAAAGGAAGAGATACCGAGTTTGAGATTTGCTCCAGACCAGAGAGAAGAGAGACTCTCTGATCAAATTGATCGAAATCAAAGAAACCCTAATTTATCAGCGGAATCATCGATTGACGGTGGGGGAATCAACAAGCCGAGAAGATCCGGTGACGGAATTGAGATCGATAATCGGAGACGAAGGAAGAAGATATTGAGAGAAAACCCTAAATCGAGTGAGAATCGATGAACAAGCTCACGTCGTCTCGTATTTTAAGCGCAGATCCACGTCGAGCCGGATTCAACGGAGGAGAGAAACGAGGAGAGATCTCCTTAAATTTTATATATATGATTTGATAATAAAGTCCCATGCACACTTGCAAAAAATAGATCATACAAAATAAAGAAGAACACAAAAACACTGCCTTCTCCTCCTCGGCCAAAGCAAGACGACGTTCGTAGTCATAAGCGAGTTTGGTCCTCCTGTAAGCGACCTAAGGAAAGAAACAAAACGACTCTAAATATCCGAACAAAAGAAGAAGAATCAAAATACCAAACAAAACAAGGAAAGGCATACCCGTTGCTCCAAACGAGCCAACGAAGCAATTTCTGCTTCATACACTAATGAAGCAGGAGGACGACACTCGTCATGGGATTCCATGAGCAGGTGATTAAAACCAGCGCAAGCCTCCTCATTATTCAGAAAAGCCCCCTCGCCTTCGTAGTTGAAGACGAACTTATGAAAGTTGTCCTTGTCCAGCTTGAACGAGAACTCTCCACCTTTAAAATATGGAAGGCAAGACGAAGAGAAGCCTTCTCTTGTAGCATCCGAAGCAGCAACTTCGGTGATATCAGCGGCTCGGGACTCCTCCTCGATCCCATCGACACGAACCACGTCGACCCCAGGGGCGACCACGTTCTCATCACCGGTAGCACCCAAGGCAGCCGGAGTATTCACCCCCGCATATTCAGGGACAAGACGGACCTGCGCCTCCGCCGAACTAACAACAACAGGGTTACCCGCTCCAACAGGTCTCTCGACCCGGACCCTTTTGACCCTAGGATTCTCGCAATCTCTAGAGGGACTTCGGGGTCGTGTCGTACCCTCGGGAATAACGCCCGGAGTTGGGGGAACATTCTCGCCAACGAGCTGGTCTTCTTCCTCAAAATGCGAGGGGAGCACGCCATCGTCCATTTCTTCTTCGTCTGCTTCCGAGGATTCCTTGAACCGTTCTTGAGGATCCAATGACCAGGATTCTGCGAACGAGCACAAAGTTAGTAAAAAAAAAAAAAAAAAAAACAACAGAGTCCAAGGGAACTTCGGAATAACCTTTCAACGAACACCAATAGCGTCTCTGCTGCTCAAGCACTTCGGTCCACAGAACTTCGGTCTTTCGACGCAGCTGATCCTTGTATCTAGTGTACTCCTCCGGGAATGGAACGACTAGGACGAAGCGATCTGAAACAAAACAACAGAGTCGTTAGACGAACAAGCCAAAGAAAAATCGAACAAGACACCTACCGATAACAACTGCCCACTCAGTTTGGTACTCCCTCTCAACATCAAGAACCGACGCCGAACTCACTCTCACGAAGAAGTACTTCCGCCACCAGCAAATGGAGAAGGTCCCCGGAAGCGACGCATTCGCCTGCGTCGTCGTGATCTCGTCGAAGCAGGCCGGAGTCATCTCAAAGCCTAGATCCTTAGCCGCTAGGATCGCAGCGGCCAAATTCCGAAGACAAGGTGCCGTCAACTGGGAGATCGCCATGCCCCTCCTCTCGCAGTAGGCGATCAAAAGACGAGGTAAGGGGAACCACAAACCCGCCTAGGCAAAAGCAGCCTCGTAAAGGCAGATGTACCCCGAAGGACAGTGCCAGGGCATTTGGCCCGGCTGCGGCTCGATGATATCCAACATATCGCGAGCCCTAGAGATTCTTTGAATACCATCGAGTCCGTCGCCGAACCTGCTTTCCGACGAGGCAAATGAATTTATTTGCCTCGGTTTCTTCGGCTGTCTTCTCACCCTCCTAGGATTCAAAGGCGCCGAACGATCAGACGGAACCAGTTGCACTCGAGGCGGAGGTGTAAAATCCTCATCAACAAGGGAAGGAACCTCTATTTGCTGCCGAACGGAAGTTTGGGGGACCTGCGCCGAAGGATCGAACGTAAACCCTCCGGAAACTGGAATAAAGCCCCCACTAGAAGTATCGCGAGCCGAGTCGGATCGCGGAAGCAGTCGAGAGTTATCCTGATTCGCCTCGTTACCCGAAGCTCCTCTCTCCAGCACCCTCTCGGTATTTGAAGATAAGGAAGATCACGAACTCGACGACGAAGAAGAATCCAAACTCGACGAAGTAGGGTCCGAACGCGAAGGTAAAACAGAAGACATAACTCAAAGAAAAATCTAGAGAGAAGGAAAATTTTAGAGAGAGAAAGTACCTGAGTTCGCGCAGAGAGAATTAGAAGAAATGAGGAGAAATGAGAAATGAATCCGGAAGAAGGCTATTTAAGGGAAACGAAGGAAGAGGAAGAGACACCATCGAAAACAAGCGAAGGAAGAGGAAGGGACGCCGCCGAAAAAACACGAAGAGACATCATGATTACGAAGGAGTATGACGTGGCACTTAATGATTAGCTAAAAACGAGGCGAGACTTCTCAAATACGCCAAAATCAACGGTTAAATCGTTTAGTCTTCTCCGAAACGAATTGGGGAGGGACTAATGTTATGGGTGGGCCTTCCAGGCCCATCATGACTTAGCCTATTTAAGAAGCCCGCCAGTTTAGGCCCAGCAAGGGCCCAAACCACGACTTACGGCCCATTCGGAATCAGGCCCGTTAGGAGAAGAGCGACGCCACGTCACGCCTGACAGTACAGTTCCGCCGCGCCGAACGATAGCTCTCGCAGCATTTATGAGCGCTGAACGACAGTTCTGACAGAGCATTTATGAAGCGCCGAACCGAACAACCCTATGACTTGGCACTGTTCTACGGGATGGGATCAGTACGGAGATCGCGCACCGAGGAAATCCGCTAGGAAGAGCATTTACTATAAATAGCGTCCATCCTATTCAGAGAAAAGGATCCGGATTTTAGAGAGAGAAACCTACAGAGAGAAACAAGAGTATCAAATTTATTATCTTTTAGTTCGACATCTTTTAGTTCGACATCTTCCGTTCGACATCTTTGTCTTCATATTTTGTTCGGCATTTCTGCCTATATTCTGTTCGACATCTCTGTCCACTTTATGTTCGCTATCTTTAGCATAATAAAAACTGTTCGCTAGAAAACCTAGCGAACCATCTAAACGAACCATAGTTGTGATAACGAGAATTCCGACCCCTCTTACATACACATTCCGAATCAAACTCGTTGACATAAACCCGAACCATCCATCTACTTCACTCCGAACAATATACTTAACCGTTTTACCCCTACAACAACCACCAATTAAGAAATCAAAGATGTTTCATCTTAGTGGGATTCTCTTTTCCCTCAAAGCACCATATCTTCTTCATCTTTACAATAGATAAAAATAAATAATAAAAAGTACATTTTATGGTCCATTACATGCACTAACTTCTAAAAGAGTTCTTTTCTTTAGATGTTTTTTCTTTTATTAGTTTCATTAGTACATAAAATTTCCATTTCTCTGTACAACTCTTGTTTTGTTTTCTTGTGTTTTAGAGTGTTTCGGCTTCTACATGGCTAGGGATGTTAATTATGGGTAAAAACTCATTGGGTACCTGTGACCCGACTTGAAATTGAAGAACTATGACCTGAATTTATTTTGTTGAAGTTGATAGGGTTGAAAATCGGCAGGTTTTTTTACCCTAACTCCTAATGAAGTTTTACCCTATCGGGTTTTGGGTACCCATGGGTTTTTTAAATCAATTTTTATTTTATTGAAACTATGTGTTTTTTCTCCATAAATTTGAAACCGTGTGTTTAGAAAACAAAACATAAAACTCCTAAACAAAAAACGAATTGAGATCTCAACCACTAATAGATCAAAAATCAAAAATTTCAATGGAAGCTTGATTTGCTTAGAAAAATAAAGAAATAAAAGAGATAGAGAGAGACCTATTACTCTGTCACCCCTTGTATGTAACCAATCTTTTTCTCGATCTCTCAATTTCAAAATCAAATATCTCTTATGGATGTTGTTTTAGGTTTAGATCGTGCATAATCAATTTGAGATTCTAGAATCTTTGGACTTAGTATAGAGAGATTTGTGTTTGTTGTTGTTTGTTTACGAAGAGTTTGAAGGTAAAAATTAATACATACACTATTTATTTAAATTTAATTGTTATTAAAAATTTTCTTATAAATTGTAGTTCATGAATATGAGAATTGAGAATTTTTTTTACTGTTTTTACTTTTAGTTAAAGATTATATGATAATTGATGTTTTTTTAGTTTGTGTTTACAAGTAATATTATATTTATTTGGTGATAAATTTAAAATATTTATAATCGTAAAACTATATTTTATAACACTATATCAACAAAAAATAATATATTATATGATAATTTGGGATATATATAGAAAACACACAAAAACATATTTATTTTAAAATTGAAACGGATACTGCGGATTACCCTAAATTGTATAGGGTAGAGTTTGGGTTACCTACCAGGACTTTACCCTATCCAAGTTTTTTCAGAACAAGTTTTTTTTGGCAGACTTTTTTCGGGTTTGGGTAGGGTTCGGGTTCGGGTAGGGTAAAATTACCCTTGACAACATACCTATACATGGCTAAGTCAGGTGCAAGAAGCTTAGATTTTTTAATGTTTATTTTCTTCATTATATAGTACGACTATTAGTTAGGCTTCTTATTTTAAAATTTGTATATAAAATATCAAACTTTATTATATGTTAGCTATTCAATACATAACTAGACCTGTGTATATTTTTTCTTCTTCTTCTTTATAATTGCTTACTAATGGTTAGTTAATAACTGTTTTAATCATAAGGGTTATGTATTTCTTGTGAAATAGTCAAAATTTCTCCATAGATCATAATAATAACTTATAAACTACGGTGAAAGATTATTCACTCAAAACTTTAGATGTAACAATCAAAGATTGATCTTAAAATGCTTCATGGTCTTAGCTTTTGTGGGGACCACTTCTTCATCAACTCAACCAGATATGGAAGGTATAAATATACTTACAATTAGCCTTTTTTAAAAATAAAATCAAAGATCTTAATAGTATCAATTGGTTCATTTTTATAGGAGCTTTGTTGCAGCTAAGAGACTCACTTAATGATTCAAGTAATCGTCTAAGTTAGACACACGATTTCGTTAGCCCTTGCTTTTGTTGGTCTTATGTAACTTGCAGAGACCAGAGTGTTGTGGCTCTGTAAGTCTCTTTTAAGATCACTTCTTCAAGTCTTAGTTTCCGATTTTTTTTTGCCCTTGTGTTGAAACCATTTTGTATCAAACTCCTTCAGAAGTCTTGCCTCAAATGGATTCACAAGAATACTTATAATTACAAAGATTATATATAGTTTTCATAACAATAACATAGTTCTTTGATGTCTTATAATGTAGATAGCTACAGAACAATAGTTTGTCTGGTTCTTTACCAGATTATCTTGGGAACATGTTTAGTCTACAAACTTTAAACATGTCGATGAACGGTTTCAGCAGCTCAATACCCGCGAGTTTGAGCCGGCTCTTGAATCAAAAGCACTTGTAAGTGTACTAAATTTTTTTGAACTACGACATTTTGAGATTGTCTTCAAAATAATGTAATTTTTTCACAGGGATCTTTCTAACAATAACTTAACAGGAGCCATACCAACACAATTCTTCTCTATCCCGATTTTCGAGTAAGAAAAAATTGTGTTTCATTCACTTATTAGTAATAATATATGACTTTGTTATGTACTTATAATAATCAGTTTTGTTCTTCAGTTTCTCAGGAACTAATCTCATATGTGGTCAAAACTTGAACCAACCTTGCTCTTCGAGTTCTCGACTTCCAGATTCTTTGAATTTTTTCTTCTTAATCCAAGTTCACATAGTAACAGAACATAATTTTGAAAGTTAGTATCTTTTTAAATGCAGCTCCAACAAGAAGCTGAGAGACATAACTTTAACTGTAAGTTGTGTTGCTTCTATAATCTTATTCCTTGGAGCTATGTTTATGTACCATCACCATCGTCTTCGCAGAAACAAATACGACATCTTTTTTAATGCAGCTGGTAAAAGAAAACATATATATAATAGATTCAATACTTGATTAGATCACTCATTTGAACCAAAGAGTCTTTTTCTTGTAGGTGAAGATGATAGGAAGATATCATTTGGACAACTAAAAAGATTCTCTTTACGCGAAATCCAGTTCGCGACAGATAGTTTCAACGAGAGCAACTTGATAGGACAAGGAGGATTTGGCAAAGTATACAGAGATTTACTTCTAGACAAAACAAGAGTTGCGGTTAAACGCCTTGCGGATTACTTAAGTCCAGGAGGAGAAGCTGCTTTCCAAAGAGAGATTCAGCTTATAAGCGTTGCAGTTCATAAGAATCTCTTACGCCTTATTGGCTTCTGCACTACTTCCTCTGAGAGAATCCTTGTTTATCCTTACATGGAGAATCTCTGTGTCGCATATTGAATTAGAGATTTGAAGGCAGGCAAAGAAGGACTTGACTGGCCAACAAGGAAGCGTGTAGCTTTTGGTTCGGCTCATGGTTTAGAGTATTTACATGAGCATTGTAACCCGAAGATTATACACCGCGATCTCAAAGCTGCAAATATACTTTTAGACAACAACTTTGAGCCTGTTCTTGGAGATTTCGGCTTAGCTAAGCTTGTGGACACAAATTTGACTCATATCACAACTCAAGTCAGAGGCACAATGGGTCATATTGCTCCAGAGTATCTCTGCACGGAAAATCATCGGAGAAAACCGATGTTTTTGGCTACGGTATAACACTTCTTGAACTCGTTACTGGTCAGCGAGCAATCGATTTCTCACGTTTGGAAGAAGAAGAGAATGTTCTCTTGCTTGATCATGTAAGGCCCCTAATAAACCTTTCTTGCCTCAAAAGAAAGAGTCTTTTTGAACATAATCAATCTTTGATTGTACTGAAACAGATAAAGAAGTTGCTAAGAGAAGAAAGACTAAGATACATAGTCGATAGCAACTTGATTACATATGAGTCGAAGGAAGTTGAGACCATAGTTCAAGTAGCTCTTCTGTGTACACAAAGCTCACCAGAAGATAGACCAGCGATGTATGAAGTTGTGAAGATGCTACAAGGGACTGGTTGTTTAGCTGAGAAATGGAGTGAGTGGGAACAGCTTAAAGAAGTTAGGAAGAAAGAAGCATTGTTGCTTCCGACTTTACCGGCTACTTGGGATGAAGAAGAATTAACTCTTGATCAAGAATCCACCGGATTATCCTCAGCAAGATGATATAGAGATCTCTTTGTATACATAACTTGCATCATATAACAAAATTAACAAAAATGCCATATAAACATGATTTCTTTTCCCGCATGCCATAAAAATTTGTCTCTTTTCCTCAATGCCACATGCCTTGTGGATAAGTCATTTTTTCACTATTAATGTTAATTAATAATGACATTGTTTCTCTCAGTAAAAATCATCATTGTTTTTCTGTAATTTCTATCGATAACATAAACCGAAGAAAAGGGAATATTATCGATAAAAGAAACCGAAGTAAAAAAGAGACATACGTAAATCATCTTCTTCATTGTTTTTCTGTAATTTCACTTTCTCTTTACCATCTTCTTCGTAAAATCATCGTCTCCCTTCACAAAAACCTTTTCATTCTCGGTAAAAATTTCCTCCTTGTCGTCTTCTTTTAGTGCTGTGAAAATTAAAAACGCACGACAACGACGTTTGTTTTACGGAAAGGGTAACTTCTCCTTATCTATTTCTTTTTCATGTTTTTGACTATAAACAAACAGATTTAAAGGGGAAAACCTTTACTTTTCTGACTTAAAAAACCACACAAATCGTGTTCTTCCTCTTAAATTAATTTTTTTTTCATTTAAACCATTCAATATTGTTTTTGTCTGCTCTAATTTCTTTTAAACTTGGAAAATTTAAACTTGGAATTTTTTTCCTTTTAAACAAAATTTTTCGTCCGCTAAAATCCCTTTTTACGAAAATCAGTTCGACGACATGGTCGTCTTCCATTTACTTTTTAGCTTTCAGTAATTTTGTGGAAAAAATTAATTTTGTTTTTAAAAGTTCCCAAATTGTGGATAACCCAACTTGTGGACAACCCAATTCGTGGATAACCCAAATCGTGGACAACCCAAATCGTGGACAATACATGTATTTGGTTATTTTAAAAACTATTACGTTTTTTTGCAGTACAAGCCGTGGACATCTCTAATGTTGTTGTTCACGGTTTAATTTTTTACAATTTTGTCTTTATCCACGACTTCTATTTGTTACTGAATATCATTCCCAATTCGTGGACAATATGTGTATTTCGTTATTTTAAAATTTATTACGCATTTTTGCAGTACAAGTCGTGGACATATCTAATGTTGTTTATTCACGGTTTAAATTTTTACAATTTTGTCTTTGTCCATGACTTCTATTTGTTACTGAATATCATTCCCAATCCGTGGAAAATTTTTAAAATAACTACTTTTTTTATTTCTTTGGTTGTCCACTGTCTTAGGAGACCATGGAATATGATGAAAACAAAGAAATCAACAAGTATCTTCTCCCTCGTAGATTATTCGCTGTAGACCGTTATCCCATCAACGGCCGTATAAATTCGTACTCTAAGTCAGAGTACCTACTCGACATTTTCGATGCTTTGCAAGGTTCCCCCGAGCTTGAGTGGCTACAAGAATCTTGTTTCGGCGGTCTAATGGAACTTCCAATACGAAAATGTTCTATCTCTGGCAAACTCGTCCACAACTTGCTAAGTCGATCTCTCCACACCAACAAAAAACATGAGATGTGGTTTGTGTTTGGCGGCCAACCCTTCAGATTTTCGCTGCGTGAGTTTGCGATCATCACAAAACTTCCATGCGGTCCATACCCTGACGCAAGCAAGATAAAGGCTTATCAAAAACCAGCTCACGGCGATCCCCCTTACTGGGATACACTTATTGGTGACAAAAAAGTTGTTACCATATATGAAATAGTATCTTGACTTAACAAGGACCTAGAGTTACCAAAAAAAAAGAATGCCAAGTGGAAGGAGGCTTAGACTAGCGCTTATTATCATAGTTGAAGGCGTTTTGTTGTGCAATTCCCAGCGCATCACGGGAAGTTGTTGAGATGGTTAAAGATTTTGACATCTTCAAGGCATACCTTTGGGGACGTGAATCTTTCCAACTAACGGTTCAGATGGTCAAAGTCGAGAACCGCAACAAGAATGTGAAAGAATTGGTTGACAATTTCAACCAATCTCACACTGCTATACATGGTTCACCCTTGCCTTCCAACTGTTGTTTCTCCACGTTGTTCCTATATTGCAGAGACATCTTCCTGACACGGACGATGAAGAAACGTTTACCAAGCGCTCGATAGTCCAGCTAACAAGGTTGAAGTCCTTTCATAATTCCACATTAATAGAAGCATAGACAATACCTAATGTGAGTTGTGTCAAGCTTATTTTTACTAGTGTCTAGATTATGTCCAAATTCTAACAATAACTTTGCTTATTGTAGCTTGAGGTAGTCAATGTTCTAGAACATTTTCTAGCGTTTGACCATGATCTCACATTTTGGGAAGAAGAAAATGAGGACCCATCTGTTGACTATCTAGTTGGACTAGTTCAAAATGATCACATTTTCAACAAAGACGACTGGGTAGGTGGATATGCAAAGTTGCCTCCCATTATTACTTTGGCCAAAAAAAAACCAAGAGGAAAACTACTCAAACCAAAGTGTCATCCAAACTTCATGTAGAAGGAAACAATAAGGGTAAAGGACCTGTGGATTCACTGGTATAATATTCTCAAATGTCTTCAATTTCATATGCCGAGGTTATGAAGGAAGTTGATGCCAATTTAAGCGATCACATGTCTGCGCTTGTCAAATTTTTGGCTGATGAGAAATTGGTTTTAAAAGCAGAAATGAGAGTTGAGGTTAAAAAGGCTCTAAAGGGTGGTGATAATGTTGGCCCTGTCGTAGAACCAATATTTGTCCATAAAGAAGATTCCAAAGAGCAAACATGGGAGGGTTATGGTTCTACTTTCCCTACAATTCTTGAAGACATAAAACAAAGTTGCAATGATCCTAATATTGGGCAAGAGGTATTTTTCCAGTTCATAAACATTCTAAAAAACTTCTCAGTTCTTCCCATTAATATATATTTTTCTATTAATACCCAGAATGTATCTCAATCCCTTGATAATGTTGTTCCCGATTCACCACATGGTCAAGAAGGCGATACTTTTAGCGGCTCAACTTCTCATTTACACAAGGTAATTTTTGCCCATACATTGTCACCAATTTATATATTAACTTCATAAAATAATACAATGTATCCGAATCTTCTTAGCCTGATGATGATCATGTTGTCTTTTGCGTGGATGTCAACTCCAAAATAACTTTACAACAGTTGTACATAATAGAAACCAAATTATAAATTTCCGTAATGATTAAATACATTTATTTTCATGTACACTTCAATGTTACTCTCCTTTCTTTACAACCAATGTCACAACCTCACCCGCTTGAAAGTTGTCCAACCATTCATCCATTTGAACACACAAGACATCATGTATGTTACATTATTATTCATGTCGTTGTTAATTTTGTTAATTTAAACAAGATCTTTAACAATTTTCAGGTAAACGAGGCTGATACCACACCCAACTTTGTTGATGTTACATCCAAAATCACGTTTGAACAGGTTTTGGTTCTTTATTGCCTTTTTCTAATTTAACGTAAACAATATTGTAACTAGACCGATCTTAAATTCACTATTTAAAGGATGATATTAAACCTATTACATCTAAGCGGTTGCGTGAGGGAACTGAAGACGCTCAACAAACACCTCTTCCCACTAAAAGAAATCTTTTGCCACCTAACAGATATGGGTTTTCGCTATCTTTGAAAAAATTAGATAGCAATCCTATGATGAAAAAATACATGGGGAAGATATCATCCTACTGACAAAGGTATGTCCCAATAATATTTTAATACAAACTCTTTCGCTATGCTTTTGACTGGTGATTATTTGTCTACAAAATATATATAGCGAGTACATTATCGATGGACATGCTGTTCTGAAGAATTTTTTTGTTCATATTCACACTCCACAATTGTGGGTTGATACACCAGTAAGTCAATACCATAATCAAACTTAATTTATGTTTTAGATTTGTTTTTAAAGTGTCTCTTAATTTATTTTTATAAACACTACATTCATTTGTCATTAGCACATGGAAGCAATGTTGGTTGTACTCTGGCGCCAACTAGGCAACTCACTTTTACCATCAATTCATGGTTCATTCATATGCTATGCAACCAACACAAAGATTTCAAAAAGCGTAAAGGTATGTCTAATTTCGCCTGGAATAGCACGATCAAGAAATATGTATCCGGAAATGTACCCAATCGAAACAACCAAATGAAGTGGTTCAGAGACGTGGACACAATATATGTGCCGATGAATTGGGGAAAATCACATTGGGTTGCGCTTGTTATTCATTTGAAGCTCGGTACAATAGACATTCTTGATGCACTTATGTCCGTACATGACGAGAAGAAAATCAATGCTTTCATGAAACCTGTCGTGGACATGTTACCCGTTGTTGTCTCTGACCTAGTTGGTCCACTCCCAAATGCTGAACCCCTACCGCATAGCTTCACCTTCGAAAGGCTTGTTCCCTTATATCAAAACACACGTGCTGGCGATTGTGGTCCACTGACCGTGAAGTTTATAAAGCTTCATTGCCAAGGTCTTCTCTTAGATGATATGACAGAAGCCGATGTGGACGAGATTCGTATAAAATATGCTATATGTCTACGAGATGTTTGTTCAAGTCCTCACCCCTTGACTTTCATTTTTAGTGTATTATTTTCTCGGTTATTAAACTTATTTTGTCGTCCACCTTTTTTTTTGGGGTTCTGTACTTGTGAAACTTCTAATATATTTAGGCTATTGAACACAATGTTTTGTATCTGATTTTAAATTTGGATAATTATCAAAATTGGGATGATTTTAAATTGGGAAAATTATTTGACTCTAATTTGGGATAATTAGACACACAAGTCCAATAACCACAATAATATCATTGTGACTTTTAATTTGGCACCAATTCCAACAAACTACACAATACTTTCATGTTCAGAAATTATATATAACCCGAGAATACAATCCAACGATTTGTAGATCCGCGTTTTTGATTCTTATTTTCTTTTCTCTCTAACATGGTTTCTTCTCAACTTTCCTCCTCGTGTAAAGTCACAAACACTGTAATCCGTTGTTTTTGTGGTTTAACGTGCAAGACCATGAAATCTACAACAGAGAAAAACCCATGACGTTATTTTTACGGATGCGAAAGATACAAGGTTAGGTTTCAGTCGTGGATAATGTTATTATGTCTATTCACTGTACTAATCTTAGATTGTTTCTTCATAGTCCGGAGCAAAGTTTAGCTTTTTCAAATGGAGTGAAAATATGTACCCGACCAAATCCCAAATAACTTTTTCTACTGAATCCGAAGATGTAATCTGTCAGCAAAACAAGATAATAGATGAACTTGAAGCATTGACGCGGTTGATGCTTCATGTTGCAGAATTGGCTAAGAAACATGAAAACGCACTCAATCTAACTCATCGAGACCTGTGTGACAAATTGAAGACTGTAAACAACATTATGTCCCTTCTCTTCTTCATTATCATCTCTTAAATTTTTCTCTTTCATTTTATCGTATCCTGTAATTACATTTTCCTATGTAATCTTTCTACAACTATATTAATGTTTATCATCCCGTGATGTTGTCTGCAACCCCTTTATGTGGACAAGTTTCGGTTAGATACAATTATTGTTTTTGTCGTTAAGTACATTATCATCTAAGAACAACACCATATAATTTAAACATAGATTTCAGCCCCCTTATGTGGACAAGTTTTTGTTTTATACACTAAATATTTTTGTCCATACGTAGACTATCATTTGAGAAAAACTCCATATACTTTAAACATTTATTCCAACCCTTTTCCGTGGACAATTTTCGGATTTATACAGTTATTTTTTGTCCATATGTCCAATATAATCTGACAACAACACCATGTACTTTAAATATTGTGCAGATATTTAATAGAGATCCCTATTTAATATCCAACCATACACATTTATTAACATTTACCATGACACCACCAACTACAACTATATTACATATACTTTGCATCCACACAACTAAATTTTATAAAAAAAAATTTCTCCTCGAGCATTATCAAAAATGTCAGACGATGCTCTTCTCTCACTTCTACTAGTCATAGCTTGTGTTGTTGGCAAGACAAGATATAGAAACTTGTACCCCCTTTAGTTTTGCTGGAAGGCGAGGTAGAGATGCTTCCTATGAACGTAAAGTGTTATACGAGGTTGATATAAATGAGTTTCTTTTAACCCCTTTTTGTATTAATCTTGATGGAAGTGGTAGGCAGTTTTTCGAAAAATGTTTGTATACTCTAAACCCATATGCGCTTTACTTAGAGGGTCTTAGAATTGTAACACATGGTGGTTCATTAGAAAATGCTCTCATTTATCTACTCTCAGCAGGTGGTTCGCTTAAATATGGTATTTTGCGACATCTATGGTTTATTATTGTTGTGGCCGGACATAATCACAACGCTATGTCTACCATGGATGTTTTGTGCCGAACACATCCGACCCAACCACTAAACACAAGTGCGGATCTAGCAGAGGCAGTTGAAATTGCCGAAACAATATTTAGACAAACAATGCCATGGGTCCTGCACACATCGGTTGATTTATGATTTATACAAAAATCATGAACTTTCACGTGAACCATTTAAATCATATATTTTTCGTTGACTGACGTTTTAAATCATGAATTTTTTTTACTAAGACAAAAAGAGCACAAAGTTGAGTCCGTTAATGGAAAAATTTGACAGTATGTTCAATTCCAACCAATTGAAATGCCTAATTCTTCATATCAATCTCAAAAAGTGTCAAACTATTGCGTTAATAGACTTAACTTTGTACTCTTTTTGTTTACGTTGTGCTGTTTTTGTTCTGGTAAAAAAGAATTCATGATTTAAAACGTTAGTCAACGAAAAATATATGATTTAAATGGTTCACGTGAAAGTTCATGATTTTTTTCGGTGAATTTTGATAGTTCATGATTTAATTAACCTTTTTCCCGTTTTTAATGATATATGTTTTAATCTGAAATCAACACAATATTCATTCCTTCTATTGTCTACCACCCACCAAAACATAAGTGATTATTTTTCAAAACAAAGTAATAATCTGAAAAACCATTAATTTTCACATATACACCCCTTTTTAGGTTAGTTATTTCTTATCTACTTCTCACCATCGTCTTTAAACAATATTAATCGACAAACCTTAATTTATTTTAGTAATTAATTTATGTTATTTATAGATTATCTACTTCTCACCTTCCACATTTACAACCAACATGTTTGTACTATCTATATACCTATTATAATCCAACGTACCTATAAAGATGGTTTTCACGACCTTGGTCAAATCCTTGCATCTTGTAAACAAGGTTTTGATCTTGTTTTCCGTAGACACGTGCTTAATGTAGTTTCCCTCCACATGTTTGAAGAAGATCCATGTTATATCAACTTAAATTCTAAATACCGATCATTCTTTGTTCGATGTCTTACGGCGGGTCATCCATCTGCATGTTATCTTGAAAGTCTACGCCTAGCCATTAAGGAAGGTATGGTCGATGAAGCAATTGATTTACTTCCCATTTTATTTCTTTTATCATTGCTTTGCTTTTAATATGTGTGGGTCGTTACCATGACAATATTTCAACAATGGAGCTATTTAAAAGCAAAATTAATACATACGAAGAAGGCGAGCTCATTGCGCATACTGTATTTTACAACACATATGGAATAGGACCCATTAAAATAGAAAATGGTTTTACCGACACATGGAGATTTTTCGATGTCCCTTATTATGGTAACCTTGGAGGTCCTTCTGAGAAAGATATTCGTTGTGAAAATTGTTATTTTTTTGCTATGCAATTAAATTGTTAACTATTTTAAATGAGAAAGATAGTTTGCACTTGTGTAATATCACTAAACCCCTATTATATTTCCCATCCTTATAACGGGGGTTTTGTTAAAGAGGAAATTATCAAAAATGCTACAATGAGAAAATCTGTTTAAACATTTCGTGGACAAATATTGTCCCCAAAACATTCAGCATATCACGGACAATTTAATATTCCTTGTCCATACAGTAATTACCAAATAAACTTATACAACCCATACATCATACACTAACAACATTAGTCTCCTTGTCTACAAAATGAAATTTTCCCTAATAACACAAATCCATTACATCCACCTAGATGGAATTCTTGCATGTTGCTTTGTTATGTCCGATTCCCAAACACCGCCGACATCTCTTAACACGACTTTTCTTCCCCTACAATATAACATAGCAAAATGTCTGATGGTCTCCTTTTGATGTTATTACATAGAAAAGTCATATACAAGAGTATCTGATGATCTCCATTTGATGTCAATCGCTCTTTCCTTGGACGTCATGCCCCTCGTTTTGTTTTTGGCGGGTATAGATTCACTTCTCTCACCATAACCGGTACGTCTACATATTTTTCGTTTGGGACTGGCATCACGACCACATCATATTTTTTCCTCCAAACGTCCACAAAATAACATCTGGATATCAATGTGTAGAGATCACCATTTTGTACTCCTACCGCAGCTAAAGCGTGGAAACAAGGAATCTTCAACACATCAAAAACTTTGCATGTACATGTTTTGTTTTAGAGGTCAACCGTAAACCCCAATCTCATTGCATCGTTGACTTGATAAATCCAGTCGCTTGCTAAAAGGACAGAACATCATGTTGCATCATGCAAGTGGTCAATTAGAATTTCTTCTACCTCTGGTGTACAACGACTTCGTGTGTTCCATGCTTTCCTTTTTCTACCATCAAACCACCTCATCAACATCAATCTTATGAATTCAACCTTAGATCCAATTGGATAATTTGTTGCCTTTTGTAAAACATCATTCAATGATTCTGAAATGTTGCTACTCATAACACTATAACGCATCCCTGAAGAATGAGCCAACGACCAATGTCCCAAACCGATCTCTTCTAGGTAAGTTGCACATTTTGGATCCCGCTTTTTAACTTCATCAAACCAATACCGAAAATCTCCTAAAGTAAATGACCGTGCAACTTTGGACACTATTGTAGCAATACCTGGTGTTTTGAAATGGTGTTTCACATTTCAACCTTTAACGAACCATTAAAGGTTTGACAAAGTAGCACAACTAATCGTTGGAATCCCATTCAAAATACGGTGTAATGAAAGCTAGATTCCGGTCTCCTAGAACTCATTACTCGGCTTATGTAGTGTACAAGACAAGAGAAGACTTGCATGATGACTACGGCCTTGGTGTTGGTATTAAACCACTTCCCAAGACAAAATATGGGAAAGACAATATTTAACAAATATACAAGAGAGGGAAGATGGGTGGATGGAAGTGGAATTTGGAAAATTCTTCAACGAAGGTGATGGATTATTATTAGATGATGAGATTGGAATGTCTATTAGTGAAATTAATTCTCCTTATTTGTGCGTTGGTTTCATCATTCAAGGAATTGAATTTCGCCCTACGAAAACTGATATATAAGACCATGGAATCGTGTTTTTCTTAATTATTATGGTTTGTTTTATGACAATCTTATGACAACTATTGTAAAATAACATGTTTTAAGACGAATTTTATTTTTATTTTTTTGTAATTTTGTTTTGTATTTAATACAAGGATTAGTATCATTGTAACTTGTAAGTGATCACATATAGTTAAAATTGGTGAAGTTTTATTGATTTATTGACTTATTAAATATTAACTAGTATTTTGACCGGGGAATATAGTATCTTTAGTTAATTTAGAGTTTAAATTATTGTTAAAACAAAAGGTGAAGTTGTTGTTACCTTTATGAAGAGATCAGGAGGAAAAATCAAAATGGTATTATTTATTTATAGTATAAGACATATAACTTATGCTACAAGATAACTTATTCTAGTGACTAAACTTGCATGCAAAGTTACTTGCAAAGTAAGTAACTTAAAAGAAGATAATAATGGATAATTACAAATGTAATTATCTAACAATTTTATAATTCTCTCTTCATATTATAGATTTGTTTTAGTAATCAGTTTTTTTGACTAATGTTAAACGAAATGAGCATAAGAATATAACTTCAAACCAAACTCGATGGTATACGGACTCAAATCCATGAAAAGGTAATTCAATAGCGAAATTATCCACACAAAAGAAGCAGAACATAAGAAACCCTGTTTAATTTGTTAGCAAATAGAAACTAGAGTTTTTTTGGCTATTTGGACAGCTTTTTGAAAAGTAATTCAAAAACTAGTCCGATTACTATTCATAATTAGTAAATTGAACTGTGGAGCCCACAACAGAGATAGAACCCATAAGACTGTATTAGACACACTAATAGAAAACAAACCATAAAACTGAAAAGATCAAACTAACCTTGTGTGGGATGGAGGGGGAATATATCGACTGCGATTTGATTGTAACATTGTTTACAGGCATTTAATACATTGATGATGTTTGTGTCAGAATTATTTGGGAGGACGTAAAACGGGCCGTTTAAAAATGTTGTAGTGAGTGGACAAAATAATGATTTGATTTGGGAGCATTAATATATTTTAAAGCTGTTTTGGTGAGTGGAAAAAATAGTGATCAACAAAAAGCATTAATATTTGTAAATTAGAATACATGTTCGTACATTAATAAAATGATTGCGAATATATACAGCGGACGACATAACAGTCGTACAAGCAAGGAGGTGGATCATGTACGCTTCTGGTGATTGAGAATTCAAAATAAGCAATTAGAGTCAAGGACGGTATCTGAGATTCGTACAACTCAAAACAAGGACAGAGAACAACAAGACATACAAAAAAGTAAACAGAATGGATATTGGATTTCGAAATTCATATTTGCGTACACTATCCATTACTACCTCACAACATCTCGCAAACTCTGACTGCCAGATTGTATAGTTGACAATCTTCGCAATAATAAGCAAAAGTATGAACACCAACACACAGTGGTGGGGTTAAAGGTGGACTATTTGGGTACTCCCAAATTGGACCAAAAGTATCCTCTTGGAGGGGATCAAATAACAATATTGTATTGACTAATTCTTCGCCATACTCATGAACAAATTCGAACCACGACTGTTTTATTGTTTTCATCAGGTTCTCTTATAAGATCAAACCTACTTTTTCTCCATTCCCAGCACACATTTGGAACATAGCGTACGCAAATGTACATTTTATGTCCCGAAATTGAACAAAAGCAAGCAGTTCAAGACATCAAAACACATCCTGGTTGGTTGTAATTCTCCTCACAGCTTCGTAGTAAACGAAGGTCCAATTACCATCTATTAAACATTTGTTGAAAAAAACTCCTAGCAGGAGAACCTATGACAAAAGAAAAATGGGTTAAGTTCGACCAGTTAAAAAACTTGTACAACTTATTTACCTTCTATGAGCATCAATGGTGTCGTGCAGAGCAGCATAAGGTTGGTGGATTTAAGTACAACGTTTGACAAGGCTATTCGGTTCAAGCGCCTGGATGTACGAAGTATAGGACCTAGATTCCAAAAACACTGTTGTCCAAGTTTATTAACAATTTTTCGAAAACTAAATCTGGTAAATGTGGGGTAGGAGGTGGATGGAGGGTGAAAATCTCTTGTGCTGGAGACATACTTGAAAACAAAAACTTTGGCGAATAATTAGATTTGGAAGTGAACTTGTAGAGAATTAGGCTTAGGGAAGTGGTGGTTATATATTGTTTCATTATTAAATGATAAATCATTTAATTAGTGAACTCTTACAACCAAAATCCAACAGAACACAATAAATACTAGGTGTGCGTTACATGAGTAAATGATAACTCATTAAAGTTAACAACAGTTTCAAACAACCGCAGTAAATAAAAGTATGAAATTCAGTGGACAATATGGTATTCGGTGGACGGTAATGTATTCGATGGACAGTATGGTTTTCGGTGGACAATAATTCGGTGGACAGAATTAGGATGTGATTCGGTGGACAGTATTTGCCGTCCACATAATTATGATGGATTGCGACGTTTCGTAAAGGCGTTCTGTATCTACTTATTGCGACTTTTCGTCTTCTTAACTCTCCTTATAGCGGCGTTTCGTGCTATAATCTCTCTCTATATATAGTCCTACTCATAATCCCTAATCACAAGCAAAAATTAAACATGTCTATTGTCCCTCCATATACATCTAAATTCAAGAGCATGATCGATGTCATACAAAACATGGAAGATCGGGGTAACCTCCCTCTTTTAAACCCTGGTACGAATGTCTGGTGTGACAAAACCACGGTTATGTGGTTTAAGTTTTTATATGATCTCTCCGAGGCGATCCCGGATATTCTTCGAGATGGATGGGTTCATCCGTGGCCGACTTACCGCTTCATTCCCGATGATGTTAAAGGTCAATGGTTTCTTAAACTAATTGTAAGCATAACCGATAATGTATTCTTATTGGATTTATCTTTTGTTTTTTATAACCACCAACCTACTAAATTATATTTTTGATTCTTTTTAAAACCATCCACCTACTAGATTTATCTTTTTGTTTATTTTCATAGCGAAAATACAGATGGATCCGAAACATAATTTGACAGTTTGGACCCAGTTTAATCTGATCGGTAGAACGATTTTTCGTACTCATATGCGCACATTGAAGAGGATATGGTTTCATGGCGGCGACAAGTCTAATTGGATGACTACTAGAGTTTGGGTTGGTCTGGTCGAACTATTTGATGAGTTAGGACCTGATAATTTTCAGTATGGACAATGTAAATTTAAATAAAATATTTTCATAGGAATTTGATAGGTACTTTTGCTTCTGTATCTACTTATTGCGACTTTTCGTCTTCTTAACTCTCCTTATAGCGGCGTTTCGTGCTATAATCTCTCTCTATATATAGTCCTACTCATAATCCCTAATCACAAGCAAAAATTAAACATGTCTATTGTCCCTCCATATACATCTAAATTCAAGAGCATGATCGATGTCATACAAAACATGGAAGATCGGGGTAACCTCCCTCTTTTAAACCCTGGTACGAATGTCTGGTGTGACAAAACCACGGTTATGTGGTTTAAGTTTTTATATGATCTCTCTGAGGCGATCCCGGATATTCTTCGAGATGGATGGATTCATCCGTGGCCGACTTACCGCTTCATTCCCGATGATGTTAAAGGTCAATGGTTTCTTAAACTAATTGTAAGCATAACCGATAATGTATTCTTATTGGATTTATCTTTGGTTTTTTATAACCATCCACCTACTAAATTATATTTTTGATTCTTTTTAAAACCATCCACCTACTAGATTTATCTTTTTGTTTATTTTCATAGCGAAAATACAGATGGATCCGAAGCATAATTTGACAGTTTGGACCCAGTTTAATCTGATCGGTAGAACGATTTTTCGTACTCATATGCACACATTGAAGAGGATATGGTTTCATGGCGGCGAGAAGTCTAATTGGATGACTACTAGAGTTTGGTTTGGTCTGTTCGAACTGTTTGATGAGTTAGGACCTGATAATTTTCAGTATGGACAATGTAAATTTAAATAAAATATTTTCATAGGAATTTGATAGGTACTTTTGAGTTTCATAAGTAATCTATTTTGTGTACACATTTATGAATTGTTGGATGGTTGTAGGTGGATTGATGTATATATAAATGAGATTTGTTAGATGGTTTTAAGGATGCTCAAATTGATAATTGAATGAATTAGACAAAATTATTCAACCCCCCCCACCCCAACCCACGAAAAGAAAATAAAAACTAGGTGGGTTGGAGTGATCCAGTTAGTGAAATGGAATTCATTGGTCGCCCATGTTATGTAATTTGAAGATTTGCGGATGGTAGAAGGTGGACGTTTGAATTTAAAGACATATACGAAGCAAAATATTACAATACGATCAAACAAAATAAGAGTTGTTGATAGGATAGTTGGATATTAAAAAAAAATAACGCGAAATTGAAAAGATAAAGACTACAACATAAAACAAACTTCGCGGGCGAGCCAGAACAGGGCACAGTTTTTGCAGAAGTTCTCATGCCTATAAGTATCAAAAAAACATTCTACGAAACACTCATAATCTGGGAATCCGGGATGAGAGGGGTATTGAAAATTGTCCCTAAAAGTGTTAGCATATAGTAGAAAGTAGAGGTTGATTTGACGCATCAGTTCTTTGCCGTTGACTCGTAAATCTTCAGAAGCAAGGGGATAGTGATGATCATTAAGAAGCTGAAGATACTGAATAGCCCCCTCAACATCACCGCTGCATATGGAAAATACACCACAAGCTAGCGTGGGACTCTGGCACTGTGGTACATTACGTTTTATCAACTGGATGGCCCGCCCAATGTCTCTCTCATGACAAACAATACGTATGCCTTCAAAGTAGAGCGCGTCGGGGTTGCACGCTGCTACTAATCTTTCAAATAGTGAACGATCCCGTCCGCCGTACCTGATTGTGTTTGGATAACTACACAAAGAATAAATTTCAGCGCTATAAAGCACGGCTGGATGATAAACTAAATATCTACCTATCCGTCCAGCTATGAGTATTGGACCAAGTAAACACCATTTTTCTTCGCCAACGCGTCTAACGATTTGTATATGTCAAAAGGTAGAGACGGTAAGGCCATTATGTGTTTGGTAGTATCTTTGGTTATGATTTGTGTTGAGCAAAGTATATAAATGGAAAATAAGACTAATGGTTAAAGGTCCAATATTGTTAGGTGGGAAGAGACGAGATGGTTAAATGTAAAAGTAAGGGGGGTAATTACTAAATTGAAAGATAAATATATGGCTGTAAATGAGTGGCAAAGGGAAAAAGTCAAACTTATAATTAATTGGGTAATATAGGGCACCAATATAGCCCTGCAAAACATCAAAAGTGAGAAACCCACATGGGTTTTGAATTAGTTAATTTAAAAATGTGTGGATGTAGTCTAAAGAGAATTTTAGGGCCCGTGAAAAACAAGACAACACGATGGACATTATATATCTTTGTAAGACAGGCCAGGAAAAGCAGAATGATGTGGGATAAATGCATGAATAACAATAACATGGGAATTGAATAATGAATTTGTACACTATATACTAGAATGTTCTTCGTTTGCCTGTACACTATATCATAACAACTTATCCACTGGATTGTATTATGAGATTGTACACAAAATTGTTGTTCGTCTGTCTATACAGTAAATTGTACGACTGTCCACTGGATTGTATAAAGAGACTGTATACTAAATTGTACACCGAATTCTTGAGAAATAGGGAAATTGTACAATAGATTGTTCATCGAATTCTTTAGAAAAAGAGAAAGTGCGTGTGTGTGTGTGAGAGAGAAAATGAAAGTGAAAGAAACGAAATATAAGAAGAGAGAGTGAAAAAGAGAACATGAGAAGAAAAAGAGAGAATGAAAAGAGAGTGAAGAAGAATGCAGAGATACGGAGAGAGAAGTAAAAAGAGAAAGATGAAAAGAGAAAAAAGAAAAATAAAAAGAAATGAGATAAATAAGAATGACATATTCGTAAATTACGCAAAACATATACCCATATTAGTAATTAACAAAAAGTGTTTCAAGTGGACCCTACGGACTACTTATCTAATTATAAATAGTAAGGGGGGGTGAATTTTAATTACTTTATGAAAAAGTGTCAATTCACCTAATTATTTCTAGAAACTAACGTCCATTAAACTGTAGCCTGTAATGCTTGCAAATCTTCAAAGCCTTGTCTATTGGGATGGCAAATGAGATGCCCTCTGCGTTCCTCACCGTGGAGCACACAATGCCAACAACCTCTCCTGAGTTGTTAACAAGTGGACCGCCTGAGTTGCCCTGTGGAAAAAATCAATAGTTATTAACAATGTATATATAGTTAATAAATCTTACTATATAAGAAAAGAGGTTATTAGAGAGAAATTGTGTTATCAATGAAAGCGAATTCATTTTTAAACAATCATGAACGAAGAACATAAGTTACAAGCAGATCTTGATTCAATGACTAAGTCAATACATGATAACCCCGGTAGTTAATGTGTTATGAATTCTTAGAGGAGAACCGAAACACAAGGCCATGTCTCCGCGGCGGACACTTCCGAGAGGGATAAGCTTGAATTTCCCCTTGATTCCTCCCAGGATCTTCACAACTGCTATGTCAGAGAATAGGTTGTAAAAGTTAACATATCCCGTTCTTATGAGTCCGTTATGAAGCCTCACAACAACCCTTCTTGGATCTGTTTCATTTGGTTGCCACTCTTTCGTATGATTCACGGCAAGAACCACATGTGCACATGTGAGAACCATGCCATATGTATCAATTATAAAGCCCGAGCCGACCTTGTTTTCCCAGCTCTCACCACTTGATATACTCACCACCGACGATATGATTGGAATGACTTAGCTAAGGACATGGACCCTTGAATCCCTAGAAAACAGGTTATTGAATAATATAAAGTGATAAAGTTGATAATAGATGGATTATGAGAGTTCAATATATATCCTAATTAAATCAGAGCTTTCAAGGAGTTAGTCAAGGAGTTAGCTCGATATCCTAATATTATGTAATTACACAAGTTTTGTTTAATAAACCAAATCAAGTAGATGAGAAAAAGCAAAAATCATCAGTAATTTTAATATCTTGTATATTTTGCATGTTTTTACTACGATTGATGCATTAGAATTAACACATTTAAGTTACATTTAGTATCATATAGGTTGCATTTGTGTTTGTTCGTGCATTTTCAGGTTTAGGAGTGCCAAAGTGACAAAAAGGCGAGGAAAATGAGCTTAAAGTGGAAAAAACGAACATATCGGTGACTTGTACTAATTAGCTGTGTTCGAGACACGAAGAAAAGGCGAAGAAGTCAATATCGACCAGTGGTATCGACCCGATCAGGTTGATATCGGGCAAAAACTCGCATTGGTTTGTTGTATCGACCAGAAATCTGGTCGATATCGACCAAGTGTATCGACCAAAATCTGGTCGATATCGGCTGCCAAAAACAAAAAGAGAAAAAGGCCCAAGACGCTTTCTGAAGGCCCAAAAACGTTTTCTATCTTTGTGAACTGATTTTTAGGTTTAGAAAGAGTTATTTTTGGAGATATCTTGAGGCTGCTTTTATTTTCATCAACTTTTGTTCTTGCTTTTGATTTTTGATTGCTTGTTCTTGCTTTGAGATTTTGGAAGCACTAGAATTCTTGTAAATCTTGATTTCAATAACATAGTTCTTCTTTCCCTTGATCTTATTATTTATGTTGTTCTTAATCTTGATTGCTTTGATATTCCTGATGCTTAGTGAGTAATTTTCCTTGGGCAATTAGGTTGGGGAAAAGAGTGAATCAATATTAGGATTGTTAAATGTTTTGATCTTAAACTTTACAAAACTTTAATCTAGTGTAACATTCTTAATGCTTTAGTTGAATTGGTCATTCAATTGATAGAACCCAGGAAGCTTCACCTTTGGGAGAAGTGTGGAGATTCCTGAACAATTACCCTAGAACTAAACCTAGCTTAACCGAGAAATCTGTGTTAATAAGTTTAGTGGTTGAATTGAATTGAGCTTAACGTTTTTTAAAATTTAAACTATCCAAGGTATTGTTTTAGTTTAACTAATAGGAAAATGATCATTATCATGGAAGGTTATTGATCTAATCAAACGTTTTTAAAACCTTAAAGTTATTTTTGTTAAAAGACATTTAGAAATCTCAAAGTTTGATCACCCGTTAAAGTAGCCTGATCTAGTTGTTTAGCTTTAATTTGAATCTTAAAAACTTGTTTAATTAATCTTTCGTTTTCTCGTTAATCCATCATCGGTTACAAAACAAAACAACCTTCTTAACTTGCTTAAACTAAGTGTAGTTTCTCGTAAGGTTTAATACATTGATTGCTCGATCCTGATTCAGATTGACATCTTATATACTACAATAAGGCATTAGAAACAACGAGTGTAAATCTCTAGAAAAAAGGATTGACTTAGCTAAGGACATGGAGCCTTGAATCCCTAGAAAACAGGTTATTGAATAATATAAAGTGATAAAGTTGATAATAGATGGATTGTGAGAGAGCTCAATATATATCATAATTAAATCAGAGCTTTCTCATACATGTAATATACATAACGTTTGCTTCTTAAACTAAATCAAGTAGATGAGATTTAGCTAAGATCATCAATTAATTTCACATTGAAAACAAACATGTGGCTTTGTTTCCTATGGTCATAGTTATGCATCTCGCACGTTGAATCATCGCTTGAATCATGTTTCCTACGGATTAGTTAAGAGTCTCCTTCGCGAAAGCTTAAACGGAAAAAAAAACAACGGAAGAAGATGACTGAGAAAGATGACCGTTCGTCGCTGTGCTTTATTTTCCGGTCGTACTATATATAATTTTTTACTAAATTGTAGAATCACACGTGTCCAAAGTTTGTTAGCCCGCATATATTTAATTAGTACTTTTTGTCGTATATGATTGTCACCTCTTTGACTCACACGTGCCGTAGTCGATTGCTTAATGGGCCTTTGCTTATTCAGCTTGGGCTTACGAGATCTTATTCAACTTGGGTTTACCAGTTTGTTACGTGTCCAACTGCAGAGCATAATTATTGACCATTTCTTTTTGTGTGTTAATTTTGTTTTTTAAAAAATCACAAAATATACAATATGGTTCGTGGTTATATCTTTTGGATCACTGTTTTGACTTCATTCCCTTTTGTTTTCTTCCGTTTCCCATTCAATTTTCTTCTTTTTCTGTTTTTATTTTTTATCCTTTTTATTCTTTTAGTAATGCAATATATATTATTCATCTAGAACAATAATAGTCATAGAGAAAACCAACTAAAAAAATAATAATAATAATAGTCAAAACACCTACGTGTCGCGACAAGAGAGATTTGATGAAAATTTTTCTATTTTTTGCGCTTATACCCTTACATTTTAACCTTAATTAAATTTTTACTTTTTGCGTTTGTACCTTCATATTTTTGCTTCAATTAAAATTTTGCCTCAATTTACTACTGATTTTTTATTATATTCAGATTTCTGATGTTTTCCATTTCTTTATTTTTGATATATTCTGATTAAATATATTTTTGACTTTTTTTAATGGCTTATTTATTTTATGATTTCACATTTTGAACGACCAAAAATAAAAAAAAACTATGGCTCAATTACAAATATTCATGAATTATTATTCTTTTTGACGTTTTTATTATTTTAATAGATTAATACAGTTTACAAATAATAACAATTATTCAAGTTATAATTCAATTTTTATTTTTTAGATACATTTTTCTACTTTAATAATGATCTCAACGCCAAGTTTAAATCAATGAGCTCACAATAGAAAGCTCTGGACAACAAAGTGGGCCAAATCACTTCATCCTCCAAGCGACCACTGGGTCAACTTCCAGGGAAATCAGAAGCTAATCCGAAAGAGTATGTCAATGGTCTACATCTCCGTAGTGGTCGACAACTACCTTCTGGGGATCGCATCGAGGACAATGCGAATTAGGACGGGGAGGTAGAACACTCGACAGAGACAGAAAACACGATTCTCGACGACAAAAACACCGAGACCGAGGCAAAAGAGAAATTCGGTGAGGTGAAAGAAGCATATGGTCAATATCGACCTGTGGTATCGACCACCAATACCGACCAAAAACCTGGTCGATATTGAGGAGGAAAAAGCCGAAAGTCCATATCGACTTGTGGTATCGACCACCAATATCGACCAAAAATCTGGTCGATATTGAGGAGAAAGTCTACAAAAAGAAGAAACCGGTCTACTTGACGTCTCCTTACGTGCATAAGCTTCCTTTTCCGGGTCGAGCTAAGAAGCAGCTTTTAGAGAAGTACAAAGCGCAATTTGAAAAGCAAATGAAGGAAGTTCAAATTGATATGCCCCTCATCGACGCTTTTAAACTTATTCCTCACTATAGCAAGTTCCTAAAAGATGCCATCAAGAACAAGTTTCAAGACTTTGACGATACGGTGGTTCTTTCACACGAGTGTAGCGCGATCATCCAAAGAAACTTCCCTAAGAAGCTAAGTGATACAGGGAGTTTTATAATACCATGTGCCATAGGTCCTTTGGTCTTCGGAGCCATCATCGATGTAAAGAAAGGAAAAATCGATTTGCATCTTGGAGAGGACCTCGTCCAAAGGTACGACATCAACGACGCAATCAAGAAGCCGACCATCGACGGGCAGATCTTTTACATCGACTTGATGGATGAGCTAGCCGTCGAGTTCTTGGAAGTGTTAGCCGCTGAAGATGAGATCCATCTCGCTTTGACAACACGAGAAGAAGGAGGCAGAACCGCAAGAGGCGACGTTATGCAATGCAAAAGAGAATCGACTCCCACCCCATTGACACGGAGGCCGATTTTCTTGACCTACCCAAGGTGTTTCGGTGCGACGCAAAAGCAATAATGACGGAGAGCAACGCTAGCAATGGTAAGTCTAGCGACGATAATGACGATTGGAGCGAGCTCAAAGCGCCAAAGGTAGAACTCAAACCTCTTCCTAAAGGGCTAAGGTACGTTTTCTTGGGGCTGAACTCCACCTATCCGATAATTATCAATGTCTCGCTTAGCGACGAAGAAGTTAAAACCATGACTCATGAACTTAAAAAATTTAGAAAGGCCATAGGTTATTCTCTAGATGATATCAAAGGGATATCACCCTCATTGTGTATGCATCGTATACATCTAGAGAATGAGTCTATGTCCTCAATAGAACACCAACGTAGGCTGAACCCGAACTTGAAAGAAGTGGTTAAGAAAGAGATAATCAAGCTATTGGATGTGGGGATCATCTTTCCAATATCCGATAGCAATTGGATCTCTCCCGTTCATGTAGTGCCGAAAAGGATGGGATTACCGTGGTTAAAACGACAAATATGAATTAATTCCAACGAGAACAATCACGGGTCCTAGAGTTTGCATCGATTACCTAAAGTTAAACGTTGCGACTCGAAAAAACCACTTCCCTTTACCCTTCATTGACCAAATGCTTTAACGATTAGCAGACCATCCATATTATTGTTTCCTCGATGGGTATTTCGGATTTTTCAGTTTGATAAAGAGTGTCTCGAAGCCTTCCAAAAGATCAAGCAAGAGCTGATAAGTTCTCCTATCGTGCAACCACCGGATTGGGATCTTCCTTTTGAGATCATGGGTGACACTAGTCACTATGCCGTTGGCGCGGTTTTAGGCCAAAGGAAGGATAAGAAGTTCCATGTCATTTACTACGCTAGTAATACAATGGACGAAGCTAAAACCAAGTATGCTACCACGGAGAAAGAGCTTCTCGCCATCGTGTTCGCTTACGAGAAGTTTAGATCATACTTGGTGGGTTCAAAATTAACAGTCTACACCGATCACGCATCGTTGAGACACTTGCTAGCAAGAAGGATGCGAAACCTAGATTGGTAAGGTGGATCTTATTACTCCCAAAGTTTGAATTGGAGATCAAAGACAAGAAAGGCATCGAGAATGGAGTCGCGGATCACTTGTCATGATTGCACGTAGACAATCTCCTCCACATTGATGATTCATTCCCCGAGGAACAACTAATGACGATGATGTTAAAGAAATCTTGGGGAGAGGAAGAGCATGAGATTGAAGATCTCTTTGCCATCGAGAAAGAACCTTGGTACGCGGACATTGTGAATTACTTGGTCACGAGACAAGAACCGCACCATTTGGAAGGGTATCAAAAGAATAAGTTCTTTCACAACTTGAAACGGTTCTATTGGGGCGAGCCTTATCTCTACACCTTGAGAAAAGATGGGTTATATCGCAGATGTGTAGCGGATGAAGAGATAAATGACATACTTATGCATTGCCATGGGTCAGCTTACGGAGGACACTTCGCGAGTTTCAAGACGGTCTCTAAGGTATTACAAGCTGGTTTTGGTGGCCTACGATGTTTAAGGATGCTCACGAGTTCGTTCAAAGGTGTGATCCTTGTCAAAGGAAAGGGAACGTAAGCAAGCGAAACGAGATGCCACAAAACCCGATCATGGAAGTTGAGATTTTTCGATGTGTGGGGAATTGACTTCATGGGTCCTTCCCATCTTCATACTGAAAGAAGTATATCTTTGTGGCGGTTGATTATGTTTCAAAGTGGGTTGAAGTTGTAGCGTGTGTAACGAACGACTCAAAAGTGGTTGTTAGTCTTTTCAAGACAATCATCTACCCAAGGTTCGGAGTTCCTAGAGTTGTGATCAGCGACGGGGATCCCATTTCATCAACAAGGTCTTCGAGAGTCTTCTTAAGAAGTACGGTGTTAAGCACAAGGTTGCAACGTCTTATCATCCCCAAACAAGTGGCCAAGTAGTGGTTTCCAACCGACAAATCAAGGGCATCCTCGAGAAAACGGTTGGTGTGACGCGGAAAGATTGGTCCGTCAAACTCGATGACGCCCTTTGGGCGTATAGAACCGCGTTTAAGACACCTTTGGGGACAACGCCTTTTAACTTGCTGTATGGAAAAGTGTGCCATCTACCGGTGGAGATCGATTACAAAGCCAGTCGGGCTATCAAGCTTCTCAACTTCGATCTTAAGAACGCGAAAGAGAAGAGGGAGTTTCAACTCGAAGAATTGGACGAGATAAGGCAACAAGCCTATGAGAGTTCAACGATCTACAAAGAACGAACCAAAGTCTTCCACGACAAGAAGATCATCAAGAAAGAGTTCAAGGTGGATGACTTGGTGTTGCTTTTCAACTCAAGGTTGAAGATTTTCCCGGGTAAGCTCAAATCCCGTTGGTCCGGTCCATTCAAAGTCAAAGAAGTAAGGCCACTCGGAGTGGCGGTCCTTTGGAACAAGCACGGGCGGAGTTTGTGGTTAACGGTCAAAGACTCAAGTCGTACTTCGCAAACGAAGCTGTCACCGAAGGAGACTCTTTGTCTCTTTCGGATCCCAACGTCGCTTAAAACAACGGGTAAAGTCAAGCTTTGTGACTATAAACAAGCTCACTTGGGAGGAAGTCTCATGTCTATCCTTGTATATACATGCTTTATTTTCGTTTTTCAACTTTTATTCTTTTAGTTTTCTTGTGTTTTAGTTGTTTTCAGGAAGAGCAAAGCGAAAATTGGCGAAATTGGGCAGTATCGGACAGTTGTATCGACAAAAACAGGTCGATATTGGACCAAAACTCGTATCGACGTGTCATATCGACCTGAACTGGTCGATATCAAAGCAGACGCAAATGCCAGACCCGTATCGACGTATTGTATCGACCAAAACATGTCGATATCGGAGCAGACATCGCGTATCGAGGATTAATATCGGTTTGATCAAACCGATACAGGTAATTTATATCGAACGGATTAAGTCGATATCAATAGGTCGATATCGACCTGTTGTATCGACCAAACTCTGGTCGATATCGGGTAAAATGTCGCGACTAAAAGGAAAAAATAGGGCTTCCCTTTGACTTATCACTTTTATGTCCCATCCACTTTTTCGTCTTTCCCATGTGCGATTTTTTGAGCAATTTTCAAGATTTTAAAACGTCAATTTCTCCTTCGTTTCTCAACGAAATTGCTTGACTATTGGCTCAATCTCTTAGTTTTCTTCTCCTCTTTCAGGTTATACAAGTTTCACCTTCGATCCACAAGCTTTCAAAATCCCCAAAATCCACCTTAGAGTTTCAATGGGACCAAAGCCAAATTCAAAGCCAAGGGCAAGTTCTAAGGATAAGGGAAAGGGAATTGCGATTCCAGAAGAGCCACGAGTCAATAAAATCAATCGAGGAGGACCGATGATAAGAGACCCCGTTGATGAACCCCCAAGAGCTTCGCAAAGCCGAGCGCGACGAGATTTTGAAAGAAACGTCGCTCACGCGACATAATTGGAGGAAGGGGAAGAGTTGACAACGGATTATGAAGAAGAAGAAGAGGCTCCACGACCTCGCGGTTTCGCATTTCCACCAAGACCCGAAGATGAACCTTTTTTGAGAGACTCGAAGGTAGAACCAACCGCGAAAGAGCTCTATTACGCGTTCATGGAGATGGAATTTTGCCCCTCCGCCTTTCCGAATCCGGTGACATTGAGGAAGTTGGGTATCTACGACGAAGTCAAGGAGATCATGGATCACATGGGCATATCAAACACTCTTAGCATGAGGTTCGCGGACTTTCAAGAAGAGACTTGCCAATTCCTCGCCACATTTAGGATTAGGCACCACCGAGAGGGTACGACGAACTATGAAGAAGATCACGGAGGTTTCTTCGAGTTCTCGGGAAAAAACGGAACCACTTACCGCGTTCCATTCGCGAGATTGGAGCAATTATACGGTTTCTCGAGCGACGGTCCTAGTACTTTCGAAACCGCGGTGGGTGAGAGTGTGTACCTTTGGGAGATGATTGTCGATGGAGATTTCATATCGGGGAAGGCCAAGGAAAGAAAGATTCGACATCCGGCTACACGGTATGTGCGCCAACTTCTCTCACATGCATTCTTTCCTAGGCACGAGACGGGTTGCGTCCATGCAGATGAGATAGCATTCTTGCAACAAAGACTCGCTCCCATTATATTGAGAGGTAGTGGTAAAGACGATCTTTTCCCGAGATGCGAAGAACAAAGACCGAGTATTTTGAAGATCTTTCTCAAGGGTCTACAAAGTTTGCAGCATTGGGCGTGGTCTCACAGAGTTAAGAAGCCGACGTTGAGCATTGGAGGGTGGCTCACTCCAATCATGCGACTTGTGGCACATATATCGGTGTGAGGCAAATGCGAGGAGCCAAAGCTTATGGATATACCTTTCATGGTCAAGCTTACTTGGCTTAATGGTGAGCTCGACGGGAGCTATGGGTACACATTCGATCTCGAGTCTCATCAACGCATGGTTCTCTTGCCAAATGAGCGGTGGACGTCCTTCAGGTACCGCGACGCGGTGTATTTCCGGCCAAACCGTTCTCATAACGCGTTTGAAGCACCACTTGCACCTATCAGAGGACCGCGCAAGCCTGCGATACCAATCGGACCTTATCAACAACGATCCGACAACCTCCACTACACAACCTACGGAAGCCAGCGATACCGTCCCAGCAAGATGGCGATGCCAAGCAAATAAGGGCCACTTCAGGACATCTACGTGGAGATGAAGAACATGATGCGTTGGAACAAGTTCCAAGATCGCATCATCGAGAAGCTTGTCAAATAAGTTAAGTCCTTGAAGAAGAAGCTTGCCAAGGTGGGTAATTGTGCGAGTTGTAGTGCGAGCCGGAACACACCATCAGATGTGAGGGAACCCGAGGAAGAAGCTTCGAGCCAAGTCGAGCCGCGCAGGTCCGAGAGGAGACCTCGACGCTACATCACTTCACCCCCGCGCCCGGAATCAGATAACGAGTCTCCAACTTTCTCGACAGACGATGAGGAGTTCGACGCGTCGCGACACTACTATTGAGGTAAATCCTGAAACCTTTGTACATATGCATTTACTTTTTTGCATTAGTCTTTGCATTTAGGACCCTTCTCCAATACTCGATCCACACGGAGACCGTGTGAATTAAGTTTGGGGGAGTAGTCATGTTATATAAGTTTTGCATATAAAAAAAAAACACAAAAAATTAGAAAAATAGAAAAAACCAAAAAAATCAAAAAACTAAAAAAAAAATGCATTTAGGATTAGTCCATTGCATTTTGATTAGTTCATCGCATTTAGGTCATACACATAGGGGATCTATGATGATTTTAGGCTTGTAAAGCGACACGTCTAGTGTTTTGAACGATATTAGGTGTAGTGTCTTCCTAAAACGACTTAGACCTCGCCGAAAATCTTGAAACCTCGACCCTAGACATTGATGTTTAAAAAGCCAATAGTGTGGTTATGAAGCTTGATAATTCTAGGTTGCTTTCAAAAATTATTTGAACCTAAACTTGACTTTTAATTAGCATGATTGAGAGTTTTCAAGAGAATTTCTATGGCTTTGTGATTTCTACGGATTGTGGCTTCCTAAACCGAAACACTTTAAGCGCAATCCGGTCATTCTCCTTCTAAGGATATTCCCCTCTCACCCCCTAAGCCTAAACCCAAACACTTGTGAAAATTCTCTTTCAATAAGTGATTGTTTGGTTTCGCAAAAACTTGAAAGTATAGGGAACGACAAGAAAAGACATCCATTTGGCTAGTTTATCTTGGACTAGTATGTTAGAAAGGGTTAATGGGTTGGAGAGACACGTCTTTGAGTTTTGAAAATAAGAAATAAACACGAGAAATTTAAAACACCTAGGGGTAAAAGAAGGGCTAAGTAAAAAAAAAAATCGAAAAAAGAAAAAAAAATAAAAACAAAAAAAAAAGAAAAAAAACTTAGCCAAGAATAACCCCCTAAGGTAGTTAAGAAAAAGAAAAGAAAACTCGATGTTTAAAGTGTTTAAGTGTTAAAAGAAAAAGATGATGGGATAGTGGTTAGATTCGAATAGGAATGGATGTCCGGACTTGTATGCATAAATTGCTCCTTGTCTTTCCTGGTTTTGCTTAACTCTTTCACTCCCCGAGAGAAACCGCGTTACAATCAACCGCATGCCTGAGTGTTAGCCGATCTTTTTGATTCGAAATCCTGTTTTTACCTAGACAAATAGAAAATCTCTTGGAAGTTCTCGATCATGTTTCATGCTTTGATTGTGCTTAATTGAATGTTAAAGGTGCTTAGACTAGATAGGTGGATCACATGCTTTTGGTAATGATAACGGATTTCGACGGAGTTTGAGGTGAATGGTAATAGGTAGAACTAGCTCGGTCGCGATAGGATACTATGTTTGGGATATTTGTTCACTACACTCTTCGCGTTGCTTTTGGTTCTGAGGTCCCCGCCTCTATACTCTTTTAAACTTTGATGTTGGTTCTCTTACTTGAGGACAAACAAAAGATAAGTTTAGGAGAGTTGATATCTTGTATATTTTTCATGTTTTTACTACGATTTATGCATTAGAATTAACACATTTAGGTTGCATTTAGTATCAAATAAGTTGCATTCGTGTTTGTTCATGCATTTTCAGGTTCAAGAGTGCCAAAGTGACAAAAAGGCTTGGAAAGGGAGCTTAAAATGGCAAAACGACCATATCGGTGACTTGTACTGATTAGTTGTGGTCGAGACGCGAAGAAACGGCGAAGAAGAGGCGAAAAAGTCAATATCGACCAGTGGTATCGACCTGATCAGGTCGATATCAGGCAAAAACTCGCACCGGTTTGTTTAGCTTTTTATTAATCTTTCAAAACCTTTAATTCTCGTTTTTCGTTTTGTTTAACATTCGGTTACAAAATCACTCAACAACAACCTTTTTGATCACACTTAAACTGAGTTCGTTTCACACAAATTCAAATAAATTGTTTGCTCCTGATTTGGTTTGACATCTTAAGTACTACGATAAGATATTAGATTTAACGGGGTAAAATCCCGTTTATCAAAGCTTGCTACTCAGAAAGTACATTAGTTACTGAATCTGTGTAGGAGACAATTTATTAGAAGCATCATTCACCATTTCTTCTTCAGATACCACATTAGCCACAATGCTAGAAGTTCTATCTTGTCTTTGATTAGGATTGATACTAGTGGGGTATCCATCCTTCTTATAACACTTGCTTACTACATGTCCTGGCTTACCACAAAAGGTACAGCAGGGTCTGTCTTTCCTGATGTAGTGTGAACCTCCATTACCTTGATAACTAGTAGACTGAATAAGTTTACTATTCTGTTGGTGTTGAGAGGATTGAGATGTCTGAAAAGCTGAGGGTACCAATTCATTTTGTGTAAGCATCCTAACATATTTCTGACTATCTTCTTGATCCAACAGATTATAAACTTCACAAAGAGTAGGCAAAGTCTTCTTCATCAAGATACGACTTCTAATACTCTCATAATTGTTAGTGAGACCCATAAGGAAGTATATAACACGGTTAGTCTCTCTTTCAGCAAGTAAATCTTCAACTGTGGTAGGAGTAACTTTAATGCTAGAAAGTTCTTCCCATAGAGTCTGAGTTTGAGTATGGTAAGAAGATAGATCCAAGCTTCCTTGTTGCAATGAATGTATCTGATGCATGAGTTTGTATAGCACAGATCCATCGAGAAAACCTAGTTTATTTTTAGCCTCTAAGCTAGTAGTCATGGCAATGATCCATATACCATAATTATTTCCATTAGAGGTTCTGAAACTAATACTAAACTAGGATGATTAGAACTATGCAGATAATATGGAGAATGAACATTATCTGGTGAATCTGATACCTCGAAACGATCGCGAGACGATAGAGATCGTCGAGATGAATCAGAATCGCAGATCTAGGCTCACGATCGGCGAAATCAATGTGAACTCGAGACAAAGGATGACCGACGCCTCGCCGCGAGCTCCAGGAGACAACGCCGTGATTGATATCGGCGAATGGAGTGTTGGTGCGATACTTTGACTTACGAGATAATCAAATACAACTCCAAATCAACGGATGTTGAGATGGATATGCACAGGAGAGCAAGACGAAGCAAAGAGGAGAAGAATCGAGCTCAAATATCTGAGAAACGATGGTGATTCCGACGAAATCCCGACGAGAAAATGCGAGAAAAGAAGTAAAAAAAGGCGAAACGGAAGACGTTAACGAGAGAGAATATAAGGCTCTGATACCATATTAGCAAATGTAAATTTGTATTCTCATTAACTGAATTGGATTTACAAGTGTTATGGGTTTTATATACTACAATAGCCCATAAGTAAGACTTAGAATATGTACAAACTGATATACTAAGAATACTATATACACTAATAGGTTTGTTGTATCGACCGGAAATCTGGTCGATATCGACCAAGTGTATCGACCAAAATCTGGTCGATATCGGCTGCAAAAAACAAAAAGAGAAAAAGGCCCAAGACGCTTTCTGAAGGCCCAAAAACGTTTTCTATCTTTGTGAACTGATTTTTAGGTTTAGAAGGAGTTGGTTTTGGAGATATCTTGAGGTTGCTTTTATTTTCATCAACTTTTGTTCTTGCTTTTGATTTTTGATTGCTTTTTCTTGCTTTGAGATTTTGGAAGCACCAGGATTCCTGTAAACCTTGATTTCAATAACAGAGTTCTTCTTTCCCTTGATCTTATTATTTATTTTTTATGTTGTTCTTAATCTTGATTGCTTTGATATTCATGATGCTTAGTGAGTAATTTCCATTAGGCAATTAGGTTGAGGGAAAATGGTGAATCAATATTAAGATTGTTAAATGTCTTAATCTTAAACTTTACAAAACTTTAATCTAGTGTAACATTCTTAATGCTTTAGTTGAATTGGTCATTCAATTGATAGAACCCAGGAAGCTTCACCTTTGGGAGAAGTGTGGAGATTCCTGAACAATTACCCTGGAACTAAACCTAGCTTAACCGAGGAATCTGTGTTAATAAATTTAGTGGTTGAATTGAATTGAGCTTAACGTTTTCTAAATTTTAAACTATCCAAGGTATTGTTTTAGTTTAACTAATAGGAAAATGATCATTATCACGGGAGTTGATTGATCTAATCAAACGTTTTCAAAACCTTAAAGTTATTTTTGTTAAAAGACATTTAGAAATCTGAAAGTTTGATCACCCATTAAAGTACCCTGATCTAGTTGTTTAGCTTTAATTTGAATCTTAAAAACTTGTTTAATTAATCTTTCGTTTTCTCGTTGATCCATCATCGGTTACAAAACAAAACAACCTTCTTAACTTCCTTATACTAAGTGTAGTTTTTCATAAGGTTTAATACATTGATTTCTCCTGATTCGGATTGACACCTTATATACTACAATAAGGCATTCGAAACAACGAGTGAATATCTCTAAAAAACAAGGATTGACTTAGCTAAGGATATGGAGCCTTGAATCCCTAGAAAACATGTTATTGAATAATATAAAGTGATAAAGTTGATAATAGATGTATTGTGAGAGAGCTCAATATATATCCTAATTAAATCAGAGCTTTCTCATACATGTAATGTACATAACGTTTGCTTCTTAAACTAAATCAAGTAGATGAGATTTAGCTAAGATCATCAATTAATTTTACATTGAAAACAAACATGTGGCTTTGTTTCCTAAGGTCATAGCTATGCATCTCGCACGTTGAATCATCGCTTGAATCATGTTTCCTACGGATTAGTTAAGAGTCTCCTTCGCGAAAGCTTAAACAAAAAAAAAACGGAAGAAGATGACTGAGAAAGATGATTGTTCGTCGTTGTGCTTTATTTTCCGGTCGTACTATATATTAATTTTTACCGAATTGTAGAATCACACGTGTCCAAAGTTTGTTAGCCCGCAGATATTTAATTAGTACTTTTTGTCGTATATGACTGTCACCTCTTTGACTCACACGTGTCGTAGTCGATTGCTTAATGGGCCTTTGCATATTCAGCTTGGGCTTATCAGTTTGTTACGTGTCCAACTGCTAAGTTTTGACCAGAGCATAATTATTGACCATCTCTTTTTTGTGTGTTAATTATGTTTTTTAAGAAATCACAAAATCTTATATAATAAGATAGAAAGTTTTTTTGACAAACTCTATAATTTTGACATGTGTCTTCTTCTTTTATTGACATTTGTCATCTCGTCAAACAAGAATTATTTTATTATATGTATTTAGTTGTATTTAATATGAAAGCATCATGTTTTATGTTATAATTTTTTATAGCTCTAAAACAATATTTTTTAACAAACCATATATTTCGGATTTGATAAGTATCAATTTTATTAAAACATAAATTTTGTTTATCAAGTTCTAACAAGTTGACATTCTCGATTTAACTATATTTAAATAGTTGTAATACTTATGCATCATTTTGTAATACACATATTTTAATGGACTACTCCTCGTCCTTACCGACTACTTCTCTAAGTGGGTCGAGGCCGAAGATTTCTCCGCGATCATCGACACAAAGATTTGCAAGTTCTTATGGAAAAACATTATCTGTAGGCATGGACTTCCTTACGAGATCGTCACCGACAACGGTTCCCAATTCATATCAAGAAAGTTCGAAAAATTATGCCAAACTTGGAAGATAAAAGTTCAATATTCCACGCCTCGCTATCCGCAGGGAAACGGACAAGCAGAAGCAGCGAACAAGTCGATACTCTACAGTCTCAAAAAACGCCTCGATTCTCGCAAAGGAGGATGGTACGACGAACTTGAAGGAGTACTTTGGGCTTACCGTACCACACCGCGCAAGGCGATAGGAGAAACACCTTTCTCCCTCGTCTACGGAGTCGAAGCGATCGTCCCCGCTGCTGAAGCAGCAGTCTCAGGGATCAAGGAGAACTCAGAACCCGCTAATCGAGGCGGACAACAGCAAGATGCTGAGAGAATCCCTCGACAACTTGGATTTGAGGAGAGATCAAACAATGGTCAGGATTCAAAACTATCAGCAGTCCGTGTCCCGGTACTACAACATCGGAAATCTAGTGCTAAGAAAGGTCTTCGAAAACACCGTCGAGTACCGCGCTGGCAAACTCGAAGTCAAATGGGAACACTACAAGAAAACAGGGTAATTTCCTACCACATTTCCGACCGTAAAAACGTGGTCGGAAATTTCCGACCACATTCTGACCGATTTCCGACTACATGGATATTGGTCGGAAATCGGTCGGAAATTTCCGACCAAATTCCGACACAAAAATTTGGTCGGAATTTGGTAGGAAATCGGTCGGATTTCCGTCGGAATTTATTTCGGTCGGATTTCCGTCGAAATTTTCCTACCGATTTCCGACCGATTTCCTACCACAATTGATCCGTTGCACAACGGTAACGAAACGTTAAAATATCGGTCGGAAATCGGTCGGAAAACTAATCCGTCGGAAATTGGTAGGAAATTTCCTACCACTTTCCGACCAATTTCCGACGGAAAACTTTTCCGACCGATTTCCGACCGATATTTGAACGTTTCGTTACCGTTGTGCAACGGATCAATTGTGGTAGGAAATCGGTCGGAAATCGGTAGGAAATTTTTCTTATATATATCACACCCTCACTTCTTCTTTCTCACAATTTCTCTTATCAATCTCCATTTACCACAAAATTCAATACAAATTAACAATTTCTCTTATCAATCTCCATTTACCACAAAATTCAATAAAAATTATTATAATGAGTTATTTTAGATCGTGGATGGATGGAAATCATAAAGATCCGGGGACGGGATTACTTTCGGAAGAATTTGCGGAGGGGCTTAAACAATTTATGGAGTTTGCCGCAATTCAAGAAAGAACCGTAGCAACAGGTAAAATGTATTGTCCTTGTAAAAATTGCGATAATCGTAGAAATGTTTTGGTAAAAGTAGTATGGAAGCATTTATATAATGTTGGTTTTACGCCGGGGTATAAAATATGGTATTCTCATGGGGAAAATGATTTGATGGTAAATTATCCTAGTAGTAGTAATGTACAATATTATGATAATAATTTAGTTGTCCATCCGATAGAAGAACCTATATCTGTAGATAGGACCGTGCAAATGGTAAATGATATTTTTCGCGAAACTATGCCGTCGTTTGTTGGAGATCATCATGAGCCTACATTGGAGGAGCCAAATGTGGAAGCGCAGAAATTCTTTGACATGTTGGATGCCGCTAAGAACCCGTTATATGGTGGGTGTAGAGAAGGTCATTCACCTCTTTCATTGCGACAAGAATGATGTCTATCAAAACGGATTACAATCTTTCGGAAGATTGTGTGGATGCGTGGGATGGTCGATCAAAGACATTTTGCCCGAAGATAATATGGCACCGGGGACGTATTATGAAATCGAGAAGTTGGTATCTGGTCTAGGATTACCGTATCAGATTATCGATGTGTGCGTCGATAACTGTATGTTATATTGGAGAAGAGATGAAAACCGCTCGGCATGCCGGTTCTGTAAGAAACCACGATATAAAGAAACTGGTGGAAGAGTGTCCATACCTTATAAGAGAATGTGGTATTTGCCGTTAACGGATAGACTGAAGAGGTTATATCAGTCGGAGCGCACAGCAAGTTCGATGAGATGGCATGCGGAACATGAGATGTTAAATTAATGGAGAGATAGCACATCCTTCAGATGCTCAAGCATGGAAACATTTTCAAAATGTGTATCCTAGTTTCGCAAGTGAGAGTCGCAATGTGTATTTGGGATTAAGTATTGATGGTTTCAACCCTTTTGGGAAACATGGGAGACAATATTCTTTATGGCCGGTGATCGTCACGCCTTACAACCTGCCTCCGTCATTGTGCATGGTTAGGGAGTTTTTGTTCCTATCTATTCTTGTTCCTGGGCCAGAGCATCCGAAGAGAGCACTAGACATATTTATGCAGCCGTTGATACATGAGTTGAAGATGTTATGGGAGAGTGGAGTTGAAACGTACGACATATCAATGCAACAAAACTTCATGATGCGAGCAGTACTAATGTGGACTATTAGCGATTTTCCGGCATATGGTATGTTATCTGGATGGACCACACATGGGCCAGAACTTCTTTGACAACATCATGTTCACCATTATGAACGTGAAAGGGAAGACGAAAGACAACTTGAAGTCCAGATTAGACTTGCCGACTATTTGTTCTCGGAAGGAACTTCATGTCACCAGTCAAGGAAGATATCCCCAACTTGCTTTTCGGTTAAACGCTTGACAAAGCATGAATTCTTTAGCTGGATAATGGACGGTGTTAAGTTTCCGGATGGTTACTCTTCTAACCTTAGAAACTGTGTTGATCGTGGAGAAGGTAAGTTTTCAGGGATGAAGAGTCATGATTGTCATGTTGTTATGCAACGTATTCTTCCATTTGCATTCGACGGGCTTCTTCCGCAAAAAGTCCATGAAGCGATTGCAGGAATATGAGCTTTTTTCAGAGACATTTCTGCGAGATCCCTTTCCGCCGAAGAAATCCGAAATCTTGACGAGAAGATCCCTGTGATATTGTGCAACCTAGAGAAGATATTTCCGCCTTCTTTCTTCGACGTTATGGAACATTTGCCAATTCACTTGCCTCGGGAAGTAGAACTTGGTGGTCCTGTTCAATATCGGTGGATGTATCCTTTCGAGCGCTACATGTACCATTTGAAGAAAAAAGTGAAGAATTTAGCGAGGGTTGAAGGTTCAATTATTGCCCAAAGCATAACGAAGAGAGATCTAACTTAGTGGGTACTACTTTCCACCACAAACCCAAACAAAGAGTGGAAAACAAAAACGACATGATGATGGAGGAGTGCATGCTTGTTATCCCGTATATGTACCAGAACTTTTTAGACATGTTGGGCGTTTAAGTGGAAAGGGTAAAAGGCGAAGACTCGGCGAGGTTGAGCATGCTAATGTGCACATGTATATTTTGACCAACTGCGAAGATTTGGTGCCGTACGAGGAGATTTACATGGCGTAAAAACGATTTGAACATTCGGAAGCAACGGACGATGAATTAAATGAAGTCAAAGAAAGAGAATTTGCAGAATGGTTAAAGTTATATGTATACGGCAGGCAGCGCGAAGGAGAGTTAATTCCAACATGGTTAGAAGAGGTGGTGAACGGTCCACAATATATTGCTGTTTCACACCCGATGTATGCGCACGCGTGGATACGCTTTTAAAATATTTCGTGAGGGAAATTCAAGGTCGACGGCAAACCATGGGGTGTCGGCGGTAGCCGGAGATTTGGTTTACTACGGGGTATTACATGAGATATTAGAAGTGCATTATAGCGGGATGCTCGATCTAAGATGTGTTACGTTATATTGTGATTGGTATAGCCCCGTTGCGGGACATGGTGTACGTACGGACGAGTTTGGTGTTACTACAATACATTCTCGGAGGAGGTTACAAAAATATTATCCGTTCATTCTTGGATCGCAGGCCAACCAAGTATCATACATGACTTATCCGCGACCACACAACAGACAAGATCCTTGGATAGTTGTTACAGAAATAAACCCGAGGGGAAGAGTTCATGGTAGTTCTTCGAGGTCGATCCTCCTTTGCAAGCGACAACGAGTTGGGCATTTGGGAGAAGTGGAAGTTTCATTACAAGTGGATTTGGTTGTAGATTTAACAGAAGATGCTGATTTTGTTGTACATGAAGAGTCCGAAGAAGAGGTTGGAGAATTTGAGGAGGGATCTGATTCTGCCACTGAAGACTCAACCGAATCCGAATGAAATGTTTCAAAGAGTTTTCAAAGATTTTTCAAATAGTTTTCAACGAATTTTCAAATATTTTACAATTTTTCAAAGAGTTTTCAAAGAGTTTTAAAAAAAGTTTTCAAAGAGTTTTAAATTCTTTTACACTTTTTGAAAGAGTTTTCAAAGACTTTTCAATTAAATAGTTTTCAACGAGTTTTCAAAAATTTTACACTTTTTCAAAGAGTTTTAAGTGAAAAGAGTTTTCAACGAGTTTTCAAAAATTTTACACGTTTTCAAATTTTTAATTTTTATTTTTATTTTTTTACACTGCGGTCGGAATTCGGTCGGAAATCGGTCGGTAGCCGGCGAAACCTGATTATCTCGTACCAAATCGAGTAATTTTAAAAAAATTAATATTTTTTTTTTAATTTTTAAAAAAACGGTCGGAAATCGGTCGGAAATCTGTCGATAGCCGCCAAAACTAAATTACCTCGTACTAAATCGAAACCCCAAATTCGGTCGGAATTCGGTAGGAAATTTCCGACCGATTTCCTACCGTTTTTTGATTTGTGGTCGGAAATCGGTAGGAAATTTCCGACCGAATTCCGACCGTTATAGGGTTTCGTTTCAAAATGATGTTTTTTTTTGTTGAATCAATGAAATACCTTTATACAATACGTTTTAGAAATAAAATAAACTTTACAAATGTCTAAAATGATCATAAAAGGCAAAATAGTTTTAATTTTTATAAATATATGTTTCATTACAACTTAGTTATGTAACTTTCATATGTTTTTTCAAAATTTTAGTATTTTCATAAAAACATTTGAAAACGTGAAACATATTATACTTATATATTGTTATGTTCAAGAAATCTTATATAAACACTCCATTAAACCTATTCGAAATACGTTTTTATGCGAAACACTAAATATACACTAAATCACGAATTTCGGTCGGAAATCGGTAGGAATTTCCTACCGATTTCTGACCGTAGTTCTTGAAATTTACCCGAAACTGCTAAGTGTTCGCATGGATTAAATGACATGCATATTCCGTCGGAATTCGGTCGGAATTTCCTACCGAATTCCGACCACATTTAAATTTTAATATAATTAATTTATTGTGGTCGAAATTCGGTAGGAATTTCCTACCAATTTCCGACCACAATTAAATTTTAAAATAATTAATTTATTGTGGTCTGAATTCGGTAGGAATTTCCGACCGAATTCCGACGGAAAATGCATGTCATTTAATCCATGCAAACACTTAACAGTTTCGACCGTTATAGGATTTCATTTCAAAATGATGTTTTTTTTTGTCGAATCAATGAAATACCTTTATATAATACGTTTTAGAAATAAAATAAACTCTACAAAATGTCTAAAATGATCATAAAATGCAAAATAATTTTAATTTTTATAAATATATGTTTCATTACAACTTAGTTATGTAACTTTCATATGTTGTTTCAAAATTTTGGTATTTTCATAAAAACATTTGAAAACGTGAAACATATTGTACTTATATATTGTTATGTTTTTATCCGACCGTAGTTCTTGAAATTTACCCGAAACTGCTAAGTGTTCGCATGGATTAAATGACATTTCCTACCAATTTCCGACCACAATTAAATTTTAAAATAATTTATTGTGGTCGGAATTCGGTAGGAATTTCCGACCGAATTCCGACCACAATTAAATTTAAATATAATTAATTATTGTGGTCGGAAAACGGTGGGAATTTCCGACCGAATTCCGACCACAATAATTTTGACCGCTCTTTTTTTCGCCAAATTTTTCAGTTTGGCGGTCAATTAATTATTTTGGTCGGAATTCGGTCGGAATTTCCTACCGATTTCCGACCACAATAATTAATTATATTAGAATTTAATTGTGGTCGGAAATCGGTCGGAAATTCCTACCGATTTCCGACCACAATGAATTTTGACCGCTCTTTTTCCGCCAAATTTTTCACTTTGGCGGTCAATTTTCATTTCCTACCGTTTTCCGACCGGAAATTTTCGTATATATACCCCCCTTCCCTTTCATTTTTTCACAACTCAAACAACAAACATCTCTCTAAAAAAAAAACACTTCCGAAAATTCTCCAAAATCTCTCCAAAAAATGTAATTATATTCTTATAAATCATTTTTTAAAAATATTATTTATATTTGTTTTATTAATTAATACTAATTTGTTTTTTTATATGTTTTTAATATATTAGGTCTAATGACGGTATTGGATCCTCACAATCCGTGAGAATGTCTGTTGAAGATTTGGTCCAGCAGGAAGGACGGGAGAGACTGATTCGGCTCGATCCCAACTTTGAAGCCATTCCCAGTAACCGAGTCACTTGGTAAATATTTACAAACATTTAAATTTACAAAAAAATAATACCTAAAAATATTAATTATTAGTTATAAAATAATTTAAGGTTTAGACATGAGGGAAAAATCCCAAAAGCTATTCTTAAATGCATCCACGGAATGTTACCCGCTCCGTATCCAAGATACCGAGATTTCCCAGCCGAACTTCGGGAAATATGGTTCCGTTCTTTTGCGGTTAGTAAATAATTTTTTTTATTTACTCAAAAAATTATTAAATAAATTAAAAATTAAATTTCCAACAAGATTTTAATTGGGAACCACAACTCACTAGTCAAATTCAAGAAGAATTTGACAAGGCTTGTGCGACTTCCTACTCGAATCATATGTTCGAGTGGAAGGAAAAATGGCGTTTGGGTGGGGACAAACCTTCGTTCCTAAACCCTTCTGTTTGGGACGGGTTTAAAAACTATTGGACGACGGAAGCGGCCGGAAAAAAAGCCAAGCGAAACGCCACAAACCGCAGAGGTGGGGACGGGTCCATCGAGAAGGCGCCTCCAACTCACAATGCCGGCGCAAACACTTTCGAACAAATCTCGGATGGCATGGTATATTTTAAACCAACTAAATATATACAAATTATAATAATTATGATTAATCATACTAACATTTAAATTTTAATTCCGTAATAGAGAGTCCAAGAGGGTGGTCACGAACCTCATTGGTTGAAGGTTATGGAGACCACCCATACCAACAAAAAGACGGGCGAAATTATACCAAAGGTTCGTAACGTCGTCGAACGGGTGCAAACGAAAGTCACCCACTTAACTCAATCTTCCGACGAATCAACCGGTTCCAACACCCTAACCAATTCGGAAATAAACCGGTTGGTTCTCGAGGTAATATTTTTTATTTAAATAGTTTTTAAAAAAAAATATAATTATATTAATAATTTAAATTTCCGATCCTAGGAGACTCCTATGTATCGAGGTAAACCTTTCGGTTTAGGGACCCTTCCTGAATCCCAAGAGACATCTTTGCCTTACGTACCAACCACCGATCCATCGCTTCTTCTCGAGATCTCTCAATTTGAAAGATGCGCTTCGAAATGCGAATAAAGAAAAAGATGAAGCAATTGATAAGATCCGGCAAGAAACAAGCGCTCAAATCCAGAAGATGAATGAGTATTTGATGAGCCGTTTCCCAGATTATCCTCCAGGATCTGGATCGGGGTCGGGAACAGGAATTTAGTTTTTATTTTCATTATTTGTTTTTTTTCGCTTTTTTGTAATTTTTTTTAATTTTCGTTTTTTAATTTTCGTTTTTTTAATTTTCGTTTTTTGTAATTTTTTTTTAATATTCGTATTTTTAATAAATTTTTTTTTATTTAAAAATTTACTTCCGTCGGAAATCCGTCGGAAATATTTATTTATTTTTTAAAAAAAAATATTCATTTCCGTCGGAAATCCGTCGGAAATGTAATTAAATTTTTTTAAAAAATTTATTTATTTCCGTCGGATTTCCGTCGGAAATGTAATTTATTTTTTTAAAAACAATTATTTGATTACGTCGGAAATCCGTAGGAAATAGAATTTAATTTTTTTTTTAAAAAATTTATTTCCGTTGGAAATCCGCCGGAATTGTAATTTATTTCCGTCGGAAATCCGTCGGAAATTTCCGACCACATTTTGGTAGGAGAGTGGTCGGAAATTTCCGACCACATTTTGGTAGGAGAGTGGTCGGAAATTTCCGACCACATTTGTGGTCGGAAATTTCCGACCACTTTCCGACTAAAACCGGTTTCCGACCATCTGAAACCGACGACGCAATTTTGGTCGGAAATCCGTCGGAAATCGACATTTCCGACCGATTTCCGACCAAAACTACGGTCGGAAATAGCCTGCATTCTTGTAGTGGAAGGACCATACATCATCCACGAAGTCATTCGTCCGGGAGTCTATCGCCTTAAAACTTCCGAAGGAAAAGACATCAAGAGACCGTGGAACATCATGAACATCAAGAAGTTTTACGCTTAAAAGTCACTCTATTGTAAAATCGAACTACATTTCAGGCTTGATCCCAATTCGGGTACGTAGGCAGCCCGTATCATCCGATCGGGTCCAACTCTATAAATAAATAAAATATTTTTTCAATCTACAAAAATATCCAGAAACGAACAAGGAAACTCTCCTTTACTCCACTATCGAGAAACATTCTCCGCATCTATGACGATCAATACAGTTCGACCAAAGAACTTAGAAACGATCGGAACAAATTCTAAATTCGAAACAAAAAAAATCAAACAGTTCGACCCCCTGGGTTCGCAATGATCAATACAGTTCGACCAAAGAACTTAGAAACGATCAAAACGAATTCTAAATTCGTAACAAAAATCAAACGGTTCGACGGAAAGAACCTAAACGATCAAAATAAAGACAGTAAGCTCGGCTAAAACGAAGCAGATCAATCCTCCAGGTTCGCGACGATCAATACAGATTCGATCAAAGAATTTAAAAACAAAAACGACTAAGTACAAATTCTAAAGTCGGGACCAAAAGAATATATATAAGGAACCATGGAACCAAATCCATGATGTCCCATCGTAGAGTTTCAAGCCCACCTTGGGCAATCAAAATCCAAATAAAAAAAAACTTAAAGAAAAATATTCAAACAAGTTTTTTTGGGACATTCCCCGATTTAAAGACATGACTACATTCATGTCTGACCTTCCACCTCCGCCTATTCGCTTAGGTCGGTCCCCGACTTCGCCGTCTCTCCCTCGATCGGTGCGACCTCTTGACTTTCCTCAGCGGACTCTTCGACACATGGTCCAGACTCTTCGGGAGGATCGCTCTCCCTAAGGCTTTGGGCGCCCTCGACGGTGAGGCTGTCGGTCATCGACCCGAACTGGTCAAAGGCCGCCTCCGTCAGTGTTACCGCCGCCAAAGGCGCCGAGCCGTCGCTGTCAACCTCTTCCGAAGGAGGTGGCGAGTGATCAAACCTTCTTGCAAGCTCGTCCAAGTCCAGCGAGGGAAGCGGCATGGCGGCTAAATTACCCTTAACCAGCAACAGGTCCTCGGCCATACTCGCGACTTCCGCCTCGGGTCGGGGTAGTCGCCTCTCTGAATCCCGACCATGAAATCCTGGTTTGCCTTGATCTCGGCGATCTCGCGCTCCGCCAGAGAACACCCATTCAGGAGCAAGAGGTGATCCTTCACCTGGTTGACAACCGATTCCCCGATGCCCTTGACGTCTTTCCTTGCCGCATGGGAGGAGATTCGGAGATCGCGGTCGCAGAGTCTGAGGAGAGTCTCATACTTTAGCTTCACCTCCCTCGAGTTGTCCGCAACTGCGATAAGCTCGGCCTCAAACCTCGAGCTCTTTTCCTCAGCAATCTCGGCCCTTTTCAGCATCAAGGCCACCTTTGTCTCTAGTTCGACAGCCGCCGCTCTCTTCTCGTCGCGTTGACGCCTGTAATCGTCGGCCTTTTTCAGCCGATCAACGTTCCTCTCCGATGCAACGCACATCGTCTCAAGGGCTCGCTCTGTCGAGCAAAGCTTCTCTTTGGTCTTCGTGAGGTCAGACTGAAGAGATTCAGGGTCAGTGAGCATCCTCTCGTAGCCGCAAAGCAAGCGGTTGAAGGACGTCGCCGACTGAAAAACAAGAAGTATGCGTATAAGTAGAAATAAAAGGAAGAAAGAAGAAGTAAGAGTGTGTAGACTTCGTACCTCAGCGAGGGCGATCGAGTGACGGGCATACAAGTCCCTCACGGGATCGCGCATATTCTCGAGCGCGGGAATGTCTATGCCCGGATGCGAGAAGGTGCAGAACAGGTTCGAGACGCGCTCGCGATCTGAAAAGCACAACAAACACAATTTTACTTGTCTTTTTCGCAGAAGAGCGAAGTAAAACCAGAAAGCGCGGGGAGTTACCTCTTCTGTTTTCCGCATTAACGATCAGGTGTCGGTCCTCCGACCCCCGAGCTCGGCTGGACTCCGGCGCATGATGCACGAACCCTCGGTCGGTCCCTTCGCGGCGAGAGGTCACCCGCTGCGAGGCGATCTGGTCCGCTGCCCCGGACTGGCTGGAGCGATCCAAGCGAGCGGCCGGAGGACGCATGTCCGACCCGCTGGCTCTCGTGGGGTCCGCACTCTTGGACCTCGTCCTTCTTTCGGCGCGGGGGGACGGGCCCGCGTCGTCCGTCTCCCTTTTCCTCTTCCTCCTCTCGAGGCCCTCCTTTTCCTCCTCCCCGTCATCCTTGGGGATTGGCAGGGCAAGCACCGCGTTCGGCTCATCCGGTATCCTCTAGAGGACCCAGTCAGCCACCAGACTGACTTTCGGCTTCTCCCCGCTCGCCTTGAAGATCGAGATTTCCTCCTTCTTGATCTTCGCCAGGGCCTTGAGTCGGGCTTCTCTCTCCCTCTTCGCTCTATAGCATGGGGGAGATGATTCCGCGTCCTTCTGAGGAGAGGCGGACTCCCTGAGGTTGCGTTCTCGGAGGCGGGCACATGCACCGTGGATCTTCTCCAGTGAGAAGGAGTTCCACTTGGCGTTTGCTTCGACCGCGACCCGGTAGAATTCCTCGAAGCGCTTGATGTCGTCAAGGCGAGTATGGGTCTCTGAAAACATATGAACAACAAAAACCCTAAAAATTTGTGGCAAATAATTTTTTCTAAAATAAAAAAAAAACTTTTTTTTTGAAAAGCAAAGCATACCGCAAGTCGCAGCCCATGTGCGGCCAACGAACTTTTGCATATCCCCAACGGAGGACCTCGTCACGCGAAAGAAGAAATATTTGTCCATCCATCCCGAATCCTTTTCAGGAAAACTGTATACAAGGTTCCGGATTAGGTTGGGATAGATGGCGAAAGTCCCCGACGCCTTGGATATGCGGAAACTAAAGAGCTCCATCAATTCCGGGACTCCAAACTAGAAATCGGTCTCTTCCGCCACTGTCAGTGCGCACAACACCGACCTAATGAAGTTCGGAAGCGCTTGGGGAAAAGCGATTCCGAGTTGGTAGAGATAGAGAATCAGTGCCTCCGGGATGGGGAAAGACAGCACAGCCCCGGCAAAGTAGGCCTCGTAGGCACAACAGAAGCCTGGGCGAACGCTCTCCGACGATTCGCCATCACGAGGAAGCACAAGTTCGACCGACTCCGGAATCGCACACGAGCGCCGGAGTAATTGCAGCGACTTCTCCGTCGACAATGTACTTTTGTAGGGACCAAATTGGTCGCGCGGTTGTGTAACATCGCGGCGGGGTTCTCTCGGAGCCATGGATTTTGTCTAAATCTGTTTTGGAAGGAAAGAAGAGGGAAAAGGCGGAGTTTTTATCTCTCTTTTTCTCTGAAAAAAGTTTGCGTCTGTGAAAATGAGGAAGAACCCTTCACTGATTCTTTCTTATTTAAAACAAATATCAAAATGACGTCATCTGACACTACGGAAACCGTGCCGCCCCACCTTTTTGAAAAACAAATCATTATCTTTTAATGATATTAAATTACCGACAGATTACGTGGCGAGATCTTCGGGATCCGAGAAGCCCTAATTGTGGGACTTCTCCTCGGCAATACAGGAGTTCGCTCTTCTAAGTTCGATGAGTTCGACGAGAAAACATCGAATTTAGGGGCCTTCTGTTGGTGTCGGACTTCTCATTCGGACCCATTAAGAGACAGAGCAAGGTCCAGGAAGGAGTTGGGCCCATTCCGCGGCGACCCCAGAAGTCATTGGGCCACGAGAAGCCCACCTTGCTCGGTGTTAGTTCGAGAGGAACCCAAGAGGCGAACAGACTCCGACTGTTAAGGAGTTCGATGACGACATAACGGTTGACTTAATTGTTTTTAATTTGTATTTATTAGCAGTAAATGAGCTATGAATTGAATGCTCAGTAGTTGCTAGTCGTAGTATAAATATAGAAGCACAACAAGTGAGAAAGGCAGGTGTTCTTGCTCATATAGACTTGTATTACAAATAAATAAACACTTTTTACTATTCATTGTTCATCTTCCGTTTTTGCTCTAATGATTTATCAACCTCCAAATCTTAATATTCACTTCATCCGGATGGACGTACCAACAGATACTATTTCATTCATGATTCGTAAATATAGAAATACAACAGATTATTATGTGCCTAAAGTTATGTATTGTAAGAAAATATATTATAATCAAAACCTGCAAACTAAAGAACAACATGTAATCCCTAACATATTATTTGGGAAGTGATTTTCAGTAAAAATCTTACGTGTCGACACCAGAATGAGTTTCGAAAAATAAATGGTGACATTGCAGAAGGAATCATTAACAACCAATAGAATATACAACATAGAAAAATCATTAATCATTTTATTTAAAATCACTAAACATCTTTCAAGGCCCAAACATAAGATCTATGTGAAAACGCTATGTGAAATATCATATTAAATATAACCACTTTTTATTCATGCAATCATTTGTTTTCGAAAATTTAATTTTTCACAATGATAAAAGTTTAATAAAAAATCAGGATTCTCTAATAAATCAATAAAATAAAGTTATTAATATTCTTTTTATTTTGATTACGAACATAGAACTCTTGCATGATATAAGTAAATTTATGAAGATCCAAAAAATAGTCATTTAACAAGAAAATTGTTAGAAAATCGAACTCTTTAACACAAACGTTTTCGTTTGATAATAGTCCTTTAACGAAGCAATCAAACATATTTCTTTCGAATTTATGAAGATCCAGAAAATAGTGGGATTAAACTTTGATGTAAAAAATATCTCCCCATTTGTTTAAATTATATTCAAATAATGTTTACCAAAAAAGAACTAAAAGATCGTATAATATCTTCCCATGTTATAAATAATAGAGGAATTCACAAAACTATTATCCCTTCCTTTACAAAACTCTACCTAATTCAATTTTTTACATGATTACACCCTTTCAAAATTTTAAAAGGTTGATTTACCTTTTAAAACTTCACCAAAATTAAAAAATTTCATTTGGGTTCGCTAATTAGTGTTTAGGGTACAGTGATTAAAGGGGTAGGGTTGTATGGGTGAGCTTAATTTGGATATAATTTTATGTGTTTAGGCATAGTTTTGTGAAGAAATTTTTAAAAAGTGTAGTTTTGTGACACATAATTCAAAACATGTAGTTTTGTAATTCTCCCTAAATAATATTTATCAAAAAGAATTTTAACATAAAAAGATATTTTAAGGTGGGATATAACTTTTAATTAGACAATAAAGCAATTTTCGTAATAACTTTTACTAAAAATAATATTCATATATTTGTTAGGAAAAAATCATATTTGATATGATTTTCCAAATTATTATACGTTAATTAAGGGAGTTTTGCTAACAAAATTTATAGTCAAATATTTAGTTTATAGAGCCGAATTAGGTAAATACATATTCACGGGCCATATAAATTTGTGGGGAATTACAAAAATACACCATCTGAATCCTCTTTTTTCCTAATTTATCAAAATTATTTTCTTTTATACTCAATGGCATAATGTGTAATATAGAATGATTTTTTGGACATGTTCAAATTACTACTTCAAAAATAATAATATAGATAAGAAGATATACATTTATTTGATGGGATCATATAATTCGTAGATTATATTTTTCATAAAGATTATGATAATTTAATTTTTAACTTTTTCTATTTTCAAAAATTTCCATATAAATTTGTTCTTATTTCTCATATGATATAGGAGTTATCATATATAGTGTTAAAAATATTATATGAAGTACTTCTAACAAAGATTTTCGAGATTTTGGAAATATATTAATAACAAGTTTTTCGAGATTTTGGGAAAATACAATAACAAAGTTTTCGAGATTTTTCAAAATATTTTGTTTAAATTATAAAAAATTATAATATTGCCGATGATACGAAATTCTCGAGATAATAGTTGAAGTTCCTCGATCAAGTTTATATTGAAAGCTAACATGGTTACGAGTAGACTAATTCACGACAAAAAATTACACTTTAAAACTGAATTTAATTTAGTAAATAAAAAAATAGTATAAACTTTAGAACCGAAAAAAAAATAAATCAAATTGTAAATATTATTATAATAAACCTTAAACCTCATTATCATTATCCATCTCTACCTCAAACTATAATATTTTTAAAATTTATTCGTCGCGCATGGCGCGAGAAGTCACCTAGTTATAAAAAAAATTAAGAACACATTAATACCTAATACAATATTTTATTATTGATAGTTAATTTATCTATAGATTTATGCTATTCTAAATTTTGAACAGTACCAACGACGGGTTGGCTCAGTCGGTTAAACGCAATTGTTGGTGATGTTGTGCTCATGAATTCGAACCCTGTTGGGAGCGATGATTTACGCCATTAATTGGTATTATCAAATGTTGGTCGCGGGCCTAGGGGAATTATGGGTTTCAGCCCAGAACCTCCTGGTTTAACAAAAAAAAAATTGAACAATATACTACACTAAAGTCTTCGATTTAGTGTGTATATTTTATACTAAATTTAGTACAAAATTATAAAATTCATAAATTATAAATGTATTGTTATAATAGCTAATATAAAAAATAATAATTTCATAAAAAATAATAATTGCATATGGTTTTTATAAAATAAAATATAATACAATATTATAAGAATTCATAAATTATAAATGTATTGTTATAATAGCTAATATAAAAAAAAAAAAAATTTCATAAAAAATAATAATTGGATATGGTTTTTATAAAATAAAATATAATAAAAAAATCTCAGTCCAAAACCTAGTTATAATAAAATAATACATACCCTAAGGGAAATATGTATAAATATCTAAACAAATATTTCTTTGAATTACGATTAATCAACCACTTTTAATCCATCAATCCACCACTTTTATAGTAAGATCCACTGAAAAGATGCTTTTGTATACTATTTAATTAGACTTTGGTCGCTAGACTTTTTATTATATCAGCTAATATATAATTTTATTAGATACCAATCTATTAAAATTCAGGTAACCACTTGAGTTTTCAATCATATAAAATCGTTGGTAAATGATCCACAACACAAATTTTTTAAAATAACATTAATACAAATTTACAATAGAGAATTTTAATAAATTATACAAGATATGGTTTATTATAAGAATAATGTTGTTTAATCATGTATAAATTTATAATACATAAAAACTAATAAAAAAAATAATCATATTTTAAAATTCAAATATTTAAAATTTATTTACCGCGTATTACGTGGGAGAACTACCTAGTTTAGTATATAATGTTCGCCGACTTCAAATTTAAAGGGGTGTATTGAAATAAGTATTTGAAGTAATTTGATTTGGAGTCAGTTTTTTGGAGATTTGGATGAATTTGAAAGTTGTAGATTTGATTCTTTGTATTTTTAACTAAAAAATCCAATGTTTTAATTTTTTCCAATAACAGTGGATTTGATGATGAATTTTTAAATCACTCTTCTAATAACAGCGGATTTTAAAAGATTTTTATAAATTCTTGTTTGAATAACACTTGATTTCTAATCTTAAAACAAATCAATCAAAATCATCAGTTCAATAACAAAAATATCATAATTGAATCATTTTCCTTTCAATACATTTACAAATGGAGATATTATTTTGAGTAATTCACAAAACTACACATTTTCTTCCATTCTTTTACAAAACTCTAAATAATTCAATTTTTCACATATTTACACTTTTTCAAAATTTTAAAAGCTTGATTTAACCTTTAAAAAATTACCAAAATTAAAAAAAAAATCATCTCGCTAATTAGTGTTTAGGGTATAGTATTAAAGGGGTAGAATTGTATGGATAGGGTTTATTGGATTTAATTTTGAGTGTTTAGGTATAGTTTTGTGAAGTAATTTTGAAAAGGTGTAGTTTTGTGAAATGTAATTTAAATGGAGTAGTTTTGTAATTCTCCCTATTATTTTTGTTTTTGGTTGTTTTTTTTACATGAGGATTGTATCTCTTTTACAAGTCCAAGGATCGTTTCTGATAAGTTTCTTATGATAAATGATTCATCTATGATTTATCCATCTAAGATCTTCTCATCATCAAAGAAGGTGATATGTGATGACTATGTTCTAATCGAAGATGGCAAAATGCTACTATTTTTAGTTTATATTTAATGCTACTATCAAAGATTTAATTATGGTCAATTGAACTTTCTAATTCCAAAAAATCATATAGAGTTTGTGTAGACAAAGAGGATGGTAAGAGAAGTATAATGTTATCCGCAAAGGCAATTGTTCTCACATTTGATAGTCTTTTTTTATAATTCTTTTGTATTGGAAAATCTCAGCGACACACAAAATCGACTACGTATTTTCATACTAGAGTTAGAGAAAATTAAAATTGGCTTATATTTATTTTATTAATAAATAGGTAAATTTTAACTTGTTCACGAGGTTATGACTTTTGTAAAAATTAGTGGTCTATAGGTATGAGAGAAATTAAACTATAAAACTTCTTAGGTTTCTTTTAAAAATCTCACATTTGAAGTAAGATAGAGAGTCTTGAGTGACATATAGTTATTATAACTTACTAGGTAATTTCTCGTGCCATGCGCGATGAATAAATTTTGAAAATAATAAAACTTTACGTAAAAGTGGATAATTATGTTTAAGGTTTAATATAAGAATATTTATAATTTGATTTATTTTTAGTTTTGGATATAAAAAATTTCAATTTTTTATTTTAACTCTACTTAGTTTTTGTAGAAATATATTTATAAAAGTATTCACATAAACGGATCCGGATATCCTTCAAAACTCAACGGGTATTCTCTGACCGAATATTCTTCTAATGGATATGAATTCGAGTCATTTTTACGGATTTAGGCATATGCGAATCCGGATATCTTAAAAAACGGATATTTGGATCCGGTTCACCATTAATATGCGGTATATATTTATAGGGTTGTGGTGACGTTAAATGTTTTAATACTGAGATTTATTGTTATATCTATTTCATAATAAATATGGTTTAAAAAAATTCTTTTATTCCATCGGTTTATTCTTTTTAATTTTTGATTGAAAAATTTAATGCGTTTTGACTTTTTTAACCAATAAAATTTTATTACATTTTTCTATATTTGTTGTACTCTATATATATTTTTTTAAAAAATTAGAATTTATATTCTAAAGTATTTTTTTATTTCATTTGTTTTCCCATAAATGATGCTTGAAATTTATTTTAGTTATTAGGGATTTTTCATTTTTTATTAATAAATGTTTTTTATGTCACATTTTTGATTGGTTATTAAAGATCCATCTTGCCATGTCGCAATTAATATGACACCTATGATTTTTCACTTCACAAATAATGTCTTAGGGATTCAGTCATTGTCAATTAATTTTGAGTATGTAAAAACCTTTAACGAACCATTAAAAGGTTTGACAAAGTAGCACAACTAATCGTTGGAATCCTATCTCCTAGAACTCATTACTCGGCTTATATAGTGTACAAGACAAGAGAAGACTTGCATGATGACTACGGCCTTGGTGTTGGTATTAAACCACTTCCCAAGACAAAATATGGGAAAGACAATATTTAACAAATATACAAGAGAGGGAAGATGGGTGGATGGAAGTGGAATTTGGAAAATTCTTCAACGAAGGTGATGGATTATTATTGGATGATGAGATTGGGATGTCTATTAGTGAAATTAATTATCGTTATTGGTGTGTTGGTTTCATCATTCAAGGAATTGAATTTCGCCCTACGAAAACTGATATATAAGACCATGAAATCGTGTTTTTCTTAATTATTATGGTTTGTTTTATGACAATCTTATGACAACTATTGTAAATATAACATGTTTTAAGACGAATTTTATTTTTATTTTTTGTAATTTTGTTTTTGTATTTAATACAAGGATTGGTATCATTGTAACTTGTAAGTGATCACATATAGTTAAAATTGGTGAAATTTTATTGATTTATTTATTGACTTATTAAATATTAACTAGTATTTTGACCGGGGAATATAGTATCTTTAGTTAATTTAGAGTTTAAAATATTGTTAAAACAAAAGGTGGAGTTGTTGTTACCTTTACGAAGAGATCAGGAGGAGAAATCAAAATGGTGTTATTTATTTATAGTATAAGACATATAACTTATGCTACAAGATAACTTATTCTAGTGACTAAACTTGCATGCAAAGTTACTTGCAAAGTTACTTGCAAAGTTACTTGCAAAGTTACTTGCAAAGTTACTTGCAAAGTAAGTAACTTAAAAGAAGATAATAATGGATAATTACAAATGTAATTATCTAACAATTTTATAATTCTCTCTTCATATTATAGATTTGTTTTAGTAATCAGTTTTTTTGACTAATGTTAAACGAAATGAGCATAAGAATATAACTTCAAACCAAACTCGATGGTATACGGACTCAAATCCATGAAAATGTAAATCAATAGCGAAATTATCCACACAAAAGAAGCAGAACATAAGAAACACTGTTTAATTTGTTAGCAAATAGAAACTAACGTCCATTAAACACTCTTCAAAGCCTTGTCTATTGGGATGGCAAATGAGATTCCCTCTGCGTTCCTCACCTTGGAGCACACAATGCCAACAACCTCTCCTGAATTGTTAACAAGTGGACCGCCTGAGTTGTTAACAAGTGGACCGCCTGAGTTGCCATGTGGAAAAAATCGATAGTTATTAACAATGTATATATAGTTAATAAATCTTACTATATAAGAAAAGAGGTTATTAGAGCGAAACTGTGTTAATAGCCGCGTTAGTCTGTAGATATTTCATACTCTTCTCGCTGTATCCATCCTCTGTTCTTAAACCCCATACACCTACATTGCTATCAAAACCAAGCAAACACAAGTTTTAATCACTAAGAACACGAATTCCTAAGCTCAAGAACAGTTTGATGATTGCCAATGACTCTAACAATATGCATATGACAATAAAAAATAGCTAAGAGCAATCACACAATAAAACAGATTCCAATATGCAATTTAAATAAACCTGAAACTATGTTCTCAATGAAAGCGAATTCAATTTTAAACAATCATGAACGAAGAACATAAGTTACAAGCAGATCTTGATTCACTGACTAAGTAATACCTGATAACCCCGATAGTTAATGTATTATGAATTCTTAGAGGAGAACCGAAACACTAGGCCATGCATGTCTCCGCGGCGGACACTTCCGAGAGGGATAGGCTTGAATTTCCCCTTGATTCCTCCCGGGATCTTCACAACTGCTATGTCAGACAATAGGTTGTAAAAGCTAACATAACCCGTTCTTATGAGTCCGTTATGAAGCCTCACAACAACCCTTCTTGGATCTGTTTCACTTGGTTGCCACTCTTTCGTCAAGAACCACATGTGCACATGTGAGAACTGTGCCATATGTATCAATTATAAAGCCCGAACCGACCATGTTTTCCCAGCTCTCGCCACTTGATATACTCACCACCAACGGTATGACTATTTTTGCAACATCCGCGACGCCTAGGGTTTGGAATGACTTAGCTAACATGGAGCCTTGATTCCCTAGAAAACAAGTTATTGAATAATATAAAGTGATAAAGTTGATAATAGATGGATTGTGAGAGAGCTCAATATATATCCTAATTAAATCAGAGCTTTCTCATACATGTAATGTACATAACGTTTGCTTCTTAAACTAAATCAAGTAGACGAGATTTAGCTAAGATCATCAATTAATTTCACATTGAAAACAAACATGTGGCTTTGTTTCCTATGGTCATAGCTATGCATCTCGCACGTTGAATCATCGCTTGAATCATGTTTCCTACGGATCAGTTAAGAGTCTCCTTCGCGAAAGCTTAAACGAAAAAAACAACGGAAGAAGATGACTAAGAAAGATGATCGTTCGTCGTTGTGCTTTATTTTTCGGCCGTACTTTATATAAATTTTTTCCGAATTGTAGAATCACACGTGTCCAAAGTTTGTTAGCCCGCAGATATTTAATTAGTGTTTTTTGTCATATATGACTGTCACCTCTTTGACTCACACGTGCCGTAGTCGATTGCTTAATGGGCCTTTTCTTATTCAGCTTGGGCTTAGGAGATCTTATTCAGTTTGGGTTTACCAGTTTGTTACGTGTCCAACTGTTAAGCTTTGACCAGAGCATAATTATTGATCATCTCTTTTTGTGTGTTAATTTTGTTTTTTAAAAAATCACAAAATATACAGTATGGTTCGTGATTATATCTTTTGGATCACCGTTTTAACTTCATTCCCTTTTGTTTTCTTCCGTTTCCCATTCATTTTTCTTCTTTTTCTGTTTTTATTTTTTCTCCTTTTTATTCTTCTAGTAATGCAATATATATATTATTCATCTATAACAATAATAGTCATAGAGAAAACCAACTAAAAATAATAATAATAATAATAATAATAGTCAAAACGCCTACGTGTCGCGACAAGAGAGATTTGATGATAATTTTTCTATTTTTTGCGTTTATACCCTTATATTTTAACCTTAATTAAAATTTTACTTTTTGCGTTTGTACTTTTATATTTTTGCTTCAATTAAAATTTTGCCTCAATTTACTACTGATTTTTTATTATATTCCGATTTCTGATGTTTTCCATTTTTTTTTTTTGATATATTCTGATTAAATATATTTTGACTTTTTTTAATTGCCGATTTATTTTACGAATTGACATTTTGATCGACCAAAAATAAAAAAACTATGGCTCAATTACAAATATTCTGGAATTATTATTCTTTTTGACGTTTTTTTATTATTTTATTAGATTAATACATTTTACAAATAATAACAATTATTCAAGTTATAATTCAACTTTTATTTTTTAGATACATTTTTCTACTTTAATAATGATCTCAACGCCAAGTTTGAATCAGTGAGCTCACACTTGAAAGCTCTTGACAACCAAGTGGGCCAAATCACTTCATCCTCCAAGCGACCAATGGGTCAACTTCCAGGGAAACCAGAAGCTAATCCGAAAGAGTATGTCAATGCTCTACATCTCCGTAGTGGTCGACAACTACCTTCTGGGGATCGCATCGAGGATAATGCGAATCAAGACGGGGAGATAGAACACTCGACAGAGACAGAAAACTCGATTCTCGACGACGAAAACCCGAGACTGAGGCAAAAGAGAAATTCGGTGAGGAGAAAGAAGCAGATGGTTAATATCGACATGTGGTATCGACCACAAGTGGTCGATATCGACCACCAATACTGATGCGATCGTGAACGAGCCGATATCGACTACTCGACCACTCGACACCGACGAGATGCCGATATCGACCACTCGACCACTCGACACCGACGAAATGCCGATATCGACCACTCGACCACCCGATACCGAGGAGTTGCCGAGTACCCGAACATCGAATGCCGAGGAGATGTTGGACGTACAAGAAGGAGCTATCACTCGGACCAGAGCTAAGGAGCTAGCAAGGGAAGCTCACACGATGATCAAGGAAGAGAAGATTGGAGAAGCCGACACGAGAAACTACTTCAACATCTTCACCACGGCTACTTGAGGAAGACCAAGCTATGGTAGCTAAGCGGACTAAGTGACTCGCTTGGTACTCTTTCCCACTGGGTTTTAACGAGGCCAAGACGACCACTACGTCGTCCATTAGCCACCATAGCTTGAAGAGTGTGTTAAGCAAGGCACTTTCGCTACTTGCTTAGTTATCCGCGCAATTTCCATTTTCTTATGATTTCCTTTTTACGCTTATGTTGCAATTTCCTTTTCCCGAACGATTTCCTTTTTCTCGTTTTGCGCAAAACCCTAAGGTAACAAGCGACATGTGCTTGTCCTATATAAAGGATACGCCGCATCCTTTTTCATTATCGAACAACTTATAAAGAAAACTATACCTAAGGTCTTTGTCGCCTCTTTTGATCTTGAGAAGAGATCGGTTACTTTGATCTTGTGAAGAGATCCGTTCTTCTCCTTGCGCAGCCGCCGTTGGAGAGAACTTCTATCCCTTGTTAAACCTCCTCAACGTTTAACAAGTTCCCGCCGTCACTTACTCTGCCCCTCCCATCCTACATCGACGTCCACTCGCACCATTCCACTACTATCCTCACTCGTCCATCCATTCCATCGCCGAGACAGTTCAGCCTCGTTTGGAGAGTCGATCCCATAGGGCCGATCGTATCATGTGGTATCAGAGCCGCCTCTGAACCAAGGCTGAGTCGCTTCTATCCCTTCCTTTCTTCTTATTTTGTTATGCTTGACTTGTAGATCTATACCGCGTATTTCATCCTGCTTGCTTGATAGTTTGTCCGCAACTTGTTTGGTTACTTCTTGCCTGCTTGAATCCTGTTTGTTCCGTGGAGTATAGATCTATTGCACTTTTCTTGTTCTTGTTGTTCGTCGTGTTCGTTAGGTTGATAGTGTAGCGACGGCCAAATTCTTTGGCTAGATCTTAAAACCCTATTTTTACAAACGCGCACTTGTTTTACCACGATTTCCTTTTTGCTTAAACTTGTCGTTTCATTTAAGCCGAGAATTTCCTTTTCAAAACCGTTGGCCGATTTCCATTTTCTTGACAAAACCGCGTGAGACGATTTCCTTTTCATTAAAACCGTGTGTTTTCCTTTTGTTAGCGTGTTTGTTTGGCGTTGCTTAGTTCGGATTATCGTGAACACCTTACTTTGGGTTATTTTTGCGTGTACCAGGTACCATGACGCTCCCACCCGAGGCGTTAGACGACCTCCAGAAGCTCATCGCTACCCAAGTTGCCGAGGCCATGGCTCAGCTCCTACCGCAACAAATCTCCCAGCAGCTCGCCTTGGAACGTGAGAAGCAAGCCAGGGAAGCCAAGGAAGTATCCTCGGAGTCCGAGAGTGGTCACACACCGACTCCATCCGAAGCTATCCGCCTTGCCAAAGGAAAAGGCCCAGCCGGCAGTTCCCGAGTGCAGGCCGTCCGTCACGTCTTTCCCCGAGACAACACCGAGAAGGAGACCCGGTTACCTAGGGATAGAGCCGATCCTTTTAGACCGGCACCGTTCGCTCCTAGACGCGCTCCACACTTCGACCACAGCCGTCGGACAGAAACCGTTGGGGACCATAGGATCCACATCCACTCCGACGAAGATTACTATGAGCTAGGCGCATCGGATCGCAGCCATAGAAGCCATAGGCGGGACAGGGAGGCCAGGGATCCTGTTAGGCAACAACTTAGACACATCAAGGCTAAGTTCCCTCCCTTCCAAGGCAAGAACGATCCCGAGGTCTACCTAGATTGGGAAAGGAAGATGGAGTCTAACTTCATCTACCATGATACTTACCCGGTCAACAAGGTAAAGATTGCCGTGTCCGAATTCAGTGACTATGCTCTCCTGTGGTGGGATCAGCTATGCACCACCGAAGCCGACACAACGAGCCGGCTATCACCACTTGGGCACAACTTACCACGCACATGAGGAAGCGTTTTGTTCCCAACCATTACCACCGTGAGACTCTCCACAAACTCAGGAAACTCACCCAAGGGTCAAGCTCCGTCGAGACTACTACCAAGAGATGGAAACCCTGCTGGTCCGAGCCGGCCTAGAAGAAGACGACGAGGTCGCCATGGCCCGGTTCATTGGAGGACTTGCTCGGGACATTCAAGACAAGCTGGAACTCCAATCTTACGAAGATCTTGAGGAGTTAGTGCACAAGGCCGAGTTGATTGAGAGCCAGAACAAGCGCCGGTATACTAGGCCAAGCTACCCATCCAATGTAACCAAGCCGCGGGATGTCCAGCCAACCAAACCAGAATACCGCCGAGAGTTCAAACCATCACCTAGCGGCGTGAAAGAAGAGCCCAAGACAGCCTTCAAGGATAGGAATGGAGCATCCTTGAGCCATGTCAGGTGTTACAAGTGTCAAGGCATGGGTCATTACGCTAGGGATTGTGTCAACAAGAAGGTCTACATGCTTGCTTGATAACGGAGACATCCTTCCACCGGATACAGACTCTGAATCGACCCTCATGAAGAAGAGGAAGAAGAGTCCGCCGCGGTTGGAGAGATGCTTGTAGCCCACCGAGCATTAAGTGTCCAGAATCGAGGCCGAGGAGCTACAACAACGGGACAACTTGTTCCACACCCGTGCATCGTCAAGGAAAGGGTGTGTAGCCTAATCATAGATGGAGGGAGTTGCACCAACGCTGCAAGTGAGCATATGGTCGAGAAACTTCACCTCCAAACCACCCCACATCCGAGGCCATATAAGCCGCAATGGCTGAATGAAGGAGGAGCCCGACGGTTACTCACCAAGTCAAGGTAGCCTTTGCCATAGGAAAGTATGAGGATGACGTACTCTGTGATGTCTTGCCCATGGGCTCGAGCCACCTCCTGCCGGGTAGACCGTGGCAATCAGACCGCAAGGTTCTTCATGATGGATACACCAACAAGCACTCCTTTGAGTTCAAGGGCCGCAAAATCACCCTTCTCCCTCTCACCCCTAGCGAAGTCTACCAAGACCAGCTCTACATCAAACTAAAGAACGAGAAGGATAAGGAGATACCGCCTAATACCAACCTTCTCATCCACTCTAGTGAAGTTTTCAAAGACTTAAACTCGAACTACCTATTTTAATGCTTATATATAGAGAAACGCTTGTTAGTTTAACCGAGTTTGCACGGGATCTTCCTAGTGGTATGTCTCAACTTTTGCAGGATTTTAGGGACGTGTTCCCGGAGGATGCCCCGCCAGGATCGCCACCAATCCGAGGGATTGAGCACCGGATAGACTTGGTGCCCGGAGCTGCTTTGCCGAACCGGCCAGCTTACCGCACCAACCCAGTGAGACCAAAGAACTCCAAAACCAAGTGGAGGAGTTGATGAAGAAGGGTCACATCCGTGAGAGTATGAGTCCATGTGCCGTCCCGGTCTTGCGGGTGCCAAAGAAAGATGGAACGTGGCGCATGTGTGTTGATTGCCGAGCCATCAACAACATCACGGTTAAGTATCGCCACCCTATCCCTAGACTTGATGATATGTTAGATGAATTGTGTGGTTCTAACGTGTTCTCTAAGATCGATCTTAAGAGTGGTTATCATCGATTAGGATGAAGGAAGGTGACGAATGGAAGACCGCCTTTAAGACTAAGCAAGGATTGTACGAATGGCTTGTAATGCCCTTCGGTTTAACTAATGCTCCTAGTACCTTTATGCGGCTAATGAATCATGTGTTAAGATCCTTTATAGGTGTCTTTGTAGTTGTTTACTTTGATGACATACTGATTTATAGCAGGGACATGGAGGCCCATCTCACTCACATCCGATGGTGCTAGACGTACTTCGGAAGGAGCGCTTGTTTGCTAACCTCAGCAAGTGTACCTTTTGCACTAACCGAGTTATTTTCTTAGGTTTTGTTGTGAGTGCGGACGGCGTACGGGTTGACGAGGACAAGATAAGGGCCATCCGAGACTGGCCGAGCCCTAAGAACGTCGGAGAAGTTAGGAGTTTTCACGGCCTAGCCGGCTTCTACCGCCGGTTTGTCAAGGACTTCAGCACCATAGCCGCACCACTCACTGAAGTCATCAAGAAGGAAGTAGGGTTCAAGTGGGAAGCCGCCCAAGAGCAAGCCTTTCAGGCTCTTAAAGAGAAGCTTATCAATTCCCCTCTACTTGCTTTACCCGATTTTATGAAAACTTTTGAAATTGAGTGTGATGCGTCCGGTGTAGGCATTAGAGCTGTTCTAATGCGGGACAAAAGACCCATTGCTTATTTCAGCGAAAAGTTAGGAGGCTCAACGGTCAACTATCCAACATATGACAAGGAGCTATACGCGCTGGTGAGAGCCCTACAAACATGGCAGCACTATCTGTGGCCCAAGGAGTTCGTCATACACACGGACCATGAATCCTTGAAACATCTAAAGGGGCAACGAAACTGAACCGGAGGCATGGACGTTGGATAGAATTCATCGAGACCTTCCCATATGTCATTAAGTACAAGAAAGGTAAGGACAATGTAGTCGCCGATGCATTGTCCCGGAGGTACACTCTTCTTAGTACTTTGACATCTAAACTTATTGGATTTGAGAGATTGAAAGAATTATATGAGATCGACAATGAGTTTAGTGAGGCGTATAGGAAGTGTGCAAAATTCTCTTGTGATGGTTACTATAGGCACGATGGATATCTCTTTTATAACCATAAGTTGTGTGTGCCTAATGTTTCGTTAGAGAGTTGTTAGTCGGGGAATCCCATGGGGGTGGACTTGCCGGGCACTTTGGAGTTACTAAGACTCTTCACAGCCTACAACAACACTTTTACCGGCCGGGCATGAGGAAGGACGTGGAGAAAGTCTGTGCTAGGTGTGCCACATGCAAACATGCTAAGAGTAAAGTCCAGCCGTACGGTTTGTATCTCCCTTTACCTATTCCTGAGCATCCGTGGACAGATATATCGATGGACTTTGTGATAGGATTGCCTAGGACTCGGACTGGTAGAGACTCGATCTTTGTGGTTGTTGATAGGTTTTCTAAGATGGCTCACTTTATTGCTTGTCATAAGACCGATGATGCCGTTAATGTCGCTAACCTCGTTCTTTAGAGAAGTTGTTAGGTTGCATGGTATGCCTCTTGTTATTGTGTCGACGGGGATACGAAGTTTCTTAACCATTTTTGGAGAACCCCTGTGGGCAAAGCTAGGAACCAAGCTGACCTTTTCCACCACTTGCCACCCACGGACCGATGGCCAGACTGAGGTAGTCAACCGGTCCTTAGGCACCTTGCTAAGGACGATGGTAAGAAGTAATCTCAAGTCGTGGGAGGATTGTCTACCCCACGTTGAGTTTGCTTATAATCATTCTCAACACTCCTCTACCTTGTTCTCTCCTTTTGAAATTGTTTATGGGTTTAACCCGTCTTCACCACTAGATTTAATCTCTCTGCCTTTGAGTGAACGTTGCAGTTTAGACGGCAAAAAGAAAGCCGAGCAAGTGAGGAAAATCCATGAGAAGGCCAGGTTGAACATCGAGCACAAGACGCGGCTATACGCAAAGAAGGCCAACAAGGGTCGCAAGAAGGTTATCTTTAAAGAAGGCGACCTGGTGTGGGTTCACCTAAGGAAGGAGAGGTTCCCGGCCGAAAGAAAGTCCAAGCTGATGCCGAGAGTAGATGGCCCGTTCAAAGTCTTGAAGCGGATCAACGACAACGCCTACAAGATTGATCTTCAAGGGAAGTACACAATCTCTCGATTCGTTTAATGTGTCCGACTTAGCTCGTTTTATTGCGATTCGATTTGAGGTCAAATCCTTTTCAAGTGGGGGAGGATGATGCGATCGTGAACGAGCCGATATCGACTACTCGACCACTCGACACCGACGAGATGCCGATATCGACCACTCGACCACTCGACACCGACGAAATGCCGATATCGACCACTCGACCACCCGATACCGAGGAGTTGCCGAGTACCCGAACATCGAATGCCGAGGAGATGTTGGACGTACAAGAAGGAGCTATCACTCGGACCAGAGCTAAGGAGCTAGCAAGGGAAGCTCACACGATGATCAAGGAAGAGAAGATTGGAGAAGCCGACACGAGAAGCTACTTCAACATCTTCACCACGGCTACTTGAGGAAGACCAAGCTATGGTAGCTAAGCGGACTAAGTGACTCGCTTGGTACTCTTTCCCACTGGGTTTTAACGAGGCCAAGACGACCACTACGTCGTCCATTAGCCACCATAGCTTGAAGAGTGTGTTAAGCAAGGCACTTTCGCTACTTGCTTAGTTATCCGCGCAATTTCCATTTTCTTATGATTTCCTTTTTACGCTTATGTTGCAATTTCCTTTTCCCGAACGATTTCCTTTTTCTGTTTTGCGCAAAACCCTAAGGTAACAAGCGACATGTGCTTGTCCTATATAAAGGATACGCCGCATCCTTTTTCATTATCGAACAACTTATAAAGAAAACTATACCTAAGGTCTTTGTCGCCTCTTTTGATCTTGAGAAGAGATCGGTTACTTTGATCTTGTGAAGAGATCCGTTCTTCTCCTTGCGCAGCCGCCGTTGGAGAGAACTTCTATCCCTTGTTAAACCTCCTCAACGTTTAACAAGTTCCCGCCGTCACTTACTCTGCCCCTCCCATCCTACATCGACGTCCACTCGCACCATTCCACTACTATCCTCACTCGTCCATCCATTCCATCGCCGAGACAGTTCAGCCTCGTTTGGAGAGTCGATCCCATAGGGCCGATCGTATCAAATACCGACCAAAAACCTGGTCGATATTGAGGAGGAAAAAGCCGAAAATCCATATCGACCTGTGGTATCGACCACTAATATCGACCAAAAATTTGGTCGATATTGAGGAGAAAGTCGACAAAAATAAGAAACCGGTCTACGTGACGTTTCCTTACGTGCCTAAGCTTCCTTTTTCGGGTCGAGCTAAGAAGCATCTTTTAGAGAAGTACAAAGCGCAATTCGAAAAGCAAATGAAGGAAGTTCAAATTGCTATGCCCCTCATCGACGCTTTTAAACTTGTTCCTCACTATAGCAAGTTCCTAAAAGATGCCATCAAGAACAAGTTTCAAGATTTTGACGATATAGTGGTTTTTTCGCACGAGTGTAGCGCGATCATCCAGAGAAACTTACCTAAGAAGCTAAGTGATTCGGGGAGTTTTATAATACCATGTGCCATAGGTCCTTTGGTCTTCAAAAGGTGTTTGTGCGATTTGGGAGCTAGTGCTAGTCTAATGTCATTGTTTATTGCTCAAAGACTTGGATTCTCATCCTTCAAGCCAACCAGAATCTCCGTAGTGATTGCCGATAGGTCCGTAAGGATACCCGCGGGAGTGTTAGAGGACATCCCGGTGAAGCTTGGAAACGCGTTCATCCCTACAGACTTCATTGTCTTGGCGATGGATGAAGAACCTAAGGATCCACTTATCCTAGGTAGACCCTTCTTAGCCACTGCCGGAGCCATCATCAATGTAAAGAAAAGAAAAATCGATTTGCATCTTGGAGAGGACCTCGTCCAAAGGTACGACATCAACGACGCAATCAAGAAGCCGACCATCGACGGGAAGATCTTTTACATCGACTTGATGGATGAGCTAGCCGACTAGTTCCTGGAAGTGTTAGCCGCTGAAGATGAGATCCATCTCGCTTTGACAACACGAGAAGAAGGAGGCAGAACCGCAAGAGGCGACGTTATGGCAATGCAAAAGAGAATCGACTCCCACCCCATTGACACGGAGGCCGATTTTCTTGACCTACCCAAGGTGTTTCGGTGCGACGCAAAAGCAATAATGACGGAGAGCAAAGCTAGCAATGGTAAGTCTAGCGACGATAATGACGATTGGAGCGAGCTCAAAGCGCCAAAGGTATAACTCAAACCTCTTCCTAAAGGGCTAAGGTACGTTTTCTTGGCGATTAACTCCACTTATCCGATAATTATCAATGCCTCGCTTAGCGACGAAGAAGTTAAAACCTTGACTCATGAACTTAAAAATTTTAGAAAGGCCATAGGTTATTCTCTAGATGATATCCAAGGGATATCACCCTCATTGTGTATGCATCGTATACATCTAGAGAATGAGTCTATGTCCTCAATAGAACACCAACGTAGGTTGAACCCGAACTTGAAAGAAGTGGTTAAGAAAGAGATAATCAAGCTATTGGATGCGGGGATCATCTTTCCAATATTCGATAGCAATTGGATCTCTCCCGTTCATGTAGTGCCGAAAAATGGTGGGATTACCGTGGTTAAAACGACAAAACGAATTAATTCCAACGAGAACAATCACGGGTCATAGAGTTTGCATCGATTACCGAAAGTTAAACGTTGCGACTCGAAAAGACCACTTCCCTTTACCCTTCATTGACCAAATGCTTGAATGATTAGCAAACCATCCATATTATTGTTTCCTCGATGGGTATTCCGGATTTTTCCAAATACCTATCCACCCCCAAGACCAAGAGAAAACAACCTTCACATGTCCTTATGGTACATTTGCTTATCGTAGAATGCCTTTTGGGTTGTGTAATGCACCCGCGACATTCCAACGATGCATGATGTCCATATTCTATGATTTAATTGAAAACATTGTTGAGGTTTTTATGGATGATTTATCTGTGTATGGTTCTTCTTTTGCCTCATGTTTGTCTAATCTTTGCAGGGTACTTAAAAGGTGCGAGGAATGCCATTTGACTCTGAATTTGGAAAAGTGTCACTTCATGGTTAGAGACGGTATTGTTTTGGGTCATCGGATCTTCGAAAAGGATATTGAGGTTGATAGAGCGAAGATCGATGTAATGGCTAACCTTGGAGCTCCGAATTCGGTAAAGGGTATAAGAAGCTTTCTCGGCCAGGCGGGTTTCTATAGGAGGTTCATCAATGACTTCTCAAAGATAGCTAGATTGCTATGCAAAGACATCGCTTTTCAATTTGATAAAGAGTGTCTCGAAGCCTTCCACAAGATCAAGCAAGAGCTGATAAGTGCTCCTATCGTGAAACGACCGGATTGGGATCTTCCTTTTGAGATCATGTGTGACACTAGTGACTATGTTGTTGGCGCGGATTTAGGTCAAAGGAAGAATAAAAATCTCTATGTCATTTACTCCGCTAGTAAGACAATGGACGAAGCTCAAACCAAGTATGCTACCACGGAGAAAGAGCTTCTCGCCATCGTGTTCGCTTTCGAGAAGTTTTGATCATACTTGGTGGGTTCAAAAGTAATAGTCTACACCGATCACGCAGCGTTGAGACACTTGCTAGCAACGAAGGATGCAAAACCTAGATTGTTAAGGTGGATCTTATTACTCCAAGAGTTCAATTTGGAGATCAAAGACAAGAAAGGCATCGAGAATGGAGTCGCGGATCACTTGTCACGATTGTGCGTAGTCCATCTCCTCCCCATTGATGATTCATTCCCCGAGGAAAAACTAATGACGATCATGTTAAAGAAATATCGGGGAGAGCAAGAGCATGAGATTGAAGAGCTCTTTGCCATCGAGAAAGAACCTTGGTACGCGAACATTGTGAATTACTTGGTCACGGGACAAGAACCGCACCATTAGGAAGGGTATCAAAAGAAGAAGTTCTTTCACGACTTGAAACGGTTATATTGGTATGAACCTTATCTCTACACCTTGAGCAAAGATGGGTTATACTGCAGATGTGTAGCGGATGAAGAGATAAATGGCATACTTATGCATTGCCACAGTTCAGCTTACGAAGGACACTTCGCGAGTTTCAAGACGGTCTCTAAGGTATTACAAGCTGGGTTTTGGTGGCCTACGATGTTTAAGGATGCTCATGAGTTCGTTCAAAGGTGTGATCCTTGTCAAAGGAAAGGGAACATAAGCAAGCAAAACGAGATGCCACAAAACCCGATCATGGAAGTTGAGATTTTTGACGTGTGGGGAATTGAATTCATGGGTCCTTTCCCATCTTCATACGGAAAGAAGTATATCCTTGTGGCGGTTGATTATGTTTCAAAGTGGGTTGAAGCTGTAGCGTGTGTAACGAACGACTCAAAAGTGGTTGTTAGTCTTTTCAAGACAATCATCTTCCCAAGGTTCGGAGTTCCTAAAGTTGTGATAAGCGACGGGGGATCCAATTTCATCAACAAGGTCTTCGAGAGTCTTCTTAAGAAGTACGGTGTAAAGCACAAGGTTGCAACGCCTTATCATCCCCAAACAAGTGGCCAAGTAGAGGTTTCCAACCGACAAATCAAGGCCATCCTCGAGAAAACGGTTGGTGTCACGCATAAAGATTTGTCCGTCAAACTCGATGACGCCCTTTGGGCGTATAGAACCGTGTTTAAGACACCTTTGGGGAAAACGTCTTTTAACTTGTTGTATGGGAAAGCGTGCCATCTACCGGTGGAGATCGAGTACAAAGCCACCTGGCAATCAAGCTTCTCAACTTCGATCTTAAGAACGCGAAAGAGAAGAGGGAGTTTCAACTCGAGGAATTGGACGAGATAAGGCAACAAGCCTATGAAAGTTCAAAGATCTACAAAGAACGAACCAATGCCTTCCACGACAAGAAGATCATCAAGAAAGAGTTCAAGGTGGATGACTTGGTGTTGCTTTTCAACTCAAGGTTGAAGATTTTCCCGGGTAAGCTCTAATCCCGTTGGTCCGGTCCATTCAAAGTCAAAGAAGAAAGGCCACTCAGAGTGGTGGTCCTGTGGAACAAGCACGGGGGGGGGAGTTTGTGGTGAACGGTCAAAGACTCAAGCCGTACTTCGCAAACGAAGTTGTCACCGAAGGAGGCTCATTGTCTCTTTCGGATCCCATCGTCGCTTAAAACAACGGGTAAAGTCAAGCTTTGTGACTATAAACAAACTCAATTGGGAGGAAGTCCCATGTCTATCCTTGTATATACATGCTTTATTTTCGTTTTTCAACTTTTATTCTTTTACTTTTCTTTTGTCGTAGTGGTTTTCAGGAAGAACATAGCGAAAATTGGCGAAATTGGACAGTATCGGACAATTGTATCGACCAAAACAGGTCGATATTGGACCAAAACTCGTATCGACGTGTCATATCGACCTGAACTGGTCGATATCAAGGGAGACGAAAATGCCAGACCCGTATCGATGTATTGTATCGACCAAAACAGGTCGATATCGGAGCAGACATCGCGTATCGAGGAGTAATATCGGTTTGATCAAACCGGTACAGGTAATTTATATCGACCGGAATAACTCGATATCAATAGGTCGATATCGACCAAAATCTGGTCGATATCTGGTAAAAAGTCGTGACCAAAAGGAAAAAAATAGGGCTTCCCTTTGACTTATCACTTTTATTTCCCAACCACTTTTTCTTCTTCCCCTTGTGCGATAGGAGTTTGTGGTGAACGGTCAAAGACTCAAGCCGTACTTCGCAAACGAAGTTGTCACCGAAGGAGGCTCATTGTCTCTTTCGGATCCCATCGTCGCTTAAAACAACGGGTAAAGTCAAGCTTTGTGACTATAAACAAACTCAATTGGGAGGAAGTCCCATGTCTATCCTTGTATATACATGCTTTATTTTCGTTTTTCAACTTTTATTCTTTTAGTTTTCTTTTGTCTTAGTGGTTTTCAGGAAGAACATAGCGAAAATTGGCGAAATTGGACAGTATCGGACAGTTGTATCGACCAAAACAGGTCGATATTGGACCAAAACTCGTATCGACGTGTCATATCGACCTGAACTGGTCGATATCAAAGGAGACGCAAATGCCAGACCCGTATCGATGTATTGTATCGACCAAAACAGGTCGATATCGGAGCAGACATCGCGTATCGAGGAGTAATATCGGTTTGATCAAACCGGTACAGGTAATTTATATCGACCGGATTAACTCGATATCAATAGGTCGATATCGACCTGTTGTATCGACCAAAATCTGGTCGATATCGGGTAAAAAGTCGTGACCAAAAGGAAAAAAATAGGGCTTCCCTTTGACTTATCACTTTTATTTCCCAACCACTTTTTCTTCTTCCCCTTGTGCGATTTTTTTGAGCGATTTTCAAGATTTTAAAACGTCGATTTCTCCTTCATTTCTCAACGAAATTGCTTGATTTTTTGCTCAATCTCTTAGTTTTCTTCTCCTCTTTCAGGTTATACAAGTTTCACCTTCGATCCACAAGCTTTCAAGATCCCAAAAATCCACCTTAGAGTTTCAATGGGACCAAAGCCAAATTCAAAGCCAAGGGAAAAGTCGAGCGCGGTGATAAGAGACCCCATTGATGAACCCCCAAGAGCTTCGCAAAGTCGAGCGCGGCAAGATTTGGAAAGAAACGTCGCTCACGGGACAGAATTGGAGGAAGGGGAAGAGTTCACAACGGAATATGAAGAAGAAGAAGAAGCTCCACGACCTCACGGTTTCGCCTTTCCACCAAGACCCGAAGATGAACCTTTTGTGAGAGACTCGAAGGTAGAAACAACCGCGAAAGAGCTCTATTACGCGTTCATGGAGATGGAATTTTGCCCCTCCGCCTTTCCGGATCTGGTGACATTGAGGAAGTTGGGTATCTACGACGAAGTCAAGGAGATCATGGATCACATGGGCATATCAAACACTCTTAGCATGAGCTTCGCGACCTTTCAAGAAGAGACTTGCCAATTCCTCGCCTCATTTAGGATTAGGCATTACCGAGAGGGTACGACGAACTATGAAGAAGATCACGGAGGTTTCATCGAGTTCTCGGGAAACAACGGAACCACTTACCACGTTCCATTCGCGAGATTGGAGCAATTATACGGTTTCTCGAGCGAGGGTCCTAGTACTTTCGAAACCACGGTGGGTGAGAGTGTGTACCTTTGGGAAATGATTGCCGATGGAGATTTCATATCGGGGAAGGCCAAGGCAAGAAAGATTCGACATCCGACTACACGGTATGTGCGCCAACTTCTCTCACATGCATTCTTTCCTAGGCACGAGACGGGTTGCGTCCATGCAGATGAGATGGCATTCTTGCAACAAGGACTCGCTCCCATTATACGGAGAGGTAGTGGTAGAGACTATCTTTTCCCGAGATGCGAAGAACAAAAGTATTTTGAAGATCTTTCTCAAGGGTTTACAAAGTTTGCAGCATTGGACGTGGTCTCACAGAGTTAAATAGCCGACGGTATCTTAGGTGTAGTGTTTTCCTCAAACGACTTAGACCTCGCCGAAAATCTTGAAACCTCTCGACCCTAGACATTGATGTTTAAAAAGCCAATAGTGTGGTTATAAAGCTTGATATTTCTAGGTTGCCTTCAAAAATTATTTGAACCTAAACTTGACTTTTAATTAGCATGATTGAGAGTTTTCAAGAGAATTTCTATGGCTTTGTGATTTCTACGGATTGTGGCTTCCTAAACCGAAATAATTTAAGCGCAATCCGGTCATTCTCATTCTAAGGATGATCCCCCTCTCATCCCCTATGCCTAAACCCAAACACTTGTGAGAATTCTCTTTCAATAAGTGATTGTTTGGTTTCACAAAAACTTGAAAGTATAGGGAGCGACAAGAAAGGACATCCATTTGGCTAGTGTATCTTGGACTAGTATATTAGAAAGGGATAATGGGTTAGAGAGACACGTCTTTGAGTTTTGAAAATAAGAAATAAACACGAGAAATGTAAAAAACCTAGGGGTAAAAGAACGGCTAAGTAAAAAAAATAAAAATCGAAAAAAGAAAAAAAAACAAAAAGAAGAGAAAAGAAATTTAGCCAAGAATTAATCCCCTAAGGTAGTTAAGAAAAAGAAAAGAAAACTCGATGTTTAAAGAATTTAAGTGTTAAAAGAAAAAGATGACGGGTTAGTGGTTAGATTCGAATAGGAATGGATGTCCGGACTTGTATGCATAAATTGGTCCTTGTCTTTCCTGGTTTTGCTTAACCCTTTCACTCCCCGAGAGAAACCGCGTTACAATCGACCGCATGCCTGAGTGTTAGCCGATCCTCTTGATTCGAAATCCCGTTTTTACCTAGACAAATAGAAAAACTCTTGGAAGTTCTCGATCATGTTTCATGCTTTGATTGTGCTTAATTGAATGTGAAAGGTGCTTAGACTTGACAGGTGGATCACATGCTTTTGGTAATGATAACGAGTTTAGACTAAATTTGAGGTGAATGGTAATAGGTAGAACTAGCTCGGTTACGATAGGATACTATGTTTAGGATACTCGTTCACTACACTCTTCGCATTGCTTTTGGTTCTGAGGTCCCCGCCTCTATACTCTTTTAAACTTTGATGTTGGTTCTCTTGCTTGAGGACAAACAAAGGATAAGTTTGGGGGAGTTGATATCTTGTATATTTTGCATGTTTTTACTACGATTTATGCATTATAATTAACACCTTTAGGTTGCATTTAGTATCATATAGGTTGCATTTGTGTTTGTTCATGCATTTCCAGGTTCAAGAGTCCCAAAGTGACAAAAAGGCGAGGAAAAGGAGCTTAAAGTGGCAAAACAACCATATCGGTGACTTGTACCGATTAGCTGTGGTCGAGACGCGAAGAAAAGGCGATGAAGAGGCGAAGAAGTCAATATCGACCAATGATATCGACCTGATCAGATCGATATCGGGCCAGAACTCGCACCGGTTTTATTAGCAAATCACCCCGATAAGGAAGTAGTACATGAGATTGAAAGAAAGGAGATCTAGCAACATTTAAAATGTGCTGATGTTTTCTCACAACAACAGATTTCTGTTGAGGAGTTCAGGACAAGAGTGATAAGCAACAATGCCTTTAGAAAGATAAAGAGAAGTGAATTTGAAATCAGGAGCATTGTCAGATCTAACCCCTTTAATTTTTCTTTGAAACCGTGTTTCTATCATTGTAATAAAGTTAGGAAAAACCTCTAAGACATCTGATTTATTTTTAAGAAGATATATTCAAGTAGCCCTAGAACAATCATCAACAATGGTTAAAAAATCTTTGAAACCATCATGAGTATGAACATAGAAAGGACCCATGTATCAATATGAATCAAATCAAAAGGATTTTCACTAAGTTTATTATGAGAGACAAAAGGTAAATGTTTTTGTTTTGAAAGATGACAGATTTTACAATGGTAATCTACATCAGTTTTGAGTTTTGGTAAAGATAAAAGAGATTTCATAGGTTGAAGTTTTGACATGGAAGGATGTCTTAAACGTTTATGCCAAAGTTCAGGACTAGCACCAGAAGCAACAATGATATAAGAAGTACCTCGAATAGAAAGACACTCTATATCCAAGAAGTAAAGATTTGCAACTTGTCTACCCATTCCAATCATTAATTCCCGAGAAGGATCCTGTATGCCACAAGAAAGTTTATCAAACCAAACTCTACAACCTAAGGAGTTAGTCAAAGAGCTGACACTAAGAAGGTTGAATTTGAATTGAGGAAGGTAAAGAACATCATTGAGGAAGGTAAAGAACATCATTGAGGATTAAGTTTCTACCCAAGATAATATTTCCTATCCCAACAATGCTCACAAGAATGCCATTTGGCAGATTAACAGTAGTGTTAAAAAAAGGTTTGAAAGAAGTGAAAGAAGATTTTTCATGAGAAATATGGTTAGTGGCTCTTGAATCTATCACCCAAGCATTAATAGCAGATTGATTGCTATTCAATGAACAGACATATGGCCTATCAATATCTGTAAAAGAACAATGGATAAAGGGGTAAAAATTACCAGATATTGGGCCAATGTTTAAAGATGTGGTTGAAGAAGAAGGTATGGAATTAGCTGAGACAAAATGAATTTTTGGTATGGTAGAAGACATGTAGTTGGGAGGTTGAAGCTTGATAACTTGCATATTTTACACATTTTACTCTAGTTTATGCATTAGAATTCATTCATTTAGGTTGCATTTAGTGTCATATAGGTTGCATTTTGGTTCGTTTCGTGTATTTCAGGTTTTGGAGCGTAAAGACGGCGAAAGTGATGAATTTAAGCCAAAAAGAAGCGGATACACTTGCATCGGCATGTTGTATCGGCTTCTGTTGGCCGATATAGAAGACAGAAAGTTTGCCGAAGCTTGTATCGGCCAAACATATCGGTTTGGAGTGGCCGATACAAGAGAAAAAGACCCGAAGCCACATATCGACTTGTTGTATCGGCTTAGCCTGGCCGATACAAAGAAAACTGAGCTGAAGGAAGACTGCCGAAGCGCATATCGGCTAGCCTGTATCGGTTTGCTTTGACCGATACAGGCTGCGAAATTTTATAAGAAATTTGGTTTTTTTATGTGTAAAAAGGAAAACCGACTAAACCAATTTTGGTTTCCTTTATTTTAAATTTGGTTTGGTTTTTATTAGGGTTAAAAGACTTTAGACAGCCACCCTATTCTACTATCTTGTTTTTTAGATTTTGTTTTGTTTTTGGAGATTGTTATCATCGTTACTTTTCTTGAGCTTTTGGACTTGGGAGATTCTTGGTGTTTTTGCCTTGGCCTCCTTGTAATCTTCAACATCATCATTGAATAAGAGATTTCTTTACCCTTTTGTTCTCCTTGTTTTATTTATTTATGCTTATGACTTCCTTGAATCAAATTGTTATGAATCTCAATATGCTTTGTGAGTAGTTCCAAATAGACAATTGGGTTAGGGTAAAAGGGGTTTGATTGAATCTAGGATAGATAATTGTCTAAAACTTAATTGATTATAAAACTTTAGTCTTTGGTAACAGCCTTAAAGCTTTAATCGAGTTGGCCATTCGATTATCGATCCCAGGAAACTTTATGAATCGAGAGATTATAAAGCTTCCTGAACAATTACCTTAGAACCAAGCCTAGCTTAACCGAGATATCTGTGTTAATAAGCTTGGTGGTTAGAATTGATTTGTCCTTAAAGTTTCTCGACGATTAAACTATCCAAGACATTGTTTTAGTTTAATTGTTGAGAAAAGGATCATTGCCACGAGAGTGGATTGATCTAAAATCGTTTTCAAAACCTTAAAGTTATTTTTGTAAAAGACAATTTGAAATCCGAAAGTTTAATCATCCTTTAAAACACCTTAACTCGATTGTTTAGCTTTTTATTAATCTTTCAAAACCTTTAATTCTCGTTTTCGTTTTGTTTAACATTCGGTTACAAAATCACTCAACAACAACCTTTTTGATCACACTTAAAGCGAGTTCGTTTCACACAAATTCAAATAAATTGTTTGCTCTGATTTGGTTTGACATCTTAAGTACTACAATTAAGATATTAGATTAAACGGGGTAAAATCTCGTTTATCAAATTGGCGCCGTGCCGATTCGGAACTCGAACAATTATTAGAATTTCGAAACTACTTGGGATTAAGTTTCGGTTTCGTTACTAACTTGTTTTCTTTCTTGTGATTTTCGTTTTGTAGGTGTATGCAAAGAAGAAGTCACCGACAAAGTGACAGCTTGCTCTTCTTCGCAGACATCAAAGCACACGAAAGAGCTATCTCACGAGAAAGAAGAACCAGCCTCCACTCCGACTCATCCACATCAGACACTCCGGGTTCAGATTCAGAATTCGAGATGGGTGACGCAAACAACGCACCTAACGTTGCACGCACCATTGGTACAACGGATGTGCCATCAAACATCACCAACCGTAGTGGCATCACACCACCAGCCATCGCCAACAACAACTTTGAGATAAAGTCTAGTCTCATTAACATGGTGTCCAGCAACAAGTTCTACGGGCTGCCTAGTGAAGACCCCATCGATCATCTTCACCAGTTTGACATGCTATGCGACACGGTGAAGATCAATGGTGTCAATGAGGACATGTTTAAGCTGCGTTTGTTCCCCTTCTCACTCGGGGACAAAGCACACATATGGCAGAAAAACCTTGTGAAGGACACCATACAGACTTGGGAGGCATGTAGGACGGCTTTTCTCACAAAGTTCTTCTCGGTGGTGAGGACATCAAAGCTGCGAAACGAGATCTCCGCTTTCGCACAAAAAGACCAAGAAACGTTCAGCGAATCTTGAGAACGATTCAAGGGATACACGGTGAGATGCCCGCACCACGGTTTCACGGGAGAGAGCCTACTCAGCACGTTCTATCGCGGCCTAAAACCGAAGTTCAGAATGCTTCTTGATTCAGCTAGCCAAGGAAACTTCCTTAGCGATAGCTTTTGGTGGAGAACTACGCCCTTAGCGATAGCAACTACGGAGAGGATTATGATCGCACCATCCGCAACTCGTGGAACGATGAGCAGTTTAAGAGAGAGATAAAGGCGGTGAATGAGAAGCTGGATAAGCTACTCATGTCCAACCAAGTGGGCATAAACTACGTTGGTAGCGGCGATGAACAAATACCCCCAACCGAGGGGAATCAAGAGGAGATCAACTACATGGGTAATCAAAACGGCTGGCGTTTCAACAACTACTCGCAGCACCCAAACCTCTCCTACCGCAACAATAACGTAGTCAATCCCCAGGACCAGGTCTATCCCCAGGCGCAATAAGGAGGTTACCAAGGTAAACCCCAATACAACCAGGGCGGATACGCACTGAGACCACCACCTAATCGTCCTCCGGGCTACAACAACCACCCTGGTACTCATGGAGCGACTGCATCACCAGCTCCCCAAGGTGATCAAACCGCTCAGCTGTTAAAGCAAATCCTCGACGACCAAACCCGAAATCACTTGGAGTTTAGCACGTTCAAGAAGGAAATTCAGGGAAAAGTTGACAACTCGTACCACGATATCAACGCAAAGTTTGAATCAATGAGCTCGCACCTGAAAGCTCTGGATAACCAAGTGGGGCAGATCACGTCATCCTCCAAGCGACCAATGGGTCAACTCCCAGGGAAACCAGAAGCTAACCCGAAAGAGTATGTCAACGCTCTACATCTTCGTAGTGGCCGACAATTACCTTCTGGTGATCGCATCGAGGACGATGCGGAACAGGTGGGGGAAATGGAACGGTCCCACGAGGCAGATACCACGCTCTTGGATGAAGAAAGTGGAGAAGACGGTAAAGAGGAAGATACAGGACACATGTATCGACCAGGCGTATCGGCCACGACTGGCCGATATCGACCACGAGTATCGGCCAAGGACAAGGCCGATACGAGCGATAAGGAAACAGGACACTCGCATCAGCCAGGTGTATCGGTTTCGGAAGACCGATATCGACCACCTGTATCGGCCAAGGACAAGGCCGATACAGAGGAGAAAGTTGCCAAATCGAAAAAGCCGGCATACGTTACGTCTCCTTACGTGCCTAAGCTACCTTTCCCGGGTCGAGCTAAGAAACAACTGCTAGAGAAGTACAAAGCGCAGTTTGAAAAGCAGATGAAAGAAGTTCAAATTGCCATGCCACTAGTCGACGCCTTTAAACTCGTCCCTCACTATAGCAAGTTTCTAAAGGATGCGATCAAGAACAAGTTTCAGGACTTCGACGATACAGTAGTCCTATCGCACGCGTGCAGCGCAATCATCCAACGAAACTGCCCTAAAAAGCTGAGTGATCCGGGGAGTTTCACCATACCATGTGCCATCGGCCCCTTGGTTTTCGAAGGATGCTTGTGCGATTTAGGAGCTAGCGCCAGTCTTATGCCGCTGCCCATTGCCCAGATACTTGGGTTCTCATCCTTCAAGCCAACTAGGATCTCCCTAGTACTCGCCGATAGGTCGGTAAGGATACCCGCGGGTGTGTTAGAAGACATCCCGGTCAAGCTAGGGAACGCTTTCATCCCCACAGATTTCATCGTCTTAGCAATGGACGAGGAACCTAAGGACCCTCTTATCCTAGGTAGGCCATTCCTAGCCACAACTGGAGCAATCATAGATGTGAAGAAGGGTAAGATTGACATGCATCTCGGAGAAGACCTAGTCCAAAGGTATGACATCAACGATACGATCAAGAAACCGACCATTGATGGGCAGATTTTCTACATCGACTTGATGGATGAACTCGCGGATGAATTCTTGGAGGAGTTAGCGACGGAAGACGAGCTTCAGCTTGCCATGACCACCTTAGAAGAAGGAGGCCGAACAATGAGAGAAGACGTGATGGCAGTCCAGAAAAGAATCGACTCCCACCCCATCGATGTGGAAGCCGAGTTTCTTGTCCTGCCCGAGGCGGCTACATACGATGCCAAGGCGATGACGACGGAAAACGATGCTAGCAATGGTAAGTCTAGCGATGACGACGATTGGAGCGAACTTAAAGCGCCAAAGGTAGAGTTAAAACTCCTTCCCAACGGGCTAAGGTACGTTTTCTTGGGGCCTAACTCCACCTACCCGATAATTATCAACGCTGCGCTTAGCGACGACGAGGTTAAAACTTTAACTCATGAGCTAAAAAAATTTAGGAAGGCAATAGGTTATTCTCTAGATGATATCAAAGGGATTTCACCCTCTTTGTGCATGCACCGGATACATCTAGAGAACGAATCTATGTCCTCAATAGAACACCAACGTCGGCTGAACCCAAACCTCAAAGAAGTTGTTAAGAAAGAGATAATCAAGCTATTGGATGCGGGGATAATTTTCCCAATATCCGATAGCAATTGGATCTCTCCCGTTCATGTAGTGCCGAAAAAGGGTGGAATTACCGTGGTTAAAAACGATAAAAACGAATTAATCCCAACTAGAACAATCACGGGTCATAGAGTTTGCATCGATTATCGAAAGCTAAACGCTGCAACTCGAAAAGACCATTTCCCCCTACCCTTCATTGACCAAATGCTTGAACGCTTAGCCAACCATCCATACTATTGTTTTCTCGATGGGTATTTCGGATTTTTCCAAATACCCATCCACCCCCAGGACCAAGAGAAAACCACCTTTACATGTCCCTATGGTACGTTTGTTATCGTAGAATGCCGTTTGGGTTGTGTAATGCACCCGCGACGTTCCAACGATGCATGATGTCCATATTTTCAGATTTAATCGAAAACATTGTTGAGGTTTTTATGGATGATTTTTCTGTCTACGGTTCTTCGTTTGCCTCGTGTTTGTCTAATCTTTGCAGGGTGCTTAAAAGGTGCGAGGAATGCCACTTGGTGCTGAATTGGGAGAAGTGCCACTTCATGGTAAGAGATGGTATCGTTTTGGGTCATCGAATTTCAGAAAAGGGCATTGAGGTTGATAAGGCAAAGATCGACGTTATGGCCAACCTCGGAGCTCCAAATTCAGTGAAAAGCATAAGGAGCTTTCTCGGTCACGCGGGTTTCTACAGGAGGTTCATCAAGGACTTCTCGAAGATAGCTAGACCGCTGACGAGATTGCTATGCAAGGACGTCGATTTTGTGTTCGACGAGGAGTGTCTAAGCGCCTTCCACAAGATCAAGCAAGAATTGATTAGCGCCCCTATTGTGCAGCCACTGGATTGGGATCTACCCTTTGAGATCATGTGTGATGCTAGTGACTACGCCGTTGGCGCGGTGTTGGGACAAAGAAAGGAGAAGAAGCTCCACGTCATTTACTACGCTAGTAAGACGATGGACGATGCGCAGTCAAAGTATGCGACCACGGAAAAGGAACTCCTAGCCATCGTGTTTCCTTTCGAGAAGTTTAGGTCATACTTGGTTGGCTCAAAGGTCATAGTCTACACCGATCACGCAGCATTGAGACATTTGCTTGCAAAGAAAGATGCGAAACCGCGGCTGCTACGGTGGATTTTGCTGCTCCAAGAGTTTGACTTGGAAATCAAAGATAAGAAGGGCATCGAGAATGGAGTCGCGGATCACTTGTCGCGGCTGCGCGTGGATGACCTACTGCCCATCGATGACTCATTCCCCGAGGAGCAGCTAATGACAGTCATGCTACAGAAAGTTCGGGGAGAGCAAGAGCACGAGATTGAGGAACTCTTTGCTATAGAGAAGGAGCCGTGGTACGCAGATATCGTGAACTACTTGGTCACGGGAGAGGAACCGCACTACTTAGAGCGTCATCAAAAGAAGAAATTCTTCCACGACTTGAAACGGTTCTATTGGGAAGAACCTTACCTCTACACCTTGTGCAAAGATGGATTATATCGGAGGTGTGTAGCGGATGAAGAGGTGAACGGCATTCTTACTCATTGCCACGGCTCAGCCTATGGGGGACATTTCGCGAGATTTAAGACGGTCTCCAAGGTTTTACAAGCCGGTTTTTGGTGGCCCACGATGTTTAAGGATGCTCACGAGTTTGTTCAACGCTGCGATCCTTGCCAAAGGAAGGGCAATATAGGCCGGCGGAACGAGATGCCACAAAACCCTATCATGGAAGTTGAGGTTTTTGATGTGTGGGGTATAGACTTCATGGGACATTTCCCATCATCGTATGGCAAGAAGTACATTCTCGTGGCGGTAGATTATGTCTCCAAGTGGGTAGAAGTTGTAGCTTGCACAACGAGCGACTCAAAAGCCGTTGTTAGTCTTTTTAAGACGATAATCTTCCCTCGATTCGGAGTTCCCAGGGTTGTCATTAGTGACGGAGATTCCCACTTCATCAACAAGATCTTCGAGAGCCTTCTCAAGAAACACGGTGTCAAGCACAAGGTTGCAACACCCTACCACCCACAGACCAGCGGCCAAGTAGAGGTATCTAACCGACAAATCAAGGCGATTCTCGAGAAGACGGTCGGTGTAACGAGGAAAGATTGGTCCGTAAAACTAGACGACGCTCTTTGAGCGTACAGGACAGGGTTTAAAACGCCATTGGGGACAACGCCCTTCAACTTGCTGTATGGTAAAGCCTGCCACCTCCCGGTAGAGATCGAGTACAAGGCCAGCTGGGCAATTAAGCTACTCAACTTCGACCTGAAAACGGCGAAAGAGAAGAGGGAGTTTCAGCTCGAGGAATTGGACGAAATACGCCAACACGCCTATGAGAGCTCGAGGATCTACAAAGAGCGGACCAAAGCCTTCCACGACAAGAAGATCATCAAGAAGGAGTTCAAGGTGAACGACTTGGTGCTGCTATTCAACTAGCGGCTTAAACTATTCCCGGGAAAGCTGAAATCCCGTTGGTCCGGCCCTTTTAAGATCAAGGAGGTGAAACCACTCGGAGTCGTGGTTCTTTGGGACAAGCACGGAGGGGAGTTTGCAGTAAACGGTCAAAGACTCAAACCGTACTTCGCAAACGAAGCTGCCACCGGGGGAGACTCATTGTCTCTTTCGGATCCCAACGTTGCTTAAAACAAGGGGTAAAGTCAAGCTACGTGACTATAAACAAGCTCACTTGGGAGGAAGTCCCATGTCTATCCTTGTACATAATCTTTGTTTTTAATTTAGCATTCTCATATTCATAGTTCTAATCATCTTCTTTGGTTACTTAGTAGTGTTTTCCAGGTGAATAACGAGGAGAAATAACCAGGAGTTACGTATCGGCCAGCCATATCGGCAAGCTTTGGCCGGTATCGACGAGACGTATCGGTCTGCTGGGACCGATACAAAGGGAAAAAGCTCACGGAGTTTCGCATCGGTATGTTGTATCGGTCTGCTGGGACCGATACAAGGCAAGAAGAAGTGGAGACATTCATATCGGGATGTTGTATCGGTCTGCTGGGACCGATACAAGGAAAACAGAAAGAGGAAACACTAGTATCGGCATGTTGTATCGGTATGCTGTGACCGATACAACGCGAAATAGGCCAACCTCGACTACACGCCGATACAGAAAACCCGATACAGTATCGTATCGGTTAAACTGTATCGGCCAGGTAACCGATACGCGCTGAATTTTTTTTCAATATCGGCTGAATATAAATAGAATCCTAGGGCTTTTGTTCTAAAACTCAAAGCCGATATCGCCCCCTTTCTTGTTCCACCATTGTTGCGATTTTAAAAACTTGATATCTCTTTCGTTTGTTGTCGAAATCAACTGATTTTTGGCTCATTCTCTTTGTCTCCTCCTTCTCTTTCAGGTCATCTCAACCATTCAAACGATCTGAGCCTTCTCCAAAAACGCCCAAATTCACCATAATAGCCAATGGGTCCTAAGAGAGCATCAAGGGCTGAAAAAGGGAAAGGCAAGGCAATAGGGGAAGAACCACCGAGAAGAAGGACTAGGTCGGGTTCGGTGGTGATTAGGGAACCCACCGATGAGGTTCCAAGAGAGGAACCAAGGGAAGAACCGAGGGAGGAGTCGCGAAAGAGCAAATCGCGAAAGAGCAGTGCGCGGAAGAAGCGCGATGAACCCGCAGTCGTGGAAGAGGAGGAATACGAGTTCGTATACGATTCCTACGACGAGGAGGAGGTGGCAGTAGCGCCTACATTCCTGTTCCCACCGAGGACAAGCAATTCACCCATCACACGCGATCCGAAGAAGCAGCCGACAGCCCGGGAGTTGTACGACGCACTAATGGAGATCCCATTCACCCCGTCGCGTTTCCCCGACACGGATACGCTCTGGAAATTGGGAATCTACGATGAGGTAAGGGAAATTCTGCGCCACATGAGGCTTGATTGGGTTTTAGGGAAGAAGGAAATAGCCTACAAGGAGGAGACTTGTCAGTTTCTAGCCACCCTCGCGATCACATACAAGGAGGAAGAGATGGTAATCTCGTTCACAGCTAGCAACGGGAGAGTATACTCCGGAACTCCCCAAACTTGGGAAAAGATACTCGGAATCCCAGCAAACGGACAAGTTGAGCTCAGCAACGAGATAGGCGAAAGCGCACAGCTTTGGAATTTTATTGCCAACGGGGTCTACCAACCCGGGAGATCGAAGAGCGCGATGATTCGCCATCCAGCAATAAGATACGTGCAGAAACTTCTTTCGCACGTGTTCTTCCCTAGACGCGAGGCGGGGCAGGTAAACAACAACGAGATGATGTACTTGCAGCAAGGTCTAGCGTCGATACTTCGACGTTCACTCTGCGACCCCGATTTGTTCCCCACGACGGAGGAACACTTCCCGAGCGTTCTTCGGCTGCTCATCAACGGTTTCATGGACTTGAAACGTTGGGCTTGGACTCGCACTGATGCCACGCCAAAGCTGAGCATAGGCGGATGGGTCACACCTTTTCTAACCGGCTGGCGGGTACCCTTATTGGGAAGAAAAGAACATCCGACCTTCATGGATATGCCATACTTGGAAAAGCAGCTAATGATCGTCGGTGAATGCGAGGTCAAATACGCGTACTCGTTCAAGATAGACAACGTCCAATGCATCGTCCTCCTCCCCAACCCAACATGCACGAGTTTCAGCGGCAACGCCGCGGTTCACTTCCAACTCGACTGGCGCCACTTACACGATGTCACAGCCGCCCCTCTCTCCTCTGTCCGCGGTCCGAGAAAAGTCCACCGACCTGCTGGACCGAGTAGGTACGAGTTCAGCACATCGACGCTGCCTACCTACGGACCCGAGCGCTACTACCTCGGTCCTTCCACCGCGCCTAGACAGCCTGGTCCTTTGCAGGACATGTACTTGGATATGCAGAGGATGAGCCAGTGGAACCTCTTCCAAGACCGAACCATAAGGAAGTTGGTGCGCGAGGTCAAGTCGCTGAAGAAGACCATCAAGAGGGGTTTGTCCTGCGCGAGTTGCAGTTCGAACCAAGACACGCAGCTGGTAGTGCGTGATCCGCAGACAGACGCACCTAGGCAGCCACCTGCGCCTTGGAGACGCTACCGCTTTCTCAACCGCCCACCCGTGGTCCTCTCGGACAACGAGTCTCCCACTTTCTCCTCCGATGGAGAAGACCCTGACCCGGAGACCTACTACTATTGAGGTAACCCTCCACCCTTGTACATATGCTTTTTCACATTCATTGCATGTAGCTTTTAGGTTGTTATGCACTTAGGTACCTCCTTCGACACTTGTTTCACACGGAGACCGTGTGAATTAAGTTTGGGGGAGTAGTCACATTATCATCACGCATTTTAGTTTTACTTAGCATCCACATATAAAAAAAAAAAAAAAATACAAAAACACAAAAAAATCTGCATATAGGATTAGTTCATGGCATTTAGAGCATTTGCATAGGGGATCTATGATGATGTTAACCTTGTAAAGCGACGCACTTGGTGTTTTGAACAAGTATCTTAGGTGTAGTATTTTCCGTAAACGAATTAGAACTCGCTGAAAATCTTAAAACCGCAACTCTAGACATTGATGTTTAAAAATCCAATTGTATGGTTATGAAGCTTGGTAGTTCTAAATCACCTTCGAAAAATTATTTGAACTTAAACCTGATTTTTAATTAGCATGATTGATGGTTTTCAAGAGAATTTCTATGGCTTTTTGATTTCTACGGATTGCGGCTTCCTAAACCGAAACACCTTAAGCGCAATCCGGTCATTCTCATTATAAGGATGATTCCCCTCTCACCCCCTACGCCTAAACCCAAACACTTGTGAGAATTCTTTTCATTTAGTGATTGTTTGGTTTCGCAAAAACTCGAAAGTATAGGGAGCGACAAGAAAGGACATCCATTTGGCTAGGTTATCATACGCTAGTTTGTAGACGGGATAACGGGAAACACATCTTTGAACTAAAACAAATTTTCAGAAAATAAACACGAGTTAAATTGTAAAACGCCTAGGGGTAAAGAAAGGCTACGTAAGAAAAAAAAAAAAAAAAAAAAAAGAAAAGAAAACTCGGTCTTTGAATGCTTAAGTGTGTAAAGAATGAAAGGATGGGTTAGAGATTAGAGTTGTATAGGGATGGATGTCCGGATTTGCGTTGTTCCTTGTCTTTCCCGATTTTGCTTAACCCTTTCACTCCCCGAGAGAAACCGCGCTACAACTAACCACATGCCTGAGTGTTAGCCTCCTCGTTTGATTCGAAATCCCGTTCTTACCTAGACAAATAGAAAAACTCTTGGAAATTTTTAATCATGTTTCATGCTTGATTGTACTTAATTGAATGTGAAAGGTGTTTAGACTAGATAAGTGGATCACATACTCTTGGTAATAATAGCGGATTTAGACGGAGTTAAGGTAGATAGAAATAAGTAGAACTAGTTCGGTTGCGAGAGGGTACTATGTTTAGGATACTTGTTCATCGCACTTCCGTGTTGCTTTTGGTTCTGAGGTCCCCGCCTCCACACCTTCCTAAACTTTGATGCGAAATTCTCTTACTTGAGGACAAGCAAAGGATAAGTTTGGGGGAGTTGATAACTTGCATATTTTACACATTTTACTCTAGTTTATGCATTAGAATTCATTCATTTAGGTTGCATTTAGTGTCATATAGGTTGCATTTTGGTTCGTTTCGTGTATTTCAGGTTTTGGAGCGTAAAGACGGCGAAAGTGATGAATTTAAGCCAAAAAGAAGCGGATACACTTGCATCGGCATGTTGTATCGGCTTCTGTTGGCCGATATAGAAGACAGAAAGTTTGCCGAAGCTTGTATCGGCCAAACATATCGGTTTGGAGTGGCCGATACAAGAGAAAAAGACCCGAAGCCACATATCGACTTGTTGTATCGGCTTAACCTGGCCGATACAAAGAAAACTGAGCTGAAGGAAGACTGTCGAAGCGCATATCGGCTAGCCTGTATCGGTTTGCTTTGACCGATACAGGCTGCGAAATTTTATAAGAAATTTGGTTTTTTTATGTGTAAAAAGGAAAACCGACTAAACCAATTTTGGTTTCCTTTATTTTAAATTTGGTTTGGTTTTTATTAGGGTTAAAAGACTTTAGACAGCCACCCTATTCTACTATCTTGTTTTTTAGTTTTTGTTTTGTTTGTGGAGATTGTTATCATCGTTACTTTTCTTGAGCTTTTGGACTTGGGAGATTCTTGGTGTTTTTGCCTTGGTCTCCTTGTAATCTTCAACATCATCATTGAATAAGAGATTTCTTTACCCTTTTGTTCTCCTTGTTTTATTTATTTATGCTTATGACTTCCTTGAATCAAATTGTTATGAATCTCAATATGCTTTGTGAGTAGTTCCAAATAGACAATTGGGTTAGGGTAAAAGGGGTTTGATTGAATCTAGGATAGATAATTGTCTAAAACTTAATTGATTATAAAACTTTAGTCTTTGGTAACAGCCTTAAAGCTTTAATCGAGTTGGCCATTCGATTATCGATCCCAGGAAACTTTATGAATCGAGAGATTATAAAGCTTCCTGAACAATTACCTTAGAACCAAGTCTAGCTTAACCGAGAGATTTGTGTTAATAAGCTTGGTGGTTAGAATTGATTTGTCCTTAAAGTTTCTCGACGATTAAACTATCCAAGACATTGTTTTAGTTTAATTGTTGAGAAAAGGATCATTGCCACGAGAGTGGAATGATCTAAAATCGTTTTCAAAACCTTAAAGTTATTTTTGTAAAAGACAATTTGAAATCCGAAAGTTTAATCATCCTTTAAAACACCTTAACCTGATTGTTTAGCTTTTTATTAATCTATCAAAACCTTTAATTCTCGTTTTTCGTTTTGTTTAACATTCGGTTACAAAATCACTCAACAACAACCTTTTTGATCACACTTAAACTGAGTTCGTTTCACACAAATTCAAATAAATTGTTTGCTCCTGATTTGGTTTGACATCTTAAGTACTACGATAAGATATTAGATTTAACGGGGTAAAATCCCGTTTATCAAAGCTTGCTACTCAGAAAGTACATTAGTTACTGAATCTGTGTAGGAGACAATTTATTAGAAGCATCATTCACCATTTCTTCTTCAGATACCACATTAGCCACAATGCTAGAAGTTCTATCTTGTCTTTGATTAGGATTGATACTAGTGGGGTATTCATCCTTCTTATAATACTTGCTTACTACATGTCCTGGCTTACCACAAAAGGTACAGCAGGGTCTGTCTTTCCTGATGTAGTGTGAACCTCCATTACCTTGATAACTAGTAGACTGAATAAGTTTACTATTCTGTTGGTGTTGAGAGGATTGAGATGTCTGAAAAGCTGAGGGTACCAATTCATTTTGTGTAAGCATCCTAACATATTTCTGACTATCTTCTTGATCCAACAGATTATAAACTTCACAAAGAGTAGGCAAAGTCTTCTTCATCAAGATACGACTTCTAATACTCTCATAATTGTTAGTGAGACCCATAAGGAAGTATATAACACGGTTAGTCTCTCTTTCAGCAAGTAAATCTTCAACTGTGGTAGGAGTAACTTTAATGCTAGAAAGTTCTTCCCATAGAGTCTGAGTTTGAGTATGGTAAGAAGATAGATCCAAGCTTCCTTGTTGCAATGAATGTATCTGATGCATGAGTTTGTATAGCCGAGGTAGGTTTGACTTATGAAATCGTGTATGTAGATCTTTCCAAATATAGGATGCATGTTTAATGTAAAGAATACTTGTGTAGATTTTCTTAGCAACACTATTCAACAACAAAGACTTCAACATACTGTTACAGCGATCGACACCATATCTTGTAATATTGATCATATTCATCAGGTTTAAGCACAGATCCATCGAGAAAACCTAGTTTATTTTTAGCCTCTAAGCTAGTAGTCATGGCAATGATCCATATACCATAATTATTTCCATTAGAGGTTCTGAAACTAATACTAAACTAGGATGATTAGAACTATGCAGATAATATGGAGAATGAACATTATCTGGTGAATCTGATACCTCGAAACGATCGCGAGACGATAGAGATCGTCGAGATGAATCAGGATTCGCAGATCTAGGCTCACGATCGGCGAAATCAATGTGAACACGAGACGAAGGATGACCTGACGCCTCGCCGCGAGCTCCAGGAGACAACGCCGTGATTGATATCGGCGAATCTGGAGTGTTGGTGCGATACTTTGACTTACAGTTCCGCTTTCCCATTGATAATCAAATACAACTCCAAATCAAGAGATGTTGAGATGGATATGCACAGGAGAGCAAGACGAAGCAAAGAGGAGAAGAATCGAGCTCAGATATCTGAGAAACGATGGTGATTCCGACGAAATCCCGGCGAGAAAATGCGAGAAAAGAAGTAAAAAAAGACGAAACGGAAGACGTTAACGAGAGAGAATATAAGGCTCTGATACCATATTAGCAAATGTAAATTTGTATTCTCATTAACTGAATTGGATTTACAAGTGTTATGGGTTTTATATACTACAATAGCCCATAAGGGCATCTCCAAAAGAAACCTCATAACCTCAAATATGAGGTTTTTTGTTCTCCAAAAGAAACCTCAAAACCTCAAATTTTGAAGTTTTGAATAGTGAAACCTCAAATTTGAGGTTTCACTATTCAAAACCTCAAATTTGAGGTTTCATCTTTCTTTTGCACTTTCATCCCTCCAATTAATAATATTTCACAAATATCTTTATTAACTTTTTAATTTCATCATTTTAGTACATAAAAAATTATATTTTGTAAATATAAACTTAATTTTCACATGTTAAACTAAAAGAAAGACTTTAAATTAAAATAAAAAATATTAATTTAGTAATTATTTATTGGTTTAATAATTATTTGAGGTGTATTTTATATTATCTACAAAAATTAAGAGATTTATTTAATTGTGAAAAATAGTAAGGACTTAAATGCAATATGTAAAATTAAATTTGAGGTTTTTCTTTTGGAGAGAAACACATGAAACCTCAAATTTGAGGTTGATGAAACCTCAAATTTGAGGTTCCTTTTTGGAGATGCTCTAAGTAAGACTTAGAATATGTACAAACTGATATACTAAGAATACTATATACACTAATAGGTTTGTTGTATCGACCGGAAATCTGGTCGATATCGACCAAGTGTATTGACCAAAATCTGGTCGATATCGGCTGCGAAAAACAAAAAGAGAAAAAGGCCCAAGACGCTTTCTGAAGGCCCAAAAACGTTTTCTATCTTTGTGAACTTATTTTTAGGTTTAGAAGGAGTTGTTTTTGGAGATATCTTGAGGCTACTTTTATTTTCATCAACTTTTGTTCTTGCTTTTGATTTTTGATTGCTTGTTCTTGCTTTGAGATTTTGGAAGCACCAGGATTCCTGTAAACCTTTATTTCAATAACAGAGTTCTTCTTTCCCTTGATCTTATTATTTATTTTTTATGTTGTTCTTAATCTTGATTGCTTTGATATTCATGATGCTTAGTGAGTAATTTCCCTTAGGCAATTAGGTTGGGAAAAAGGGTGAATCAATATTAGGATTGTTATATGTCTTGATCTTAAACTTTACAAAACTTTAATCTAGTGTAACATTCTTAATGCTTTAGTTGAATTGACCATTCAATTGATAGAACCCAGGAAGCTTCACCTTTGGGAGGAGTGTGGAGATTCGTGAACAATTACCCTAGAACTAAACCTAGCTTAACCGAGGAATCTGTGTTAATAAATTTAGTGGTTGAATTGAATTGAGCTTAACGTTTTCTAAAAGTTAAACTATCCAAGGTATTGTTTTAGTTTAACTAATAGGAAAAGGATCATTATCACGGGAGTGGATTGATCTAATCAAGCGTTTTCAAAACCTTAAAGTTATTTTTGTTAAAAGACATTTAGAAATCTGAATGTTTGATCACCCGTTAAATTACCCTGGCCTGGTTGTTTAGCTTTAATTTGAATCTTAAAAACTTGTTTAATTAATCTTTCGTTTTCTCGTTAATCCATCATCGGTTACAAAACAAAACAACCTTCTTAACTTGCTTAAACTATGTGTAGTTTCTCATAAAGTTTAATACATTGATTGCTCCTGATTTGGATTGACACCTTATATACTACAATAAGGCATTTGAAACAACGAGTGAAAATCTATAGAAAACAAGGATTGACTTAGCTAAGGACATGGAGCCTTGAGTCCCTAGAAAACATGTTATTGAATAATATAAAGTGATAAAGTTGATAATAGATGGATTGTGAGAGAGCTCAATATATATCCTAATTAAATCAGAGCTTTCTCATACATGTAATGTACATAACGTTTGCTTCTTAAACTAAATCAAGTAGATGAGATTTAGCTAAGATCATCAATTAATTTCACATTAAAAACAAACATGTGGCTTTGTTTCCTATGGTCATAGCTATGCATCTCGCACGTTGAATCATCGCTTGAATCATGTTTCCTACGGATTAGTTAAGAGTCTCCTTCGCGAAAGCTTAAACGAAAAAAAACAACGGAAGAAGATGACTAAGAAAGATGATCGTTCGTCGTTGTGCTTTATTTTCCGGTCGTACTATATATAAATTTTTGCCGAATTGTAGAATCACACGTGTCCAAAGTTTGTTAGCCCGCAGATATTTAATTAGTACTTTTTGTCATATATGACTGTCACCTCTTTGACTCACACGTGCCGTAGTCGAATGCTTAATGGGTCTTTGTTTATTCAGCTTGGGCTTACGAGATCTTATTCAGTTTGGGTTTACCAGTTTGTTACGTGTCCAACTGCTAAACTTTGACCAGAGCATAATTATTGACCATCTCTTTTTGTGTGTTAATTTCTTTTTTTTTTAAATCACAAAATATACATTATGGTTCGTGGTTATATCTTTTGGATCACCGTTTTGACTTCATTCCCTTTTGTTTTCTTCCGTTTCCCATTCATTTTTTGTTGTGAACCATTCGGTTCAATACAGGAATGGACGAACCGTTGGGCCCTAAAGCCCAAGAGAGTTCATCGGCCCATCCTTATATCTATTAGGGTTTTATAATGTATTGTATTCCTATATAAGGATGCTTTGACTTAATGAATAAAGATACAACTTTCATTCATCGGTTTACAACACGTTATCAGCACGAGTTCTAACCTGAGCAAAACCCTAGCCGTCTGAGAAATTTGAAAACCATATCAACAACCTTCGAAGAAACTCTACCCAATATGATTGTCTAGCTTCTGATCTAATCTCCCATATAGTGATCTTTTCAATTTATCAGATAAGTTCTACGTTATAACCACATACGTCTGCGTTATTCAGTAAAGTTGGTAGTGACTCAGCATGTTGGTAGAGTCCCACCCGGGTTCGATCTCAGAATATTGGTACCTTTCCCCAAATGAGAAGAAGCAAATGAGTTTCTCTCCTCGGCACGTGAGTTGTCACGTGCGAGTATTAACAGGCTCCACTAGGTAATTGCAACAGCCCAAGCCCGGCCCATCAAGGCCCAAACTCGGAAACCCTAGGTATGTGCACATATATATATGTTGCCTCCTTTTGTTTTTCACACACCACACCTTCATATTTTGTAGAAATCGCCTCACCGGACCTCACGAGCACGACACCGCCGCAACCACAACGTACCGAGACCGCAACGGTCGCCGACGCCTTAAGTAGGCGTAGGGACGATGTGTCTATCACCAGAGAGGTTCAGGAGTTGACAGGGATGCTTGCGAACCTGAGATTGTGTGCGACCACCGGAGAGGGAGACACAGTGGGTATGGAGGCTGTGGACCAGGCAGATTTGTTATGGAGAGTTCAACAAGCCCAAGAGAAAGATGAACCGTTAAAGAAAGAACTCGAAAAGGAGATCCCCGGATATCGCGCTGCGACGAATGGAACCATCCTGTTTAGGAACCGTGTGTGCGTTCCCGGGGATGTGGATCTAAGGAAGGAAATTCTGCAACAATCACACCACTCGAGATTTTCGATCCACCCGGGAAGCAATAAGATGTACCAAGACCTCAAGCGATACTACCATTGGCCAGGTATGAAGAGGGATGTCGCCACTTTCGTGGCCTGTTGTCAGACTTGCCAAATGGTTAAAGCGGAACACCAACTGCCAAGTGGATTATTACAGAACTTGCCACTACCAGAGTGGAAGTGGGACATGGTGACCATGGATTTTGTTACTGGCTTGCCTACGACTACCGGTGGAGCAGATGTTATTTGGGTCATCGTGGACCGACTCACCAAATCCGCCCACTTTTTAGCAATTAAGAAGTCGTACGGGTCAGCAGTGTTGGCAAGGAAGTATATTGACGAGATCGTGCGGTTCCACGGGGTACCGGTCAGCATCGTGTCAGATCGAGATACAAAGTTCACATCTAAGTTCTGGAGAGCCTTCCAGAAAGCCTTGGGAACCCAGGTGCACATGAGTACGGCTTACCATCCGCAGACGGACGGACAATCCGAGAGGACGATTCAGACGCTGGAGGACATGTTACGGGCATGTATTTTAGATTGGGAAGGGAATTGGGGAAAATTCCTACCACTCGCGGAGTTTGCTTACAACAACAGTTATCATGCTAGTATTGAAATGGCACCCTACGAGGCCCTCTACGGCAGGCCATGCCGCACACCCCTATGTTGGACAGAAGTGGGGGAGCGCAGGGGGATGGATCCCGCGATCGTTAGAGACACAGAGAAACAAGTAGAGCTACTCAAAAGACGGCTAAAAGAAGCTCACGATCGGCAGAAGAGTTACGCCGATAAGCGAAGAAGAGATTTAGAATTTCAGGTGGGTGATTTCGTGTATCTAAAGATGAGGACCTTCCAAGGAGGCTCCGAGACCCGGGAATTGAAGAAATTGAGACCCAGGTACATGGGACCTTACCCTATCATCGAGCGGGTCGGACCAGTGGCATATCGGTTAAGCTTGCCGGACGAACTGAAAAGTTTTCATAAGGTGTTTCATGTGTCAGTACTACGGAAAGTCGTTCGGGAACCAGAACTCATTGTACAACAACCACCTAGCGATCTCCGCAAGGATTTGTCAGCAGTCATCCGGCCTATCGAGATTTTAGAACATCAAGAAGTAGACACTACCGGGCAGCGAGTAAAGAAACTAAAGGTTCGCTGGGAAAAGGATGGCATCCGAGAGGACACTTGGGAATTGGAAACGGAAATGCGTGTAGACTACCCAAGCCTCTTCCAGGATGAGGCCATACAGATGAGCCCAGACCTGGATTCGGGGACGAATCCCTTGTTAGTGGGGGAGAATTGCAACAGCCCAAGCCCGGCCCATCAAGGCCCAAACTCGGAAACCCTAGGTATGTGCACATATATATATGTTGCCTCCTTTTGTTTTTCACACACCACACCTTCATATTTTGTAGAAATCGCCTCACCGGACCTCACGAGCACGACACCGCCGCAACCACAACGTACCGAGACCGCCACGTCGCCGCCGCCGTGCCCCGCCGCCCAAGGTAGGCTGTTTTCCACCAAACTTTAAGGTTTCGTAGTATTTCGTAGATTTCTCACTCACCGTTACGAATCTCGTAAATCCAAGATAACCATCGGGACCGCATCGACGAGACGAAGCCGGAGCTAGGAGATCAGCCGTCGCCGCCGTCCCACGCGCCCGCACGCGCCGATCGAAGTCCCGCGCGTGGGCTCCACGCGCCGCCGTCGCCGCCGTCCACCACCGGAATCCGCCGGAGCCACCGCGCCCGACCACCGTCCACGCGTCGCCGGGAAGCCGCCGCCGCCCCGCCGTCGTCGCCGGAACTGACCACCGGTGAGTTGACCGCCGGAGTTGACCGGTCAACGTTTGGGCGTTGACTGGTCAACAGTTGACCGTTGACTTTTTGTTGACTTTTTCGTTGACTTTTGTTGACTTTTCCTAAAATTTCTGGGAGGCTATCTGACCCGATTTTTCGCCCCGGTTTCAGATTCGCAGACCGTTCGAGCATCCGAGACCCCGAGGAGCCAGTTTTTGCGCTAATAAGGTGAGAGCCTTTCCGTATATTTTTGGTACTTCCATAATAAAAGCCTAATGGCAAGAAACTAGATTCTATGTGATACGTTTCGATGATCGAGTTTAGGTAGTATTGCTTGTAAACCGGACCTAGGCTATAGAGGATTCAACTATGAATATTTGATGAGTTTATGCTTAAGTTTGTGTATGTGGTCTAAGTATGTTGTGTGTGTGTGAGCATTTGTATGTGGGTGCCGAGTCGAACCGCTAGACTGCCGCCTGTTTGCGGGGTCCCGGTTCGGGGTCGATATCGCTGTGTTGTGGGTGCCGAGTCGAGTTGGACTGCCGCCTGTTTGCGGGGTCCCGAGTCGAGCTCGGTATCGCCGTATTGTGGGGATAGGCAAATTAGTCGATTCTTTGCCGACGCCTCGTGTAGGAATCGATAAAACGTCTCCGGGCGGTGTGTGGACACTTACTCCACGTAGGTCGTTTTTGTGTATTTATTGAGCGTCTTAGGCGCCGTGATTGATAACCTATGAATTGGTATGCTTGTGATTATACTTATATTATGGATATGCTTGCATGTGTTTGGCACCCCTCCCCTCACTGAGTGACTCCCCTGTCACTCACCTCTCTCTTTTCTCCCCTCTTGCAGGTAACCCGAGGCGTTAGTTGAGCATCTTGCAGGGTTGAGCTGCTTGTTCGCCATTTATGTTTTATCTTTCGTTCGCTTTCTATTCTATTTCAGCATTTGTTTGACTATGTACTACGTATGGGATTTTTGGAATTCATTTTCAATAATAAATTAGACAATTATTATTGCGTTGTGTTTCTTGCGGTAGAAGATACGTTCCGTGACACTCTGTCCTCGCGTGAGGCGGGGACGGGTGTTACATATTCATGATTTAATATTTAGTTATGATGTATCATATTTTGATCTATACGTGGTAAACTAATTCATTGGTTTAGTTTGATTGGATGCCCTTTATTGTTTCTTATGATGCTTTATTGCTTACCGATTGATTTATATATGGTTACCAATCTTATGTACTTAAGGTTTGAGAATCATTAGTAAGCAAATATTCCTGGTTTGGTTAGTTTCAGTTTTGTTAATTATTTAGCAATATAATAACTCACATGTTTTATTAGTTATCGTCTGGTATAGGATGTTTTAAGATAGCATAATTTATATAATTTATTTACATAACATATTTATAGATCGACACCTTGTTGACTTGTTGTTAACTAAACTGATGGCATTAATGATTATTTTATGTTTGTTCTTTGAATCATCCACACGTCTGTTCATGTGAATGGATATGTTTGGTTACCTTATAATTTGTGAAATAATATTTTCGATATGACTAGACTTAATAGATATTAGTGCCATGTTTTCTTGGAACCAGATGAAATATCGGTAATGTTTAAGTCGTTGTTAATTTTTTTTATTAAGTAAACATGCTTTAGCCATGTTTTAAAACGGAAGCATTACAACTATACTGAATTTTCTAGTGTTTTTTATAAAACTATGAAACGGAATTGCGTTATTACTTTAATTTGAGTAACTGTTTTATTTTTGATCGGTTTTTGATTTAATATTTGGACTTACGAACGATTTATACTTTATGTATGTTGTGATATGCGATCGGTCACTTATGAAATTTTGGTTTAATTATTTGATCAGTTTTTATATCAAGTTGAGACGCCTTTATTTAGTTTCCATCATCATCTTCCAAAACATCTATCGAGATAAGTAATTATTTGATTGTTTTATTAAGATTTAATTCAATCTTTTAATTGTTTGGTTAGTCTAAAATCTAGACACGTCCGTATAATAATCCATACTTTTAGTTAAAAATCAAAATAGGATTCATGAAAAAAAAAGTCATTAGATCGCATTGGTGCATAAAATTATTTTATAAACTACAATAATGAAAAGAAAAATATATACATGGTATATTGATTTAATATAACCACCAAAGAACGATGCTATTACCCAAAAGCCTGATTCGATTAGAAGAATCTCATATTCCAGGAATTCAAATCCATGAATGAGTATAACTCAGCACTATTTAAAATAGTGTCAATACTGAGATTCCGTGGTGAGGAATGACTTGCTAAAGAAAGCATTCTCGACCTTTCACACGACAATATATTGCCTCAACAACAATATCGCGAAAAAGGTTTTTACCACATATGCAAGTCTAAACTCTTGTTTTGCTGCTTGCTGAGCAAAACAATAAGTTATAAATAGTGAAATGAGACCTCCTGGTCCTACCCCATTACCAGAAGTCCATTATGCTAAAGAGCTTAAAGAGCCTAAAGAGACTAAAAAGTCTAATCACGTCCAAAGATATAAGTATCATGGCCACAGTCATGATAAATGGAATGGACGTGGTAGAAGTGGCAATTATAATTTATATGATAAAAGAAACCATTCATATGGTTAAGGCCACCGATCCGACTTTGGTCGTAATCGAGGTAGAGGTCGTGGTATACCCAAACCACAACACTCATATAAACTTGTTTGCCACTGATGAGGAATGGGGGAAACCATTGGACTTAGACGTGCAAAACACCTAAGCATCTCGTTCATCTCTATCAAGAGAGTTTGAAAATAATCTAGAAACTCATTTAGTTCTTCACGATGGTAAAAAAAGTTTACAACCATGAGATAGATGACTATGAGACGTCGGAAACAAATTGCCTAAACACGACAAAATTGTTTTCGACATTTAAGTGTTCTTGATTTATTTATGAGAATTTAATAAACGAAATATCTAAATGCACGGTTCATTAGCTAAATTGAGGGTATAACTAAATTTAGTGAAGGCTAAAGGTAGGCCCATGGCAGACCCATGGCAAGCCCATATTCCCAAGGGCAGGCATCCTCAGATGCTTCATATTCACCCAGCTCAAAGGGGCTTATTGAGTTTCAAAGAAATGTGTTTGAATGGTTTCCACATTGAAACTAAGGGTGAAGGGAACAAAGGATTTCCACATATTAGTAAGAGCACCCAAGACCATGAGAAGGTCTTAGAGACTATACCCGCGTCATAAACCTTTACTATGCCAAGGTTAATATGATAGAGGCTAATATAGTAAACAAAAGGGTTTACTGAGAAATTTACTAATGGCATGGCCGGCTTGTCCTGCCTGGTTCTAACATGATGCGTTAAACTGATATTAAAATAAATAAAAAGGCACAATCCTTAAGGACCTCACGTGTATAACATGTACACAAAGGAAACTCATACTAAGACCATTACCAGTCAAAGCAATTAGAAACTTGGTGTTTGCTAGATTGCTGGCCCAGACCATAGTCTGTGAGCCCACATACTTAAGACTATATGTCTAGCTAATGCTGGTAAATTATGTCTCAAGCGTTTTATGGCTACAATATGTCCATGAGGGGGAGAGTAGTATACCCCATGGCATATGTCCATACTTGAACTCACAGTAGCTGTTTGGGGACACACAATATTACATGCATCAGAGCTTATTCGCATCAGGCCATCTAGTGAGCATAGATATTCACCATCCCAATTAATCACGGGTCATGAGCCAGACATATCCCATCAAAAGACATTTGGGTGTGTCGTTTATGTACCCATTGCACCACCACAGAAAACAAAGATGGGACCTCAAAAGAGGATGGGAATATACGTTGAAAATAATTCTCCCACCATCATTAAGTATCTCGAGCCAAAGGCCAGATACATCTCAATGAATCCGTTTTCCCAACACTGGGTGGAGAGACTAACAAGCTGGTTAAAGAAACATTATGGAATCAAACATCTTTTACATGGCAAGATCCTCAGACTCCATCAGAGATCCAAAAGACTATACATTTACAAAAGCTAGCTAATCAATTGCCAGATTCCTTTTCTGACCCAAAGAAGTTAATAAAATTGTACATGTCAGCTTGTAATGCACCAATACATATTGATGTTCACAAGGAACACAATCAAATTGCTACAGAGGCTACAACACGTAAGAAACGTGGTAGACCCAAAATGTTCCAAAGACAAGAACCCTCGGAAATCAAAGAAAGGTGCAAGGGAAACCGAGAAGGTTCAAGAAACCATAGACATGGCCGGCAAATAGACTTAACCTGAAGGTACCAATCAATGAGGTTTGGGACGCCAAACCTCAAGGTCCTGAAGGTGTAAAGAGATCTCTATAAACTATATCATGTCTAGAATACAATGGAACCGAAAAGATGTCGACATCAATGATAATATATTTGCGCACAAAGTAGCAATTGAAATGAATGAGGATCAAGAGCCCACGTCTATACTAGAGTGCACTCAAATACATGATTGATTAAAATGGTACAATACCATAAAACGTGGAGCTAAGAATCATTAAGTAAAGCTAGTGGGACAAATGAGTCTTTGTGATTGTGTGAAATAAACATAGAGAAAACGTGATATATCAGACACGTCTTGACGCACAAGGATTCACACAAAGACCATAAATAGATGAGATATACTCCCATCTGGTGGATGCTAAGACATTTAAATTTTTGCTAAGTCTGGCTATATAAAGAGAAAAACTTTATTTGCGGCAAATGGATGTAATGCTTGCATATTTATATAAGTCCACTGGATAATATATGAGATTACCAGAGATTATTGAGCTCAAAGCTAAGAAAGATCCTCGAGAACAACAATGCGTAAGGCTGGACAAATCCTTTCATGGACTTAGACTAAGTGGGCGTATGGAAGATTATAAATGATCCCATCAGTCCATGTAATTTTATAAAGAGGTTTGCAAACAAAGGATTTGTAATCATAGCAGTGTATATGAATGATTTAAACCTCTGGGTAATCAACCAAACAATTTAGTATATCTAAACAAAGATTCTGAAATGAAAGACCTAGGCAATAATTAAGTTCCGTTTGGGATTACAACCTGAGTACATGAATAATGGAATCCTTGTGCATCAAATGGCATACACTGAAATAGTACTCAAGGAAATTTAATAAGGACAAGGCCCGCCCATTGACCAGGCCCGATTGTGGTGAGAAGCCTCATATTGGATAATGATCCATTCAGTCCGGAAATGCCACACCTCAGTGCCATAGGAGCATTACTATATCTGGAAACGCATACGCGTCCAGACATCAGTTTCGCCGTTAACTTGCTCTCAAGATTTAGTTCTTGTCCAACCCAGAGGCACTAGAATGGGATCAAACACATCCTTCGCTACGTTCAAGGGACGAAAGATTTGGGCCTGTTTTATACTAATAAGTCCAAAGACTCACTTGTTGGTTTTGCTGATGCGGGATACCTCTCGGATCCGCACAACGCTCGTTCACAAACTGGTTATGTCTTTACACATGGTGGAACAACCATTTCTTGGAGATCCATGAAACAGACAATAGCAGCCACATCATCTAATCATGCCGAGATTTTAGCCATTCACGAGGCAAGCCGGGAATGCGTGTGGCTACGATCCATGACCAACCACATCCAAAACGATAGTGGAATTGCCGAGGGGAAGTTAGAGCCGACGATCCTTTATGAAGACAATGCAGCGTGCATAGTCCAACTCAAAGATGGATACATCAAGGGAGACAGGACGAAGCATATTCTGCCCAAGTTTTTTTACACACACGATCTACAGAAAGCTGGCGAAGTTGCAGTGGTGCAGGTTCGGTCAAGTGAGAACTCAGCGGACTTATTCACCAAGTCACTACCAACTTGTACGTTCAAGAAGCTCATACATCAGATCGGGATGCGTCGACTCAAAGACCTCAAGGCTGATCCGAAACAGGGGGAGTAGCTACGTGTTGTACTCTTTTTCCTTCACCACGGTTTTATCCCACTGGGTTTTTCTGGTAAGGTTTTAATGAGCAACATCCAAAGCGTACTACGAACTCTACGGTTACTTCATTCAAGGGGGAGTGTTGTGAACTATTCGGTTCAATACAGGAATGGACGAACCGTTGGGCCCTAAAGCCCAAGAGAGTTCATCGGTCCATCCTTATATCTATTAGGGTTTTATAATGTATTGTATTCCTATATAAGGATGCTTTGACTTAATGAATAAAGATACAACTTTCATTCATCGGTTTACAACATTTTTCTTCCTTTTTTGTTTGTATTTTTTCTCTTTTTTATTCTTCTAGTAATGCAATATATATATATATATATTATTCATCTATAACAATAATAGTCATAGAGAAAACCAACTAAAAAATAATAATAATAATAGTCAAAACGCCTACGTGTCGCGACTAGAGAAATTTGATAAAAAAATTTTCTATTTTTTGCGCTTATACCCTTATATTTTAACCTTATTAAAATTTTACTTTTTGCGTTTGTACCTTTATAATTTTGTTTCAATTAAAATTTTGCCTCAATTTACTACTGATTTTTATTATATTCCGATTTTTGATGTTTTCCATTTTTTTATTTTTGATATATTCTGATTAAATATATTTTTGAATTTTTTTAATGGCCGATTTATTTTACAATTTCACATTTTGAACGACCAAAAATAAAGAAACTATTGCTCAATTACAAATATTCTGGAATTATTATTCTTTTTGACGTTTTTATTATTTTAATAGATTAATACAATTTACAAATAATAACAATTATTCAAGTTATAATTCAACTTTTATTTTTTAGATACATTTTTCTACTTTAATAATACTAATTATTATTTTATGTTATTTGAAAACTAACCCACTTTTTAAAAAAGTTTTAACCTAACCTTTTTGCATCGAAATTACAAAATATCGGGAATATACATAACAATAGTTTATTTGAATCTAATAATATTGTTAATATGTAATTATAAAATATATTAAGTTTTTTTACGACGAAAAAAATATTTTATAAAATAAAATATATTATAACATTCAAGTTCTTCGAATTATTTTCAAAAATATCAACCAATATCACAATCTTTAATATTTTTTTAATCATTTCATTATGTTACATGTACATATATATGTATGAATATATTGATATGTATAAAGTTTGGATAATTTGTCGTAAACAAAGAGTTTCATTTTTAGCAAGATATATATATATATATATATAAATTAATTAATATTGTTATACAATATTTATTTCGTTTATCTGAGTACTTTAAAACCATAAATAAAAAAATTAATATATATGATTATTTTTGAATAACCTCGCCCGCGTATGACGCGGAATCATCGCTTAGTATACTTTAACAAAAAAAAAACAATAGTAGTAGACTCCTAGAAAACGCGTTACCCTAAAGTTTGTTACAAGGCGATATTTAAACTTTTGTATTAAAAGATTAAAGTTTATTAGCAGGCTATATTTAATTAGTACTTTTTGTCGTATATGATTGTTCACGTGGTATCAAGAATTTGAGGAAAACATATGAATATTCATTTTTATGACAACGAGTATTCATTTAAGAGAGTAAAAGCATTATTATCAGACATCTAGTCCCACCTCTTAGCTGGTGGGATTCATCATTAAATATAAAAACCACATCTAATACCTCTCTTTTAAGATGCACTTCTAACATTTTTTGCGGGTCCCACTGCCACGTGGCGACCCGCGATTGGTTCCTTTTATTTTATTTTTTTTTTCATTTTTTCGAAAAAAATAAATAAAACAAAAAAAAAAATTAAGAGGTTACTTTTGCATCTTAGTGGATATTAAGAGCATTATTATCAGACATCTAGTCCCACCTCTTAGCTGGTGGAACCCATCATTAAATATAAAAACCACATCTAATACCTCTCTTTTAAGATGCACTTCTTACACTTTTTGCGGGTCCACTGTCACGTGGCGACCCGCGATTGGTTCCTTTTAATTTTTTTTTTCTCATTTTTTCAAAAAAAATAAATAAAAACAAAAAAAATAATTTTAAGAGGTTATTTTTGCATCTTAGTGGATATTAATGCTCTAAGTGTAATGCTAATAAAGTTACTCCTCGTAGAAATAAATAAATACTTTTACCGAACGAAAATGAAAAAAACTACATCTTTTAAATTGTTTCTCACAAAACTCCACCATTTTATTAAAAAAACACCTAATTATTAAAAATTAAATCAAAACTAACCCTATCCCCAAAATTTTACTTCGTTAGTACTATAATGTAAACACTAATTAACTAATAAAAATTTGTCGTCAAAAAAAAATTAACTAATGTAAATGAAATTTTTTTAATTTTGATAATTTTTTATTAGGTAACTTAACCATTTAAAATTGAAAAATTCCTTAGAATACTATCAAAATAAGGTTTTGTTTTGAAAATACCATTAAAAAGTTTTTATAACAAAAATACCATTAAAATGTTTTTTAGAACAAAAATACCATAAAAATTGTAGTTTACAAAAATACCACAAATACAAAAACGAGTTTTAACACTTTTAGATTTTAAATTTTTCATTTGGGTTCGCTATATAGTGTTTAGGGTATAATTTTGAAGGGTAGAGTATAGTTTTTTGGAGGTTTTGGGTGTAATTTTGAAAAGTTAAGATTTGTGGTATATTTGAGAAAAACTTTTTAATGGTATTTGTAAAACTTTCAAAAATTTGTGCTAATTGTGTTAAAAACTTTTTTTAGTGGTATTCATAAGAATTTCCCTTTAAAATTTGAAATATGTGTAAAGGTCAAACAAAAATTGAATTAAATGTAAAAGAAAAGTTGAAATGATGTAGTTTTTTTGTTAATTCATCATGAGAAAAACACAATTCAAATATATAAAAATATACACATAAAGGGAGATCATTAAAAGAAAAAACATTGATGTTTTTTAGTTGAATCTTAGCAGGTGGAGCTCACCTAAAGATATGGATCTTATATTTCTTATTTTTGATCCGGATCTTAACTATTCATGGGTCCCACTAGATACGTAACCCATTGTTGGTGCGTTTTTTTTTAAATCAACAGTTCATAGACCGACTAAATAGTTAAGAAATTTTGTAGGTTTCTTTATTGGACATGCTCTGACGTTGAATGTAGAATACAATGCTTTACATTTTCTTCTCATTCATGCATAGGCCTGGGAATTCGGGTATTCGGTTCAGTTCCGGGTCCGAAATTTCGGTTTTGGGTCGGTTTGGTTCTTGAATTCTAATACCCAACCACTACTTTTCAATATTTCGGTTCGGTTCCGGTTCGGTTCCTATTGGTTCCGGGTCGGTTCAGTTTTTTGTTTGAGGAACCGGAAAATACCATAAATTTTTGGTTCCAGTTCGGTTCCGGGTATTTCAAACCAGAAATAGAAAAAAATACCCGAAGACGGAAAAATATGCCCAAAAAGTTCATAAAAATACTCAAAATTATGAAAAATCCGAAAATTGAAAAAAAATCTTAAAACAGAAAAATACCCGGAAAAGGATAATAAAATACCCGAAATTTAAAAAATACTCAAAAATATAAAAAATACCCGAAAATATAAATATACTCAAAGTATATAAAAATATTTTGGTTCTTCGGTTCTCGGTTCGGTTCCGGTTCCTACCCGACACTCACGGTTCTTAAGTTTAAGAACCATCGAGTATTTAGGGTGGAACTGAAACCGGAACCGGAACCGGAATCGTTTTTTTCGGTTCTTCGGTTCCGGTTTTTCGGTTCCGGGTATTTTGCCTAGGCCTATTCATGCACATTCTCTTATAAAACGTGGAAACATGCACATATATGCCAAAATTTGCTGTAATGATTTAAGATTAAACAATGATTTGAGAAAAGATTAATGTTCTAAAATATTTTCTCTATATACGAACTATTGGAAAATGGAAAACCTATATTGTATTGACATGTGAATACATACATATATACTAAATAGTAAGACCTATACAAGGTAAGTAATATACACAACGGTAACATAATTGTAGAGAGTAAATAGAGAGAATATGTATATGTCCATATGCCCCCTCAAGATGGGTCACCATCGGTGAGTCCAATCATGATACACATTCGTTGATATGGAGCCCGAGTTAGAGGCTTTGTGAGTACATCTGCTAGTTGATCTTTCGATGAGACATGAGTTACCCGTAACGTACCTCCTTGAACCTCTCGCCGAACAAAGTGATAGTCTAGTGCGAGGTGTTTAATTCGTGAATGAAACACCGGGTTTGCACACAAGTATGTAGCACCTTTGTTGTCACAATAGATTGTCGGTGTTGAGACAAGCTTGATGCCAAGTTCTCCTATGAGTGATTGTAACCAAATGACCTCAGCAGTTGTATTGGCTATGGAGCGATATTCGGCTTCCGTAGATGATCGTGCTACTCCTGTTTGTTTTTTTGAAGACCACGCGATTGGATGACGACCAATGTAGACAATGTATGCGCCTGTGGATGTATAATCATCTTTATTCCCAGCCCAATCCGCATCTGTGAAGCCATGAAGAGATAAGAGGTTTGACGCCGAGTAGTACACGCCGCGTGACTTGGAGCCAGCGAGGTAACGTAGGACTCTTTTAACCGCAAGCCAATGATCAATGGTTGGCTTGTGCATGTATTGTGCTAACTTGTTTACTACAAAGGAGATATCTGGTCTTGTGAGGGAGAGATATTGTAAGCTCCCTATTGTGGCACGATATTCAGTCGCGTCTTCAAGTGGGTTTCCAGAGGTAAGCGTGAGAGTAGTCATGGGACACATCGGTGTTGGCGGAGGCTTGGCGTCACTCATCTTTGTGCGGTGAAGAAGATCTACAATATACCGTGTTTGAGTTAGTAAAAGACCTGATGAGTTACGTAATACCTCAATGCCAAGAAAATAAGAAAGGTCTCCTAAATCTTTTAACGAAAAACGAGAAGATAAGGATTGGATAAACCGGATTAGATGATCATTGTTGTTGCCGGTTATTATCAGATCATCCACGTAGATAAGCATATAGAGGAGTACGCCATTCTTATTGTAAATAAAGAGAGAAGCATCTGCTAATGAATTGGCAAATCCCGAGTCCAAAAGAAACGATCGCAACAAATTGTACCATGCTCTTGGAGCTTGTTTGAGTCCGTAAATAGCTTTATGTAGTTTCCAAACTCCCTTTGGATTTACCGGATCATGATATCCTGGTGGTTGAGCCATATAAACTTCATCATGTAGTTTTCCTTGAAGAAATGCATTGTTTACATCAAGTTGTTTCAAAGGCCATTGACGTGATACGGCAACGCTGAGGACTAGTCTAATAGTTGCAGGTTTGACCACCGGGCTGAACGTATCATTGAAGTCAATACCCGGTCTTTGATGAAATCCTTTCGCCACAAGTCGAGCCTTAAATCTTTCAACTGCACCATTAGGTAAACGTTTAATTGTGAACACCCAACGACAACCAATAATATTAGAAACATTTTCGAAAGTGTGGTTCCGTTTCTGAGACTCAATCTCTTCTTCCATCGCTTTGCACCATCTTGGGTCCTTTAATGCTTCAGCCACTGATGTAGGAGGGACCTCCGTGAGTTGTTTAATTTTTTTGTGAAGATTAAGCTTCGTCACTGGTTTCCGAATTCTAGCACTCGTGCGAACTGGTCTTTCCACAACTACTTGTTGTTGAACTTGAGCCGAGATTACAGGTTGAGTTTGAGACGTAGAAGTCAAAGGTTGAGAGCCAACATTGATATCCGGAGTGTTGTTTGGGGAAAGGGTTGGAGCTTCCGTTATTGGTGAGGGCATAATAGGAGGACCTTGAGGAGCTTGGTTATTTTGAGTGATCACGTTCTCGACGTGCGGCAAGTTAGAGTACGTTTTTGTAACAGTGACTGGAGGTGTCCACGGCGTAGTCGTTTCTTCCGTCGCACTAAGTGAAGCTTTTGTTGTTGTGCCTGCCATACTAAATGGAAAGAAAGATTCATGGAATATAACATGTCTTGATGTATAAACACGGTTAGCAGATTTATCTAAGCAAAAATAGGCACTTTGAGTATTAGAATATCCAAGAAAAACACATGGGGAAGATCGTGAATCAAGTTTATGATTTCCATATGGTTTTAAGCATGGAAAGCAAAGACAACCGAACACCTTTAATTTTTTAAAATTCGGTTCAGTTTTAAAAAGCATTTGAAAAGGAGATTTTAACGAGAGAATTGGTGTGGGCATTCGGTTAATGAGATAAACCGCCGTAGCACAAGCATAAGACCAATATGAACGAGGCATAGAGGCGTGAGAGAGAAGTGCAAGGCCGGTCTCGACTATATGCCGATGACGACGTTCACTTAACCCGTTATGCTCTGGTGTATGAGGCGGTGTGGTGAAGTGAGATATGCCATTACTCGAGAGAAATTGAGCTAGACCTAAATACTCACCACCGTTATCACTATATAAAGTTTTAAGCTTGTGTTGAAATTGATTTTCAACAAGGGCTTTAAACTTTGGAAAAAATTCTGAAACTTGAGATTTTCTTTTTAAAGGATACAACCATGTGTATCGGGTAAAATGATCAACAAAAATCACATAGTATTTAAAACCATCAATTGAAATAATAGGAGACGTCCAAACATCGGAGTAAATAATATCAAGAGGATGTTTTGAATTAACAGTAGATTCATAAAACCGTAACTTATGCATTTTATTAATTGAGCATGAAATGCAAGGTTTTTTTAAAAGTCCATCAGATGAAATAGGTAAATCAAAACTTGAAACAATGTTTTTTAAAATAGGAAAAGCAAGGTGTCCTAAACGAGAATGCCAATCGGCTAAACTAGTCTTAATAGTAGAAGCAAAAGCAAGTGAAGGAGGTTTTGAGAGGTTAGTGATCGGCCATTCATAGGTGTCATCTTTAGGCTTGCCTTCCAACCGAAGAGCCCCCGTTTGCAAATCTCGGACCTGGAAATACGTGGGAGTAAAGGTAACCGCCACACCATTAGTTGTGCAAAGTTGAAACACAGAGATAAGATTTTTAGCAAGTGATGGAACACATAAGACTTTATTTAAAAAGAATGGACGAGTATAAGAAGGGATAGAAAGGGAACCCGTGTGGGATATTTGAAGACCGGAACCATCACCAAGCATGACATCATCACCTCCATTGTACGGTGAGTGAAGTGAAATGTTTCCAAGGTCTGAAGTCATGTGATGGGAGGCTCCTGAATCGACGAGCCATGTAGAGGAATCAGACATCAAGGCTGGATTAGCTCGTGGTGGCCAGTGGGAGTTAATTTGCGTATTTTGTGATGACTGCCATGATTGATTCGAGTTTGATCCACGCACAATACGAAAAGTCGGGACAATATTTGGCACTATGACCAGTGATACCACATGCTTGACACCTTCCTAGATATGGTTTGAACGGTCCTCGATGCTGGTTTTGATTCCCACGGTGTTGTTGGTTTTGATTGTTGCGGGTGTTATTATGGTTCTTCCAGCCTACTCGGTTCCGAGTCTCTGTGACGTTAGCTACAATTGGAGCAGATGAGTTATTTGAGGCAGACATGATCATGGCTTCGCGGTTCAATAGTCTCTCATGGAGCTCAACGTAAGATATTGGCTTATCTCTTCCGTTAATTGCATCGATTTCTGGTTTGTACTCCTCCGTGAGTCCCGCAAGGATTTGCTCTGTGAGATCCTCATGGTCCATCGGATTGCCGAGCAAGGCTAGATCATCAGCTTTTGATTTTATCGACTGGAGATACTCAGAAACAGTCTGAGTACCTTTGACACACGCTTTGATTTGCAACTTGAGGTTCCGTATATGGCCTTGGGTCGGTTTGCCAAACGTGGTAGTGAGTAGACTCCACACTTCCGCTGTTGTTGTTGCACTAGAGACTACCGATTGTACAGGAAGGGAAATTGCGCCGATAAGACCACTATAAAGTAAAAGATCTTGTCTTTTCCATGGAGCAAAATCTGGATTGGGTTTTGTTTGACCTTCGACGGTAATGGTAGGTGGTGGAATCATATCTGATTCTTTCTCCAAAAACCCGTGGAGTTCATGTCCTTCTAGCAAAGCTCGGACCTGCTTGCTCCACATAAGGTAGTTTTGGTCTGTAAGCTTGGTTACGCTTGACATATTGACAGAGAGTAAGGTACTTTTTGGATTTTGAGAGTTAAACACTACAGTTTGTTCAACAAAAGTTGTAGTTTCTGCCATGATTGAGTTTAAGTAGGAGAAATAGAGTTTTTTTGGAAGCTAGAGAAGAAACGAATGGTTTTTTTTTGAAATAGAAAAAGATACAGGACAAAGAAGAAGAAGAAAGGAGGCGGCTAGAAGAAGAGAGAAAAAAATAGGTCAATATCAAAACTGCTCTGATACCATATTGGAAAATGGAAAACCTATATTGTATTGACATGTGAATACATACATATATACTAAATAGTAAGACCTATACAAGGTAAGTAATATACACAACGGTAACATAATCGTAGAGAGTAAATAGAGAGAATATGTATATGTCCATACGAACTACTTCCGGTATATCTCTTGTTCATAGCGACCATTCTCTCCAGGACGAGAATATATTAGTTCTGATCGATCATTCGCCCCATACTTATTGTATAGTGTGATTACATCACTTCAACAGTTGCTAGTTTGCTACCATCCTGAACAATTTCATCATTCCATCATATTATATAAAATCAGCTCAAGTCTTTCCGAAAAACTATTTTAAATTAAATAAATTGAAAATAAAGGTATGAAATAATGTGAGAAGGTAACACAACCCCCACTAATATGGAAAATGAAGGGGAAAAACCCCAAAGAAATATCAATAAGAAAAAAATTGTTCACCGAATCATATGCATATTAAATAGAATAAAATAATAATAAGTTACGTAAATGTAATATAAGCATAATGTATCCTCTACACATCGAAAATAATTTTAAAAATATATGTGCAAGACTTTTTGGTTCAACTAGAGAGAGAAAAAAGAAGATATTTCACGACTCGTTGATGAATTGCGACACAATTCTCAGCGCACAAAGATAATCATTTCATTGAGTATGATTAGGAATTATATTACATATTGACTTGGTCTAGTTATAAGATTATTTACTAAATATGCTTTTAGCTGACAGCAACAAAAGAACATATACTTGCACTCAACATGATTTTGATATCCATTTACCAAAAAAAAGCTTTTGGTATATTTACATTTAGCCATTATCAGGCCCCACATCTAACCAAACTATCAACAAAATTTCAAAATCTTGTACTTTATCTCCACTAAATATATAATAATAATTTTGAAATAACCATACCGGATAAATTTATTTATTTACGAAACTGAACAACATAATTATTTAAAGAGAAAAACAACTTAGTTATACTAACCACCATAGTAGCAGTTACTTTGATCATTATCATTTGATGAATTAATTACCATTAACGAAAGACTTGTTATCAAATTATTTTAAATATATATAGGATCAATTAGGTAAATGGACATGGATAAATCCAAAATTAGATTTTGGACACTAAGTTACTAATCTTTAGGCCTAACAACATTCAAAAAACGTAAACTACCAAAAATGCTCCTATGGGTTTCTTCTTGTTAATCGGCGGCAAGGGACAAGAAGGCTATTTGAAGATACTATGAAGATACATATGTGCAGATATTTTCGCGGTCTAACATGCATTAAATGCAAGGAATCGGCGAGGGAGATATGCTTCGGTTACCACATATCTTATCTTCTGACAAAATCTTAACATAGATATTATGTTAACTAAGATAAATTAAATTATGAAAGCCATATTAGCTATATAAAGGAGAAAGAGTGTTACCATTAATGGTATCTCACCAAGAAAACACCATTACAAACATTAAAGGACAAATAGACAAAATCATTCTAATCATTGAAGAACAACATCATCGGTACATTAAGTGAAGAAAGATCCAAGGTATTAATGTTGTCTTACTTATTGTACAAGAACATATTTTGGCATTTTAAGTAGGTGATGGTTATGTATGTGTCGAGATAACTGATAAGTTGTATGTTATCAAATTTTAGGGATTGGTATGTCGACAACAGTTAGATTGGGGAGAGGTGAGTGGGTTGAAGATGCTGATGGATGTTATACTCACGTTGTCTCATCGGCATTTGATATGGTTGATTTCAACCTGAAAGAGGCAATGAAACTATCGGAGGCGGTTAAAGTAATCAAAACATCGTACGTACAAGCTACAAAAAACCGACTACTTGGAGATGTCCTACAAATGGTATGCCTGTGTGATTGGACCCGATTAGAAAAAGTACGAGCCGATATACATCGTAGATGACGATGGTATGAGTTTGTTCATGGCGTTAAGAGCAGACTTAGCGGATATTATTATGTGCGTCAAAACGATCAAAGCTAACAACGACCCATTAACCATGGTGATATCCGGTAATTACTGGAGGAATAACCACTTAAAATGTACAGCTAGGCATGGAGGACAAGGTGGCGTGGTGATAAGAGATGTGGAAGAAGGAGAACAAATATCTGATACCAAAAGAGATAACTGTATAGCTAACTGGCGTGGTAAAGGAATCAGATTTTCAAGCATTGAGAAGGGAAAACAAGCAATAGAAAAACGTGTTGCAAGCCCACCGAGCCACCAAAAACGAAGATCTGTGGTGGAAGCTTGGTTGTACGGAGGTCAGAATGGGAGGGAAGAGCTAGGTGATTCAATGACCGATAATAATAATCTTATCGGTAATATTTGTACCGATAACAATATTGTTACCGGTGAAGATGTATTCTGCGCAACTACGTCTGTCACTCCAAATGTTGAAATAAGACCACTTGTTGATCATGAAACATTGGAAGATATGCTGAAGGCGGTAGAAGAAATGTTAATGTGCCAAAGTGAAGCAAACAAAGCAATTCCAAATAGCAAAAGTCATGAATACACTACTCCGCAAAAATGGTTGTTTACAGAAAATAATATTCAAGGTACACCATCTATGAATTGGGCTGCATACGAATTGAGAGAAAGGAAATACATACTCGACCGGTGGAATGAACTAATCGCATCCAAAACTGGCATGAAAGACAATGTTCAACATGGTCTGAATGATCCCATTATCCAACCAATAGTGAGGACCTTGTCTTTCAATTTGATGGATGAAGACAACATTGAAATGGAAGGAAACCTAAACCTTACTCTTGGAGTTTCAGCCCCGTTAAGAGGATCGGTAACAAGCACTATACCACGCGCAACGCCAGTGTACAATGTGAGTAGTTCGCCTTGTTCTTCGTACGGTGTGAGGAGCGCAAACGAGTCCAGTCCATTGGATAGTGAATCGCACACAGACGAAGATGTTGTACGCTCACAGTTAGAAGGTAATAATCTAAATAAAGTTAGTCGATAGCAGTTTGAAGGCATATATATTGATTAATGTTTATACTTATGAATAACCAGCAATAGGACATGATGACTACTTCTCGACGTCATCTTGTTCAGATCCAGATGGGCCAATTGAGATTCCAGATCAGATCAGGCAATTTTTTGGGGAGTCAATGGCGTTGGAAGAGAGATATTCACGACCAAACGTAGAGGTTGGTGGTTTGTCTCATAACCCTGCATCAGCAACAAAGACATGTGTATTGTCTACGTATAAGCTTGTTCCAACTGTCTTGTACGATAGAGATGCTCCGCCTTATGTGGATATATGACCCATAACTCATGTTTTTTCTCCACATTAAAAAGCCTAGCTAACAAAAACAAGGCAAAACTAGTTAACCAAGCAGGTTTGTTGTGCAACTCAAAAACCATGGCCAATGGAGAATTTTGTATATATTCCCTCTCAAACGGATCAAGGGAATCAATGATCATACGCAATTTCTCAAACTTGTTATATATGTTGATCCGATCGCCAAACAACTCTTCTCCGTAAGCAATTATCCTATTGGGTAGTTCAGGAACATCCATCTGTAAAAAGTTAATGATATAGACAATTAATATAATAAATCAGATACATATATTGCATATAATACAAACTAACAAGATTATCTGATATTTTGCAAGATACCGAGAAATTATATATGTTATCAGGATATTTTTCAGATACATGATATTTTCAAATGTTACAGTATACACAATTATCAAACAAACAAACACATTGATGACCAAAACTATCCAAACAAGATACATAATGAAAATCTAAACACAACATCATTCAAAATTAAACACAAAGTAATTGTGGCAAAATACCACAAACATATAATACATACTACCATGATTATTTGATATTATGTTAGATACATGATAATTTAACTTGTTATCCTGATATTTTGCTAGCTACAAGAGCTTTTTAAATGTTACATGATATTGGTGAAAAAATGTAACATGATACCCATTTATTAAACAAACAAGCACATTGATAACACGTTACTGAAAATCAACTTCATATGTTAACATATAACAAAAATTATTAAAGACACAACCTAATTTTGATACAAAAACTATACAAAGAATATACAAATTGAAAACCAGAAACCCACAAAATTTCAAAATTAAACACAAATTCATGGTGGACAAAAACCCAAAAACATATAATACAAACTATGATATTATGCAAGATACAAGATATTTTAAATTGTTATCTGGATATTTTGTTCTATACATGAGATTTTTTAATATAACAAGATACACGATTATCAAACAAACAAACACATTAATACACATGTTATTGAAACTAATCTTTATATGTTAGCAGATAACAAAAATTCATGGTAAACAAAAACCCAAAAACAAATGATACAGACTAACACAACTATATGATATTATGTTAGATACAAGATATTTTAAATTGTTATCTGGATATTTTGTTCTATACATGAGACTTTTTAATGTAACAGGATACACAATTATCAAACAAACAAACACATTGATACACATGTTATTGAAACTAACCTTTATATGTTAGCAGATAACAAAAATTATTAAAGCAACCTAATTTGATACAAAAACTATACTGAAAATATACAAATTGAAAATATAAACCCACAGACATTCAAAATTAACAATAATAAACCGTAGGCAAAACCCCCCAAATCAATTAGGGTTACTCCGAAAAAACAAAGATAGAAGATTTGATAACAATCCGGAATTCGTGTTTATAAAAGATGCATATACATGAAATCAAATAAGAAATCATAAATTAGAGACGGTGAATCACTTCAAAATCGAAGCTTCTGAGAAATCAACCAAAATATGCTCAGAAAAAAGACCTTACAGAAGCCAGGTACTCTGTTCCAACACAAATTTTCTCTTTGCAGTAATGACTGAAGTCGATTTCAAGGATAGCGAAATCACCGGACAAAGCTTCGTTTACCTTTAAAAATGGTGAAACAGAGAAAACAAAGGAATTAACGAAGAGAGAGAGAGAACAGAGAAGAAGAAGAATAAACATAAAAGATTTCGGAGATATAGGACTGTTAGTTGTGTCAGTTTGATTTTTTTTTTTTTAAATAAAAAATTAAATAACGTAATAAGAATAAAACAGTCCAAGACGTGGTGAATAGTGGAGTGAATAATGGCGCTTTTTGAAGACCTAATTTACGGTTTATCCGTGTCCATCTAGTGCTATTAACCATATATATATAAGTTACAGTTTGTACACCAATCATAACCGAAGTAGCAAAATACACTATATATATAAAACTGTTATAAAACTATGTATAATATGTATACACGAATGTACATATATGTCGTATGAGAGAAACGTTTAAAGTGATATCGTATATTATTAACTTGTTGTGTTCTCTTGTTTCCAAATGAAGAAGATCACATATATATAGAAAAAGAAAGACATTGGATTCTTAACAAGGAAGAGACGTGGAGAGCAAGAGTCTTCTATGAGAAGTAAACTTGGAGAAGAAGTTACAAGTTGGATAATCATTTTTGATATTATCTAACACTCCCCCTTGATTATCCATCTCAATAAACGTATTGTGAACTGTCTCGTTAAAAATCGTCTTTAATAAAATCTTGTATATACTGGCTTTGAGACTTTTTCTTATGTGCGTTCTTGTTGCCTCGTTAAAAACCTCTTCATGGAAAACCATGTGGGATAAACACCATCAAAGGGAAAAAGAGTGCAACCACGCATTTCATCATTTCTCCCCTGAAACCATCATCTTCTATAACAAACGTCTTTCGTAAAGAGATATTTGGGAGAACACATTTTCTTCTTCCACAAATGTCTACCTTTTGGCGCATTCTTGTTGTCTCGTTAAAAACTTTACCATGGAAAAATTCATTGGGATAAAAACCATGATGAGGTAAAAAGAGTGCAACCGCGCACATGACTTCATTTGGAAGTCTTATCTTCACAAATAATCATCTTCTCAAACGTGTCTTTCAAAGAATGTGTTTTCTTCTGTTGCTCCTCCTGGGAGCTTCATCTTCCGAAATAAACACTTTTACAAATACGTCTTTAAAAAGAACATGTTTTCTTCCTTCGCTTTCCCTGGAAGCCTCGTCTTCAGGACAAATACTTTTGCACATTCTTTACATGCTTTACGAGATCTTATAAATATTCGATATCTGCAAAAATAACTTATACCAAAATTTGAGATTTTTAATAACGCAAGTTAATCATATTTTATCTCATCCCAATATACGCATAAGGGATGAGCTATATCCTGCATATATATTACTAGCAAATTTTATGTATAATTTGCAAAATCTATAAATGCTTAACAACATATAAGTATGGTCCTCAATGACCACATATATATATATATATATATGTATTCAACTTCTTCTAGAAGTTCTTAACATAACATCTTTTAGATGTTTAACTTAATGTCTGAAGACTTCTGGTCTTTCCAATGTCTTGTTTATAACTCTTGAGAGATTGATCGATCTTAGTTCTCGAGAATATTACTATGATATCATTAATTCTTCAGGAATTTAAACTTTGCATGCATTTTATTTATGAGACGCAATTCAAGTCTCTCATATATATATATCAATATTGAGTATTTTTACAAAACCATACACCATATACGTATTGTTTTATATACATTAATACTTTTTTCATATCTTAAACAAGTATAAATAGTGAAAAATAAGAAAGATAAAGTTGTTCTTTTATAGGAAGGAGTTATTCCAAGATCAATCTCTTTCATGACAAACACAATGACGTTCTTAGAAACTAATGATGTTAAAGAGATGAATGTAGTGAGCAATGATAGGGATGGTGTTAGTGGGGTTAAAAAATACAGTATGTTTCACTAGTGTCGTGCTTAGCTAAGTGGAGGCCCAGGGCAATTATAAATATGTGGTCTTTGTAGATAACTTTTTGATACATGTAATATTATTTTAATTTTAAATTTTTAACGATAAAAACGAAAATATTATCGCATTACATACAAAATAATGATTATATAGTGATAATTAACTCAAAATGTGTATAAGACTTTTATTTTGTATATAAAATAAATTTTATCAACCAAATTAAATGTAACTTTTCAAACCAATTTTTATTATGTATAAATAGGATGATAGCAAAATTATTTATTATTTTTGTTAATATAATAACTTAGATGTCATGTATTTTTAAACAAATAATTCAAACTATAAATATTAAATAAGTAATAGAAATATTAAATTTTATCAGTTGTGGCCTTATAAATATGCATTCTAGGTGTGGCCTGGGGCAATCGCCTTCACAATGCATATTAGCCACGACAATACTGTGTTTCACAAGAGATTAACTTTCTCTCAGTCTAATTGTAAAATCCAGCCTCCTGTGATCAAAAGAGCAACTTCTGTTTATTATTTCTGGTCAAATCTTATTTCAAACATATGTTAGTGTTTTCCTTCATGTTGATGTTGTTTAACCACTCAAATTAAATGAATACTTATGTTTTTTGAAATAATTTTAGTGAAGTTGAGCTGACTAATTTTACAGAAGGAGATTTGGTGAGTTTCTCAACGACTATATATACATAGTTTTTTTTCCAAAGGTTTAAATATATAGTACAAACGATTAAATGCATTGATCTTAGCTTCAGGTTTGGATTTGGAACACTCCTTATAAACTCTTCCTCATATGGCAACAATCTTGATTTCAGGTTTTCTTATTGAATTTCAAAAATATACACATGATGACTGGGTGGAACAAGTATAACACAAAAATATATGTGTGGATTCGTATGAGTGGTAGCTAATATAGGAAATTAGGAATCACTTATTCAGGCCTCAATTACAAGTCTATTAAATATGGTTTATGAGACATACATCTATAAATATGTGTATTTGAGTGTTATGTTAATTGGATTTGAAACTAAAGATCTCAAATGACATGTTTGTGTGTGACTGCACGGGAATAGTGGAGGAAGAGGAAAGACATAAAAGTGTGGAAGGGAAAGAGGAAGAAGATGTGAAGAGACTCATAATGCCTTACATCAAGGTAAGCCCCTTTCTATCTTTTTCTCTCTCTCCCTTAACCTTTAAAAAGAGGAGATAACAATGATCACTTGACTGTTCGTCTTGGCAAGGTGTGGTGTTAAAACAGGGTTCGGTCTCGGGACCGAACTGAGATGATTAAGGTAAAAGAGGGTCGTAAAACTCGTTAAGTGATAATTGAGACGAACAGATAGGACCGAAGTGGATATAAGGGTGAACGATAAAGTGCCGAACTAAAGATATATGTCGAACACAAAAGTGGTTAAGAACTCGGAGTTCGTTTATTAAGAGATAGATTGTTTGATACAATGACGAAGTGAAATGATGTGTTTATAGTAGTTTCTCTCTGTAGATTCTCTCTCTAAAATTCGGATCCTTTGCTTATGAGCCGGAACTCTCTATTTATAGTGAAGACCTTTGATCCTTGGCGGGATTTTGCTCTTTTGGCGGGATCGCTTCGGCGCATGCTCGACATACGGAAAGCTGTTTTGTCGAACATGCCTTTGCATTTAATGCGGTTGTCGAGCGTGCATTTGCATTAAATGCCGGTTCGGCTGACCTCTGTGTCCTGCAGGTCCGTACTGACACCTCTGTTGACTGAGCCACGGCGCCGTACAGACGTCACCTGTGTCAGTCCTGGCAAGTCTGTACCGATGTCACTGTGTCGCGCGTGCTTCCTTCAATTGGGCTTCGACTTCGGGTGGGCCTTGGCTTCGGCGACCTTTTGGGCCGAACTCCGAATAAGGCCCAACGAATTCTCCTGGTGACTTCTGAAATAGGTCAGGCCTGAGTGGGCTTAGGCCCACCCTTAACATTAGTCCCTCCCTGTTAAAACAGGGTTCGGGTAGGATACCGAACTGAGATGATTGTTATAGAAGTGGGGTCGGAAAACTCGTTAGGTGATAATGGAGACGAACAGATAATGCCGAAGTCAAAGTAAAGATAAATGCCGAAGTGAAAGTATAAAGTGCCGAACAGAAAATATGATTAAGAACTCGGAGTTCGTTTGTTTATTGATTGAATGATTGTTTGATACAATGTTGAAGTGTATATTTCTAGCTGTTTCTCTCTGTAGATTCTCTCTCCAAAATTCGGATCCTTTGCTTATGAGCCGGAACCCTCTATTTATAGTGAGGACTTTCGATCTTTGGCGGGGTTTTGCTCCTTGGCGGGATCTCTTCGGCGCATGCCCGACATACGGAAAGCTGTTTTGTCGAACACGGCTTTGCATTTAATGCGAGTGTCGAGCATGCTCCTGCATTTAATGCCCGTTCGGCTGACTTCTGCATCTCGCAGGTCCGTACTGACACCTCTGTCGATTGTACCGCATCGCCGTACCGAAGTCACCTGTGTCAGTCCTGGCAGGTCCGTACCGATGTCATTGTGTCGCGCATGCTTCCTTCAAATGGGCCTTGACTTCGGAGGGCCTTGTCTTCGGTGGGCCTTATCTTTGGTGGGCCTTGACTTCGGTGGGCCGAACCGGGCCCACTGGACTCTTATGGTAACTTCTGGAATGGGCCAGGCCTGAGTGGGCTTAGGCCCACCCTTAACATTAGTCCCTCCCCCAGTTCGGCTTTTTATGAGAGGCGAACTAAAGAGATCGGCCTTAGGCGCATTCGAGGAGTTACATCGGCGATTTGATTGTCTTCGGCGATTGATCGCTTCGGGGGATGCCACGTCGATTTGTTGAATGCCAGGTCATAAAGGCGCATCATTTTTCGGCAAGTTAATGGTTGCCACGTCACCGAATTAGGTAATTATTTAAAGTTTTTTGGCGGCACATTGGGGGGCGCGCGCCGCCCCTTGGCGAATCGCTGGACGCCACGTCATCGTAATGATGAGTTCCCGTCGCTTCGTATTTCGGATTTGTGTCGTCGAAGCTGCGCCGTTTTTTAGGCAAATAACGGGGCGCCACGTCATCGTAATGATGATAGTTCGTTTCGCGCCCTTCGATGGCGCCTCTTCGTTTCCCATATTTCTCTATAAAATGACCTCTTCCGACTTTCATTTCTTCATTTCATTCTCTCGCCGAAAATTGAGGTACTTTCTCTCTCTAGCTTTTCTCTTCCTTCTCTCTAGAATTTTCGTTTAGTTATGTCTTCATCAAAGAGTTCGGTTCCTTCTGGTTCGACATCGCGCCCTGTTGCGAAAAGGGTTGATCGTTCGTCCGCGCCGACCGAACAGCTACGCCGAGGTGACGATAGGTTATCTCCTGCGGCAGGTTCGGCTATCGATCGTGCCAGCGATCTTCCTTCGGCTAGGATGCCGAAGTCTTCTGCTGGTTCGAAGGATCCTGCTCGGATGGGTCCTCCTCCGAAGCGAACCAAAATATCGCCTTTGACTGAAAGGCTTCAATCATTTCTTCATCCTCTGGCTGAGTTATCGCGCAGGACTTTCTGATTTTGAGTTCGGCGATAAAACAGCTTCGCGCTATGCGCTGGTTTCCTCGGACCGTTACCGTTCCCGTTGGGCCTGGGAACTTCAGGCATTGGTGGTAGGTGGACGGGATGGCCTCCATCGCATGGATCCATGGAGTTCCCATGATGGCGTTGTAGATGGCCGGAGTGTCGATGACGTCGAACTTGACCAGCTTGGTCACTCCTCCGATGTGCACTGGGAGTTTGACGGTCCCTAGTGACATAGTTGTTTCGTCGTTGAACGCGGTCAAAGGCTTTCGATTCTGCTTAATCGTGTAGTCCTTCAACTCCATTCGCTGTAGAGTGCTGTAGAAAATGAGATCGACCGAACTACCGGTGTCGATCATAACCTTGGCTACTTCGCAGTCTGCGATGAGTAGCTCCAAGACCAAAGGGTCGTTGTGAGGGAAGGCGACGCTGGTCGTGTCGCGTTCGGTGAAGGTTATTTCTTTCGCCGCGTTTGCCGGTACATCGGCTGTGGGTGCCCATTTGACCGCGGCTACAGCTCCGCGTTCGGCCCTCTTGATTGATCGGATTGAATCGTTGCAGTCAACGAGGCCTCCCATGATCATTCCGATCTTTTTGCGAGCGACTTTGGGCGGGCCAGGGAGTTCTTCCCGTTCTCTTTTGTCAGACGAGTCCTGGTTTCGCGTCTGATTTCGTTCGGCTTGCCCGTTTGCCGCTGGTTGGGTTCGGTTGTACGTGTATGCGGCTTTTATCTCTTCCGCCGTTGGCAATTTGACCTGTCCGGCCATGTATTCGCGCATCAGCAGGCTCCTCAGATGCCTGCACTCTTCGTTAGAGTGGCCGTCTTGACCGTGGAAGCTGCAATGTTTGGACGCATCGTGTCTTCCTTGCTGGTCATTGTTTTGTTGGCTCGATGAACCTCTCGTTCGGGTTGTCACCCTGCGGCCTCGTTGCGATATCCTCCCGAACTACTCCTCTCTTGGTAGTTCCCTCTCGTTCGGATATCCCGAACCGTTCCCCGTCCGGTTATACTCGGGACGGTTGACGTTGTAAACCGTCCGTTCCTCGACATCCTCGATTGAGTGGACTCGGGGTGTCGGCTTTTGTATTCCGCGTCATAGTCTTTGTCGCGGTTCCCGGTGTTCCTCTTGTTTCTCCTTTTCTTTTGGGACGGTTTTCGCCGTTCGTTTTTTCTTAAAACTGGCAATGTCTTCCTCCAGTTTGATATACGCCGTCGCCTTATGCAACGCGTCTTCCAAAGTCTTCGGCAGATTCGTCGTGAGTTCGCGGAAGAATTGGGATTCGGTCCAAACTCCATTGCGCAGTGCTTCGATGGCGACATCATCAGGCACTTTTATTTTGGAGACGACCTCCTTGAATCTTTCGACGTACAGCCGAAGCGATTCTCCTTCCGCCTGCGTCATCTTCCACAGGTCGGCGATGGACAACTCCTTGTGGATGTACATGGAGTAGTGTTTGAGGAAGACGGTTTGGAGCTCGTGAAAGTTCCCGATGGAGTTCGGCATGAGCCTCGTTGAACCATCGTTGTGCTCCTCCTGTCAGGTTTTCGACGAAGAGCTGACAGTAACTGGCGTCTCTCAGTTCGAGTGCGAACTGTGCCCTTCCCATCGATATGGTGAATGAGGTAACGTGTTGCACGGGATCCTTCGTTCCGTCGTACTTCGGGATAGTGATTTTCCCGGGATGCGGAATACGGAAACGCGTGATGTCCGATGTGAAGGGGACATTTTGTGCTTCTCTTAGGACGCGGCCGATCTCTGGTGCCGCGCTTGTCGCTTCGTGGACTCGAGAGTTCATCTCGGCCAGCTCTTGGCGCATTCTTTCCAGCTCGTAATCCCTCCCGGTTTGGGCGAATGTTGGTGCGTCTTGGAAGAGATGGTTGTTCGCGGCAACCTGGGGGTTGACGAACTGCGGGGTTCGCTGATGAGTGTTAGGTCCGGCAGTTTGGTGGGCGAACTGCGGGGTGTTGTAGATTGACATCGGGTCGTGAGTCCCGTACAGATGTCCTGTCAGCGGGCTGAGAACCTGATGGTTCTGATTTTGCTGTGTCGCGAATTGAGTCGCGTCTGTTGAGGGTCCTCCGAACAAATTTCTCTGAATGTTTGGCGAGAAGTTGGCAACTGGTCTTGGGTTTTGAGATCTTTCGCTCGAAAGCGCCTCGAACCGTTCGTTTGTGGACCTGGTGAGGGTGTCCACCTTGTCCATTAGGCCGATGAGGAGTTCGGCGATTTCTGATCGGCCGTCTTGGCTGTTGCGACTGGCTTCGGCAACCAATGTCGGCTCAGCACTCGGTATGGCTATGGTGACTCTTGGTTCGCGGGTTGGTTCGACAAGAGTTGTAAGAACCGCCGTCGGCGTGTGGAGCTCTAATTCTGCGACTATTGGTGTGTGATCGACTGGGATCGCCGATGTCTGTGCTTCGGCTAGTGCAGCTTGTAGGACGATTGGTCTGTGTGAAGCGTTCTCTGTTTGGTTTGTCATTGTAGCTGGAAATGTTGATGTTCTTCTCGACTTCGGGCTGTTCGTGAATTATCGTAAGCGTGAGAGTTTTTCCTGAAGTGTCCCCTCAGACGGCGCCAAATGTTAAAACAGGGTTCGGGTAGGATACCGAACTGAGATGATTGTTATAGAAGTGGGGTCGGAAAACTCGTTAGGTGATAATGGAGACGAACAGATAATGCCGAAGTCAAAGTAAAGATAAATGCCGAAGTGAAAGTATAAAGTGCCGAACAGAAAATATGATTAAGAACTCGGAGTTCGTTTGTTTATTGATTGAATGATTGTTTGATACAATGTTGAAGTGTATATTTCTAGCTGTTTCTCTCTGTAGATTCTCTCTCCAAAATTCGGATCCTTTGCTTATGAGCCGGAACCCTCTATTTATAGTGAGGACTTTCGATCTTTGGCGGGGTTTTGCTCCTTGGCGGGATCTCTTCGGCGCATGCCCGACATACGGAAAGCTGTTTTGTCGAACACGGCTTTGCATTTAATGCGGGTGTCGAGCATGCTCCTGCATTTAATGCCCGTTCGGCTGACTTCTGCATCTCGCAGGTCCGTACTGACACCTCTGTCGATTGTACCGCATCGCCGTACCGACGTCACCTGTGTCAGTCCTGGCAGGTCCGTACCGATGTCACTGTGTCGCGCATGCTTCCTTCAAATGGGCCTTGACTTCGGAGGACCTTGTCTTCGGTGGGCCTTATCTTTGGTGGGCCTTGACTTCGGTGGGCCGAACCGGGCCCACTGGACTCTTATGGTAACTTCTGGAATGGGCCAGGCCTGAGTGGGCTTAGGCCCACCCTTAACACTCCCCCAGTTCGGCTTTTTAGGAGAGGCGAACTAAAAGAGATTGGCTTTGGCGCATTTGGGGAGTCACCATCGGCATTTGACTGATTTGGGGAGTGTCACGTCATAAAGGCGCACTGTTTTTTGCCGAATTGATGAATGCCATGTCATCAAAACCGTGAAGTTATTTAAAGTTTTCGGCGGCGCATTGGGGGCGTGCACTGTTCCTTGGCGAATCGCTGGATACCACGTCATCGTAATGATGAGTTTCCGTCACTTCGTATTCCGGAGTCGTGTCGTCGAAGCTGCGCCCCTTTTTTGGCGAATAATGAGTTGCCACGTCACTGTAATGATGAAAGTTCATTTCACGCCCTTCGATGGCGCCTCTTCGTTTTTCCAAGTTTTTCTATAAAAGACTCCCCTCTGACTTCACTTCTTCATTTTATTCTCGCGCAAAACTTCAGGTACTTTCTCTCTCTAGCTTTCCTCTCCCTTCTCTCTAGAAATTTCGTTCTGTTAGTTTTCTTCGGCATGTCTTCTCCTCCCAATTCAAGTTCGACTCCTTCAAGATCGGCTTCTGGGCCGAATCGAAAATAGGCGAGACGATCAGCGAGGCCTGACGCGAGGCCTTTTCAGGATAATTCTAGGTTATCTCCGAACGTGGGTTCGGCTACTGACCGTGCGAGCGATCCGGAGGTTCGCCCTAACACCAGCGCATCTGCTTCGGTGCCGGGGCCTTCTACTGAATCGAGGAGGGTCAAAGTGTCGGCGAAAAGTGTTCTGATCCCTACTTCGGCGTCTGGACCTACTGCTAAGCCGAAGAAGAAGATAAAGAAAATAGTTCATGTTTTCGAGCCCTCCAAGAGTAAACTCTCCGGCACTCTTGGCAGGATTTAGGCTCCTCCTGGAGCTAGCGAGCCGTTGGAGTTGCTTGTGCCGGAGCCGAATCAGAGACCTTGGGATTGTCCTCCCGGGTACATTTGTTTATACGAACAGATGTTTACCTCGGGGGGATTGTGGTTTCCTCTTCCTCGGCTTCTCGTGGATTACGTCGAGGAGCGGAGGATTGCCCTAGCTCAGCTGACCGCTCCCTGCGTTCGGAATCTTGTGGCTGCGATGGTGGTGTCGAAAGAGTTAGGGATCGAGATGACCCTTCGGCTCTTCAACATGATTACGCGGGTCAGTATGAATCACTCGCTTCCTGGCACATGGTCGATCTGCTGGAGACCCGGATTTAGGCTGACGTCGGACACGTCAGTCAAATTTGCTAAATGGTGGGACAAGTACTTCTTCGTCCGTGTCAACTCGGCATATGTTTTAGACGTCGATAGGGTGTACCAAACCAAATGGTCGCCTTGCGTTGGTAGGTTCTTCCGATTTTTTCTTCTATCTTTGATTCTCTAACTGATTTTCTCTTTGCTCTTTTCAGCTCTCTTTCCGTCGTTCTATCCTTTCCCTCCGGAGTACGAGCCATTCAAGAAAGCGTTTCGGAGCCGAACGGAAGTGTTGTGGACCGAGATACTTCGGCAACAAAAAGTTTACTTTGCGTCGTTAGGCGGTTAGTTCGGCTATACTGACTTATTTCTTCTTCGGCTACCTTCTCGTCATGATTTATATATATATATATATATATTTTTTTTTTTTTAACTCGGAGTTTGTTTCCTTCTCTCAGGCTCCTACAAACTCAAACCTCAGAAGTAAGAAGACGTGGACGTTATGCTGACCCTTGACGACTTCCCGGGGGTTTTTGATGACGAGCTCAATGAGGAGTGTCGCGTCAAAGAGGAAGAAGAGGGAAAAAGTGACTCTGAGTTGGGTTCGGCTTCGACACGAACCGATCTGCCACCAATGCCGGAGGGTTCGCCTCGTGTGGCGAACGAGCCGCCTCTTCCATCGGGTACTTCTCCCGCGGCAATTATTCCGCCTCCGCCAGCGGATGATTCTTTCTTGCCCGTTCGGGCCTCGCATTCTTCGCTGCCCAAGGTCGGGGTTAAAAGGGGTCGTGAAATGCCCGGAGAGGGTTCGACAGAGTTTCCTCATGCCACAAGGCTTCTCACCGAAGCTGAGTCGACCGAGGATCGGGCGAATGTTGCGTCCGACAGTCAGACTGTTCCTGACGAAGAGAGAGATGAGGACCAAGCTGCTGGGCTTGGGTCCGAGGGAGTGGATCGGTCTGCAAAGAATGCCGATCCTTCCAGTCCTCTCGGAGAGGAAACTGATCCTCCGTTGGTCGGCGGGGATGGTTTTGCCCACGCACTCGAAGAAGGCAATGAGCACGGCTTCTACTTCGCCTACAATGGCGCGGTCCCCTTCTTTAACCACAAGGGGGCGAGTGCAGGTTTCCAGCGGGCCGTTTACGAGGCTTATCACGGCGAAGGGGGTCCTTCCGAGCTGGTGCTTGCCGAAGAGATAGCTCAGCTGGCGAGACTGGAGCAGAGGGTAGGTTCAATTTCTTCGTTACTCATAACGCATTTGATGTTTGCCTTGGTCTGAACTGTGTGCTTTCTCAGGTTGCCTTTAAGAGGACCCATCTTAGTTTCACCTACGAAACTCTTCTGGCCAAGGAGAAGGAGCTGGCCGAAGATCGTCTTCATGCCGTGGAGAAGGAGAAGGACGCGGCCTTGTCTAAGGTAAAGGAGCTTGAGGTCGGCCTGACTTCGGCGAAGCGGTCGAAGAAGCTAAAGCAAAGGCTCGAGAAGGCGGATTCTGAGAATGCCGACCTCAAAAAACGGCTTCAGGAGTTGGAGGATGAGAAAGGCGATCTTCAGAAAGCGCTCGAGGCCGAGGTCGAGTCATCGAAAGCTCGCGACCTGGTCCTTCAGTCGTCTCGCCAGGGAGAGGCGAACGCCAGGGAGCTTGCCGAGCTGAGGGCAGACTATGATCAGCTCTCTGAAGTCGGTGTCGTGGAGTTAAAGCTCTTTCGTGAGCGCCTCCTTATGGCGAAAGAGCGATATAACGATCTATGCACGGCTTCGGAGACTCGTCTTGGCAAGCTGAAGGCCTATCTCGACGAACGGGAGTTTGTGAAAGAGAATTACCTTCTGTTCAACCAGATGAAGGGGGTCTTTGGCACCATGGAAAAGTTGAAGACTCTGTTCGCGATTGACACGCCTCCCATCTTTGAGCGTCGATGTCGCGAGAAAGAGGCGAGGCTCGAAAACTGGTTGGGGGATAGGCCGCAGCTTTCCTATGAGGCCTCTGACTTCGAGCTTCCTGTCGAGCTCGAGATCGACTCTCTCCTAGCGTTCTTGGGGGAGCTCGAGATCGACTCTCTCCAAACGGAAGACGATGCCGACAAGACGCAAGGTGGGGCGGACGAGGACCGGGACGAAGATGAGGTGGCTGAAGACGAGGTTGCGGAAGATGCCACCTTAGCTGAAGAGGGTGAGGCGGTGAGGCGGGATGAATAAGGCTGGGGATTTTGCCTTTGTAATTTTACCTGTCTTTTTGGCCGATCGTTGTGATCGGTCTTCTTTTGTTGTTTGTTTTTTTTTGTAACTTTTTTTTTGGGTCGATTGTTGGGATCGGCCTTGTTGTTTCCTCCATTAATAAATCTTTTCCCCTCTTTTTCGGTTCGTCCGTCTTTCTTCGTTCGTACACCGATTCTTCTCTCGTTTCAGTTTTCGTCCCATGACCGGCTTTTCTTCTTGAACTTGGTATAAAAAGTTCTTTTGTTGGTTCGTCTTTTATACTTCTTTGTATGCCGAACTCGTTTTATTTCTTGCATATTCTTCTTTCATAGTTCGCAAATGATACGAACCGTTTTTCGAGATTGCGAGGTACTCGGCTTTTGTGGTTTCGGATTGGGCCACTGCAAGTGTTGAACATGAGTTCGTAGATATCTTCCTTGCAAAATAGTGGGTGATCAGTCCACTGCACTTTAAGATAGTGGCTAATTAGTTTGCGGAATAGACCGGTTTAAAGATAGAGCGCGGAGCCCGTTTAGTATAAGCGGAGAGTTTGTGTGACCGAACTCGGAGTTCGTTTTTGTCTGAGTACTGAGCTCGTGTTTCCTGAGTTCGGGACTCGTATTAAGGAAAAATTATATTTTTTTTTTATTATAGCTGCGCCTTTAGAAAGGCTGCCTACGTACCCAATAAGGTATCAAGCCATTTGTAGTTCGGTTTACAATATAGTAGATAGTACTTTTTTTTTTGTTGCCTTCGGCGTTGATAGTCTTCGGATTTTGGTTTTTGTTGCCTTCCGCGTTGTTTCTTCTAGTGGTAGAACCTTTTGAGGTGCATCGCGTTCCAGGACCTTGGGATCTATTTGCCACACATTTCCATGAGTTCGAAGACGCCAGGCCGAATGACCTTTGAGATGAGGTATGGAACTTCCCACTTCGCTCCGAGTTTCGTGATCGGCCTTTCTGCTGTATTTTTGAACACTTTCCGAAGGACCAGATCGCCTTCTTCGAAATGTCTTCCCTTCACCTTTTTGTTGTAGTATCTTGCCGCCTGATGTTGGTAGTTCTGGATGCGGAGTAAGGCGTGATGTCGCTGCTCTTCGACATGATCCAGTTGATCGACGATCATCTGTTCGTTCGTCAAGGGGTACTGGGTCAGCATCATTCTGCGTATGCCGGGAACGTTGACTTCGGCAGGGGACATGACCTCCATTCCATGGGAGAGTGAGAAAGGTGTTCGTCATGTCGAACTGTGTGGACTTGTTCGGTGTTACCAGAGGACGCCTTCCAGTTAGTCGGCCCAAAATCCTTTCTTCTCTTCGAGTCGTTTTTTGATGTCGTCTATGATCGTCTTGTTCGTGGCTTCGGCTAGTCCGTTTCCCTGTGGATATCTTGGGGTTGATTTATTAAGCCGAATATTCCATCTTGCGCAGAACCCTTCGAATTTGGCCGAAGTGAACTGGGTTCCGTTATCGGTGACGATCTCGTACGGGAGTCCGTGGCGGCAGATGATGTACTTCCAGACGAAGTTCTGGACCTTTGTCGCGTCGATCTTTGCGTATGCCTTCGCTTCTACCCATTTTGTGAAGTAGTCGGTGACGATCAAGATGTACTTCCATTGTCTCGAAGATGGTAAGGGTCCGAAAATGTCCATGGCCCATCTCATGAAGGGATAAGGTGCGGTTGCCGAACTCAGAAGTTGTGTTGGGGCATTGATGAAATCACCGTGCCTTTGACACTTTTCGCATTTTTGGGCGAAGTCTGCGCAATCTTTCTGCATCGTCGGCCATTAGAAGCCTTGGTTTTTCACTTGAAGGACTAATGCACGTCCTCCGGAGTGATTGCCGGCTGCTCCTTCGTGTGATTCTCGCATTACTCGGTTGACTTCGTCGCCGGCGATGCAAAATAAGAGGGCTCCCGATGCACTCCAACGGAAGAGGCAGTCGTCGAGGAGGGTGTAGCGTGCCGCCCTGCATTTGAGTCTACGGCCTGCCCACTTTCCTTCGGGTACTTCACCGAGTAACAGGTATCGAACGATTTCTTGCTGCCAATCGCCTGGTCCTTCGAGGGTTTGAGGGCAGCGTTCTTCTCGCAGTGGTGAGTCCGGTGGGTGAAGATCTTCTCCGAACTCGTCTGTTTCCTCGACGTCTCTGTTTATTACGCATACACCTTTCGGGAGGGCTATGCTTGGGCTCTCGATGCACTCTATGGGGATCGTCCTCCGCAGTGTTGGGTCCGAAGTCGAAGCTAAAGCTGCGAGTGCATCCGTCGATGTGTTTTCTGCCCTCGGTATTTTGGTGATGGTGAAGTGCTTAAGCTTTTTGGCAAGTTCTTTGACGACTTGGAGGTATGCCTCCATTCTTTCGTTTTGGCGTCGAACTCGCCGCTAAACTGGCTAGTGACGAGCTGTGAGTCGCAGAATGCGTCGAGTTCCTTTGCTCCGAGTTCAATCGCAAGGCGCATACCGGCTATCATCGCTTCGTATTCTGCCTCGTTGTTGGAGGCCTTGAAGCCCAGCCTGAACGATTGTTCGAGAACTTCGTCTGTTGGCGATTTTAGCGTGATGCCGATGCCGGATCTGTGTTGGCTAGACGACCCGTCGGCATGAAGTGTCCAAGTGTTCTTCTCCGATGCCGTCGTCATTTCTGGTGGGAGTTCGATCAGGAAGTCGGCCAGGACTTGCGATTTTGCGCTGGTTCTCGTCTTGTATTCGATGTCGTACTCGCTGAGTTCGACTGCCCATTTGGCGATACGACCGGACTGCGTTGGACTATGCAGGATAGTTCGTAGCGGCTGATTCGTGAGGATGACGATGGAGTGAGATTGAAAGTACGGTCGGAGCTTTCTCGCCGAACTGACGACCGCTAGGGCTAGCTTTTCTAAGGTCGGATACCTGCTTTCCGCACCGTCAAGAGCTTTGCTTGTATAGAAGATAGGCCGCTGATCGCCTCGATCTTCTTTTACCAGCACGCTGCTTACTGCCGAAGTCGATATGGCGATGTAGAGGTACAAGGTCTCTTGATCGACTGGCTTGGCAAGGATCGGCGATGTAGAGAGGTATTCCTTGAGCTGTGTGAATGCCTCTTCGCATTTTTCGTCCCATTCGAAGCGTTTGTTACCCTTAAGCAGCTGGTAGAAAGGTAAGCATTTGTCCGAAGACCGCGATATGAACCGATTGAGTGCAGCAATTCGTCCTGTCAGTCTTTGGACTTCCCTGGTCGTTCGAGGTGAGGGAAGGTCCCTTATGGCTGCGATCTGCTTCGGGTTTGCTTCGATGCCCCGTTAAGTGACGATGTACCCAAGAAATTCGCCTGAAGTTACGCCGAACGTGCACTTTGTTGGGTTTACCTTCATCCCATACTGATTGAGTGTTGCGAAGCAGGTGGCGAGGTGATCGACGTGATCTTTGGCGGCTAGTGACTTGACGAGCATGTCGTCGATGTATACCTCCATTGTTTCGCCCAGTTGGTCGGCGAACATGCGGTTCACCAGTCGTTGGTACGTTGCCCCTGCGTTTTTTAGGCCGAACGGCATGACCTTATAGCACTAAGTACCCCGTTCGGTGATGAACGATGTCTTTTCCCTATCTTCAGCGTGCATCATGATCTGATTGTAGCCTGAGAAGGCATCCATGAAGGATAGAAGTTCGTTCCCTGCCGTTGCCTCGACGATTCGATCGATGTGAGGCAATGGGTAGCTGTCCTTCGGACAGGCTTTGTTGAGGTCGGTGAAGTCGACGCAAACTCTCCACTTGTCGTTCTTCTTTTTCACGACCACGGGGTTGGCCAACCAGTTCGGGTATCTCACTTCGTCGATTGACCCAGTATTTACGAGTCGTTCTACCTCGTCGTTTACTGCTTGGGCGCGTTCTGGTCCCAACTTTCTTCTCTTCTGTTTGATCGTCTTGAAAGTTGGGTCCACGTTGAGTTCGTGGCAGGTGATGTTCGGGTCAATGTCTGGCATGTCTTCTGTGCACCATGCGAACATCTTGTAGTTCTCTTTCAAGAACTCGATTAGCTTGTCCTGCAACGTTGGCTCGAGATTAGCTCTGATGCCAACGCATCGCGTGATATCGCTTAAGTCGATGTTGAATTGCAATATCTTATCCAACTTTGGGGCCTCTTCGTTCGTTGTTTCTTCATACTGCGTCGCCGAAGTGGATGTGGAGGGATCGGATGGCGCGAGGTTTACCTTTGACTGAAAAGCTTCGGCCATCTCTTCTTCATCGGGCTGAGTTATCGCGCAAGACTTTCTGATTTTGAGTTCGGCGATAAAGCAGCTTTGTGCTATGCGCTGATTCCCTCGAACCGTTACCGTTCCCGTTGGGCTCGGGAGATTTAGGCATTGATGGTAGGTTGATGGGATGACCTCCATCGCATGGATCCACGGAGTTCCCATGATGGCGTTATAGATAGCCGGAGTGTCGATGACGTCGAACTTGACCAACTTGGTCACTCCCCCGATGTGTTCTGGGAGTTTGATGGTCCCTAGTGACATGGTCGTTTCACCGTTGAACGCGGTCAAGAGATTTCGATTTTGCTTGATCGTGTAGTCCTTCAACTCCATCCTTTGTAGGGTGCTGTAGAAGATGAGATCGACCGAACTGCCGTTGTCGATCATCACCTTGGCTACTTCGCAGTCTGCGATGAGTAGCTCTAGGACCAGGGGGTCGTTGTGAGGGAAGGCGACGCTGGCGACGTCGCGTTCGGTGAAGGTAATTTCCTTGGTCGGCCTCGCGTGTTCTGAGGCATCTGCTACGGGTGCCCATTTGACTGCGGCCACAGCTCCGCGTTGGGCCCTTTTGATTGACCGGATCGAGTCGTTGCAATCAACGAGACCTCCCATGATCATGCCGATCTTCTTGCGGGCAACTTTGGGCGGGCCTGGGAATTCTTCCCGTTCTCTTTTGTCAGACGAATCTTGGTTCCTCGTCTGATTACGTTCGGTCTGAACGTTTGCCGCTGGTTGAGATTGGTTGTACGTGTATGCGGCTTTTATTTCTTCCGCCGTTGGTAATTTGACCTGTCCGACCATGTATTCGCGCATCAGCAGGCTTCTCAGATGCCTGCACTCTTCGTTAGAGTGGCCGTCTTGATCGTGGAAGCTACAATATTTGGTTGCGTCGTGTCTTCCCTGCTGGTCGTTGTTCTGGTAGCTCCCCGAGCCTCTTTTCGGGTTTTCACCCTGCGGCCGGTTGCGATATCCTCCCGAACTACTCCTTTCTTGGTAGTTCCCTCTGTTGGGATATCCTGAACCGTTTCCAGTTCGGTTATATTCGGGGCGGTTAATGTTATGAACCGCCTGTTCTTCGGCTTCCTCGACCGAATGGACTCTGGGGTGTCGATTTTTGTATTCTGCGTCGTAGTGTTGTCGCGGTTCCCGGTGCTCTTCTTGTTTTTCTTTTTCTTATGGGACGGTCTTTGTCGTCTGTTTTTTCTTAAAACTGGCTATGTCTTCCTCCAGTTTGATGTATGATGTTGCCTTATGCAACGCATCTTCCAAGGTCTTCGGCAAATTCGTCGTGAGTTCGCGAAGAACTGGGATTCGGTCCAGACTCTGTTGCGAAGTGCTTCGATGGCGACATCATCCGGCACTTTTATTTTGGAGGCAACCTCCTTGAATCTTTCGACATATAGCCGAAGTGATTCTCCTTCTGCTTGCGTCATCTTCCACAGGTCGGCGATTGACAGTTCTTTGTGGATGTACATCGAGTAATGTTTGAGGGAAACGGTTTGGAGCTCATGAAATTTCCTGATGGAGTTCGGCATGAGCCAGTTGAACCACCGTTGTGCTCCCCCCGTCAGGTTTTCGGCGAAAAGCTGACAGTAACCTGCGTCTCTCAACTCGGGTGCGAACTGCGCTCTTCCCATCGATATGGTGAACGATGTGACATGTTGTACGGGGTCTTTCGTTCCATCGTACTTCGGGATGGTGATTTTCCCGGGATGCGGAATACGGAACCTCGTGATGTCCGATGTGAAAGGGACATTTTGTGCTTCTCGCAAGACACGGCCGATCTCGGGTGCTGCGCTTGTGGCTTCGTGGACACGAGAGTTCATTTCAGCCAACTCTTGGCGCATTCTTTCCAGTTCGTAATCTCTTCCGGTTTGCGCGAAGGTAGATGCATCCTGGCCGAACTGAGGGAGATGATCGTTCGTGCCGAATTGGGGGTTGGCGAACCGCGGGGTTCGCTGATGTGTGCTTGGTCCGACAGCTTGGTGGGTGAACTGCGGGGAGTTGTAGATTGACGTCGGGTCGTGAGTTCCGTAAAGGCGTCCGGTCAATGGGCTAAAAGCCTTAGGATTCTGATTTCCCTGTGTCGCGAACTGAGTCGCGTCTGTCGAGGGTCCCCCGAACAGATTTCTCTGAATGTTCGGCGAGAAGTCGACGGCTGGTCTCGGGTTTCGGGATCTTTCGCCCGACAGTGCCTCAAATCGCTCGTTGGTGGACCTGGTCAGGGTGACCACCTTGTTCATCAGGCTGGTGAGGAGTTCGGCGATTTCCGATCGACCGTCTTGGTTGGGGCGGTTGACTTCGGCAACCGTTCTTGGGGTGTCGCTTGGTGTGTGGAGCTCTGATTCTGCGATTGTCGGGATCTGACCGACCGGGATTGCCGATGTCTGGGCTTCGGCGAGTGCTGCTTGTAGGACGATTGGTCTGTGTGAAACGTTTTCTGGTTGGTTTGTCATTGTAGCCGGAGATGTTGATCTTCTTGACTTCGGGCTGTTCGCGAATTATCGTAAGCGTGAGAGATTTTCCTGAATTGTCCCCACAGACGGCGCCAAATAAAATTATAATAAAATTTATTTAAAAATTTTCGTTGTAATATTACAATTTTAAAATAAATTATAACGCATTTTCTTCTAGTAGATTAATAATTAGTATCTTATTAACTTCTAGATGACAAGTTGAAGATTCTTTAACACAAAAATTTCATAATTAGATAGTGCTTAAATAAGTTTAAACTTCCCTTTATAAAGTGTTTAATCTTCCACTAATTCAAGCATAACTATATATATATATATATATATATATATATATATATATATATATTCTAATATTCTATAACCGTTTAACCAATCGATTTATCTGTATTAAAGCTTCTAGAAATTAGTCTTATACAATACTAATTGGACATTAGCTATTTTCTTATTTTACAACAACACAAACAACATGTGTTAGTCTTGTTTTGTCACATGCATTATAACGTAGGTAGGTGAATCACCTAATTTTATAACTTGGTAAGCTTATGTTTATCGTCCTATATATAGTTAAATTAATCATTGTTTCGATCAATATACTTTAAATAAAAATTTGGGACCAATAAGGTAACAAAGATTATAACTTTTTTTTGTCAAAGACAAAGATTATAACTTTTAAAAATATTTTTATAATAAAAGGAAAATTCTGTATTGATACACCAACTAATGGTTAACTGTCTAATAGTGATTTGGTGAAATAGATAGATGATTCGAGTTTGTGATTTAAAAAAAAACAAAAAAAAATAGTTCGCGATTTAAAATGAACAAACAAAATAGTTAGTGTATTATTATAGACAATCGAAAAATTGGTGTATTAAAAAATTAATAATAATTTAGTTGGTGTATTAATATGGAATTTTTCTTCTAATAAAATACTTGCGTAAAAAATACATGCATATGATGATGCCAAAGAAACAAAGAATATTGACATTATAAAAAACAAAGAATATATATATCGTATAAAAATCTTTAACAAAAAGAGAGTATATACGTAGTATGCTTTTTAGTAAGCAATATGGAGAATAATACTTTAACAAAAAAACAATTTATGGAGAATAATGATTACAAAAAAAATTACATATGTTATATACTCATTTCGCCTAAAATGTTAATATTTTCTTTACTATTCTAACAAGTGAAAGAAAAAAAATTTATACAAGTTTTGCCAAAAATCGGCTCAACAATAACAAAATTAAATTATATTCACTTAAAAACTGTCACGTCATCAACTTTGACCACATTTTTCTCATTACCAATGACGAAAAACAAATGTTGTCCTGGTTCAATGAATCCAAATCCCACCTGATTCTTCATCTTCGTTTTATTTATAAATCCCAAAACGAAAAATCAAAAACAAATCGTAAAATAACAAAAACCAAATCTCAATTCGAAAAATGGCTATTGGCAATTCCGAATTGGCGGGGACGACATCACGATTTGGGGACGGCGAGGGGACTTGTCGGGACGTTTTCCACGATTTTTGATTTTTTTTTGAATTATTATTTTGTTATTTTTATAATAAACAATAAAGAAAAAGAGATAAATTAATTAGGGTTTAAATTTAAGTAACCTTGATATAATACGACGTCGCTTCTTCTCCCAGCTTCTTCTTCTCTTCTTTTTCTTTTTTGTCTTCTCTTCTTTTTATTTTTTGTGTTCTCTTCTAGTATTTTCCCAATCTATGTGATTCTCTTCTTTAACAAGGCATGTATTTGATTTATGATTGTTGTATTTTGTTTTTGTTTATGTCTCTTGTTTTTGCTTATCTCTTGTTTATACTTTAGTCTCTTATTCTTTTTTTGTTTTGTTTTTATAGAACGTGATTGGTGATTTCCTTCTCTTGTTTTTGTTTTATAGAGCGTTATCGTGTATAATGGTTTCTCAAGAAGAAAGTGATGATGTTGAAATTGGTAGTGGTGGAGCTCCGTTATGGAGATATGTTACTAAAAATGAAAAAGATGCATCAAAAGGAGGAACTTGGAATTTTGAATGTAATATTTGTAAGGAAGTTAAAAAAGGTCTTATTCAAGAGTGATAGCGCATTTGCTTGGGATAGCGAATGTCGATCGTCGGGCAGAGGCAATTGTGGCGGATGTGGAGACAGCTGCTTCGCAGGTCACAAATGAGGCAGAGGCCACTCCTTCATCGCAGCGGATTAACAAGGCATATTTGGAAGTAAGTTTGATTTCTATTTTTAACTTAACTTTCTGTCTATGTATTTGTTATTTGGAAGTTAACTTATTCTATTGGCAGCGAGTGAAACCAAACCGAGGGCGTATTTACGGTTTGGGAAGCAAGCAGTTCGAGGTTTTCGAACCTTCTGAACCGGTAGCAGCTTCCCTCTCTCGGACTGTGGACATGGACATGAGGGTGGATCTCTCGAGTCAAACGTGCATGCCATTCTAGCCTCGCAGAGCCTAATGCTTGCGTCGCAGAAGGCAATACTCGATCATCTCGGGATCGATCCTTAACCAAACAATCCATATGCCACCCCTTCTCCTCATGCAGCTGCTTCAAACACCACACCTAACACCAGTCCAGAGTTTGCACCGAGTGTAAACCGTGAAGATCAGCTCGGTGACAATGATCAAGACCAAGGGCGTGAAGATCAACTTGGTGAGGAACAGAGCCATGAAGAAGAAGAGGAAGAAGGGCAAGGTGAAGGTGAGGACCAAACTGGTGGTTGATTTGTGTTTTAAAAAACTGAAAAATTTGCAATTTATGCTATTTTTGAACAATGTTTGTAATATATGCTATTTATGCTATTTTTCCTAAACCTGCTTCAGGTTTAATTTTAAAAAAATAGTTTCAATTTCAATTTTTTTTATATATATATTTTTTTTGGGAAAATTATGTAAAGTCACGGAAATTTTCGTGGCAACCGTGCAGAAAGCCACGAAAAAACCGTGGCTAGTCGTAGCAAAAATGCTACGGCTTGCAACAGAACATTTTGTGGCAAATAAGCCACGAAAGAGCAACAAATACATCCGTGGCTAATATCAGCCACGACCTTGTTACGAAAATAAATCGTGGCTGCAGCCACGGTTGCCACGGAACATTCTGTAGCAAGAATAGCCACAAATTTTTCCGTGGCTAAAATGGCCACGAATTGCCACCAATACTTCCGCGGCTAAAATGACCACGAATTGCCACCACTGCTTCCGTGGCTACAATAGTCACGACTTGCCACAAATAATTCCGTGGCAAACTAGCCGCGAATATATACGTGGCCACTTCGTGGCTATGACATCGGTGGCTAGTCGTGGCTTTCCGTGTCTAGGATAGCCACGGATATCCAACAACTACGACGCTATAGCCACGATTATTTTCGTGGCTAAGCGTGGCTGTGTGGGTAATAGCCACGGATATTCCCCTATAGCCACGAAATTTTCCGTGGCTATACCGACTAATTCTTGTAGTGCAAGGTGCTACTCTTGTCGGGCCAATTTGGGTTAATTCGTCCCACACTATTTTTCGGTTTTGTGTCACCGGGTATCCATAAACAAAGGATAAAAAGCTTGTTGATTTCTTACCATTGTCGTTGTGTCAATAATCCTATTGATGGCCGAAATTATTTGTAAATTAATATTGTTGTTGTATTAAAAGGCCAATCCTCCACGAGTTCCGTTCGGATCCACCGTGAACACTTTATCATATCCAAAATGACTTTGGAAATCTTTCAGAAAAATCACATTTTATTTTGTTTCCGAAAGAAACAGAATATCCGGTTTAAATTTGGTCCACAAATTTCGAAGCGTAGATATTGTCAACTTGACTCCTAGTCTTTTACAATTCCAGCTTAAAGTTTTCACGTTTTTGCTGGTGGTTCCGGGAGAGCCACCTTCCCTGATTTTTTAGAAGACATTATTTTTACCTTGAAATTCCTCATTTTTTCATATGGAGACAATCGAATTCTGGAAAGCCAGCAATGAACCAATTGTTAATTAACCAATCCGAATAATATTTCCCAGCCATAATTATACCAAAGATGTTGTTTATTCATAAAGTGGTCATCTCTTGCAATACTACTAACGTACCATATTTTACCCGGTTCTTTACCTCCTCGAGTCTTATTTTCCATCTCTGCCATTCTTCTTGCTCTCCCTTCTTCTTTTTCGATGTTGTAACTTGACAACACTACTGTGATATTCCTATTAGTAATGGGTGGTATTTGTGACCAGCCTTTCCTTTTCTCTAAGTTGACTCTCTTCTTTTCTTCTCCTAATCTCGTCAACATTCAAGTGTATATAACCCCAGTCTCATCACTTACTATAAGTTTAGAACTCACTTTTAGTCCTTGTAATTGTAATTCTTCCTGCTCTGCCATATAAATGTTTGAATCTCTACCTTTCACATGATACCTCTTTTTTATGCTCCATAGCAGTGGCGGTCCTGAGCACAAACGGGACAAGCACGTGCTTCGGGCCCAACTTTTAAAAAAAAAATAAGTATGAAAAACGGCCCATTTTTTTAAAAAAATGTAAAATCTGCCCATATTTTTCTCTTTAGAGTGCGGCCACGGCACTACAGTCCATAGTAAAATCGAGTTTCCCCCAAAATTATGTGACTTTTTCTCCAAGTAACCCAAGTGATGACCAACATATGGTAAGTAACACCATTGAGTATCCTTCATTTCGTTATTCCCACAACCCAAATTAGCAACATATTTGCCCCCTAAGTTTGCATACATATCAGCTCTTAACCAAAGTAGGACAAATAAATATGTTATAAAACCTCCCTGATTAATACACCAAGGTCCCTTAATAGGATAAAGATGTAATAAACTTGAAAAGAATCCATTAAAAATAAGGGACCAAATACCGTTAACCAAATAACATTCCGACACCACTAATAGACACAAATTTTCAGTAATACCCTTGATTTTGTCCCTTAATTTCACAACCTTATTGGCTCTCATCCAAACAAAGAAATATGTTGCAAAACTACACTATTTTAAACACCAACATCCATTGATATAAATAATATGTAGTCCTTTTAAATAAAATCCATAAAAAGGAAGGGCCCAACCCCTATAAACCACATAGCATCTCAACACCTTTAAAATCCAATGCTTTTCAAAAATACACTTATTACTATGTTCCCTAATATTTTCAACCCTACCACCTCTGTTTTTATTAGTTGTGTGTCGTGTAATATACCCACCATCCTTATTACGTCTTCCTTGTTTCTCCAAATTGTGATATTGTGTTAATGATATTTTTGAAAGGATACCATTAAACTCTAATAAACACCCCTTAAAACTCAATTTCATCCTCCATAGTGGTATTATCAACCCCAATTTTCCATCAGGACCCAATTGTTCTTTTAATACAAGAATAATGTTATTAGTATTTTTGATATACGCAAATTCAATATGATTGTAAACTAATATAACACTAATTGTTAAAAATGAACTTATAACAATTATAACTATTATAACAATTATAAAAAATGAAATTACAACAATTATAAAAAGAAAATTATCACAACTATAAAATTATTATAAAAATGAACTTATAACTATTATAACAGTTATAAAAAAATAATTAGCGGTTCACTTTTATATACGCAAACTCAATATGTTTATAATCCAATATAACACTAATTGTTTAAAAAATGAACTTATAACAATTATAACAATTATAAAAAATCAAATTACAAAAATTATAAAAAGAAAATTATATCAACCATAAAGTTATTATAAAAATGAACTTATAACAATTATAACAATTATAAAAAATATAATTAGCGGTTCGCTTTTATATACGCAAACTCAATATGTTTATAAACTAATATAACACTACTTTTATAAATGTTATAACTATTAGTAATTACTTATATTCCTTTTTTCTGCGCATATTGAAGTTCATACAATAATTATTATAACAATTATAAGATTTATAATGGTTATAATTAGGGGTGGGCATTCGGGTATTCGGGTCGGGTTCGGGTAGGAACCGATCGGGTCCGGGTATTTCGGGTAGGGGTATTTCGGGTAGGGGTATTTAGGACCCGTATGGGTACTTTGAGTTTTTCGGTTCGGGTTCGGGTCTTTCGGGTATGAGATATTTGGACCCGGAAAATACCCAAAAAATCGGGTATCCGTTCTGTTCGGGTATTTTTTCCATTATTTTCGGGTATTTTTCGGATATTTTCGGGTATTTTTCGGATATTTTCGGATATTTCGGATATTTTCGGGTATATTCGGATATATGGGTACCTATAAACATATGAAATATAATAAAGTTTCAGATATTCGGGTACCCGTTCGGGTATCGGGTCGGTTCGGGTATTACCCGATACCCACGGGTACCAACTTTGAAGTAACTTTCGGATAAATGTCTAATACCCGTACCCGAACCGAAAATTTCGGGTCGGTTCCGGTTCGGGTAATTTGCCCACCCCTAGTTATAATAGTAGACATATAATGGTTATTCGTGTCTATATTTTACAGCATATGGATGCAACATTGACGCTATTGAAAGCTATCGAAGAGCGTTAAAGATTTTTATAATTTATCTTTTTAATTACTTACTTTGATATGTCAATCTACATTAAAATCAACATATATAAAATTGCGTAGTTTGATATGTTACAATTATAATATAAAATCTATTATATAATAGCACAATACTCTCTCAATCTAAGGCATCCACATCATCAACATAAATAATTCAATTAAAAAATCATTTAATAAAACTCATTCAATATTTATAAAACTCATTCAATGTTAATAAACTAAAATAAAAAACATTCAATATAATATTTAACACTAATAAAAAAGATGTATATCAACTTTCTAAAATGAAAATATATAAATTTTTTTTATCTCTTATAGTAAATTTTTGGAATATATTACATATGTCCCATTATCTAAAATTTTCTATCTAACAACACAAAATTTAAAAGTTATAAATGATGTTTAACATTTATTCAAAACAATTAAAAATTAAGACTACATAATATTAGTGGTCATACTATAGTTAATAAATAAAAAATATCCATAGAAACTTGTGAAAATCAAATAAAATGGAACAAATCAAAAGACCTAAAACATTTAAAAAATAGGTGAGAGAGAGAATATTTTAAAAATAAAATAAATATAAATTTATAAAAGTTTAAATAACTATAATTTGGGATGAAAAAACTTCATATATACATACTTTCTAAATCTAAATGTTTGTACCAAATAAATATATGAAATAAACTTAAAAAAATTACGGAGAAAACAAAACCTCATGCAAAACAAACAATTACATATACAAATAATTCAATAACGTTATAGAGAATACAAAACAAATATGATCTAAATTAATTGACGAGTTAAAACAACATACATTTGAGAATAAACTAAAACATCCAAACAGAAGTTGTTCGTAAACAAAATCATTTTCATTAGTTTAAAATATAAAATAGATGGAAAATATCTAAAGTTAAACCATATATCTATTACAAAAATAATAAACTTCATAAAACAAACCAAAACACCCGTAAATTCAATGTAAAATTATTTAAAATTACTATAATAAATAGCGAATATTCCGCGCAACGCGCGGGTTTTTTCCTAGTAATAATAATAAGGCGACGAATTCTAGGTTCCAAGGTCACTAAAAAAAACCAAGGTCGAGGTCGTGGAGAAACATATAAGACTGCATGAAGGAATACCACAGAAGGACACGAAAGAGATAAACAACACGAAAACTACATTTTAAAAGAAACAATAATGAATAGTTTTGATTGAAATTGGTTAAAATGGTGATGAAATATATAAAACAGGTGGTATAAGTGTGTAAATCAATTGGGATTTAACCCGTGGTAGACCACTGGTCTATGTTTTTCTAATAGTTTCTTCACCCTGTTTGAATGAGCAAGCTTTTGCTGGTACTCGATTTTCATGAGCTCACCGGCCTAAAACCCAAATAAAACATAACATCATGTTAATAAGCTAATACACACTAAAGAGACTAGATCCAAGTTCACAAAAATAGAGACTAAACATGGCTGCAAGAATCTTAGCTAACATTAAACAAGCAACAAGCATGAAGATGGGTTTACCTTAACTTTGTCGTAAATTTTTTTCTCCCAAGCTAGCAATTTGTCAAGAACATTAGCATGAGTTTCGTTCTCTTCATCAACAACATTTGGTATTCCTCTAAACGATTTATTCCATGTAATCACAAGCATTACTCTAGCACAGTGATCAATATGTCCTACACAACAAACAACAACAACACATCACTCTTTGATCATCTTAGCTAAAACCAATCATCATCATCTTATATAGATTATAGATAGAAGAAACCAAAAATACCTCGGTTATCACCGAAATTAGAGTGGTAATGGAGTCTAGTGGCTTCAAGCATCTTAGAGACTTCATGAGCATTTTGAGAAGCTTTCAAGAAGCTATCATCAAGCTTAGTGAATACATTCTCTAGCTTCGTACCTAACTGTCTCTCTCCGCCGCTTATTTATCCGGTGACTTCCATCATTTTGCTCTTTCTTATCTCTCTCAAGTGAGAAGCTTCCTCCAAGTCCACACTTGCTTCTTCCTCTACTCTCTTCGGCTTTTTCTCCACCGGTAGTTTCCTTTCAACCACCGTCTCCTCCTCTTCCTCCTCCTCTTCTTCTTCCTCCTCTTATTCATCTTCTTCCTCTGTGGCTGGTGATTGTGGGCACAGGTTTTGATACCTGTGGTTGTGATAAGAAACAATCTAGAAAGGTTGTTGTTGTTGTGGTGGTGGATGATGATGCTGACGTGGCGGCTGAATTGACCTAGGATTCGCCGGAGGAGGTGGAGGTGCCTCTAGGTGATATCTATAGTCTTTCTACCTCGATTACTACCTCCACGGCTTCTCGATTTCCTAACCAAACGGCCACGATTCTCCAATTCGGAATCATTATCATTGTCATCTATTTTTCGATTATAGATTTATATTTCCGTTGAATTCGCTACTAGAAGGACCACCGGATCTAACGCATAGTAGCAGCTCGCTGAGGAGGAAGCGGCGGAAGAGGCGAAGGAGGTGGAAGAGTAGGCTGAGAGATCGTTGCGGCGGCGGAGGAGGAGGAAGAAGCAGCGGAGAGATTGAAAATCGCGGCGGCAGAGGAGAAGAAAAACGAGAAGAAGAAGAAAAATCAAACATAATGGTGTGTGAGGACAATATTGTCTTTTTGCCAAGTAGAAAGGTGTAGTTTTGTGAAGGTTTTAAATTAGGTGCAAAAGTGTAAAGGAGGTAAGAAATAGGGCACTTTTGTGAAATCCTCTTATTAATATTGTAGGTTTATCATAAAACTGAAATATTTATAATACTAGGGGCGAAGCCCCGCGCAAGCGCGGGGATGTATTTGCTTGCGTATAAAATAAGCATTTTTTTAAAAGGATCATAACCGATGTGAATTGCTTGCATGCGAAATGCATGCGTTATTGTATTGCGACGTGTCGGAATTAAGGATAATAGATCATGAGTTCTAAAATTTCGTTTGTGGTTATTTAGTACTTCTGTATGGAAGACATGTTTATGCTAAATCTAGCGCCCTTGCAAAATTGTGCGTAGAGTCAAACAGTTCATCTTTGGGTTCATTTGGATTTTTTTAGCGTGTTACCTAACGGGGCAAACGAAACCGTTACTTTATTTATTCCATTTATTCAGAAACTAAGCTCTCTAAAATAGATATGTTTTTTTTTATTATTAAAAAGATAGGAAGTGTTAAAAGCACGGGTACAAATGTTTAAGTTTTCTTCGTCGTCAAGCTTCTTCCTCAACCAGGTTCTGGGGCAGATCTGGCCCGTGGTCGTGCCTGACCACTTCGCTAATCCCAACCACGGTAAAGGGACTGGTATGTGTAGTGGAACCGTTTGTTTGCAGCACATGGAAAACAAAATCACATCCACGCAGTTGGTCGATGACAGGAGGGAGCATATCGGCATCAACGTGACGCTCCTGCGACAACCGATATATTTTATAAATTTGAACAACTTTAATAGAATTTTGAAAGTTGCATTAGCACTTTAGGAATACCACCTGATTGAGCAAGGTAATTGCCTTATGTTTAGTGAGACTGACCATGTCTTTGTCACCCACCACAAAGACAGCGTAGTTGTGACCATCATCTACCAGCAACTCAACCTTGTACCTATAAGTTGGTGTTATCGAGTGTAAAAGAAAAGTGTAGATTTCGCATTCTACTATTATTAAACAGCCTCGACCTTTACCTAACAACACAGATGCGCATGTGCGGACTTGTTTGGGTGCACTCCTTCTTAGCTGCAGAGCACGGGAGCGGTTGCTCACACTCGCCACAGCAAACGGCAAACCAGCCATTGTTGTGAATGATATCAACGATCCGAGCTTTGCAGCTCAACAGTGGTTCCTGTAAATGGAGTGAATCAGTTATGAACACGATGAGTTTCTTCCAACAAAAGGTTAGGTTTGATATGTTGTGCTAGGCCTGTTACTGACTTTGAATTCCGTGTTGGAGAGGAATGTGTTGAGATCACCTATGGCACATATTTGAGACGCGTTCACCTTTGCTCCAACATTGAGTATTGACAGGGCATGCATTTGGTCATGGCCAAAGCTGCGAACATGAGTTCATGCAAGTTAGTAATCTGCTGATTTGGAAATTGTCACTTCCCACCAAGACTAATTTCGAAGACGTTACCTTGTTGTGAATTGTGTCATTGATGGGAATTGGTCACCATAATAAAACCTTGTACCAATGGTTGAGATGAGACACAACCTACCTGTGACACGTGAAGGGATTCAGTTTTTTTGATAAAATTATTGGAGGCCATGAACATTGAGACAAGAAACCTCCTATCCTATTTGGGTTGACACTTGTGAACAGGATTGCACAGTGCGGCTTGGCAGTGGAACTCAGAAGCCGCCTGAAAGCCGAGGCAACATGATCCAGTAAGGCTAACTCCAGGTCGACTTTCCTGCAATCAATGTATAACGACAACTTTCAATCGTAAGGTTATTAAGACGTTAAGAGAGCGCTAGATTTTTTTGATGCCGAACTCAGAAATTTGCAGACGGATAAGAACTGGTGCAAGCACGCCTGGGATATCGAGTCCATAACTTTTCACCGACTTAATGATACCAAACACATCTGCCATTGCATAACAAATTAAGTTTATGCAACTATTCTACGCACATGTCCAACAAATTAGATTATCCATTATAAATTCATTGTTCAGTGATTACTAACCAGGGAGCTCAAGGTTGGTGTTGGCAAGCATGTGTAGTTGATCGCAGGTGCGTACCATGAACTGTTGTGTTGGTATGACGTAGACGTTTTCCATCACAGGCTCAAGTATTGTCTGATCAAGGAAGCGGATAACATAAGGATGCTCCGATGTTTTGTACAGGGTTTGACATTTTTCAACCTCGAAATGGGCAAAGTTGTAGACTGTGTTCTCTTCCAACAGTGCTAAGAAGTTAGCTACCTGAGGAGCTGGGAGCAGGCCGGTAATCAATGAACCCTGAGTGCAGAAGATGAATGAAAGAATGTGAGCTACTTTCTCATATGGCAATCGAATAGAAATACAATTCAATATACCTTTATATCCACAAAAGTCAACGTAATCCCGTTGAAAGGGTTACAGCCGCTAAACGCCCCCGACATCCAAAACCTGAGTAAGCGAGCGCGGGTCTTTCGGGAGGTTGTGCCCAGTGTAAGAGTGTCAAAGGTCAACTGAAGTTTCGTTTCTCGTGCAGCTAACTGAAACCGGGAACCCATCGGTGTAAGAGATGCGTCTGCCTAATCGAGGGGAGAAAGAGTGGTGAGAATTTGTTGATGAATCCCAGCTCGATTTCGCGTGATTTATAGCGGCTGCCTTTCACCGGCGGTTTCATTAGCGTAGTAATGTAGAGAGTTATTGGGGATTTAATTTTAATTGGGTGGGTTTAAATGTGTGGTTCATTATCTTTTACACGGGGCATAACCGAAACTAAGAAGAGCAAGAGATGCATGCACACAGTGATGAACCAGACAATCGTTCATGACATCTAATAACAGAGCGGAGGAGCCGAGGAAGACGATAGGGCGCAGATTAGGTTTCGACATGCTACTAATAGGCCTCCATCCTCGTTAAATTTTATGGGGCCTTTTTTAAACAGCCTGGTTGATGATTTCTGTGGGACTTGTTTTTTAATGGGCCTCACCCCAAAACTATTTTAAAACGTGTGTTTCACCCGTTGTGGATATGGACTAATATTTTGTTTGTTTCAAATGTAGACAACGATTTTTCTTGAGAATTCTTTCTTAACACAATAGGTAGAAGAAAAAGAAAATACCACAAACAAATACCAAAATAATAAATCAGCATAAAAAAACCAAGATTTTTATAGTATGTTATTCTAATCAAGAGATTTTAACTTTCTGAATTTACCAATATTAGCTTAATCAATAAAGTTCGCTAATTTAACTTTTGGTAAATAAAACAGATACGCATACACTTGTAACTGAAAAAAAAATAGCGATGGAAGGTTAGATAAATTCGCAATATGAAATCACTAAGATCTTGAAAGTACAATTAGAATTTCGTAATACTAAATCACTAAACTAAATGTAACACTGCACCCTATCAAAAGTAAAAAGAGATAACCATAAACAGATACCAAAAATTCAATATTAAGCTAAGATTACGACCCATAAAATTTAATTTCCTTTTCGTACGGCCTGGACGCGACTCTTTGTTATTTATTATATATAATCGATCCTTGGTTTTGGGCTATAAGAACATCATGACCCAAAACTGCCACCATTTAAGGTATATAAAATTTTGTGGTTATATAATTAGTCGATGGTGAGGTATTACTAATCTCCAAATGAAAAAATTAAAGCTAATAGTGTTGTAACTCTTTGTAGCTTTAGTGGTATTTTTTTAAACTACTTTTTTTGATGTTTTTTGCGATATAAGAAAATTTTACTGATGTGTGTGCTCTAAAAAAAATTTAAACGGTATTTTTAATACAAAAACTTGGTTACTTTTTATGGGTGTATTATTCGGATTGTGTAATACTATAGATCATCAGAAGTTAGAAGAGGTATGCCCAAAATTTATTTTGTAAAGACCTTTTAGCACAAACCTTTTTTTAAAATTTGAACATCAAAAAATACGGTTGGGCCGTGCAGATAAAATTAGGCCTCATAAATCATAATGAATTTACCCAAAAAAATATTGGCTTGTCCACGAGAATTGGTGAGTTGGTTACTTTTTATGGGAATTAGTTTTTTTTTTGTGTAGTAATGAAAAAAAACACAGAAGATAATGGTGAGATTTAGTTCATCCACACGCGAAGGTAAGAAATTTTCAGCTGAAAAGCTACGGCATCGAGGACTCCTCATTCAGACCGCGATAGTGCGATTCACCAGAAACCCAACTCCGAGCTGCGTCGCACTTGCTGCTTAGGTTTCTGATTTTGGCCACGGTGGAAATCTTTCACCGGCGAAAATCAATCTGCCTCTGTTTGAAAAAAAGAGAAATTGTCCCGTCCAACGTCGTTAATCATTCTTTGCTAGTCAGGTATTTGAAGGATGCAATCTATATGGATTATATGAAGAAGAAACTGCAAAGGCTGACCTGTTAAATTCGACAATCCGTTGAATGCTTCAGAGTAAACAATGTTGTCTACCAACGGTACGAAGTCGTCATGCCGAGTCATGTTCAGTACTTTGAGTCCTCCAGGACTTGTTACTCTTGAAAGCGCGACGTATAACTGTCCATGTGTGAAGACCGGCTTCGGCAAGTATAACGCCACGCGATTCAATGTTTGCCCTTGGCTCTTGTTGATTGTCATGGCGTAACAAACCCGCACCGGGAACTGGCGTCTTCTAAGAGTGAATGGATGGTCCGACTCTGTCGGTGAGAGGACAATTTTTGGGATGAGGACTATTTTCGGCTCTCCCGAAGACGTTAACGTCTCAGCTTTAATAACCCTCTCACCCAAGTGTCGCACTATAAGCCGAGTACCATTGCACAAACCCTCTTCTTGATCTAGGTTACGAATCAGCATAATAGGGACACCTAACTTAAGGCAGATTCTATGTGCTGGAATCCCCGGATATTCTAAGGAATTAAGAAATTCCACAGGGTAAGATAGATCAAACTCCCCTGAATGTTTTTCATCTTCTGCGAATGTATCACAACTGTAATATTCATGTTCAGGGCTTGGTATCTTTGAAATCAAATAAGTGTTAATCTCATCAACGGTAATATTCCTGGGAGTTAATATAGCCGTTTCTTGGATTTTTTTCAGGTCTTGATAATCAAGAGCGAAGTCCGGAAACACCGAGTTGCATAGGATCTCTAGCGGTTCGGATGTCACGGGTAGGAGTAGCGACTCATTGATCAGAATGGGAACGTCTGCAGTATCCGAAACGGCCCGCAGTTCAGGTCCGCGCTCAGCCGTCCCGTCACCGACCTTTAAAATCCACTTAGAAAACTCTTTCTCCTCGGGGTGAACCCGCATATTTTGGGACAGAACCTTGACATCACAAACCTTCCAAAGGGGCGAATGATTTACAGCTGCGTTGACGGTTTCTTGTCGTGTTCCTTGCGGTATAACAGGGAGTATTTGGCGGAAGTCGCCGCCTAGAAGCACCGTCTTACCACCAAAAGGTTTATCCATTGCGCCTGGGTCAGACAATGACAAAATGTCTCTTAGAGTTCGATCCACAGCTTCAACTGCATGGCGGTGCGCCATTGGGACCTCATCCCAAATAATAAAGTCGGCCATGGCGAGGTAGTTGGCAAGGATGGTCCCATTCTTAACTTCACAGAAACTGTCCGGGAATACTTTCAGCGGGATCTTAAACCGGGAATGAGCAGTCCGTCCGCCAGGGAGAAGCAGTGCCGCAATGGCCGATGATGCAACAGGTATTATTTTTTTTCCAGCAGCTCGCAGCCCAGCTATTATAGTTTTGTATAGATATGTTTTCCCGGTACCGCCAGCGCCGTAAACAAAAAATACTTTACCCTGATTTCCCAGGACCGAACCCATAACATCGTCATATATATGCTTCTGGTCTTTGTTGAGCCGAGGAAAAAGGCGTTCATGGATCGCTAGCTCTTCAGTGATATCGCAAAGGTATTGTTTAGCTATGTGTTGGTTTTTCAAATCTTCCAAAACAGTTTGACTGGGCAATGGCATTCCTGTGAATTGAATGAGCGACGTTTCATGTTTATGTAGGAGACGCTCGATTTCGATGAGTGTGTAATTCTCTAGTTCTTGTGGTGTAAGTTCGAGCTTTGGAAACCGAAGTGTGCGCCTTTGCTGGTGCAACATATCCTCAGCCATAAACTTCCAGTTGCTTTGCCATAGACTGCAAGGATCGGACACGTGGCAGTAGATTAGAATTAAGACAAACATGCGGCGAAGACATTTTGGCATACAGAAACGCGCAGATTCAGATAATGTATCGTGCCACTCTTTATCACCGTCTAGCAATCCTCTAGCCAAGCAAGCAGCCTTGAAAGTGTTGTGCCTAGTACCGGCCCATGTATACAGATCATCGTAGCACGTTGGGCCCTTAACAAAGCTTAGTAAAAGACGCAGGTAATACTTGTCACCAGCATGCAGATGTATATTGACAAGCCTCCCAATGGTGCCTTTTTGCTTGCGTGGAGAGTAAACCTTGTTAGAACTATCCCAGACATACATGGTAAGCATTTCGATGTATTTGAGTTGCCTTGGTTCCTCGTATAATCTATTCATCTCAAACCATTCAGTCAACATTGTTCTCCCATGATTATAACGGGACTCAACGTTTTCTAAATTTTCATCCTCATTAAAAACCGTGATCTCTTCACCAGGTAAATGAATTGGGAACTTCTGGACGGCTGGAGAGTTGTGGTGCACATCAAATGAGAAAATTCTCCACATGGATTCACAGGCTGATAGGTAACGACCCTCCAGGTAGTCATTTATTTCATTTCTAGCATTGTTCGACCCGCCATCATGTTGGTGTTCTAGCTTCTTACCATCCTGGCTGATCACGAATGTAGCTCTATCCACTCCTTTTGTGATGTATTTGAATAGGTATTTAATTGCTGTTGATTTGTGGCACCACTCAACGTTAACATTGCGCCTTGTATTTTTTTAAAATCTGCAAGTTGTGAGGCACCACGTACGAATTGTCTAGGCTAATATGGCCTTTCTTCACAACCTGTGCAGATTGCCTACGTCGATAGAGGACGTAACCAGCATCGTTGAGCTGAGTGTATGGAACAAATCTGCGGGGAAACTTCTTGGTGCACACTCCATTTTCCATACAAGGAGAGGTAGGCCTGTCTTCCCCGCATGGACCATGCATCATGTGTTGCTCCACCAAATTGTAACCCTCGGGATCTGTTTCTCTGTCCGGCAGCTCAGCGGAGATAATTTTATCAACGTCTGCGCCACTTGGGTCTCTGTATTTGTCTCCTAGCCATAGTAGTATATGAGCATGAGGTAGACCTCTTTTCTGGAACTCAATAGTGTATACAACTGAAAAGCCAAAAAAATTTAGAGAATTTGAGATTATTCTGCGTTTAAAAAAATTTGAATGTACAGGTTATGAGCAACGAACATGCTATTGGCCGTGCAAAGAAAACGCCTTTAGCAAAGTCTGACAGTAGCTCGTCCAACATCATTTTGAAAACTCTGCATTCAAGGTCAGGCCTATCATTTGGCTCGTCCTTTCCATACATTTGGAGATGATCAGTGATGAACGAGATTTTACCCCGTTTAATCGAATGTCTCAATTGTAGTACTTGAGGTCAATCCGAATCAGGAGCAATTAAATTACTAGAGTTTGCAAGGAATCAATCTTAGTCTAAGTGAATTAGAGAATGGTTTGTTTTGAGTTTTGTAACTAAGTAACGAGAAACGAAAACGAAATTAAAGAGTTTTAAAGATTGAAATTAAAAAGCTAAACAACCAGGTCAGGGTACTTTAACGGGTTCATCAACTTTCAGGTTTTTCGATGTCTTTTATAAAAGTACTTTAAGGTTTTGAAAACGATTTTAGATCAATCCACTCTCGTGACAGAGATCCTTTTCCTAACAAGTAAACTAAAACAATATCTTGGATAGTTTAAATTTTAGAAAACATTAAAGTTCAAATCAATTCTAACCACTAAACTTATTAACACAGATCTCTCGGTTAAGCTAGGTTTAGTTCTAGGGTAATTGTTCAGGAATCCTCACAGACCTCTCGGTTGTGAAGTTTCTGGGTTCTATCAATTGATTGATCGAGGTCAATTAAAGCATTAAGATTGTTACACTAGATTAAAGATTTATTAGGTTTCAAGTTCTAGACATCGATCAACCCTAGAGTTGATTCACCCTTTTTCCCCCAACCTAATTGTCTATGGGAAACTACTCACTAAGCATATTGAAATTCAAAACAATTAAATTCAAAGAAAGCAATAACATAAACAAAAGCAAAGAGAATAAAGGTTCAAGAAAATCTTATTGATGAAGATCACAAAGGTCGCCAAGGCAAACACCAAGAATCTCCCAAGTCCAAAAGAAAGCAAAAACAACTCGATGAAAACTAAAAACAAAAGATAGCCTAAAAATCTAAACATAGAAAAACCCTAATATATTAAAAACCAAAGAAAATAAAGGAAACCAATTTGGTTTAGGAATTGGTTTTCCTTTTTACAACATAAAACCGATTTTCCTTATTAATTTCGCAGCCTGTATCGGTCATAGCAAACCGATACAGTCTGGCCGATATGCGCTTTCGGTAGCCTTCCTTCGGCTCAGTTTTCTTCGTATCGGCCAGGCTAAGCCGATACGACATGTCGATACAAGTGCTTCGTTTCCTTTTTCTCTGTACCGGCCACTCCAAACCGGTACAGTATGTCGATACGCATCTTCAGGTTCTCCTTCTCTTGTATCGGCCAGGTGTGACCGATATGACTGGTCGATACAAGTCTCGGCAAAAGAATTTCTTCTATATCGGCCATGGGAAACCGATACAACAAACCGATGCAAGTGTTTCCACTTCTTTTTTGCTTGAATTCTTCGTCTTTTGCCGTTTTAACGCTCCGAAACACGAAATACATGAAACAAACCAAAATGCAACCTATATGACACTAAATGCAGCCTAAATGAGTTAATTCTAATGCATAAACAAAGGTAAAATGTGTAAAATATGCAAGCTATCAACTCCCCCAAACTTATCCTTTGCTTGTCCTCAAGTAAGAGAATTTCGCATCAAAGTTTAGGAAGGTGTGGAGGCGGGGACCTCAAAACCAAAGCAACACGGAAGTGTAATGAACAAGTATCCTAAACATAGTACCCTCTCGCAACCGAACTAGTTCCACTTATTTCTATCTACCTTAACTCCGTCTAAATCCGCTGTTATTACCAAAAGTATGTGATCCACTTGTCTAGTCTAAACACCTTTCACATTCAATTAAAACACAATCAAGCATGAAACATGATTAAAAATTTCCAAGAGTTTTTCTATTTGTCTAGGTAAGAACGGGATTTCGAATCAAACGAGGAGGCTAACACTCGTGCATGTGGTTAGTTGTAGCGCGGTTTCTCTCGGGGAGTGAAAGGGTTAAGCAAAACCAGGAAAGACAAGAAGCAACCGATGCATACAAGTCCGGACATCCATCCCTACTCAAGACTATCCACTAACCCATCGTCTTTCTTTTAAACATTTAAACACCTAAACATCGAGTTTCTTTTCTTTTCTTAACAACCTTAGGGGGTTTTATTTTGGCTAAGTTTCTTTTTTTTTTCTTTTTATTTCTTAATCGAATTCTTTTTCTTTATTTTCTTTTCCTTTTCTTTTTTTTTTTCGATTTTTCTATATTTTTTTTTTTTTTTTTTTTTTTTTTTTTGGTTCACTTAGCCATTCTTTTACCCCCTAGGTGTTTTACAATTACTCGTGTTTATTTTCTTATTTTTCAAAATTCAAAGACGTGTCTCACCAAACCGTTATCCCTTTCTAATTCACTAGTCTAAGAAAAACTAGCCCAATGGATGTCCTTTCTTGTTGCTCCCTATACTTTCAAGTTTTTGCGAAACCAAACAATCACTAAATGAAAAGAATTCTCACAAGTGTTTGGGTTAAGATTTAGGGGGCGAGAGGGGAATCATCCTTAGAATAAGAATGACCGGATTGCGCTTAAAGTGTTTCGGTTTAGGAAGCCACAATCCGTAGAAATCACAAAGCCATAGAAATTCTCTTGAAAACTATCAATCATGCTAATTAAGAGTCAAGTTTAAGTTCAGATAATTTTTCGAAGGTGACTTAAAACTACCAAGCTTCATAACCATACAATTGGCTTTTTAAACATCAATGTCTAGAGTTGCGGTTTTAAGTTTTTCGGCGAGTTCTAATTCGTTTACGGAAGATACTACACCTAAGATACTGTTCAAAACACAAAGTGCGTCGCTTTACAAGGTTAACGTCATCATAGATCCCCTATGCATATGCTCTAAATGCCATGAACTAATCCTATATGCAGATTTTTTTTTTTTTTTTTTTTTTTTTTTTTTATGAATGCTAATATGCGAAAACTAATATGACTACTCCCCCAAACTTAAATCACACGGTCTCCGTGTGAAACAAGCATTGGAGAAGGTTCCTAAATGTATGTATGAATGACTCTAATATGAAAAACTAATGCGTATGCACATGGTTCGGGTGTTACCTCGGTAGTACTAACACGACGAGTCGACGTCGTCCGTATCGGTCTCGGCGGACCGATACTCTTGCCCGATATCGGTCCAGCAACCGATATAACAGGCCGATACCCCTTTCGAATTCGTTTTCCTACTTCGTTTTCACCGAAACCATCAAACACGACACAAACTCTAAGTAAATTATCATCTAAATGCAAACTAAAATTGTATATACAAGGATAGACATGGGACTTCCTCCCAAGTGAGCTTGTTTATAGTCTCTTAGCTTGACTTTACCCCCTTCTTTTTAGGCGACATTGGGGTTTGAAAGAGATGTCGAATCTCCTTCGGTGACAACTTTGTGGTCCGGGGGCGGCTTGAGTTTTACTCCTTTCACACCAAACTCGCCTCCATCTTTGTGTTTGCCTTTATCCGAGTCGCAGCGAGCACTCCTTGCTTCTTTCTTGAAAGCTTTCTTCAAAGATTTAACCTCGTTGATTAACTTTCTAATGACGCGGTTTTGAGACATGTTCCAATGCGCCTTTCTGAACTTCCTAGGAGGGGATTGGTGTTCCACTTTTGGAGCTTTGGGTTTGCTCCTTGCATCATCACTAGACTTACCATTGCTAGCATCTTTCTCCACTCCAATCACCAAAGCTTCACAAGGGACCATCTCCGTAGGCTTCTTGACTACATCGTTGATGTTGTACCGCTGAACAAGGTCCTTCCCAAGGTGCAAATCTATCTTACCAACCTTCACATCTATGACGGCTCCAGCGGTTGCCAAGAGAGGTCTTCCAAAGATGAGTGGATTATTAAGCTCTTTGTCTATCTCCAAGACGACAAAATCTGTTGGAATTAAAACGTCCCCCAACTTTACCGGGATATCTTCTAAGATTCCAACGGGTACCTTCACGGATCTATCGGCCAACACCAAGGAGATCTTAGTAGGTTGGAAAGAAGAAAGACCAAGTCGTTTAGCAACAGATAGAGGCATAACGTTGACACTAGCCCCTAGATCGCACAAGCACTTTTCAAAGATCAAAGGACCTAGAGTGCAAGGCAAAGTAAAACTCCCTGGATCACCAAGTTTCTTAGGAGAATGGCTCTTTTGAATTATCACGCTGCACTCTTGTGAAAGATTCACCGCGTCTTCCGAGTTTTTGAACTTGTTTTTGATGGTGTCTTTCAAAGATTTGGTGGAGTGAGGGACTTGCTTGAAAGCGTCAACAAGAGGCATGGGGGTTTGCACCTCGTTTATTTGCTTCTCGAGCTTAGCTCTAAAGTACTCCTTCAAGAGATGCATCTTGGCTCGACCCGGAAAAGGTAGCTTATCTTTATAAGGAGATGTCACATACACCAGCTTTTTCGGCTCGTCGGTTTTCTTCTTTTTCTCGGATATCTCCTCGGTATCGGCCATGTGTTTGGCCGATATTGGTGGTCGATATCGGTCAGCTGAAACCGATACGTCTGGCCGATGCGAGTGTCCTGTCTCCTTTTCGCTCGTATCGGCTTTGTCCTTGGCCGACACGGGTGGTCGATATCGGCCAGTTGTGGCCAATACGCCTGGCCGATACAGGTGTCTTGTATCTTTCTCATCACCGATTTCCTCCTTTGCCACTATCTCGGGGTTCTCGTCGTTAACAAGCGTGTCTTCCGGCTCAAACCGGTGGTCCACCCCCTCACCTTGTTTCGCATTGTCCTCAATGAGATCGCTTGAGAGCGTTTGTGTACCACTACGAAGTTCTATGGAGTTGACATACTCTCTAGGATTGACTTCAGGTTTACCCGGGAGTTGACCCATTGGTCGCTTAGAGGCCGAGGTAATTTGAGCCACTTGATTATCCAAGGCTTTCAAGTGAGTACTCAAGGTTTCAAACTTGGCGTTGAGATCATGGTAAGAGTTGTCAACCTTTGCCTGAATTTCTTTCTTGAACGTGCTGAACTCCATTTGACTTCGGGTTTGGCCGTCTAGAATCTGTTTTAGCATCTGAATGGTTTGATCACCTGGGGGAGCTGGTGATGCAACCACTCCTTGAGCAGCAGGAGGGTTGTTGTACCCTGGAGGACGATTAGGTGGTGGTCTCGGTATGTATCCGCCTTGGTTGTATTGAGGTTTACCTTGGTAACCTCCTTGTTGCGCATGGGGATAGACCTGGTCTTGGGGGTTGGCTACGTTGTTGTTTCGGTAGGAGAGGTTTGGGTGTTGAGAATAGTTGTTGAAACGCCCATCATTCTGATTTCCCATGTAGTTGATCTCCTCCTGATTTCCCTCGGTTGGGGGTAATTGTTCATCTCCGCTTCCAACGTAGTTAATCCCCACTTGGTTAGACATGAGTAACTTATCCAGCTTCTCATTCACCGCCTTTATCTCTCTGTTAAATTGCTCATCGTTCCCTGAGCTGCGGATGGTGCGATCATAATCCTCTCCGTAGTTGCTATCGCTAAGGGCGTAGTTCTCCACCAAAAGTTGTCCATCGGCTTCCGTCTTCCCAAGGAAATTTCCTTGGCTAGCTGAATCGAGAAGCATCCTGAACTTCGGTTTTAGGCCGCGATAGAACGTGCTTAGTAGGCTCTCTCCCGTGAAACCGTGGTGCGGACATCTCACCGTGTAGCCCTTGAATCGTTCCCAAGATTCGCTGAACGTTTCTTGGTCTTTTTGTGCGAAAGCTGAGATCTCGTTTCGCAGCTTTGATGTCCTCACCACCGAGAAGAACTTTGTGAGAAAGGCCGTCTTACACGCCTCCCAAGTCCGTATGGTGTCTTTCACAAGATTCTTCTGCCATATGTGTGCTTTGTCCCCGAGTGAGAAGGGGAACAAACGCAGCTTAAACATGTCCTCGTTGACACCATTGATCTTCACCGTGTCGCATAGCATGTCAAATTGGTGAAGATGATCAATGGGGTCTTCACTAGGCAGCCCATAGAACTTGTTGCTGGACACCATATTGATGAGACTAGACTTGATCTCAAAGTTGTTGTTGGCGATGGCTGGTGGTATGATGCCACTACGGTTGGTGATGTTTGATGGCACATCGGCGTCCCCGATCGCGCGTGCGGTGTTGTTTGCCATCTCCGTTTCCGAGTCTGAAGCGTCGAGTGCGGGTGGTTCGGAGTCGGAGTGGTGATCCAGTCTCTTTTCCTTAGAGATGGCTCGTTCGTGTGCTTTGATGTCGGCGTAGAAGAGCAAGCTATCACTTTGTCCGTGACTTCTTCTTTGCATACACCTGAGAGCACGAAAAACCACAAAAGAAAAGAAAAGATTAGTATCCGTTAACTAAAACTTAGTCCCAAGTAATTCCAAAACTCTAATATTTAATCGAGTTCCTGAATCGGCAACGGCGCCAATTTGATGAACGAGATTTTACCCCGTTTAATCGAATGTCTCAATTGTAGTACTTGAGGTCAATCCGAATCAGGAGCAATTAAATTACTAGAGTTTGCAAGGAATCAATCTTAGTCTAAGTGAATTAGAGAATGGTTTGTTTTGAGTTTTGTAACTAAGTAACGAGAAACGAAAACGAAATTAAAGAGTTTTAAAGATTGAAATTAAAAAGCTAAACAACCAGGTCAGGGTACTTTAACGGGTTCATCAACTTTCGGTTTTTCGATGTCTTTTATAAAAGTACTTTAAGGTTTTGAAAACGATTTTAGATCAATCCACTCTCGTGACGAGATCCTTTTCCTAACAAGTAAACTAAAACAATATCTTGGATAGTTTAAATTTTAGAAAACATTAAAGTTCAAATCAATCCTAACCACTAAACTTATTAACACAGATCTCTCGGTTAAGCTAGGTTTAGTTCTAGGGTAATTGTTCAGGAATCCTCACAGACCTCTCGGTTGTGAAGTTTCCTGGGTTCTATCAATTGATTGATCAGGTCAATTAAAGCATTAAGATTGTTACACTAGATTAAAGATTTATTAGGTTTCAAGTTCTAGACATCGATCAACCCTAGAGTTGATTCACCCTTTTTCCCCCAACCTAATTGTCTATGGGAAACTACTCACTAAGCATATTGAAATTCAAAACAATTAAATTCAAAGAAAGCAATAACATAAACAAAAGCAAAGAGAATAAAGGTTCAAGAAAATCTTATTGATGAAGATCACAAAGGTCGCCAAGGCAAACACCAAGAATCTCCCAAGTCCAAAAGAAAGCAAAAACAACTCGATGAAAACTAAAAACAAAAGATAGCCTAAAAATCTAAACATAGAAAAACCCTAATATATTAAAAACCAAAGAAAATAAAGGAAACCAATTTGGTTTAGGAATTGGTTTTCCTTTTTACAACATAAAACCGATTTTCCTTATTAATTTCGCAGCCTGTATCGGTCATAGCAAACCGATACGATCGGCCGATATGCGCTTTCGGTAGCCTTCCTTCGGCTCAGTTTTCTTCGTATCGGCCGGGCTAAGCCGATACGACATGTCGATACAAGTGCTTCGTTTCCTTTTTCTCTGTACCGGCCACTCCAAACCGGTACGTATGTCGATACGCATCTTCGGGTTCTCCTTCTCTTGTATCGGCCGGGTGTGACCGATATGACCGGTCGATACAAGTCTCGGCAAAAGAATTTCTTCTATATCGGCCATGGGAAACCGATACAACAAACCGATGCAAGTGTTTCCACTTCTTTTTTGCTTGAATTCTTCGTCTTTTGCCGTTTTAACGCTCCGAAACCTGAAATACATGAAACAAACCAAAATGCAACCTATATGACACTAAATGCAGCCTAAATGAGTTAATTCTAATGCATAAACAAAGGTAAAATGTGTAAAATATGCAAGCTATCAATCAGCTATTTGAACCCATTTGGGATTTGTTGTCATCGTAATGAACAATGTAGGATTCCCATACCACCGGCATATAGCCATTGCATCGTGGTATTTTTCTGCCATGTACCGCGGACTACCCGTATATGAGGAAGGTAGTACGACCCTCTTACCTATTGACTTTGCATTACTATCGCCTTTAATAACTGCGTCTTTAACATTGTTGTAGAGGTCTGCTCGAATTTTCTTTTGGTTGAACCTGAACCAGCGCAGTCTCTCCTGCTCGACAGAGGTGTAAGCATCAACGATATATTGGTGCAGCAACCGCTTGGAACTAATTATAGTCATCCCCTCACTTAATCTGGTCTGAATTTGGTACGCAAAATATTCTCTCTTAGTGATATATGACCTCTTCCGGGAGATCCCATCTACATTATTAACAGAGATATTTTCATGGAATCCTGCCTGGCCATATGGGAACAGCAAAGGGTATTGTAAGGTCATGTACAGAGGATGTAGGTCACTAATTTGTTGTAAACCAGCTGCTTTATGATGCACAATGACATCCCTCTCTCTGATTTCGTCAGACAAGTCACCAACGATTAAGCCCGCAATCTCGTCAGTCGTAGGCAGATCATATTGACGCCCACGCCTTGGCTGCGCAATAAGCCTAATGCTGAACTCAGGGCAGACTGCGTGTTCATGAAGATCCCTAGCTTTTCGAAAGATCTTTGCTAGGCAGTTGTGGGCATCAACGGTGTCTATCAGGCCTCGAACTATTTCTTCATCAAGCTCCCCAGCTTTCGTAGTCCTTTGTACACTTGAAATTCTGTTTTTAACCTCGTTCGCAGTATCGAAAATGTATAGCTGATTGAATTTCGGAGGATGCCCCGATTGAGGCAGCAATGCTCCTATCCTGTGGTAGGTTTGGCCGTGAATTCTGAAAGTAAACGGACCATTTGTATGCATTATTTTTGTATCGATCTGCGCCCCCATGGACGTGAAAGCTAGTATAGAATTGTAAGTCCTAATGTTTTGTTGATAGTGTGGTGATATTCGCAGCAATGTTTTCAGGTATTCGGGTGGCTGGGGTTCGGGCGGGAGTTTAACGCGGCCCTGCTGGCAGCAAATACTGAAGACTGGAGTTCTATCACGCCCCCTTGTCCCTTTCTTCTCCTGTGCCCATACGAGCGCACCACAGTATGTGCACTCCTGCAGCTCATTTTGTCGTCGCACTTGGATTCTAGACGTAATTGCGACCGTAATCGCAGCCGCACATGCAGCGACATGAGAAGCTAACACAGGTACGTTAAGAGCATGAATATTATTGTGTGAAAGTAGCTAATGCATATTAAAAAAATACAATGTAATCATTGAATAGTGTTTATTACATGTTATTGCCGACGCCTGTCTTCTCGCACGAATAATAGCTTTCCTCATTTGCCTAGCTCGGCGCTGTTCGGCTGAGAACAATAATCCGAGTTACCAATGATTCGTGATGTTCATACTATCTAACGATAATCGTGCTGATAATGGTTACCTCGTACATCGCATAAAGCATAACCTGATGAATGCGGCACCGTTGGAGTTCCTGCGGCGAGGAATGTTAGTAAGTGTTACCTTTAAAAATATAAGAAACCGCAAATGTAATGTAATGGTTGAAATTTGGAAACCTTCGCAGGGGAAGCTTTGAGAGTTAGGTCCCTTTCTTCGTTTCATGGTGATCGCAATTACAGGCTAAAGTGTTTTCCTCTGCATCTCACTTCGAGTATCGTTGTTTACGTTATCTGCTCGTTCTCTATTTTGTTTGGCTTATGATAGCTATGACGATGGATCCAAGAGTGTTACTTACTCCTGTATGATTGCAGAATAAGGGATGGACTAATTTTTTCCGGCATCCGTTATATTCAGTAGTTACATGGATTGTTAAGAACAGGTTACTGAAAGGTTGTGTTAAGATATTGATGCAACAATAAACGTTATAAGGTTTGGGTGATGGGATTCTTTGACCATTAAACTGAAACTGACATTTGGAATCTCGTAGGAATAAATTTTTTCAGTCGTTATCGGTTTATGATTACCGTTTTTAATTTTAATAGTTTACGGCATTACATATTTTCTAGTAAATTAGTTTCACTAAACTTGTAAGTATATTATCTATATCTTAGTAATTTAATATTGCGAGTTTATTTGTCTTTAATTTGTGAGAGATTAGTTTCACCACACATTATTTAAATAATCAATTTCTGGAAATTTTCAATGAGCTAATATATCTGATTTAAAACACCATCTAATCAAATCCATGATTTTGTGAATATACCAAATTCAATAATTATTTGGTTTCTTCGCTCCTAACAATTATTTTGAAATGGTGTAGTTTTGTGAAATGTAATTCAAATAGTGTAGTTTTGTGATTCTCCCTTATTTTTTTGTTATCTGATTATGGTCATCTTGTACTTTTAATATTTTAAAGCATCACAGTTTATTTAGTAACTTAGTAATTTAGCATTTAGCATGGCGAATTTATTGGAACTTCTACCCTTAATTTTTTTATTTAGTTATGCGTGTAAGAGTACCTCTTGCGCTTGTAATAGACTAATTTAATACACAGTATATTTACTTTTATTTTAATTAAATATTGATTTTTTCTCATTTGTGTAAATCGATGTACATTGTATAACGAAATTCAACTTTTTTGGTTTTTTTTTTGATGATGATTTTTTGGTTTAATAGTATATTCAACTGAGTGTCCTTCGTTATACTGAATTTTCCAAAAATCACCCGGTGTGATCAACCCTGAAGATCAGTGATAATTTACTATTGCCAAACTTTATCTAATAACCTATCAAAACATTGTTTAGTACCATTTAAATTTCGTTGATCATGGGAATGTTTGGGTCCAAAAAAATTGTGGGTATAATAATTGATATGCTGAACGGGAAAAATGTAAACCTTTGTGTTTTATTTGCGTTTTGGGTTAAACGTAAACCCATCGTATATTTTTTTTCCATATAAAATAGTAGATGTGATGAACGGAGAAACAGACTTGTTAACCCAATAGAGAAAAAATAATCCAAAACGATAACAAAAAAACCAAAAGCAAATAAGCCACAGTTTATTAGAAGAAAAAAAGAAAAGCAAGTAGTCATAGCTAGTGGACTTTGGTCTGACGCGAAGCGTTGGAAGTTGTCACTCTCGGGGACGTTTGCGGGCGGACTTGCTGGCTGAAACATGTGGAGGGAGGTTCTCATCCTGAACAGTTGGGCCGTGGAAACTGGATGACGGATTGTTGCCTGCTCTATCATTAACTTCAGGGATTTGTGTATGGAAAGTCTGCATGTGATAAAAACAGTTAACACCAAACAGTAGGCATTGTGGATGGAAGTGGTTACAAATGTGCCTCACCAACATTACCTCAGGGGGAACGCTGTCGGTAATAGCCGAGACAGTGAAAGAACGGTGTCTCGGGGAGAAATTGAATGGGGTGACACGGATATGGAACACAAATTCCTGCCCAGCTAGTCTCTTAACACAGGCAGGCAGAGCCTCATTGTCACCAGCGGTATGCAGAGAAAGGTCAACAGCATTTTGCTTCGTGATTTTCACCATTTCACGGTCGAAAACCACAAACGTGGCGTTATCAGCACCGTCATCCACGCAGAGCTCAACACGGTACCTGGCGGCACGTTTTTTTTTGCAAAATGTTAGTCAGCTCAGCTTTTGACTCAGCAAGTATAAATTGTAAGAGAGTACATACTTAATTATGCCGGTCATGTTCGGATTAGCACAGCGAGTGCAGGTAAGAGAGTTACCGATCATTTCCAGTTTTTTGCTGCAGCCAGTGCACGAAACAAAGTGCCAGCCATTTTGCTGGAGAACCTCAACGACGCGGGCCCTACAAATGAAGTCAGCTTCCTGTGTCTGCGCAAGAAAATGAATTTCAATGTCCCATGTAACCGCGTATTATAAGAAGCAAGCTGAAATTCATAAGGAATGGCAGCCATGATCACCTGTTCATTAGAGTCGGTTATGAATTTGTTCAGCTCTCCTATGGTAACCACCTCCTTCTTCTTAATGCCCTCCTTTGTATCGGTGCACGTGAATCCGGCAGCGAAAGACTCACCGACGCTGTGACGTACCAAAACAAAATTTACATGAGAAGGAAGAATGAATATACTACACAGATATGCGCCAAAAGTGTTGTAGTCTCAGCACCTGGATGCGAACGATGATACAACTTCCATTTCAGGGTGAAAGTAAAATTTTGTGGCGGGGGTGGAGTTTAGGTACAGGTTCCCTGTGGCCAAAAAAACATGAAATGATGCTTGGACAATGTTTACGTTGAAGGGCGACTGCAAAAGATTAAGAAGATCCAACCTCCAAAAAGTTTGGGGTTAACCGTAGTGACCACCATTATGGACTGAGTCCTCTCGCCTTTCTGCAGGAGACCTCTGAACACGGAAGCAGCATCATCCCACAGGGACAGGTACACAACGACCTGGCTGTTCACCCAAAAAATAATAATTAAAAAAAACAATATAATTAGAAAAGCGAATGTGAAGCAAACTCTTAATAGCAAATAGAGAGGTCGCATACGGCTCAATTAGGAAGCGGATGACGATACGGGTAGACACACCAGGCTGTGTTAAATCAGAGCCCTGGACGGAATTAATCTGGCCAACAACATCTGCAACATGAGATAAGGAGAGTATCCATTAGTGTCTGTTAGTACACGCTGACATATTTACCGACACGTAACCAAAGTTCAGAGAGACACTTACCCGGAAGCTCAAGGTTTGTGTTAGCGAGACCCTTTAGTGAGTCAAAATTGCGGAGCATGAATTTTTCGAGCCAATCGACGGACAATCAACCGTTACTTCCTCGACAGCTGTCTGGGGGATGAAACGAATTAGGAAAGGGTGATCGGTTAGTTTGTAAGTATTAGCGCATCTAGCAACTTCAAAACGCGAAACCCGGACGATGGAGCCAAGCTTCAAATACGGCCGGTAATGATGTGAGCGCGCAGCCGTGATGAAACCATGTATGACGGAGTCCTGCCAAAAGCAAATCAAAGACGGCTAAGTTTCAATCTATTTAGTTCAATGACCAGGAGTTCTAAAATATACATTCATACCTTTTGGTCAAGCAGGAGGACGGTTATGCCCATGAACTCACCCTGTTTCTTGACGTTTTTCGAGTCCCAGTACCGCAAGAGCCGACAGACTATGAACTGGTCAGATCGACCCAGCTTAAGATCGGAGACAGCCGTTGCATCTTTTGGGACGGGTGTTGAGGCCATTTTACGGTATACGGTAAAGGCGAGCAGAGGATAGGATGTATGATTTTATCACGGGGCGCGGAATAATTTATACAGAAAGATTGCGGGGAGGAGATAAGGTAATGGTAACGGCGCAGTAAAAGCATGGGCATTGGTTAGACTCATTGAAGGCATCTCTATCGGAGATTCAATGAGAACGAAGAAGACGAAGGGAAACGGGGGTTTGGTTAAACAAAAAAATCTTGTGAAACGGCGGCGACAATCAGGAGAAAAAAAGCAGAGGAGAGAAGCCCTATTTTTCAAGGAGGAGTTAATTTTTTTTGTTAAAAACGTACAAACCCAATCTAAGAAGTGGGCTTGAGCCCATCTACGTTTGTCACCAAAATTGCCACGTGGACAGCTTATGTGAGAGAGAAAAACTCGCCTATTATATGTATGATTTTAGTTTGGGTTCATTATTGTTACTTATTTATTTTTAATTAGGTGGTTTGATTCGCGCGCATTATTTATATGTTAAATATATACATAGTGTTAAAAGTATTTATATGCGCGCGGGTATAAATAATTTTCGAATTAAAAATACCTAATAAATATATAGTGTTTACTTTGAATGAATTAAAAAGTGATATTTTCTTAATTTTTCCAATATATTGATGATTTCAAACGTATGACAATATCATAAACATTATTTAATTATAAAAAATGAAACAAAATTTTGAAAGCCTAAACAAAAAAAAAATATGTTATCAATAAAAATACAAAAACATAAAACGAAACAAATTCCTAAGACATTATTTGTGAAGTGATTTTTGTGAAAAATCCTAGGTGTCAACACCATAATGAGTTTCAACACCACAATTGGTTAAAAAACTCAAAACGCATTAAATTTTTCAATCAAAAATTAAAAAGAATAAACAGATGGAATAAAAAACTTTTTAAAATCATATTTATTATGAAATAGATAGAACAATAAATCTCAGTATTAAATAAAATGTTTAACTTCACCACAACCCTATAAATATATACCACATATCAAAGGTGAACCGGATCCAGATATTAAATTATTAAATAATATATTACTAAAATTTCAAAAATATTAAATTATTAAATAATATATGATAATATAACCCTTTGAGAAATAGAATGGATAATCATAATCAAATATTAAAATATATCCTTAAATTTTTTTTGTGCGACACATAAGCCAAATTACTTGTCATTTATTATATATGATATTTCTAATAAAATTTATAATAAATTTAAAATTTTGGTATATATGGTATTTTTGTTTGAAATTTATTTAGGTGCGCAGGTCAAATCATCTATATAATGTAATTACTTGTCATTTATTGTATACATAATATAAATTAAAATTCCAAGAAAGATAACTTACACTTTTTAGTAAATTTATTGAAATTTTCGAAAATATTATATTAATAAAATGGATAATTACAAACAATTTTCGAAAATATTAAATTAATTAAATATAAAACTATTTTCTTTTTGGACAACATGTAGGCAAAACTACTTGTTATTTATTATATATGAAAATATTAAATTAATTAAATATAAAACAATTTCCTTAATTTTATCTAGTAATAAGTAAATGTTTTAAATTATAATATAAATTAAAATACCAAAAAGACATCGTGCACTTTTTTAGTAAATTTCAATATATATTAGTGCTAATTAAATATTTTAAATTATAATATAAATTAAAATACCAAAAAGATATTGTACACTTTTAGTAAGGTAATTCACAAAACTACATCCTTTCAACCCTCCCTTCACAAAACTACACCTAATTCAATATTTTCACAAATTTACACCCTTTCAAAATTTTAAAAGTTTGATTTACCTTTTTAAAAATTACCAAAATTAAAATCTTTTCATTTGGGTTCGCTAATTAGTGTTTAAGGTATAGTATTAAAGGTGTAGAATTGTGTGGGTAGGGTTTATTTGGATTTAATTTTGAGTGTTTAGGTGTAGTTTTGTGAAGTATTTTGGAAATGGTGTAGTTTTGTGAAATGTAATTCAAATGGTGTAGTTTTATAATTCACCCTATAAAAAATTATTCCTAATTAATATGATTAAAATTAAAAAACCAATTAAAAACCAATCATATATAATAAATAGCAAGGAGTTTTTTCTCTTTGGACGACACATAGGCAAAACTCCTTGCTATTTATTATATATGATTGGTTTTTAATTGGTTTTTTAATTTTAATCATATTAATTAGGAATAATTTTTTATAGGGTGAATTATAAAACTACACCATTTGAATTACATTTCACAAAACTACACCATTTGCAAAATACTTCACAAAACTACACCTAAACACTCAAAATTAAATCCAAATAAACCCTACCCACACAATTCTACACCTTTAATACTATACCCTAAACACTAATTAGCGAACCCAAATGAAAAGATTTTAATTTTGGTAATTTTTTAAAGGGTAAATCAAGCTTTTAAAATTTTGAAAATGTGTAAATATGTGAAAAAATTGAATTATGTGTAGTTTTGTGAAAGAGGGATTGAAAGGGTGTAGTTTTGTGAATTACTCTTTTTTATATTTATCTTTTATATTTTCGTTATTATTTAAATCCTTTTAAATATGAATGTTTTTTAAATCGAAATTTTTTTGGGCTTCTCAAATTTTATCTTTCTCAATTAATCTATTATATAATGAGGCACTTTTTGCTTCTCCCACAAGAAGCCACATCATCATCTTTAAAAAAATAAAATTTTTAAAAATTATATTATTTAATATAACATTAATACAACCATTTAATATTATGAAAATTCAAATACAACCATTTAATATTAATACAACCATTAATAAAATTATATTATGAAAACATTGATATAACCATTAATTAATATTAATAATAGAATTCAAATAAAATCCCAAAAAATATAAACAACTTCACTAAAATATTTTTGATAAAACCAATTAACATTAATAAAATCCGAAAAAAATATTTTATAAAATATTTATACATTTTATACATACGTATATCAATTTTAACTAGCTATAAAAACTAATAATAAATAAATCTTACGAACGATATAAACAAAAAAACAAGAAAACTATAAACATCTTACAATTCATATGATCACAATCAATATTTAAAAAAACAAATTAATATAATATAAGTGAATTGTGTATATCTATATCATCTTTAATTTCAGGGTTTTTTATAGAGAAACCCTTCAAATCATCTTTAATTTCAGGGTTCTTGACCAAAACTCTGTCAAAGTATTCTTTACTCTCTTTTTTATTAGTTTTTCTAATAATGATGAATTTTTCTTACACAACTATTTTTTGACAACATTAATACAACCATTTAATACTAATAAAATTCAAATAAAACCTCTAAAAATATAAACAACATCACTAAAATATTTTTCATAAAACTCATTAACATTAATAAAATCCGAAAACAAATATTTAATATAATTTTTAACATTTATAAAATATATATATATATATAGATACATATATCAATTTTAAATAGCTATTAAAACTAATCATAAATAAATCTTACAAACAGTATAAACAAAAAAACAAGAAAACTAAAAACATATAACAATTCATAAGGTAACAATCAATATTTTAAAAAGCAAATTAAAATAAATTTAAGTGAATTGTGTATATTTATACTATTAATTGGGAATAATTTTTATAGAAAACCCTTCAAGTCATCTTCAGGGCCCTTGACCAAAACTCTGTTAAAATATTTCCTACTCTCTTTTTTATTAGCTTTTCTAATAATGAAGGATTTTTCTTACACAACTATTTTTTACAACATTAATACAATCATTTAATACTAATAAAATTCAAATAAAACCCCCAAAAAATATAAACAACATCACTGAAATATATTTGATAAAACTCATTAATATTAATAAAATGCGAAAAAGAAATATTTAATGTAATTTTTAACATTTATAAAATATATATATATAGATACATATATCAATTTTAAATACCTATTAACACTAATCATAAATAAATCTTACAAACGATATAAACAAAAAACAAGAAAACTAGAAACACATTACAATTCATATGGTCACAATCAATATTTTAAAAAGCAAATTAAAATAAATTTAAGTGAATTGTGTATATCTATACTATTAATTGGGAACAACTTTAATAGATATACCCTTCAAATCATCTACAACTTCAGGCCATAGACCAAAACTCTGTCAAAGTATTATATATTCTCTTTTTATTAGCTTTTATTATAATGATGGATTTTTCTTACACAACTATTTTTTTGACAATATTAATACAACCATTTAATACTAATAAAATTCAAATAAAACGTCAAAAAAATATAAACAACATCACTAAAATATTTTTGATAAAACTCATTAACATAAATAAAATCCGAAAAAGAAATATTTAATGTAATTTTTAACATTTATAAATATCTATATATATATATAGATACATATATCAATTTTAAATAGTTATTAAAACTAATCATAAATACATCTTACATACGGTATAAACAAAAAAACAAAAAAACTAGAAACATCTAACAATTCATATGATCACAATAAATATTTTTAAAAAAAACAAATTAAAATAAATATAAGTGAATTGTATATATTTATACTATTAATTAGGGAAAACTTTTATAGAAAAACCCTTCAAGTCATCTTCAACGTCAGGTCCCTTGACCAAAACTCTGTCAATATTTTCTACTCTTTTTTATTAACTTTTCTAAGAATGATAGAATTTTCTTACAAAAGGTATAAATAAAAAACAAGAAAACTAGAAACATCTTACAATTCATATGGTCACAATCAATATTTAAAAAACAGATTAAAATAAATATAAGTGAATTGTGTATATCTATACTATTAATTGGAAAGAACTTTTATAGAGAAACCCTTCAAATCATCTTCAACTTAAGGGTCTTTAACCAAAATTATGTCGAAGTATTCTCTATTCTCTTTTTTATTAGTTTTTCTAATAATGATGGATTTTTCTAGCTTTATACATTTAACTTAAATGAAATTCAAAAAAGTATTTTTTAAGTAATTTTTCAACTTATCATGGTTTATAATTCTTATTAGCAATTATGTAAATATACAATTTCTTATACTAAAGTTACAAATATTTATGTTTAGTTTTAATTAGTAATAACTAAATTCAAAATAATTATTTAAAGGAAAACTAAGTGCATCACACATTATTACGTCTTACTGAAATTGACAACAATCATTGACATAACAGTCAGGTGGTTGTTTACTTGTCTTTGTGGGATGATGTTGCGTCTGTTTTTAGGGGCATCCTCAAATCGGGTGATATGACACAATCTGTCATGTTTGTCACCACTGTTAATCTCGAACTTTTTGGAGGTAAAGTCTTGAAATTTGTAAACTTTAATTGGTTCTATGAGCACCATTGGTTTCTCTAATAAGTTGTTGTTCAGTGGTAACTCAAACATTCTTTATATTTGAAATAAGTAAGAAAAGATGAGCAAGTGTGTGTTGTCTTATCACTAACATTATCATCATTCTTCATTTAAGTATCAAACTTAACCGAATATATCTTCCTTTGATATTTTTTGTCCTCTTTGCCATGAAATGTGCTATTATCTTAATAGTGGTCGTTTGGCTTTGCTTTGTTTACTTTTATCTTTCTTTCATTAAACCTGATATCTCAGGTGACTAAAACTTTGAACCCACCCTGAAGTCAAATCTGTGTTCTTGCGTATCTTTTTGTTTTCTTAATGACAACGCTTCTTTCTTTAAAGTATTCAGTTTGTTCTCTGTTTTCTGTTTTCTCTTCGCATATACAAATAAAAACGTATTCACTCTTTAGGGTGCATATGTTTCTCAGTCTAAATTTATGAACAAGTTTCACTTTAAAATTTTCTAACAATTATTCAAACTTTAAAAATAAAAAAATTGTCACCCTATATGTTCACCAATTTAAATTTTCATCAACAGTATTAGAAACTATCACAATTTAAAACCTAACTCTTACAAATGGAGAACAAATATAAAATACATCCACTGTTAGTATTTGATATCAGCCCTTTTTGTCGTCAAAACACTGCACACTCCTAATTCAGCTCATAATTTTTCTCATTGATTCAACATTAGTTAAATATTTGTTACCATATTTAAAATACACATACGTCCCCGCGCTTGCGCGGGGCTTCGTCCCTAGTAGTATAGAATAGCATAGATAATACACAATACACAATATAATATGTTTTATATCACTATTTAATAGAGAAATTCACAAAACTACACCATATCAATCCTTCATTCACAAAATTACACCTAATTAATTTTTTTCCTACTTTTACACCTTTTCAAATTTTAAATGGTTCAATTATGCTCTAAAAAATTACCAAAATTAAAATATTTTCATTTGGGTTCGCTAATTAGTGTTTAGGGTATAATATTGAAGGTGTAGGATTTTGTGGGAAGGCTAGTTTCGATTTTAATTTTTAGTAATTAGGTGTAGTTTTGTGAAGTGATTTTAAAAAGGTGTAGTTTTGTGAAATGCAATTTAAAAGGTGTAGTTTTGTAATTCTCCCAAAAATAATTGGTGTTATAACATGTGATTTCTCTAAATATATTATAGATGAAGTTTTTCGATGAGTTTTAGTTGCTTTTGGTTTTATGATTTATGAGTAGGTAAGATATCCTATATATATGTGTGATATTTCATAGGTAAAGTTTATGGTTTAGCAAAACTTGGTGAGCCAAACTAACTTGGTGAGCAATTCTTTTTCAATTTGGAAACTTAGATTCATATGAATACACTCGACGAAAATTATGAATAATCTACTTCCCATTTTTTATTTTCGTAACATGATGTTTCCAAAAATCTTCTAACGTATCTTCATAAGAGAAGATACAAAATATGGTAACCGATTGATTTTATAAATTACTTAATGAAATTTGCATTTATTTAATTCCCTTTTATGATTTTCGGTATAAATCAATACCATATTTTGTTATTATATTTATTTCTCTAAATAATTATTTTTTTGTTATTTCTACAAATAAATAACAAAACAAATTTATATTCTTTTTCTGTAAATAACTATTTTTGTTATTATATTTATAATAATGATAGGAAAACAAATTTAAAACATTGTGAACAAAACAAATTTAAATTCTTTTTATTTCTAAAAATAACTATTTTCGTAATTTATTTTTAATTATGTAAGGAAAATCAATTTATAACATTTGGAACAAAACGGATTTAAATTGATTTTTATTTATCTAAATAGCTTATTCGTATTTTATTTTTAATAATATAAGAAAAACTAATTAAAAACATTTTGAACAAAAGAGAAACTAATTAATAACTTATTTGTATTTTATTTTTCATATATTTTTTTCATAATATAAGAAAATAATTAAAAACATTTTGAACAAAAGAGAAACTAATTAATAACTTATTCGTATTTTATTTTTTTTGTATTTTGTTTTCACAATTTTAAATTCGATTTTAAATTCTTTAATTGAATTTTTTTCATAATTTTTTTAAACAATCTAATAAAAAACGATTTACCCACATGTTTGGTACTAAATTTAGAATTATTATGGTTTATGATTGTTATCCAAGGTAAGGATAAAATAATCTTGAATAGGTTTGTTTGTATTTTTGGAAATTATTGTTTTGCCCTTTTGAAAAATCAAAATCATTTGAAAAACCAATGGCATGGATTGTAAATAAGTGAGTTATTTTGGAAAAGTTCAAATTAGTACTTCAAAAATAATAATATATATAATCGAGAATAATGTATACGATATTATATTCTACTAATGCATAAACTTTTACAGTCAACAGTAATCCAAGAATTCATATCGGCTAATCGAATCGAACATTATGAAGAAAATTTAAAGGCAGGTATAATTCAAAAGATTATGTATACTTCAAAACATAACAAATATGTTACTCAAATTTATAGTTATAATTACTCAAAAATAACTTCATCATTGAAATTAACATGTTTGAGAATAATATGAATAAATAAATATTAAAAATAAGAATTAATGGAACAAATTGTTAGAGTTAAAAGTAAAATACAAAAGGCCATTAATGGTCAAACATAAAATATAAAAACGTATACAATATTTCAATAATCATATACTATATAAAAGATGAGCGGAGTTCTTCATGGTTTGACACATCATCATTTCAAATTTATTACTAATTTATTTATTGAATTCATTAATTTTAAAAAACTATGTCACAATTTAATTACTAATTCATACAACATATTAAATTTCAACATAATATTTAAAAGTATTATTATATTACAATATCAAATGCATAAAAATTATTAGTACATAATTTTTTTAAAATATATGTTTTAAAAAAAAATTATAGGGCTTTGAATAAATAAAATTATTTTAAACCCCTATATCTAAAAAAACATCACATAAGTAACATATAAAATAAAAATAGGGAGAATTACAAAACTACACCATTTGAATTACATTTCACAAAATTACACCATTTCAAAATAACTTCACAAAACTACACCTAAACACTAAAAATTAAATTCAAATAAACCCTACCCACACAATCCTACTCTCTTAATATTATACCCTAAACACTAATTAGCGAACCCAAATGAAAAGATATTAATTTTGATAATTTTTTAAACGGTAAATCAAGATTTTAAAATTTTGAGAGGGTGTAAATATGTGAAAAAATTGAATTAGGTAGAGTTTTGTAAAGGAAGGGAAGAAATGGTGTAGTTTTGTGAATTCCTCATAAAAATATACAAAATTTATAAAATTAGTTAGAAAACATGAAAGCAAAATAAAGAAAAAATAAAAAATACATAATTTAAGACACTAAATAAACAAATAATATAAAACATATATTAGAACACTCATTTAGATAATCAAATATATGAAAAATACATCAATATAAGTAAACAGTATCAAAACTAACAAAAATACAAAAAATAAAGAATATACAAACTATTTAAGATTAGTGAAAATATATCAAAAACAAAGAATTCATAAAATAAAAAGCTCTCCAATGATTGACACATCATCATTTCAAATTTATTACTAATTTATTTATCAACTTCATTAATTTTTAAAAACTTATGTCATAATTTAATTACTAATTCATAAAACATATTAAATTTCAACTTAATATTTAAAAATATTATTATATAACAATATCAAATGCATAAAAGTTAGTGGAATTCACAACACTACACCTTTATAATACTAATAATATATATATAACATCGAATTAACATCGAACAATTTACCATCGATTTAACATCAAATTTTTACCATCGAATTAACATCGAATTTTTACCATCGATTTAACATCGAATTATTTACCATTGATTTAACATCGAATTTTTACCATCGAATTAACATCGAATTTTTACCATCGATTTAACATCGAAATTTTACCATCGATTTAACATCTAATTATTTACCAACGATTTAACTTTGATATACTTACCATCGATTTAACATCTATTATTTACCATCGAATTCCCATCGCTACTATAATTTTTTTTGTAAATATTAACTTTGTAAATTCGATGTAAATTCGTCGCAATATTAACTTTGTAAACTCGATGTAAATTTGATGTAAACCTTTCGTCGTAAATTCGATGTAAATTAACGACGAATTTACGACGAATTATATTCGTTGGTAATTAACGACGACTTTACGACGAATATGATTTAGTTAATTACGACAAAAACACTCGATATCCGATGTTTTACTAATAAAGATATTAGAGAAATTTTAAAAGAGTTTATATATGCAATGCATCTTAAGATACTATTTCATTCATGATTCGTAAATATAGAAATACAACAGATTATTATGTGCTTAAAGTTATGTACCGTAAGAAAATATATTATAATCAAAACTTGCAAACTAAAGAGCAACATGTAATTATCAAAAAAATTAAGAACACATTAATACCAAATATAATATTTTATTTTTGATAGTTAATTTGTCTTCAATTTAGTGTGTATATTTTATACTAAATTTAGTACAATATTATAAAAATTCATAAATTATAAATGTATTGTTATAATAGCTAATATAAAAAAAAAAATTCATAAAAACTAATAATTGCATATGGTTTTTATAAAATAAAATATAATAAAAAATCTTACGCGTAGCGTGGGTCCAAAACATAGTTATAATAAAGAATACATACCATAAGGAAATACGTATAAGTATCTAAACAAATATTTCTCGAGGAATTCACAAAACTACACCCTTTTAACCCCTCCTTCACAAAACTACACCTAATTTAATTTTTTCACATATTTACACCCTTTCAAAATTTTTAAAAATTGATTTACTCTTTTAAAAATTACCAAAATTAAAATCTTTTCATTTGGTTTTGCTAATTAGTGTTTATGGTATAGTATTAAGGGGTAGGATTGTGTGGGTAGGGTTTATTTGGATTTAATTTTGAGTGTTTAAGTGTAATTTTGTGAATTATTTTTGAAATGGTGTAGTTTTATAATTCTCTCTTTAATAACTAACTTTGTTAAATATAACGTGTTTTGTGATAATAAGTAACCGAATTTTCAATAATATAAATAATAGATACATATGTAAACCTAAAAATTAAATTTTATAATTAAAAAATATTTTTTTTATTTTGTATTACTTTTTCAATTTTTTTTGTGGAATTATTGAAAATATTAATATGCAGTTTTTATTTTCATTAAATAGATTTTTATATTCAGAGAAATAGTGCTTAATATATTTTCATAATAAGTGTAAATTTCCTAAATGTTGGGTTTTAAAAGACTTTTAAGTTATATTTCTTTTAGTTAAATGTTGTTGCCAACATGTTTATTCGATTGATTGTTATCGAGTGCAATCGCCATATCACATTTAGTTAGCTCAACCTCTTTGTAGTGTTGATACGTAAGTTTTTTTTAACCAAAATCACTTGTCAAATAATGTCAGAGGGATATCTTACAAAATCATGAATATTCATGGGAATTTCCAAATTTGTAAGAAGACTGTCATACAAAATTTACAAAAGAGGAATTCACAAAACTACGCATTTCTTTCTCTTCCTTTACAAAACTCTACTTAATTAATTTTTTTTGCACATTTACACCCTTTCAAAATTTTAAAAGCTTGATTTACCCTTTAAAAAATTATCAAAATTAAAATTTTTGCATTTGGGTTCGCTAATTAATATTTAGGGTATAGTATTAAGGGGGTAGGATTGTGTGGATAGAGTTTATTTGGATTTAATTTTGAGTGTTTAGGTATAATTTTATGAAATAATTTTGAAATAATTTTGAAATAGTGTAGTTTTGTGAAATGTAATTCAAATGGTGTAATTTTGTAATTCTCCTTTTACCAAATTATTAACACGTTAACTTTAGATTCTCGTTATTTATTGGCTGAAATGAAGAAATTTAATACATGACAAAAATAATAGTCCGAGTGGGCTTTTACATATAAAGCAACTAAGAAAATCTAAATTTAATTTAATTCAAAAAAATCCACCTCAACCTTCTTTAATTCCTTTTAGTGAATGGAGTAAAAATGTTAGGTTATATATATGCAACTACGTAAGTACCGTATATATTAAGTTATGTTATCGAAATTAATGAATTGATCAATTTATGGCTGAACATTTAACTCGATATCTGAAATCCGAAACCGAATCGACGTGAAAAATCCGGTTTGGTCCGGTTTCGGATCTCATATTATTCTATTGGGTTTTAATATTTTATAACTCAGGTTTCAGTTCTAACTCGAACCGACCTGATGCCCGAATTGTACTCGAATAGACCAGAAGATATACACATATATATAGTTTTGATAAAGTAATTTGGATTTTAGTAGGCTATTTCAAGTTTTTTGTGGGTTATATGAATAAGCCGAATCAAACCCGAACCGAACCTGAATTACCCGAAATAAGACTGAAAATTCTTACAAAAAATATGTAAAACCTGAAAATTCAAACAAAAAAATCAAAAAACCTGAACCGAATAATATTTGGTTCCAGGTCAGGTTTTGTTAAACATATGAAACTCGACCTGAACCCGAATAGATTTGAACCGAACATAAATGTATTTGTAAATAACCCAAAAACCGAACTCGAATGAACCTGACCTGAAAACCGAATGCGCAGACTCCAATCCACTAATCAAAGTTCTCGATACTCGTTGGCAATTTATGAGGCATGCATCTATGAAAGACCATTATCGAAAACCGAAATAACTAATCAAACTTTGCAAACTTATTCAAAGAAAAAGACCCGCGTTATGCATACCCCGGTAAATGAAGGCATAATCCATTTACAGAAATTCGCATGCCCATTAGACGAAGGTCCGCTTTAATGATTTTGTACGTGATAAAATCATATATATATTAGAAGATTTCTTATTTTGTTTCTTATTGTTTTCAATGTGGAAGAAATTTAATTCTTAAAAAATTTATATGTGGCCGTGAATTCGTTGGACCTGAAAAATAATTTATAGAATTTGCCGAACAAAAATTATTCAAAAATATAAGGATTAAAACGCAAAAAATAAAAAATATCCTAAAAACTCTCAAGTCGCAACACGTAAGCGTTTTGTCTTCTCTTTTAATAACATAGATGTCACCTATGCCACATCACCTAGTCACGTACTTGTGGAACATTCACGCCTAATTTCATCCACTGCCCATTTTCGCTTACGTACTTGTTTAATTTAAACTTTAAACCTAAATTATTTTCACGTAACTGTCTAATATTTATATCATACACGTCTAACTTTTTATAATTCCATGCTATCACGCCCAACCCAACATAAATTAATGCCTAAAGCAAAAATATAAAATTGCACTCTCAAGGAATTGAACTCGGGTGTATTGGGGAATTAAGGGAGGACACAAACCACTATATTACTGCAGACTTTTAAACTTTTGATGCCTTTTATTTAATAATAAATGATGTTATAATACTTTATGGGGGTGTTCCAAAATACTACATATAAATTCAAAAATATAAAAAAACAATAATATCTTTTGATAATGAAAATATTCTTTTAGTTTGAAAATATGATCATACAACGAGAAATCGTCAAGAGGACATTTATTACACGTCTAAGAAAGAAATAAAAAAAAGCTTCACAATCATTGAATTATTGTTTTTTTGTCAACAATTGAATTATTGTTTATTATCTTTTCATATAAACAAAATAAATGGTTTCTTATCTTTTTATCTTTATTACTGTCCACATAAGGCCTAGCTATAAATATAAAAACCCCTTCAACAAATATCCACAATCAACCCTTACCCTTATTTCTCAAAGTTTTTCTCAATATAATGGATAGCTTGAAGGGTAAGCCTATAGAGTTCATATTCTCTTTATTATGTTTAATTATAATATTATTCGCCGTTAATTCCACGGCGGAGCTACCACGGTTGCTCCAACCACCAAAAGAAGATGGTACACTCAGTTTTCTAGTTGTCGGAGATTGGGGAAGAAGAGGTTGCTATTCGAGTACATTTACTCACTACAAGAAAAAAAAGATATAGCCACGACACAACCACAAAATAATCGTGGCTAAACGGGATATAGCCACGAATTTTCCACGGAAAGCCACGAAAAAAATAATAAAAGTTTTGTGGCTAAATCGTGGCTTTCCGTGGTAAGTTAGCCATAATTTTGCCACGGAAAAAAGTCGTGGCAAAAGTTTGCCACGAAATAGCTACGAATGGAACATTAAAAGATTGTCACGAAAACTTTCGTGGCAATCCGTGGCTAAAGGTAGCCACGAAATATATTTGTGTCTATTCCGTGGCAAACTTGATGTCGGCAAGCCAAATGGGTCTCCGCGATACGTCCAGTCACTTTAAAAACTGTCAGTATAATAATTTTGTATTAGCCACGGATTCTATCCGTGGCTAATCCGTGGCTTCGTGTAAAGATATCCCATGGTTCTTCTTCCCTCTCCCTTGGTAAAACACAAGGTAAAAAGATTTTTCCTCTTCTCTTCGTTTTCTTCACTTAATTTGGCGATTTTGAAGAGTTCAAAATGTCAGATTTCTTTTGTTCTAGAGAGTGGATGGATCGACATATTGATCCTATGAGAGATTGTGTTTCTGAAGAATTTGGAGAGGGTATTAATATGTTCATTGCTTTTGCTTCCAACCAACAATCATATCAAGAGCGTGGTACTATGTCATGTCCGTGTTCTCGGTGACGAAATTTGAAGCAACGTGATGCATATACAGTTTTAAAACACCTCTATAGAGTCGGTTTCAAGAAAAATTACTACATTTGGACTAGCCACGGTGAAAATTGTTACGATGTTGGGGAGTCTTCGATGCCGAGTCACTATCTACCCGGAGAAGAAGCTTGGAATGTTCATGACAATCCCTATGGTCATGTTAATATGGGAGAAGAACAAGGAGTTCCAACAGAAGACATTATCCAAGATAATATTGAGGAAGAACCAAACCACGATAATATTTACAGAGCCTTTGAAGCAGCTAGTGAACCACTCTATGATGGTTGTGTTGAAAGAATTTCGCAGTTGTCTTTGGCGTCTGAAGTAATGGGCATAAAGACGAAGCACAATTTGGCTTGAGAGTTGTGTAGATGACATAACACAAGCATTTAAGCGGATTCTTCCACAACCTAATAAAGTTACGGGGTCATACTATGAGACGAATAAGCTAACGCGTTCGTTAGGAATGCAAGTTCATAAGATTGATGTTTGTGAGGAAAACTGCATGATTTTCTGGAAGGGCGAAGACCGCAACCTTTTACAATGTCGTTTTTGTAACAAGAATCGATATCACACCAACAGAGGGAAGGGAAAGAACATAGCAAAGCAGAGAATGTTCTATCTCCCTATTGCGGATCGGCTGAAGCGATTATACCAAGTGGAGGGCACAGCTTCGCATATGCGATGGCACGCAGAGCACGAGTCTCCTGAAAGAGAAATGCATCACCCATCAGACGGAGAGGTGTGGAAGCATTTTAATAAGGTATATCCTGATTTTAGTTCAGAAAGTCGGAATATCTATTTAGGCTTAACAACTGATGGATTTAATTCTATTGGAATGAATGGTGAGGCACACTCGGTTTGGCCTGTTATAGTCACCCCTTACAATTTACCTCCTGGTATGTGCATGAAGAGGGAGTTTTTCTTTTTGGCGGTTTTGGTGCCTGGACCAAAACATCCGAAGAAAAGTCTAGATATTTATCTTCAACCACTTATTGAAGAGTTGCAACTCTTATGGAACGAAGGTGTGGGTGCTTATGATGTTTCTAGGAACCAGAATTTTAAAATGCGAGTTGCATTGATGTGGACGATAAGTGATTTTCCAGCATATGGAATGGTTTCTGGGTGGACGACGCATGGTCGACTATCATGTCCATATTGTCAAGAAGAAACAAAATCATTTTGGTTACCACATGGAAGAAAACATAGTTGGTACGATTGTCACTGCAAATTTTTTACCTCATGATCATTCATATCGGCGTAATAACAAAGCTTTCATGAAAGTTAAGACATTTCGACGTAACCCTCCACCATGGTTGAAGGGTTACGAAGTTCTGACTGAAAGAATAAACATCATTGGTGGATTAGAGTAAACAGACGATTGTGGAGGAAAAGGACATGATAACCCAAGTCGAACAATCGATGAATATGGTGAGTACCATAATTGGCACAAGAAGAGTATATTTTGGGACTTGCCTTATTGGGAAAATCTCCTTCTCAAACACAACCTCGACTTCATGCACATCGAGATAAAATTTTTCGACAATCTCATCCACAAGAAGAATACGAAGGGGAAGACGAAGGACAATATAAAATCAAGGTTGAATCTTCCAGACATATGCACAAGACCTGATTTACAAATAGGAGCTGATGGAACAGTTCCCATTCCAAGGTTCAGATTGGCGAACGTAGCAAAACGGAAGTTTCTCTCATGGTTGAGAAATGACATCAAATTTCCGGATGGATATGCATCTAATTTCACTAGATGTGTTGATGAGAGTTGTGGGAAACTATCGGGGCTGAAAAGTCATGATTCTAATGTGATCATGCAACGCCTACTTCCATTTGCGATGTTAGAGCTTTTGGATAGCAACGTGCACAAGGCAATTTCAGGTATGTGCACTTTTCTCTTAACACATGTTTCATGCATGTAACACTAGGATGTTTCTAATTATAAGGTTTTTGAACAATTGCAGAGATTGTCGTGTTTTTTCGAGATATCTCTGCCAAAATGTTGCGAGTTGAGGATGTGAGCGTAATGAAGAATAACATTGCAATAAAATTGTGCAATTTGGAGAAGATATTTCGACCTTCGTTCTTTGATGTCATGGAACATTTACCCGTGCATCTCCCTGATGAAGTTGCCTTAGGTGGTCCGGTGCAGTACAAATGGATGTATCCATTTGAGCGCTACATGTATCACCTGAAAAAGAAGGTCAAGAACAAGGCACATATTAGAGGTTCCATTGTCGCGCAATTTGTCCAAGAAAAGATTTCTTATGCAGCAAGCAACTATTACGGGAATACGGAAGATGGAATCAATGATGGTCTTGGGGAAATTCGATTTGCATATGATGATTACCCATGTGTCCCGAGCATATTTCATCACATCGGACGTGTGAGCGGAAGAAGGGTAGATGGGTGGCTAGAAGATCCAGATTACAACATCATCCAAACATTCATGTTGCTTAATTCTGAAGAATTTGCGCCTTATGAAACGTAAGCGATTAAATGGTAAATTTTGTTTACTTTAAAGACTCAAATTCTAATAAGATGAGTATTGCATTTTCGTTACAGGATGTTTGAAGAAGCAATGAGAGTGAGTATGCAAGGTATTACAGATGATGAAATGGGAAAATCTAAAGACGCCTATTACGCGAAATGGTGTCGGGACTACGTGGGTACTTTATATGCTAATGATGTCTTTATATATCAAGTTCTCGACAATAAATGAAGCGAGTAAGAATTATGAATTTCCATTATGGATGTTGGAATTTATACAAGATACGAGAAACAATTACACATCATGGCCTATTTATTTCACTCGTGGATACAATTTCCACAATCACAAACACGGTCAGGATAAAAGAACTCAAAACTATGGAGTTGTTGTACGAGGTAAAATATAAACTACTTATTACGGTCTTATAGAAGAGATAATGAAGATCGAGAATCGCGGTGGAGTTGGTCTTAAAGCAATGATTTTCAGATGCTCTTGGTTCGACAATACAGACGGTATCGGATTGCGTAGACACCCATTTGGTTTAGTTGATGTGGCCCCGCGTAGACGATACGAGAAATATGACCATTTCGTTATAGCTGGTCAATGTGACCAATTGTGTTTCATTCCGTATCCACGCGTATCAGGCTCAGCGAGAGACGATTGGTGGGCATTTGCAAAAGTTATGCCGAGGGGTTATCGCGAGAATGACGAAATTTTATTGACAGCCCTTCAGGATGATACAGTCGACAACGTCGTTGTTCCTAGTTCAATGATTCGAGTAACAACACATGTCGTTGATGAAAATGCTTCTGTGGAGCCTTTGGATTACGAAAATGTTGAAGACGATGGTTATGGACAGTCTTCAGGGGATTCGGATTCAGATTCGTCAACATATTCTGAAATTTAGTTAATAAGAGTGTTTAATCATGTATTATATTATGAAACTTGTTGTATTATTTATGAAACTTTTTGTACCATATTCTGAAACTTTTTGTACTATATTCTGAAACTTTTTGTAATATATTGTGAAACTTGTGTTGATTTATGTTTTTTTGGTTATGAAATTTTTAGCATGAAACTTATTGTCTAATTATAATTTATGATTTTATAATTTTGTAATATATGTATTTGGACACCTTATAGTCCACATACATTCAACAACATAACAATAGCCACGGATTGCCACGGACTATTCCGTGGCTAGTTGACGAAAAACTCGCATGTACCTGGTCACTGTCAGGTCCAGATTCGATGATAATAAAATGGCGAGTCACGACTTTAACCGTAGCTACTGGAATATATTCGTGGCTACAATAGCCACAACTTCGTCACGAATATAACCGCGACTATAAAGAAAATATCAAAATTACATGAAATTTATGCGTTTCAAATCTAATTTCTCATACATATATTCACATCTTTGCATATATAATGCAATGCAACAAAGAAAATTAAAAATTTCAAAATATATAACTCTAAAAATGCATAATAAGAGTATCTGATGACTTCATATGAATGTTCTTCATAAACTTATATATAATACTACTTAGTGTTTCATTTATATTAATGTTTTGAAATTTTAATCGAAAAACATTCAATTTACTATTTTTTTTGTTATAATACATTCAATTGAGTCATGTTTTAAGGTTTTAGAACATGTAAAGTCTAAACCCTAAACAAACCCCAAATATATACTCCTAGCCACGGAATATCCGTGGCTGAACCGTAGCTATAGCGGTAAATACCCACGGATTGGTCACGTTTTATTTTCGTGGCTGAATAACCACTAAATAAATTACGGACTTGAAACTAGCGGCTGTCGTGGCTAATCCGTAGCTATATGGTCGTCTAGCCACAATTTGGTCAAGTTTCATTCCGTAGCTAATTAAACTCTAAATAAATTTCAAATTTCGATAATTTGACAAGGTATAGCCACAAAAAATTCGTGGCTAAATCGTAGCTATATGCTACTATGACCACGGTTTGACCACGTTTCATTCCGTAGCTAACTAACCCCTAAATAAATTTTAAACTTCATTAATTTGACAAGGCATAGCCACGGAAAATTCGTGGCTAAATTGCCGCTATATGCTACTTTAGCCACGATTTGGTCACGTTTCATTCCATATCTAACTAACCCCTAAATAAATTTTAAACTTCGATAATTTTACAAGGCATAGCCACGGAAAATTCGTGTTTAAATCGTAGTTATATGCTACTTTTGCCACGGTTTTGCCACGTTTCCATCCGTTGCTAAGTAACCACTAAATAAATTTTAAACTTAGATAATTTGACAAGGCACGCCACCACTTCTTTATATAATATAGTGGCTACGGTGGCTCGTTGCTTTATATAATATATTCACGTTGTTTCACGATTGGCTACCTTCGCTATTCATTGGACTATTGCATAGCTACGAATGGCCACATATATTCCGTGGCTATGATTAATTTAACCTAATTCTTCGCGAAAGTAGATCTCACTTTCTCCATCCGCCTCCGTCGTTTCTCCCGCCTTCTTCTCCGGCGATTCACCGAGAAAGTCGTCAAATCCAAAGGTAATCATCGTATTTCTTCGATTTCTTCTTCTCTTTCCCTTCATTTCCCTTCGTACTCATCTTTAAACCGTTTGTTTTGTTTACAGGTTCTTCCTTTTCTCTCTCGAGTTCTTTGCCGGCGATTCATCGCAAAACTCATCAAAAAGGTTAGTATTCTTCATTTCTTCATGATTTCTTCCTCTTCGCATCTTTACTTCACTTTGATTTCATCGTATTGTTAGTGTTTTTGTTGCGGTGTATAAGGGTTTGATTTAGGGTTTCTTTTAGGGTTTGTTTAAGGGTTTGTTTAAGGGTTTGTTTAAGGTTTGTTTAAGGTTTGTTTAAGGTTTGTTTAAGGGTTTCGTTTGCGGTTTGCTTTAGGGTTTCGTTTAGGGTTTGCTTTAAGGTTCTATTTAGGGTTTCATTGAGAATGAACATGTTGTTTTGAATCAGTATATAGTTATGATTGATTTTGTTTTCTGTTTTTGTCTTTTGTTATGTATTATTGTATTATGATATGTTATTTGCTTGAGATTGAACTTCTGTTTGAGTATGCTTGGCTATTTGTTTATGTTTTCATTCATTATATAGTTTTAACTTCTGTTTTTGACTTCTGTTTTTGATTTTGTTTTTAGTTTTTAACTTCTATTTTTGATTTTAACTTCTGTTTTTGATTTTGTTTTCTGTTTTTAACTTCTGTTTTGACTTTTGTTAAGTATTATTGTATTATGATTTGTTATCTGCTTGAGATTGAACTTCATTTTTGAGTTTGTTTGGATATTTTTTGTTGTTTTGATTCATTATATAGTTTGAACTTCTGTTTTTGACTTCTGTTTTTGATTTTAACTTATGTTTTTGATTTTGTTTTCTGTTTTTAACTTCTGTTTTTGATTTTAACTTCTGTTTTTGATTTTGTTTTCCGTTTCTAACATCTGTTTTTTATTTTGTTTTCTGTTCTTAACTTCTGTTTTTAACTTTTGTTAAGTATTATTGTATTATGATTTGTTTTCTGCTTTAGATTGAACTTCATTTTTGAGTTTGCTTGGATATTTGTTGCTGTTTTGATTCATTATATAGTTAAGTGCTTGTTTTAAGTCTTATTGTATTGTTGTAATTGCAGTAATGGCTCCGAGAGGGAGAGGAAGACCAAGAGGACGTGGTCAACCAACCCTGACGATGGAGATGATTCCTCCTATGCCTCCTGTCCGTAGAACTCAGACAACCTTAACACCACAACGTCCGCCTCAAGTTCTCACTCCCCCTGGTTCAACCGGAGAAAGGCAACCAAGTCAAGGTGCCTCTACTTCAAATGCAGCCGCTCCACTCAGTTTAGAAGCACTTCTAAATGCTTCATCAAGAAAAAGCCAACCTGTCCTCCATCCAAAGAAGGTGGATGGAGCTCTCTGGTAAGTAATTCTCCGTCTCTTTTTGTTTCCATAGGTATAGTTGATTATGATGTTGATGATTTGTATTGCTTGCTCACATATATGTTCATCACTTTTCATGTTTGGGATTGATCCTGAAGTTAACAGGGCTGTCAGACAGACTCGGCAGTCCAATTATATGGGAGCATGGTGGAACTGGTCTATGGTTCCAGATGAGAAAGCGGAGGAATGGTGGCAAGACTTTGTGGTAAGTGTTAATTTATAAGTTAAGTCTTATTGTTTTTTCTTTTCAAATCTGTTTATTAATCACTTATTTGTCTAATGTTTGTTCTTTTCTTTTCAGCAAGCGTACTAATGGGTCTCCTTCTCACCATGACCAGGTGTACTTCATGTGGAAGAAAGAATGCATGGAGTCAATCCGGGAAAGACTCAAAAAAAAAGAGAAAGAACAAGAAACCTGATTGCGTTTCAGACAATGCGTGGGTGGAGATGCAAGAGCAATGGGATATAGAGCCATGCCAAAAGAAATCGGACACAAACTCCAAGAACCGAATGTCCAATCCCGATGGTCTTGGTCCTCACAAGCATAGTGCTGGACCTGTGGGGTTTGCGAAGATCGGCTATGACATGGTAACACGTACTATCTTCATGCTTTTGTGTATACTTTCTATTTAGATTTGTAAAAAGGTTATGTTTTGTTATTGCTGCAGCTTTGGTTATACTTAGCGTTTAGTTCTTGTTAAATTTGTGGCTTGATGAACTAATCCTTTGTTGTTTACTTGTTGTTGTTCTGTTTATATTTAGTTGTTGTTTATGTTTTGATTAGTTGTTGTTTACTTGTTGTTGTTGTCAACTAATCCTTTGTAGCTTAGTTTATGTTTTGATTAGGATTAGTTATTATTTAATTCATAATTTTGTGATACTTGCTGTGTTGTTTTGTTGTTGTGCAGACGCAGAAGGCTGATGGTGTTGAACCATCCTTCACTGACCTCGTTCGTAAGACTCACACTCGCAGAGATGGCAGCTTCGTCGACCGTCGGGCGGATTCGATAGTCTTGGACTTAGAGTCGGTAGCTTCTCAGGTCACCCAAGATGATGAGACTCCTTCACCACTACTGATTAACAAGGCGTATCTAGAGGTTAGTGTCATTATGTGTATTGTTGTTTTGGTTAGGTTTTCTTGTTATTTGTTGTTGTTGCTAAATGTGAGCAAATGTGTTGGTATTTCCAGCGGGTCAAACCAAACAGAGGCCGTATATACGGCCTCAGAATCAAGCAGTTCGAAATTGTGGCGGATTCTCTTGCGCGTAATGTCAGCACGGAGATGCGTGTGAGAACTCTCGAGACAACGGTTCCAGCCATACTCGAGTCGCAGAAGGCCATGATAGAGTCGCAGAAGGTGATTCTCGCTAGTCTCGGGATTGATCTAGAGACAAACTAGCCGTTTGCGACCCCTTCTCCACCGTGAGGGTGAGGATGATGGTGATGGTGATGATGATGATGATGGTGATGGTTTGGTTCGCAAAACTTTGTTTTGATTAGTTAAAAACATGTATTGTTCTTTTTTTGAATCTTTTTTGAATATTGAAGACCTGATCAAAAACATGATCATGCTTTGTTTTAATACAATGGGTTTTAATTATATTTTGATTATATAATTAAGCAGGTTTAGTTTAAATACTAATTATTTTTTTTATAAATAAAACAAGGAAGCCACGATCTATTCCGTGGCTAATAAGGTGTAGCCACGATTTGCTACGGAATGTATTGTGGCAGCGTAGCCACGACTAGTTACGTATTAATCTGTAGCTAAGACAGCCACATCAAAAGCTACGTATTAAACCGTAGCTGCGTAGCTACGAAATAGCCACAAATATTCCTGTGGCAACTTAGCCATGATAAGCCACGATTATAATTGTGGCTACGTAGCCACGGAAAAGCCACAAATATTTTTGTGGCAAATGAGCCACGAATAGTCATGAAATACACCGTGGTTAAATAGCCACGACTAGCTACGTTTTCATTCGTGGCAAATATAGCCACGAAACAACTACGAATTTTATCGTGGCTAACCTTGCCACGATAAATCCGTGGTAAATTCGTGGCTAATTATTCCGTGATAGTCTAGCCACGAAATAGTCACGGATATTGCACAACTACGACGCTATAACCACGTATTTTTGTCGTGGCTATCCGTGGCTGTGGACCCATATAGCCACGGAAATCTGTTCATAGCCACTATATCTACTGTGGCTATACCGTATTTTTCTTGTAGTGACTTATGTCTTCTATACTATGATTTTTATGCTGTGTATGCTATGTTGTACTATGATTTTTATCAAATTTTTATTCTATGTTTGCAATTTTTTTTTTTGGTCGAAATTCTATGTTTGCAATTAATATTATATATTTTAAGGTGTAATTTATGGAGTGGTTTAGTAATTAATGATATGATGAGATAAATCACAAAACTTTGTTTTGATAATACAATTAACCGAGAAGCGTGTAGTATTATGTTTTCTTGACGTGGAAAGCATGGGTTGAGTAAACTACTAGCTAGTTAGATATTTGAGTAACCAATCATCTATATTATTATTTTTGTAGTATTAATTTGAATAATATATATTATTATTTTTGGAGTACTAATTTGAAGATTTCCAAAAAATTACTCAATATTACACATTATGACATTGAGTATAAAAGGAAATAATTTTGAACATTTAATTACGAAAAACCAAATAAAAAAATATTACAATACTCTCCAAAAATAAACTCAAAAATATTAAGAAAATTATGTAAAAGTCATCTAGAAAACAAAATAAGAAATAATACACAAATTAAAAAAGAGTTTAATTATATTATTAAGAATTTTAATTTTTTGTTAAAAATATCAAACAATAAAAAAACAAAATAGTTTGTGAACGGTTCGGTTTCCGGTTCGATTCTAAAAAAAACCTGAAGAAATTGCAATTATATTAAAATTTAAATCTTATATTACATATTTAAAATATGTTTACAAGAATTATTTATATATATAATAATCAAAATAATTATAATTTTAAATAAATATGGGTAAATCGCATAGTTCGATTTGTGTATTTCGATTATGTTTACGTTTGTATTTTGAATCCGGGTTTTTTCCAAATAAATAATAAATTATAATAATTTGGTTTAATCAACTTACAAATTATATTAAAATTTTGCTATACGAAATATATAATAAAAATATTAAATAGTAATTAAAAAAATCTCATTTCAACAATATTAATTGATCCCATTTTGTTTAAAAAATAAAGATAAAATAATATTTAAAATTTCTAAATTATATATATAAAACTATATAGAATACATAAACATGTGGTGCATCACGGGTTAATTACTAGTTAATAATAAAAATGATATTAATGTAGTGACTAATCGCTGAGAAAACATGTTAACAAATTTACATAAACATATAATATAGCTAATATTTTTTTTCTTTTTTTGTTAAAATATTTTCTTTATATATATATTTAAAAGAAGAAAAAAACATACGGAGCATTTTAAGCTGAGACCAAACCGAAAACTTTATAGTGTTAAAAACCAATTTTTGAACGTAGTTGAACAATAAAGCCCATTAAGAATTAAACCCATCAATTTGAAAACCAACTTGTTGAAGTTGATAACCCCATCAATTAATGCAATCTCTCTTTAGTTAAAGCGGTGGGTGAAAGATAAATCCTCGTTTTCATCGTAAGTAGGAGGAGAGTTTCGTAAGTAGGAGGAGAGTTCATGCATTTCAGTAGAGATGAGGATAACAGACAAGGGACAATCAGTGGATAGTTCTAGTTGTTGAACCCTCAAACCACAATCAGAGGATATAGCTAGTATTTTCGACCGTATATGATACTAGGTAAGTACCCGCGCCTTGCGCGGGACATGATATTTATAAATAATATTAAGTTATATTATGGAAATTCATGAATTGATCAATTTAGGGCTGAACATTTAACCCGATATCTAAAACCAGAAACCGAATCGACCTGAAAAATCCGGTTTGGTCCGGTTTGGTCCGGTTTCGGTTCTCATATTATCCTATCGGGTTTTAATATTTTATAAGTCAGGTTTCCGTTCTAACCGAACCGACCTGATGCCCGAATTGTACTCGAATAGACCCGAAGATATACACATGTATATAGTTTTGATAAGGTAATTTGGATTTTAGTAGGCTATTTCAAGTTTTTTGTGGATTATATGAATAAGCCGAACAAAAACCCGAACCGAACCCGAATTACCCGAAATAAGACTGGAAATTCTTACAAAAAATATGTAAAACTTGAAAATTCGAACCAAAAAATCAAAAAACCCAAACCGAATAATATTTGGTTCAAGATCAGGTTTTGTTAAATATATGAAACTCGACTTGAACCCGAATAGATTTGAACCAAACATAACTGTATTTGTAAATAACCCAAATGGATCATATATCCTTTAACCCGAAAACCCGAACTCGAATGAGCCTGACATGAAAACCGAATGCCCATGCCCATACCGAAATAACTAATCAAATTTTGCAAGCTTATTCAAAGAAAAAGATCCGCGTTATACATACCCCGGTAAATGAAGGCGTAATCCATTTACCGAAATTTGCATGCCCATTAGACGAAGGTCCGCTTTAATGATTTTGTATGTGATAAAGTCATATATATATATTAGAAGATTTCTTATTTTGTTTCTTATTGTTTTCAATGTGGGAAAAATTTAATTCTTAAAAATTTTATATGTCGGCCTGAATTCGTTGGATTTGAAAAATAATTTATAGAATTCGCCGAAAAACAATTATTCAAAAATATAAGGATTAATACGCAAAAAAATAAAAAATATCCTAAAAACTCTCACGTCGCGACACGTAAGTGTTTTGTCTTCTCTTTTAATAATATAGATTTATAGATAAAAACGTTATTTACTATGTAATTAGATCCATCCACAAAGTTAAAAATTATTACTATATGTTTGTTGAGATTTTTAATTTGTTTAATAAGTAGTTTACAATTTTTTTTTCGGACTACGTATTTGGTTTTTAAAAGGCATAGAACACTTCCCACATTTTCAACACCAACTATCAATTGTTTCTTTTTTTTATCTACCTAAAATATTCGTTTAATAAGAAAATAATTTGGAAAATATGTGAGTTTGCGGAGGTGTCTAACATTATTTTCTTAATTATGAAAACTCTATGTAGTCTGACGGTTTCATGACATTTTGAATTCTAAAATACAATCACATAATTGTTATGATTTATCGTATGTTCATCATAATTTAATTTAAAATTATGTACAAATTATATATGTGATTTTTAGTCCAAAATCTTTTAAAAAGCATGTCAACATATATAAAATATTCATTAAATGAATATTGATTTAGAGTTATAAAAGATTGTTTTAAATTAAAATGATGCATTATATCTAAGTTTGATAATTATAAAGCAATATTTATCTAAAAACCCAAATGTATGAAAATATGAAAAAACTTGTCCTAAAAATAAAAAGGATACTCATGAGAATTAAAGGAGAAAAAATGTGAAGCAAATATAGAAAATATGTGAGGAATAGTGTAGAGAAGATGTTGGATATTTTGGATGCAAGAGTCTTTGGTTCACCATGTAATCCCTAATACCATTATTACTCACATTTAACATAAAATGATACTTACAAAAGATGAAAAAATAGTATATGTAAAAGATGTTGAATGTTTTCTTATTATATAAGAGAGGAGGATATAAAACTCTTTGTTTTCACCATGTAATGCATAACACCACCATTACTCACATTTAAGTATTTAACACATACTTTATGTTAAATTTGGTGGTTACACAATTGAATCATAAAAAACAATTATGAATTCAATTTAAGAATAACATTACAAGAAATCACGACTTTTACCACGACCATAATCGTTGTAAAATCGTGGTAAAATGCAGTTTACCACGATTTAACGACGATTTCCATTTCGTCGTTAATCGATCGAAGTAAAAACCAAATCGTCGTAAAATCGTGGTAAATTTTACGACAAACCAAATTCGTTGTAAATTCGTGGTAAAATATTCGTTGTTAAATCGTTGTAATTGTTACAACGATTTCACAACGAATATTTGGTTGTAAATTTGTAATTATAATAAATCGAAAATTCTTATAATCGTCGTAAAATCGTCCCTAATTAGGGATTAGTTTACGACGATTTTAAGAAATATATATTTCTTCAAATCGTCGTTAAATCGTCCCTAATTAGGGACGATTTTACGACGATTGTAAGAAATATATATATAACAAATCGTCGTAAAATCGTCCCTAATTAGGGACGATTTTACACCGATTTTTATTATCATAAAAAAAAAATATATATTTTATAAAAAAAATAATTTATATTAATAAAATATTTTTTACAATTTCAAAATACAAAATAAAAAAATTTAGTCGCCTAAATTGAAATCAGGCCCGAAATAGTCCTGCGTCGCATTCTCGGGATCTACGTTGCTTGTTCCGGCCTGCTCAGTCGACGGACGGTCGGGATGTGTCTGCATCGTCCGAAGTAGTTCCGGGTTAGATGCAGAAAGCACCGTAAACAAGCTGTTGTAGAACTGCATGTTCTTCACCTGAGTCGCATGCATGTTCTGAATCTCAGCCTGCAACTCAGCCGGAGATCGGTAATTGGTAGGAGCAAGTGGGACGTCCTGCATGGATCCCATGCCTAGAACCCGTCCTTTATAAAAAGAGTTTTTTTTTGTAAGTGAGAGAGATAGAGAGATATAAAATTGATGGTGTGATTTATGGTGAAAGATGAGGAGGTATTTATAGGATTTTTTAAAATTTTCCAACTTTTTACCAAGGAAATTAACTACTAATTTACAACGATTCATAATTTTACAAGGGATTTACAACGATTTTACAACGATTTAACGACTAAAATGAAAGTTGTAAATAATTAGGTGCAACGATAAATACACGTTTTAAACTACCAGATTAAATGTCTTTAAATCGTTGTTAAAATGTCCCAAAATTAGAAGTTGTAAATTCGTGGTAAATTAGCAACGATTTAGCGACGAAATATTCTTATAAATCAAAACGTCGGTAAATCGTTGTAAATTTACCACGAATTTACAACGATTTTTACTTAATCGGAAAATCGTTATAAAATCGTTGTAAATTTACGACGATTTTAATCGTTGTAAAGTTTACGACGATTAAAATCGTTGTAAATTTTTCGTGGTAATTTGCGCAGATTCTTGTAGTGTAAAAGTTTTGTTTGACCAAAATTTAATTTTGTTATCATGAGAATTATTATTTTTGTGGACCAAATATGCTTTTTGTAAATAGATAAAAATTAATTATGTATTTATTTCTTTTTTAATCACACAAATACGTAATTTTTTCTTTTTTCATTTGATTAGAAAAAGATAGATAAAAGTAACTAAACTTTTGTAAGTCATAGCACAAATTTTGTTGTCCAACATAATTTATTTTTAAAATATATACAAATTATGATAATGTGGGGTTTAGTGCAAGATCATTAAAAATACAAAGTTATACATATGAAAATAAAAAATAAGTTATTAAATGAATATTGGTTTAGAGTCATAAAAATTATTTAAAACAAAATAGATGCATTATATCTAACTTTTTAACTATAAACCAATATTTATTTAAAAACCCAAGTGTATGAAAATTATGAAAAACCTTGTTTTAAAAAATATAGCAGATAATTATGAAAACTAAAATAGACACATGTCAACTAAATATACTATCACTTTAACTCTCACAATGAAAGATAAATTTTTTTTATCTTATTATATAAGATTTTCATTTTGACTTTCATTTTTGTATGTTTATTCATTTAAATGTATAAAATAGCAAATGTTTTCAAAATTTCATTATACTTATTTTTGTCAAAATCATCAAGAATTGTTTAATACAAAAATAATTCATTCATATATAATTATGAATATATGTTAATAGATATATTTAAATTTAATGATCATTATTGAAAAAAATAAGAATGAACATATGTCAAAAGACAAATAGAACACTTGTCAACATATTGAAGCTTGTTAAAAAAAACATTCAATCTTATTATATAAGATAACGAGGGAGAGGGTATTGGTTTTTGAGGTATATTCCTTTTATAAGCATATGATACGAGTAATATACGGACGTTAATTAAGCCGTGAAGGCAAAGTAAGTTACAAAATAATAATTTTCGTTCTTTACGTAGCTTACGTATGTACGTGTGTGTAACCAATAATGGAGACAGTCCTACACAGGACTGTCCATTGTTGCAACTCCACGTCATCATTTTTTTTTGGTTGTTTCTTTTAAGAGAAAATTACAAAACTACACCATTTAAATTACATTTCACAAAATTACACCATTTCAAAATTTTTCACAAAATTACACCTAAACACTTAAAATTAAATCCAAATAAACCCTATCCACACAATCCTACCCCTTTAATACTATACCCTAAACACTAATTAGCGAACCCAAATGAAAATTTTGAAGGAAGGTTGAAAGAGTGTAGTTTTGTGAATTTCTCTTCTTCTAATCCTACAAGTGTATATTATTAATAATTATTATAGATACTAATTAATATTTTGTTTTAGTTTTGTCGTAGCTAACACTTTCCAGAAACGAGCCAAAAAGACAAATTTTAATATCTCTCTAAAATAATAAATTTTTTCGATCCCAAAATCGCATTTTAGTGTAGTTTATCTCTCGATAAATTAATAATCACCATAAATTAATAATTTTTTATCGAACTGGTGTAGTCCCGACATTATTAATTTATAGAGGTTTCATTGTATTTGCTTTTTATATCGTTTATCTTTTCCTGAATCTCCTACATATTTTTGTGATTCTTATTGATTATTACCAAAGCCCAAGAGAAGTGTCACCCTATGTCTTTAGGCTTTATGAAAGCAAGTTGTTCTAGTATAAATATCACTCTTATGAGATCTTTGTAATTAACCTTGAGAGTTGTTCATAACAACTCTCCTCCTTTTCTATATTATAAGATCATTATAAGATTTACGTGTTCTTGGTGACAAACACAAATCTTCTTTCTCTTTACTTTCTCTAAATAAAGTTTTAATAAGTTATTTCATTTTCATGTTTTAGATTTCCTAATAAACTCTTTTAGAGCATAAATCCATAGTTTGGATTATCTTTCATGATATCAGAGCTTAGGCGATTGATGAGACTAATCTCAAAACAAAATCAGTCTACCACGTTTTTATTGTCTTTGCTCTTATGAGCTTCGCTTTTGTTGTCCCGTGCATCTTTACAAACTCAGATTCTTAACCTCTGAGCGAGCAAGAGCCATGTGGAGACTTCCTTCGATGGTTTAATACTCCAACAACAAATATAACAACCTCTATGTTAGATAAACAAGACTTGAGCTTCACTTACATCATTGTGTCAGCAAACTACAAGGCTTCCTTGCAACCGAGTGAGATCATGAACTACTCAGAAAGCATCTCCATCATGGTAATTATGTGTTTTTTCATCTTGAAGCTGAACATTAGTGTTGACTGATTGGAAAGAATATAGTGGGAAGAATATAGTGGTTTGTATGATGGTACCATTGGCTAGTCTAGAGATATTAATATTTTATGATTGGAATCATGGAGCAAGATTGAAATAGGCATGCTTGGGTTTGATAATCATTGGTTTATAGCAGCAAATTTCTGTTTTTGATGAATGTACATAACATGTTCGACAAAATGTCAAAAAGAAAAAGAAAGACAGATTTTTGCTAAGGAAGAAAGACAAGTTTTTTGTTTAGTTGGCTATGGAATAAGTAGAAGTTGAGATTGAAAGGAATTTCATTAGGTGTGTAAGAAGACTCAAATTCATTATGAGACAACTTAGGGGAGTTAAACGAGGTAAAGAAAACTCGGACTCTTCGTAGGTTAAATAGTCTACAAAGATAGACTTGAATATATCTCACGGATTGATCTTAGAGTGAAGTGATGTTATTGACTAATTCAAAAGAAGTTACTTCGAGCTTTCTTCTCTTTTCCAAGCCACTACATTTATGCTTCCAAACTTACCTCCGTCATGATCATCTTACACTAAGTTTACGGGGGAGTATTAAAGCCCATTACCAAAGCCCAAGAGAAGTGTCACCCTATGTATTTAGGGTTTATGAAAGCAAGTTGTTTTAGTATAAATATCACTCTTACGAGATCTTTGTAATTAACCTTGAGAGTTGTTCATAGCAACGTAACTCTCCTCCCTTTCTATATTATAAGATCATTATAAGATTTACGTGTTCTTGGTGACAAACACAAATCTTCTTTCTCTTTACTTTCTCTAAATATATATTTAATAAGCTATTTCATTTTCATGTTTCAGATTTCTTAATAAGCTCATAAAACCATAGTTTGGATTATCTTTCATACTAATCGCCGACTATAACTTTTTTTTAAATCAGATGGGAAAAACAGGAAATGATTTGGATATCAATTTTATAATATCAACTGGAGATAATTTTTACGACGACGAAATAATCAGTCCATATGATTCTCAGTTTCAAGATTCTTTTACCAATATATACACATCATCTAGCTTACAAAAACCTTGGTATAATGGTAAGTAGTGTTAGCATAAATATCGCATAGTTAGTTAAGATAGACTCAAATCTATATTCATGTATATCTAGTAGATTCACCTATGTAATCCCCTATATATATTCGACATAATAATACATGATCTCTACGGAGTTTATCAAACTTACATGGTATCAGAGCTTTAACCTAGCCTCCAATCTCTTTTCTAAATTCTTTTCTTCTACCTCCCTCTCCCTTCTTCTCCCTCTCGTGATTCACTATCTCTCTCAAACCTTTACCATGGCTTTCACAAATGACAAACCATACACCATCTCTCAAATCAAAGATTATATTCCAAACCTGGAGTGAACTCTTTGAGACTCATTGCTCTTCTTTTGGAGTCCTCGGGCATATTGATGGAACCACTCTCTCAACCCCAGAAACCGAAAAAATATGGAAAGAACACGATGGATTGGTTAAGATGTGGATCTATGGAACCATATCTGAATATATTCTCGATACAGTTCTCAAAACCAAGTGCTCGGCTCGGGACTTATATGACTCACAATCAAAAACATGTTTCAAAACAATAAAGAAGCTCGTTCTCTCCAAATCGAAAGTGAGCTTCGCACCACTGTCATTGGTGATCTCACCGTACACGATTACTGCAAGAAACTCAAGAGCCTCTCTGATCTCCTAGCCAATCTCGATTCTCCTGTCTTGGAACGCGTTCTCGTCATGCATCTTCTCAATTGTCTCTCCGAGAAGTTTGATAGCATCATCAATGTTATCAAGCACAAGTCCCCATTCCCCTCATTCCTTGAGACTCGATCGATGCTCTCCATGGAAGAAAATCGCCTCAACAAACAACCAAAACAAGCCTCCGGCAACAACTACAATGCCTTTTCTCCTACCATTCTCTATTCGGCAATGGACCAACAACATGATCGGATTTCATCCAACAACAATCCCACCCGCGGTCGCCATGGAAACTCCTATCATGGACGTGGTGGTAGCAACAATCGCGGACGTGGAAGATTCAACAACAATTGGGGCTCGCCGTCTTTCTCTCAGCCGTGGAACAACGCGGCTCAACAATGGCCACAACCATATTTTTGGCAACAATATCCAGGCCCAAATTATCAAATGGGCCAACCTTCACCATATCCGGCCCAATACTCAACTTACTCCCAGCCTGGAATTCTTGGGCATGTACCACGTCAACAAGTCGAAACCCACTTCACCAATGCGTATCCATCACCATATGCACCGTCTTCCTCTGGTTCGTACACAGACTTACCAGCCAATATCACTCATGCTTTCAATACAATGACCCTACAAGAGCCGGACTATGCGACTTGGTATATGGACTCCGGTGCCACCAATCACATAACAACAACTCCAGGTAACCTTTGTTATTTGTTTAATCCGGGCAATCTTCCTTCTGTCATGGTTGGCAATGGGTCTCGTTCCACAGTTCTGACCCTCGGTAACGGTCATATCTCATCTTCCTCTCGTCCTCTTCAGCTCCATAATGTTCTTGTTTGTCCCTCTATAATCAAAAAATTAATTTTTGTTAGAAAATTCGATAATCTTTGTTTTCTTGAATTTGACCCTTTTGGTTTTTCTTTTAAGGATCTCACCACTCGGAACACACTTCTCCGATGTAACAGTTCAGGACCTCTTTACTCCGTCACTCCGTCATCACCACCATCACAACCTCTTGTTTTAGCTGCTTCATCTTCTTCTCCTCTTTGGCATAGGAGACTCGGTCACCCAAATGATCAAGTTCTTCAACGTACTCTCTCCTCTCTTTCTATTTCGTTTTAATAAGACTGACTTGACAAGATTATGTCACCTTGGTAAACATGTTAGACTTCCATTTATTTCATCAAATTCTATTGTTTGTCAACCATATGAAATTGTTCACTATGATATTTGGACATCTCCAATTCAAAGTATCAGCGGGATCAAGTACTATCTCCTCTTTCTTGATCATTTTCCTAATTTTATTTGGGTTTATCCTCTTAATCGCAAAAGTAACACTTTCGTAAAATATCTTCACTTTTCTACTTATGTGCAAACCCAATTTAACCGAAAAATTAAATCATTTCAGTGCGACAATTGCGGAGAGTATGATAATCGAGCATTTAGAGATCACATGGCGCTAACCGGCACATAACTTCGTTTCTCTTGCCCGCACACGTCTCAACAAAACGGTCGCGCCGAACATATGCTCGGCACTCCCAACAATCTGGTACGTACAATCCTTCAACAAGCCTTGATGCCGCCAACTTACTGGGTGGAAGCTCTCAACACTGCTGCACACACACACTCAACATAATACCGTCATCATCAATCGGTAACGAAGTTTCTTTCACCAAACTGTTTAATCGGCTGGCCCAATACACTCACCTAAGAACTTTCGGGTGCTTGTGTTATTCGAACCTGTTACCAACCACTCCGCATAAACTAGCTTCGCGGTCCACTCCATATGTGTTTCTAGGCTACCCAACTGATCATCGCGGCTATCGTTTCCTCGACATATCTACTCGATGTATCATACTCTCTCGCCACGTCACATTTGATGAAGAAGTCTTTCCCTTCTTTAATACACCTTCTAAACCTGTAAGTCCTCCTTCTCTCATTGAAATTCCACCACCTCCTATCTCTCGTGTCAATCTTTCTTCTGTCCTTCCGCAGCCAGATGACACGCGCTAAACACGACATTACAAAGCCACATGTTCCATTATGCCTCCATTCTGATGACACAATCTCTCCCTTACCTCTCTCACATGTTTATGCTTCTTAAGATCCAAATTGGAATCCATCCATGATAGAGGAATATAATGCTCTTATTAAACGAGGAACGTGGGTTTTAGTACCTCGGCCAGTTGCTACTAAAATTATTCGTTCTATGTGGTTATTCAGGCACAAGTTTAAAGCAGATGGAACACTACACCGTTATAAATCACGGTTTGTTGCGAATAGAAAATTACAAGAAATTGGCATTGATTGTGACGAAACTTTCAGTCAGGTGGTGAAACCGACAACTATCCGAGTTGTTCTTAGCGTGGCTACATCTCGAGACTGGCCTTTTCACCAAATTGATGTCAAGAACGCGTTCTTACACGGAGATCTTGAAGAAACCGTCTACATGCATCAACCGTCGGGTTTCGTCGATCAAACAAAACCCAATCACGTTTGTCTCCTCAAGCGATCCCTCTATGATCTTAAGCAAGCTCCTCGCGCTTGGTATAATCGCTTTGCAACATATGCTCGCACACTTGGGTTTCAGCAAAGCAAATCTGACGCCTCACTTTTCATTCTTCACCGCGGATCCGACGTAGGCTATCTTCCATTATACGTCGATGATATAGTACTCACGACATCCACTCCGACACTTTTACAAAGCATCATCAAAAACCTGAGCTCTGAATTTGAAAGGTCCGACCATGGACATGTTCATCACTTCCTCGGAATTACGGTTACACGAGACAACAAAGGTCTCTTTCTTCATCAGCAAAATTATTCGGCTGATATCCTCCATTGAGCTGAAATGACGGCTTGTAACCCATGTCTTACGCTGGTAGACACAAAGGCAAAACTCTTGGCCAATGACAACCCGCCAATCTCTGATCCTACATTGTATCGAAGTCTCGCCGGTGCCCTCCAAAACGGTGATGCAGAGAGATTTCCAAATATCTTATTGTTTCCTTTATTTAATATTTATTATTTTAGTTATTTTCTCTAATTATTTTAGAGTTTTTTTAGGGTTTTTCTATTGTTATAAATAAGTCGTTTAGGCATAGGTTTGTATTTAGTTATTGATTTGATTAATAAAGCTTTGCTTTAGAGAGAAGAGTATTCTTAAACGAAGTTTTTGAAATCTTTGTTCATCGTGAATCCATTGATATCTGATAACATTAGAATTCCGAGTTACGATTGTCCTCCTTGAGATCCATAGAGGGATTAATACTAATCTCTATCATTACAAAGGAACAAAAACAAATATTATTTATATTTACTTAATGGTAGTCATTTTTGTGGCCGCAGTACTAGGGAATCATAATTATAGGTAACGTTTATGCGCAACTAAGCCCCAAACTCAAACATTTGGATTGTGGATGGATTTGTTTAAGATCTTACGTCGTTAACGCCGATAATTAAGTGTATTAATTAACAATCACATACAAGTTAGTTAAGATCATCATTTTCATTAAAATTAATGTTTTCTTTAATCCACCATGCATGCATTTTGGTAGAGATTGTGGGATATAATCTTCGTGGACACAACACCGTTCGTAGATAAATATTTCGATGAAACAAAAGACTGTTGTGGGGGTAAAACGGTTAAGTGTTTTGTTCGGAGTTAGGATGAGGTTTAGTCCGGAATTATATAAACGAGTTTGGTTCGGAGTTTGTATATGAAAAGGGGTCGGAATTCTCGTTATGACAACTGTGGTTCGTTTAGATAGTTCGCTAGGTTTTTCAGCGAACTGTTTTATTATGCTAAAGATAGCGAACAAAATATGGGCAGAGATGTCGAACAGAATATGGGCAGAGATGCCGAACATAATATGGGCACAAATGCTGAACAGAATGTATCGAACTAAAAGATAGATAAATTTGGTATTGTTGTTTCTCTTTGTAGATTCTCTCCCTTTTATTTTTGGATCCCCTTCTCTGATCAGGAAGCCCGCTATTTATAGTAAATGCCTCCTTTGGCGGAGACTCTCGATGCGCGATCACTGTACTGATCCCATGCTGTCGAACAGTACCCTATCGTAGGGTCGTTTGGTCCGGCGCCGTGTAACTGCTCTGTCAGGACTGCCGTTCGGCGCCGCAAGACTATTCTGTCACACGTGACGTGGCGCCGCTATTCGCTATTGGGCTTGATTTTAATTGGGCCGCGACGAGGCCCGGTTCGGTGGGCCTAAAACGGCGAGCTTCTTAAATGGGCCAAGTCATTATGGGCCTGGAAGGCCCACCCATAACATTAGTCCTTCCCCAATTCGTTTCGGAGAAGACGAAACGATTCGTCCGTTGGCTTTGGCGTGTTTGAGAAGTCTCGCCTCGTTTTTGTCATATCATTGATTGCCACGTCATACTTCCTTCGTAATTATGATGTTCCTTCGAGTGTTTTCGATGGCGTCTCTTCCTCTTCCTTCGTTTTTTCTTTAAATAGTCCTCTTCTGGATTCATTTCTCATTTCTTCTAATTCTCTCCGAGCGAACTCAGGTACTTTCCCTCTCTAAAATTTTCTTCTCTCTAGATTTCTCCTTTGAATTATGTCTTCTGCTTCATCTTCTAGTTCAGACTCTTCTTCGTCCTCGAGTTCGGACTCCTCCTCGTCTTCAAGTTCGGGATCTTCCCTATCCTCAAATACCCTTCGGCGCTTGGAGAGAGGGGCTTCGGGTATCGAAGCGAAACAGAGTAACTCCCGCCTTCTTCCGCGATCCGATTCGGCTCGCGACCATTCTGGGGGTTTCGTTCCAACTTCCGGAGGGTTCATGTTCGATCCTTCGGCGCAGATGCCTCAAACCCCAATTCGGCAACAGATAGAGGTTCCTTCCCTTGTGGACGAAGAGTTTACTCCTCCGCCTCGAGTGCAACCGGTTCCAGCTAATCGTTCGGCACTTCCGAATCCTGGGAGGGCGAAGAGGCAACCGAAAAAACCAAGGCAGATTAATTCGTTTACCTCGTCGGCGAGTAGGTTCGACGATGGACTCGATAATATCCAAGCACTCTCCGGAGCTCGCGAGCTGTTGGACATTTTGGAGCCACAGCCGGGCCAAATGCCTTGACATTGCCCTCCGGGTTTTATCTGTCTATAAGAGTCGACTTTCGCCGAAGCAAGGCTTTGGTTTCCCCTTCCCCGACTTTTGGTTGCTTATTGCGAACGGAGGAGTATGGCGATCTCCCAACTGACAGTCCCTTGCCTTCGGAATCTGGTTTCCGCGATCTTGGCGGCCAAGGACCTCGGTTTCGAGATGACCCAGACTGTTTCGACGAGATCACGACGACGCGGGCGAACGTGTCGCTTCCGGGTACCTTCTCCATATGTTGGCGAAAGGGATTTCAGTTAACTTCTGATCGTCATGTCAAGATTGCCAATTGGTGGCGAAAATATTTCTTCGTAAGGGTTAGTTCGGCGTCGGTCCTTGATGTCGACAGAGAGTACCGAACCGACTGGGCGATTGTCATTGGTAGGTGTCTTCACGTTTATTTTCTTCGTCTTATTTTGCTAATTGACTCATTGTTATCTCGTTTCAGATCGCTTCATTCCGGTCGTTCCATTCCCGTAGGATTATACCAGATACAAGGATCAGTTAAGGCGTAAAATCGAAGTTCCCTGGTCCGAAGTACTCGAGCAACAGAAGCGCTACTGGTGTTCGCTGAAAGGTTAACTTTGTGTTTGTTTGTTTTTTTTTTTTTTTTTAACTTTGTGTTTGTTTTCAACATCCTGGTCGTTGGATCCCCAAGAACAGTTCAGCGAGTCTTCGGAACCCGAGGGTTCTCTGGAGATGGAGAGAATCCTCGCGTGAAAAAGGGCTCGTGTCGAGAGGTCGTCTGCAGGGGAGGAAAGTTCGGTCGAGGTTGATGCTCTTGCGGAGGTCCAAACACAGGTTGGTACCGATGGAGAAGGGGTCGACGCTTTGGTTGGTTCGGGCGTCGTCGTAGGTGATGGGGTGACCGTGACGGAAGTCGATGTTGCTCGTACTGAAGGGCTCGAGGGCGAGTCAAATGCTGCTGATGCCGCCGAGGTTGCTCCTTCGGATGGTACTGGGGAAGGCTTCTCTTCGTCTAGCCTTCCATATTTCAAGGGCGGGGAGTTCTCCTTTAAATTGAGTAAGGACAATCCATATGGATTCGAGTTCAACTACGATGGCGAGGGAGCTTTCCTTAATAACGAAGAAAGTTGCGCCGGTCTTCAGCACTTGCTCGTGGAGACCCACGACGAGGCTCGTCCCCCTGCTTCGTTGGTGTATGAAGCTGAAATTGCTTCGCTGGCTCGTCTGGAGAAACGGGTGAGCCTTATCCCTTTTGAAATCTTGCTTCTTTTTGTTCTACGTTTGAACCTTGCCTTTTTTTTGTTCGGCGTTTGAAATCTTGTTTTGTTTTGCCTTCTTTCCTCAGGTCGCTTATAGGAGGACCAAAATCGCCTATGACTACGAACGTCGCCTTGCTTCGGCTGAGGAGGCGAAGACAGTGGTCGAGAAGGAGCGGGATGAGGCTCGGGCTGAAGTTGAGGGGCTCAAAGGCTCAAGAAAGCTCTCCGTCTGGCGAAGAGAGAGAAGAGGGTTCAGAAACTGAAGGCTCAGCTTGAGGAGGTCGAGCTTGAGCGAACAAAAATCAAAGATAACCTCGATGCGACCTCTTCCTCATTGCAGGCTCGGGATTCGGAGCTTGAGTTATCTCGGAAGGCCGAGGCGGACCTTTCCGGCGAGCTTGAGCTTCTAAGGAAACGTTACGAGGAGATGGTGATCCGTGATGGCCATGAATTCGTGAGGCTTCGTCGGTCCCGAAGTGAGTACGTTGATGCGGCGAGGGACCAGTTCGCTTGGTTGCGCGAGGAGTCGCAGGTTCGGCTGGCAAAGTTGAGGGACTACCTCGCCGAAGTGGAGGCGAAGAGAAAAACTTTTTGCTGTGGAATCAGCTGAAGGGAATCTTCGACACTCTGAAGACGATGGAGCGACGGTACGGGATAGCGCCGCCGGATGATTTTGTCAAGGTCCTTCGCAAGCGTAAGAATGAACTCGAGGCGTGGCTTGCATTGAGGCCGAAGCTGTCATACGTGGCTTCGGATTTCGAGCTTCCTGACGAGCTAGGAATTGCTGCGATTCCCGAGGTGTCGTCCCGTGATGAGGAGGCCGAATAAGTTGAGGATGAGCACTCTCATGGCGACCAAGGGGATGGGGAGGAGCATGTCGGTGATGACGAGGAAGTCGATGCGGTGAACGAGCAGGCTCAAGACTAGATTTCCTTGTCGCTTTTATTTTTTCTTTGTATCTTTTAGTTCGGTTTTTGGGTCGACTGTTGGGGTCGATCTTGTAGTTCGGATTTTTCCCTAATGAAATCGTTTGCTTCTTCGTTCGACTTTTGCTTGTCCGTTCCTTTTTTTTATGAGTCGTTCTTCTATTTTGTCTGGAAAAAATGTGGATTTTAGTTCGGGGGTGCGAGGTACTCGACTTTTGTGGTTTCGGATTGGGCCACTGCAGGGACGAGTCTTACCCTGCAAAGGTGGATGATCAGTCCACCGCACTCTTGCGGAGTGGCTAACTTGTTTTGCACATTTGGTAAGTGGCTGACTGCGGTTCGAACCGGCTTTGAATCTTCGAGCGTTTTTTGCTAAGTCACTAACTTACGGAGCGCGAACTTTCGTTCGTTAGTTCGTTTTGCTAAGTGGCTATGTATAGATCAACTGACGACCTGAGCGATGGGCTCGTTGATTGTAAGCATAGAGCTTGTGTGACTGAGTAATGAACTCGTGATATCTTGAGCACGGAGCTCGTGAATTTTAAGATGAAATTTTTTTTTTTATTATTTTATAGCTGTGCCTTGTGAAAGGCTGCCTACGTACCCCAAAGGGGATCAAGCCAGTCGTAGTTCGATTTTTACAATGGTTCGGACTCGTTTAGAGTTCGGTATATATTTTTTTTTTTTTTTTTTTTTTTGGTGTCTTCGTCTTTGTCTTCGTTTTCGTTCCTTCGATTTTTGTTGTTTTGACCTTCGGCTGTCCGGTTTTTTTTTTTTTTTTTTTGCTCTTCGTCTTCTGCTTCGCTCTTCGTCTTCTGCTTTGCTCTTTGTCTTCGTTTTCGGGCTTTGTCTTCGTTATTTTGCTTCGTCTTTCGGCGGTGTTCTTCGGCCAGGCTTTTTCATTCGTCTAATAGTAGAGCCTCTTTAGGTGCATTGCGTTCCAGGACCTCGGGATTTCCTTGCCGCACATCTCCATTAGTTCGTATACGCTGGGTCGAACTACTTTTGATATTAGGTACGGGCCTTCCCATTTAGCTCCGAGCTTGGTGATAGGTCTTTCGGCTGTATTTTCGAAGACCTTGCGTAATACGAGGTCTCCTTCTTCGAAGTGTCTTCCTTTGACCTTTTTGTTGTAACCCTACAAGAAAAGAGGGTAATTTCCTACCACATTTCCGACCGTAAAACAGTGGTCGGAAATTTCCGACCACTTTCCGACCGATTTCCGACTTCAGCCATTTTGGTCGGTAATCGGTCGGAAATCTTCGGCCAGATGTAAAAGATGTTGAATGTTTTCTTATTATATAAGAGAGGAGGATATAAAATTCTTTGTTTTCACCATGTAATGCATAACACCACCATTACTCACATTTAAGTATTTAACACATACTTTATGTTAAATTTGGTGGTTACACAATTGAATCATAAAAATCAATTATGAATTCAATTTAAGAATAACACTACAAGAAATCACGACCTTTACCACGACCATAATTGTTGTAAAATCGTGGTAAAATGCAGTTTACCACGATTTAACGACGATTTCCATTTCGTCTTTAATCGATCGAAGTAAAAACCAAATCGTCGTAAAATCGTGGTAAATTTTACGACGAACCAAATTCGTTGTAAATTCGTGGTAAAATATTCGTTGTGAAATCGTTGTAATTGTTACAACGATTTCACAACGAATATTTGGTTGTAAATTTGTAATTATAATAAATCGAAAATTCTTATAATCGTCGTAAAATCGTCCCTAATTAGGGACTAGTTTACGACGATTGTAAGAAATATATATTTCTTCAAATCGTCCCTAATTAGGGACGATTTTACGACGATTGTAAGAAATATATATATTACAAATCGTCGTAAAATCATCCCTAATTAGGGACAATTTTACGACGATTTTTATTATTATAAATAAAAAAAATATTTTATAAAAAAAATATTTTATATTAATAAAATATTTTTTACAATTTCAAAATACAAAATAAAAAAATTTAGTCGCCTAAATTGAAATCTTGCCCGAAATAGTCCTGCGTCGCATTCTCGGGATCTACGTTGCTTGTTCCGGCCTGCTCAGTCGACGGACGGTCGGGATGTGTCTGCATCGTCCGAAGTAGTTCCGGGTTAGATGCAGAAAGCACCGTAAACAAGTTGTTGTAGAACTGCATGTTCTTCACACGAGTCGCATGCATGTTCGAATCTCGGCACTGCAACTCGGCGGAGATTGGTAATTGGTAGGAGCAAGTGGGACGTCCTGCATGGATCCCATGCCTAGAACCCGTCCTTTATAAAAAGAGTTTTTTTTTGTAAGTGAGAGAGATAGAGAGATATAAAATTGATGGTGTGATTTATGGTGAAAGATGAGGAGGTATTTATAGGATTTTTTAAAATTTTCCAACTTTTTACCTAGGAAATTAACTACTAATTTACAACGATTCATAATTTTACAAGGGATTTACAACGATTTTACAACGATTTAACGACTAAAATGAAAGTTGTAAATAATTAGGTGCAACGGTAAATACACGTTTTCAACTACCAGATTAAATGTCTTTAAATCGTTGTTAAAATGTCCCAAAATTAGAAGTTGTAAATTCGTGGTAAATTAGCAACGATTTAGCGACGAAATATTCTTATAAATCAAAACGTCGGTAAATCGTTGTAAATTTACCACGAATTTACAACGATTTTTACTTAATCGGAAAATCGTTGTAAAATCGTCGTAAATTTATGAAGATTTTAATCGTTGTAAAGTTTACGACGATTTTACGACGATTACCAAAATAGTCGTACAATCGTCGTAATTGTCGTCGTAAGTTTACGACGATTAAAATCGTTGTAAATTTTTCGTGGTAATTTGCGCAGATTCTTGTAGTGTAAAAGTTTTGTTTGACCAAAATTTAATTTTGTTATCATGAGAATTATTATTTTTGTGGACCAAATATGCTTTTTTGTAAATAGATAAAAAATAATTATGTATTTATTTCTTTTTTAATCACACAAATACGTAATTTTTTCTTTTTTCATTTGATTAGAAAAAGATAGATAAAAGTAACTAAACTTTTGTAAGTCATAGCACAAATTTTTTTGTCCAACATAATTTATTTTTAAAATATATACAAATTATGATAATGTGGGGTTTAGTGCAAGATCATTAAAAATACAAAGTTATACATATGAAAATAAAAAATAAGTTATTAAATGAATATTGGTTTAGAGTCATAAAAATTATTTAAAACAAAATAGATGCATTATATCTAACTTTTTAACTATAAACCAATATTTATTTAAAAAACCAAGTGTATGAAAATTATGAAAAACCTTGTTTTAAAAAATATAGCAGATAATTATAAAAACTAAAATAGACACATGTCAACTAAATATACTATCACTTTAACTCTCACAATGAAAGATAATTTTTTTTTATCTTGTTATATAAGATTTTCATTTTGACTTTCATTTTTGTATGTTTATTCATTTAAATGTATAAAATAGCAAATGTTTCAAAATTTCATTATACTTATTTTTGTTAAAATCATCAAAAATTGTTTAATACAAAAATAATTCATTCATATATAATTATGAATATATGTTAATAGATATATTTAAATTTAATGATCATTATTGAAAAAAATAAGAATGGACATATGTCAAAAGACAAATAGAACACTTGTCAACAAATTGGAGCTTGTTAAAAAAAAACATTCAATCTTATTATATAAGATAACGAGGGAGAGGGTATTGGTTTTTGAGGTATATTCCTTTTATAAGCATATGATACGAGTAATATACGGACGTTAATTAAGCCGTGAAGGCAAAGTAAGTTACAAATTAATAATTTTCGTTCTTTACGTAGCTTACGTACGTACGTGTGTGTGTAACCAATAATGGAGACATTCCTGTGTAGGACTGTCCATTGTTGCAACTCCACGTCATCATTTTATTTTTGGTTGTTTCTTTTAAGAGAAAATTACAAAACTACACCATTTAAATTACATTTCACAAAATTACACCATTTCAAAATTATTTCACAAAACTACACCTAAACACTCAAAATTAAATCCAAATAAACCCTATCCACACAATCCTACCCCTTTAATACTATACCCTAAACACTAATTAGCGAACCCAAATGAAAATTTTGAAGGAAGGTTGAAAGAGTGTAGTTTTGTGAATTTCTCTTCTTCTAATCCTACAAGTGTATATTATTAATAATTATTATAGATACTAATTAATATTTTGTTTTAGTTTTGTCGTAGCTAACACTTTCCAGAAACGAGCCAAAAAGACAAATTTTAATATCTCTCTAAAATAATAAAATTTTTCGATCTCAAAATCGCATTTTAGTGTAGTTTATCTCTCGATAAATTAATAATCACCATAAATTAATAATTTTTTATCAAACTGGTGTAGTCCCGACATTATTAATTTATAGAGGTTTCATTGTATTTGCTTTTTATATCGTTTATATCGTTTATCTTTTCCTGAATCTCCTACATATTTTTGTGATTCTTATTGATTATTACCAAAACCCAAGAGAAGTGTCACCCTATGTCTTTAGGGTTTATGAAAGCAAGTTGTTTTAGTATAAATATCACTCTTATGAGATCTTTGTAATTAATCTTCAGAGTTGTTCATAGCAACTCTCCTCCTTTTCTATATTATAAGATCATTATAAGATTTACGTGTTCTTGGTGACAAACACAAATCTTCTTTCTCATTACTTTCTCTAAATAAACTTTTAATAAGTTATTTCATTTTCATGTTTTAGATTTCCTAATAAACTCTTTTAGAGCATAAATCCATAGTTTGGATTATCTTTCATGATATCAGAGCTTAGGCGATTGATGAGACTAATCTCAAAACAAAATCAGTCTACCACGTTTTTATTGTCTTTGCTCTTATGAGCTTCGCTTTTGTTGTCCCGTGCATCTTTACAAACTCAGATTCTTAACCTCTGAGCGAGCAAGAGCCATGGGGAGACTTCCTTCGATGGTTTAATACTCCAACAACAAATATAACAACCTCTATGTTAGATAAACAAGACTTGAGCTTCACTTACATCATTGTGTCAGCAAACTACAAGGCTTCCTTGCAACCGAGTGAGATCATGAACTACTCAGAAAGCATCTCCATCATGGTAATTATGTGTTTTTTCATCTTGAAGCTGAACATTAGTGTTGACTGATTAGAAAGAATATAGTGGGAAGAATATAGTGGTTTGTGTGATGGTACCATTGGCTAGTCTAGAGATATTAATATTTTATGATTGGAATCATGGAGCAAGATTGAAATAGGCATGCTTGGGTTTGATAATCATTGGTTTATAGCAGCAAATTTCTGTTTTTTGATGAATGTACATAACATGTTCGACAAAATGTCAAAAAGAAAAAGAAAGACAGATTTTTGCTAAGGAAGAAAGACAAGTTTTTTGTTTAGTTGGCTATGGAATAAGTAGAAGTTGAGATTGAAAGGAATTTCATTAGGTGTGTAAGAAGACTCAAATTCATTTTGAGACAACTTAGGGGAGTTAAACGAGGTAAAGAAAACTCGGACTCTTCGTAGGTTAAATAGTCTACAAAGATAGACTTGAATATATCTCACGGATTGATCTTAGAGTGAAGTGATGTTATTGACTAATTCAAAAGAAGTTACTTCGAGCTTTCTTCTCTTTTCCAAGCCACTACATTTATGCTTCCAAACTTACCTCCGTCATGATCATCCTACACTAAGTTTACGGGGGAGTATTAATTCCCATTACCAAAGCCCAAGAGAAGTGTCACCCTATGTATTTAGGGTTTATGAAAGCAAGTTGTTTTAGTATAAATATCACTTTTACGAGATCTTTGTAATTAACCTTGAGAGTTGTTCATAGCAACGTAACTCTCCTCCCTTTCTATATTATAAGATCATTATAAGATTTACGTGTTCTTGGTGACAAACACAAATCTTCTTTCTCTTTACTTTCTCTAAATAAATATTTAATAAGCTATTTCATATTCATGTTTCAGATTTCTTAATAAGCTCATAAAACCATAGTTTGGATTATCTTTCATACTAATCGTCGACTATAACTTTTTTTTAAATCAGATGGGAAAAACAGGAAATGATTTGGATATCAATTTTATAATATCAACTGGAGATAATTTTTACGACGACGAAATAATCAGTCCATATGATTCTCAGTTTCAAGATTCTTTTACCAATATATACACATCATCTAGCTTACAAAAACCTTGGTATAATGGTAAGTAGTGTTAGCATAAATATCGCATAGTTAGTTAAGATAGACTCAAATCTATATTCATGTATATCTAGTAGATTCACCTATGTAATCCCCTATATATATTCGACATAATAATACATGATCTCTACGGAGTTTATCAAACTTACATGGTATCAGAGCTTTAACCTAGCCTCCAATCTCTTTTCTAAATTCTTTTCTTCTACCTCCCTCTCCCTTCTTCTCCCTCTCTGTTATGGGTGGGCCTCTCAGGCCCAACATGACCAGGCCCATTTGAGAAGCCCGATACGTTAAAACCCCCTAGGCCGAACAAACAGGTCAAAATCCCAATCAGAATCAGGCCCGTTTAGCAGATTGCGGCGCCACGTCATCTCTGACAGCACAGTCCCGCGGCTCTGAAACGGCGCTCTGACAGAGCATTTATGGAGCGCCGAACGGCGCTCTGACAGAGCATTTATGGAGCGCCGAACCGAATGACCCTGCGATAGGACACTATTCAACAGTATGGGATCGGTACGGAGGTCGCGCACCGAGGAAATCCGCCAAGAAGAGCATTTACTATAAATAGCGCACATCCTCCCCAGAACGAAGGATCCGGATTTTTAGAGAGAGAAACCTACAGAGAGAAACAAGAGCATCTATTCCACTATCTTTTAGTTCGACATCGTTAACTATATTTTACGTTCGGCATCTCTGCCCATATTTCGTTCGGCATCTCTGCCTGTATTCTGTTCGTCATCTTAGCCCACTTTCTGTTCGCTATCTTTAGCGTTATAAAAACTGTTCGCTAGAAAACCTAGCGAACCATCATTCTGAACCATAGTTGTCATAACGAGAATTCCGACCCCTCTTTGCATACAAATTCCGAACCAACTTCGCTACATAAATCCGAACAATCCATCTACTTCATTCCGAACATTACACCTGACCGTTTTACCCCTACAACATTTGGCGCCCACCGTGGGGTCTATCAGGAAATTCTCTCACGCTAACGACAACTCAACATCACCCCGAAGCTAAAACCAACCGCTTATCTTCATTCAATGGCGAACCAACAAGACAATCAGGCACACATTCCGATCGTTCTGCAGGAAGCTCTCGCAACCGAACGAACGATTCCAACAATGGGACTCCCACCGACGATCCCCGAATCAGGTCCCCAGGCCACACCCCCGGGTCAAGCAATTGTACGCCCGTCGATGATCCATCCCGAGGGTGCTGCAGTACAAGAAACACCCCTAGTTCGCATGAACAATCGGACTCCCGAGTCCAGAATCACGAACGAGACGGCCAACGTCTCGCCACAGACAAACATAATCGCCCATAGCGCCGAAGTCGCCCAGCCCGGCATAATCGAACTCCTTGCGAGCCTAGTCAGCAAAGTGGACACTCTTGCCCAGTCGACAAACGCAGGATTCGAAGCGCTCACCGCACAAGGGCCGCGGGTACAACGAACAATCAACGAACTCTCCCCGGGCGTACAGCGAAACCTTTTCGGGGAAACCTCGCAGCCAACGCGAAACGAGGGTCACGAAATCCCGCCTCCCATGAGCGCCAGCCCGTTTGGACTTCCTTAAGGAACCCGCGACCCGACAACGGTTTACGGCACCCCACCGTTCGCACATCCAACCGCCGCGATGAATTTTTCTGGTCCTAGCGGATACCAACAAGATAACCAGAATCATCATCCCAGGCGAACAATAAACGATGCCAGGTCATACAACGCTCAAGCAACGCCGACCGCCAGAGACTATGAGTTCGAGCGAATGAGGCAAGAACTGAACGATATGAGCTCTCGAGTCCACGAGGCAATCAGCGCGGCACCAGAAATCGGTCGCGTGTTACGAGAGGCACAGAGCGTTCCTTTCACGACAGATATCACGCGATTTTATATCCCGCATCCCGGAAAAATCACCATCCCGAAGTATAACGGGATGACGGATCCGGTTCAACACGTCACCGCGTTCACGATCTCGATGAGGAGGGCCCAGATCGCACCCGAACTGCGCGACGCAGGGTACTGTCAGTTGTTCGTCGAGAACTTGACAGGCGCGGCACAAAGATGGTATAATCGGCTGGCCCCCAATTCGATCGGCAACTTCCATCAGCTCCAGACCGTATTCCTCAAGCACTATTCCATGTATATCCACAAGGAAAAATCGATCGCCGATCTATGGGGCATGACCCAGGGAGAGGGAGAAACCCTAAGGAAGTACGTCGAAAGGTTCAAGGAGATCGCCTCCAAGATCAAAGTACTAGACGACGTAGCGATTCAAGCGCTACGCAACGGACTGTGGTTCGAGTCGCAATTCCGCTACGAACTTACGACGAACGAACCGAGAGCGTTGGAAGACGCACTACATAAGGCGACAACCTACATAAACCTAGAAGAAGAAAAAGCCGCTCTGACCAAGAAGCATGCATCCCTCAAAACACGCTCGAAAGAAAAGACGAGAGTAAAAGGAGAACACCGCGAACCGCGAAAACATTACGACGCGGATTACAAAAGCAAAAACACCCGAATCCACCTGATCGACGACAAAGAGTTCGAAAGGCAAGCAATCAACAACGTATCTCGCCCAGAACACAATCGATCAGAAAGCGGTTCGGGACAGCAAAACAGGGGAAACTATCAAGAGAGAAACCCCAGATCTAGAGGATCACAAGGCGATCGACAAAATAGAAATGGTTCGGGAAGCTATCCGAACAGCGGACGACCCAACAGCCGCGCCACGAACAAACATTGCGATTTCCACAAGCAAGATGGGCACTCGACGGCGGAATGCAGATATCTTCAAAGCATCCTCCTGCGGGAGTACGGCAACGGAAATATCAGCCTGCCGACCTCGGAAGAGAGACGAGCCAACTACACGTACATTCGGCCTGAGTCCGAACGCGATCAGGAAAGAGCCCAGAGTCGTCCGACAAAAGGGAACGGGAAGAACTTCCCGGCCCGCCGAGGGTGGCGCGCAAAAAGATCGGCATGATCATGGGAGGTCTCGTCGACTGCAATGATTCAGTAAGGTCGATCAAAAGATGGCAGCGTGAAACGATCGCCGCGGTTAAATGGGCTAGCGCCAGCGACGTCTCCGACCGTCCCAGCAAAGAAATTACGTTCAGCAAACGTGATAACTCTGGTGTCTATTTCCCCCATAACGACCCGCTAGTCGTCGAACTACTTATCGCAGATTGCGAGGTAGCCAAGGTCATGATCGACATCGGCAGTTCGGTCAACCTAATATTTTACAGTACGCTGCAGAGGATGGAGCTCAAGGAGTACACCATCAAGCCGAACCGAAAGCCTTTGACGGCTTTCAACGGAGAAACTACCATGTCCCTGGGAACCATCAAACTCCCAGTACATATCGGAGGCGTCACGAAACTGGTGAAGTTTGACGTCATAGATACACTGGCGATCTATAACGCCATTATGGGAACTCCATGGATCCACGCCATGGAAGCCATCCCATCCACAAACCACCAGTGTCTAAAGTTCCCAAGTCCGAGCGGAACTCAGACAATACGCGGAGACCAACGCGTGGCGAGAAGCTGTTTCATCGCCGAACTAAAGATAAGGAAGTCATGCGCAATCATCCATGACGAAGAGGCGAACGCCGAAGCCTACGGATCCACGCTGTTGAAATCACAAAGCCGGGAAGCGTGAAACCGCAGTATGACGAGGTGACCAGCGAGGAAGCCCCGAGGCTCGACAAAGTAGTACAAGTAAACGTCGATCTCAGCGACGTCACTAAGTGCGTCGGAGTCGGAGCCGATCTCGAGCCTGCCTTGCAGAACAAACTAATTGATTTCCTGAGACATAACTGCAAAACCTTCGCTTGGTGCATGGAGGATATGCCGGGAATCGATCCAAACATCACCTGTCACGAGCTCAATGTAGACCCGACCTTCAGACCAATCAAGCAGAAGCGAAGGAAATTGGGCCCAGATTGGCTGGCAAACCCGGTCGTGGTGAAGAAAAAAAACGGGAAGTAGCGAGTCTGTGTCGACTTCATCGACCTCAACAAGGCGTGCCCGAAGGATAGCTATCCTCTGCCACACATAGATCGAATAGTGGAGGCAACCGCCGGAAATGAACTGCTGTCCTTCATGGACGCCTTCTCGGGATATAACCAAATAATGATGCACGTGGAAGACCGAGAAAAGACTTCGTTCATAACCGACCGAGGCACCTACTACTACAAAGTCATGCCTTTCGGCCTGAAAAACGCCGGAGCAACCTACCAACGGCTCGTAAATCGAATGTTCGCCGATCAGCTGGGCGAGACCATGGAGGTTTACATAGACGATATGCTGGTCAAGTCGTTAGTAGCAAAGGACCATGTCGATCATCTCGAGACCTGCTTCGCAACGCTCAACCAATACGGGATGAAGCTGAATCCGACGAAGTGTACGTTCGGCGTCACATCGGGAGAATTCTTTGGGTATATCGTCACCCAGCGAGGTATCGAGGCTAATCCGAAGCAAATCTCAGCAATAAAAGATCTCCCTTCGCCCCGAACAACAAGAGAAGTCCAGAGACTGACCGGACGAATCGCCGCGCTAAACCGCTTCATATCGAGGTCGTCAGACAAATGTCTCCCCTTCTACCAGCTTCTCAAAGGCAACAAGCGCTTCGAATGGGACGATAAATGCGAAGAGGCGTTCGCACAGCTCAAAGAGTATCTCTCAACCTCGCCGATCCTCGCAAAACCCGTCGACCAGGAAACCCTTTACTTGTACATTGCCATCTCAACATCGGCGGTAAGCAGCGTACTGGTCAAGGAGGACCGCGACGACCAGCGACCGATATTCTACACAAGCTAGGCCTTAGACGGAGCAGAAAGCAGATATCCAACCTTGGAAAAGTTGGCACTCGCGGTCGTCTCGTCGGCGAGAAAACTCCGACCTTATTTCCAATCTCATTCGATTGTCGTCCTGACGAACCAACCGCTGAGAATTATCCTGCACAGCCCGAGCCAGTCGGGTCGCATCGCCAAATGGGCGGGCGAACTAAGTGAGTACGATATCGAGTACAAACCACGAACGAGCGCAAAGTTGCAAGTCCTCGCCGACTTCCTCATCGAGCTACCACCAGAGATGACAATCGCCGAAGAAAAGAACACATGGACCTTACATGCTGACGGATCATCCAGCCAGCACGGATCGGGAATCGGCATAACATTGCGATCACCAAAGGGTGAAGTCCTTGAGCAATCATTCCGACTCGCATTCAAAGCTTCCAACAACGAAGCAGAATACGAAGCAATAATCGCCGGAATGCGGTTGGCCCTCGAACTCGGAGTCAAAGAACTCGATTCCTTCTGCGACTCACAACTCGTAACCAGCCAGTTCAGCGGAGAGTTCGACGCCAAGAACGAGAGAATGGAGGCTTATTTGCGAGTTTTCAAATCCATGGAAGAAAAATTCGTCTCCTTTACCATCACAAAGATCCCTCGAGCGGAAAATACGTCGGCAGACGCATTGGCAGCCTTGGCCTCCACCTCTGACTCAACTCTGCGACGAACCATCCCGATCGAATGCATCGAGCATCCGAGCATCGACCTGCCAAATGGTGTATGCGCTATCGGCCGCGATATAGACGAAGCGGATGACTTCGCCGAAGGAATACCAGACTCTCCCCCCGGAACAGAAAACAACCAGCAAGGACGCACCGAACCAACGGACTGGCGAACCGAAATCATGATGTATATCTCACACGGAGCATTACCAAAAGACAAGTGGGAAGCTCGCCGTGTGAAAAGTAGATCAGCCCGCTACACGATGATCATAAACCGCCTTTACCTATGGAACGCATCCGGAGTCCTTCTGTTTTGTATCGCCGGCGACGAAATCGAAAGAGTACTTCGCGAAACACACGAGGGCGGAGCAGGAAACCACTCCGGAGGACGAACGTTAGCTATTCAGGTTAAAAACCACGGATACTATTGGCCGACGTTACAAAAGGACTGCGCAGACTTCGCCATGAAGTGCGAGAAATGCCAACGACACGAAGATATCAAGCATAACCCGACTCAACTACTCATTTCGGCGACCGCCCCGTACCCCTTCATGCGTTGGGCAATGGACATCGTAGGACCTTTGCCGTCCTCGAGACAGTGGAAGTACATCCTGATGGTGATCGACTACTTCACCAAGTGGGTCGAAGCAAAAGCTTACACAGACATCGACGCGGCCAAGGTACAAAACTTCGTCTGGAAGTACATCATCTGTCGCCATGGACTCCCCTACGAGATCGTCACAGACAACGGGACACAATTCGTATCAAAGAAATTTGAAGCCTTCTGCACAAAATGGAACATTCGACTCAACAAATCCACTCCAAGGTATCTACAAGGGAACGGCCAAGCCGAAGCTACGAACAAAACTATACTCGACGGAATAAAAAAGCGTCTCGGAGCTAAAAAGGGGCTCTGGGCTGACGAACTAGAGGGTGTACTTTGGTCGCACCGAACGAGCCCGCAAAGCGCAACAGGCCGAACGCCTTTCTCGCTATCCCACGGAATGGAGGCAATGTCACCAGCCGAAGCGAACGTCCCAGGAATACGACGTCTAATGCTGACTCAGCATCCCGAAGCAAACGAGAAAATGATGATAGACGAGCTGGACTACGCCGAAGAACAACGGCACCACGCCTTGCTCAGGATCCAAAATTACCAGCACCAAGCGGCGAAGTACTATAACAAAAAGGTCAAAGGTCGACACTTCGAAGAGGGCGATCTCGTCCTGCGAAAGGTCTTCGAGAATACAGCCGAAAGGCCTATCACCAAGCTCGGAGCAAAATGGGAAGGCCCGTACCTGATATCAAAGGTGGTTCGGCCCAGCGTGTACGAACTAATGGAGATGTCCGACAAGGAAATCCCGCGATCCTGGAACGCAATGCACCTGAAGATATTCTATCATTAGACGAAGTATAAAGACAAAGACGAAAACGAAGCCTGGAACAGCCGAAGGTCAAAACAACAAAAATCGAAGGAACGAAAACGAAGACAAAGACGAAGACGCCAAAAAAAAAAAAAAAAAAATATACCGAACTCTAAACGAGTCCGAACCATTGTAATAATCGAACTACGACTGGCTTGATCCCCTTTGGGGTACGTAGGCAGCCTTTCACAAGGCACATCTATAAAATAAAAAATAAAAAATTTCATCTTAAATTCACGAGCTCCGCGCTCAAGACATCACGAGTCCAACACTCAACCACACAAGCTCTACGCTTAAAATCAACGAGCCCATCGCTCAGATCGTCCGCCGATCCATATTTAGCCACTTAGCAAAAAGAACTAACGAACGAAAGTCGCGCTCCGTAAGTTAGTAACTTAGCAAAAAGCGCTTGAAGATCGAAAGCCGGTCCTCACCGCAGTCAGCCACTTACCAAAGGTGCAAAATGAGTTAGCCACTCCGCAAGAGTGTGGTGGACTGATCATCCACCTTTGCAGGGTAAGAGTCGTCCCTGCAGTGGCCCAGTCAGAAACCACGAAAGCCGAGTACCTCGCATCTCCGAACAAAAATTCACAATTTTCTCCGGACCAAACCGAAGAAAGAACCATAAAGTGAGGAGAAAATCGAGAAGGGAAATGAACCACAAAACGCAGAAAACGCGATTTCATTAATCAATACGAACTACAAAGGAACGATTACATCGAAATACGAACTACAAGGCCGACCCCAACAGTCGACCAAGAATAAACAAATTACAAAGATGCCGAACTAATTTTGGCCCGAGGATTGGCCATCAACGCCAGTTTGGTCAGTGCCCGCAGCGATTTGCTCGTTCGCCCCCTGAGCTTCATCTTCAAGCTGCTCATCATCCTCATCATACACGGACAGCTCGAGAACGGAGTCAATTCCCAAATCCCCGGGGAGTTCGAAGTCAGAGGCCGAGTACGTCACTGTTGGCCTCTCGTCCAACCAAGATTTGAGTTTCTCCTTCCTGGCGCGAAGAGTATCGACGAAATCACTCGGAGGAACCAACTGATACATGTCTTGGATCATCGCCAAGGTATCAAAAATACCTTTCAGCTGGTTCCAGAGTAGGAAGTTATCACGAACAAGTTCCTCTTCAACAAGAAAGTCCCTCAGTCGACCAAGACGCGCCTCGGCCGCCTCACGAAACTTTGCGAACTGCTCCCTGGCCGCCTCCACATACTCCAGACGAGAACTCCGAAGCCTTTCAACCTCTTGGTTGTTGTAAGAGATTAACCCGCTGTATCTCGATTTATAGGCCTCAAGCTCGGAAGAAACCTCGTCCAAAGTCTTTCGAAGCGACTCCAGCTCCGAACCTTTAGCTTCGGACGAAGCAGTCGCCACCTCGAGATCCGCCTTCAGACCAACGTTGACAGCCTCAGATTTAGCGAGCTATTCCTTCAACGTCTTCACCGTTTTATCCCTCTTGGCGTGGCGAAGCTTTTTCTTGAGCTCTATAATCTCGACCCGAGCCTCATCCCTCTCCTTCTCCGCCAATGACTTAGCATCCTCAGCAGCCCCGAGTCGATTCTCCGCCAGCTCGGCCCTCGATCGTTGGGTGACTAGATGATTCTCGTAGTCGTACGAAAGCTTCGTCCGCTTAAACACGACCTAAAACAACCGGAATTAGATCAAAAAACGAAAATGTAAAAACATCGACCTAAAATAAACTAAACCCACCCTTTGTTCAAGACGAGCCAGCGCGACAATCTCGTCCTCAAAAACCAGCGAGCTCGGCGGACACCTCTCCTCGTGCGATTCGAAGAGCATATGTTCAAGGCCAGCACAAGCCTCGCAGTTGTTAAGAAAGGGCCCATCTCCTTCGTAGACGAACTCGAACTCGTAGGGTTTGTCCTTTCCGAGCCGGAAGGCGAAGTCACCTCCCTTGAAGAGGGGCAGGCTAGACGAAGTGAAAACGTCGCTGTCCCCCTCTGGAGGAATCACCGGATCAGTCGAACCAACCCCCTGCTCATCACACGCTTGCTCGTCACCATTTATCGGAACCCCCGCGACCACCTCATTGGTAACAACCGGAATCGCTTGGTTCGCCCCACCACTTCCACTTACTTCGCCAACCGGGCGACCCTCGGTTTGCGCTCCCACCTCGGAAGCCACATTAGGATCCGAGGCCGCGACAACAGGATCCGAGGCCGGAGATACCTTCACGTGGCCCGAGGCTCCGAAAGCGTAACAGCTTCGGGGTTCGCCGGTGGATCAGGGACTTGTTCACCAAAAAGAGACGGGAGACTACGGGAGTTCATCATCTATAATCCTTTTTGCGTTCGTCTTCTTGATCGAACTCGTCAGAGGAATCTTCGAGGTTGTCTTGAGCGTCGAGCGACCACGACTCTAAAAAATGGCCGAACAAAATAAGCAAAGTAAAAAAAAAATATATATATATATATGTCGAACAAATCTTACCCTTGAGTGATGCCCAGTAACGACTCTGCTGTTCGAGTACTTCGGTCCACGGGATTTCGGTTCGGCGCCTCAACTGGTCCTTGTACGTATTGTAATCCTCTGGAAAAGGGACGATCGGAAGATGACGATCTGAGAACAAAAAAAAAAGGGGTTAGCTAAAAGCGTACAACAAAGGAAGAAACTCAAGACACCTACCAATAACAGCAGCCCATTTTGTTCGGTACTCCCTATCGACGTCAAGGACAGATGCCGAACAAATCTTGACGAAGAAGTATTTTTTCCACCAGTTCATAATCTTGACATGACGATCCGAAGTGAGTCGATACCCTTTTCGCCAGCAAATTGAGTATGTGCCCGGAAGCGAAGCATTCGCCTGCGTCGTCGTGATCTCATCAAAACACGCAGGCGTCATCTCGAACCCAAGTTCTTTGGCTGCCAAAATTGCAGCCACCAAATTCCGGAGGCACGGCGCTGTCAACTGAGAGATGGCCATCCCTCTCCTCTCGCAATAAGCGACCAGAAGCCGAGGCAAGGGGAACCACAACCCCGCCTCGGCAAAAGCTGCCTCGTAGAGACAAATATACCCTCGAGGACAATGCCAAGGCAACTGACCAGACTCCGTTTTGATTATCTCCAGGGGTTCGCCAACACCGGAGATGTCCTGAATCGAACCAAGCCCATCGTCGAACCGACTCGTCGACGAAGTGAACGAGTTGATCTGTCGCGGCTTCTTTGCCCTCTTAGCTATCCCAGCCACAGGAGGCGTTGGAGCCTTTTCCACACGGACCCGCCGAACCGAAGGCGAAGGAGTAAATTCTTCATCTATGAGATGAGGAACTTCAATCTGTTCGCAAACAGGAGAATGAGGAGGCGTCCGCGCCATAGGATCAAAGAAAAACCCACCGGGTACCGAAGTAACCTGCTCCGAAGAACGGTCACGAGCAGAATCTGGACGAGCAAGCAGCCGAGAGTTCCTCCGACTCACTTCGGCGCTGGGAGATCCTCTCTCTAACGCTTCTAGATGTCGAAGGTGTTCGGGAGATAAAGAATCCCCCGAACTCGAAGATGACGAACCCGAAGATGAAGAATCCGACGACGAAGACGACATTGAGGCAAAAGAAAATCTAGAGAGAAGAAGAGTTCGAAGAGAGAGAAAGTACCTGAATTCGCGCGGAGAAGAAATGAGGAGAAATGAAAGGAGTGAACCCGAAATGAGACTATATAAGGAGGAGCGAAGGAAGATGAAAAGACACCATCGAAACACGCGAAGGAACATCATCATTACGAATTTATGATGACGTGGCACTCAACAATACAGCCAAAAAACGACGCGAGACTTCTCAAACACGCCAAATTCAAAACACGCGAATCGTTTCACCTTCTCCGAAACGAATTGGGGAGGGACTAATGTTATGGGTGGGCCTCTCAGGCCCAACATGACCAGGCCCATTTGAGAAGCCCGATACGTTAAAACCCACCAGGCCGAACAAACAGGTCAAAAGCCCAATCAGAATCTGGCCCGTTTAGCAGATTGCGGCGCCACGTCATCTCTGACAGCACAGTCCCGCGGCTCCGAACGGCGCTCTGACAGAGGAGCGCCGAACCGAACGACCCTGCGATAGGACACTATTCAGCAGTATGGGATCGGTACGAAGGTCGCGCACCGAGGAAATCCGCCAAGAAGAGCATTTACTATAAATAGCGCACATCTTCCCCAGAACGAAGGATCCGGATTTTTAGAGAGAGAAACAAGAGCATCTATTCCACTATCTTTTAGTTCGACATCGTTAACTATATTTTACGTTCGGCATCTCTGCCCATATTTCGTTCGGCATCTCTGCCTGTATTCTGTTCGGCATCTTAGCCCACTTTCTGTTCGGCATCATTCCGAACCATAGTTGTCATAACGAGAATTCCGACCCCTCTTTGCATACAAATTCCGAACCAACTTCGCTACATAAATCCGAACAATCCATCTACTTCACTCCGAACATTACACCTGACCGTTTTACCCCTACAACACTCTCGTGATTCACTATCTCTCTCAAACCTTTACCATGGCTTTCACAAATGACAAACCATACACCATCTCTCAAATCAAAGATTATATTCCAAACCTGGAGTGAACTCTTCGAGACTCATTGCTCTTCTTTTGGAGTCCTCGGGCATATTGATGGCACCACTCTCTCAACCCCAGAAACCGAAAAAACATGGAAAGAACACGATGGATTGGTTAAGATGTGGATCTATGGAACCATATCTGAATATATTCTCGATACAGTTCTCAAAACCAAGTGCTCGGCTCGGGACTTATATGACTCACAATCAAAAACATGTTTCAAAACAATAAAGAAGCTCGTTCTCTCCAAATCGAAAGTGAGCTTCGCACCACTGTCATTGGTGATCTCACCGTACACGATTACTGCAAGAAACTCAAGAGCCTCTCTGATCTCCTAGCCAATCTCGATTCTCCTGTCTTGGAACGCGTTCTCGTCATGCATCTTCTCAATTGTCTCTCCGAGAAGTTTGATAGCATCATCAATGTTATCAAGCACAAGTCCCCATTCCCCTCATTCCTTGAGACTCGATCGATGCTCTCCATGGAAGAAAATCGCCTCAACAAACAACCAAAACAAGCCTCCGACAACAACTACAATGCCTTTTCTCCTACCATTCTCTATTCGGCAATGGATCAACAACAGGATTGGATTTCATCCAACAACAATCCCACCCGCGGTCGCCATGGCAACTCCTATCATGGACGTGGTGGTAGCAACAATCGCGGACGTGGAAGATTCAACAACAATTGGGGCTCGCCGTCTTTCTCTCAGCCGTGGAACAACGCGGCTCAACAATGGCCACGACCATATTTTTGGCAACAATATCCAGGCCCAAATTATCAAATGGGCCAACCTTCACCATATCCGGCCCAATACTCAACTTACTCCCAGCTCGGAATTCTTGGGCATGTACCACGTCAACAAGTCGAAACCCACTTCACCAATGCGTATCCATCACCATATGCACCGTCTTCCTCTGGTTCGTACACAGACTTACCAGCCAATATCACTCATGCTTTCAATACAATGACCCTACAAGAGCCGGACTATGCGACTTGGTATATGGACTCGGTGCCACCAATCACATAACAACAACTCCAGGTAACCTTTGTTCTTTGTTTAATCCGGGCAATCTTCCTTCTGTCATGGTTGGCAATGGGTCTCGTTCCACAGTTCTGACCCTCGGTAACGGTCATATCTCATCTTCCTCTCGTCCTCTTCAGCTCCATAATGTTCTTGTTTGTCCCTCTATAATCAAAAAATTAATTTTTGTTAGAAAATTCGATAATCTTTGTTTTCTTGAATATGACCCTTTTGGTTTTTCTTTTAAGGATCTCACCACTCGGAACACACTTCTCCGATGTAACAGTTCAGGACCTCTTTACTCCGTCACTCCGTCATCACCACCATCACAACCTCTTGTTTTAGCTGCTTCATCTTCTTCGCCTCTTTGGCATAGGAGACTCGGTCACCCAAATGATCAAGTTCTTCAACGTACTCTCTCCTCTCTTTCTATTTCGTTTTAATAAGACTGACTTGACAAGATTATGTCAACTTGGTAAACATGTTAGACTTCCATTTATTTCATCAAATTCTATTGTTTGTCAACCATTTGAAATTGTTCACTCTGATATTTGGACATCTCCAATTCAAAGTATCAGCGGGATCAAGTACTATCTCCTCTTTCTTGATCATTTTCCTAATTTTATTTGGGTTTATCCTCTTAATCGCAAAAGTAACACTTTCGTAAAATATCTTCACTTTTCTACTTATGTGCAAACCCAATTTAACCGAAAAATTAAATCATTTCAGTGCGACAATTGCGGAGAGTATGATAATCGAGCATTTAGAGATCACATGGCGCTAACCGGCACATAACTCCGTTTCTCTTGCCCACACACGTCTCAACAAAACGGTCGCGCCGAACATATGCTCGGCACTCCCAACAATCTGGTACGTACAATGCTTCAACAAGCCTTGATGCCGCCAACTTACTGGGTGGAAGCTCTCAACACTGCTGCACACACACTCAACATAATACCGTCATCATCAATCGGTAACGAAGTTTCTTTCACCAAACTGTTTAATCGGCTGGCCCAATACACTCACCTAAGAACTTTCGGGTGCTTGTGTTATTCGAACCTGTTACCAACCACTCCGCATAAACTAGCTCCGCGGTCCACTCCATATGTGTTTCTAGGCTACCCAACTGATCATCGCGGCCATCGTTTCCTCGACATATCTACTCGATGTATCATACTCTCTCGCCACGTCACATTTGATGAAGAAGTCTTTCCCTTCTTTAATACACACTACAAGAATCTGCGCAAATTACCACGAAAAATTTACAACGATTTGAATCGTCGTAAACTTACGACGATATTACGACGATTTTACGACGATTTTGGTAATCGTCGTAAAATCGTCGTAAAAGTTACAACCAGTAAAATCGTCGTAAATTTACGACGATTTTACAACGAATTTCCGATTAAACACCAAATCGTTGTAAAATCGTGGTAAATTTACAACGATTTTACAACGTTTTGGTTTATAAGAATATTTCGTCGCTATATCGTTGCTAATTTACAACGAATTTACAACTTCTGATTTTGGGACTTTTTAACAACGATTTAAAGACATTTAATCTGGTAGTTGAAAACGTGTATTTACTGTTGCACCTAATTATTTACAACTTTCATTTTAGTCGTTAAATCGTTGTAAAATCGTTGTTAATTCCTTGTAGAATTATGAATCGTTGTAAATTAGTAGTTAATTTCGTTGGTAAAAAGTTGGAAAATTTTAAAAAATCCTATAAATACCTCCTCATCTTTCACCATAAATCACACCATCAATTTTATATCTCTCTATCTCTATCACTTACAAAAAAAAACTCTTTTTATAAAAAAAAATGTCCGGAGGCGATATTTACGAAATCCGAAAATGGATGTACATACATCGAGGCGATGACGGATCGGTGACACGGGAGTTCCTCGACGGGGTTGAAGTATTCATGCAGCAAGCCACAAATCTACCTGTCACTATCGAAAGCGGTAAGATGTTTTGTCCTTGTATCAAATGCGACAATAGACGATTCATTTTGGTTGAAAATGTTTGGAAGCATTTGTTAAATAGAGGATTTACACCACAATATTATATATGGTTTCAGCATGGGGAAGGTTATTCGGTAATGTTGCTAGTAGTAGTAATTATCATCGGGAATCAGTAGACTATGACCAACATGTAGAAAATGAGTATGATTTTTATAATTTTCATCATGATCATGGAAATGAACCGAATAGGATAAATGACATGGTTAGCGATGCATTTCGTCCCGAAGTTGCATCCGATGGAAATTTAGTTGAAGAACCTAATTTAGATGCTAAAAAATTCTACGACATGTTAAATGCTGCAAATCAACCAATATATGATAATTGTAGAGAAGGGCACTCTAAATTGTCATTAGTGCTAGAATGATGAATATTAAAACAGACCATAACTTATCCGAGGTTTGCATGGATGATTGGGCCTCATTGTTAAAAGAATATCTACCCTCTGATAATTTAGCTGCTGAAACGTTTTATGAGGTTCAAAAATTGGTTATCAGTCTTGGTCTTCCGTATCAGTCAATTGATGTCTGCGTAGACAATTGTATGATATTTTGGAAAGACGACGACATTCTTGAGGAATGTCGTTTTTGCAAAAAACCAAGATATAGGCCAGAAGGAGTAGGTCGAAAGAGGGTACCGTACCAGAAGATGTGGTATCTGCCTATAACAGACAGGCTACAAAGGATGTATCACTCGGAGAGGACAGCTTCTTTGATGAGGTGGCATGCTGAACATACACAGAAGCCTGGAGAGGTGACCCACCCATCCGATGCGAAAGCGTGAAAACACTTTAACTCGGTGTACCCCGATTTTGCTAGACGAAAATGTAACGTCTACCTTGGTCTATGTACTGATGGATTTAGTCCATTTGGTATGTCAGGTAGGCAGTATTCTTTATGACCCGTCATCGTCACCCCTTATAACCTCCCACCAGAGATGTGTATGCAAAGGGAATTTTTATTTCTGAGCATTTTAGTCCCTGGACCTAAACATCCAAAAAGATCCCTTGATGTTTTTCTACAGCCTTTGGTGGAAGAGTTGAAGGAGTTATGGCACACTGGAGTAAAGACTTACGATTGTTCGACGAAACGGAATTTTACAATGCGTGCAATGCTTCTATGGACGATTAGCGACTTTCCCGCTTATGGAATGTTGTCGGGCTGGACTACACACGGACGATTATCTTGTCCTTACTGCATGCATCGTACTGACGCCTTCCAATTGAAGCATGGAAGGAAAACTAGCTGGTTCGATTGTCACCGTAAGTTTCTTAGTCCGCGCCACCCTTATCGGAAAAACAAACGAATGTTTAAAAAGAAAAAAGTGGTTCGTGATCCTCCACCAAAGTGTATTACACGGGCGAACAAGTTGAGGCGCATATGGATCATTACTGTGCGAATTACACAGTTCCCCAAGGAGGAAACTGGCATGTCCCCCCTAATCTGCCTGATGGTTATCTTACGGAACACAATTGGTATAAGAAAAACATTTTCTGGGAGCTTCCATACTGGAAAGATCATCTACTCCGACACAATCTTGACGTGATGCACATAGAGAAGAACTTTTTCGATAACATTATGAACACTCTTTTGAATGTGCAGGGAAAGACAAAAGACAATGTTAAATCACGTCTTGACTTGGCTGAGATATGTGCGAGATCCGAATTGCATATTGATAATGACGGAAAAGCCCCAGTACCTATATTCAGATTATCGAGTGCAGCGAAGACGTCGTTGTTCCGGTGGGTGATCTCGAAGTTAAGTTTCCCGATGGTTTTGTTTCTAATCTTTCTCGGTGTGTAGATGGTAGTAAATTCACGGGTATGAAAAGTCACGATTGTCATGTGTTCATGCAACGATCGCTACCATTTGTCTTGGCCGAACTTGTTCCACAAAATGTGCACGAAGCAATTGCTGGTACGTAATGTCTAATTAATTAATAAAATATTTCATAACGAATATATCGTAATACGTACGTTTTATTTAATTTGTGTAGGTGTTGGATTGTTCTTTCGTGATCTTTCCACAAGAACGTTGAACGATGAAGTAATAAGACAACTCGACGAGAACATTCCTCTCATTTTGTGCAATTTGGAGAAGATATTTCCCCCATCCTATTTTGATGTTATGGAGCACCTACCAGTATATCTCCCACACGAAGCAGTACTAGGGGGGCCCGTTCACTTCCGATGGATGTACCCTTTCGAACGATTTATGAAACATCTAAAAGGGAAGGCGAAGAATCTAGCTAAAGTCGAGGGTTCAATCGTTGCGGGTAGTATCACAGAGGAGACGTCTCACTTTACATCGTACTACTTTGCGCCAACTGTGAGGACACGTAAAACAGCGCCGAGGAGATATGATGACGGAGGCATTCAAACAGCGTACGCGGTGGAAGGAGTACCTGACATATTTTGTCCCATTGGTCGGCTTAGCGGACGCATAAAAGAGGTTTGGTGGAGCAACGAGGATGAAATTCATTGTTCCCACACGTACATTGTATTGAATTGCGATATTGTTACTCCATGGGAAAGGTAAAAGTTAATGTTTTTTAATACTCTTTAATTCATTACAACACTCATAATTAAATATTGCTTACTTATGATATTTTCATATATAGTATCTTCGTCGAACAAGTTCAAAAAGGGATTCCGGGGATATCTGAAGATGAGCTCGATTCCCATAAAACTCAACACTTTGTGATGTGGTTGCAAACACAGGTATATGAAAATATCAAATATGAAATATAATTACATATAAACATAATATATTTAAACAAAATTATTGTTGGTGTCTGCAGATTGAGTACGAGAACGAATCTTATTCGGTGTGGTTCCACGAGATGCTACAACGTCCTCTTGCGAAGATTCGGACATCGCCAATGTATTTTACAAGAGGTTATGCTTTCCACGCGTACGATTACGGGCGACATCGAACAAGTGTTAACTACGGTGCTTGAGTTAGAGGAGACATTGATTTCTACGGAATCATCCAAGAAATCATAGAAATAACGTTTCCCGGGTTGCTCATGTTGAAGTGCGTACTCTTCAAGTGCGAGTGGTTTGATCCTACGATCGGAAGAGGTGTACGAATCAACAAGTCTGGGATCATTGATGTCAATAAGAATAGAAGATACAACAAGTTCGAGCCTTTCATACTTGCATCGCAAGCTGAGCAACTAAGCTTCATTCCTTATCCGCGTCTTAAGTCCACAGGAATACATTGGCTATCCGTCATCAAAATTGCCCCGAGAGGGTACATAGTCAGGGAAGAAGAATCACCACTACAGAATGACACGTCTGTCGATATTCCTTCGCCAGAACTAAACACGGACATGGTCTTACTCGTTGATCCACATAATAGGGAAGCTGAAGAGGTGAATGAGGACGAAGAAGAAGTCGAAGAGACTGACGAATTTGATGAATCTGACTCCGAGGACGAACATGAGTCTGCTGATGACTCCGAGTAATAAATAAAAAAATAATGTATTTTAAGAAAATAATGTATTTTAATTTTTTTTTATATAATAAATTAACAATCGTCGTAAATTCGTTGTAATTTTACGACGAATTTACCACGATTTGTGTAAATTTCACAAATCGTGGTAAAATCGTCGTAAATTTACCACGATTTTACCACGATATGTGTAAATTTCACAAATCGTGGTAAAATCGTCGTAATCGTGGTAAATTTACGACGATTTTACCACGAATAATCTTATAATTTGTTGTCTTTTAAAAACCTCTAGTCCTCAGGAGTTTTGTTTGTACGAGGTTGTCAACGTCAAAGATTACCACGATTTTACAACGCTTTAAAACGAAATCGTCGTAAAATCGTGGTAATTTTACCACGAATTAACAACGATTTTTTTGTTTAACCCCTAAACCCCAAACATTTTAAAAAGTATGTCTTATATTACATACAAACACTCGTTAAGACCTCTAAAGTTAATGAATAACTATAAAAACAATGTTAAAATTGCTTATCAATAAGTTTTGTTTACATATTCTTAGAATTTATAAAGTTTAAGATAAAGTGTACTATAATATATTGTGGTTAATATGTATATATGTTCTAATTTTATCAAAACTTGTTTTTGTGCAATCATACCACTTAGAATGATTTCATATGCATACAATATCATAATTATATTCAACATGTAGTGAAATGGCAGATGAATTTCAGCGAAATCCATTTAGTGTAATGAATCGTGGTAAATTCGTGGTAAATTTACCACGAATTTACGACGATTCACACAAAATCGATGGAAATTCGTTGTAAGTTAACAACGAATTTACGTCCACAAATGAAACTCTAAACGTCAAATCCTCAGGAGTTTTGTTTGTACGAGGTTGTCAACGTCAACTATTACCACGATTTTACCACGATTTAAAAGGTAATCGTTGTAATATCGTGGTAAATTTACCACGATTTAACAACGAATTTATTACCACGATTTAACAACGATTTTATTTTCATCATTCCCAAAACGCGGCAAACCAAACGAATTTACGACGATTTTACGACGAATCCTAAATCTATATATAGTCCACCAAAATTTTTCATTTTCACTCATTCTCTCTAAATCTCTCTCTCTCTAAAGTTTTCTCTCTCTAAAACTCTACAACTTTCACACTCTTCAACATCCCCAAAGGTAAATATTTTTAATATATGTGTTATAAAACCGGATTTTAGAATTAGTTTTAGGAATTGAAATTTAATTTTAGGATTTGAAATTAGTTTTAGGATTTGGAATTAGTTTTAGGCTCGGATTTTAGTTTTAGGATTCAGATTTTAGAATTATATGTTTAGAACATATAATTAATTTTTAAATACTTAATGTTTATTATTTAAATATTTAATGTTTTTTTTGGCAGGTACTTATATGGCTCCTAGGAGAGGGAAGACCTTACCGCCGGACTACATGCAGATTTTGGCGGAGAAGAGGGCTTCCCGGGAAGCCTCGGGTTCCGGTTCAGCTACAGCTTCCAGGACATCTCCTGTCCAAACCGAGACGTCCGTCCATGGCGAGCAGCCTCCTCCTCCTTATGTGCCCGCCGCCGACGCGGATGACGCCGCAAACGACGATATCCCGGGCCCGGTACATCCAGAATTGGATGTACCGGGACACGCGCCGTACGCCAACCTCCGGGTTGAGGATATCCTCACTCAACCCGGACATGACAGTCTCCGTCGGTTGGATTCGTACAAGTCTCCGGACACTTACTGGTAATTATTTTAATTTTAATTTTAATTTTTTTTAATATATTAATAAATCAATTAATGTTTTTTTCAGGTTCAAGTACGACAACCAGGTCTCGCGTTCTATGGCGGACATAATCAAGGGATACTTCACCGAGTCGCATCCCAATTGGAGCAAGACACCCGAGCACATCAAGAGAACGTGGTTCAAATGTTTCGCGGTATTGTTCTAATTTAATTTCAATTAAATTTATTTATTTAACTTTAAATTTTTTATTATATATTATTCGCGTAAAATAACTTATAATTTCTCATATTTTGCAGCAAAAGTGGCATTGGGATGTCTCGATCAACGAGACCGTGAGGACGGAGTTCAACAAGACGGCGAAATTCCGTCTCGCCAACACGGTCTCCGACTGGAATGACAAGTGGAGAGTCGTCGGCGACGCGGGGAAACCGGTATATCTCTCGGTCGCGGTCTGGGAGGGCTTGAAGAAATATTGGACGGATGGCCACAACGCGACCGTAGCTGAGAAGTGTTCCACCTCCAGGAACGCGAAGCTACCTGACGGGACGCCGAAGCAGATGGCTCACACGTCCGGACAAATCCCGTTCGCGGGTCGGGCGCACGAAATGGTAAGTCTTTCTTACTAACTCTTCCAAATTATTTTTATTTTCAAATTACTAATATTATACTAATGCACATATATATTTTTATTATTTGTTTGTAGGCCAAGGAGTTGGGTCACAAACCAGCCGTCAGTGCCGTCTTCGAGAAGACACACAGGAAAAAGACCGGCGAGTTCGTTGACTCCCATTCCCAGCGGATATTCAACGATCTTGAAGCTCGGAAGACGGAGATCGAGACTCAACGATCTCAGAGATCCCCGGGAGGCACTCAATATCATGGCGAGCCGCTTACTACCGCCGAGCTCGATCAAATATATCATGAGGTAAAATTTTACTCTAAAATTTTACTCTAAAATTTTCTCTAAAATTATTTGTTTAAACGTTCATTTACTAATTGTTTAATTTTATAGGTTGCTCATAAGAAGAAAGGACGGGTTCTAGGCATGGGATCCATGCAGGACGTCCCACTTGCTCCTACCAATTACCGATCTCCGGCTGAGTTGCAGGCTGAGATTCAGAACATGCATGCGACTCAGGTGAAGAACATGCAGTTCTACAACAGCTTGTTTACGGTGCTTTCTGCATCTAACCCGGAACTACTTCGGACGATGCATACACATCCCGACCGTCCGTCGGCTGATCATGTCGGAACAAGCAACGTAGATCCCGAGAACGCAACCCATGACTATTTCGGGCCTAATTTCAATTTAGACGACTAGTTTTTTTTTATTTTGTATTTTCAAATAATTGTAATAAAAATATTAAAAAAAATAATATTTTATTTTATAAAATATTATTTTTTTTATTTAAAATAATAACAATCGTCGTAAAATCGTCCCTAATTAGGGACGATTTTACGACGATTTGTAAAATTTATGACGATTTTACGACGATTTTAAGAATTTTCGATTTATTATAATTACAAATTTACAACCAAATATTCGTTGTGAATTCGTTGTAACAATTACAACGATTTTACAACGAATATTTTACCACGAATTTACAACGAATTTGGTTCGTCGTAAAATTTACCACGATTTTACGACGATTTGGCTTTTACTTCGATCGGTTAACGACGAAAATGAAATCGTCGTTAAATCGTGGTAAACTGCATTTTACCACGATTTTACAACGATTATGGTCGTGGTAAAAATCGTGATTTCTTGTAGTGACACCTTCTAAACCTGTAAGTCCTCCTTCTCTCATTGAAATTCCACCACCTCCTATCTCTCGTGTCAATCTTTCTTCTGTCCTTCCGCAGCCATATGACACGCGCTAAACACGACATTACAAAGCCACATGTTCCATTATGCTCCATTCTGATGACACAATCTCTCCCTTACCTCTCTCACATGTTTATGCTTCTTAAGATCCAAATTGGAATCCATCCATGATAGAGGAATATAATGCTCTTATTAAACGAGGAACGTGGGTTTTAGTACCTCGGCCAGTTGCTACTAAAATTATTCGTTCTATGTGGTTATTCAGGCACAAGTTTAAAGCAGATGGAACACTACACCGTTATAAATCACAGTTTGTTGCGAATAGAAAATTACAAGAAATTGGCATTGATTGTAACGAAACTTTCAGTCCGGTGGTGAAACCGACAACTATCCGAGTTGTTCTTAGCGTGGCTACATCTCGAGACTGGCCTTTTCACCAACTTGATGTCAAGAACGCGTTCTTACATGGAGATCTTAAAGAAACCGTCTACATGCATCAACTGTCGGGTTTCGTCGATCAAACAAAACCCAATCACGTTTGTCTCCTCAAGCGATCCCTCTATGATCTTAAGCAAGCTCCTCGCGCTTGGTATAATCGCTTTGCAACATATGCTCGCACACTTGGGTTTCAGCAAAGCAAATCTGACGCCTCACTTTTCATTCTTCACCGCGGATCCGACGTAGGCTATCTTCCATTATACGTTGATGATATAGTACTCACGACATCCACTCCGACACTTTTACAAAGCATCATCAAAAACCTGAGCTCTGAATTTGAAAGGTCCGACCTTGGACATGTTCATCACTTCCTCGGAATTACGGTTACACGAGACAACAAAAGTCTCTTTCTTCATCAGCAAAATTATTCGGTTGATATCCTCCATTGAGCTAAAATGACGGCTTGTAACCCATGTCTTACGCTGGTAGACACAAAGGCAAAACTCTTGGCCAATGACAACCCGCCAATCTCTGATCCTACATTGTATCGAAGTCTCGTCGGTGCCCTCCAAAACGGTGATGCAGACACTACTAAAAAAAATTCATATAGCCACGGCCGTATTGGTGGCTATAGCGTTAAATCCGTGGCTATACGCTCGTGGCTAAAAAAATTTGTGGCAAATCGTGACTAAATAGCCACGGATTTTTGCTATAGCCACCGATACGGCCGTGGCTATATGATTTTTTTTAGTAGTGATAGAGATATTTGGAAAATTTCCAAATATCTTATTGTTTCCTTTATTTAATATTTATTATTTTAGTTATTTTCTCTAATTATTTTAGAGTTTTTTTAGGGTTTTTCTATTGTTATAAATAAGTTGTTTAGGCATAGGTTTGTATTTAGTTATTGATTTGATTAATAAAGCTTTGCTTTAGAGAGAAGAGTATTCTTAAACGAAGTTTTTGAAATCTTTGTTCATCGTGAATCCATTGATATCTGATAACATTAGAATTCCGAGTTACGATTGTCCTCCTTGAGATCCATAGAGGGATTAATACTAATCTCTATCATTACAAAGGAAAAATTAATTAATACTAACGGAACAAAAACAAATATTATTTATATTTACTTAATGGTAGTCATTTTTGTGGCCGCAGTACTAGGGAATCATAATTATAGGTAACGTTTATGCGCAACTAAGCCCCAAACTCAAACATTTGGATTGTGGATGGATTTGTTTAAGATCTTACGTCGTTAACGTCGATAATTAAGTGTATTAATTAACAATCACATACAAGTTAGTTAAGATCATCACTTTCATTAAAATTAATGTTTTCTTTAATCCACCATGCATGCATTTTGGTAGAGATTGTGGGATATAATCTTCGTGGACACAACACCGTTCGTAGATAAATATTTCGATGAAACAAAAGACTGTTGTGGGGGTAAAACGGTTAAGTATTTTGTTCGGAGTTAGGATGAGGTTTAGTCCGGAATTATATAAACGAGTTTGGTTCGGAGTTTGTATGTGAAAAGGGGTCGGAATTCTCGTTATGACAACTGTGGTTCGTTTAGATAGTTCGCTAGGTTTTCCAGCGAACTGTTTTATTATGCTAAAGATAGCGAACAGAATATGGGCAGAGATGCCGAACAGAATATGGGCAGAGATGCCGAACAGAATATGGGCAGAGATGCCGAACAGAATATGGGCAGAGATGCCGAACAAAATATGGGCAGAGATGCTGAACAGAATGTATCGAACTAAAAGATAGATAAATTTGGTATTGTTGTTTCTCTCTGTAGATTCTCTCCCTTTTATTTTTGGATCCCCTTCTCTGAACAGGAAGCCCGCTATTTATAGTAAATGCCTCCTTTGGCGGAGACTCTCGATGCGCGATCACTGTACTGATTCCATGCTGCCGAACAGTACCCTATCGTAGGGTCGTTTGGTCCGGCGCCGTGTAACTGCTCTGTCAGGACTGCCGTTCGGCGCCGCAGGACTATTCTATCACACGTGACGTGGCGCCGCTATTCGCTATTGGGCTTGATTTTAATTGGGCCGCGACGAGGCCCGGTTCGGTGGGCCTAAAACGGCGAGCTTCTTAAATGGGCCAAGTCATTATGGGCCTGGAAGGCCCACCCATAACATTAGTCCCTCCCCAATTCGTTTCGGAGAAGACGAAACGATTCGTCCGTTGGCTTTGGCGTGTTTGAGAAGTCTCGCCTCGTTTTTGTCGTATCATTGATTGCCACGTCATACTTCCTTCGTAATTATGATGTTCCTTCGAGTGTTTTCGATGGCGTCTCTTCCTCTTCCTTCTAATTCTCTCCGTGCGAACTCAGGTACTTTCTCTCTCTAAAATTTTCTTCTCTCTAGTTTTCTCCTTTGAATTATGTCTTCTGCTTCATCTTCTAGTTCAGACTCTTCTTCGTCCTCGAGTTCGGACTCCTCCTCGTCTTCAAGTTCGGGATCTTCCCTATCCTCAAATACCCTTCGGCGCTTGGAGAGAGGGGCTTCGGGTATCGAAGCGAAACAGAGTAACTCCCGCCTTCTTCCGCGATCCGATTCGGCTCGCGACCATTCTGGGGGTTTCGTTCCAGCTTCCGGAGGGTTCATGTTCGATCCTTCGGCGCAGATGCCTCAAACCCCAATTCGGCAACAGATAGAGGTTCCTTCCCTTGTGGACGAAGAGTTTACTCCTCCGCCTCGAGTGCAACCGGTTCCAGCTAATCGTTCGTCACTTCCGAATCCTGGGAGGGCGAAGAGGCAACCGAAAAAACCTAGGCAAATTAATTTGTTTACCTCGTCGGCGAGTAGGTTCGGCGATAATATCCAAGCACTCTCCGGAGCTCGCGAGCTGTTGGACATTTTGGAGCCACAGCCGGGCCAAATGCCTTGACATTGCCCTCCGGGTTTTATCTGTCTATATGAGTCGGCGTTCGCCGAAGCAGGGCTTTGGTTTCCCCTCCCCGACTTTTGGTTGCTTATTGCGAACGGAGGAGTATGGCGATCTCCCAACTGACAGTCCCTTGCATTCAGAATCTGGCTGTCGCGATCTTGGCGGCCAAGGACCTCGGTTTCGAGATGACCCAGACTGTTTCGACGAGATCACGACGACGCGAGCGAACGTGTCGCTTCAGGGTACCTTCTCCATATGTTGGCGAAAGGGATTTCGGTTGACTTCTGATCGTCATGTCAAGATTGCCAATTGGTGGCGAAAATATTTCTTCGTAAGGGTTAGTTCGGCTTCGGTCCTTGATGTCGACAGAGAGTACCGAACCGACTGGGCGGTTGTCATTGGTAGGTGTCTTCACGTTTATTTTCTTCGTCTTATTTTGCTAATTGACTCATTGTTATCTCGTTTCAGATCGCTTCATTCCCGTCGTTCCATTCCCGTAGGATTATACCAGATACAAGGATCAGTTAAGGCGTAAAACCGAAGTTCCCTAGTCCGAAGTACTCGAGCAACAGAAGCTCTACTGGTGTTCGCTGAAAGGTTAACTTTGTGTTTGTTTGTTTTTTTTTTTTTGTTAACTTTGTGTTTGTTTTCAAAATCCTGGTCGTTGGATCCCCAAGAACAGTTCAGCGAGTCTTCGGATCCCGAGGGTTCTCTGGAGATGGAGAGAATCCTCGCGTGAAAAAGGGCTCGTGTCGAGAGGTCATATGCAGGGGAGGAAGGTTCGGTCGAGGTTGATGCTCTTGCGGAGGTCCAAGCTCAGGTTGGTACCGATGGAGAAGGGGTCGACGCTTTGGTTGGTTCGGGCGTCGTCGTAGGTGATGGGGTGACCGTGACGGAAGTCGATGTTGCTCGTACTGAAGGGCTCGAGGGCGAGTCAAATGCTGCTGATGCCGCCGAGGTTGCTCCTTCGGATGGTATTGGGGAAGGCTTCTCTTCGTCTAGCCTTCCATATTTCAAGGGCGGGGAGTTCTCCTTTAAATTGAGCAAGGACAATCCATATGGATTCGAGTTCAACTACAATGGCGAGGGAGCTTTCCTTAATAACGAAGAAAGTTGCGCCGGTCTTCAGCACTTGCTCGTGGAGACCCACGACGAGGCTCGTCCCCCTGCTTTGTTGGTGTATGAAGCTGAAATTGCTTCGCTGGCTCGTCTGGAGAAACGGGTGAGCCTTATCCCTTTTGAAATCTTGCTTCTTTTTGTTCGGCGTTTGAACCTTGCCTTTTTTTTGTACGGCGTTTGAAATCCTGTTTTGTTTTGCCTTCTTTCCTCAGGTCGCTTATAGGAGGACCAAAATCGCCTATGACTACGAACGTCGCCTTGCTTCGGCTGAGGAGGCGAAGACAGTGGTCGAGAAGGAGCGGGATGAGGCTCGGGCTGAAGTTGGGGGCTCAAAGGCTCAAGAAAGCTCTCCGTCTGGCGAAGAGAGAGAAGAGGGTTCAGAAACTGAAGGCTTAGCTTGAGGAGGTCGAGCTTGAGGAGGTCGAGCTTGAGCGAACAAAATTCAAAGATAACCTCGATGCGACCTCTTCCTCACTGCAGGCTCGGGATTCGGAGCTTGAGTTATCTCGAAAGGCCGAGGCGGACCTTTCCGGCGAGCTTGAGCTTCTAAGGAAACGTTACGAGGAGATGGTGATCCATGATGGCCATGAATTCGTGAGGCTTCGTCGGTCCCGAATTGATTACGTTGATGCGGCGAGGGACCAGTTCGCTTGGTTGCGCGAGGAGTCGCAGGTTCGGCTGGCAAAGTTGAGGGACTACCTCGCCGAAGTGGAGGCGAAGAGAAAAAACTTTTTGCTGTGGAATCAGCTGAAGGGAATCTTCGACACTCTGAAGACGATGGAGCGACAGTACAGGATAGCGGCGCCGGATGATTTTGTCGAGGTCCTTCGCAAGCGTAAGAATGAACTCGAGGCGTGGCTTGCATTGAGACCGAAGTTGTCGTACGTGGCTTCGGATTTCGAGCTTCCTGACAAGCTAGGAGTTGCTGCGATTCCCGAGGTGTCGTCCCGTGATGAGGAGGCCGGAAGAGTTGAGGATGAGCACTCTCATGGCGACCAAGGGGATGGGGAGGAGCATGTCGGTGATGACGAGGAAGTCGATGCGGCGAACGAGCAGGCTCAAGACTAGATTTCCTTGTCGCTTTTATTTTTTTCTTTGTATCTTTTAGTTCGGTTTTTGGGTCGACTGTTGGGGTCGATCTTGTAGTTCGGATTTTTCCCTAATGAAATCGTTTGCTTCTTTGTTCGACTTTTGCTTGTCCGTTCCTTTTTTTTTATGAGTCGTTCTTCTATTTTGTCTGGAAAAAATGTGGATTTTAGTTTGGGGGTGCGAGGTACTCGGCTTTTGTGGTTTCGGATTGGGCCACTGCAGAGACGAGTCTTACCCTGCAAAGGTGATTGATCAGTCCACCGCACTCTTGCGGAGTGGCTGACTGCGGTTCGAACCGGCTTTGAATCTTCGAGCGCTTTTTGCTAAGTCACTAACTTTCGGAGCGCGAACTTTCGTTCGTTAGTTCTTTTTGCTAAGTGGCTATGTATAGATCAACTGACGACCTGAGCGATGGGCTCGTTGATTGTAAGCATAGAGCTTGTGTGACTGAGTAATGAACTCGTGATATCTTGAGCACAAAGCTCGTGAATTTTAAGATGAAAATTTTTTATTATTATTTTATAGCTGTGCCTTGTGAAAGGCTGCCTACGTACCCCAAAGGGGATCAAGCCAGTCGTAGTTCGATTTTTACAATGGTTCGGATTCGTTGAGAGTCCGGTTTTTTTTTTTTTTTTTTTTTTGCTCTTCGTCTTCTGCTTCGCTCTTTGTCTTCTGCTTCGCTCTTCGTCTTCTGCTTTGCTCTTTGTCTTCATTTTCGGGCTTTGCCTTCGTTATTTTGCTTCGTCTTTCGGCGGTGTTCTTCGGCCAGGCTTTTTCATTCGTCTAATAGTATAACCTCTTTAGGTGCATTGCATTCCAGGACCTCGGGATTTCTTTGCCGCACATCTCCATTAGTTCGTATACGCTGGGCCGAACTACTTTTGATATTAGGTACGGGCCTTCCCATTTAGCTCCGAGCTTGGTGATAGGTCTTTCGGCTGTATTTTCGAAGACCTTGCGTAATACGAGGTCTCCTTCTTCGAAGTGTCTTCCTTTGACCTTTTTGTTGTAACACTACAAGAAAACATGGTAATTTCCTACCACATTTCCGACCGTAAAACAGTGGTCGGAAATTTCCGACCACTTTCCGACCGATTTCCGACTTCAACCATTTTGGTCGGTAATCGGTTGGAAATCTTCGGCCAGGCTTTTTCATTCGTCTAATAGTAGAACCTCTTTAGGTGCATTGCGTTCCAGGACCTCGGGATTTCCTTGCCGCACATCTCCATTAGTTCGTATACGCTGGGTCGAACTACTTTTGATATTAGGTACGAGCCTTCCCATTTAGCTCTGAGCTTGGTGATAGGTCTTTCGGCTGTATTTTCGAAGACTTTGCGTAATACGAGGTCTCCTTCTTCGAAGTGTCTTCCTTTGACCTTTTTGTTGTAACACTACAAGAAAACAGGGTAATTTCCTACCACATTTCCGACCGTAAAACAGTGGTCGGAAATTTCCGACAACTTTCCGACCGATTTCCGACTTCAACCATTTTGGTCGGTAATCGGTCGGAAATCTTCGGCCAGGCTTTTTCATTCGTCTAATAGTAGAACCTCTTTAGGTGCATTGCGTTCCAGGACCTCGGGATTTCCTTGCCGCACATCTCCATTAGTTCGTATACGCTGGGTCGAACTACTTTTGATATTAGGTACGGGCCTTCCCATTTAGCTCCGAGCTTGGTGATAGGTCTTTCGGCTGTATTTTCGAAGACCTTGCGTAATACGAGGTCGCCTTCTTCGAAGTGTCTTCCTTTGACCTTTTTGTTGTAACACTACAAGAAAACAGGGTAATTTTCTACCACATTTCCGACTGTAAAACAGTGGTCGGAAATTTCTGACCACTTTCCGACCGATTTCCGACTTCAACCATTTTGGTCGGTAATCGGTCGGAAACCTTCGGCCAGGCTTTTTCATTCGTCTAATAGTAGAACCTCTTTAGGTGCATTGCGTTCCAGGACCTCGGGATTTCCTTGCCGCACATCTCCATTAGTTCGTATACGCTGCGTCAAACTACTTTTGATATTAGGTACGGGCCTTCCCATTTAGCTTCGAGCTTGGTGATAGGTCTTTCTGCTGTATTTTCGAAGACCTTGCGTAATACGAGGTCGCCTTTTTCGAAGTGTCTTCCTTTGACCTTTTTGTTGTAACACTACAAGAAAACAGGGTAATTTCCTACCACATTTCCGACCGTAAAAAAGTGGTCGGAAATTTCCGACCGATTTCCGACTTCAACCATTTTGGTCGGTAATCGGTCGGAAATTTCTGACACAAAAATTTGGTCGAAATTTGGTAGGAAATTGGTCGGATTTCCGTTGAAAAGTTTTTTGGTCGGAAATTGGTAGGAAATTTCCTACCAATTTCCTTCGGTTTACGAAACGTTAAAAGATTGGTCGGAAATCGGTCGAAAACGGAAAACTTTTCCGACCGATTTTCGACCAATATTTTAACGTTTCGTTACCGTTGTGTAACAGATCAATTGTGGTAGGAAATCGGTCGGAAATCGGTAGGAAATTTTTCTTATATATATCACACCCTCACTTCTTCTTTCTCACAATTTCTCTTATCAATCTCCATTTACCACAAAATTCAATACAAATTATTATAATGAGTTATTATAGATCGTGGATGGATGAAAATCATAAAGATCCGGCGACGGGATTACTTTCGGAAGAATTTGCGGAGGGGCCTTAAACAATTTATGGAGTTTGCCGCAATTCAAGAAAGAACCGTAGCAACAGGTAAAATGTATTGTTCTTGTAAAAATTGCGATAATCGTAGAAATGTTTTGGTAAAAATAGTATGGAAGCATTTATTTAATGTTGGTTTTACGCCGGGGTATAAAATATGGTATTCTCATGGGGAAAATGATTTGATGGTAAATTATCCTAGTAGTAGTAATGTACAATATTATGATAATAATTTAGTTGTCCCTCCGGTAGAAGAACCTATATCTGTAGATAGGACCGTGCAAAAGTATTGATGGTTTCAACCCTTTCGGGAAACATGGGAGACAATATTCTTTATGGCCGGTGATCGTCACGCCTTACAACCTGCCTCCGTCATTGTGCATGGCTAGGGAGTTTTTGTTCCTATCTATTCTTGTTCCTGGGCCAGAGCATCCGAAGAGAGCACTTGACATATTTATGCAGCCGTTGATACATGAGTTGAAGATGTTATGGGAGAGTGGAGTTGAAACGTACGACATATCAGTGCAACAAAACTTCATGATGCGAGCAGTACTAATGTGGACTATTAGCGATTTTCCGGCATATGGTATGTTATCCGGATGGACCACACATGGACGATTATCTTGTCCTTATTGTCAAGATAACACTGATGCTTTCCAATTGAAGAACAGACGTAAATCATGTTGGTTTGATTGTCATCGACGATTTTTACCAAACGATCATCCATACCGTCGGAGCACTACATTGTTTACGAAGAAGAAGAAAATCTATGAAGGGCCTCCCGAAGAAGTAAGCGGTGAGCATATACTAACTCAACTAAGAGATTTTGGAGCTGAGAAGACAGTACGTTGTGGTGGTAACGGACATCAAGTTGTGGATGGATATGGTGAACATCATAGCTGGCACAAAAGAGCATATTTTGGGATTTGCCTTATTGGAAGGATCATTTACTTCAGCACAACCTAGATGTTATGCACATCGAGAAGAACTTCTTTGACAACATCATGTTCACCATTATGAACGTGAAAGGGAGGACGAAAGACAACTTGAAGTCCATATTAGACTTGCCGACTATTTGTTCTCGGAAGGAACTTCATGTCACCAGTCAAGGAAGATATCCCCAACCGCTTTTCGGTTAAACGCTTCAGCAAAGCATGAATTCTTCAGGCTGGATAATGGACGGTGTTAAGTTTCCGGATGGTTACTCTTCTAACCTTAGAAACTGTGTTGATCGTGGAAAAGGTAAATTTTCAGGGATGAAGTGTCATGATTGTCATGTTGTTATGCAACGTATTCTTCCATTTGCATTCGACGGGCTTCTTCCGCAAAAAGTCCATGAAGCGATTGCAGGAATATGAGCTTTTTTCAGAGACATTTCTGCGAGATCCCTTTCCACCGAAGAAATCCGAAATCTTGACGAAAAGATCCCTGTGATATTGTGCAACCTAGAGAAGATATTTTCGCCTTCTTTCTTCGACGTTATGGAACATTTGCCTTTTCACTTGCCTCGGGAAGTAGAACTTGGTTGTCTTGTTCAATATCGTTGGATGTATCCTTTCGAGCGCTACATGTACCATTTGAAGAAAAAAGTGAAGAATTTAGCGAGGGTTGAAGGTTCAATTATTGCCCAAAGCATTAACTAAGAGAGGTTTAACTTAGTTGGGTACTACTTTCCACCACAAACCCAAACAAAGAGTGGAAAACAAAAACGACATGATGATGGAGGAGTGCATGCTTGTTATCCTGTATATGTACCAGAACTTTTTAGACAGGTTGGACGTTTAAGTGGAAAGGGTAAAAGGCGAAGACTCAGCGAGGTTGAGCATGCTAATGTGCACATGTATATTTTGACCAACTGCGAAGATTTGGTGTCGTACGAGGAGATTTACATGGCGCAAAAACGATTTGAAGATTCGGAAGCAACAGACGATGACATATATGAAGTCAAAGAAAGAGAATTTGCACAATGGTTAAAGTTATATGTATACGGCAGGCAGCGCGAAGGAGAGTTAATTCCAACATGGTTAGAAGAGGTGGTGAACGGTCCACAATATATTGCTGTTTCACATGGGGTGTCAGCGGTAGCCGGAGATTTGGTTTACTACGGGGTATTACGTGAGATATTAGAAGTGCATTATAGCGGGATGCTCGATCTAAGATGTGTTTCGTTATATTGTGATTGGTATAGCCCCGTTGCAGGACATGGTGTACGTACAGACGAGTTTGGTGTTACTACAGTACATTCTCGGAGGATGTTACAAAAGTATTATCCGTTCATTCTTGGATCGCAGGTCAACCAAGTAACATACATGACTTATCCGCGACCACACAGCAGACAGGATCCTTGGATAGTTGTTACAGAAATAAACCCGAGGGGAAGAGTTCATGGTAGTTCTTCAGAGGTCGATCCTCCTTTGCAAGCGACAACAGTTGGGCATTTGGGAGAAGTCGATGTTTCATTACAAGTGGATTTGGTTGTAGATTTAACAGAAGATGTTGATTTTGTTGTACATGAAGAGTCCGAAGAAGAGGTTGGAGAATTTGAGGAGGGATTTGATTCTGCCACTGAAGACTCAACCGAATCTGAATGAATCGTTTGAAAAAAGTTCAAATTTTTTAAAAATATTTTTAAAACACTTTTCAAAGACTTTTCAAATTAAGAGTTTTGAAATAGTTTTTAAAGATTTTACAAAGAGTTTTCAACAAGTTTTCAAATATTTTACACTTTTTCAAAGTTTTCAAAGAGTTTTAAAAGACTTTTCAAAGAGTTTTATAAAAAGTTTTCAAAGAGTTTTCAATTCTTTTACACTTTTTCAAAGAGTTTTCAAAGATTTTCAAAGACTTTTCAAATAGTTTTCAAAGAGTTTTAAAATACTTTTCAAAGAGTTTTTGTAAAAAGTTTGCAAATATTTTACAATTTTCAAAGTTTTAAAGCGTTTTCAAATTTTTAAAATGAATTTAAAGGGAGTTCACATACTTTAAAAATAATTTTAAATTTTTTTTTATTTTTTACAGTGCGGTCGGAAATCGGTCGGAAATCGGTCGGAAAACGGTCGGTAGCCGGCGAAACTCGATTACCGCGTACCAAATCGAGTAGTTAAAAAAATTTTAATTTTTTTTTAATTTATTTTTAAAAAACGGTCGGAAATCGGTCGGAAAACGGTCGGTAGCCGCCAAAACTAGATTACCTCGTACCAAATCGAAACCTCAAATGCGGTCGGAAATCGGTCGGAAATCGGTCGGAAATTTCCTACCGATTTTCGACCGTATCTTCAGTTGTGGTCGGAAATCGGTAGGAAATTTCCGACCGATTTCAGACCGATTTAGGGTTTCATTTCAAAATGATGTTTTTTTGTCGAATCAATGAAATACCTTTATACAATACGTTTTAGACATAAAATAAACTCTACAAATGTCTAAAATGATCATAAAATGCAAAATAGTTTTAATTTTTACAAATATATGTTTCATTACAACTTAGTTATGTAACTTTCACGTGTTTTTTCAAAATTTTGGTATTTTCATAAAAAACATTTGAAAACGTGAAACATATTATACTTATATATTGTTATGTTGAAGAAATCTTATATAAACACTCCATTAAACCTATATGAAATACGGTTTTATGCGAAACACTAAATATACACTAAATCACTAACTTCGGTCGGAATTCGGTAGAATTTCCGACCGATTTCCGACCGAAGTTCTTGAATTTTTACCCGAAAATGCTAAGTGTTCGTATAAATTAAGGTCCGTCGGAATTCGGTAGGAATTTCCGACCGAATTCCTACCAATTTTAATTTATTTCAACACTTAGCAATTTCATGACAAAAAATTATATGACATGCATATTCCGTCGGAATTCGGTCGGAAATTCCTACCGAATTCCGACGGAAATTCAATTAAATTTGGCGGAAAAGAGATGGTCAATCTTCACAATGGTCGGAATTCAGTCGGAAATTCCTACTGAATTCCGACGACTATTGGACACGTATTGGTCGGAAATCGTAGGAATTTCCGACCGAATATAATTAATTATTGTGGTTGGAAATCGGTCGGAAATTCCTACCGATTTCCGACCACAATGAATTTTGACCGCTCCTTTTTCGCCAAATTTTTCAGTTTGGCGGTCATTTTTCATTTCCTACCGATTTCCCACCGATTTTTCGGTCGGAAATTTTCGTATATATACCCTCCTTCCCCTTTCATTTTTTCACAACTCAAACACAAAATTACTCTCTCTAAAAAAAACACTTTCGAAAATCTCTCCAAAAAATGTAATTATATTCTTATAAATCAGTTTTTTAAAATATTATTTATATATGTTTTTTAAATTAATACTAATTTATTTTTTCTTATATGTTTTTAATATGTTAGGTCTAATGATGGTATTGGATCCTCACAATCGGTGAGAATGTCTGTTGAAGATTTGGTCCAGCAGGGAGGACGGGAGAATCTAATTCGGCTCGATCCCAACTTTGAAGCCATTCCCCGAGCCACTTGGTAAATATTTCCAAACATTTTAATTTACAAAAAAATAATACCTAAAAATATTAATTATTAGTTTTTTAATAAATTTTAAGGTTTAAACATGAGGGAAAAATCCCAAAGGCTATTCTTAAATGCATCTACGGAATGTTACCCGCTCCGTATCCAAGATACCGAGATTTCCCGGCCGAACTTCGGGAAATTTGGTTCCGTTCTTTTGCGGTTAGTAAATACATTTTTTATTTACTCAAAAAATTAGTAAATAAATTAAAAAAAACTTATGAAATTTATTTATAAACTTTAAATTTCCAGCAAGAGTTTAATTGGGAACCACAACTCACTAGTCAAATTCAAGAAGAATTTGACAAGGCTTGTGCGTCTTCCTACTCGAATCATATATTCGAGTGGAAGGAAAAATGGGGTTTGGGGGAGGACAAACCTTCGTTCCTAAACCCTTCTGTTTGGGTCGGGTTTCAAAACTATTAGGCGACGGAAGCGGCCTCTAAAAAAGCCAAGCGAAACGCCAAAAACCGCAGAGGTGGGGACGAGTCCATCGAGAAGGCGCCTCCAACTCACAATGCCGACGCAAACACTTTCAACTAAATATACTATCACTTTAACTCTCACAATGAAAGTTAAATTTTTTTTATCTTATTATATAAGATTTTGATTTTGACTTTCATTTTTGTATGTTTATTCATTTAAATGTATAAAATAACAAATGTTTTCAAATTTTCATTATACTTATTTTTGTTAAAATCATCAAAAGTTGTTTAATACAAAAATAATTCATTCATATATAATTATGAATATATTTTAATAGATATATTTAAATTTAATGATCATTATTAAAAAAAATAAGAATGGACACATGTCAAAAGACAAATAAAACACTTGTCAACAAATTGGAGCTTGTTAAAAAAACATTCAATCTTATTATATAAGATAACGAGGGGGATGGTATTGGTTTTTGAGGTATATTCCTTTTATAAGCATATGATACGAGTAATATACGGACGTTAATTAAGCCGTCAAGGCAAAGTAAGTTACAAAATAATAATTTTAGTTTTTTACGTAGCTTACGTACGTACGTGTGTGTAACCAATAATGAAGACAAGTCCTCTGTAGAACTGTCCATTGTTGCAACTCCACGTCATCATTTTATTTTTGATTGTTTCTTTTGAGGAAAAATTACAAAACTACACCAATTAAATTACATTTCACAAAATTACACCATTTCAAAATTACTTCACAAAATTACACCTAAACACTCAAAATTAAATCCAAATAAACCCTATCCACACAATCCTACCCCTTAATACTATACCCTAAACACTAATTAGCGAACCCAAATGAAAATTTTGAAGGAAGGTTGAAAGAATGTAATTTTGTGAATTTCTCTTCTTCTAATCCTACAAGTGTATATTATTAATAATTATTATAGATACTAATTAATATTTTGTTTTAGTTTTGTAGTATCTAACACTTTCCAGAAACGAGCCAAAAAGACAAAATTTAATACCTCTCTAAAATAATAAATTTTTTCGATCCCAAAATCACATTTTAGTGTAGTTTATCTCTCGATAAATTAATAATCACCATAAATTAATAATTTTTTATCGAACTGGTGTAGTCCCGACATTATTAATTTATAGAGGTTTCATTGTATTTGCTTTTTATATCGTTTATATCGTTTATCTTTTCCTGAATCTCCTACATATTTTTGTGATTCTTATTGATTATTACCAAAACCCAAGAGAAGTGTCACCCTATGTCTTTAGGGTTTATGAAAGCAAGTTGTTTTAATATAAATATCACTCTTATGAGATCTTTGTAATTAACCTTCAGAGTTGTTCATAGCAACTCTCCTCCTTTTCTATATTATAAGATCATTATAAGATTTACGTGTTCTTGGTGACAAACACAAATCTTCTTTCTCATTACTTTCTCTAAATAAAGTTTTAATAAGTTATTTCATTTTCATGTTTTAGATTTCCTAATAAACTCTTTTAGAGCATAAATCCATAGTTTGGATTATCTTTCATGATATCAGAGCTTAGGCGATTGATGAGACTAATCTCAAAACAAAATCAGTCTACCACGTTTTTATTGTCTTTGCTCTTATGAGCTTCGCTTTTTGTTGTCCCGTGCATCTTTACAAACTCAGATTCTTAACCTCTGAGCGAGCAAGAGCCATGGGGAGACTTCCTTCGATGGTTTAATACTCCAACAACAAATATAACAACCTCTATGTTAGATAAACAAGACTTGAGCTTCACTTACATCATTGTGTCAGCAAACTACAAGGCTTCCTTGCAACCGAGTGAGATCATGAACTACTCAGAAAGCATCTCCATCATGGTAATTATGTGTTTTTTCATCTTGAAGCTGAACATTAGTGTTGACTGATTAGAAAGAATATAGTGGGAAGAATATAGTGGTTTGTGTGATGGTACCATTGGCTAGTCTAGAGATATTAATATTTTATGATTGGAATCATGGAGCAAGATTGAAATAGGCATGCTTGGGTTTGATAATCATTGGTTTATAGCAGCAAATTTCTGTTTTTTGATGAATGTACATAACATGTTCGACAAAATGTCAAAAAGAAAAAGAAAGACAGATTTTTGCTAAGGAAGAAAGACAAGTTTTTTGTTTAGTTGGCTATGGAATAAGTAGAAGTTGAGATTGAAAGGAATTTCATTAGGTGTGTAAGAAGACTCAAATTCATTATGAGACAACTTAGGGGAGTTAAACAAGGTAAAGAAAACTCGGACTCTTCGTAGGTTAAATAGTCTACAAAGATAGACTTGAATATATCTCACGGATTGATCTTAGAGTGAAGTGATGTTATTGACTAATTCAAAAGAAGTTACTTCGAGCTTTCTTCTCTTTTCCAAGCCACTACATTTATGCTTCCAAACTTACCTCCGTCATGATCATCCTACACTAAGTTTACGGGGAAGTATTAAAGCCCATTACCAAAGCCCAAGAGAAGTGTCACCCTATGTATTTAGGGTTTATGAAAGCAAGTTGTTTTAGTATAAATATCACTCTTACGAGATCTTTGTAATTAACCTTGAGAGTTGTTCATAGCAACGTAACTCTCCTCCCTTTCTATATTATAAGATCATTATAAGATTTACGTGTTCTTGGTGACAAACACAAATCTTCTTTCTCTTTACTTTCTCTAAATAAATATTTAATAAGCTATTTCATTTTCATGTTTTAGATTTCTTAATAAGCTCTTTTAGAGCATAAATCCATAGTTTGGATTATCTTTCATACTAATCGTCGACTATAACTTTTTTTAAATTCAGATGGGAAAAATAGGAAATGATTTGGATATCAATTTTATAATATCAACTGGAGATAATTTTTACGACGACGAAATAATCAGTCCATATGATTCTCAGTTTCAAGATTCTTTTACCAATATATACACATCATCTAGCTTACAAAAACCTTGGTATAATGGTAAGTAGTGTTAGCATAAATATAGCATAGTTAGTTAAGATAGACTCAAATCTATATTCATGTATATCTAGTAGATTCACCTATGTAATCCCCTATATATATTCGACATAATAATACATGATCTCTACGGAGTTTATCAAACTTACATGGTATCAGAGCTTTAACCTAGCCTCCAATCTCTTTTCTAAATTCTTTTCTTCTACCTCCCTCTCCCTTCTTCTCCCTCTCGTGATTCACTATCTCTCTCAAATCTTTACCATGGCTTTCACAAATGACAAACCATACACCATCTCTCAAATCAAAGATTATATTCCAAACCTGGAGTGAACTCTTCGAGACTCATTGCTCTTCTTTTGGAGTCCTCGACCATATTGATGGCACCACTCTCTCAACCCCAGAAACAGAAAAAACATGGAAAGAACACGATGGATTGGTTAAGATGTGGATCTATGGAACCATATCTGAATATATTCTCGATACGCTTCTCAAAACCAAGTGCTCGGCTCGGGACTTATATGACTCACAATCAAAAACATGTTTCAAAACAATAAAGAAGCTCGTTCTCTCCAAATCGAAAGTGAGCTTCGCACCACTGTCATTGGTGATCTCACCGTACACAATTACTGCAAGAAACTCAAGAGCCTCTCTCATCTCCTAGCCAATCTCGATTCTCCTGTCTTGGAACGCGTTCTCGTCATGCATCTTCTCAATTGTCTCTCCGAGAAGTTTGATAGCATCATCAATGTTATCAAGCACAAGTCCACATTCCCCTCATTCCTTGAGACTCGATCGATGCTCTCCATGGAAGAAAATCGCCTCAACAAACAACCAAAACAAGCCTCCGACAACAACAACAATGCCTTTTCTCCTACCATTCTCTATTCGGCAATGGACCAACAACATGATCGGATTTCATCCAACAACAATCCCACCCGCGGTCGCCATGGCAACTCTTATCATGGACGTGGTGGTAGCAACAATCGCGGACGTGGAAGATTCAACAACAATTGGGGCTCGCCGTCTTTCTCTCGGCCGTGGAACAACGCGGCTCAACAATGGCCACGACCATATTTTTGGCAACAATATCCAGGCCCAAATTATCAAATGGGCCAACCTTCACCATATCCGGCCCAATACTCAACTTACTCCCAGCCTGGAATTCTTGGGCATGTACCACGTCAACAAGTCGAAACCCACTTCACCAATGCGTATCCATCACCATATGAACCGTCTTCCTCTCGGTTCGTATACGTACTTACCAGCCAATATCACTCATGCTTTCAATACAATGACCCTACAAGAGCCGGACTATGCGACTTGGTATATGGACTCCGGTGCCACTAATCATATAACAACAACTCCAGGTAACCTTTGTTCTTTGTTTAATCCGGGCAATCTTCCTTCTGTCATGGTTGGCAATGGGTCTCGTTCCACAGTTCTGACCCTCGGTAACAGTCATATCTCATCTTCCTCTCGTCCTCTTCAGCTCCATAATGTTCTTGTTTGTCCCTCTATAATCAAAAATTTAATTTTTGTTAGAAAATTCGATAATCTTTGTTTTCTTGAATTTGACCCTTTTGGTTTTTCTTTTAAGGATCTTACCACTCGGAACACACTTCTCCGATGTAACAGTTCAGGACCTCTTTACTCCGTCACTCCGTCATCACCACCATCACAACCTCTTGTTTTAGCTGCTTCATCTTCTTCTCCTCTTTGGCATAGGAGACTCGGTCACCCAAATGATCAAGTTCTTCAACGTACTCTCTCCTCTCTTTCTATTTCGTTTTAATAAGACTGACTTGACAAGATTATGTCAACTTGGTAAACATGTTAGACTTCCATTTATTTCATCAAATTCTACTGTTTGTCAACCATTTGAAATTGTTCACTTTGATATTTGGACATCTCCAATTCAAAGTATCAGCGAGATCAAGTACTATCTCCTCTTTCTTGATCATTTTCCTAATTTTATTTGGGTTTATCCTCTTAATCGCAAAAGTGACACTTTCATAAAATATCTTCACTTTTCTACTTATGTGCAAACCCAATTTAACCGAAAAATTAAATCATTTCAGTGCGACAATGGCGGAGAGTATGATAATCGAGCATTTAGAGATCACATGGCGCTAACCGGCACATAACTTCGTTTCTCTTGCCTGCACACGTCTCAACAAAACGGTCGCGCCGAACATATGCTCGGCACTCCCAACAATCTGGTACGTACAATCCTTCAACAAGCCTTGATGCCGCCAACTTACTGGGTGGAAGCTCTCAACACTGCTGCACACACACACTCAACATAATACCGTCATCATCAATCGGTAACGAAGTTTCTTTCACCAAACTGTTTAATCGGCTGGCCCAATACACTCACCTAAGAACTTTCGGGTGCTTGTGTTATTCGAACCTGTTACCAACCACTCCGCATAAACTAGCTTCGCGGTCCACTCCATATGTGTTTCTAGGCTACCCAACTGATCATCGCGGCTATCGTTGCCTCGACATATCTACTCTATGTATCATACTCTCTCGCCACGTCACATTTGATGAAGAAGTCTTTCCCATCTTTAATACACCTTCTAAACCTGTAAGTCCTCCTTCTCTCATTGAAATTCCACCACCTCCTATCTCTCGTGTCAATCTTTCTTCTGTCCTTCCGCAGCCAGATGACACGCGCTAAACACGACATTACAAAGCCACATGTTCCATTATGCCTCCATTCTGATGACACAATCTCTCCCTTACCTCTCTCACATGTTTATGCTTCTTAAGATCCAAATTGGAATCCATCTATGATAGAGGAATATAATGCTCTTATTAAACGAGGAACGTGGGTTTTAGTACCTCGGCCAATTGCTTCTAAAATTATTCGTTCTATGTGGTTATTCAGGCACAAGTTTAAAGCAGATGGAACACTACACCGTTATAAATCACGGTTTGTTGCGAATAGAAAATTACAAGAAATTGGCATTGATTGTGACGAAACTTTCAGTCCGGTGGTGAAACCGGCAACTATCCAACTATCCGAGTTGTTCTTAGCGTGGCTACATCTCAAGACTGGCCTTTTCACCAACTTGATGTCAAGAACGCGTTTTTACATGGAGATCTTAAAGAAACCGTCTACATGCATCAACCGTCGGGTTTCGTCGATCAAACAAAACCCAATTACGTTTGTCTCCTCAAGCGATCCCTCTATGATCTTAAGCAAGCTCCTCGCGCTTGGTATAATCGCTTTGCAACATATGCTCGCACACTTGGGTTTCGGCAAAGCAAATCTGACGCCTCACTTTTCATTCTTCACCGCGGATCCGACGTAGGATATCTTCCATTATACGTCGATGATATAGTACTCACGACATCCACTCCGACACTTTTACAAAGCATCATCAAAAACCTGAGCTCTGAATTTGAAAGGTCCGACCTTGGACATGTTCATCACTTCCTCGGAATTACGGTTACACGAGACAACAAAGGTCTCTTTCTTCATCAGCAAAATTATTCGGCTGATATCCTCCATTGAGCTGAAATGACGGCTTGTAACCCATGTCTTACGCTGGTAGACACAAAGGCAACACTCTTGGCCAATGACAACCCGCCAATCTCTGATACTACATTGTATCGAAGTCTCGCCGGTGCCCTCCAAAACGGTGATGCAGAGAGATATTTGGAAGATTTCCAAATATCTTATTGTTTCCTTTATTTAATATTTATTATTTTAGTTATTTTCTCTAATTATTTTAGAGTTTTTTTAGAGTTTTTCTATTGTTATAACTAAGTCGTTTATGCATAGGTTTGTATTCAGTTATTGATTTGATTAATAAAGATTTGCTTTAGAGAGAATAGTATTCTTAAACGAAGTTTTTGAAATCTTTGTTCATCGTGAATCCATTGATATCTGATAACATTAGAATTCCGAGCTACGATTGTCCTCCTTGAGATCCATAGAGGGATTAATACTAATCTCTATCATTACAAAGGAAAATTAATTAATACTAACGGAACAAAAACAAATATTATTTATATTTACTTAATGGTAGTCATTTTTGTGGCCGCGTACTAGGGAATCATGATTATAGGTAACGTTTATGCGCAACTAAGCCCCAAACTCAAACATTTGGATTGTCGATGGATTTGTCTAAGATCTTACGTCGTTAACGCCGATAATTAAGTGTATTAATTAACAATCACATACAAGTTAGTTAAGATCATCATTTTCATTAAAATTAATGTTTTCTTTAATCCACCAAGCATGCATTTTGGTAGAGATTGTGGAATATAATCTTCGTGGACACAACACCGTTCGTAGATAAATATTTCGATGAAACAAAAGACTCGTTGTGGGGGTAAAACGGGTTAAGTGTTTTGTTCGGAGTTAGGATGAGGTTTAGTCCGGAATTATATAAACGAGTTTGGTTCGGAGTTTGTATATGAAAAGGGGTCGGAATTCTCGTTATGACAACTGTGGTTCGTTTAGATAGTTCGCTAGGTTTTCCGGCGAACTGTTTTATTATGCTAAAGATAGCGAACAGAATATGGGCAGAGCTGCCGAACAGAATATGGGCAGAGATGTCGAACAAAATATGGGCAGAGATGCTGAACAGAATGTATCGAACTAAAAGATAGATAAATTTGGTATTGTTGTTTCTCTCTGTAGATTCTCTCCCTTTTATTTTTGGATCCCCTTCTCTGAATAGGAAGCCCGCTATTTATAGTAAATGTCTCCTTTGGCGGAGACTCTCGATGCGCGATCACTGTACTGATCCCATGCTGTCGAACAGTACCCTATCGTAAGGTCGTTTGGTCCGGCGCCGTGTAATCGCTTTCTCGTCGGACCGCCGTTCGGCGCCGCAGGACTATACTGTCAGACGTGACGTGGCGCCGCTATTTGCTATTGGGCTTGATTCTAATTGGGTCGCGACGAGGCCCGGTTCGATTCGGTGGGCCTAAAACGGCGAGCTTCTTAAATGGGACAAGTCATGATGGGCCTGGAAGGCCCACCCATAACATTAGTCCCTCCCCAATTCGTTTCGGAGAAGACGAAACGATTCGTCCGTTGGCTTTGGCGTGTTTGAGAAGTCTCGCCTCGTTTTTGCCATATCATTGATTGCCACGTCATACTTCCTTCGTAATTATGATGTTCCTTCGCGTGTTTTCGATGGCGTCTCTTCCTCTTCCTTCGTTTTTTCTTTAAATAGTCCTCTTCTGGATTCATTTCTCATTTCTTCTCATTTCTTCTAATTCTCTCCACGCGAACTCGTACTTTCTCTCTCTAAACTTTTCTTCTCTCTAGATTTCTCCTTTGAATTATGTCTTCTCGCTTCAATCTTCCGGTTCGTACTCTCGAGTCCTCGGACTCCTCCTCGTCTTCAAGTACGGGATCTTCCCTATCCTCAAATACCCTTCGGCGCTTGGAGAGAGGGGCTTCGGGTATCGAAGCGAATCAGAGTAACTCCCGCCTTCTTCCGCGATCCGATTCAGCTCGCGACCATTCTGGGGGTTTTGTTCCAGCTTTCGGAGGGTTCATGTTCGATCCTTCGGCGCAGATGCCTCAAACCCCAGTTCAGCAACAGATTGAGGTTCCTTCCCTTGTGGACGAAGAGTTTACTCCTCCGCCTCGAGTGCAACCGGTTCTAGCTAATCGTTCGGCACTTCCGAATCCTGGGAGGGCGAAGAGGCAACCGAAAAAACCAAGGCAAATTAATTCGTTTACCTCGTCGGCGAGTAGGTTCGGCGATGGACTCGACAATATCCAAGCACTCTCCAGAGCTCACGAGCTGTTGGACATTTTGGAGCCACAACCGGGCCAAATGCCTTGACATTGCACTCTGGGTTTTATCTGTCTATATGAGTCGGCGTTCGCCAAAGCAGGGCTTTGGTTTCCCCTTCCCCGACTTTTGGTTGCTTATTGCGAACGGAGGAGTATGGCGATCTCCCAACTGACAGTCCCTTGCCTTTGGAATCTGGTTACCCCGATCTTGGCGGCCAAGGACCTCGGCTTCGAGATGACCCCGATCGTTTCGACGAGATCACGACGACGCAGCGAACACGTCGCTTCCGGGTACCTTCTCCATATGTTGGCGAAAGGGATTTCGGTTGACTTCTGATCGTCATGTCAAGATTGCCAACTGGTGGCGAAAATATTTCTTCGTAAGGGTTAGTTCGGCGTCGGTCCTTGATGTCGACAGAGAGTACCGAACCAACTGGGCGGTTGTCATTGGTAGGTGTCTTCACGTTTATTTTCTTCGTCTTATTTTGCTAATTGACTCAGTGTTATCTCGTTTCAGATCGCTTCATCCCGGTCGTTCCATTCCCGGAGGATTATACCAGATACAAGGATTAGTTAAGGCATAAAACCGAAGTTCCCTGGTCCGAAGTACTCGAGCAACAGAAGCGCTACTGGTGTTCGCTGAAAGGTTAACTTTGTGTTTTTTTTTTTTTTTTGTTAACTTTGTGTTTTTTTCAAAATCCTGGTCGTTGGATCCCCAAGAACCGTTCAACGAGTCTTCGGAAGCGAACGAAGATACGATGGATGCCGGTGTTCTCCCTTCGCTCTTTGAAGAAAGAGAAGATCAGAGTTTAGACGAGATTGTTCGTCCTATTCCGGCCGCTGTTCCCGAAGCGGCAAATACCTCGGCGCGAACCCAAGGGTTCTCTGGAGATGGAGAGAATCCTCGCGTGAAAAGGGCTCACGTCGAGAGGTCGTCTGCAGGGGAGGTTTCTGCTCTTGCGGAGGTCCAAGCTCAGGTTGGTACCGATGGAGAAGGGGTCGACGCTTTGGTTGGTTCGGGCGTCGTTGTAGGTGATGGGGTGACCGTGACGGAAGTCTGCGCAATCCTTTTGTAACGTCGGCCAGGAATATCCGTGGTTCTTGACCTGTAGAGCTAATGCTCGTCCTCCCGAGTGTGTACCGGCCCCGCCTTCGTGTGCTTCTCGAAGCACTCTTTTGATTTCGTCGCCGGCGATGCAGAGCAGAAGAAACTCGGATGCGTTCCATCGGTAGAGGCAGTCTTCGAGCATTGTGTAGCGGGCTGATCTGCTTTTCAGACGGCGAGCCACCCATTTATCTTCCGACAGCGTTCCGGTCGAAATGTATAACATGATTTCGGTTCGCCAGTCCGTTGGTCCAGTGCAACCTTGTGGATTATCAGATTCATCTACGCCGGGGGAGGGGGGGGAGAGAGTCTGTTATCCCTTCAACGAAGTCAACAGATTCATCTACGTCGCGCCTGACGGTGTATACTTCCTTCGGCAGATCGATGCTCGGGCGTTCGATGCACTTGATCGGGATCGCCCTTCGTAAAGTCGGGTCGGAGGTAGAGGCCAAAGCTGCCAACGCATCTGCGGACGTATTTTCCGCTCGAGGGATCTTCGTGATGGTGAAGGAGCTGAATTTTTCTTCCAGTGTTTTGACGACTTGGAGATAAGCCTTCATTCTTTCGTTCTTGGCGTCGAACTCCCCGCTGAACTGACTGGTTACTAGTTGCGAGTCGAAGAAAGCGTCGAGCTCTTTTACTCCGAGTTCGAGGGCCAATCGCATGCCGGCGATTATTGCTTCGTACTCTGCTTCGTTATTGGAAGCTTTGAATGCGAGTCGAAAAGATTGCTCCAAGAGTTCGCCCTTCGGCGATCTCAGTGTTATGCCGATTCCCGACCCGTGTTGGCTGGACGATCCGTCCGCGTGTAGGGTCCAAGTATTCTTCTCTTGGGCGGTCGTCATTTCGGGTGGTAGTTCGATCATAAAATCGGCGAGTATTTGCGATTTTGCGCTTGTTCTTGGTTTGTAGTTGATGTCGTATTCGCTTAGTTCAACCGCCCATTTCGCAATGCAGCCCGATTGGCTTTGACTGTGCAGGATAATTCGCAGTGGTTGGTTCGTCAGGACGACGATCGATTGGGATTGGAAGTAAGGTCGGAGCTTTCGTGCCGACGAAACGACCGCGAGTGTTAGTTTCTCCAAGGTTGGATATCTACTTTCTGCTCCGTCTAGGGCTTTGCTTGTGTAGAATATCGGGCTCGTTGGTCGCCGCGATCTTCCTGTAGAATATCGTACGATCGTCACCGGTCGAAGTCCGCGATGGCGATGTACAGGACATAGGGTCTCTTGATCGGCGGGCTTTGCGAGGATCGGCGAGGTTGAGAGGTACTCTTTGAGTTGTGCGAACGCTTCTTCGCATTTGTCGTCCCATTCGAATCGCTTATTGCCTTTCAGGAGCTGGTAGAAAGGTAGGCATACGTCGTACGACCTCGATATGAAACGATTTAGTGCGGCGATTCGTCCGGTCGGTCTCGGACTTCTCTCGGTTGTGCGGGGCGAAGGGAGATCCTTTATCGCCGAGATCTGTTTTGGATTGGCCTCGATGCCTCGCTGAGTGACTATATAACCCGAAAATTCCCCTGACGTGACGCCGAAGGTGCATTTTATTGGGTTCAGCTTCATTCCGTAGTGGTTGAGTGTTGCGAAGCAAGTCTCGAGGTGGTCGAGGTGGTCGACGTGATCCTTTGCGGCCAGTGACTTGACCAGCATATCTTCTATGTAAACCTCCATGGTTTCGCCCAGTTGGTCGGCGAACATTCGATTCACAAGCCGCTGGTAAGTTGCTTCGACATTTTTCAGACCGAAGGTGTCACGTAGATTGATGTCGGGCCTCGGGCTCCGTAGAGGTGTCCTGTGAACGGACTGACGTTCGGGGGATGTTGGATTTCGTGACCGGCGAGCCGTGCTGCGTGTGCGGGTTCTCCAAATAAACTGTTTCCAGCGAACTGTTTTATTATGCTAAAGATAGCGAACATAATATGAGCAGAGATGTCGAACATAATATGGGCAGAGATGTCGAACAAAATATGGGCAGAGATGCCGAACATAATGTATCGAACTAAAAGATAGATAAATTTGGTATTGTTGTTTCTCTCTGTAGATTCTCTCCCTTTTATTTTTGGATCCCCTTCTCTGAACAGGAAGCCCGCTATTTATAGTAAATGCCTCCTTTGGCGGAGACTCTCGATGCGCGATCACTGTACTGATCCCATGCTGTCGAACAGTACCCTATCGTAGGGTCGTTTGGTCCGGCGCCGTGTAACTGCTCTGTCAGGACTGCCATTCGGCGCCGCGGGACTATTCTGTCAGACGTGACGTGGCGCCGCTATTCGCTATTGGGCTTGATTCTAATTGGGCCGCGACGAGGCCCGGTTCGGTTCGGTGGGCCTAAAACGGCGGGCTTCTTAAATGGGCCAAGTCATGATGAGCCTGGAAGGCCCACCCATAACAAAGACCATGTTTATGATTGGAGAGGCGTACTACCAAGACACAACTATCTTACCAATCTTTTAGCGGTAACTATTTTTTTCCTTCTCTAGCTACTATATATAGGCTAATTATATATATATACTACAAAATTCATTGAAATCATCTGAATTAAGATAAAATAATATAACGTTAAAGTTTTTGACAATAGAAAAATGTGATTGAAATTTGCCTAATGTGGTAATATATTGTAACAATATAGGATGTCGATGTGGCGTTACAAGAGTCAGTGACAAAATGGAAAATAGTAGTGGGTCACCACACAATAAAAAGTGCAGGTCACCATGGTAATACCAAAGAGCTTGAGAAACATCTTCTACCTATCCTTGAGGTAAGAAAAATGTGTATTATATATATATATATATATATTAAGTATTAACCCTTACTAAACTTTATGTAATAATTAAAAAAAAACAAGTGGGTGTAGAATCTTGACCCAAACTTTGTGAACGGTTCTTAACATTAAAATCCAAAAAACTTTGTGAGTTGTTTTTTTTTTTTGATAAAGGGTTTTCTATTGAAATATATAAGCATAATCCGGATTTAGGCCCATTACAAATCCCAATTTGGGCCCGATCCAAAACACAAAACAAAATAATTGTCTAATTGACTCAAACCAAACCGGTTTACTTAAACTACATTTAAATCTGATTTAAAGTTAAACCGAATCTAAACCAGCAAGTTAACCTAATCTACGGAGTTTATCAAACTTACATGGTATCAGAGCTTTAACCTAGCCTCCAATCTCTTTTCTAAATTCTTTTCTTCTACCTCCCTCTCCCTTCTTCTCCCTCTCGTGATTCACTATCTCTCTCAAATCTTTACCATGGCTTTCACAAATGACAAACCATACACCATCTCTCAAATCAAAGATTATATTCCAAACCTGGAGTGAACTCTTCGAGACTCATTGCTCTTCTTTTGGAGTCCTCGACCATATTGATGGCACCACTCTCTCAACCCCGAAACGAAAAAACATGGAAAGAACACGATGGATTGGTTAAGATGTGGATCTATGGAACCATATCGAATATATTCTCGATACAAGTTCTCAAAACCAAGTGCTCGGCTCGGGAATTATATGACTCACAATCAAAAACATGTTTCAAAACAATAAAGAAGCTCGTTCTCTCCAAATCGAAAGTGAGCTTCGCACCACTGTCATTGGTGATCTCACCGTACACAATTACTGCAAGAAACTCAAGAGCCTCTCTCATCTCCTAGCCAATCTCGATTCTCCTGTCTTGGAACGCGTTCTCGTCATGCATCTTCTCAATTGTCTGTCCGAGAAGTTTGATAGCATCATCAATGTTATCAAGCACAAGTCCACATTCCCCTCATTCCTTGAGACTCGATCGATGCTCTCCATGGAAGAAAATCGCCTCAACAAACAACCAAAACAAGCCTCCGACAACAACAACAATGCCTTTTCTCCTACCATTCTCTATTCGGCAATGGACCAACAACATGATCGGATTTCATCCAACAACAATCCCACCCGCGGTCGCCATGGCAACTCTTATCATGGACGTGGTGGTAGCAACAATCGCGGACGTGGAAGATTCAACAACAATTGGGGCTCGCCGTCTTTCTCTCGGCCGTGGAACAACGCGGCTCAACAATGGCCACGACCATATTTTTGGCAACAATATCCAGGCCCAAATTATCAAATGGGCCAACCTTCACCATATCCGGCCCAATACTCAACTTACTCCCAGCCTGGAATTCTTGGGCATGTACCACGTCAACAAGTCGAAACCCACTTCACCAATGCGTATCCATCACCATATGAACCGTCTTCCTCGGGTTCGTACACAGACTTACCAGCCAATATCACTCATGCTTTCAATACAATGACCCTACAAGAGTCGGACTATGCGACTTGGTATATGGACTCCGGTGCCACTAATCATATAACAACAACTCCAGGTAACCTTTGTTTAATCCGGGCAATCTTCCTTCTGTCATGGTTGGCAATGGGTCTCGTTCCACAGTTCTGACCCTCGGTAACAGTCATATCTCATCTTCCTCTCGTCCTCTTCAGCTCCATAATGTTCTTGTTTGTCCCTCTATAATCAAAAATTTAATTTTTGTTAGAAAATTCGATAATCTTTGTTTTCTTGAATTTGACCCTTTTGGTTTTTCTTTTAAGGATCTTACCACTCGGAACACACTTCTCCGATGTAACAGTTCAGACCTCTTTACTCCGTCACTCCGTCATCACCACCATCACAACCTCTTGTTTTAGCTGCTTCATCTTCTTCTCCTCTTTGGCATAGGAGACTCGGTCACCCAAATGATCAAGTTCTTCAACGTACTCTCTCCTCTCTTTCTATTTCGTTTTAATAAGACTGACTTGACAAGATTATGTCAACTTGGTAAACATGTTAGACTTCCATTTATTTCATCAAATTCTACTGTTTGTCAACCATTTGAAATTGTTCACTTTGATATTTGGACATCTCCAATTCAAAGTATCAGCGGGATCAAGTACTATCTCCTCTTTCTTGATCATTTTCCTAATTTTATTTGGGTTTATCCTCTTAATCGCAAAAGTGACACTTTCATAAAATATCTTCACTTTTCTACTTATGTGCAAACCCAATTTAACCGAAAAATTAAATCATTTCAGTGCGACAATGGCGGAGAGTATGATAATCGAGCATTTAGAGATCACATGGCGCTAACCGGCACATAACTTCGTTTCTCTTGCACACACGTCTCAACAAAACGGTCGCGCCGAACATATGCTCGGCACTCCCAACAATCTGGTACGTACAATCCTTCAACAAGCCTTGATGCCGCCAACTTACCGGGTGGAAGCTCTCAACACTGCTGCACACACACACTCAACATAATACCGTCATCATCAATCGGTAACGAAGTTTCTTTCACCAAACTGTTTAATCGGCCGGCCCAATACACTCACCTAAGAACTTTCGGGTGCTTGTGTTATTCGAACTCGTTACCAACCACTCCGCATAAACTAGCTTCGCGGTCCACTCCATATGTGTTTCTAGGCTACCCAACTGATCATCGCGGCTATCGTTGCCTCGACATATCTACTCTATGTATCATACTCTCTCGCCACGTCACATTTGATGAAGAAGTCTTTCCCATCTTTAATACACCTTCTAAACCTGTAAGTCCTCCTTCTCTCATTGAAATTCCACCACCTCCTATCTCTCGTGTCAATCTTTCTTATGTCCTTCCGCAGCCAGATGACACGCGCTAAACACGACATTACAAAGCCACATGTTCCATTATGCCTCCATTCTGATGACACAATCTCTCCCTTACCTCTCTCACATGTTTATGCTTCTTAAGATCCAAATTGGAATCCATCTATGATAGAGGAATATAATGCTCTTATTAAACGAGGAACGTGGGTTTTAGTACCTCGGCCAATTGCTTCTAAAATTATTCGTTCTATGTGGTTATTCGTGCACAAGTTTAAAGCGAGATGGAACACTACACCGTTATAAATCACGGTTTGTTGCGAATAGAAAATTACAAGAAATTGGCATTGATTGTGACGAAACTTTCAGTCCGGTGGTGAAACCGGCAACTATCCAACTATCCGAGTTGTTCTTAGCGTGGCTACATCTCGAGACTGGCCTTTTCACCAACTTGATGTCAAGAACGCGTTTTTACATGGAGATCTTAAAGAAACCGTCAACATGCATCAACCGTCGGGTTTCGTCGATCAAACAAAACCCAATCACGTTTGTCTCCTCAAGCGATCCCTCTATGATCTTAAGCAAGCTCCTCGCGCTTGGTATAATCGCTTTGCAACATATGCTCGCACACTTGGGTTTCGGCAAAGCAAATCTGACGCCTCACTTTTCATTCTTCACCGCGGATCCGACGTAGGATATCTTCCATTATACGTCGATGATATAGTACTCACGACATCCACTCCGACACTTTTACAAAGCATCATCAAAAACCCGAGCTCTGAATTTGAAAGGTCCGACCTTGGACATGTTCATCACTTCCTCGGAATTACGGTTACACGAGACAACAAAGGTCTCTTTCTTCATCGGCAAAATTATTCGGCCGATATCCTCCATTGAGCTGAAATGACGGCTTGTAACCCATGTCTTACGCTGGTAGACACAAAGGCAACACTCTTGGCCAATGACAACCCGCCAATCTCTGATACTACATTGTATCGAAGTCTCGCCGGTGCCCTCCAAAACGGTGATGCGAGAGAGATATTTGGAAGATTTCCAAATATCTTATTGTTTCCTTTATTTAATATTTATTATTTTAGTTATTTTCTCTAATTATTTTAGAGTTTTTTTAGAGTTTTTCTATTGTTATAACTAAGTCGTTTATGCATAGGTTTGTATTCAGTTATTGATTTGATTAATAAAGCTTTGCTTTAGAGAGAATAGTATTCTTAAACGAAGTTTTTGAAATCTTTGTTCATCGTGAATCCATTGATATCGATAACATTAGAATTCCGAGCTAAGATTGTCCTCCTTGAGATCCATAGAGGGATTAATACTAATCTCTATCATTACAAAGGAAAATTAATTAATACTAACGGAACAAAAACAAATATTATTTATATTTACTTAATGGTAGTCATTTTTGTGGCCGCAAAGTACTAGGGAATCATGATTATAGGTAACGTTTATGCGCAACTAAGCCCCAAACTCAAACATTTGGATTGTCGATGGATTTGTCTAAGATCTTACGTCGTTAACGCCGATAATTAAGTGTATTAATTAACAATCACATACAAGTTAGTTAAGATCATCATTTTCATTAAAATTAATGTTTTCTTTAATCCACCAAGCATGCATTTTGGTAGAGATTGTGGGATATAATCTTCGTGGACACAATACCGTTCGTAGATAAATATTTCGATGAAACAAAAGACTCGTTGTGGGGGTAAAACGGTTAAGTGTTTTGTTCGGAGTTAGGATGAGGTTTAGTCCGGAATTATATAAACGAGTTTGGTTCGGAGTTTGTATATGAAAAGGGGTCGGAATTCTCGTTATGACAACTGTGGTTCGTTTAGATAGTTCGCTAGGTTTTCCGGCGAACTGTTTTATTATGCTAAAGATAGCGAACAGAATATGGGCAGAGCTGCCGAACAGAATATGGGCGAGAGATGTCGAACGGAATATGGGCGAGAGATGCTTTGAACGAATGTATCGAACTAAAAGATAGATAAATTTGGTATTGTTGTTTCTCTCTGTAGATTCTCTCCCTTTTATTTTTGGATCCCCTTCTCTCGAACAGAAGCCCGCTATTTATAGTAAATGCCTCCTTTGGCGGAGACTCTCGATGCGCGATCACTGTACTGATCCCATGCTGTCGAACAGTACCCTATCGTAGGGTCGTTTGGTCCGGCGCCGTGTAACTGCTCTGTCAGGACTGCCGTTCGGCGCCGCGGGACTATTCTGTCAGACGTGACGTGGCGCCGCTATTCGCTATTGGGCTTGATTCTAATTGGGCCGCGACGAGGCCCGGTTCGGTTCGGTGGGCCTAAAACGGCGGGCTTCTTAAATGGGCCAAGTCATGATGAGCCTGGAAGGCCCACCCATAACAAAGACCTTGTTTATGATTGGAGAGGCGTACTACCAAGACACAACTATCTTACCAATCTTTTAGCGGTAACTATTTTTTTCCTTCTCTAGCTACTATATATAGGCTAATTATATATATATACTACAAAATTCATTGAAATCATCTGAATTAAGATAAAATAATATAACGTTAAAGTTTTTGACAATAGAAAAATGTGATTGAAATTTGCCTAATGTGGTAATATATTGTAACAATATAGGATGTCGATGTGGCGTTACAAGAGTCAGTGACAAAATGGAAAATAGTAGTGGGTCACCACACAATAAAAAGTGCAGGTCACCATGGTAATACCAAAGAGCTTGAGAAACATCTTCTACCTATCCTTGAGGTAAGAAAAATGTGTATTATATATATATATATATATTAAGTATTAACCATTACTAAACTTTATGTAATAATTAAAAAAAAACAAGTGGGTGTAGAATCTTGACCCAAACTTTGTGAACGGTTCTTAACATTAAAATCCAAAAAACTTTGTGAGTTGTTTTTTTTTTTTTGATAAAGGGTTTTCTATTGAAATATATAAGCATAATCCGGATTTAGGCCCATTACAAATCCCAATTTGGACCCGATCCAAAACACAAAACAAAATAATTGTCTAATTGACTCAAACCAAACCGGTTTACTTAAACTACATTTAAATCTGATTTAAAGTTAAACCGAATCTAAACCAAGCAAGTTAACCTAATCTACGGAGTTTATCAAACTTACATGGTATCAGAGCTTTAACCTAGCCTCCAATCTCTTTTCTAAATTCTTTTCTTCTACCTCCCTCTCCCTTCTTCTCCCTCTCGTGATTCACTATCTCTCTCAAATCTTTACCATGGCTTTCACAAATGACAAACCATACACCATCTCTCAAATCAAAGATTATATTCCAAACCTGGAGTGAACTCTTCGAGACTCATTGCTCTTCTTTTGGAGTCCTCGACCATATTGATGGCACCACTCTCTCAACCCCAGAAACAGAAAAAACATGGAAAGAACACGATGGATTGGTTAAGATGTGGATCTATGGAACCATATCTGAATATATTCTCGATACAGTTCTCAAAACCAAGTGCTCGGCTCGGGACTTATATGACTCACAATCAAAAACATGTTTCAAAACAATAAAGAAGCTCGTTCTCTCCAAATCGAAAGTGAGCTTCGCACCACTGTCATTGGTGATCTCACCGTACACAATTACTACAAGAAACTCAAGAGCCTCTCTCATCTCCTAGCCAATCTCGATTCTCCTGTCTTGGAACGCGTTCTCGTCATGCATCTTCTCAATTGTCTCTCCGAGAAGTTTGATAGCATCATCAATGTTATCAAGCACAAGTCCACATTCCCCTCATTCCTTGAGACTCGATCGATGCTCTCCATGGAAGAAAATCGCCTCAACAAACAACCAAAACAAGCCTCCGACAACAACAACAATGCCTTTTCTCCTACCATTCTCTATTCGGCAATGGACCAACAACATGATCGGATTTCATCCAACAACAATCCCACCCGCGGTCGCCATGGCAACTCTTATCATGGACGTGGTGGTAGCAACAATCGCGGACGTGGAAGATTCAACAACAATTGGGGCTCGCCGTCTTTCTCTCAGCCGTGGAACAACGCGGCTCAACAATGGCCACGACCATATTTTTGGCAACAATATCCAGGCCCAAATTATCAAATGGGCCAACCTTCACCATATCCGGCCCAATACTCAACTTACTCCCAGCCTGGAATTCTTGGGCATGTACCACGTCAACAAGTCGAAACCCACTTCACCAATGCGTATCCATCACCATATGAACCGTCTTCCTCTGGTTCGTACACAGACTTACCAACCAATATCACTCATGCTTTCAATACAATGACCCTACAAGAGTCGGACTATGCGACTTGTTATATGGACTCCGGTGCCACTAATCATATAACAACAACTCCAGGTAACCTTTGTTCTTTGTTTAATCCGGGCAATCTTCCTTCTGTCATGGTTGGCAATGGGTCTCGTTCCACAGTTCTGACCCTCGGTAACAGTCATATCTCATCTTCCTCTCGTCCTCTTCAGCTCCATAATGTTCTTGTTTGTCCCTCTATAATCAAAAATTTAATTTTTGTTAGAAAATTCGATAATCTTTGTTTTCTTGAATTTGACCCTTTTGGTTTTTCTTTTAAGGATCTTACCACTCGGAACACACTTCTCCGATGTAACAGTCGGGACCTCTTTACTCCGTCACTCCGTCATCACCACCATCACAACCTCTTGTTTTAGCTGCTTCATCTTCTTCTCCTCTTTGGCATAGGAGACTCGGTCACCCAAATGATCAAGTTCTTCAACGTACTCTCTCCTCTCTTTCTATTTCGTTTTAATAAGATCGACTTGACAAGATTATGTCAACTTGGTAAACATGTTAGACTTCCATTTATTTCATCAAATTCTACTGTTTGTCAACCATTTGAAATTGTTCACTTTGATATTTGGACATCTCCAATTCAAAGTATCGGCGGGATCAAGTACTATCTCCTCTTTCTTGATCATTTTCCTAATTTTATTTGGGTTTATCCTCTTAATCGCAAAAGTGACACTTTCATAAAATATCTTCACTTTTCTACTTATGTGCAAACCCAATTTAACCGAAAAATTAAATCATTTCAGTGCGACAATGGCGGAGAGTATGATAATTGAGCATTTAGAGATCACATGGCGCTAACCGGCACATAACTTCGTTTCTCTTGCCTGCACACGTCTCAACAAAACGGTCGCGCCGAACATATGCTCGACACTCCCAACAATCTGGTACGTACAATCCTTCAACAAGCCTTGATGCCGCCAACTTACTGGGTGGAAGCTCTCAACACTGCTGCACACACACACTCAACATAATACCGTCATCATCAATCGGTAACGAAGTTTCTTTCACCAAACTGTTTAATCGGCTGGCCCAATACACTCACCTAAGAACTTTCGGGTGCTTGTGTTATTCGAACTCGTTACCAACCACTCCGCATAAACTAGCTTCGCGGTCCACTCCATATGTGTTTCTAGGCTACCCAACTGATCATCGCGGCTATCGTTGCCTCGACATATCTACTCTATGTATCATACTCTCTCGCCACGTCACATTTGATGAAGAAGTCTTTCCCATCTTTAATACACCTTCTAAACCTGTAAGTCCTCCTTCTCTCATTGAAATTCCACCACCTCCTATCTCTCGTGTCAATCTTTCTTCTGTCCTTCCGCAGCCAGATGACACGCGCTAAACACGACATTACAAAGCCACATGTTCCATTATGCCTCCATTCGATGACACAATCTCTCCCTTACCTCTCTCACATGTTTATGCTTCTTAAGATCCAAATTGGAATCCATCTATGATAGAGGAATATAATGCTCTTATTAAACGAGGAACGTGGGTTTTAGTACCTCGGCCAATTGCTTCTAAAATTATTCGTTCTATGTGGTTATTCAGGCACAAGTTTAAAGCAGATGGAACACTACACCGTTATAAATCACGGTTTGTTGCGAATAGAAAATTACAAGAAATTGGCATTGATTGTGACGAAACTTTCAGTCCGGTGGTGAAACCGGCAACTATCCAACTATTCGAGTTGTTCTTAGCGTGGCTACATCTCGAGACTGGCCTTTTCACCAACTTGATGTCAAGAACGCGTTTTTACATGGAGATCTTAAAGAAACCGTCTACATGCATCAACCGTCGGGTTTCGTCGATCAAACAAAACCCAATCATGTTTGTCTCCTCAAGCGATCCCTCTATGATCTTAAGCAAGCTCCTCGCGCTTGGTATAATCGCTTTGCAACATATGCTCGCACACTTGGGTTTCGGCAAAGCAAATCTGACGCCTCACTTTTCATTCTTCACCGCGGATCCGACGTAGGATATCTTCCATTATACGTCGATGATATAGTACTCACGACATCCACTCCGACACTTTTACAAAGCATCATCAAAAACCTGAGCTCTGAATTTGAAAGGTCCGACCTTGGACATGTTCATCACTTCCTCGGAATTACGGTTACACGAGACAACAAAGGTCTCTTTCTTCATCAGCAAAATTATTCGGCTGATATCCTCCATTGAGCTGAAATGACGGCTTGTAACCCATGTCTTACGCTGGTAGACACAAAGGCAACACTCTTGGCCAATGACAACCCGCCAATCTCTGATACTACATTGTATCGAAGTCTCGCCGGTGCCCTCCAAAACGGTGATGCAGAGAGATATTTGGAAGATTTCCAAATATCTTATTGTTTCCTTTATTTAATATTTATTATTTTAGTTATTTTCTCTAATTATTTTAGAGTTTTTTTAGAGTTTTTCTATTGTTATAACTAAGTCGTTTATGCATAGGTTTGTATTCAGTTATTGATTTGATTAATAAAGCTTTGCTTTAGAGAGAATAGTATTCTTAAACGAAGTTTTTGAAATCTTTGTTCATCGTGAATCCATTGATATCTGATAACATTAGAATTCCGAGCTACGATTGTCCTCCTTGAGATCCATAGAGGGATTAATACTAATCTCTATCATTACAAAGGAAAATTAATTAATACTAACGGAACAAAAACAAATATTATTTATATTTACTTAATGGTAGTCATTTTTGTGGCCGCAGTACTAGGGAATCATGATTATAGGTAACGTTTATGCGCAACTAAGCCCCAAACTCAAACATTTGGATTGTCGATGGATTTGTCTAAGATCTTACGTCGTTAACGCCGATAATTAAGTGTATTAATTAACAATCACATACAAGTTAGTTAAGATCATCATTTTCATTAAAATTAATGTTTTCTTTAATCCACCAAGCATGCATTTTGGTAGAGATTGTGGGATATAATCTTCGTGGACACAACACCGTTCGTAGATAAATATTTCGATGAAACAAAAGACTGTTGTGGGGGTAAAACGGTTAAGTGTTTTGTTCGGAGTTAGGATGAGGTTTAGTCCGGAATTATATAAACGAGTTTGGTTCGGAGTTTGTATATGAAAAGGGGTCGGAATTCTCGTTATGACAACTGTGGTTCGTTTAGATAGTTCGCTAGGTTTTCCGGCGAACTGTTTTATTATGCTAAAGATAGCGAACAGAATATGGGCAGAGCTGCCGAACAGAATATGGGCAGAGATGTCGAACAGAATATGGGCAGAGATGCTGAACAGAATGTATCGAACTAAAAGATAGATAAATTTGTTATTGTTGTTTCTCTCTGTAGATTCTCTCCCTTTTATTTTTGGATCCCCTTCTCTGAATAGGAAGCCCGCTATTTATAGTAAATGTCTCCTTTGGCGGAGACTCTCGATGCGCGATCACTGTACTGATCCCATGCTGTCGAACAGTACCCTATCGTAAGGTCGTTTGGTCCGGCGCCGTGTAACTGCTCTGTCAGGACTGCCGTTCGGCGCCGCAGGACTATACTGTCAGACGTGACGTGGTGCCGCTATTTGCTATTGGGCTTGATTCTAATTGGGCCGCGACGAGGCCCGGTTCGATTCGGTGGGCCTAAAACGACGAGCTTCTTAAATGGGACAAGTCATGATGGGCCTGGAAGGCCCACCCATAACATTAGTCCCTCCCCAATTCGTTTCGGAGAAGACGAAACGATTCGTCTGTTGGCTTTGGCGTGTTTGAGAAGTCTCGCCTCGTTTTTGCCATATCATTGATTGCCACGTCATACTTCCTTCGTAATTATGATGTTCCTTCGCGTGTTTTCGATGGCGTCTCTTCCTCTTCCTTCGTTTTTTCTTTAAATAGTCCTCTTCTGGATTCATTTCTCATTTCTTCTCATTTCTTCTAATTCTCTCCACGCGAACTCAGGTACTTTCTCTCTCTAAACTTTTCTTCTCTCTAGATTTCTCCTTTGAATTATGTCTTCTGCTTCATCTTCTGGTTCAGACTCTTCTTCGTCCTCGAGTTCGGACTCCTCCTCGTCTTCAAGTACGGGATCTTCCCTATCCTCAAATACCCTTCGGCGCTTGGAGAGAGGGGCTTCGGGTATCGAAGCGAATCAGAGTAACTCCCGCCTTCTTCCGCGATCCGATTCAGCTCGCGACCATTCTCGGGGGTTTTGTTCCGGCTTTCGGAGGGTTCATGTTCGATCCTTCGGCGCAGATGCCTCAAACCCCAGTTCAGCAACAGATAGAGGTTCCTTCCCTTGTGGACGAAGAGTTTACTCCTCCGCCTCGAGTGCAACCGGTTCTAGCTAATCGTTCGGCACTTCCGAATCCTGGGAGGGCGAAGAGGCAACCGAAAAAACCAAGGCAGATTAATTCGTTTACCTCGTCGGCGAGTAGGTTCGGCGATGGACTCGACAATATCCAAGCACTCTCCAGAGCTCACGAGCTGTTGGACATTTTGGAGCCACAACCGGGCCAAATGCCTTGACATTGCACTCTGGGTTTTATCTGTCTATATGAGTCGGCGTTCGCCGAAGCAGGGCTTTGGTTTCCCCTTCCCCGACTTTTGGTTGCTTATTGCGAACGGAGGAGTATGGCGATCTCCCAACTGACAGTCCCTTGCCTTTGGAATCTGGTTACCGCGATCTTGGCGGCCAAGGACCTCGGCTTCGAGATGACCCCAGACTGTTTCGACGAGATCACGACGACGCAGGCGAACACGTCGCTTCCGGGTACCTTCTCCATATGTTGGCGAAAGGGATTTCGGTTGACTTCTGATCGTCATGTCAAGATTGCCAACTGGTGGCGAAAATATTTCTTCGTAAGGGTTAGTTCTGCATCGGTCCTTGATGTCGACAGAGAGTACCGAACCAACTGGGCGGTTGTCATTGGTAGGTGTCTTCACGTTTATTTTCTTCGTCTTATTTTGCTAATTGACTCAGTGTTATCTCGTTTCAGATCGCTTCATCCCGGTCGTTCCATTCCCGGAGGATTATACCAGATACAAGGATTAGTTAAGGCATAAAACCGAAGTTCCCTGGTCCGAAGTACTCGAGCAACAGAAGCGCTACTGGTGTTCGCTGAAAGGTTAACTTTGTTTTTTTTTTTTTTGTTAACTTTGTGTTTTTTTCAAAATCCTGGTCGTTGGATCCCCAAGAACCGTTCAACGAGTCTTCGGAAGCGAACGAAGATACGATGGATGCCGGTGTTCTCCCTTCGCTCTTTGAAGAAAGAGAAGATCAGAGTTTAGACGAGATTGTTCGTCCTATTCCGGCCGCTGTTCCCGAAGCGGCAAATACCTCGGCGCGAACCCGAGGGTTCTCTGGAGATGGAGAGAATCCTCGCGTGAAAAGGGCTCGCGTCGAGAGGTCGTCTGCAGGGGAGGTTGCTGCTCTTGCGGAGGTCCAAGCTCAGGTTGGTACCGATGGAGAAGGGGTCGACGCTTTGGTTGGTTCGGGCGTCGTTGTAGGTGATGGGGTGACCGTGACGGAAGTCTGCGCAATCCTTTTGTAACGTCGGCCAGGAATATCCGTGGTTCTTGACCTGTAGAGCTAATGCTCGTCCTCCCGAGTGTGTACCGGCCCCGCCTTCGTGTGCTTCTCGAAGCACTCTTTGATTTCGTCGCCGGCGATGCAGAGCAGAAGAAACTCGGATGCGTTCCATCGGTAGAGGCAGTCTTCGAGCATTGTGTAGCGGGCCGATGCGCTTTTCGGCACGGTGAGCCACCCATTTATCTTCCGACGGCGTTCCGGTCGAAATGTATAACATGATTTCGGTTCGCCGTCCGTTGGTCCAAAGGCAACCTTGTGGATTATCGATTCATCTACGCCGGGGAGGGGGGAGAGAGTCTCGTTATCCCTTCAACGAAGTCACCGATTCATCTACGTCGCGCCCGACGGTGTATACTTCCTTCGCGAGATCGATGCTCGGGCGTTCGATGCACTTGATCGGGATCGTCCTTCGTAAAGTCGGGTCGGAGGTAGAGGCCAAAGCTGCCAACGCATCTGCGGACGTATTTTCCGCTCGAGGGATCTTCGTGATGGTGAAGGAACTGAATTTTTCTTCCAGTGTTTTGACGACTTGGAGATAAGCCTTCATTCTTTCGTTCTTGGCGTCGAACTCCCCGCTGAACTGACTGGTTACTAGTTGCGAGTCGAAGAAAGCGTCGAGCTCTTTTACTCCGAGTTCGAGGGCCAATCGCATGCCGGCGATTATTGCTTCGTACTCTGCTTCGTTATTGGAAGCTTTGAATGCGAGTCGAAAAGATTGCTCCAAGACTTCGCCCTTCGGCGATCTCAGTGTTATGCCGATTCCCGACCCGTGTGGGTCCAAGTATTCTTCTCTTCGGCGGTCGTCATTTCGGGTGGTAGTTCGATCATAAAATCGGCGAGTATTTGCGATTTTGCGCTTGTTCTTGGTTTGTAGTCGATGTCGTATTCGCTTAGTTCAACCGCCCATTTCGCAATGCGGCCCGATTGGCTTGGACTGTGCAGGATAATTCGCAGCTGTTGGTTCGTCAGGACGACGATCGATTGGGATTGGAAGTAAGGTCGGAGCTTTCGTGCCGACGAAACGACCGCGAGTGTTAGTTTCTCCAAGGTTGGATATCTACTTTCTGCTCCGTCTAGGGCTTTGCTTGTGTAGAATATCGGTCGTTGGTCGCCGCGATCTTCCTTGACAAGTACGATGCTCACCGCCGAAGTCGAGATGGCGATGTACAGGTATAGGGTCTCTTGATCGGCGGGCTTTGCGAGGATCGGCGAGGTTGAGAGGTACTCTTTGAGTTGTGCGAACGCTTCTTCGCATTTGTCGTCCCATTCGAATCGCTTATTGCCTTTCAGGAGCTGGTAGAAAGGTAGGCATACGTCGTACGACCTCGATATGAAACGATTTAGTGCGGCGATTCGTCCGGTCAGTCTCTGGACTTCTCTGGTTGTGCGGGGCGAAGGGAGATCCTTTATCGCCGAGATCTGTTTTGGATTGGCCTCGATGCCTCGCTGAGTGACTATATAACCCGAAAATTCCCCTGACGTGACGCCGAAGGTGCATTTTATTGGGTTCAGCTTCATTCCGTAGTGGTTGAGTGTTGCGAAGCAAGTCTCGAGGTGGTCGAGGTGGTCGACGTGATCCTTTGCGGCCAGTGACTTGACCAGCATATCTTCTATGTAAACCTCCATGGTTTTTTCCAGCCGCTGGTAAGTTGCTTCGACATTTTTCAGACCGAAGGTGTCACGTAGATTGATGTCGGGCCTCGGGCTCCGTAGAGGTGTCCTGTGAACGGACTGACGTTCGGGGGATGTTGGATTTCGTGACCGGCGAGCCGTGCTGCGTGTGCGGGTTCTCCAAATAAACTGTTTCCAGCGAACTGTTTTATTATGCTAAAGATAGCGAACATAATATGAGCAGAGATGTCGAACATAATATGGGCGAGAGATGTCGAACAAAATATGGGCAGAGATGCCGAACGAATGTATCGAACTAAAAGATAGATAAATTTGGTATTGTTGTTTCTCTCCGTAGATTCTCTCCCTTTTATTTTTGGATCCCCTTCTCTGAACAGGAAGCCCGCTATTTATAGTAAATGCCTCCTTTGGCGGAGACTCTCGATGCGCGATCACTGTACTGATCCCATGCTGTCGAACAGTACCCTATCGTAGGGTCGTTTGGTCCGGCGCCGTGTAACTGCTCTGTCAGGACTGCCGTTCGGCGCCGCGGGACTATTCTGTCAGACGTGACGTGGCGCCGCTATTCGCTATTGGGCTTGATTCTAATTGGGCCGCGACGAGGCCCGGTTCGGTTCGGTGGGCCTAAAACGGCGGGCTTCTTAAATGGGCCAAGTCATGATGAGCTCGGAAGGCCCACCCATAACAAAGACCTTGTTTATGATTGGAGAGGCGTACTACCAAGACACAACTATCTTACCAATCTTTTAGCGGTAACTATTTTTTTCCTTCTCTAGCTACTATATATATGCTAATTATATATATATACTACAAAATTCATTGAAATCATCTGAATTAAGATAAAATAATATAACGTTAAAGTTTTTGACAATAGAAAAATGTGATTGAAATTTGCCTAATGTGGTAATATATTGTAACAATATAGGATGTCGATGTGGCGTTACAAGAGTCACTGACAAAATGGAAAATAGTAGTGGGTCACCACACAATAAAAAGTGCAGGTCACCATGGTAATAACAAAGAGCTTGAGAAACATCTTCTACCTATCCTTGAGGTAAGAAAAATGTGTATATATATATATATATATATATATATATATATATATATATTAAGTATTAACCATTACTAAACTTTATGTAATAATTAAAAAAAAACAAGTGGGTGTAGAATCTTGACCCAAACTTTGTGAACGGTTCTTAACATTAAAATCCAAAAAACTTTGTGAGTTGTTTTTTTTTTTTTGATAAAGGGTTTTCTATTGAAATATATAAGCATAATCCGGATTTAGGCCCATTACAAATCCCAATTTGGGCCCGATCCAAAACACAAAACAAAATAATTGTCTAATTGACTCAAACCAAACCGGTTTACTTAAACTACATTTAAATCTGATTTAAAGTTAAACCGAATCTAAACCAGCAAGTTAACCTAATCTACAAAGGAGTACCCTTTGTAGCCGCCAAGCCCTTAGATCGCGAATCTCGCCGGACACACGTCCTCCGGCGACCGGGCTGGCGCAGCTTGAACGGAGATGACTACACGTCCGTCAACGAACCGCCACAGAACATAGATTTCCGGAGGAGGAGGATGCCGAGTTATCTTCATCGTAACAGGGAGGTTTGGTCGGAGTCACCGTTTTCGGAGTTTCAACCCGTCAACGAATCACCGCCAAAGCCTACTCGCCGCTAACCCTCCTTCTTGCAACGCCGTAGATCCGGTGAGTTCTTCTTCTTCATCCATTACCGTGATTTGAAGCAAAAGATATTGTCAGTTTGATGTTGGTCGCAGATGAAGCACATGGGCCGGAGGCCCTCGTCGCCGCCGGAGTCGCCGGAGAGCCTCAAACGCGGTGCACGTGGTTGTGCTCAGAATATAAAAGTTTGGCTCTTCCAACTCTCAACTTCACAAATCTAGATCTAGATCTAGAACTTTCTAGATCGAGAGAGAAAAGAGAGGAGAGAGAGAAGAGAGATGAGTTTTTTTGGTGAACTTTGTGAGTTGTTGAAGAAACTGAAAACACTATTAATAATTTTTTTTTGAAAAATAGGCTAACGAAGTGGATCTCTATGTAAACGGGCATGATCATTACTTGGAGCACATAAGCAGCAACAAAAGGTAATTATATAATTTTAAAACTAATTTCAAATACGTGATTAATTAGTTGTGTTAATTATGAGAAAATCCAATATATGGATTTAAAAAAGCTTATTGAAAATACTAAAACATGAAATAGAAATAGCTCATAAAGCTTTATTATAAAGAAACTAAAGAAGAGATTACTTGTGTTTGTCACCAAGAATCAAAGTGTTTTGAAATATTATAGGATTAATAACTATACTAGACTTAGAAAGTATAATATTTACTTAACTAATCTCTTACCAACCAAGGTTTACTATAATAGTCTTGGAAAGTTTCGAAATGAAATATTAACCTTAGTTTTTTGTTTAATAACGAAAATGCCATTTTTATTTTTTTAATTTCGAAAAAAAAAAAATTATCTCTCTCTTTCTCTCTCCTTCTCTCTCTCTCTTTCTCTCTCCTTCTCTCTCTCTTTCTCTCTCCTTCTCTCTCTCTTTCTTTCTCTCTCTCTTTCTCTCTTTCTCTCTCTCTCTTTCTCTCTCTCTCTTTCTCTCTCTCTCTTTCTCTCTCTCTCTTCTCTCCTCAAGCTCCATAGCCATTGTTGTGACCATCTTCTAGGTTCTAACCATCTTTCTTCTCACTGAAGCTTCTTTATTTGTCCTCTTAAGCTTAAACAAGGTTCTCACTCTTTATTATCTCCGCTAACCTCCGTTATATTTTTGTGTTTTTTTTTCAGATTCGAATCTTAAATCTCTTTCTGTAATGACGAAAATAACTTAGATCTCTTACTCACTACAGATATTGACGCCGTCTCCACCGCTAAATCTCCTCAGAAACGCCGTTTCTTTTTCGTCTCCGTCGTTGAATTCGCCGAGATTCGTCGAGATCTGTAACAATCTCTCCTCCGCCCAGATCCGAGATTCGTCGGATCTGTAAAGTTGTGGTAGGTTTGTTTTGTTATGTATTATGTGATTAGTTTGTTTAGTTTATTTTAAATCATATGTAGTAGATTTGTTTTACTTTAACGTTAGATTAAGTGGTAGACTTGTTTGTCAATTTTTTAGTTCATAATTGGTTGTGGTAGACTTTTCTCGTTATGTTTATTTTGTGCATAACTTGATGTGGTAGACTTATTTTGTGTTTCACGACGACGAGGCTTCACAGCGGATTCTGACGACGACGCAAATATGTTTTTAGGAGGTTTGTGACGTTCCTGGTCGGCGAAGTGTCTATCTCGTGGCGACATGGTTTTTGTCTCTTTCATAACGGAATTTTTCAACACAAACGATGAGAAATGTTCAGATCTAATTTTTTTTTAATGTGGTAGATTTGTTTGGGGTTATAGTCTTTGTTCTTATTTTGGCAGATTTATTTTTATTGTAAGGTTTGATGGTAGATTTATTTATGTGAGATGGTAGATTTGTTTATGTATAAAGATAAATTCGTTGTTGGTTGATTGATATTGGGTTTGGTAATTCATATCGTTGTCAATATTAGTTGTAAATGTATACATCGGCAATAATAATTTTTTCAAAACGAAAATCATGAACAAATGCAATGAAACAAAACTTAAATTAATTTTTTATCCTTTATAGTGTTAATGGTTCTTTCAATTACAACATATAAAAGTCATATTGTTTTCCAATTGTTGTAAAAACAACTCAATTGCCTTGAATTTAAAATAAATTCTCAAAACTCCACTCTCCACAAACCAAATGACGTGGTTCATGTTTTAAGATAACTATTTTTTTGTAAATGAATGAAAAAACTAAATCCAAAGATTAAATAGGAGGAGGATGCAAATCAAAATAAGTGTTTTCAAAGGGTTTTCTTATAAATGGTGCGGTCAAGCCTATGTGAAAATAGAAGAGAGGGGTTTTTATGAAATTGTGTACATAGTTAAAGACATAGAAGTACTACACGTTTTGATATATTAAAAAGTCTACCGTTACAAATATCTAAAGTCTACCACGATGTATTTTCAATTAAATCTAAAAAAATAAGTTTGCCACAAACTATCTTCTTCTTCCCTTAAATCTTTATGTTTTCCACATAAGTCATAATCCGAGTTTGCACCATCTGTATCATCACAGTAATCATATATGAATTCGTCGTCGTCATCTTCTTCATTGTTTTGTACATTTTCATCTTCAACGAAACCTTTCTCTTTACGAGAAATTTCCCCATCGCGTTTTGTGGGTGCTTGAAAACCTTTTCTTTTCCAATGCTTGTAATTGTTGTGCATAACCAAATGCATAAAAGTAATTAAAACGTTTTATATATTAGAAAGTCTACCCTAACCTAACATAAATTTTATTTTTCTTATTTTATGTTTTCAAATAAATCTACCGAAAACTGATAAGTCTGCCATGAGAAGACTATTATAGTAACATCTGCAAAGATTAGCAAAACTCTACCATCAACAAAAATAAATCTACCAACATATAACAAATCTACAACCAAAGAAATAAATCTACTACCAAGACGGAAAATGAAAACTGGTACAATTAGTCTACCGCAACAATGGATACGTCTATCTAATTTTACAAAATCTACCACTACATGAACAAGTCTACCACCACACACAAAGACAAATAACAATATTAAACCTACCAAGTCAGTAAATAAACCTACCAAAAAACATAAAAAAATCTACCATCATATAAAACAAATCTACTGATTTAGTCAACGAAAAATCCTAAAAAGTCAAATGTGAGCTTCCAAGGTTTAAAAATCTACCAAACTTATTTAACTCTACCGTGTTTGTTGAACAAATCTACCAATGTTGATAAAAGTCTACCACACCCAAACAAATCTACTATGTCATAAATATAAGTCTACCGGATTTAACGAAATAACTCTACCAACCATTTTTATAAGTCTACCATCGTTTTTTAAATCTACCGTTCCAAAATATAAATCTACCGTTCTAATAAGTCTGTCGTAACATCAGCGCGCTGGTTTTTTCGTAATAAACGCAAAAGCGCAGAAAAATAGTAATGACATTTTAAGTAATTACGTTTTTTGTTGTCAAAGGATAAAAGGGTAAAAAAGTCAGCAAAAATATTCTAGTAATAAAAAAGTTTTAGACCATCCTAGTAATAACCATACTTTCCAAGTCTAGTATTGTCATTCACCCAATATTATATTATAAGATGAAAGGGGGAGAGTTTTGCAACTCTCAAAGGTTAATCTTCTCAAAACTCACTACAAGCATATATATAGTTAGCTACTCGAAACCCTAAACATGTGGGCCTTAATGGGCTTGGGTCATGTGTTATCTAATAACACCACACAAACTTAGCGTAGGGTGAACACGACGGAGCTATGTTTGGAAGCATAAGTGTAGCGGCTTGAGAAAGTGGAGCGATCTCGAAGCAAAACCGTTCGAAGTAGTCAATAACATCACTTCACCTTAAGATCAATCATTAATGTGAGATCTATTCAGGTCTATCTTTGTAGCCTATACATCTCACGAAGAGTCTGGGTTTCTTGACCTCGTTTAACTCCTCTAAGTTGTTCCATAATGAAGGTGAGTTCTCTTCCACACCAAAAGAAATTCTTCAATCTCAACTTCTACTTAATCCCATAGCCACCAAAATTCTGCATTTATACAAACTTTTCTTCTCTTTGACATTTTCACAAACACCTTGTGTGCACTTACCAAAACAGAAACTTGTAGTCATAAATATATTTCTATCAAACCCAACAGTAGCTTATTTCATCCTAACTTCATAGTTCCATAAGACCATAACCATAGATCTGAACTAGACATACATGTTCCGTCTACTAAAAACAGAAACATTACTGTGAACATAATGAAGAGGATGATTGCTCTAGGATGCTAAGCTTCACATAACCGCTCTCTTTTCAATGGTCTTTATGTTTCAATCGACAACACCAAATATGTTATTGGGCCATCCAAGTAAATCCAATACAAGAGTATTAAGTCTTGGTCCATTTATTTCCTAGCAGATGTTCACATGACCGCCATTTTCGCTTCTCTGTATCTTGATATGTTCTTCGCTTGCTCGTAGACTTGTTACTGAGAAGTTCTCTGATTTGTGGCTCTCGGTCCGTATTGACTTGTGCTCAAATTGAATGTGGTGAGATGATAATATCCAAGAATCGATTGTAGCTCTGATACCATGTGAGAAAATCCAATATATGGATACATGCTCTAAAAGAGCTTATTGAAAATACTAAAACATGAAATAGAAATAACTCATGCTTTATTATAAAGAAACTAAAGAAGAGATTACTTGTGTTTGTCACCAAGAATTAAAGTGTTTTGAAATATTATATTATATTATAAGATGAAAGGGGGAGAGTTTTGCAACTCTCAAAGGTTAATCTTCTCAAAACTCACTACAAACATATATATAGTTAACTACTTACAACCCTAAACATTTGGAACTTAATGGGCTTGGGTCATGTGTTATCTAATATTAATTATAGATTTAAAACGTAAGAGAATATTAAAACGGCTAGCGTGTTTTGATTGTTTATTAGTGGCGTACAATTTTTGACAAGTGGAGGTGGGTCCAAGCAGTAGTGTGCCTAGAAGGATATGAAAAGGGCATTTGCCCTAGGTCACCAAAATTTTATTAGTTAAAAGGCCACAATTTTCAAAAATTAGAAGCCCATAACACTATAAAGTCTATATACTACATTAATAATACATATTAGTTGAATAAATAATGGAAAGAGAATCTTTTCTCAATCGGTTACACTTCAAAAAAAAAGGATAACTACAAATAAAATGAAAATTTTGTTATGTATATCTAATTATCTATCGGTCAGTTTATACACTTTTGACAAAAAATTAGGGTTTGGGTAAATTATCTTTTTAATATTCTAAAAAGGAGTTGATATTTGTTTTTTTCCGTGTCATTCTATATAAACGTTCTCTTTGATTTTATTAGAGTTTTTGCATTCTTTTGTGTGTGTTTGTCGTCTTTGATTTTATCAGAATATGTCTCCCGTACCAATAAGAAAACACGTTCCAGGATGGGACAAAAGAAAAAAGAAAAGAGAAGAGGAAGAGTTTTTAAAAACTCAACAAGGTTCTATGCTAAAGTTTGTGAAAAGAATTAAGTCGGGTGGTAAAAGATCTGATGAAATCGAACAACCTAATATTTCTGTTAATGGTGAATCTGGTGATAATGCGGCTCACCATGAAAATATGAAGGAGCAAGAGAATGTGAATGCAGAAGCAAAAGAAGATGAGAATATAAATGTAGGTGATGATTTTACTGAGTCTCATGAAACTTTTGATATTTATGACCCTGCAAATTGGGAGAAAATTGATCAGGAATGGATAGATTTTATGGTTGGAAAAGGACCCGGACCAAGGGAAGATATTAACTATCTTTATCCTCGAGATGGAATTGGCGGAAGACATTTTTTCTCATTCATATTATACAAGAGAACCCAGCAATGGAGAAAAACGAGATAGGCGTTGGCTTGTGTTTTCAAAGACTTCAAAGAAAGCTTTTTGCTTTTGTTGCAAATTATTCAGTAAATAGATATTTTCTAGCCTAATGGTCTCTACAGGACTTCAGGATTGGAAACACATCTTGGAAAGACTTAAAACACATGAAACAAGTCAAGGTCATGTGTTATGCATGAATCAATGGACAATGTTAGATGCAAGGCTCAAGAAAAATCTAACCGTTGATAAACATGCGCAAGATGAGCTTAATAAAGAGAGGAGTCATTGGAAAGATGTGTTGTTGAGAATTTTTTCATTGGTGAAAACTCTCGCAAAACAAAATTTAGCTTTTCGTGGAAGTAGCAGCAAGATAGGAGAAGACAGTAATGGAAATTTCTTAAGTTTTATTGAGAGTTTTGGTGATTGGGATCCAGTTATGAGAGAACATATTAGACGTTTTGAAGACGGTGAATCTCGTTATCACTATCTTAGCAACAAAATTCAGAATGAAGTGATAATAATGTTAGGTGATGAGATTAAAAATATGATCATCAAGAAGATTAGATTGGCAAAGTACTTTTCAGTCATTCTTGATTGTACTCCTGATATTAGTCATCATGAACAAATGACTCTCATCATTCAATGCGTTGATATTTCAGAAAATTCAACCAAAGTAGAAGAATTTTTCCTAACTTTTTTGAAAGTCGATGACACATCTGGAGAAGGGCTTTTTCATGAGATTCAGGAGGTGTTGGTTTCTCTTGATTTAAATATAGATGATGTGAGAGGACAAGGATATGACAATGGATCAAATATGAAGGGAAAGCATAAAGGAGTACAAAAACGATTCCTTGATATTAACCCACGTGCGTTTTACACACCGTGTGGATGTCATAGTCTTAATCTTGCATTATGTGATATGGCAAAAACTTATGACAAGGCGATATCTTTTTTTGGGATTATACAACGTATTTATAAGATTTTTTCATCTTCGGTTAAGCGATGGAAAATACTTGAGGATATGGTGGGAGGGTTAACTGTTAAATCTTTATCTCCAACTCGCTGGGAAAGTCATATTGCATGCGTTAAGGCAATAAGATTTCAAGCTCCAAAAATAAGGGAAGCCTTGATTTATATAGCAGAAACTAGTGACGATCCGGAAGTACATAGTAATGCTGAATGTCTTGCCACAAGCGAGACACATGGGATTGGTAATTATGAATTCTTATTGTCCATGGTTATTTGGTATAATCTTTTAGTTGTTAACACAGTGAGCAAGAATTTACAGACTAAAGACATGAATATAGATTCTGCTATTGCTCAAGTAAAAGGACTTATCTCTTATTTCCAAAAGTTTAGAGATACGGGTTTTGAGGAAGCAAGATATGAAGTTAGACAAGTGGCTGAAATTATGGAGATTGAAATTGTTTTCCCCACAAAGAAAAAACGTGTCATAAGAAGAAAAAAACATTTTGATGAAAATCCTTTATCTGTCGAGGATTCTGTGAATTTATCACCATATGAAAGTTTTAGAATTTCCTACTTCATCAAAATCATGGATCAAGCTCTATGTTCACTTGAGGAGAGATTTGAACAATTTCAAAAATATGAACAAACATTTGGATTTTTATTTGATTTGTAGAAATTGCAAACATCAAGTGATGAGAGTTTGATGGCATCGTGTACCAATCTCGAAACTTCTCTTAAACATGGAAACCATTCAGATGTTAATGGGAATTATTTATTTTATGAGCTAAAGATTCTAAAACATGTTTTGCCAAGAGACTACATGAAACCTGTTGAAGTGTTGGATTTTTTGAAGACGGTGGAGGATTGTTGTCCAAACTCTTGGATCGCATATAGAATATTGTTAACAATTATTGTTAACAATTCCTGTTTCTGTTGCTTCCGCGGAAAGAAGTTTTTCGAAGTTGAAACTGATAAAATCTTACCTTCGATCAACTATGTCACAAGAGAGATTGAGTGCTTTGGCTATGATATCTATAGAGAGAATATTGGTTCGACAATTTGATTATGTGAGTTTGGTGAATGACTTTTTAGGAAAAAAGGGAATAAAAATTTTGGATTAAAACTTTTTTTTCAATAGTATTGTTGCTTAAATTTATATATTTGAACATCTTCGTATTTTTAATAATAAGAGCCACATTTTTTTAATTCCCCCAAGTCACAATTACTCTTGGCACGACACTGGTTCCAAGGCTTGGAAAGGAGATGTGAATCAATGGTACCCACAAGAGATGAAGTTTTACTACGATGGACAAGGTTTCATGTCAGTTTATCTTTCGGAAGACGAACTACGTGTCGTCTTTTACGATGGTTGTGGTCGCGTTTTGCATCGATGAACCACTTACCAAAAGAGGATTTATTCCGACAACATCTATTCGATCATCTGTTCAAAAAGGAAAGAAACAATTATTTATCTTAATAGCTAGTGCCTTAATTTTCATTATATTTCTTTGCGATGATTTTCACGTGACGTTATTATTTTAACGTTGTGTCCATATTTTAGTTCAATATATATTTATGTTCATTTAAATTTTCAAACAAATATATTTATATATATGTATTTTTTTGTTAATAAATTATATGTATTCGTTCCATAAACTTCCCATTTTGAGATCAAGGCGAATCTAAAATCTAGAAATTATTTTTATCCGATACAAACTATTATATAGCCTACAATTTATATTTTCTCAATAGTGCACCTCTTGTTAACGCTCTACATTTGAGCTTCCCTTTAATGGGTAGTTCTTTGAATATCATGAAACACAAACGCTTTTAATTGTTAAAGTATGATAAAGGGAAAATTATATGGAGACGGATGTATAGTCCCTTCGTATTTGATTTTATTTCTTTCACTTTTTATATAAAAAAAAACAGAAAACAGAAATAAAACGGGTGTGCATGGTCCTCGTGTGCGATTACTTTCTTACACGATTTATTACTATATGTTTATTCCACTATGTACAAAGACTTCAACTTATTATTTTTGCTTATTTCATGTTAAGAAATATATCCTTAATAAGTATTATTATTTAAACAAAACATAACAAATTTATAGATTTTATACAAGTTAAAGAAGATATTTTTAGATTTATTTATTTTTTAGATTTATATTATTTACCAAATATCTCAAAAATATAAATATTAGACATATAGGGGGGAATACCATAATTACAAAACATCTTATATTATTAATACAGAAGACGGAAAGAGAAAAATGAGTTCGAAAATCCTACGTGTCATCACCGAGTAATTTCGTCCTACATCATTAAAAGATTCATTGAAAATTTATAAAAGCCCAAAAAACAAAAGCCCAAATTTATCACAAAAGTCTTTTAATAAACATAATAAATGGATAATATATTTAGAAAATGTTGAAAAACCCCATAAAATATAAAAATATAATATCAAAAAATCCATAAGAAACACAATTTATAATTTCAAATAGATCTCAATAATATTTATATGTTATATTCCATCATATAAAGTTCAAAATAATGATAAAACATATTGTTCATTTACAAATAACAATATTATTTTGTAAAATTGTATTCAACACCAAAATTTATGTCAAATGACAAAACATGAACACATAATTAACGACTCATCTCAAAATTTGAGCAAAGAATTTTCGGATAAGTTTATACATGAAAGAGTGATTAAACATTCATAAACAATATGTTTAAAATATTTAAAAAGCCCATGAAAAACACAATTTTATAATTTTTCGATGATAAATATTAAAATAGTAGTAATAATAAATTTTTGTAAATAAAACATTATAAAAACCAAAATACAATATATTTTGTATATATACTTCAAATTTAAACTCCGCGTTAAACGTGGATCACATGAGATCCAAATTTGTTTATCTCATTTTATACGACACATTATTTTTACCAAGAAATATTTCTTCTATTATTCCGTAAATATTTATGCCGCGCTTGGCGCGAGTAACTTTCTAGTATTAATGGAAAAATAAAGAAATAGAAAATTAAGAAGAAAAACCACTTAAACGTAAACGTGTAACTAACCCGCAGCATGGCCCATACCTTGAATTAAAGTATACAAGATTACATAAGAAAAAGCTGCCAAGTCCTTTTAATATTTTGTTGGTCAACAAATTTCTCTTAATTTCTATAGTAAAATAATTATATAATTCCTTATTCATAATCCATGCTTTCATTTTTTTGTTTTGTTTTGTTAAAGTATCCATGCTTTCATTACGGATCCAATTTATATTAATTGTTACCTAGCTAGGCATATATCTCTCTCTCTATATATATATACGCATTGGTGTGAGTCATATAATTGAGAGAAAAATGAAGATGATGAGTCATAAATTAGTCGGCGTGAGTTTGATGTTTTTATGTTTATTCATCGATGGTTCTTTGTCGGAACTTGAAAGATTGGAGCATCCGGTGACGAAATATGACGGTTCACTTAGTTTTCTGGTGGTCGGAGATTGGGGAAGAAAAGGTGGCTTTAATCAATCCCTCGTTGCTCATCAGGTAATAACTAAAAGATATTCATAATAATTATATAGCGTATTCAAGATTTTTTTTTACTTTAGTTTATGGTTATATAAGATGACAAAATTTGGAGATATTCATGTTTGACATAGTAAAAGCATATTATTTGTGTTCAAGGTTGCAAATATACGAAATAATTAACATCAATTTCATGGTCAAATATTTGGATGCCTTGTTTGTGGTATGTATGTATATATGAATATGTTTTTGTATATACCACCCAAATTATTTGGTTTGATTTTCAGCTAGTGGAAATGTGTGTACTTAATGTCATTTTGATTTCTTTTTGATATAATTAATTAATGTTGAGAGTTGAAAATTAAACACGTAGTTATGTAAGAAAATAATTTATATATGAGTGCATAAAGTCGTATCTTGCATCCTTATCATTCTTGTAGGAAGTCATTCATTCTACGCAATTATATGTAGACATTAAAATCATTAAAAAGCATATCCGCGTAATATTCTTGTAATTGACGAATTGATAACCTTCATTTCAAAGCATACTAGATATTTTGATCCGCGCCAAGCACGCAACGTGATATTTTAAATATATATTTTATAAAAACTTTTTCAAGTGAAATTAAAATTATGTTCAAACCATTCTCGTTTATTATTAGGAAAAATTCCAAAAACACCATTTACTTGTTGTTGAGAAAGTTTTTATTTCCGAAATAATTAAGAAATTTTCGTTTGTGGCAAATTACAATATATATATATATATATATATATATATATAATTACTACATCTTCTTTTTATAAAATCTTATTTAGAATAAGTTATTATCAGTACTATTTTTGATATTTATAATCGAAAACATTACACTTACCATTTATATTTTGTATATTTACCATTACATAAGGTTTACTATTTATCATTGAATATCAATAACTAAATAGTGCTTTTATATCGGGTTCGGGCCGGCCGGTCGGACCAGTTTAACCGTGAACCGTCTGTCAATCCGGTTTTAGATTTTGAAAATTTTGGAACTGACGGTTCAATCGATAGGCCGGATAAACTTTGTGTTCAACTTTTGTCCTTTGACATGAGATTTGGAATTCAATACAATTTCACAAAATAATATTGCTATTAATAACTGAACAATTTGGTTAATCATTCTTTTGAATTCGATGTGGGATAATATAACATACACATATTTGAAGAATTTTATGGGCTTGTTTTCATACTTTATGGGTTTTGTAAATTCCAATTTTTTTGGGTTTTTTGCAATTTTCATTGAAATTCTAATAGTGTCATCTCAATTAATATATATAGGATTCATAAGAAAATTTATAATAAGAAGTTGACTAATTTATTCTTTCTAAATATACTTCTCATGTTTACTTGTTTTATTTATAATTATATATATAGTCTAAATGTAGTATGTGTTTGTATTGCAGTTTATGTTACTTTTCAAATTTAACCATACATAATGCATGTTGTTGGAAAGAAACAAAGTAGTATCCATTTTTTTGTTAAATAGTAGTAAATACTAAAATCTTGAATTAAGTTTGAAATATACATAACCACCCTTAATAATTTTATAAAACTTAACAATAATCTCTAAAACTGTTTAATTTATAACACATATATATAGTATTTTTAAAAATATAATAAAAAACTGGCAGATGGGAGTAGTAGGAGAGCAACTAGATATAGATTTTGTGGTATCAGTAGGAGATAATTTCTACGATGATGGATTAAAAGGAGACAATGATCCTTCCTTTGAAGCCTCTTTTTCTCATATCTACACTCATTCTAGTCTCCAAAAACAGTGGTACTCTGGTAATACTTAATTCCTTCTAACTATTCATGTTTAATCCCTTGATTAACCAAGTGTGAGATGAACTAATAAATGTTAAAATGCAGTTTTGGGGAATCATGATTACAGAGGAAATGTTTCGGCACAACTAAGTCATGTTCTAACCCAAAAAGATTGGAGATGGTTTTGTCAAAGATCTTTTGTCTTATCCTCAGGTTTGTTTTTATTGTTTAATACATTTACTATATATATATATATATTAAGTTAGTAAATCTTTCTATATGACCCCTTAGAGCATAATTATCAGTTAGAGGTTGATAAAACCTCTTAAAAAAATTCATTTTCTTTTCAATTTTTTTTTAAAAATAAAATAAGAACCAATCGCGGGCCGCCACGTGGCAGTGGAGCCCGCGAATGATACAAGAGTTGCCTCTTAAATTGGATTTTTTAGAATTGATTTTTGTTTTAGTTTGTGAGTCAGATAGCTTAGAAATGGGTTAAGATGCATTGATATTAATGGTCTTACATGTATTTTCGCGGTGATGACAAAAAATTATAGATATGACAGTGTGCTCCCAAGAATATTAATATACTATTATATATATATATATATATATATATATATATATTACCAGAAAAGTATTAATTAATTTGGTTGATAATTATAATTTATAATGGTTTTGGTGGTTGTAGGATTGGTTGAGTTTTTCTTCGTGGATACAAATCCATTTGTAGAAAAATACTTCACAGAACAAGAAGATCACACTTATGACTGGACCGACATCTTACCCAGGGATACATATATCTCAAACCTCTTGCATGTACGTACTACATGATTTTTATTCACAAAAAAATAATTATAATTATAATAATAATCACAAATCTCCTTCTTGGTTTGTTATTTTTTTTTAAACATTAAAAAGTCTGTTATTGAAAAATATTAGGATTTAGACTTGGAGATGAAAAAGTCAAGAGCCACGTGGAAATTTGTGGTGGGACATCACGGTATAAAAACAGCAGGTGAACATGGTGTGACGCAAGAGCTCGTAGACCAACTTGTTCCAGTTATGAAGGTATATTTTATTGCTATTTCATATTGTCATTTTCTGTTAATTATTTTGCTTCCTTTATATTTAAAAATCTCTGTTATATTTTGTTTTTATAAATCCTAATTAATATTATCTATTATTGAAGGAGAATAAAGTGGACTTGTACATAAACGGACATGATCATTGCTTGCAACATATTGGTTCTGAAGGGTATTTAAAGACTTACATCTTCTTATAATCAAATTTAAAATATTGGTCACTCTAGTTTTGACTTATATTATAATATGAACAGAACAAATATATTTTGTTTATAAACAAGTACTAAATAATATATGTGGAAATGGTGAAGGGAGATACAATATTTGACAAGTGGAGGAGGATCAAAGGCATGGAGAGGGAATGTACAACCATGGAATCCAAAAGAACTCAAATTATATTATGATGGTCAAGGTTTCATGTCTCTTCACATCACTCACTCTTTTGTCAATTTCATCTTCTATGATGTTTCCGGCCATGTTCTTCACCATTCTTCTTTGTCCAAATCTTCAAAAACATTTTATCTCTTTTGATTTAAACAAGAGAATATTATATATAAAATTCTTTGTGTTTACAAGAGTTTTTATCGATTTTTATTTAAATAAATGTTGGCAAATTATTTTGCGTATTATCTGAAATATGTATGTTATAGGGAATGATGTGGACATTACTGGTCTCTTTCTAAATTTTAAGTAATTTACTAAATTCTGGTTTAAGAGATTTAATTATTTGCAATAACCATATATTGTGTGATATATTACATTGCACATTTTGAAGTTGGAACGTAGTCCATAGATTGACATTTTGAAAAGGAGATATTGAATTCTAGTCTATATATTTTTATAATTTATTTTCGCTTTCAATAAGTTCAACCTTCTTAATTACAAAATTTTCATTAATTTGGTAAAATTATAAAATGGGTATTTCGATGTTAAACTAAAGACGTATTACAACAATAAATTCAATGTAAATGTTTTTGAAAATTACTATGAAATGTGGGCAAACATCTCGCGCTATGAAACAATGTCAAACATCCAGCACAACGCGTTAGTGATCAGAAAATTAGAAAAGAAGAATCATCCTTGGTCAACTTAAAAAAAGATAGTAAAGACGAAGAAATAACCAACCTTGTTGCGTTTCTAGGAATCAATGATGAAGAAGATGATTCAAATTCTGATTCGGAAGAAGAAGTTGACATAGTTGAAAGCTTCAAAGAAATTCGAGAAGCACTAATCAACATTAGTCAAGAAAAGAAAACCCAACCCTGACAAAAGAGAATATTCGTCTTGCCTTACTTTCAAAACTACAAACAGAACTCGAAGCTGAGAAAAAGCTGAGGAAAGCCTTGTGTTGAAGAAGGAAAAATTAAACATATCAAAAAGGGCAAACCATCTTGAATAAGAATTAAAAATAGAAAAAGGAATATCAAGTTCACTATAAGCGAAGCTCAACTCATAATATAGGAAGACCCACATGTTCGCTGGAACAAAACAACACGATCAAATTCTCAGTTATGGAAGGACAAAGAAAGCCACCAGAGGTTTAGGTTACATCGAAAAAAAATGAGAGGATGTTAAAGAAACAAAGTCTGTATTAGGAGGGATGACACAAAAATCAGAAAATCCATCAAAGAAAGAAATAAAGTAAAGTGGATGTTACTTTTGTGGGAAACATTGACATATCAAGGAGACGTGTGACAAATTCTAGGACATAATCAGTACACTCAGATTTCAAAGAAAGTTCTATTGGAATGGATACACTCGACAAATCTGGGTCAAGAAAACATATTTATATTCTGTTAAAACAGAGGTTGTATCAAGAAGAAGTTATGACGTTTCAAAAGTACGAGGTTTTTTCGGCGCAAAAAACTCAAACGTGTAACCCAAACGAAAAAGGGTTGCAACACGAGGACATCCAAGGAGGTCACTCATCCTAGTACTACTATCGCCCAAGCACGCTTAAATGTGGAGTTCTTATGGGATCATGTGCATTAGAGCTGGTATGATCGCAACCGTTAGTTAGTGTATCTTAATCGCTCATATCATTACCCGTGTACCATTTCGACCATCGATGTGGCACCAATCAAGATAACAACCTTCTCTCAAATAATTATACTTTGTTTTTTTAATCATACGGACAAGGTTACCCCTTCTAACTTGATCGGGCCGAGCACGCGTTATCATAGTTTGAAGAAAACCGCCCGAAAAAGGGTCTAAACGGTCAATATTTGGGCTCGAAAATTGCACCAATCTTGAGAAACCCAATTGGCACGTCGGCACTCTCTCTCGTGGCTTTACGAAAAGATTCTATGAGCGACGTGGTTCCACGGGATACAACAATTACGACGTTTCAAAAGTACGATGTTTTTAGGCGCAAAAAACTAAAACGAGAAACCCAAAATGGAAAAAGGGTTGCAACACGTTTAACTGCGGAGATATGATGGGAACCGGTGCATTAGTGCTAGTATGATCACAACTGTTAGTTTGTGTATCTTAATCTCTCATATCATTTCCCGTGTACCATTTCGACCATCGATTCGACACCAATAAAGACAACAATCTTCTCTCAAATGATTATACTTTATTTTTTTAATCATGCAGATAAGGTTACCCTTTTAGCTTGATCGGGCCGAGTATGCGTTATAGTAGTCTGGAGAAAACAACCCGAAAAAAGTCCAAACGGCCAAATTTGGGCTCGGAAATTGCACCAATCTTGGGAAACTCTATTGCTACGTCGTCTCTCTCTCTCATGGCTTTTCGAAAAGGTGTTGTGAGGGACATGGTTCCACATTATGCAAAAGTTACGACGTTTCAAAAGTACGAGGTTTTTCCGGCTCAAAAAACTCAAACGAGTAACCCAAAACGGAAAAAGGGTTGCAACACGAGGAATTCCCGGGAGGTCACCCATACTAGTACCACTCTCGCCCAAGCACGCTTAATTGCGGAGTTCTGATGGGATCAAGTGCATAAGGGTTTGTATGACCGCAACCGTTAGTTTGTGTATCTTTATTGCTCATATCATTTCCCGTGTACCATTTCGACCATCGATGTTGCACCAATCAAGACAACAACCTTATTTTAAATGATTACACTTTGTTACTTTGAATCATGCGGACAAGATTACCCTTTCTAACTTGATCGGGCCGAGCACGTGTTATCTTAGTTTGGAGAAAACGACCCGAAAAAGGGTCCAAACGGCCAAATTAGGGCTCGGAAATTGCACCAATCTTGGGAAAACCTATTGGCACGTCGGCGCTCTCTCTCTTGGCTTTCCGAAAAGGTGTTGTGAGAGACGTGGTTCCACATGATGCAAAAGTTACGACGTTTCAAAATTACGAGATTTTTTCGGCTCAAAAAACTCAAACGAGTAACCCAAAACGGAAAAAGGGTTGCAACACGAGGACTTACCGGGAGGTCACCCATCCTAGTAATACTCTCTCCCAAGCACGCTTAACTGCGGAATTTTGATGGGATCAAGTGCATAAGGGATTGTATGACCGCAACCGTTAGTTTGTGTATCTTTATCGCTCATATTATTTCCCGTGTACCATTTCTACCATCAATGTGACACCAATCAAGAAAACAACCATATTTTAAATGATTATACTTTGTTTCTTTGAATCATGCGGACAAGGTTACCCCTTCTAACTTGATCGGGCCGAGCACGCGTTATCTTAGTTTGGAGAAAATGGCCCAAAAAGGGGTCCAAACGGCCAAATTCGGGCTCGGAAATTGCACCAATCTTGGAAAAACCTATTGGCACGTCGGCGCTCTCTCGTGGCTTTCCTAAAATGTCCTGTGAGCGACGTGGTTCCACGGGATGCAAAAGTTACGACGTTTCAAAAGTACGAGGTTTTTTTGGCGCGAAAAACTCAAACGAGTAACCCAAAACGAAAAAGTGATGCAACACGAGAACTTCCCGGGAAGTCCCCCATTCTAGTAATACTCTCGCCCAAACATTCTTAACTACGGAGTTCTAATAGGATCCTTTGCATTAGTGCTGCTATGATCATAACCATGCATTAGTTAGTGTATCTTAATCGCTTATATCATTATCCGTGTACCATTTTGACCATCGACGTGGCACAAATCAAGATAACAAACTTCTCTCAAATGATTACACATTGTTTTTTTGAATCATGCGGACAAGGTTACCCCTTTTAACTTGATCGGGCCGAGCACGCATTATCGTAGTTTGGAGAAAACGGCCTGAAAAACGGTCCACACGGCCAAATTCATGCTCGAAAATTGCACCAATCCTGGGAAACCCTATTGGAACGTCGGCGCTCTCTCTCGTGGCTTTCCGAAAAGGTACAATGAGCGACGTGGTTCCACGGGATGCAAAAGTTATGATGTTTCAAAAGTACGAGATTTTTTCGGCGCAATAAAACTCAAACGAGTAACCCAAAACGGAAAAAGGGTTATAACACGAGGATTTCTTGGAAGGTCACACATCCTAGTACTACTCTCGCTAAAGCATGTTTATTTGCGGAGTTCTGGTGGGATCTGGTGTATTAGTGCTGGTATGATCGCAACCGTTAGTTTGTGTATATTAATATCTCATATCATTTCCCGTGTACCATTTCGACCATCGATGTGGCACCAATATAGATAACAACCTTCTCTCAAGTGATTATACTTTGTTTTTTTGAATCATGCAGACAAGGTTACCCCTTCTAACTTGATCAGGTCGAGCACGCGTTATCGTAGTTTGGAGAAAACGGCCTGAAAAATGGTATAAACGGCCAAATTGGGGTTCGAAAATTGCACCAATCTTTGGAAACCCTATTGGTACGTAGGTGCTCTCACTTGTGGATTTCCGAAAAGGAGTTGTGAGCGACGTGGTTCCACGAGATGCAAAAGTTACGACGTTTCAAAAGTACGAGGTTTTTTCGGCGGAAAAAACTCAAACGAGTAACTCAAAACGGAAAAAGGGTTGCAACACGAGGAATTCCTGGGAGGTCATCAATCCTAGTAATACTCTCGCCTAAGCACGCTTAACTGCGGAGTTCTAATGAGATCCGATGCATTAGTGTTGGTATGATCGCAACCGTTAGTTTGTGTATCTTAATCGCTCATATCATTTCCCGTGTACCATTTCGACCATCGATGTGACATCGATCAAGACAACAACCTTCTCTCAAATGATTATACTTTGATTTTTTGAATCATGCGGACAAGGTTACCCCTACTAACTTGATCGGGTCGAGCATGCGTTAGCATAGTTTGGAGAAAACGGACTCGAAAAGGTGTCTAACCGTCATCGAAAAGGGTCTAAACAACCAAATTTAAGCTCAGATATTGCACCAAACTTTGGAAACCCAACTGATACGTCGTGGCTTTCTGAAAAGGTGCTGTGAGCGAAGTGGTTCCACGGGAAGCAAAAGTTACGACGTTTCAAAAGTACGAGGTTTTTTGGCGCAAAAAACTCAAACGAGTAACCCAAAACGGAAAAAGAGTTGCAACACGCTTAACTGCAGAGTTCTGATGGGAGTCGTTGCATTAGTGCTGGTATGATCGCAATCGTTAGTTTGTGTATCTTAATCTCTCATATCATTTCTTGTGTACCATTTCGACCATCGAAGTGGCACCAATAAAGACAACCTTCTCTCAAATGATTATACTTTGTTTTTTTTGAATAATGCGGACATGGTTACCCCTTCTAACATGATCGGGTCGAGCATGCGTTATCGTAGTTTGGAGAAAATAGCCCTAAAAAGGGTCCAAACGACCAAATTCGGGATCGAATATTGCACCAATCTTGGCAAACCATTAACATGTCGGCGCTCTCTCTCGTGGCTTTCCGAAAAGGTATTGTGAACGACGTGGTTCCACGAGAAGCAAAAGGTATGACGTTTCAAAAGTACGAGGTTTTTTCGGTGCAAAAAATTCAAACGAGTAACCCAAAACGAAAAAAGTGTTGCAACTTGAGGACTTCCCGGGAGGTCACCCATCCTAGTACTACTCTCGCCCAAGCACGCTTAAGTGCGGAGTTCTGATGGGATCCAGTGCATTAGTGTTGTTAGGATCACAACCGTTAGTTTGTGTATCTTTATCGCTCATACAATTTTTCGTGTACCCTTTCGACCATCGATGTGACACAAATATAGACAACAACCTTATGTCAAATGATTATACTTTGTTTTTTTGAATCATGCGGACAAGGTTACCCCTTCAAACGACCAAATTCGGGCTCGGAAATTGCCCCAATCTGGGGAAACCCTATTGGCACGTCGGCACCCTCTCTCGTGGCTTTCCAAAAAGGTTCTTTGAGCGACATGGTTCCACGGGATGAAAACGTTACGACGTTTCAAAAGTACGAGGTTTTTTCGGCACAAAAAACTTAAAGGAGTAACCCAAAACGGAAAGAGGGTTAGAACACGAGGACTTCCCGTGAAGTCACCCGTCCTAGTATTACTCTCGCCCAAACACGCTTAACTGGAGAGTTCTGATGGGATCCGGTGCATTAGTGTTGTTATGATAGCAACCGTTAGTTTGTGTATCTTAATATCTCATATCATTTTTAGTGTACCATTTCGACAATCGATGTGGCACCAATATAGACATCGACCTTCTCTCAAATGATTATACTTTGTTTTTTGAATCATGCGGACAAGGTTACCCCTTCTAACTTGATCAGGATGAGCACTCATTATCGTCATTTGGAGAAATGGCCCGGGAAAGGGTCCAAACGACCCGGAAAAGGGTCCAAACGGCCAAATTCGGGCTCTCAAATTACACTAATCTTATGAAAACCTATTGGCACGTTGGCTCTCTCTCGTTGCTTTCCAAAAAGTTGTTTTGAGCGATGTGGTTCCACGGGATGCAAAAGTTACGACGTTTCAATAATATGAGGTTTTATTGGCGCAAAAATAAAAAACGAGTAACCCAAAACGAAAAAAGGGTTACAACAGGAGTACTTCACGGGAGGTCACCCTTCCTAGTACTACTCTCTCCCAAGCACGCTTGACTGCGGAGTTCTGATGGGATCAAATGCATTAGTGATGGTATGATCGCAACCGTTAGTTTGTGTATCTTAATCTCTCATATCATTTCCCGTGTACCAATTCGACCATCGATGTGGCACCAATCAAGACAACAATCTTATCTCAAATGATTATACTTTGTTTTTTTGAATCATGCGGAAAAGGTTATCCCTTCTAACTTGATCATGCCGAGCACGCGTTATCGTAGATTGGAGAAAACGACCCCTAAAAGGGGTCTAAACGGCCAAATTTTGGCTCGGAAATTGCACCAATCTTGGGAAATCCTATTGGCACATCGGCGCCCTCTCTCGTGGCTTTCCGAAAAGGTGCTGTGAGAGACGTGGTTCCACGGGATGCAAAAGTTACAAAGTTTCAAAAGTACGAGGTTTTTTCGGCGGAAGAAACTCAAACGAGTAACTCAAAACCGGAAAGGGTTGCAATACGAGGAATTCCCGGGAGGTCACCCATCTAATGAGATCTGATGCATTAGTGCTGGTATGATCGCAACCGTTAGTTTGTGTATCTTAATCGCTCATATCATTTCCCGTGTACCATTTCGACCATCGATGTGGCACCGATCAAGACAACAACCTACTCTCAAATGATTATACTTTGTTTTTTTGAATCTTGCGGACAAGGTTATCCCTTCTAACTTGATCGGGCCGAGCACGCGTTATCGTAGTTTGGAGAAAACGGCCCGAAAAAGGGTCTAAACGGCCAAATTTGGGCTCGGAAATTGCACCATTCTTGGTAAACCCAACTGATACGTCGACGCTCTCTCTCGTGGATTTCTGAAAAGGTGATGTGAGAGACGTGGTTCCACAAGATGCAAAAGTTACGACGTTTCAAAAGTACGACGTTTCAAAAGTACGAGGTTTTCTTGGCGCAAAAAACTTAAAGGAGTAACCCAAAACGGAAAAAGCGTAGGAACACGAGGACTTCCCGGGAGGTCACCCGTCCTAGTAATACTCTTGCCCAAGCACGCTTAACTGCAGAGTTCTGATGGGAGTCGGTGCCTTATTGCTGGTATGATCGCAAACGTTAGTTTGTGTAACTTAATCTCTCATATCATTTCTCGTGTACCATTTCGACCATCGAAGTGGCACCAATAAAGACAACAACCTTCTCTCAAATGATTATTCTTTGATTTTTGAATCATGCGGACAAGGTTACCCCTTCTAACTTGATTGGGTCGAACATGCGTTATCGTAGATTGGAGAAAACAACATGAAAAATGGTCCAAACGACCAAATTCGGGCTCGAAAATTGCACCAATCTTGGGAAAACCATTGACACGTCAGCTCTCTCTCTCGTGGCTTTCCGAAAAGGTACTTTGAACGACGTGGTTCCACATGATGCAAAAGTTACGACGTTTCAAAAATACGAGATTTTTTTGGCGCAAAAAACTCAAATGAGTAACCAAAAACGGAAAAAGGGTTGCAACACGAGGACTTCCTGGGAGGTCACCCATCCTAGTACTACTCTCGTCAAAGCAAGCTTAACTGCAGAGTTCTAATGGGGTCCGTTGCATTAGTGCTGGTATGATCGGAATCGTTACTTTGTGTATGTTAATCTCTCATATCATTTCGCGTGTACCATTTCGACCATAGATGTGGCACCAATATAGACAACATTTTTTGTTGTTTGGAGAAAACGACCCGAAAAAAGGTCCAAACGTCCAAATTCGGTCTCGTATTTTTCACCAATCTTGGGAAACCTATTGGCACGTCGACGCTCTCTCTCGTGGATTTCCGAAAAGGTGCTATGAGTGACGTGGTTCCACGGGATGCAAAAGTTACGACGTTTGAAAAGTACGATGTTTTTTCAGCGCAAAAAACTCAGACGAGTAACCCAAAACGGAAAAAGGGTTGCAACACGAGGACTTCCCGGGAGGTCATCCATCTTAGTATTACTCTCGCCCAAGCACGCTTAACAGCGGAGTTCTGATGGGATCTGGTGCATTAGTGTCGGTATGATCGCAACCGTTAGTTTGTGTATCTTAATCTTTCATATCATTTCGCGTGTACCATTCCGACCATAGATGTGGCACCAATATAGACAATAACCTTTTGAATCATGCGGACAAGGTTTCCCCTTCTAACTTGATCGGGCTGATCATGTTTTATCGTAGTTTGGAGAAAACGGCTCGAAAAAGGGTCCAAACGGCCAAATTCGAGCTTGGAAATTGCATCAATCATGGGAAAATATATTGGCACGTTGGCGCTCTCTCTCGTGGCTTTCCGAAAAGGTGTTGTGAGCGACGTGGTTCAACAGGATGCAAAAGTTACGACGTTTCAAAAGTACGAGGTTTTTTCGGCACAAAAAACTGAAACGAGTAACCCAAAACGGAAACAAGGTTGCAACAAGAGGACTTCCCGGGAGGTCGCCCTTCCAAGTACTACTCTCGCCCAACCACGCTTAACTGCGGAGTTCTTATGGGATACAGTGCATTAGTGCTAGTATGATCGCAACCGTTAGTTTGTGTATCTTAATCTCTCATATCATTTCTCCTGTACCATTTCGACCCTCGATGTGGCACCAATATACTTTGCTTTTTTGAATCATGCATAAAAGGTTACCACTTCTAACTTGATCGGGTCGAGCACGCGTTATCGTAATTTGGACAAAATGGCCTGAAAAATGGGTCTAAACGGCCAAATTTGGGCTCGAAAATTGCACCAATCTTGGGAAACCCTATTGGCACGTCGGTGCCTCTCTCGTAGCTTTCCAAAAAGGTGCTTAGAGAGACGTGGTTCCGCGAGATGCAAAAGTTACGACGTTTTAAAAGTACGAAGTTTTTTCGGCGCAAAAAACTCTAACGAGTTACCCAAAACGGAAAAAGGGTTGCAACACAAGGAATTCCCGGGAGGTCACCCATCCTAATACAACTCTCGTCCAAGCACGCTTAATTGCATAGTTCTAATGGGATCTGGTGCATTAGTGCTGGTATGATCGCAACCGTTAGTTTGTGTATCTTAATCGTCATATCATTTCTCGTGTACCATTTCGACCATCGATGTGGCACCAATCAAGACAACAACCTTCTGTCAAATGATTATACTTTGTTTTTTTGAATCATGCGGACAAGGATACCCCTTCTAACTTGATCGGGTCGAGCACACGTTATCGTAGTTTGGAGAAAACGACAAAAAACGGTCTAAACGGCAAAATTTGGGCTCAAAAATTGCACCAATATTGGGAAAGCCTATTGGTACGTCGGCGCTCTATCTCGTGGCTTTCTGAAAAAGTGTTGAGAGCGACGTGGTTCCACGAGATGCAAAAGTTACGACGTTTCAAAATTACAAGTTTTTTTCGGCGCAAAAAACTCAAACGAGTAAACCAAAACGGTAAAAGGGTTGCAACACGAGGATTTCCCGGGAGATCACCCATCCTAGTATTACTCTCGCCCAAGCACGCTTAACAGCGACCTTGCTGATGGGATCTGGTGCATTAGTGTTGGTATGATCGCAATCGGTAGTTTGTGTATCTTAATCTCTCATATCATTTCGCGTGTACCATTTTGACCATAGATGTGGCACCAATATAGACAACAACCTTTTGAATCATGCGGACAAGGTTACCTCTTCTAACTTGATCGGGCCGATCACGCGTTATCGTAGTTTGGAGAAAACGGCTCGAAAAAGGGTCCAAACATCCAAATTCGAGCTCGAAAATTGCACCAACCTTGGGAAAATATATTGGCACGTTGGCGCTCTCTCTCGTGGCTTTCCAAAAAGGTGTTGTGAGCGACGTGGTCCAACGGAATGCAAAAGATACGAAGTTTCAAAAGTACGAGGTTTTTTCGGCGCAAAAAACTCAAACGAGTAACCCAAAACGGAAAAAAGGTTGCAACAAGAGGACATCCCGAGAGGTCACCCTTCCTAGTACTACTCTCACCCAAGCACGCTTAACTGCAGAAATCTTATGGGATACATTGCATTGGTTATTTTGTGTATCTTAATCTCCCATATCGTTTCTCGTGTACCATTTCGACCCTCGATGTGGCCCCAATATACTTTGCTTTTTTGAATCATGTAGAAAAGGTTACCCCTTCTAATTTGATCGGGCCGAGCACGCGTTATCGTAGTTTGGACAAAATGGCCCGAAAAAGGGGTTTAAACGGCCAAATTTGGGCTCGAAAAATGCACCAATCTTGGGAAACCCTATTGGCACGTCGGCGCCCTCTCCCGTGGCTTTCCGAAAAGGTTATGTGAGAGATGTGGTTCCACGGGGTGCAAAAGTTACGACGTTTAAAAAGTACGAGGTTTTTTCGGCAGAAAAAACCAAACAGAGTTACCCAAAACGGAAAAAGGGTTGCAACACGAGGACTTCCCGGGAGGTCATCCATCCTAATACAACTCTCGCCCAAGCACGTTTAACTACAGAGTTCTAATGGGATCTGGTACATTAGTGTTGGTATGATCGCAACCGGTAGTTTGTGTATCTTAATCGCTCATATCATTTCCCGTGTACCATTTCGACCATCGATGTGGCACCAATCAAGACAACAACCTTCTCTCAAATGATTATACTTATTTTTTTCGAATCATGCGGACAAGGTTACCCCTTCTAAATTGATCGGGCCGAGAACGCGTTATCGTAGTTTTGAGAAAACGACCCGAAAAACGGTGTAAACGGCCAAATTTGTGCTCGAAAATTTCACCAATCTTGGGAAAACATATTGGTACGTCGGCGCTCTATCTCGTGGCTTTCTGAAAAAGTGTTATGAGCGACGTGGTTCCACGGGATGCAAAAGTTACGACGTTTCAAAAGTACAAGTTTTTTCGGCGCAAAAAACTCAAACGTGTAAACCAAAACGGAAAAAGGGTTGCTACACGAGGAATTTCCAAGAGGTCACCCATCCTAGTACTACTCTCGCCCAAGCAAGCTTAACTGCAGAGTTCTGATGGGATATGGTGCATTAGTGCTGGTACGATCGCAACCGTTAGTTTGTGTATCTTAATCTAATATATCATTTCTTGTGTACCATTTCGACCATCGATGTGGCACCAATCAAGACAAAAACTTTCTCTTAAATGATCATACTTTGTTATTTTGAATCATGCGGATAAGGTTACTCCTTTTAACTTGATCGTGTCGAGAACACTTTATAGTAGTTTGGAGAAAACCTCTCGAAAAAGGGTGTAAACGGCCAAATTCGGGCTCGGAAATTGCACCAATATTGGGAAAACCTATTGGTACGTCGGCGCTCTCTCTCGTGGATTTCCGAAAAGGTACTGTGAGCGACGTGGTTCCATGGGATGCAAAAGTTACGACGTTTCAAAAGTACGAGGTTTTTTCGGCGCAAAAAACTCAAACGAGTAACCGAAAACGAAAAAGTGTTTCAACACGAGGACTTCCCGAGAGGTCACCCATCCTAGTACTACTCTCGCCCAGGAACGCTTCACTGCGAAGTTTTGATGGGATCCGGTGCATTAGTGTTGGTATGATCGCAACCGTTAGTTTGTTGTATCTTAATCTCTCATATCATTTCTCGTGTGCCATTTCGACCATCGATGTGGCACCAATATATACAACAACCTTCTCTGAAATGATTATACTTTGTTTTTTTGAATAATATGGACAATGTTAACCCTTCTAACTTGATCGGGTTGAGCACGCATTATCGTAGTTTGGAGAAAACGACCCGAAAAAGGGTCCAAACGGCCAAATTTGGGCATGGAAATTTCACCAATCTTGGGAAAACCTATTGGCACGTCGGCGCTCTCTCATGGATTTTCAAAAATGTTTTGTGAGCGACATGTTTCCACAGGATGCAAAAGTTACGACGTTTCGAAAGTACGAGGTTTTTCGGCGCAAAAAACTCAAACGAGTAACCCAAAACGGAAAAAGGGTTGCGACAGGAGGACTTCTAGGGAGGTCAATTATCCTAGTAATTCTCTCGCCCAAGCACGCTTAACTACAGAGTTCTGATGGGATCCGGTGGATTAGTGGTGTTATGATCGCAACCGTTAGTTTGTGTATCTTTATCGCTCATATCATTTTACGTGTACCATTTCGATTATCGATGTGACACCAATCAAGAAAACAACCTCCTCTCAAATGATTATTCTTTGTTTTTTTTAATCAAGCGGACAAGGTTACCCCTTCTAACTTGATCGGGGCGAGCACGCGTTATCGTAGTTTGGAGAAAACGGTAAGGAAAAGGGTCTAAACGGCCAATATTTTGGCTCGGAAATTGCACCAATCTTGGGAAACCCTATTGTCACGTCGACGCTCTCTCTCGTGGTCTTACGAAAAGATTCTGTGAGCGACGTGGTTCTACATGATGCAAAAGTTACGACGATTCAAAAGTACGAGGTTTTTTCGGCACAAAAAACTCAAACGAGTAACCCAAAATGGAAAAAGGGTTGCAACAGAAGGACTTCCCGGGAGGTCACCCATCCTAATGATGGAGTATGCCAGAAGGGTGGCAGGTTAGCCCGATGGGGATTTCTCAGGAAGACTTTGGAGAATTTTGCTGTTGGAATCAAAAAACTTGATCAACTTGTTTTGATTCTCAGAGGAGAAGGAAGCTATTTGTATAGTAATGATCGAGAGTTAACGTCTAGTGTGGAGCAAGCGTTGAAAGAGATAAATGAGAAGTTGAGGCGTGGCAAAGCTGTTGCAAAGTTTAATGGGTTTGTGAGGGAAGCCATTGAGTCGAACATTGTGGACTTGTGGAAGTATGTCTTTGACAAAGAAGCTAAAGAAGCAACACAAACTCTGAAAGTGATCAAGAGAGATATTTTAAATGATTTGTTTCTCCCTCTATTGAACAACGAACAAGGAGCACCACCACCGCAACCTTAGCTAGTTAGTAGCTACTAGTTTCTATCTGATTTAGAATTTAAATTTTTATATAGTTGTAGATAGATTAATCAAGCCATGATTTTTGTAGATATTAGTATTTGACTTTTTTGTTTCTTTTTTTTGATTTTGCAATAAAATATTTTCCATTGTTTTGTTTATTTTTAAACATCTCCGCAATATATAGATTTTTAAAATATATCAAGTTACGGTTTTTTAGTGAGCGCGTTTAACGTGAGCTCGACACGTAGGCAAATTATAACTCACCAGATTGTGACACATGTCACAATTAATTTAGAATGTGACATTTGTCATTATTAAAATAAGTAATATGTTGTAAACTGAATGAATGTATGTGTCTTTATTCATTAACTTAAGGGGGCATTATATAGGGAAATACAATATATCATAAACCCTAATAGAAATAAAGAGGTGACCGAAATCTCTTTTGGGCTTTAGGGCCCAACAGTTTGTCCATTCACTTATATTGTATTGAATGGTTCACAACACTCACCTTGAATGAAGTAACCGTGCAGATGTTCAGAGATCTTCGTAATGTGCTTGGGAATGCTGTCTCATTAAAACCTTATCAGGAAAACCCAGTGGGACAAAACCGTGATGAAGGAAAAAGAGTACACATTACTCCCCCTAATTTATACATCACTAAAGCTCCTTCAATATTCGCATTACAATCTGATGTATGAGTTTCTTAAGTGTTGATGTTGGCAAAGACTTGGCGAATAGATCAACTGTGTTGTTTTTGGATCAGACCTGTTGAACTTGTACTTCACCGGCTTTCTGTAACTCGTGTGTGAAGAAGAACTTTGGAAAAATGTGCTTCGCTCGGTCTCTCTTAATGTAGTCGTCCTTGAGTTGATCAATATAGACTATGTTGTCTTCAAATATGATGCTCTTTGATGTAGTAGTAGTTGCACCTTAAGGAAGGCTGCCTACGTACCCTTAGAAGGGATCAAGCCACACATAGTTCCTATTCATTGACCATGCCATAATCTGATCTTATGAATAACCTTCCTTAAACTTTTCCAGTGCCTTTGGGTTGATCATGAACTAAATTTAGATAGGAACTCACGGCAAAACAAATTTGGTCTAGTGTGTCTAGCCAAATTCATTAGAACTCCTATAACACTGAGGTATGGCATTTTCGGACTAAATGGATCATTATCCAATATGAGGCTTTTCACCACCATTGGGCCTGGTCAATGGGTGGGCATAGTCCTTATTAAATATCCTTGAGTACTCTTTCAGTGTATGCCATTTGATGCACAAGGATTCCATTATTCACGTAATCAAGTGTTTGATCGATTATCCAGAGGTTTAAATCATTCATATACACTGCTATGATTACAAATCATATGTTTGCAAACCTCTTTATGAAAAATTTGAAATTACACGGACTGATGGGATCATATATAACCTGCCATACGCCCACTTAGTCTAAGTTCATAGAAAGATTTGTCCAGCTTTACGCAATGCTGTTCTCGAGAATCTTTTTTAGCTTTGAGCTCAATAACCTCTAGTAATATCATATATTATCTACTGGACTTGTATAAATTTGCAGGCATTACATCCATTAGCCGCAAATCAAATTTTTTAATTTTATATAGCCAAACTTAGCAGAATTTAAATGTCTTAACATCCACCACAAGGGAGTATATCTCCTCTAATTTTGATCTTTGTGTGAATCCTTGTGCGACAAGTCGTGTCTGATATATCACGCTTTCACTATGTATATTTCACACAATCACAAAGACTCATTTGTCCCACTGGCTTGACTTAATGATTCTTAGCTCCACGTTTTATGGTCTTGTACCATTTTAATCAACCAGGTCTTTGAGTGCACTCTAGTATAGACGTGGGCTCTTGATCCTCATTCATTTCAGTTGCTACTTTGTGCGCAAGTATATTATCATTGATGTCGACATCTTTTCGGTTCCATTGTATTCTAGACTTAAATAGATCACCCGTGGCTGGCTCAAGATACTTTATAACGGTGGAAGAATCATATCCAACATATATTTCCATCCTCCTTTGAGGTCCCATCTTTGTTTTTTGTGGTGGTGCAATGGATACATAAACGGCACACCCAAATGTCTTTAGATGGGATATGTTTGGCTCATGACCCGTGAGTAATTGGGATGGTGAATGTCTAAGCTCACTAGATGGCCTGATGCATATAAGCTCTGATGCATGTAATATTGCGTGTCCCCAAACAGCTACTATGAGTTCAAGTATGGACATGTGCCACATGGTATACTACTCTCCCCCCTCATGGACATACTGTAGCCATAAAACGTTTGGGACATAATTTACCAACATTATTTAGACATATAGTCTTAAGTATGTGGGCTTACAAACTTATGGTATGGGTCAGCAATCCAGCAAACACCAAGTTTCTAGTTGCTTTAACTGATAATGGCCTTAGTATGAGTTTCCCATGTATACATGCTATACACGTGAGGTCCTTAAGGAGTGTGCCCTTTTTTATTTTAATATGAGCTTTACGCATCATGTTAGAACCAGGTTGGCCAAGTCGGTCATGCCTTTAATAAATTTCTCAGTACACCCTTTTGTTTACTGTATTAGCCTCTATCATATTGACATTGACATAGTAAAGGTCTATGACGCGGGTATAGTCTCTAAGACTTTCCCTTGGTCTTGGGTGCTCCTAGTAATATGTGGGAATCCTTTGTTCCCTTCACCCATAGTTTCAATGTGGAAACCATTCAAACAAATTTATTTGAAACTCAGTAAGCCCCTTTGAGCTGGGTGAATATGAAGCATCTGAGGATGCGTACCCTTGGGAATATGGGTTTGCCCTTAGCCTTCACTAAATTTAGCTATACCCGCAATTTGGCTTATGAACCATATCTTTAGATATTTCGTTTATTGAATTCTCATAACTCATAAATCAATTAAGAACACTTAGATGTCGAAAACAATTAAGCCGCTTTTAGGAAATTTGAAGTCTCATAGTCATCTATCTCATGGTCGAAAACTTCTTCACCATCGTGATGAACTAAATGAGCTTCTAAATTCTTTTCAAACTCTCTTGATAAAGATCAACGAGATGCTTAGGTGTTCTGCACGTCTTAGTCTAATGGTTTCCCCATTCCTCATCAGTGGCAAACAACTTTATTTGAGTGTTGTGGTTTAGGTATACCGCGGCCTCTACCTCGATTACGACCAAAGTCGGATCGGTGGCCTTAACCATATGAATGGTTTCCTTGATTATATAAATTATTATTGCAACTTCTACCACATCCATTCCATTTACCATGATTGTGGTCATGATACTTATCTCTTTGGACGTGGTTAGACTATTTAGTCTCTTTAGGCTCTTCAGCCCAATGGGCTTCTAGTAATGGGGTAGGATCAAGGAGGTTTCATTTCACTATTCATAACTTATTGTTTTGCTCAGCAAGCACCAAAACAAGAGTTTAGACTTGCATATATGGTAAAAACCTTTTTCGCGATATTGTTGCTGAGGCAATATATTGTTTGTGTGAAAGATCGAGAATACATTCTCTAGCAAGTCATTCTCAGTAACTTCCTCACCACGGAATCTCAGTATTGACACTATTTTAAATAGTGTTGAGTTATACTCATTCATGGATTTGAATTCTTGCAATCTGAAATTTTTCCGATCGAATCATGCTTTTGGATAATAGCACCGTTCTTTGGTGGTTATATTGATTTTTTTCAACTCTGTCATGAGGTCGAGAGGATTCATTATAGCGAAGTACTCTCGTGCTTTAGTGCTCTATTGTTTAATTTATAACTTTGACCTTATAGCTATAGTCATAAAATAACAAATTTATAACTTTATTAAATATCACACTTTTAAATTATGGTTATTTTCATAATATATATATATATATATATATATAAATATAAATATATATAATATGTAATTTTGTTTAATATACAAAATTGTGTGATAAAACATATATGTATATATTTTCAAGAAATAGTTATACTTTTACTATTCGATTTCTCATATTCATATACTTTTAAAATAATGGTATGATTTCAACTTTTTCGTAAAATTAAGTTTAACCAAAAATTGAAGAATTAAACCATTATAAAATATAATACTTATATGAGAAATCGAAGATCAAACCAGTGTTTTTGGGAAGGTGGGAGCCAATTAAACAGAGCCATATCATCGTCGGGCAAAGTTTTACCGAAATCTCTCGTATTATGATCACTTATTTCCTGGAGAATCCAAACAAACCGATAAGTCAACATATTCCAAGCTTCACATCCATAGACAATATCATGTATGAGTAATCAACGATGAGGGAAAATAATTAATAAATCATCCGACAAAGTCTTGGTATATTCAATGCCATATTAAAAAAAGATTAATTCACAAAACTACACCCTTTCAACCCTTCCTTCACAAAACTACACCTAATTCAATATTTTCACAAGTTTACACCCTTTTAAAATTTTAAAAGCTTAATTTACCCTTTTAAAAATTACCAAAATTAAAATCTTTTCATTTGGGTTCGCTAATTAGTGTTTAGGGTATAGTTTTGTAGGGGGTAGGATTGTTTGGGTAGGGTTTATTTAGATTTAATTTTGATTGTTTAGATGTAGTTTTGTGAAGTATTTTGGAAATAGTGTAGTTTTGTGAAATGTAATTCAAATGGTGTAGTTTTATAATTCCCCCTATTAAAAATTACAAAGCATGAAACAATTATAAACAATGTATACTGTGCATGTGACCACCGATTTATTAAACCAACAAAACATCAGCGATTTAACCAAACAATGAAATAATAACAAACGATCTCCACATGAAAGTATGAAACGATAGATAAAAGTAACAGATCAACAATTAATCATGAAATATATATATATAATCGATCATGATCTATTTAAAAAGTATGGTATCCCAGACCACTAATGAAAACACCAAGCTACTCGGAAAGCGTCGAGTCTAACGCATTATTCTTTATTAAAATCTCTTTATGATAACCTTACACAAGATCACTCATAAACTGGACTTATACAATTTTACCCAATTGTCCCCAGACGATTCTAATAACCTAATCACCCTCGATATCAACGCACACAAGCTTGAATCGAGGAACACTCACCTTAAGAGTTGATTTCTTTTTCTCGCGGTGATAAACAAGTAATTGTGGCAAAGAGTGTTAACTAAAACCCTAAACACTCTTCGCCTCTTATACTCTCAAAACCTAAGAAAGATTTACAAATCTAATCCTAGGACTTTAGGGAATATTTTCATATCTTTGATTCGGAAATATTCTACTAATCTTCTTTTCCAATTCTGTTCGGATTTCCTTCTTTTTGATCCTGCTTGCGCCTCACGCAAAAGATTCTCTTTTCTTTTTTGATTCTTTTCTAAGTCAGCATATCTTCACATAATCATCCGTCTGGGCTCTGCTACAGACTCCTGCTGATGCACCAGTTCTCTGATACACCTCAGGCAATGGTACATCTTCATTCCCCCCCTTTTTGACTGATTTTGATAATCAAGCAACCCTGCAAAACTTATCAAACAACAACCACAAACACACAATACAAATGCATGCACACACTCACAAAAGGGGATGAGATTAGAACCAAAAAAGAATCCTGGTTCAAACAAGGTTCCGAAAAAAAAAATTCAAAGTTAAACGGCTAGGTTAAACAGACCACAGCCGTACACAAACAAAACTAGCTATCAAACTACAACTAGCTATTACAAACTCCCCCTGCAACATACATCCACTCAGGTTTCTTCCTCATCACTTTCTCCCCCTGCTTGATTGCACAAATCAGTTAAAACGTTCACACAAGTCAGTTAGGAATTAGTAAAGAAGAGAACTTACCTGCATCCTGAAAAATCTTGATGGCAACTCTGATTGTCGCTCTCTCAGCTTTACGCGAGGCAGAGGGCTAAGCTTCTTCAGGCTCTCGGACTCTCTCAGGTCTATGGGCCGTATTCTTCTGACGTTTCCCTGGTGGACTTTGAGGAGGAGGAGGAGTGTATCCTTGGCTTGCTAACAGTCTCATGATCAGAGAGGGGTATGGCAGGTGAAACTTGGCATGACATCCCTTAGCCATAGACATGATAGTGTCAAACACTATCTTCCCCAGATCAATAGGGGAGCCCTCACAGACCTGATACACGAGCTTGGCTATGTAGGCAGCTATGTTATCTGCACTCTTCACAGGTGTCCAGTTGGAGCTACAGATCCTGTACAGAGTTGCCTTGTCATCATTGATCTCGGAGACATGAAGACCTACCAGTGATGTACGCTTCTTCGATGTGAGGAACTCAGCCAGATGCTTGGCCGTCAGACCAGTAGTGCACTTCATTGCCTCGATCCTTTCCTCCTTGGAGAGAGTGGGAGAATTCAAAGCCCGGTTGATTTGCGCAAGGGATAACGCATACTTTACTCCTCTAACCCCGACAAAGATCGACTCTTCCCCAGTCTTTGTAGTCGGTAGATGAGCCCAAAACTCGCAAATCAGGTCCTTATCATAAGGACACACGCCCACCACAGAATCCAAAAGGCTCCCACCATCAAGCAGTTCTCTCACTTCATCAAGGTTCTTGACATCATTCTCACCTCTCTCATGAATGAAATTCCTACGAAGATAGGATTCAAACCTTGCTTTGGCGACAAGGGTCTCGATGCGTTCTTCCGCACTTGAAGCAGCGGATGCCCTCACTGGCCTCTTCGTAAGATTTGGCCTGGATTCTGTGGGCTGTTCAGATCTTGGTGACGGTGCTCCTGATGTGGCAGCGACGGCGGACCTCTGGGAACGCTAGGCGACACCGACGGGAGCGAGGATTTTGACGACGAAGAAGAAGAAGATGAAGGGATCTCCACAATGGGTTCCTTCCCCGTTCGCCCGTCTACGGTGGTGGAGGCGTAGCGGTGCGATTTTCCGTTGGCGACTCCGACGGTTGGATCGCCTCCTTCCAAGGCACGATCGCTTGGTCAAGCCGTTCAGACGATGAGGAGTCCACTTCGTTGCTCGATTCCGAGTTCGGATCATCTCTACCATGGCCCCGGTGGAGCAGTTCATCTAGGTCTTCGATGGATTGGGATTGGGACTGCATGCGGCTAGCTCTCTTCGCCATAGGTGGAGACTATGAAGAAGATGACGATGCGGCTGGTGCGGCTGGTGCGAGAGGCGACAAACGGCGGGCTAGATTCTTGATTCAGGTGAAGATTGACGACATTCACCCTTCTCTTTTTCGACAAAAGCCTGAAACTGTCTCTCCCTCTCCCATTTAGCCCTAATTTTTATCCCGCCCGAACTTTAATGGGCCTTTCACCAGAGTGGGCGTTTTTTAAATAAAAAGTTCTCAATGGGCCTGTAACAAATGGTTAGTCGAAACAGTTACAAACACTAGGCAGACCTGTGACCCCTCTTCGTGTGACAGACCATCTCAGCCCTGTTCATCACACTTATAACCCTACTGACAATTAGACTCTTGTCGTGACATAGAAACATAGACTCTTGGGTTACCTTTGGACTTTGAAATCTGCTTCTCGAGACTGAGACACCTTTTTGACTTTAAGGGTTTGACATCATACAATGCTCAGGATGATGGTAGATGTTTTGGATCTCTCACATCTGATGTCTAGCTTTCACAATCTTCCATCTTTATCCTATAGACAACCACAACTTTCAACTATTATTGTCGTGCAAGGCGGTTGGAATTTCCTTTGGATGAGTATAGATCCCTCAGTCGCTTGAGAACCATCACTTGACTTCTCAGGTTCATCAAAAATTCATTGAAGAATTTTTTATCGACTACTTGTGAACCATCACTTAACTTCTCAGGTTCAGCAAGAGGATTCTTTTTTTAAATTTATTTACTCACCCTCAGCACTTTGTACTCCTTACATGACATAATTGTGCTGGTTCTATCCTCAGGACGATGAACTAGACAGCTCTTTTCCATCAGCTACTTGAGATACCTTGTGGGGATTGTTGATCTGAACATTGTACTCGGTCTCTCCCTCTGTCACAAGTATCACAACTCAAAAAGCAAGTTAGATTTCACAAACACCAATGGACTTCCTCAAATCAACGAATCGATTGAAATCTAAAGACTTGGTCATTATATCAGCTAGTTGGAAATCAATACTCACATGACCTATGACTATCAGTTTCTCCTCAACTAGTTCACGCACAAAATGATGTCTAATGTCGATGTGTTTTGTGCGTGAGTGTTGTACATGGTTCTTAGAAATGTCTATGGCACTTTTTTATCACAATGAATGAGAAGAGTTCCAGAGTCCGTACCATAGTCTTTGGCCATTTGTTTCATCCACAAGAGTTGTGTGCAGTAGTTACCAAGGGCAATGTACTCGGATTCTGCGGTTGAGAGAGAGACACTATTCTGGTTCTTGCTATGCCAAGAGATAAGGTTGTTACCAAGGAAAAAACAGCCACCACTTGTGCTTCTTCGATCATCTAGGCTCTCAGCCCAATCTGCATCATAGTAACCAGTCATATGCTTATTCGTCTCTCTATTGTAGAAGAGTCCCAGGCCAGCTGTACCCTTCACATACTTGATTATCCTCTTGACAGCCACTAAATGGGATACCTTTGGATTTGATTGATACCTAGCGCACAAACCCACACTCAGACACAAATCCGACCTGCTCGCTGTTAGGTATAGAAGGCTCCTAATCATCCCTCAGTAGTGTCTCTCGTCCACAACTTCACCATGGTCATCTGCTGACAGCTTGACCGTTGTACTCATCGGTGTTCTGGCTGTCTTGCTCTCCTGAAGTCCAAAACGTGCAACCAGGTTCCTGGCATAAGTACTCTGTGAGACTGAGATACCATGATCCGTTTACTTCACTTGAAGACCCAGAAAGTAGTTCAACTCACCCACCATGCTCATTTCAAATTCATGTGTCATGGTGTTCACAAACTCATCAACAAGTTCCTGATTTGTTCCCCGAATACGATATCATCCACATAGATCTAAACTACCAAGATACCGTCCTTGTTAGTGCAGACAAACAGAGTTTTGTCAACACTTCCTCGTTGATTACAGTGTTCAAGCAAAAAGACAGTGAGCCGTTCATACCAAGCTCTTGGTGCTTGCTTTAAACCATAGAAAGCCTTTTTTCATTTTGTACACATACTTAGGATGCTCAGGATCCTCGAACCCTTTCGGCTGCTCCACATACACTTCTTCTTGAATCACTCCATTCAGAAATGCACCTTTCACATCCATCTGACGTAGCCTGAAGTTCATGAGACACGCCATTCCAAACATAAACCTAATAGATTCAAGTCTTGCTACAGGTGCGAAGGTCTCGTCGAAGTCAACTCCTTCCACTTGAGAGTATCCTTGTGCCACCAGTCTGGCCTTGTTCCTGACAACGTGTCCGTGCTCATCACTCTTGTTCTTGTAGATCCACTTGATTCCCACCACGTTGACATTTTTCGGCCTTGGGGTTAGATCCCACACATCACTTCTGACAAAGTTCTGAATTTCTTGGTGCATTGAACTGACCCAGAATTCATCAGCCAGAGCCTCTACATGGTTTCTTGGCTCAATTTTTGAGACAAAGCATGCAAACCGCACCATCTCTCTGAAGTTTATTTGCTTATGTCGGGTCACTCGCACACCATCAAGGCTACCAATCACGTCTTTTCTGAGTGGTTGCGATGCACTTTCAACGATGACGGTTCAGACTCGTCATCTTCAGATTCTGAGACACGGGTTTCAATTGGCTCCAGAGTCGGGTTAGTATTCTCATCCTTGTGTGACACATCTACATTCCTGAGGTATTCCCGGCTGCCTGGTGATTCGTCAAATACCACATTGACAGTTTCCATTACCATCCTGGACTTCGTGTTGTACACTCGAAAGGTTGTGCTCGAACCAGAGTACCCCAGGAAGATGCCTTCATCACTCTTAGAGTCAAACTTACCAAGCTGATCCTTATCATTCAGGATGTCACTAGTAAAAAAATGCCCTTACCCACGAAAAAGCCACGAAAATTTTCGTGGGTATGGGGTAAAAGTCACGAAATGCCACGAAAAGCCACGATGAACAGTAACAGACTACCCACGAAAAATTTCGTGTCTTTTTCGTGCTACCCACGAATTACCCACGAAAATTTTCGTGGGTTTCGTGGGTAGTCTTGGGTAGCACGATACCCACGAAAACGGCCCGAAAAAAGGTCCAAACGGCCAAATTCGGATTCGTATTTTTCACCAATCTTGGGAAAACCTATTGGCACGTCGACGCTCTCTGTCGTGGATTTACGAAAAGGTGCTATGAGTGACGTGGTTCCACGGGATGAAAAAGTTACGACGTTTCAAAAGTACGATGTTTTTTCAGCGCAAAAAACTCAGACGAGTAACCCAAAACGGAAAAAGGGTTGCAACAAGAGGACTTCCCGGGAGGTCACCCATCCTAGTATTACTCTCGCCCAAGAACGATTAACAGCAGAGTTCTGATGGGATCTGATGCATTAGTGTCGGTATGATCGCAACCGTTAATTTGTGAATCTTAATCTCTCATATCATTTCGCGTGTATCATTTCGACCATAGATGTGGCACCAATATAGACAACAACCTTTTGAATCATGCGGACAAGGTTTCCCTTCTAACTTGATCGGGCCGATCATGTTTTATCGTAGTTTGGAGAAAACGACTCGAAAAAGGGTCCAAACGGCCAAATTTGAGCTCGGAAATTGCACCAATCATAGGAAAACATATTGGCACGTTGGCGCTCTCTCTCGTGGCTTTCCGAAAAGGTGTTGTGAGCGACGTGGTTCAACGGGATGCAAAAGTTACGACGTTTCAAAAGTACGAGGTTTTTTCGGCACAAAAAACTCAAACGAGTAACCCAAAACGGAAACAAGGTTGCAACAAGAGGACTTCCCGGGAGGTCGCCCTTCCAAATACTACTCTTGCCCAACCACGTTTAACTGTGGAGTTCATATGGGATACATTGCATTAGTGCTAGTATGATCGCAACCGTTAGTTTGTGTATCTTAATCTCTCATATCATTTCTCCTGTACTATTTCGACCCTCGATGTGGCACCAATATACTTTGCTTTTTTGAATCATGCAGAAAAGGTTACCCCTTCTAACTTGATCGGGTCGAGCACGCGTTATCGTAGTTTGGACAAAATGGCCCGAAAAAGGGGACTAAACGGCAAAATTTGGGCTCGAAAATTGCACCAATCTTGGGAAACCCTATTGGCACGTCGGCGCCCTCTCTCGTATCTTTCGGAAAAGGTGTTTTGAGAGACGTGGTTCCACGAGATGCAAAAGTTACGACGTTTCAAAAGTACGACGTTTTTTCGGCGCAAAAACTCAAACGAGTTACTCAAAACGGAAAAAGGGTTGCATCACAAGGACTTCCCGGGAGGTCACCCATCCTAATACAACTCTCGCCCAAGCACGCTTAACTGCGGAGTTCTAATGGGATCTGGTGCATTAGTGTTGGTATGATCGCAACCGTTAGTTTGTGTATCTTAATCGTCATATCATTTCTCGTGTACCATTTCTACCATCGATGTGGCACCAATCAAGACAACAACCTTCTCTCAAATGATTATACTTTTTTTTTCGAATCATGCGGACAAGGTTACCCCTTCTAACTTGATCGGGTCGAGCACACGTTATCGTAGTTTGGAGAAAACGACCCGAAAAACGGTCTAAACGGCCAAATTTGGGATCGAAAATTGCATCAATCTTGGGAAAGACTATTGGTACGTCGGCGCTCTATCTCGTGGCTTTCTGAAAAGGTGTTGAGAGCGACGTGGTTCCACGAGATGCAAAAGTTACGACGTTTCAAAAGTACAAGTTTTTTCGGCGCAAAAAACTCAAACGAGTTAACCAAAACAGAAAAGGGTTGCAACACGAGGACTTCCCGGGAGGTCACCCATCCTAGTATTACTCTCACCCAAGCACGCTTAACAGCGACCTTGCTGATGGGATCTCGTGCATTAATGCTGGTATGATCGCAATCGTTAGTTTGTGTATCTTAATCTCTCATATCATTTCGCGTGTACCATTTTGACCATAGATGTGGCACCAATATAGACAACAACCTTTTGAATCATGCGGACAAGGTTACCCCTTCTAACTTGATCGGGCCGATCAACCGTTATCGTAGTTTGGAGAAAACGGCTAGAAAAAGGGTCCAAACGGCCAAATTCGAGCTCGGAAATTGCACCAACCTTGGGAAAACATATTGGCACGTTGGTGCTCTCTCTCGTGGCTTTCCAAAAAGGTGTTGTGAGCGACGTGGTTCAACGGGATTCAAAAGTTACGACGTTTCAAAAGTACGAGGTTTTTTCGGCGCAAAAAACTCAAACGAGTTACCCAAAACGGAAAAAGGGTTGCAACACGAGGACTTCCCGGGAGGTCACCCATCCTTAAACAACTCTCGCCCAAGCACGCTTAACTACGGAGTTCTAATGGGATCTGGTACATTAGTGTTGGTATGATCACAACCGTTAGTTTGTGTATCTTAATCGCTCATATCATTTCCCGTGTACCACTTCGACCATCGATGTGGCACCAATCAAGACAATAACCTTCTCTCAAATGATTATACTTTGTTTTTTCGAATCATGCGGAAAAGGTTACCCCTTCTAACTTGATCGAGTCGAGCACGCGTTATCGTAGTTTGAAGAAAAGGACCCGAAAAATGGTGTAAACGGCCAAATTTGGGCTCGAAAATTGCCCCAATCTTGGGAAAGCCTATTGGTACGTCGGCGCTTTATCTCGTGGCTTTCTGAAAAAGTGTTGAGAGCGACGTGGTTCCACGAGATGCAAAAGTTACGACGATTCAAAAGTACAAGTTTTTTCGGCGCAAAAAACTCAAACGAGAAAACCAAAACGGAAAAAGGGTTGCTACACGAGGACTTTCCAAGAGGTCACCCATCCTAGTACTACTCTCGCCCAAGCACGCTTAACAGCGACCTTGCTGATGGGATCTGGTGCATTAGTGCTGGTATGATCGCAATCGTTAGTTTGTGTATCTTAATCTCTCATATCATTCCGCGTGTACCATTTCGACCATAGATGTGGCACAAATATAGACAACAACCTTTTTGAATCATGCGGACAAGGTTACCCCTTCTAACTTGATCGAGCCGATCACGCGTTATCGTAATTTGGAGAAAACGGCTCGAAAAGGGTCCAAACGGCCAAATTCGAGCTCAGAATTTGCACCAACCTTGAAAAAACATATTGGCACGTTGGCGCTCTCTCTCGTGGCTTTGCAAAAAGGTGTTGTGAGCGACGTGGTTCAACGGGATGCAAAAGTTACGACGTTTCAAAAGTACGAGGTTTTTTCGGCGCAAAAAACTCAAACGAGTAACCCAAAACGGAAAAAAGGTTGCAACAAGAGGACATCCCGGGAGGTCACCCTTCCTAGTACTACTCTCACCCAAGCACGCTTAACTGCGGAGTTCTTATGGGATACAATGCATTAGTGCTGGTATGATCGCAACCGTTAGTTTGTGTATCTTAATCTCTCATATCATTTTTCTTGTACCATTTCGACCCTCGATGTGGCACCAATATACTTTGCTTTTTTGAATCATGCAGAAAAGGTTACCCCTTCCCGAGCACGCGTTATCGTAGTTTGGACAAAATGGCCCAAAAAAGGGGTCTAAACGGCCAAATTTGAGCTCGAAAATTGCAGCAATCTTGGGAAACCATATTGGCACGTCAGCGACCTCTCTCGTAGCTTTCCGAAAAGGTGTTGTGAGAGACGTGGTTCCACGGGATGCCAAAAGTTACGACGTAAAAAAACTCAAACGAGTTACCCAAAACGGACAAAGGGTTGCAACACGAGGACTTTCCGGGAGGTCACCCATCCTAATACAACTCTCGCCCAAGCACGCTTAACTACGGAGTTCTAACGGGATCTTGTACATTAGTGTTGGTATGATCGCAACCGTTAGTTTGTGTATCTTAATCGCTCATATCATTTCCCGTGTACCATTTCGACCATCGATGTGGCACCAATCAAGACAACAACCTTCTCTCAAATGATTATAATTTGTTTTTTCGAATCATGCGGACAAGGTTACCCCTTCTAACTTGATCGAGCCGAGCACGCATTATCGTAGTTTGGAGAAAACGACCCCAAAAACGGTGTAAACAGCCAAATTTGGGCTCGAAAATTTCACCAATCTTGGGAAAACCTATTGGTACGTCGGCGCTCTATCTTGTGAGCGACGTGGTTCCACGGGATGCAAAAGTTACGACGTTTCAAAAGTACAAGTTTTTTCGGCGCAAAAAACTCAAACGAGTAAACCAAAATGGAAAAAGGGTTTTTACACGAGGACTTTCTAAGAGGTCACCCATCCTTGTACTACTCTCGCCCAAGCAAGCTTAACTGCGGAGTTCTGATGGGATCCGGTGCATTAGTGATGGTACGATCGCAACCGTTAGTTTGTGTATCTTAATCTCACATATCATTTCTCGTGTACCATTTCGACCATCGATGTGGCACCAATCAAGACAACAACATTCTCTCAAAGGATTATACTTTGTTTTTTTGAATCATGCGGACAAGGTTACTCCTTTTAACTTGATCGGGTCGAGCACACGTTATAGTAGTTTGGAGAAAATGTCTCGAAAAAGGGTCCAAACGGCCAAATTCGGGCTCGGAAATTGCACCAATCTTGGGAAAACCTATAGCTACGTCGGCGCTCTCTCTCGTGGATTTCCGAAAAGGTACTGTGAGCGACGTGGTTCCACGGGATGCAAAAGTTACGACGTTTCAAAAGTACGACGTTTTTTCGGCGCAAAAAACTCAAACGAGTAACCCAAAACGAAAAAGTGTTGCAACACGAGGACTTCCCGAGAGGTCACCCATCCTAGTACTACTCTCGCCCAGGAACGCTTAACTGCGGAGTTCTGATGGGATCCGGTGCATTAGTGTAGGTATGATCGCAACCGTTAGTTTGTGTATCTTAATCTCTAATATCATTTCTCGTGTGCCATTTCGACCATCGATGTGGCACCAATATATACAACAACCTTCTCTGAAATGATTATACTTTGTTTTTTTGAATAATGTGGACAAGGTTAACCCTTCTAACTTGATCAGGCTGAGCACGCATTATCGTAGTTTGGAGAAAACGACCCGAAAAAGGGTCCAAACGGCCAAATTTGGGCATGGAAATTGCACCAATCTTGGGAAAACCTATTGGCACGTCGGCGCTCTCTCATGGATTTTCAAAAATGTTTTGTGAGCGACATGTTTCCACGGGATGCAAAAGTTACGACGTTTCGAAAGTACGAGGTTTTTTCGGCGCAAAAAGCTCAAACGAGTAACCCAAAACGGAAAAAGGGTTGCGACAGGAGGACTTCCAGGGAAGTCAATTATCCTAGTAATTCTCTCGCCCAAGCACGCTTAACTACGGAGTTCTGATGGGATCCGGTGGATTAGTGGTGTTATGATCGCAACCGTTAGTTTGTGTATCTTTATCGCTCATATCATTTTACGTGTACCATTTCGATTATCGATGTGGCACCAATCAAGAAAACAACCTCCTCTCAAATGATTATTCTTTGTTTTTTTTAATCAAGCGGACAAGGTTACCCCTTCTAACTTGATCGGGGCGAGCACGCGTTATCGTAGTTTGGAGAAAACGGTAAGGAAAAGGGTCTAAACGGCCAATATTTTGGCTCGGAAATTGCACCAATCTTGGGAAACCCTATTGTCACGTCGACGCTCTCTCTCGTGGTCTTACGAAAAGATTCTGTGAGCGACGTGGTTCCACGGGATGCAAAAGTTACGACGATTCAAAAGTACGAAGTTTTTTCGGCACAAAAAACTCAAACGAGTAACCCAAAATGGAAAAAGGGTTGCAACGGAAGGACTTCCCGGGAGGTCACCCATCCTAATGATGGAGTATGCCAGAAGGGTGGCAGGTTAGCCCGATGGGGATTTGTCAGGAAGACTTTGGAGAATTTTGCTGTTGGAATCAAAAAACTTGATCAACTTGTTTTGATTCTCAAAGGAGAAGGAAGCTATTTGTATAGTAATGATCGAGAGTTAACGTCTAGTGTGGAGCAAGCGTTGAAAGAGATAAATGAGAAGTTGAGGCGTGGCAAAGCTGTTGCAAAGTTTAATGGGTTTGTGAGGGAAGCCATTGAGTCGAACATTGTGGACTTGTGGAAGTATGTCTTTGACAAAGAAGCTAAAGAAGCAACACAAACTCTGAAAGTGATCAAGAGAGATATTTTAAATGATTTGTTTCTCCCTCTATTGAACAACGAACAAGGAGCACCACCACCGCAACCTTAGCTAGTTAGTAGCTACTAGTTTCTATCTGATTTAGAATTTAAATTTTTATATAGTTGTAGATAGATTAATCAAGCCATGATTTTTGTAGATATTAGTATTTGACTTTTTTGTTTCCTTTTTTTGATTTTGCAATAAAATATTTTCCATTGTTTTGTTTATTTTTAAACATCTCCGCAATATATAGATTTTTAAAATATATCAAGTTACGGCTTTTTAGTGAGCGCGTTTAACGTGAGCTCGACACGTAGGCAAATTATAACTCACCAGATTGTGACACATGTCACAGTTAATTTAGATCGTGACATTTGTCATTATTAAAATAAGTAATATGTTGTAAACTGAATGAATGTATGTGTCTTTATTCATTAACTTAAGGGTCCCTTATATAGGGAAATACAATATATCATAAACCCTAATAGAAATAAAGAGGTGACCGAAATCTCTCTTGGGCTTTAGGGCCCAACAGTTCGTCCATTCACTTATATTGAACTGAATGGTTCACAACACTCACTCTTGAATGAAGTAACCGTGCAGATGTTCAGAGATCTTCATAATGTGCTTGGGAATGCTGTCTCATTAAAACCTTATCAGGAAAACCCAGTGGGACAAAACCGTGATGAAGGAAAAAGAGTACACATTACTCTCCCTGATTTATACATCACTAAAGCTCCTTCAATATTCGTATTCCAATCTGATGTATGAGTTTCTTAAGTGTTGATGTTGGCAAAGACTTGGCGAATAGATCAACTGAGTTGTTTTTGGATCGGACCTGTTGAACTTGTACTTCACCGGCTTTCTGTAACTCGTGTGTGAAGAAGAACTTTGGAAAAATGTGCTTCGCTCGGTCTCTCTTAATGTAGTCGTCCTTCAGTTGAGCAATAGACTATGTTGTCTTCAAATATGATGATCTTTGATGTAGTAGTAGTTGCACCTTAAGGAAGACTGCCTACGTACCCTTAGAAGGGATCAAGCCACACATAGTTCCTATTCATTGACCATGCCATAATCTGATCTTATGAATAATCTTCCTTAAACCTTTCCAGTGCCTTTGGGTTGATCATGAACTAAATTTAGATAGGAACTCACGGCAAAACAAATTTGGTCTAGTGTGTCTAGCCAAATTCATTAGAACTCCTATGGCACTAAGGTATGGCATTTTCGGACTAAATGGATCATTATCCAATCTGAGGCTTTTCACCACCATTGGGCCTGGTCAATGGGTGGGCATAGTCCTTATTAAATATCTTTGAGTACTCTTTCAGTGTATGCCATTTGATGCACAAAGATTCCAATATTCACGTAATCAAGTGTTTGGTCGATTATCCAGAGGTTTAAATCATTCATATACACTGCTATGATTACAAATCCTATGTTTGCAAACCTCTTTATGAAAATCAGTGTTATAAAATACGTTATACGCTAGTCGGACGGCCGACCACTGTATAGCGCCTTGACGTATATGCAGTCGTTTATGCGGGGTATATACGGTGGATATATTCTTATAAATATAATAAATATATATATGGATATGTTGTTGATCCTAAAAAGAGATTCATTTCGAGATGTATAATCTTGAAGAATTATCATCTCGACGGGGAGAATTATAGAATCCCACAATGATATTAAATTGAGAGTTTTGGTGGATTGATATCCCAAAACTAAACTCATAATCTGTCGAATAAGATAAACTTAAACATCCAGAAGATGAAAGTTAAACATCCAGAAGATGAAAGTCAAACATCTATAAGATGATGTTCACAATCAATGAATTTTAATGAATAATTTACAAAGCAAATCAAATGATTTGCAGAATAATGGTGATATTTTCGTTTGGAAATTTGTAGGTGTGTGATATATATTATGATTGTTCCTCCACACTACATAAAATTAACATCCAAAAGGGATGAAATATATGAGACGGAGATGAAGATCTGCTCTAGAAAGCCATCGTAGAAGATGTGCTTATTGTAAGATTTGCAATCATTATTTTGATGATAAGATATAAGGGAGAATTATGGAATAGTAAGAATCCTTTAACAAAAAGATTATGAACCAGAAGTTCAAAACTTCAAAGGATCACTATTCAGATTTATTGCAAATCAAATGATGGATGAGATTTTATTAAATGAATTATCATTATAAGATCCTCATACAAAAGAAAATGAACTTGAATTTCATAAGATAATTCAAGGTGATGAAAATGAAATCTCATTTCATAATGAAAATGCTCCAAATAATAAATATATGTGTCCGTGAACACATAAAGTCTATGATAGACAAATTTTGTTCCAAAGATTGAAAGAAAAGAAAGGAGCAAATATTTATTAATTCTTTCACAAAGAGAAGAGGAGCAATAAGTCATGATCATAAATCCCAAGAGGATTAAAGAACTCTGAAGGATGAAAGATGAAATCAAGTACTTGAACAAAATCATTGATAATGATTAAGAGATCTCGATAGATCATGATATCAAAGAAAGTATGGAACCAAATTCGAAATAAAAGTCGACTATAATAGTGACATAACGCGCGATGTTATAATTGAGAATCAGAAATTTCCGCTTCGTGAATTAGTGTTGAGAGACAGAATTGGCCAATAAATGTAAGAGACAATCAAGTATATATTAAACTTGTTTGAGTAACGAGAATTTAGGACCAGAAGTCCAAATATGAAAAGAGTATTAAGGTATATAAAACAAAACGCATATGATGTATGGTTTTATAAAAATACTCAGTATTGAGAAATATATTTGAGAGACTTGAATTGGTTTTCATAAAGAAAATGCATGAAAAATTTAAATTCCTGAAGAATTAATAGTAATGTTCTCGAGAACTAAGATCGATCAAACTCTTAAGCGTTACAAATAAAGTAAAAGACCTTGGAAAGACAAGATGTCTTTAGGCATTAAAATTAAACATCTAGTGAAAGAGATGTTAGTTTAAGCGGTTTTGAAAGAAGAACCAAATAATGAAAGTATCTCCGAAAGAGATATAATAAAGGGATTCAAAAGAATCATGTAATGAGATTCGTCTAATGACGAACAAGATACAGAGAAATATGAGATTTCCATCAACTATGCACATAATGAAAGAAAAAAAATGTGGCTAAGAAATGAAATTGAAGATATGAATAGAATATTCTCTTTCTCTATATCCGAAAAAATTGACAAAGAAAACGTTGACCAAGACCCAATGTCCATTTCTGAATGTCAAAAGATAAGAGATTGGAATAAATGTCAAAAGGTCATGAGGATTGAATCACTCTCTCTTAACAAAAGAGATGTGTTCAGACATGTAGTCATTACACCTGAAGATGTAATGCTTGTTGGGCGTAAATGAGTTTTTTTTGTGAAAAAGAAATGAGAAAAATGAAGCAACGAAATATAAACTCGTTTTGTACCACAAGATTTTTCTCAAAGACCGGGAATTGATTATGAAGAAACTTATTCAACGGTTATGGATGCAATCACATTCAGGTACGTAATGAGTTTAATGACATCCAAGAATTTGGAGATTTACCTTATGAATGTTGTGATTGCATATCTATATGGATCACTAGAAAGTGATATATATATATAAGTTCCTGAAGGATTTAAGATTCTAGAAAAATCTAAAGGAAAGGGAATCGTAGAAGGATCTACGAATCTAAAGGAATGAAAATCCCAGAAGGATTAAAGATCCCTAAAGGATCAAAGATAAATGATATATCAAATGAGTCATGTTCGGTCAAGTTACAAAGATCACTTTACGGATTAAAACGATCCGGGCGCATGTAGTATAATCGCCTAAGCGATTTTCTGTTGAAGAAGGGGTATGTAAATAATGAAATATGCCCTTGCGTCTTTATTAAGAAATCCCAGAATGGATTTGTGATCATTGGTGTTTATATTGATGACTGAACATGACTGGGAGTCAAAGAGAAATTGATGGTGCAAGAACTCATATAAAAGAAGAGTTCGAAATGAAAGATCTTGGTAAGACAAAATCTTGTCTTAGACTCCATATAGAACATCTCAAAGATGGCGCATTTGTGCATCAATCAAATTACACCAAAAAGGTCTTGAAGTACCATATATAAGCGCTATAGGCGGACTTGTGTATCTTGCAAATATACACGGTAATATATTTGCAGGATATAATTCATCCACACTACTAAAAAAAAGTCATATAGCCACGGTCGTTCCGTGGCTATAGAAAAAATCCGTGGCTATTTAGCCACGGTTTGCCACGGAAATTTTTAGCTACGACCGTATAGCCACGGATTTAACGTTATAGCCACGAATACGACCGTGGCTATATGATATTTTTTTAGTAGTGCCATTATCTATATTCATCCATTATCTATATATTTTAGGGTGGAATAAGTTAGTTTCAAATGGGAACAATACAAGAAAGCGCATTCATCCAAAGACATATTTTGAAAAAGTACTTACTTCGGAAGTTGAAGCTCCAAGAGGGAGTAACAGAAGAAAATACATTCATTCAAAGACCTATTTGAGAAGATGCTTATTTGTGAAGATAAGACTTTCAGGTGAAATCATGATTATGTGCGTGGTTGCACTCTTTTTCCCTCATCATGATTTTTGTCCCAACGGGTTTTACATGGTAAGGTTTTTAACAAGGCAACAAGAACACGCCAAAAGATAGACATTTGTGGAAGACGAAAACATATTCTCCCGAAGATCTCGTTACAAAAGACGATTGTTCTGCAAGAGAATGTATAATGTTGCATGTGTTGTTCAAACCAAGGAAGGATATATCAAGAGTGACAAAACTAAACATATTCCTTCGAGGTTCATCTCTTATAATCAAGAACTTGAGAAGAATCAAGAAATAAGCATTCGATATGTTCGCTTAAGTGAAAACGCAGCAGACGTATTTACAAAGGCGCTTCTCACTACTACATTTAGAAAGCACATTCAGAGCATCGGGATGCGTCACCTACGGGATCTTTAAAGAGAAGAATATACTTATCATTTTCAGGGAGAGATTATGCTATTGTACTCTTTTTCCTTTATTACGGTTTTTATCTCTATCGGATTTTTCCGTAATAAAGGTTTTAACGAGGCAATACATATTCTATCGGTGATGAATAATTAAGGGAGAGTGTTAAGAAATAGTTTAATTATCTATCAAGGCCCATAAAATCTAAGGCCCATCTAACACTGTTAAACCGATTTCAAACCGACCGACTTTCATGTCACTATAAATAATGAAAGTGTTATCACTTGTGTGATGATGTTGTACATATAGAAGTAGAAGCTTTTCTTTGTCTCTTCACAAAACAATTCACATATATATATTTAATAATAGTTTTATACTAAAGAGTTTATTATTCTGACAAAAAAAAAAGTTTATTTCAAAAGAAAAAACCAAAAAATCCCAATTTGGGTCTTGATTTCTTTTTTTTGTCAACATGGTCTTGAGTTCATAAGAGCACAAAATTTATCTTAACCATTTTGAGCCCAATTCATTTGTAGCCATTAGTGTATTTATGCGAAATCTAAACTATATTGAAGTTTTTTTTTTTGTTTAAGAAATATATCGAAGTTTTGATATGAAAGAAATAGTAAATGATATATGAACAAGATTTAGAAATATAACTTAAGTCAATTATATACGTAGAATCATTCTTTTATAAATAGAGGAATATAGTAATTTTCATAAAATTTATCTCCAATATTTGTGTGTACAGATCCTTGAAGTTTATGCAAAAATGTCTTTCATAAAAATTACTTAGGCTAATAAAAAAAAAGATTTTTTGGACTATTTTGCTTAGATGACAACCAGTAAACTAAAGATATAAACACAACGGAAGAAGAGTTGTCAAAAAAAAAAAAAAACACAACAGAAGAAGACATTGTTTACAATATTAACTGTGTTTATGCAGACAAATCAAGATAACTTAAAAAAGACACAACTATTATTCTTCATCAATGCCACTACAAAGTAGATGTTTATAACAAACATTTCAAATAACTTCTATCAACTCATAGTCTCACAGCTATTTATCGAAAAACAATAGAAGATTTTGTTCACTAGAGTTCTTTAGAGAACATCAGATTCAAAGGAAACAACAACATTGATTCCTTGTTTCCATCCTTTTTGTCGAGCTCGAAGCTCCCACATCTAAGACAATCTCCTCTGTTCGTCTAGCGTCGCCTCTGCTTTCTCTCTAGCTTGCTTGCATGTCTCCATCCCCATGCTGCCTTTATCTGCTTCTTTCAGATATTGAGATGCCGCTTACTTAGCATCTAGTAGTAACCTGTCTGCACGCCATTCGTCTTCTTGAGCTTGTGCTTCTCTTATCTTTAACTCTTCCGCTACCATTTCAGTGAAATTGCTCTCGTTCTCTTCACTCCCTTCATTGCGTCTCATGCAATCTTTACAATGAAAACAACAACCAACATATTAAAACAAAACTCATTATATCCGAAATGGTTTTGTTGCCAGAAAACACTCACCTAAGAAGCTATGATTGCTTAGTCCTGCAGAAGAAACAATGAATCAAATCCATTAATGATCGGTTTTTTATAATAAGCGAAAGAAGAAAAGAAGGACGATGATGGGTACCGTCAGGGATGGAGAGGAGAGGCTGGGAAGAACAGTCACAGACACAAGGAGGACAAGAGGAGTCTGCGATGTTCTCAATGAGATGCCAATACAAAGACGACCCATCGATGTAGGTAAAGATGCATAATCCCATTACGCAAGTGACCACCTTCGCAGTCTTCTTCTGCCTTCTGATCATCTCTCTCTACAAATCAAAGATGTCTCTGTTAACTTTTGTCTGAATCTGAGAGGTTTCAACAAGAAGTGATGTCCTTGAAATCTCCCACATGTATTGGATCCTTCCTTACTTCTTGTGTTATTTGAATCCTATTTGTAGTAATCCCCAGCAATTAAAACTATGTAATCTCCACAATATGTATATAATGTAAAAATAGACAATGAAAATTGAGTAATGTATAGTTACTTACATTATTGGATTTGCTTCATTTCCTTGCTAAGATGTCTCAACACAAACACTATCTCATCTAAATGTGAAGTATGATTCATGAAGAACGTTACGATTCTCCCGTTCATCTCGAGTTTGCTCCATCCAGGGAGCTTTTTCAAGCCGAGAGACCTCATCTGGTTCCACGACTCACTCACATCGTCCCATTTCTTCTGATATGTGTTGGTCTCGATGAACACAAATCAATGAAATATAAACAGATTTGATAGCTTTATTTAGGATTAAAAGATAGTAACAACGTTTGAGAGATTTAAAGGATCTCTCCCCCTTACCCTTTGATCAAGTTTTTCACTAAAACAATTGATACCTCTCTCATCTTCATACTCTCTCTTAAATAGAAAAAGCAACAAACTTATACTCACACAAGTGTATGAGTCACTAAAACTATGTGTTTCCCAAACTCGGCTGAATATTCTTCAAGCCCAATGGATCCTCCTCTGAAGCTTGGTCCTTTACCCTTTATCGTTGGCCCATTTTCTTCTCTTGGCCCAACTCTACTTCCTTTGTTCACTCTCTTCCTTCGGTATTGGTAAAGAACCGGAGGGTGATTGTCTCATTCGTATCAATACTCCCGCCTTTCAATTTAATCTTTTCCTTAAGATTGGAGTTTGAGAATTGTGTGACCATTAGCTTTGAACCCCTTGGAGCGTCTTTGTTTAGTTGTTTCTTTCCAACATCTTCATGCTTGTGTTGTTGCTTGTTTAGTCGTGTTGTCTGAGTCCACTCAAGCCCTAACCTCATTGTTTTTAGAAGCTTTTCCTCGAGGTGAGTGGTTGATATAGCCATGACGAAGGCAAAACTTCACAAGTGCTTCTCTTGAGATGTTAACCCGGCGTAATCGTAACCACTAAGAGTATTGAGTCCAACCCTTTGAAGAGCAAGTATTGATATAAGTTTCTTCACAAAACGCCCCTTATTTCTGAGCTTGCATCCCATCACAATCACATGCTCATGTTCAGCTACATATTCATCTAAACTATGAAATTGGAGTTCCTCTTGACATTCTTTCTTGTCATGAAGCCTCTTTGAGATAAGAAACCTTTCCTTATTGTTAGGTTTCTTTCTAAAGAGCCAAAGCAAATGGCCAAATCTAGACTTCATGTACTTCTTTTTCCTATCAAGCTTCTTGATTACTTGAATAGAAGACTTTGCTTTAGTCCAACCATACCCATTAGCATCATCTAGAATCACAATCACCATAATATCACTTTCATTTGCCTTCCAAAGAGAGATAAACCTTGTCCTCTTCATGTGATCTTTTCTAAACTTAGCTCTCTTTCCGCATGTCAAGTGTTGCTTCTTCTCAACTGCCTCACATTCCCATAACAACTTAACCGCGAACAATGCTTGAACGTAATTGTTAAGCTTAGTAAATTCTTTCTCAAGCATCAACCTTGTTCTCTTCTTAACTCTGAAAATGTCCACAACAAAAATTGTCCCTTTGTGAAGAGTTAAGAATATCATTACCTTCTTCTTGTGCTTATGTCGAAACATGTGTCCCTTCCATCTAGTCTTGTACTTGTTATTGTAGTAATATTTGGCGCATAGTTTCTTACGTTTCAGCAAGTACTTCGCCTTTGTGCATCTCAAACAAAAGCCTCGGCTGAACACATGGCAAGTGTACCATACTTGGTAGTTTTGTCTCTTACAAAGCTTCATTGCACTCATGTTCTTGTTCAAATTTTGAAGCAGTCTCTCCATGTGCAAAATTCAGTTTATGTCTTTGAATCTTATAAACTTATAGGTTCTCTTCTGCTTCTTCTTCTCAACCGTCAATGAAAACCTTTTCTCAAACACTTGGTAGGTGTCAACAAGACAACGTACTAAATGGTGTATTGTCAATATACTCTTGATGTCTTGATTTTTGGACCGACTCCTCATCATCCTTTTATGAAACACTTGGCAATGACCTATATCCATGCAGGGCTTCTTCCATCTCTTCTTTTTTCGCTTCTTTTGGTTCCCTTTTTTCTCTAACATGCATTTTATCACACACCTGGTGGGCAGATTCAATTGTCTTAACATTTGTCCCTTTACCTTCACCCATTTGATCAAACACTTGGTGGGCATGATTTTCTTTGTCGCCATTAGCCAGATTTGGCTCAACGTGTTCCTCGTGGCTCATCTCTTCCTCAAATACATATTGAACAAGTGTATCGACTCCTTTGGGCACAAGCAGCTCTACTTTAGCCGCACGTGTCTCCGTTTGGATTGAGTCTTCCACCCCAATGATTCCGTCACCGACGTTACTCGTTGTTCCCTTTGACCCCGCCGTACCCATCGTTGGTGAAGGTTCTACTTGTTAGCGAGTAGCAGTAGCAGAGCATCCATCTGTTTTGATTGCTTTTGCATCTGCACCCTAATCTTGTTGAGTCCTTCTTCTAAGGAGCTGATCCTTGAGATCGCCTTCTGGATCGCTGTAACATCACGGACCATGATCTCCGTCTTTTCCTCCAGTGTGATTTCGTTCTTCTTAGGAGGCATGTTGTTCTTTGTCTTTGATCTCAAACCTTGCTCTTATACCAATTTGATATGTGTTGGTCTCGATGAACACAAATCAATGAAATATAAAGAGATTTGATAGCTTTATTTATGATTAAAAGATAGTAACAACGTTTGAGAGATTTAAAGGATCTCTCCCCCTTACCCTTTGATCAAGTTTTTCACTAAAACAATTGATACCTCTCTCATCTTCGTACCCTCTCTTAAATAGCAAAAGAAACAAACCTATGCTCACACAAGTGTATGAGTCACTAAAACTCTGCATTTCCCAAACTCGGCTGAATATTCTTCAAGCCCCATGGATCCTCCCCTGAAGCTTGGTCCTTTACACTTTTATCGTTGGCCCATTTTCTTCTCTTGGCCCAACTCTACTTCCTTTGTTCACTCTCTTCCTTCGGTATTGGTAAAGAACCGGAGGGTGCATTGTCTCATTCGTATCATCTTCATAGCGACAAAAGAATGTGCAAGCCTAACTTAATGTACAACGTCTACCGGCTTCAGCTCGATTATATCCTGAGAAATTACGTCTTCGAGTTCTGCTTTACAGTTTACACGGCATGCATCGAGTATTATACCCAAGACATCGATCGATGGTTCTGTGAAGTTCTCTTTGTAGAACTCGAAAGCTTCTTCTACTCTTTTAGCTCGGCATAGAAGATCAACAACACAAGCAAGGTGTTCGTGATTCGGTTCGACACCAAAATGTCCAGCCATTGAGCTGAATATCTCTAGACCGTGGTGAACCATTCCTTTATGGCTACAAGACGAGAGAACCGCTAATAAATTCACGTGGTTCGGCTCCATTCCAGAACGAAGAAACTCTGAGTAAATCTCCAAAGCAGCTTCTCCTTTACCGTGGAGAGATCAAATCAAAACACCTCTGTGCAGCTTCTAGGTAGCCACATTTCGCATACATATCAACCAGAGCCGTATCAACCAAGGCACACGGCCTGATATAACTTCTGATTGCAATACAGTTGATTAGTCTCCCTACGGGGAGAGTTTCAACAGATGAACATGCTTGTAATAGGGAAACAACAATCAATGAATCAAGACGTTGCATGGTTTCGAAATTCATTTCTTGAAACAATAGCAGAGCTTTCTCCAAATCTTCGTTCTGGGCATGTCCAGAGATTATTGCATTCCACGAAACTACGTCTCTTTCACACATCTGTTAAAAAAAGCTGAACTTTTTCCCAAATGTCCACACTTTGCATACATTGTAATAAAAGAGTTTAACAAAGGAGTGTCTAGTCTATATCCTTGCCTCAGTACATAACCATGGACCGAAGCTCTGAGATCAAAGGAACCCAATTGAGCACAAGCTGCTACAACACTAGCTATAGCCTCACTCGATAGGTTTGATCGTGAATGTAACATATCCGAGAAAACAATCAAAGCCTTTTATGCTCTGCCCAATCGAACAAGTCCTGATATCATCACTGTCCAGCAAACAACATCTTTATCAGGAATGGTTTCGAGTACACGAAACGAAGCTTCTTCCTCTCCATACTTGAAGTACAAAGTCATCAATGCCGTCTTAAGACGCACGTCTATATAGAAACCATTCTTCACAACTTTACAATGTAACATTCTTCCTATACCAAGATCACAAATTGTTCCACTAACAGAGAGTGAAGCTACAAATGTCCGTTGATCAAGTCTAAAGCCATCTTCTCTCATTCTACACAAAATCTTCAAACTTTCAGACATGTTACCAACAAAAGCAAACCCTGAGACCATTGTGTTCCATGAAACCATATCTCTTTGTTCCATCTGTTCAAACAAAGCCTTAACATCTTCGACATGATCACACTTACAATACAAATTCGACACAGAGTTCATCGCAGCTATATCATAAGCAAACCCATGAATCAAAGCAAAGGCGTGTAAACACTGTAATTGAGTAATCTCAGAGATACCACTTAGCAACGTAACCGGACCCGGTTTAATCCCCTGAGATCTCATCTCGTTAACCAAACCAAACGCCTCTCCGTCGATCCCTGCGCGTGAGTAACAACCAATCATGGCGGTCCAATGAACAATATCTCTCACATGCATTTCTTCGAACACCTTTTTCAAGGATCCGACTTTCGCGTAGAAATTGACGAGAACTGCTGGTGAATCGAGAGAGAGGAGATGAAGAGAAGCGCATGCTTTGAGAAGACTCGGGAATGTGAAAGCGTCAAGGAAGGATCTGTTAACGAGCATTGAAGAGAATGTGGAGAGTATTTGATGCTTGATCGCCATGAGATGAGAAATGGTTGATGATAGAGTCATTATCTTTACTTTTGTAATATTTGGCAAATGAAAAACTTTGTTTAATCATTTAACGGTTTTTTCCCTAAAAAATCCAAAGGTTAAATGTACACACACACATATATATGGCGAAGAAGTTGATTTCAAGACGTTTCTTAATTATAACAAAGTACAAAAGCATGGGATGGGTTCATCTACATGACGTGTGTTAAAGCATCTCCAACCCTTATCCATTTTGGAGTAGATCTCCATTTTGGAGAAAAAATACTCTCCAACCTCGCTCCATTTCCTACTCCAAAATGGAGAAAACAACTTTTCTACTCCATTTATGGAGAATTTTTAATCTCTACTCCATAATGGAGATAAACTATTTTAATTGCACAATAGTCTTTCAAAATTTAGTATCATAGTGTGTACCTAATGCGAGACAAATGTACATAAGCGAATATCATTATTGTAACTTGTAAGCATTAATTACTTATTCATAAAATATCGTAATTTTTAACAATATATTTTTCCGTTTTAAATTTGGATGTTTAACTTGAAATAGTTGCTTTTAAAATGCAAACTAAAAAATAATTGAAACTATGTTGAAATTAAACTTTTAAAAAAAATCTAAATGAAATGATTTGCAAAAAGAAAAAACTACCTTATGCAATAATTTATTTTTTTGGTAAAAAATGCAATAACTTTTGTAAACAATAAACTTATACTTTATGTTGAAATAAGAAAATATGATGATAATACTATAACGTAGAGATATATATTGATGTTGATATGAATCATACAAATAATAATAAACAAAAATCTAATTAAGTAAAAGATAGTTAACATAGAAGGTTCTTCATGTTTCTTTTTTCATTTCTTAAAGAGATTTATAGTAGGAAAAATTATGAAAAATGTCATATTTAAAAAGGCCTTTTGGTGCATACCACAAATACCCCTGAATTTAGTGAGAGAAAAAAATAGGCGGGATAGAAGTAATAAATATTGATTTGAGTGATTTTAATGAGATGTGACTATAATGTTTTAATTAATGAGTAATTTAGTGTAATAGGTACATTTTATTTTAATATTTGGTAATTAGGTGATTTTTAATTTCATTTGCAAAAAGGTGATTTTGATATGTAAAAATTCTAAAATACCCATTTTATGGTTTTTGGTTTGGTTTTTTGGGTTTGTTTTTTGGTTAGTTTTTTGGGTTGTTTTTTGGTTTGGTTTTTTTTTGTTTATTGTTGCAACCAAAAAACCTAATTTGGTTGTCTTCTCCTCCGGCGACGAGTCATTCTTCGCGGTTGCATTGGAGAATTTTGGGTGATTTTTCTCTTCTTCTTCTCTGAGTTTCTGTTTTTACTAGGTGTTATTGGGTGCTTTCTTCTTGTTCTTCTTCTGCTGTGATTTTTATTGTTGGTTTTCTTCTTTTGTGATTTTTATTTTTGGGTGATTTTGATTTTCTTGTCTTCTTCTTCTTCTCGTTCTTCTTCTTCTTCTTCTTCTTCTTCTTTTTCTTCTTCTGTGATTTTCTGATTTGGATTTTATTATTTGGATTTTCTTATTTTGATTTTCTGTAATCACAAAACTACAATTTGTGATTTTCTGGGATTTTTTCGGATTTCAGATTTGTTATATGTCCTGTTTTGATTTTGGATTGTGTTTAGATTTTGGGTGATTTTGTGATTTTGTTTGTGTTTGTGTTTGTGATTTTGGGTGATTTTGTGAATTTCTTCTTCGGTGACTTGCATGTGAGCTTCGTTTTCATAGTTTTGTTTCATCTTCTTTTCTCTTGTCATAGATTATAGTTTTGTGCCCTTTTTTCTTTTTTTTTGGGTGTTTTCGATTGTAACTCTCTGTTTTTTTGGGTTTTTTGTTGGTGTATTTTTTGCATTATAAGCATGATTCTCGATTGTCATTTTGTTTTGATTCATCGATAATTTGTTGTTTAGTTTCTAAACTAAAAATGAGATTTTTGTGCAGGTAGAAATTATAATGGATCCTAACGAAGAAGAAGAGTTGTTTGATACAAAGCTACCTGAAAGATTGTTTCATAGGCATGGCATGCCATTGAATGAAATATCTCATATTTACAGCAAGATGGATTATCTTTCGACTATTGCCAAGTATTTTGAAGACAAACCTAAGTTGGAAACTATTAGAGAATCATGTTTCGGAAGACTTTTTGAGTTGTCGGTTAGTCGATGCGTGAACTCATGTAAGTTGATTCAAAACTTGATATGTCGACAAGTTGTTACAAAGCGGAGGCACGAGATGTGGATAGTGTTTGGAGGGAACCCACTGAATTTCTCATTGAGATAATTTGCGTTGACAACAGGTCTTCCATGTGGTCAGTTTCCTGACGCGACAACGCTACATCGTTTTAAAAATAACGAGTCGGATAACCCGTCGTATTGGGATGAGCTTTTAGGTGAAAATCGAGAGCTTAATGTTGAAGATCTTGTTAGCATGCTTCATTCTCGAGGAAATCGTTTGTGCCTATGCTTATTAGGTAGAGAGAATCGTATATAGTCTCTGTGGATTTTTCTTTGCCTTGGTATGCTTTTAGTTTTATTTGGTATTCTTTGTAGTAGTCAAGTTGTTTCCACAATGGTAGTATCGCCTACAATCACAATAATAATTTTAATAACTCTAATTAGGATGTTTATCATGTTAATTACATACTTGTTTTGAAACATTTTTCAGAGTATCAAATTTGATTCCATAATGTCTTTCATTTGAAATCGATCTCTAATCCACTTATTATCATGAGGGCAGATGAACATTCATTTCTATATGTGAATATTCATGACTATGAATGAACATTCATGATATATAATCAAGTTTACAGATGTGAATATTCATAACATGTTGTGTTCATTCATGACACGACGTGAACGTCCATAGCGTAAATGTAACATTGTTCAAAAACCAAGAAAAACTTTTTAGTAATTATGAGTCACGTCCATTATAAAAGAAGAATAAAAAATAGCAACAAATGTTTAAACATGAAATGAAATTAAAAAGTAACAACAATTGAAGAACTTAAAATTTGTGTGATCCGCGGATGTCATAGAAAGATCCTGATGGTTTTTGTGATCCGAGTTGTGCTTGATTTCTGAACTGATGGTCCTAGGTTGCCATCGGAATTGGATGTATTTAGAAACTTGTGTCAATCGAGACTGTATGACGGAACATTCTTGATAGTCGTGGAGATCCGATTAGTAGTTATTCAGTTTCCTACCTGATAGCCGACCTAGGTTGAAAATCGGGATGGAATTGTGACGAAATTTGTTTGAACCGCGACTATTACAGAACAATCTTTGATCGTTTCGATGACACGAGGATTATTTATTTTTTCGAAACTGATGGCCAACCTGGGTTTAAGGAGTTGCGAAACCGCGGTCTATTCCAAAAGGTGGGTCTAGTTCGACACCTAGTTCAAAAGGGAGTTGAAATTCTTCGAAAGCTTTAAAACTAATCCAACGGAGAAATGCACGTTGCCCTGTTATGTCCTCCCTGACCTAGAACATATGTGAGCTGATGAATGTTTATAAAGTAGTGTGAACATTCATGTGAATATTCATAAAGTAGTGTGAACATTCATGTACGCTTATGAATGTTCATGTCCTGTATATGAAAATATGAGTAATAAAAGCCTAGATTTATAACAAAATTATGAATATTCATAAGTTTGTGTGAATACTCATTACATCATGTGAACATTCGTGGTAAGCTGTAATATTTCATGAATATTCAAAGTACTTAATATCATCTTCAACCTCTAACTTGCATCTAAAAAAGTCGATATTAAAAAGATAGAGACATAGAGAAAGAAGAAACGATGATTGTATAATTGTTTCTGTAAAAATTACCATCGAGTGGATTGCGAAGAGAATCCATACTATCCATTGAGCAAACCTGCAATCCGTCAGAAATATAATCTATTGATGGTCAATAAAAGCAAAAGTTTTTTATAAGAACACTAAAACAATATCACTATGTATCGTCCTCTGTGTTTTGAGATCTGTTTTCTTTTACACAATATTAGAAAAGATCGTGATAAAAAAAGGGAATAAGAATATTGTGATAAAAATTTAAACGTGATATTGTAATTGTTTCTTTAATATTTTCGGTTTTATATTCTTTATAACATAACCGGTTAAAACGAAAACCAAAATCTTGTAAACCAATATGCTGAACCGTATAAGGGTGTAAAGGTCCGAATTTTTTCTGAAATCAAGTGAAATCACCTAATTGCTAATTTGAAAAATAAATCACCTAATTACCTAATTAGGGTAAAAAAATGTATCTCTTTACCCAATTTTTTCTTAATTAATTGTTGAGTTCTTCGTTTTCAACAGATTCTATGGTGACTTAAGAACATGAACAAACATAGAAATTACATAAAGAAAAGTAGTTAGGAGAAGATTTGTCAACGACTTGGGAATACATGAAAAGACACAGGTTGTGTGGACAAAAATAACCGATTGTATATTTTATATGTGGACAAATACAAGATGCAATTTTATAGCCGATTGTATATTTTATATGTGGGGTGGAGTACAATGTTTTGCCAATTTGTTGAAAGAAAATAGAACAAAACTTGTCACATTGACTTTGTCCAACATTTGGGATAAACACATATTGTCCACAAATTGGGAAAGAAAATTTTTTTAAGAGAAAATAAATTTTGTTGAAAGACCAAAAGCACATTATTTATATGTGGACAAATATATAAGATTCAAATAGTCAACGACTTGGGGTGGTGTACAATGTTTTACCAATTTTGATGAAAAACAATGGACCAAATTTTGTCCCCGATTTAGTTTGTCCACGATTTGGGAAAAACACATATTGTCCAAAAATTGGGAAATGGGAAAGTTTTTAAAGAAAATAATCTACGGGGGAAAAGATCCTTGTTGAGTTCTTCTTTTTCGGTAGATTCCATGGTGACCTAAGAACATGGACAAACAAAGAAATTACATAAAGAAAAGTAGTTAGGAGGAGATTTATCCACGACTTAAGAATAAATGAAAACAAACAGGTTGTGGATAAAAATAGTCGATTGTATATTTTATATGTGGACAAATACAATATGCAATTTGTTCATGACTTTGGGTGGGTACAGTGTTTTGACAATTTTGTTGAAAAACAATAGAACAAAACTTGTCCTATTGACTTTGTCCACCATTTGGGATAAACACATATTGTCCACAAATTGGGAAAAGGGGAATTATTTAGAGAAAATAAATTTTGTTGAAAGACCAAAGACACGTTATTTTATATGTGGACAAATATATAAGATTCAAATAGTCCACGATTTGGGATGGGGTACAATGTATTTTCAATTTTGTTGAAAGACAATGGACCAAATCTTGTCCCCGGTTTAGTTTTTCCACCGTTTGGGATAAACACATATTGTCCACAAATTGGGAAAATGATCGAATATTTGAAAAAAAAAAAAAATTCAGACGAAATCGATTTTGTCGTTTAAAAGAAAAAAAAATTCAGATTTAATTTTTAAAATGATTTTGATAGAAAGTAACGAGAGAAGAGAAAAACAATTTGGTGATTTCAAAAAAAAAAAAAAATTTAGAAGAAGAACACTGTTTTTATAGTTTTTGTACCGAAAAAACAGGAATTGCCTTTGAAATCTTTAATTTTTAGTCAAAAACATGAAGAAGAAAGAGATAATCTTATCGTAATCGTGTTGGTTGCAAATTTTCACCGTACCTTACAGAGATGACTGGGACGAAATCTACACCGTAGCTTCACACCAATTTTCCTGAAAAAGTCGTTTATGATAAACACAAACGAAAAAAATAGTTTGACCTACGTGAATTTCTGAAAAGTTGGGTTTTAATGAAAAATTGAAAAATATGGGTTTTATCTATGTTTCTTTCCTTTCTTGGGTTTTCTTTATCGATGATTTTTGACAAAAAATTTATGAAATAGACTAGAGAGGCAATGATGAATTGTGTTTTTAAATTATTAAATCTAAATGCAAGGGTAAAAGAGAATTAGCCATATGGTATGTGGCATTAAGGAAAAGAAGATAATTATGGCAAGGCCGGAAAAAGAATTAAATAAAAATGACATTAGGGTAATTTTCTCTTTATAGTAATATATTTTAGAAGGATCTTCCTTGCACACTTAATTCCCCTAATTAGAGTGATATTAATCTTGAAAATCAACTGAAAATGATGACCATAGTTCTATCTAGTTTAATTTTAAAAGTTATCCAAGAGTCTACGCAAAATGTAATTAACTTTGTAATTATTATATTTTTTAAAGTCCTTTTGTAAAGAAAAACAATCTTTTACATTCAATCTATAAATCATATCCAATAAAAAATTAAGTTTGTTAACATAAATATAACAGAAATATATGTAAATGAAAACTTTTTCTATAAAATTTATTTTGCTTATATATGCATGGCCACGCAAAACATGGTTGGTTTCATAAACGTGACACTTGCTTACGAATGTAATACACAATTAAATTTTAATTTTCAGAAAAATTCATTTACAAGAAACATGTAATAATGAATTAAGAGAACAAAATTAAAGTTTGATTTAATTCTCAACAGATTCTCTTCTTGGTCTCGTTAAACTTGAGTTTTCTTCTAAAGAATATGCTACTTAAACATATTCTTGGTGAGTCTTTTTTTTACTACTTCCCTAATTTCTTATTGATTATTCAATTTCCTTATGTAAATAGTAAAAGATTCTTAACTTTCAAGAACTGTTTAAAGGTTTGATTGGATGTAATCTGGTTTGTTTGATTAATTAACCTTTTTACCAAATCAACTCTCATATTTTTTATATTAGCTTCAAACTTGAGGGATAACATTATCAACAAATTTAAACCAAAAAAAACTTAATCAATAGTTTTACACTTGAGCTTGTGTTTAGTATTTATCATCACTATAATTTTGTGAAAAATTAAAAAGTAATATAAGACAGAAAAATAAAGCTGTTTTAAAAGATCAGAAACTTTGATGTAAAAATTTGATTGTTGTTTAGTGTACTAAACAAAAATAATGAACAAAACAGAGTATATTATAATCTTTAGAAGGTTCTCTCTTTCTATCAAATTTTTTCAATCTTAAATCTTTTGGTTAGTGCTTGACAAAAAAAACTTTTGTTTAGAAAATCATATTAGGAGATGGTGGTTAAGCTTGTGTGAATAAGACTCTTAATGGTTTGATTATGGGATACAAAGAGTGTTAAATACCAAAAATCTATATATTAAAAATGTTACACAGTAAAAGAAGAAACAACTAAATTTTATGAGAATACTCTCTAAATTGATATGAGAAAAATGTTATTTCATGACACAAGCTAAAACCAAAAATGGGATTTCGGTTACAATCCTTCTTACTTTCATGTTTAATCCTTTATATCAGCGGCATCGTGTGAGCAAAATTAATGGTGATGGAACACTAAAAGTTGGATTAAAGAAGAGGAAACTAGACCAAGCCAACATGTTAGCTTCTATGCTTGTCTCGAAAACCCGAGGATCTTGGTCTCCTAAAGATTATTTTCTCCTAAATGATGAGAATTCGGATATTGTTCCATTGAAAAACTATTTAGATGCTCAATACTATGGTGAAATCACCGTTGGTACTCCTCCTCAAAATTTTACCGCGATCTTTGATACCGGAAGCTCTAATCTTTGGATACCATCTAGTAAATGCTACTTATCGGTATGTAATTAGTAGTTAAACTACTTATGAATGCATACTAATTAATTGTTATATATGTCTTATTCTCTTATTGATTATAAAGAAAAATATTTTTTCAGGCTGCTTGTTATTTTAACTCAAAGTACAAGGCTAGCGAATCATCGACATACAAAAAGAACGGTTTGTTCTCTCTATATATTCATCTTGCTATATGCATGGGTGATCTCAATATCGCCGGCAAACCAACCGGTAATTAAGCTTTGTAAAAATGTTTTCAAGTCCTAAAATTTGATGAATTTTGAAATTTACAAGAACTTTGTTGTTATTCTAGGATATTCACTACAAGAAAACAGGGTAATTTCCTACCACATTTCCGACCGTAAAAACGTGGTCGGAAATTTCCGACCACTTTCCGACCGATTTCCGACTACATGGATATTGGTCGGAAATCGGTCGGAAATTTCCGACCAAATTCCGACACAAAAATTTGGTCGGAATTTGGTAGGAAATCGGTCGGATTTCCGTCGGAATTTATTTCGGTCGGATTTCCGTCGAAATTTTCCTACCGATTTCCGACCGATTTCCTACCACAATTGATCCGTTGCACAACGGTAACGAAACGTTAAAATATCGGTCGGAAATCGGTCGGAAAACTAATCCGTCGGAAATCGGTCGGAAAACTAATCCGTCGGAAAAGACGGGCGAAATTATACCAAAGGTTCGTAACGTCGTCGAACGGGTGCAAACGAAAGTCACCCACTTAACTCAATCTTCCGACGAATCAACCAGTTCCAACACCCTAACCAATTCGGAAATAAACCCGGTTGGTTCTCGAGGTAATATTTTTTATTTAAATAGTTTTTAAAAAATATATAATTATATTAATAATTTAAATTTCCGATCCTAGGAGACTCCTATGTATCGAGGAAAACCTTTCGGTTTAGGGGACCCTTCCCGAATCCCAAGAGACGTCTTTGCCTTACGTACCAACCACCGATCCATCGCTTCTTCTCGAGATCTCTCACCGAAAGATGCGCTTCGAAATGCGAATAAAGAAAAAGATGAAGCAATTGATAAGATCCGGCAAGAAACAAGCGCTCAAATCCAGAAGATGAATGAGTATTTGATGAGTCGTTTCCCAGATTATCCTCCAGGATCTGGATCGGGGTCGGGAACAGGAATTTAGTTTTTATTTTCATTATTTGTTTTTTTTCGTTTTTTTGTAATTTTTTTTAATTTTCGTTTTTTAATTTTCGTTTTTTTTAATTTTCGTTTTTTTGTAATTTTTTTTTAATATTCGTATTTTTAATAAATTTTTTTTTATTTAAAAATTTACTTCCGTCGGAAATCCGTCGGAAATATTTATTTATTTTTTTTAAAAAAATATTCATTTCCGTCGGAAATCCGTCGGAAATGTAATTAAATTTTTTTAAAAAATTTATTTATTTCCGTCGGAAATGTAATTTATTTTTTTAAAAACAATTATTTGATTCCGTCGGAAATCCGTCGGAAATCCGTCGGAAATCCGTCGGAAATCCGTCGGAAATGTAATTTAATTTTTTTTTAAATTTATTTATTTCCGACGGATTTCCGTCGGAAATCCGTAGGAAATAGAATTTAATTTTTTTTTAAAAAAATTTATTTCCGTTGGAAATCCGTCGGAATTGTAATTTATTTCCGTCGGAAATCCGTCGGAAAATGTGGTCGGAAATGTGGTCGGAAATTTCCGACCACATTTTGGTAGGAGAGTGGTCGGATCGGAAATTTCCGACCACATTTTGGTAGGAGAGTGGTCGGAAATTTCCGACCACATTTTGGTAGGAGAGTGGTCGGAAATTTCCGACCACAAATGTAGTCGGAAATTTCCGACCACAAATGTAGTCGGAAATTTCCGACCACTTTCCGACCAAAACCGGTTTCCGACCATCTGAAACTGACGACGCAATTTTGGTCGGAAATCGACATTTCCGACCGATTTCCGACCAAAACTACGGTCGGAAATAGCCTGCATTCTTGTAGTGATTGTGCTAAAGGTTGTTCTGCCATTGCTGATTCCGGAACTTCTCTTCTCACCGGTCCAACGGTTAGAGAAATTTTTTAGCTTAAAGATATTGTAGCAGCTAGATTGTTACATTACTTAGTACATTAATTGTTTTTTTTTGTTTTGTTCTTGTATGTACTAGACTATTATCACAATGATCAACCATGCCATCGGAGCGGAAGGGATCGCAAGCCGTGAGTGTAAAACCGTAGTAGGCCAATACGGAAAAACCATGTTGAACTCTCTTCTTGCTCAGGTTAAAGTCACTTCTCAAACCAAACACATTCACACTTGTGTATATTTGTAAACATTTCAAAAATTTAAGTTTGTATCGTTTGGCTTATAGGCGGATCCGGGGAAGGTATGTTCAGAGATAGGATTATGCGGTTTTGATGGCACACATAGTGTGAGGTAAATACTAACATTGTGTATACAAAACAAAAAAATCATAGTTGGGTAAAGACCTTGGCCTAAATGATTTTACAAGAGGAAGGATACCCAATTTAAATTGATTCTTGTTTGCTATCTATGGTTAGTATGGGGATTAAGTCGGTTGTAGAAGATGGAGCATCGAATCTTCTAAACGAAGCGACGTGCAACGTTTGTGAAATGGTGGTCGTGTGGATGCAAAGCGAATTGAGTCAAAACCAAACACAAGAAAACATATTAGCTTATGCTTCTGAGGTTAGTTTTCAAGTAAATCTTGTTTGAATATAAAACATGTTACAATAAAAACACTAATCTTTGTTAACAATATCTATAGCTTTGTAACCATTTACCAAACCCGACCCAACAGTCAGCAGTGGAATGTGGAAAGGTTTCGTCGATGCCTATAGTCACATTCACAATTGGTGGCAAAGCCTTTGATCTCGCACCTCAAGATGTAACTATACTTATCAACTATTTCTTCTTCTCTTTCTTTTATATGAACTACGAGGTTTTGGGTCTTTGGCCATACAACTTAAACTAACACGTTTTTTACCATTTCTTTTACCGTGGATTAGTATATATTCAAGATTGGTGATGGAGTTCAAGCTCAATGCACAAGCGGTTTCACGGCCATGGACATTCCTCCGCCTCGTGGACCTCTTTGGTAAGTCTCATATGCAAAATCCATGTAGTAACTAGTAAACTCAAATGGGGTTTTACTTTAAATTTTTGTGACCGCGCGAAAATTGTAGGATCTTGGGTGATATCTTCATGGGACCATACCACACTGTGTTTGATTATGTGAAAGAAAGAGTTGGATTTGCAAAGGCTGCTTAAACAAAAAAAAGGATATCTTCTTTGATGTTGTTTGTGAATGTGTTTTCAGACATTATGTTTAAAGGTTGTAATAACTTATAAACATTTCTATTCTAGAATGGTATTGTAGTAATACATGTTTGTATTTGGTTGCGTATGTTTTATTTAGAGAATATTACACTTATAGCCACTTTATCTATGTACACTTTCACAATAAGGTACTTAAGTCTTTAGGTGGACTCTCTGCAAAGGAATAGACAATTATACCCCATAACTAAATAAAAGAGAAGATTCAATTGCTAACTAAATACCTAGAAATTTGAATTTCAAAAATTCAAAGAACACAAATTATAATATTTTTATTTTTACTGGAAATATCCACAATTAAAAAATATTTTTACCAAACAAACTAAACATCATTTTCACCTTTCTCATTTCTCGCTGGTAATTTACCTCTCCTCCCTCACTTCTCGCCGGCAGTTTCCATTTTTTCCGGTAATAGAAGATATCGATTTCAAAATCAACGATATAGAATCTCCGAAGAGCTCTAATGGCTGGTAAGGATCTTTTATAATTTTTCTCCAATCTGAATTTTTGCCGAAGAATCCTAATTTTTCGATTTTATAAATCGATCTCTTACAAGCGTATATCTATATCATATGTTAAGCAGGCGAAGGCGAGCAAACCCTAACAGATGATAACCTTCCACCAAGGCTGCTCGCAACAAATCGCTACCCCACAGGCCGACTAAATGCATACTCTAAGCCGGACATCATAACTTTCGTCCAAGATAAGTTAAGAGGCAGGCCCGAGTTACAGATTATCAAAGATTCTCAGTTTGGCAAGTTGTTCGAGTTTCCGATCTACTTTGCTTCTCTCTCTGGCAAGCTTGCGCATGGACTTATAACCAGACAGTTGGTTACGAAGAAAAGATATGAGATGTGGACGGTGTTCGGTGGACAACCGTTGAGGTTTTCATTGACGGAGTTTGGTCATTTTTCTGGTTTGTCGTGCTTAGAATTCCCAGACGAGCATGACCCAGATTTTATGCCAAAGGAGACAAAAACTCCGTCTAGATTCTGGGTCAAACTTATAGGGCATGCCCTTAATTTTTCCCTCACCGAGCTTGGCCTACAACTAAATGATCTAACGGACATGCCTAGCTGGAGAATCATAGGTATTGCTCTCATATTACTTGTCGACGGAGTACTTATTGCCTCGCACCAGTACCACAAACCAACGCCCAAATATGTTGACATGGTTGAAGATATAGACACCTTCTTGGCTCATCCATGGGGTGGGGAATCGTTTCTAAAAACTATACCTTACCTCAAACCACCAGAGAAGATCAACGTCGTACCAAAAGATCCGATTAAGCAATTTATCGTACAACTCAAAACGCAGAAGACATTCTGTCTGAAAGGGTTCCCTCTTATCCTGCAGTTGACTGCCTTCTACTCCATCCCCTTATTGTTGGCTAAGATCCCGACTTCCTTCAGGAAGCAACTCATTAACGAGCTTTTTCAGGTACCAACTATCCCTAAAATAGCGCCACTCAAATTAGCTGACATCGAGGAGATTGAAAACAACACGTCGGTGAGTGCTTCTGTCTTATTTTTCTATATATCTGACAAAACTAACTACCCCATTACTAACTTAGTCGCCCTTACCTTTTTGTCCTCTGCTTTCTGTTAAAGCAACTTGGGACAATCAACCTGGTGTTCCTGATGGATGGGCTCTCGTGGACACTGAATACAACGACAAGAAAGTTGATTACCTACAAAGCTTGATTGGGGAAAATCACACTTTCAAAATTGATCATTGGCATGGCGGAGACATGTCATTACCCTTAAAAGCTCCAAAACAACCAGCAAAACCTCTTAAACAAAAGCAACACCTTAACGCAGGGCAGAGAAAGAAAACACCCTCAAACCTTTCAGTTCAAAAAAGTAAATCAACCAAAAAGTCTTCAAACCGCAAGCAAAGTGTTGTCACATAATATTTCACTCGGAGTCGCGCAACCACATCACATCATGATATGTCTGAGCTTATAGCTAAGGTGAATGATCTTATTACCCAACTTCAAGACGCCACAAAAAGAATCAAACGTCTAGAGAAGGTGCACAGAAATAGCCAGAGGCGTTGGAAAACCAGGCTTATCACACGCCGAGCTTCCTACGCAAACAGGCAAACAAAAACATCCAAAAACAGGAGAATGGGTGCCGCAAAAGACCCTCCCACTGAACCAGTTATTAATCTCTCATCAAACGTAAGATTACCTCCACAATGGTCTCACAATTCGTCAGTAAGTATTTATTAACTACATAAAATTTTAAAATTCAATCGTCCATGCCATATCTGTTTTTAGTCTTTGATGTCCACCACCTGGGATTACTACTTGATGTCCACCAACTCGCCTTCAATTTTATTTGATTTGTCATTTTGTTCACTTGCATGCCCGTGAAGACAATCAGTCCTCAGCGAATTCAAAATCCTCTTCATCAAAGCAAACGCGTCCGAAGAGATCTCTTTCAGAACAAAATCAACACGATGGACAACCATTTGGAGGAACGGTATGCTTTGCACACAAAAAAACCTGAACTATATTATATACTTTATCATCCTCTCACAGACACCTCTAATAACAACAATTAAACAATTTCATGTACTAAGTCATCTACCCCAAGTAACAGTGCACGCAGGGTAGACCCGAGTTTTTCATATCCACAAGTCCAGGTATATCTTACAATGTTGATATTCAGTAAAAAAATGTATTAAAATATTCAACTCAAATACCATAATACCACAACCACGTTGGTTGCAGGAAACAACCTCATCAAATGAAAGGATGCTGAACACACCACCACTTCATGTGGAAGCTACATCTCCAAACACGCTTAAGGTAACTTCCTCAATTAAACTCATATACTATCTCAACATGATAATAGTTGCAGACACATTTAACCAAAAAACGACTGCCCTCACCAGCAAAGCAGCGACAACGCACAAACATCCATCAATCCCCACCAACCAACATTGCACAAGCCAAACACCAACTATTACACCAATACCATTTGTGGTTAGTAGCGATGTACTCAGCATATGTTAACAATTTCTAATACAAAAGTAGAACTAATATAATCCTTCACAAACGTTGCAGGTTATCAATCATAAAGATGGGTCAAGCAGGCAGCTAGGGGAGGTTACAGAGATACTTCATTCATCCAATTACACTGTCCAACCAACACTTGATGTGTGTCCACAAAAAAGGCGTGTGGATCACAACGAAATCACGGTACCCTTTTCACATGATGTAGAATAAAACGAATACGTCATTATTCTAACTGTGCTTTTGACCAACATCTACCAATTAAAAAACCGTTGCTACAAGATGAGCTTGCTGCCTGTAACACACAGCTATTCAAACAGGTAACCATAATTAACCAACTAATCTACGGTTTTATTCCACTTTGTGTCATTATTAACATGAACTCGTCAAAACCTCTTTCGCAAATAAAACAGGGAGCGGATGGTAAAGAGGGCGAGGGGAAACAAAACTCCCCATCAACAAACACACTACTACCGACCGCTAAAACCCAGTCAAGATTACAAGTCCAATTCTTAACACCTAAAATGCGGTGCATCATCTAAATGATTATTCTCAGTCACTTTTAATACATTACGTCTGCAGGCACTGTCAACTAACATCGTCCATGAGGTTGTTAAAGAACAGCAAGTTGACATCGACACTTCAACGACAGGGCTGGTGACATATCTAAGTGATTTTTCTCCACCGCCAGTATTTACAAAATACGAACCAACACAAGAGGGAAATGACCTCGCATCGCTTTTTCTTGAACCAACAGACCCACCAAAAGGGGATTTAACACCTAATCTAGACAACGATCTATTCGCAGCTTTTGAGAAAACACTGGAAAAACACCCGTTTGTGTAAGCCTCAATTAACTTTTTCTTATTAAGCACCACCAATAATATAATCAGTAAATATTTATCGTTGTAGGAGACACATAACAGCGGACAAGTTCACATTCGATAATGCTTTCATTCTTGTCCTAGCTACACCTGAAGCATGAATATCCAACCTGGTAATATAATTAGTATATGAACACACTTTTAGCGTAAATCAATTCATGCTCTTCATCAGCATGTCTTTCAAATATTTTTGTGCAGCACATGGAGGTATTATTGCACCACCTTGGAGAAAAACATACTCAAGTACTAAAAATTGAACGTTCATACTTTGCGTCACCATGGCTAGCGACACAAATTACAGGGAAGTACCAGTCATTTAAAGCAGCTTTAAACAAAGACAACATGCTTATAGATGCCCGCATCACAGCATTGGTGACACAGCCAGGTCAAGTATGGTTAGACGACGTTGAAACAATGTACACAACGATGATGTGGGAAAATCAACACTGGGTTGGTCTAGCAATCAACCTCAAACTGGCTTACATTGAGGTACTAGACCCAGACACATCCCTTTACAACCTCGACCAGGTGGGCAAGTTCATGGAACCGTTAACCGGAATGCTTCCGCACATCATCACCAAAGCGGCCAACAACGATCACACACAAACGCACGCATCTAAACGGTGGACTTGGAAAAGAGAATGCTTCAACAAAAAGATCACAAAGTCTGGTAACTGTGGACCGTTGTCCCTAAAGTTCTTGGAGCTCCATGCTTACGGTGATCCAGCTCTTACTATGGCAGCCATTATCGATGACATGATCCGAATTTTCAGGAAAGAATACGCTATAGACTTCTACAAACAAAGGGTGCTACCAATCTACAACACATCAAAGGAGGGGAGCATATGAGGGTCAGTACTACCAAGTTTGACACAAAAAACAGTGTAACAAAACTAAGATGTGGCCTTTTTTGTTTTTTGTTCACTTAACTACTTTTCGGCACCTATCTACGTAGTACAATCTGCTTTTTTGTGTTTTTATGTTCACTATTTGTTCAACCCACAAATACGGTACACAACTGACTGGTGTAAAAAACAGGGTGAGAAAACGCAAAATACGTGTCCATTACACAACACTTTCAGAAACATACAACACCATTTAAATGCCCTATCATCCACTACAACCTATCCATACACCATTCAGAAATGTGAAAAACATGTCTACACAGTACATTCCACATAACAATGTGCAAACCGGATAAATTTTCTCCATCAATCCACGAAAACCTGTCCACACACTACCGATTGGTTCGCCACGTAAATACATGTCCACAGTCCACAAGCACCGCAATCCATCCATCAACATAACCGTCCACTAAAACACGTCCAGATAACATAATTCGGTGAGGAAACACAATATACATGTCCACAGATTTCAATACACATCACATAAAAAAACATATGGCAACCATTACAATGCGCTCTCATCCACAACAACATATCCACACACCATACGAAAATGTGAAAAAACTTGTCCACGAAAAACAATCCACATAACATTATACACAAAACACAATTCTTATGTTGCAATCCACTGAAACCTAAAAACATGTCCACACACTTTTTAGGATGCATTCCACACAAAACCGACTAGTTTGCCATTTAATTACATGTCCACAACCAACATTCCCTCCATCAACAACACCGTCCACTAATAAACGTCCACCTGACACATACCTATAATGAAACACACCACAATGTGTGGTAACAGTAACCCTAAAATAATTTGCAAGGGACAAAACCCAAATAGGCAACGTTTCAGGCCTTGTAAACCCTACTCATCAAATTACCTTATAAAAACTGGAATTATCACTTCGTAGTCAATAATAGGCAGATAGCAACTCACGGGAAATCAAATACTTGGTATGGGGAGAACCTTTAGCTTCAGTTTGAGTAATTCGTCCGAAGCATCGGGATTCGAGTGCGACGAGGAAGATGAAACAAGCTCCATGGTCGGATCTGGGAGAAGCTCATTCAATCCGTACGCCGAGCTGGGGGAAATGGATTTTACAAAACTCTGTTACTGTGGAAGGGATGTTATAGTGATGACATCGAACACTGCAACAAATTCAGGAAGACGATTCCTGACATGTCGGGCAAGCAATGTAATGTTTAAGTTAAAATTTAAGTTAAAGATAATAATCTAATTGATTTTGCTATTTTCCTTAGGACGGTGACTGTCATGTGTGGAAGTGGTGGGATGTAGCTGTCACATAAGAGTTTCATTTGACTCATCTTAGGGCCACCAAGATGGAAGAGAAGCTGCAAGCAATCGGGAAGTTAGATGACTGGGTTATAAAGACGAATTCAGACATTGCTGCAATGAAGAAAACATTTAAAAAGGGTATGTTATGCATTATTGGTTTAGTTGTGTGTGTTTTGATTGCCTACATCAATTACGGATCATAAAAGATCCATTAAAAAAACAATGGTTGATGTAAAATGCTAATTTCAAGACTCCCAATCTATTTCTGTTTAATGTTGTATTTGTATAACAATTTATGTATGATATCATAATCTATTTTAAATGGCATGCTATATTCAATGATTCTGCAAGTCACCTATTCTTCATTTAGATGTTCTGTTATTAGAACATATCCAAAACCACATGGGGTACTACTACGTAACTGATACGTCCTTAGTTCTAGACCGATACTCCGTGACAAGGCGAGTACTACGATGAAGTGAAAACCGTGGTGGGTCGAAGGGAAAACGGCGGATAACTTCGGGATAGGAGGTGGGAATGGAGATGTGGAAGCGATGGATGGAATGGGAACGTCTCAAGGAAGCTATGGGGCAACCTCCTTGATGGATAGAAGAGACGCTTGTAAGCAAATAAGCTTGTAAGCGGCTCAAGTTCGCAAAGGAACCGAGAGGAGTCGACTATAAGAAGTTTTTAGGTAAAAGTTGACTAAAGAAGAAGAAGGTGCGCGCAACCCTTATATAGAGGAGGCACAAGTCGCAACTCTCTTTTAGGGTTGTGCGTTTAACAAAAAGGAAATCCGAGAAAAGGAAATCCGCACAAAAATGGAAAAACGCAAAGAGAAAAGGAAATCGCCAAAACAACACGGCGTTCCTTAAAGAAAAGATAGAACAACGAGTAGTGTGAAAATGCCTCGTCTCTTACATTCTTCAAGCCATGATCACTAATGGACGACGTGGTGTTCTTCTTGACCTCATTAAAACCCGGTGGGAAAAAGAGTATCAAGCGAGACACCTAGTCCGCTTAGCTCTCATAGCTTGGTCTTCTTACGTGGTGGCGGAGAATATGTTGAAGTAGCTCCTAGGTGATACTTCCTTGTCCATGGTACTTGATAAAGCTATCTTGGCTAACTCCTCAGCTTTGGACCGGGTGATCACGCCTTCCCGTCCTTCGGTGATTGGTGCACGTGCGCCTTGTTGATCGGCATCGATGTCGAGTGGTCGAGGTTGATCGGCATCGGTATCGAGTGGTCGATGTTGGTCGATATCGGTATCGAGTGGTCGATGTTGGTCGATGTTGAGTGGTCGATGTTGATCGGCATCGGCATCCGATTCTACGCTCATATCATCCCCTCCTTCTTGAAAAGGATTTGTCCTCAAATCGCATCATAAATAAAGGGAGACAAATCGATACATTGAAGGAATCCGATATCGTGTACTTACCTTGGAGGTCGATCTTGTAGGCGTTGTCGTTGATCCGCCGGACCACCTTGAAAGGTCCGTCTACTCGGGGCATGAGTTTGGACTTCCTCTCGGCCGGGAACCGTTCTTTCCTCGTATGGATCCACACCAAGTCGCCTTCTTGAAACACCATTTTCTTCCGGCCCTTGTTGGCATGCTTGGCGTATTGCTCGGTTCTCCTCTCAATGTTCTCCTTGGCCTTCTCATGCATTTTCCTAACCTGTTCCGCTTTTTTCTTGCCATCAACACTAGACATTTCACTCAAAGGTAAAGCGATTAGATCTAAGGGAGACATGGGATTAAATCCGTATACTAGTTCAAAAGGAGAGTAGAGAGTCGAAGAATGCTTAGCGTGGTTATAGGCGAACTCAACATGGGGTAGACACTCTTCCCATGACTTAATGTTGCTCTTCACCATGGTTCTCAAGAGCGTGGATAACGACCTGTTCACCACCTCGGTTTGACCGTCCGTTTGCGGATGACATGTGGTGGAAAAGGATAGTTTGGTTCCTAGCTTGGCCCATAACGTACGCCAAAAATGGCTCAAGAACGTGGTGTCACGGTCGGAGACAATGACTTGTGGCATGCCGTGTAGCCTTACCACTTCCCGGAAAACAGATTAGCTACACCCACGCGTCATCCGTCTTGTGGCATGCAATGAAATGGGCCATTTTGCTGAACCTGTCTACAACCACAAAGATGGAGTCTCTACCATTTCTGGTTCGAGGTAAGCCAACTACAAAGTCCATAGATATATGAGTCCAAGGGTGAGAAGGAATGGGTAACGGGGTATACAAACCGTACGGCTGAACCTTACTCTTGGCTTGCTTACAAGTGACACACCTAAGACATATTCTTTCCACATCTCTTCTCATACGCGGCCAATAGAAGTGGGCTTGAAGACTTGCCAAGGTCTTGGCCACTCCGAAGTGTCCGGCTAGTCCCCCACCGTGGGCTTCTCGGACAAGTAGTTCCCTAACCGAGCCGGTAGGTATGCACAACCGATGGTGAAAGAACAGTAGCCGTCCCGTCTATAGTAATTCTCACAAGCAAACTTAGCACATTTCAAGTAATAAGAACCAAACTCGAATCGATTCATACAACGTTTTAAGCACTTCAAATCCTATGAGTCTAGATGTCAATTCTGAGATTAGAGTGTACCTCCGAGACAATGCGTCGGCTACGACATTGTCTTTACCTTTCTTGTATTTGATCACGTAGGGGAAAGTCTCTATGAACTCTATCCAGCGGCCATGTCTTTTGTTCAGCTTCGTTGGCCCTTAAGATGCTTGAGAGACTCATGATCGTGTGGATAACAAACTCCTTCGGCCAAAGGTAGTGTTGCCAAGTCCGCAAGGCTCTCACCAGCGCGTAGAGCTCCTTGTCGTATGTGGGATAGTTCAGCCGTGGCTCCACCTAACTTCTCACCGAAGTAAGCTATAGGTCTCCGTCTCGCATTAGAACCGCCCCAATCCCTACACCGTACGCATCACATTCAATCTCAAAAGTCTTAAGGAAATCGGTAATAAAAGCAAAGGGGAATTGATAAGCTTCTCTTTAAGGCATTCGAAAGCCTTGTCTTGTGCTTCTCCCCACTTAAATCCCACATCCTTCTTGATCACTTCGGTCAATGGTGCAGCAATGGTGCTAAAGTCCCGGACAAATCGGCGGTAGAACCCGGCAAGCCCGTGAAAGCTCCGGACTTCTCCAATGGTGGTCGGCTTAGGCCAATCTCGATAGCCTTGATCTTCTCCTCATCGACCCGTACTCCTCCTCGCACTCACAACAAAGCCTAAGAATACAACCTGGTTAGTACAAAAAGTGCATTTGTCTATGTTGGCAAACAGGTTTTCCCTCCTTAGAACTTCAAGAACGGCTCGGACGTGGTCAATGTGCTCGGCTAAGCTCCTACTGAAGATCAGGATGTCATCGAAGTATACCACCACGAATACACCTATAAAAGATCTCAAAACATGGTTCATTAGACGCATAAATGTGCTCGGTGCATTAGTAAGTCCAAAAGGCATGACTAGCCACTCATAGAGGCCTTGCTTGGTCTTGAAAGCCGTCTTCCATTCATCACCTTCCTTCATCCTAATCTGATGATAACCGCTCTTAAGATCAATCTTAGAGAAAATGTTAGAACCGCACAATTCATCAAGCATATCATCAAGTCTAGGGATAGGATGGCGATACTTAACCGTGATGTTGTTGATGGCTCGGCAATCAACACACATCCTCCATGATCCGTCCTTCTTTGGCACGAGAAGAACCGGCACGGCACACGGACTCATGCTCTCACGAATGTGTCCCTTGCTCATAAGTTCTTCTACTTGCTTTTGAAGTTCCTTGGTCTCCACCGGATTGGTCCTATAAGCCGGTCGATTTGGTAGTGCTGAACCGGGTACCAAGTCAATCTGGTGCTCAATGCCTCGGATGGGTGGTAGGCCAGGGGGTATCTCCTGGGGAAAGACATCACTAAAATCCTGCAATAGCTTAGACATATCACTAGGGAGATCCCGTGTGGGGTTAGTACTAACAAGGCTTTCCTTGTACACAAACAATAACATAGCGCAATTTGAATTCATAAGTTCAGACACTTCTCTTTGGTTAATGTAGAGGTTGGCGTGTGGGCCAGGTGTCTTCTCCTTTTCTTCCTTGAGTTTGAGATAGAGCTGGTCTTGGTACACTTCACTTGGAGTAAGAGGAACCAGAGTGATCTTGCGGCCCTTGAACTCAAACGTGTGCTTGTTTGTGTATCCGTCATGGAGTACTTTCCGGTCGGATTGCCACGGTCGGCCAAGCAGCACATGGCTGGATCCCATGGGTATGACATCACACAGGACCTCATCTTCATATTTGCCTATGGACAGCGTGAAACGGACCTGTTGTGTGACGGTGAGAGCACCACTATCGTTGAGCCACTGCAGCTTGTATGGCCGGGGATGGGTGATGGGTTCTAGGCTTAGCTTCTGGACCATTAGCTCACTGGCGGCATTGGTGCAGCTACCCCCATCTATGATCAGGCTGCATACCTTTCCTTTGACCAGGCAGCGTGTGTGGAAGAGGTGGTTTCTCTGCACTAACTCCTCCGGCTGGTTCTGGACACTCAACGCCCTCCTGACTACCAGCATCTCTCCAACAGCTGCGGCTTCCTCCTCCTCTCCATCTTCTGGTTCTGACTCAGAATCCTGTGGAACTACCTCTCCATTGTCCAGAATCATGAAGACTTTCTTGTTGGGACAATCTCTCGAGTAGTGTCCCATCCCTTGGCATCTAAAACACCTAACATTGCTGGAGGAGGTGTTGGTTCGGCCCTTGGGATCAAACTTGACCTCTTCTTTCGTCGTGGAAGAAGGCTTGGCATCCTTGGAGAAAGGTGGCCGAGAAGGTAGGAATTCCTTGGGTTTATTGGTCGTGGAGGAGAAGCTCGGCTTTGCGTACCTTCTTTTGTTTTGACTCTCCACTAGTTCCGCCTTGTGCACGAGTTCCTCAAGGTCCATATAAGTCCGGAGCTCCACCTTGTCCTGGATGTCCCGGCTGAGTCCACCAATGAACCGTGCCATGGTTACTTCATCATCTTCCTCTAGTCCGGCTCGGATGAGAAGGGTTTCAATCTCTTGGAAGTAGTCTCGGACCGTGGTGGACCCTTGGGTGAGCTTCCTCGGCTTGTTGAGAACTTCCCGTGGTAATGGCTCGGCACAAACCTTTTTCTCAAGTGGGTGGTGAGTTGGTGCCAAGTGGTGATGGGCTGCTCATTATGACGGTTCCGTGTGGTGCAAAGCTGATCCCACCACAAAAGTGCGTACTCACTAAATTCGAGACGGCTATCTTTACCTTGTTGGAGGCATACGTATCATGGCACAAGAAGCCGGACTCCATCTTCCTTTCCCGGTCCGGATAGGCTTCCGGATCATTCTTGCCGAGGAATGGTGGGAACTTGGCCTTGATATGCTTTAGCTGCTGGCTCTCCGCGTCTCTCGGGTCGTCTCTCTCGTCTCTCACGTCTCCGGCTTCGCCTACTACGGTCCGAGACGTTGACGCCGTAATACTCGTCGCTAGAGCCGATGTAGACGCGTTGCCCGGCTATGGTCTGCGTAGGACGGCGTGGAGCAGCGTGTGGCCTACGCCCGGTGCTCGTCCTCTGGCTCGCTCAGCTCAGCATGCACCCGTTGCCGTGGTTCCCTCTCGCTCGTTTGCGTTGGTTGAACGGATGTTGCGGATCGCTTGGAACCTAGATGTACCGGCAACGCCCTTACCTTTGCAAATCCGCATGGCATCGGATGGAGTTGGAGTTGACCCACCCTCGCAGTCCGAGGTTCCCTTTGCGGTTTCCTTGGTTTGCCGCTCACGTTCCGCAGTAAGTTGTTGGGCAATCTGCCGAGGCAAGCACTTGGGCCATTGCTTCAGCCACCGCGTTGCTATGAGTTTTTTGAGGTCGTCAATCGCTTCGGGCGATAGGGACATGGTACCTGTTGCAAAAGCGGGTAGCTCGCAGTAAGTTGTTCTCAACACAAAACACAAGCTACAAAGAGTAAAAGGAGTTCGGTACGCGGCAAAAAGGAAAATGGCTACGCGGTTTTGAAACAAGGAAAAAGGAAATCGGATTTTTAAGTAAAACGCGAGTTTTGTTCAAAAAGGAAATCTTTCACAACACGTTTTCAAAATATGCAATCAGGTTTTGAAGATCTAAACCCTATTCGCCGCCGCACACTAATCAATCAACAAGAACACGAAACTAACACAACTTCAATACTAACAACAAACAAGATGCAACACACGACAAGTTCTAGTAAACAGATTCGAAGTTGTAATAGTTTAAAGGGAAAAGAAGCGACTCAGCCTTTGGTACAGAGTTGGCTCTGATACCACATGATACGTCCTTAGTTCTAGACCGATACTCCGTGACAAGGCGAGTACTACGATGAAGTGAAAACCGTGGTGGGTCGAAGGGAAAACGGCGGATAACTTCGGGATAGGAGGTGGGAATGGAGATGTGGAAGCGATGGATGGAATGGGAACGTCTCAAGGAAGCTATGGGGCAACCTCCTTGATGGATAGAAGAGACGCTTGTAAGCAAATAAGCTTGTAAGCGGCTCAAGTTCGCAAAGGAACCGAGAGGAGTCGACTATAAGAAGTTTTTAGGTAAAAGTTGACTAAAGAAGAAGAAGGTGCGGCGCAACCCTTATATAGAGGAGGCACAAGTCGCAACTCTCTTTTAGGGTTGTGCGTTTAACAAAAAGGAAATCCGAGAAAAGGAAATCCGCACAAAAATGGAAAAACGCAAAGAGAAAAGGAAATCGCCAAAACAACACGGCGTTCCTTAAAGAAAAGATAGAACAACGAGTAGTGTGAAAATGCCTCGTCTCTTACATTCTTCAAGCCATGATCACTAATGGACGACGTGGTGTTCTTCTTGACCTCATTAAAACCCGGTGGGAAAAAGAGTATCAAGCGAGACACCTAGTCCGCTTAGCTCTCATAGCTTGGTCTTCTTACGTGGTGGCGGAGAATATGTTGAAGTAGCTCCTAGGTGATACTTCCTTGTCCATGGTACTTGATAAAGCTATCTTGGCTAACTCCTCAGCTTTGGACCGGGTGATCACGCCTTCCCGTCCTTCGGTGATTGGTGCACGTGCGCCTTGTTGATCGGCATCGATGTCGAGTGGTCGAGGTTGATCGGCATCGGTATCGAGTGGTCGATGTTGGTCGATATCGGTATCGAGTGGTCGATGTTGGTCGATGTTGAGTGGTCGATGTTGATCGGCATCGGCATCCGATTCTACGCTCATATCAGTAACACTTACTGCTTGTCCACCTTATCCCGTCCACGCGCCATTAAAACACATATGCTCATTAATCAGCAGATAATGACTGGAAACAAAATGGCTCGGTTACACATCTAAATGTTGCAAAAAAACACAGTCAACAATATCAAAATAAGGCTGCCCCGACAATGGTTGCGTAAGTATCCATAAACCATCCAAAAAACAAAGCTGCGAAGGCTAGTGGATACCGAGACCACCAACTTATATTGGGTTCTTGCACGTGCTTCTATTGTGTCCTTCCAAATGACATCTTGTGCACCTGTTCGCCACAGTTTTCTTTGTCTTCGTACACTAAAAATTATCAAAATGGAACAATATCAATTCTACACTACAACGTCATAAGGGAATAAAGGGAAATAAAAATCATATGCCTTACAAATTCGCCCTTTGAAGGGATCCAAACTTCTTTAGGACGTCCTGATGGCCTTCTTGTCTTCGGCGGGGCGGGCATTAACGACATCACATCCTCCGGTATTATTACATCATTGGCGTCGCCGTCAGGGTTTATCAAAAGCGCGTATTGTGTTACCCAAGACGGGTTTTTGAAACAATCATCAGCTAGAGTGCCGATTGGAACACCCAAACTATCGACAGCGATCAAAGCATGTCCACAAGGCAACTTTAACTTATCATACGCTTTGCAACTACATTTTTTCTTATTCAGCTGAACGTGGTGTCTTGCACCATAAATTCCTAGTATTTCACAACTCCAACTAGATACACTGTTAACTTTGCTCCCTTTCATAGTTGCCATAATTTTAGTTAATTGTTTATCAACCTCTGGAGTTAATATACCTCTCTGCATGCTTGCTTTCTTCCATCGAGCACAGAACCATCCACTAGTAAAAAAAAACAAGATACCCACGAAAATTTTTGTGGGTATTTTGCCTGATTTTTCGTGGGTAAGCCACGAAAACCCACGAAAAATTTTCGTGGGTATAGCGTCGTGGGTAGAAATTTTCGTGGGTAGAAAGACAATAATATTTTAAAATTAAAACCGCAAAAACAAATAGTTTAACAAAATTCAAAGTTATATAGATTAAAAAAAAGTGTTGCAAAATACAAAAAACTACATGTTATAATCAAAATTCCCAAGCGAGTTCAGGTGGGTTGTGTTGAACTCCTCGAGCTGGATCCCGCCTTGAGGCACTATAGTCGGGTCTAGCGTGCCCTGACTCTGGTCTTCTGGTTCATGCGGGACTTGACCCGACCCCGCCGAGCTTCCAGCTCAAGGCGATCTAACCTTTCTTGAGTGCTAGTCTTGAACGCTTCGAATTCACCGCGCATAACCTCTTGTGTCGACGCCGGATAAGGGCAGTACGGTTGATAGAACTGCGTCTTCGCACTACCTACGCTATTTCGGGTTGACCTTCTGCATATTTAAACATTACATCATTAATAACAAAAATACAAAAATTATAGCAATAGAAAATGAAAAAGATTTACCTCTAAGTATAAACGGTTGACTCTTTGCGTATAAGACTCTTCACCCGGTGAATAAGTCGTACTCGACGTACCTTCGTACGAAGGTGCCATCAGGGCGTCGATGTGTCTTCTTGACTAAATCAAGAAGAGAGTGATCCCGGGATTGGGGATCCTCTTGTTGTTGTATTTGTTAAAATTCAAATGTACGCGTTAATGTTACTATTAGTAACGAAAATAAATTTATTAGTATGTATTTATTAATGCATGTATTTATTAAACTTACCAAATTATAATTGATTTTCGAGAATGAATTGGGGCCGCCGTAGTGGACGTGCATTGTACTCCCGTCTATAGGAGTCTGACGGCTTGTTGCCGCCTTCTCACTTTTCAATTTGGCTTTGGAAGTATTCCACTCTACCAAAAGGCGGACCCAATCTTTATTGCTGATATAAGTAGGTCGCACTCCCTTTCTGTGCTTCCTACTTATTTCCTCCCCGATTCCCTTCTTTGTCTTTTCCTTCCACTCGAAAAAGACAAGGTCCTCGTGCGAGGGATCCCAATAATAATTTGCCTACAACTCGAAACCACAATTATTAGTATAAAAATTTACACAATAAACGATTAAATATTTTAAAACTGTAACTTACCACGAATGATCCCCACCAGCTTTCAATTTTGTCGGGTTGATTTTTTTTAACGTCGGTCCAATTTTTCCATGGACCCCAGAAATTACCTTGCCACGTCTTTCTAATAAAATTGTTGACCGAGTCCTCGATCCCAATCCTTAATAAAAATTTGTAAAACGTCATAAATACATTTTTTAACACAATGCATAATATGTATATAATTGCAAAAAAATAAGATGATTAAATACCATAGTGCTCCATTTTCCTTTTGAGGATGGAGGCAAGACTACGATCTCCTATAAGGCGAATGGTATACCGCTTGTAAGCGATAACAATACTCAGCAGAAGCACCTAAGGCAGATTGGGGGAGACCCAACTGCGGCCTACTAGAACGAGATTGTGTACCCCTAGACGAAGACATAACTACAAATAGAACCTAACAATCAAATTTTAAAACAAACAAACATAAATTTAAGTACAAAAACATGGCATCACAAACTTTAAAACACTAATCAAGGAAACATATTTTCAAATTAGTGTTTTAAAATTCACATATATTAAGTTAATTAAACAAAGATATTTTAAGTGAAATTCACATATTTTGTCACATATGATTAATGTTTTAAAATTTATACCAAATTCATTACAAAGACAATATTAGAAAGTTTAAGAAAAATAAACAATTATAGAAAGACAAAATCCCTAAGATTTGTAATGGAGAAAATTGTTACAATTGTATAATTTTTAAGTTTAAAATTGTTTATGACCTTATAATTATGAATGACCTTATAATTATTTATGTCCTTATAATATATATATATATATATATTTTATATTTTCCTAATTAAACATTCATAACCTAGATCAAACTACAAGATCTAAACAACAAGATCTAAATCAAATATAATCAACAACATTCATTATATAATGGTAAAACAACATAATCAACAACAAGATCCATGAATTTTTGTTGATTAACATAAACAACAACAAGATACAACAAGATCAAAAACTAAAATCAAACAACAATTATCATAATTCCACAACAATCAAAATTCAAACAACAAAATAAACATATATAAGTTAACCTGAAGAAATAGCCGGAGTTTTGCCTGAAATCGCCTGATATCGCCGGAATTTGCAAAAAACTTACCAAAAAATTGTTTACAGCGGCGAAAATTAGGTCTGCGTGTAGAAGACGAAGTACCCACGAAAAAACCACGAAAATTTTCGTGGGTACTTAAAAAAGCCACGAAAAAGCCACGAAAATTTTCTTGGGTACAAGAAAGCCACGAAAAAACCACAAAAATTTTCGTGGGTGCTTTTTTATACTTAAAAAAAAAACATTACATAATGTTTTTATTTATTAATATAACACATTACATTACTTAATAATTAAACATAGAACTTGTTAAAACTTATAAACTGACGCATTAGAGAATTTAAAATATTAAACATATTAAACATTTTAAACATTTTTGACTACAAACTTATCAGAATCTTTTCTTTCCCTTTTGTTTTTTTTCTGGAGAATATAAAACTTCGTCACACATCCTTTGGATTGCATCAAGATCTAAATTTAAGTTAGGGCTATTTGGTCTTTGGGCAAAATCTTCATCATAGTAATGATCCTTGCAAGCCTTAGAAGAACTTTCACCGTAGCTATCAGTAAAATCGTCACACAATTCCCTTGGGATTGCATCAAGATCTAGATTTAAGTTAGGGCTTTCTGGTCGTTGTGCAAAATCATCATCATAGTATTCAACATATGATTCACTTATAGGACTTCCACCGTAAGTATCTGACTTTAATTGAGATGGTTGTAGCTCTTCAATTTCCTTACAGAAAACATCATCGGTGACCCGGTCAAAGTCATGATCTTCTGGTTTTTTATCATAGATTGGTGACTGAGTTTCATTTTCCCATGAGTAAGTTGGTATCTCTTCATAGAATTCATCAATCTGAGTTTCGGTTTCCCATGAATATTTTGGAAGAGGAAAAAACACGTGTGGGTTTTTTGATTCAGAGTTTTCATCATCTGAGCTTGAAGACATTTTTTTTTTGATATATGTTAAAGATATACACAAACCATCATATGTATTTATAGTTAAATTAAGACATTTTCCAAAAAGTGAGAATACATTTATGAATTAATACAAAATTAATACATTTATGAATCAAATCATGTTGGAGTGTATTGGTTGTCCAACTAGTACTAGCACAAATTAATACAAAATAAGATAATTTAAACTTTGATACAATATTTTAAATAAAAGCATTACAGATAAAACTGTTACATAAAGATGCACAGTTTCTTAATGATGCACACATTATTAATAAAAGCAAACATAAAACTCATGCATATATGCACTTATTGTAGTGGTGCATTAATAACTAAACACGTTTCTTAATGATCCAGCTCAAATTTTAACATGTGTTTGTCACAACAACCGTAATAGTCATTTGGACATTTGAAAATCAGATCTGGTTCTTCGAAATCATCTACAACATCGGTCGATGTGGTTTTTTCAGTACTTTTTTTTCAGCTCGGACTGGACAGCGTGCTTTACGAGGCTTAGGTGGAGCACGTGAAGTAGAACCATGACTCTTGTTCGTTGGGTTACTGAAGTGAATGGTGGGTGAAACATGGTTGTATGTTTCTGGTAAAGACTCTACGAAAGTGTTTATTATTTTATCTTCCTCTAAGCGATTAACATTTTTCTTCGACATGTTTATTTTATATGTTTTGTATTTACTAATTTCCTCAAACAAGTCTATATTTATAGACTTACTATAGATTCTGTGGAGTTCTATGACCCACGAATAAAAACGTGGGTTTTTGTTAGTAGTGCGGTACCCACGAAAAACCCACGAAAATTTTCGTGGGTGGGAGTATACTTTTCGCAGTGGGTTTTCATAGAGATGTCTTTTCATGTGTACCCACGAAAAACCCACGAAAATTTTCGTGGGTAGGTGTTGTCATTTCATATGAATTATCACTTCATATATAGTATCAGATTTGCAAGTGACATATATACCCACGAAAAAGCAATGAAAATTTTCGTGGGTAATAGTACTTTTTGCAGTGGGTTTTGCAGGGAGTTGTCATTTCATATGAATTGTCACTTCATATATAGTATCTGATTTGCAAGTGGCATATATATACCCACGAAAAACCCATTAAAATTTTCGTGGGTAGGTGTTAAATTTTCGTATTATTCATGGTATTATAAATACATTGTCTATATTTTCATAATTTGTAACACATAACACTAGTAATTCCAAATCATTTAAAAATTTGTTATGTATTTCTCAAACCATTCTAGAAGATGGATAGATCTCCGGATTGATCCATCAACAAATACTGTCACCGAAGAATTTTGTATTGGGATTAACGTGTTCATGGAATTTGCTTGTCAGCAACCATCATTTTAGGCAACCGGAAAACTCCTTTGTCCATGTGCCCGATGCAAGAATGTAAAGCATCAAACAGCGAAGGTGGTGACCCGTCATCTTTACACAGTTGGATTCAAAGGAAATTACTATGTTTGGAGTAATCATGGAGAATCTTTCATGGTTACAGGAGAATCCTCTGCTGGAACACAATTTGATGGAAGAGCCAACCGTGAACGTTATCATCATCCTCATGTTGATGTACAAGAAACATTTCATGAAGCATTCGAAGATGTTCATGATATTCCAGAGATGCAAGATCAGCGATATAGTGAAGAAGTCGAAATTCCGGCAGGCGTAGACAAGTCATATGAAGCATTCATGGAAGTTAATCTACCTTTATACGAAGGTTGCAAAACGGAGAATTCTAAATTATGTTTGGCGTCATGTATTCTACGTTGGAAGACGGAGCACAATATATCAGCGGGTGTTGTAGACGACATTGCTAGTACTATTAAAAGGATTCTACCAAGCCCGAATACTGCTCTAGAGTCGTACTACGAAACAAAAAAAATTACAAAGACCCTAGGCTTACCCGTTCATAAAATTGATGTATGCGAGAACAATTGCATGTTATTTTGGCGGGGAGAAGATGCGACGCTCGATCAGTGTCGGTTTTGTCTTAGTGATCGATATCATCCGTGGAATGGTCATGGCAAAAAGATTCCAAAACAGCGAATGTTTTATCTTCCCATTACCGACCGTTTGAAAAGATTAGACCAATGTCAATCAACTGTGGGACATATGCGTTGGCACACCGATCATATTAATGTTGAAGGCGAAATGATCCATCCATCAGACGGGGCCGCGTGGAAACATTTCCAGAGCGTTTATCCGGGGTTTGCTTCTGAACCAAGAAACATCTACCTTGGCTTGTCAACAGATGGTTTTAATCCACTCGACATGAGTGGGCACGCACACTCGATATGGCAAGTGATAGTCACACCATACAATCTACCTCCTGGTATGTGTATGAACCGAGAGTTTTTATTTCTCTCGATTTTGGTTCCCGGTCCAACACACCTGAAAAAAAGTCTAGATGTGTACCTTCAACCTTTAATCGACGAACTTCAACAACTGTGGATGCACGACGCTGATGTGTACGATATATCATCACACAATTCGTTTAAGATGAAAGCGGCGCTTATGTGGACGATTAGTGATTTCCCAGCTTACGGGATGTTATCAGGGTGAATGACTCACGGACGGCTCGCATGTCCATACTGTATGGATGCAACAAATTCGTTTTGGTTAACGAATAGTCGCAAACACTGTTGGTTTGATTGTCACCGTAAGTTTTTGAAGAACGATCACCCGTACAAGCGGAATGGAGTTGCGTTCACTAAGTCTAAGGAAGTCGAAGATGAACCACCTTTATGGCGTAGTGGAAGAGAAATATTGCATGCCATGAACCATATAGAAGGTCTGCAAATGAGTGTCGAGTGTGGTGGCAACGGACTCAACGACCCTTCTAAAACGGTAAATGGTTATGGTCAATATCATAATTGGTACAAAAAATCAATTTTCTGGTCTTTGTCGTATTGGGAGAATCTATTGCTTAGACACAACCTAGATTTTATGCATATTGAGAAAAATTTCTTTGATAATATTATAAAAACTATCTTGAACGTCCCGGGGAAAACAAAAGATAACATAAAATCTAGGCTAGATATGGCGATAATATGCAACCGTAGAGCCTTGGAGCTTACTTCAACCGGAATTGCTCCGGTTCCAATATTTCGCATGTCAAAGGAAGCGAAAAAGAAATTTCTATCTTGGTTGAAGAAAGAAATTCGTATTCCAAACGGATATGCTTCCAACTTTGGTAGATGTGTGAACGAAATTAATGGTACTCTTTTGGGACTCAAAAGTCATGACTGTCATGTCATAATGGAATGACTTCTACCTTTCGCTTTGATGGAACTTTTGCCCAAGTCGGTACATGTAGCGATTTCAGGTATGTATTTTAGATTTTTATCATACAAATATATAAATAAATAATTTTGCCGTATAATTTGTGTTGTTATTTTTATTACACAGAAATCGCTTTGTTTTTCCGAGACATTGCTGCCCCATCATTAAAAGAACAAGATGTTCAAACAATGAAGGAAAATATAGCTGTCAAATTATGCACCTTGGAGAAGATATTTTCACCTTCGTTTTTTGATGTCATGGAGCATCTACCTGTACACCTTCTGGACGAGGCAATCTTAGGTGGACCGGTACAATATAGGTGGATGTATCCATTTGAGCGGTACATGTACCACTTAAAAAAAAGGTTAGGAACAAAGCACAAAGGATGACAGAAATTATGCCGCAGTGGCTCGTTGATTTTGTACAAGGTCCAGCTCGTGCTTACACATCATTGCCATCGTATGCAACAAGAGGGTTCTTATTCCGCACATTTAGTAGGAATGCAAACAAAAAGACTCAAAATTTCGGTGTTTGCGTTAGGGGAACGACTGATACGGAATATTATGGTATAGTGGACGACATCAGATTGCTTGAGTACGATGGCGGTGGCGGATTGATTGTGGTTATCTTCAAATGTTTTTGGTATGACATCACTAATGGAAGTGGAATGCGTATTAGTCGTTCGGGACTAGTGGATGTTGCTACAGACAAACAGTATCGACAATATGATCCGTTTATTACTCCTGAACAGTGTGACCAATCTTGTTACGTATCATATCCAAAGGTTAGTAGGAGGCAAGGGACAGAATGGTTAGCCTGTACGAAAGTGGTACCCAGAGGTGTAAGAAATGCTACTCAAATTTTACAACAAGCCTTTCAAGAGGATTCTAGGAATACTACTGTTGCACCTTCAGGGCTCCTAAGGGTCGAAACACTCAATGTCGAAGACAGGGACAATTATGATGATTTACCCGATCAACATACAAACGACATGTACACATCCGATAATGAGCTAACTGAAAACGAATGTTCAGAAGTTGATTCATCTTCCGATGATGAATAAAAATTGTGTATCAATGTGATCCTGAAATTTGTAATATTTGTGGGATATTATTTGTTTTTTTCTAATGAGTTGAAACAGCTACCTCTATTTAAAACACTCGTGATTGTTTAAATGAGTTGAATAATTTGACGCAATGCATTAAATCACCATCTCGTGGCCGACATTGCGTTTGGCATTTAATGTCGACATGTCAAATCACCGTCTGCTGGCTAAAATTGCGTTTGGCATTTAATGTCGACATCTCAAATCACCATATGGTGGCCGACATAGCCCACAAATTATATATAATTTCGAATAAATTGTTTTTTTCTTATATCCACATATTAGTCGACACGTGAACCCTAAAAATACATCGGTTCTGTCTATATAAATCGAGGTAATTTAACAGAAAAACATAACACAAAAACATATTTCGTCATGGCAAATCGTGTTCCTTCTAGCCCTCCATACGATAACTTATATGTTATTGATGTTGAACCAATAATTTCAGTTCTACCATCACAACGAGCTGAAATCCAAACGGGGCTTATATCGGGACCTGCCCAGCCCATACAGCGCGGACTGTTTCGCAAGAGGGTTCACGATGGGAAGGTGTTGCGAGGTGAAAGTTCTCAAGCACGCCCAACACAAGATTTTAGTAGTCCTCGGTGGACTTCTACTATCGATTACATGTTGCGCGAAGGTATACACGAAAATGAATTTTTTATCATTATACTAATAATTGTAGATGACTAACTATATCATTCATAATATATATAGGTACTCATAACAATAGGACCACACCATTTTGGACCCAAATTGCAGAAATACAATGCCCTCGTTCGCAGTTTGTCAAAGTGAAAAAGGTTTCCTTTGTCTACCAATATTATTTCATTTAAGATATATATACGATGTTTCTTATAAGTAATCATTTTGTTCAGGTTGTCGCTATGCTTTCCAATTCGTCCCCCAACGGCCAAGGAGACCTTATAGTTACCTTAAAAGATCCGTCTGGAATAATCGAGGGAACCATGCACCATAACATCTTCAACAATGACGAATATAGAGTCAACACTGGTGTAGGTGCAGTTGTCATTCTAAAGAATGTATCTGTAACCCGTTTTAACATGAATTCTAAGTACCTCAATATCACTGAGCGAAACGTTGTCAAGGTAGGTTCTCCTTAAGGTTGTTAGTATATATATAATTATAAGTACCAACTAAAATATTTTTTGAAACAGATAATTGGGGCTAGTTCGATGATCGCTGGGTACAAACCAACTGTAACATCTACACCAGATAAAGCAGATGAAGGAACAACTAGTTACGAGTACGAAATAGTTCCTGAATCAGACGATGAATAAACATTCAATTCGATTCGTCAATGCTTACAACTAATGATCGCGTTCAACACCGAACTCTTTATGTCGCTTTAATATTTACTATTTTCCTTCCATCTTTTGTACGCGTTTAAAATAAAGTTGTTATGTAATGTGATATTTTATTATATGAGTAATGAATAATAACGTTTAACAAATAACGCATTATAATATGTTTATAAATGTAACAAACCTAAAAAATAGTGAACAAACTCATGAAAATAGTGAATAAACTCATGAAAATAGTGAACAAAAACATATTAATATTGGGTTTTTAGGTGTTTACAGTGGAAATTAGTGGTTACAGTGTTTTTCATGCTACCCAAGAAAATTTTCGTGGGTAATTCGTGGGTTTTACGCTACCCACGAAAATTTTCGTGGGTAATTCGTGGGTTTAGCGCTACCCACGAAAATTTGCGTGGGTAGTCGTGGGTAGCACGATACCCACGAAAATTTTCGTGGCTATTTCGTGGCTAATTCGTGGGTAGCACGAAAAAGCCACGAAAAGGCCACAAAATTTTTCGTGGGTAGTCTATTACTGTTCATCGTGGCTTTTCGTGGCATTTCGTGGCTTTTACCCCATACCCACGAAAATTTTCGTGGCTTTTTCGTGGGTAGGGGCATTTTTTTTACTAGTGATCTGCTCATCATTGCCTGGATGAATCTTCGCAGTTCAATAATTGGCTCTCTTCTAGTTGTTTTAAGCGCCTTATTCAACTGCTCGGCTATATTGCTAGTCATAATGTTGTATCGCTCTCCCGCAAAATAACCCATGTCCAATGGGCAATACCCATTTTCGCTAAATAATCTGCACATCGAACACTTATTGCCCGTATCTTTGCATACTCGGCTCTAAATGTACCAACTTTATAGGCAAAGCCAGCTGTTATAACCAACCGACCCAAACCTTTGTGCTGGAACGTCGAGCTTACATTATGTGCCACGTGGACAAGACAAGCTCCGTGATGCGCCTTTGGAAACACCTTCTTCTTTGCCGCATAAATAGCACCATGTCGGTCCGATATTATAGTAAGTTGTGAGTTGTCTGCAATAATAACTTCAAGGTTCTCAAAGAACCATGTCCATGCCAATACATTCTCACTATCCACAACTGCAAATGCAAGTGGGTAGACTTGGAAGTTTGCATCTTGAACACTCGCGGTTAATAGAACACCTTTGTACTTCCCTGTTAGATGAGTCCCATCAACCACCAGTACACGCCTAACCACTCTGAAACCCACAATAGAGGCACCGAAGGCGAGGAATGTGTACAGGAATCTACACACCCCATCCTCATCCGTCCGAGTTTCTAGATGTGTGACAGTACCCAGGTTGGCTAATTTGAGCATGTGTAGATAAATAGGCAACTTTGTGTACGACTCTTGTTCAGTCCCGCGGACCTCGAATATAGCCTTCTCTCTTGCTCTATCGCATTTCATATAAGAAGAGGTCAACCGTAACTCCTCGAGAACTAGTTGTTGCAGGTCCATAGGCTTTGGACCACCCAATCATGCTCCATATTTCGATTTGAATACATGTCCAATAACCCGTGAAGTCGATTTCATTTTGTATTCATCCCTTGTCTCTAAAGGACAAGAATAAGTTAGGTTTGCTTTACAAATCTCATAATATCCGCATCCGCTAACTTCTTTTGCCATCACACGCCAATCGCATTTTGTATATGCACAAGTGACAACAAAATAATCTCTTTTTGTTGTAGTTTGCTTGAAATAAAATTGTTGTTTGATATCTTGTATATTTTGCATGTTTTTACTATGATTTGTGCATTAGAATTAACACATTTAGCGCGCATTTAGTGTCATATAGGTTGCATTTGTGTTTGTTCATGCAATTTCAGGTCCAGGAGTGCCAAAGTGACAAAAAGGCGAGGAAAAGGAGTTTAAAGTGGCAAAAAACGACCATATCGGTGACTTGTACTGATTAGTTGTGGTCGAGACGCGAAGAAAAGGCGAAAAAGAGGCGAAGAAGCCAATATCGATCAGTTGTATCGACCAGAATATGGTCGATATTGGGCAAAAACTCATATCGATTTGCTGTATCGACCAGAAAATGGTCGATATCGACCAGAAAATGGTCGATATCGACCAAGTGTATCGACCGGAATCTGGTCGATATCGAGCGCGGAAAACAAAAGAAAGAAAAAAGCCCAAGACGTTTTTCTGAAGGCCCAAGACGTTTTTTATTGAATTTTTAGGTTTAGAGAGTTTCTTTTTTTCAGACTACTTTTTGTTTTTCATCAGTTTTTGTTCTTGGGAGTTGTTTTTGGTGATTTTGGATTGGATTTGGCTTGTTCTTGCTTTGTGTTTTGGAAGCATAAGGATTCTTGTAAACTAGGTGTAGTTTCTCATAAGAATTAATACATTGGTTGCTACTGATTCGGATTGACACCTTAAATACTACATTAAGGCATTCGAAATAACGAGTAAAAATATCGTTTATCAAATTGGCGTCGTTGCCGATTCAGGAACTCGACTAATTATTAAAACTTTGAAATCACATGGGATTAAGTCTTACTTCTTGTTACTAATCATTTCTCTTTTGTGTGGTTTCTCGTTCTCTCAGGTGTATGCAAAGAAGAAGCCACAGACAAAGTGACAACTTACTTTTCTTTGAAACATATTTTAGATGGTCAGAACCGGAGCATCATGGAGTTCAATACCTTCAAGAAGGAGATTCACGCCAAGGTAGACAACTCCTACAATGATCTCAACGCACAATTTGAATCAGTGAGCTCGCACTTGAAAGCTCTGGACAACCAAGTCGGTCAATTCACTTCCTAATCTAAGCGACCAATGGGTCAACTTCCAGGGAAACCAGAAGCTAATCCGAAAGAGTATGTCAACGCTCTACATCTCCGTAGTGGTTGACAATTACCTTCTGGGGATCGCATCGAGGACAATGCGAATCAGGACGAGGGGGTGGACCACTCGACAGAGACAGAAAACGCGGTTACTCGCGAGGGAAACCCCGAAACTGAGGCAAGGGAAAAATTCGGTGAAGAGAAAGAAGCAAATGGTCAATATCGACATGTGGTATCGACCACAACTGGTCGATATCGACCAGTGATATCGACCGAAAATCTTGTCGATATCCAGGGTGAAAAATCGGAAAGTCAAGATCGACCTGTGGTATCGACCACCAATATCGACCAAAAATCTGGTCGATATTGAGGAGAAAGTCGACAAAAAGAAAAAAACCTGTCTACGCGACATCTCCTTACGCGCCTAAGCTTCCGTTTCCGGGTCGATCTAAGAAGCAGCTTTTAGAGAAGTACAAAGCGCAATTCGAAAAGCAAATGAAAGAAGTTCAAATTGCTATGCCACTCATCGACGCTTTCTGATACGTCCTTAGTTTTAGACCGATACTCCGTGATAAGGCGAGTACTACGATGAAGTGAAACCGTGGTGGATTCGAAGGGAAAACGGCGGATAACTCCGGGATAGGAGGTGGAGATGGAGATGTGGAAGCGATGGATGGAAAGGGGACGTCTCAAGGAGGCTATGGAGCAACCGCCCGATGGATAGAAGAGACGCTTGGAAGCAAGTATGCTTGTAAGCGGCTCAAGTTCACAAAGGAACCGAGAGGAGTCGACTATAAGAAGTTTTAGGTAAAAGTTGACTCCGAAGAAGAAGGTGCGGCGCAACCCTTATATAGAGGAGGCACAAGTCGCAACTCTCTTTTAGGGTTGTGCGTTTAACAAAAAGGAAATCCGAGAAAAGGAAATCCGCACAAAAATGGAAAAACGCAAAGAGAAAAGGAAATCGCCAAAACAACACGGCGTTCCTTAAAGAAAAGATAGAACAACGAGTAGTGTGAAAATGCCTCGTCTCTTACATTCTTCAAGCCATGATTACTAATGGACGACGTGGTGTTCTTCTTGACCTCATTAAAACCCGGTGGGAAAAAGAGTATCAAGCGAGACACCTAGTCCGCTTAGCTTTCATAGCTTGGTCTTCTTACGTGGTGGCGGTGAATATGTTGAAGTAGCTCCTAGGTGATACTTCCTTGTCCATGGTACTTGATAAAGCTATCTTGGCTAACTCCTCAGCTTTGGACCGTGTGATCACGCCTTCCCGTCCTTCGGTGATTGGTGCACGTGCGCCTTGTTGATCGGCATCGGTATCGAGTGGTCGATGTTGGTCGATGTCGAGTGGTCGATGTTGATCGGCATCGGTATCGAGTGGTCGATGTTGGTCGATGTTGAGTGGTCGATGTTGATCGGCATCGGTATCGAGTGGTCGATGTTGGTCGATGTTGAGTGGTCGATGTTGATCGGCATCGGTATCCGATTCCATGCTCATATCATCCCCTCCTTCTTGAAAAGGATTTGTCCTCAAATCTGCATCATAAATAAAGGGAGACAAATCAGAAACATTGAAGGAATCCGATATCGCGTACTTACCTTGGAGGTCGATCTTGTAGGCGTTGTCGTTGATCCGCCGGACCACCTTGAAAGGTCCGTCTACTCGGGGCATGAGTTTGGACTTCCTCTCGGCTGGGAACCGTTCTTTCCTCGATGGATCCACACCAAGTCGCCTTCTTGAAACACCATTTTCCTCCGCCCTTGTTGGCATGCTTGGCGTATTGCTCGGTTCTCCTCTCAATGTTCTCCTTGGCCTTCTCATGCATTTTCCTAACCTGTTCAGCTTTTTTCTTGCCATCAACACTAGACATTTCACTCAAAGGTAAGGCGATTAGATCTAAGGGAGACATGGGATTAAATCCGTATACTAGTTCAAAAGGAGAGTAGAGAGTCGAAGAATGCTTAGCGTGGTTATAGGCGAACTCAACATGGGGTAGACACTCTTCCCATGACTTAATGTTGCTCTTCACCAGGGTTCTCAAGAGCGTGGATAACGACCTGTTCACCACCTCGGTTTGACCGTCCGTTTGCGGATGACATGTGGTGGAAAAGGACAGTTTGGTTCCTAGCTTGGCCCATAACGTACGCCAAAAATGGCTCAGGAACGTGGTGTCACGGTCGGAGACAATGACTTGAGGCATGCCGTGTAGCCTTACCACTTCCCGGAAAAACAGATTAGCTACACCCACGGCGTCATCCGTCTTGTGGCATGCAATGAAATGGGCCATTTTGCTGAACCTGTCTACAACCACAAAGATGGAGTCTCTACCATTTCGGTTCGAGGTAAGCCAACTACAAAGTCCATAGATATATGAGTCCAAGGGTGAGAAGGAATGGGTAACGGGGTATACAAACCGTGCGGCTGAACCTTACTCTTGGCTTGCTTACAAGTGACACACCTAAGACATATTCTTTCCACATCTCTTCTCATACGCGGCCAATAGAAGTGGGCTTGAAGACTTGCCAAGGTCTTGGCCACTCCGAAGTGTCCGGCTAGTCCCCCACCGTGGGCTTCTCGGACAAGTAGTTCCCTAACCGAGCCGGTAGGTATGCACAGCCGATGGTTGAAGAACAGGTAGCCGTCCCGTCTATAGTAATTCTCACAGCAAACTTAGCACACTTCAAGTAATAAGGACTAAACTCGAATCGATTCATACAACGTTTTAAGCACTTCAAATCCTATGAGCCTAGATGTCAATTTCGAGATTAGAGTGTACCTCCGAGACAATGCGTCGGCTACGACATTGTCTTTACCTTTCTTATACTTGATAACATAGGGAAACGTCTCGATGAACTCAATCCAGCGGCCATGCCTCTTGTTCGGCCTTCTGTTGTCCCTTCAAATGCTTGAGCGACTCATGGTCCGTGTGGATTACAAACTCCTTCGGCCAAAGATAATGCTGCCAGGTTTGCAAAGCCCTCACCAATGCATATAACTCCTTGTCATAGGTAGGATAGTTCAGCGTCGCTCCCCCTAATTTCTCACCGAAGTAGGCAATTGGCTTCTTATCCCGCATAAGAACCGCACCAATACCTACACCGAAGCATCACACTCAATCTCGAATGTTTTAAGAAAATCAGGAAGCATAAGTAAAGGGGAATTGATAAGCTTCTCTTTAAGGCTTTGGAAAGCCTGGTCCCGGGCGTCCTCCCACTTGAAACCGACGTCTTTCTTGATGACTTCCGTAAGTGGTGCCGCAAGAGTGCTGAAATCCTTGACAAAGCGCCTATAGAAACCGGCTAGACCATGGAAACTTCGGACTTCTCCTACCGTGGTAGGTCTCGGCCAATCCCTAATAGCCTTTATCTTCTCATCATCAACCGTACTCCTTCGCACTCACAACAAAGCGTAAGAAAACAACCTCGCTTAGTACAAAAAGTGCATTTATCAATGTTGGCGAATAAGTTCTCCCTCCGTAGGACTTCAAGGACGGCTCGTATGTGGCTAATGTGCTCGGCCAAGTTCTTGCTAAAGATGAGGATATCGTCGAAGTACACCACCACGAACACACCTATAAAAGATCTCAACACATGGTTCATTAGTCTCATGAAAGTACTAGGTGCGTTAGTGAGACCAAACGGCATTACAAGCCACTCATACAAGCCTTGCTTAGTTTTGAAGGCTGTTTTCCATTCGTCACCCTCCTTCATCCTAATCGATGATAACCACTCTTAAGATCTATCTTAGAGAAAAGGTTAGAACCACACAATTCATCAAGCATATCATCAAGTCTAGGAATAGGGTGGCGATACTTCACCGTGATGTTATTGATGGCTCGGCAATCAACACACATGCGCCATGATCCATCCTTCTTGGGCACAAGCAACACCGGTACAGCACATGGACTCATGCTCTCTCCGATGTGCCCCTTCCGCATTAGCTCCTCCACCCGTTTCTGAAGCTCCTTGGTCTCCACCGGATTGGTTCGGTAGGCGGGTCGATTGGGGAGTGCGGAACCTGGCACAAAGTCAATCTGGTGCTCAATGCCGCGTATAGGAGGCAAGCCTGGTGGAGTTTCCTGGGGAAAAACGTCACTATAATCCTGCAATAGCTTAGCCATTTCACTAGGAAGCTCCCGTGAGGGGTTAGTACTAACAAGGCTTTCCTTGTACACAAACAATAACATAGAGCAATTGGAATTCATAAGTTCGGACACTTCTCTTTGGTTAATGTAGAGGTTGGCGTGTGGGCCAGGTGTCTTCTCCTTTTCTTCCTTGAGTTTGAGATAGAGCTGGTCTTGGTACACTTCACTTGGAGTAAGAGGTACCAGAGTGATCTTGCGGCCATTGAACTCAAACGTGTGTTTGTTTGTGTACTCGTCATGGAGTACTTTCCGGTCAGATTGCCACGGTCGGCCAAGCAGCACATGGCTGGATCCCATGGGTATGACATCACACAGGACCTCATCTTCATATTTTCCTATGGACAGAGTGAAACGGACCTGTTGTGTGACGGTGAGAGCACCACTATCGTTGAGCCACTGCAGCTTGTATGGCCGGGGATGGGTGATGGGTTCTAGGCTTAGCTCGGACCATTAGCTCACCGGCGGCATTGGTGCAGCTACCCCCATCTATGATCAGGCTGCATACCTTTCCTTTGACCAGGCAGCGTGTGTGGAAGAGGTGGTTTCTCTCGCACTAACTCCTCCGGCTGGTTCGGACACTCAACGCCCTCCCCGACTACCAAGCATCTCTCCCACAACTGCGGCTTCCTCCTCCTCCTCTCCATCTTCCGGATCCGACTCGAATCCGTGGAACTACCTCTCCATTTTCCAGAATCATGAAGACTTTCTTGTTGGGACAATCTCTCGAGTAGTGTCCCATCCCTTGGCATCTAAAACACCTAACATTGCTGGAGGAGGTGTTGGTTCGGCCTTTGGGATCAAACTTGACCTCTTCTTTCGTCGTGGAAGAAGGCTTGGCATCCTTGGAGAAAGGTGGCCGAGAAGGTAGGAATTCCTTGGGTTTATTGGTCGTGGAGGAGAAGCTCGGCTTGGCGTACCTTCTTTTGTTCTGACTCTCCACTAGTTCTGCCTTTTGCACGAGTTCCTCAAGATCCATATAAGTCCGGAGCTCCACCTTGTCCTGGATGTCCCGCCGAGTCCACCAATGAACCGTGCCATGGTTACTTCATCATCTTCCTCTAGTCCGGCTCGGATGAGAAGGGTTTCCATCTCTTGGAAGTAGTCTCGGATCGTGGTGGACCCTTGGGTGAGCTTCCTCGGCTTGTTGAGAACTTCCCGGTGGTAATGGCTCGGCACAAACCTTTTTCTCAAGTGGGTGGTGAGTTGGTGCCAAGTGGTGATGGGTAGCTCATTATGACGATTCCGTGTGGTGCAAAGCTGATCCCACCACAAAAGTGCGTACTCACTAAATTCTGAAACGGCTATCTTTACCTTGTTTGAGGCATACGTATCATGGCACAGGAAGCTGGACTCCATCTTCCTTTCCCAGTCAAGATAGGCTTCCGGATCATTCTTGCCGAGGAATGGTGGGAACTTGGCCTTGATATGCTTTAGCTGCCGGCTCTCCGAGTCTCTCGGGTCGTCCCTGTCTCGTCTCTCACGTCTCCGGCTTCGCCTACTACGGTCTGAGACGTTGACGCCGTAATACTCGTCGCTAGAGCCGATGTAGACGCGTTGCCCGGCTATGGTCTGTGTAGGTCGGCGTGGAGCAGCGTGTGGCCTACGCCCGGGTGCTCGTCCTCTCGGCTCGCTCAGCTCGGCATGCACCCGTTGTCGTGGTTCCCTCTCGCTCGTTTGCGTTGGTTGAACGGAGGTTGCGGACCGCTTGGAACCTAGATGTACCGGCAACGCCCTTACCTTTGCAAATCCGCATGGCATCGGATGGAGTTGGAGTTGACCCACCCTCGCAGTCCGAGGTTCCCTTTGCGGTTTCCTTGGTTTGCTTCTCACGTTCTAGAGTAAGTTGTTGGGCAATCTGTTGAGGAAGCAATTGGGCCATTGCTTCAGCCACCAGCGTTGCTATGAGTTTTTTGAGGTCGTCAATCGCTTCGGGTGATAGGGACATGGTACCTGTTGCACGGAAACGCAGCTCGCAGTAAGTAGTTCACAGACTTGGATAAGCAAATAACTTCACACCACAAGAAAGGACACGCGTGACAAGCAAGGAGAGCAAAAACGAAACCAGAGTAGACGTTTTGAAAAAAAGGAAAAACAAGTTGTGCGCGTTTAGCAAAAAGGAAATTCTAACAACACGTTTTCAAAATATGCAATTAGGTTTTGAAGATCTAAACCCTATTCGCCGCCGCACACTAATCAATCAACAAGAACACGAAACTAACACAACTTCAATACTAACAACAAACAGATGCAACACACGATAAGTTCTAGTAAACAGATTCGAAGTTGTAATAGTTTAAAGGGAAAAGAAGCGACTCAGCCTTTGGTACAGAGTTTGGCTCTGATACCACATGATACGTCCTTAGTTTTAGACCGATACTCCGTGATAAGGCGAGTACTACGATGAAGTGAAACCGTGGTGGATTCGAAGGGAAAACGGCGGATAACTCCGGGATAGGAGGTGGAGATGGAGATGTGGAAGCGATGGATGGAAAGGGGACGTCTCAAGGAGGCTATGGAGCAACCGCCCTGATGGATAGAAGAGACGCTTGGAAGCAAGTATGCTTGTAAGCGGCTCAAGTTCACAAAGGAACCGAGAGGAGTCGACTCTAAGAAGTTTTAGGTAAAAGTTGACTCCAGAAGAAGAAGGTGCGGCGCAACCCTTATATAGAGGAGGCACAAGTCGCAACTCTCTTTTAGGGTTGTGCGTTTAACAAAAAGGAAATCCGAGAAAAGGAAATCCGCACAAAAATGGAAAAACGCAAAGAGAAAAGGAAATCGCCAAAACAACACGGCGTTCCTTAAAGAAAAGATAGAACAACGAGTAGTGTGAAAATGCCTCGTCTCTTACATTCTTCAAGCCATGATTACTAATGGACGACGTGGTGTTCTTCTTGACCTCATTAAAACCCGGTGGGAAAAGAGTATCAAGCGAGACACCTAGTCCGCTTAGCTTTCATAGCTTGGTCTTCTTACGTGGTGGCGGTGAATATGTTGAAGTAGCTCCTAGGTGATACTTCCTTGTCCATGGTACTTGATAAAGCTATCTTGGCTAACTCCTCAGCTTTGGACCGTGTGATCACGCCTTCCCGTCCTTCGGTGATTGGTGCACGTGCGCCTTGTTGATCGGCATCGGTATCGAGTGGTCGATGTTGGTCGATGTCGAGTGGTCGATGTTGATCGGCATCGGTATCGAGTGGTCGATGTTGGTCGATGTTGAGTGGTCGATGTTGATCGGCATCGGTATCGAGTGGTCGATGTTGGTCGATGTTGAGTGGTCGATGTTGATCGGCATCGGTATCCGATTCCATGCTCATATCACTTTCAAACTTGTTCCTCACTATAGCAAGGTCCTAAAAGATACCATCAAGAACAAGTTTCAAGACTTTGACGATACGGTGGTTCTTTCGCACGAGTGTAGCGCGATCATCTAGAGAAACTCCCCTAAGAAGCTAAGTGATCCGGGGAGTTTTACAATACCATGTACCATTGGTCATTTGGTCTTCGAAGGGTGTTTGTGCGATTTGGGAGCTAGTGCTAGTCTAATGCCATTGTCTATTGCTCAAAGACTTGGATTCTCATCCTTCAAGCCAACAAGAATCTCCCTAGTGCTTGCGGATAGGTCCGTAAGGATACCCGCGGGAGTGTTAGAAGACATCCCGGTTAAGCTTGGAAACGCGTTCATTCCTACGGATTTGATTGTCTTGGCGATGGATGAAGAACCTAAGGATCCGCTTATCCTGGGTAGACCCTTCTTAGCCACCGTCGGAGCCATCATCGATGTAAAGAAAGGAAAAATCGATTTGCAACTTGGAGAGGACCTCGTCCAAAGGTACGATATCAACGCTGCAATCAAGAAGCCGACTATCGAAGGGAAAATCTTTTACATCGACTTGATGGATGACCTCGCCGACGAGTTCTTGGAGGAGCTAGCAGCTGAAGATGAGCTCCAACTTGCCCTGACAACACGAGAAGAATAAGGGGGCAAAACCGCTAGAAGCGACGTTATGGCAATGCAAAGGAGAATCGACTCCCACCCCATTGACAAGGAGGCCGATTTTCTAGACCTACCCGAGGTGTTTCCGTGCGACGCAAAAGCGATAGTGACGGGGAACAACGCTAGCAATGGTAAGTCTAGCGACGATAATGACGATTGGAGCGAGCTCAAAGCGCCAAAGGTAGAACTCAAACCTCTTCCTAAAGGGCTAAGGTACGTTTTCTTGGAGCTTAACTCCACCTATCCGATAATTATCAATGCCTCACTTAGCGATGAAGAAGTTAAAACCTTGACTCATGAGCTTAAAAAATTTAGAAAGGCCATAGGTTATTCTCTAGATGATATCAAAGGGATATCACCCTCATTGTGTATGCATCGTATACATCTAGAGAACGAATCTATGTCCTCAATAGAACAACAACGTAGGCTGAACCCTAACTTGAAAGAAGTGGCCAAGAAAGAGATAATCAAGCTATTGGATGCGGGAATCATCTTCCCTATATCCGATAGCAATTGGATCTCTCCCGTTCATGTAGTGCCGAAAAAGGGTGGGATTACCGTGGTTAAAAACGACAAAAACGAATTAATCCCAAGGAGAACAATCACGGGTCATAGAGTTTGCATCGATTACCGAAAGTTAAACGCTGCGACTCGAAAAGACCACTTCCCCCTACCCTTCATTGACCAAATGCTTGAAAGATTAGCAAACCATCCATATTATTGTTTCCTAAATGGGTATTCCGGATTTTTCCAAATACCCATCCACCCCCAGGACCAAGAGAAAACAACTTTCACATGTCCCTATGATACATTTGCTTATCGTAGAATGCCTTTTGGGTTGTGTAATGCACCCGCGACATTCCAACGATGCATGATGTCCATATTCTCTGATTTAATCGAAAATATTGTTGAGGTTTTTATGGATGATTTCTCTGTGTATGGTTCTTCGTTTGCCTCGTGTTTGTCTAATCTTTGCATGGTACTTAAAAGGTGCGAGGAATGCCATTTGGTTCTGTATTGGGAAAAATGTCACTTCATGGTTAGAGATGGTATAGTTTTGGGTCATCGAATATCCGAAAAGGGTATTGAGGTTGATAGAGCGAAGATCGATGTAATGGCTAACCTTAGAGCTCCGAATTCGGTAAGGGTATAAGAATCTTTCTCGGTCACGCGGGTTTCTATAGGAGGTTCATCAAGGACTTCTCAAAGATAGTTAGACCGCTCACGAGATTGCTATGCAAAGACATCGCTTTTCAGTTTGATAAAGAGTGTCTCGAAGCCTTCCACAAGATCAAGCAAGAGCTGATAAGTGCTCCTATTGTGCAACCACCGGATTGGGATCTTCCCTTTGAGATCATGTGTGACGCTAGTGACTATGTCGTTGGCGCGGTATTAGGCCAAATGAAGGATAAGAAGCTCCATGTCATTTACTACGCTAGTAAGACAATGGACGAAGCTCAAACCAAGTACGCTACCACGGAGCAAGAGCTTCTCGCCATCGTGTTCGCTTTCGTTGGGTTCAACGGTAATAGTCTACACCGATCACGCAGCGTTGAGACACTTGCTAGCAAAGAAGGATGCGAAACCTAGATTTTTAAGGTGGATCTGGTTACTCCAAGAGTTCGATTTGGAGATCAAAGACAAGAAAGGCATCGAGAATGGAGTCGCGGATCACTTGTCACGATTGCGCGTAGGCGACCTCCTTCCCATTGATGATTCATTCCCCGAGGAGCAACTAATGACAATAATGTTAAAGAAATCTCGGGGAGAGCAAGAGCATGAGATTGAAGAGCTTTTTGCCATCGAGAAAGAACCTTGGTACGCGGACATTGTGAATTACTTGGTCACGGGACAAGAACCGCACCATTTGGAGGGGTATCAAAAGAAGAAGTTCTTTCACGACTTGAAACGGTTCTATTGGGACGAACCTTATCTCTACACCTTGAGCAAAGATGGTTTATACCGAAGATGTGTAGCGGATGAAGAGATAAATGGCATACTTACGCATTGCCACGGTTCAGCTTGCGGAGGACACTTCGCAAGTTTCAAGACGGTCTCTAAGGTACTACAAGCTGGGTTTTGGTGGCCTACGATGTTCAAGGATGCCCACGAGTTCGTTCAAAGGTGTGATCCTTGTCAAAGGAAAGGGAACTTAAGCAAGCGAAACGAGATGCCACAAAACCCGATCATGGAAGTTGAGATTTTCGACGTGTGGGTAATTGACTTCATGGGTCCTTTTCCATCTTCATACGGAAAGAAGTATATCCTTGTGGCGGTTGATTATGTTTCCAAGTGGGTTGAGGTTGTAGCGTGTGTAACGAACGACTTAAAAGTGGTTGTTAATCTTTTCAAGACGATCATCTTCCCAAGGTTCGGAGTTCCTAAGGTTGTGATTAGTGACGGTGGATCCCATTTCATCAACAAGGTTTTCGAGAGTCTTCTTAAGAAGTACGGTGTTAAGCACAAGGTGGCAACGCCTTATCATCCCCAAACAAGTGGCCAAGTTGAGGTTTCCAACCGACAAATCAAAGCCATCCTCGAGAAAACGGTTGGAGTGACGCGGAAAGATTGGTCCGTCAAGCTCGACGACGCTCTTTGGCCATATAGAACCGCGTTTAAGACGCCTTTGGGGACAACACCTTTTAACTTGCTGTATGGGAAAGCATGCCACCTACCGGTGGAGATCGAGTACAAAGTCAGCTGGGCAATCAAGCTTCTCAACTTCGATCTTAAGAACGCGAAAGAGAAGAGGGAGTTTCAACTCGAGGAATTGGACGAGATAAGGCAACAAGCCAATGAGAGTTCAAAGATCTACAAAGAAAGAACCAAAGCCTTCCACGACAAAAAGATCATCAAGAAAGAGTTCAAGGTGGATGACTTGGTTTTGCTTTTCAACTCGAGGTTGAAGATTTTCCCGGGTAAGCTCAAATCCCGTTGGTCCGGTCCATTCAAAGTCAAAGAGGTAAGACCACTCGGAGTGGTGGTCCTCTGGAACAAGCACGGGGGGGGGGGGAGTTTGTGGTGAACGGTCAAAGACTCAAGCCGTACTTCGCGAACGAAGCTGTCACCGAGGGAGACTCATTGTCTCTTTCAAAACCCAACGTCGCTTAAAACAACAGGTAAAGTCAAGCTTTGTGACTATAAACAAGCTCACTTGGGAGGAAGTTCCATTTCTATCCTTGTATATACATGCTTTATTTTCGTTTTTCAACTTTTATTCTTTTAGTTTTCTTTTGTCTTAGTGGTTTTCAGGAAAAACAGAGCGGAAATTGGCGAATTCAGGCAGTATCGGACAGTCGTATCAACCATAAACAGGTCGATATTGGACCAAAACTCGTATCGACTTGAACTGGTCGATATCGAATCAGACGCAAAGGCCAAATCCATATCGACGTATCATATCGACCATATATGGTCGATATCAGAGCAGACATCGCGTATCGAGGAGTAATATCGGTTTGATCAAACCGATACAGGTAATGAATATCGACCGGATTAAGTCGATATCAATTGGTCGATATCGACATGTTGTATCGGCCAAAATCTAGTCGATATCGGGTAAAATTTCGCGACAGAAAAAAGAAAAACCAGGGTTTCTCTTTCCCTTAACACTTTTTTAATTCAGCCGTTTTCTCTCTCCCCCTTGTGCGAAAATTTTCGCGATTTTTGAGATTTTATAAATTCGATTTCTCCTTCGTTTCTCAACGAAATTGCTTGATTTTTGGCTTAATCTCTTAGTTTTCTTCTCCTCTTTCAGGCTATACCAATTTCATCTTCGATCTACAAGCTTTCAAATCCTCCAAAATTCTCCTTACAGCTTCAATGGGTCCAAAGACAAATTTGAAGCCAAAGGCAAGTTCCAAGGACAAGGAAAAGGGAATTGCTATTCCGGAAGAGCCTCGAGTCAAGAGAATTAATCGAGGAGGAGGACCGGTGATAAGAGACCGCGTTGATGAACCTCCAAGAGCTTCGCAAAGCCGAGCGCGGCGAGATTCGGAAAGCCACGTCGCTCACGCGAAGGAATTAGAGGAAGGAGAAGAGTTCACAACGGATAATGAGGAAGAAGAAGAGGCTACACGGCCTTGCGGTTTCGCCTTTCCACCAAGGCCCGAGGATGAGCTTTTTGTGAGAGACTCTAAGGTAGAACCAACCGCGAAAGAGCTCTTTTACGCGTTTATGGAGATGGAATTTTGCCCCTCCGCCTTTCCAGATCCGGTGACATTGAGGAAATTGGGTATCTACGACGAAGTCAAGGAGATCATGGATCAGGATCACATGGGCATATCAAGCACCCTTAGTATGAGCTTTGCAGCCTTTCAAGAAGAGACTTTCCAATTCCTCGCCACCTTTAGGATTAGGTACCACCGAGAGGGTATGACGAACTATGAAGAAGATCACTAGGGTTTCATCGAGTTCTCGGGAAACAACGAGACTACTTACCGCGTTCCATTCTCAAGACTGGAGTAACTATACGGTTTCTCGAGCGAGGGTCCTAGTACCTTCGAAACCGCGGTGGGGGAGAGTGTATATCTTTGGGAGATGATTGTCGATGGAGATTTCATACCGGATAAGGCCAAAGCAAGAAAGATTCGACATCCGGCTACACGGTATGTGCGCCAACTTCTTTCACATGCATTCTTTCCTAGGCACGAGACGGGTTGCGTCCATGCAGGTGAGATGGCATTCTTGCAACAAGGACTCGCTCCCATTATACGGAGAGATAGCGGTACAGACGATCTTTTCCTGAGATGGGAGGAACAAAGGCCAAGTATTTTGAAGATCTTCCTCAAGGGTCTACTAAGCTTGCAGCATTGGGCGTGGTCCCACAGGGTTAAGAAGCCGACGTTGAGCATTGGAGGATGGCTCACTCCGATCCTGCGACTTGTGGCACATATCTCGTTGCGAGGCAAGTGCGAGGGGCCAAAGCTTATGGATGTACCCTACATGGCCAAGCTTACTTGGCTTAATGGTGAGCTCGACGGGAGCTATGGGTACACATTCGATCTCGACTCTCATCTGCGTATGGTCCTTTTTCCAAATGAGCGGTGGACGTCCTTCCGGTACCGCGACGCGGTTTATTTTTGGCCAAACCGTTTTCACAACGCGGTAGAAGCACCACTTGCACCTATCAGAGGACCGCGCAAGTCCGCGATACCAATCGGACCGCCTCAACAACGATCCTCCAACCTCAACTACACGACCTACGGAAGCCAGCGATACAGTCCCGGCAGGATAGCGAGGCCAAGCAAGTCAGGGCCACTTCAGGACATTTACGTGGAGATGAAGAACATGATGCGTTGGAACAGATTTCAGGATTGCACCATCGGGAAACTTGTCAAGGAGGTTAAGTCCTTGAAGAAGAAGCTAGCCAAGCTAGCCAATTGTGCGAGTTGTAGTGCGAGCCGGAACGCACTATCTGATGTGAGGGAACCCGAGGAAGCTTCGAGCCAAGTCGAGCCACGCAGGTCCGAGAGGAGACCCCGACGCTACATAGCTTCACCCCCTCGTCCGAAATCAGATAACGAGTCTCCAACTTTCTCGACAGACGATGAGGAGTTCGACGCATCGCGACACTACTATTGAGGTAACTTTTGAAACCTTTGTACATATGCATTTACTTTTTCACATTAGTCGTTGCATTTAGGACCCTTCTCCAACACTCGATCCACACGGAGACCGTGTGAATTAAGTGTTGGGGAGTAGTCATGTTTCATATATTCATGTTTCATATAAGTTTTGTTAAAAAAAAAAAATGCATGTAGGATTTGTTCATCTCATTTAGGTCATATGCATAGGAGATCTATGATGATTTTAGCCTTATAAAGCGACGTGTCTAGTGTTTTGAACGGTATCTTAGGTGTAGTGTCTTCCTCAAACGACTTAGAACTCGCCGAAAATCTTGAAACCTCGACCCTAGACATTGATGTTTAAAAAGCCAATAGTGTGGTTATGAAGCTTGATAGTTCTAGGTTGCCTTCAAAAATTATTTAGCATGATTGAGAGTTTTTAAAAGAATTTCTATGGCTTTGTGATTTCTACGGATTGTGGCTTCCTAAACCGAAACATTTTAAGCGCAATCCGGTCATTCTCATTCTAAGGATGATTCCCCTCTAACCCCCTAAGCCTAAACCCAAACACTTGTGAGAATTCTCTTTCAATAAGTGATTGTTTGGTTTCGCAAAAACTTGAAAGAATAGGGAGCGACAAAAAAGGACATCCATTTGGCTAGTTTATCTTGGACTAGTATGTTAGAAAGGGATAATGGGTTGGAGAGACACGTCTTTGAGTTTTGAAAATAAGAAAATAAACACGAGAAATGTAAAACACCTAGGGGTAAAAGAATGGCTAAGTAAAAAAAAAAAGAAATCGAAAAAGAAAAAAAAAAGAAAAGAAACTTAGCCAAAAATAATCCCCTAAGGTAGTTAAGAAAAAAAAAAAACTCGATGTTTAAGTGTTTAAGTGTTAAAAGAAGAAGATGATGGGTTAGTGGTTAGATTCGAATAAGAATGGATGTTCGGACTTGTATGAACAAATTGCTCCTTGTCTTTCTTGGCTTTGCTTAACTCTTTCACTCCCCGAGAGAAACCGCGTTACAATCGACCACATGCCTGAGTGTTAGCCTATCCTCGTTTGACTTGAAATCCCGTTTTTACCTAGACAAATAGAGAGACTCTTGGAAATTCTTGATCATGTTTCATGCTTTGATTATGCTTAAATTAATGTGAAAGGTGCTTAAACTAGACAAGTGGATCACATGCTTTTGGTAATGATAACTGATTTAGACGGAGTTTGAGATGAATAGGTAGAACTAGCTCGGTTGCGATAGGATACTATGTTTAGGATGCTCGTTCACTACACTCTTCGCGTTACTTTTGGTTCTGAGGTCCCCGCCTCTATATCTTTTTAAACTTTGATGTTAGTTCTCTTGCTTGAGGACAACCAAAGGATAAGTTTGGGGGAGTTGATATCTTGTATATTTTGCATGTTTTTACTATGATTTGTGCATTAGAATTAACACATTTAGCGCGCATTTAGTGTCATATAGGTTGCATTTGTGTTTGTTCATGCATTTTCAGGTTCAGGAGTGCCAAAGTGACAAAAAGGCGAGGAAAAGGAGTTTAAAGTGGCAAAAAACGACCATATCGGTGACTTGTACTGATTAGCTGTGGTCGAGACGCGAAGAAAAGGCGAAAAAGAGGCGAAGAAGCCAATATCGATTAGTTGTATCGACCAGAATATGGTCGATATTGGGCAAAAACTCATATCGATTTGCAGTATCGACCAGAAACTGGTCGATATCGACCAAGTGTATCGACCGGAATCTGGTCGATATCGAGCGCGGAAAACAAAAGAAAGAAAAAAGCCCAAGATGTTTTTCTGAAGGCCCAAGACGATTTTTTTTGAATTTTGAGTGATTTACACAATGGAGCACTTTTTAACATTTGCATATCAAAATAAGACACTTTTGTGATAAGAGACACTTTTTACACTTTTTATTTTTTTAAATACAGTTTTACCCTTCGTGTACACAAAAGTTGTGTACAAAAAGTTGTGGATACACAACGTTGTGTACAGAAAGTTGTGGATACACAACGTTGTGTACAGAAAGTTGTGGATACACAACGTTGTGTACAAAAAGTTGTGGATACACAACGTTGTGTACAGAAAGTTGTGGATACACAACGTTGTGTCCAGAAAGTTGTGGATACTCAATGTTGTGTACAGAAAGTTGTGGATACGTTTTATGTTATGTAGACATACTTTTGTACAATTTCGTAAATGTATTTTAATTTATTCTAAAATATATTATTTCAATAATTTTTTTGTTTATCTTATATCAACTTACATAAGTAATTTATATTAAGTATTTACACTCTCATATATTTTTGTAATATTCTTAATAAATGTGAATGAAACATGTTGATATTCATAAGTGAAAATATAAAAATTACATGTACATCAAAACATATAAATGTTTTTAATTCATTATTAAAACCTATTTATTCATTTTTGAACATGAATCATCATATAATTTTAACTACAATTATAATTTATTTAAACTTGAACACAAATAATCATATGAATTGTCTATGATATATAAACTCATTGAAATAAAATTTAAACTCGTGCATTATACTTTGAACATTTGTACAATTCTATGTGGACATATATAAAAAAAATTAGATATTGACTAGTTGTCCACAAATGTTGATTCATTCATAAATAAAATATATAAAAGTGGATATCAAAATATATATATTAAAATTTTATAAATCAATATACGAAAATAAATTATTTTATGTTACCCTAGAAAATTAAAATTAGAATGCAAAATAGAAAAATGAGAAAGAAAATGATTGTGAAATTTATGTAGAATAAATGAATTGATGGGTAATTTAGTCTTTTATAACAATAAAGTGCATCTATGTCAAAAAGTGCTCTAAAATGTAATTTGTGTTTTAAAAAGTGTGTCATGATGTAATTTTCTCTTGAATTTTTAGGTTTAGAGAGTTTCTTTTTTTCAGACTACTTTTTGTTTTTCATCAGTTTTTGTTCTTGGGAGTTGTTTTTGGTGATTTTGGATTGGATTTGGCTTGTTCTTGCTTTGTGTTTTGGAAGCATAAGGATTCTTGTAAACCTTGATTTCAATAACAGAGTTCTTCTTTCTCTTGATCTTGTTATTTATTTTCATGTTGTTCTTAATCTTGATTGCTTTGATATTCATAATGTTTAGTGAGTAATTTCCCTTAGGCAATTAGGTTGGGGGAAAAGGGTTAATCAATATTAGGATTGTTAAATGTCTTGATCTCAAACTTTACAAAACTTTAGTCTAGTGTAACGTTCTTAATGTTTTAGTTGAATTGGTCATTCAATTGATAGAACCCAGGAAACTTCACCTTTGGGAAAAGTGTGGAGATTCCTGAACAATTACCCTAGAACTAAACCTAGCTTAATAAGTTTTGTGGTTGAATTGAATTGAGCTTAACGTTTTCTAAAATTTAAATTATCCAAGGTATTGTTTTAGTTTAACTAATAGAAAAAGGATCATTATCACGGGAGTGGATTGATCTAATCAAACGTTTTCAAAACCTTAAAGTTATTTTTGTTAAAAGACATTTAGAAATCTGAAAGTTTGATCACCCGTTGAAGTACCCTGACCTAGTTGTTTAGCCTTAATTTGACTCTTAAAAACTTGTTTAATTAATCTTTCGATTTCTCGTTAATTTCATCATCGGTTACAACACAAAACAACCCTCTTAATTTACTTAAACTAGGTGTAGTTTCTCATAAGGTTTAATACATTGGTTGCTCCTGATTCGGATTGACACCTTAAATACTACATTAAGGCATTCGAAATAACGAGTGAAAATATCGTTTATCATTGTTTGATTGCATAAATGGCTAAAGCTATTTGGCAGTCAGACTTACTTCCAAATTGCTTGCCAATGTGCATGTGGTCGTCTGCTCCATGAACATATAAATCAGGGATCTCATCACACTCATATTGTGTATCATCAAACAGAGGTGGGAGATCGAACTCATCGTCGTCCACATCCTTTAGTCTTCATGGACGCATGTTGGTGTCCGTCGAAACGTTAATGTCCACATTTGCTTGGCCAGGGAGATTCAGGTCAAATCTGGGAATGTCGTTCGGCTCGGCAGCAACCATCTCCAACTGAAAACTTCCACATGAAATACCTCCTCCGGAAGAGTTGTCAGGTAAACGAGTACTTTTAAAAGGTCGGACTTCTGCGGAACCATCAACATCATTACACACAATTTCAACAGCATTAGACCCACCATAAACACTTTCTAACAAAGGCCCCCAAAATTCAGTATCGTACCCTCACGGCTCTATCCTAACAGCTTCAGACACATCTTCTTCGTGCATATCACATATCTCTTCTTCCCATTCATTATCATCGCTGTCTTTGGGGTAAACACTCTCTCTACTTAATCGGGCTTCAACTAATTCGGCTGCTTTAACCATCTCATCATCATCAAGTAAAACAAGTTTAGTTCTCGATCCAGAGCATGAAGCAACCCCTTCCACATCACTAACCAAACTGCAGTTGGCATCAAACTTGACTTGGCAACTTTTTTGTTGACCAGGCGTCCGGAATCCACTTGAACCGTCTATATATTTGGAATGGCTGTGATTTGTTGTCCTTAGAAAGCTCACACAGAGATTTATACAACCATTTACGCGAAGATGCTTGAGAAAAAAACTCAATTCCTCCGTCGCTGGTTAGTAAAACAGGTGGTGTCTTAAGTCCTGTTGCTAGTTCCAAGCTATTAGGCGGCCAATAGCTTAATCCAAAGACAGAGTACTCCCCCTCAACGTAACCAAAAAACTCAAGCATACAACATCTCTTCAGGTCCACCAAAGACATTTTGTCTTTTATGCTGACAACTCTTCCAAAGTGTTGCTTGTCCACGATGAATTCCAATATGTCTTCTCTACCACATCGCCATTCTCCACACATAACCATCGCCTGGTGGTCCATTGAGATCTGTCCACGCCATAAAAAAAAAAATTAGCAGATCAAAGAATACTTTTTCATGAAACAGAGACTTATGATACATTAAATCAACTAGTTTCATGAAACAACTTCAAATTTGTTACTTTTTGACGAACAAAGTTAAATCAAAGGATTCTGGGAAGAGAAACTTATGGATAAGTAATTTACATAGAATCTAATGTTTTCTCATGTTTTTAAAATTTCTTAAATTAATTATTTGAAAGTAGTTAAATAGCAGTGGATTTAAATAAATTCAATTTGGTGGACGGTTTGATGATTGTCAACTCATCGCTTGTGAAGCTAATCTATTGACCAACGGTTAACAAACTGACACTGTATTAAATGCAACCTAACTTGTTTAGATGAGATCGAATTGAAGAGAACCTAATCATGTTTTTGCCTCCATAAATCACAAGGGGAAAAACGTCCACAAATAACACAAAAAAACTACAAAAGTTCACCTTCTTTTCTAAGTGCCTATTATTGAAAGATATCATAACCTAAGTGCTTATTTCTGTAAATCACTCTTTTATTTACTTTACAAAAGTAATGAGTATTGAGAATTGAACTATACATTATCTATGAAGTATTAACTTACTTCGAAATTGATATTAAGTGGGGGAAAAATTTAATTTCAAAATAATATTCTGTTTGGAATCAGGTTTTTCCATAATTTCGGGTTTTTAGTATTTTATTTTCAAATTGTAATAATATTAAAAATAAACTTAAATTAGGATGGATGGGGTTGTGACCAAAAAAATCAGCATGGATATTTTTGTTTCTACTTCTCGGTTCAAATTAGAAATTTAGTGGACAAAAAAAATAGCCTGTAACGAAATTTCAGTTTTAAATTGGATTTTTATTTTAGTACAATTCTTTCTTTTTTTTCTTTTTTTTTCACTCAGTTCTCCTTTCTACATGGTTACAAATACATCAGATGCATCCGTGATCCACTGTGGAAGAGGTGAACTAATAAACTGAAACGTAACATTCTTGCCACGTGCACGTCGTGCTAGAAGATCCGCTTTTGCATTCTTTTCCCTTGCCACATACCGAAGTGTGAAGTTCGAGAAATTAGCTTGCGAATCACGTAGCGTTTCCAAATCTGGAGAAAAGGTCGGCCAAAGATCTGGCTGAGTGACCATCTTAATCAAGTCCATTGAATCTGTACAAAAAACATTGCAGTTGTGGTTGTGCTCTTTGAGACATTCCATTGCAAAAAGTAGCCCTTGGAGTTCCGCGTGTAGTGGGGAAATACTCCGATTGTAACCTTTTAATCCCAGAACCATAGTTTCCCCTTGGTGGTTCTGGAGAACCCAACCAACGCCACAAGTAGGTTCCCCTTGATTCCATGATCCATCTGTCCAACATGAAACCCCATCAAGTTGGGTCCCTAGATTGACCTCCTGTCAATGACTCACGGTTGGATTTTCTGTCAGTTGATTCGCCAGAATGAGTTATTGTGCCTTTCTCCATGCTTCCGCTTCTCCAAATGCGACCTCCTTGGTCTCCAAAGTACAATTCTTTCTTGTATACGAAATTCAGTTTTTAATTGATTTTTTTTTTGTTTTTTAAATACATACGAAGTAAATCCATCTAACCAGTATTAAAATATAGATTTAGATTTAATACCGATTAAAGCCGGTTTAATTGTATAAAAGATTTGTTCTACAAGAATGGCGAGTAAACCGCCACAAGAGAATCTATCAAAGTCCGAGAATTAATTGGTCTTTGGTCAAAATTCAATTCTCATTCTCTCTTTTGTCAATTCAATTCTTGTAATTATCTTTATATTATTTTATTATATACTTTTTCTGCCTAATCATCAAAACATATATATATATATATATATACAACTAGTACAAGATCTCTCCCTTGATCATCTTCAACACTAAACACAATAAACTTCGGAAAGAAATTAAAGAAACCAAAGTAAACCAAACAAATCAAGAAACCAAAGTAAACCAAACAAATCAATAATCTTTAACTTAAACCGAGTTAAAGAAGAAATTCAAATTTATACATTCTTTCTTGTATACACATTAATGGCTTCATTGCAAGTTTCTAGATTAGTCCTTTCTTCTTCTTGCTCGAGGCCTAAATCCGCGGTTTTCATACCGAAAATGCCTAAATTCAACGTCTATGTTCTGAAAATACAGACTTTATCGGTTAAAGAACCGAGCTTTGAGCTAAATGGGTTTGTAGAAAGCCATCCTCTTTCGTTGAAACAGAGGAGAGACTCTGTTTCGGTCCAAAGGTCACGGCTCAATGTGGTTCTTGAAGAAGCTATGGATAGGATTGAGATGCACATGAACATCAGCGATCAACGCGATAATTGTAAACACAAAGGGTTAAACACTAATATATAAGGGGTATGGGTCTCTCCACTCATCGCAAATTGGTTTTAAGTTGGAAGCCCATAATCCTAACATGGTATCAGAGCCCGATCCGATCTTAGGTCTGACATGACTGGTCCGCCTCTCCTGCCCAAACTACCCGAGATTAATGGTTAACGAGACTCATTATCTCGAGTGGACGTAATAGGGACAAATGTCACACATTGGAAACACAAAGGGTTTAACACTAATATATAAGGGATATGGACCTCTCCACTCATCGCCAATTGGTTTTAAGTTGGAAGCCCATAATCCTAACAGTTCTTGAAGAAGCTATGGATAGGATTGAGATGCACAAGAGCATCGGCGATCAACGCGATAATTGGAACTCTCTATTGCTAAATTCAATCAACATGATCACTCTCGCGCGACTTTAATGGTCGGAATAGCCTCGTTTAACGGCCACAGTCAAGATTCTATATCCGCGGTGAAGATAGCTTCGATGGTTTTGCTAACTTCTGCCACAAGTATCAGTGCCTTGATGAGCAAGATTTAACCGTCGCAGCTCGTAGAAGAGCAGAGGAACGCGGTGAAGCTTTTCAAGAAGCTGAGGATCGAAATTGAAACTTCTTTAAGAGAAAACGTGGAGATCAAGGAACAAGATGTGAAAGAAATGATACAGAGAGTGTTGTCTCTAGACAAAAGCTTACCCACTTCCTCTTGTCGAAACAATGCACGAGAATTTTCCAAAATAGTTCAAACCGGCTACTTGGTGGCCCGAGAACAAACTTAGAAACTCTAGAACCGGTCTTCGAGCGAGTTGAGCAAAGAGCTTGAGATTGAAATCCAGGAAATGGCTCATGTGGTTAAGAGCAGAGACTGAAAAGAGTATGAGAAACTAGGTAACGTGGCATTGAAGGTAAACCGATTCTTGGCAATTTCAGGATCAGTTTTAACCGGAGTTTCAGTGGTGAGCTATGTTTTTATCGGTCAAGACTCAGGGTTATCTGGAATTGTAGCCATGACTTGTGCTTCTTTGGCTACAATTGTGAACGCTATAGAGCATGGTTAAGTGGGAATGGTGTTTGAAATGTATAGAAACTCGGCGGGATCCTTCCCTTTGTTAGAAGACGGCAAAGAGAGACAACGGACAAGTGTTTGAGACGAAGGTCGCGTTGAAACTAGGGAGAAGTGTGTCGAAATTGAGAGATCTTGCGAAAAAATCGAAATTTTCTCAACTTGAGGCTAATGAGTTTGCAAGCAAGCTTTTCTAGGGATTATTAGATAGAGTATTTTCATTTGTTTGTAAATAGTTGAATTTCATTCATTCTTCGATTTATTTGTATCAACAAAATTAATTTTTTTTTTATAAAGGAGACACATATTTGGACAAAAACTTCAAAAATTATCCTTTGTGGGCTTGAATGGATTTGTCTTTAATGAATAGTTGACTTTTTAGACAATCTTATTGAGTTCGTGTATTTGTCTATACATGAATTGAATTGTTAACAATAGAGTTTTTTACATATAGAATTTATTCAGTTTGACATTTGAAACTATATTTTTTTACCTTCTGATTAATACTACCGAAATATATAGGTTTTTTCACTTTAAATAAAAGAAAAAATTAGGAAATCATGTACATTTTTGGACCTTAATTTGGAATAAGGTGATTTGCATGTGTTTCAAAATTGGTAATTAGGTGATTTTCATTTCTTCTATTTTTTTATGACTGATATACCCCTCCGCGCATTCACACAGGTTCATGAATGTTCACAAGTTTTCTGTTTCAAATTTTTTCATGAATTATTTAATCAAAATATGAATGTTCACAAGTTATCATGAATATTCACACATGTTCATGAATATTCACACATTTTCATGAATATTCACACATGTTCATGATTATTCACACAATGTCACGATTATTTTAGAAGAAAAAACATGAACGTTAATACGAATACATGAATGTTCACGCATATACATGAATGTTCACACGACCTGACCATAAAGTTCAGGGTTATTTTTGACTTTTCAACATAAAAAATCACCTAAATGCAAATACAAAAAAAATTACCATAGTTTACTAAATAACTCTAAATAAAATATATTTTAGGTGTATTTATTTAAAATGTCAACTATGGTGCTAAACGTTCGTACACGACCTAACATATTAATATTATAAGCTATGATATAGTCTTAAATTAACATGAAATTATTTTTGATGTATACCATATGAGTAATGGATCTAGCAAAAGAAACACAATTTCATTAGTCGACGGTTATTTATTTAAGAGGAATTCCTTAGAATACCATCAAAATAAGTTTTTGTTTTGAAAATACCATTAAAAAGTTGTTTATAACAAAAATACCGTTAAAATGTTTTTTATAACAAAATAGTAGTTTACAAAATAGCACAAATACAAAAAACGAATTTTAACACTTTTAGATTTTAAATTTTTTCATTTTGGTTCGCTATATAGTGTTTAGGGTATAGTTTTGAAGGAGTAGGGTATAATTTTTTGAGGTTTTGGGTGTAATTTTGAAAATTTAAGATTTTTGGTATTTATGAGAAAAAAACTTTTTAATGGTATTTGTAAAACTTTCGAAAATCTGTGCTAATTGTGTTAAAAAAACTTTTTTAAAGGTATTCATAAGAATTGCCCTTTATTTAATTAAAATCTCAATAAAACAAACCAACTTGAAACGATGTTCACTATACAAAACTCGTTTTTAATATATTTTTCATGATGTATGTATCTACGAGATACTTACCAAAGGTGTCTAAAGAAAATACAAGTCGATCTTGTTAGGTTTTGATGCCAAGAGTGAGCTCAATGGACAATTCATCTTCACCTTTTGAAACTTTCATTGAGTTTAGTGACAGTGTAACAAGATTACCATCAATAGCACCAATAACTTCACCATTGTCATCATCATAACCTCTAGTTTTAGTAAATTTGACCTGTCAAAAACATTAATATCTCAAATTGATAAAAAAAACAATTGCATATCCATTTTTGTTGAATGAGATGGACACATGCATGACAATATAACATCAAAATTATTTTCTTGATTTCGTTATTATAAATTAAATAAGAGGAATTCCCAAAACTACACCCTTTCTTCTTTTCCTTTACAAAACTCTACCTAATTCAATTTTTCACATATTTACACATTTTCAAAATTTTAAAAGTTTGATTTACCCTTTAAAAAGTTACCAAAATTAAAATATTTTCATTTGGGTTCGCTAATTAGTGTTTAGGGTATAATATTAAGGGGATAGGATTGTGTGGGTAGAGTTTATTTGAATTTAATTTTGAGTTTTTAGGTATAATTTTGTGAAGTAATTTTGAAATGGTGGTTTTGTGAAAAGTAATTTAAATGGTGTAGTTCTGTAATTCTCCCATTAAATAATATTTTACCGATCATTTCTGAAACTTAATGTCATATATGTATGCTAAACAAGCTGCATAAGCAAAATTTCTACTTAAATCTTTTCATACTAAAAATATCTAACAAAAGGTATCATTAACCAACAAAATTGATGTATACAATTACTCAAATATAATACAAAATATAAAAAAATCAGTAAATTTTGAAAAACATATAAGACACTTCGAAATAATGTAAGTAGCATGTTGATTTTGTATATATAAATATGATTCAAGTTCATATATTTATATTTATATATGTGTGTGTGTATATATATCAAGTGGCAATGTTTATATTGATCATGATAGTGCAAGAAATGCATAGAAAGAGAGGGTTCACTCTGGAATCTTGATGGTTGGAAGATCAATTTTATAATATATAAATTTATATATATATAGTGAAACAAATGCATAGAATAAAACTGTGACATTCGTTCCACATCGGATATTTAGAGAATGAAAATCTAATATATAAAAAAGAGTTTAACCCCAATTATTTAATGTGAGGCCTTTTGGGAAGGAAACCAATATCAAAACCGTGCGGGCCTTAGGGCCCAAAGCGGACAATATCACATTAAAGAAAGGGTTAGACTCTCAAAGTAACGGACCGCGGGTCAGAGTCGTTACAAGTGGTATCAGAGCGAGAAGTCACTCTAGTTTTGACCTAGAGGGCCGATTGTCTGGGGCCTGCTGCGCAACGAGGACGTTGCGCCTTTGAGTGGGGGTGAATTGTGACATTCGTCCCACATCAGATATTTAGAGAATGAAAATCTAATATATAAGGGAGAGTTTAACCCCAATTTAATGTGAGGCCTTTTGGGAAGGAAACCAAGACCAAAACCGTGCGGGCCTTAGGGCCCAAAGCGAACAATATCACATTAAAAAAATGGTTAGACCCTCAAAGTAACGGACCGCGGATCAGGTCGTTACAAAAACTATCAAAAATTCAAAAAATTCATAAATTAATTACCCTTGACGACTCATAGAGAGAGTTGCAGTTAACATAGTCTTTTGGTATTTCCCTATATATATATATATATATTTATGTTTCATTTAAATAAAAAAATATATTGTAACTGAACAAAGTATTTTTAATTGATTAATACCTATACAAACCTTCGATGATTGGGAGAATTACAAAACTACACCATTTAAATTACATTTCACAAAACTACACCATTTCAAAAATACTTCACAAAACTACACCTAACCACTCAAAATTAAATCCAAATAAATCCTACCCACACAATCTTACCCCGTTAATACTATACCCTAAACACTAATTAGCGAACCCATATGAAAAGATTTTAATTTTGGTAATTTTAAAAAGGGTAAATCAAACTTTTAAAATTTTGAAAGAGTGTAAATATGTGAAAAAATGAAATTATGTATAGTTTTGTGAAAGATGGGTTAAAAAAGTGTAGTTTTGTGAATTCCTCTAGATGATATTGGAAAAAGTTAACATTGCCTTGAAGGCGTTGATAGTTATGAAGATATTGTTGAAATTGCCACCAAGTCACTTGTCCTGTCACTCTAACACTTCTCTTTGCTAATATTTCATCTGCCATATATTTTACATTGAATTTCATTAATACATACATATATACTCCTATACAAATACATACAATAATATACATTTATAAATTGTAACAAAAATGTAAACGATATTAATTAGTTTACCTTGCATGGATTCATCAAGCTTCATGCTCCTATACATCTGTTGTAGGGTTATTAAATATTAATATATGGTTCAAATTTAATATATCGAAAACCAAAATTTATAAAATATGACATTGTTCATAACACACATATATATACATATTTGCGTATAATAAATCGCTAGATGTATAATTGTTAGGACCTGAAGATGACTCTTCACATGTGATATTGTGAGTCCTCTTACATCCATTAACTGCAAAACCATCTTAGGAGTAGCTCCTACAATTTCAAAAATAATAATATTTTTATATACTTGTCTTAAATTTGAATAATATGAAAGGAAAGATAATATTTACTATAATATTCATAACTTAAAAACTATATATATAGCTTCCATTATAATTGTTTTAAAATTGAATAAAACAAAATCAAATGGAATCTTTACTGTGAGAAGTTATAATTCATAACTTAAAAAAAACTCCCATTATTGGTAAATTATTTTTAAAATGATGTCATGATCACAAAAAAATGATTTATTTATCATTCTTGAGAAAAATTTACCAAACCAACAAAAGAAATTACTTACTGTTTAATAAAAAAAAAAGTTGTTCAACGGCTTGAACAACAAACAGACTTGTGAAGGTCAGAGTTCCATCGAAGCCTTGAAACTTTTGACCTAACATATGATCTAACAATTGGGTTTTTCATCACTTCTTTGTTAAGCTTTTTCTATCGATTATAGATATTTTGATGAGACAAACAAAATGATTGTATCAAAATCAAAAGATAAAGACAAGTAATAGTTAGAGAGGATTCTCTTATTTCAAGTAGCAAAGTTTTCGTGGACTAGTTGTCTTCATAACCTTTTTATTTTATTTTCTACCTTTTTTCATTTTTCTTAGTAAGAAAAAAAAGAAATATGTACCTTAAAGAAACGCGATTAAATGATATATAGTAAAAACAAATTTGTTAAAGATATATATTAAAATTCTTGTTGTGTTTTGTCATATTGTGCTAATTTTTATGTTCTCTTTATTCTTTAGAACAATATTTTTTCTTTGAAGTCCTTTGTAAAGTAGAAAAAATACTTACACCTACGGACTTTTTTCATTGTGATAATATATGCATGACAGCTTGAGATTCTAAAACAGTAATAAGTCAATTATTACTAAGAAGATAATAAATTGTTCACAAAAAAACTAAATTGGCTTAGGCCATCTCTATTCATGGGTTTAAAAGATGTCTTAAGGAGGGTCTTAAGATCAAAAATAAAAAAAAAAAAAAAAAAAAAAATACAATAAAATTTGGAACCGAGTCTTAGATAAGATTATTTGTACAAAGATTTATAACCCTACTTGTCACTTTGTTACATGTTTATTTATTTTTATTTTTATCTAATTTTCTTTTTAAAGTCTCTCTCTAGCTCTCCTTGAATGTAGATTTCTCCGACAAAGATCAGATCTAAATAACGAACTTAAATGAAAAGATTTGAATTTTGATAATTTTTTTAAGGATAAATCAACCTTTTAAAATTTTAAAAGGGTGTAATTATAGAAAATATTGAATTAGGTGTAATTTTGTGAAAAAGTGTTGAATTGTTGTAGTCTTGTGAATTCTTCAAATTAAAATATGTATTTGCTATTATGATTTGTATAATTTGTATTCGATTGGATCTGAGTATGTGTTTTGTAAATTAATTAAATTGGCCCAAATTATAAACATAGGTTAGTAAAAAAAATGTAGTAGCATTGTATTGTAATAATAATTTTTAATGACAATTTGCAATAATGCTTTCCAATTAATATATAAGATATAATTTTCGTATTTGTTAAATTTATAACATCTTTAAAAAGTGGTGGATTATTATCCAATCAATGATTTGTAATAAAATATGTTGTGGATTCTTGTATAATATTATGTGGGATATTATTTGTATTTTTCTAATGAGTTTTAAACGGCTACCCCTGTTTAAAACACCTGTGATTGTTTACATGAATTGAATAATTTGACGCCATTCATTTAATTGTCGAATTGTCAAATCACCATCTGGTGGTCGAAAATGTTTTTCGCAGTGTTATTTATGATACAGTGGCAGATATTGTCGGTCACGAAATTTATTTCTTTATCGCACACTAATATGTAATGTCGAATCAGTTTATTTTTTCCTTATATCCACATATTAATCGACACGTCAACCCTAAAATATAAATCGTTTCTGCCTCAAGCCCTCCATACGATAACTTATATGTTATTGATGTTGAATCGATAATTTCACTTCTACCATCACAACGAGCTGAAATCCAAACGGGGCTAATTTCGGGACCTGCCCAATCCATACAGCGAGGACTGTTTCGCAAGAGGGTTCACGACGGGAAGGTGTTGCAAGGTGAAAGTTCTCAAGCACGTCCAACATACGATTTCATTCGTGAGGTCATCAATGAGCCACAACAGGGCGAACAAAATTTTAGTAGTCCTCGGTGGACTTCTACTATCGATTACATGCTGCGAGAAGCTATACACGAAAATGAATTCTTTTATCATTATACTAATAATTGTAGATGACAAATACTAACTCTATCATTCATAATATATGTACTCATAACAATAGGATCACACCATTCTGGACCCATCTTGCAGAAATACAATGCCCTCGATCGTTCACAGTTTGTCAAAGTGAAAAAGGTTTCCCTTGTCAACCAATATTATTTCATTTTAGAAATACGATGTATCTTATAAGTAATCACTTTTTCATCTTGTCGCTATGCTTTCCAATTCGTCCACCAACGGCCACGGAGACCTTCTAGTAACCTTAAAGGATCCGTTTGGAATAATTGAGGGAACCATGCACCATAGCATCTTCAACAATGAAGAATACAGAGTCAACACTAGTGTGGTGCGGTTGTCATTCTAAAGAATGTGTCTGTAGCCCGTTTTAACATTAATTCTAAGTACCTCAACATCACTGAGCGAAACGTTGTCAAGGTAGGTTTTCCTTAAGGTTGTCAATATGACTGATAATTACAAACTAAAATAATTTTTGAAACAGATAATTGGGGCTAATTCGATGATCGATGGTACGAACCAACCGTAACATCTACTACGGATGAAGCAGATGAAGGAACAACTAGTTACGAGTACGAAATAGTTCCCGAATCAGATGATGAATAAACATTCGACCCGTCTATGTTTACGAATAATGACCTCGTTCAACACCGAATTCTTTATGTCGCTTTAATATTTACTATTTTCCTTCCATCTTTTGTACGCGTTTAAAATAAAGTTGTTATGTATTGTGATATTTTAATATATATGGGTAATGAATAATAACTAAATAAAATTTTGTTTTTTATTGAGATTAATTTAAAATAAATCAAATACATTTAACAAATAACATGTTAATATGTTTTTTCACGCGTTATAATATGTTTATGAAGGTTACAAACCCAAAAAATAGTGAACAAACCCATGAAAATAGTGGGTTTTAGTTGGTTTTCGGTTACCCACGAAAAAATTAGTGGGTTATAGTGGTTTTCGGTTACCCACGAAAAAAATAGTGGGTTTTCGTGGGTAGACCATTACCCACGAAAATTTGCTTGGGTAACCGTGGGTAGACCATTACCCACGAAAATTTTCGTAGATAACCGTGGGTAGACATTACCCACGAAAATTTTGTGGGTAACCGTGGCAAATTATCCACGAAAACCCAATACAAATTCGTGAGTAAAATAAAACCCACGAAAACCCACGAAAAACCCACGAAAAATTTCGTGGGTAGTATTTTACTGTTCATCATGGCTTTTCGTCGATTTTGACCTATACTCACGAAAATTTTCGTGGGTTTTTCGTGGTTATAGGCCTTTTTTTACTAGTGTTCAGTTTTAAATATTGTTTAATTTTTAACTATATACTACCGCTTAGTCTCCAAATTTTGATCAAAACTATTTTTGTCACTTTAACAAGAAAAAAACTATTTTTGTCTAGGAAATTAAAATCTAATTAGTGAATACTGTCTGTAGAGATAAATTATTAGCTGTAAATATTTTTTATATCATGTCTTTAGAATCTGAAATATTGAAAAATTAATTTATCCGAATGAAGACAAGTCTTAAGTCTTAACTGAAAAGAGAATAAACAAAAACACGTGCGGCAATAATGTATGTATGTGAATCCTCATGTAATGACACGTAACAATTTCAAAACCAAAAAGTCTACGTTTCGTGTTTAAAGATTATGCAAACAAACAATCTATACAATAAAAGTTGTCCGCTACTCTCTAGCGAGAGCGTCACGTAGGATTTTTTTTTTTTGATGTGATAGGCTAGAATTTTAGGCGGTGGACCCCGGTTTCTTAATCACAAAAATACAAATAAATATTTTTTTCGTTCTCTTTCCTCTTTTATGCGATTCGCGTCTCCGGCGATGATTCCGTCGTGCCGTCTCTTTCTCACCGGTGTCTTTGACAGTGGTAGGTGTTTGAATCTGATATGTCTCAGGCGTCGGTCTTTGGTGGAGGTTGTTCTACCCAATAAATATTTTCTTTGTTCTCTCTCCTCTCTCCTGCGATTCGCGTCTCCGGCGATGATTCTGTCGTGACGTCTCTTTCGCACCGGTGTCTTTGACGGTGGTAGGTGTTTGAATTTGATATGTCTCAGGCGTGAGCCTTTGGTGGAGGTTGTTCTACCCAATATTTGCGTCGATGTTGTTTGTTCCATCTCCGTCGTCATATTCTTTTAGGGCGAGTAAGACCGTTGAATAGAAACCCTAGATCTCTGAACCGGTTTGCTTGAGCAATCGTAGAAAACGACTTCTGATGGCGGATCCACGATGACCTGGCGTTGTGTTCGCAGATAAGGCCGACGGAGACCGATGACCAGCTCTATGTTCGCTTCGCCGCCGCTTGCCTGCGACCCACCTCGGTGGACGGCGTCGCCTCTTAATTATTTTGGCTTTGGGGTTTTGTAAATGTAGGGTTAGGAGAACTATTCTGTATTAATTATGGACCTCTTAACGGGTATTTGTTGTTTCTTGATATGTTGGGTTGTGTAACATAGACTGTTTTGTTGGACTATTCGTTATATATACTTTTGACTGAAAACAAATGGGTTGCTAAATGCATTGTGAATCGAAGGCCCGCATCGCTGTGTTTTCCACATTTGTATCATCTTCGGGCCTAATGTTCTCATATAAGATGTGGCCCAATGACGCCTATGGATACAACATTGTGAATCCGTTTTCACTCTGCCTCTCTGTAACCGGTGGCTATCTTTACAGCTTCACACCAGTCTTCAATTCATCTTATCTTAAATCAACTCTACTTTAACCGTCGATGATCTATTTCACCTTCCAACGATTAGACACTCATGTGCCCTCCTATTATATAAACGCACGTCTACTACGCAATACCCAAAATATACAATCTACCCGACCACAAAGCTCCATATTTTTCTATATTTTTGTCTCACCCGCGTTCAATTATAATTTTAAAAAACCTTTAATCCTTTGTACGAGCATCCTAGGTGTAATAATGGAATCAGGCGAAACTTCTGCTCTAGCCTTGCTTCCCAGTTCTGACGACATCCGTAGCCTTACCATTGGGAACTCCATGCGTCACATAACTGTCCGTCTTATGCGGATGTGGGAGGCTCGCAACCACAAGTAAAACAATGAGCTCATGGCCTTGGAGCTACTCCTTCTTGATAGCGCAGTAAATCCATTTGGCCTTCGTACATGAATCGCCATTTAGATCACACCACGTTGACATCTAATATTAAAAACCCGTATAAATCCCAAATTATTTGTCGATGATAACAAGACCGTGCTATAGTGGCTTCTATTCACCACCGACGCATATCGTATTTAAGAGATTCTCTGGGCGAGGGTTTGGTCTACCAGATATCAAACTTCGAAGTCGTCCCTACCTATAAGAAGTTCCAGATCACAGACGCGTTAAACTTCATCCGATTTACAGATGGGACCGGTGTAAAGGTGCTAAGTGGCGAATCTCCGCCTATCAAAACCGAATTCTTCCAGCAGCTCTATGACGACTACTTTGCCCTCGCGAACACCAATGTCAAACTGCCAGGTATTTAAACTCGGACATTTGTGTAAACAATTATGTTTTTCTGGTATTTGGGGTTTACAACTCTTTTCGGGTAAAATTGTCTATTTGATTGGTGATCATTTTAGCCGTTTTATTGAGATTATATTTAGTGATGGTTGTGGTCTAAATTTGTGTTCAGTAGATTCATTTCATACAGAATTTTGTTTTGTTGTCCGTGTAAACAAAACAATTATGTCTGATATATGTTTTATGTAACTATAGTGGAAGTGTTTTAATGGACCTTAAATAATTTCCAAACCCCGTTTACTGGTCCTTTAGATGAATGCGTAAGTTTTGTAAGTTTATTTAGCTCTTTACTCCACACATCTGCTCACAAACAACGTTGGCTTTCGCGACGGTGTTTTCGATGTTCGCAGATGTGGTTGGGCAGATCCTAACAATCCAGGGGCCAAGCCTGACCGACTCTACCTCCGCACAGAAGATTGTTGTCTTGTTAAAGCTTGTAGAGTATAATGTTTCCATCTCTTTTATAGAACAAACGATCGATCTTCGCGCACGTTGTGTTTCATATTTTTTGGCTCCTCGCAGGGGAACTAATGTCCGCCTTACCATCTGGGACCAACAGTCGTCTTTGTTCAGGCACCAATTTAAAGAACATGGAGAGTCAATGTCCATTTGGTGTCAAGTACCTTATTTTTTGGTCACCAGGTCGACCGTTTGGTGTCAAGTACCTTATTTTTTGATTATTTGTGATATCTGCAACAACACAATAATGCCTCCTCCCCATGTGTCTTCTTGATAGGGAATCTGTACTTCAATACGACCGGGGCAACAAGGTTTTATTTTGATGACGCTCTTGAGGTTGTCCGTTGTTTCTTGAGCAAGTGACAACATGCTAAACAAATGCAGTGTCTCCACCAGATTGTGCTCCGTTGTTTTATTACAACACATCTGACCCTTGCGTTGACACAACGCATCTAATGTTCAGTGTTTTGTTCTTAGGTCGGGTTTGAAGGGGGCATCAGTGTATCCAGCCATATAGGAGGATAAAACCCTTGCTAAGACGTATGAGTACCTCACACTCCTCCATGTATTGGCCATTGTGCACTCACCGGATCACCAGGTAGTCTGTGAACTCATGTTAGATGTATAATATATTTTACCTAATAAAAAAATCCTCTATGATGTTTCTCGGTAATAGCTGCCATGCCATTGTTTGGTTTGCAGGAGATGAAATTCCTTTGCCACGCTAAAATTGTGGACCTAAATACCCGTAATGGGTGGAATTATGTCTCGTGTGGAAAGTGCTAAAAAAACTCATTAGGAGTGCCACCTCTTTCAGTTGTCTGACTTGCAAAGACATCAATGATGTTGGAGTTCTCAGGTGAGATCTGATATATGCGAAAACATTGCCACGCCTACGAGGGAGGCGTAGATAACTTAAGTATTTTTCAGGTTTAGGGTTGATTTGGAAATCAGTGCGGAGGGTGCTATAACAAACTTTGTGTTGTTCGACAGAGATGTAAGAAAACTGGTTAACAAAACATCAGACGAGATTATGACTGAACAGGTGATGGCACTCCCGACATCACACATTCTTCAGTGCCTTCCCTACCATACAGTTTTCCCTGACTTTAAATGTTCCTTTCTAACAAGACATATCCATAGATGCGACAATAACAACCATGTACGCTTTGCGATAGTTGATAGGGAAGACAATGGAATGTCAGATAAAACTCACCAAGTCCAACTACACTAGTTCGCGCAAATCGTTCACCATGACTCGTGTAACCAATCAAATCGTTGATCCTCATCACACAACCTCTGAATTAGTTCCCACCAGATCTCCCACGTACAGAGCTGAAACTGATAGCCAGGTATAACTATTTCCGATATTATTGCGTTGCGCTATAATTTGATGAATTTAGGAAGCTCTCTTTGCACTTATTAATATAGGTGAGGAGTGATTTGCCGCTGACACTTACCGAGGGTCATGTTGTGAGCGGGGCCGAAGACTTACTCAATGCCAGTGTGGAACAGACCTTACGCAAGAAGAAGAAGCAGCGTGTGGCCCGATGATCTCTTCAGGTCAAGCACCCAGAGAGCAGTGTCGTCCATGCTGCTAACCTGGGTGTTCCACATTTTCCTTTTTAATTAATTACCTGAATTTATACTTTCGAACATCACAAATTGTATCCACAATCTCTTCCCAGTTTCAGCATTTGTAATTTCTTTAACCTTGCGAGCTTTCCACAATGAGGTTTTACCATCACTCTTTGTTTGGTATATTTTAAATTCGTGCGTTTCGTTGCAAGTAATTTGTCCTCCATGCGGGCAATAAAATTCTAGAACGATGTCCCAACCATATTTTTAAATGCCAATTTTTATGTGATTGTATTTTGGAAATATGGAGCGAGTTAGGTGTGGTGAATTGCAATTACAATTCATGTGGTACACATTTATCAGCCAAAATATTTAAACACTACCACAATGTGACATTTGGCAGACATCAAAATTAAGATGTTGGGTACTTTAATTATTTCACTTGATACCAACGGTTCGATACATTTGTTTGATGTGGGCTTCATGTCTGGTTCGGTGAACAGTGCATCGTCGTTTTTTTGGGCCCACTGAGAATGTTCGGTTTCACATACGTGAATGGACCAATTTTATATTCGCGCATAGTGTGAATCTAATTGTTTGAAATAAAACAATAATATTAAAGTCGTGATTAGACCACCGTTGAACGGCCTTGCTGTGGGCTTCTAAAACCAAAATACAACTGCATTAAAGGATCGATGTACAAGTGGGCCACATATTATTTTGTTGGGACGTCTTACGTTTCGCCAACTGACCGGTCGCACATACAGAGACGAGGAATTAACTCTCCTTTATAATGTAATTTAATGAATAATTACTATTCTTAACGTCACGCCATTAAAATGGGGGAGCTAAGAGGTGATAGAGATTGATAAGCCTATGTGCCACGTAGGAAACGGTCTTACTCCTCATCTCCCACTGCGATCTATATAAAAAGCAGCTCACTAAAGCACACTTTATCCCACATATAACAGATAAACTTTTCGTAATCACCAATAATGCAACCAGGTCAACAAACCATTCCCATTGAATCCCTCCCCAGGGATGTCCTCTCGCTTATCATATCCAAAGTTGCTTCTGGGTCCAGAGAAGACGTCTGCTCATGCCTCATGTCGTGCAAAGAGCTAGGTGTTGCGACGGAGGACTTCCACGTCTTCCGAAGCATGAACCTCTATGACATTGTCGTTGCGCTTCTGCTTGCTCTTGATGCGTGCAGTCAAGTCATGGCTAAATTTCTCGCTCACGACAACCCTTCAGCCCACTACGTGGCTGGCCTTCTCGATTACTTCCATCACCAAAATCCCGTCAAAGGCATGAACCACTTCCATGTAGCTGCTAATGTTATGCTCCATGTTAAAGAAGTCGTGTATTTGTATGGAGTAATCAAATTGTGCACCGGAGAGTATGAAGTGGGGGAAAACTATCTGGATACGTTGGGCTCCCATTATGACGATCTAGAGAATGCGAAATGCTGGACCAATATTAAGAGGTCATTGCACGAAATCGGTAATGTTGAGCGGCCAGAGTATGTTCTACCTTTGTTGGAAATGCTGCCGTCACACGAGTGCAACTGTACGACATGGATAACGCATGTGCACATTGCTACCACTACAAGAGATGTTTAATTTTGTTTTTACAATTTAGAAGGGTTGTTCTGTTTCCGTGGTTTTCGATGTTATGGCTTCTTTCATTTTGTCATACCTATAACGTCTTTGTTTTTTCATATGGCCGACATTAATAAAAAAGGTTAATCTCATCAACAATAGGTAGAACTTTACCAACGTAAAAGAGAATAACGATCTAGATGCAGACTTAAACTAGAGCCCAAAGTTTATGCTATTAGTGGGCCAAATCCCACGAGAAATGGGACAAACGTTTGACATGACAAATCAGAGATAAATTAATGGGCCATTGCGGACAGGATGTGCAACCAGATGTTATCAATTGTGGGTTATTTATAGGACTAACAGGCTATCAGCATTTCAAACAAGATTTAAATGGGTAGCCACACGATTGTTTAAACGTAGAACAAACATGCTTAAAACGGAAGTTATTAAAAATAGCCTACCAAGGGAACACAGGAAAAAACAGATAGATAAAGAGTTCAAACACACACCACGAGATGAGCATGAAAACACCATCACATACTCGGTTCACCTACCTTATACAACAACTACCCACTTGTACGATCCTCTTCCTCTTCATCAATTGGAATGTCCTCGTGATTCGCCTCGCCCTCCTCCTCTTCGTCTCTTCCTCTTCTTCTCCACTTTCTACTTCAAATACACCTGATGTGGTTTTGGCCTGGGTTCTACCAGGTGTGAGATCAACTTATGCGCTTTGTGCACCATACTCTCCACCTGTTACATGGCTTCTCTATATTTAAAAGATTGAAATGGGTATCTTACGCATTTTTTTAGGTGATAGATTTACCCGCGAGTCGAAGCTATATAACCTTGATGTTGAGGATGAGATTATCAAGATCGGTATTGAGAGAGGCAGACGACTGAGCAACGGCGGATGGAGGTTTGCTGATGTGCTTTGAATCAAGGAAGAACCTCATAGGAGCTGCAGATAACGTATCCCCTTTGAGTGTCGGGACAATACCGCTGGAATTGAAGGAGTTGGTCAATCAGATTGGGCAAGATAAGGCGCAGGGTTGAGCTAGCATTAGGTACCTGGTTTGAACAAGCCACAATCTGATCGTAGATCAGCTTGCCAAAGTTGAACCCTCTACCCTTAGTGACCATGAAAACCAATTTTGCGCGGTCCTTGCTCAGCACATGAGTGTTCATTGTTGGTATCCCGTTATGGCATCACATCTTATTCAGGACCGAAGCAGAAGCTATGAGATGACGACCTGTGAGTTTGTTCCATCGTTTCAACTCCGCCCCAGACAGCACCTTGACAATGTCATTGATGCTTTCATAGACGCTCAACAGAGGGGGTATTTGAAGAATATGGGATTTCAGGGAGGTCAAACAACTTGTTGATGATTTCGGGATGGAACTCATACACTGATCCTCAAACGTATACACAATGATTACCATCATCCTTAAAATCAATCTCTGGCAAGTTTGCATAAAACTCCTTCACCACTTCAGGATCATATGTTCCAATTTATGTGACAATGGCAAGTAAACCAGCTTGTTCAACAAGAACTTTGACATATGCGGTCTTCTCATCATCGAGTGGTAGGAAGCGCATGTCATTGAATGATCTATTATTGATATTCTTTGAGCGCTTGTGCGCATTGTCAGAGACATACCTTTGGTTGAAGGTTGTGCCAGCGTATCGCCGCATCTCGGGAAAGCGACCGTTACGAGCTAGGGTCAACTTCATGTTTTCCTCGTAACGAAGTAAGAACGCCGCGGATGGTGCCTCTTCCATGTCGGACTCCTCCACATGCGCTTCACTCATCCTCGGTTCTTCCTCGAAGACGGGTAAGTCTTTCGTTTCGGTGTATGACAACGGACGTTTGCGTTGTGAACGCCGTGTAGGAAGGATACGCGACGCCATGGGCTTTTTCTTCAGCTTCTTCTCCTGAACACTAGCCGCGCTGCCCTTGGCTGATCTCGCTTTCATCTTTTTAGCGGGACGAGAACTTGGTTCGAGCTTAAGGGTCATATTCTTACGGGCATCTAGAGATTCACATTCTTCACCTTTGGAGATGAAGTAGCATGTACCAGCGGCTGCAGGACCGTCGTGTTCGTGGCATGAGCGGGACGAGTGTGTGGGAGTTTCCATTTCTAGATATCTGTTGATAATGTTTGAGCAGATTAGACGGCGATTATGGAAAGAAGAAAGCTATCTTAGGTTATTCCGCTGATTATGTTTGTCGAGTACGGAGAAGGCTAGCAATTAATTTGATGTGACAGGAGGAAGCAATATCTTTTCCCTCCACTTATTTGATCACGCCGATCGATGCCAAAAATCTAATGTAACACACAATGTCAAGATCTTGCTGGATCTAATTATTGTCTACCGAGATCGAGTTGGGTTGTCGAGTTTAATGGGCATGTCTATAATTGTTTATGTTTTCGGAGTTAAACACATTTACAACTAAAATTAGCCTTTCATTCTTTTTTTTTTTGACAACCTAAAAATGATCAGTCGTTAGGTTTGATTTTTTCGTATTTCTATATTGGCCTGTCTTACGTGTGAACAGTGAACGAAACACAAGGCAAAAAGTGGGCGCACCTATGAATGGATTGTAACAAAAGTAGTCCTTGTGTTTTTAAATTCATAATAGAACTAGATTTTTTGATCCGCGCCAAACGCGGAGTTTAAATTTATAGGTATATACGTATTATATAAAAAATACAAAAAATACTTTTAAATTTCGTAAATTGGAAAATGATCCGTTATTTTTGTATATTAAAAAAAGTTTGATATTTTATCACAATTTCTAATCAACTAATTTATATAATTAGCTTTTTGTTTTGTATAAGTTTTTCATAAAAATTTGGCGGGATATTGGTATATTCCTGATATATATTACTTATTGAAAAAATTAATTTTTAATTTACTATTATGCTTTAAACTTAAGATTAGATGTTATATACATTTGGTTTTCAATAATTAGAGATTTAATGTTATGGTCTTTTAGATTTCATATTTTAGGTTTTTTTAAATTTTCATTTAAATTTTCATTCAAATTTCAAAAGTGTCTCCTCAATTAATATATATAGGATTATGTAGCAAGGATAATAAAAAATTATTGTGACAAACTATATTGTTGGGCCGCATAAAACAGGTTTGTCGAAAATTTTTTTGTGTTGGGCCTAAAACCAGTCATAAATTTGGTTGCACAGTTGGCCAGTTAATAATGAGTCAACATTTTAGTTTACAAAGTCGGAGATCTAATTGGGCTTTTCGTGAATATTATGTTCTTGCGACTCATTTAACATTTTTGGGCCGCATCTGCCTTTATGAGCCTCTATCAGTTTCGAATTCAATAATAGTTTCACCATCCATTATATTATAACTAATCTACGCGTCTGCTGACTTAAATGTATTCGACATGCAATTTATTGTTTCTATGCTTAATGTGAAAAGACACGAGTGACATCCATCCTTGCGTCTTGATGTTTTCTATTAATCGCATGAACATTTGCATCGGTTTAGTTTCCCGGCGCGAGGATACGAAAGGCCTTATGGTGTTTATATATACGATTTTTACATCTCTCCCGAAACAAGAGCAAAAGAAAAAGGGTTTTCAATTCCCGAATCAATCATGTCTTCAGACTCGATTCCCAACGTCCTCGGTCAGGCCCAAATCACAATCAGGCGGGGGGATCTCAGAGGAGATCTCGGCCAGGAACATGAACGGTCTATCCATGTGGTGTCCACCCACTTCGATAAAACTGAGGGTGGCGAGGAAGTTCAAAACTCACCGTGACAATATCAAACATCAAGAAGCCATCATGGAAGATATAGATGTATGTCTTCTTGTAGTACATTTAATTTGTTGTTCAACATTTTTAGATTAAAGGCTGAGTATCTTCTGTTTTGCAGGTAAACCACATTCAAGTGAGCCTTCCTCCAGGTCGGGCAAGCGACGCGATCTGGTTATTTGAGGGCGATATTTTCGTGCTGTCTGACTTCTCTGTTGCGCCAACAAACATGGAATCTCGAAACATGCAAATTGGAATCCACATGTACTTCAAAAGAGCAACACGTCTAACTCGAATCGGGAGGATGGCACCTACAATCCCTGTCTCCCATATGCATTTCAACAATATCTGAACCTGTGAGATGAATAATCCCATTAGGATTGGTAAGTTAATGTATTTTTTTTTCGAAAAGTGGGGGGGGGGGAGGTCTGATAATGGAAATAATGTTAATCCTCCTCTTTCTTTCAGTTCATATATCAGGAGCGATTGTGGAGATGGGGCAGCTTTCGTATTGCCGGTCGGGGGAACATTTACGAAACAACAAATTACTCAAATATTATAAAAAAAAGTTCAACTTCATGATGCCACAAACATGACTCACAAACATAAGAAGTTTTCATGTCATTGTTTTCACCATACTCGGGCCAAACACAATTCTCTACTATGAAGTTTCTTGTTTGTCCATCGCACGCACACTTCTGTTGAACATAAATTCTTTTGAGATCTTCCATCACCGGTTTGCCACGCCACTAAACATAACATCTAATCTCGTTCCGCAGTTTGACCAACTCTCTTACCGTCTTTGACAGCAACAATTTCATTAAACCAGCCAAGGTATTCAAACCTATATTGCTTATTTCAAGACTAAGTAGGATCATTCCGTAAACATACATTGCTTTTGGTTTTCTTTTTCCGCAGCTTTTGCTAACAACTTGAGTCCATTCTCTTTCTTATTCTCTATGAAATAGTTTATAAATCTTTTGCGGTACAAGGCTTCTGGATTTTCGCACTTTCGGCATCTTTTGTGGAAGATAGAGAATCTTTTGAGGTCATGATTCCAAGGGGAAAAAGGAATTTCTTGAAGGGAACGTCGAGAAATAACGGATTTGTTATCACATATCCGTTGAAACGATTTGGAAACTAGTCTAAGACTACGAATTGTTGACAAAGAAGAAGTCGCATAAAATGAAGAAATTGTTACGAGAAGTTCTTCGGGTAAAGAATCAAGTTGAAGAAAACGTTTTGCTTGTTTCTTTGTCATCTTCATCACCGATTGCGTCTGATTTCCTCTTCAATCCTTTAGAACTTCCTCCAACATCCATTTTAGGGAAATTTATTAAGAAGTTTCAAAAAAATAGAAGAAAGGGTTTCTGAAGTAAGAGTTTGTGAAGTAAAAATGAGATTTCTGTAAAAATAAATAAAAGTTTGTGATATAAGAACATATGATAGAGTGAAGTATTTATATATGGAAAGACTGTTCGATTACAATTTAAATAGGTTAAAGGAATGTAGGAAGTTTAATATTAAATTACACCCGTTTGAGAAATTGTAATAAGTTGTTGGTTAAATGTACGGGGGAGTGGAAGGGTGTAACTTTTGCCATTGGGAAGAGTAAAAAGATCTATTGTAATAGATGTTGTTTATGTCAAGTTGAGATAATGATTGTCATTTTTAATTCAAACAAGTTTGATATAATGATTGCCATTTTTTTTTAAATACACACGTTTGGGAAAATGTAATAAGTTGTTGGTTAAATGTATGGGAGAGTGGAATGGTGTAATTTTCGCCATTGAGAAGAGTAAAAAGATTTATTGTAATAGATGTTGTTTATGTTAAGTCTGAGATAATGATTGTCATTTTGAATACAAACAAGTTTGATAAATTTAAGTTGTTTTCATTAAACTGATATGTTCACATGTTGTATTCATTAAAGTTTAAACATTTAAAATTTATCACTCTTTACAAAAGTCGAATCTACATTTATTAGATGTACAACATTGGTGATATGAATTTATATCAAAATATAAAAGACGAGGAACTTAAATACATGATTTATAACAAATTACTTATAACATCTTCGAGTTGATGAAGATCTTTGTATTATGTAATAATCACTTATAAAATCTGTTATTTGTGCCTGCAAAATTAAAACAAAAACTGCAAAAATCCAATACAAAAAACACAGATAATAACTAATAATCGATAAACTGAAAGATAAGTTAATAAAAGTTCAAAAGTTCCCAAGCAAAAGTTCAACAAAAAAAAGAGTTCAACAAAAGTAAACACAAAAGAAAGAGTTCAACAAAAGCAAACATAACAGAAACATTAAAAAGTCAAACATTAAAAAGCCAAAAGAAAGGGTAACTACCCACGAATACCCACTAATTTTTCCGTGGGTAGGCTGAATAATTTTTTTAAAAAAAATATAATCCGATTTTGAATTTTAAATTTATAAATTTATATAATAAAATTAATACTGAATGAAATAGAAATAAAAATCAAATTGTTCAACAAACATAAAAGTTTTTTAATTAAAAAACATTATCGCAAATCAAAATAAAACTACATGATATAATGAAAATCGCCAAGATTGTGCAGCTGGCTTGGATCGAAGTCGTCGAGCTGGTTCGGGTCCTGCTGCACTTGACTCGGGTCTTGCGGCATTTGATTCAAGTCCTGGCACTTGACTCGGGTCATGCGACACTTGACTCGGCTTCTGCAGCTCCTGACTCGGTCCTTCCGAACTAGAACCTTCAAGGCTATCTAACCTCCTTGAAACGACAACCTTGAAATCTTCGAAGTCATCTTGGATATCCCCTTGTGTCCACGACGAATAAGGGACGTAAGGCTGATAGAACTGCGTCTTTGCACTACTGGCGCCGTAGGCCTCTCCGTATCTTGGGTTGACCTTCTGCATATTTAAACATTATATAATTAATGTCAAAACATACAAAAATTATACAAATAGAAAATGAAAAGATTTACCTCCAAGTATAATCGGTTAACTCGTTCCCGATGAGACTCAACCTGTGAATAAGTTGTGCTCGACGAACCTTGGTACTGAGAAGTCTCCTCTTCAACCTCCCTAACGACTCCCTCAATGTACGGATCGCTGTAAGTGCCATCAGCGCGTCGATATGTTTTCTTGACCAAATCAAGAAGGGAGTAATCATGGGATTGGGGTGACTCTTGCTGCTGTATTTTTTTAAAAAATTAGTTAGACAATGTATACGTTAATGTTAACATTAATAACGAAAATAAATTTATTTGTAAGTATTGATTAATGTATTTATTAAACTTACCAAATTATAGTTGATCTTTGAGAAGGAATTGGGGCCACCATTGTGTTTGTGCATTGCAATGCCGTCTATCTTTGTCGTACGGCTTGTTTCTACCTTCTCACTTTTTGCTTTCGCAGGATCCCACTCTTTCAAAAGGATAGCCCAGTCATCAACGTTGATATACGTGGGCTGCACTCTCTTTCAATGCTTCATACAGATGTCCTCGCCGATTCCTTTCTTCGTCTTTTCCTTCCACTCATAAAAGACGAGGTCCTCGAAGATGGGATCCCAGTAGAAGTTTCCCTACAACTCGAAACCACCATTGTTAATATAAAATCTTATACAATAAACGCTTAAATATTTTAAAATTTTAACTTACCATGAATGATCCCCACCAACTTATAATTTTCTCGGGTTTGTTATTTTTTACATCGGTCCAATTCTTCCAATGACCCCAAAAATTACTTTGCCACGTCTTTCTGATAAAATTGGTGACTGAGTCACCGATCCAAATCCTTAATAAAAAATTGTAAAATGTGAGTAAAAAAATTTAAAACACAAAACATTATAGTTGGTAAAAATATAAGATGATTACAAAAGTCCTTCGTTTTCCTTAAAAGGATGGAGGAGAGGTTGTGATCTCCTAAGAGGCAATTCGTATATTGCTTGTAAGCGGTAACGATACTCAGCCGAAGCACCCCTGGCAGATTGGGGGAATCGAAACGCGTCCTGCTAGAACCAGAGTGGGTACCCCTAGACGAAGACATAACTACAAGTGGAATTGATCAAAAATCACATATCTTTGATATAAATTTTCAACGGTCTATTTAAAATTGTTTTATAGGTTTACACTCATGAATTGAAATATAAATCATAATCTTATAATACAAACGATGAAGTAGAAGCTAAGAAAAATATAAATTTTGATCTCAATAAACTTGTACAAGTCTAAGCTATCAAAAGTATACAAAAGTAAAGCAATTCCATCTATCATGGTTCCTAATATCATGGTTCTATGTATTCACCTAAATAATGTCTATCAAATTTTAGAACACTAATCAAGGAAACAAACATTATACTATCAAATTCATTACAAAGACAATAGAAAGTTTAAGCGAAATAAAATCTACATCATAACAATTATAGAAGACAAAATCCTTAAGAATTGTAATGATAAAGATGTTACCAAGCGGATTTGTTAGAGAGAGAGCGAATTACAGAAGGAAGCTGATTTACAGAAGACAAAGAAGATGAAACCGTCGTATCTTAAAATACCACCGTGAAGTAATCAAGCTTGTAAATAATCCACCGTAGAGTTAGCCGGATCTGCAAAAGACGAAGTCGCCGTGGAGACGAAGAAGATGAAGTTGTCGTGGAGACGAAGAAGATGAAGTCACCGTGTGAAGATGAAATCGTCGTTTGAAGATGAAGTCTCCGATGAAGATGAAGTCGCCGTTTTTTAAGAAAACGAAAAAGAAGAGAAGAGAAAATTAGGTTGCGTAGAAGACGACTTACCACGAAAATTTTTGTGGGTAATTAAAGAAGCCACGAATACCCACAAAAATTTTCATGGGTAACTAACAAAAGCCACGATGAAAGGGAAAAATGCTTAATAAATGCCGAACTTTCAAATTTGGTACAATTAAATCCTGAACTTTGAAAGTATCATTTTAAAGCTCAACTAATCTGGACTCTCTAATTAAATCATCAACTATTGTTGACTGATCAAATTGAGTCTCGTTGACGACTCGAGAAACGTTGACTTCGACGGTGTTATAACGACCGTTAACGGTCCGTTTGGATTTAAAAACGACGTCGTTTTCTCCGTCGGTGAAAAATGCTTGATAAATGCCGAACTTTCAAATTTGGTACAATTAAATCATGAACTTTCAAATTTGGTACAATTAAATCCTGAACTTTGAAAGTATCATTTTAAATCCCAACTAATCTGAACTTTATTATTAAATCATCAACTATTGTTGACTAACCAAATTGAGATCGTTGACGACTCGAGAAACGTTGACCTCGACGGTGTTACAAAGAGTTAATGATCCATTAAGAATCCGTTTTGGCTTAAAACGACGTCTTTTTTACATAATATGAATTCTGTAACATCTGAGTTTGTTCGAGAACGTGGGTTTCCATTGAAATGTGTATGTGGATGTGGTGTTAGAATTTATACATCAAGAACTCGGGTTAATCCTGGATGCCATTTTTTCGGTGTTCTAATGTCACGAATTTTAATTCGTTTAATTTAAATGATGTAAAGTCGATTTCGCTAAACTTAGTCTTGTTTATGTTGTGTCTAATTGTTTATTGTGTGTTTGTGATTGTACAACTAGGACATTTGTTTAATGGGTAGATGACGACGTTGAAGATGCTCTACCAAGACTTGCAAATATGTCAAATATGTCAAATGAGGTTTCTCTTTATATAAGGAGAAAACGACATCGTTTTTAAGTCAAACGGATCGTTAACGGATTATTACTCCGATGTAACACCGTCGAGGTCAACGTTTTTCTCGTCAACGAGACTCAATTTAATCAGTCAATAATAGTTGATGATTTAATTATAAAATTCAGATTAGTTGGGATTTAAAATGATTTTTTCAAAGTTCAGGATTTAATTGTACCAAATTTGAAAGTTCAGGATTTAATTGTACCAAATTTGAAAGTTCGGCATTTATTAAGCATTTTTCCCGTAAATTTTTATATTTAAAAAAAATAAAACCTCATTAATAAGACATTACATTACTTAATAATTAAACATACATTTTGTTAAAACTTTTAAATTGATGCAGTAGAGAATTGAAAATATTAAACATATTAGACTATAAAAACATACGTCTAATTGGTGACCCATCCACTACAAACTTATCAAAGACTTTTCCTTCCCTTTTGTTTTTTTCTAGAGAATATAAAAATTGGTCACAAAATTTTCTTTTGATTGCATGAAGATCTAGATTTAAGTTAGGTCTTTCTGGTCTTTGGGCAAAATCATCATCATAGTAATGATCCTTGCAATCATTTGAAGAACTTCCACCGTAGGTATCAGTAAAACCGTCACACAATTCCCTTTTAATTGCTTTAACCCTATATATTTAAGTTAGGGCTTTTTGATCTTTGGGCAAATTCGGAATCATAGTATTGATCATACGATTCACTTACATGACTTTCACCATAAGTATTTGACTTTAATTGAGATGGTTGTAGCTCTTCAATTTCCTTACACAAAACATCATCGGTGACCCGCTTAAATTCATGACCTTCTGGTTGCTTAGCATATATTGGTGATTGCGTTTCATATTCCCATGAGTAAGTTGGTATCTCTTGAGTGAATTCGTCACACTGAATTTCGGTTTCCCATGAGAATTTTGAAAGAGGAATAAACAGTGCTTGGTTTTTTTATTTAGAGTTTTCATCATTTGAGCTAGAAGACATATTTTTTTATATGTTAAAGATATACACACCATCATATGTATTTATAGTTGAAGAAATATTACTTCCAAATAGTGACAATACATTTATGAATTGTCAAATCATGTTGGTATGTAATGGTTGTCCAAATAGTATTATCACAAATTAATACAAAATAAGATAATTCAAACTTTAATACAATATTATTTATGAAAGCATTACAGATAAAACTGTTACATAAAGAAAAACACACATAATAAAAATACATATAATATTACACTAAATAATACATTACTAGACGATTTTTTAATCATATCCCCTTACTGATGCACATCCACTTACTGATGCACATCCACTTAATGATGCACAAATTATTAAATAATAGCAAAAATAAAAGTCATGCATATGCACTTATTGTAGTGGTACATTACCAACTAAATACGTCTCTTAATGATCCATCTCAAATTTTAACATGTGTTTGTCACAACAACCGTAATAGTCATTTGGACATTTGAAAATAAGATTTGGTTTTTCATAATCATCTACAACCTCGGTCGATGTGGGTATTTTCAGTACTTTTTTTTCAGCTCTGCCTGGAGAGCGTGGCTTACGAGGTTTGGATGGAGCACGCGAAGTAGAACCATGACTCTGGTTCGTTGGGTTACTGAGGCGAATGGTGGAAAAAACATGGGTGTATGTTTCTGGTAAAGACTCTACGAAGGTCTTTATTATTTTATCTTCTTCAGAGAGATTAACATTCTTTTCGACATGGTTGATTTTGTATGTTTTGTGTTTTGTATTTACTATTTTACTGAAACAAGTCTATATTTATAGACTTTATAGAGATTTTTGTGGAGTTCCATGATCCACGGATAAAAACGTGGGTTTTTGTTAGTAGTGCGGTACCCACGAAAAACCCATGAAAATTTTCGTGGGTAGGAGTATACTTTTCGGAGTGAGTTTTCAGGGAGTTGTCTTTTCATATGAATTGTCAATTCATATATAGTATCAGATTTGCAAGTGACATATATATACCCACGAAAACCCATGCAATTTATCGTGGGTAGGAGTATACTTTTCGCATTATTCATTGTATTATAAATACTTTGTTTATATGTTCATAATTTGTAATACATAACACCAACAATTACAAATCATTTAAAAATTTGTTATGTCTTTCTCAAACCATTCTAGAAGATGGATGGATCTACGGATTGATCCATCAACAAATACTGTAACCGAAGAATTTTGTACTGGGATTATTGTGTTCATCGAATTTGCTTGTCAACAACCATCATTTCAGGCAACCGGGAAACTCCTTTGTCCATGCGCATAGTGCAAGAATGTAAAGCAACAAACAGCGAGGGTGGTGACCCGTCATCTTTACACAGTTGGATTCAAAGACAATTACTATGTTTGGAGTAATCATGGAGAATCTTTCATGGTTACGGGAGAATCCTCTGGTGGAACACAATTTAATGGAAGAGCCAACCGAGAACGTTGTCATCATCCTCGTGTTAATGAACAAAAAACATTTCATGAAGCATTCGTAGATTTTCATGATATTCCAGAGATGCAAGATCAACAATATAGTGAAGAAGTCGAAGTTCCGGCGTGTGTAGACATGTCATATGAGGCCTTCATGGAAGTTAATCATCCTTTATACGAAGGTTGTAAAACAGAGAATACGAATTTATATTTGGCGTCATGTATTTTACGTTGGAAGGCAGACCACAATATATCAGCGGGTGCTGTAGACGACATTGCTAGTATTATCAAAAGGATTTTACCATGCCCGAAAACTGCTCCATAGTCGTACTACAAAACAAAAAAATTACAAAGACCCTAGGCTTACCCGTTCATAAAATTGATGTATGCGAGAACAATTGCATGTTATTTTGGCGGGGAGAAGATGCGACGCTCGATCAATGTCGGTTTTGTCTTACGGATCGATATCATCCTTGGATTGGTCATGGCAAAAAGTTTCCAAAACAACAAATGTTTTATCTTCCTACTACCGATCTTTTGAAAAGACTATACCAATGTCAATCAATTGCGGGGCATATGCGTTGGCACGCTGATCATATTAATATTGAAGGCGAAATGATTCATCCATCATACGGGGCCGCGTGGAAACATTTCCAGAGCGTGTATCCGGGGTTTGCTTCTGAACCAAGAAACATCTACCTTGGATTGTCAACATATGGTTTTAATCCACTAGGCATGAGTGGTCAGGCACACTCAATATGGTCGGTGATAGTCACACCATACAATCTACCTCCTGGTATGTGTATGAACCGAGAGTTTTAATTCCTCTCGATTTTGGTTCCCTGGTCAAACACACCCGAAAAAAGCCTAGATGTATACCTTCAACCTTTAATCTACGAACTTCAACAATTGTGGATGCATGGCGCTGATGTGTACAATATATCATCACACAATTCGTTTAAGATGAAAGCGGCGTTTATGTGGACGATAAGTGATTTTCCAGCTTACGAGATGTTATCAGGTTGGATGACTCACGGACGCCTCGCATGTCCATACTGTATGGATTCAACCAATTCTTTCTGGTTAACGAATAGTCGAAAACATTGTTGGTTTGATTGTCACCGGAAGTTTTTGAAGAACGATCACCCATATAGGCGTAATGTAGTTGCGTTCACTAAGTCTAAGGAAGTCCAAGATGAAGCACCGTTATGGCGTAGTGGAAGAGAAATATTGCACTCCATCAACCATATAGAAGGTCTACAAATGAGTGCCGAATGTGGTGGCAACGGACACAATGAACCATCTAAAACGGTACATGGTTATGGTCAATATCATAATTGGTACAAAAAATCGATTTTCTGGTCTTTGCCATATTGGGAGAATATGTTGCTTAAACACAACCTAGATTTTGTGCATATTGAGAAAAATTTCTTTGAATATTATCAAAACTATCTTGAACGTCCCGAGGAAAACAATAGATAACATAAAATCTAGGCTAGATATGGCGATAATATGCAACCGTAGAGCGTTGGAGCTTACTTCAACTGGAATTGCTCTGGTTCCAATATTTCGCATGTCAAAGGAAGCGAAAAAGAAATTTCTAACTTGGTTGAAGAATGAAATTCGTTTTCCAGATGGATATGCTTCCAACTTTGGTAGATGTGTGAACAAAATTAATGATACTCTTTCTGGTCTCAAAATCCATGATTGTCATGTCATTATGGAAAGACTTCTACCTCTTGCTTTGATGGAACTATTCCCCAAGTCGGTACACGTAGCTATTTCAGGTATGTTTTTAAATTTTTTATCATACAAATATATAAATGACTAATTTTGTCATATAATTTGGGTTGTTACTATTATTACACAAAAATCGCTTTGTTTTTCCGAGACATTTTTGTCTCATCATTAAAAGAACAAGATGTTCAAACAATGAAGGAAAATATAGCTGTCAAATTATGCAACTTGGAGAAGATATTTCCACCTTCGTTTTTTGATGTCATGGAGCATCTAACGGTACACCTTCCAGACGAGGCAATCTTAGGTGGACCGGTACAATATAGGTGGATGTATCCATTTGAGCAGTACATGTACCACTTAAAAAAAAGGTTAGGAACAAGACACAAATCGGAGGGTCTATCGTCGAGCATTGTGTCCAAGAAAAAATATTTGCGCTAGCTACCCATTGGCTTGGAAAACCAATCCCTTGAGCTAATGAAGGATGGCATGGTGAAAACATTTACCTCTACGCATTTGACGATGTCCCAACAATTTTCAAAGAAAAAGGAAGGTTCATTGGTTAATCTTCAAAGGGATGGATAACAGACGAAGAGTACAATGTTTTGAAAACGTTTCTAATGAATAATTGTCCCGAGTTAGCACAATATGAAAAGTATGTTTATCCAGCACAATATATTATATTCACTAGTTAATTATAATTACTTTTTAATTAGATAATTTGTATACGTAGGATGTTTGAAGATTTCATGCGAACTACATATCCGGCATTGTCTACTTCCGATCTACAGTTATTGAAAGACAATAACTTTGCACGCAGGTGAAAAAATTATGTAAGTAATTTTGTAATGACTTCGTTTCTATATAATGTTTAATTTATGCATTTATTTTATTACAAGTTAATAATCAAAGAATTATATCAATTGTGCCTCAGTGGCTCATTGATTTTGTACAAAGTCCACGTCGTGCTTACACATCATGGCCATCGTATGCAACAAGAGGGTTCTTATTCTGCACATTTAGTAGGAATGCAAACAAAAAGACACAAATTTTCGGTGTTTGCGTGAAGGGAAGGAATGATACGGAATATTATGGTATTGTGGACGACATCAGATTGCTTGAGTACGATGGCGGTGTCGGGTTGAAGGTGGTTATCTTCAAATGCTTTTGGTACGACATCACTAGTGGAAGTGGAATGCGTATAAGTCGTTCGGGACTAGTGGATGTTGCTGCAAACAAGCAATATCGACAATATGATCCATTTATTACTCCTGAACAGTGTGATCAGGCTTGTTACATATCATATCCAAAGGTTAGTAAGAGGCATTGGACAGAATGGTTAGCCTGTACAAAAGTGGTACCCAAACGTGTAAGAAATGTTACTGATGTTTTACAACAAGCCTTTCAAGAGGATTCTAGGAATACTACTGTTGCACCCCCATGCTTCCTCAAGGTCGAAACACTCAATGTTGAAGACATGAACAATTATGATGATTTACCCGATCAACATACAAACGACATGTACACATCCGATAATGAGCTAACTGAAAACGAATGTTCTGAAGCTGATTCCTCTTCCGATGATGAAGAAAAATTGTGCACCAATGTGATCGTGAAATTTGTAGTATTATATGTAATATAATTTTCGTCTGTGTTAAATTTATAACATCTTTAAAAAGTGGTGGATTATTATCCAATCAATGATTTGTAATAAAATATGTTGTGGATTCTTGTATAATATTATGTGGGATATTATTTGTATTTTTCTAATGAGTTTAAACGGCTACCCCTATTTAAAACACTCGTGATTGTTTACACGAGTTGAATAATTTGACGCCTTTCATTTAATTGTTGAATTGTCAAATCACCGTCTAGTGGCCGACATTGTTTTCCGCAGTGTTATTTATGATACAGTGACAGATATTGTCGGTTACGAAATTTATTTCTTTATTGCATACTAATATGTAATGTCAAATCAGTTTATTTTATTTCCTTATATCCACATATTAATCGACACGTCAACCCTAAAAAATAACTCGGGTCTGCCTATATAAGTTGGGGTAATACAATGCCCTCGTTCACAGTTTGTCAAAGTGAAAAAGTTTTCCATTGTCAACCAATATTCTTTCAATTTAGATATACGATGTATCTTATAAATAATCACTTATTTTAAACTTGTCGCTATGCTTTCCAATTCGTCCCCCTAACAGCCCCGAAGACCTTCTAGTAACCTTAAAGGATCCGTCTGGAATAATCGAGGGAACCATGCACCATAACATCTTCGGCAATGACGAATACAGAATCAACACTGGTGTAGGTGCGGTTGTCATTCTAAAGAATGTGTTTGTAGGTCGTTTTAACATGAAGTCTAAGTACCTCAACATCACTGAGCGAAACGTTGTCAAGGTAGGTTTTCCTTAAGGTTGTTAGTATGACTGATAATTACTAACTAAATTAATTTTTAAAACAGAAAATTGGGGCTAATTCGATGATTGTTGGGTACGAACCAACCGTAACATCTACTACGGATGAAGCAGATGAAGGAACAACTAGTTACGAGTACGAAATAGTTCCCGACTCAGATGATGAATAAACATTCGACCCATCAATGTTTACGAATAATAACCTCGTTCAACACCGAACTCTTTATGTCGCTTTAATATTTACTATTTTCCTTCCATCTTTTATACGCGTTTAAAATAAAGTTGTTTTGTAATGTAATATTTTGTAATGAATAATAACTAATTAATGTTTTATTTTTTATTGAGGTTAATTTAAAATAAATCCAGTACATTTAACAAATAACATATTAATATGTTTTTCACGCGTTATAAGGTTAATATGTTTCTGAATGTTACAAACAAAAAAATAGTGAACAAACCCATGAAAATAGTGGGTTTTAGTTGGTTTTCGATTATCCACGGAAAAATTAGTGGGATTTAGTGGTTTTTCGGTTACCCACGAAAAAAATTGTGGGTTTTCGTGGGTAGACCATTTACCCACGAAATTTTTCGTGGGTAGACCATTACCCACAAAAATTTTTCCTGGGTAACCGTGACAAATTTACCCACGAAAACCCACTAAAAATTCGTGGGTAAAATAATACCCACAAAACCCCCGAAAATCGACGAAAAACCCACGAAATTTTTTGTGCGTAGTATTTTACTGTTCACCGTGGCTTTTCGTGGGTTTTCGTGGTTTTTGGCTTATACCCACAAAATTTTTCGTGGGTTTTTCGTGGGTATAGGCCTTTTTTTTACTAGTGTTAAGCTAGTCAATGGGTTTGACTGGGTTATCATCAATCTCTTTCTGAACCTTCTCTCTCTTGGCTTGAAGCCTTTGCATCTTACCTATGATGTCAATGTCACGATTATCAAACATCACTTCGAGCATAGCCTGTTTGCTATAAATCTTTGCCACTTGAACTCCAACTTGTTCTTCTTCTAGATTTGATCCTTCTTTGCCTTTGACAATCTCGGCAAGGCATGGTAATGTTCTTTCTCCTGCTTCTTAGCCATTATGACCTCGTGACAAACAACTTCATCAACCGTTGCATCTGGCTTCCTGTTCAAACCAATTATTTTTCTGCTAGAACTTCCTTCATCGATAATATGTTATAACGTTTTAATGGTAAGTGTTATAAGTATTATAAAGCATAAGTTTTACAAGTATTATAAAATTATTATAAGTATTACAAAAATATTATAAGTATTATAAGTATTATAAAATATTATAAAGTAATATGTTTCAACGTTTTAATGATACGTGTATTTAGTATAAAGTAATATATTACAAAGTTTTAATGGTAAGTGTTATGAGTGTTATAAGTATTATAAAGCATAAGTTGTACAACATTCGGTGTTATAAGTATTATAGAGTATTAGTTATAAAGTGTAATTCTGAAACTAAGTTGATTCAGAATTATGATAGTTATAATATATTGCTTCTTGTAGCTCATCAAGTGTTATAAATATCATAAATTATTAGTTATAAAGTATAACTCTAAAAATAAGTTTATTCAGAATTATAATAGTTATAATACATCATCGTAGATATTAGCTGGTGTAGTTGGATAAAACGTATTGCTAACCTCATTTTCATTCAATATGTATTTGTACATGGCCTTTACAGATACCAGTGGAAAACCAGTAGATATGGAGTGGTTCACATCATTAGAGACACCAGGCAAGGAGATGACTGAAGAGGTAAAAAACACACATTTATTATAAAAGCTTATAAGTATAAGTTGATGTTTAATGTTGCAGCAAATGAAATCAGCGATACGTATGCTTCAACTTAGGAGGATAAACAGTCCTAAATTCTTCCCAAACAATAGGGTTGCAATTTAAGATCAAGATTTTATCAAAACGATCCTTGATTGCCGAAAAAAGTGGAGTGAAAATCGTGAATGCAGTTTTGACAACAACATTGAGTCGTATGTTCGTGGGACAACACCAAGACTCCCCACCAAATCAAAATAATGGGTCAAAGACATTGATTTTGTTTATGCTCCACATTTTATAAAGGAAGATCGATGGGTAGTATTCGAGTTTGATTTGAAGAACAAGACAATGTCAATGTGGGACACTGCTGCCACTTGGAAAGATGATGAAACTTATAAACATCAAGCAGCGAAGTATGGACGAACCATGGCACGAATCATGACAAAGTTTATCGGTGATAAATACATGAGAGATATAGTGCAGCTATATATTATACGTCCTGAAAATTACCCGCATGTTTGTTTTCGGTACAACTGTTGTAAATTTTTATGTTATAAATTAAATACATGTTATGAAAAAGTTATTTTAAATCAGGTTTTGAACAAGAAAAGAAGTTCAGATTCAGGGCTTTACGCGTTCAAAATCATCGAGTGCCTTTCGAAAAACATAAAGCACATGTCAAAGATTTGTGATTCAAATGTTGAGCGTTTGAGGATCAAGTTGGCTGTGGACATGTTCACAGAATTGGAAAATGATTCTGTGACATCAAAAAGAAAAAGATAATGTCGCGAGTTTAAATTTGTTCTTCTAGTAAATGTTGTGAAGTCTCTCTCTCTCTTCTTAATTAGTAGGTTCAATCGTTTTTATTTCTCAGTGTACACTCTCTCTTCTTAATTAGTAAGTATTATAAAGCAAATAATCTTGTGGTTTAGCCTCTCTCTTGTTATTTGTTAATGTTTAAAGCTATTTCTCTTTCAGGTTACCCTTGAGAATAATATTAGAAAGAATAATATATAACTTATAACTCGTATAACACTTATAAGCTATATAAGTGGCGCTGATAGATATGTGAAACTAAAAAAAATCAAAGCTTATAACACTTATAACCCATGTTAAAAAACTCGCTAGGCGCTAGTCGGGCGGTCGGGTGACGACTAGCGCCTAACCAATAAATCAGGGATTATACGGGGATTAATCAGGGACTAGTTTTTAGAGTCTAATATTTTTATATTTTAACTTCATGAATTTATAAATATTTATACTTCATGAATTTTATGATATTGTGTTAAAATTTCATACCAGAAATTCTAATACGGTAAAAAAGTCTCATCGTGTCAACGTAGATAGTTATTTTAACTCCACGTCAAGATAACATTTCTACTAAATATATATTCAAAATACAAAATGATATCAAAATTTCAATCACATGATACCCAAAAAGATAATAAGATCTTGATCTCGAGCCACAAAATAATGAAAGTTTACTAAAGAGTGAAGACTAAGAACTAACTTCTTTCACCTTTTCTTTCTTCGATGATCAATTATTATCATGTGTTTGACTTTTTGATATCTGCAAATTGTAAAGCCACAAAATTTAAAAAACAGAGATAAGCTACTAAAAAAGAAGCAACTACAAGGTTCAAGAAATAAGTAAATATATAGAAATGGACCTTTCTAATTTAATGATGTGTCTCGAAACACCGATGTTTCATGGTACACATCAGGTTCGAATTCCATGTCAATCATTACTTCATCTTCTTCATCAGACTCAAAATCATCATCATATAGTTCTCTTACATTTGGAGGTTGGGAAGATGGTACAAGATTAACATCACTAGCTTGATTTTGCTCCACAATCCAATCTTCTACGGTGTCTTCATTACCGTCATCTTGGATCACATCTATTATCTTTTCTTTGATCCTTTTGTGCTTGTTAAATAGTCTTGCATTAAACTGAACATAAACTAGACTATTTAGGCGAGCAACATCTAGTCTATTTCTTTTCTTCGTGTGGATCTGCAATTTAAGAAAACATGATTCTAAAAATCAAAAAGTTGTACAAAATAATATGTAAAAATAGAACTGTTCTAAACTAACCGCTTCAAAGCTACTCCAGTTTCTTTCACAACCAGAAGAGCTAGAGGTCAAAGCAAGGATTCTTGTTGCTAGCTTTTGTAAAGTAGGTGTTTGACATCCATAAGTTGCCCACCAATTCCCTAAAATTTATAATTGTAACATATATCTACATAAAGAATATGAATTATATAAATAATATAAATGATCGAAAAATTAAGGTGAGAAAACAAACCTGGATCAAACTTCTCATCATTGTTTTCACATCCCTTTAAAGCTAAGTTTCTTCCAAAAAAGCCACATTTGTTTTTGTATTGATTAATCTCATCATTGACAATTTTATGTTGATTTTCAATGTCACCATGATAAAAAGTTTCAACACAAATGATGAATCCTTCTGTTATCTCCAAATCATATTGAATATTGGGTTCTTTGTAGAAGTAGAATGGATTCAAAAAATAAGTAGCAAAATGTAGAGGAGAATCCAATCTACCTTTCATTTTCTCTTCCATAATCTGAAAGATGGGTTGATAATTCTTTTCCAAATGATTAGTAGCTTCTTTGATAGACTTTTTAGCTTCTAAAATATCTCCACATATAAAACACATAGAAGGTTTCTTTTCCCCATCTGCAAGCCTTAGAACTTTTACCATGGGACAAAACACTTTTAAAACCACCATAACATTACTCCAAAAAGCATAACTCATCACAGTTTCAGAAGCATGTTTGCCTTTTACACACTTAGAATGCTTACATTCATGCCACTCATCACTATCAAACATGGACATTAGTTGTGATTTCTTCTCGTATAAACTTTGTAGTGTCAAGAAGCAAGTTGCGAATCGTGTAGCTCCCGGTCTCACAATATCTCTTTTTTTTGTAAATGATCTCATCATGGATAATTTTTTGTGATGAGCATATATGAAGATGGTAAGAGATTTAACTTGGTTGATAACTTTAGCAAACCAAGGCAGCTTGGAAACTCTCTCACGCATCAAGTCTATGGTGTGAGCAACACAACCTGTCCAAAAAATATTCGGTCTCTTCTCTTTAATTAAGCATCCTCGCAGCTGCTACGTTGTTAGTAGCATTATCAGTTACGACATGAACAACTTTCCTTTCCCCTATATCTTCGATGCACTTGTCTATGTACTTAAAGATATATTCACCAGTGTGAGAATCTTTAGAAATATCTTTTGAGGAAAGAAAACATGTGCCTCCTCTCGAATTAACACACAAATTCATGATGCTTCTCTTTTTCATGTCGGTCCATGCATCCGTCATCAAAGAGCAACCTTGTTCTCCCCATTCTACTTCTAGACTCTTCAATTTTTACTTTTTCTTCTCGTGTTCTTCATTTAACAATGGTTCTCTCAACTGATATTGACTAGGAGGGACCCAACCAGGACCAAATCTCCCTAATGCTTCGCAAAATAACCTAAAAGGTTCATTATCAATTGCATTGAAAGGAATACTTGACTCATACATCCATCTAGCACAATATTGATGAACAATATGCGTCTTCTCCTTAGAAATTGCAGCATGAATATTTTGTTGGCGTGTTTGTGCAGCTAAAGAAGCTTTCGGGTCAATGCAACTGGCAAACTTATCTATAGGACCTTGGAAGTGAGGACCCCTATGATTTCCAAGCTCTTCGTTCAAATCATCTTCTACAAGGGGCATATCTATATTAACTTCTGATATAAGAGCTTCTTCATGTTTTCTTTTCATCATTTTCTTGTTCTTTGCTTCTATAAGTGCATTCCTACACTTATCGTGATCCTCTTTAGTTGACAATGGACAAGAAGAAATGTTCCCTTTTTGATGAGCAATATGTTCCTTAATTCTATACGCCACACCAGACATTTCTTTTCCACACAATTTGCATTTCACCTTATCTGGCTTTTTAGGATAATACAACACTCCGTATTGCCATCCTACATCATCAGAGTTTCGTTTTAACTGTGTAATTATAGGCGGAGAAGCCATCCTAACCTGAAATTTACAAAGACAAAGCTACAGTTTTTAAAGAAACTAACAAAAACACCAAGAGCAAGCATAAAAAACAATATAATATTTCTAAAACACAAATCATAAACAATTCTGAATTACTTTCTAAGTTTCTAACACATATAGATGAAACATGACAAACAACAATTACAAAGATTGAGAGACGACACAAAACTAAAATAATATCAAGCATAACTAAAGTTTGAAAATCTTTTAAAATATTACCTTTCAAATACACGAGCAAAGAGATCTGAGAAAGGTAAAACACAACCCAATTGATTTTGGGTTATAAAAAATGCGTAGGAAATACAAGATTAAAAGTTCTAATCTTTTTTAGAGTTTGAGCTCTGTTCAAGAGCAAAAGAAGAAGAAGATAAATGTTTTAATGATTTAATCTGAGAAGAAAATATCTTCTTATTAAAAAGTCAAAAGTTGTCGGTTCATAATTTTTTTTTTATTATTAAAATATTCAAAAATGCGGCGATTAATAACATTAGGCGGAAAAAAATCGGTAAAACGATTAATGACCCGAATATACGTTAAACGCGGCGGTGAGTAACTGATTAGCGACTAGGCGGGCGCCTAGGCGGCTAGGCGCCCGCGTTTTAGAACACAACTTATAACAATAAATAAACTCGTATAACACTTATAACAATAAATAACAAGCATATATTGCAACAAATTACGCATTCGTTTTTGTGTGTTAAAATTGTTGCATACTTTATTACAAATATACTTTTGTTGTATTTTATAATGAATATTTTTTGTTGGAAATTAAAAAAATCAAAGCTTATAACCCGTATAACTAAATAAAAAACATCTTCCATGAAAACCAAAATAAAACGTTTATAACACTTATAACAAAAAATTACAAGCATATATTGCAACAACTTACTCATTTGTTTTTGTGTGTTAAAACTATTGCATACTTCATTACAATATACTTTTGTTTTTTGGGTATCTTGTTGTATCTGCAAATGATCGAAACACTTATAACACGTATAACTTAAAAAAAACATCTTCTTTTATGAACTTGTATAACACTAACAAGAAAAACATTTATGAAGCAACAAATTACTCTAATATTATAAAAAAGAGTTCAAGTTCATGATCCCACAAACATGACTCACAAACAGAAGAAGTTTTCATGTCATTGTTTTCACCATACTCGCGCCAAACACAATTCTCTACTATGAAGTTTCTGGTTTGTCCATCGCATGCACACTTCTTTTGAACATAACTTCTTTTGAGATCTTCCATCACCTGTTTGCCACGCCACAAAACATTGCCTTTAATCTCGTTCCGCAGTTTGACCAACTCTCTTACCGTCTATGACAGCAACAATTTCATTAAACCATCCAAGGTATTCCGACCTACATTGCTTCTTTCAAGACAAAGTAGGATCATTCCGTAAACATACATTGCTTCTTGGTTTTCTTTTTCCGCAACTTTTGCTAACAACTTGAGTCCATTCTCTTTCTTATTCTCTATGAAATAGTTTATAAATCTTTTGCGGTACAAGGCTTCTGGATTTTCGCACCTTCGACATCTTTTGTGGAAGTTAGAGAATCTTTTGAGGTCATGATTCTAAGGGGAAAAAGGAATTTCTTGAAAGGAAAGTCGAGAAATAACGAATTTTCGTTGAAACGATTTGGAAACTAGTCTAAGACTACGAATTGTTGACAGAGAAGAAGTCGCACAAAATGAAGAAATTGTTATGAGAAGTTCTTCAGGTAAAGAATCAAGTTGAAGAAAACGATTTGTTTGCTTCTTTGTCATCTTCATCACCGATTGCGTCTGATTTCCTCTTCAATCCTTTAGAACTTCCTCCAACATCCATTTCAGAGAAATTTATTAAGCAGTTTCGGAAAAATAGAAGAAAGGGTTTGTGAACTAAGAGTTCGTAAAAATAAATAAGAGTTTGTGATATAAGAACAGATGATAGAGTGAAGTATTTATATATGGAAAGAATGTTCGATTACGATTTAAATAGGTTAAAGGAATGTAGGAGTTTACTATTAAATTACACCCGTTTGGGAAATCGTAATAAGTTATTGGTTAAATGTATGGGGGAGTGGAAGGGTGTAACTATCGCCATTGGGAAGAGTAAAAAGATTTATTGTAAAGATGTTGCTTATGTCAAGTCTAAGATAATGATTGTCATTTTGAATTCAAACAAGTTTGATATAATGATTGTCTTTTTGTTTTAAATACATCCGTTTGGAAAATTGTAATAAGTTGTTGGTTAAATGTATGGGGGAGTGGAAGGGTGTAACTTTCGTCATTGGAAAGAGTAAAAAGATTTATTGTAATAGTTGTTTCTTATGTCAAGTCTGAGATAATGATTGTCATTGTAAATTCAAACAAGTTTGATAAATTTAAGTTGTTTTCATTAAACTGATATGTTCACATGTTGTATTCATTAAAGTTTAAACATTTAAAATTTATCATTCTTTACAAAAGTCGAATCTACATTTATTAGATGTACAACATTGGTGACATAAATTTATATCAAAATACAAAAGACGAGGAATTTAAATACATGATTTATAACAAATTACTTATAACACTTATAACATCTTCGAGTTGATGAAGATCTTTGTCTTTTGTAATAATCACTTATAACACTTATAACATCTGTTACTTGTGCCTACAAAATTAAAACAAATATTGCAAAAATTCAATACAAAAAACAAAGACAATAACTAATAATCGATAAACTGAAAGATAAGTTAATAAAAGTTCAAAAGTTCTAAAGTTCTAAAGCAAAAGTTCAACAAAAAAAAGAGTTCAACAAAAGTAAACACAAAAGAAAGAATTCAACAAAAGTAAACATAACAGAAACATTAAAAACCCAAATATATTGTTCATTTCATCAAATGAACAACAAGCTTAAGCCAGTCAATGGGTTTGACTGGGTTTTCATCAATCTCCTTCTGAACCTTCTCTCTCTTGGCTTGAAGTATTTGCATCTTACCCATGAAGTCAATGTCAGGGTTATCAAGCATCGCTTCGAGCATAGCCTGCTTGCCATAGATCTTTGCCCACTTGAACTCCAACTTGTTCTTCTTCTCGATTTGATCCTTCTCTGCCTTTGACAATCTCAGCAGGGCATGGTAGTGTTCTTTCTCCTGCTTCTTAGCCATTCTTACCTCGCGACCAACAACTTCATCAATCGTTGCGTCTGGCTTCCTCTTCAAACCAATTATTTTTCTGCTAGAACTTCCTTCATCGGCCAATTCTACTAGAATTTAGTTTAATGTTGAACCCTAAATTCAAAATTGTGTCTAATTGAAAACATCCTAAGCCTCATCGCTATTGATTTCTTATCCGGGAAGTACTTACCCACATATATACCATCAGAATCGAAAACATAAGAAATATTTGAACATCAAGCAGCCATATATTCTTGATTAGGAGCATCAGCGTAGTTCCTTGTGTTATTGCCTCGTCTGCTAGAGAAGGAAGGTAATTTTGATCCACTTGCAATTGTAACAGGATGCTAATAGAAAAGAGAGATTAAGTGTTATAAATGTTATAAAATATAAGTTGTACAGAAGAAAATACAATGACAGATTCTAAAAGCAAAAACTAGGTTGTGTCAGAGTTATAATATTTGTAATATATCAACATAGCTATTAGCTGTTGTAACTATTGCTAACCTCATTTGCAACTTGGACAAGCGGAAAACCTTCTGTACTCCGGAAAGTGGATTGTTGTAAGTTTGGGTTTGAATTTAATGGTACATGTATTTAGTATAAAATATAGACTACGTGTTATAAGTATTATAAAGTATAAGTTGTACAGAAGAAATACAATGACAAATTCTAAGAGCACAAACTAGTTTGTTGCATAGTTATAATAGTTATAATACATCACTTTACCTCATTTGCAAGCGGAACACTTTCAGTACTACAGAAATTCGATTGTTGTAAGATTGGGGTTGAATGTAATGGTACATGTATTGAATATTATAAGTATTATAAAGTATAAGTTGTACAGAAGAAATACAATGACAAATTCTAAGATCAAAAACTAGGTTGTTTCAAAGTTATAATAGTTATAAGATATCACCCTAGCTATTAGATGTTGTAGTTGGATAAAACAAATAAGTTGTACATTATCTGGTAAGACAACATGAGTATTATGAGTATTAGGAAGAGTGCTACTCTCATCATCAACAACATTGTTGCTACGTTGAAATGCTGGTGAAGTGAACTCTCCCTGACCCTACAACAAAACATTTAAATGTCAACTATAAGGAAAAACAAATAAGAATGCATAAACAAATTCGGTTGAATAATCACCTCATAATCAATTAATAATTGAGCAATAGGAGGTACCAAACATGTTTGAAGCTGTTTATTCACTGTCACATAAAGGTTGACTTCGTCGCTATGCTCTGGAAGCTTCCTGATAAACAACTTCAGTTGTCTATCATTCCTGATATACAATTGAGCTAGACATGTTGAAGCTTTGCTTTGAGGTGGACAATACCTAAGCTTCACAGAATGAAAAGTCGCATCAATGGCAAAATCTTCATTGACCATAGCTAGAAAGTCTGCATAAGACATATCTTTGCTGATGGAGGTAAGTGAACCACATCTATCAACATCAACAACAAATTCCCATTGAGAAGAACTTGTTGACTTCCACTCCCCACAAACATAGTAGAGATCAAGCATGTGACATGCAGACAACAACAATGGTTCAACTTATAATACTTATAATAGTAGATTGTGAAATTTAGGATATATCAAAAAGGTATGACAACAAATGCTCTTGAACCTAATCTAAGCTTCCACTCATACTCCTAATCTCTTAATTATCAATCTCTTTCATTCTCAAAAAGCTTATCCAATATATTTCATTCACATGGAGAATCCTTGAAAAGGAGGAGTAATTACCATTAATTATAAATTGGAGTGGCTGAGACCGACGACTGTGACAGAGAAAATAGTTTCAGATCTTAGAGATCGTCGTATGTGAAGCTCTTCTTCATCTCTTAGGCTTCTTCGTCTTCTCTAGCTTAAGAAGATGACAAAGGATAAAGCTTTTCCAATTCGTGATCGGAGTGGCTGGTACCGACGACTGCAACGGAGAAGATCCTTTCAGATTTCTAGATCGTTGTCTGTCAAGCTCTTCTCCTTCTTCGGCTTCTTCGTCTTCTGTAGCTTCTTCTGATTATCAGCGATTAGACGGAGATTAGAGACGACAAAAGAAGTAACATAATTAAATGAGGGTAATGTGGTCTTTTTACAGAGGAAGGGGTGTACTTTGTGAATATTTTAAATTGGGTGTAAAGTTCTAAAGAAATGGAGTATTTGGTGTAGTTCTTTGAATTTCTCTTATTTATATTCCCCCAAAAAAATGTATTTAATTTAAGAACTCTAAGACTAGACAATTGTAGTTTGTTGTTCGACTTACAATTATGCCATCTCCACCAAAAGTAACTACAATAATCAATAATATGCGGGTCAACCAAAACTCCCAAGCATCAATCCAGCGATATGAAAGCCCACTTCAATGCCCCAAAAAACGTCAACTATTAAAATCCCAGAAGAACTGTTCCCAATTTGTTCAGAGTTGTACCCCTACAGAGAGATCGCAAAGCAGAAGAAGAAAGTAATGTGAGAATGTTTTCCTTCATATGCAATCTAAATTATTAGATAAAAAATTTGAGGACACTAACAATGTATTAATACAACCTAATTCATTTCGCAGTGGTAATTCTTCACGTCGATGCACCTGCCGGAAGGCTTTTAAACTTCCCGCCAGCAACAAGCATAATTCACATATCCAAGGCATTTTTAAATCATTCTTACGTTGGACAAGAATTTATGTTTACAGACACTTTAGCGGGAAAGATTTCCCAACAGACAGATTACACAAATTATCTAACGAAAAAAATACAAGCAGACATAATATTCGTGTCAAGCGATGGGTCGGACCAGCAAAAGGGCTGCCATTGGTGGGCCAAGATCAGGAGCATCAAAACGATCCAGATGCGGGGAGATACAACATGAATTACAAAGGGGTTAGTGCAGACGAATATACTTATAAGATATTTGAATCTGCGGAAACCAACAAGTCACCAATAATATGGCATTAGGTTGGCCCATGGGAACCAGCGGATCAGACTTAAGGAGTGTTCCTTTGGGTAACATAAGCAGCGAAGAATACATTCGTAAAAAAGGTTAGTGCAAACGAATATAGTTGCCCACAATTCAAAAGTTCTTTCAACGCTTCCCATGTGCTCTAATAGCTGACACAATAACCTCCGTGAAACGCGCATTTTAGAGTTGGTCCGGTAAGCAAAAGCGAGAAGGTCTGCTATAATTAAACAGCGCAGAGCAATGAACAAAACGCCAGGTGAGATAACCCTGCAATTTTGAAAACCAGATACTCATTATCTAAAATGCATGCAGAAAACTCATTATTTCATGCCGGTCCCTAAACCAACGTGCATTTGTTTATGTAAACCAGATCCTTCAGGGAGTAACGAGACACAAGATAATAAGTTACAAGAGTGTCAGATGTGTGGGTCTTTGGTGTGGCCGTCCAAAGATATGAGACATCCGCTTTAGGAGCACCGTTATTTGCAATTTTTTGCCAAAAAGGGAAGGTGCTATTACCACCTATCAGAGAACCACCAGAAGAATTGGGAAAATTACTAGACAACCCGCATTTAAGAAAAATATTAGAGTATTCTGCTCTCTTACTGCTTTCACGTCTATTGGTGCACAGCTCGACCACACAGTGATGAACGCACGCATACCTTACACATATAGAATATCAGGCCAAAATCATCATATGATGGGATCACTAATCCCTGTACCAGGTGAGCTACCAAGATTTTCCCATCTTTACATCTACGACACGTCAAACGAGATCAAAAACAGATTAAAAACTTATCCAAACCGAAAGGACTCTGACAAAATTGATGAAAACATGTTACGTGTATTGGTAGTGATGCCTGATACGCATAATCCTCTCGCAAAACAGTTTTGGAAAACGCGTGACAGATATGAAAACACACTAACTCAAGAGTTTACACTCCTTCTAGTTGGACAAGGAGACAGTTGGGTTGCTATTGGAGAGGAGACAGTTGGGTTGCTCATAGGTAATTTCGACGACTATGCTGAAAGTCGTGATGTCGTCGTTGAGTACCAAACTAAACAACTCTAAAGGATAACTTCTTTGCATCCATATTTCATGGCTTTGCAGTATCCGGTATTGTTTCCTTAGGGCGAAATGGGGTTCCACCTCAATATTCTTTACCGGAGTACGTCGGGGACGAGAATAAAACGAGCACGTGTCACAAATCGTGAATATTACGCGTACCAGTTCCAGACGAGGCTTCAGAAGGGAAGACATTGATTAAAGGCGGAAGATTACTACACCAATACATCGTGGACGCAATAACAACAATCGAAGAAGATCTTTTGAAGTTCTATCGTAATAACCAGAAACAGTTACATGCTGAGCTCTACAACAACGTCTGTGACGTAGTCGGAAGAGGCGACGAGGATTCAAAGATTGTTGGAAAGAAAATAATATTGCTAGCTTCCTTTACTGGAGGGCCGAGATATATGCACGAGAATTATTATGATGCAATGGCAATCTGTCGGACGTTTGGCAATCCACATCTCTTTGTGACTATGACGGCCAACCCTTCATGGGAAGAAATTTCTGAACATCTTCATACATACGGGCAAGACTCAGGGAACGACATACCGAATGTAGCTAGCCGTGTGTTTAAGATAAAGCTCGACAAGATTATTTCCAAATTCAAAACCGGGTCAATTTTCGGGAAACTCCAAGCAGGTGTGTACTTCAGACGCATGTTTTTATCTATTAAGACATGTAAAATGCATGCAACTTTTAAAACAACTAATACCCAACCCAAGTTAAAAAAACATTTTAAATACATTCAAAACCAAAAATATCAATTAAATGATATTCTTGACAGACTAAAGAACAAAAAATGGTGCATATTATAACCCCACCTATTAACTTCATTGTAACAGGAGTGTAAAAAATGAAGAGTTAGGTATGGCAGTTAGTGTTACTTTACGATAGATACAGGACATCTAATGTATCCATAAAAATTTAAAGGTTGTATAGTTTCGTTCAAACAAACTCCCGATGTTGTTGTCCAATGTATGTGTAATTGATAACAATAACATGTTTGATTATGTGCGCTTTATTAATGTTTCTCACATGGTTGCATCCTCTTTGTTACCCGCCATCTAAACCCATTTATATGTTGTGCTTTGCAGCCGTTTATACAATAGAATTTCAGAAAAGAGGACTACCACATGCCCACATACTGCTTTGGCTCCAAGACACACCACATACTGCATAGATGGGTTCATCTCCACTAAAATTCTTGATGTGGAAGTAGATCTAGAAGGTTACGATTTTGTTAAAAAACACATGATGCATGGCCCATGTGGAATGGATCGGCCAAGTTCGCCCTGCATGGAGAAAGGTGTGTGCACGAAACGGTATTCCAGGGAATTAACGCCGCATACTACTTGCGACAAAAATGGGTTCATCATTTACAAGCGGAGAAGAGACGTCGGAGGGAAGATAACTAAAGGAGGAACGACTCTAGACAACTCTTACGTTATTCCATACAACATGGCACTACTAAAGAAATACAATGTTGAGTGGTGTTGCACATCAAAGGCAATCAAGTATTTGTTTAAATACATAACAAAGGGAGTTGATAAGGCTACAATTCTATTTGATAAAAAGAAACCAGATACTCAAGCCGCATACAACAACACAGATGAAGTCCAGGAGATTGACGAGATCAAAAACTAGCAGGAATGTCGATACTTATCTGCCTGCGAAGCTACTTGGCGCATATTTGCGTTCGACATCCATCACCAGCGCCCATCAGTGTATAAACTACTTGTGCATTTACCGGGGCAGCAAAGTGTCTTATTTCGCGAAACAGACACTCCGAAAGATGTTGCATAGAGATACGGTGTTTGTATACAATGTTTACGGAGTGGATGGTGATAAATAGATCATGCGAACTTGCCAAGACACTTACGTACTACAGTTTCCCATTTACTTCGTGTAGAATTTCAGAGACAAAATCTGGGCAAGCCGTCAAAGAGGAAACACGATTGGTCGAGTTGTCAACATCCACCCGTCTTCGGGGAAAAAATTCTATCTACGCCTGCTCCTTAATCATGTCACAGGACCGAAAATCTATGAAGATATACGTACGTATAAATACATTGTCTACCCAACTTTCAAACTCACATGTGAAGCCCGAGGCATCCTACACGACGACAACATATGGTATGCCACGCTTGAGGAGGCAACTTTATGGACAATAGCTCATCAGCTCCGAGAAATGTTAGTAACAATGCTTGTATTTTGTGATCTGACAAACCCGGGGAAGTTATGGGAGGCTTTCTGGAAAGACCTTGGGGAAGACATAACATATCGGATGCGGAAGAAATTTGGTTTTGCAAACTATAATTTAACGGTGAATGAAATACAACAGTACACATTGGTGGAAATCCAGAAGCTCCTCATCGATAACGACAAAGCGCTAACTGATTATCCAGGACTGCCTAAACTCGAGGCGAGTTTGTTACGTGATTTAAATAACACACTCCTCCAGGAGGAGCTCAAATACAACATCCCCGACACTGTAAACGAGCAAAATCGACTACTAGCCTCATTGAATCCAGTACAACTCTCCATTTACAGTTCAATAGTGGAATCAGTAAACAATTCGGAGGGTAAGTTTTCTGGAAATACCGAAACATTTGCGTCCTTAGAAAAAAATATGCGCCTCAGACAATATGAGCAAATTTTCTCCAATTGGATGCTTGCAGTTGGCGACGGTCTGACAGAAACACTGCCAACCTCACTTTATAGTCGTGATGAAAGAAATATTGTCCGAGTTAACCAAGACCTACTTCTAAATTATGTAGGAGATCCAATGGAAGCAAATATTTAGAGCGACATATAACTAGTTCGAATTAAACTACAAGGACAAGGTAATATCTCTGTGGAAGAGAAATATTGACACCCAGAAATGAAACAATGGACAACGTCAACGATTTCATTCTCGCAAAACTAGAAGGAGAAGCAAAAGAGTACCTTAGCGCAGACTCCATTGCAAACGATGATATTTCAAAAGATGAAGCAAACGCGTTCTACACTGTGGAGTACCTAAATAGTTTGAGATGTTCGGGGATGCCCAAACACAAGTTGCAGCTTAAAGTGAACACGCCTTTCATACTAATGTGAAACATCAACCAAAAAGAAGGATTATGCAATGGCACTAGACTGTTTATAACAAAGATGGGGGACAAAGTTCTCGAGGTTGAGATCTTAGCAGGTCCAAATGAAGGTAAACGAATATTCATACCTAAAATAGTCCTCATAACTATCGACACCAAATGTCCGTATAAGTTTCGAAGGCGACAATTCCCTATCCGTGTTTGCTACTCAATGACAATCAACAAAAGTCAAGGTCAAAGTCTAGAGAAGGTGGGGCTGTATTTTCCCAGACCTGTTTTTAGTCATGGACAACTATACGTTGCAATTTCACGGGTAACGACATATGAAGGTTTGAAGATCTGGGATATTGGATAGGAGGAAAACATTAGGCCAGGGGTGAAAAACGTTGTCTTCAGAGAGATATTCAACAACATATGATAACATATGTGTTAAAACCCATGGTGAACAACCGTAGAGAAATTGAATTCAAGAAAATGTACGCGCTTTGGCAACTTATTTCAAAACCTTGCGTTACGTAACAACAAATTTCAGATGCTGCGCATATGTGCAAACAAGTTTAAGACATCAAGCCAAATCATTGTTTAAACATAGAGCAAATAAGTTTAACATGTAGGTTTTTTGGAACATGTAAAGAAACACATAACACAACCGAGAACATAAGTAAAACACGCACAACGAGTCGATCCTCAGAACAACGTCACATACTCGGCTCCACTACCTGTTACAGCACCATGCCACCTACCCACTTGTACAATCCTCTTCCTCCTCCTCTTCATCCATTGGAATGTCCTCATGATACGCCTCGCCCTCATCTTCCTCATCTCCACTTACTGCTTCAGCATCAATGTCATGCTTTATGTACACCATGCTCTCCACCTATACATGGCTTGTGTTGATTAAAAATAAGGTATAGAGGTCTGTTACGCAGTTTCTGTTCTAGATAATAAATTCACCCGCGAGACGAAGTTGTATAGCTTTGAAGTTGAGGATGAGATTATCGAGTTCGGCATTGAGAGAAGCAGAAGACTGACTTGTTGTGCTTCGCATCAAGGAAGAACCTTTTCGGTACTGCAGATGATGTGTCCCCTTTTAGGTTGGTACAATGCGCTGAAACTGAAGTAGATGGTCAATCAAATTGGGCAGGATAAGGCGCAATGTTGAGATGGCGTTAGCTACTTGGTTTGAACACACCACAACCTGATCGTAGATCAGCTTACCAAAATTGAAAATTGTACCCTTACTGACCATAAAAACCAGTTTTGCGCGATCTTTGCTAAGCACATGAGTGTTCATCGTTGGTATCCAGTTATGGCAGCACATCTTGTTCAGTACCGAAGCCGAAGTTGTGAGGTGATGACCTGTGAGATCCATCCAGCGTTTTACGTTTGCACCGGAGAGAAGCTTCACAATGTCACTGGTGTTTTCATAGACGCTCAGAAGAGGGGCGTTTGAAGAATATGGGATTTCAGGGAGGTCAAACTGCTTGTTGATGATTTCAGGATGGAACTCATACATTTACCCACAATGTATACACCGTGATTCCCATCATCCTTGAATTCAATCACAGGCAAATTCTCGTAAAACTCTTTTACCACTTCGGGAACATACGGCTCGATCTTTGTAACAGTGGCAATTAAGCCCGCTTGTTCGACAAAAGCTTTGACATCCGCGGTTTTCTCATCATCAAGGGGGTAGAAAGCAAATATCATTAAACGATATATTATTGATGTTCTTAGAGCGCTCGTACGCATTGTCAGAGATATAACTTTGATTGAATGTCGTGCCGGCGTATCTCCGCAGCTCAGGGAATCGACAGTCACGAGCTAGGGTCAGCTTTCTGTTCTCTTCCACGTCTGAGTCCTCCACGTGCGCTTCACTCATCATCGGATCTTCCTCGAACAAAGTTGGATCTTCAGTTTCGTTGTACGAAAGAGGACGCCTGCGTTGTGAACGCCGTATAGAAAGGACACGAGACGTCGTGGGCTTGGTCGTGGGCTTCTTCTCTGAACCACTAGTCGCAGTCCCCTTGGCTGATTTCGTTTTCAGCTTTTTAGCAGGACAGGAACCTGGTTCGAGTTTAGGGATCATGTTTTTATCGATTTCCTGAGATTCGAATTTGGAGAGCAAATAAGATGTAGCGGCGGTTGCAGAACCTTCGTTTTTGTTCCATGAGGGAGACGGTGCGTTTTTATCCATTTTTACAGATCTGCAAAAACAATTTTAGCAGCTTAGAAGGCGAAAATAGAAAGAGTGAATGCTTGCTAAGTGTTTTTCGGCCGATTAGGTCTGTAGTATACGGAGGTACTAGAAATTAATTTGATGTGTCGGGAGAGAGCGGGAAGTTTTACCTCTACTTACTTTGCCACGCGGAGCGATGCTAAAAAACCTATTGGAAACACACAAGCGCAAAGATCCTCCTTTATCTGATTATTGTGTCAGGGAATCGTGTTGGGCTCATATATACAATGGGCCTGACAATAACTACTTTGGAGTTGGAAATGAACACATCTACAATTAATAAGCCCATCTGAATACGTCAAACGCAATTGATGGTCGAGTAATTTGGTCCAAAAATTTGGTCCCCCTAAAGGATAAGTGCGTCCACGTATCATTTTGTTGGGCCTTTTATGTATTCCTCTATATAGGTACATGGTCGATTTACATGCAGATATGCTAGCAAATCGTTTAACAATTTGGGTCGTCTTTGGTCTTCTTTGGGCCTTCTCGACTATAGATACGATGCATTAAATGAAAAACAAAAATCATGAGTAGCCGCCACTTTATGGTCTTTGTGATATATGTGAAGAGACGCGGGTAATATCGACATTAGCGTGTTGTTGTTCTCGATAAAATGTGTAACGAGGTGACGTTTTGTTTCCCGAAGCGATGGATACAAATAGGTAGCCGCATATTATAATTTCAAGGTTTCTCTACCTCTGGCAACAAAAACAGAGAAAAAAAAAATTCGAACTTTCAGGCTAAATCATGTCTTCCACCTTTGTGAACAACATCATCGACTTATCGTTCATGCGGCATTTTCGATCACGTTAGGGATTTCGGAGGAGATCTCTGCCAGAAATGTCAATGATTTGACCCGGTGGTGTCCTCCCAACTCGATAAAACTCAGGGTAGCGCGAAAGTTCATAACTCGTCGTGAAGATGTCGACCATCAAGAAGCCATCAAGGAGGATATAGAGGTATGCCATCATGTCACAAATGTGATATTTTTTGTGTAATTTTAGCCCTTTCTAATTTCACCCTGTATATCTCATACTTTTCAGTGGAATCACATCCAAGTTAGTCTTCCTCCTTGTCGGGCAAGCGAACCAAGGTGGCTATTCGAGGGAGATGTGGTGTTACTATCTGACTTCAGCGCAGTTCCGGTGGACAAAGAATCGTGAAACACGCAGATTGCATTCCGCCTCTATTTTAATCGGGCAACACGTCTAACGCGGATCGGAAGGATGGCTCCGTCAACTCCTGTCTCCCATATGTCGTTCATGAGCATCTCCACTTGTCAGGCTAACAATCCCGTCATAATCGGTTAGTCAACAATTTTTGTTCTTTCCACAAAAAATATGGGCTAAATAAGATTGGTGATTATGTTTTCTCATCAATTGTTTCAGTGCATCTACTCGGAGCCATTGTGGAGATGGGGGAGCTTTCGTATTTACGTCCTAGGGAACGTCGTATACCTTCACAAAAAACTAATCACTACCTCCACTTAAAAGTTAGAGATGCGAGGTTAGCTTGTTATATTGTTGTTTGTCTTTTATAATTTACCATCTATGGTCGTCCATTCTTCTGTGTTGTATGTGCTACTTTAATTGTATGGTTTCAATCTCGCCGTTTAGTACGTTAGTTTCAGAAATTTAAATCTCTGCGCACAAGAAGACTGTTGTATCATATGAACAAAGTAATGATGATGATAATGATTTTCTTTACATTAACGAAAACGTTCGTGTATGTTTGCTACTTGTGAGTTGCATGTACTTTTTCGATTCTTTTCATTCAGATTTATATGTTTCGGCTTCGTATATATCGGGAAATAAAATTTATCTACATGTTTGCTAAGATCTGAAATGCAACTACTTGCGCCTAACTGTGGGTTATCTGGCAGTGGTGATACTCTCTCTTGTGTTGCGCGTGGTAATTACACCCTCAACATAGAGAGCGTTTACGATGGGCTTCACAAAGACTTCCCGGTGGTTGTTTCCCTGCATTTTTGGCGTGTGTATCACTTTCCAGGTGGTAAGTTACGCATCTCATCGTAACTACTCTGCCAAAAATATTTTATAATCGATTATCTACAAATATTACAGGTTGTGATGTTAGGAACTGTGAAAGCGGGGTCTCCGACGTCTGGATTAATCCTTCATTCAAAGAATCAAACGACTTGCAGGCTATATTGGCGTGACAACTGAAAGATGTGTTATTAACAAAAGAAAACTATCTCTTTCTTAATTCCCTCCTCATGTAGTCAGTTTTTGAACCATTAATAATTTGCTTTTCTGTCATCTTTTTCTACAACTCCAAGGGTTTAGATAAAAGGTGTTACTCACCTAACACCATGTTCTAAACTTAAATCATGTTATATCAAATCATTGCTTCACGACTGGTTAAGATTGTTTTGTTATCCCACATTTAGTCATCACAGGCTAATGCGCCTCCAAACTTCCTATGCATTAATCTCTCTACATAATCAAGAAAACAATCCGCAGTATATATAGCAACTAAACGAAAAACCTTGAATACACATATTAAACCCATTCGATAACATTATTGTGATCACCAGTTGTCGTACACGGTTGTGCTAGCCAGTCAGATATTTAATTCGTGTCCGCGTATTCAACATTGGGTCTTGAAATTCATATGTAGACTTCCGGTTAAGAAGCCCATAAGCAACGAAATATGAAGCTCAAGCCTAATAATAATGAAAAACGGAATCCCCATTCTCAATTAATAATGTATTAAAAAGCATTTGACGAATTACATGCAGCTGCGAAAACGACAACTTTTACACCAGCGATTGAATAATTCATCCCACGGAAAAATGGCTAATAAATAACAACAAAAAGTCGAATGAAGGACATACATAGACAAACTTCTTTGAAAAAGACACGCAGGGTGAAAGTGAAAACCCGAGATATTTGAAATGAACACCATCGATCATCCCGTCGAAGCTTTGTTGATCTGCACGAAGGATTCTGCACAGAGGAGATTTTTGCACGACTAATCCATTTTTGGGAGACCCTGACTCACAGACACGACACAGACCCACTAGGCATCGAAATGCTATTCCTTGATACCAAGGTGATTGTTACGAATTTAGATTAACACCCACCAAAATATAATTATAAAAGTATATAAATTTCTGCAGGGCCATACTGTCCATGCTTTCATTGGCGCAGAGATAATCCCGCAGTAGAGGAGTATGTTAGAATCGGGGTCGATATATAAAATAAATAAGTTTATGGTCGTCAGATCCAGGTCGATTTACATAGTATCCCTTACACCTCATTCAATTAGATTTACATACCTGACCACGTTGGCTAGGCGACAACATGGATCGTCTGCTATAGAACACCAACATTTTCGGATACGAAACGTCGACGATTTGGTTCAGTTTGTGTACCAGAATGCAGAACTTTGGGGTAAGACGTGCATATGTGTCGTTGGATTCGAAACGTCGACGATTTATTATAGGATTCATACGTGTCGTTGTGCCTGAAACACTACATACAAGGGTTCAAGGACAACCAAAAGCTACTGCTAAGCTAACATGTGCAGAGAAAATCCACGTGCATCTTCGGTTGGAATCGTAAGTTAATTGCGCTTACATAATAGCTTTTGTGCCTAATCGTTTTATGTTTACTATTGCCTTACAAGCACAGCGGGGATTTAATAGTGGCAACTTTATGGGATAACAAAGCTGCAACCTTCATGAAACGATGGGTTGCTTCAGATCCTAAACCAAACATTCTACTGTTAATAACACCTAACCCGAAAACACACGATGGTAAGCCTCGTGGTCTTTAGAAATTAGATAAGGAAATATCTAAAGAATTATGCATCTAATGTAAGTCGAGATAACACGAAACATGATATGTGTCTCTGGTTCCCTGTGCCTGCACTCAACAGATTCGACCCGTTTTTTTCCGACAACGACGTGCATGAAACTAGGACTTTCCATGACAGGTGCAGATGAATAAACTGAAGTTGTTTTCCACTATTATGCACAATTTAATTTTAGAACAACAAAATTATAAGGTTAATGACTACGCCTAAATTTGAATAGGCTGCAAAACGACTTGGAAAACACAATCGTTTTGGGGAATTGTACTATGATCCCGAAATATGAAGTGGTCACGCTTACAGAAATCAAACAATTTCTCAAATCTGGAAGTAGACAGGTACGACTTCCAGACACAATTTACTTGTTCATGAGCGAGAATCACGAAAAAAAGGAAGCATTCCATCTTAAATTTAGAAAAATGTGTCGTTATAAAACAAATAGACTGCAATGTTCCGTTGCGCCGCAATCATAGCAGATGTTGGAAGACAGGTTGGATGGTACTACATGGCATGTGCACACTGCATCACCATGAAGGTGATGTTGGGTCCGTCACTGGTCTGCAAAAACCAAACATGTAGCTCCGAAGAGGAAGTTGGAATACCAAGGTATGCAGTACAACACTCAGATTAGCGATGCACATAGATTTAACGTGGAAAATTGTAATCAGATTCAACTTTCAAGTTAATGTTGAAGACAACACAGGAAATGCTACATTTATGGTCACAAACAAGGTTGGCCAACAGCTTGCCCATCGTTCTGCTAAAGATATAGTTGCAGACATCATAAGAGACAGCGACAACCATCAAATCTTGAAGTACACACCGCATACTTTGATCGAAGCAATTGGAGACCACTACATTTCCCAGATCAAAGATCTTCCGGATGCGCAACAGACCATTATTGTGCAACGTATGCTCCCTTCAACTATTTAGCTTATATTATAGTTTATATGTGTTGGTGTCTGACTTCTTATCCAGGCCCAATAGGAAATAGCGCAAGGCCCAGAGGGAAGTTTAGCCCGTTTTGGCATAGGTCCTAGGAGTCAATGGGCCCAAGAAGCCCGTTTTCAGTTGGAGTCAACTCGAAAAGGAGCCTGGAGGCGAACCGGCTCGACTCTTATGAAGTTCGATGACGACATAACGGCGGTCTTAAATGCCTTCAATTTGTATTAATTAGCAGTTAATTAGCCATGAATTAAGTGCTCAATTAATACAGTTTGTAGTATAAATATAGGAAGAATAAGAAGGGAAAGGACATGTGTTCTTGAACTAAGAGACTTGTATTACAAAGGAATAAACACTTTTTCTATTTTCAAATTCAAGCTTCCATTTTTGTTCTTGTGATTTGTCACCTCCATATATTAAAATTCACCTCATCCGAAACGACGTACCCACAATTTGGCGCTAGAAGGAGGGGGAAGATAAGTCACATTTCTCTAGCAGAAGGAAGCAAGGTCATTCCATGTATCTCACCAACCCTCAGAATGCTTCGCAGGTCGATCTCGCCCAGTTACTGTCTGACCTCCAGAAGGTCATTTCCGAGCAACTGAAAGCGACCTCCAACCTCGCCGAGCGCTTCGACAAGATAGAAGACGCTCTCACGAATCTCCATCCACCTACCGGGGAAAATGCCGACGGCACCCCTAGATGACTAACGACGGGGAATGACGGACGGACCTTTGAAGAGCCAACACTGACCTCCACGACAAACCCCGCTCGTATCATTCACGCCGATGCTCAGCGCGGAGTGGACCGAACCGAGTTATCGAAGAGACCAGGCGAACTCCATTCGCCCTAAGGATCGCATCGCTTCGCGTCCACGACACGAGGAAGATCAAACTCCCGTCCTACGACGGAGTAGGAGACCCCAAGGCTCATCTCACCGCATTCTGCATCGCAGCCGGGAGGGTGCAGTTCGAGGAACATGAGCAAGACGACGACCTTTGCAGGTTGTTCGCCGAAAATCTCTCTGGACCATCTTTGGTTTGGTTCACCCACCTCGAGCCAGGATCAATTGATAACTTCACCGACTTCACCACTGCTTTTATCAAACAGTACTACATCTTCATAGATCAGGGACTCTCCGATGCCGATCTATGGAACCATGTTCAGGAACAGGCCGAACCTCTAATAAAGTACATAACCAAGTTCAAGGAGATCTTGTCTAGGTTACCTGGAGTCACCGATTCCACGACGATCTTTTGCCTCAAACACGGCCTCTAGCACGAGTCGCGCTTTCGCGAAGAGATCGCGGTCAATAAGCCAACCAGCATCCACGACGCACTTCATTGATCCACAGCTTGGATGGAGCTTGAAGAGGAAAAGTTCGCAATAAGCAATAAGTACCGACCTCCGCCCAAAACCACGCCTCAGAGTCCATCGTAGAAACTTGACAACCGTCGCCGACAGGGAGTTCACAGACCTTTGATGTGGGCAAGGACTCCATAGGAAGACGAGGCAACTCGCTCCCGAGCAACAAATGGATTAGAGACAAGGACTCCTACTGCGAGTTCCACGGAGTGAAAGGCCATGACACCAAAGATTGTCATCGCTTAAAGACTATCCTCATCGAAAGGTGGTCAGTTGGTGACCTCGCCGACTTCGATCTCGAAGTTGTCGCTCAGGCCGAAAGAAAGAAGCACTCCGCTGTCGAGGCTGACGACGCACCGGCCAAAGGAACCAAGGTCGATGACAGAGATGAAGAAACCCCTAAAAAATGATAGATATGATCATGGGAGGTTCCAAGCTTTTCAGCCCCTATGTGAACTCGATCAAGAAACCGAGCCCTAAAAGCGAAGTCCTTTAAAGCCCGTTCATCACCTTCGAGGAAAAAGAAACACTCCGCCTCGCTAAACCGCACGATGACGCCCTGGTCATATCGCTCGACATAGCCAACTTCGAGGTATCCAGAATCTTGATTGATACCGGCAGCTCCGTGGACCTTATCTTCCTCAGCACCCTATCAAGGATGGGAATCGGAAGATAGGAGATAGAGGGGGGCCCCCGCCCCGCTCATCTCCTTCACTAGCGAGACCACGATGTCAGTTGGAATCATCAGGGAGTATCGAAACTCGTAGATTTCACGGTCTTCGACCGCCTTGCTGCGTACAACGCGATCCTCGGAACCCCTGGTTGTATCAGATGAAGGTCGTGCCCTCGACTTACCACTAATGCCTCAATTTCCCTATCCTTACAGGGGTCGAAGAGATCCAAGGAAATCAGGAAACCTCGCGCTCTTGGTACATGAGCGGCCACAATCTCACCGTCAAATGGCAGTTAGCTAACGTCGCTCGACCCACCGGGGCCGCGAAGAAGCTCCGCAAGGGCGACGACGTTGGTGTCGAGGTGTCAATCGACCAGAACGATCCATCTCGAACTGTTAACCTACACTCGTTCGCTTGGGGGCCCGAAGACATGACCGGGATTGACCCGGCGATAATAACCCACAACCTGAACGTCGATCCGACCTACAAACCGATCAGACAAAAAAGGAGGAAGTTAGGACCGGACAGAGCCAAGGCCGTGAACGACGAGGTACAAAGACTCCTCAACCTCGGGTCGATCAGAGAAGTAAAGTATCCAGAATGGCTCGCAAATCCAGTCGTCGTAAAAAAGAAGAATGGGAAGTGGAGAGTATGCGTCGACTTCACCGATCTCAACAAAGCGTGCCCTAAGGACAGTTTTCCACTCCCCCATATCGACCGACTCGTGGAATCAACAGCCGCGCACGAGCTTTTTTCTTTCATGGATGCTTTCTCAGGTTATAACCAAATCTCGATGCATCTGGACGATCAAGAGAAGACTTCCTTTATAACGGATAGGGGAACCTATTGCTACATAGTGATGTCGTTCGGTCTCAAAAATGCAGGAGCTACATACCAAAGACTCGTCAACAAAATGTTTGAAAAACAATTAGGCGAAGTCATGGAGGTCTACATAGACGACATGTTCGTCAAATCAACGAAGCAGGACGAACATATCGGTCATCTCCGACAGTGTTTCGACCTCCTCCAAGAGTATGGCATGAAGCTCAACCCGGAAAAGTGCACGTTCGCTGGACCCTCTGGGGAGTTCCTCGGTTACTTAGTTACCAAAAGAGAGATAGAAGCGAACCCCAGCCAGGTCGATGCTCTCATAAGCATGGCGTCATCTCGAAACGTAAAAGATACGCAGAGATTGACAAGGCAGATCGCGGCCCTCAACAGGTTCATATCACGATCGACGGACCGATTCCTTCCTTTCTACAACCTGCTAAGAGGAAATAAGACTTGGGTTTGGGACGAACGGTGCGAAGTGGCTTTCAATCAGCTAAAGTCATATTTATCAAAACCGCCAGTCCTCGCCAAACCTGAAGAAGGAGAACCCCTTTTTCTCTACATCGCGGTGTCGCTTTCGGCGGTCAGCTCGGTCCTCATACGAGAAGATCGAGGCGAACAAAAACCAATCTTTTACACAAGCAAGACCCTAACCGATCCTGAATCGAGGTACCCAATGATGGAAAAGCTAGCCCTCGCGGTCGTGGTAGCAGCGAGGAAAAGCTCCGGCCCTATTTCCAATCTCACTCAATCATTGTACTAACGTCGCAACCCCTTAGGACAATCCTACACATCCCAAATCAGTCCGGAAGAATTTCCAAGTGGGCACTCGAACTCAGCGAGTACGACATAGAGTATAAACCGCGCGTCATCGCGAAAGCCCAAGTGCACGCCGACTTCAAAATAGAGATCCTCGTGCAAGACCCCGAGCTGTCGGACGCATCGCCCTGGATCTTACACGTGGATGGGGCCTCATCTAAGCAAGGATCGGGGATCGGCGTCAAGCTGCGATCTCCCGGTCGAGAAGTCATCGAGCAATCTTTTCAGCTTAAGTTTTCCGCCTCGAATAATGAAGCGGCGTACGAAGCGTTACTCGCCGGCCTTCGGCTCGCCATCAGTGTTGGGGCCAGGGATGTCTCAGTTTTTTGCGATTCTCAGCTCGCCGTGAACCAGTTCACCGGAGAGTACGCCGCTAAAGACGAAAGAATGGAGGCCTACCTCGATGTCGCCAAACAACTCTCCAAAGAATTCGACAAGTTCGAACTCATCAAGGTCCCCAGGGGCGAGAACACTTCGGCTGACGCCTTGGCATCCCTGGCATCGACGTCCGACCCCGACGTCAGGAGAATCATCCCCGTCGAGTGTATCGACCAACCTAGCATTGACCTGACCGGCTCTGTCCTTACAATTTCAAAAGAAAAAGGACAAACTAGCACAGACGGCGAAGATCAGGTCGCCGTAACAGCATAAACAATCATCGATGATTGGAGGGTGCCAATCCAAAATTACATTATAAACGGCGAAGTCCCTACCGAAAAATGGGAAGCTCGAAAACTCAAAGTGGTCAGCGCCAGGTTCTGCATGATCGAGGGAGAGCTCTACAAGCGAAGTTTCCAGGGGCCTTATCTTCTATGCGTCCACGGAGAAGTTTCCGACACCGTCATGAGGGAAATCCACGAAGGACTCTGCGGGGACAACTCCGGCGGACGTCTCCTCGCTATCAAAGTCCGTCGGCAAGCATATTACTGGCCCACCTTGACCGATGATTGCATTAAGTACGTGCAGCATTGCGAGAAATGCCAACGTCACGTCCCTTTCATCCACCGGCCGTCCGAACCGCTGTCATCCATTTCCGCCCCATACCCGTTCATGAGATGGTGCATGTTCATGAGATGGTGCATGTACATTATCGGTCCGCTGCGTGAATCTACCAACGGAAGAAAATTCATCCTCGTCCTAACCGATTACTTCTCTAAGTGGGTCGAGGTCGAAGCTTTCTCCGCGATCATCGACACAAAGGTTTGCAAGTTCTTATGGAAAAACATCATCTGTAGGCACGGACTTCCTTACGAGATCTTCACCGAAAACGGTTCCCAATTCATATCAAAAAAGTTCGAAAAATTCTGCCAAACTTGGAAGATAAAAGTGCAATACTCCACGCCTCGCTACCCGCAGGGAATTGGACAAGAAGAAGCAGCGAACAAATCGATACTCTACAGTCTAAAAAAATGCCTCGATGCTCGCAAAGGAGGATGGTACGACGAGCTTGAAGGAGTGCTTTGGGCTTATCGGACCACACCGCGCAGGGTGACAGGAGAAACACCTTTCTCCCTTGTCTACGGAGTCGAAGCAATCGTCCCTGCCGAAGCAGCGGTCCCAGGGATCAGGCGAACTCAGAATCCACTAATCGAGGCGGACAATAGCGAGATGCTAAGAGAATCCTTCGACAACTTAGATTCGAGAAGAGATCAAGCAATGATCAGAGTTCAGAACTATCAGTCGGAGATCTAGTGCTAAGGAAGGTCTTCGAAAACACCGCCGAGTATCGCGCTGGCAAACTCGGAGTCAAATGGGAAGGACCGTACATCATCCACGAAGTTATTCGTCTGGGAGTCTATCGCCTCAAAACTTCCCAAGGAAAAGACATCAAGAGACCGTGGAATACCATGAACCTCAAGAAGTTTTACGCTTAAAAGTCTTGAGAACTACGTTTAAGGCTTGATCCCAATTCGGGTATGTAGGCAGCCTGTATCATCTGATCGGGTCCAGCTATTTAAATAAATAAAAAAAAAATTCGATCTACAAAAAACATTCAGAAGCAAATAAGGAAACAATCCTTTTATCCACTCTTGAGAAACAAGTTCCGCATCTGCGGCGATCAAACAGTTCAACCAAAAGAACTTAAACGATCATAATACAGGCAAAGAACCCGACCAAAACAAAACCAACCGACCCCCTGGGTTCGCAACGATCAATACAGTTCGACCAAAGAACTTAAAAAAGATCAACACAAATTCTAAATTCGAAACAAAAAAAAATCAATCAAACAGTTCGACAGAGAGAACTTGAAACGATTGAAGTAAGGGCAACGAGCTCGACTGATACAAAAACGAATCAACTTCCTTGGTTCGCGACGATCAATACGATCCTACCAAAGGACTTAAAAACGATCATGTAACGATTCTAAAGTCAAAACCAAAAAGAAAATATATATATAAGGAATCGCGGAACCAACTCCGCAGTATCTTATCAAAGTTGAAAGCCCTCCTCAGGCAATCAAAATCCAAATAAAAAAGGGGGTTTTAAATTTTTTGGGACATTCCCCGGTTTAAAGACGTGAAACATTCACGTCTGACTTATCACCTTTGTCTCTTCACTCGCGCCAGTCCCCAGCTGCGCCATCTCCTCCTCGATCACCGTGATCCCTCGCTCTCCCACTGCGAAAGCCTGATCGCCCTCGACGTGCGTCTCCGGCTCTTCGGGAGGATCGCTCTCCCTAAGGCTTTGGGCGTCCTCGACAGTGAGGTTGGCAGTCATCGATCCGAACAGATGAAAAGGCGCCGACGTCAGTGGTACCGTCACCAAAGGCACCGAACCATCGGTCACTTGCGTTTCCACAAGGACTAGGGCCGTCTCGCTTTCAACCTCGTCTGAGGGAGGTGGCGAGTTTTCAAACATCTTTGCGAGCTCGTCCAAGTCCAGCGAGGGAAGCGGCATGGCGGCCAACTTACCTTTGACTACCAACATGTCTTCGGCCATACTCGCGGCTTCCGCCTCATGATCGGGATAGTCGCCTCTCTGAATCCCGACCAGGAAATCCTGGTTGGCCTTGATCTCGGCAACCTCACGCTCACTACTAAAAAAATATCATATAGCCACGGTCGTATCCGTGGCTATAACGTTAAATCCGTGGCTATACGGTTGTAGCTAAAAATTTCTGTGGCAAACCGTGGCTAAATAGCCACGAATTTTTTCTATAGCCACGGAACGACCGTGGCTATATGACTTTTTTTTAGTAGTGGCTCCGCCAGAAAGCGCCCCTTTAGGAGCGAGAGGTGATCCTTCACCTGGTTGACAATCGATGTCCCAATGTCCTTGACATCTTTCCTTGCCGCGTGGGAAGAGATTTGGAGATCGCGTTCTCGGAGTCTGAGGAGGGCCTCATACTTAAGCTTCACCTCCCTCGAGCTGTTCTCAGCCACGACAAGCTCGTTCTCGAACCTCGAGCTTTTTTCCTCAGCGATCTTGGCCCTTTTCAGCATCAAGGCCACCTTTGTCTCCAGCTCGGCAGCTGCCACTCTCGCCTCGTCGCGTTGACGCCTGTAATCGTCGACCTTTTCAGTCGATCAACGTTCTTTTCCGATGCAACGCGCATAGTCTCGAGGGCTCGCTCCGACGAGCAAAGCTTCTCTTTGGTCCTCGTGATGTCAGACTGAAGAGACCCGGGATCAGTAAGCATCCTCTCGTAGCCGCAGAGCAAGCGGTTGAAGGATGTCGCCGACTGAAAAACAAGAAGTATATGTGTGTAAGTAAAAAAAAATATATAAAAAATAATAAGAAAGAAAAAATAAAACTGTATAGACTTCGCACCTCAGCAAGGCCGATCGAGTGACGGGCGTACAAGTCCCTCACGGGTTCGCGCATATTCTCCAGTGCGGGGATGTCTATGCCCGGGTGCGAGAAGGTGCGAAACAGGTTCGAGACGCGCTCGCGATCTGAAAATCATAACAAACACAACGTTATTTTTCCTTTTCACGGAAAAGCGAGGTAAAAACTAGAAAGAGCGAAAAGTTAACTCTTCTGTTGTCCGCATTTACAATCAGGGGTCGTTCCTCCGACCCCCGAGCACGGCTGGACTCCGGCGCATTATGCACGGACCCTCGGCCGATCCCTTCACGGCGAGGGGTCACCCGCTGCGAGGCGGTCTGGTCCGCTGCCCCGGACTGGTTGGAGCGGTTCGAACGAGCGGCCGGAGGACGCATGTCCGACCCGCTGGCTCTCGAGGGGTCCGCGCTCTTGGACCTCGTCCTCACATCGGCGCTGGGAGACAAGCCCGCATCTTCGGCCCCTCTTTTCCTCTTCCTCCTCTTGAGGCCCTCCTCTTCCTCCTCCCCGTCATCCTCGGAAATTGGCAGGGCGAGCACGACACTCGGCCCGTCTGGTACCCCCTGGGGGACCCATTCAGCCACCAGACTGACTTTCGGCTTCTCCCCGCTCGCCTTGAAAATCGAGATCTCCGCCTTCTTGATCTTCGCTAGGGCCGTAAGTCGGGCTTCTCTCTCCCTCTTCGCTCTATAGGATGGGTGGGGACGACTCCGTAACCTTTTGAGGAGAGGCGGACTCCCTGAGGGAGCGTTCTCGGAGGCGGACCCAGGCACCATGGATCCTCTCCAGCGAGAAGGAGTTCCACTTAGCGTTGGCTTCGACCGCGACCCGGTAGAAGTCCTCGAAGCGCGTGAGGTCGTCAAGACGAGTCTGGGTCTCTGAAAACACGTGAACAATAAGAACCCTAAAAATCCGAGACAAGCAATTTTTTAAAATCCAAAAAACTTCCTTTTCAAAAGTAAAAACATACCGCAGGTTGCAGCCCAGGTACGGCCAACAAATTTGTTCATATCCGCAACGGAGGACTTCGTCACGCGGAAAAATAAATACTTGTCCATCCATCCCGAATCCTTTTAAGGAAAACCGTATACAAGATTCCGGTTCAGGTTGGGATAGATGGCAAAAGTCCCCGTCGTCTTAGATATGCGGACACTGAAGAGCTCCATCAGTTTCGGGACTCCAAACGAGAACCCGGTCTCTTCCGCCACCGTCAGTGCGCACAGCACCGACCTAATGAAGTTCAGAAGCGCCTGGGCAAAAGCGATTCCGAGCTGGTAAAGGTAGAGGATCAGTGCCTCCGGGATAGGGAAGGACAGCCCGGCCCCGGCGAAGTAGGCCTCGTAGGCACAACAAAAGCCTGGGCGAATGCTCTCCGGCGATTCGCCGTCGCGGGGAAGAGCAAGCTCAACCGACTCCGGAATCGCACATGAGCGTCGGAGTAATTGCAACGATTTCTCCGTCGACAATGCACTTTGGTAGGGACCAAACTGGTCCCGTGGTTGTGTAACATCACGGCGGGGTTCTCTCGGAGCCATGGATTTTGTCTAATCTGATTTTGAAAGGAAAAGAAGGGGAAGTTTTTATCTTTCACTCTCGACAAGAAAAAGGAACAGTTTTGATTGTGATGATGAGAAAGAATCCTTTCACACACCTTTCTTATTTAAAACAAACAACGAAGAGACGTCGTCTGACGCTTCAAAAACCTCGTCGCCGCATTTTTGGAAAATCGAATCATTAGCTTTAATTAATATTTAATTATCAACCGATTACGTGGCGAGATCTTAGGGATTCGGGCAACCCTAATTGGCGGGATTTCACTTCGACGAATTGAGAGTTCGCTCTTCTAAGTCTGATGAGTTCGGTGAGAAATCATCAAACTTAGGGGGCTTCTGTTGGTGTCGGACTTCTTATCCAGACCCAATAGGAAATAGCGCAAGGCCCAGAGGGAAGCTGAGTCTGTTTTGCCATAGGTCCTAGGAGTCAATGGGCCCGAGAAACTCGTTTTCAGTTGGATTCAGTTCGAAAAGAAGCCGAGAGGCGAACCGGCTCGACTGTTATGAAGTTCGATGACGACATAACGGCGGTCTTAAATGCCTTCAATTTTTATTAATTAGGAGTTAATTAGTCATGAATTAAGTGCTCAATTAATATAGTTTGTAGTATAAATATAGGAAGAATAAGAAGGAAAAAGACATGTGTTCTTGAACTAAGAGACTTGTATTACAAAAAAATAAACACTTTTTCTATTTTCAAATTCAAGCTTCCATTTTTGTTCTTGTGATTTGTTACCTCCATATATTAAAATTCACCTCATCCGAATCGACGTACCCACGATATGTTTGCCCTTAAAAAAAAGTACGAAAACTTCGTTATGATAACCAACTTTCATTGTTCGCAAACGACTTTAAATATTATCTTCATAAACGGTATGCTCATACATGTGATCAATGTTGGTTGGTTAAATTTTTTTTGTATTCAGATTGGCTTATGTGCGTCATATGGGATGGATATGAATCGGTCGCATTATAATTGTACAACACACGACGTTATGCCATCTCAGCATTGACTTAAACGTGAACACAAGCTTCATGCCAAGAAAGTCCCAATAGGAATGTAATGTATATCAAACACGTACACAACTGTATCCTTATCCTGCTAGGCACAGCTCAATGCACAAAGTTCATCACTAAAGATTGTAGTTTTATGAATAAAGATTGTAGTTTTATGAATTCGTCAGCTTATTGGAAAAATAAGGAATGCCTTTAATACTATTTTGGAAATATTCAAAAGGGTTATATAAAGATTATTTTTTGACACGAACATATTTTTACCAAAAGTTAGTACTATTGTTTGTCTCTTTATAACAAAATGCTACAAAATGTTATTAGGGCTATCTCTAAGTTTTATCATAACTTAACTCATAGACAATGCCTAATTTATATTGCACTTTTGACGCCATCAAAGAGAAATCTTAACAACACGATTATATATTTAAATATAAGACAATCACATACACTATATTTTAATACTTAATATTTACTTAACTTGTATACAACATTCTTTTTAGATGGTTTAAATATGCATGTGTCTCGCTAGTAGGAAAAAAAAATCTAACAGGCATGGTTGGTTTTGGGGACAACAAAATGAAACATGGATCTATAATTCCAAAAAAATAGACTAATCAATGTTTTAAATAAACCTCCATATTATTAATATTTTTTAAATAAATTGACTATCATTTTTAATTTTACTACGTTCTTTCTAAGACTCTTCTGGTCCATTAGCCAGCGAACTATGTAAAAGTTGGATCAATAATGTCTTTAGTAATACAAAGCCCATGATTTTGTACTAGAAAAGAGCCTATGGACACCTTAAAAAATACTCCCCCCCATTCTTTAATACATGATTTTTGTTGAAAATATTTGGTTTAAAAAATGATGGATTTCTCGCTTTCTATATACAATTGTTAATGAAATCTATACTATAAAAGATAAGCAATTTCTCTCCTGTGGGTGACACGTGGCATTAATACTTAATTAACTAATATACTTACTTGACACTATCTTACGCCGCACTCATAAAAGTGGATATAGCGACGACGACTTCGAACTAATACCAAAGAAGCCCATCACCAAATATCACTTAAACAACACAACATGGTTTGAATCGAAATTTGTGGTCAAGTTAACTTCTAATAATTTATGCATTAAAAGAATAATAACTCTCTCCATATGAGTGACACATCATCAAAAATATTAAATACGTAAATAAACTAAAAATTTGATAAGTTTCATTTAATATTAATAAGAAATCATTAAAGACATAAAATTATTTAGTAATAAAATAAAACATTACGTTATATACAATAATAAATATATAAAAATTCAAACTTAAATATACATAGAAAAATAAAGTTTAAACATTATAAAGTTAAGACTACATGACTACAAATATAAATAAGACATGGATTGTTCTCAATAATCTACTTAAACCAAATGTTAATAATCACTAAAAATATCCACCGAAAACATAACCGTCATATAAAATAATCAAAAACAAATATAAATGTTCTAATAACATTAAAGAAAAGAAAACAAAGGTGCAATTTAAAAAATGGGTTAAAATCTCCACGTAAAACAAAAATAAATATATTATGGACAAAAATAAATGATTAATAGTAAAGAAACTAAAAAAAATACACAACAATCTTTACTTCTCTTTAAATTAAAAAGTTTGTAAAACTAGATTTCATCACATATTGATTTTCTAATAGTTTTTTAATAAACTAAAATATTCATTCAAAAGTTATGACGAAAAAATTTATTTTCATTAATTTGGTAAAATAAAGAATGGGTTGTTTGTATCTAATGTCAAACCAAATACCTATTACAATAATAAATTTTTTAAAAATATCCACCTTAAACCGCCATAAACAAAATATAAATATTTTTAATATTCCGCGCAATGCGCGGGTTCTATCCTAGTATTATATAATTCAAGAAAAATAACTAAACATTATTGGTTTAGAGTTATTGAAAATTATAAATCACAAAAAATAATATATTTTAATATGTTTATTTATTATATCTCACAAACTAGAAAATCCTATAATAAAAAACAGAAGAGTAGAAAATAGCTATAATGTAAATTAGCAATGATCCCAAAGAAGAGTTAAGGATAGATTAATAATTAGTATCTTATCAACTTCTACATGACAAGTTGAAGATCATTTAACACAAAAAATCCTAATTAGATAGTGCTTAAATAAGTTAATCTTCCCTTTATAAAGAGTTTTTTTTTTGTCACATCCCTTTATAAAGAGTTTAATCTTCCACTAATTCAAGCATAACTACATATATATATTCTAATATTCTATAACCGTTTAACTGATACGCTCTTCCTAGGAGGATCTGCTCTCAGGACGTGGCCGAGGTATAAACCGAACGGTGAGGTGGGTAAGATAGGCGATGGTAGTGGTATATTATGCGGAACCGGGCGGTGCGGTGTGGTGGAAGCGTGAGTATGGAGATGGATACTTAACAAGCGATGGTAAACTTGCTAAGGAGTCGAAGATCTCCGAGTAAGCAATCGGCTTGGAGGAGATCGGACTTAGAGACTAAGCCGAAGAGCGAAACATTGTAAAAGAGTTTGCGGTATAAAAGTTTGCTGCTGAACAAAGTGAGGGCTGCGCTTACAAAAGAAAAAGAAATTGCTCGGTAAAAAGGAAACCGCGCAATTCAAACAAAAACGAAATCGCCAAAAAAACAACACGGCGTTTAAAAAGGGATAAAAACAACGAGTAGTTTAAAGTGCCTCGTCTCTTACACTCTTCAAGCTATGATTGCTAAGGCACTACAAGAAACTGGGCTTTTAGCAACGAAATTTAGCAAGGAAATAGCGACGAATAAATATAGCAACGAAATAGCAACGAATTGGCGACGAAATAGCAACGGAGAATCTTGTCGTCGCTAAATCGTCGCTATTTAGCGAGGTATTATTTCGTCGCAAAATTAGCGACGATTTTGGCGACGAATGAGTTATGCGTAGCTAAATCGTCGCTAATTAGCGACGATTTAGCAACGAATATATATCCTTGCTAATTAGCGACGAATTAGCGAGGAGGGTCGCTAAGTAGGAAACCACGTTTTCAAAAACGTTGCTAAATCGTTGCTAATTTTATTTCCTTGCTAATTCGTTGTTAATTTTCCTTGCTAAATGGTTGCAAAAATTTTAGAATGGGACTATATAAACCCATCTACACTCTTCAAAAAATCACACCACGACACAATACAAAAACATTCACTCTATAAAAATATAAACACTCTAAAATTTTTAATATGTCTCACGGTAATAACAATATATACGAGTTACGGTCTTGGATGTATCGGCATAAAGATCGATCGGGGGTAGTTACAGACGAATTTACGGAGGGACTACAAGTATTCATGCAGCAGGCCGGAAACATGCAGAATACGCAAGATACCGGTAAAATGTATTGTCCATGTAAGAAGTGCGTTACCACTAAATACGTGTTTGTTGAAACCGTATGGAAACATCTTTTTAATAGAGGTTTTATGCCGCAGTATTTTGTTTGGTTTCAACATGGGGAAGGGTATAACTCTAATAATACTGAAGTTGGAGATAGTAGTTATACGTTTCCCCGTTAGTGATCATGTTAGTAACGAACCTGCTAATTTACCGCATCATTTTGATAGTAACTATGATCATGATCAGGCCGGTGGTTATCATGTGCATGTAGATGATAATAGATATCATGAAATGGTTGCTGATGCATTTCATGATACGAGGGAGTATTTATCCGAAAATGTAGTTGAGGAACCTAACCTAGATGCTAAACGATTTTATGATATGTTAGACGTTGCGAATAAACCAATTTACGAGGGATGTAAAGTTGGATTGTCAAAACTATCATTAGCATCTAGGATGATGAATATAAAATCTGATAATAATTTGAGTGAGTTTTGTATGGACTCATGGGCGGAGTTACTGAAAGAATATGCGCCTGAGGGTAATGTAGCTGCTGAGTCGTATTACGAAATACAAAAGTTGGTTTTTAGTCTTGGATTGCCTTATGAAATGATTGATATTTGTGTTAACAATTGTATGATTTATTGGAAAGAAGATGACGAAATATGGCGTTGCTATTTGCCTTATTTCTTGTAGTTAGGGACCGACGTAGTGTTCTTCTTGGCCTCGTTAAAACCCAGTGGGAAAGAGTACCAAGCGAGACACTTAGTCCGCTTAGCTCTCATAGCTTGGTCTTCTTACTTAGACGTGATGATGGATGTTGTAGAAGCTCTCGGTTGCTTCTCTTCCTAGTTCCTCCTCTAGCATCATTGCATGCGCATCTTTAGCTATCTCCTTAGCTCGTGACCTTGTGATAACTCCTTCTTTAGTTTTCTCGGTACTCGGTGATCGGTGCTCGGTGTCAAGTGGTCGGGCGCTTCGGTGCTCGGTGTCAAGTGGTCGGGCGCTTCGGTGCTCGGTGTCGAGTGGTCGGGCGGTTCGGTGCTCGGTGTCGAGTGGTCGGGCGCTTTGGTGCTCGGCATCCGGTTCCGGTTCCATGCTCATATCATCCCCTCCCTCTTGAAAAGGATTTGTCCTCAAATCTGCATCATCAACATAAGGAGACAAGTCAGAAACGTTGAAGGAATCAGATATCATATACTTACCTTGGAGATCGATCTTGTAGGCATTGTTGTTGATGCGCTTGGTGATCTTGAACGGTCCGTCTACTCTGGGTATGAGTTTAGACTTCCTCTCAGCTGGGAACCTCTCCTTCCTCAAGTGGATCCACACCAGGTCCCCCTCCTCAAAGACTACTTCCCTGCGTCCTTTGTTAGCATGTTTCGCGTAGAGTTTAGTTTTCTTCTCGATGTTCTCCTTTGCCTTCTCATGCATCCGTCTAACCTGCTCGACCTTCTTCTTTCCATCAAGACTAGACACTTCACTCAAGGGTAATGCAATCAGTTCAAGTGGAGACATAGGATTAAATCCATAGACTAGTTCAAAGGGAGAATAAAGAGTAGTAGAGTGCTTAGCGTGGTTGTATGCGAACTCAACATGGGGTAGACACTCTTCCCATGACTTGAGGTTGCTTCTCACCAATGTCCTCAGAAGTGTGGATAAGGACATGTTCACCAAATCGGTTTGATCGTCCGTTTGTGGATGACATGTAGTGGAAAAGGAAAGCTTGGTTCCTAGCTTAGCCCACAAGGTACGCCAAAAATGGCTCATGAACTTGGTGTCACGGTCAGAAACAATGACTTGGGGCATTCCATGTAGCCTTACCACCTCCCTGAAAAACAAATTAGCTACACTCACGGCATCATCAATCTTGTGGCAAGCAATGAAATGGGCCATTTTGTTGAACCTGTCCACCACAACAAAAATAGAGTCTCTACCATTTCTGGTTCGAGGTAAGCCGACAACAAAATCCATAGATATATGCGTCCAAGGATGAGAAGGGATAGGCAAAGGGGTATACAAACCGTGTGGTTGCACCTTACTCTTAGCTAGTTTGCATGTAATGCACCTAGAACAAATCCTCTCCACGTCTCTTCTCATATGAAGCCAATAGAAATAGGCTTGGAGGCTGGCTAATGTTTTGGCTACTCCAAAGTGCCCGGCCAATCCTCCTCCATGGGCTTCTCTCACCAGTAGTTCCCGGATTGATCCATTAGGTATGCACAACTTGTTATTGTAGAATAAGTATCCATCCTGTCTAAAGAAGTTCTCATACGCAAACTTAGCACACTTTAAGTATTTTTCACTAAACTCTTAATCTGATTCATATAGGTCCTTTAGCAATTCAAAACCAATGAGCCTAGAGTGTAATTCAGAGATTAGGGTGTACCTTCTGGACAATGCGTCGTCTACGACATTGTCCTTACCTTTCTTATACTTGATTACGTATGGGAAATTCTCAATGAACTCGATCCAGCGACCGTGCCTCTTGTTGAGTTTCTGTTGGCCTTTGAGATGCTTGAGGGATTCATGGTCGGTGTGGATAACAAACTCCTTTGGCCAGAGGTAGTGTTGCCAAGTCTGTAGTGCCCTCACCAATGCGTATAGCTCCTTGTCATAGGTAGGGTAGTTCAACGTGGCTCCTCTTAACTTCTCACTAAAGTAAGTTATTGGCTTCTTATCCTGCATAAGAACCGCACCAATACCTACATCTGAAGCATCGCACTCAATTTCAAAAGTTTTGAGAAAATCAGGGAGCATAAGTAAAGGGGAATTGATAAGCTTCTCTTTAAGGCTTTGGAAAGCCTGGTCCTGTGCGTCTCCCCACTTAAAGCCTACATCCTTCTTGATGATCTCGGTGAGGGGTGCTGCAATGGTGCTGAAGTCTTTGACAAAGCGCCTATAGAAGCCGGCTAGGCCATGGAAACTTTTAACTTCTCCCACGGTGGTTGGTCTCGGCCAATCCATGATCGCCTTGATCTTCTCTTCGTCAATATGTACTCCTTCTGTACTCACAACAAAACCTAAGAAGACAACCTGACTAGTACAAAATGTGCATTTATCAATGTTGGCAAATAAGTTTTCCTTCCTTAGAACGTCAAGGACGGCTCGTATGTGGTCAATGTGCTCGGCCAAATTCTTGTTAAAGATCAAGATATCGTCGAAGTACACCACCACGAACACACCTATAAAAGATATCAACACATGTTTCATTAGTCTCATGAAAGTACTAGGTGCGTTAGTTAGACCAAATGGCATTACAAGCCACTCATATAAGCTCTGCTTAGTTTTGAAGGCTGTTTTCCACTCATCACCCTCCTTCATCCTAATCTAATGATAACCACTCTTAAGATCTATCTTAGAGAAAAGGTTAGAACCACATAATTCATCAAGCATATCATCAAGTCTAGGAATAGGGTGGTGATACTTCACCGTGATGTTATTGATGGCTCGACAATCAACACACATGCTCCATGATCCGTCCTTCTTTGGCAAAAGTAGCACCGGTACTGCACATGGACTCATGCTCTCTCTGATGTGCCCCTTGATCATTAGCTCTTCCACCTGTTTCTGAAGTTCCTTGGTATCCACCGGATTGGTTCGGTATGCTGATTGGGAAGTGCGGAGCCCGGCACAAAGTCAATCTGGTGCTCAATGCCGCGGATAGGAGGCAAGCCTGGTGGGGTTTCCTTCGGAAAAACGTCACTATATTCCTGCAATAGTTTAGTCATTTCACTAGGAAGTTCCTGTGATGGATTAGTACTAACAAGGCTCTCCTTGTACACAAACAACAACATTGAGCAATTAGAATTCAAAAGTTCAGAAACTTCTCTTTGGTTGATGTAGAGTTTGGCGTGTGGACCATGTGCCTTTTCCTTCTCTTCCTTGAGCTTGAGATACAGCTGGTCTTGGTACACTTCACTCGGAGTAAGAGGGGCAAGCGTGATTTTGCGGCCATTGAATTCAAACGTGTGCTTGTTGGTGTAGCCATCATGTAGTACCTTCCTGTCCGATTGCCACGGTCGGCCAAGCAGCACATGGTTGGATCCCATGGGTATTACGTCACAAAGGACCTCATCTTCATACTTGCCTATGGACAGAGTGAACCGGACCTGTTGTGTGACGGTGAGAGCACCACTATCGTTGAGCCATTGCAGCTTGTATGGCCGGGGATGGGTGATGGTTTCTAGGCTCAGTTTCTGGACCATTAGTTCACTGGCGGCATTGGTGCAACTACCTCCATCTATGATCAAGCTGCATACCTTTCCTTTGACCAGGCAACGTGTGTGGAAGAGGTGTTTCTCTGCACTAGCTCCTCTGGTTGGTTCTGGACACTCAACGTCCTCCTGACCACCAGCATCTCTCCAACAGTTGCGGCTTCTTCCTCCTCTTCCTCCTTTTCCTCCTCTTGATCAGAATCAGAAGCTTGGGGAACCACCTCTCCATTGTCTAGAATCACGAATACCTTCTTGTTGGGGTAGTCTCTCGAGTAGTGTCCCATTCCTTGACATCTAAAACACCTAACATTGCTTGAGGAGGTGTTGGTTCTACCCTTAGGATCGTGCTTGACCTCCTCTTTAGCCGTGGAAGCTGGCTTGGTGTCTTTGGAGAAGGGTGGCCGCATGGGAGGAAAGTCCTTTGGTCTGTTTGGCGCGGAGGAGAAACTAGGTTTGGTGTATCTCCTCTTGTTCTGGCTCTCCACTAGTTCTGCCTTGTGCACCAGTTCCTCAAGATCCACATATGTCTGGAGTTCCACCTTGTCCTGAACGTCTCGGCTAAGCCCACCAATAAACCTCGCCATGGTGACTTCCTCATCTTCCTCTAGACCGGCTCGGATAAGGAGGGTTTCCATCTCTTGGAAATATTCTCGGACGGTGGTGGAGCCTTGGGTGAGTTTCCTTCGCTTGTTGAGAACTTCACGGTGGTAATGGCTCGGCACAAACCTTTTCCTCATGTGCGTAGTGAGCCGATGCCAATTGAGGATATGTTGATCATTCTAGCGGTTCCTCGCGGTGCAGAGCTGGTCCCACCATAACAGCGCATACTCACAGAACTCTGAGACGGCTATCTTTACCTTATTGGATGCGTAAGTATCATGGCACAAGAAGTTGGACTCCATTTTCCTCTCCCAATCCAAATAGGCTTCCGGGTCATTCTTGCCGTGGAAAGGAGAAAACTTGGCCTTGATATGTCTCAGTTGCTGCCTCTTCGGGTCTCTTGGGTCGTCTCTATCACGCCTCTCACGTCTCTGGCTACGCCTACTACGGTCCGAAGCGTTGATGCCATAATACTCGTCGCTAGAGCCGATGTAGACGTGTTGCCCGGCTATGGTTTGGGTGGGGCGGCGTGGAGCAGCGCGCGTCCTATGCCTTGGGGCTATCTCCTCTGGCTCACTTAGTTCCACATGTGTTTGTTGACGAGGTAGCCTATGTTCTTTCTCGGCATTGATCGGACGAAGGTTGCGGATATCTTGGAATTTTGATGAACCGGCGATGCCTTTCCCCTTGGTGATTCTCATGGCCTCGGACGGAGTTGGCGTTGACCCACCTTCGGAGTCCGAGGTAACCTTCGTGGCCTCCTTGGCTTGCTTCTCACGTTCCAAGGTGAGTTGTTGGGAAATCTGTTGAGGCAGGAGTTGGGTCATTGCCTCGGCGACTTGCGTTGCTATGATCTACTTTAGGTCATCGAGCGCCTCCGGTGATTGGGCCATGGTACCTGTTACACGGAAAAGTAGCTCGCAGTAAGTTGTTCACAGAATGGGTAAGCAAGTAAAAGCTTAACACCACACAAAACAGGGACAGACGCGTGATAAGCAAGAAAAAAAAGGAAATCCGGATAAGCGTTTGAAAAAAAAGGAAAACGAGTTGTTTGATGAAAACGCGCGTTTTGAAAAAAAGGAAATCGGTGGACCGAAGCAAAAAGGAAATTTTGAAAGGGTTTTTCGTTTTATCCTATCCCTAGTTTGCCGCCGCTACACAAAACTTGTACAAGAACACGATGATGAATTTCAAGGTTGCACACAAGATTTCAAGCATGCGGAAGTAAAGGTGAGGCTCTAGATGCGATCTTATCAAGTTTTTAATCAAGCCACACGAGTTTTCAAGCGATTTTCAAGCAGAGTTTTAATCAAACAAGTTCATACAGAAAGCAAGAACACAAGCAATCGATGGTTCTATCAATCTTAACAAGTGCTACTAAACCTAGGCGGAACAAGATTCAAACGTTAGAAGGTTTAGGAATAACTCAGCCTTTTGGTACAGAGAATGGCTCTGATACCAGATGATACGCTCTTCCTAGGAGGATCTGCTCTCTGGATGTGGCCGAGGTATAAACCGAACGATGAGGTGGGTAAGATAGGCGATGGTAGTGGTATATTATGCGGATCCGGGTGGTGCGGTGTGGTGGAAGCGTGAGTATGGAGATGGATACTTAACAAGCGATGGTAAACTTGCTAAGGAGTCGAAGATCTCTGAGTAAGCAATCGGCTTGGAGGAGATCGGACATAGAGACTAAGCCGAGGAGCGAAACCTTGTAAAAGAGTTTGTGGTATAAAAGTTTGCTGCTGAACAAAGTGAGCGGCGCATCCCCTTTTATAGAGTTAGCACAAACGCGTCTCTCTTTTTAGGGCTGCGCGTACAAAAGAAAAGGAAATTGCTCGGTAAAAAAGAAACCGCGCAATTCAAACAAAAAGGAAATCGCCAAAAAAACAACACGGCGTTTAAAAGGAATAAAAACAACGAGTAGTTTAAAGTGCCTAGTCTCTTACATTCTTCAAGTTATGATTGCTAAGGGACGACGTAGTGTTCTTCTTGGCCTCGTTAAAACCCAGCGGGAAAGATTACCAAGCGAGACACTTAGTCCGCTTAGCTCTCATAGCTTGGTCTTCTTACTTAGACGTGATGATGGATGTTGTAGAAGCTCTCGGTTGCTTCTCTTCCTAGTTCCTCCTTTAGCATCATTGCATGCGCATCTTTAGCTATCTCCTTAGCTCGTGACCTTGTGATACCTTCTTCTTTAGTTTTCTCGGTACTCGGTGATCGGTGCTCGGTGTCGAGTGGTCGGGCGCTTCGGTGCTCGGTGTCGAGTGGTCGGGCGCTTCGGTGCTCGGCATCCGGTTCTGGTTCCATGCTCATATCAACCAATCGATTTATCTCTATTAAAGCTTCTAGAAATTAGTCTTATACAATACTAATTGGACATTAGCTATTTTCTTATTTTACAACAAGAACACAAACAACATGTGTTAGTCTTATTTTGTCACATGCATTATAACGTAGGTAGGTGAATCACCTAATCTTATAACTTGGTAAGCTTATGTTTATCGTCCTATATATAGTTAAATTAATCATTGTTTCGATCAATATACTTTAAATAAAAATTTGGAACCAATAAGGTAACAAAGATTATAACTTTTTTGTCAAAGACAAAGATTATAACTTTTAAAAATATTTATATAATAAAGGGAAAATTCCATATTGATACACCAACTAATGATCAACTGTCTAACAGTGAAATGGATAGATGATTCGAGTTTGTGATTTTAAACAGAAAAAAATAGTTCATGATTTAAAATGAACAAACCAAATAATTGGTGTATTATTATAGACAATCGAAAAATTGGTGTTTTAAAATCTTAGTTGATTTGGTGTGATTTTACAATATAAATCTTTGAATTCTAAATGTTTAATGATTTAAAATCAATTCTAATGGAAATCATTTTTTTAGATTTGAAAATCTCACCAAAATACTTTGGATTTAAAATCTCTTTTTTTGTTCAATTAGAATCCATATCACATCATTTGAAATGAACTAAAATCCAATGTCATTGGAATGTTGAATAACACTAGATTTTTAAATATGATTTGAAATCATTTATTGAATAACACCGGATTTTAAAATCCATTGAAACATTATTTATAAATACCATATCCAATAACGCTAGATTTAAATGAAAAGTTTAAAACCATCAATTGAATAACAATGAATTATAATTAGATTTCAAATCTATTAAAAACCTTGTTTGAATAACACCCCCTTAGACCATCTTTATCGGGTGAAAAACCCAAACTCTTGAGGCCCATTAAATTAAAAAAAAAAGAAAAAAGAAAAAGAAGCGTAATAGGCGTGATTTTTTTCTCTTAGGTAAGAGAATCTCTTAGCCGATTCTTCCCCTTTCTCCCTTTCTCTCTCTCTCCGGTGAAAAACCCTCACAAATCCGGCCATCTTTCCCTTCCGGCCACAGTAAAATCATCTCCATATCTGTCTCTGATCACAAACCAACCTAATCCGAGTGTCTCTTTCTCTCTCCAACATCGAATCGAATCCATCGAGTCTCAAATCAAAATCGAAACAGGAACCGTCTTGCGAAACTTCTTCGTTTTGAGACGTATGTGCTTTTGTTACCTTTTTTACACATCTAATTAAGTTTTTACTAATATATAATGTCATTGAAATTCAAAAATGAATTAATATTTATTTTTCAAATTTCTTTATTTTTTTAAGAACCTGAGCGGATTCTATCTATAATCACCCGGTTTTCATTACAATTCTTCGCAAATTTCTTAACCACTTTTATTAATGAAAATTTGCTTAAGAGACAAAATAAGTTTCTATTGATAATGATGCTCTTAATTGGTGTATTAATATGAAAATTTTCCTATATTAAATACTTGCGTAAAGAATACATGCATATGATGATGCCAAAGAAACAAAGAATATTGACATTATTAAAAACAAAGAATCGGTTGCTTTCTCTCGCTCTTCAATTTCTTCAGATCCCAAAGGTAAAGCTTCAATTTTTCCTTCTAAATCTGAGAAATTGCTTGATGGGTTCTTCTTAATTCATATAAAAATTGAATCTTGTTCGTTCCTTAGACAGTGTCGCGAATCGGTTCGTTGAAGCTAACGGATCGTGTTCATGTAATAACACCGATGATGTCTCTGAATCAATCTGAGAAGAAGCGATTTTCAATAATACCATTAAAAGCAGAGCCAAAGACGAGAGACTCAATGATTATACCTCTCGCGACAACAATGGTAGCAGAAGTTGCAGAGGAGGTAAAGGTAGAAGATGATATAGAAATAGAAGAGCTTTCGAAGAAGCTCTTGAGAAGTTTGGGAATGATATCGCCATTGCATTTAGGTAATAAATAATGAGACTAATGATTAGAAAATGAGAAATTCCTTAAAGTGCAAAAAAATATTAGGTTAAAATACCATCACATATTTTTTTGGTCTCTAAATAAAGGTTTTGGTTAAAACTACCGCAACTATTAAAATTTAGTTTTAAACTTTAGAATTTGATTTTTTTATTTGGGTTCAATATTTAGTGTAAGGTTTAGTTTTGAGGGGTTTTACGGTTTAATTTTGATAGTTTTAAGCTAATTTAAGTGTTGTGGTAGTGTTGGTTAAAACGTAATTTGATGGCATTTTTTGGCCAAAATAATCATCACAAGTTTTTTTGGCCTAAATAACACTAACGCTTATTTTCTTTAAATTACCACAAATATGAATAAGTTTGAACATTTAAAATTTTTTGGGTTTCATATGTAGTGTTTAACGCTTACTTTTGAGAGTTTAGGGATTGTTATGAAAATTTTAAACTAATTTAAGTTTTGTGGTACTTGATAACAAATAATTACTGTTATTCTAAAAATTTTGATGGTATTTTTGCATATAAACATAAACGGTGGTATTTTTGGGAATTACCAAGTTTGAAAATATTATTGATTTTGATTTGTTTTCTTTTTTTGTTGCAGTGGTGCAGAGGATGTTGCTTTGATTGAGTATGCTCATCTAACAGGAAGACCATACAGAGTCTTTAGCTTAGACACTGGGAGATTAAACCCCGAAACATACCGGTTCTTCGATGCCGTCGAGAAACACTACAATATCAGAATCTGAGTATATGTTTCCGGACTCAGTCGAGGTCCAAGATTTGGTAAGAAACAAAGGGTTGTTCTCTTTTCTACGAAGACGGTCCCCAAGAGTGTTGCCGTGTCCGAAAGGTCAAGCCTTTGAGACGCGCTCTCAAGGGTTTGAGAGCTTGGATCACTGGTCAGAGGAAAGACCAATCTCCCGAGAAGAGGTCTGAGGTTCCCGTGGTCCAGGTTGATTCCGTTTTCGAAGGGTTAGACGGCAGAGTAGGTAGCTTGGTGAAGTGGAATCCGGTAGCGAACGTCGAAGGTAACGACGTTTGGGGTTTTTGAGGACTATGGATGTTCCGGCAACACGTTGCACGCGAAAGGGTATGTTTCGATAGGTTGCGAGCCACGCACGAGAGCGGTTTTGCCGGGTCAGCACGAGAGAGAAGGGAGATGGTGGTGGGAAGATACTAAAGCTAAAGAGTGTGGTCTCCACAAAGGAAACATCAAAGACGAGGTTGCGGATAATGCGAAACCCGTTGTTGTTGTTTCGGATATCTTTAAAAGCGAGAACCTCGTTGCTTTGAGTCGACAAGGGATCGAGAATCTTACAAAGTTGGAGAATCGAAAGGAGCCGTGGATCGTCATGCTTTACGCTCCTTGGTGTCCTTTTTGTCAAGCCATTGAAGCATCCTACGATGAGCTAGTGGAGAAATTGGCGGGAAGCGGGATCAAAGTCGCGAAGTTCAGAGCAGACGGTGAACAAAAGGAGTTTGCGAAGCGGGAATTGAAGCTCGGTAGCTTCCCGACGATACTCGTTTTCCCCAAGAACTCTTCGAGACCGATCAAGTATCCTTCGGAGAAGAGAGACGTCGAGTCTCTGACCTCGTTCTTGAATCTTGTCCGGTAAAAGTAAAACCGCGAAAAACTAGTCGACATTTCAATGACATCGAATAATAAGAAACAATACCGTCTCGTTCTAGATTGTTAGAACAGATGTTTGAAGAATCTATTCGCAGAGTTAGAGAGATATCTACTTACTCTGCAACAAAAGCTTTGAGTATTTGTTGGTATTGTAAGGTTTTCAAAAGCTGCAAAAAAGTGGTAGTTTTGTCATGTAAAGTTCTGGTAATTATCGAAATCTAGCTCCTGTTTTCTCACATTCATATCAAAATCAATAAAAGAATATAGTGTAATCTAAATAAAAAAACCAACATTAATAATACTTAAGATGTAACTTTATTAATGATAATGCAATGCGGTATAAAATGCGGTATAAAGCTTTAAAAACCTTAATGAGTAATGACCATGATTAAGCCTAAAACAAAACTTAAAGGCAAGAGTTTTTCAAGTTTAGAGTATAAAAGCTTAAACATTACTTGTACCAACGAAATAACAACGAAATAACAACGAATTTGCGACGAAATAGCAACGGAGAAAACCGTCGTCGCTAAATCGTCGCTATTTAGCGAGGTATTTATTCGTCGCAAAATTAGCGACGATTTTGGTGACGAATGAGTTATGCGTATATTTATCTTTGGTAATTAGCGACGAATTAGCGAGGACGGTCGCTAATTACGTAAGCACATTTTCGAAAACGCTGCTAAATCGTTGGTAATTTTGATTCCTTGCAAAATCGTTGCTAATTTTAATTCCTTGCAAAATCGTTGATAATTTTCCTTGCTAAATGGTTGCAAAAAATTTAGAATGAGATTATATAAACCTCTCGACACTTTCCAAAAAAACACACCACAACACAATACAAAAATCATTCACTCTATAAAAATATAAATACTCTAAAACTTTCAATATGTCTCACGGTAATAACAATATATACGAGTTACGGTCTTGAATGTATCAGCATAAAGATCAATCGGGGTAGTTATAGACGAATTTACGGAGAGACTTCAAACATTCATGCAGCAGGATGGAAACATGCAGAATACGCAAGATACGGTAAAATGTATTGTCCATGTAAGAAGTGCGTTAACACTAAATATGTGTTTGTTGAAACCGTATGAAAACATTTTTTAATAGAGGTTTTATGCCACAGTATTTTGTTTGGTTTCAACATGTGGAATGATATAACTCTAATAATATTGAATTTGGAGATAGTAGTTATACGTTTCCTGTTGGTGTTAGTAACGAACCTGCTAATTTACCACATCATTTTGATAGTAACTATGATGATCAGGCCGCTGGTTATGTGCATGTAGATGATAATAGATATCATGAAATGGTTGTTGATGCATTTCATGATACGAAAGAGTATTTATCCGAAAATGTAGTTGAGGAACCTAACCTAGATGCTAAACGTTTTTATTAGGCCTGGACATATAGACCGAAACCCAAAAACCGAACCCGAACCGACCCGAAAAACCCGGTTCAGGTCGTTTCGGGTATAGCAAAAAAACCCATCGTTTTATATAAATTTAATTCGGGTTTCGGTTTAAACCCGAACCGACCCGAAACCCGAAATCAAACCCGAGAAACCTGAAAGCTAACCCTCTCTTTCCCTTAGAGGCTTTCTCCTTCTTTCTTATTTCTAATTTTACCCTAATTTTATGCAAAGTCGCAGACAACAAATTTTTTTTATCGTTCTCTTCTCTAATCTCTACTTCTCTTGTCTGTTCATTCTCAAATCTCAATCTCTCATCTCATCATATTCTCTCAAGACTAACGAAAGTAACCGCAAATCTGGAATCAAAAGCAAAAAAGTTCTCTGATTCTTCGCAGAATCACTCACATGTATGTCTTTATCTTTGGTTTGATTCATTAATAATGACATTGTAATGTTGAGAACTTGAGATATACGAAGTGTTGAGTTTATGTTATGTTTGTTCTCAATTTCTCTATTAGATGGATTCACACTCACCGATGGAAGATAAGGATGTTGTTGGAGAAGATGAAATCAACATAGAGTCTTGTGAAGGTGAAGAAGACGAGATAAGGACGCCGGTTAATGAAAGTCAGAGTGGATCCAAACAAGCTGCTAGTGCTAGCAAGATAAAGTCAAAGAAGAAGTCTTCCAAAAATTCTAATACAAGATCTTTGGTTTGGGAGCATTACAGAAGAGTAAAAGATAACAAAAACAAGTGTCTTTGTAACTATTGTGGTAAGAGAATGAGTTGTGCTACGTCTAATGGAACAACCAACTTGAAGAACCACTTAAGAATTTGCAAAGAGCATCAAGCTTGGGTTTAGATCAGAGATGAGAAAGAGAAACAAAAGGTATTAGAACATGAAGGTGAAGATGGTGGTATTAAGCTCTCACGGGTTTCTCAAGAAACTACTAGGGAAGCTACAAATGAGATGTTAGTTTTAACTCATTTGCCTCTATCATTCATAGAATGTGTAGCTTGGAGACACTTTTGCAATAAGATGAAACTATACAAGCCGGTTTCAAGGAGAACATCCACTAAGGACATTGTTGAGATGTATGTGAAAAAGAAGGCAAGTTTGATGAAGATCATTAGGTCAAATAAGCAAAGGGTTTCCCTTACCACTGACATATGGACTGCTCCTCCAACCGGAGCTAGCTATATGGTAATCACTTGTCACTACATTGATGCAATTTGGAAGCTGAGGAAACTGATAATTGGATTCAAGCAAGTCACATATCACAAAGGGAAAACTATTAAAGAAGTTCTTCTAGATTATTTAGCTGAATGGGGAGTCAAGAAGATCTTTACCATTACAGTTGACAATGCAACGGCTAATAGCAATGCATTAAAGAAGTTTAAAGATGACTTTAGCTTCGTTGGACCTGAAGCTTTGGTTCTTCAAGGTGAGTACATGCATCTTCGTTGTTGTGCTCATATAGTAAACTTGGTTGTTGGAGATGATCTGCAAGAGTTGGATAACTCTATCAATGCTATAAGGAATGCTATTCAATATGTTAGAGCTTCTACTAGAAGGATTGATGCATTTGATCAAAGAGTAGAGTTAGCTAAACTTACTAGAGGAAGCTTACCTTTAGACTGCAAGACCAGGTGGAACTCTACGTATCTCATGCTTTCAAGGGCTATGAAGTTTAGGTGTGGGTTTGATAAGATAGAAGCTGAGGTCAAGCTATACAATGATCACTTTGCCGAGAATGTTGATGGCAAAAAAAGACTTGGTCCTCCTACAACAAATGATTGGAATGAGAATGAGAAGTTAGTAAAGTTTCTAGTAATCTTCTACAATTCAACTTTGATATTTTCAGCATCTTCTGTTGTGAGCTCTTTCAAGTGTTACAATGAGATTGTCACTATACAGAGAAACTTGAAGTCAATGTGCAATAATAGTGATGTTAGGATTAAGAGTAAAGCACTAGTTATGCAAGAGAAGTTTGATAAGTATTGGGATTGGAAAAAGGAGATCAATAAACTTCTCATAATAGCTATAAACTTCTCATAATAGCTAGTGTATTTGGTCGTACGAAGAAAATGAAGTTTGCTGAACTTTGTTTTACGAAGTTGTTTGATAGAGAAAGTGAATGTGCAGATATGTGTGAATCTGTGAATGATGTCTTGAAGGATCTGTTTAATGAATACATTAATAGAGTTAGTGTTCCACCATCTCAGTTTGTTGGGACAACTCAGAGTGGTCAAGACTCACATAGCAATGTTGCATGTGACTTAAATGAGAGGATGGATATAGATAGTGGTGCGGGATATGAGAGAATGGATTTTGTCTATGAAGAGATGGTTAATGAGGGTGGTTTTCAGAATAGTAGTACTGAATTGGAGTTGTATTTAAAAGAAAAGGTAGTTAATCCAAAGGCAAATGCTTTGGGAGTACCTTTTGATGTATTGAGTTGGTGAAAGATGAATGCACCAAAGTATCATATCATGGCAACCATAGCTAAAGATATTGTTGTTATGCAAATCTCATATGTTCGGGTTTTTTCGGGTTTTTCGGTTTTTTTCGGGTTTTTCGGGTCCAAATACCCGAACCAAAGAAGACCCGATTTTTTCGGGTAATTACCGGGTTTCAAAAAAAAACTTAACCCGACCCGAATCCGAATGAATCCGACCCGAACCGACCCGAAATTATTCCAAAAACCCTTCGGGTTCTATATACCGTAACCCGAAAACCCGAAACAACCCGACCCAAACCCGACCCGAAACCCGAATGCCAGCCCTAGTTTTTATGATATTTTAGACGCTGCGAATAAACCAATTTATGAGGGATGTAAAGTTGGATTGTCAAAACTATCATTAACATCTAGGATGATGAATATAAAATCTGACAATAATTTGAGTGGGTTTTTAATATATTTTTTTATTAAATCGTTGCCAATTCGTCCCTATATTAGCGACGAAGTAGCAACGCCTTTGTAAATAATCGTTGCTAATTCGTCGGTAATTTAGCGACGAATTAGCAACGATTAATAAAACATCCTTGCTAATTCGAGACTAAATTAGCGACGAATTAGTAACAATTTATAAAATATCGTAGCTATTTCGTCGCTAATTTAGTGTCGAATTAGCAATGATTTGTTTTCACAAAATCTTTAAAATCGGAAATTAATTTTTATATTTCGACATTATATCGTCACTAATTCGTCGCTAAATTAGCGACGAATTAGCGACGATTGTAAAATAACGACGATTATTTGGCGTTGCTAAATTAGCGACGATTGTAAAATAGCGACGATTTAGCGACGATTTTTAATTAGCGACATGTGAATAGGGACGAAAATTTTCTCGTCGCTAATGGCCTTTAGCGACGATTTAGCAACGAATTCTTCAGTTGCTAAATGCCCAGTTTCTTGTAGTGTTCATATCTCAAGCTCGTAAGGTATGATTTATCGTGTTGAAACAAAGCTGCGAGTTTATCTTCTCCGACACAAGATAAAGTCACATACTCATATTCATCTTCATTATCTAAGCGCGGTCCAAATTTCTCTCTTGTAAAATCAAAACATATTACGCTATTATTGTAAGAAGGCCAATAAGCGTTTCCTTTGAGAGAAACGCCAGGATTTGCCGCTAAACGCCAATGTGGAGCTGTGAAAACAAAACTTTTCCAAGAATCAGTTTCAAAATCATATATTTCATGCCAACGATTCTCTGGTGACTTGTGCAAAAAGTCTACAAAACACAACAACTTGTAGCTATGAGAAGATTTGTAAGTCGCCTAGCCTAGAGCAAAACTAAACTTGTGCCTCCTACATGGGAAGTGAGAATCTCTAGGTTTGATCCACCTTGTTTCCCTCGTATACGGATTCATAACCATAACAATAGTAGTATTTTTTTCATTCGAGATACATAACAATAAGGCAGTGAGAGATTCGAGATATCTTGACTTGTTCGTTAATGCAAGTAATTTTACCTTTAGGCTCTGCATGTAGTTGACTACATAAAGATTGTGATTCATCACCGATATCATCATAGAGTACTCTCCTTCTCCTCTTGTTGTTGTTGGTGATTTAGCTACATGTTTCTTGCCAAAGCTAGAACTCTTGGTTAACGTATCCCACTTTTTGCAACTTAGTCGCAATGCTATCATACATCTAAAAGGAACCCTACACAAGATCTCTTATATCAAGTCTCTTGGGAGATTGGAGATCATCGTCTTCATTGTTTCAATTTTACAAACTAGGGTTATTCTCTTCTTGTGAGTGCATATCTTATATAACTAGGTGATGACCCACGCCATGCGCGGTTATTCAAAAATAATCATTTACATTAAATTTTTTATTTCTGGTTTTAAAAAATCATAAAAACGAAATAAATATTGTATAACGAACATAATTTTTATTAGATATAGATATATATTTATCTTGCTAAAAGTATAACTCTTTTTTACGACAAATTATCCAAAATTTATACATATCACTATATTCATACATACACATATATATGTGCTGGTAACACAATGAAATGATTAAAAAGTATTAAAAATTGTGATATTGGTTGAAATTTTCTAAAAATAATTAGAAGAACTTGAACGTTATAACATGTAAAATATTCTTTTATCGTCATATAAAATAAAACGTAATATATTTCATAATTATATAGTAACAATATTATTAATTTCAAACAAACTATTGTTTTGTATATTCCGGATATTTTTGTAATTTTGATACAAAAAAGATCTGTTAGAAATTTTTAAAATGTGGGTTAGTTTTCAAATAACGTATAATAATAATTAGTATTATTAATGTAGAAAAATGTATCTAAATAATAAAATTTGAATTATAAATTGAATAATTGTTATTATTTGTAAATTATAATAATCATCTAAAATAATAAAGAATGTCAAAAAGAATAATAATTCTAGAATATTAGTGATTGGGCTAAAGTTTTTTGATTTTGGTTATTCAAAATGTGAAATCGTAAAAGTAAAATCAGCCATTAAAAAGGAAATAATCAAAAATATATTGAATCGCAATATATAAAAAATTGAAAAAAAATCGAAAATCGGAGTATATAAAAAAAGTCGGAAATAAATTGAGACAAAATTTTATTGAGATGAAAATATAAGGGCATAAACGCAAAAAAGTAAAATATAGGCAAAATTTTAATTGAAACTAAAATATAAAGGTATAGACGCAAAAAATAGAATATTCCTCAAATCTCTCTGATCGTGACACGTATGCGTTTTGTCTTCTCTTTTAATAGTATATATAAGACAAGATGTTTTTGTAACTTTCATTGTGGTGGTGACAAGTGGTTCATTGTTTTTTTTACATGTGTCTACATTTAGTTAATTTTCAAACCAAAATTATTTTACTTCTTCTAAAAAACAAAATTAAATGTCAATTTATTTCCTATGTATCTTTTATTTTAATACAAATTATCATCATAAGTTTCAATATTATTAATTTTCAATTTAATTAAGAATTTGTAATCAATATGTCATATTATCCACATAATTGAAATAAAATCTTAAATTAATGATATTTACCTATTAAAAAATATAAGAATAAATGTCAAATTGTCTTATATATTTATTTTAATTTAATACAAATAATTCATATGACTTTCATATAATACTATTTTAGATTTTATTTTGTTATTAAATTCATTAATTCATGACACTCAAACATAATTATGAAAGTTGAATAGTTTTTATTATATAATTATTCCATTTTTCTATAAATTTTTTTCTGAAAATAATTTGGTCAAATGATAATTATTTTTTATAACATATGTGAATTACATATGTACATTCACATATGTAATTAATATATTAATATATAAGTTTTAGATTTTATATAGAAATTTTAAATTATTATATCCTACTATCCTCAGATTTTTGTAACCCAATATCATAATTATTATATTTATATGATAAAATTAAATTAGTTAATACTAGAAAAAATCATAATTTTTAAAATTTGGTGATTAGTCAATGTTGAAACTAATAAACAATAATCTATTTTTAACTCATTGATCAAGTCAACAAATATCTCTTAGATGTTATCATTCAACAAAATTAAATTAGAATTAATTTTGTAACATAATGGTGACAATTATGTGGAAAATAAATTTTCATCACTCCACCTTGTAACTCCCATTAGAGTGTGACTATATAATGTAAATCATTGTTTCTTTAATAAAACATGTTTTAGAGAAACACACATTCATATAATTTAACATAAAAAACAATCTCATAAAAACAATCTCTCATATTCTCTTCTTACTACACCACGATTTCTACCTTTGAAAGGTTATGATCTCGGGTGTTTAGTGGTTGTGTTATGTGGTAATGGAAACTTATGTTCATTGTTTGGTCTTCAAAGTGGTTGTCCAAACTGTTTACATGGAAAAATAATATTTTTTATTACAAATTCAACTTATTGTTAACAATTTAATATTTAATTAGCCCGTGCAAAAGCACATGTCACAACACTTGTATATATATATATATATATATATATTTGAAAACCCTAAATGAATATGGGCTACATGATAATGGGAAAATAGCCTAATTAATACTACTAGGTGGTTTGACCCGCGCGCATGGCGCGGGCATAAATAAATATAAAAAAAACTACATGAAAAATAATTAATATTGACATTTTTAAATGAATTCAAATGGTACACTAATGATAATTCAAACTATACATTAACATCACGATGAGGTAAAACCAAAATAAAAATGTTATAAATTATCCATAAAAATGAAAACATGAAAAATAACAAATTTCAAAAATGTAGCTTTGTGTTTTATGGTAAACTTATATGATTTAAAATACAAAATTTGTTTTATTTTTATAGTTTTTCGCTTTTGAGAAACAATTATAATAGTGATAGAAAATTTTATATAAAATTAACCATTATAGTGATAGAAAATTTGTATATAAAATTAACCATAATAAATTTAAAGAAAAATTGTTACATATTCTCTTCTACAAAATAATAAGTTCGATACTTAAAGAGAAATGAAAGTTATATATGTTCACAAACTAATTTGGTTAATAAAAATAAAACGTATTCAACAAAATAGTTTTATATATAATTGATAAACGAGATTTTACCCCGTTAAATCTAATGTCTCAATTGTAGTACTTGAGGTGTCAATCCGAATCAGGAGCAATTAAATTACTAGAGTTTGCAAGGAATCAATCTTAGTCTAAGTGATTTAAAAGATGGTTTTGTTTATGTGATTTTGTAAAGATTAACAAAGAAATAAAACGAAATTGCAAGTTGTAAAGATTCAAATTAAAAAGCAAAACAATCAGGTCAAGGTACTTTAACGGGTTCATCAACTATCAGGTTTTTCGATGTCTTTTATAAAAGTACTTTAAGGTTTTGAAAACGATTTTAGATCAATCCACTCTCGTGACAGAGATCCTTTTCCTAACAAGTAAACTAAAACAATATCTTGGATAGTTAAAATTTTAGAAAACATTAAAGTTCAAATCAATTCAACCACTAAACTTATTAACACAGATCTCTCGGTTAAGCTAGGTTTAGTTCTAGGGTAATTGTTCAGGAATCCTCACAGACCTCTCGGCTGTGAAGTTTCCTGGGTTCTATCAATTGATTGATCAGGTCAATTAAAGCATTAAGATTGTTACACTAGATTAAAGTTTTGTCGGGTTTTAAGTTCTAGACATCGATCAACCCTAGAGTTGATTCACCCTTTTTCCCCCAACCTAATTGTCTATGGGAAACTACTCACTAAGCATGTTGAAATTTAAAGCAATTAAATTAAAAGAAAGCATAAACATAAACAAAGACAAGAGAGTAAAGGGTTCAAGAAAATCTTATTAATGATGAAGACTACAAAGGTGGCCAAGAAGCAAAACACCAAGAAGTCTCCAAGTCCAAGAACAAAGAAAACAAACGATTGAAAAAGAGAAAAACTAAAGATCGTCGCTATCAAAATATTCCAACCCTAATATAATATCAAACCAAAAGAAAAATAAAGGGAACCAAAATTGGTTTAATTGGTTTTCCTTTTTACACATTGAAAACCGAATTCCTTATAAAATTTCGCAGCCTGTATCGGTCAATCCAAACCGATACAGGCTGGCCGATATGCGCTTTCGGTAGCCTTCCTTCGGCTCAGTTTCCTTCGTATCGGCCAGGCTAAGCCGATACAACAAGTCGATACGCGTGTCTCCGGGTCTTTTTCTCTTGTATCGGCCACTCCAAACCGATATGGTTGGCCGATACAAGCTTCGGCAAACTTTTTGTCTTCTATATCGGCCAATAGAAACCGATACAACATGCCGATGCAAGTGTATTTGCTTCTTTTTGGCTTAAATTCATCACTTTTGCCGTCTTTATGCTCCAAAACCTGAAATACACGAAACAAACCAAAATGCAACCTATATGACACTAAATGCAACCTAAATGAGTTAATTCTAATGCATAACATAAGGTAAAATGTGTAAAATATGCGAGTTATCAACTCCCCCAAACTTATCCTTTGCTTGTCCTCAAGCAAGAGAACTAACATCGAAGTTCGAGAAAGTGCAGAGGCGGGGACCTCAGAACCAAAAACAACGCGGAAGTATAATGAACGAGTATCCTAAACATAGTACCCTCTCGCAACCGAACTAGTTCTACTTATTTCTATCTACCTTAACTCCGTCTAAATCCGCTATTATTACCAAAAGTATGTGATCCACTTGTCTAGTCTAAGCACCTTTCACATTCAATTAAACACAATCAAGCATGAAACATGATTAAAAATTTCCAAGAGTTTTTCTATTTGTTTAGGTAAGAACGGGATTTCGAATCAAACGAGGAGGCTAACACTCAGGCATGTGGTTAGTTGTAGCGCGGTTTCTCTCGGGGAGTGAAAGGGTTAAACAAAACCGGGAAAGACAAGGAACAATACAAGTTCGGACATCCATCCCTATACAACTCTATCCACTAACCCATCGTCTTTCTTTTAAACATTTAAACACCTAAACATCGAGTTTCTTTTCTTTTCTTAACAACCTTAGGGGATTTTATTTTGGCTAAGTTTCTTTTTTTTTTTTTTTTTTTTCTTAATCGAATTTTTTCTTTCTTTTCTCTTTTTTCGATTTTTTTTTTTTTTTACTTAGCCATTCTTTTACCCCCTAGGTGTTTTACAATTACTCTTGTTTATTTTCTTATTTTTCAAAACTCAAAGACGTGTCTCACCAAACCTTTATCCCTTTCTAAATCACTAGTCTAAGAAAAACTAGCCCAATGGATGTCCTTTCTTGTCGCTCCCTATACTTTCAAGTTTTTGCGAAACCAAACAATCACTAAATGAAAAGAATTCTCACAAGTGTTTGAGTTAAGGTTTAGGGGGTGAGAGGGGAATCATCCTTAGAATGAGAATGACCGGATTGCGCTTAAAGTGTTTCGGTTTAGGAAGCCGCAATCCGTAGAAATCACAAAGCCTTAGAAATTCTCTTGAAAACTATCAATCATGCTAATTAAAAGTCAAATTTAAGTTCAGATAATTTTTCGAAGGTGACTTAGAACTACCAAGCTTCATAACCACACAATCGGCTTTTTAAACATCAATGTCTAGGGTTGCGGTTTCAAGATTTTCAGCGAGTTCTAATTCGTTTACGGAAGGTACTACACCTAAGATATTGTTCAAAACACTAAGTGCGTCGCTTTACGAGGTTAACATCATCATAGATCCCCTATGCATATGCTCTAAATGCCAATGAACTAATCCTAAATGCAGAATTTTTTTTTTTTTTTCTTATGCGAAAACTAATATGCGAAAGCTAATATGACTACTCCCCCAAACTTAAATCACACGGTCTCCGTGTGAAACAAGTATCGAGGGAGGTTCCTAAATGCATGTATGAATGACTCTAATATGAAAAACTAATGCGTATGCACATGGTTCAGGTGTTACCTCAGTAGTACTAACGCGTCGAGTCGAAGTCGTCTGTATCGGTCTCAGCAAACCGATACTCTTGCCCGATATCGGTCCAGCAACCGATATAAGAGGTCGATACCCCTTTCAAAATTCGTTTTCCTACTTCGTTTTCACCTGAAACCATCAAACACGACATAAATTCTAAGTAAATTAACATCTAAATGCAAACTAAAATTTTATATACAAGGATAGACATGGGACTTCCTCCCAAGTGAGCTTGTTTATAGTCTCTTAGCTTGACTTTACCCCCTTCTTTTTAGACGACATTGGGGCTTGAAAGAGATGTCGAATCTCCTTCGGTGACAACTTTGTGTACCAGGGGCGGCTTGAGTTTTACTCCTTTCACCCCAAACTCGACTCCATCTTTGTGCTTCTCTTGCCTTGAGTCGCAGCGAGCACTCCTTGCTTCTTTCTTGAAAGCTTTCTTCAAAGATTTAACCTCGTTGATTAACTTTCTAATGACGCGGTTTTGAGACATGTTCCAATGCACCTTTCTGAACTTCCTAGGAGGGGATTGGTGTTCCAATTTTGGAGCTTTGGGTTTGCTCCTTGCATCATCACTAGACTTACCATTGCTAGCATCTTTCTCCACTCCAATCACCAAAGCTTCACAAGGGACCATCTCCGTAGGCTTTTTGGCTACATCGTTGATGGTGTACCGCTGAACAAGGTCCTTCCCAAGGTGCAAATCTATCTTTCCAACCTTCACATCTATGATGGCTCCAGCGGTTGCCAAGAAAGGTCTTCCAAAGATTAGTGGATTATCAGGTTCTTTGTCCATCTCCAAGACGACAAAATCTGTTGGAATGAAAACGTCTCCCAACTTTACCGGAATATCTTCTAAGATTCCCACGGGTACCTTCACTGATCTATCGGCCAGCACCAAAGAGATCTTAGTAGGTTGGAAAGAAGAAAGGCCGAGTTGTTTAGCCACAGACGAAGGCATAACGTTGACACTAGCCCCTAGATCGCATAGGCACTTTTCAAAGATCAAAGGACCCAGAGTGCAAGGCAAAGTAAATCTCCCTGGATCACCAAGTTTCTTAGGAGAATGGTTCTTTTGAATGATCGCGCTGCACTCTTGTGAAAGCTTCACCGTGTCTTCCAAGTTTTTGGACTTGTTTTTGATGGTGTCTTTCGAGGATTTGGTGGAGTGAGGAACTTGCTTGAAAGCGTCAACAAGAGGCATGGGAGTTTGCACCTCGTTTATTTGCTTCTCGAGTTTAGCTCTAATATACTCCTTCAAGAGATGCATCTTGGCTCGACCTGGAAAAGGTGGCTTATCTTTATAAGGAGATGTCACATACACCAGCTTTTTCGGCTCGTCGGTTTTCTTCTTTTTCTCGGATATCTCCTCGGTATCGGCCATGTGTTTGGCCGATATTGGTGGTCGATATCGGTCAGCCGAAACCGATACGTCTGGCCGATACGAGTCCCCTGTCTCCTTCTCAAGTGCATCGGCCTTGTTCCCAGCCGGTATAGGTGGTCGGTATCGGCCTATTGTGGCCGATATGCTTGGCCGATACGAGTGTCTTGTATCTCTCTCGTTACCGTTTGCGGTGTTTTCGTCGTCTAGGACTGTGGTCTCTGTGTCGTGTGACTGTTCCACCTCCCCGACCTGATCCGCATTGTCCTCAATGAGATCGCTTGAAAGAATTTGTGTACCAGTCCGAAGTTCTATTGAGTTGACATACTCTCTAGGATTGGCTTCAGGTTTACCCGGGAGTTGGCCCATTGGTCGCTTAGAAGACGAGGTAATTTGAGCCACTTGATTATCCAAGGCTTTCAAGTGAGTACTCAAGGTTTCAAACTTGGCGTTGAGATCATGGTAAGAGTTGTCAACCTTTGCCTGAATTTCTTTCTTGAACGTGCTAAACTCCATTTGACTTCGGGTTTGGCCGTCTAGAATCTGTTTTAGCATCTGAGTGGTTTGATCACCTGGGGGAGCTGGTGATGCAACCACTCCTTGAGAAGCAGGAGGGTTGTTGTAACCTGGAGGACGATTAGGTGGTGGTCTCGGTACGTATCCGCCTTGGTTGTATTGAGGTTTACCTTGGTAACCTCCTTGTTGCGCATGGGGATAAACCTGGTCTTGGGGGTTGGCTACGTTGTTGTTTCGGTAGGAGAGGTTTGGGTGTTGAGAATAGTTGTTGAAACGCCAATCATTCGATTTCCCATGTAGTTGATCTCCTCCGATTTCCCTCGGTTGGGGGTAATTGTTCATCTCCGCTTCCAACGTAGTTAATCCCCACTTGGTTAGACATGAGTAACTTATCCAGCTTCTCATTCACCGCCTTTATCTCTCTCTTAAATTGCTCATCGTTCCCTGAGCTGCGGATGGTGCGATCATAATCTTCTTCGTAGTTGCTATCGCTTAGGGCGTAGTTCTCCACCAAAAGCTGTCCATCGGCTTCCGTCTTCCCAAGGAAATTTCCTTGGCTAGCTGAATCGAGAAGCATCCTGAACTTCGGTTTTAGGCCGCGATAGAACGTGCTGAGTAGGCTCTCTCCGGTGAAACCGTGGTGCGGGCATCTCACCGTGTAACTCTTGAATCGTTCCCAAGATTCGTTGAACGTTTCTTGGTCTTTTTGTGCGAAAGCTGAGATCTCGTTTCGCAGCTTTGATGTCCTCACGACCGAGAAGAACTTTGTGAGAAAAGCCGTCTTACATGCCTCCCAAGTCTGTATGGTGTCCTTCACAAGGTTTTTCTGCCATATGTGTGCTTTGTCCCCGAGTGAAAAGGGGAACAAACGCAGCTTAAACATGTCCTCATTGACACCATTGATCTTCACCGTGTCGCATAGCATGTCAAATTGGTGAAGGTGATCAATGGGGTCTTCACTAGGCAGCCCATAGAACTTGTTGCTGGACACCATGTTAATGAGACTAGACTTGATCTCAAAGTTGTTGTTGGCGATGGCTGGTGGTGTGATGCCACTACGGTTGGTGATGTTTGATGGCACATCCGCTGTACCAATGGTGCGTGCAACGTTAGGTGCGTTGTTTGCATCACCCATCTCGAATTCTGAATTTGAACCGAAGTTTCTGATGTGGATGAGTCGGAGTGGTGATCCAGTCTCTTTTCCTTAGAGATGGCTCGTTCGTGTGCTTTTATGTTGGCGTAGAAGAGCAAGCTATCACTTTGTCTGTGACTTCTTCTTTGCATACACCTGAGAGCACGAAAAACCACAAAAGAAAAGATTAGTATCCGGTAACTAGAACTTAGTCTCAAGTAATTCCAAAACTCTAATATTTAATCGAGTTCCTTACCCGGCAGCGGCGCCAATTTGATAAACGAGATTTTACCCCGTTAAATCTAATGTCTCAATTGTAGTACTTGAGGTGTCAATCCGAATCAGGAGCAATTAAATTACTAGAGTTTGCAAGGAATCAATCTTAGTCTAAGTGATTTAAAAGATGGTTTTGTTTATGTGATTTTGTAAAGATTAACAAAGAAATAAAACGAAATTGCAAGTTGTAAAGATTCAAATTAAAAAGCAAAACAACCAGGTCAGGGTACTTTAACGGGTTCATCAACTTTCAGGTTTTTCGATGTCTTTTATAAAAGTACTTTAAAGTTTTGAAAACGATTTTAGATCAATCCACTCTCGTGACAGAGATCCTTTTCCTAACAAGTAAACTAAAACAATATCTTGGATAGTTAAAATTATAGAAAACATTAAAGTTCAAATCAATTCAACCACTAAACTTATTAACACAGATCTCTCGGTTAAGCTAGGTTTAGTTCTAGGGTAATTGTTCAGGAATCCTCACAGACCTCTCGGCTGTGAAGTTTCCTGGGTTCTATCAATTGATTGATTAGGTCAATTAAAGCATTAAGATTGTTACACTAGATTAAAGTTTTGTCGGGTTTGAAGTTCTAGACATCGATCAACCCTAGAGTTGATTCACCCTTTTTCCCCCAACCTAATTGTCTATGGGAAACTACTCACTAAGCATGTTGAAATTCAAAGCAATTAAATTAAAAGAAAGCATAAACATAAACAAAGACAAGAGAGTAAAGGGTTCAAGAAAATCTTATTGATGATGAAGACTACAAAGGTGGCCAAGAAGCAAAACACCAAGAAGTCTCCAAGTCCAAGAACAAAGAAAACAAACGATTGAAAAAGAGAAAAACTAAAGATCGTCGCTATCAAAATATTCCAACCCTAATATAATATCAAACCAAAAGAAAAATAAAGGGAACCAAAATTGGTTTAATTGGTTTTCCTTTTTACACATTGAAAACCGAATTCCTTATAAAATTTCGCAGCCTGTATCGGTCAATCCAAACCGATACAGGCTGGCCGATATGCGCTTTCGGTAGCCTTCCTTCGGCTCAGTTTCCTTCGTATCGGCCAGGCTAAGCCGATACAACAAGTCGATACGCGTGTCTCCGGGTCTTTTTCTCTTGTATCGGCCACTCCAAACCGATATCGTTGGCCGATACAAGCTTCGGCAAACTTTTTGTCTTCTATATCGGCCAATAGAAACCGATACAACATGCCGATGCAAGTGTATCTGCTTCTTTTTGGCTTAAATTCATCACTTTTGCCGTCTTTATGCTCCAAAACCTGAAATACACGAAACAAACCAAAATGCAACCTATATGACACTAAATGCAACCTAAATGAGTTAATTCTAATGCATAACATAAGGTAAAATGTGTAAAATATGCGAGTTATCAACTCCCCCAAACTTATCCTTTGCTTGTCCTCAAGCAAGAGAACTAACATCGAAGTTCGAGAAAGTGCGAGGCGGGGACCTCGGAACCAAAAACAACGCGGAAGTATAATGAACGAGTATCCTAAACATAGTACCCTCTCGCAACCGAACTAGTTCTACTTATTTCTATCTACCTTAACTCCGTCTAAATCCGCTATTATTACCAAAAGTATGTGATCCACTTGTCTAGTCTAAGCACCTTTCACATTCAATTAAACACAATCAAGCATGAAACATGATTCAAAATTTCCAAGAGTTTTTCTATTTGTTTAGGTAAGAACGGGATTTCGAATCAAACGAGGAGGCTAACACTCAGGCATGTGGTTAGTTGTAGCGCGGTTTCTCTCGGGGAGTGAAAGGGTTAAACAAAACCGGGAAAGACAAGGAACAATACAAGTTCGGACATCCATCCCTATAAAACTCTATCCACTAACCCATCGTCTTTCTTTTAAACATTTAAACACCTAAACATCGAGTTTCTTTTCTTTTCTTAACAACCTTAGGGGATTTTATTTTGGCTAAGTTTCTTTTTTTTTTTTTTTTTTCTTAATCGAATTTTTTCTTTCTTTTCTCTTTTTTTCGATTTTTTTTTTTTTTTTTTACTTAGCCATTCCTTTACCCCCTAGGTGTTTTACAATTACTCTTGTTTATTTTCTTATTTTTCAAAACTCAAAGACGTGTCTCACCAAACCGTTATCCCTTTCTAAATCACTAGTCTAAGAAAAACTAGCCCAATGGATGTCCTTTCTTGTCGCTCCCTATACTTTCAAGTTTTTGCGAAACCAAACAATCACTAAATGAAAAGAATTCTCACAAGTGTTTGGGTTAAGGTTTAGGGGGTGAGAGGGGAATCATCCTTAGAATGAGAATGACCGGATTGCGCTTAAAGTGTTTCGGTTTAGGAAGCCGCAATCCGTAGAAATCACAAAGCCATAGAAATTCTCTTGAAAACTATCAATCATGCTAATTAAAAGTCAAATTTAAGTTTAGATAATTTTACATAAATTAAATAAATTATATTAAATTTTACATAAATTAAAATTCCAAAAATATTGACATCGTATATAACTTTAGGAAAATATTATTGATATTTTGAAATATTAAATTAATAAATAATATATACTGATATAAACCATTGAAACATAAAAAGAAAATTGAGAAAATAAGTATATTTCAAGACATAAATTTACAAATTGAGTGATTTTTTAATTTGCTATAATGTGATCTTGACTTTTTAAATTATAATTTTACCATTAACTTTAAAATTGTCAAATCTCGTGAATGGTTGTTTGTAAATATTCATATGTGAATAATCGTTTTGAATGATAATTAGTACTTATAATGTGAATGATAAATAATTTATGTGAATGAAATATTTATGTCAATGGTGAGTTGTTAATGATCTCAATGAATGATCTAAGTGAATGATTTTTCGTGAATGATTATTGTGAATAATTTTGTGTGAATAAGGTTAAGTTTGTTATTTTAAGTACGAAAATCAAATTAAATTACCCAAAATTTAATTATTACATCAAAAACAATTAATTGACTAATTATGTTTTAAAATGTATATAATACGTTAATTAACTCAATAATAAAGGGATAATCATAAACAAAAATATTAAATTAAAAAAAAACAAAAAAGTTACTTAATTTTAGGAAATATAATTAAAATTTCGAAATATCAAATTAACAATAATATATGATGATATAAACCATTAAAAATAAAAGGGATAATCATAAACGAATAACAAAATAATAAATTAATATTTTTTTATAAATTCTTTAATTTTAGAATATATAATTGAAATTTCCAAATTTTGAATTAATAAATTTTTGGAAACATAATTGAAATTTCGAATATTAAATTAATAAATAATATTTGATGATATAAACTATTAAAAAATAAAGGAGATAATCATAATTTAAAAAAATTTATTATATTAATACAAAATAAAAAAAATCATTAATTTCCTACAAACTCTCTCCACTTGACACGTAGGCAAAACTCCTTGCTATTTATCTATTATATTAAAAGAGAAGACAAAACGCTTACGTAAAGCGACGTGAGCGATTATAGAAAGTTTTATTTTATTTTGCGTTTGGGTCCTTATATTTTTGAATAATTTTTTTCGGCGAATTCTATGCAATTATATTTCAGGCCCAACGAATTCAGGCCCACATATAAAATTTTTAAAAATTAAATTTGTCTCAAATTGAAAACATTAAGAAACGAAATAAGAAATCTTTTACTATAAATAAGACTTTATCACATACAAATCATTAAGACGGGTCTTCGTTTAAAGGGCTGCGAATTTCGGTAAATGGATTGCTCCTTCATTTACCGGGGTATTTATAATGCGGGGATTTTAATTAGTGGATTGGAGCCTCAACATTCGGTTTACATGTCGGGTTCAGGTCGGGTTCATTCGAGTTCGGATTTTTCGGGTTAAAGGATATATATATGATCCGTTCGGGTTATTTACAAATACGGTTTTGTTCGGTTCGAATCTATTCGGGTTCAGGTCGAGTTTCATATATTTAACAAAACCTGACATGGAACCAAATATTATTCGGTTCGGGTTTTTTGGTTTTTTCTTCGAATTTTCAGGTTTTTCATATTTTTGGCCAGAATTTCGGGTCTTATTTTGGGTAATTCGAGTTCGGTTCGGGTTTTGAGTCGGCTTATTCATATAACCCACAAAATCTGAGAGAGAGAGAGAGAGACTTGGCGGCAGAGAAGAAAAAGCAAAGCAGAGAAGCAAATTAGGTTTCAGCGTGAAAGAAATAAAAACCCGGCAGGTACCCGTTACCTGCTAGAACAAATCCGTATAAAATTTTTCTTGACGGGTACCTGCCCATTAAAAACATGTGACTTTTTTTATGATACATGCAGGTCCCGGGTTTCATAATAATGGCAGGTCCCAGGTACCCATCCGGGTTTTACCCATTATTAACATCCCTACTAATAGGGTATACAATTTCCACACAATTATGTTCAAAGGAAACGACACTTAAGCTTAGCCCATGAGAGGAATCTGTGGCAAAGCGAGACTTAAATTAGGTTTGTTTGGTTCCCAATGACAGCAAGTAGTCCCTGAAAACGCCCCCAATGAACTTAACTAACATTACAATCAAACAAATTTGTGATTCTCTCTCTCTCTCTCTTTCTGATGTAACAGAAGAATAAAGCTAAATTGATAAGTAAAACAAATAAAATCCCAAATCTCAGGAGAAGAAGAAGAAAAACATGTAAGATATCGAGAAGAGAACGCCGAAGGAGGTCGCCGGATAGGAGAAGAGGTGTTTGACTAAGCAGAGAGTGAAGACCTCAATGAAATCGAATTAAATTTCAAAATAAATTATAAGAAAAATTATTTTGGGGGAATTACAAAAACCTACCCCTTTCAAATTACTTTTTACAAAAAACTAGCATTTTTACTATCAATTTAGAAAAGTACCTCTAAACACTATCCATTAAATACATATTTTGTGCATTCCTCAAATTGCTTTGATCACATTTGTAATTACTAACTTCTTGCAGTAATAACTTGTTTGGTTTTCGTTGGCGATAAGTTCATATATTGTATGTTCACAATTTAGAATATTTGAACTATATGTATAAATTAGAGAAATTTATAAAGGAAAAATTACTTATACTAGCATCAAAACAAGTTTATCAGACACTAATACCATCAAACTCCTAAAGTTCTTCGAATACTATTATTAACATACCAAAATGACTATTTTGCCATCTCTCAGAAATAAACTTAAAAAAAATATATTCAAAATCTCTCTCGATCTCTCTTATTCGTCGCTGATCTTATAAGAATATTTGTGTTTTATAAGACTATTTGTGTTTTTTTATGACAACATATTGCACAAAGAACTATATCACATCTTCAAAGTTGTTGATCCAACTGGGTGGCTACTCGTTCACAAACTGCTTGATTAGAATTGATCTTTCAGCCCTCGCCAGCTTGTCCGCTCGGGTGTTTCTTGCTCGTGGAATAGTTTTTATCCGAAAGCGTGTAAATTAATCGCTTAAGGTCTCGAACTTTCCAAACATCGTGGTGAAAGCAGACCAATCAAGAGGACTATGTAACATTGACACTAATGTTGTACTGTCTGTTTCAAAACTATGATAGCCAATGTCTTGAGCCTTAATACTTTCCATCGCCCATAATTTGATATCTCGTGTTTTACCACATCAAATAACCTTTGAGTGCACACTACCACAAGAGGATGGTATGTCGTTGTGTACTTAAGGATCGAATCGACAAGGAGATAAGAACAAAACAATAGGAATACAAGATACTATTTAAGATAAGCTAATCAAGGTTTTTAAGTTTTCAAAATATCAATGTAAAATAGAATAACAAAAGTAGAAACCAATAAGCAAATAAGGCTAGCAATTTATAGAAAGTCAACTAAAAAGTCAACACAAGCTAAAGACTAACAAGTTTGAGACTAAAATGATAAAGCATGGATCTTGGGGGTTTAGGTCAATGATTAGGAATGACAAGACTCTAATTGATAATGTTAGGAACCTAAATGAATCACCTTTCTAAGACAAAGAACACTAATAAAGACTAGATCACTTCCATGACTCTAATCCATTCACTAATCATAAAAACCACAAGTCTTCCGACCGAGCCTAGATGACTAGAAATCATTAAGTATGAGTCCTAAAAGTCTACAAATCACCTTAGACATCAACTTCCATTGGCTAAGTATGAAAATCATGCATAAGATTCTACTAGACATTTCATCGAACACCTTCCGGGCATGAAAGTCCTAAACATCTAAGAACAGATTAACAAGTTCTATCCTAGCATTAAACACATCTTATGCAATAGAAACTATAATGAAACCATCCTAGCATTCATTAATCATCTTCTAATCAACCAAACCCCATGATCCACAAAAGAGACTACTCACACATAGATGAAGAACAAGACATAGATAAAGATAAAGAAAGCATGATTAAATAAGATAAGAAAAGATAAAGAAACTTCAATAAAACATAATTAAAGATTCAACAAAGATGTTCTTCATCTAAAAGAGGCAAAGAGAAACAGACTCGATCCAAACTTAGGTTTACAAAAGCTTAAAAAACTTTTTATAAGAGTCTCCAAGCGAACCGGGTCAACCCGGGACAAACTGGGTCAAACCCAAATCATTAAGTGACGATGTTCATCTCGGCGGTTTGGTTCCAGCGGTCTAACGGCCGCTGAGATTTACACTTGCGCACAAAAATCTTGTTTTTCTTCGTCGTATGGCTCGGCGGGTTGTTTCGGCGGTTGCCACCGCCCATATATATATCCTCAAGCTTTCTTGCTCATTTTTAGCTCCAAATGCACTCTCTTTGACCCTTTCTTTTATCCAATATGCCCATCTCTTCTCAAACACATCCAAGCTCCAAGAATCCCCTTAAAATACAATGAAATGCTATGCAAATGCATGATTACTATCCTAGGACTCTACATGTGACTATATATGAAATTAAGCTAATAATGACTATAAACTATATGATAATGCACTTAATGATCTAATATGATATGCAAATGATGGCTTAAGAACACCTAAGTTACACACTTATCAACTCCCCCACACTTATCCTTTTGCTTGTCCTCAAGCAAACAATCATAAAGAGTTTAAAGAACATAGTGGAGGATGGATCTCATAACCAAAAGAATAAGGCCAAGCAAATGCAATATCAAATAAGGCTCTAAAGCACATCAAGATAATTCCCATCCATCATTAATTAGAACTCTCAATCAAATATCCATCATAAACTATCACAAGTCTTAACTAGGTTCAATGCTCTTATCCGCTCAATCTTTAATCCACCACTCCTTAAGTTCATTAATTATTAACAAGTGATCTCGCTAAGAAATAGTGCAAAGAGTTTCAATCGGTTTAGGTAAGGTTTCATTTAGTGGTTAAGTGTATAAGTGTTTAAAGGGTTTCTCCCTAAAACAATCAAGTGAGTGTAAACATAATGCAAAAATAAGGAAGACTAGGAACAAATACGTAACAGTCTTTAAAGCCCATGTTCTACCCTTCCTATATTTTGTTCTAAAACTACTCACTCTTTTTTTTTCTTTTCTCAAATCCTTTTCGAACTTTTAAACCACCACCCAACTACCCTTTGTCATCTTAACTCTACCCTTTGTTCTCTTGGGTTTCTTTCTTTTGACATCTCAAAGTCCTTTTCTTCTTTTGATTTCTACACTTAGGGGTTTTCTTAGGCTAGGTGTCACTCTTTTCACTCCTATTTTCTACCCTTTTGGTTTGGGTTTTCTTTTCTCTTCTTATTCTAGGAGTTTAGTCTTTTGTTTTAACGCCCTTTAGCCCAATATTTTTTTTTTAAGTTCCCCTAAGGTAATAGACTTTTTCTTTTGATTTTAGACTTTGATTATTTGGTATCCCAACTCTCTTTCTTTGGGTTTCTCACTTCTCCCACCCGATACTTAATCAAAGCTTGCTAACCACCTAGATGGGATGTGGGACTTGTCGTTCCCCGTACTTACAAACTTTTGTCGATGCAACACTATCCAAAAAGGTCTCACACAACAAATTAATGGGGGCTAGAAGGAATGGTCTATGGGTTAAGGTAGGGCCATCTAATAATGAGATGCTTATCCAAACAATGAAGAGAGTGGTGAAAAAGATGTAAAGTTTGGATATAGATCATGAAACTACAACGCACATTTCTAGCAAGAAAATAATGATTCAATTAGGTTCAAATATCGTGGAGTGGTTTCAAATCAAATGAGCATCAAACAAACAATATTGCCTAAGCTAAGAGAGTTCAAGATGCATAACTTCAATGAGTTAAGAGATTCTAGTAATTATACCAAGCATTATCAAGCGGGGTTTACATTGCAATGCCTTTCCTAAATCCTTTACAAGGTAGAAATCATCATTGATCCATAGACAAGTGTGTAATATCCTAATGCTAATGACTCGATCCTAGACTAAGTTTTCTTTTTGTGTTGTTCAAATTTTTTCGATTTTTTGTTGTTTTTAGATGCATATAATTATTAACAAATGCAATGTACTAAACTAGATGAATGCATGATCACTCACGACTAAAACACAAAACATGATTAGTAACTAATGACCTTTCCCCCACACTTAAATCACACCGTCTCGATGTGAACAAGTAGTGAAGTAAGGCCATTCTAAAAATATAAAAATGCATAAAGAAAAAAAATGAAAATGTATGTTATGTACAATGGTGAAAGGACCATACCTTGGCCCTAGTAGTTATTCATAGGGGCGGGAGGACGTGTAGGAGCACTAGGACTCCTTGGATCACCGCTTGACAAAGAGTGAAGTTTGGGAGGCAGACCGATGCATGTTCCACGGTCCTTGATATCAAGTGTCAGTGTCTTCTTCATGAACTCCTTAAGGATCCCATTATCTTCTTTCATCTCTTCGGAGATTGTTGCTTTGAGTGATGTGAAAGGTTTCGGAGAGCCTTTGCAAATGATCTTATACTCAATCACTCCTTCATGATACCTTGTAGGAGTTAAAAACATTGGTGATTGAGTTGTATTCTTGAGGTTAGGCCTAATGTTCTTTTCTTCCCTCTTGGATTTCTTCATTGTTGTAGAGTTGGAGATAGGAGTGTGAGATTCTTCTTCTTCCAAGTTGATTGCGAATAGATAGTTTAAAGAATCACCGTCGAGGACTTCATGTGGTTCCTCCTTTGGAACATCTATTTGAAACTCCTCCTTTAACCTTTCTTTTACTTTTCCTTCAACACCCTTTGTGAACTCAAGTCTAGGATCCACAAGCTTTTTTACTTCTTCATCTCCATAGGGAAACATTTTCAACTCCTCTACATCATTAACTTTGATGATTGTTCCAGAAAATTTTGTAGAGGATGAATCAATGGAGTATGAGACTTTGTTGTCAACATTATGAAGAATTACTCTTTTACTTGAGAAGTCAATACTTGCTCCCGTAGTTGTAAGAAAAGGTCTTCCTAGAATGAGTGGAAGTGATTGATCTTTAACTCCTTCCATTATCATGAAATCCGTTGGAATCAAGCAATCTCCAATCTTGAGCGGATAATCTCCAACCATGCCAAGTGGATAACTCGAGGATGAGTTTCCAAAAGTGAGAAGTGTAGAGTTTGGCTTCATTGTTGTGATTCCCAACTTATCCATAATTTCCTTGGACATCACATTAACACTTGCACCGGAGTCAACAAGTGCATCATTAAACTCCAAACCACCAAGAGTGCAAGTGATGAAGAATCCACCGGCGTCTTCGCATTTCAATAGAGATCTTTGTTCTTTGGCACAAGATGTTGACTCACTCCCTTTCAAAATCTCTTCCACCTTCTCTTTTTGTTGTAGGATATTTTTGATGAACCTTATATAAGTGGTTACTTGAGTCAAGTCATTTGCAAAAGGTAGAATGATCCCACTTTTGCACAAATCGCATATGAGCTTTGAGGGGACTTTCTTTTGAGCTTTTGTGTAGACTGCTAGAGGAAATGAAATTTTTGGCTCATACAAGATCGCTTTCGACTTCATCAACCTCAACAACTACTCTTTTTTCTTTCACACCAAGAATCATGTTGCAATATCCCTTAGGATTAGCAATGGTTTTACTCGGTAAAGCTTTGGATGATTCTTTTGATGTGGAAACCCCTTGAGTGATTTGATTTTCAAAGCTCTCCTCATACTTCTCCTTATTGACTAGAGTTTGATCTTGAGTCTCCTTCATTTCCACAATCTTCTCGGTTTTCTTTGTACTTGAAAGAAGATCCTTTCCACTCATAAGAGTGATGGCTTGACAAAATTCCTTTCCTTTTGGAGAAGGGGTATTGTTGTGTTTCACTTGATTTGAGATTCGTTCGAATTTTGCGTTGAGCTCGATGTAGTATCCATCAACTTTCTTGTATATTGCTTCTATTTTCTCGTTTATAGCCATTTCTTCCTTTTCTTGGCCTTCTAAGATTTTTTTAGAAGGTTGGTGTTCTCCTCATCTCGAGATGGTGTAGGAGTTTGTTTCGGTTGTCCTTTAGGTGGTAGATGCCTTTGATGTTGATGGTAGATTTGATCACTTAGATTCTCCACATTGTTGTTTTATATGGTGGATGATTCGGGTTGTTGTATCCTTGATTTAGAGGTCTATGATAATATCCTCCTTGTCCATTATATTGGATGTAGTATTCTCTCCATAACCTTCTTGTTCAAAGTCCAATCCATTACCGTAAAACCCTTCTTGACTTCCGATAGCATGAACCGGTGCCTTTCTTCCTTGGAACATGGTAATGATGAGATCATGCAACTCATTGTACTTTCGGTCACTCTCCTTTACTCCATTCATAGGATCCCTAAAATTCGGTCGTACTCCACATTCTCCACTTGCTCGCTTTGAGCCAAATTCTCAATAAGTTTCTCTCCTTGGGTAATAGTGAGATTTGCGAAGTTTCCTAATTGATATTGACACCTCTATGAGAAACCCAAAACCGCCTTTCTTGAAATACCATGTTCAAGCTCTTGTGCTAATTGATAGACTCTCATTCACTTGAAAGATGGACACCTCTATGAACCGTTTTATGTGTTGGGAAAAATTTAAAACCCAAATCCGCCTTTCTTGCTTCATAGAGACTCTCATTCCATGCTCTTGGTGGCAATGTCATTTAGAAGTTTTATGTGTTGGGACAACAAAGAGAAATCTCTTCTCCCATTGTTTCCATGTGGTTATAGAAGATGTGACAACACTCTTCTCCCATTGAGAGGCCTTGTCTCCAAGAGAAAATGGAAACAAGGTGAGCTTGATGACATCTTCGGGAACTCCACTCATCTTGATGGTTCCCACACAACCAATCAAAGTTGTCAAGATGCTCAATTGGATGCTCACTAACAAGACCGAAGAAGCCGTTCTTTCACACCATGTTGATAAAGCTAGCCTTGATTTCCCAATCATTAACCGTACATGGTGGAGGTCTTATATCCATTCTTGTTCCATTGGAGAAGGGTTCATCAAAGTCTCCAATCCGTCCTTCTTCTCTTTGAGCTTGGTTCTCCATGTCCCTTCTTTGTGTTCTTTGGTCCTAAGTACCTTCAAAACAAAAGAAAGTCAAAACCAATTTAGTAACAAAACAAAATAAAAGGGCTTAAGCTTAAATAGAATCCAAATCCCATTGATTGTTGCTAATCCACAAGAGGATGGTATACCGTTGTGTACTTAAGGATCGAATCCACAAGGAGATAAGAACAAAACAATATGAATACAAGATACTATTTAAGATAAGATAAACAAGGTTTTTAAGTGTTCAAAGTATCAATGTAAAAGAGAATAACAAAAGTAGAAACCAATAAGCAAATAAGGCTAGCAATTTATAGAAAGTCAAATAAAAAGTCAACACAAGCTAAAGACTAACAAGTTTGAGACTAAAATGATAAAGCATGGATCTTGGGGTTTAGGTCAATGATTAGGAATGACAAGACTCTAATTGATAATGTTATGAACCTAAATGAATCACCTTTCGAAGACAAGGAACACTAATAAAGACTTGATCACTTCCATGACTCTAATCCATTCACTAATCATAAAAACCACAAGTCTTTCGACCGAGCCTAGATGACTAGAAATCATTAAGTATGAGTCCTAAAAGTCTACAAATCACCTTAGACATCAACTTCCATTGGCTAAGTATGAAAAGCATGCATAAGATTCTACTAGACATTTCATCGAACACCTTCCGGGCATGAAAGTCCTAAACATCTAAGAATAGATTAGCAAGTTCTATCCTAGCATTAAACACATCTTATGCAATAGAAACTATAATGAAACCATCCTAGCATTCATTAGTCATGATCTAATCAACTTAATCTACCAAACCCCATGATCCACAAAAGAGACTACTCACACATAGATGAAGAACAAGACATAGATAAAGATAAAGAAAGCATGATTAAAGAAGATAAGAAAAGATAAAAAAACTTCAATAAAACATAAGTAAAGATTCAACAAAGATGTTCTTCATCTAAAAGAGGCAAAGAGAAAGAGACTCGATCCAAACTTAGGTTTATAAAAGCTTAAAAACTATTTATAAGAGTCTCCAAGCGAACCGGGTCAACCCGGGACAAACCGGGTCAAACTCGAATCATTAAGTGACGATGTTCATCTCGGCGGTTTGGTTCCACCAGTCTAACGGCCGCCGAGATTTACACATGCGCACAGAAATCTTGTTTTTCTTCGTCGTATGGCTCGACAGGTTGTTTCAGCAGTTTGCCACCGCCCATATATACATCCTCAAGCTTTCTTGCTCATTTTTAGCTCCAAATGCACTCTCTTTAACCCTTTCTTTGATCCAATATGTCCATCTCTTCTCAAACACATTCAAGCTCCAAGAATCCCCTTAAAATACAATGAAATGCTATGCAAATGCATGATTACTATCCTAGGACTCTACATGTGACTATATATGAAATTAAGCTAATAATGACTATAAACTATATGATAATGCACTTAATGATCTAATATGATATGCAAATGATGGCTTAAGAACACCTAAATTACACACTTATCACATAGAAGGGCCTCAAACTTTGTATATAGAGGGGAAGGACCCCCTTATGTAACCCCTTATTCCTAAAAGTAGTTTAAAGTCGTCCGCATTTAGACATACCCAACCAACTCCTTCAATTTCTTACGTACTTTTCCACGATCCATCCACTTGACAGTCTTTTACTTTCACCAAATCATTATCTTCCTCATTCACAGAGAAACTTCTGAAGTCCTGGCCTATTTCTTCAGAGATATGTGCGTCAATCCATGCCTTAGCTTCCTTAATTGCCTGATTTACTCTATCGAGGGAGGGGGGGGGGGCGACATCCACATCTTCGTAAATTTTCATGTTTCTTGATTTCCAGATATACCATAGCAACCACGGATAACAATCGTTCCCTAGTTGGTGCCCTTCCTCTGCTTGTAGTCTCCTAAGTAAATAATTCATGTTTATGTACCCCCTTGTGGAAAATCCTGAGTAATCGAGATAGGCGATATACCCCATGTGTATAATGAATGAGAACATTCGAAGAAAACATGGTTTATGGTCTCGACGTCTTCCTCACATCTTGGATAAATCGTATCACACTGAATACCTCTTGAGTTTAATCTTCATGTTTCTTGATTTCCAGATATACCATAGCAACCACGGATAACAATCGTTCCCTAGTTGGTGCCCTTCCTCTGCTTGTAGTCTCCTAAGTAAATAATTCATGTTTATGTACCCCCTTGTGGAAAATCCTGAGTAATCGAGATAGGCGATATACCCCATGTGTATAATGAATGAGAACATTCGAAGAAAACATGGTTTATGGTCTCGACGTCTTCCTCACATCTTGGAAAAATCGTATCACACTGAATACCTCTTGAGTTTAATCTTTCTCTTACACTCAGAAACCCCGTCAAAATATGCCACATAAAGTGTCTTAACTTTTGTGGGCATTGAGCCTCCCACACCAATGCCAATAAAACGTTAATATTTGGTCCCCATTGGTCCACCGTAACAATCTCTCTTTATTTGTTTCCATAAATGGTACCCCGATTTAACAGTATATTTTCCTGATTGCGTGTAATGCCACAACCATTTATCCTCATTAACTCTCTTACTTATGGGCATACCACCTATCAACTCCCTATCTTTGACAGTGACTAGAGCTGTCAACGCCCCCCTATTCCACTCGGTAGTATTCTAATTAATCAAGTCTTTCACTTTTAAATTTGGGAATGAGATGCTTCTTCTTCCATGTGCCGGTCTTGGGTCCTTATCAGGTATCCAACAATCCCCCCAAATCGAAATCTCACCACATTTACCCGGTATTCTCCTCATTCCCCTCACTAGTATCTCTTTTGCCGAGAAAATACTTCTCCACCCAAACGAGGGTGATTGTGGTTTTTTTTTTGCTAAAAATGGATGTATTCTCGAAAAGTATCTGAGTGGGAACTGTGAAAGACGCCAATATTGTTTTGCCAACAAAGCCTTGTTGAAATCTTGTAACGATCGAAAGCCCATTCCACCTTCGTGTTTGGACTCACACGTTTTTTCTCATGCTGCCCAATGGAGACCGCAATTTCTTCCATTGGATAACCACCAGAAATTTTGCTATTGCACTGGTTAACTTTTTTATTAACGCCTCGGGTAATTCGAAGCATGACATCACATATAGAGGAAGTGCTAGTGCCACTGACTTAATCAATGTTTCCTTTCCCCTCGGGACAAGAATTTGGCTCCCCAGCCATTTATTCTCTCATTCAGTCTCTCTCGGACATAACTAAATTTTTTTGTTTTTGCACCTCCCAAACTTTCCGGGATCCCCAAATAATTTTCCATTCCCCCAGTTTTTTGAATCCCGAGAATATTTTTCATATCAGTTCTAATCTGGTCATCCACATTGTGTCCAAAGATAACCGACGACTTGGAAAAATTAATCTCCTGCATTCCCTTTCTTCTGTTTTTCAAAAGAAAAGACTATCATCTGCAAATAAAAGGTGTGTTACCGTCGGACTTTTCGCAGCCACCTTGATACCTGATATTTTTTGCTCTCTTTCTCCTTTCTTAATTAAAGAAATTAGTACCTCTATGCATAGAATGAACAAGTAGGGTGACATCGGGTCTCCCTGTCTTAGCCCTCGTTCCGGTATGATTCTTCCCTTGGGTTGACCATTAATCAGAACTTGGTATGAAACCTAGCTCGCACAACACATTATCCATTTTATCCACTTAGTGTTGAATCCATATGATCAAATCTACACTTTAAGTTAGTGCGTAACCCATGCCCCATCTCTTGCGATAAGATAATATTATCCGTAACGAGTCTCCCCAATACGAAAGTCGATTGGTTTCTGATACCATTCTTGGCAAAAACTTCTTGAGTCTTAGACATAAAATATTTGATATTATCTTATAGGCAAAATTACAAAGACTTATTGGTCTTATTTCCTCCATCCTCTTTGGTCTTTCGACTTTAGGAATGAGGCAAATATTTGTCTCATTCAATCTTTGGTCAAACCGACAATCACCATAAAGTCTTTTACCAGCTTAATCATGTCATGTTTGATCACATGCCAAAGACGTTGGTAGAAAAGCGCTGTCATTCCGTCTGGTCCTGGGGCTTTTTTCGGGTGCATCGAAAAAAGTGCCTTCCTTATTTCTCCTTCATAAATATCTTTTGTAAATTGTCGAAATCATTTATTACCCCTCTTAACTCACTTGTTGCCTCATCCATGCTTCCATTGTCCGTGTGTTTGAAAAGATTCTTAAAATAACTAGTAGCAATACTCTCCATACCCGCTTTTGTGTCGTCTAACTGTCCATTTGGACCTATCAGTCCTGATAATTTATTGCGTGCCCTCCTTTTTTCGTAGTAGAGTGAAAATATTGTGTATTTTTGTCTCCCTCTTTTAACTACATGTTCCTACTTTTCTGTTTCCAATAAATCTCCTCCTCGAGATAGGCTTCTTTTAACTTCAAAGTTAATGACTGAATTTCCACCTCATGAATTTGGTCATCGCTTTTTGCTTCCCCCAATGCAACCTTCAAATTCTCGATTGTGATAATACTTGATGGAACATTTTCCTTTCGCCATTTTTCCACTTTGTTCCTACATCTAGCTATGCGATCCACTACTCCCGGGATGCGTTGTCTTTCCACATTCCACCCCATCTCGATTGCTTCTTGTAACCCCTCTTTCACAATCCATCTTTTATCAAAACGAAATTGTTTTTTTCCTTGAAGTATTTTCGAACTGGCAATCCGCTTAAATATGTTTATGATCATATCCTATTAATTCCAAGTATTTGACCTTTGTATAGGGGTATAATTCATGGCAATCCTCATTACCCAATGCCCTGTCAAGTTTGCATCTTATTCTTTCATCATTTTGCCCATACCTCCTTCCTCTTCAAGAAAAATGGTTCCATGAGCAAAGGAATTCTAACATGCCATGCCCATGTACTTAAATCTAACAACGTGTTAGCTTTTTTTCATAATCCCACCTTTTTCCCCAGTTTTCTCTGATTTCATTAAAACACTACAAGAATTTGTCTGTATAGCAACGAATTGGTGAGGAAGTGTTTGTGGCTAAATCCAGAAAAGCCACGAAAAGCAGCGAAAAGCAACGAAAATTAACCTTGTAACGAAATAACAACTCTGATGCATTTCGATACCAAAAAAGCAAGGAAATAGCAAGGAAGTAGCAACGAAAAGTGGTAACGAAACCTTTTCGTGGCTATTTCGTTGCAAAATTGTAACGACGTCGGTGCGTTGCTATTTCGTTGCTAATATAGCCACGATTAGTAACGAAATAGTCGTTGCTAAATTTAGAATTGTCACATCACGCGAAAGTTGTGAGGATAATTATTCGAAATTAGCCACTAGTTTGTTTCGTTGCTATTTGTGGCTATATGAGTGGTTCTGATTAAAACTTAACTTAGCAACGAAATTATTCAGTTACTAACAGTTGCTAAATTAAAAACATAACGCACAAAATTTTCCAGAGCACCATACCTTGTATAACTCAAATTTATGAAATCGCCTTCTTTCTTTCTTCATCAATTTCATCTACATAGAAGATAAATGACAAATTTATTTCATTCAAGAGAATGGATGGATCAACATATAGATCCAAACACAAATGACGTTTCTGAAGAATTTAGAGAGGGTGTTAACATTTTCATAAATTTCTCTTGCAATCAAGCTTTTTCGAAGTTCGTGGATCTATGCCTTGTCCTTGTGTTCGGTGTAGAAATTTGAAGCAGCGAGATGCTTTTACAGTTTCTAAGCACTTATTAAGGAGAGGGTTTAAAGGAAACTACTACATTTGGACAAGCCATGGAGAAAATTGTTATGATGTTGGAGAATCTTCGATGCCGACGCACTTTGGACATGAAGAAGAAGAAACATTTGATGGTCATGTTAACACTGAAGTTCCATATGATGAGGGTAACATGGGTCAAGAAGGTATTAGAATAGAAGACGAATTTCAGCAAAATGTTGAGGAAGAGCCAATTAACGATAGCCTTTATAGAGTTTTTGAAGCTGCTAGTCAACCGCTCTACGAAGGGTGTGTTGAAGGAATATCACAATTGTATCTGGCATTGCGTGTTATGAAGATAAAGACTAATCACAATCTGTCTGAGTCATGCGTTGATGAAATCACACAAACATATAAACGCATTCTTCCACAATCAAATAATGCTCCGGAGTCATACTATGAGACCAAAAAGTTAACGCGTTCATTGGGATTACCGGTTCATAAGATTGATGTGTGCGAGGATAATTCCATGCTCTTCTGGAAGCCCGAAGATCGAGAGCTTCCGCGTTGTCGTTTCTGTAATAAAGATAGGTATCACGCCAACAATGGAAAAGGGGAGAATATATCGAAGCAACGAATATTTTATCTACCTATCGCAGATCGACTGAAGAGGTTGTATCAAATGCAAGGGACTGCTGCTCATATGCGATGGCACGCAGAACATGTGTCTCCTGAAGGAGAAATGCATCACCCATCAGACGGAGCAGCGTGGAAGCATTTTAATGAGGTATATCCTGGATTTGGTGCTGAAAGTCGTAATATATATCTTGGTTTGGCAACGGATGGGTTTAATCCAATTGGCATGAATGGGGAGGCACACTCAGTTTGGCCAGTCATTGTTACTCCATATAATTTGCCTCCTGGTATGTGTATGAAGAGAGAATATTTCTTCTTGGCCATTTTGGTGCATGGGCCTAAACATCTGAAGAAAAGTCTAGATATTTATCTACAACCATTGATCGAAGAGTTGCAGATGTTATGGAAAGATGGGGTTCCTGCTTATGATATTTAGAGGAAGCAAAAATTTACAATGATAGCTGCTTTGATGTGGACGATAAACGATTTTCCGGCGTATGGAATTGTTTCTTATTGGACTACGCATGGTCGCCTAGCATGGTCGCCTAACATGTCCGTATTGTATGGATTAAACAAAAGCATTTTGGTTACCGAATGGTAGGAAGCATAGTTGGTTCGATTGTCACAGAATACATTTGCCCCATGATCATCCTTATCGACGAAATATCAAAGCATTTAAGCGAGGTTCATCAGTTCGGGATAATGCTCCACCGTGGTTGACATGTACTGAAATTCTATGCGAAAGAATTGAGAGCATCCGAGGATTGTGCAAAACTGTTGATTGCGGAGGTCAAGGACATGATAATCCGAGTAGAACGATCAATGGTTATGGCGATTACCATAATTGGGTGAAGAAGAGTATATTTCGGGACTTGCCTTATTGGGAGGACCAGTTATTGAGGCATAATTTAGACTTCATGCACATCGAGAAAAACTTTTTCGATAATCTTATCAACACGATTTTGAATGCACCAGGGAAGACAAAAGACAATATCAAATCTAGAATGGATCTTCCTGCGATATGCAAAAGACCAGATTTGGAGATTAATGACGATGAGAGTATTCTGATTCCAATTTTTAGATTATCCAATAAAGGGAAGAAGAGTTTTTTGGCATGGTTGAAAAAGGATATTAGATTCCCTGATGGCTATGCATCAAAATTCAGTCGATGTGTTGACGAAAACAATGGAAAAATTTTTAGGCTAAAAAGCCACGATTGCCATGTCATTATGCAACGCTTGTTCCCATTTGCGTTTGCAGAGCTTTTGCCGAAAAATGTCCACACAACCATTTCAGGTATATACTATTATCTTACATAGATGAGTAATAATTTTTGTATCGTATACTTATATATGTTTTATGTACATATGTAGAAATCGCCCTTTTTTCCGGGATATTTCTGCTAGAATGTTAAGGGTTGAGGATGTGGAAATTTTGATGGCAAATATCGCTTTGAAGTTGTGCAATTTAGAGAAAATATTTTCTCCATCGTTCTTTGACGTCATGGAACATCTACCCGTGCATCTACCGGATGAAGCTGCATTGGGTGGTCCGGTCCAATACAGGTGGATGTATCCTTTCGAGAGGTACATATATCATTTGAAAAAGGTTAAAAATAAAGCTCGTATTGGAGGTTCCATTTTTGCACAATGTGTACAAGAAGAGATTTCGTATGTGGCAACCAATTATTACAAAAACATAGAACTTCTTCGTGATTCAGATTAAAGTGGTCCTGGAGAAATTCGATTTACCTATGATGCAAATGTGTCAAATATCTTCTATCACAGTGGACGGGTTACATGGAAAAAATACAAGTGGTTGGTTTAGTGATGAAGATTATAACGTGCTTCAAACGTTTTTGTTACTTAACTGTGAAGAGTTTGCTCCATATGAGAAGTATAAATAAAGATATTTAGATAATTAAGTTACTTAAGTACTGTAACAGCTAAATTAATTTTTTCTCTTGTTTCAGGATGTTTGGAGAGCAGATGACGCTTAGTATTTCTGATATCACTAGTGATGCAATGATTAATGCTAAAAACAACCATTATGCACAATGGTGTAAAGACTATGTAAGTTATAATATTTTGATTTAATTTTGTCATATATATCATATAATTATTGTAATATTATGGCTACTAATTTATTTAACATTTTGTAGATTAAGGAAGCATCTCAGAATTATGAATTTCCTTTGTGGATGTTGGAATTTATACAAGGTCCGAGGCGCAATTTCACTTCGTGGCCTATGTACTTTACTCGGGGATACCATTTCCACAGTCAAAGACACGGTCAAAATAAGAAAATAAAAAAATTATGGGGTTTGTGTTCGTGGTACAACGAATATGAATTATTATGGACTTATAGAAGAAATCATGAAGATTGAGTATCATGGTGCCGCTGGACTCAAAGCGATGGTATTTAAATGCACATGGTTTGATAATACTGAAGGTTCGGGATTGCGTAAACACCCGTCTGGTGTGGTTGATGTAGCTTCGCGTAAAATGTACCAAAAATACGATCCTTTTATTATGTCTGATCATTGTGACCAAGTTTGTTTCATCCTGTATCCACGTGTTGGGCGCGCGCCAAATGATTGGTTGGCGTGTACTAAAGTGGTGCCAAGAGGGTATCGTGAAACTTTTGAAAATGCTTTGTTAGTGTTACAAGATGATACAATCTACCACATTGTTGCGCCTAGTGCAATGGTTCGGGTTAACGCATGCCGTGGAAGATCCTGCTGATTTTTACAATGTTTATCCTTATCCTTTAGACGAAGAGCAACATGATCCTAATGAGTTTTTTGAAGATTCTGATTCTTCTGATGATGTCGAAGATGTGTAATAATGAAGTTTATTTATTTTAGATGTTGTATTATGTTGTTTGTTGTTATAAGGATGTTTTAAAAACTTATATATATGATTAATATGTGGCTTTGAAACTCATATATATGATTATTTTTTGGCTTTAAAACTCATATATATGTATATATATTTTATTTTTTTTAATTATCATGAATTTTTATGTGGCTTTTAAATGTTTTGAAGTTTTTAAAACTTAATACATTGTTGAAAAATATACTATCTTATACATACATTTTTACATAAAATACTTGACTATGTATATATCAAACCCTAAACTTATATATATTCATTATTTTGTCAAAACTTCAAAAGTCAAAACATTTCCTATAGATTTTTAGTGTTTAAAAAGAATCATAAGTTTTTAGAAATGGTTTTTTATGTAAAAAAAGACATACCCTAAACTTTGATAATAATTGCAACGACTTACATCAGTTGCAATTCGTTGCTAATTAAAATAATTAGCAACGATTTACCGTGAATTGCATCAAATCATTTCGTTGCAACCAAACCCTAAATCGCAACAACGAAATAGTTCGTCACTTTTCGTGGCTATCTTCATAATTCAGCAACGAATTGCCACTAACTTCGTTCGATACAATGAACCTCTAAATCAAAACAGAAATGGAAAAAACTTCTAAGGCACAACCACAAAACAAATCGTGACTATTCGTTGCTATAATAATAATAAAGTAAATTAGCCACGAATAGTCACGGTTTATTTCGTTACTAAAATATTAAACCTAATGTCACGCGACCTTCTCTTTTTCTCCATTATTCACATTCTCTTTCTCTTCAGCGGCGATTTCGCGATAGGCGATTCTTCACCTCCGTTCGTCGATTCTTCAGCGGCGATTCTTCACCTCCGTTCATACACGAGAAGGTTAGGATCTCTCCCTATCTCTCTCTATCTCTCTATCTCTCTCTCTATCTCTCTGTCTTTCTCTCACGCTCTTTCGCGGCGAGATCTAGTTTTAGGGTTCGTTTGGGGTTCGATTAAGGTTCGATTCGGGTTCGATTGGTGTTAGGGTTTGTCTTAGATTCGTTTAAGGTTCGTTTAAGGCATTGTTTATGGTTTGATCTTAGGGTTTGTTTAGGTTCTTCTGGGGTCGTTTGATATTAGGGTTTCTTTAGGTTTCATTAAAGATTTTTTTAGGTAAAGATGTAATAGATTCATATATGTTTTAGGTTTTATGTTTATATGAACTATGTGTGTATTTAGAAGAGAATGTTTGTGAAAATGGATTGGTTTTTGATAATTATGTGCGTATTTATATAGTTGGTATCTATTGTTATGTTGATTCATCTCTGTTTTAGGTTTCTTGTATTAGATTCATATCTGTTTTAGGTTTCTTGTATTACATTCATCTATGTTTTAGGTTTATTGTATTAGATTCATCTCTGTTTTAGGTTTATTGTATTAGATTCATCTCTGTTTTAGGTTTATTGTATTATATTCATCTCTTCATTGTCATGTTGATTCATCTCTGTTGGTTGCTATTGTTATGTTGCTTATGTCTTTAATTCTTGTTTTGTCTTTCATTATTGTTTTCTTCTAGTTGTTAACTTCTCTTTCTTGTGCAGATATGCCTCAACGTGGTAAGAGAATACGAACTGGTTCTCCACCTGGACAACTTCATTACTCTCAGCCTCACTCTCAGCCTCGTCTGCCTTCGCCAGCAAATGCATCAACTTCTTCCTCTCAATCTCCAACATCTTTTCCACCGGAAGCTCTTGGACAAAGGCAAAGAACCCACTTTTCTCCAAATGCCTCTGCTGCACAAAGCTCTCCTGCACACGCAGCTACTGCACACGGTGCTGGTGCACAAGGAGCTGCTGGAATGAGCGTAGAAGCTCTCCTCAATGCTCCAGCTAGGAGAAACCAACAAATCCTCCACCCAATGAACCTAAATGGAGCTTTATGGTAAGTCATTATTTAATCTTTTTTGTTAATTTTTTATCACACAAGTCTATATTTAATTTAGTATTCTTGTTTGTGTTTATTCATATTGTTTGGATATTTCAGGTTTAGTATTGATCCGGAGGTGAAGAAATACGTCCGGACTACTTGGCAGAACAATTTCATGGCTCCTTGGTGGAATTGGTCCCAAATTCCCAAGGAGAGAGTGCAAGAATGGTGGCAGGATTTTGTGGTCAGTGTATCTATCTTTTCTTTGTTTTGTTCCTTCACTTTTTTATTTTATAGATAGACTATGTTGTGATGGTTAGTGTAATGATATCTAACTAATCCTTCACTTTTATTTTCAACAACATTACTATTGGGAACCAGCACACCATAGTCTGGTTTTCTATCTATGGAGGAAGGAGACCATGTTATCAATCGGTCAAAGAATCAGCAAGAAGAAGTCGCAAGGGAAGAAGCCGCTTTGAGGAGCACTGGATCAGGGGTTTAGGGGTAAGCAAGCACTGTGCTGGTCCAGTCTCTTTTGCCAAAATAGGGTATGCCATGGTATGTTCCTTTTCCATTTAGTATATTGTTTGTTATTTATAAATCAATTATTAGTTTTGACTATTTTTGGTCTGTTCTAGATTGATTGTATATCATGACTGATTAGTTTATGAATGTTATATGAGTTATTAGTTTATGAATGTTATATGAGTGATTAGTTTATGAATGTTATATAAGTTACAAGTTTAATTATGAGTTCTGTATGAGTTAGTTTAGTTTCTTTACAACTTTATATGAGTGCTATATGAATTCTTTGTTGATGTTTGGGTCTGTTTTTGATGTGTTGCGCTGTGCTTCTTGTAGATGGTCGAAACAGGAGAACCATTATCTTTCACAGAGCTCGTGCGTAAGACGCATACACGCAAAAATGGTACGTTCATCGACAAACGAGCCGAGACAATTGTGAAAGAGGTTGAGGCAGGTTGCCGAGGCGGCTAAAGCTGCCGAGTTCTCGGCCGATCCGGGTGGGGAATCGATTCCTTCTCGGGTCATTAACAAGACATATCTTCAGGTAATGAGAATTGATTTAATTCTTAGTATTGCTTGTTCTTTATCTTGCTTATGTGTTTGTTACCTTACACACATTCTTAACAGAATTGTTCATTTTTGTTGTTTGCTTATTTGTGTTCTTTGCTCATTTGTGTTGCAACATGTTAAGCCTAATAAGGGAAGATACTATGGCCTTGGGAGCTCTCAAGACATACACGTCGACCCCAACGAACCAGCTCCAGCTTCTCTGGTTCGTAACATCTCCATGGAGTTGCGGGTTGATGGGTTGGAGACAAAGGTTGAGACGGTCTGCACAAACGGGGAGACAATTCTGGAGACGCAGAAACTGATTCTTGAGGCCCTTGGGGTTGATCCAAAGAATCGTCGACCACAACCGTCTCAGCCGCACTCTCCTCAGGTAAATGGCTCCTCGACCACACTCACATGTTATGTCCCGACTGCTGAACCGGGAACATCACGAAATCCAAAACTCGAGGGTTGGTGCAGGTCACTCGCGCGATCCTGACTTGATCGATGACTTGGACTAAGCCTCTTTTGTGTATGTTTGAACTGTTTTTTTGGATAATGTATTTGGATATTTTGTTTAGTGTACTTTTGCATATTTTCAGTATTTGGATACAGTTTGATATTTTGTTAGTGTACTTTTGGATATAGTAAATGTTTTAAATTCAAAACAAAAAAAAATAGAATTTTCGATTTATTTTTAAAAAATAAAAACCAAACTTGTATCGGAAGAATTCGTTGTTATAGTTGTAACGAAATAGCCACAACTTATTCGTGGCTAAACTAGCAACGAAATAGTCACGGCTTATTCGTGGCTAATTTAGCAACGAATGGTAACGATAAATTTGTGGCTAAGTTAGCAACGAAATAGTCACGGCTTATTCGTGGCTAAATTAGCAACGAAATAGTCACGACTTATTCGTGGCTAAACTAGCAACGAATAGTAACGACAATTCCGTGGCTAGGTTAGCAACGAAATTGTAACGATTAATCCGTGGCTAGGTTAGCAACGAAATAGTAACGATAAATATGTGGCTAGATTAGCATCGAAACATTTCGTTATTATAATGTTCGCTGCTATTCGTTGCTGGTCGTTACAAAGTTGGTAACGATCAGCAAAAAATTCTAAAATGTAACGAAGCTATAGCAACGAATTTAGTTCATAACTGTCCGTTGATGTAGAGGAAATAACAACGAATTAAACGTCATAGTAACAAACTTGTCCGTTGCTATAGCGAATAATTCTTGTAGTGAAATCACCTATCATTAGCCAAGGTGCTACTCTTGTCGGGCCAATTTGGGTTAATTCGTCCCACACTATTTTTCGGTTTTGTGTCACCGGGTCTCCATAAACAAAGGATAAAAAGCTTGTTGATTTCTTACCATTGTCGTTGTGTCAATAATCCTATTGCTGGCCGAAATTATTTGTAAATTAATATCGTTGTTGTATAAAAAGGCCAATCCTCCACGAGTTCCGTTCGGATCCACCGTGAACACTTTATCATATCCAAAATGACTTTGGAAATCTTTCAGAAAAATCGCATTATGTTTCGTTTCCGAAAGAAACATAATATCCGGTTTAAATTTGGTCCACAAATTTCGAAGCGTAGATATTGTCAACTTGACTCCTAGTCTTTGACAATTTCAGCTTAAAGTTTTCACGTTTTTGCCGGTGGTTCCGGGAGAGCCACCTTCCCTGATTTTTTAAAAGACATTATTTTTGTCTTGATATTCCTCATTTTTTCATATGGAGACAATCGGATTCTGGAAAGCCAGCAATGAACCAATTGTTTATTAACCAATCCGAATAATATTTCCCAGCCATAATTATACCAAAGATGTTGTTTATTCATAAAGTGGTCATCTCTTGCAATACTACTAACGTACCATATTTTACCCGGTTCTTTAACTCCTCGAGTCTTATTTTCCATCTATGCCATTCTTCTTGCTCTCCCTTCTTCTTTTTCGATGTTGTAACTTGACAACACTACTGTTAAACTCACGAAATCATGTTTCCGTTAAAACCGCGAAATCATGTTTCCGACAAAACCGCAAAATTAGGAAAAAAATAGAAACCGAAAATAAATTTCGAAACCATAATCGAAAATGAAATTTGAAACCATAATCGAAAATCGGAATAAAAACAATAATCAATATTCTTATTTGGATTTGGTCTTATTTGGACATTGCGGACAACCCATTTTTCATGGTCGTATTTGGGTTTGGTCATATCTGGACATGGTCCTATTTGGGGCTTGACCAATTACGTCCGCAAAAATAATACGTCCATTTGGACACGCCCATTGGACGCGGACATGCCCAATTGACATACCTATTCCTATTAGTAATGGGTGGTATTTGTGACCAGCCTTTCCTTTTCTCTTAGTTGACTCTCTTCTTTTCTTCTCCTAATCTCGTCAACATTCAAGTGTATATAACCCCAGTCTCATCACTTACTATAAGTTTAGAACTCACTTTTACTCCTTGTAATTGTAATTCTTCCTGTTCTGCCATATAAATGTTTGAATCTCAACCTTTCACATGATACCTCTTTTTTATGCTCCATAGCAGTGGCGGTCCTGAGCACAAACGGGACAAGCACGTGCTTCGGGCCCAACTTTTAAAAAAAATTAGTATGAAAAGCGGCACATTTTTTAAAAAAAATGTAAAATCGGCCCATATTTTTCTCTTTATAGTGCGGCCACAACACTGCAATCCATAGTAAAATCGAGTTTCCCCCAAATCATGTGACTTTTTCTCCAAGTAACCCAAGTGATGACCAACATATGGTAAGTAACACCATTGAGTATCCTTCATTTCGTTATTCCCACAACCCAAATTAGCAACATATTTGCCCCCTAAGTTGCATACATATCAGCTCTTAACCAAAGTAGGACAAAGAAATATGTTATAAAACCTCCCTGATTAATACACCAAGGTCCCTTAATAGGATAAAGATGTAATAAACTTGAAAAGAATCCATTAAAAATAAGGGACCAAATACCGTTAACCAAATAACATTCCGACACCACTAATATACACAGATTTTCAGTAATACCCTTGATTTTGCCCCTTAATTTCACAACCTTATTGGCTCTCATCCAAACAAAGAAATATGTTGCAAAACTACACTGTTTTAAACACCAACATCCATTGATATAAATAATATGTAGTCCTTTTAAATAAAATCCATAAAAAGGAAGGGTCCGACCCCTATAAACCACATAGCATCTCAACACCTTTAAAATCCAATGCTTTTCAAAAATACACTTATTACTATGTTCCCTAATATTTTCAACCCTACCACCTCTGTTTTTATTAGCTGTGTGTCGTGTAATATACCCACCATCTTTATTACGTCTTTATTGTTTCTCCAAATTGTGATATTGTGTTAATGATATTTTTGAAAGGATACCATTAAACTCTAATAAACACTCCTTAAAACCCAATTCCATCCTCCATAGTGGTATTATCAACCCTGATTTTCAATCAGCACCCAATTGTTCTTTTAATACAAGAATAATATTAGTAGTATTTTTGATGATTTCCTTTTCAAAAATACACCTTATGGTTCTCTCTGTTAATTCATATTTTGTTTGAAACCATAAAAGCCTTGAAAAACCTTTGCCTTTGTATGGGTAAATAAAACACAATCTTCCAACAACCATTTCAGTAGACCATATAGCCCCAACTATAACACATAGACTCAATCTTGGTACTTCTTGAAGCAAAAACATTGCTAACAAATAAGAAAAGCTTAGTTTTATTTCGAGGACACCATTATTAACCAAAGTGACATTTGAAATATAGAATATAACAAACACCAAAGTTAAAACCCTCCTCAAACGCATCTCTTGCTTCATTAACCACTTAGTGATAATTCTTAGACTCTCTTTTACCAACAATATCACCTTTTGGCATAGTTTTAAGTTCTCTCCTAAAACATTAACTAACAAAATAGTGATGTTACCCAATGCATTAGACTTGTTACCTTGAGCACCTTCTTCTTGAGTAAGATCTTTCATCAAGGATCCATTCCATATACCATCCTCGCCCTCCACAGCTACGCCGTATTCATCCACCTCTAAGATGAATAATATTGTTTTTGAGTAAAGAGGGATATATAGTCTCAGATTTGAGATTACACCTTCTGTTTTCCACTTAAGCCACAAATTCTTTTTCTTAGAAGAGCTCTTTGAACGGAGAATGATATTTTCCAGCCTTCCTTCCCCGAGATAATAAACCGATATATAATTGCCTCTTTCGCATATGTTTAGATTTTGTTTGGATCGTATGTAAAGATGGTGCGAAGCACCATATTCTCTTGTTTCTTCCTCCATATGCCAAATCGATGTCTTTAATCCGTAGATCCGGTAGAGAGAAAGATAGATCTGAAAATCGAAAACCTTGAATCGATTTTAGACAAATAAAACCATTAAAGGACAATGAATCTCCTTGATTCCAATGTCCAGATCTCGATCATCTTTCTCTTCGATCATAGAGGCTGCGAGAAGAGATCGAAATATAGGTTTTGAAAATCGTCGTTTCTATCGCCGTTACGCATCGTGGCGAAGGTTTTTTTAGTCTATTTTTCCGGGTTTTGTGTTATTTAAAAATATTTGTGTTTTATAAGACTATTTGTGTTATTTAAGATTATTTTTGTCTTATTTATGTTTAATTTTGTGTAACTGAAGACTATTTTTGTGTTATTTATGTTTAATTTTGTGTAACTTAAGTTTATTTTTGTGTTATTTAATACTAGGATAGAACCCGTGCGTTGCGCGGAATATCCTTCAATATTTTATAGTAATTTCAAAAAACATTTATATTTTGTTTATGATGGTTGTATATTTTATTATTGTAATATGTATTTGGTTTGACATTGGATATAACTAACTCATTTTATTTTACCAAATTAATAAAAATAAAATTGTTTATTTGTAACTTTTGAAAGGATATTTTAGTTTATTATAAACGATTATAATATCAATATGTGAAGAAATCTAATTTTACAAAAAGAAAATTAATTTAAAGAGAAGTAAAGATTGTAGTGTATTCTTTTAATTTCTTTACTACTAATAATTTATTTTTGTCCACAATACCTTTATTTCAGTTTTACGTGCAGATTTTAATCCGTTTATTAAATTGCATCATAATTTTTGTTTTCTTTAATGGTATTAGAATCTTTATATGTATTTTTGTTTATTTTTTATGACGGTTATGTTTTCGGTGGATATTTGTACTGATTATTAGTATTTAGTTTAAGAAGATTATTTAGAACAATTTATATATTATTTTAATTTTATTATAAAATTGGATCATAGTTTGTTTTTTATTTATTTTGTATTATAAAATTTAATATTTTAATTTTATTATAAAATTGCATCATAGTTTGTTTTTTCTTTAATGTTATTAGAAACTTTATATGTGTTTTTGTTTATTTTATATGACGTCTATGTTTTCGGTGGATATTTTTAGTGATTATTAACATTTAGTTTAAGAAGATTATAAAAAATTATTGTATTATTTATATGTATGACTATGTAGTATTTGAATCTCAAATTTATAATATTAAACTTTATTTATCTATATATATTTAAGTTTAAATATTTTTTATATTTGTTATTGTATATAATGTAATGGTTTATTTAATTATCACTACAAGAAATAAGGCAAATAGCAACGCCATATTTCGTCGCTAAATCGTCGCTATTGGTAAATAGCGACGATTTAGCGACGAGAATATTTTCGTCGCTATTTAAAATTCGTCGCTAAATCGTCGCTATTTTTGAATCGTCGCTAATTCGTCGCTAATTTAGCGACGCCATATAATCGTCGCTATTTAGGTGTCGTCGCTAATTCGTGTCTAATTTAGCGACGTTTATCGTAAAATATTAGCGACGAATTAGCGACGATATATAAAAAATAAATTTCCAATTTAAAAATTTTGCGAAAACAAATCGTTGCTAATTCGTCGCTAACGATATATAAAAAATAAATTTCCAATTTAAAGATTTTGCGAAAACAAATCGTTGCTAAATTAGCGACGAAGTAGCAACGACTTTTTAACACATCGTTGCTAATTCGTCGCTATTTTAGCAACGAATTAGCAACGATGGCTTGACACGTCCAGCGACGAATTAGCAACGATTTTAAAAAAATAAATAAAAAAAAACAATTATAAAAACCAAATTTAAAAAAAACAATTATAAAACAATTATAAAAAAAATTTTAAAAAACAATTATAAATATATTAAAAAAATAAAAAATATTTAAAAAATACAATAAAACTAAACATCGGGATCAGTGGGATCATCGGGATCGACGACGTAATCATCAATCCCGATATCACGTCCAAGGTCTTGAGCTGCCGCTACATCTGGAGGGATCACTGGTGGCTGGGTCGGTTGGACTCCCTGTTGTTGCATCAACCCCGCGAGGTTTGGACTTTCCATCGCGATGATGGAGAAGAAGTCTGTGATGTTCTGATAGCGGACTTCTTGTTCCGCGAGCTGCTCCCTCAACCGAACATTCTCTTCGGCGTGATCTTGGGCAGTGGGACGAGGCTGCGAAGATGAAGCAGCGGGAACCGTCTCAATCGAACCGACTCCAAAAGTGTGGTTCTTGTTCGTCCTCGGGGCCACCTATATTGACAAATTTAAAATCGTTAGATAATATAATAAATATTATTTTGAATTAAATTAAATTATTTTAAATTATTACCTCATAGTAGATCTGGTCGCACTCAGTGACCGACAACTGTCCCGAGGAGTTGATCGAACTACCATCGGCCGACGTCGAACCCTGACTAACCCGCTCGACGAGTCTAGCCTCATATGCGTTCACGATCTTTTCAGATCGTGAACTCACATAGGTCCCGTCCTTCCTGTTCTAGACCTTCTTCAAATTTTCCACAATGGGCGGAAGCTCGCCCATCTCCTCGCGCTATTGAAAATTATAATTAAATTATATATTTTTAAATTTTATATTTTTTAAAAAAGTAATTAAATTTTAAATATATATTTAATACCATCTGTATACGCCGTCCGGCGTAAGAAGTCGGTCCTGAGGTGTGGACATATGGACCGGTCTCGTCGATCGGTGTGAGTCGGGACTTGGAGCAGCTACCCGCAACTTGAACAAAATGCGGGTTCGTCCAATAGTCGCAAAGGCCCTTCCACACCTCCCCATCCATTGTTATGGGTTTCGCATCATCTCCCTTCTTCAACCACTTGGTCTTCCATTTGTTGATGATCCCAGTGAGCCGATGCATGACTTTCTCTTCGAAACCCTTGCAGACTTTAAACATGTCTTCCTCGCGCCAATGCCATTTTTGCTATTTGAGTTTTTTAAAATATTAAAATAAATTTTAAATAATAAAAAAATAAATTTTGTAATAATTATTACATTTTATATAATATATATGTTATTTTATTACAATAAAAATTTATATTAACTTTTTATAATGTTTAATTTTTAAAATTTAAATAATTAAAAATTTTACTTACCGCAAAAGATTCGAACCAGATGTCCTTTATATAAGGAGGCATCTGCGACCAGTTGACGTGCGGCTCCACGAAATATGTCTTCATCACATCCGAGACACTCCTACTAACCTTGTTATCGCAAAACCTACGGAAAATAAATTTATCGTTAGCAATTATTATAACCGAGTGTTGGATCAAACCAATCACATTTAAAGAGGGTTCTTCGTAAATTGACTAATCCCGGATACTGCACTTCAATAATATCCGTTAGAAGACCATAAAAAACTGAATCATCCGACACAGTTACCCCATAATTCGCGGTTGCTCGACGTTGACCATGACTTAAGGTGTGGAACACGTAACCACGAGTGAAATACATAGGAGAAGTTGTGATCTTTCCGAGCGGTCCTTGTATTAACTCGCGAAACCACACTGGATACGTTGTGTCACCATATGCGATCTGCGTTTTCAACCAAGCTGCAAAATCCCGTTCTTTAAGAGCGGTTACTTCGTCTTTTAAAAGTCCTGGATAAACCTCATCCACTTGCTCCTCAAACATTCTAAAACAACGCAGGAAACTAAATCAAAATTAAATATTTATTTTGTTTATGCATGATGGGTTTGCGAATGAATAGTTGCATGCACATACCTTTCAAAAGGTCGGGCATATTCACAATTAAGGAGGATATAAGTATGTGCGCTTTGCCGATGTTTATCACTTTCCCACCAAACTTCTTTTATTTTTCCGCCTGCTCTTCCGATTGGAGAAAATATATCAGGTACCCCTTCCATTCCATACACTTCGCCAACACCTCCATCATCGTAGTGTCGTGTTGTTGTTCTACGTGTTCTTACATTGGAACCAAAATAATATGAGGCGAAATGAGACGTCTCTTCAGTTAAAGATCCAGCAACAATAGATCCTTCAACCCTTGCAAGGTTTTTCGCCTTTCCTTTGAAATGTCCCATAAATCGTTCGAAAGGATACATCCACCGAAACTGCACAGGCCCTCCTAATTCTGCCTCGTGAGGAAGATGTATTGGAAGGTGTTCCATAATATCGAAAAAGGATAGAGGGAAAATCTTCTCCAAGTTGCACAACACAATCGGGATACTGTCATGTAACTGTTCAATGACCTCTTCTGTAAGCGTACGGGTGCATAGATCTCGGAAAAATGCACCGATCTCTGGAAAATTTTAAACATTATATTAATTTAATTATATATATACTTAATCAAAATTAAAATATAAACATTTTAGGGTTCAATGATACCTGCTATTGCTGTGTGTGCGGGTTCAGGTAAAAGCTCATCGAAAGCAAAAGGTAAAAGTCTTTGCATAAACACATGACAGTCGTGACATTTCATACCTGAAAACTTTTGACCATTCTCAATACATGCATATAACTTTGAAACATATCCGTAGGGAAACTTGACATCTGAAGTGACCCAGTTGAATAACGCGTTTTTCGCTTCAGGTTTCAATCTGTAGATTGGGACCAGAGCCTTACCATCGTTCGTGATATGCAACTCACTTCTAAAACATATTTCTGGCAAATCCAGTTTTGTCTTCAAATTGTCTTTAGTTTTCCCATGTACATTCAACAATGTGTTTATAATATTATCAAAAAAGTTTTTTTCAATGTGCATAACGTCGAGGTTATGTCTCAACAAGTGATTTTTCCAGTACGGGAGTCCCAAAAAATGCTTTTCTTGTGCCAGTTATGGCTTTCTCCGTATCCATCGGGTAAATTAGAAACATGCCAATTACCACCCCGTCTACATGTTTTTTGCGCCCCATAATTATGCAACTCCTCCAATAACTCTGCCCCCGTCGGATAAAGTAGGGGTGGATGTTTAACGACCCGATTCTTCTTAAATAACCTTCTATTCTTTCGGTAAGAATAATTGATTGGAAGGAAACGTCGGTGACAATCAAACCAACTTGTTTTCCTTCCATGTGGGAGTTGAAACGCATCAGTCCGATGACGGCAATATGGACAAGACAATCGTCCATGCGTTGTCCAACCTGCTAACATGCCATAAGCGGGGAAAGTCACTAATAGTCCACATGAGCACTGCACGCATTGTTAAATTTCTCTTGCATGAGATATCATACGTACGAACCCCAGTGGACCATAGCTCTTTTAGCTCATGTATCAAAGGTTGCAGAAAAACATCAAGAGCTCTCTTTGGGTGCTTCAGACCTGGTACTAAAATGCTTAAGAAAAGAAATTCTCTTTGCATGCACATATTGGGAGGTAGATTATACGGAGTTAGTAAAACTGGCCACAAAGAGTACTGTCTACCAGACATACCGAATGGACTAAATCCGTCAGTGCATAAACCAAGGTATACATTACGAACCTCTCTAGCGAAATCAGAGTATATCGTCTTGAAGTGCTTCCAAGCCTTTGCATCTGACGGATGAGTGACTTCCCCATCTTCAACTGAGTGTTCTGCATGCCATCTCATCGAATCAGATGTCCTCTCTGATTGATACAATCTTTTGAGTCTGTCTGTGATGGGTAAGTACCACACCCGTTGATACGGGACTTTACTCCCCTTCCCTTGGACCTTATATCTCGGTTGACGACAAAAACGACATTCAAGCAGCTCATCATCATCTTTCCAATAAATCATACAATTGTTAACACAAATATCAATCATTTCGAAGGCAATCGAAGACTAAAAACCAACTTTTGTATTTCGTAATACGACTCGGCGACTACATTACCCTCGGACAGATATTCTTTCGTAACTCCGCCCATGAGTCCATACAAAACTCACTCAAATTATTATCGATTTTATATTCATCATCCTAGATGCTAATGATAGTTTTGATAATCCAACTTTACATCCCTCGTAAATTGGTTTATTCGCAGCGTCTAACATATCATAAAATCGTTTAGCATCTAGGTTAGGTTCATCAACTACATTTTCGGATAAATACTCCCTTGTATCATGAAATGCATCAGCAACCATTTCATGATATCTATTATCATCTACATGCACATAACCACCGGCCTGATCATGATCATAGTTACTATCAAAATGATGCGGTAAATGAGCAGGTTCGTTACTAACATGATCACTAACAAGAAACGTATAACTACTATCTCCAACTTCAGTATTATTAGAGTTATACCCTTCCCCATGTTGAAACCAAACAAAATACTGCGGCATAAAACCTCTATTAAAAAGATGTTTCCATACGGTTTCAACAAACACGTATTTAGTGTTAACGCACTTCTTACATGGACAATACATTTTACCGGTATCTTGCGTATTCGCATGTTTGTTTCCGCCGCATGAATACTTGAAGTCCCTCCGTAAATTCGTCTGTAACTACCCCCGATCGATCTTTATGCCGATACATCCAAGACCGTAACTCGTATATATTGTTATTACCGTGAGACATATTGAAATTTTAGAGTGTTTATATTTTTATAGAGTGAATGTTTTTGTATTGTGTTGTGGTGTGATTTTTTGAAGAGTATAGATGGGTTTATATAGTCCCATTCTAAAAATTTTGCAACCATTTAGCAAGGAAAACTAGCAACGAATTAGCAAGGAAATAAAATTAGCAACGATATAGCAACGTTTTTGAAAACGTGGTTACCTACTTAGCGACCCTCCTCGCTAATTCGTCGCTAATTAGCAAGGATATATATTCGTTGCTAAATCGTCGCTAGCGACGATTTAGCGACGCAGAACTCATTCGTCGCCAAAATCGTCGCTAATTTTGCGACGAAATAATACCTCGCTAAATAGCGACGATTAAGCGACGACAAGATTCTCCGTTGCTATTTCGTCGCCAATTCGTTGCTATATTTATTCGTCGCTATTTTCTTGCTAAATTTCGTTGCTAAAAGCCCAGTTTCTTGTAGTGTATTAAATGAGTTTATGTCTTTAATGATTTCTTATTTGATTTTTATTAGTATTAAATAAATTTTATCAAATTTTGTAATTTTAATTATGTATTTAATTTTTTATTGCCAAGTGTCTTTCCTATGGAGATAATTCTTCTTATTTTATTGTATAGATTATTTGTGTTATTATTGTTCATTCCATCTTGTGGTCTTTTTGCTCATTTATCTCATTTTTGACTATTTATTGTGTTATTCTTGTGGTATTTGTGGTCTTTTATATGCTATTTTTGTGGCTTCAAACAAAAATTACCACTAACATTCACTAATGAACCGAAACAAAGAACAAACAACACAACAATCGATTCAAAAATACAATCTATATTATTATTTTTGAAGTACTCTTTTGAATTTTTCCAAAAAAAACTCAATTAATTACACACACTATGTCGTTGTGTTTAAATATGGAAACAAAATCTATAAAAATAATTTTATTCATACTTTTGATATTGATTTTAAAACAAATAATATATTAAACATACATACAAATATATATCATTAATATTATTATATTCTTAAAATTTAGTTAAAATTTAAATTAATATAAAGAAATCAATAAAAAAAATTATTTTCAACACCAAAATCAACCATTAATATTATATATTGTGAATATTTTTCAATAAATTAGTTGTATTTATAATTAAAATTATTTCTATTTTAAATAAATTTTGGGTAAATCCGGTAGTTCGGTTAAGTTTTAAAAATTTAGCTTCTATTCGGTTTCGGATTTTCGGGTAGTAAAATTATCTATCCGTTCGAGTTACTTATTTTTTATCGTTTCTGTTCGAATATTTCAGTTTTGTTTTGATATATTAATTTGGATTCAAAAATTTTATTCACCCTTATAATATAATAAATCAAAATGTCCATAGTGTAAAATTCGGGTAACCTTGGTAGTTCGATCCAGTTTTACAAATTTATGTTCGATTCAGATTTGGTTTTGGGTTTTCGGGTAGTAAATTTCTCTAACCGTTCAAGTTCTTTATTTTATGGATCATATTCGATTTCGGTTTGGTTTTGATGCGTTAATTTAGATCCGAGTATTTTTCCACCTTATAATATAATAAATAACAATTTTCATAGTATAAAATAATTTGGAATAAATCAACTTTTAAATTATGTTAAAAATTTACTATATGAAATATGTACTACAAAATATTATATAGTACCAAAAAATTTACTTCCATAACTTTTAATATTTAAATAATTTAGGGTTATTCGGTACTATTTCAAAAAATTGTGTTGTTTCAGATTTCGGTTATGGGTTTTCGGTTGGTAAATTTTTCTTTCCGTTTGAGATATTTATATTTTTGATTGGTTTCAATTTGGATATTTTAGTCATGTTTCGGTTTAGTATTTTAGATCCGGGTAATTTGATTAATATATAGTAACAAAAAAAAATTATAACAATTTTAAGTATTAAATGATTAAATTATTATTTTGTAAAATAATAAAAAAACTATAACAAAATAAAAACTTATGAATATTTTTATATATTCTTTGAAAACAAAAGATTTATCACTAATTTCTAAATTAAATTTATAGACGTATAAAACGATTTCAAAATATATAGATCTGTGGGGTACCATGGGTTAAATCCTAGTATTCCATTTAAAAAAACAAACAAGCAGCAATAGACTCAATTAAACAACAGTCAAGCTAAGACTTTCATGAAACTAAACATGATTATACCGCAAATACCAAAACCAATCATCATTATTTTCTTAAAACTTGATTTTGCTTCACCTAATTCATCTTCAACCTTCTCGAAAATCTCTTTTTCAAGCTTCATATATATCTTCTTCCCCTCTTCAGATCTCTTTGTGGTGATTTCTCTAACTTTAGATTCAAGCATTGCAAGTGAACTCGCCAAAGTATCAATCTCATCAAACAAACCCTCATCCAACCATTTGAATATGTGTTGGTCATTCACAAGTTTGTGAGTTGCAGCAAAGGCACAACAATAGTAACACCAATACGGGTTTGAATCGGTTTTTGACATTTTTATCACGATATTAGCTCCACATGAACACTTTGTTGGAATGCCTTTTGAATCTATAATTGCGTCGAGAATTTGATGCTCCGGACGAATCCGTAGAAATGTGGCTTGCCACTGAAGAATAAGAAGAAGAAGATGGTGAAACGAAGAAGAAGAAGGTTTAGGGATTTAAAATCAGATTTGGGGGTTTTGTCGAAGTGATTAAGTATCTCCAAGATACATCTAAGTGGAGACTTATCGACTTGGACCTTCACTGAAACTGTAGCAATATATTCATGTGCACCACCAACTACTTAGCCAAGTAGCGGAAGACTGCCAAAAAAAGGAAGAGATCAGCTGGAGATTTCGGTGTTCCGAATTCAAAATCTCAGCCACATAAGTGCAACAAATATGGGCAACAAGGACACAATAAGACCACCTGCAGAACCAATATATAACCGTATATAACCGTATCGATGAACGTTCTTTACTCTCTTACTGTTTTTAGGTAAGTTATCCAACGTGTTAGGATCCTTTCAACCTTTTTTAGGAAAACATTCCTGCAATACTACAAATTGCATACTCTTTGTTATCAAAATTTTATTATATTATGATCATTGTTAGAATTTTTATTATATTATGATCATCGTTAGTATTTTATTATATTATGATCATCGTTAGGCTTAGGGTTTAGGGTCTACGGTTTAGGGTTTAAAAATATATGTTTGAAGGTTTATGGTTTAAAAGGTTTTATTAAATTGTATAAAGAATAAAAATATGTTTAACAGATTATATATGTTTATATGAGGTACTGACAAATATATGGATATAAATAGAAATAGATGATTATAATTTTGCTTAAGATGACAACGTTATTGGAATAGTCGTCTATTGTGACTTAGGATAGAAGGATATAAGTGTTTATTCCTAACAACAATTGTCTAATATTAAAAATAACATTCTACTTTTGCCTAGGGTTTAAGGTTCAATGTGTTATGGTTTAGTGTGTAGGGGTTAGCGTTTAGAAGTATATATATGTTTTAGAGTTAATACGGTTTTATGGTTTAGGATATTGGTTTATGGTGTAATATAGATTTAGGGTTTAGAAATATATGGTTTAGGGTTTAAGGTTTAGAAGGTTTTTAAACCCAAACGAATAATAGAAGTATTTTAAACATAATATATAAGTCCAAATGAGGTATTGACAAATATATGGTTAATAAACGAGATTTTACCCTCGTTCTTTCGAATGTCTTAATGTAGTACTTAAGATGTCAATCCGAATCAAGAGCAAACAATGTATTAAAATTTATAAGAAACTACCTCAGTTTAAGCATAATCAGAGGGTTGTTTGTTGAGTGTTTTGAAACCGTGTAATGAACAAACGAAAACGTAAATTAAGAGTTTTACACTACAAGAAATAGTCACGGATCAGATCAGTGGCGAATCTGTGGCTTCGTGTAAATATATCCCACGGTTCTTCTTCCCTCTCCCTTGGTAAAACACAAGCTAAAATGATTTTTCCTCCTCTTCTCTTCGTTTTCTTCACTTAATTTGGCGATTTTGAAGAGTTCAAAATGTCAGATTTCTTTCGTTCTAGAGAGTGGATGGATCGACATATTGATCCTATGAGAGATTGTGTTTCTGAAGAATTTGGAGAGGGTATTAATATGTTCATTGCCTTTGCTTCCAACCAACAATCATATCAACGGCGTGGTACTCTGCCATGTCCGTGTTCTCGGTGCCGAAATTTGAAGCAACGTGATGCATATACAGTTTTAAAAACACCTCTATAGAGTCGGTTTCAAGAAAAATTACTATGTTTGGACTAGCCACAGTGAAAATTGTTAGGATGTTGGGGAGTCTTCGATGCCGAGTCACTATCTACCCGGAGAAGAAGCTTAGAATGTTCATGACAATCCTTATGGTCATGTTAATATGGGAGAAGAACAAGGAGTTCCAACAGGAGACATTATCCACGATAATATTGAGGAAGAGCCAAACCACGATAATATTTACAGAGCCTTTGAAGCAGCTAGTGAACCACTCTATGATGGTTGTGTTGAAGGAATTTCACAGTTGTCTTTGGCGTCTGAAGTAATGGGCATAAAGACAAAGCACAATTTGGCTGAGACTTGTGTAGATGACATAACACAAGCATTTAAGCGGATTCTTCCACAACCTAATAAAGCTCCGGGGTCATACTATGAGACGAAGAAGCTAACACGTTCGTTAGGAATGTCAGTTCATAAGATTGATGTTTGTGAGGACAACTGCATGATTTTTTGGAAGGGCGAAGACCGCAACCTTTTACAATGTCGTTTTTGTAACAAGAAGCGATATCACACCAACAGAGGGAAGGGAAAGAACATAGCAAAGCAGAGAATGTTCTATCTCCCTATTGCGGATCGACTGAAGCGATTATACTAAGTGGAGGGCACAGCTTCGCATATGCGCTGGCACGTAGAGCACGAGTCTCCTGAAGGAGAAATGCATCACCCATCAGACGGAGAGGCGTGGAAGCATTTTAATAAGGTATATCATGATTTTAGTTCAGAAAGTCGGAATATCTAGTTAGGCTTAGCAACTGATGGATTTAATCCTATTGGAATGAATGGTGAGGCACACTCGGTTTGGCCTGTTATAGTCACCCCTTACAATTTACCTCCTGGTATATGCATGAAGAGGGAGTTTTTCTTTTTGGCGGTTTTGGTGCCTGGACCAAAACATCCGAAGAAAAGTCTAGATATTTATCTTCAGCCATTGATTGAAGAGTTGCAACTCTTATGGAGGGAAGGTGTGGGTGCTTATGATGTTTCTAGGAACCAGAATTTTACAATGCGAGTTGCATTGATGTGGACGATAAGTGATTTTCCAAAGCATATGGAATAGTTTCGGGTGGACGACGCATGGTCGACTATCATGTCCATATTGTCAAAAAGAATCGTTTTGGTTACCACATGGAAGAAAACATGGTTGGTACGATTGTCACCGCAAATTTTTACCTCATGATCATTCATATCGGCGTAATAACAAAGCTTTCAGGAAAGGTAAGACATTTCGAGGTAACCCTCCACCATGGTTGACGCGTTATGAAGTTTTAACTGAAAGATTAAACACCATTGGTGGATTAGAGAAAACAGTCGATTGTGGAGGAAAAGGACATGATAACCCGAGTCGAACAATCGATGCATATGGTGAATACCATAATTGGCACATGAATAATATATTTTGGGAGTTGCCTTATTGGGAAAATCTTCTTCTCAGACACAACCTAGACTTCATGCACATCGAGAAAAACTTTTTCAACAATCTCATCCACACTCTTCTGAATACGAAGGGGAATACGAAGGACAATATAAAATCAAGGTTGGATCTTCCAGACATATGCACAAGACCTGATTTACAAATAGGAGTTGATGGAACAGTTCCTATTCGAAGGTTCAGATTGGCTAACGTAGCAAAACGGAAGTTTCTCTCATGGTTGAGAAATCACATCAGATTTCCGGATGGATATGCATCTAATTTCACTAGATGTGTTGATGAGAGTTGTGGGAAACTATCGGGGCTGAAAAGTCATGATTCTCATGTGATCATGCAACGCCTACTTCCATTTGCGATGTTAGAGCTTTTGGATAGCAACGTGCACAAGGCAATTTCAGGGTACGTGCACTTTTTTTCTTAACACATGTTTCATGCATGTAACACTAGGATGTTTCTAATTATTAGGTTTTTGAACAATTGCAGAGATTGCCGTGTTTTATCGAGATATCTCTGCCAAAATGTTGCGAGTTGAGGATGTGAGCGTAATGAAGAATAACATTGCAATAAAATTGTGCAATTTGGAGAAGGTATTTTCACCTTCGTTCTTTGATGTCATGGAACATTTAGCCGTGCATCTCCCTTATGAAGTTGCCTTAGGTGGTCCGGTGCAGTACAAATGAATGTATCCATTTGAGCGCTACATGTATCACCTGAAAAAGAAGGTCAAGAACAAGGCACGTATTGGAGGTTCCATTGTCGCGCAATGTGTCCAAGAAGAGATTTCTTATGCAACAAGCAACTATTACGGGAATACGGAAGATAGAATCAATGATGGTCCTGGGGAAATTCGATTTGCATATGATGATTACCCAGGTGCCCCGGGCATATTTCATCACATCAGACGTGTGAGCGGAAGAAGGGTAGATGGGTGGCTAGAAGATCCAGATTACAACATCATCCAAACATTCATGTTGCTTAATTGTGAAGAATTTGCGTATTATGAAACGTAAGCGATTAAATGGTAAATTTTGTTTACGTTAAAGACTTAAAGTCTGATAAGATGAGTATTGCATTTTCGTTACAGGATGTTTGAGGAAGCGATGAGAGTGAGTATGCCAGATATTACAGATGATGTAATGGGCAAAGCTAAAGACGCCCATTACGCGAAATGGTGTCGGGACTACGTGGGTATACTTTATATGCTAATGATGTCTCTCTATATATAAAGTTCTCGACAATAAATTAATTGTGTACTTTTGCAGATAAATGAAGCGAGTAAGAATTATGAATTTCCATTATGGATGTTGGAATTTATAAAAGGTCCGAGAAACAATTACACATCATGGCCTATGTATTTCACTCGTGGATACCATTTCCACAATCACAGACACGACCACGATAAAAGAACTCAAAACTATGGAGTTGTTGTACGAGGTACAACATAAACTATTTATTACGGTCTTATAGAAGAGATAATGAAGATCGAGTATCGCGGTGGAGTTGGTCTTAAAGCGGTGATTTTCATATGCTCTAGGTTCGAAAATACAGACGGTATCGTATTGCGTAGACACCCATTTGGTTTAGTTGATGTGGCCACGCGTAGGCGATACGAGAAATATGACCCTTTCGTTCTAGCTGGTCAAGGTGACCAAGTGTGTTTCATTCCGTATCCACGCGTATCTGGCTCAGCGAGAGACGATTGGTGGGTATGTGCAAAAGTTATGCCGAGGGGTTATCGCGAGAATGACGAAATTTCTTTAAGAGCCCTTCAGGATGATACAGTCGACAACGTCGTTGTTCCTAGTTCAATGATTCGAGTAACAACACATGTCGTTGATGAAAATGCTTCTGATTATGATGATTTGGCAGATGTGGAGCCTATGGATTACGAAAATGTCGAAGACGATGGTTCTGGACAGTCTTCAGGTGATTCGGATTCGGATTCGTCAACATATTCTGAAATTTAGTTAATAAGAGTGTTTAATCATGTACTATATTCTGAAACTTTTTGTAATATATTGTCAAACTTGTGTTGATTTATGGTTTTTTGGTTATGAAATTTTTACTATGAAACTTATTGTCTAATTATAATTTATGATTTTATAAAATATGTATATGGACACCTTATTGTCCACATACATTTAACAACATAACAATAGCCACAGATTGTCACAAAATAATCTGTGGCTAACACACAAACACACGTCTAAAGTGGATCTAGACATAGCAAAGTCCAGATTCAGATATAACAAAGACGGCGGGTCACGATTGAATCCGTGGCTACACAACAATTTCCGTGACTTTTTTAGCCACAGATTAGCCACGGTCATACCCGTAGCTATACAGAAATTTTCAATTTTACACCAAATTGATGTATTATATATTTAATTTCTTTTATATATCTTCGCATCTCCTCATATCTAATACAATGAAACCAAAAAATATAAATTTAACAATATTAAAGTCAAAAAAAGAATTGTATGAAAATCTAATCATTTATAACAATGTTTTTAATAATATCAAATACACTACTACACACTACTACTTAATGTTTAATTTATAATTATATTTTTTAAATTTTTTTTTAACACAAACATTAAAATCATTGTTTTCAAGTAAAACATTCGTTATAATCTTGTATCCAATAGCTTATGTCACATAATATCTAAACCCTAGCCAAATCCTAAAGAACCAAAAGACACAGCCACGGAATATCTGTGGCTATTTCGTAGCTAAAGAATAAAATAGCCACGACTTGGCCACGATTTTATCAGTGGCTATAAACTCTGGAACCCTGATTTACCATTAGCCACGAGATCTCCGTGGCTATTTCGTAGCTATATGGTTTAGCAGCCACGTATTGGCCACGGATTTTCCGTTGCTATTAAACCTCTAAAACAAATATAAACCCTAAACACTGATAACTAGGTAGCCACGAATAAATGCGTGGCTATTCGTAGCTATATCCAAATACAGCCACAACATTGCCACGAAAATATATGTGGCTACTGAACCTCTAAAATAAAATTTATTTAAAAAAAAATGTATAAGTGTCAGCCACGAATACATTTGTGGCTATTCGTAGCTAAATTTATACGTAGCCACGGTTTAGCCACGACAAGATGCGTGGCTATTCTTAATGTCTTTCAAAACGTGAATAGTTAATTTTTCTAAGTGTCAGCCACGAAAGTATTCGTGGCTATGTCGTAGCTTTAATTTAATTAGCCACGATTAGCCACGGACTTTCCGTGACAAGGGCTTTTGTACAACGTATGGGCCATAGTTATTTGGAATGTGCCTAAGCAACAAGGCCTTATTTTAAATATAGCCACAGACAACCACAATTATATGCGTGGCTATATGTGTTAAACCTAATTCATCGCGAAAGTGGATCTCATTTCCATAGCCGCAACACTTTTTCCCCTTTTCTTCTTCTCCAGTGATTCTTCGCAATCCGGCAAATCGGTGAGTTTCCTTCGATTCTTCCTCATTTCTTCTTCTTCGTTTATTGTTCTTCATTTTAACCGTTTAGTTTTCGAAATCGATCCGTCTTTTAGGGTTTCGTCGTTGATTTTGATTCTTCTTGTTGATTTCGATTCTTCTTGTTTAGGGTTTCGTCGTTTAGGGTTTCGTTTTGTCGAAATCATCGTGTTTTACCTCTCTGTCTTGTTGATTTTGATTCTTCTTGTTTAGGGTTTCGTCGTTTAGGGTTTCGTTTTGTCGAAATCATCGTGTTTTACCTCTCTGTTTTGTTGATTTTGATTCTTCTTCATCGTGTTCATCGTGTTCTTCGTGTTTTACCTCTTTGTTTTGTTGATTTTGATGTCTTTGTCTTTGAGTTTCATGAATGGTCTATGTTTCATGATTTAGATGTCTTTCTCTTCTACTGTTTGTGATGTTGTTTCATGAATGGTCTGTGTTTGATGTTGATAATATTTATTAGTTTGAGGAATGATCTATGTTTGATGGATTTTGCTTTATGTTATGTAAATCTGTGATGCTTTGTCTACTTGACTTTTGATGCCTTATTTGCTTTATTTTTGACAGTTATGGCTCCTAGAAGAAATGGGAGAGGAAGAGGACAACATGCTCCATCCTACAGGATGGAGATAACTCCTCCAATGCCACCCATCACCAGAATTCAGACCACACTAACCCCACCTTCTCAGACTCCAACAGCCAATCCACCTGGTTCAATAGGAAGAGCAAGTCAAGCTGGCTCTTCTTCTTCTAATGCAGCCACGCCTCTCAGCCTAGAGGCTCTCCTTAATGCACCTGCAAGAAGAAACCAACCTGTTCTCCATCCAAAAAGCTTGATGGAGCTCTCTCGTAAGTAAATATGTTGTTGTATATTATTAAGTACATTCTCTTATGTGTTGTGAATTGTTCTGTAATGATGCATCTTTGGGATAGATCCTAAGGTGAAAAAAACGGGAAGGACGACGTGGCAATCTAACTACATGGGTGCTTGGTGGAACTGGTCAATGGTTCCAGATGCAAAAGTAGAGGAGTGGTGCCAAGACTTCGTGGTAAGTTAATAATCCATATGCCTTTCAATTTCTCTTATTTCTTTGTTTACTTTTTCTACTGTTTGTTTTTATTTTTCAGCAAGCCTACTACTGGTCTCCTTCTCACCATGACCAGTTGTACTTCATGTGGAAGAAGAAGTGCATGAAATCCATCCGTGACAGAGTCAGCAAGAAGAAGAGAGGCAACAAGAAGCCAAGTTATGTATGATGCGGAAATGACCAAGGAATGAATCTCTAAGGTGGTTGAAGGGATAATCCTCGACTTCGATGAACTCGCAAAGCACAAACCTAAGGTATATTAAACCTTAGACCCAATACTCTCTTAAAACGCTTCAACAAAACAAGTCGGTGGACCTTAGTTCGAAGAACTTGGTAAGTACAAACCTTAGGTATATTAAACCTAAGACCCAATACTCTCAACAAGAAACAACTAACTTTGGTAATGAAAGGCGCCACAAACAGGGATGAAGAACTGTTTGATAAGCCGATTGATCACTCGGAATCACACCGAAGATCGAAAAGTTCACAAGGAACTAAATGAGAATCACTCTCACAAAAAGATAGAAAAAAATATTTGATTAAAAAGTTGGATGTCTTTCTCCAATGGAGATTACATGTATTTAAAGGGAAATAAAACTTGTAGAGAAAGAAAGAAGTTCAAAGGATGTAGTAAACATAATTAAAGATAGAATTAAAAGATGTGTTGAATGACTCTTGAACTCCAAATATGACTCTTGATCTCTCATTTTCGTCACCCTTCTTTGACCATAATGTAAGTGCTTCATTTTGGGCTTTCTTGGGCTTTAATCATGTTTAGAAGTGGTTGAACTTGATATATATCATACCCAATGGTCTTGTGAATGTGTTCTTTGTCTAAAAGCTCTTGAATCAGCCCGTTAAGTGCCTCATTGATCTGCTTTGCTCTTGCTCTTGTCATTGGTCCAACGGGTACTTGCAATGGATCCTCTTGATCATCCTTGCTGCTTTGGATGTCCTCATCATTCCCCTCCACTTGAAAACGATTTGACCTCAAATCAAGTTGATCACCTACATCAAAAGGAGTTAAGTCAGAAACATTGAAGCTTTTACTTATATTATACTCACTTGGCAAGTCTATTTTGTAAGCATTGTCATTGATCCTTTCTAAGACTTGAAATGGCCCATCTCCTCTTGGCATCAACTTAGACTTCCTTTCACTGAAAAACGCTCCTTTCTCATATGAACCCAAACCCAATCTCCGGCTTCAAAGACCACTTTACGCCTCCCTTTGTTTGCTTGCCTTTGGTATTGCTCAGTCCTCTTCTCAATGTTTAGCCTTGCTTTCTCGTGAATCTGTTTAACAAGCTCAACTTTTCTTTTCCCATCTAAGTTCACACGCTCATTGAAAGGTAAAGGTGATAAATCCAATGGAGTTAAAGGACTAAAACCATAAACAATTTGAAATGGTGAGAACTTAGTAGCAGAACGGACAGAATGGTTATATGCAAACTCAACATGTGGCAAACAATCTTCCCAAGTTTTTATGTTCTTCTTAATGATAGCACGCAACAAAGTAGACAACGGCCTATTCACTACTTCAGTTTGACCATCAGTTTGAGGATGAAAAGTAGTAGAAAACAACAACTTCGTCCCTAAATTAGCCCACAAAGTTTTCCAAAAGTAGCTTAAGAACTTAGCATCTCTATCTGAAACAATGGTTCTAGGCATGCCATGTAATCTAACAACTTCCCTAAAGAATAATTCAGCAACATTGGAAGCATCATCAATTTTATGACAAGGAATGAAGTGCGCCATCTTAGAGAATCTATCAACAACCACAAAAACAGAATCTCTACCTCTCTTAGTCCTAGGCAATCCAAGCACAAAATCCATAGAGATATCAGTCCAAGGTTCACTTGGTATAGGCAAAGGAGTATACATACCATTAGGTTGCACTTTTGACTTAGCTTGCTTGCAAATTATGCATCTGCCTCAGATTCTCTCAACATCTCTTCTCATATGTGGCCAATAGAAATGATCCTGCAGGATTATCAAAGTTTTGACAACTCCAAAGTGTCTTTAGTCCTCCTCCATGTGATTCCCTAACAAGAAGATCTCTCAAAGAGCAATTAGGGACAAAAAGCTTATTCTCATGAAACAGAAAGTTATCATGCCTAAAATACTTCCCATGTGCAAACTTCTCACAAGATTGATACACATCCTTAAAATCAAGGTCAAAATCGTATAGTTCTTTGATGTGCTCAAAACCAAGTAGCTTAGCATCAAGAGTAGAAAGTAGAGTGTACCTTCTAGATAGTGCATCAGCTACCACATTTTCCTTACCTTGCTTGTATCGAATGACATAAGGAAAGGTCTCAATGAATTCCACCCAACGAGCATGACGCTTGTTCAGCTTTTGTTGGCCTTTTAGGTGCTTCAAGGACTCATGATCAGTGTGAATCACGAACTCTTTAGGCCATAAATAGTGTTGCCATGTTTATAATGCACGAAAAAGAGCATACAATTCTTTGTCATAAGTAGGATAGTTCAAAGTAGTTCCACTCAGCTTTTCACTAAAGAATGCAATTGGCTTCTTCTCTTGCATAAGCACAGCTCCAATTCCAACACCTAAAGCATCACATTGAATCTCAAAAGTCTTTAGAAAGTCAGGTAAAGACAATAAAGGTGCATTAGTAAGCTTCTCCTTTAGCAATTGGAATGCTTCCTCTTGAGCTTCTTCCCACTTGAATCCTACTTTCTTCTTGATCACTTCAGTAAGTGGGGCAGCAATAGTACTAAAGTCTCTTACAAACCTCCGGTAGAAACCAGCAAGTCCATGAAAGCTTCGTACTTCTCCAACGGTCTTTGGACTAGGCCACTCTCGAATAGCCCTCACTTTCTCTTCATCAACTTGTATACCCTGTGCACTCACAACAAAGCCTAGAAACACAAGATTATCGGTGCAAAAGGTACACTTCTTAAGATTAGCAAACAACTTTTCCTTTCTAAGAACATCTAAAACAAGTTTCAAATGCTCAACATGCTCATCTAAAGTCTTGCTAAAAATCAGAATGCCATCAAAGTAGACAACAACAAAATGTCCAATGAAAGATCTCAAAACATGATTCATTAATCTCATGAAAGTACTAGGTGCATTAGTTAATCCAAAAGGCATCACTAACCACTCATATAAACCATGTTTTGTTTTAAAAGCAGTTTTCCATTCATCACCCTTGTTCATGCGAATTTGGTGATAACCACTCTTAAGATCTATCTTAGAGAATATGCAAGACCCATGCAACTCATCAAGCATATCATCTAAACGAGGAATGGGATGTCGATACTTTACCGTAATGTTGTTGATAGCTCTACAATCAACACACATCCTCCAAGTCCCATCCTTCTTAGGAACTAGCAAAACAGGGACAACACATGGACTCATGCTTTCTCGAATGTACCCCTTCTCCATCAGTTCACTAACTTGCCTTTGAAGCTCCTTTGTCTCTTCCGGGTTTGTTCTATAGGCTGGGCGGTTAGGAATGGATGCTCCTGGGACGAAGTCGATTTGATGCTCAATCCCACGAATAGGTGGTAAACCATGTGGTGTGTCCTCGGGAAAGACATCATCAAAATCCTGCAACAAAGAAACAACACAACTAGATAAAACAGAGTTAAGATCATTAGTGTTTAAAAGAGCCTCCTTGTACACGAGTACTATCATTGGCTGTTTTGAAAACATTGCTCTCTTTATCTCACAAGATCTCACAAAGAAGTTTGTGTTTGTCCTCACGGGTTTGTTCTCACATGCCTTTTTCTGGGTTTTTCTCAAACTCTCACTCTCTTTTAGGTGATAAGTGTTTTGGGCACTCATTGCTTTTTGCTCCTCCTTCTGCTTCATTAGTAACTGATTTTGGTAGACTTCTTGAGGTGTTAAAGGAACCAAAGTGACATTTCTTCCTTTGAAAGTAAACGAATGCTTGTTTGTGAATCCATCATGGTTAACTCGCCGATCAAATTGCCATGGCCTTCCCAATAGAATATGACTCGCTTGCATTGGTACCACATCACACAACACTTCATCTTCATACCTTCCTATAGGAAAATGGACCACAACTTGTCTTGACACCTTCACTTCACCACTATCATCTTCATACCTTCAACTTGTAAGGTTTCGAATGCTTTGTGGTCTTCAAACTCAACTTCTCCACAAGAGTAATGCTCGCCACGTTTGTACAACTCCCACCATCAATAATCAAGCTACACACCTTGTTCTGAATGTGACATCTTGTGTGAAACAGATTCTCACGTTGTACCTCTTCTTCTTCTTTAGCTTGCACACTCAATGATCTCCTTGTAACCAATAAGTCTCCCTTGGCAGCAGCCTCTTCACTATCTTCTATTAGCAGCCTCTTCACTATCTTCTATTAAGGATGGCATAGAATCAGAATCTCCTTCTTCTTCTTCAGTTTCTACATCACCATTATCTCTAATCACCATTGTCCTTTTGTTTGGACACTCATTAGCATAATGACCTCTGCCATGACACTTAAAGCATTGCACATCACGGTTACGCGTATTAGAAGACTCCGTTCTTCCTTTGATTTCATGGCTGGTAGTGGATGGCTTTGTTTCGACCTTTGCTTTTGGGGTTGTCTTCTCCTCCTTAGAATAGTTCGGTTTCATGGTGGATGAATGTGAACCATAGGTTTGACGTGTGCTTCCCCTCCTCTTGAGCTGCGACTCAACTAAGATAGCCATATGCAACATATCTTCTATCTCCACAAAGTGTTGCATCTCCACTTTGTCTAGAATCTCTCGATTCAAGCCATTAAGAAACCTCGCCATAGTAGCTTCTCTGTCTTCATCAATGTTAGCTCTTAACATTAGGACCTCCATCTCTTGGAAATAGTCTTCCACACTTCGATTGCCTTGAGTTAGCCTTCTTAACTTTTGGTGTAGCTCTCGGTGATAATGACTTGGTACAAAACGTTTCCTCATGAGTGCTTTCATCTCAGCCCATGCTTCAATAGGAACTTCACCATTTCTTCTTCTACTCGTCACCAATTGATCCCACCAATTAATAGCATAATCACAAAATTCAGTGGCTGCAACTCTAACCTTTTTCATCTCCGAGTAGTTTTGACAATCGAATATCAACTCAATCTTCTTCTCCCATTCTAAATATGCATCAGGATCATTCTTCCCATGGAAGGCTGGAATCTTCATCTTCATACCTCCCAAGTTGTTATCAGCTCGATCCCTTACTTCTCTAACTCGTCGTGGTCTTCTTGAGTTGTTACTAGATGATGAGTGATCATTGTAATAATCAACCTCTAAATCATTAGCTCGTGCTCTCCTTGGTTGATCTCTTTCTCTTCTATGCAGATTAGGCAAATTTGCTCGCTGCCTTGGTTGTGCATCTCCTTGAACTCGATCAATCCTATCATGAATCGTCTCCAACTCAACTCTCATCAATCTTTGCATCTCTCCCATCAAGGCTTGTACTTGTAGATTAGGGACAACCTCTTGTGTAACTTCTTCATTGTTGTTTTATTCCGACATGATTAAAAACCTGTAAAACAATGTTAGAAAACAAAAACATCACCATCACTCAAGTGTTTCGCTCAAAAGTGTTTCACTCAAATGGCTTTTACCCTCAAATGTTCTCACACACTCTGCCTTTTTCCTCTCTAGTGATCCTCAAAGAGTTCGTATAGAACTAACCAACACTTCAGAATGTTTTGCCGTAGTAACCAAATGGAAGATAACAAAAAAAGTCGAAACCTCAAAGTGAGTATGGGTAATAGGGAATAACAGAAGGTTATTAAGGTTATAAGGGTTATACGTGTTATAAGGGTTGTAAGTGTTATAAGGGTTATAAGGGTTATAAGTGTTATAAGGGTTATAAGTGTTATAAGGGTTATAACAAAAGGAAAATGAAAGAAATTTAAGAACAAAGAAATAGTAATCCATAACTTTATGATCTCTTTTTTTACTTTTTTTTTTTTTATTTTTCGTTTTTTTTTTTTTTTTTTTTTTTTTTTAAATCTGGATTTTCAGAAAGTTAATAACAAAAAACAGAAATAGAAGATGATAGAAAGAAGATGAATAATAAAAAGATAAAATCAAGCTTAGAGATGACTCTGATACCAAATGATGCGGAAATGACCAAGGAATGGATCTCTAAGGTGGTTGAAGGGATAATCCTCGACTTCGATGAACTCGCGAAGCACAAACCTAAGGTATATTAAACCTTAGACCCAATACTCTCTTAAAACGCTTCAACAAAACAAGGCGGTGGACCTTAGTTCGAAGAACTTGGTAAGTACAAACCTTAGGTATGTTAAACCTAAGACCCAATACTCTCAACAAGAAACAACTAACTTTGGTAATGAAAGGCGCCACAAACAGGGATGAAGAACTGTTTGATAAGCCGATTGATCACTCAGAATCACACCGAAGATCGAAAAGTTCACAAAGAACTAAATGAGAATCACTCTCACAAAAAGATAGAAAAAAATATTTGATTAAAAAGTTGGATGTCTTTCTCCAATGGAGATTACATGTATTTAATGGGAAATAAAACTTGTAGAGAAAAAAAGAAGTTCAAAGGATGTAGTAAACATAATTAAAGATAGAATTAAAAGATGTGTTGAATGACTCTTGAACTCCAAATATGACTTTTGATCTCTCATTTTCGTCACTCTTCTTTGACCATAATGTAAGTGCTTCATTTTGGGCTTTCTTGGGCTTTAATCATGTTTAGAAGTGGTTGGACTTGATGTATATCATACCCAATGGTCTTGTGAATGTGTTCTTTGTCTAAAAGCTCTTGAATCAACCCGTTAAGTGCCTCCTTGATCTGCTTTGCTCTTGCTCTTGTCATTGGTCCAACGGGTACTTGCAATGGATCCTCTTGATCATCCTTGCTGCTTTGGATGTCCTCATCAATGTATCCGATGATGCTTGGTTGCAGATGCAGGAGCAATGGGATACTGATGTTGGCCATAAGAAGTCAAAGAAAAACTCCAAGAACCGTATGTCTGATCCTGATGGTCTAGGTGCGCATAAGCATTATGTTGGGCCTGTTGGGTTTGCCAAGATCGGCTATGAAATGGTAAACGTATTCTCTTTCATGAATGTCTGTTTTTTGTGCTTAGATTAATGCTATGTCCTTTGACTTTGATAAATAGTTTGTGATGTTGTTAATGCTTTGTGATGTTTTTGTAACTTTGTGATGTGTGGTAACTATGTGATCTCTATAATTCTTTTTTATGCTTTTGTTTAGTTTTTTAGGCTTTGGTAATTATGGATTTTTTTTCTGTTTTGCAGACGCAACAGAATGGTGGTGTTGAACCACCATTTACCGAGCTCGTACGCAAGACTCATACCCGTAAAGATGGCACGTTCGTCGACCGTCGGACGGAGGCAATTGTGGCGGATGTGGAGACAGCTGCTTCGCATGTTATAGATCAGGCAGAGGCCACTCCTTCATCGCAACGGATTAACAAGGCATATTTGGAGGTAAATTTGATTTCTGTTTTTAACTTAACTTTATGTCTATGTATTTTTTATTTGGAAGTTAACTTATTCTATTGGTAGCGAGTGAAACCAAACCGAGGGCTTATTTACGGTTTGGGAAGCAAGCAGTTTGAGGTTTTCGAACCTTCTGAACCGGTAGAAGCCTCCCTCTCTCGGACTGTGGACATGGACATGAGGGTGGGATATCTCGAGTCAAACGTGCAGGCCATTCTAGCCTCGCAGAGCCTAATGTTTGCGTCGCAGAAGGCAATACTCGATCATCTCGGGATCGATCCTCAACCAAAAAATCCATATGCCACCCCTTCTCCTCATGCAGCTGCTTCAAATACCACACCTAACACCAGTCCAGAGTTTACACCGAGTGTAAACCGGGAAGATCAACTCGGTGAAAATGATCAAGACCAAGGGCGTGAAGATCAGCTCGGTGAGGAACAGAGCCATGAAGAGGAATAGGAAGAAGGGCAAGGTGATGGTGAGTACCAAACTGGTCGTTGATTTGTGTTTAAAAAAATGAAAAATTTGTAATTTATGTTATTTTTGAACAATGTTTGTAATATATGCTATTTTAGATGTAAACCCAAACCTAAACCCGCTTCAGGTTTATTTTTTAAAAAATAGTTTCAATTTCGATTTTTTTTAATATATATTTTTTTTTGGGAAAATTATGTAAATCCACGGAAATTTTCGTGGCAACCGTGCAGAACATCCGTGGCTAATATCAGCCACGACCTTGCAACAGAACATTTCGTGGGAAATAAGCCACGAAAGAGCAACGAATACATCTGTGGCTAATATCAGCCACGACCTTGTTACGAAAATAAACCGTGGGTGCAGCCACGGTTGCCACGGAACATTCTGTAGCAAGAATAGCCACAAATTTGTTTGTGGCTAAAATGGCCACGAATTGCCACCAATACTTCCGCAGCTAAAATGGCCACGAATTGCCACCACTGCTTCCGTGGCTACAATAGTCACGACTTGCCACAAATAATTCCGTGGCAAACTAGCCGAGAATATATACGTGGCCATTTCGTGGCTATTACATCCGTGGCTACTCTTGGCTTTTCGTGGCTAGGATAGCCACAAATATCCAACAGCTACGACGCTATAGCCACAATTATTTTCGTGGCTAATCGTGGCTGTGTGGGGTAATAGCCACGAAAAATTCCGTAGCTATACCAACTAATTCTTGTAGTGTTAAAGGTTTTAATAAAAAGCTAAACAATCAGGTTAAGGTACTTCAAGGGGTGATTAAACTTTCAGATTTTAAATTGTCTTTTTACAAAGGTAACTTCAAGGTTTTGAAAACAATTTTAGATCAATCCACTCTCGTGGAAATGATCTTTTTCCTAATAGTTAAACTAAAACAATGTCTTAGATAGTTTAATTATCAAGAAACTTTAAGTTCAATTCAATATTAACCACTAAGCTTATTAACACAGATCTCTCGGTTAAGCTAGGCTTAGTTCTAAGGTAATTGGTTAGGAACCTTTATAATCTCTCGATGCATAAAGTTTCCTAGGTTCAGTAATCGAATGACCAACTCGATTAAGGCTTTAAACTTGTTACCACAGACAAAAGTTTTTAAGATCAATTAAGTTCTAGACAATTACAAGCCTAAATTCAATCAACCCTTTTTCCCTAACCCAATTGTCTATGTAGATCTACTCACTAAACATGCTAAAAATTAAAGCAATGGATATTAAAGAAAGCATAAACATAAACAAATCAAAGAGGTAAAGGTTTTATAAAAACTCTTATTAATGATGATTACAAAGGTCTCTCAAAAGCAAAAGCACCAAGAACTTTTTCTCCAATGTCAAGAAGAAAAACCCAAAGTGTACAAAGCAAAAACAAAAACTAAGATAGAAGAATAATATAATTAAAAACCCTAATATATTCTTAAAACATAAACCAAAAGAAAACCAATTTGTTTAGGAAATCTTTCCCTTTTTTAACTTAAAAACCGATTTCCTTTTTAATTTTCGCAGCCTGTACCGATCAAGTGAAACCAGTACAGGCTGGTCGATACGCGCTTGTCTGTATAAGTCATTCGACTTCTTTCCTTCTATAACGGCCAGGTCCAGCCGGTACAACAAGTCGATATTGATCTTCAGGTTCCGTATCCCGTGTATCGGCCACTTGCGACCGATATAACAAGTCGGTACAAGTCTCTAGCAAAAGATTCTTCTGTATCGGCTACAACAAACCGCTACAACAAGTCGGTACAATTGTTTTTGCCTCTTTTAGGCTCGAATTCTTCGTTTTTTGCCGCTTTAACGCTCCAAAACCTGAAATGCACGTAACAAATCCAAATGCAACCTAAATGACACTAAATGCAACCTAAATGAGTTAATTCTAATGCATAAAACAAAGTAAAACATGTAAAATATGCAAGATATCAACTCCCCCAAACTTATCCTTTGCTTATCCTCATATAAGAGAATTAACATCAAAGTTCGAGAAAGTATAGAGGCGAGGACCTCAGAACCAAAAGCAACGTGGGAAGTGTAATGAACGAGTATCCTAAACATAGTATCCTCTCGCAACCGAGCTAGTTCTACTTATTTCTATTCACCTCTAACTCCGTCTAAATACGTTATTATTACCAAAAGCATGTGATCCACTTGTCTAGTCTAAGCTCCTTTCGCATTCAATTAAACACAGTCAAAGCATGAAACATGATCAATAATTTCCAAGGGTCTTTCTATTTGTCTAGGTAAAAACGGGATTTCGAATCAAACGAGGAGGCTAACACTCATGCATGTGGTTAGTTGTAACACGGTTTCTCTCGGGGAGTGAAAGGGTTAAGCAAAACCGGGAAAGACAAAAAGCAATACAAGTCCGGACATCTATCTCTATACAAATTTAATCTCTAACCCATCATATCATTCTTTTAACACTTAAGCATTTAAACATCGAGTTTCTTTTCTTTTTCTTACCTACCTTAGGGGTTTTCTTTTGGCTAAGTTTTTCTTCTTCTTTTTTTCTTTTCGATTTTTTTTTCTCTTTTTTTTTGTTTTTTTTGTTTTTTTTTCTTCTGTACTTAGCCATTCTTTTACCCCTAGGCGTTTTACATTTACTCGTGTTTATTTTCTGATTTTTAAAAATTCAAAGATGTGTTTCCCGTCATCCCGTCTACATGCTAGTCCACGATAACCTAGCCAAATGGATTTCCTTTCTTGGAGCTTCCTATACTTTCTAGTTTTTGCGAAACCAAACAATAATTTATTGAAAAGAATTCTCATAAGTGTTTGGGTTTAGGCGTAGGGGGTGAGAGGGGAATCATCCTTAGAATGAGAATGATTGGATTGCGCTTGAAGTCTTTCGGTTTAGGAAGCCGCAATCCGTAGAAATCACAAAGCCATAGAAATTCTCTTGAAAACTATCAATCATGTTAATTAAAAGGCAAGTTTAAGTTCATATAATTTTCGAAGGTAACCTAGAACTATCAAGCTTCATAACCACACTATTGACTTTTTAAACATCAATGTCTATGATAACTTGCATATTTTACATATTTCACCTTAGTTTATGCATTAGAATTAACTCATTTAGGCTGCATTTAGTATCATATAGGTTGCATTTTGGTTCGTTTCATGTATTTCAGGTTTCAGAGCGTTAAAATGGCAAAAGACGAAGAATTCAAGCAAAAAAGAAGTGGAAACAGTTGCATCAACTGAGTGTTCTGCATGCCATCTCATCAAATCAGATGTCCTCTCTGATTGATACAATATTTTGAGTTTGTCTGTGATGGGTAAGTACCACATCCGTTGATACGTGACTTTACTCCCCTTCCCTTGGACCTTATATCTCGGTTGACGACAAAAACGACATTCAAGCAGCTCATCATCATCTTTCCAATAAATCATATAATTGTTAACACAAATATCAATCATTTCAGAAGGCAATCGAAGACTAAAAACCAACTTTTGTATTTCGTAATACGACTCAGCAGCTACATTACCCTCAGACAGATATTCTTTCAGTAACTCCGCCCATGAGTCCATACAAAACTCACTCAAATTATTATCAGATTTTATATTCATCATCCTAGATGCTAATGATAGTTTTGATAATCCAACTTTACATCCCTCGTAAATTGGTTTATTCGCAGCGTCTAACATATCATAAAATCGTTTAGCATCTAGGTTAGGTTCATCAACTACATTTTCGGATAAATACTCCCTCGTATCATGAAATGCATCAGCAACCATTTCATGATATATATTATCATCTACATGCACATAACCACCGGCCTGATCATGATCATAGTTACTATCAAAATGATGCGGTAAATTAGCAGGTTCGTTACTAACATGATCACTAACAAGAAACGTATAACTACTATCTCCAACTTCAGTATTATTAGAGTTATACCCTTCCCCATGTTGAAACCAAACAAAATAATGCGGCATAAAACCTCTATTAAAAAGATGTTTCCATACGCATTTAGTGTTAACGCACTTCTTACATGGACAATACATTTTACCGGTATCTTGCGTATTCTTCATATTTCCGGCCTGCTGCATGAATACTTGAAGTCCCTCCGTAAATTCGTCTGTAACTACCCCCGATCGATCTTTATGCCGATACATCCAAGACCGTAACTCGTATATATTGTTATTACCGTGAGACATATTGAAATTTTAGAGTGTTTATATTTTTATAGAGTGAATGTTTTTGTATTGTGTTGTGGTGTGATTTTTTGAAGAGTGTAGATGGGTTTATATAGTCCCATTCTAAAATTTTTGCAACCATTTAGCAAGGAAAACTAGCAACGAATTAGCAAGGAAATAAAATTAGCAACGATTTAGCAACGTTTTTGAAAACGTGGTTACCTACTTAGCGACCCTCCTCGCTAATTCGTCGCTAATTAGCAAGGATATATATTCGTTGCTAAATCGTCGATGAACGTTCTTTACTCTCTTACTGTTTTTAGGTAAGTTATCCAACGTGTTAGGATCCTTTCAACCTTTTTTAGGAAAACATTCCTGCATACTCTTTGTTATCAAAATTTTATTATATTATGATCATTTTTAGAATTTTTATTATATTATGATCATCGTTAGTATTTTATTATATTATGATCATCGTTAGGCTTAGGGTTTAGGGTCTACGGTTTAGGGTTTAAAAATATATGTTTGAAGGTTTATGGTTTAAAAGGTTTTATTAAATTGTATAAAGAATAAAAGTATATTTAACAGATTATATATGTTTATATGAGGTACTGACAAATATATGGATATAAATAGAAATAGATGGTTATAATTTTGCTTAAGATGACAACATTATTGGAATAGTCGTCTATTGTGACTTAGGATAGAAGGATATAAGTGTTTATTCCTCACAACAATTGTCTAATATTAAAAATAACATTTTACTTTTGCCTAGGGTTTAAGGTTCAATGTGTTATGGTTTAGGGTGTAGGGGTTAGCGTTTAGAAGTATATATATGTTTTAGAGTTAATAAGGTTTTATGGTTTAGGATATTGGTTTATTGTGTAATATAGATTTAGGGTTTAGAAATATGGTTTAGGGTTTAAGGTTTAGAAGGTTTTTAAACCCAAACGAATAATAGAAGTATTTTAAACATTAAATATATAAGTCCAAATGAGGTATTGACAAATATATGGTTAATAAACGAGATCTTACCCTCGTTCTTTCGAATGTCTTAATGTAGTACTTAAGATGTCAATCCGAATCAAGAGCAAACAATGTATTAAAATTTATAAGAAAACATCTAACAACGTTGTTTCTAGGACTCTAAACCAAGTTTCATGCAACATGAGTGCTTATAAGTTCCTCAATGAGCTTTGTACAAGTTCGGCGAACTTATGAAACATCCAACAACGTGGTTTCTAGGACTCTTAACCAACTTTCATGCAACATGAGTGTTTATAAGTGTCTCAATGAGCTTTGTACAAGTTTTCCGAACTTATGAAACATCTAACAACACGTTTCTAGGACTCTAAACCAAGTTTCATGCAACATGAGTGATTATAAGTGTCTCAATGAGCTTTGTACAATTTTGACGAACTTATGAAACATCCAACAACACAGTTTCTAGGACACTAAACCAACTTTCATGCAACTTGAACTCTTATAAGTGTCTCAATGAGCTTTGTACAAGTTTGACGAACTTATGAAACATTTAACAACGTGGTTTCTAGGACTCTAAACCAACTTTCATGCAACATGAATGCTTATAAGTGTCTCAGTGAGCTTTGTACAACTTCCCTTGCTGGACCTGGCTGATCTCGCGAGGATGTTTGAAGACTCGTCGCCTCCTTCAGAAGAGTTCGAGAACGAGACGGCCCTATTTCCCGTGGAGGTGAAAGTGACCGATTGATCGATGCCCTTGGCGGCGGTGCCTCTGACGTCGGCGCCAGTCTTTGGGTCGATGACCGCCAGTCTTTCGGTCGAGGATCCTTTAAACCTTAGGGAAGGCGATCCTCCCGAAGAGTCTAGGCCACTTGTCGATGGTGATCAAGCTTCCGCTGAGGAAGGTCAGGAGATCGCGCCGATCGAGGGAGAGAGGGAGCAGTTGGGAACCGGCTCGAGCGAAGGGGCGGAGGTGGTAGGTTAGACGTAAATGTAGTCACGTCTTTAAACCGGGGAATGTCCCAAAAAACTTGTTTGAATATTTCTCTTTATGTTTTTCTTTTGTTTGGATTTTTATTGCCTAGGGTGGGCTTTTAACTCTGTGATAGGACACCACGGAGTTGGTTCCGTGGTTCCTTCTATATATATATATTTTTTCCTTTGGTCTCGACTTTATGATTGGTACTTGGTCATTTTTAAATTCTTTGATCGAACTGTATTGATCATCGTGAACCCAGGGGATCGATTTGTTTTGTTTTAGCCGAGCTCGCTGACCCTATTTTGATCTTTTAAGTTCGTTCTGCCGTTTGATTTTTTTTGTTTCGAATTTAGAATTCGTATTGATCGTTCCTTAGTTCTTTTTGTCGAACTATTTGATCGTTGCGGAACCGAGGGTCGATTAGTTTCGTTTTGGCTAGGTTCGTTGCCTGTACTTTGATCGTTTAAGTTCTTTTAGTCGAACTGTTTGATCGCTGCAGATGGGGAAATTGTCTCTCGAGAGTGGAGAAATAATTGTTTCCTTGTTCGTTTCTGAATGTTTTTTGTAGATCGAAAAAGATTTTATTTATTTAAATAGCTGGACCCGATCTGATGATACAGGCTGTCTACGTACCCGAGTTGGGATCAAGCCTGAAACGTAGTTCGATTTTACAATAGAGTAACATTTAAGCATAAAACTTCTTGAGGTTCATGATGTTCCATGGTCTCTTGATGTCTTTTCCCTCGGAAGTTTTGAGGCGGTAGACTTCCGAACGAACGACTTTGTGGATGATGTACGGTCCTTCCCATTTGACGCCAAGTTTGTCGGCACGAAACTCGGTTGTGTTTTCGAAGACCTTCCTTAGAACTAGATCTCCGACTGAAAGTGTTCGCTGTTTTGTTTTTGAGTTGTAGTATCGGGACACGGACTGCTGATAGTTATGTACTCTGATCATTGCTTGATCTCTTCTCGAATCTAAGTTCTCGAGGGACTCTCTTAGCATCTCGCTATTGTCCGCCTCGATTAGTGGATTCTTAGTTCGCCTGATCCCTGGGACCGCTGCTTCGGCGGGGACAATTACTTTGACTCCGTAGACAAGGGAGAAAGGTGTTTCTCCTGTCGCCATGCGCGGTGTGGTCCGGTAAGCCCAAAGCACTCCTTCAAGTTCGTCGTTCCATCCTCCTTTGCGAGAATCGAGGTGTTTTTTGAGACTGTAGAGTATCGACTTGTTCGCTGCTTCTGCTTGTCCATTTCCTTGCGGGTAGCAAGGCGTGGAGTATTGCACTTTTATCTTCCAAGTTTGGAAGAATTTTTCGAACTTTCTTGATATGAATTGGGAACCGTTGTCAGTGCCGATCTCGTAAGGAAGTCCGTGCCTACAAATGATGTTTTTCCATAAGAAATTGCAGACCTTTGAGTCGATGATCGCGGAGAAAGCTTCGTCCTCGACCCACTTAGAGAAGTAATTGGTTAGGACGAGGATGAATTTTCTTCCGTTGGTAGATTCGCGCAACAGACCGATAATGTCCATAGACCATCTCATGAAAGGTATGGGGCGGAAACGGACGGCTGGTAGATGAAAGGTGCGTGACGTTGGCATTTTTCGCAACGTTGCGCGTACTTAATGCAATCATCGTTCAAGGTGGGCCAGTAATATCCTTGCAGACGGACTTTGATAGCGAGGAGACGTCCGCCGGAGTGGTCCCCGCAGAGCCCTTCGTGGATTTTCCTCATGACGGTGTCAGAAACTTCTCCGTGGACGCACAGAAAAATAAGGCCCCTGGAAAATTCATTTGTAGAGTTCTCCCTCGATCATGCAGAACCTGGAGCTGATCACCTTGAGTTTTCGAGCTTTCCTCTTTTCGGTAGGGACCTCGACGTTTAGAATGTAATTTTGGATCGGCACCCTCCAATCATCGACGCTTGTTTCTGCTGTTACGACGATCTGATCTTCGCCTTATGTGCTAGTTTGGCCTTTTTCTTTTGAAATTGTAAGGACAGAGCCGGTCAGGTCAATGCTGGGTTGATCGATACACTCGACGGGATGATTCTCCTGACGTCGGGGTCGGACGTCGATGTTAGTGCTGCCAAGGCGTATGTCGAAGTGTTCTCGCCTATGGGGACCTTGATGAGTTCGAACTTGTCGAATTCTTTGGAGAGTTGTTTGGCAACAACGAGGTAGGCATTCATCCTTTCGTCTTTAGAGGCGTACTCTCTGGTGAACTGGTTTACGACGAGCTGAGAATCGCAAAAAACTGAGATATCCCTGGCCCTAACACTGATGGCGAGCCGAAGGCCGGCGAGTAACGCTTCGTACTCCGCTTCGTTATTCGAGGCAGGAAACTTAAGCCGAAAAGACTACTCGATGACTTCTCGACCGGGAGATCGCAACTTGCTGCCGATCCCCGATCCTTGCTTAGATGAGGCCCCATCCACGTGTAAGATCCAGGGCGTTGCGGCCAACAGCTCGAGGTCTTGCACGGGGAGATCTATTATGAAGTCGGCGAGAATTGGGCTTTCGTGCTGACGCGCGGTTTATAATCTATGTCGTACTCGCTGAGTTCGTCTGCCCACTTGGAAATTCTTCAGGACTGATTTGGGTTGTGCAGGATTGTCCTAAGAGGTTGCGACATTAGTACAATGATTGAGTGAGATTGGAAATAGGGTCGGAGCTTCCTCGCTGCTACCACGACCGCGAGTGCTAGCTTTTCCATCATTGGATACCTCGTCTCAGGATTAGTCAGAGTCTTGCTTGTGTAAAAGACTGTTTTTTGTTCGCCTCGATCTTCTCGTATGAGGATTGAGCTGACCGCCTAACTCAGTTTAAGCATAATCAGAGGGTTGTTTGTTGAGTGTTTTGAAACCGTGTAATGAACAAACGAAAACGTAAATTAAGAGTTTTACACTACAAGAAAAAACAGATATAGCCACGACATAGCCACGACATAGCCACATAATAGTCGTGGCTAACTGGAATATAGCCACGAATTTTACACGGAAAGCCACGAAAAAAAAAGTTTTGTGGCTAAATCGTGGCTTTCCGTGGTAAATTAGCCACGATTTAGCCACGACAAAGAGTCGTGGCAAATGTTTGCCACAAAATAGCTACGAATAGAATATTACAAGATTGTCACGAAAACTATCGTGGCAATCCGTGGCTAAATGTAGCCACACAATATATTCGTGGCTATTCCGTGGCAAACTTGATGTCGGCAAGCCTGGGTCTCTGCGATACGTCCAATCACTTTAAAAACTGTCAGAAATAGCCACGAATCAGATCCATGGCAAATTTGTGGCTTCGTGTAAATATATCCCACGGTTCTTCTTCCTTCTCCCTTGGTAAAACACAAGCTAAAATGATTTTTCCTCCTCTTCTCTTCGTTTTCTTCACTTAATTTGGCGATTTTGAAGAGTTCAAAATGTCAGATTTCTTTCGTTCTAGAGAGTGGATGGATCGACATATTGATCCTATGAGAGATTGTGTTTCTGAAGAATTTGGAGAGGGTATTAATATGTTCATTGCCTTTGCTTCCAACCAACAATCATATCAACGGCGTGATACTCTGCCATGTCCGTGTTCTCGGTGCCGAAATTTGAAGCAACGTGATGCATATACAGTTTTAAAACACCTCTATAGAGTCGGTTTCAAGAAAAATTATTACGTTTGGACTAGCCACGGTGAAAATTGTTAGGATGTTGGGGAGTCTTCGATGCCGAGTCACTATCTACCCGGAGAAGAAGCTTGGAATGTTCATGACAATCCTTATGGTCATGTTAATATGGGAGAAGAACAAGGAGTTCCAACAGGAGACATTATCCACGTTAAAATTTTGAGGAAGAGCCAAACAACAATAATATTTACAGAGCCTTTGAAGCAGCTAGTGAACCACTCTATGATGGTTGTGTTGAAGGAATTTCGCAGTTGTCTTTGGCTTCTGAAGTAATGAGCATAAAGACGAAGCACAATTTGGCTGAGACTTGTGTAGATGACATAACACAAGCATTTAAGCGGATTCTTCCACAACCTAATAAAGCTCCGGGGTCATACTATGAGACGAAGAAGCTAACACGTTCGTTAGGAATGTCAGTTCATAAGATTGATGTTTGTGAGGACAACTGCATGATTTTTTGGAAGGGCGAAGACCGCAACCTTTTACAATGTCGTTTTTGTAACAAGAATCGATATCACACCAACAGAGGGAAGGGAAAGAACATAGCAAAGCAGAGAATGTTCTATCTCCCTATTGCGGATCGACTGAAGCGATTATACTAAGTGGAGGGCACAGCTTCGCATATGCGCTGGCACGTAGAGCACGAGTCTCCTAAAGGAGAAATGCATCACCCATCAGACGGAGAGGCGTGGAAGCATTTTAATAAGGTATATCCTGATTTTAGTTCAGAAAGTCGGAATATCTATTTAGGCTTAGCAACTGATGGATTTAATCATATTGGAATGAATGGTGAGGCACACTCGGTTTGGCCTGTTATAGTCACCCCTTATAATTTACCTCCTGGTATATGCATGAAGAGGGAGTTTTTCTTTTTGGCGGTTTTGGTGCCTGAACCAAAACATCCGAAGAAAAGTCTAGATATTTATCTTCAGCCATTGATTGAAGAGTTGCAACTCTTATGGAGGGAAGGTGTGGGTGCTTATGATGTTTCTAGGAACCAGAATTTTACAATGCGAGTTGCATTGATGTGGACGATATGTGATTTTCCAGCATATGGAATAGTTTCTGGGTGGACGACGCATGGTCGACTATCATGTCCATATTGTCAAAAAGAAACAAAATCGTTTTGGTTACCACATGGAAGAAAACATAGTTGGTACGATTGTCACCGCAAATTTTTACCTCATGATCATTCATATCGGCGTAATAACAAAGCTTTCAGGAAAGGTAAGACATTTCGAGGTAACCCTCCACCATGGTTGACGCGTTATGAAGTTTTAACTGAAAGAATAAACACCATTGGTGGATTAGAGAAAACAGTCGATTGTGGAGGAAAAGGACATGATAACCCGAGTCGAACAATCGATGCATATGGTGAATACCATAATTGGCACATGAATAATATATTTTGGGAGTTGCCTTATTGGAAAAATCTTCTTCTCAGACACAACCTAGACTTCATGCACATCGAGAAAAACTTTTTCGACAATCTCATCCACACTCTTCTGAATACGAAGGGGAATACGAAGGACAATATAAAATCAAGGTTGGATCTTCCAGACATATGCACAAGACCTGATTTACAAATAGGAGTTGATGGAACAGTTCCTATTCGAAGGTTCACATTGGCGAACGTAGCAAAACGGAAGTTTCTCTCATGGTTGAGAAATCACATCGGATTTCCGGATGGATATGCATCTAATTTCACTAGATGTGTTGATGAGTCAATGATGGTCCTGGGGAAATTCGATTTGCATATGATGATTACCCAGGTGTCCCGGGCATATTTCATCACATCAGACGTGTGAGCGGAAGAAGGGTAGATGGGTGGCTAGAAGATCCAGATTACAACATCATCCAAACATTCATGTTGCTTAATTGTGAAGAATTTGCGTCTTATGAAACGTAAGCGATTAAATGGTAAATTTTGTTTACGTTATAGACTTAAAGTCTGATAAGTTGAGTATTGCATTTTCGTTACAAGATGTTTGAGGAAGCGATGAGAGTGAGTATGCCAGATATTACAGATGATGTAATGGGCAAAGCTAAAGACGTCCATTACGCAAAATGGTGTCGGGACTACGTGGGTATACTTTATATGCTAATGATGTCTCTCTATATATAAAGTTCTCGACAATAAATTAATTGTGTACTTTTGCAGATAAATGAAGCGAGTAAGAATTATGAATTTCCATTATGGATGTTGGAATTTATAAAAGGTCCGAGAAACAATTACACGTCATGGCCTATGTATTTCACTCGTGGATACCATTTCCACAATCACAGACACGACCACGATAAAAGAACTCAAAACTATGGAGTTGTTGTACAAGGTACAACATAAACTATTTATTACGGTCTTATAGAAGAGATAATGAAGATCGAGTATCGCGGTGGAGTTGGTCTTAAAGCGGTGATTTTCAGATGCTCTTGGTTCGAAAATACAGACGGTATCGGATTGCGTAGACACCCATTTGGTTTAGTTGATGTGGCCCCGCGTAGGCGATACGAGAAATATGACCCTTTCGTTCTAGCTGGTCAAGGTGACCAAGTGTGTTTCATTTCGTATCCACACGTATCTGGCTCAGTGAGAGACGATTGGTGGGTATGTGCAAAAGTTATGCCGAGGGGTTATCGCGAGAATGACGAAATTTCTTTAAGAGCCCTTCAGGATGATACAGTCGACAACGTCGTTGTTCCTAGTTCAATGATTCGAGTAACAACACATGTCGTTGATGAAAATGCTTCTGATTATGATGATTTGGCAGATGTGGAGCCTATGGATTACGAAAATGTCGAAGACGATGGTTCTGGACAGTCTTCAGGTGATTCGGATTCGGATTCGTCAACATATTCTGAAATTTAGTTAATAAGAGTGTTTAATCATGTACTATATTCTGAAACTTTTTGTAATATATTGTCAAACTTGTGTTGATTTATGGTTTTTTGGTTATGAAATTTTTACTATGAAACTTATTGTCTAATTATAATTTATGGTTTTGTAAAACATGTATATGGACACCTTATTGTCCACATACATTTAACAACATAACAATAGCCACGGATTGTCACAAAATAATCGGTGGCTAACACACAAACACACGTCTAAAGTGGATCTAGACATAGCAAAGTCCAGATTCAGATATAACAAAGACGGCGGGTCACGATTGAATCTGTGGCTACACAACAATTTTCGTGACTTTTTTAGCCACATATTAGCCACGGTCATACCCGTAGCTATACATAAATTTTCAATTTTACACCAAATTGATGTATTATATATTTAATTTCTTTTATATATCTTCGCATCTCCTCATATCTAATACAATGAAACCAAAAAATATAAATTTAACAATATTAAAGTCAAAAAAAGAATTTCATGAAAATCTAATCATTTATAACAATGTTTTTCATAATATCAAATACACTACTACTTAATGTTTAATTTATAATTATATTTTTCAAATTTTTTTTTTAACACAAACATTAAAATCATTGTTTTCAAGTAAAACATTCATTATAATCTCGTATCCAATAGCTTATGCCACATAATATCTAAACCCTAGCCAAACCCTAAAGAACCAAAAGACACAGCCACAGAATATCCGTGGCTATTTCGTAGCTAAAGAATAAAATAGCCACGACTTGGCCACGATTTTATCAGTGGCTATAAACTCTGGAACCCTGATTTACCATTAGCCACGAGATCTCCGTGGCTATTTCGTAGCTATATGGTTTAGCAGCCACGTATTGGCCACGGATTTTCCGTGGTTATTAAACCTCTAAAACAAATATAAACCCTAAACACTGATAACTAGGTAGCCACGAATTTATTCGTGGCTATTCGTAGCTATATCCAAATACAACCACAACATTGCCACGAAACTATATGTGGCTACTGAACCTCTAAAATAAAATTTATTTCAAAAAAAATTTATAAGTGCCAGCCACGAATGTATTCGTGGCTATTCGTAGCTAAATTTATACGTAGCCACGGTTTAGCCACGACAAGATGCGTGGCTATTCTTAATGTCTTTCAAAACGTGAATCGTTAATTTTTCTAAGTGTCAGCCACGAAAGTATTCGTGGCTATGTCGTAGCTTTAATTTAATTAGCCACGATTAGCCACGGACTTTCCGTGACAAGGGCTTTTGTACAACGTATGGGTCATAGTTATTTGGAATGGGCCTAAGCAACAAGGCCTTATTTTAAATATAGCCACGGACAGCCACAATTATATACGTGGCTATATGTGTTAAACCTAATTCATCGCGAAAGTGGATCTCATTTCCATAGCCGCAACACTTTTTCCCCTTTTCTTCTTCTCCAGCGATTCTTCGCAAAATCCGGCAAATCGGTGAGTTTCCTTCGATTCTTCCTCATTTCTTCTTCTTCGTTTATTGTTCTTCATTTTAACCGTTTAGTTTTCGAAATCGATCCGTCTTTTAGAGTTTCGTCGTTGATTTTGATTCTTCTTGTTGATTTCGATTCTTCTTGTTTAGGGTTTCGTCGTTTAGGGTTTCGTTTTGTCGAAATCATCGTGTTTTACCTCTCTGTCTTGTTGATTTTGATTCTTCTTGTTTAGGGTTTCGTCGTTTAGGGTTTCGTTTTGTCGAAATCATCGTGTTTTACCTCTCTGTTTTGTTGATTTTGATTCTTCTTCATCGTGTTCATCGTGTTCTTCGTGTTTTACCTCTTTGTTTTGTTGATTTTGATGTCTTTGTCTTTGAGTTTCATGAATGGTCTATGTTTCATGATTTAGATGTCTTTCTCTTCTACTGTTTGTGATGTTGTTTCATGAATGGTCTGTGTTTGATGTTGATAATATTTATTAGTTTGAGGAATGATCTATGTTTGATGGATTTTGCTTTATGTTATGTAAATCGTGATGCTTTGTCTACTTGACTTTTGATGCCTTATTTGCTTTATTTTTGACAGTTATGGCTCCTAGAAGAAATGGGAGAGGAAGAGGACAACATGCTCCATCCTACAGGATGGAGATAACTCCTCCAATGCCACCCATCACCAGAATTCAGACCACACTAACCCCACCTTCTCAGACTCCAACAGCCAATCCACCTGGTTCAATAGGAAGAGCAAGTCAAGCTGGCTCTTCTTCTTCGAATGCAGCCACGCCTCTCAGCCTATAGGCTCTCCTTAATGCACCTGCAAGAAGAAACCAACCTGTTCTCCATCCAAAAAGCTTGATAGAGCTCTCTCGTAAGTAAATATGTTGTTGTATATTATTTAGTACATTCTCTTATGTGTTGTGAATTGTTCTGTAATGATGCATGTTTGGGATAGATCCTAAGGTGAAAAAAACGGGAAGGACGACGTGGCAATCTAACTACATGGGTGCTTGGTGGAACTGGTCAATGGTTCCAGATGCAAAAGTAGAGGAGTGGTGCCAAGACTTCGTGGTAAGTTAATAATCCATATGCCTTTCAATTTCTCTTATTTCTTTGTTTACTTTTTCTAATGTTTGTTTTTATTTTTCAGCAAGCCTACTACTGGTCTCCTTCCACTACAAGAAAAACACGGTATAGCCACGACAGATACCGTGGCTATGAACAGATTTTCGTGGCTATATGGGTCCACAGCCACGGATAGCCACGACAAAAATACGTGGCTATAGTGTCGTAGCTGTGCAATATTCGTGGCTATTCGTAGCTACGTAGCCACGATATAGCCACGGACTGTCACGGAATAGTTAGCCACGGATTTACCACGGATTTATCGTGGCCATATTAGCCACGATAAAATTCGTAGTTGTTTCGTGCACTACAAGAAACTGGGCTTTTAGCAACGAAATTTAGCAAGGAAATAGCGACGAATAAATATAGCAACGAAATAGCAACGAATTGGCGACGAAATAGCAACGGAGAATATTGTCGTCGCTAAATCGTCGCTATTTAGCGAGGTATGTTTTCGTCGCAAAATTGGCGACGATTTAGCGACGATTTTGGCGACGAATGAGTTCTGCGTCGCTAAATCGTCGCTAATTAGCGACGATTTAGCAACGAATATATATCCTTGCTAATTAGCGACGAAATAGCGAGGAGGGTCGCTAAGTAGGTAAGCACGTTTTCAAAAACGTTGCTAAATCGTTGCTAATTTTATTTCCTTGCTAATTCGTTGCTAATTTTCCTTGCTAAATGGTTGCAAAAATTTTAGAATGGGACTATATAAACCCATCTACACTCTTCAAAAAATCACACCACAACACAATACAAAAACATTCACTCTATAAAAATATAAACACTCTAAAAATTTCAATATGTCTCAAGGTAATAACAATATATACGAGTTACGGTCTTGGATGTATCGGCATAAAGATCGATCGGGGGTAGTTACAAACGAATTTACGGAGGGACTTCAAGCATTCATGCAGCAGGCCGGAAACATGCAGAATACGCAAGATACCGGTAAAATGTATTGTCCATGTAAGAAGTGCGTTAACACTAAATACGTGTTGTTTTCGCATTAGCAACGATTTGTTTTCGCAAAATATTTAAATTGGAAATTTAATTTTATATATCGTCGCTAATTTGTCGCTAATATTTTACGACCAACGTCGCTAATTCGTCGCTAAATTAGCGACGAATTAGCGACGAAATATCATTAGCGACGATTATACGGCGTCGCTACATTGGCGACGAAATAGCGACGATTCAAAAATGGCGACGATTTAGCGACGAATTTTGAATAGCGACGAGCGTATAGCGACGAAAATATTCTCGTCGCTAAATCGTCGCTATTGGCCAATAGCGACGATTTAGCGACGAAATATGGCGTTGCTATTTGCCGTTTTTCTTGTAGTGCGTGGCTATATTTGCCACGAATGAAAACGTAGCTAGTCGTGGCTATTTAACCACGGTTGTATTTCGTGACTATTCGTGGCTCATTTGCCACAACAATATTCGTGGTTTTTCCGTGGCTCCGTAGCCACGATTATAATCGTGGCTTATCGTGGCTAATTTGCCACAGAAATATCCGTGGCTATTTCGTAGCTACGCACCTACGGTTTAATACGTAGCTTTTGTCGTGGCTGTCTTAGCTACGGATTAATACGTAGCTCGTCGTGGCTAGGCTGCCACGATACATTCCGTAGCAATTCGTGGCTACACCTAATTAGCCACGGAAAAGACCGTGGCTTCCTTGTTTTAATTATAAAACAAAATAATTACTATTTAAACTAAACCTGATTAATTATATAATCAAAATATAATTAAAACCCATTGTATTAAAACAAAACCTGATCATGTTTTTGATCAGGTATTCAATATTCAAAAAAAAATACAAAGTTATAAGAACCAATTACAAGTTTTTTACTAATCAAAACAATGTTTTGCGAACCAAACGATCACCCTCCTCCTCCTCATCATCATCATCATCACCATCATCCTCACCCTCACGGACACGGTCGGCCATAACACCAACACCAGCCTCCATATCAGGCTTCTTTCCCACGGACAACTCCTTCCTCGCGGTTATCTTGCTCGCGATTAACGCTTTGAGAAGCGAAGTTGCCACTGGGTTGAGGCGTTGAGTTGGAGGCTGCAGCATGTGGAGAAGGGGTCGCAAATGGCTGATTTGTCTCTGGATCGATCCCAAGACTAACGAGAATCACCTTCTGCGACTCTATCATGACCTTCTGCGACTCGAGTATGGCTGAAACCGTTGTCTCGAGAGTTCCCACACGCATCTCCGTGCCGACATTACGCGCAAGAGAATCCGCCACGGCTTCGGACGGTTCGAAAACTTCGAATCGCTTGCTTCGAGGCCGTATATACGGCCTCTCGTTTGGCTTGACCCGCTGGAAATACAAACACATTTGCTCACATTTAGCAACAACAACATAAAACAAGAAAACCTAACCAAAACAACAATAGTGGTGAAGGAGTCTAACCTCTAGATACGCCTTGTTAATCGGTAGTGGTGAAGGAGTCTCATCATCTTGGGTGACCTGAGAAGCTACCGACTCTACGTCCAAGACTATCGACTCCGCCCGACGGTCGACGAAGCTGCCATCTCTGCGAGTGTGAGTCTTACGCACGAGGTCAGTGAAGGATGGTTCAACACCACCGACCTTCGCGTCCGCACAACAACAAAACAACACAGCAAGTAAACAACAACTAATCAAAACATAAACAACAACTAAACATAAACATAAACGAACAACAACAAGTAAACAACAAAGGATTAGTTCACCAAGCCACAAATTTAACAAGAACTAAACGCTAAGTATAACCAAAGCTGCAACAATAACAAAACATAACCTTTTTACAAATCTAAATAGAAAGTATACACAAAAGCATGAAGATAGTACGTGTTACCATGTCATAGCCGATCTTCGCAAACCCCACAGGTCCAACACTATGCTTGTGAGGACCAAGACCATCGGGATTGGACATTCTGTTCTTGGAGTTTGTGTCCGACTTCTTTTGGCATGGCTCTGTATCCCATTGCTCTTGCATCTCCAGCCACGCAGTGTCTGAAACGTAATCAGGTTTCTTGTTCTTTCTCTTTTTTTTGCTGACTCTGTCCCGGATTGACTCCATGCATTCTTTCTTCCACATGAAGTACACCTGGTCATGGTGAGAAGGAGACCAGTAGTACGCTTGCTGAAAAGGAAAGAAGAAACATTACACAAGTAAGTGATTAATAAACATATTTGAAAAGAAAAAACAATAAGACTTAACTTATAAAGTAACACTTACCACAAAGTCTTGCCACCATTCCTCCGCTTTCTCATCTGGAACCATAGACCAGTTCCACCATGCTCCCATATAATTGGACTGCCAAGTCTGTCTGACAGTCCTGCTAACTTCAGGATCAATCCCAAACCTGAAAAGTGATGAACATATATGTGAGCAAGCAATGCAAATCATCAACATCATAATCAGCTATACCTATGGAAACAAAAAGAGACAGGGATTTACTTACCAGAGAGCTCCATCCACCTTCTTTGGATGGAGGACAGGTTGGGTTTTTCTTGATGGGGCGTTTAGAAGAGCTTCTAAACTGAGTGGAGCGACTGCATTTGAAGAAGAGGCACCTTGACTTGGTTGCCTTTCTCCGGTTGAACTTGAGGCGGACGGTTCGGTGTTAATGTTGTTTGAACTCTACGTACAGGAGGCATAGGAGGAGTCATCTCCATCGTCCGGGCTGGATGACCACGTCCTCTTGGTCTTCCTCTCCCTCTTGGAGCCATTACTGCATTTACAACAATACAATAAGATTTATAAAAGAACTTAAATATATAATGAATCAAAATAATACTTAACAAAAGTCAAAAACAGAAGTTAAAAACAGAAAACAAAATCAAAAGTTAAAAACAGAAAACAAAATCAAAAAACAGATGTTAAATCAAAAACGAAGGAAAAACCGAAAACAAAATCAATCATAACTATATACCGAATCAAAACAGCATGTTCATTCTCAATGAAACCCTAAATAGAACCCTAAAGAAAACCCTAAACGACACCCTAAACTAAACCCTAAAGCAAACCCTAAAGCAAACCCTAAACGAAACCCTAAAGCAAACCCTTAAACAAACCCTAAATCAAACCCTAAACGCGCAACAAAACACAAACAGTACGATGAAATCAAAGTGAAGTAAAGATGCGAAAAGGAAGAAATCATGAAGAAATGAAGAATACTAACCTTTTGGATGAGTTTTGCGATGAATCGCCGGCGAAGAACTCAAGAGAGAAAAGGAAGAACATGTAAACAAAAACAATTGGTTAAACAATGAGTACGAAAGGAAATGAAGGGAAGGAGAAGAAGAAATCGAAGAAATAAGATGTTTACCTTCGGATTTGACGAATTTTTCGGTGAATCGCCGGAGAAGAAAGGGAAAGGGACGATGGAGGCGGATGGAGAAAGTGAGATCTACTTTCGCGAAAAATTAGGTTAATTTAATCATAGCCACGGATATTCCGTGGCCATCCGTAGCTACGCATTGGGCCATGACTAAAAAATATGGCCCAATAGTCCAATAAATTTAGTAGCCACGAAACAATCGTGACTAAATCGTGGCTATATTAAATAAAGCTACGAATTAGCCACGATTCTTTCGTGGTTGTGCCTTGTCGAATTATCTAAGCTTAAAATTTATTTGGTAGTTACTTAGCAACGGATTGAAACGTGGCAAAACCGTGGCTAAAGTAACATATAGCTACGATGTAGCCACGAATTTTCCGTGGCTGTGCCTTGCCAAATTATCGAAGTTTAAAATTGATTTAGGGGTTAGTAAGCTACGGACAGAAACATGGCTAAACCGTGGCTAAATTAGCATATAGCAACGGTGTAGCCACGAATTTTCCGTGGCTATACCTTGTCAAATTATCGAAGTTTAAAATTTATTTGGAATTTAATTAGCTACGGAATAAAACGTGGCCAAAGCGTGGCTAAACAACGATATAGCTACGGATTAGCCACAAAACTGTCGTGGTGCTAGTTCCAAGTCCGTAATTTATTTAGTGGTTATTCAGCCACGGAATAAAAACGTGACCAATCCGTGGGTATTTACCGCTATAGCTACGGGTTAAGCCACGGATATTCCGTGGCTAGGGAAGTATATATTTAGGGTTTGTTTAGGGTTTAGACTTTACATGTTCTAAAACCTTAAAACATGACTCAATTGAATGTATTACAACAAAAAATAGTAAATAGAATGTTTTTGAAAAAAAAATTCAAAACATTAATATAAATTAAACACTAAGTAGTATTATATATAAGTTTATGAAGAACATTCATATTAAGTCATCAAATACTCTTATTATGCATTTTAGAGTTATATATTTTGAAAAATTGTAATTTTCTTTTGTTGCATTGCATTATATATGCAAAAATGTGAATATATGTATGAGAAATTTTATTTGAAACGCATAAATTTCATGTAATTTTGATATTTTCTTTATAGCCACGTATATCCGTGGCTAATGTAGCCACGAATATTTTCGAGTAGCTACGATTAATGTCGTGACTCGCCGTTTTATTATCATCGGATCTGAAACTGACAGTGACCATGTACTTGCGAGTTTTCATCATTTAGCCACATATTATTCCGTGGCAATCCGTGGCTACTGTTTTGTTGTTGAATGTATGTAGACTATAAGGTGTCCATATACATATATTACAAAAGTATAAAAGCATAAATTATAATTAGACAATAAGTTTTATACTAAAAATTTCATAACCAAAAAACCATAAATCAACACAAGTTTCACAATATATTACATTAAAAAGTTTCAGAATATAGTACAAAAAGTTTCAGAATATTGGTACAAAAAGTTTCAGAAATAATACAACAAGTTTCATAATATAATACATGATTAAACACTCTTATTAACTAAATTTCAGAATATGTTGACGAATCCGAATCCGAATCCCCTGAAGACTGTCCAGAACCATCGTCTTCGACATTTTCGTAATCCAAAGGCTCCACATCTGTCAAATCATCATAATCAGAAGCATTTTTATCAACGACATGTGTTGTTACTCGAATCATTGAACTAGGAACAACGACGTTGTCGACTGTATCATCCTGAAGGGCTGTCAAAGAAATTTCGTCATTCTCGCGATAACCCCTCGATATAACTTTTGCACATGCCCACCAATCGTCTCTCGCTGAGCCTGATACGCGTGGATACGGAATGAAACACACTTGGTCACATTGACCAGCTAGAACGAAAGGGTCATATTTCTCGTATCGTCTACGCGGGGCCACATCAACTAAACCAAATGGGTGTCTACGCAATCCGACACCGTCTGTATTGTCGAACCAAGAGCATCTGAAAATCATCGCTTTAAGACCAACTCCACCGCGATACTCGATATTCATTATCTCTTCTATAAGACCGTAATAAGTAGTTTCTATTGTACCTCGTACAACAACTCCATAGTTTTGAGTTCTTTTATCCTGACCGTGTCTGTGATTGTGGAAATGGTATCCACGAGTGAAATACAATATAGGCCATGACGTGTAATTGTTTCTCGGACCTTGTATAAATTCCAACATCCATAATGGAAATTCATAATTCTTACTCGCTTCATTTATCTGCAAATTAAAGTGCACAATTAATTTATTGTCGAGAACTTGATATATAGAGACATCATTAGCATATAAAGTACCCACGTAGTCCCGACACCATTTCGCGTAATGAGCGTCTTTAGCTTTGCCCATTTCATCATCTGTAATACCCCGGCATACTCACTCTCATTGCTTCCTCAAACATCCCGTAACGAAAATGCAATACTCATTTTATTAGAATTTGAGTCTTTAAAGTAAACAAAATTTACCATTTAATCGCTTACGTTTCATAAGGCGCAAATTCTTCGAATTAAGCAACATGAATGTTTGGATGATGTTGTAATCTGGATCTTCTAGCCACCCATCTACCCTTCTTCCGCTCACACGTCCGATGTGATGAAATATGTTCGGGACACTTGGGTAATCATCATATGCAAATCGAATTTCCCCGGGACCATCATTGATTCCATCTTCCGTATTCCCGTAATAGTTGCTTGCTGCATAAGAAATCTCTTCTTGGACACATTGTGCGACAATGGAACCTCCAATACGAGCCTTGTTCTTGACCTTCTTTTTCAGGTGATACATGTAGCGCTCAAATGGATACATCCATCGGTATTGCACCGGACCACCTAAGGCGCCTTCATCGGGGAGATGCACGGGTAAATGTTCCATGACATCAAAGAACGAAGGTGGAAATATCTTCTCCAAATTGCACAATTTTATTGCAATGTTATTCTTCATTACGCTCACATCCTCAACTCGCAACATTTTGGCAGAGATATCACGAAAAAACACGACAATCTCTGCAATTGTTCAAAAACCTTATAATTAGAAACATCCTAGTGTTACATGCATGAAACATGTGTTAAGAAAAAAAATGTGCACATACCGAAATTGCCTTGTGCACGTTGTTATCCAAAAGCTCTAACATCGCAAATGGAAGTAGGCGTTGCATGATCACATGAGAATCATGACTTTTCAGCCCCGATAGTTTCCCACAACTCTCATCAACACATCTAGTTAAATTAGATGCATATCCATCCGGAAATCTGATGTCATTTCTCAACCACGAGGGAAACTTCCGTTTTGCTACGTTCGCCAATCTGAACCTTGGAATGGGAACTGTTCCATCAGCTCTTATTTGTAAATCAGGTCTTGTGCATATGTCCGGAAGATCCAACCTTGATTTTATATTGTCCTTCGTCTTCCCCCTTCGTATTCGAAGAGTGTGGATGAGATTGTCGAAAAAGTTTTTCTCGATGTGCATGAAGTCGAGGTTGTGTCGAGAAGGAGATTTTTCCCAATAAGGCAAGTCCCAAAATATACTCTTCTTGTGCCAATTATGGTACTCACCATATCCATCGATTGTTCAACTCGGGTTATCATGTCTTTTTCCTCCACAATCGACTGTTTTCTCTAATCCACCCGTCAACCATGGTGGAGGGTTACCTCGAAATGTCTTACCTTTCCTGAAAGCTTTGTTATTACGCCGATATGAATGATCATGAGGTAAAAATTTGCGGTGACAATCGTACCAACTATGTTTTCTTCCATGTGGTAACCAAAACGATTCTGTTACTTCTTGACAATATGGACATGATAGTCGACCATGCGTCCTCCACCCAGAAACCATTCCATATGCTGGAAAATCATTTATCGTCCACATCAATGCAACTCGCATTGTAAAATTCTGGTTCCTAGAAACATCATAAACACCCACACCTTCCCTCCATAAGAGTTGCAACTCTTCAATCAATGGTTGAACATAAATATCTAGACTTTTCTTCGGATGTTTTGGTCCAGGCACCAAAACCGCCAAAAAGAAAAACTCCCTCTTCATGCACATACCAGGAGGTAAATTGTAAGGGGTGACTATAACAGGCCAAACCGAGTGTGCCTCACCATTCATTCCAATAGGATTAAATACATCACCGCTAAGCCTAAATAGATATTCCGACTTTCCGAACTAAAATCGGGATATACCTTATTAAAATGCTTCCACGCCTCTCCGTCCGATGGGTGATGCATTTCTCCTTCAGAGACTCGTGCTCGCGTGCCAGCCGCATATGCGAAGCTGTGCCCTCCACTTGGTATAATCGCTTCGGTCGATCCGCAATAGGGAGATAGAACATTCTCTCGCTTTGCTATGTTCTTTCCCTTCCCTCTCGTTGGTGTGATATCGATTCTTGTTACAAAAACGACATTGTAAAAGGTTGCGATCTTCGCCCTTCCGAAAATCATGCGGTTGTCCTCACAAACATCAATCTTATGAACTGGCATTCCTAACGAACGCGTTAGCTTCTTCGTCTCATAGTATGACCCCGGAGCTTTATTAGGTTGTGGAAGAATCCGCTTAAATGCTTGTGTTATGTCATCTACACAACTCTCGGCCAAATTGTGCTTCGTCTTTATGCCCATTACTTCGGACGCCAAAGACAACTGTGTGAAATTCCTTCAACACAACCATCATAGAGTGGTTCACTAGCTGCTTCAAAGGCTCTGTAAATATTATCGTGGTTTGCCTCTTCCTCAATATTATCATGGATAATGTCTTCTGTTGGAACTCCTTGTTCTTCTCCGGGTAGATAGTGACTCAGCATTGAAGACTCCCCTACATCGTAACAATTTTCACCGTGACTTGTCCAAACGTAGTAATTTTTCTTGAAACCGACTCTATAGAGGTGTTTTAAAACTGTATATGCATCACGTTGCTTCAAATTTCGGCACCGAGAACACGGACATGGCATAGTACCACGCTCTTGATATGATTGTTGGTTGGAAGCAAAAAGCAATGAACATATTAATACACTCTCCAAATTCTTCGAAACACAATCTCTCATAGGATCAATATGGCGATCCATCCACTCTCTAGAACGAAAGAAATCGACATTTTGAACTCTTCAAAATCGCCAAATTAAGTGAAGAAAACGAAAAGAAGAGGAAAAATCGTTTTACCTTGTGTTTTACCAACGGAGAGGGAAGAAGAACCATCAGATTTCTTTACACGAAGCCACGGATTATATCCGTGGCTAATTCAAATTATTATACTGACAGTTTTTAAAGTGATTGGACGTATCGCGGAGACCAACTTGGCTTGCCGACATCAACATTGCCACGGAATAGCCACGAATATATTTCATGGCTACCATTAGCCACGGATTGCCACGACAGGTTCCGTGGCAATATTTTAATGCTCCATTCGTAGCTATTTCGTGGCAAAATTTTGCCACGACTTTTTTCCGTGTCAAAATCGTGGCTAACTTACCACGGAAAGCCACGATTTAGCCACAGAACTTTTATTATTTTTTTCGTGGCTTTCCGTGGCAAATTCGTGGCTATATTTCGTTTAGCCACGATTATTCCGTGGCTTTGTCGTGGCTATATCTGTTTGTTTCTTGTAGTGTTCTCACCATGACCAGTTGTACTTCATGTGGAAGAAGGAGTGCATGAAATCCATCCGTGACAGAGTCAGCAAGAAGAAGAGAGGCAACAAGAAGCCAAGTTATGTATGATGCGGAAATGACCAAGGAATGGATCTCTAAGGTGGTTGAAGGGATAATCCTCGACTTCGATGAACTCGCAAAGCACAAACCTAAGGTATATTAAACCTTAGACCCAATACTCTCTTAAAACGCTTCAACAAAACAAGTCGGTGGACCTTAGTTCGAAGAACTTGGTAAGTACAAACCTTAGGTATATTAAACCTAAGACCCAATACTCTCAACAAGAAACAACTAACTTTGGTAATGAAAGGCGCCACAAACAGGGATGAAGAACTGTTTGATAAGCCGATTGATCACTCAGAATCACACCGAAGATCGAAAAGTTCACAAGGAACTAAATGAGAATCACTCTCACAAAAAGATAGAAAAAATATTTGATTAAAAAGTTGGATGTCTTTCTCCAATGGAGATTACATGTATTTAAAGGGAAATAAAACTTGTAGAGAAAGAAAGAAGTTCAAAGGATGTAGTAAACATAATTAAAGATAGAATTAAAAGATGTGTTGAATGACTCTTGAACTCCAAATATGACTCTTGATCTCTCATTTTCGTCACTCTTCTTCGACCATAATGTAAGTGCTTCATTTTGGGCTTTCTTGGGCTTTAATCATGTTTAGAAGTGGTTGGACTTGATGTATATCATACCCAATGGTCTTGGGAATGTGTTCTTTGTCTAAAAGCTCTTGAATCAGCCCGTTAAGTGCCTCATTGATCTGTTTTGCTCTTGCTCTTGTCATTGGTCCAACGGGTACTTGCAATGGATCCTCTTGATCATCCTTGCTTCTTTGGATGTCCTCATCATTCCCCTCCACTTGAAAACGATTTGACCTCAAATCAAGCTGATCACCTACATCAAAAGGAGTTAAGTCAGAAACATTGAAGCTTTTACTTATATTATTCTCACTTGGCAAGTCTATTTTGTAAGCATTGTCATTGATCCTTTCTAAGATTTGAAATGGCCCATCTCCTCTTGGCATCAACTTAGACTTCCTTTCAGCTGGAAAACGCTCCTTTCTCATATGAACCCAAACCCAATATCCGGCTTCAAAGACCACTTTACGCCTCCCTTTGTTTGCTTGCCTTTGGTATTGCTCAGTCCTCTTCTCAATGTTTAGCCTTGCTTTCTCGTGAATTTGTTTAACAAGCTCAACTTTTCTTTTCCCATCTAAGTTCACACGCTCATTGAAAGGTAAAGGTGATAAATCCAATGGAGTTAAAGGACTAAAACCATAAACAATTTGAAATGGTGAGAACTTAGTAGCAGAATGGACAGAATGGAAATATATGCAAACTCAACATGTGGCAAACAATCTTCCCAAGTTTTTATGTTCTTCTTAATGATAGCACGCAACAAAGTAGACAAAGACCTATTCACTACTTCAGTTTGACCATCAGTTTGAGGATGAAAAGTAGTAGAAAACAACAACTTAGTCCCTAACTTAGCCCACAAAGTTTTCCAAAAGTAGCTTAAGAACTTAGCATCTCTATCTGAAACAATGGTTCTAGGCATGCCATGTAATCTAACAACTTCCCTAAAGAATAATTCAGCAACATTGGAAGCATCATCAGTTTTATGACAAGGAATGAAGTGCGCCATCTTAGAGAATCTATCAAGAACCACAAAAACAGAATCTCTACCTCTCTTAGTCCTAGGCAATCCAAGCACAAAATCCATATCAGTCCAAGGTTCACTTGGTATAGGCAAAGGAGTATACATACCATTAGGTTGCACTTTTGACTTAGCTTGCTTGCAAATTATGCATCTGCCTCAGATTCTCTCAACATCTCTTCTCATATGTGGCCAATAGAAATGATCATGCAAGATTATCAAAGTTTTGACAACTCCAAAGTGTCCCATTAGTCCTCCTCCATGTGATTCCCTAACAAGAAGATCTCTCAAAGAGCAATTAGGCACACAAAGCTTATTCTCATGAAACAGAAAGTTATCATGCCTAAAATACTTCCCATGTGCAAAATTCTCACAAGATTGATACACATCCTTAAAATCAAGGTCAGAATCGTATAGTTCTTTGATGTGCTCAAAACCAAGTAGCTTAGCATCAAGAGTAGAAAGTAGAGTGTACCTTCTAGATAGTGCATCAGCTACCACATTTTCCTTACCTTGCTTGTATCGAATGACATAAGGAAAGGTCTCAATGAATTGCACCCAACGAGCATGACGCTTGTTCAGCTTTTGTTGGCCTTTTAGGTGCTTCAAGGACTCATGATCAGTGTGAATCACTAACTCTTTAGGCCATAAGTAGTGTTGCCATGTTTATAATGCACGAAAAAGAGCATACAATTCTTTGTCATAAGTAGGATAGTTCAAAGTAGCTCCACTCAGCTTTTCACTAAAGAATGCAATTGGCTTCTTCTCTTGCATAAGCACAGCTCCAATTCCAACACCTAAAGCATCACATTGAATCTCAAAAGTCTTTAGAAAGTCAGGTAAAGACAATAAAGGTGCATTAGTAAGCTTCCCCTTTAGCAATTGGAATGCTTCCTCTTGAGCTTCTTCCCACTTGAATCCTACTTTCTTCTTGATCATTTCAGTAAGTGGGGCAGCAATAGTACTAAAGTCTCTTACAAACCTCCGGCATAAACCAGCAAGTCCATGAAAGCTTCGTACTTCTCCAACGGTCTTTGGACTAGGCCACCCTCGAATAGCCCTCACTTTCTCTTCATCAACTTGTATACCCTGTGCACTCACAACAAAGCCTAGAAACACAAGATTATCGGTGCAAAAGGTACACTTCTTAAGATTAGCAAATAACTTTTCCTTTCTAAGAACATCTAAAACAAGTTTCAAATGCTCAACATGCTCATCTAAAGTCTTGCTAAAAATCAGAATGTCATCAAAGTAGACAACAACAAAATGTCCAATGAAAGCTCTCAAAACATGATTCATTAATCTCATGAAAGTACTAGGTGCATTAGTTAATCCAAAAGGCATCACTAACCACTCATATAAACCATGTTTTGTTTTAAAAGCAGTTTTCCATTCATCACCCTTGTTCATGCGAATTTGGTGATAACCACTCTTAAGATCTATCTTAGAGAATATGCAAGAACCATGCAACTCATCAAGCATATCATCTAAACGAGGAATGGGATGTCGATACTTTACCGTAATGTTGTTGATAGCTCTACAATCAACACACATCCTCCAAGTCTCATCCTTCTTAGGAACTAGCAAAACAGGGACAGCACATGGACTCATGCTTTCTCGAATGTACCCCTTCTCCATCAGTTCACTAACTTGCCTTTGAAGCTCCTTTGTCTCTTCCGGGTTTGTTCTATAGGCTGGGCGGTTAGGAATGGATGCTCCTGGGACGAAGTCGATTTGATGCTCAATCCCACGAATAGGTGGTAAACCATGTGGTGTGTCCTCGGGAAAGACATCATCAAAATCCTGCAACAAAGAAACAACACAACTAGGCAAAACAGAGTTAAGATCGTTAGTGTTTAAAAGAGCCTCCTTGTACATGAGTACTATCATTGGCTGTTTTGAAAACATTGCTCTCTTTATCTCACAAGATCTCACAAAGAAGTTTGTGTTTGTCATCACGGGTTTGCTCTCACATGCCTTTTTCTGGGTTTTTCTCAAACTCTCACTCTCTTTTAGGTGATAAGTGTTTTGGGCACTCATTGCTTTTTGCTCCTCCTTTTGCTTCATTAGTAACTGATTTTGGTAGACTTCTTGAGGTGTTAAAGGAACCAAAGTGACATTTCTTCCTTTGAAAGTAAACGAATGCTTGTTTGTGAATACATCATGGTTAACTCGCCGATCAAATTGTCATGGCCTTCCCAATAGAACATGACCTGCTTGCATTGGTACCACATCACACAACACTTCATCTTCATACCTTCCAATGGAAAATGGAACCAGAACTTGTCTTGACAGCTTCACTTCACCACTATCATTTAACCATTGCAACTTGTAAGGTTTCGAATGCTTTGTGGTCTTCAAACTCAACTTCTCCACAAGAGTAATGCTCGCCACGTTTGTACAACTCCCACCATCAATAATCAAGCTACACACCTTGTATTGAATGTGACATCTTGTGTGAAACAGATTCTCACGTTGTACCTCTTCTTCTTCTTTAGCTTGCACACTCAATGATCTCCTTGTAACCAATAAGTCTCCCTTGGCAGCAGCCTCTTCACTATCTTCTATTAGCAGCCTCTTCACTATCTTCTATTAATGATGGCATAGAATCAGAATCTCCTTCTTCTTCTTCAGTTTCTACATCACCATTATCTCTAATCACCATTGTCCTTTTGTTTGGACACTCATTAGCATAATGACCTCTGCCATGACACTTAAAGCATTGCACATCACGGTTACGCGTATTAGAAGACTGCGTTCTTCCTTTGATTTCATGGCTGGTAGTGGATGGCTTTGTTTCGACCTTTGCTTTTGGGGTTGTCTTCTCCTCCTTAGAATAGTTCGGTTTCATGGTGGATGAATGTGAACCATAGGTTTGACGTGTGCTTCCCCTCCTCTTGAGCTGCGACTCAACTAAGATAGCCATATGCAACATATATTCCATCTCCACATAGTGTTGCATCTCCACTTTGTCTAGAATCTCTCGATTCAAGCCATTAAGAAACCTCGCCATAGTAGCTTCTCTGTCTTCATCAATGTTAGCTCTTAACATTAGGACCTCCATCTCTTGGAAATACTCTTCCACACTTCGATTGCCTTGAGTTAGCCTTCTTAACTTTTGGTGTAGCTCTCGGTGATAATGACTTGGTACAAAACGTTTCCTCATGAGTGCTTTCATCTCAGCCCATGCTTCAATAGGGACTTCACCATTTCTTCTTCTACTCGTCACCAATTGATCCCACCAATTAATAGCATAATCACAAAATTCAGTGGTTGCAACTCTAACATTTTTCATCTCCGAGTAGTTTTGACAATCGAATATCAACTCAATCTTCTTCTCCCATTCTAAATATGCATCAGGATCATTCTTCCCATGGAAGGCTGGAATCTTCATCTTCATACCTCCCAAGTTGTTATCAGCTCGATCCCTTACTTCTCTAACTCGTCGTGGTCTTCTTGAGTTGTTACTAGATGATGAGTGATCATTGTAATAATCAACCTCTAAATCATTAGCTCGTGCTCTCCTTGGTTAATCTCTTTCTCTTCTATGCAGATTAGGCAAATTTGTTCGCTGCCTTGGTTGTGCATCTCCTTGAACTCGATCAATCCTATCATGAATCGTCTCCAACTCAACTCTCATCAATCTTTGCATCTCTCCCATCAAGGCTTGTACTTGTAGATTAGGGACAACCTCTTGTGTAACTTCTTCATTGTTGTTTTATTCCGACATGATTAAAAACCTGTAAAACAATGTTAGAAAACAAAAACATCACAATCACTCAAGTGTTTCGCTCAAAAGTGTTTCACTCAAATGGCTTTTACCCTCAAATGTTCTCACACACTCTGCATTTTTCCTCTCTAGTGATCCTCAAAGAGTTCGTATAGAACTAACCAACACTTCAAAATGTTTTGCCGTAGTAACCAAATGGAAGATACCAAAAAAAGTCGAAACTTCAAAGTGAGTATGGGTAATAGGGAATAACAGAAGGTTATAAAGGTTATAAGGGTTATAAGTGTTATAAGAGTTGTAAGTGTTATAAGGGTTATAAGTGTTATAAGGGTTATAAGGGTTATAAGGGTTATAACAAAAGGAAAATGAAAGAAATTTAAGAACAAAGAAATAGTAATCCAGAACTTTTATGATCTCTTTTTTTTACTTTTTTTTTTTTTTTTTAAATCTGGATTTTCAGAAAGTTAATAACAAAAAACAGAAATAGAAGATGATAGAAAGAAGATGAACATATTTGAAAATGATAGAAAGAAGATGAATAATAAAAAGATAAAACCAAGCTTAGAGATGACTCTGATACCAAATGATGCGGAAATGACCAAGGAATGGATCTCTAAGGTGGTTGAAGGGATAATCCTCGACTTCGATGAACTCGCGAAGCACAAACCTAAGGTATATTAAACATTAGACCCAATACTCTCTTAAAACTCTTCAACAAAACAAGGCGGTGGACCTTAGTTCGAAGAACTTGGTAAGTACAAACCTTAGGTATGTTAAACCTAAGACCCAATACTCTCAACAAGAAACAACTAACTTTGGTAATGAAAGGCGCCACAAACAGGGATGAAGAACTGTTTGATAAGCCGATTGATCACTCGGAATCACACCGAAGATCGAAAAGTTCACAAAGAACTAAATGAGAATCACTCTCACAAAAAGATAGAAAAAAATATTTGATTAAAAAGTTGGATGTCTTTCTCCAATGGAGATTACATGTATTTAATAGGAAATAAAACTTGTAGAGAAAGAAAGAAGTTCAAAGGATGTAGTAAACATAATTAAAGATAGAATTAAAAGATGTGTTGAATGACTCTTGAACTCCAAATATGACTCTTGATCTCTCATTTTCGTCACTCTTCTTTGACCATAATGTAAGTGCTTCATTTTGGGCTTTCTTGGGCTTTAATCATGTTTAGAAGTGGTTGGACTTGATGTATATCATACCCAATGGTCTTGTGAATGTGTTCTTTGTCTAAAATCTCTTGAATCAACCCGTTAAGTGCCTCCTTGATCTGCTTTGCTCTTGCTCTTGTCATTGGTCCAACGGGTACTTGCAATGGATCCTCTTGATCATCCTTTTGCTGCTTTGGATGTCCTCATCAATGTATCCGATGATGCTTGGTTGCAGATGCATGAGCAATGGGATACTGATGTTTGTCAGAAGAAGTCAAAGAAAAACTCCGAGAACCGTATGTCTGATCCTTATGGTCTAGGTGCGCATAAGCATTATGTTGGGCCTGTTGGGTTTTCCAAGATCGGCTATGAAATGGTAAACGTATTCTCTTTATTGAATGTCTGGTTTTTGTGCTTAGATTAATGTTATGTCCTTTGACTTTGATAAATAGTTTGTGATGTTGTTAATGCTTTGTGATGTTTTTGTAACTTTGTGATGTGTGGTAACTATGTGATCTCTATAATGCTTTTTATGCTTTTGTTTAGTTTTTTAGGCTTTGGTAACTATGGATTTTTTTTCTGTTTTGCAGACGCAACAGAATGGTGGTGTTGAACCACCGTTTACCGAGCTCGTACGCAAGACTCATACCCGTAAAGATGGCACGTTCGTCGACCGTCGGACGGAGGCAATTGTGGCGGATGTGGAGACAGCTGCTTCGCAAGTCACAGATGAGGCAGAGGCCAGTCCTTCATCGCAACAGATTAACAAGGCATATTTGGAGGTAAATTTGATTTCTGTTTTTAACTTATTATATTGGCAGCGAGTGAAACCAAACCGAGGGCGTATTTACGGTTTGGGAAGCAAGCAGTTTGAGGTTTTCGAACCTTCTGAACCGGTAGAAGCCTCCCTCTCTCGGACTGTGGACATGGACATGAGGGTGGGATCTCTCGAGTCAAACGTGCAGGCCATTCTAGCCTCGCAGAGCCTAATGCTTGCGTCGCAGAAGGCAATACTCGATCATCTCAGGATCGATCCTCAACCAAAAAATCCATATGCCACCCCTTCTCCTCATGTAGCTGCTTCAAATACCACACCTAACACCAGTCTCGAGTTTACACCGAGTGTAAACCGGGAAGATCAACTCGGTGAAAATGATCAAGACCAAGGGCGTGAAGATCAACTCGGTGAGGAACAGAGCCAAGAAGATGAATAGGAAGAAGGGCAAGGTGATGGTGAGTACCAAACTGGTGGTTGATTTGTGTTTAAAAAAATGAAAAATTTGTAATTTATGTTATTTTTGAACAATGTTTGTAATATATGCTATTTTAGATGTAAACCCAAACCTAAACCTGGTTCAGGTTTATTTTCTAAGAAATAGTTTCAATTTCGATTTTTTTTAATATATATTTTTATTTTGGAAAATTATGTAAATCCACGGAAATTTTCGTGGCAACCGTGCAGAAAGCCACGAAAAAACCGTGGCTAGTCGTAGCAAAAATGCTACGGCTTGCAACAGAACATTTCGTGGGAAATAAGTCACGAAAGAGCAACGAATACATCTGTGGCTAATATCAGCCACGACCTTGTTACGAAAATAAACCGTGGGTGCAGCCACGGTTGCCACGGAACATTCTGTAGCAAGAATAGCACAAAATTTGTTTGTGGCTAAAATGGCCACGAATTGCCACCAATACTTCCGCAGCTAAAATGGCCACAAATTGCCACCACTGCTTCCGTGGCTACAATAGTCACGACTTTCCACAAATAATTTCGTGGCAAACTAGCCGCGAATATATACGTGGCCATTTCGTGGCTATTACATCCGTGGCTACTCTTGGCTTTCCGTGGCTAGGATAGCCACAGATATCCAACAGCTACGACGCTATAGCCACGATTATTTTCGTGGCTAACAGTGGCTGTGTGGGGTAATAGCCACGAAAAATTCTGTAGCTATACCAACTAATTCTTGTAGTGTTAAAGGTTTTAATAAAAAGCTAAACAATCAGGTTAAGGTACTTCAAGGGGTGATTAAACTTTCGGAATTTAAATTGTCTTTTTACAAAGGTAACTTCAAGGTTTTGAAAACAATTTGAGATCAATCCACTCTCGTGGAAATGATCTTTTCCTAATAGTTAAACTAAAACAATGTCTTAGATAGTTTAATTATCAAGAAACTTTAAGTTCAATTCAATATTAACCACTAAACTTATTAACACAGATCTCTCGGTTAAGCTAGGCTTAGTTTTAAGGTAATTGGTTAGGAACCTTTATAATCTCTCGATCCATAAAGTTTCCTAGGTTCAGTAATCGAATGACCAACTCGATTAAGGCTTTAAACTTGGTACCACAGACAAAAGTTTTTAAGATCAATTAAGTTCTAGACAATTACAAGCCTAAATTCAATCAACCCTTTTTCCCTAACCCAATTGTCTATGTAGATCTACTCACTAAACATGCTGAAAATTAAAGCAATGGATATTAAAGAAGGCATAAACATAAACAAATCAAAGAGGTAAAGGTTTTAGAAAAACTCTTATTAATGATGATTACAAAGGTCTCTCAAAAGTAAAAGCACCAAGAACTTTTTCTCCAATGTCAAGAAGAAAAACCCAAAGCGTACAAAGCAAAAACAAAAACTAAGATAGAAGAATAATATAATTAAAAACCCTAATATATTCTTAAAACATAAACCAAAAGAAAACCAATTTGTTTAGGAAATTTTTCCCTTTTTTTAACTTAAAAGCCGATTTCCTTTTTAATTTTCGCTTCCTGTACCGATCAAGTGAAACCGGTACAGGCTGGTCGATACGCGCTTGTCTGTATAAGTCATTCGACTTCTTTCCTTCTATATCGGCCAGGTCAAGTCGGTACAACAAGTCGATATTGATCTTCAGGTTCCGTATCCCGTGTATCGGCTACTTGCGACCGATATAACAAGTCGGTACAAGTCTCTAGCAAAAGATTCTTCTGTATCGGCTACAACAAACCGCTACAACAAGTCGGTACAATTGTTTTTGCCTCTTTTAGGCTCGAATTCTTTGTTTTTTGCCGCTTTAACGCTCCAAAACCTGAAATGCACGTAACAAATCCAAATGCAACCTAAATGACACTAAATGCAACCTAAATGAGTTAATTCTAATGCATAAAACAAAGTAAAACATGTAAAATATGCAAGATATCAACTCCCCCAAACTTATCCTTTGCTTATCCTCATATAAGAGAATTAACATCAAAGTTCGAGAAAGTATAGAGGTGAGGACCTCAGAACCAAAAGCAACGTGGGAAGTGTAATGAACGAGTATCCTAAACATAGTATCCTCTCGCAACCGAGCTAGTTCTACTTATTTCTATTCACCTCTAACTCCGTCTAAATACGTTATTATTACCAAAAGCATGTGATCCACTTGTCTAGTCTAAGCTCCTTTCACATTCAATTAAACACAATCAAAGCATGAAACATGATCAAGAATTTCCAAGAGTCTTTCTATTTGTCTAGGTAAAAACGGGATTTCGAATCAAACGAGGAGGCTAACACTCATGCATGTGGTTAGTTGTAACGCGGTTTTTCTCGGGGAGTGAAAGGGTTAAGCAAAACCGGGAAAGACAAGGAGCAATACAAGTCCGGACATCTATCTCTATACAAATTTAATCTCTAACCCATCATATCATTCTTTTAACACTTAAGCATTTAAACATCGAGTTTCTTTTCTTTTTCTTACCTACCTTAGGGGTTTTCTTTTGGCTAAGTTTGTCTTCTTCTTTTTTTCTTTTCGATTTTTTTTTCTCTTTTTTTTTGTTTTTTTGTTTTTTCTTCTTCTGTACTTAGCCATTCTTTTACCCCTAGGCGTTTTACATTTACTCGTGTTTATTTTCTGATTTTTAAAAATTCAAAGATGTGTTTCCCGTTATCCCGTCTACATGCTAGTCCCGATAACCTAGCCAAATGGATTTCCTTTCTTGGAGCTCCCTATACTTTCTAGTTTTTGCGAAACCAAACAATAATTTATTGAAAAGAATTCTCATAAGTGTTTGGGTTTAGGCGTAGGGGTGAGAGGGAATCATCCTTAGAATGAGAATGATTGGATTGCGCTTGAAGTCTTTCGGTTTAGGAAGCCGCAATCCGTAGAAATCACAAAGCCATAGAAATTCTCTTGAAAACTATCAATCATGTTAATTAAAAGGCAAGTTTAAGTTCATATAATTTTCGAAGGTAACCTAGAACTATCAAGCTTCATAACCACACTATTGGTTTGTTAAACATCAATGTCTATGATAACTTGCATATTTTACATATTTCACCTTAGTTTATGCATTAGAATTAACTCATTTAGGCTGCATTTAGTATCATATAGGTTGCATTTTGGTTCGTTTCATGTATTTCAGGTTTCGGAGCGTTAAAATGGCAAAAAACGAAGAATTCAAGCAAAAAAGAAGTGGAAACAGTTGCATCGGCCTGTTGTATCGGTTTGCTATGACCGATATAGAAGAATTTCTTTTGCCGAGAGTTGTATCGACCTGTCGTATCGGTCACACCTGGTCGATACAAGCTAAGAATAACCTGAAGACATCGTATCGACATGTTGTACCGGTTTGGAGTGGCCGGTACAGATGAAAAGAGGAAGAAGCACTTATACCGACATGTTGTATCGGCTTAGCCTGGCCGATACGAAGGAAACGAAGCCGAAGCAAGGCTACTGACCAGCACGTATCGACCAGCCTGTACCGGTTTCACTTGGCCGGTACAGGCTGCGAAAATAAATAGAAAATCGGTTTTATTGTTGTAAAAAGGAAAATCAATTCCTAAACCAAATTGGTTTTCCTTTGGTTTAATAATATATTAGGGTTTTCTTATGTTTTGACATGATTATCTTTGGTTTTTGTGTTTCATCATCGTTTGTTTTTTGGTTGCTTTGACATTAGAGATTCTTGGTGATTGCTTCTTGGCCACCTTTGTAATCTTCATCATCATCAATAAGATTTGCTTGAACCCTTATTCTCTTGTTTTTGTTTATGCTTATGTTTTCTTTGAATCTAATTGCTTTGAATTTCAATATGCTTAGTGAGTAGTTCCAAATAGACAATTGGGTTAGGGTAAAAAGGTGTTGATTGAATTTAGGATAGATGATTGTCTAAACTTAATTGATTATAAAACACTTGTCTTTGGTAACAAACTTAAAACCTTAATCGAGTTGGCCATTCGATTATTGAACCTAGGAAACTTTATTAATCGAGAGATTATAAAGGTTCCTGAACAATTACCTTAGAAATAAGCCTAGCTTAACCGAGAGATCTGTGTTAATAAGCTTAGTGGTTAAAATTGATTTGTTCTTAAAGTTTCTCGACGATTAAACTATCCAAGATATTGTTTTAGTTTAATTGTTGAGAAAATGATCATTTCCACGAGAGTGGATTGATCTAAAATCGTTTTCAAAATCTTAAAGTTATTTTTGTAAAAGACAATTTGAAATCTGAAAGTTTAATCACCCTTCAAAACGCCTTAACCTGATTGTTTAGCTTCTAATTAATCTTTTAAAACTCTTAATTCGCGCTTTCGTTTTGTTTAATTTTTGGTTACAAAATCACTCAACAAATAACCTTTTTGATCAAACTTAAACTGAGTTCGTTTCGCATAAATTCAAGTATATTGTTTGCTTCTGATTTGGTTTGACATCTTAAGTACTACATTAAGATATTAGATTTAACGGGGTAAAATCTCGTTTATCAAATTGGCACCGTTGCCGATTCAAGAATTCGAACAATTATTAGAATTTTGAAATTACTTGGGATTAAGTTTCAGTTTTGTTACTAATTTGTTTTCTTTTCTTATGATTTTCGTTTTGTTAGGTGTATGCAAAGAAGAAGTCACTAACAAAGTGACAGCTTGCTCTTCTTCGCAGACATCAAAGCACACGAAAGAGCTATCTCAAGAGAACGAAAATCCAGCCATCACTCTGACTTATCTACATCAGAAACTTCGGATTCAGATTCAGAGTTAGAGATGGGTGATGCAAACAACGCACCTGACGTTGCGCGCACGATTGGAACAGCCAATGTGCCATCTAACATCACCAACCGTAGTGGCATCATGCCACCAGCCATTGCCAACAACAACATCGAGATCAAGTCTAGTCTCATCAATTTGGTGTCCAGCAACAAGTTCTATGGGCTGCCTAGTGAAGACCCCATTGACCATCTTCACCAATTTGACATGCTATGCGACACAGTGAAGATCAGTGGTGTCAATGAGGACATGTTTAAGCTGCGTTTGTTCCTTTTCTCACTTGGGGACAAAGCACACATATGGCAGAAGAATCTTGTGAAAGACACCATACAGACTTGGGATGCTTGTAAGAAGACTTTTCTAACAAATTTCTTCTCGGTGGTGAGGACATCAAAGCGAAGAAACGAGATCTCGGCTTTCGCTCAAAAAGACCAAGAGACGTTCAGCGAGGCTTGGGAAAGATTCAAGAGTTACACGGTGAGATGTCCACACCACGGATTCTCGGGAGAGAGCTTACTTAGCACATTCTACTGAGGTCTCAAGCCGAAGTTTAGAATGCTTCTCGATTCAGCTAGCCAAGGAAATTTCCTTGGGAAGACGGAAGCCGATGGACAACTTTTGGTGGAGAACTATGCCCTAAGCGATAGCAACTACGGGGAAGAATATGATCGCACAATCCGCATCTCTAGGAATGATGAGCAATTTAAGAGAGAGATAAAGGCGGTAAATGAGAAGCTTGATAAGCTACTCATGTCTCAACAAATGGGGATCAACTACGTTGGAAGCGGAGACGAGAAATTGCCCCCAATCGAGGGAAATCAAGAGGAAATAAACTACATGGGAAATCAGAACGGTTGGCGTTTCAACAACTATTCTCAACACCCAAACCTTTCCTACCGCAACAAAAACGTAGCCAACCCCCAAGACCAGGTCTATCCCCATGCGCAACAAGGAGGTTACCAAGGTAAACCTCAATACAACCAAGGCGGATACGCACCGAGACCACCACTTAATCATCCCCCGGGTTACAACAACCTCCCTGCTGCTCAAGGAGTGGCTGCATCACCAGCTCCCCCGGGTGATCAAACCACTCAGCTGCTAAAACAGATTCTAGACGGCCAAACCCGGAGTCAAATGGAGTTCAGCACGTTCAAGAAAGAAATTCATGCAAAGGTTGACAACTCCTATAATGATCTCAACGCCAAGTTCGAATCAATGAGCTCGCCCTTGAAAGCTCTGGACAATCAAGTGGGGTAAATCAGATCCTCCTCCAAGCGACCGGTGGGTCAACTCCCAGGGAAACCAGAAGCTAACCCGAAAGAGTATGTCAACGCTCAACCCTCTGGGGATCGCATCGAGGACAATGCGGACCAGGTCGGGGAGGTGGAAAAGTCGCACAACACAGAAACCACGGTCCTAGATGACGAAAACACCGCATGCGGTAATGAGGAAAATACAGGACACTCGTATCGGAAAGGCGTATCGGCCACATCTGGTCGATATCGACCACCTATACTGGCCAGGAACAAGGCCGACACACTCGAGAAGGCTACAGGGGATTCGTATCGGCCATGCGTATCGGTTTCAAATGACCGATATCGACCACCTGTATCGGCCAAAGAGAAGCCCGATACAGAGGAAAAAGCTGCGAAATCGAAGAAGCCGGCTTACGTTACGTCTCCTTACGTGCCTAAGCTTCCTTTTCCGGGTCGAGCCAAGAAACAGCTTTTGGAGAAGTACAAAGCGCAGTTTGAAAAGCAGATGAAAGAAGTTCAAATTGCTATGCCTCTTGTCGACGCCTTTAAACACGTCCCTCACTATAGCAAGTTTCTAAAGGATGCGATCAAGAACAAGTTTCAGGACTTCGACGATATAGTGGTTCTTTCGCACGAGTGCAGCGCAATCATCCAACGAAACTGTCCTAAAAAGCTAAGTGATCGAGGGAGTTTCACCATACCATGTGCCATCGGCCCCTTGGTTTTTGAAGGATGCTTGTGTGATTTAGGAGCTAGCGCTAGTCTTATGTCGTTGTCTATTGCCCAGAGACTTGGGTTCTCATCTTTCAAGCCAACTAGGATCTCCCTAGTGCTCGCCGATAGGTCGGTAAGGATACCCGCAGGTGTATTAGAGGACATCCCGGTCAAGCTAGGAAACGCTTTCATCCATACGGGTTTCATTGTCTTAGCGATGGATGAAGAACCTAAGGACCCCCTTATCCTAGGTAGGCCATTCTTAGCCACTGCCGGAGCCATCATAGATGTGAAAAAGGGTAAGATCGATCTGCATCTTGGAGAGGACCTAGTCCAAAGGTACGACATTAACGATACGATCAAGAAACCAACCATTGATGGGCAGATTTTCTACATCGACTTGATGGATGAACTCGCGTATGAGTTCTTGGAGGAGTTAGCAGCGGAAGACGAACTCCAGCTTGCCATGACTACCTTAGAAGAAGGAGGCAGAACATCGAGAGAAGATGTGATGGCAATCCAGAAAAGAATCGACTCTCATCCTATCGACGCGGAAGCCGAGTTTCTTGACCTACCCGAGGCGGTTCTATGTGAGGCCAAGGCGATGACGACGGACAGCGATGCTAGAAATGGTAAGTCTAGAAATGACGACGATTGGAGCGAACTTAAGGCGCCAAAGGTAGAGCTAAAACACCTTCCCAATGGGCTAAGGTACGTTTTCTTGGGGCCTAACTCCACCTACCCGATAATCATCAACGCCTCGCTTAGTGAAGATGAGGTTAAAACTTTAACTCATGAGCTTAAAAAATTCAGGAAGGCCATAGGTTATTCTCTAGATGATATCAAAGGGATATCACCCTCTTTGTGCATGCACCGTATACATCTAGAGAACGAATCTATGTCCTCAAAAGAACACCAACGTCGGCTGAACCCAAAACTGAAAGAAGTGGTTAAGAAAGAGATAATCAAGCTATTGGATGCGGGGATTATTTTCCCAATATCCGATAGCAATTGGATCTCTCCCGTTCATGTAGTACCGAAAAAGGGTGGAATTACCGTGGTTAAAAACGATAAAAACGAATTAATCCCAACTAGAACAATCACGGGTCATAGAGTTTGCATCGATTATCGAAACCTAAACGCTGCAACTCGAAAAGACCATTTCCCCTTGCCCTTCATTGATCAAATGCTTGAACGCTTAGCCAACCATCCATACTATTGTTTTCTCGATGGGTATTCCAGATTCTTCCAAATACCCATCAACCCCCAAGACCAAGAGAAAACAACCTTTACATGTCCCTATGGTACATTTTCTTATCGTAGAATGCCTTTTGGGTTGTGTAACGCACCCGCGACGTTCCAACGATGCATGATGTCCATATTTTCTGATTTAATCGAAAACATTGTTGAGGTTTTTATGGATGATTTTTCTGTCTATGGTTCTTCGTTTGCCTCGTGTTTGTCTAATCTTTGCAGGGTGCTTAAAAGGTGCGAGGAATGCCACTTGGTTCTGAATTGGGAGAAGTGCCACTTCATGGTTAGAGATGGTATTGTTTTGGGTCATCGGATTTCAGAAAAGGGTATTGAGGTTGATAGAACAAAGATCGACGTTATGGCCAACCTTGCAGCTCCAAATTCGGTAAAGAGCATAAGGAGTTTTCTCGGTCACGCGGGTTTCTACAGGAGGTTCATCAAAGACTTCTCAAAGATAGCTAGATCGCTCACGAGATTGCTATGCAAAGACGTCGATTTTGTGTTCGACGAGGAGTGTCTACACGCCTTCCACAAGATCAAACAAGAGTTGATAAGCGCTCCCATAGTGCAACCACCGGATTGGGATCTGCCTTTTGAGATCATGTGCGATGCTAGTGATTACACCGTTGGCGCGGTGTTGGGACAAAGAAGGGAAAATAAGCTCCACGTTATTTACTACGCTAGTAAGACGATGGAAGAGGCTCAATCAAAGTACGCAACCACAAAAAAAGAACTTCTAGCCATCGTGTTCGCTTTCGAGAAATTTAGATCATACTTGGTTGGCTCAAAGGTGATAGTCTACACCGATCACGCAGCATTGATACATTTGCTCGCGAAGAAAGATGCGAAACCGCGGCTACTACGGTGGATTTTGCTGCTCCAAGAGTTTGACTTAGAAATCAAAGATAAGAAGGGCATCAAGAATGGAGTCGCGGATCACGTGTCGCGGGTGCGCGTAGATGATCTACTGCCCATCGAAGACTCGTTCCCCGAGGAGCAGCTAATGACGATTATGATACCGAAATCTCGGGGAGAGCAAGAGCACGAGATTGAGGATCTCTTTGCTATCGAGAAGGAGCCGTGGTACGCAGACATTGTGAACTACTTGGTCACGGGAGAGGAGCCGCACCACTTGGAGCGTCATCAAAAGAAGAAGTTCTTCCACGACTTGAGACGATAGTATTGGGACCAACCTTACCTCTACTTCTTGTGCAAAGATGGATTATATAGGAGATGTGTGGCGGATGAAGAGGTAAACGGCATACTCACTCATTGCCACGGTTCAGCCTATGGAGGACATTTCACGAGTTTTTGGTGGCCCACGATGTTTAAGGACGCTCACGAGTTCGTTCAACGCTGCGATCCTTGTCAAAGGAAAGGCAGCATAAGCAAGCGGAACGAGATGCCACAGAACCCGATCATGGAAGTGGACTTCATGGGATCTTTCCCATCATCGTACGGCAAGAAGTACATTCTCGTGGAAGTAGACTATGTCTCCAAGTGGGTAGAGGTTGTAGCGTGCACAACGAGCGACTCGAAAGCAGTTGTTAGTCTTTTCAAGACGATAATCTTCCCTCGATTCGGAATTCCCACGGTTTTCATTAGTGACGGAGGATCCCACTTCATTAACTAGATCTTCGAGAGCCTCCTCAAGAAACACGGCGTCAAGCACAAGGTCGCAACACCCTACCACCCACAAACAAGCGGTAAGTAGAGGTGTCTAACCGACAAATCAAGGCGATTCTCGAGAAGACGGTCGGTGTAACGAGGAAGGATTGGTCCGTTAAACTCGACGACGCTCTTTGGGCGTACAGGACAGCGTTTAAAACGCCACTAGGGACAACGCCCTTCAACTTACTGTATGGTAAAGCATGCCATCTCCCGGTAGAGATCGAGTACAAAGCCAGCTGGGCAATTAAGCTTCTCAACTTTGACCTGAAAACGGCGAAAGATAAGAGGGAGTTTTAACTCGAGGAATTGGACGAAATACGCCAACACGCCTATGATAGCTCGAGGATCTACAAAGAGCGAACCAAAACCTTCCACGACAAGAAGATCATCAAGAAGGAGTTCAAGGTGAACGACTTGGTGCTGCTATTCAACTCGCGGCTCAAAATATTCCCGGGAAAGCTGAAATCCCGTTGGTCCGGCCCTTTTAAGATCAAGGAGGTGAGACCACTCGGAGTTGTGGTTCTTTAGGACAAGAACGGAGGGGAGTTTGTAGTAAACGGTCAAAGACTCAAACCGTACTTTGCAAACGAAGCTGCCACCGGAGGAGACTCATTGTCTCTTTCGGATCCCAACGTCGCTTAAACAAAGGGGTAAAGTCAAGCTAAGTGACTATAAACAAGCTCACTTGGGAGGAAATCTCATGTCTATCCTTGTACATAATCTTTATTTTTAATTTAGCATTTTCATATTCATAGTTGTAATCATTTTCTTTGGTTACTTAGTAGTGTTTTCCAGGTTAGAGACAAGGAGAGAAAGCCCAAGAATCCCATACCGGTCAGCCATATCGGCCTGCTGTGACCGGTATGTGAAGAAAAACCTCAGGATACGACCCATATCGACGAGCTGTATCGGTCTGCTGGGACCGATACGAAGAGAACAAGGAGAAAAAGAATCCGTATCGGGTTGTTGTACTGGTCTGCTGGGACCGGTACACGAGCGACGTGTTTATTGAGGATCGTATCGGTGTGACGTATCGGTCTGCTGGGACCGGTACGAAGCGATGAGGTGAGGAAACATTCGTATTGGGATGTCATATCGGTCTGCTGGGACCGATACGAGGAAAAAGACGGAAGGCCCAGACATATCGGCATGTTGTATCGGTCTGCTGTGACCGATAAAACGCGAAAAACGCGGAAAATGGCAACACGCCGATACCGAAAACCCGGTATTGTATCATATCGGTTTGTCTGTATCGGTCAGGTAACCGATACATTCGCAAATCCCCTTTATTTTTTTGTGTTATCGGTCATATTTAATGAGAATTAGGGCTTCCTCCTTCATAACACTTCACCGATATCGCCCCTTTCTTCTCTCCTCCATTGTTACAGATTTTAAAAACTCTATATCTCTCTTGTTTGTCGACGAAATCGAGTGATTCTTGGCTCATTCTCTTTGTCTCCTCATTGTCTTTCAGGTCCTATCAACAATTCATCCGATCCAAGCCTTCTCCGAAATCGCCAAATCCCCCACAAGAGCCAATGGGTCCAAAGAGAGCATCAAGGGCTGAAAAGGGGAAAGGCAAACAACCGATGATGAACCACCAAGAAGGAGAACGAGGTCAGGTTCGGTGGTGATAAGGGAACCCACCGATGAGGTTCCAAGGGAGGAACCGAGGGAAGAGCCGCGAAAGAGCAAATCGCGAAAGAGCAACTCGAGGAAGTGGCGTGAAGAACCCGCAGTCATGGAAGAGGAAGAGTACGAGTATGTACTCGAGTCCGAGCTCGAGGAAGAGTTGGCACCGGCTCCACGCAGATTCGCATTCCCACCGAGGACAAGCAAAACACCTCTCGAGCGCGATCCGAAGAAGCAACCGTCGCCCCGAGAACTCTACGATGCGCTAATGGAGATAACATTCGTCCCATCGCGTTTCTCGGATCCGGATACACTCAAGAAATTGGGTATCTACGACGAGGTAAAGGAGATTCTGCGCAACATGAGGCTAGAATGGGTCTTAGGGATGAAGAACATCGCTTACAAGGAGGAAACGTGTCAGTTTCTAGCCACCCTTCAGATCCAATACACCGATATCGGGATCGCAGTCACCTACGCGGGAAACAACGGGCATACCTATGGGGGACCGTTTGAAGTCTGGGCAAGGATCCTCAGAATTCCAGGAGATGGTCAAGCCGAGCTCAGCAACGAACCGGGAGAGAGCGCGCAGCTTTGGAACTTCATCGCTAACAGGGTCTACCAACCCGGGAGATCGAAGAGCGCGATGATTCGCCACCCGGCGATAAGATACGTGCAGAAACTGCTTTCGCACGTGTTCTTCCCTAGACGCGAAGCGGGGTCGGTGAATAACAACGAGATTATGTATCTGCAGCAGGGCCTCGCACCGATAATTCTACGATCACGCCGCGATCCTACCTTGTTCCCCACGACGGAGGAATACTACCCGAGCGTTCTAAGGCTATTCCTCAACGGCCTAATGGACTTAAAGCGTTGGGCTTGGACGCGCACCGACGCCACGCCAAAGCTGAGCATAGGCGGATGGATTACACCCTTTCTAACCTGCTGGCGCATACCCTAATTGGGTAAGGAGGAGCATCCAACCTTCATGGACATGCCTTATTTGGCTAAGCAGCTGATCATCGTCGGGGAATGCGAGGGTAAGTACAGGTACTCGTTCAAGAAAAATGACGTCCAACGCATCGTCCTTCTGGCTAACCAAGCAGCGACGAGCTTCAGTGGCAACGACGCGATACAGTTCGACCTTGGTTGGCACCACTTCCACGACGTCACTGCCGCCCCGTTGTCCTCAGTCCGTGCCCCGAGGAGAGTCCAGAGACCAGCTGGACCGAGTAGGTACGAGTTCAGCTCCACGGCGATGCCCGCCTACGGTCCCGAGCGATACTATCCAGCCCCCTCCTCCGCGCCTAGGCAGCCCGGTCCACTGTAGGACATGTACTTGGACATGCGGAGGATGACCCGCTGGAACCTCTTCCAAGATCGCACCATCAGGAAGTTGGTGCGCGAGGTCAAGTCTTTAAAGAAGACCAACAAGAGAGGGTTGTCTTGCGCGAGCTGCAGCTCGAACCAAGAAACGCAACTGGTGGTGCGAGATCCGCAGGTAGACGCACCCAGCCGAGCCGAGCCGACTAGGAGACCACGCCGCATACTCAGTCGCCCACCGGTGGTCCTCTCGGACAACGAATCACCCACCTTCTCCTCCGATGGAGAAGACCCCGACCCGGAAAGCTACTACTATTGAGGTAACCCTCCACCCTTGTACATATGCATTTTCGTATTTCTTTGCATCTAGTTTTTAGCTTATCTTGCATTTAGGATCCTCCTTCGACACTTGTTTCACACGGAGACCGTGTGAATTAAGTTTGGGGGAGTAGGCACAATATCATTACGCATTTTAGCTTCATTTAGCATCCACATATAAAAAAAAACACAAAAATATGCATTTAGGATTAGTTCATTGCATTTAGGTCATATGCATAGGGGATCTATGATGATATCAACCTTGTAAAGCGACGCACTTAGTGTTTTGAACAATATCTTAGGTGTAGTACCTTCCGTAAACGAATTAGAACTCGCTGAAAATCTTGAAACCGCAACCCTAGACATTGATGTTTAAAAACCCAATTGTGTGGTTATGAAGCTTGGTAGTTCTAAGTCACCTTCGAAAAATTATCTGAACTTAAATTTGACTTTTAATTAGCATGATTGATAGTTTTCAAGAGAATTTCTATGGCTTTGTGATTTCTACGGATTGCGGCTTCTTAAACCGAAACACTTTAAGCGCAATCCGGTCATTCTCATTTTAAGGATGATTCCCCTCTCACCCCCTAAACCTTAACCCAAACACTTGTGAGAATTCTTTTCATTTAGTGATTGTTTGGTTTCGCAAAAACTTGAAAGTATAGGGAGCGACAAGAAAGAACATCCATTGGGCTAGTTTTTTTTAGACTAGTGATTTAGAAAGGGATAATGGTTTGGTGAGACACGTCTTTGAGTTTTGAAAAATAAGAAAATAAACACGAGTAATTGTAAAACACCTAGGGGGTAAAAGAATGGCTAAGTAAACAAAAAAAAACAAAAAAAAACTTAGCCAAAATAAAATCCCCTAAGGTAGTTAAAAAAAGAAAAGAAACTCGACGTTTAAGTGTTTAATTCTTTAAAAGAAAGACGATTGGTTAGTGGATAGTTTTGAGTAGGAATGGATGTCCTGACTTGTATGCATCAGTTACTTCTTGTTTTTCCTGGTTTTGCTTAACCCTTTTACTCCCCGAGAGAAACCGAATTACAACCGACCACATGCCGGAGTGTTAACCCCCTCGTTTGATTCGAAATCCCGTTCTTACCTAGACAAATAGAAAAACTCTTGGAAATTTTTAATCATGTTTCATGCTTGATTGTGTTTAATTGAATGTGAAAGGTGCTTAGACTAGACAAGTGGATCACATACTTTTGGTAATAATAGCGGATTTGGACGGAGTTAAGGTAGATAGAAATAAGTAGAACTAGTTCGGTTGCGAGAGGGTACTATGTTTAGGATACTTGTTCATTATACTTCCGCGTTGCTTTAGGTTCTGAGGTCCCCGCCTCTGCACTTTCTCGAATTTTGATGCAAATTCTCTTACTTGAGGACAAGCAAAGGATAAGTTTGGGGAAGTTGATAATTTGCATATCTTACATATTTCACCTTAGTTTATGCATTAGAATTACCTCATTTAGGTTGCATTTAGTATCATATAGGTTGCATTTTGGATCGTTTCATGTATTTCAGGTTTCAGAGCGTTAAAACGACAAAAGACGAAGAATTCAAGCAAAAAAGAAGTGGAAACAGTTGCATCGGCCTGTTGTATCGGTTTGCTATGACCGATATAGAAGAATTTCTTTTGCCGAGAGTTGTATCGACCTTGTCGTATCGGTCACACCTGGTCGATACAAGCTAAGGAGAACCTGAAGACATCGTATCGACATGTTGTACCGGTTTGGAGTGGCCGGTACAGAGGAAAAGAGGAAGAAGCATTTATACCGACATGTTGTATCGGATTAGCCTGGCCAATACGAAGGAAACGAAGCCGAAGCAAGGCTATCGACCAACACGTATCGACCAGCCTGTACCGGTTTCACTTGGCCGGTACAGGCTGCGAAAATAAATAGAAAATCAGTTTTATTGTTGTAAAAAGGAAAATCTATTCCTAAACCAAATTGGTTTTCCTTTGGTTTAATAATATATTAGGGTTTTCTTATGTTTTGACATGACTATCTTTGGTTTTTGTGTTTCATCATCATTTGTTTTTTGGTTGCTTTGACATTGGAGATTCTTGGTAATTGCTTCTTGGTCACCTTTGTAATCTTCATCATCATCAATAAGATTTTCTTGAACCCTTATTCTCTTGTTTTTGTTTATGCTTATGTCTTCTTTGAATCTAATTGCTTTGAATTTCAATATGCTTAGTGAGTAGTTCCAAATAGACAATTGAGTTAGGGTAAAAAGGAGTTGATTGAATTTAGGATAGATGATTGTCTAAAACTTAATTGATTATAAAACTTTTGTGTTTGGTAACAAACTTAAAGCCTTAATCGAGTTGGCCATTCGATTATTGAACCTAGGAAACTTTATGAATCGAGAGATTATAAAGGTTCCTGAACAATTACCTTAGAACTAAGCCTAGCTTAACCGAGAGATCTGTGTTAATAAGCTTAGTGGTTAAAATTGATTTGCTCTTAAACTTTCTCGACGATTAAACTATCCAAGATATTGTTTCAGTTTAATTGTTGAGAAAAGGATCATTGCCACGAGAGTGGATTGATCTAAAATCGTTTTCAAAAGACAATTTGAAATCCGAAAGTTTAATCACCCTTCAAAACGCCTTAACCTGATTGTTTAGCTTTTAATTCATCTTTTAAAACTCTTAATTCACGCTTTCGTTTTGTTTAATTTTCGGTTACAAAATCACTCAACAAACAACCTTTTTGATCACACTTAAAATGAGTTCGTTTCGCATAAATTCAAGTATATTGTTTGCTCCTGATTTGGTTTGACATCTTAAGTACTACATTAAGATATTAGATTTAACGGGGTAAAATCTCGTTTATCAGTCTATGGTCGAGGTTTCAAGATTTTCAGCGAGTTCTAATTCGTTTGAGGAAGACACTACACCTAAGATATCGTTCAAAACACTAGACGCGTCGCTTTACAAGGCTAAAATCTTCATAGATCCCCTATCTGTATGACCTAAATGCGATGAACTAATCAAAATGCAATGAACTAATCCTAAATGCATTTTTGTGTTTTTTTTTGAGTTTTTTGATTTTTTGGTTTTTTCTATTCTTCTAATTTTTTGTGTTTTTTTGTTTTTTTATGCAAAACTTATATGAAACATGACTACTCCCCCAAACTTAAATCACACGGTCTCCGTGTGGATCGAGTATTGGAGAAGGGTCCTAAATACAAAATAAACTAAGAAACTAGATGCAAAAATATGTGACAAATGCTTATGTACAAGGATAGAGGGGTTACCTCAATAGTAGTGGCTTTCTGGGTCAGGGTCCTCTCCGTCGGAGGAGAACGTGGGTGACTCGTTGTCGGAGAGGACTACTGGTGGACGACGGATGCTACGTTGTGGTCTCCTTACTGGCTCGGCGCGACTCGGGGTATTTTCTTGCGGATTTGGCACTACCAATTGCATGCTCTGGTTCGAGCTGCAGCTCGCGCAAGACAATCCCCTCTTGATAGTCTTCTACAAAGACTTCACCTCGCGCACTAGCTTCCTGATTGTGCGGTCTTGGAACAGATTCCAACGACTCATCCTCTGCATGTCCATGTACATGTCTTGGAGTGGACCAGGCTGCCTAGGCGCGGAGGACGGACCTGGGTAGTAGCGCTCAGGGTCGTAGGTAGGCATTGGCGTGTAGTCGTACTCGTGCATCCTCGGTCCAGCGGGTCTCGTAACCCTTCTTGGCCCACGAACAGATGTTAATGGCGTCGAAGTCACATCGTGAAAATGGCGCCAATCTAGGTCGAAGTGTATCGCGTCGTTGTCGTTGAAACTCGTGCACTCTTGGTTAGGCAGAAGAACAATGCGTTGGACATCATTCTTCTTGAATGAGTATCCGTACTTATCTCCACATTCCCCCAACGATGATCAACTGCTTAGCCAAGTAAGGCATGTCCATGAAAGTCGGGTACTCTTCCTTACCTAATAAGGGTATGCGCATGCGGTTTAGGAGAGGAGTAATCCATCCTCCTATGCTCAGTTTCGGCGTTGCATTCGTGCGCGTCCAAGCCCAATGCTTTAAATCCAACAAACACTTGAGGAAGAGTCTTAGGACGCTCGGGTAGCGTTCCTCCGTCGTGGGGAATAGGCTAGGGTTGCGTCGTGATTGTCAGAGTATCGGGGCGAGTCCTTGATGCAAGTAGACCATCTCGTTGTTGTTCACCGACCCCGTTTCGCGTCTAGGAAAGAACGCGTGTGACAAGAGTTTTTGGACGTACCTAATCGTCGGGTGACGAATCAGCGCGCTCTTTGATCTTCCGGGTTGGTAGACTCCGTTAGCGATGAAGTTCCAAAGCTGGACACTCTCACCCGGTTCGTTGATAAGCTTGGGCTGTCCATCCGCTGGGAACCCGAAAATCGCTGCCAAAACGTCGAGACCCGCAATGTACGAAACCCTTACTCCTTGCGATCCTTGTTCATTAAATAAAACCTCGAGGGTGGCCAAGAACTGACATGTTTCCTCTTTGTAGGCGTTGTACTTCATCCTAAGAACGCCATCAAGCCTCATGTGGCGTAAAATTTCCCTAACCTCGTCATCAATCCCCAATTTCTTAAGGGTTTCGGGATCCGGGAAGCGAGACGGAACGAAAGATATCTCCATGAGCGCATCGTACAACTCCCGGGACGATGGTTGTTTCTTCGGGTCACGCACGAGAGGAGTCTCGCTTTTCCTCGGTGGGAATGTGAAACCGCGCGGTGCTTCCTCTTCCTCGTGCTCGGACTCGAGCACATATTCGTGCTCTTCCTCTTCCACGACTGCGGGTTCAACACATCTCCACCTCCTCGCATTGCTCTTTCGCGACTCGATCCATCGCGGTTCTTCTCTTGGAACCTCATCGGTGGGTTCTCTTATCACAACTGAACCCGATCGTGTCCTTCTTCCTGTTGGTTCATCACCGGTCACCTTTCCTTTCCCCTTGTCCGCTTTTGATGCTTTCTTTGGACCCATTGTGACATTGTGTAGAATTGGGTGATTCCTGAGAAGACTCAGATTGAATGATTGGTTGATATGACCTGAAAGAAAAGGAGTAGACAAAGAGAATGAGCCAAGAATCAGGGGATTTCGTTAAGAAACGAAGGAGAAATCAAGGTTTTAAAAATCGGTATCTATGGAGAAAGAGAAGGGAGGCCGATATCGATGAGGAAAAATTAAATAAAACCTTATTTTTTTCTTTTATAATCAACCGATATGCGAAAATTAAGAAACAAATTCGAGTGTATCGGTTACCTGACCGATACAGACAAGTCGGTATGACACAATACCGATTTCTCTGTATCGGTGTGTTGACATTTTTTGGGTTTTTCCTCCTTGTATCGGTCTGCTGAGACCGATACAACATGTCGATATGTATCGGCTTTCCTCGTTGTCCTTGTATCGGTCCCATCAAACCGATATAACATCCCAGTACGACTCTCAGCAGGCTCGTTACTCGTGTACCGGTCCCAGCAGACCGGTACAACATCCCGATATGGCTCCCTGTTGGACTCGTTGGCTTTGTATCGGTCCCAGCAGACCGATACAGTCAGGTCGATATTAAGGCACCAGTCCACTTTGTTATCGTATCGGTCCCAGCACACTGATACATCATCCCGATACGGACCACAGCAGGTTCATTGCTCGTGTACTAGTTCCAGCAAACCGGTACAACAGGTCGGTATAGACCTTCTGTTGTGATTTTCTTCACATACCGATCACAGCAAGCCGATATGACTGACCGGTATGGATCCCCTGGCTGTTTTCCTCGATTATTTCGGACCTTAAAGCATTAACTCAACAACAAATAAAATAATTAGAACTAAATGATATGAAGTGCTAAATTAAAAATAAAACTTACATACAGAGATAGACATGGGACTTCCTCCCAAGTGAGCTTGTTTATAGTCACCTAGCTTGACTTTACCCGCTGTTTAAGCGGCGTTGGGATCCAAAAGATACAATGAGTCTCCTCCGGTGACAACTTCGTTTGCAAAATACGGCTTGAGTCTTTGACCGTTCACTACAAACTCCCCTCTGTGCTTGTCCCAAAGAACCACAACTCCGAGTGGTCTTACTTCCTTGATCTTAAAAGGGCCGGACCAATGGGACTTAAGCTTTCTCGGGAATATTTTCAGTCTCGAGTTGAATAGCAACAACAAATCGTTCACCTTGAACTCCTTCTTGATGATCTTCTTGTCGTGGAAGGCTTTGGTTCGTTCCTTATAGATCTTTGAACTCTCATAGGCCTGTTGGCGTATTTCGTCCAATTCCTTGAGTTTAAACTCTCTTTTCTCCTTCACGGTTTTAAGATCGAAGTTGAGAAGCTTGATTGTCCAGCTTGCCTAGTACTCGATTTCTACCGGTAGGTGACACGCTTTCCCGTACAGCAGGTTGAAAGGCGTTGTCCCCAATGTTGTTTGAAATGCTGTTCTATACGCCCATAGAGCATAATCGAGTTTGACGGACCAATCTTTCCGTGTTACACCAACCGTCTTCTCGAGAATAGCTATGATTTTTCTGTTTGACACCTCTACTTGGCCATTGGTTTGGGGATGATAAGGCGTTGCAACCTTGTGTTAACACCGTGTTTTTTGAGAAGCCTCTCGAAGACCTTGTTGATGAAGTGGGATCCCCCGTCACTAATCACAACTCTAGGAACTCTGAACCGAGGAAAGATGATCGTCTTGAAAAGACTAACAACAGCTTTTGAGTCACTCGTTGTGCACGCTACAGCTTCCACCAACTTAGAGACATAATCAACGACCACGAGGATGTACTTCTTGCCGTATGAGGATGGGAAAGGGCCCATGAAGTCTATACCCCACACGTCGAAGATCTCAACTTCCATGATCGGGTTTTGTGGCATCTCGTTCCACTTGCTTATGTTCCCTTTTCTTTGACAAGGGTCACGGCGTTGAACGAACTCTAGAGCATCCCTAAACATGGTAGGCCATCAAAATCCAGCTTGTAATACCTTGGATACTGTCTTGAAACTCACGAAGTGTCCTCCGTAAGCTGAACCGTGGCAATGCATAAGTATGCCGTTTATCTCTTCATCCGCTACACATCTTCTGTATAACCAATCTTTGCTCAAGGTGTAGAGATAAGGTTCGTCCCAATAGAACCGTTTCAAGTCGTGGAAGAACTTCTTATTTTATAACCCTCCACATGGTGTGGTTCTTCTCCCGTGACCAAGTAGTTCACAATGTCCGCGTACCAAGGTTCTTTCTCGATAGCAAAGAGCTCCTCGATCTCGTGCTCTTGCTCTTCCCAAGATTTCTGTATCATAATCGTCATTAGTTTCTCCTCGGGGAACGAATCATCGATGGGGAGTAGATCGTCTACGCGCAGTCGTGACAAGTGATCCGCGACTCCATTCTTGATGCCTTTCTTGTCCTTGATCTCCAAATAAAACTCTTGGGGTAACAAAATCCACCGTAACAATCGAGGTTTCGCATCCTTCTTCACTAGCAACGGTCTCAACGATGCGTGATCGGTGTAGACTATCACCTTTGAACCAACCAAGTACGATTTAAACTTCTCAAAGGCGAACACAATGGCCAGAAGTTCTTTTTCTGTGGTGGCGTACTTGACTTGAGCTTCGTCCATCATCTTACTAGCGTAGTAAATAAAGTGGAGCTTCTTTTCTTTCCTTTGGCCCAACACCGCGCCAACGACATAGTCACTAGCTACGCACATGATCTCAAAAGGAAGATCCCAGTCCGGTGGCTGCACTATAGGAGCACTTATCAACTCTTGCTTGATCTTGTGGAAGGCTTGGAGACACTCTTCATCGAACAGAAAATCGATGTCTTTGCATAGCAATCTCATGAGCGATTTAGCTTTCTATGAGAAGTCCTTGATGAACCTCCTATAGAAACCCGCGTGACCGAGAAAACTTATGATGCTCTTTACCGAATTTGGAGCTCCAAGGTTGGCCATCACGTCGATCTTTGCTCTATCAACCTCAATACCCTTCTACGAAATCCGATGACCCAAAACAATATTGTCTCTAACCATGAAGTTAACCATGAAGTGACACTTCTCCCAGTTCAGAACCAAATGGCATTCATCGCACCTTCTAAGTACCCTGCAAAGATTAGACAAACACGAGGCAAACGAAGAACAAAACACAGAAAAATCATCCATAAACACCTCAACAATATTTTCAATTAAATCAGAAAATATGGACATCATGCATCGTTGGAATGTCGCGGGTGCATTACACAACTCAAAAGGCATTCTATGATAAGAAAATGTACCATAGGGGCATGTAAAGGTTGTTTTATCTTGGTCTTGGGGTGGATGGGTATTTGGAAGAATCCGGAATACCCATCGAGGAAACAATAATATGGATTGTTTGCTAATCGTTCAAGCATTTGGTCAATGAAGGATAAAGAGAAGTGGTCTTTTCGAGTCGCAGCGTTTAACTTTCGGTAATCGATGCACACTATATGACCCGTGATTGTTCTTGTTGGAATTAATTCGTTTTTGTCGTTTTTAACCACGATAATTCCACCCTTTTTCGGCACTACATGAACGGGAGAGATCCAATTGCTATCGAATATAAGAAAGATGATTCCCGCATCCAATAGCTTGATTATCTCTTTCTTAACCACTTCTTTCAAGTTAGGGTTCAGCCTACATTGGTGTTCTGTTGAGGACATAGATTCGTTCTCTAGATGTATACGATGCATATACAATGAAGGTGATATCCCTTTGATATCATCTAGAGAATAACCTATGGCATTCCTAAATTTTTTAAGCTCATGAGTTAAGGGTTTAACTTCTTCGTCGCAAAGCGAAGCGTTGATAATTATCAGATAGGTGGAGTTAGGCCCCAAGAAAACGTACCTTAGCCCATTAGGAAGAGGTTTTAGTTCTACCTTTGGCGCTTTGAGTTCGCTCCAGTCGTCATCGTCGTCGCTAGACTTACCATTGCTAGCGTTTCTCTCCGTCATTATCACCTTTGCGTCCCATAGAACTACCTCGGGTAGGTCAAGAAAGTCGGCCTCCGTATCAATAGGGTGGGAGTCGATTCTCTTCTGCATTGCCATCACGTCGTCTCTTGCAGTTCTGCCTCCGTCTTCTCAGGTAGTCATGGCAAGTTGGAGCTCATCTTCCGCGGCTAACTCCTCCAAGAACTCGTCGGCGAGTTCATCCATCAAGTCGATGTAAAAGATCTGCCCATCGATGGTCGGCTTCTTGATTGTGTCATTGATGTCGTACCTTTGGACTAGGTCCTCTCCAAGATGCAGGTCGATTTTACCTTTCTTTACATCGATGATGGCTCCGGCAGTGGCTAAGAATGGTCTACCTAGGATAAGTGGATCCTTAGGTTCTTCATCCATTACCAAGACAATGAAGTCTGTAGGAATGAACGCGTTTCCTAGCTTGACCGGGATATCCTTTAGCACTCCTGCGGGTATCCTTACTGACCTATCGGCAAGCACTAGGGAGATTCTAGTTGGCTTGAAGGACGAGAATCCAAGTCTCTAGGCAATAGACAATGGCATTAGACTACCGCTAGCTCCCAAATCACACAAGCACCCTTCGAAAACCAAAGGACCGATGGCACATGGTATTGTAAAGTTTCTCGGATCAGTTTACTTCTTAGGACAGTTTCTTTGGATGATTGCGCTGCACTCGTGCGAAAGAACTACCATATCGTCGAAGTCCTGAAACTTGTTCTCGATTGCATCTTTTAGGAACTTGCTATAGTGAGGGAAAAGTTTGAACGCGTCGATGAGAGGCATAGCAATTTGAACTTCCTTCATTTTCTTTTCGAACTGCGCTTTGTACTTCTCTAAAAGTTGCTTCTTAGATCGACCCGAAAAAGGAAGCTTAGGCACGTAGGGAGACGTCACGTAGGCTAGTTTCCTCGTTTTCTCGGATTTCTCCTCTGTATCGGCCATGTGTTTGGCCGATATGGGTGGTCGGTATCGGCCACCTGTGGTTGGTACACCTGGTCGGTACGAAGTCTCTGTTTCTTTCTCATCACCGATTTTTCTCTTTGCCTCAATGTCGGTGTTTTCGTCGTCAAGAACCGTGTATTCTGTCTCTGTCGGGTGTTCCACCTCCCCGTCCTGATTTGCATTGTCCCCGATGCGCTCCCCAGAAGGTAGTTGTCGACCACTACGGAGATGTAGAGCATTTACATACTCTTTCGGATTAGCCTTTGGTTTCCCTGGAAGTTGACCTATTGGTCGCTTGGAGGAGGAAGTGATCTGACCCACTTGGTTTTCTAGAGCTTTGAAGTGCGACTGATTCAAACTTGGCGTTGAGATCATTGTAGGAGTTGTCTACTTTAGCATGAATCTCCTTCTTAAAAGTGTTGAACTCCATGATACTCAGGTTCTGACCATCTAGTAAATGTTTCAAGAGTTGAGTTGTTTGATCACCTTGGGGAGCTGGTGATGAAACTACTCCTTGAGCAGCGAAAGGATTGTTGTAACCCAGAGGTCGATTAGGTGGTGGTCTCGGTGCATATCCTCCTTGGTTGTATTGAGGTTTACCTTGGTAAACTCCTTGTTGTGCTTGAGGATAGACCTTATCCTGAGGGTTAGCTACGTTGTTGTTGCGGTAAGAGAGGTTTGGGTGTTGAGAATAGTTGTTGAAACGTCAACCGTTCTGATTTCCCATGTAGTTTATCTCCTCCCGATTTCCTTCGATTGGGGGCAATTGTTCCTCTCCATTTCCTATGAAGTTAATCCCCACTTGTTGAGACATGAGCAGCTTATCAAGCTTCTCACACCGCTTTTATCTCTTTCTTGAATTGCTCATCATTCCCAGAGCTGCGGATTGTGCGATCATATTCTTCGTCGTAGTTGCTATCACTTAGAGCATAGTTCTCCACCAAAAGCTGCCCATCCGCTTCTGTCTTCCCAAGGAAATTTCCTTGGCTAGATGAATCTAGAAGCATTCTAAACTTTGGCTTGAGACCTCGGTAGAACGTGCTAAGCAAGCCTTCTCCCGAGAACCCGTGGTGTGGACATCTCACCGTGTATCCCTTGAATCTTTCCCAAGCTTCGCTGAACGTTTCTTAGTCTTTTTGTGCGAAAGCTGAGATTTCATTCCTGAGCTTTGATGTCCTAACCACAGAGAAGAACTTTGTTAGGAAAGCCTTCTTGCAAGCGTCCCAAGTCTGGATGGAATCTTTGACAAGGTTCTTTTGCCATTGTTGTGCTTTGTCCCCTAGTGAGAAAGGGAACAATCACAGCTTGAACATGTCCTCATTGACACCATTGATCTTCACCGTGTCGCATAACATATCAAATTGATGAAGATGGTCAATCGCATCCTCACTAGGCAAGCCATAGAACTTGTTGCTTGACACCATGTTGATGAGACTGGACTTGATCTCGAAGTTGTTGTTGTCGATGGCTGGTGGCGTGATACCACTACGGTTGGTGACTTTAGAAGGCATATTGTCGGTTCCAATCGTGTGTGTGACGTTGGTTGCGTTGGTTGCATCACCCATCTCTGAATATGAATCTGATGTTTCTGATGAAGATGAGTCGGAGTGCTTGTCGGATCTTCTTTCTCTTGAGATAGCTCTTTCGTGTGCTTTGATGTCTGCGAAGAAAAGCAAGTTATCACTTTGTCGGTGACTTCTTCTTTGCATACACCTGAGAAAACGAAAAACCACACAAGAAAAGAACATATTAGTAACAAGAACCGAAACTTAATCCCAAGTAATTTCAAAATTCTAATAATTGTTCGAATTCCTGAATCGGCAACGGCGCCAACTTGATAAACAAGATTCTACCCTCGTTCTTTCGAATGTATTAATGTAGTAATTAAGATGTCAATCCGAATCAAGAGCAAACAATATATTAAAATTTATAAGAAACTAACTCAGTTTAAGCGTAATCAGAGGGTTGTTTGTTGAATGTTTTGAAACCGTGTAATGAACAAACAAAAACGTAAATTAAGAGTTTTAAAGGTTTTAATAAAAAAGCTAAACAATCAGATTAAGGTACTTCAAGGGGTGATTAAACTTTCAGATTTTAAATTGTCTTTTTACAAAGGTAACTTCAAGGTTTTGAAAACAATTTTAGATCAATTCACTCTCATGGCAATAATCCTTTTCGTAATAATTAAACTAAAACAATGTCTTGGATAGTTTAATTATCAAGAAACTTTAAGTTTAATTCAATTTTAACCACTAAGCTTATTAACACAGAACTCTCAGTTAAGCTAGGCTTAGTTCTAAGGTAATTGGTCAGGAACCTTTATAATCTCTCGATTCATAAAGTTTCCTAAGTTCAGTAATCGAATGGCCAACTCGATTAAGGCTTTAAACTTGTTACCAGAGACGAAAGTTTTTAAGATCAGTTAAGTTCTAGACAATTACAATCCTAAATTCAATCAACCCTTTTTCCCTAACCCCATTGTCTATTTAGATCTACTCACTAAACATGCTGAAAATTAAAGCAATTGATATTAAAGAAAGCATAAACATAAACAAATCAAAGAGGTAAAGGTTTTAGAAAAACTCTTATTAATGATGATTACAAAGGTCTCTCAAAAGCAAAAGCACCAAGAACTTTTTCTCCAATGTCAAGAAGAAAAACCCAAAGCGTACAAAGCAAAAACAAAAACTAAGATAAAAGAATAATATAATTAAAAACCCTAATATAGTCTTAAAACATACACCAAAAGAAAACCAATTGGTTTATGAAATCTTTCCCTTTTTTAACTTAAAAACAGATTTCCTTTTTTAATTTTCGCAGCTGTACTGGTCGATACGCGCTTGTCGGTATAAGTCATTCTGCTTCTTTCCTTCTGTATCGGACATGTCAAGCCGATACAACAAGTCGATATTGATCTTCAGGTTCCATATCCCGTGTATCGGCCACTTTCGACCGATATAACAAGTCGGTACAAGTCTCTGGCAAAAGATTCTTCTGTATCGGCTACAACAAACCGCTACAACAAGCCGGTACAGCTGTTTTGCCTCTTTTAGGTTCGAATTCTTCGTTTTTGTCGCTTTAACGCTCTGAAACCTGAAATACATGTAACAAATCCAAATGCAACCTAAATGACACTAAATGCAACCTAAATGAGTTAATTCTAATGCATAAAACAAAGTAAAACATGTAAAATAAGCAAGATATCAATGGCTATAATAGAAATAGATGGTTATAATTTTGCTATAGATGACAACGTTATTCTAAAAGTCGGCTATGGTGATTTAGGATAGATCCATATTTTTACATTATAAGTGTTTATTCCTCATAACAATATAATTGTCTACTATTAAAAATAACCTTCTACTTTCGCCCAGGGTTTAAGTATGTGTGTTCTGGTTTATGTGTAGGAATTAGCGTTTAGAAGTTTATGTTCTAGGGTTTAGAAGGTTTTATTAACTAGTACGAAGAATAGTAGTACATTAAACATAATATATAAGTTTAGATGAGATATGAACAAATATATATATAAATAGAAATAGGTGGCTATAATTTTGCAATAGATGACAAAATTATTATAATAGGCGTCTATGCGTCTATGGTTACTTAGGATAGAAGCATATTTTTACATTATAATTGCTCATAACAATGGTCTAATATTAACAATAACCTTACCACCAATACTTGTATTTTCAATAGAATATAGACGTATAAGCTTTAATCCAAAACATTAAATTTACATTTGCAAAATTAAACTACGAACCTAATAATATATGGCTATTAGAATAATTAGATGGCTACTTTTATCCTCGACCAATGTTGCATAATTTAAAATATTGAACATCTATCGATTCGTGAATGATGGATTCGTGAATGTAAAGATTTTGTGAGGTATATCTATGTTTCGTACCGACTGAGACCGTAAATATGAAAAGGGAATGGTAACAGATGTGTTAGTTAAAATATTATGTATTTTCCAATATAAACAATAGATAATTATATTATTTTGACATGTATCACACTTGAGTATAATAGGGTGTAGGCGTTTATGATGTATCACATCACATGTCCTATCAATATTATATAATTGGCGGAGAGAGAGATTGGGGGTAAAAATGGAGTAAACAAAATATATATTTCCAGTCCTACCTAATTTCCTCTCCACTTTATATTATTCAGCAAATTTGTCCTATAATTTTATATCTTTCGGAATTTTAAACTATTATCGTTATCAATTTACAATTTTTTACTACGAATTATGATAAAACCAAAAATATTGTAAATATTGTTTAAATAAAAGTATTTCAAAACATATTTTAATATTTTTATTAAAGTGAAGTTGTTTTTTAAGTTTTATTTTATTGTTAATAACATATTACATGTGATTTTGATCTTAAACATATTTTCATTCTTTATAATTTAATAATTTTATTCATTTTTTATTTTTAATATTGGTATTTAAAATTAAAATTTCATTGAAACATAGTTGAAGAAAGTATTATATATAAAACAAATGTTATTTTTTTGTTTTTAATATTGATGTTAATATGCAATGTAATCCCATTGCTATGTTGATATATATATTTTGAATAATCAATATGTTGGGAAATATATTAAGAATACTATTATTTTTCATTAATGTAACATTTGAATTCATTCAAAATATCAAAGGTTATTTATTCATTATGTGTTATAGTTTTTGAAGTTATTTCTGCCCGCGTCATGGCGCGGTCAAACCACCTAATATATAATATATCAAAAGTGATTTAATTGATGGAATGATCGGATCCGTCCCGTTCCGTCCCGATCCCGTTCCCAAATTCCCGTCCCATATAGGACGAATGTCCCGTTATGGGACAAAAGTTTAATTCCCAATTGGGACCGGGACGGGACGGGACGGGAACGGGAATACCCGAAGTCCCGAAGTAAATTTTAATGATGTGATGTGATATATATATATATATATATATATATATATATATATATTGTTTCATTTTTCTATGTATACACAAGTTATAAATAAAGTATAAACACATCTAATTTACTTATCTATTTAATCTAATATTTAAGATTTAAGTTATATTATTGGTTTAGATTTTATGAACTTTGATTACTAATTAAGTGTGACCAAATATATTTTTTATATCATTGATACAAAAATTATCATCTTATAAGAATTGTGATATAAATTATTTTAACATGATAATTGATAAGTAATCACGATTGTAAATTTTTAACAAATGAATTATGAATGTCTAGATATTTGGGAATTCCCGATCCGTTCCCGTTCCGTCCCGTTCCATTCCCGTTCTGTCCCAAATATAAAATGGGACAAGAATGGGACAATTTTTTACGTTCCGAAATTCCCGTCCCATTCCCGGACCCGAAAAATCTCGTCCCGAATTCCCGTTTGCCCACCCCCTAGGCACAATATATAATATTATATATTGACATATTATATATTGTACCCATAATCCGATCATTCCGCCAATTATATTGTCCGAAAACTTAAACACAAAGTTGGCTTAAGCTACTTGTAAAAACGAGTTCCAATCATTTTTGTCGAGCAACCAAAAGGATTTGAGATCAAAGGAGCAGCTTGATATGGCATGAAACGGGAACCACGTGCCTGGTACAACAAAATAGATGTAGGAATCGGATAACCAGATCTAGAAATCGGTGACCAAAAACCTTATGAGAATTATGTAAAGGGTTACTATCACGGAGTCGAGTATGAAACTCTTTCCTTAATTATATAAATCGTCCGTAGTGAGACGGCTTATTGCGATTCTGAATCCCAGGATACAACCGTGGACGTCTTCGTTACTCTTCACCCGCTAACGAAGCCTGGCGAACCCTCTTGCAATGATACTCTTGAGACTCAAGAAAGGAAAGATTTGTTGGTGAGCGGTTTTGTTTTCTGTTGATGAAAACGTGAGAGAACAAATGATGAAGGAGACTCTGGTTTTATAGAACCGAAGAGACACGAGAGATAGATGTGAAAAACGCATCGGTTCGATTTCACACCGGTTCGTTATCGCACCGGTACGTTGTATCGCACTGGTTCGTTGGTTCGGTTTAATGGACTTAAATTGGTTTAATGGGCCTAATATTTAGGCTCATATTTAATATAAAGTTTGTCTAAAAAGGAACATATTAATGGCCCGCTGGGCCAAGAACCCAAGAACGCTGAGCCGAGCGAGCGAGCGAGCGCGTGTGGTGTTCCACCTCTCTATACCTTCTAACTTTTTGGAGACTTGGTAAGAGTAGGATGGTATTCCAAGTTTCCAATGTGAGACTTTTTAATTATGTTGACTTTCTACTTTGACCTCACATTTTTCATTCACTCTTACATTGATTTTGACATATAGATATTCCAAATTATAGTACACATTATAAGCTTTCTAATGGAATCATAATTCGGTAATTCCGGGCAATGGCCTTGCCTGAAAAGTCATCGGAAAACTGATGAAAATCACGTTATAAAATCTAAGTTCCCACAATCCCCCACATGAATAGAAATCCTAAACACATGATTGCTAAAGAGACTCGATTGAAAGTTCTGACTAGATTATCCTAGAAGCTAGACATATAGACTTTTCGAGAGTATAACTAAGAATCACTGTATCTGAGTTGGTAGCAATTTTCCAGCTTTGAACCACTCGTAGTTAATACAAGTCGGGTTTACTTGGCCAGGGAGTGAACATGATGTCTTGAACCCCCCGGATTTTGATGTAAACCTAGACAAAAAGTATAACACAATTTCATTTTCTCGCTGAACTAAGTTCTATATTGTGTTCATTTTGGCCTTGAACATACCTAGTATCATGAGTGACTTAGAGAATATATCCTTTCCTTCATTCTCCTAGAAACGGCCGCATTTCACACTCACTTAGGTGATATGCCATTCATTTTTGCAGAGATATTTCATAATACTCTTTAGAAGAAAGTAATGGAATCATTAAAAGCGTTAAGCTTAGCCCTTTAATGTATATCTCAACACTGTTTCATCATCTTAAGAACTAGATAGAGATTTTAATCTCACAGTGTTTGGGCAGATTTAGTTTGAAGTTGTTATCCCCTTGAACCTATTTCTTGGGATCTCCATTCATTTAGGTAGGATTACCATCAAACTTCATCTTTGTTCATAGGCTTTTAAACCCATTCCTTTTGATGATTTTTCAACTTGATCTCTTGTTAAACCTTTAGTGAACGAATCAGCTAGGTTATCAGCAGATTTTACATAATCTATTGTGAGTACTCCTGTAGAGATCAAGTTTCTAATGGACTTAGGTCGTCTTCGTATATGACGAGACTTTCCATTATACATTGTATTCAGTGCCCGAGAGATAGTCGATTGGCTATCACAGTGTACACGTAAGGCTGACACTGGTTTTTCCCACACGGGAACATCTTCCAAAAAATTATGAAGCCATTCTGCTTCTTGGGTAGCTTTATCAAGAGCTATAAACTATGATTCCATTGTCGAGTTTGCTATGACGGTTTGTTTGGAAGATTTCCAGGACACTGCGGCACCAGCTAGGGTAAAGACATATCCACTTGTCGACTTTGAGTTTTTGGAATCGGTTTTCCAGTTAGCATCGGTATATCCTTCTAAAACTCTTGGTTCTTTACCATAGTGCAATCCATAATATTTAGTATAACGTACGTAATTTAATACTCTAGTTATTGCGTTCCATTGTTTATATCATGGATTACTATTGTAGCGACTCAATACATTTACTGCGTGCGCTAGGTCGGGTCTTGTACAATTCGTTAAGTACATTAGACTACCGATTATTCATGCGTACTCCACTTGTTTAACTCCTTCTCACGAGTTTTTGGTCAGGTGAATATGAGTGTCGACTGGAGTTTTCGCATTTCCACTTGAATATTCTTTGAATTTATCAAGTATCTTTTGAGCATAATGTGATTGTGACAAGATGATTTGTTCGTCATGTTTGTGAATTTTAATTCCGAGAATGACATATGCCAAACCCATATCTTTCATGTCGAAATTTCGACTAAGTAGACTTTTGGTTTGTGTAATCATGTCTTTATTGCTACCAATAATGAGCATGTCATAAACATATAAACCCAATAAAAAGTTTCCGTCTAGAGTACTTTTGACGTATATACATTTGTCACATTCGTTTATGTTATAACCATTTAACATCATTAAATTATCAAATTTTTCATGCCATTGTTTTGGAGGTTGCTTTAGTCTATATAATGACTTGACAAGTTTACAAACTTTGTGTTCTTGTTCTGAAATGACAAAACCCTCAGGTTGTTTCATATAGATTTCTTCCTCTAAGTCTCCATTTAGAAAAACGGTTTTTACATTCATTTGATGTATTTCTAACCCTCTTAACGCGGCGATGCCTACCAAAATTATTATGGATGTTATCCGCGTTACTGGAGAGTAAGTGTCAAAGAAATCTAGACCTTCTCTTTGTCTGAAACCTTGTACTACAAGTCTAGCTTTGTATTTGTCTATAGTATCGTCGGTGCTCATTTTTCTTTTGAAAATCCATTTACAACCTAGTGCTTTAGACCCTTCTGGTAAATCGACTATTTCATATGTATTATTTTGCAAAATTGAGTCGATTTCACAGTTCAGTGCTTCCTTCCAATGAGGTGCGTCAGGTATAAACATAGCTGTCTCGTAAGTCCTTGGTTCGTCTTCAGCTAGAAAAGCCATTAAAAAATCACCACCAAAGGATTTTTCTTTACAAGCTCTTTTGCTTCGTCTAGGCTCATTTTCTTCTTCGTCAACATTCACTGGAGAAGTTCTGGAAGTGCTCGGCTCGTTTGAGGATTGTGCTTCTCTTTGATCGAAAGTTCTTTTAGGATGTTGTTTTTCCTTATAAGGAAAAATGTCTTCAAAGAAAAATGCATTATGGGATTCCATGAAGTCGTTTATGTTTGATTTATGTACAAGGAATCTATAAGCGCTTCTATTGTGTGCATAGCCAATGAAAATACAATCAAACAATTTTAGGTCCAATAGTGACCTTTTTCGGCGGTGGTACAACAACTTTTGCTAGGCACCCCCACACTTTGAGGTGTCTATACGATGGTACCATGTCCGTCCAAAGTTCATATGGCGTTGTGCCAGTTACCTTATTTGGTATTGTGTTGAGTATACTATTTGTAGTGAGCAGAGGTTCCCCCACATTGATTGGGCTAACCTTGATTCATGCAAAATTGCATTCATCATTTTCTTAAGAGTGTGGTTTTTGCGTTTCGCAATTCCATTGGATTCCGGGGAATAGGGAGCGATAGTTTGATGTATGATATCATGTTGTTTACAAAACTCATTAAAGGGTCCATCATATTCGCCTCCTCTATTACTTCGTATTACTTTAATAGTTTTATCAAGTTGTTTTTCAACTTCGAGCTTATACTCTTTGAACTTTGACAAAGCTTCGTCTTTACTATGTAGTAAGTAGACATAACAATATCTTGTGTGATCATCTATAAATGTCACAAAGTACTTTTTACCACCTCGAGTTTGTATGTATTTAAGATCGCACAAATTTGTATGTATTAAACTTATAGGTTCGGTTGTTCTTTGAACGGGTGGTGATGGAGTTTTTGTGAGTTTAGCTTGTACATAAAACTCACATTTTTCTTTACTTACTTTGCATTTGGCAATTAAGTTTAAATTTATTAACTTTTGCATGGATTTGTAATTAACATGTCCTAATCTTTCATGCCAAATATTAAAAGACTCAACCAAATAGGCAATCGACATTTTATTGATTGATGTGTTATCGATTACAACATTTGCGTTATTATCAGGAAGAAGGACTGTCATTACACATATTTTGACTAGTTCTTCTTTTACATACCCTTTTCCAGAATACACCCCATTTTTCTTAAAGACCAACTTGTCCGCTTCAAAGTTGATGCCAAATCCAGCTTTGCTCAACAAAGTTTCCGAAACCAAGTTCTTCCTCATGTCAGGCACGTGCTTGACAATGTTTAGCGTGAGTTCACGACCTAAAGTCAGCTTCAAGACCACTTTGCCGCTACCTTCAATCTTCGAGAAGGGTGTATTTCCCATGAAGAGATGCTCTTGACTTTTGCTCTTTTGATAAGTAGTAAACATCGTCTTATCCGAGCATATGTGTGTGGTTGCTCATGTGTCGTACCACCATTCCTTTTGGTTATCATCAACCATGTTAACCTCGGATAAAACGGCATACTTATCTTCTTGAGTAAGATAAGCTTGAGGCTTACTATTTTCTTTCTTAGGAGCGCTTCGACACACATCAGATTTGTGTCCCACTTTACCACACTTGTGGCATTTTCCTTTGAACCTCTTTTTCGGTCTTCCATGCTTCTTGAGACTTGTTGAAGAAGATGGTTTTGAGGAGGATTCTCTGAAGTCCTTTTCGTTCCTTTTCCGTTTTCCATTTTTGTTGACTTCAACAATGTTTACCGCGTTTTCTTCGGGAGAAGAGAAATTAGAATGATTATCGGCTTCGATCTTAATCCTTGTGATAAGATCGGAGAGCAACATTGGCTTCTTTTTATGTTTGAGATAAATTTTGTAAGTTGACCAACTCGGAGGGAGTTTCTCAATGAAGCAATTGACAGTGAAAATCTCATCTATCGTCATACCCTCTGCTGCAATCTCATGACATAAGAGACTCATAGCATCGACTTGTTCCATGATGGGTTTTGAATTCACCATTTTGAAGTCTAGAAACTTACCAACAACAAATTTTTGACAACCAACATCGTTAGATTTGTACTTCTTCTCTAAGGCTAACAAGAGTTCCTTAGATGTGCGGGCTTCCTGACTATACACTTTGTACAATGGATCAACGAGGCGCCCCAAGATCCAACCTCTCCATATGAAGTCATGATACTTCCAAGCATCCACAACAGGTACAATGTGAGCATCTCTGTTTCCAAAAGGAATGAGCGGTGGATCCTCCTTAAGAAACTTTTCATCGTTTATGTTGCTCATGTAGAATAGCATCTTGTTTTGCCAGGTCTTTGATTCGAATATTGCAATTTGGTTTCAATTTGGATCCGGGTATTTGTCCACGTCTCCAAAAATAAAAAATAACACTTTCCATAGTTTAAAATAATTCGAAAAATCAACTTACAAATTATATTAAAAATTTGCTACATGGATTATATACTACAAAAAGGGAGAATCACAAAATTACACAATTTGAATTACATTTCACAAAACTACACCATTTCAAAATTACTTCACAAAACTACACCTAAGTACTCAAAATTAAATCCAAATAAACCCTACCCACACAATTCAACCCCCTTAATACTATACCCTAAACACTAATTAGCGAACCCAAATGAAAAGATTTTAATTTTGGTAATTTTTAAAAGGGTAAATCAAGCTTTTAAAATTTTGAAAGGGTGTAAATTTGTGAAAATATTGAATTAGGTGTAGTTTTGTGAAGGGAGGATTGAAAGGGTGTAGTTTTGTGAATTTCTCTACAAAAAATTAGTATATACTCCCTCCGTTTTTAATATAGGATTTTTGTTGAAAATATTTCGTTTTAAAAAGATGGATTTTCTCACTTTTCTATATACAATTGTTAATGATAAATTATATAATTCAAAAAAATAACTAAACATTATTGGTTTAGAGTTGTTAGAAATTATTAATCACAAAAAATAATATATTTTAATATGTTTATTATATCTAAAAAACTAGAAAATCCTATAATAAAAACAGAGGAAGTAGTAAATAATTATTGGGTAATTCCGTTTGATTCCATAAAAAAAATTTCAATTCGAATTCCGTTACGGATTTTCGGTTGGTAATTTTTGTACCCGTTTAAGGCATTTATTTTTTGATGGTTTTTGATTTGGATATTTCGGTTTTGTCGGGTTTGATATTTCAAATCCGTGTTATTTGGATACGAAATGATCAAACTAGTCTTTTGTTTGTATATACAATAATAATATTTAAACTTATAAATATTTCTATTTATTCTATAAAAAAATATATCACAAATTCTAAATTAAATATATAGATATATAAAATCATTTGAAAAATATAGGCCCGTAGTGTACCACGGGTTAAATCCTAGTCAAATGTAAAAAATAAGTTAATATAAATATGAGAAAATTAAAATTTTAAAAGATGTATTTCAAAATAAAACCACAAACAAAAAAGAAAATATAATATGAAATTATTTATATTATTGAATATTTATCTTGCATAATACTATAACAATTTCAAAGTTATGATAAGATTATATATAATACAATTACTATTCTATATAAGTAAAAAAATACATAATATAATTGTAAGTTTAATGTTATCAAAATTTTAATTTTACAAAAATAGATAAATATTAAATTAGTTATATTATCTATACTATTAAAATAAAAACATTTTTAGAAAAAGGTAAAAAAATTGTATTTACAATACAATGCCACTATATATAACCTATGCTTCAATTTATTCTATGAGAATTTAAGGAAAAAAACAAAAAAGAGATGATAAAAAAGAGAAATGTGGGAACAACAATATATGTTAAATATCTTCCATAACTTTCAAATTTCAGTTATTTAAACATAGAATTCAGAAAAATATGGAAACAATATGGAAACAACAATCAATTTTAATTTCAGTTTAACAAAAACGGAAAAAAATATTTCTACACCAAATACGGAAATCATTATTTTGAAAATACTTCGAAAATAATAATTCAAAAATACCTAAGTTTCTACACCAAAATAAAAAAAAACAAGAATATACACCAAAACAGAAAAATAATATTTTTTAAAATATCTAAAAATCATAAGTTATATGTTTTTAAAGTATAAATAGCGAGATTAATGCGATTTACTAATTCTAAAATTTTGATATCCATAGATATATATATATATATATTTGTACTAAATAATTATATTTTATATATTTTTAAAAATATACCATATATAAAGATTACAACAAAGTAAACCACACGTACGTGCGGGTTCTTATCTAGTTCAATATTAATCCTAAAAATAAAACATTATGATAAGTTTAACATTATCGAAAATGATAATTTCAATTATAAAAGAAATAGAAAAAGTATATAATTACTGATATATATATATATATAAGTAATCGAGTTTCCTCACAAATTTCACAATAATAAAGTTGCAATTAATACTATGAAATCGTCAATCATAAGTTTTATATAAGATAAAAAAAGAGAAAAATAATTACCTCCATGGGACAACAATGAGTTTATTAAATTATCTAACACGACAAAAGATTTATAAGGTACATTCATGAATTCTTATGTTTAATATATATATATATATATATAATACAAAATATGTATTTATAATATATAAAACATTGTATATCATACATATGTAATTAGATTTAACAAAAACTAGATTCTTACATGCGCGTCCCGCAAGGGAATAATATTTACAAAAATTAATTTCATATAATTTGATATTATTTTTTATTGATGTATGTTGAATAATAAAATTTTTATCATATATTTATATATGTTCTAATATAAAAAAATTATTTTTTAATATATCATAAATTATGTATGATATATTTTGACCCGTTGCAAAATCAACATGAATTCTCACACAAAGGTATATAAAAGTATTAGTTATTTAGATTTTTAAATATTTTCGGATACTTTTGGTTTTTTATTTACATCATCGATTCGTATATTTTTTAAAAAATACTTTTAAATAATTAAAATTTTATGTAACTTAATTTATTTAAAAATAAGTAAATATTTGGGAGAATCACAAAACTACACCTTTTGAATTACATTTCACAAAACTACACCATTTCCAAAATACTTCACAAAACTACACCTAAACACTAACAATTAAATTCAAATAAACCATATTTACACAATCTTACCCCCTTAATACTATACCATGAACACTAATTATCGAACCCAAATGAAAATATTGAATTAGGTGTAGTTTTGTGAAGGGAGGGTTGAAAGGGTGTAGTTTTGTGAATTCCTCTAAATATTTGGGAGAATTACAAAACTACACCAATTGAATTACATTTCACAAAATTACACCTTTTCTAAATTACTTCACAAAACTACACCTAAAAACTCAAAATTAAATCTAAATAAACCCTACTCACACAATCATACCCCTTAATAATATACCCTAAACACTAATTAGCGAACCCAAATGAAAAGATTTTAATTTTAATAATTTTTAAAAGGGTAAATCAAGCTTTTAAAATTTTGAAAAGGTGTAAATATGTGAAAATATTGAATTAGGTGTAGTTTTGTGAAGGGAGGGTTGAAATTGTGTAGTTTTGTGAATTTCTCTAAATATTTTTAATATTGTATGATGTATTATCATAAAATAGAAATATTTATAATATTTTTTTTTCATTATGATACTTATTTATTTTATTTTCGTTTTTTATTTAAATCATATTAATTAGGAATAATTTTTTTTTAATCTTGTTTTTCTTTTAATCCTATCAAATAGGAATGTTTTTTTAATTTTTATTTAAAATTACTTTATATTAAAATATATACAATGACATTACATGTAATTAAAAGAAAATTTTAAGGTTGCTCAAAAATTGTCCTTCCCAAGTAATAGTATAGATATGGATAAATTTGACATTCATTGTGAAAGTAAACCAACTTTTAGACCCGTTATTCAACTTTTTTTTTAGAAAAAACATTTACAAAATATAAGTTTGAAAATAATTTTTAATATTATCTAGCAGCGAAATTGAAATAGAAGCAATTAACTACCTAGGCGGAAAAAAAAGAAATTGGAAAATAAATACCACGAGTGGGAAATAATAATATTTTCTATCAGGATCTTCTCGAAATAAATTTTATTAAAATCGAGATTCAGATTTATTCATCGTGATTTGGAAACAATATTTACTATCCATGATATATATCTAATTAATTACTCATAGTTATTCAGTTTTATGTAAAAACCAGGGCCGACCCAGAGGGCAAGCCAAGGAACCGGTGGTTTAGGGCATCCGGGATTTTATGGGCATGTTTTGGCAAGAAAAAAAATAATCTTTATGTAAAAAAGTTGTTAAATTTTTTTATAAGATTCATTTTTGTTAGTTTTCCTTATTTTTGTGAGATTTTGAATGAAAAGAAAACTGATTCGTATTGAAGAAGAGGAAGAGAAGAAAGAAAAAAAGATTGATTTAGTTTTTACTTTTGATTATACCATTTTGTTGGATTTTATTGTTTTTTTTTGCAAATTGTTTGGAATTTTTTTAGAGAGTTTCATAAAACTAAACATTTTAATACTACTTTCGTAAATTAAATTTTCTCTTACAATACTTTGAAAATTATTTACTTTTATTTGAATTCAATATTTAGCATTTTATGATTTTTTTTTTCAACAGGGATATAGATACATATTTATAAATGGATGTATTTTATAAAATGAATATATTAAAAAGTTTGTTCATATATAATTTTTGTTATTAAAATAATTTTTAAGTATTTTATATAGACATAAGAAATAAATATTTTTTTTGGTGTACGGCATCCAAAAACATTGGACCGGCCATGGTAAAAACTAACGATTTTGCGCTATTTAATTAGTTTAGTGAAGAAGGTGATTGTAGAATTAATTTTATGACATGATTTGGCAATTTTGAACAAATAATCCATGTTCAATAGTTTAGCATTCAATTAATAAACATATATTATTATATATAAGTAAATAAACATTAATAGTATTGTTGAAACATAATCTGAATAAAATAAGAAAAAATCAAGACAAATTAATTAGAAAAAATAAAATAATTAATTAATTGGTAGTGATCAATATTAGTACATCTTATTCTTCTTGTTTTTTATTACAAAATTTCGTTAATTTATTTTATTTTTTAATCTTTAACTTTTAAAATTTTCATTTTACAGGTTATATTATAAACTCGCGTATGCGCGGATGTATAAACTCGAACCAAAATAAACCAAATTTACCGAAAGGAAACTGAGCTTATCCAATTAAACCAAAAAGAAAATCAGTAAGATTTTTCAAATACAAGAATAAACCAAGCCGAAATTGATTTAGGTTAATTGTTCGAACTTGCTTCGACTAACTAGTAACCGTGAAAACCATCTCGGTTTAATTCGGTTGATCGAAGTCAATTCTATAAAATGGTAACATAAAAAAAGGAGAAATATTACCCAAAGAAAACTAACGGACGAACAATGCCTCGCTAGTTACTCTCCGGATCGAGAGAGAAGATGGCGGATACTCTGCGGAGAATGTTGGATATCGGAAAGCTAACGGACGAACAATGCCTCGCTATTTTGAGGATGGTGGGTGAAGAAGAATCTAAGGTAACCCTAATTGTTGCAATTTAGGTTTTGGGGATTAGATAGTGAAACCAACAACTTTCTCACTTTCGTTGTTGTTGTTGTTGTTGTTGTGGTAATTCATCAGATCACACCTGTCAATACTACTAGTAGGGAAAGGAAAAGGAGAGCGATTCAAAGAACAAATGAGGAAGAAGAAGAAGCTGTTTTAGTTGAAAAATGCGATGAGACTCCGATGGACAATCGGAAACCTCTGCAGGAGTTGTTGGACATGCGGAAGATGACGGCTGAAGAACAGGATGTTATTTATAACCAAATAAATGAAGAAGATTTGGGACAAGACCCTGATTACTGTCGCCAAATTCTAGATTCTCAGGGTTTCGATTTCAGTACTGACGTTCTTATCCCACTTCCTCGAGGACTCTCTCCGTTTTATTTTCACAGAGAAGAACAACCACCACCTAACGAAATTGTTCTCTACGCCCTGTTGGGAGTTCATTGGTTCAACTTTCAGAACAAACGCAACTTGAAGTTCATACGCATTCCAAAACTGAATACCGATCATCCCTTTCCTTGTTCTTTCTTTATTACTGTTGAGGTTAAAGATGTTGATTCTGATTCTTATCTCACTTTGCAAACCAAGCTCGAAAGACCTTATTTTCCCAAGTTCGATCTCTTTATGGAACGATGCCGTATCAAACCCACAACAGGTTTTTTTCTTTTATATTTGTTTATTTTAATGAAAGAAGAAAAAGGAAAGAGATTTGTTTCTCTCTACTTACTCTTGACTTTTGTTTGTTTGTTTGTGTCTTTCTTTTGTAGCGGCAAGAGAAAGCTACCATTTTTGTTTCTTTCGTCACACGGAATTTAGTTATTACTACGGACGTATGCCTGACTATATGTCGGAACCACCAACAACAAATGCTCTGAGATTCTACGAGGTTCAGGAAAAGGATATTCGTGAGAATTATTGGCTTTGTCTGTATACTGAGTTTGCACTTTACCAAGTTTGCGAGGTTGGATCTCATCCTTTCCTGCCAGACAAGATGAAGATAAATAAAATACTTGTGGAAACTGAAGAAACATTTAGTACTAACCCGTCTCTGAAGCTCAAGTATTTTGATGCTATCTTCCACATAAGCTTCACGGCCAATCATCGTGACTACACAGCGGAAGTAAGGAGAACTACTGATGGGATTTCAGGACATATGCGCCTCGAAGTCCAGGCAACAACATGCAGAGAGGATCAAAGTCCTTGCTAAAATCACCGTCACTTCTGATGGTCTATGTTTCTTGTTTTGCTATCCTATGGTTTCTAAACCCACCTCAACTATCCATGATCTTGTATTTTTGTGTTCTATATCGTATCAAACAACAATTTGCTTTTGTGTGTGTTTCTGTTGACGATTTCCATGGAGACGTTGGCTGTTCATGTGTTTAAATTTGTCATTTTTTGCTACTCTAACAAGAGCATTAAATTTCAAACCCAAAATCATTAAATTTCACTCTTTTTTGTCGGAATTTTTCAATTTTTTATCGATTGAAAATGGGGTTATACTTGATCTATTGAAGAACTCTGATAAATAGTTTATTGATAGTGCTTGAGACATTATATATGTACTGCCAAATTAAACCATTGGATGTATATGTATCGGCGTGGAAGTATACTGTCGTTACTTGCTAGTTTATTTTATTCTATTTTTTTGTTTTTTTGAACTAATTTATTTAATTCTATTTTCTTTGTAATTTTTTTGGCAAAAGTTGTAGCAGACCAATAATATCATAATTGTAAACATTGAACTGTTTTGTTTTTTTGGAAAGTTTTACTATTGTTACCGGAAGAATCTTTGGTTTTATTATGCTTGCCTTTTGGCATTCCTCTTCATTGCACACACATATGAATAGTGTGAATATACTATTTAATTTTTTTTTTTATTACATGAATATACTATTTAAATTGTGTCTTAATTGATATAATTTTGAAAGGGACATTTACTAACAAGAGTCGCATACTCGTTTATATAATACTATATTTTTATCCATGCGGGACCTTAACATTTACAAAAATATTTTTGATATAATTTAAAATTATTTTCTTTAATGCATATTGAATAATAAAATTTTAATCATACATATGTATGTTCTGACATTAAAAATATTTTTTTTTATATATTATAAATTATGTATGATATTTTTTACCGGTCGTAAAATTACGTAAGACGTCTCGCAAAGATATATAAACTTATGTGTGATATATTTTGATCCGTCGCAAAATTACGCAAAATATCTCAAAAATATCTAAAAGTATTAAAATTAGGGTTTTTAAATACTTTCGGATACCTTTTTATTTAAATTGCATCATCGATTCATATATTCTAAAATAATAAAATTTTATGTAATTATTTTTTTAAAATACTTAAAATATATTATTAATATTGTATGATCGATTATCATAAAATTGAAATATTTATAATATTTTATATTTTCATTATCTCACCTATTTGTTTTTATTTTCGTTTTTAATTTCAATCCTATTAATTAGAAATAGTTTTTTGTATTTTTCTTTATTTTTATTTTTAAATTTCGTTTTTCTTTTAATCCTATTAAATTGGAATATTTTATATTTTTATCTAAAATTACCTTAGACTAAAATTTATACAATGACATTACATGTAATTAAAAGAAACTTTTAAAAATTTCTCTATAAAAATTATTCTCAATCCATAATCCCTAAGACATTATTTGTGAAGTGATTTTCACAAATAAGCTTAGGTGTCATCACCACGTTTAGTTTCAGGAAAAAAAGATGACATGTCATAAAAACTTAAAATAAACCAATGATTGAATAACACAAGGCATGACAAATCTTTTTATGAAACTTACTATTTGAAATGGGCCGAGAAAGTTTTATGAATCTAACAACGTGGTTTGAAAAATAATTTTTCTGAGAAAGTTTTATGGATTACAAAATGGGACGAGAAAGTTTTCAAACATTTTAAAGTTCAAAATCGAACATCTATGGGACGGAGACAAAATTTTGTAAACTTTCTCTTTGAAATTTAAAAATGGGCCGATAGATTTTTGCACTTATTTTATGCAATCAAAGTTTTTTGGCCGAAAGATTTTTCAAACATTTTAAACTTTTTCTTTGAAATTAGTATGAAAGTTTTTACAAAGGAAAGATTATTTTTAACCTAAAGATTTATATAGATGGTGTACAGACCTCTCAATCATTACTCACTTCTCAAAAAATATGTCTTTCTTATATGAGCTTACAAAAAATAAAGGGAAGATAAGAAATTACAACACTCCTTTTTTTAGCGAAGATCTTATGTAAAAAAAAACGAAGGTAACCCTCTATTAATGTTTAGGAAGTTGATTAAAAGGTAAGGTATTACTTAATTAATGTTTCTTCCATGCCACCATCTAGATGAGGACCCGCACGTACATGCAGAATTTAATATATGGCGACAAGGCAGAAACACTTAATATAAATCAATCAAAACTCTCTTTTAAAAATATAATTTTAGAAAATTACACAAATTACACTAGAAGGCCTTATTAGGCCCAATCCTAAATTTGTGCGTACTTTATAGCTTTCTCACCTAATTTTCGAAGGTCAAGGTTAAATAAACGTGTGTACACCTTTCTCTCATTCGATTAATCACTCCACTTCTTTCAAAATATGAGTTTGCTAAAAGCCTAAAAGAGCCACCAAAGAATATAGGGGAGATAAAAAAATTACAACACTCTTTTTTCCTTTAGCGGATATCTTATGTCATCAAAAAACAAAGATAACACTTTGTTAATGTACATGAAGTTGATTAAAAAAGTATATCGCATAATGTATAACTTAGTTCTACCCTTATTTATTTAGTGAGAAAAAATATAATTATAGTTATTTTTACCATTTTTCACACAGTTTCAATACTGAAAAATGGAAACGACACATGACAAAGTCATAATAACGTGTTTATCTAAATACGAAATTAGGTAACGTTTAATTTAAATAAGATGTTCCAAAAATTTAATTTTAGGAAACTTGATTTTAGGAATTTAGAAAACTCTAAATACGAGACTGTTTGGGCAAAAGTTAACGATTCGTTAGAAGAACCACAAAATTCGATAACGGTTAATACTACTAGAATCGGTTTGAATTGGATGTCTTTATTAATCGATCAAAGTATACAAGATGAGAGGAATATGATTCAAGATTTAGACTTAGAACAATCTAAAAGCTTATAATCGAATATTCTCTCTAGAAACAAGTGTTTATGTCGAAAAGTGTATGTGAAAGTCGATATCAATGAATGTCTGAATGAATATGAATGAACATGAATCTCTTTAGGTCTTCTAGCTTCTCCTCTTTATATAGATGTCTTTAGGTCAATGAGCTTCATTTTCCTTTTATGAATATGAATTGACATTTTTCCTTTTATTGACTTTTTTTCCTTTTATTTAGATATTTTCCTAGATTCTCTTAAATATTCATGAAGGAGAGAATCTAGTAATATATCTTTTCCATTTTACCTTATGTCGATTATTAAGCCCAAATAAAGCCCAATATCCACTAAAGGAGGCCGGTTCTGATATCGTCACTGATTCTGGTTTAACTGGTCCGATCTACCATCAGTCCGGTCCGATCTGTCGTCGGTTAAATCTTAACCGGGATGATTAAATTTATCCCCAACAGTTTGCCCCCAGCTTTGCTCTTCTTTGATCTTGAATAAGGAGGGGAAAGTAGTTTGTCGAAGGATAAATTTCTCGAGCTCGCCTTTGATTTCGCCGTGGATTGATTTCGTCATACGCCGAGTAGCAATGTTGAGTCGACCTCACTTGGAAGAGATATTCATGGATGCGTTGGGGATGTTGCCTCGTTAAAAACCTTACCAGGAAAACCCAGTGGGAAAAACCATGGTTAAGGGGAAAAGAGTGCAACACGCATTGTCTCCTCGTTTAATCGACTTGCTTTGAATTTGCATTATGACTTCCTGACTCCTTTCCATGCTTCAAAAACAGCTTATCTCGCCAATCTTAAAGTTGCATCATGACTTGATGGTCCTTTTGCGCGGCTTCGTGAAGTGATGACTTTCTAGTGTTTTTTCCGCCAATGGGATGATCGTCTCATTGTCCTCGATGAGAATTTTGAATGTTTTCCTCGCGTAGAGATTATGAAAACATGTGTTAGTATATTAAAGATAATAAGTAAAGTAATGCTTTAATGATTTTGATCAATGTGATCATAATTATCCTATGTAAGGATCTGATGACTTTTTTCTCGTGTAGAGAGTTGTCATGTGGTTATTCTCAGTTAGAATCTTAGATGTTTGTCCCGCGTAGGGATTGGTCTTTCTATTATCCTCTGTGAGGGTCACTGACCCTTCTCCCGCGTGGGGATTAGTCGTGTGAATATCTTTTGTAAAGATTATTGAAGACTTGGAACATAGTCGTTACATGATTCCATATGTGATTCTCTTCGTAAGAGTTCGATTAGGAAAGACTTTTATCTCATTGAGAGTAAAGTCTTTCTCTTTCGATATTGTTTTTAACTATAAGCGTATATCAACGTTTAGTCAAAACTGAAAGAGTTTGTGATGATGAGATTACCTCGATGATGATCTGCTAAGTGACCGACAAGCTGATATGTTCATGAGAACTGTTTTGTTCGGGATATGATGTCGCTGATGAATTGTCATCGTCTTTTTCTTGGAGATTAAGTCCGTAATCCAGGTCGAGTCTGCTTTCGTCCGTGAGGATGGGGATATCGAGCGAATAAAGGTTAGAATCCACCGTATATCTTCATGTTTTGATGTTGCCACCGTGTTCAAAGCTTTGTTGGCAGGACTTCTTCTTTGTAAGAGAAACTTTCATTCTGTTCCATTGGAAAGAAAGGAATCTCTTCTATATCGTCAGTGACGGTTCTTTGATCACGAAGGGAAATCATGGTGGTAAGATAAAATTTCTCATGTCCATGCTAGGTCTTGATACGTCTATCTTTGACAGAAAGATATTGAATCGGTGTCGCAAGAGGTTGATAACCTCATCCGAAGGAATGAAGTCGTCGACACCGGATGTAATTAGCGCCTTTGTAGGTCGGCGATCATATCTTCGCGAGAGATTAAGACGTAGATCTTTATGAGAAATCGTCATAGATGAAGTCTAGATGATGCTGATATGAAGTGCCGCCATGTGAATCCTTCGTGGTTGCAAGTGGCAATATGATTCTGACTCGTCGTCTGTTTGATCCTTTCGTCGTTGCATCCGATGAGTTCCTCAACTTGAAATATTTTCCCTTTGATAGTAATACTTCTTGGATGTACTACGCCTTAGTGCAGCTCTAGACTTTCCCCCGATTACCGATTTAGTATTTGCGAGTAAAGCCTCGTGTTCTTTCACCATGGTCACCTTGCAAGTGAGAGGGTGATTCTTCTTGATGGACAATTCGCGTCATGTTGGTAGATTTTAGAACATACATGTCGTCTTCAGCTTCAGCCTCTTGGATTCTTTTTACTTGAATTTGGCTCCAAGCAGAGTATCACTGTCGAACTCGCGCTTTCTTCAGTGATGTGATCGTCGTAGAGGTTGTAAGTGAGTTGGAATTGATACCTCTTGGTCCAACATGAGGTTTTGTGAAGTTAAAACCTTCTAATGTCGCAGTTAGGTCCTTCAAGAGAGCATGCGTCTTCAATGTTTGATGGTTGAAGATGAGCTTTCCCGTCAGTCGTGATTTCGTCAATGAGATTCCTCGTTACTCTATTTGATGTTGAACGTTTATAGAGTTTTATCTTCGATGTGTGATCTTTCACGGGGATCACACTTAGTTGTCAAAGGTACGCCATGAAAGGTTGAAACTTCGTCTTCAAAATATAGCTCGTGTGGGCTAACTTTTCCATCCCTAGGTGAACTCCATAAGGTTGACACTTCCGCCATGGTTGATGAACTCCGTAGGGTTGAAACTTCCGTCATGGTTGATAAGTCATCCAAGGATTATAAGGTCGTACTCATCATGAAAAAGATGTATGAGGGTGGCTCAAGGTTTCTTTAAGGGCTCGCTTTCTCCGATGTTGAATGATTCGCCTTCGGCTCGTCTTGGTCGACCATTCAGAACGCTTTTATGATGGACCCGTCATCTTTTAGGCACTTGTTGGGTCAGCTTGTCGCCATTAATGCCAAGAACAAAGAGATAAAAGACCTCAAAGTCTCCATATCTGATCATGGATGAGCTTCAGTAAAAAGTCATCGAGCTGATGAAGGAGGATGAAATCAAGGATGAGGACGTGAAGTCGCTGAAGAGGAAGAACAAGCTCCTTCAAGCATAATACGACTTCTTCCTCGGCGGTTCTGCGGTTATAACCCGGTGGGAGACGATGAGGGAGTATCTGGCCGGGCAGCATCTGTCGTGGGACCTTGAAGGCCTCGATCGCCGTTATGCTCAAGTGGTAAAGTCTCATACGCAGTTCAAGGGTCTGCCTGCTCCGGAGATGGTTGAGTCGCTAATGGCACTTAACGATGCTCCTCCGTCTTGATCCTCCTCTTCTTTTTAAAACCTTTTTAATTATGTTGTGGTCCATCCATGAGATGGGCCATCTTTAAGACTGTTAAGTGGGCCGCTCAAACTTTCGTCGATCATAGCGGACCCTTATGTATTTGCCCTTAGTGGGCTTTTTGGATTTGCCCCCGGGGCTAAACTTGCTTTTCTCTTATCTTTTTGTTTTGAGCTTTCGATAAGTTTGACTATATCTTTTAAGCGCCAAATCTGATTAGATGCACCGAGCAAATGAGTAAAGCCTCGTATAGGTTATCCATCGATAACCATCTCAAATCCGGATGGACCTGATAAGGTCGTTCATCTTTCATCTTTAAGTGGTGAATCTACTATCTCTCATGGAGATTATATCTGCTAGCTGTTTTTAAAGCGTATGGGACCGCGGGGGTCGACCGTTTTTGGACGAGATCTCGGAGATTCGATCGTCATTAATAGTGGACCAGTTAAGGGTCTCGGCAATGTATTAACCGTACAGAGCCTGTCGGGTGAGTCGGTTAAGTTTTGCCGAGCCTTTGTGTTGTACATTGTTAGGATGGGATCCGGGGATCAGCCATCTCAGTTGGGTTTTGGTGAGGTCTCGTCAGACCTGTACACCCAAGAGGGCGGCTAATGTGCGTTACTGATTTTATACTCCGGGGAAGGTCATTAACACACAATTAGCCTCCACCTTGTCGACTGGGCGGTTCGAGCAACCGTATCAACAGTCTTATGGAGTGAGGTGCAGTCGCGCCTGTACACTCGGCTGTTAGGTTACATGCCCGCAGACAATAACTCTAACTTTGCCTGGTCCTAACGTGGTCCGGAAACCCGTATGGAACCCTTATAGCGTTCGATTTACATTGACACGGGCTGTCGAGATGTTTTCGGCTAGGATCGAGCATGTGGTTTGATAAATTTCGAGCAAATTTATCCACCATAGTGGGCTTTTGGCCTATGCGGAATAGGGCTTTGTGCCTATGCGGAATAAGGCTTTTGGCCTATGCGGAATAGGGCTTTGTGCCTATGCGGAATAGGGCTTTCGGCCTATGCGGAATAGGGCTTTGTGCCTATGCGGAATAGGGCTTTCGGCCTATGCGGAATAGGGCTTTGTGCCTATGCGGAATAGGGCTTTCGGCCTATGCGGAATAGGGCTTTGTGCCTATGCGGAATAGGGTTTTCGGCCTATGCGGAATAGGGCTTTGTGCCTATGCGGAATAGGGCTTTCGGCCTATGCGGAATATGACTTTCGGCCTATGCGGAATAGGGCTTTCGGCCTATGCGGAATAGGGTTTTTTGTATTTGCTTGACGAAGTAGATAAACTCACGTCGAACATTATTGACTGGTGAAGTAGTTTAAACTTCTTTGAGCCTTCTAGGGTGACGAAGTATATCGTCTTATCCTTTATTATTTTGCAAGGTTACTTTCGTAACCTTTACCCCTAAGATGTTTAGTTGATGAATTTCATCGAACTCAACATCTAACTTTATCTCGTTGACCTAGGTCTACGAGTTTATAGGGAAATCGTTCTAAGGCTTTTGGGTTTTAGGTTTGTACCTTGCCCCCGTAAATCGTCGAACGATATTTCGCTGGGCTTTTATTGCTGACAGCATTTTCATTAGGGTTTACTTTATTAAACGTTTGGTTGTTTATAGTTTTTACCATGAGTACTTTTCATCAAAGTTTTTTTGAGGATTGGTGATATTTGCCCCTGAAACTTGGGCGAGATATGTCATCAACGCTTTTGCAGCCAACTAATATCTCGCTTGAGTTTCAATGGATGACCTATTTCAGTGTTTTATATCTAAACTTTTTGAGATTATCTATATTTGCCCCTGAAACTTGGGCGAGATATGTCATGAACGCTTTTGCACCTAACTAGTATCTCGCTTGCGTTTCAATGGACGACTAGTTTTGATATTAACACTATGTTTGGTAAGCGAGTCTTTTTCAAAAGTTCACTTACGTTTTAAGTTTTTGTTTTATAGGTATATTAATTATTTGAAAATAATTAATGCGTATCTTCTTCCTTATGGAACTTTGTCGTTGAGATGTGATCCGAGGAATAGTCGCCAAGGCAATTCTCCATGGATAAAGTTTGCACAATAAGTAGTTTTGCACGTCTCTTTTCTCGGCTGAGGTGGCTAGCCCGACTGAATGGCCTGAGTGGGGACGTTGAAGGATACACTGATATTCCACTCATTGTCTTAAAGTCTGCGGTTTGACGTTTGTTGAGGATTTTCCAGATAACGCCAAAGTTGCTGAGTTTGGCCACTTTTAGAGACATTATCACCATTGTTGCACGCGGCTGATAGTAAGGTTGTAGTTTCTCGTCGGACATCAATACGTCGAGTGTAAGTTTATTCTTGAATACCCTCGTTGCAATCTCCTCTTTGTTCGGGTGGTAAAGATTGGATGAGGTTCTTATGTCCGCACGGATTTGTTGTAGTATATGCCCCCTGAGATAAAGATTTCCTTTGATCTTGCGGATGCATCGGGATTCGGCTACATGTAGTGAAAATGTTTGCCTATCCGATGAGTTGATGCCTCGCCATATAGCTGATGACCCGTCATAGTAGAAGTGAGCTTATCTCCTGAACGAATCATGATTGACAGAGTTTTCCGACTTTGTCCTTGGCAGCCCTGTCATGACCCGTGATAAACTTTCCTTGCGCTTGACTTCGTAATTGATGATTAAGTCCCTAGTCGTAGGGCACTTGAGGAATCGTCTGTGGCGTTTCGATTCCTTCGTCGGGATTGGATCTTGACCTGGCTGTATCCTCCAATTACGCCTAACTTTACTCGCGATCTGATAAAGAACTTCTTCGTCGATGGTTAAGTCTCCAGTTGTACGCTTCTTCAGACGTCGCTGGTGAATATGCTTACGGCCGATCTTGATCATCTAAACTTCTCATGGAGGTAGGGGTTGATGGCATAGTAAAATGTCGATGGAATCGCCTTCGTTTCGTGGGATCATGGTTTTTGTACGAACTCACTTGTTGTATTGATTCCTCGTTTTTATCTTCTAAGGTCGTCCTTCTATAAGCGTTCTTCAAGAGAGTTTTCACCAAGTTTCAATAGTTGATGAATTGTCCTTCCATCGAGCAATTAGTGTTAACACGATGACTGGTGCGCCGTGGGGATTCATACTCCTTATGATATCCTTCGAACATGAACAAATTGCGTGGTATACGAATTGTTCAACCATTCCTTTGGCATCGTTGTTGTGGTGGTTCTTATACTTGCGTTGGTCGTCGAGCTGAGTCAGCTTGACGAATTATGACAATGATGGCGGCAATATCCTCGGCGGAATAGCTTTGTGAACAACCATATATGTTGGTGGCTTTTCGGTTGACATAATCCTTGGCGGAATATGATTCATCCTCCTTCTCCTTATCAGATTCATGACAGAGTATGTCGTTGCGAATACCTCCAGTGATGAATATCCCGTTGAGAATATTATAGGCCGTTGATGAGATGTCTACAAAGACAAAATACAAATAATGATCAGATACCGATGAACCGTGTATTCTAAAACATTTAAATCAGGACAACATTGTAGGTGCGAGTATTGTGAACTCGATGGTTCGATGCGACATGTTCATCTTAATTCATATGAAAACATGTATAAAAGCTATCAACCGAGTATTATCGAGGTAAAAAGTAAAAGTTCCAAAAACTTATCTTTTGTCGTGGCGCAACCATGAATCGAAGTGGTTGGTAATCGGTCCTCCTTGATGGATCTTCTAACCGTTCACTGAGCATCGATTTCGTCTTTGGCTTTGTTAACGTTGAAGCGTGATCTCCAATACGTCTGGTCCTCTCATTGAGGCTTTACATGTGAAGAGACCAATGAGTCTGCCTCGCTAATGTTGAAACGTGGTTTTTGATACGGTTCGTCTTCTCATGAAGGTTCTCCACATCGTAAGATCCGCGAATCCGCCTTTGTTGATCGATGATCATCGCGAGTCGATTCTTCTTCCCAAGTGACCATGCTCGATCGAGAACACCTCCATGGTTTTGCATTGGTACTCGGTGAGTTGTTTGTAGAGGTTGATGTCTGCAAATAGACCTCCTTCGAACGCAAAAACTCCTCGTTGGCATATTGCAGCTTGGGTACGGAACCTTCGTAAGATCGTCGACACCTTTATCATATTTATATCGTTGACAAACCGGTCGGCGAGCAGATGGTTGACCAGTATATGGAAGTGACCGGATGTCAACCTCTTTTCACTTCTTCTGTATCGTCGTTGTGAACAATTCAATCTCACGATTCTGTATAATTATTAGGGTTTTTGCTTTGCCCCATTATACATCCTCGTTGTCTATACGTGATTGTCGGGGTTGTAGAGCCGTCGTAGATCTTCGTCGTTGGGAAGGTGAACCTCTTGGGCATATCTACCAGAGTTATCTCATCCATGAAGGGGAGTTAGCATGGGAGTACCGTTCAGAGCGTCTTATGGGTGGAGCTACTCCAGACATTTGTTCGATCACTGACTCGAAAGCACTAAGCCTTTTCTCGATGACGGATTTGATATAGGCTTGGTCTCTTTCGAAGTTGGAACAGTCGTGGTCGGGATCGACGACGTTCCAATCACATAAGGTAACAAGTATTCCTTCTGTCGTCAGGTAAACTATACATGATCTGAATAATCTCACTGGCCGGATTGCGATGACAGGATCTCTCATGGGTGCAGATATTTGGCCGATGGACGTGAGATTCGCGTTTTGCCTCCGAAGTCGGAGGTTGTCTTCCTCCATTTTGAGCAAGCCTTTCGTTACTTGCCCGAAGTTGCTCGTTGACGGCATCCACCCGTCGTTGAGCGTGTTCGTCGACAACGGTGTAGTAGGTTGCTCCGTTATCGCTCATCGTTGCGCTATACTTCTCCCCCTCTCTCTCGCGCCAAACTGTTTGGGCAAAAGTTAGTGATCCGTTAGAAGAACCACGAAATTCGATAACGGTTAATACTACTAGAATCGGTTTGAATTGGATGTCTTTATTAATCGATCAAAGTATACAAGATGAGAGGAATATGATTCAAGATCTAGACTTAGAACAATCTAAAAGCTTATAATCGAATATTCTCTCTAGAAACAAGTGTTTATGTCGAAAAGTGTATGTGAAAGTCGATATCAATGAATGTCTGAATGAATATGAATGAACATGAATCTCTCTAGGTCTTCTAGCTTCTCCTCTTTATATAGATGTCTTTAGGTCCATGAGCTTCCTTTTCCTTTTATGAATAGGAATTGACTTTCTTCCTTTTATTGACATTTTTTCCTTTTATTTAGATATTTTCCTAGATTCTCTCCTTCATGAATATTTAAGAAATCTAGTAATATATCTTTTCCATTTTACCTTATGTTGATTATTAAGCCTAAATAAAGCCCAATATCCACTAAAGGAGGCCGGTTCTGATATCGTCGCTGATTCTGGTTTAACTGGTCCGATCTGCCGTCAGTCCGGTCCGATCTGCCGTCAGTCCAGTCCGATCTGCCGTCGGTTAAATCTTAATCGGGATGATTAAATTTATCCCCAACAGAGACTTTTATGGAACTTGATTTTTTAGAAAATTATTAAATTGATGATTTTGAGCAAACAAAAAGATTTCCCATGTTTAATGTTGAATATTAACTTCTTTTACTTCCTCAAGAGAGTTTAAGGTCCGGATCTCTTAATTTTAATATCGAATCCTCGATACAAGAATCTGAATTATACAAAAACTGTATGAAGTTAAACTAAATATTGACAATGGAGCGTTATACGTAAAAAAAAATTTGTTTGGATTGTCCATGATACGAAATTCTCGAGATAATAGTTGTGCTTCATCAATCATGTTTATAGTGACATAGTTCCGAATAGACTATTTCACGACAAAAATGTTACACTTTAAAACTAAATCTAATTTAGTAAATAAACAATAGTATAAATTCTATAATCAAACAAGAAATTAATTAAAATAAAAATATTATTATATTAAACCTTAAAAATAATTATTCACTTCTACGTAAAACTCTATTATTTTCAAAATTTATTGCGCGATAAGTTACCTAGTTAATAGTATAGATGCGTAAATGTGAACACTTAACACGGATGAGAATCTAATTTTTCCGCTTTGCAAAGTGAATCCTATGTTTAGGATCCCATGACAAGAGCCAATCTCGCATACTTGTGTATTTTTTTAAAGCATTTTAATTAAAAGCTCTCTTCACTTTTAATTTTTATTATTGAAATCACTATATATACTTATATTTAAATTATAGGGTTAATTAGGTGAATAATAGTTTTGGGGTGGTTAATTTGCTGAAATAACAAAAACAAGTATAAATTTGCCAAAATGACAAAGATTTTTTTTTAATCCCAGTTTTACCCTTGATCTATCTATGATGAAAATAGTCATCTATTACAAAATATTTATTGAGTCAACAAACAAACGTCTATTATCCAATTGAAAATAGACGTATATTATCTTCAATAGACGTATATTATCTGCAAAATAGACGTATATTATCTTCAATAGACGTATATTATCTGCAAAATAGACGTATATTATCTTCAATAGACGTATATTATCCGCAAAATAGACGTATATTATCGTCAATAAACGTATATTATACGCAAAATAGACGTATATTCTAAAAAAATCACATTTATCATCTATTTTTGAATATATCATAACTTTATACATTTAACTCTAAACCCTAAAACCCTAAACACTTAACCCTACATCATAAACCCTAAAACCCTAAACACTTAACCCTACATCATAAACCCTAAACACTAAACCCTAAACCCTATATCCTTACATTTATCCTAAAACTCTAAACACTTAACCATATATCATAATTTTTTATCTCATAATCATTATTTATTCTCAAAATAGTTATCTATTATAAAAGAAGGAGAAAAGAAGAAATAGTTAGGGGTAAAAAGGAAATTTTCCACTACCTTCTCTTTCCTCTTTTATTTTTGCAAATTAACCCCTACTTTCTATTATTCACCCCTATTTCCCTAAATTATAATTGGTGGTTTGTAACACTAAAATTGATACAACCATACCTCAACTAAATTCGGAAAGAGTTAGCTGAGGTGTACACAAACCCTTTTTTTTTAGCTAAATATTTTGTAATATACAATGCCCTTTTTTTGCACAAAGTTTGTGTTTAACCTTTATCTTCTTCCTATTAGTATTATTTTTTCTAGTAATCCTTTTTTTTAATTGGCTATACTTTTCATTTAAAACAATATATGTAGGGCTTGATTGGAAGGAGTTGTAGACTCTTCCTACGGCAAAATAAAAGTCTAGAGTATATATTATAAACCAATCATGCTTTAGTTTTCCTTTTTTTAAGGGAAGATAAAATATTTGTTTTCATTATATTTTGGTTGTACAAAGCAATTTTTCTAAAGCACATATTTTTATGCTTCCAAATTTTCTCTCTTCTTTTTACATAGCAACGTCTTTTATATATTTTGTAGCCTTATTATATACCATATTTTAAATAGAGAAATTCACAAAACTATACATTTTTAATCTTTCCTTCACAAAACTACACCTAATTCAATATTTTTACATATTTACACTCTTTCAAAATTTTAAAAGCTTGATTTACCCTTTTAAAAATTACCAAAATTAAAATCTTTTCATTTGGGTTCGTTAATTAGTGTTTAGAGTATTGTATTAAGGGGGTAGGATTGTGTGGATATGGTTTATTTGTATTTAATTTTGAGTGTTTAGGTGTAGTTTTGTGAAGTAATTTTGAAATGATGAGTTTTGTGAAACGTAATTCAAATGGGGTAGTTTTGTAATTCTCCCTTTTAAATAAATGTTTTCTCAACTATATTTAAATATATCATCTTAACTATTAAAAGAGAAACATTTTTGTAAAAAGGACAAAAAAAATTGTAATTACCATCAAATGCCACTAATATAACCTATGGTTAAAAAATTTAGAGAGAGAAATAATGTTTAAAAACAAAAAACAAAAAAGGAAAACATTTTTAATTTCAACACCAAAATAGGAAACAAAAAAATTTGATTTAGAATATTCGAAAAAAAGAAAAAATCAATTTTAATTTTGAAATAAAAAAAGAAAAAACAATCGAAATAATATTTTTTTTTAATTTCGAAATAAAATAAGAAACAAAAAAGGAAACTATTTTTTTAGTTCTTAATAAAAATAAAAAAAAACAAAACAAAAAATTTACACTATTAAAAGAGAAACATTATTACAAAGAGGACAAAAATTGTAATTATAATACAATGCCATCCAATATAACATATGTTTAAACATTTAGAAAAAATAATGTTAAAAACATAAAAAATAAAGAAAAACATATTAATTTCAACATTAAAATAGGAAAAAAGATTTAAATAACGGGTCATTTTAATTTCAATTTGAATAAAATTATGATCCACATATTTTAGTTTTTATAACGGGTATTAAAACCATTTGAATATGAAATCACGAATGATAATTGTTATGAGACTAAATCCATTTTAGTTTATGTATAATATATACGTGTAATTTTTGCGACGGGTCGGAAAATATCAAACATAGTATATAAGATAAACCAAATCATATTAAAAAATCAAAATCTAATAAACAAAAAATTGTATACTTTAACTTTAAGAAAATAATAAAAAGTACAATATATTCATGTACTCTATAAAACAAGAGATCACAAACAAAGTCGATGTAAAAAAAATTTAATCTATGTTTTACCAAATAATTTCAAATAAATAAGTTTAAATACATATCATATTATAAAAAAATACAACAAATTAAAAACGCACATATGTGCGGGTTTGCATCTAGTATATATTTTATTTTCACAACCTCATAGTTTAACACTATAATGTAAAACATTAATTTAAAAATTAGTTTACGAGATAATGCAATTATTAGTTTTTATAAAATAATATTATAAAAACTATATTAATGTGTATATATATATTGGTAGTGTGTATACAATGACACGAAATCATTTTCTTATATTGAAATTTAAGGATTTTCTAGAATAATTGACACATATTTTCTAGAACAAAGACGTTTTATTGCTTATATTTGTGTTAGTTTATTTATATCTTCTTTTATATTGTATTAATTATTTTTCTTATTGTATTGCTTAAAAATTCAGAGCAATAATATGTGACAATCAAGATTTTATTTTAAAAAGCTACATCCAAAATTTCTACAACAAAGCTACAGCAATAAATCTTACAACCAACTTTCTACAACAAAAAACATAAAGCTACAACATCTACCAATCACCACCGTAATGTAGATTGTAGGGCTCTATGTCAGGTTTATTTTCTGCAAGTTTTAAATATCTAAATGTTTATGTTATATTCCTCATGTATTAATTTGTTTATTTAAACTCAGATGTAGTAGGAAATCAAATAATTAATGTCTCTTTATTTTTTTGGTAGGAGACGGGGAGAAAGAAATTCCTCCCCAATTCATTCAAACTAAAAGTTAAACGAGCTACAATAAGACATTACGAATGGTCGTTAATCCCTCCGCATCAGCAGCCAAAACGGACAAACAAGGGTCCGGGCAAGAATCAAAAGCAAAAAAACCAAGAGGCAAGTCAAAAGCATGATTAGCTAAGCTATCCGCAAGACAATTCGCCTCTCTTTAAATATGATAAATACGGACTAACCAGCCCCTTGATAAAAAAGCCATAGCACAAGCGTACTAGGAGCGACAACGGATGAGATGCACTAATCCCTATATATAAAAAGTCAACCATAATCTCAGAGTCTACCTCCAGTTCCAACCGATTTACCTTTTTCTCCCAAGCTATGTATAGACCATAGTACACCCCCCATAACTCGGCCAAAGGAGTTGATCACTTGCCTATATTAAGCGCAAATCCTCCCATCCATGTGCCCCTTTCATCTCTTAGAACGCCATTTGTTGTAGCACGTCCTGAACTTCCACGAGAAGCTCCATCTGTATTCAGTTTTAACTACCCAGACGGAGGTAGCTTCCATGAGATCAACCGCTCCACTCTTGGCCTAGACCGCGAAGGACCCACAACAATCATATGAGCTCTTGTTGTTTCAATCGCGAGGTCTTTAATGAAGCTCGTTCTATCTCGACACTTAATCCCACTTCCAAAAATGTTTCCACACCTCCACTTCCAACTCCACCAAATCCCCATAGCAAAGAGTGTTGCCCAAGAACTTCCCGTAGTCATTCTCTCCACTCCTAGATTGGTGTATAACCACTCAAGCAAAGGTTGTGTAAAGAACTCACGGTGACACCTTTTGCAGCAAGAGTCTATCCCATATACCCTTGGCAGTCGGGCAATCTCGCAGTACATGAAGTATCGTCTCCTCACCTCCTTTACACACTTGACACACACTTGAATCACTTAGGTGACGTCTATGTCACTATGTATTTGTCATAATTCCTTATTCCCCGATAACCAGAGAAACAATTTTACTCTTTCTGGTGTTACCACTCTCTACAATCTGTCAAAAAAGCTCTTCATATTCGTCATCGGACTCTCGTCCCTTTTAAGGAAAGCATACGCCGTCTTTACGGAGAATTTCCCATCCACACTCTCTCCCCATGACAATATATCTCCTGCCTTAGTGACATTGTCCACTACCTTTGATCTCAGTTCCAACACTTTCTCATCATCAACAAACGGTGTAATCCTAGGTAAATCCCATCCTACTCCGTTCACCCACATCTCTGCCACTCGCGCATCAATTTCACCTACAGGGGGATCATGTAGAGCTGAGGCTAAAATTGATTAATTTGAGAGCCACTTATCTTTCCAAAAACGTGTCTCCCTTCCATCACCTATGACCCAAGACGTCGCAGGAACCACCACTTCTCTCAGGCCTTATGCAATACTCCTCCAAGTAGATGACCATGTTCCTTTACTCACTAGCCATGTCGGGTCTTCTAACAAGCCCACTTTATATTTCTTTCTCAACACTCTTGCCCATAAGCTTGTATCATCCTTTATTAGACTCCACCCAAGCTTGGAGATTAGAGCTTTATTCATCTCCTTTGATGATCCGATTCCTAGTCGCCCATTTTCTTTTGGTAGGCACACTTTTTCCAAGCAACCAAGTGTTGTTTCTTCTTCCCATTTGTGGTGCTCCAAATGAACGATCTTGATATTTTATCTACGCTTTTTAGCGAGCTTTCGGGGAGAGAAATTGAACTCATCGTGTGCACCGGGATAGAGGATAAGACATCCTTAGTGAGGGTGACTCTTCCCGCCAAGCTTAAACAACTTCCTTTCCAACCCGCTAATCTCGAGGCGACTCTTTCAAGAAGATCTATAAATGTCTCCTTATTGATCCTTTTTGCGAAACATGCATCCCCAAGTACTTCCCTTATTCTCTTGTCGAAGCTATTCCACTTTCAGCTGAAATCAACGTTCCAAGCTCTCAAGTAACATTCGAAGAGAAAAAGATTTTTGATTTTTGGAGGCTCAATTTCTGTCCCGAGGCAGTACAAAACGTCTCACACACATGTGTTATCTTTCTCATTTGCGAAATTGACGCCTCCGCAAGTAGGATCAAATCATCAGCAAAGCACACATGAGAAAGCTTAGGCCCTCCTCTTGAGATGCGAATAGGTTTCCAATCCTTCAACTCTACTGACCTCTCGATTAAGTGGCAAAGTCTTTCACGGCAAAGCACAAACAAATAGGGAGACAAGGGTCCCCCTGACGCAGCCCCCTCGACGGCTTAAAAGCTTCTGTCTTCTCACTATTCCACAACACCGTCATTGTTGGGTTCCTTACACATGTCATAATCCATTTAACCCACTTCTTAGAAAGTCCGGTGGCGTTTAGTGTATCTTCGAGAAAATCCCATCTCACTCTATCATATGCCTTCTCAAGATCTAATTTGAGAAGCATCCAACCCTTTCGCCCTTTCTTTTTTCTCATAGAGTGTACCTCTTCTTGTACAATCACTATATTATCCGTGCTAAGTCTCCCCGGAATAAAGCTAGACTGCGCGGGACCCACCAACACATGTATCACTTTCTTCAATCTAATAACCATCATCGTCGTTATAGTCTTGAACAACACGTTACACAAACTAATCGGACGATATTGTGTAATTTTTTCCGGTTTGGCAATCTTCCCAATGAGTACCACTAAAGCATCATTTATTCCTTCTGGGAGCACCCATGTCTCAAAAAACTCCATCACAAAGCGATTCACCGAGTGTTTCACCACGTCCCAACATTGTTGGTAGAAGACAGGTTGGAAGCCATCTGGCCCGGGAGCTTTGAGACTGCCCATACCTCGTATCGCAGCTTCAGTCTCTTCATCCCTGAACTGTCTATCCAAGTGTGCCACGCCATCTACTTGTAACCTTGGGAACCCATCACTTGACAGCTTCTCTACCATCTCTCCAACATCCCCTAGAGAGTACAACTTTTTTTAGTAATCCACCGCCATCTTCTCTAGTTCCTTACTCTCTGTAACCCATATCCCAACATTATCCTTCAAGCTTTCAATCCTATTTCCACGTCTCCTAATAATAGTCGACGTATGAAAGAATTTTGTGTTATGGTCCCCATGAGCAATCCATTTCTCACGTGATTTTTGCAGCCATACCATCTCTTCTTTTTCTAGGGCGTCATCAAATTTTTTCACCAAGTCCGCCTCTCTCTCAAGCAGCTCATCAATTTGTGTGAGGTCAATTATCTCTTGAACTCTCTTAAGCTCAGTTGCTATCTTCTCTTTACGTCTCTGGATGTCTCCAAAGACTTCTTTGTTGCATCTTTTAAGCTTCACGCAGAGCTCATTTAGTGCATCAGGTGTATCTAAATCCCCATTCCATGAAGCCACAACCGAATCCTTAAACTCTGAATGTTGTAGCCACGCAGCTTCAAAACGAAAGGGCCTTAGCCGAGGATCACCACTACCCTCTTGACAAATCTTAATATATAGAGGAGCATGGTCTGAGGAGTAGAAAGGGAGATGAGCCACTGTTGCCTCTTGCCACTTCAGTCGCGCCTCACCACAACATAATACTTTGTCCTATCACTTAGCAATAAAGTTTCTCATCTCACGTCCTCTTCTCCATGTGAAACGATTCCCTTTAAACCCCATATCTATAAGGGAAAGCTCGTTCATCCAATTTCCAAAGGCTTGTGAGTCTTGGGACAAACATCCATTCCCTCTGGTGCGCTCATCTAGACTTATTATGGTATTGAAGTCTCCACCTATTATTAGAGGCTCCTGAATTCTCTGGATGACACTCTTAAACTCATTCCAAAGACCATTTCTTCTCGACACCGTGGGACCAGCATAGACTACAATCAAGTGGAAGCTCTCTATTTCCTTCATCACTCTAGCATGGATAAATTATTCCGAGCTCTCTTCTATACTCACACTCCCCACCTCGGACCTCCACATTAACCACAATCCCCACTCTTTCCCACAACATCGAACCTGAACGAGTTATCAAACCCCAAGCCTTGACAAATATACCTTGCTCTGTCTCCTCCCGCGTGTGTTTCAAAGAGAGCTAGCACATATGTTTTTAACTTCTTTAGCATATATCTAAACGATCTACGGAAATTGGGTTTATCCCCCCCCCCCCCCCCCCCCCGGCAGTTCCATAGAATGCAATTCATAGATAAATTCTTTTGTACGTCGAGAACTACCGGGGCAGCACGTCATGCCTCCGTACCAGCACCCGCCGATTGCTCAATTTGCATATCACGGGCTTGCCTCGTACTTTCATCAATCGTTCCCAAACCATCATGCGACGTTGATTCCTCTCTAGCCAACATTGCACCCCCAAATCGATTTTCTTTACCACGAGTATTGGAGAAAGCACCACCATCACGACCCATAACATCATGCTCGACTCTCAATCTTTTGCCTGAGGCTGAAAGTTCTAATTCAGTTCTTGTGAGCCCAAAAATTAGACCCTAAGAGCAAATCCAATGGTGTTTCTTAACGGGATCTTAGCATGTGGAGCCCACCTAAATAGTTAAGATATGAATCTTATATATCTTATTTAAGATCCGGATCTTAACTATTCATGCATACGTGGCGGTCCATGATTGGTCCGTTTTTATTTTTTATTTTTTTATTTTGTTTTAAACCAACTGTTCATGGATCCCACTGAATAGTTAAGAAATTTTGTGGGTTTCTCTGTTGGAGATGGTCTAACAATCGCCTATTTTCCTTCAATTTTGTTTGTCACCCATGAGATTTAACAATCTTCTGTGGCCCATTATCTTCCCTTTAGACCCATCACGTAGTCTCCCCTTTCCTTTGGACAAGGATCCATTCGATAAATTTTCTTGTTTTTGAACGTAAACATTCCCTCTTTTAGGTTGATTCCTAGAATTTTCGTTTTTCTTATTTGCATCTAAGGATCCCTTAAATCCCCCAAATCCTTGCTCCATCGTATCTTCACCCAAATTACGAAATTTTTTTGAGATCTCAATATTTAATGAATCTTTCCTTATATTCTTATCCCTTAGATTACAGCCAAAGCATGTCACTGAGCCTCCGGCTGAAGCTATCGGCGTACGCGGTTTCTCTTATCTCCTCACCGATCGTCTTGGCATCACAAAACCGTCGTCACTTTGTCTACCTCTGGATTCTGCAGTTGCTCTCTCTTGGGCTGGCGGCTTCTCTATTTTCTTCAGTTTCCCCTGAGGGCAATGATGGACCATATGGACATATAAGCCACAAGCGGAGCAAATATTTGTAAGACCCTCATACGACACAAAGTATCTTTCGCCATTTATCAACAATATATGTTTCAAAGGTTTCTTTAGGTTCACTTCCACACAAACTCTTGCAAAGCAAGCCCTCTCAAAATTCAGTGTTGTATCATCCACCTTATTTGGTCTCCCTAATCCCTTGGCAATACCCATAAGAATGGCATGGTGGTACTAATTTACTGGGATGTTCGTCAAGCGTACCCAAACTGGGGTCGTGACGATATCATTCTTTAAAGGATTGAACTTTGGTGACAAGTTTTGTACCATAAGGTAACTACCAAAGGCTCTCCACGGACCTCCTGTCAATGCAGCATTGTATTCCTCTTTTAACTCAAAGCGGATCATGTAGAAGTGTCGCGGCAAATCCATCACGTACATGGCTCTTTGCGGTTTCCACAGCTCTTTGAGTTTTCTTGTCACTGTTGCAATTGTTATGTTCCTCCCCAAAACCTTCCGGGTCATACTATTTTTCCACAAACCATTCATCGCATCTAACACTTCCTCGCCGATGCTTATCACTGGTTCTCCGTCCTTACCGTTTGGGAATTCTAATGTCAAGCGCGCTGTAACAAACTCTTCATCCACCACCTGTTCCGGTCTCAACCTCCCTCCGCCACTAATTAATTCCCGTCACTTTGCTCAACCACGATACCATAGGATACGAAGGGTCCCACGGAGGTCTCCCCTTATCTCTAATATCAACCATGGTTGCGTCTTGATCCCTTGACGACACAATCTTTGTCTGCCCGAGAATCGCCTTCTCTCTCCATTAGGGTTTTTCGGTGCTTACAAGTTGATAGTCAAGTCATATCACGTGAATGATCTCCTCAGCATGTAATATACAATGCCTTGACATGTCACTACACGTGAATGATCTCCTCCCTTATTACATCAAAGTTTGTGTTTAAACTTTATCTTCTTATTATTAGTATTATTTTTCTCTAGTAATCTTTTTTTTTAGTTGCCTATACTTTTCATTTAATACAATATATGTAATGTAGATTGTAGAGCTCTATGTCAGGTTTATTTTCTGCAAGTTTTAAATATCTAAACGTTATACTCTTCACGTATAAATTTGTTTATTTAAAATACAAATGTAGTAAGAAATCAAATAATTAATGTATCTTTATTTTTATGCCTTATGCGATCATTAACCTTAATTGGTATTTTTGATCTAACATTTTGTTCATAAATAATAATACTGGACAATTCATGGCCGGTCTTAGAGAATTTAATGCCTAAAGCAAATCAACTATAATAATAAAAATGATGCCTATAAGGCATGAGGGAAGAATTGAACTTATCACGTGCAAGCAGTGGCAGACCCACATTGGAACGGACCCACATTGGAACGGACCCACATTGGAACGGACCCACATTGGAACAAGGGGTGTCATATGACCCCCCTAAAACTTAATTAGAATAATTTAAAATATACCCCGTAAAATTATTTTCTGGGTCCGCCACTGCATGCAAGCGACATAAACCATCACTTAACCAACTACACTACATCAGAAATCTGTTTTTTGATGCCTTAAAAATTTATATAAATTTTGCGCCTGAAGCCTTGCTTCTTCAACTTCCCATGAGGGCCGACTGTGCTGGACATAATAAAACGTAGTTCTTAGTAGTAATGCAATGTAATGTAGTCGGACACAAGGTTAATTTAAAATCTTCAAATTTTAGGGAAAACAATCCAGTTGAAAATAATCTTTAAATTCCAGAAAAAAATAGAGAATAACTTTATTCTTTTGTCTGAATATCCGAATAAATATAGTTACTCTTTTAGTAAAATCAAAATGTCACTTATAAGTGAAAGTGGTTCTTTATAATTCGCTTATAAGTGTTGTGAGATCTCTAGTGGTCATTTTTAGTCTCACATTCTCTATACGCTACTATTTGGACCGCACAAAATGTTGTTATTAAATAGTAGCCTCATAATAATGCATATACTGAACAAAAAAAATCAAATAATTAATAAAAAATTTAAAAAGGTCAATTTTTTCTGGTATGTCGATGTCGGATCATATATGCATCCAAATCCGAATAATTTAACCTTTTTTATGGAGGGGTCGTCAGGATAACTCTTTTTCCATCTCTTCCGACACCATTTATGGATATTAATAAATATTTTTTAGGATGAATTAGGTAAATGGACATAGATTATCCATAAATTAGTTTTCGGACACTAATATACAAACATTTAGTTCTGACAACAACTCTTATAACTGAACTTCCGAAATTACCCCTATATCATTTCTCGTGAAAACGACGGCAGGGGACAAGTTCACTATTTGCATATATGAAAAAGATATTTGGCGCGATATTTGGAGGAAATATGAGTAACATGACAAACATTTAATGCCAGAATTTGGACTAAGAGATCTAGATATTGTCAAAAAATCAAAAAAAAAAATCTTGTTAAAAATCATTTAATATTGTTACCGATAACAAATTAATAAACGCTAACCAAGTTGGTGGCGCTAATAATTTTGTCATCGCTAATATGATACATTTGTTTTTATAATGTAATTGGTATGACGATCTTTTATTTGTTATCGCAAAACAAATTTTTTTTGGTTTACTCAAATAAATAGTAAAAATCTATTAAATTATTGTGACAATATTTATGTTACTTGATAGTAGTTATTATTACGACAATTATTCATGTGTTTTTATCCTGGAAATTTAATTGATATCAATTAAATTATATATTATCACGAAAGTTATGTGATAAACATTTACTTATGTGAATTGGTGTTAAATCATTATTATATAATTTGTATTAGCTAGTTTATAGATTCACATATTTAATAATCACAATTAATATAATGGGCATACATGTTTGATATTACAATATAAACGATAACATGATTATCGGCTAACAATCAAGTAAAGAATATAATAAATTCAAAAACATACATGTTTGATATTACAATGTAACGTATAAACTACCGTGGAAACATAATTATCGGCAAACGATCGCAAAATAAGTTGTATAAATCAATTCAAAAACAGACGTTATTAATTTGAAGTTAACAAATATGATATAATATAAACGATAACTCACTTAGCAGATAACAACCAAGATACGATATATGTTCCACGATGTATATGATAAATTACAAGATAACCATATTTGACTATTACACAATTACACGAACCAACAAAATCAGGTTATGATAAACGTTGATCCTACCACCAAACAACTCTTCACCATAAACAATAATCTCTTAGGAAGTTGTTGAACAACAATCTGATACATAAATTATTAATATCAAACATTCACTACAAGAATCTGCGCAATTTACGACGAAATATTTACAACGATTTATTTCGTCGTAAATTGAGGAAAATATTACGACGATTTTACAACGAATATATAAATAGTTGTAAAATCGTCGTAAAAGAACAATGAATCTTGTCGTCGTTAAATCGTCGGAAAATTACGACGATTTAGGCACGATTTTCCAAATATATTTGTAATCGTTGTTAAATCGTGGTAAATGTACGACGATTTTATGAGAATCTGCTTTTGCCGAAGAAATCGTTGTAAAATCGTTGGTAATTAACAACTATTTTACAACAAACTCATTTTGGGACATTTTAACGACGAATTTTCAAACATTTTATGGTAGTTGAAAACATGTATTTACTGTTATACCTAATTTTTTTACAACGTGCATTTTAGTATTTTAATCGTTGTACATTCGTTGTAAATCTTTTGTTAAATTCAGAAGTTATAAATTAGTGGTTAATTTTCGTTGGTAAAAAGTTGGTAAATTTTCAAAAATCCTATAAATACATCCTCACTCCTCACCACAAATCACCTCTTTCTCTCTCTCTCTCTCTACAAAAAACTCACTTTCTATTGAAAAAATGTCCGGAGGCGATATCTACGAAATCCGGAAGTGGATGTACATACATCGAGACGATGACGGATCGGTGACAAGAGAGTTCCTCGACGGGGTTGAAATATTCATGCAGCAGGCCACAAATCTACCTGTCACTATCGAAAGCGGTAAGATGTTTTGTCCTTGTATCAAATGCGACAATAGACGATTCATTTTGGTTGAAAATGTTTGGAATAATATGTTAAATAGAGGATTTACACCACAATATTATATATGGTTTCAGCATGGGAAGGTTATTGTGGTAATGTTGCTAGTAGTAGTAATTATCATCAGGAATCTGTAGACTATGACCAGCATGTAGAAAATGAGTATGATTATTATAATTTTCATCATGATCATGGAAATGAACCGGATATGATAAATGACATGGTTAGCAATGCATTTCGTCCTGAAGTTAACACTGTTGCATTCTCATCTGATGGAAATTTAGTGGAAGAACCTAATTTAGATGTTATAAAATTCTACGACATGTTAAAATCTGCAAATCAACCAATATATGATAATTGTAGAGAAGGGCACTCTAAATTATATGATAATTGTAGAGAAGGGCACTCTAAATTGTCATTAGCTACTAGAATGATGAATATTAAAACATACCATAACTTATCTGAGGTGTGCATGGATGATTGGGCTTCATTGTTAAAAGAATATCTACCCTCTGATAATTTAGCTGCTGAAACGTTTTATGAGGTTCAAAAATTGGTTATCAATCTTGGTCTTCAGTATCAGTCAATTGTTGTCTGTGTAGACAATTGTATGATATATTGGAAAGACAACGAAATTCTTGAGGAATGTCGATTTTGCAAAAAACCAAGACATAGGCCAGAATGATGTGGTATCTGCCTATAACAGACAGGCTACAAAGGATGTATCATTGAAGAGAACAACTTCTTCGATGAGGTGGCATGCATAACATACACAGAAGCCTGTAGAGGTGACTCACCCATCATATGCGAAAGCCTAAAAACACTTTAACTCGGTGTACCCGATTTTGCTAGACGAAAAGGTAACGTCTACCTTGGTCTATGTACGGATGGATTTAGTCCATTTGGTATGCCAGGTAGGCAATATTCTTTATGGCTCGTCATCGTCACCCCTTATAACCTCCCACCAGAGATGTGTATGCAAAAGGAATTTTTATTTCTGAGTATATTATTCTGTGGACCTAAACATCCAAAAAGATCCCTTGATGTTTTTCTACAGCCTTTGGTGGAAGAGTTGAAGGAGTTATGACACACTGGAGTAAGGACTTACGATTGTTCGAGGAAACATAATTTTACAATGCGTGTAGTGCTTCTATGAACGATTAGCGACTTTCCCGCTTATGAAATGTTGTCGGGCTGTAATGTTGTCGGGCTGGACTACACCCAGACGTCTCTCTTGTCCTTACTGCATGCATCGTACTGACGCCTTCCAATTGAAGCATGGAAGGATAACTAGCTGGTTCGATTGTCACCGTCACTTTCTTAGTCTGCGCCACCCTTACCGGAAAAACAAACGAATGTTTAAGAAGAACAAAGTGGTTTGTGATCCTCCACCGGTGTATTACACAGGCGAACAAGTTGAGGCGCATATGGATCATTACTTTGCGAATTACACAGTTCCCCGTGGAGGAAACTGGCATGTCCCGCCTAATCTGCCTGATGATTATCTTACGGAACACAACTGACATAAGAAAAACATTTTCTGGGAGCTTCCATACTGGAAAGATCATCTACTCCGACACAATCTTGACGTAATGCACATAGAGAAGAACTTTTTCGATAACATTATGAACACTCTTTTGAATGTATAGGGAAAGACAAAAGACAATTTTAAATCACGTCCTAACTTGGTTGAGATATGTGCGAGATCCGAATTGCACATTGATAAAGACGGAAAAGCACCTGTACCTATATTCAGATTATCGAGTGTAGCGAAGACGTCGTTGTTCCAGTGGGTGATCTCTGAAGTTAAGTTTCCTGATGGTTTTGTTTCTAATCTTTCACGGTGTGTAGATGATACTAAATTCACAGGTATGAAAAGTCACGATTATCATGTGTTCACGCAACGACTGCTACCATTTTTCTTGGTCGAAGATGTTCCACAGAATGTGCACGAAGCAATTGCTGGTACGTAATGTCTAATTAATTAATAAAATATATCATAACTGAATAAATCGTAATACGTTTGATTTAATTTATGTAGGTGTTGGGTTGTTCTTTCGTGATCTTTGCACAAGAACGTTGAACAATGAAGTAATAAGACAACTCGACGAGAACATTCCTCTCATTTTGTGCAATTTGGAGAAAATATTCACCCCATCCTTTTTTGATGTTATGGAGCACCTACCAGTACATCTCCCACACGAAGCAGAACTAGGGAGGCTCGTTCACTTCCGATGGATGTACCCTTTCGAAAGATCTATGAAACATCTAAAAGGGAAGACGAAGAATCTAGCTAAAGTCAAGGGTTCAATCGTTGCGGGTAGTATTACAGAGGAGACGTCTCACTTTACGTCGTACTACTTTTCACCAACCGCGAGGACACGTAAAAGAGCGCCAAGGAGATATAATGACGAAGGCATTCAAACAACGTACGCGGTGGAAGGAGTACCTGACATATTTTTCCAATTAGTCAGCTTAGAGGACGCATAAAAGAGGTTTGGTGGAGCAACGAGGATGAAATTCATTGTGCCCACCCGTACATTCTATTGAACTGCGATATTGTTACTCCATGGGAAAGGTAAAATTCAATTTTTTAATACTCTTTCATTACAACAAGGCATAAAATATTGCTTACTTATGATATTGTCATATGAGCTCGATTCTCGTAAAGCTCAACACTTTGTGATGTGGTTGCAAAGACATGTATGAAAATATCGAATATGAAATTACATACCAACCTAATATATTTAAACAAAATTAATTTTGATGTCTGCAAATTGAGTACGAGGACGAATCTTATCCGGTGTGGTTCCACGAGATGCTACAACGTCCCCTTGCGAAGATTCAAACATCACCAATGTATTTTACAAGAGGTTATGCTTTCCACGCGTATGAGTACGACCGACATCAAACAAGTGTTAACTACGGTGTTTGTTGCTTTCCACGCGTATGAGTACGACCGACATCGAACAAGTGTTAACTACGGTGTTTGTGTTAGAGGAGACATTGATTTCTACGGAATCATCCACGAAATCATAGAAATAACGTTTCCCGGGTTGCTCATGTTGAAGTGCGTACTCTTCAAGTGCGAGTGGTTTGATCCTACGATCGGAAGAGGTGTACGAATCAACAAGTTTGGGATCGTTGATGTCAATAAAGAATAGAAGATACAACAAGTTCGAGCCTTTCATACTTGCATCGCAAGCTGAGCAAGTAAGCTTCATTCTTTATCCGCGTCTTAAGTCGACGAGAATACATTGGCTATCCGTCATCAAAATTGCCCCAAGAGGGTACATAGCCAGGGAAGAAGAATCAGCCCTCCAGAATGACACGCCCGTCGAAATTCCTTCGCCAGAACTAAGCACGGACATGGTCTTACTCGTTGATCCACATAATAGGAAAGCTGAAGAGGTGAATGAGGACGAAGCAGAAGTAGAAGACACTGACGAATTTGATGAATCTGACTCGAATGACGAATATGAGTCTAATGATGACTCTGAGTAATAAATAAGTTGTTTGTTTAAATGTAAAATGAAAATTATGTATTTTAATTTTTTTTATAAAATAAATTAAAATATCGTCGTCAAATAGTCGTAAATTTACGACGATTATTGTTTCTACGACGAATTAACGAAGATCTATCTTTTGTATAAAATAAATTAAAATATCGTCGTGAAATCGTCGTAAATTTACGACGATTTACCGACGATCAATCTTATATATCGTTTTCAGATCATACGAGGTTGTACTTTGCCGTACAAATACACAATCGTCGTAAATTAGACGTAAAACAGTCGTATATTTACATTTATTTTACGACGTTTTTTATAAACCCCTAAACCCTAAACATTTTCAAAAGTATGTCTTATATTACGTACAAACACTCATAAAGACCTCTAAAGTTAATGAATAACTATAAAAACAATATGCTAAAATTGCTTATCAATAAATTTTGTTACATATTCTTAGAATTTCTAAAGTTTAAGATAAAGTGTACTATATATATATATATATTGTGCTTAATACGTATATATGTTTTAATTTTACCAGAACTTGTTTTTTGCAATCATATGACTTAGTATGATTTCATATGCATACAATACTATAACTATATTCAATATGAAGTCAAATGGAAGATGAATTTTATTGAATTCCATATAGTGTAAAGAATCGTCGTAAATTCGTTGTTAGATTACAATGATTTTACGACGATTCTAACAAAATCGATGTAAAATCGTCGTAATATAACAACGAATTTACGACCAAACATGAAACCTTGATCAAACTCTCAATATCACATCCTCATGTGTTTTGTGTGTACGAGGTTGTCAACATCAACGATTACCATGACTTTACAACGATTTAAAAGGTAATCGTTGTAATTTGGTTGTAATATAACGACTATTTTACGACGATTGGGTGTTTTGTAAATTAAAATTCACATTAACATATGCCAATCAGAACCGTTCAAAATTCTCTTTTACCGACGGTTGTACGAGGAATCGTCGTAAAATCGTTGTTCATGTACAACGATTTTACGACGATTTGTAATTTCATTTTTCCCAACACGCGGCAAACCAAAAAGTTTGAACTTACTTGGCGACGCGTTTTCGAGGAATTTATGACGATTTTACGACGATTGCTAATACTATATATACACGACCAGATTTCTTCTTCCTCGCTCATTCTCCCCTAAACTCTCTCTCTCTCTCTCTCTAAAACTCTCTCTCTCTCTAAAACACTCTCTCTACAATTTCACACTCTACAATTCTCACACTCTCTCCCAACATCCCAAAAGGTAAATATAGGTAAATATATTTAATATATTTGTTTTAGAACCGGATTTTAGGATTAGTTTTATGATTTGAAATTTAGTTTTAGGATTTAGAATTTAGTTTTAGGTCGGATTTTAGTTTTAGGATTCAGATTTTAGATTTATGTCCAGAACATAATTAATTATTAAAATACTTAATGTTTTGTTTTTAAAATACTTAATACTTATTATTTAACATAATTAATTATTAACATTAGTTTTTAAAATACTTAGTTATTAAAATACTTAATGTTTAGTTTTAAAATACTTAATACTTATTATTTAACATAATTAATTATTAACATTAGTTTTTAAAATACTTAATGTTAATTATTAAAATACTTAATACTTAGATTTTAGTTTTAGGATTCAGATTTTAGATTTAGGTTCAGAACATAATTAATTATTAAAATACTTAATGTTTTTTTTGCAGGTACTTATACATGGCTCCTAGGAAGGACAAGACTATAGCTCCAGGCTACATGCAGATGATGGCGGAGAGGGCCGCCGCTTCCCGAGAAGCTACGGGTTCCGGTTCCGCTTCTTGTTCCGGAACTGTGTCCGTTTCTACTACCCCGACTCCACATCTCCATGCCGGGACATCACCTGTCCAGACCTGTACGCCTCCACCCGTCCATGCCGAGCAGCCTCCACCTCCTCATGTGCCCGCCGCAGACGACGGAGCCGACGGAGTTTTCCCGGGCCCGGTACATCCAGAGTTGGACGTACCGGGACACGTGCCGTATGCCACCCTCCGTGTTGAAGATATCCTAGCTCAACCCGGACATGACAGTCTGCGCCGTTTGGATCCGCACAAGTCCGCAGACAATTATTGGTAAGTTTTGTTAATTATTTTAATACTTTATATATTAATACTTTGATTTCTTTATATATTAGTCAATCAAATTTTGTTTGTTTCATGTTCAAGTACGACAACCAGATCGCGCGTTCTATCGCGGACATAATCAAGGGGTATTTCACCGAGTCGCATCCCAACTGGAGCAAGACACCAGAGCACTTCAAGAAGACGTTGTTCAAATGCTTCACGATAATGTTTTGATATTTCTTAATTAAATTAATTTATTTAACTTTAAATTATTTATTATTACTCTCGTAAACTAATTATATAATTTGTCATATTTTGCAGCAAAAGTGGCATTGGGATGTCTCGATCAACGAGTCCGTGAAGACGGAGTTCAACAAGACGGTGAAGTTTCGTCTTGCCAACATGGTCTCCGACTGGAAGGACAAGTGGAGGCTCGTCGGCGACGCGGGGAAGCCGGTCTATCTTTCGGTCGCGGTTTGGGACGACTTGAAGAAATATTGGATAGATGACCATAACGGCAGCGTAGCTGAGAAGTATTCCACCTCCAGGAACGCTAAGCTACCTGACGGGACGCCGAAACAGATGGCTCACACATTCGGACAAATCCCCTTCGCAGGTCGGATGTACGATATGGTAAGTTTTTTCTTACTTAATCTTTTAAATTTATTTTTATTTTTAAATTATTAATGTTATATATATACTAATGTGTTTACAATTTGATTTTATACCAAGCAGTTGGGTCACAAGCCGACCGTCAGTGCCGTCTTCGAGAAGACGCACAGGAAATAGACCGACGATTTCGTTGACGCCCATTCGGAGCGGATATTCAACGACTTGGAAGCTCCAAAGACTAAGATCGAGACTCAGAGATCCCCGGGAGGCACTCAGCAACCTGGCGAGCCGCTTACGACCGCCAAGCTCGTTCAGATTTTTAAAAAGGTAAAATTTTACTTATAATGTTTCTTTTTTCTCAAATTATTTTTTAAACGTTCATTTTTACTAATCGCTTAATTTTATAGGTTTCTCCAAAGAAGAAAGGGCGGATTATAGGCATGGGATCCATGCTGGACGTCTCGCTTTCTCCTACTACGTATCGATCTCCGACTCAGATGGAGGCTGGGATTCAGGAGCTACGGACGACTCAGGCAGAGAGGGCAAAGATTATGGCCTTCTACAACAGTCTTTTCACGGTACTTTTTGCTTCCAACCCAGAATTACTTCGGACGATGCAGACACATCCCGACCGCCCGACCAAGCACCATCGATCCCGACAACGCAACAAGATCCGGATCGCGTTTAGTTTTGATATATTTAGCAACGTATTTACAACGATTTGTAACCATATACTAATTTATTATAATTGTAAATTTACAATGAAATAATCGTTGTAAAAAGGTTGTAAAAATTACAACGATTTTACAACATACATTATACCACGATTATACAACGAAATCAATTCGTGGTAAATTTTACCACGATTTTACGACGATTTGATTTTTACTTCGATCGATTAACGACGAATTGAAAATACCTATATAGCGCGGTGAATCGGATCTCATCGGAGCAGTCGGCGGTGAAGAAACAGTTAACGATGATGGAGAACACGATGTTGCGCATGGAGGAGAAGTTGTTCGGAGAAAAAACTAAAGGGAAAGGTCACGATGAGTCTTCGTCAACTCAAATTCCGATGACTGTTTCTCGATCTCCTGGTCTCTGGTATGGCTCGACGATCAGATCTAGATCTACTCAATTTCATTTGGCTAATCACGAAAGTATGTTGAAGAAGATTGAGATGCATGTGTTTGATGGAGTAAATACATATGAAATGGATTGTTCAAGTGGAGAGATTCTTTCATATTTGTCGTTACACAAAGGAAGAGACGCTGGAGATGATAGCTATATGTTTATTGGGGAAGGTCTTGAAGTGGTTTAGTTGGGAACTTAATCGCGGTGCGTTTTTAAGCTGGCCTGACTTCAAGCAGAGGTTGTTCTTTTGATTTGGTGAATCTATGTAAGATGAGCCGGGGAAGAGATTATTTGCTTCGAAGCAAACTGGATCTGTGGCTGATTATGTTAGTGAGTTTGAAGATTTATCTTCTCAGGTAGCTGGGTTAGATGACACAAACTGACTGACAACTTCTACAATGGCCTGAAGCAAGAGATGAGAGAGGTGATTCGCCTTAAGGAACCTAGAGGGTTAAGGAGTCACATTGTTGTAGTGCTGCGTATGGAATCTAGCTTCTTCTGCAAAGCTATGAGTGAAGTTACTAAAGGAGAGGGGAAGGAATCTAGACAATCTTCCTTTTTGCCTCTTAAATCTTCATTTCATTACAATACACAGAGGTCTTTTCAGAATTCAGATTCTAAATTGATTCCTGGTGGATCAATGGGACAAGTAAAAGGGAAATCAGAAGGGAACTTGGCTATTGGAGGAAGTTCTTCTGAGAATCAAAGACCGAGACAAAAGTATAGTGATGTTAATTGGATGATATGCGCATGAAACGTCTTTGTTTCAAGTGCAAAGGGAGTTGGTCTCAGGAACATCTTAGTGTTTGTCCTTTGAAAGAATTGAGAGTGCTTACGGTGGTGCAGGGCTTTGAAGTTGAGATCTGAGGCCTTGATGAAGAAGCTGCTTATGAGAAGGATTCATAAATTCCTCAAGAATTGATGGTGTTATCATTGAGTTCTATGTTGGGGATTTCTTCTCCTAAGACTACAAGATTACATGGTTTTCTGGGCAAAACAAGAGTGGTGGTGATGTTGGAAAGTGGGGCATCACATAATTTTGTCGAACCTGAGGTGGTACAAAGAGCCAAGCTGGATGTTTGTGTGAATCAAAACCTGAATGTTTTGTTGGGAAATGGTGTGACAATGCAAGGCATTGGTATTTGTAAAGCAGTGCAATTTCAGTTGGCTAATGTGGAGTTTGTCTATGACTTTATCTCTTTGGAACTGGGTGGTGTGGATGTCATCTTGGGTGTTCAATGGTTAGAGACCTTGGGCATGTGTGAAGGAAATTGGAAGTTGCGGAGGACATTTGTGTATCATTTGACATTTGTGTATCAAGATATGGTGATGTTTGTCATCATGCTCCTAAGTCAGCTAATTTTTCTATTCAGAATGAGATGTTAGAAGAATTTACACAATATATGCTTAACAGAGAAGATACAAGAGTGGATGAGAGTTTTGTATCTCTTTCTGAACATTTTGTTGCAACACTGTTGGAGTTTGAGCAAGTGTCTGCACTTCCGACAGGATTACCACCTTTTCGTGGACACGAGCATGTCATTACTTTGCTTCCTGGAGTGCACACCATTTCAGTGAGACCATACTGTTACCCTCATGCTAGCAAAGAGGTAATGGAGAAGATGGTAAGTGAGATGTTAGTTGCTGGTATTATGAGCCCTAACAATAGTCCATTTTCTAGTTATGTCTTGTTGGCGAACAAGAAGGATGGGTCTTGGAGATTTTGCATTGATTATAGAGCGTTGAATGATGCTATTGTCCCAAATAAGTATCCCATTCCTGTCATTGATCAATTATTGGATGAATTGCATGGTGGTAGAGTTTTTTCTAAGATGGATTCACGTTCTGGATACCACCAGATACGTATGAAGGATAGTGACATTGAGAAGACAACTTTCATAACGTTAGAAGGGCATTATGAGTTTTTAGTTATGCCTTTTGGCTTGACTAATGCTCCTGCCACCTTTCAAACTTTGATGAACAAGGCTTTTAAACCTTTCTTGAGAAGGTATGTCTTAGTCTTCATTGATGATGTATTGATTTACAGTCAGTCTGTGGAAGAGCATGTGAATCACTTGAAGATGGTATTAGAAGTGTTTGCAGAATAGACCTTGTTTGCAAATCAAAAGAAGTGCTTGTTTGGCGTGACTCTGGTTGAATATTTGGGCCATATTATTAAAGCTAAGGGTGTAGCTACAGATGGTGTTAAGAGTGCAATTATGCGAGAGTGGCCTCAACCTAAGAATGTGAAACAGTTGAGAGGATTCTTGGGACTGACTGGATATTATAGAAGGTTTATCCGCGGATAGGGTGTTAGCTAAACCTCTGACAGAGTTGCTTAAGAAGGTTCAATTCCTTTGGTCTTCTGAGGCAGGGGTGGCTTTTGAGCTTCGAAAAATTCTATGGTCACAGCTCCAGTCTTGGCGTTGCATGACTTTACTAAGAGTTTTGTGATTAAATTTGATGCTTCTGGGTTTGGTTTGGGAGTAGTGTTGATGCATGATAAACGCCCAATTGCATTTTTTAGCCATGGATGACTCCTAGAGAGCAACTGAAGCCAGCTTATGAGAGAGAGTTGATGGCTATTGTGATGGTTGTGTTGAAGTGGAAGCATTACTTAGCGGGCAAGAAGTTTAAGGTGCACACAGATCAGAAAAGTTTGAAATTTTTGCTTGAACAGAAAGAGGTGAACATGGAGTATCAAAAGTGGCTAACTAAGCTTTTAGGCTTTGACTTTGATATATTTTACAAACCAGGGACTGAGAACCGTGCAACTGATGGTCTTTCGAGAATTGAGTCTCATCCTGGAGGGTCTGTGTCATCTACTCTGTTGACATTGACCATGTCTACATCGTTGCAGCTACAAGACATATTCAAAGAGATTGAAGGTGATGAGGAGTTACAATCCTTGATTCAGAAATGTAAGAGTGGTACAGAGAAGGTGGGACATTTTCAGGGGATTGATGAGAAGCTATGGTATAAAGGCAGATTGGTGATTCCAAAAACTTCTCAGTTTATTCCATTGATTATACAAGAGTGTCATGAATGTAAGATAGGTGGCCATTCAGGCGTGTTAAAGACAGTTAAGCGCATACAATTGGTGTTTCATTGGGATTGATTGTTTAAGACAATTCAACAGTATGTGGCTCATTGTGAAGTGTGTCAACGCCATAAATATTCTACTATGTATCCTGCTGGGTTGCTTCAGCCGCTGGCTATTCCAGAGTTGGTTTGGGAGGACATCTCTCTGGATTTTGTGGAAGGCTTACCCACTTCTCAAGGCTTCAATGTGGTGTTGGTGGTTGTTGATCACTTGAGTAAGTATGCTCATTTCCAGGGTTTAAAACATCTGTTTACGACGTATGGTGTATCAACTAAGTTTGTGGCTGAGATTGTGAAACTCCATGGATTTCCTAAAACATTGGTTTCAGATCGGGACAGAGTGTTCTTGAGAAAAATTTGGAAGGATATGTTTCTCCTGTCTAGTACTCACCTGAAGTTTTGTACAATCTTTCATACGCAAACAGACGGCCAGACTGAAGTGTTAAATAAGAGTCTTGAAGCTTATATGCGCTGTTTTGTTTCTTCTCATCCACGTACTTGGTATAAGTTTCTTTCTTGGGCTGAACTATGGTATAACTCTTCTTACCACACTCCTTTGAAGACCTCACCTTTTAAGGTGGTTTATGGGCGTGATCTGTCGGCTTTGATATGGTTTGAATGTGGTTCTACGGAGAATGTGGACTTGGAAGTTATGTTACAAGAACGTGATGAATATTTGGTTCAACTTCGTCATAATTTGGTTCATGCTCATCAATTGATGAAGTTTCATGATGATAAGCATCGCCGTGATGTTGAGTTTGCAGTGGGGATTGGGTATTCTTGAAGCTTCAACCGTACATGCAGAGGTCATTCGTCACATGTGTCAGAAGTTAGTCGCCAAATACTTTGGCCCTTATGAAGTTATAGAGAGGATTGGTCCAACAACTTATCATTTGAACTTACCTCATGAAGCTCGTATTCACCCTGTGTTTCATGTTTCAAAATTGAAAGTCAGGGTAGGTCCTTCCAAGGAGGTACAGGTTGATCATCCCCCTCTTACGAAGTTCAGTTTTGAGGAACCATTGGGGCCAGCTGAGATTGTTAACTCTCGTTACAATGCTCAAGGTCAGTTGGAGATGTTGGTCAAGTGGCTTGGTGTGTCAGCTCTTGAACCTTCTTGGTTATTACTTTCGGAGTTTCGACATCAGTTTCCTTCTTACCAGCTTGAGGGCAAGTGTGGTCTTAAAGGGGATGGTATTGATAAGCTTGGGCAGGTGTATTATCGGAAGAGGATGAGAAAAGAAGGGAGTCGGCTTGGTGAGCTGGCACAAAAATAAAGAATAAAGCATTTAGCAAACCACTGGTTGTTTAAGAGGGTTTGCAGTTACGAGTGAAGAGAGGACGTTATATACTCTAGCTTGTTTGTTATTTCATTTTATGCTTTTATTGTGAGAGTGAAAAACAGCGTGATGAGCTGTGAGAGAGAGATGGTGAGGATACTCTTTTAGATCGATTGAATCATTGTTGATTCATCGATCCTCTTATTTCTTTGTTATTGTATCTTTGGATATGTTTGCTTTCATTGAATAAGAAGAGAGTTTCACTCTCATATATCAAAAGTTTATCAACCTCCCACCAACAAGACTTGCATACTCAGACATCTACGCATGGGCCTTATGGAACATATGGACTGCATGTAATAATCTAATTTTTGCAGAGAAAGACTTCTATGAAGACGGCGTGGTGAGGAAGTCGATTTTCGAAGCCAAAGCATGGCAAGAGGCTCAAGTTCTCAAACTGCAACAACAATTAGCATCTCATCCTTCCAAGTCTACACATGACTCTGAATCAGAAGCGGTTGTGTTTGTGGATGCATAGCTTCCTCGCTGGAGTGCGGTATAGGGTATCATTTCTGGGCTCATAAGAATCCTTTAAAGGAAGAATACATGGCTATCATGTAAAATATATCCTCGCTTTCATGGCAGGGGCATGGCTATGCTAATAGCTATGAAACAAGCTATAGACAAAGGAATAAAGAAGATTCGGTTTTCCTCTGACTCTCAAGTGCTAGTCAATATTCTATACATAGGAGAGGATCATATTGAAATTTTCAATGTTCTATGTGATATTTGCCATACTACAAATCTTTTTTCTGAGATTTATTTCTCGTTTATTCCACAAACGGCAAATTGTTTAGCCGATTCCTTAGCAAAAAGAGCGTTAACCGCTCAACATTGTAACACTTACGAGTTCAATGAACTTCCTTTAGACTAAAAAAAAAAGAAATGCCATTACATAGATGTAATAAAAAATGCCATTACATAAAGTATTTTTTAGATAAATAAAAAATAGAAAAATATAGTTCCTATTGAAAATGATTAAAGTAAAAAACGAAAAATAAAGAAAGTAAAATAAAAATAAATAAAAAAAACTATTTCTATTTAATAAGAATAAAATGAAAAAACTAAATTAAAGAAAAAGAAAATAAAAGAAATATATAAATATTTAATAGGTAACATAATAAAAAAATTACAATATTTTAAATATTTCAATTTTATGAAAATTATACAATATTAAATATATATTTAAAGTTTTCTAAAAGAATATATTATTTTTAATAAAAAAGTATATATTATTTTTAGTAAAAAGTAAGATAAATTCTATTTAAGAGTCTAATTTTATATCTAATGGGATGATGGCTACTTCGACAATGTGAAAAAAATACGCATAGGACGAATTTTTTTTGGTGTGGTTTTTGTCAAATTTTACTACTCCGATGACTCCACTGTTGTAGAGGGACTACTCATGGGAATTCGACCCAGATTAGATATGACGAAGTGAGTTTTTTTTTGTCATTTATATTTTCAATTATTTGATAAGCTCCATATTCTACAGATTTTGATCCCTGACGACGATTATATCGAATATGTTGAGGGAACCTATAATGAAAGCCATATCATCTCACTTTGGTTTGAGTTGCATAATAGAAAAAGAACTACGTATTATTATGAAACGTTTGACAAAGGATCAGCATTAATCTTGCTTTAAACTTGGTTTAGAGTCGTAGGAAACACTTTGTTAGATGTTTCATAAGTTTGTGAAAGTTGTACAAAGATCATTGAGGCACCTATAAGGACTCATCTTGCTTCAAATTTGGTTTAGGGTTGTAAAAACGCGTTGTTAGATGTTTCATAAAGTCGTGAAAGTTGTGCAAAGATCATTGATGCACTTATAAGGTCGTAGGAAACGGGTTATTAGATGTTTCGTAAGTTCGTGAAATTTGAACAAAGATCATTAAAGCGCTAATAAGAACTTATCTTTCTTAAAACATGGTTTAGAGTCGTAGAAAACTTATAGTTATATGTTTCATAAGTAAGTGTAACTTGTACAAAGATCATTAATTCACTAATTGATAAATGGATTTTACATTCGTTCTTTCAAATGGCTTAAGTAGTATATAAGATGTTAATCCGAATCAGGGGCAATCAATGTATTAAAACCTATGAAAAACTACACTTAGTCTAATAGAATCAAAATAATTTTTTTTTTCGAGTTTTGCAATTGACTAACAAGAAACCGAAAACGAAATTAAACAAGATTTAAGATTCAAAAAAACTAAACAACTAGGCCAAGGTACTTTAAACGGATGATCAGATTCAGGTTTTTGATGTCTTTTAACAAAGGTAACTTTAAGGTTTTGAAAACGTTTGCTTAGGTCAATCCACTCTAGTGACAATGATCATTTTCCTAATAAGTAAACTAAAACAATACTTGGGATAGTTTAAATGTTAGAAAACATTAAGTTCAAATCATTTCAACCATTAAACTTATTAACTCAGATCCCTTGGTTAAGCTAGGTTTAGTTATGGGGGTAATTGTTCGGGAGTCTTTACACTTCTCCTGAAGGTGAAGCTTCCTTGGTTCCATTAATTGAATGACCAACTCAACTAAAGCACTAAGAACATTACACTAAAATAAAGTTTTATACAACTTAAGATCTAGACAATCATCAACCCTAGAGTTGATTCACCCTTTTTCCCAACTTAATTTCCTAAGGGAAACTACTTGCTAAGTATAATTAAACCTAAAACAATTATGATTAAAGAAAGCATACAAAAATTAAAGAGATAAAGGATAAAAGAAACTCTTGTTATTGAAATCGAAGATTACAAGAATTCTTGGTGATCCAAATCTCTAAAGCTTGTAAATAGTTTGTAGATAAAATAAAAGGTGAATAATAAAACATAAGAAAGCCCTCATCGGTTTAGGACTTCTCTTTTCCTTTTTAGATCGAAATACGGTTTTCATTTATTTTCGCAGTTTGTATCGGTCAGGTGTGACCGATACAACAAGTCGATATCGACTACCTAACCGATACAAAGTAATCGGTACACTCTTCTTTCTACGTATCAACCAGTCGTGACCGGTATGACAAACTGGTACGGATCCTCGGGCTTCTTTTCTTCTGTATCAACCACAACTGACCGGTACAACAAGCCGATATGGTCGTTTTTGCCTCTTTAAGCTTGAATTCTTCGTCTTTTGCCGCTTTGGCGCCCTTAAACATGAAACACATGTTACAAACGCAAATGCAACCTATATGATACTAAATGAAACCTAAATGTGTTAATTCTAATGAATAAAACACAGTAAAATATGCAAAATATACAAGATATCAACTCCCCCAAACTTATCATTTGCTTGTCCTCAAGTAAGAGAACAAAGAATCATGTTGTATAGAGGCGGGGACCTCAGAACCAAAAGACAACGCGAAAAATGTAGTAAACAAGCATCCTAAACATAGTGTCTGTCGCAACTGACCTAGTTCTACCTCTTACCATTCGCTTCAAACTCTGTCTAAATCCGCTATTATTACCAAAAGCATGTTTACTACACTTTTCGCATCTAGGAAAGAACGCGTGTTACAAGAGCTTCTGAACATTCCTAATCGTCGGATGAAGAATTAGGGCACTCTTTGATCTCCGGGGTTGATAAACTCCATTAGCGATGGAGTGACAAAGTTGGACACTCTCACCCGGTTCATTAGCCGACTCGGGTTTTCCCTCCGCTGCAAACCCATACATCTTAGCTAAGGCGTTAAAGTAAATGTTGTGTCTTGTCCCGTTGTAACCTTTGAAATTAAGTCTTCCTCTTATCGTAGCTTGAGCTCTTTGCATACCCGGTTTGTCTAATATAACCTCGAGGGTGGCTAAAAACTGACATGTTTCTTCTTTGTATGGGCGGTGTCTCATACCAAGAGTCCTCTAAATCCCCATGTTCCGAAAAATCATCTTAACCTCATCGTAAATTCCCAACTTCTTGAGTGTATCAGAAATCGGGAAACGAGATTGGTGAAAAGGTACCTCCATGAGAGCATCATATAGTTCGCGAGATGATGGTGCATTCTTCGGGTATCTTACGAGAGGAGTCTTGCTCTTTCTCAACGGGAATATTAAACCATGTGGTCCTTCTTCTTCCTCGTTGATAGTACCTGAAAGAGAATGAGTAGACAAAGAAATTGAGCTAAGAATTAAGAAAGAAATCGAATCTTGAAGATTGTTTCAATGGAGGAGAAAACAAGAGAAAGAGAGATGGGGCCGATGAAGAACAAAAATAAAAACTCTCCTTTTTTCTTTTATCGCGAAACCAAAAAGAAAAGGAAATTTTTTTAACCAGCTTGTTTGTATCGGTTGGTCGTGGTCGCTTTATTATTTGGTGTTTGTATCCGTCACTCACGACCGATACAACATCCCAATATGATTTCCATCGGCAATTTTGGATATGTATCGGTCAATGGTGACCGATACATTAAATCGATACCCGTTCAGCGTCTTTTTCTTCACACATATCGGTCATCTTCGACCGCTAAAACTAGCCAGTTTGTCTTTCCGCTTATTCATCGTGTCGTACCGGTCCCAACAGACCGATACGACTGACCGATACGACCGCTTTTCGCGTTTTCTCGTTTTTATCGTTTTTTTCGGACCTGAAAGCATTAGACTAAACAAAAATAATAAAAGCCAAATAATATAAAGTAATGAATCAAATTAAAAACGTAAGTACAAGGATAGACATGGGACTTCCTCCCAAGTGAGCTTGTTTATAGTCACTTAGCTTGACTTTACCCATGGATTAGGCGACGCTTGGGTCCGAAAGAGACATTGAGTCTCCTCCGATGACAACTTCGTTTGCAAAGTACTTCTTGAGTCTTTGACTGTTCACCACGAATTCCCCACCGTGCTTATTCCAAAGGACCACAACTCCGAGTGGTCTTACTTCTTTGATCTTGAAAGGACCGGACCATCGGGACTTGAGTTTTCCCGGGAAATTTTCAACCTCGTGTTTAATAGCAATACCAAATTATCTATTTTGAGTTGTTAGATATATCATAATTTCATGAAACTTGTTCAAAGATCATTGAGACACTTTTAAGCAATGATCTTTTTTAAGACTTGGTTTATTGTCGTAGAAAACGCGTTGTTATATGTTTAATAATTTCGTAAAACTTGTACAAAGATCATTGATGAACTTATAAGAATTCATCTTGCTTAAAACTAGGTTTAGAGTCATATATAACACGTTGTTAGATATTTCATAAGTTCTTGATATTTTTTCAAAGATCATTAGTTTAGGGTCATAGAAAACGCGTTGTTAAATGTTTCATAAGTTCATGAAACTTGTACAAAGATCATTGACGCAACTATAAGCATTAATTTTCCTTAATACTTGGTTTATGGTCGTAGAAAACAAGTTGTAACATGTTTTATAAGGTCGTGAAACTGGTACAAAGATCATTGAGACACCGATAAACACTCATCTTGCTTAAAACTTGGTTTAGAGTTGTAGAAAATACATTGTTTGACGTTTCATAATTTTGTGAAACTTGGTCCAAGATCGTTAAAGCACTTATAAGATTTCATCTTGCTTAAAATTTGTGTTATAGTCGTAGAAAACGTGTTGTTAGATGTTTCATAAGTTAGTGAAATTTGTACAAAGATCATTGAAGAGCTTTTAAGAACTCATCTTGTTTAATACTTGGATTAGAGTCGTATAAAACGCATTGTTAGATGTTCCATAAGCTCGTGAATTACGTACAAATATCATTTAGACACTTATAAGAACTCATCTTGCTTGAAACTTAGTCAAGTGTCCAGGATAACGCGTTGTTAGATATTTCATAAGTTCGTGATACTTGTTCAAAGATCATTTAGGCGCTTATAAGCACTCATCTTTCTTAAAACTTGGTTTAGAGTCGTAGAAAACGTGTTGTAAGATGTTTCATAATTTCGTGAAAATTGTGCAAAGATCATTGAGGGATTTATAAGAACCGATCTTGAATAAAACTTGGTTTACAGTCGTAGAAAACGCCTTGTTATATTTTTCATAAGTTCGTGAAACTTGTGCAAAGATCATTGAGGCACTTATAAGCACTCATCTTGCTTAAACTTGTTTTAGAGTTGTAGAAAACGCATTGTTTGACGTTTCATAAGTTTGTGAAACTTGGTCAAAGATCGTTGAATCACTTATAAGATTTCATCTTGCTTAAAACTTGTGTTATATTCGTAGAAAACGTGTTGTTAGATGTTTCATAAGTTTGTGAAATTTGTAAAAAGATCATTGAAGAACTAATAAGAACTCATCTTGCTTAATACTTGGCTTAGAGTCATAGAAAACGCGTTGTTAGTTTTTTCTTAAGTTCATAAAAGTAGTACAAAGATCATTTAGGCACTAATGAGAACTCATCTTGCTTAATATTTTGTTTAGAGTCGTAGATAACGTGTTGTGAGATGTTTCATAAGCTCGTGAAACATGTTCGAAGATCATTGAGGCCCTGATAAGCACTCATCTGACTTCAAATTTTGTTTAGAGTTTTAGAAAACAGGTTGTAAGATGTTACATAAGCTCGTGAAACTTGTTCAAATATCGTTGAGGCAATTATAAGCACTCATCTTGCTTCAAACCTAGTTTAGAGTCGTAGAAAACACGTTGTTATATGTTTAATAACTTCTCGAAAATTTATCCAAAGATCACTGAGGCACATAGAAGCACTCAACTTGCTTAAAACTTTGTTAAAAGTGGTATAAAACGCGTTGTTAGATGTTTCATAAGTTTTTGAATCTTATACAAAGTTCATTGAGGCACTAATACAGACTCATATTGCTTAAAACTTGGTTTAGAGTCGTAGAAAACGCATAGGTAGATGCTTCATAAGTTCGTGAAACTTGTATAAAGATCACTGAGGAACTTGGTTTAGAGTCGTAGAAACGCGTTGTAAGATATTTCATAAGTTGTGCAAATATCATTGAGGCACCTGTCGGCACCCATCTTGCTTCAAACTTGGTTTAAAGCCGTAGAAAATGAGTTGTTAGATACTTAATAATTTCGTGAAACTTGTTCAAATAGCATTTAGGCACTAATAAGCATTGATATTCCTTAAAACTTTGTTTATGGTGTAAGAATATGCATTGTCAGATGTTTCATAACTTCTTTAAACTTGTACTTAGATCATTGAGGCACTTAAAAACACTCATCTTGCTTAAAACTTTGTTTAGAGTTGTAGAAAATGTATTTTTAGACGTTTCATAAGTTCGTGAAACTTGTACAAAGATCATTAAAGCACTTATAAGCATTCATCTTTCTTAAAATTTGGTTTAAATTCATTGAAAACGTGGTGATAGATGTTTCATAAGTTCGTGAAACTTGTACAAAGATCTTTGAAGAACTTATAATCACTCATCTTGCTTGAAACTTGGTTTAGAGACGTAGAAAATACGTTATGAGATGTTTCATGAATTCTTGACACTTGTAAAAAGAAAAGTGCGGCGCTAATAACCACTCATATTACTTAAAACATGGTTTAGAATTGTAGAAAACGTCTTGTTAAATGTTTCGTTCAGCCACTTATGATAACTCATCTTGATTAAAACTAGGTTTAGAGTCGTAGATAACGCGTTCTTAGATATTTCATAAGTTATTGATATTTTTTAAAAGATCATTGAGGAACTTATCAACACTCATCTTTCTTAAAACATTGGTTCATGGTCATAGAAAACGCAATGTTAAATGTTTCATAAGTTCATGAAACTTGTTCAATGATCATTGAGGAACTTATCAACACTTATCTTGCTTGAAACTTGGTTTAGATTTGTAGAAAACGCGTTGGTAGATGTTTCATAAGTTCTTGAAAATTGTACAAAGATCACTAAGGCACTTGTGCAAAGATCATTGAGGCACTTTCACGAATATATGAAACACCTAACAACGAGTTTCTACGATCTAAACCAAGTCTTAAGAAAGATAAGTCCGTATAAATGCGTCAATGATCTTTAGAAAAGTTTCACAAACTTATGAAACAACTAACAATTCGTTTTTGACGACTCCAAACAAAGTTTTTAAGAAAGATTAGTGCTTATAAGTGCCTCAATAATCTTTGGACAAGTTTCACGAACTTTTGAAAAATCTAACAACATGTTTTCAACGGCTCTAAACCATATTTTAAGAAACATGATTTCATATTTTTGCCTCAATGATCTTTGTACAAGTTTCAAAAACTTATGAAACATCTAAAAACATGTTTTCTACAAATATAAATTATGTTTTAAGCAAGATGATTGTATACAAGTGCCTCAATGATCTTTGTACAAGTTTCACAAACTTATGAAACATCTAAGAAAGTTGTTTTCTACGACTCTAAACAAGTTATAAGCAATTTAGTGCTTATGTGTGCCTTAATCATCTTTTTACAATTTTCGCGAATTTATGAAACTTCTAACAACACGTTTTCTACGACTCTAAACCAAGTTTTAAGCAAGATGAGTTCTTATAAGTGTCTCAATGATCTTTTAAAAAATTTCACTAACCTATGAAACATCTAACAACTCTTTTTCACGAGTTTACACAAAGTTTTAAAAGGATGATTGTTTATTAGTGCCCCAATGAACTTTGTACAAGTTTCACAAACTTATGAAACATCTAACAATGCGTTTTCTAAGACTCTAAACCAAGTTTTAAGAAACATAAGTGTTTATAATGGCCTCAATGATCTTTGAACAAGTTTCACGAACTTATGAAACATCTGACAAAGCCTTTTCTACACATCTAAACCAAGTTTTAAAGAAGATGAATTCTTATTAGTGCCTCAATGATCTTTGTATAAGTTTCACGAACTTATGAAACATCTAACATCGTGTTTTCTTTGATTGTAATCCAAGTTCGAAGCAAGATAAGTTCTTAATTATAAGTGTCTCTATGATCTTTGTACAAGTTTCACTAACTTATGAAACATTTGACAACTTGTTTTCTACGTGTGTAAACCAATTATTAAGCAAGATGTGTTCTTATAATTGTTTCAATGATCTTTGTACAAGTTTCAGGAACTTATGAAACATCTAACAATGTGTTTTCTACGACTCTAAAGCAAATTTTAAGCAAGTTTACTACTTATAATGACTTCACTAATATTTGTACAAGTTTCACGAACTTATGAAAAATCTAACAATGCGCTTTCGGGGACTCTAACCCAAGTTTTAAGTAAGACGAGTGCTTATAAGTGCCTCAATGATCTTTGGATAAGTTTGACAAAGTTAGGAAACATCTAACAACGAGCTTTCTATGTCTCTAAACAAAATTTTAGGCAAGATGAGTGTTTACAAGTGTTTCAATTATCTTTGTAAAAGTTTCACGAATTTATAAAAAATCTAACAACATGTTTTCTACAACTATAACCAACGTGGAGATGCCTAAGAAGAGAATTCTAAGATCATCTTAAAGATATTGTACAAGTTGTAACAAGAGATTGATGCGAATATCGATGAGCCCAAAAATGGAAAAACAACGGAAGCACATAAGGTTATTGTTAATCAATTTTAAGGTCTAGAATCCAATCGAAGTGTTTTTTCAGGTCCACATAGTGGTCAACCACAAAAATATATTTGGACGAAACCTCCATATATCCTCTGCATGGTCGGGTCGACAAATTAGATGAATCATACATTACACCATCCACATATGAAATAATTCCAACCAAAAAAATCGAAAAAGATCATACAACATGTTGCAAAAAAATTATCCATGAATAAGTGTTTCGACGATCATTCTTCGGACCAAAACTCCGTCAATCGACGAAAAAGGAGTTTGCTGTGAATTTTATTAATAAGTTCTACGAGGCATATTATAAAAGGAATTTCATCAGCTCTATCTCAGATGTAAAAGTATGATGACATGCCGAACAAATCGATCAAATTATACACTTAGTTAATAAAACTTTAAAGTACAATCGATGTCAAGTTAAAGAAATCGACTCTTGTCAAGTGACCGACATAAAAAAAAATCACGCCGAAAAAAATCGATTAAAGGATGCACCTCGTTGATCAAACTTTCAAGTACAATCGAAGTCAAGTTCAAGAAACTTCATCGTCTCATCTCAACTTACCGACCTAAAACAGGTCTCGTTGAACAAATCGATCAAACGATACATTTCGTTGATCAAAATTTCCATCATAGTTGATGTCAAGTTCAAGAACCATCATTGACTCATCTATATAAGGTGACCGACCTAAAAAAGGTCTCACCAAACATATCAATAAAAAATACATTTTGTTGATCAAACTTTCGAGTACAGATGATGGCTAGTTCATTGAAACTTCATCGACTCATCTCAGGTGTAAAGTTTACAATGGTGACCTCCCCACATAAAATTCGATGACATGTTCAAGAAACTTCGTCAATCGACGAGAAGAAGTTTTATGTGAAGCTTATTAATATGTTATACGAGTCATATTATAAAAGGAATTTCATCAGCTCTTGCTCGGACGTAAAAGTCAGACGAGACTTTGCTGAACAAATTAATCAAACGATACACTTCGTTGATCAAACTTTCGAGTAACGCGTTGTTAGATGTTTCATAAGTCTGTCAAACTTGTACAAAGCTCATTAAGACACTTATAAGAACTCATGTTGCATGAAAAATGGTTTCGAGTTCTAGAAACGTGTTGTTAGATGTTTCATAAGTTCGTCGAACTTGTACATAGCTCACTGAAACACTTATAAGCACTCATGTTGCATGAAAATTGGTTTAGAGTCTTAAAAACGCGTTGTTAGATGTTTCATAAGTTCGTCAAACTTCTACAAAGCTCACTGAGGAACTTATAAGCACCCATGTTGCATGAAACTTGATTTAGAGTCCTATAAACCACGTTGTTAGATGTTTAATAAGTTCTTCAAACTTGTAAAAAGCTCATTGAGACACTTATAAGCACTCATGATGCATGAAACTTGGTTTACAGTCCTAGTATCATGTGGTATCGGAGCCAACTCTGAAACAAAAGGCTGAGTTCTTTCATCTCTTCTCTCAAACTATTTGCTTTAAGTTTCACCTAGAATTGAATCTGTGTTGTCTAGATTGATAGGACTAATCGTTTGGCTTGATTCCAACTTGTTATCGTTAAGGCTATTGTGTTTTTGTTCAGTTTCGCATCGATTTATCTTGAATCATTTAGTTTTAATAAAGACTTGTTGCACACGTCTTTAAAACCTGATTAGCCCGCATACAAAATTGTGTATTGAAAATCTGTTATTTCAATTCTTAGTTGATCAAAAACGTTGTGTTCTTGTGTGTTAATGTGTGGCGGCTATATATTGAGTCGTTAGATCCTTCAAAAACCTTGCAAATTCTTTAGAGATCTGTTTGTGTCTATTTCTTTTTCACTTAAACTTGCGTTTCATTTAATTAGCCAAATTTCGTTTTTCCAAAACCATGTTTTCAAATGGCGTTTTCTGATTTTCTTTTTGTGTGCATCCGTGTTCTGTTTTTGTGTGAAATGTATCTTGTGTTGTCTTGCACTTTGCGTGTTGATATCCACATTAGGACATCTTACTTCGAATTACCTTTGTGTGTAACATGTACATGGCGACTCCTACATACGCTAAGGATGACATCAGAAAACTCATTGCTACCCAAATCACCGAGACCATCCAACTAGTCATGCCTCAGCAAATCGCGCAATAATTAGCTTTGGAGCGCGAGAAACAAGCCAATAAGGAAAATGAGGTGACGTCGGAGTCCGAGAATGAGGACACGCCGACCCCTTCAGAAGCTATGAGGATTGCCCGTGGAAAAAGCATTGTCGGCACCTCTAAATTCAGGGTTTTCTGCAACGTCCACCTGATTGGTGTCGAAGGTAAAGTTTCTAGGGAGCCGAGTAATCGAGCACCCGAAGAGCCTAGAGAGAAAGAAGAGAGAGATCGAAGACACGGAGAACCTACTGACGTTAACCATCGAGGATACCACACGGCAGAGCACCCCGTCTATGTCGACTCCGGAGAAGACTATTATGGTCTCAACGCATCTGATCGAAGCATGAGGAGTTATATACGCAATAGGGAGGACCATAGGGACCCGGTGAAGCAGAAACTTAGGCACATCAAGGCCAAGTTCCCTTCATTCATAGGAAAGAACAACCCGAAAGCTTACCTAGACTGGGAGGGGAAGATGGAATCAAGCTTTGTGTGTCATGACACCTACCCGGGGAATAAGGTGAAGATAGCCGTCTAAGAATTCAGTGACTACGCGCTTCTATGGTGGGATCAACTATGTGCTACTCGAAGCCGACACAATGACCCAACTATCTCTACCTGGACACAACTCATCACACACATGAGAAGGCGCTTTGTACCGAACCATTACCACCAAGAAACACTTAACAATCTCAGGAAGTTGACCCAGGGATCCAGCTCCTTGTGTGACTACTTCCAGGATATGGAGACCTTGCTGATCCATGATAACTTAGAAGAAGCAGAGGAAGTCACCATGGTTCGCGTCTTAGGAGGTCTCAGTCGAGACATTCAAGACAAGCTAGAGCTGCATTCTTATGAGGACCTTAAGGAGATGGTGCACAGAGCCGAGCTGATTGAAGGGCAAAACAAGCGGCGTTTCGCCAAACCTAGCTACACGCCTAATACCTCAAAACCGCTAGAATACAAAGACACTAAGCCAGCCAGTTCAAGTGAACTTAAGCGAGCCTCATCCTTACCTCAAGGAGATACCAAAGGATTTTTTAAGCCAAAGAACACTACTTACTTAAGTAATGTTCGATGTTTTAGGGGTCAAGGAATGGCGCATTATTCCCGTGAATGTCCCAATAAGAAGGTTTTCCTACTAAGAGATGATGGAGAGATCATTCCCCAGGAGGAGACTGATGTTGAGTCAAACCAAGAAGAGGAAGAATATGCAGCCGTTGGGGAGATGTTAGTCACTAGACGAGTGCTTAGTGACCAAGGAACAAGTTATGAGCTCGTACAAAGGGAGAAACTTTTCCACACTCGATGTCTTATCCAAGAAAAGGTATGCAGCCTTATCATTGACGAAGGGAGTTGCACCAATGCCGCTAGCAAGAGTATGGTGAAGAAACTCAATCTAGACATCACTCCGCATCCGCGTCCGTATAAGTTGCAATGGCTGAATGAAGGTAGATCCTTGAGCGTCACACAACAGGTTAGAATCTCATTGGCCATTGATAAGTATGTAGATTGGATTGTATACGATGTTCTGCCCATGGGGTCGAGTCACGTCTTGTTAGGAAGGCCATGGCAATTCGATAGGAGAGTCACCCATGACGGTTATGCTAACAAGTACTCCTTTGAGTTAAAGAGCCACAAGATCTCTCTCATTCCCCTTACACCGAGTGAGATATACCAGGATCAGCTCTACCTCAAGAATAAGGCCAAGCAAGAGAAAGGACCATCATCCCATATCTAAGTACTTAAATCTTGAACTGCCCATTCTATTTTTCATATACAAGGAGTCCATTTTGAGCGTAACCATGCACATGAGCTTCCTAGTGGTATGACTAAGTTGTTACATGACTATGGAGACGTCTTCCCCGAGGTGATTCCCCAAGGAGTACCTCTTATATGCAAAATTGAACATCAGATAGACTTTGTGCCCGGCGCGGCGCTGCAAAATAGGCCGGCTTACCGAACCAATCCTCTAGAGACAAAGGAGTTGCAGAGACAAGTAGAGGAGCTGATGAGTAAGGGCTATATCCGTGAGAGCATGAGTCTGTGCGTCGTTCCCGTGTTGCTCGTGCCAAAGAAAGACGACAACTGGAGGATGTGTGTGGATTGTCAAGCCATCAACAACATCACTCTCAAGTATATGCATCCTATTAGATGTTTCATAAGTTCGTCAAACTTGTACAAAGCTCACTGAAACACTTACAAGAACTCATGTTGCATGAAAATTGTTTTAGAGTCCTAGAAACGCGTTGTTAGATGTTTCATAAGTTCGTCAAACTAGTAAAAAGCTCATTGAGACACTAATAAACATTCTTGTTGCATGAAACCTGGTTTAGAGTCCTAGAAACCCGTTGTTAGATGTTTCATAAGTTCATCAATCTTGTACAAAGCTCATTGAGACACTTATAAGCACTCGTGTTGCATGAACCATGGTTTAGAGTCCTAGAAACGCGTTGTTAGATGTTTCATAAGTTCGTCAAACTTGTACAAAGCTAACTGAGACACTTAGAAGCACTCATGTTGCATGAAACTTGGTTTAGAGTCCTAGTAATGCGTTGTTAGATGTTTCATAAGTTCGTCAAACTTGTACAAAGCTCATTTAGACACTGATAAACACTCTTGTTGCATGAAACCTGATTTAGAGTCCTAGAAACCTGTTGTTAGATGTTTCATAAGTTCATCAATCTTGTACAAAGCTCATTGAGACACTTATAAGAACTCATGTTTGATGAACCATGGTTTAGAGACCTAGAAACGCGTTGTTAGATGTTTCATAAGTTCGTCAAACTTCTACAAAGCTCACTGGGGAAATTATAAGCGCTCATGTTGCATGAAACTTGGTTTAGAGTCCTATAAACAACGTTGTTAGATGTTTCATTAGTTCTTCAAACTTGTAAAAGCTCATTGAGTCACTTATAAGCACTCATGTTGCATGAAAACTAGTTTAGAGTCCTAGAAACGCGTTTTTAGATGTTTCATAAGTTCGTTAATCTTGTACAAAGCTGATTGAGGAACTTATAAGCACTCATGTTGCATGAAACATGGTTTCGAGTCCTAGAAACGCGTTGTTAGATGTTTCATAAGTTCGTCAAACTTGAACAAAGCTCATTGCGAAACTTATAAGCCCACGTGTTGCATAAAATTTGGTTTAGAGTCCTAGAAACGCGTTGTTAGATGTTTCATAAGTTCATCAATCTTCTACAAAGCTCATTGAGTCATTTATAAGCACTCGTGTTGCAGGAACCATGGTTTAGAGTCCTAGAAACGCGTTGTTAGATGTTTCAAAAGTTCGTCAAACTTGTACAAAGCTAACTGAGACACTTATAAGCACTCATGTTGCAACGAACTTGGTTTAGAGTCCTAGAAACGCGTTGTTAGATGTTTCATAAGTTCGTTAGACTTGTATATAATGCCCTCATGTTGCATGAAACCTGGTTTAGACTCCTATATAATGCTATGTTAGATGTTGTATAAGTTCGTCAAACATGTACAAAGCTCATTTAGACACTTATAAGCACTCATATTACATGAAACTTGGTTTAGAGTCCTAGAAACGCGTTGCTAGATGTTTCATAAGTTCTTCAAACTTTAACAAAGATCAATTAGACACTTATAAGCACTCATGTTGCATGAAACTTGGTTTAGAGTCCCAGAAACGCGTAGTTAGATGTTTCATAAGTTCCTCAAACTTCTACAAGGCTCACTGAGGAACTTATAAGTACTCATGTCGCATGAAACTTGGTTTAGAGTCCTAGAAACCACGTTAATAGATGTTTCATAAGTTCGTCAAACTTGTACAAAGCTCATTGAGACACTTATAAGGACTCATGTTGCATGAAAGCTGGTGTAGATCCCTAGAAACACGTTGTTAAATGTTTCATAAGTTCGTCAATCTTGTACAAAGCTCATTGAGACAGTTATAAGCACTCGTGTTGCATGAAACTTGGTTTAAAATCATAGAAACGTGTTGGTAGATGTTTCATAAGTTCGTCAAACTTGTACAAAGCTCATTGAGACACTTATAAGCACTCATGTTTCATAAAACTTGGTTTAGAGTCCTAGACATGTGTTATTAGATGTTTCATAAGTTTGTCAAACTTGTACAAAGCTCACTCAGACACTTATAAGCACTCATGTTGCATGAAACATGGTTCTGAGGTCTAGAAACGTGTTGTTAGATGTTTCATAAGTTCGTCAAACTTGTACAAAGCTCATTGAATCACTTATAAGCACTCATGTTGCATGAAAATCGGTTTAGAGTCCTAGAAACGCGTTGTTAGATGTTTCATAAGTTCGTCAAACTTCTACAAAGGTCACTAAGGAACTTATAAGCATTCATGTTGCATAAAACTTGGTTTAGACTCCTATAAAACATTCTTAGATGTTTAATAAGTTTGACAAACTTGTAAAAATCTCATTGAGACACTTATAAGCACTCATGTTGCATGAAAACTAGTTTAGAGTCCTAGAAACGCGTTGTTAGATAATTCATAAGTTTGTCAATCTAGTAAAAAGCTCATTGAGGAACTTATAAGCACTAATGTTGCATGAAACTTGGTTTAGAGTCCTAGAAACGTGTTGTTAGATGTTTCATAAGTTCGTCAAACTTGTACAAAGCTCATTGAGAAACTTATAAGCACACGGGTTGCATGAAATTTGGTTTAGAGTCCTAGAAACGCGTTGTTAGATGTTTCATAAGTTCTTCAAACTTCTACAAACCTCATTGAGACACTTATAAGAACTCATGTGGCATGAAACCAGGTTTAGAGTCCTAGAAACGCGTTGTTAGATGTTTCATAAGTTCGTCAAACTTGTATAAAACCTGGTTTAGACTCCTCGATACCGCTATGTTAGATGTTTCATAAGTTAGTCAAACATTTACAAAGCGCATTGAGACACTTATAAGCACTCATATTGCATGAAACTTGGTTTAGAGTCCTAGAAACGCGTTGGTAGATGTTTCATAAGTTCGTCAAACTTTTACAAAGATCACTGAGACACTTATAAGCACTCATGTTTCATGAAACTTGGTTTAGAGTCCTAGAAACGCGTTGTTAGATGTTTCATAATTTTGTCGAACTTGTACAAAGCTCACTAAGACACTTATAAGCACTCATGTCGCATGAAACATGGTTTCGAGTTCTAGAAACATGTTGTTAGATGTTTCAAAAGTTCGTCAAACTTGTACAGAGCTCACTGAAACACTTATAAGCACTCATATTGAATGAAAATTGGTTTAAGTCCTAGAAATGCGTTGTTAGATGTTTCATAAGTTCGTCAAACTTCTACAAAGCTCACTAAGGAACTTATATGCTCTCATGTTGAATGAAACTTTGTTTAGAGTCCTATAAAGCTCATTGAGACACTTATAAGCACTCATTTTGCATGAAAACTAGTTTAGAGTCCTAGAAACGCGTTGTTAGATGTTTCATAAGTTCATCAATCTTGTACAAAGCTCATTGAGGAACTTATAAGCACTAATGTTGCATGAAACTTGGTTTAGAGTCCTAGAAACGCGTTGTTAGATGTTTCATAAGTTCGTCAAACTTATACAAAGCTCATTGAGAAATTTATCAGCAAACGTGTTGCATGAAATTATGTTTGGAGTCCTAGAAACGCGTTGTTAGATGTTTCATAATTTCTTCAAACTTCTACAAACCTCATTGAGGCACTTATAAGCACTCATGTGGCATGAAACATGGTTTAGAATCGTAGAAACGCGTTGTTAGATGTTTTATATTTTCGTCAAACTTGTACAAAGCTCAATTAGGAAATTATCAGCACTCATGTTTCATCAAACCTGGTTTAGAGTCCTAGAAACCACGTTGTTAGATGTTTTATAAGTTCGTCAAACTTGTACAAAGCTCATTGAGGAACTTATTAGCACTCATATTGCATGAAACTTGGTTTAAAGTCCTAGAAACGCTTTATAGATGTTTCATAAGTTCGTTAATCTTGTACACATCTCATTGAGACACTTACAAGCACTCGTGTTGCATGAAACTTGCTTTAGAGTCCTAGAAACGCGTTGTTAAATGATTCATAAGTTTGTCAAACTTGTACAAAGCTCATTGAGACACTTATAAGCACTCATGTTGCATAAAACTTGGTTTAGAGTCCTAGAAACGCGTTGTTAGATGTTTCTTAAGTTCTTCAAACTTCTACAAACCTCATTGAGACACTTATAAGAACTTATGTTTCATGAAACTTGGTTTAGAGTCTTAGAAACACGTTGTTAGATGTTTCAAAATTTCTTCAAACTTCTACAAACCTCATTGAGACACTTATAAGCACTCATGTGGCATGAAACTTGGTTTATAGTCCTAGAAAAGCATTGTTAGATGTTTCATATGTTCGTCAAACTTGTACAAAGCTCACTGAGGAAATTATAACCACTCATGTTGCATCAAACCTGGTTTAGATTCCTACAAACCACATTGTTAGATGTTTCATAAGCTTGTCAAACTCGTACAAAGCTCATTGAGGAACTTATATGCACTCGTGTTGCATGAACCTTTGTTTAGAGTCCTAGAAACGCATTGTTAGATGTTTCATAAGTTAGTCAAAATTGTACAAAGCTCATTGAGACACTTATAAGCACTCATGTTGCATGAAACTTGGTTTAGATTCCTTGAAACACGTTGTTAGATTTTTTATAAGTTCTTAAAACTTCTACAAACCTCATTGAGACACTTATAAGAACTAATGTGGCATGAAAATTGGTTTAGAGTCCTAGAAACGCGTTGTTAGATGTTTCATATGTTCTTCAAACTTGTACAAAGCTCACTGATGAAATTATAAGCACTCATGTTGCATCAAACTTGGTTTAGAGTCCAAGAAACCACGTTGTTAGATGTTTTATAAGTTTGTCAAACTTGTACAAAACTCATTGATGAACTTATGAGCACTCGTGTTGCATGAAACTTAGTTTAGAGTCCTAGAAACGTGTTGTTAGAAGTTTCATAAGTTCTTCAAATTTCTACAAAGCTCATTGAGACACTTATAAGCACTCATGTGGCATGAAACTTGGTTTAGAGTCCTAGAAACGCGTTGTTAAATGTTTCATATGTTCGTCAAACTTGTACAAAGCTCAATGAGGAAATTATAAGCACTCATGTTGCACCAAACCTTGTTTAGAGTCTTAGAAACCACGTTGTTAGATGTTTCATAAGTTCGTTATACTTGTACAAAGCTCATTGAGGAACTTATTAGCACTCATATTGCATGAAACTTGGTTTAGAGTCCTAGAAACGCTTTTTTAGATGTTTCATAAGTTTGTCAATCTTGTACAAAGCTCATTGAGACACTTATAAGCACTCGTGTTGCATTAAACTTGGTTAAGAGTCCTTGAAACGCATTGTTAAATGTTTCATAAGTTTGTCAAACTTGTACAAAGCTCACTGAGGAACTTAGAAGCACTCATGTTGCATGAAAAGTGGTTTAGAGTCCTAGAAACGTGTTGTTAGATGTTTCATAAGTTCGTCAATCTTGTACAAAGCTCATTGAGACACTTATAAGCACTTATATTGCATGAAACTTGGTTTAGAGTCCTAGAAACGTGTTGTTAGATGTTTCATAAGTTCGTGAAACTTGTGAAAATCTTAGTGAGACACTTATAAGAACTCATGTTGCATGAAACTTGGTTTAGAGTTCTAGAAACGCGATGTTAGATGTTTCATAAGTTCATCAAACTTGTACAAATCTCATTGAGACACTTATAAGCACTCATGTTACATGAAACTTGGTTTAGAGTCCTAGAAACGCGTTGTTAGATGTTTCATATGTTCGTTAAACTTGTACAAAGTTCACTGAGGAACTTATAAGCACTCATGGTGAATGAAACTTTATTTAGAGTCCTAGAAACGCGTTGTTAGATGTTTCATAAGTTCGTCAAACTTGTACAAAACCCACTGACGAACATATTTATACGATCATGATCGATATTGCCGAGGAGGAGGAAGAAGTACCACCAGCAGGAGCTATAATCAGGTCGAGAGCTAAGGAGTTGATCAAAGGAATGCAACAACTTGCTTCACAAACGGACAAGACCAAAGAGGATATACCCGAGAGAGTTTTGAACGTGTTCGTGCATGAATCTTCTTAAGACCATAGCACGAAACACTAAGTGGGACATCTTATGGGACACTCTTTTCCTTAGCAAATGGTTTTGTCCCAATTGGGTTTTCCATTGCAAGGTTTTTATCGAGGCCCAATACTACTTAGTGATTTCGCATGGTTAAGGCAAACCGAGAACAACTTGTTGTTTTTACAACAAGGGAACATCTTGCCATTTTACTTTCAACGCTTTGCTAGTTTATTTCATCTAAACTACACACTTTTTAGTTTTATAAACCCTAAAGGCTTACGCCTATATATTGTACTCGCCACATTTGCTTCTTTTAGCGTTGAATGATAAGAAAGTTTGAATCTATACTCTTTGTTGGGCGAGTCTAACCCTCTTCGTGATTATGAGATTGAATCTAAATCACTCACAGACGCTATAGCTTCGAGTGTTTCTTCATTCCATCAAGTTTCTCTCCACAAGTAGCTTGAGTATTTCTCCACCGCCTCCTTTCTTCCTCGTTCATTCCATAGTCGTCTTGTCAAGTCAGTCCCATTCAGAGATCCGCTAGCAAGATCGTATCATGTGGTATTAGAGCCAACTCTGAACCAAAAGGCTGAGTTCTTTCATCTCTTCTCTCAATCTATTCTCTTTAAGTTTCATCTAGAACTGAATTTGTGTTGCCTCGATTGATAGGACTAATCGTTTGGCTTGATTCCAACTTGTTATCGTTAAGGCTGTTGTGTTTTTGTTCAGTTTCACATCATTCATCTTGAATCATTCTGTTTTAATCAAGACTTGTTGCACACGCCCTTAAAACCTGATTACCCCGCATACCAAATTGTGTATTGAAAATCTGTTGTTTGAATTCTTAGTTGATCAAAAACGTTGTGTTCTTGTGTGTTAATGTGTGGCGGCTATAGATTGAGTCGTTAGATCCTTCAAAAACCTAGCAAATTCTTTAGAAATCTGTTTGTGTCCATTTCGTTTTTCACTTAAACTTGTGTTTCATTTAATTAGCCAAATTTCGTTTTTCCAAAACCGTTTTTTCAGTTGGCGTTTTCTTATTTCCTTTTTGTGTGCATCCGTGTTCTGTTTTTGTGTGAAATGTATCTTGTGTTGTCTTGCACTTTTCGTGTTGATATCCACATTAGGACATCTTACTTCGAATTACCTTTGCGTGTAACATGTACATGGCGACTCCTACAGACGCTAAGGATGACATCAGAAAACTCATTGCTACCCAAATCACCGAGACCATCCAACTAGTCATGCCTCAGCAAATCGCGCAACAATTAGCTTTGGAGCGCGAGAAACAAGCCAATAAGGACAAGGAGGTGACGTCGGATTCCGAGAATAAGGACACGCCGACCCCTTCAGAATCTATGAGGATTTCACGTGGAAAAGGCATTGCGGACACCTCTAAATTCAGGGTTGTCTGCAATGTCCACCTGTTTGTGTCGCAGGTATAGTTATGAGGGAACCGAGGCATCGAGAACCCGAAGAGCCTATAGAGAAAGAAGAGAGAGATCAAAGACACCGAGCACCTATTGACGTTAACCGTCGAGGCTAGCATACGACAGAGCACCCCGTCTATGTCGACTCCGGAGAAGACTATTATGGTCTCAACGCATCTGATCGAAGCAGGAGGAGTTATAGACGCGATAGGGAGGACCGTAGGGACCCGGTGAAACAACAACTTTGGCACATCAAGGCCAAGTTCCCTTCATTCCTAGGCAAGAACGACCCAAAAGCTTACCTAGACTGGGAGAGGAAGATGGAATCAAGCTTTGTGTGTCATGACACCTACCCGGTGAATAAAGTGAAGATAGCCGTCTCAGAATTCAGCGACTTCGCGCTTCTATGGTGGGATCAACTATGTGCTACTCGAAGCCGACACAATTACTCGACTATCTCTACCTGGCCACAACACATCACACATATGAGAAGGCGCTTTGTATTGAACCATTACTACCAAGAAACAATTAACAAACTCAGGAAGTTGACTAAGGGATCCACGTCCATTTGTGACTACTACCAGGATATGGAGACCTTGCTGATCCGTGCTAACGTAGAAGAAGCAGAGGAAGTCACCAGGGTTCGCGTCCTATGAGGTCTCATTTGAGACATTCAAGACAAGCTAGAGCTGCATTCTTATAAGGACCTTGAGGAGATGGTGCACAAAGCCGAGCTGATTGAAGGGCAAAACAAGTGGCGTTTCGCCAGACCTAGCTACACGCCTAATACCTCAAAACCGCGAGAATACAGAGACACTAAGCCAGCCAGTTCAAGTGACCTTAAGCCAGCCTCATCCTTACCTCAACTAGATTCCAAAGGAACTTTTAAGCCAAAGAACACTACTAACTTAAGTAATGTTCGATGTTTTAGGGGTCAAGGCATGGCGCATTATTCCCGTGAATGTCCCAACAAGAAGGTATTCCTACTAAGAGATGATGGAAAGATCATTCCCCAGAAGGAGACTGATGTTGAGTCAGACCAAGAAGAGGAAGATTATGCAGCCGTTAGGGAGATGTTAGTGACCACACGAGTGCTTAGTGACCAAGGAGCAAGTGATGAGTTCGTACAAAGGGAGAACCTTTTCCACACCCGATGTCTTATCCAAGAAAAGGTATGCAACCTTATCATTGACGAAGGGAGTTGCACCAATGCCGCTAGCGAGAGTATGGTGAAGAAACTCAATGTAGACATCACTCCGCATCCGTATAAGTTGCAATGGCTGAATGAAGGAGGATCCTTGAGCGTCACACAACAGGTTAGAATCTCATTGGTCATTGGTATGTATGTATATGATATTATATGCGATGTTCTGCCCATGGGGTCGAGTCACGGCTTATTAGGAAGGCCATGGAAATTCGATATGAGAGTCACCCATGACGGTTATGCTAACAAGTACTCCTTTGACTTAAAGAGCCTCAAGATCACTCTCATTCCCCTCTACCTCAAGCATAAGGCCGAGCAAGAGAAAGGACCATCATCCCATATCTAAGGACTTAAACCCTGAACTGCCCATTCTATATTTCATATACAAGGAGTCCCTTTTGAGCGCTAACCATGCACATGTGCTTCCTAGTGGTATTACTAAGTTGTTACACGACTATAGAGACGTCTTCCCCGAGGAGATTCCCCAATGACTACCTCCTATATGCGGGATTGAACATAAGATAGACCTTGTGCCCGGCGCGGCGCTGACAAATAGGCCGGCTTACCGAACCTATCCTCTAGAGACAAAGGAGTTGCAGAGACAAGTAGCGGAGCCTATGAGTAAGGGCTATATCCGTGAGAGCATGAGTATGTGCGTCGTTCTCGTGTTGCTCGTGCCAAAGATAGAAGACACGTGGAGGATGTGTGTGGATTGTCGAGCCATCAACAACATCACCGTCAAGTATAGGCATCCTATTCCGCGTCTAGATGACATGCTAGACGAGCTGTGTGGCGGCTCCACCATTCTCACCAAAATTGATCTCAAAAGTGGCTATCATCAAATCCGTATGAAAGAAAGAGACGAATGGAAGACCGCGTTCAAGACCAACCAGAGACTTTACGAATATGGCTTATGATGCCTTTCGGCCTCACCAATGTACCTAGTACCTTCATGAGGTTGATGAACCATGTGCTCATGACGTTTATTGGGGTGTTTGTAGTACTTTACTTTGACGATAGCCTGATCTACAACAAGAATCTGGACGACTACCTAAGCCACATCAAAGCAGTTTTAGACATTCTACGCTCAGAATCTCTCTTTGCTAATCTATCTAAGTGTTCCTTTGGCACTGGTCAAGTGGTCTTCTTAGTTTTTGTTGTAAGTGCAAAAGGTGTACAAGTAGATGAGGAGAAGATCAGGGCCATCAAAGAGTGGACGAGGCCTTCTAATGTCAGTAAAGTCCAAAGTTTTTATGGACTAGCCGGATTCTACATGCGGATCGTGAAGGATTTCAGCACCATAGTCGCTCCACTAACTAAAGTGATCAAGAAATACCTCGGATTCAAGTGGGGAGACGCCCAGGAGAAGGCCTTTCAGGCCTTGAAAAACAAGCTTATCAATTCCCCCTTATTAATACTACCTGATTTTCTTAAGACCTTGGAAATTGAGTGTGATGCTTCTGGTGTAGGGATTGGAGCTGTTCTTATGCAGGATAAGAAGCCTGTGGCCTATTTCAGTGAGAAGTTAGGAGGATCAACCCGAACTACCCTACCTATGACAATGAGTTGTATGCGCTCGTGAGAGGTTTGCAGACATGGCAGCATTCCTAAAGAGTTTTTGATACACACTGATCATGAATCACTCAAGCATTTGAAAGGTCAACAAAAGCTCAAAAAAATACATGGCATATTGATAGAGTTTATTGAGACTTTCCCGTACGTCATCATGTACAAGAAAGGTAAGGAAAATTTAGTTGCCGATGCATTGTCACGCATGTATACTTTAATCTCTTCGCCAGATTCTAAACTAATCGGATTTGAATTGATCAATGAATTGTATGAGAGTGACCCTGACTTTAGTGAGCATTTCCTTAAGTGTTATAATTTTGCGTGCGAGAATTTTTATAGATAGGGCGGCTCTCTATTCTTTCATAACTGATTGTGCATCCCTAGCGGATCAATCTGCAAGTTACTTGTGAGAGAAGCACACGGAGGCGGTCTAGCTGGGCATTTTGGTGTCACCAAGACCTTGTTGAGCCTCCAAGCTCATTTCTATTGGCCGCACATGAAGAAGGACGTTGAGAAGGTTTGTTCACGTTGTGCTATTTGAAAACAAGCCAAGAGTAAGGTTCAGACGAATGGTTTGTATATGCCTTTGCCTATTCCTTCTCATCCCGGGATTGATATATCTATGGACTTTGTGATAGGCTTACCTTGAACCAGGAATGGTAGAGATTCTATTTTTGTTGTGGTTGGCAGGTTTAGCAAGATGACTCACTTTATTGCAAGCCACAAGACTGATGATGTCGTGAGCGTGGCCAATCTCTTCTTTAGGGAAGTAGTACGCCTCCATGGAATGCCTAAGGTTATATTCTCAGACCGAGACACCAAGATTCTAAGCCACTTCTGGCGTACGCTATGGGCTAAGCTCGGAACCAAGCTTACATTCTCCACGACTTGTAGTAAATAAGTTGTTATCTACGCTGCTAACGACCTTGGTAAGAAGTAATCTCACGTATTGCGAATAGTCCTTACCCCACGTCGAATTCATTTACAACCAAGCTAGCACTCCTCTACTCTCTTTTCTCCTTTTGAAATTGTTTATGGGTTTAATCCACTATCACCTCTAGACTTGATCTCTTTACCTTTTTTCCGAGTGAAGTAATGTGGATGGCATGAAAAAAGCTGAGGAGATAGTTTTTGAAGAAGAAGACCAAGCTCTACGCTAAGCATGCCAACAAGGGACGCCGGGAGATAGTTTTTGAAGAAGGAGAGCTAGTATGGATAGACCTCAGGAGTGACCGGTTCCCAGCTGAGAGAAAGTCCAAGCTAATTCCGAGATTGGATGGACCGTTTAAATTCATACAAAGGATAAACAACAATTCCTATAAGATCGACCTATAAGGGAAGGATAATGTATCAAATTCTTTCAACAAGGCTGACTTAATACCTTATGTTGCAGATTCGGATTTGAGGTCAAATCACTATCAAGAGAGGGAGGATGATACGATCATGATCGAGATGTCCGATGAGGAGGAAGAAGCACCACCAGTAGGAGCTATAATCAGATCGAGAGCTAAGGATTTAATCAAAGGAATGCATCAACTTGCTTCAAAAACGGAAAAGACCAAAGAGGAGATACCCGAGAGAGTTTGGAACGTGTTCGTGCATGAACGTGATGAAGGGCATAGCACGCAACACTAAGTCGGACATCTTTTGGGAAATTCTTTTCCTTAGAAATGGTTTTTTCCTAATTGGGTTTTGCATTGCAAGGTTTTTATCGAGACCCAATACCACTTAGTGATTTCGCATGGTTAAGGCAAACCGAGAACAACATCTTGCAATTTTACTTTCAACGCTTTGCTACTTTATTTCATCAAAACTACATGCTTTTTACTTATATAAACCCTAAAGGCTTACGCCTATATATTGTACTCGCCACCTTTGCTTCTTTTAGCGTTGAATGATAAGAAAGTTGGAGTCTATACTCTTTGTTGAGGGAGTCTAACTACCTTCGTGATTCTGATATTGAATCTGAATAACTCACAGTCGCTATAGCTTGGAGTGTTTCTTCTATCCATCAAATTGCTCTCCACGAGTAGCTTGAGTAGTTCACCACCGCCCCCTTTCTTCCCCGTTCATTCCATAGTTGTCGTGTAAAGTCATTCCCGTTCAGAGATCTGCTAGCAAGATCGTGTCACTTATAAGCACTCATTTTGCATGAAACTTAGTTTAGAGTCATATAAAAGACGTTGTTAAATGTTTCATAAGTTCATCAATCTTGTACAAAACTCACTTATAAGCACTCATGTTGAATGAAACTTTGTTTAGAGTCCTAGAAACGCATTGTTAGATGTTTCATATGTTCGTTAAACTTGTACAAAACTCAATGAGGAATTTAAAAGCACTCATGTTGCATAAATCTTGGTTTAGAGTCCTAGGAACACGTTGTTAGATGTTTTATATGTTCGTCAAACTTGTACAAAGCTCACTCAGAAACGTAAAAGCACTCATGTAGCATGAAACTTGGTTAAGAGTCCTAGAAACGCGTTGTTAGATGTTTCATAAGTTATAAAAAGCTCATTGAGGCACTTATAAGCACTCATGTTGCATGAACTTTGGTTTAGAGTCCTAGAAACGCGTTGTTAGATGTTTCATAAGTTCGTCAAACTTGTACAAAGCTCACTGGGGAACTTACAAGCACTCATGTTGCATCAAACCTGGTTTAGAGTCCTAGAAATCACGTTGTTAGATGTTTCATAATTTTGTCAAACTTGTACGAAAAATCTCTTTGAGGAACTTATAAGCACTCATGTTGCATGAAACATGGTTTAATGTTCTAGAAACGCGTTGTTAGATGTTTCATAAGTTCGGTAAATTTGTAAAAAACTCATTGAGACATTTGTAAGCACTCATGTTTCATGAAACTTGGTTTACAGTTCTAGAAACGCGTTGTTAGATGTTTCATATGTTCGTCAAACTTGTACAAACCTCATTGAGACAATTATAAGCAATCATGTTACATGTAACTTTGTTTAAAGACCTAGAAACCACGTAGTTAGATGTTTCATAAGTTAGTCAATCTTGTAAAAATCTCATTGAGGAACTTAAAAACACTCATGATTCATGCAACTTTCTTTAGAGTCCTAGACATGTTGTTAGATGTTTCATAAGTTCGTCAAACTTCTACGAAGCTCACTTAGACACTTATAAGAACTCATGTTTCATTAAACTTGGTTTAGAGTCCTATAAATGCGTTGTTAGATGTTTAATATGTTCTTCCAACTTGTACAAAGACACTAAAGGGACTTATAAGCACTCATTTTACATGAAACTTTGCTTAGAGTCCTAGAAACGCGTTGTTAGATGTTTCATAAGTTCGTAAATCTAGTAAAAAACTCATTGAGACACTTATAAGCACTCGTGTTGCATGAAACATTGTTTTGAGTTCTAGAAACGCGTTGTTAGATGTTTCATATGTTCGTCAAACTTGTACAAACCTCACCGAGGAACTTATAAGCACTCATGTTGCATTAAACTTGGTTTAGAGTCCTAGAAACGCATTGTTAGATGTTTCATAAGTTCATCAAAGTTGTACAATGCTCACTGAGAAACTTAAAAGCACTCATGTAGCATGAACCTTGGTTTAGAGTCCTAGAAACGCGTTGTTAGATGTTTCATAAGTTCGTCAAACTTGTACAAAGCTCATTGAGGAACTTACAAGCACTCATGTTACATCAAACCTGGTTTAGAGTCCTAGAAACTACGTTGTTAGATGTTTCATAATTTTGTCAAACTTGTACGAAAAAGCTCTTTGAGGAACTTATAAGCACTCATATTGCATGAAACTTGGTTTAATGTTCTAGAAACACGTTGTTATATGTTTCATAAGTTCTGGGGACTTGTATAAAACTCATTGAGACATTTATAAGCACACATGTTACATGAAACTTGGTTTAGAGTCCTACAAACGCGTTGTTAGATGATTTATATGTTCGTCAAACTTGTACAAACCACATTGAGACAATTATAAGCAATCATGTTGCATGAACCTTGGTTTAAAGTCCTAAAAACCACATAGTTAGATGTTTCATAAGTTAGTCAATCTTATAAAAATCTCATTGACGAACTTATAAACACTCATGATGCATGCATCTTTGTTTAGATTCCTAGAAACGCGTTGTTCGATGTTTCATAAGATTGTCAAACTTGTACAAAGCTCACTAAGACATTTATATGCACTCATGTTTCATGAAACTTGGTTTAGAGTCCTTGAAACGCGTTTTTAGATGCTTTATTAGTTCTTCAAACTTCTACAAAGCTCATTGAGACACTTATAAGCACTCATGTTGCATGAAACTTGGTTTAGAGTCCTAGAAACGCGTTGTTAGATGTTTCATAAGTTCGTCAAAGTTGTACAAAGCTCACTGAGGAACTTATAAGCACTCATGTTGCATGAAATTTAGTTTAGAGTTCTAGAAACACGTTGTTTGATGTTTTATATGTTCGTCAAACTTGTACAAAGCTCACTGAGAAACTTAAAAGCACTCGTGTAGCATGAAACTTGGTTTCGAGTCCTAGAAATGCGTTGTTAGATGTTTCATAAGTTCGTCATACTTTTACAAAGCTCATTAAGGAACTTATACGCACTCATGTTGCATGAAACTTGGTTTAGAATCCTAGAAACGCATTGTTAGATGTTTCATATGTTTGTTAAACTTGTACAAAGCTCAATGAGAAATTTAAAAGCACTCATGTTGCATAAATCTTGGTTTAGAGTCCTAGAAACACGTTGTTAGATATTTTATATGTTCGTCAAACTTGTACAAAGCTCACTCAGAAACTTAAAAGCACTCATGTAGCATGAAACTTGGTTAAGAGTCCTAGAAACGCGTTGTTAGATGTTTCATAAGTTGTAAAAAGCTCATTGAGGCACTTATAAGCACTCATGTTGCATGAACCTTGGTTTAGAGTCCTAGAAACGCGTTCTTAGATGTTTCATAAGTTCGTCAAACTTGTACAAAGCTCATTGGGGAACTTACAAGCACTCATGTTGCATCAAACCTGGTTTAGAGTCCTAGAAACCACGTTGTTAGATGTTTCATAATTTTGTCAAACTTGTACGAAAAAGCTCTTTGAGGAACTTATAAGCACTCATATTGCATGAAACTTGGTTTAAAGTTCTAGAAACGCGTTGTTAGAAGATTGACGAACTTATGAAACATCTAACAACGCATTACCGGGGATGCATGATTCACAAGTTTTATTATCAAAAGAAACAAAGGCAACATCAAATTAAGAGCTTTAGAATTGGGATGTCCTAATCTAGAATGCCATAAAACATTGTTTGCCTCGGCTAAAAAAGAATTGAAAGCAAAAGATAGTTGAGAACTTGGATTGTCATCAAGAACGTATAGATCCCCTTTGGTGCTCCCTTTACCAATGATTTTCTTAGTATCAATATCCTGAAACATAACATTGTTAGAGCCAAAGATAACATGGCAATTCAAGTCATAAGCAATTCGTTTTACGGATAAAAGATTAGATGTAAACTTATGCATATAGAGAGGTTCCATGTTCCTATCACACATACTAAGATTACATAATCCTTCTATTGGCACCTTATCTCCATTTGCTACAATGACATTGCCTAATACCGGTTTAACATTGTTGATAAATTTCAGGTTACTAATCATATGGTGGGATGCACCGGAGTCTACCACTATTGGATTACTACTACATGCATTCAAAGAATAGGAAGTCATACCGAACCCCTTAAAGGCCTTAATGAGAGCGTCTTGGTCGGATTTCTTGACATATTCATCGGTGAAAGGAACCCCGGCCAGAGCTTCTTCATCATTGCCTTGGCTTGATGTGCTTCCTCCTTGAACTAATTCGTCTTGAGAGTAGTTTTCTTTGGAATCCTTGAACTTTCTCGGCTTGAGATGGGGATGTAGGATCCAACACTTGTCCTTCACATGCCCCTTCTTCTTGCAATGCTCGCAGATCATGGCCTTCCTCTCATCGCTTGGCTTGAACACCGCCTTGTTGGACAAAAAAATCTCCTTGTTCCCGTTGGAGTTGTGAGCACACGGTCTCTAGGGATGGTAGTGTGTCAGATCTAAGCAGATGCCTAATCAACTCCTTGTAGCTCGGATTCAAGGTCAAGAGAAGCCCAAAGACTTTATCTTGTTCTTTCCTCTCGGCTAATACCTTTGTGTCTATAGAGCTTGGTTTTATCATCTCTAGTTCAGCCCATAGAGCACGAAATTTACCAAAGTGTTGAGTAAATTCAGTGTTTTCCTGGTTAATATCCGTGAGTGCCTTATTAACCTCATAGACGGGGTTTAGATTAGAGATATTCCCTTACACCGTTTGAAGAGTATCCCATAACTCATTTGCGGTTTCGCAATAGGAGTAAGCTTCGAGTATTGGCGGATCTAGAGAATGTTGGATGATTCCTAGAACTTTCTGGTATTGTTGGAACCATTTAGCTTCTTCTTTGGCAGTAACATCGTCTTCGCTTATTGCTTGTGTCGAATCGATTGGAGCTTTTGTGGTAAGAACATGGCTCCAAAGTCCTCGGCTACAAAGAGCGCTTTTGATGGTTCTTGTCCAACGGAGATAATTAATCCCCTTTAGTGTCACCGTGGCTTGATAAAGCATCAAGTTTTCTTTAGATTCATCCATGGTGAAGGGGTTTTGTAAGGAAAGCTAGTGACTTTCATGCAACATGAGTGCTTATAAGTGTCTCAATGAGCTTTGTAGAAGTTTGAAGAACTTATGAAACAGCTAATAATGCGTTTCTAGGACTCTAAACCAAGTTTCATGTAACACGAGTGCTTATAAGTTCCTCAATGAGCTTTGTACAAGTTTGACAAACTTACGAAACATCTAACAACGCATTTCTAGGACTCTAAACCATGTTTGATGCAACTAGAGTGCTTATAAATTCCTCGCTGAGCTCTGTACAAGATTGACGAACTTAAGAAACATCTAACGACCCGTTTCTAGGACTCTAATCCAGGTTTCATGCAACATGAGTGCTTATAAGTGTCTCAATGAGTTTTTTAAAAGTTGACGAACTTATGAAACATCTAACAACGTGGTTTCTAGGACTCTAAACCAAGTTTCATGCAACATGAGTGCTTAGAAGTTCCTCAGTGAGCTTTGTACAAGTTTGAAGAAGTTATGAAACATCTAATAACGCCTTTCTAAGACTCTACACCAAGTTTCGTGCAACATGAGTGTTTATAAGTTCCTCAGTGAGCTTTGTACAAGTTTGACGAACATATGAAACATCTAACAACACGTTTCTAGGACTCTAAACCAAGTTTCATGCAACACGAGTACTTAAAATTGTTTCAGTGAGCATTGTCTAATATTGTCGAACTTATGAAACATCTAACAACGCGTTTCTAGGACTCTAAACCAACTTTCAAGCAACACGAGTGCTTATAAGTGTCTCAGTGAGCTTTGTACAAGTTTGATGAACTTATGAAACATCTAAAAATGTGGTTTCTAGGACTCCAAACATAATTTCATGCAACATGAGTGCTTATAAGTTCCTAAATTATCTTTGTAAAAGTTTGACGAACTTATGAAACATCTAACAACGCGTTTCTTGGATTCTAAACCAAGTTTTATGCAACATGAGTCCTTATAAGTGTCTCAGTGAGCTTTGAACAAGATTGACAAACTTATGAAACATCTAAAAAAGTGTTTCTACGACTCTTAACCAAGTTTCATGCAACATGAATGCTTAGAAGTTCCTCAGTGAGCTTTGTACAAGTTTGAAGAACTTATGAAACATCTAATAACGCCTTTCTAGGACTCTACATCAAGTTTCATGCAACATGAGTGTTTATAAGTTCCTCAGTGAGCATTGTATAAGATTGACGAACTTATGAAACATCTAACAACGCGTTTCTAGGACTCTAAACCAACTTTCATGCAACACGAGTGCTTATAAGTGTCTCAGTGAGCTTTGTACAAGTTTGATGAACTTATGAAACATCTAACAATGTGGTTTCTAGGACTCCAAACCAAGTTTCATGCAACATGAGTGCTTATAAGTTCCTCAATTATCTTTGTAAAAGTTTGACGAACTTATTAAACATCTAACAACGCGTTTCTTGGATTCTAAACCAAGTTTCATGCAACATGAGTGCTTAGAAGTGTCTCAGTGAGCTTTGAACAAGATTGACAAACTTATGAAACATCTATAAAAGTGTTTCTAGGACTCTAAACCAAGTTTCATGCTCTATGAGTGCTTATAAGTTTCTCAATGAGATTTGTACAAGTATGATGAACATATGAAACATCTTATAACGCGTTTCTAGGTCTCTAAACCAAACTTCATGCAACATGAGTGCTTATAAGTTCCTCAGTGAGCTTTTTACAGCTTTGACGAACTTATGAAACATCTAACAACGCGTTTCTAGGACTCTAAACCAAGTTTCATTATATATGAGTGCTTATAAATTCCTTAGTGAGCTTTGTTCAAGTTTGACGAACATATGAAGTATCTAACAACGCGTTTCTAGAACTCGAAACAATATTTCATGCAACATGAGTGCTTATAAGTGTCTCAGTGAGCTTTTTACAAGTTTGACGAACTTATGAAACATCTAACAACGCAATTCTAGATCTCTAAACCAAGTTTCAGACAACACAAGTGCTTATAAGTGTCTCAATGAGCTTTGTACAAGATTGACCAACTTATGAAACATCTAACAAATCGTTTCTAGGACTCGAAACCAAGTTTCATGCAATATGAGTGCTTATAAGTTTCTCAATGAGGTTTGTATAAGTTTGACGAACTTATGAAACATCTAAAAACTTGGTTTCTAGGACTCTAAACCAGGTTTGATGCCACATGAGTTCTTATAAGTTCCTCAATGAGCTTTTTACAAGTTTGACGAACTTATGAAACATCTAACAACGCTTTTCTAGGACTCTAAACATGGTTTCATGAAACATTAGTGTTTATAAGTTCCCCAGTGAGCTTTCAACAAGTTTGACGAACTTATGAAACATCGAAAAATGCGTTTCTAGGACTCTAAACCAAGTTTCAAGCAACATGAGTGCTTATAAGTTCATCAATGATCTTTTTGCAAGTTTGACTAACTAATGAAACATCTAACAACGTTTTTTCTAGGACTCTTAACCAAGTTTCAATGAGGTTTGTACAAGTTTGACGAACATATGAAACGTCTAACAAAACGTTTCTAGGACTCTAAACCAAGTTTCATGTAACATGAGTGCTTATAAGTGTCTCAATGAGCTTTGTACAAGTTTGAAAAACTCATTATAAAATCTAACAACGCGTTTCTAGAAATTTAAACAAAGTTTCATGAAACATGAGTGCTTATAAGTTTCTCAATGAGCTTTGTACAAGTTTCCGAACTTATGAAACATCTAACAACGCGTTTCTAGGACTCTAAAAAAAGGTTTATGAAACATGAGTGCTTATAAGTTCCTCAGTGAGATTTGTACAAGTTTGACGAACTTATGAAACATCTAACAACGCGTTTCTAGGACTCTAAACCAAGTTTTATGAAACATGAGTGATTATAAGTGTCTCAATGAGCTTTGTAGAACTTTGAAGAACTAATGAAACATCTAACAACGCGTTTCTAAGACTCTAAACCAAGTTTCACGCAACATGAGCGCTTATAAGTGTCCCAGTTAGCTTTGTATAAGTTTGACGAACTTATGAAACATCTAACAATGCGTTTCTAGGACTCTACACCAAGTTTCATGCAACACGAGTGCTTATAAGTGTCTCAATGAGCTTTGTATATAAGATTGACGAATTTATGAAACAACTAAAAAAGAGTTTCTAGGACTCTAAACCACTCAAGTGTCTCAATGAGCTTTGTATAAGTGTCTAACTGAGCTTTGTATATAATCACTCAAGTTTCATGCAATATGATTGATTATAAGTTCCTCAATGAACTTTATACAAGTTTGATGAACTTATGAAACATCTAAAAACCTTGTTTCTATGACTCTAAACCAGGTTTGTACATGTTTGACGAACATATGAAACGTCTAACAACACGTTTCTAGGACTCCAAACTAAGTTCCATGCAACATGAGTGCTTATAAGTATCTCAATGAGCTTTGTACAAGTTTTACGAACTTATAAAAAATTTAACATTGCGTTTCTAGAACTTTAAACCTAGTTTCATGCAACATGAGTGCTTATAAGTTCCTCAATGAGCTTTGTACAAGTTTGCAAACTTATGAAACATCTAACAATGCATTTCTAGGACTCTGAATAAAGGTTTATGCAACATGACTGCTTATAAGTTCTTCAGTGAGCATTGTACAATTTTGACGAACTTATGAAACATCTAACAACGCGTTTCTAGGACTCGAAACCAAGTTTCAGGCAACATGAGTGATTATAAGTGTCTCAATAAGCTTTGTAGAAGTTTGAAGAACTTATGAAACATCTAACAACGCGTTTCTAGGACTCTAAACCAAGTTTCATGCAACATGAGTGCTTATAAAGGTCTCAGTGTGCTTTGTAAAAGTTTGACGAACTTATAAAACATCTAACAACGCGTTTCTAGGACTCTACACCAAGTTTCATGCAACATGAGTGCTTATAAGTGTCTCAATGAGCTTTGTATAAGATTGAAGAATTTATGAAACATCTAAAAAAGCGTTTCCAGGACTCTAAACCAAGTTTCATGCAATATGAGTGCTTATAAGTTCCTCAATGAACTTTGTACAAGTTTGACGAACTTATGAAACATCTAACAACTTGGTTTCTAGGACTCTAAACCAGGTTTGATGCAACATGAGTGATTCTAAGTGTGTCAATGAGCTTTGTACAAGATTGAGGAACTTATGAAACTTCTAACAACGCGTTTCTAGGACTCTAAACCAAGTTCATGAAACACGAGTGCTTATACGTGTCTCAATGAGCTTTGTACAAGATTGACGAACTTATGAAACATCTAAAAAGCGTTTCTAGGACTCTAAATTAAGTTTCATGCAATATGATTGCTTATAAGTTCCTCAATGAGCTTTGTACAAGTTTGACGAACTTATGAAACATCTAACAATGTGGTTTATAGGACTCTAAACCAGGTTTGATGCAACATGAGTGCTTATAAATTCCTCAGTGAGCTTTGTACAAAATTCACGAATATATGAAACATCTAACAACGCAATTCTAGGACTCTAAACCAAGTTTCATGCAACATGAGTGCTTATAAGTGTCTCAGTGATCTTTGTACAAGTTTGACGAACTTATGAAACATCTAACAACGTGTTTCAAGGACTCTAAACAAAGATTCATGCAACATGAAATCTTATAAGTTCATCAATGATCTTTTTGCAAGTTTGACTAACTTATGAAACATCTATCAACGCGTTTCTAGGACTCTAAACCAAGTTTCATGCAACATGAGTGATTATAAGTGTTTCAATGAGGTTTGTACAAGTTTGACGAACATATGAAACGTCTAACAACATGTGTCTAGGACTCTAAACCAAGTTTCATGTAACATGGGTGCTTATAAGTGTCTCAATGAGCTTTGTACAAGTTTGACAAACTCATGAAAAATCTAACAACGTGTTTCTAGAAATTTAAACAATGTTTCATGCAACATGAGTGCCTATAAGTTTCTCAATGAGCTTGGTTCAAGTTTTTGAACTTATGAAACATATAACAACGCGTTTCTAGGACTCTAAAAAAGGTTTATGAAACATGAGTGGTAATAAGTTCCTCAATGAGCTTTGTACAAGTTTGACGAACTTATGAAACATCTAATAACGCATTTCTAGGACTCTAAACCAAGTTTTATGAAACATGAGTGATTATAAGTGTCTCAATGAGCTTTGTAGAAGTTTGAAGAACTTATGAAACATCTAACAACGTGTGTCTAGAACTCGAAACGATGTTTTATGCAACATGAGTAAAAATAAGTGTCTAAGTGAGATTTGTACAAGTTTGACGAACTCATGAAACATCTAACAACGCGATTCTAGTGCTTATACGTGTCTCAGTGAACTTATGAAACATCTAACAGCGCGTTTCTAGGACTCTAAACCAAGTTTCATGGAACACGAGTGCTTCTAAGTGTCGTAATGAGCTTTGTACAAGATTGACCAACTTATGAAACATCTAACAAACCGTTCCTAGGACTCTAAACCAAGTTTCATGCAATATGAGTGCTTATAAGTTCCTCAATGAGCTTTGTACAAGTTTGACGAACTTATGAAACATCTAACAACGTGGTTTCTATGACTCTAAACCAGGTTTGATGCATCATCAGTGCTTGTAAGTTCCTCGGTAAGCTTTGTACAAGTTTAACGAACTTATGAAACATCTAACAACGCATTTCTAGGACTCTAAACCAAGTTTCATGCAACCTGAGTGCTTATAAGTTCTTCTGTGAGTTTTGTACAACTATGACGAACTTAAGAAACCTCTAACAACGCGTTTGTAGGACTCTAAACCAAGTTTCATGCATCATGAGTGCTTATTAGTTTTTCAATGAGCTTTGTACAAGTTTGACGAACATATGAAAGATCTAACAAAGAGTTTCTAGAACTCGAAACAATGTTTCATGCAACATGAGTGCTTATAAGTGTCTCAGTGAGCTTTGTACAAGTTTGACGAACTTATGAAACATCTAACAACGCGTTTTTATGACTCTAAACCAAGTTCCATGCAACAAGAGTTCTTATATGTGTCTCAGTGAGCTTTGTACAAGTTTGACGAACTTATGAAACATCTAATAACGTGTTTCTAAGACTCTAAACCAAGTTTCATGCAACACGAGTGCTTATAAGTGTTTCAATGAGCTTGGTACAAGATTGACGAACTTATGAAAAATCTAACAAAGCGTTTCTAGGACTCTAAACCAACTTTCATGAATTATGAGTGCTTATAAGTTCCTCAATGAGCTTTGTACAAGTTTGACGAACTTATGAAACATCGAACAACGCGTTTCTAGGACTCTAAACCAGGTTTGATGCAACATGAGTTCTTATAAGTATCTTACTGAGCTTTGTACAAGATTGACAAACTTATGAAACATCTAATAAAACGTTTCTAGAACTCTTGCAATATAAGTGCTTATAAGTTCCTCAATGAGCTTTGTACAAGTTTGATAAACTTATGAAACATCTAACAACGCATTTCTAGGACTCTAAACCATGTTTGATGCAACAAGAGTGCTTATAAGTTCCTCAATGAGCTTTGTACAAGTTTGAAAAACTTAAGAAACATCTAACAACGCATTTCTAGGACTCTAAACCATGTTTGATGAAACAAGAGTGCTTATAAGTTCCTCGCCGAGCTCTGTACAAGATTGACGAACTTAAGAAACATCTAACGACCCGTTTCTAGGACTCTAATCCAGGTTTCATGCAACATGAGTGCTTATAAGTGTCTCAATGAGCTTTGTAAAAGTTGACGAACTTATGAAACATCTAACAACGTGGTTTCTAGGACGCTAAACCAAGTTTCATGCAACATGAGTACTTAAAATTGTCTCAGTGAGCATTGTCTAAGATTGTCGAACTTATGAAACATCTAACAACGCGTTTCTAAGACTCTAAACCAAGTTTCATGGAACACGAGTGCTTCTAAGTGTCGTAATGAGCTTTGTACAAGATTGACCAACTTATGAAACATCTAACAAACCGTTTCTATGACTCTAAACCAAGTTTCATGCAATATGAGTGCTTATAAGTTCCTCAATGAGCTTTGTAAAAGTTTGACGAACTTATGAAACATCTAACAACGTGGTTTCTATGACTCTAAACTAGGTTTGATGCATCATCAGTGCTTATAAGTTCCTCGGTAAGATTTGTACAAGTTTAACGGACTTATGAAACATCTAACAACGCATTTCTAGGACTCTAAACCAAGTTTCATGCAACATGAGTGCTTATAAGTTCTTCTGTGAGTTTTGTACAACTATGACGAACTTAAGAAACCTCTAACAACGCGTTTGTAGAACTCTAAACCAAGTTTCATGCATCATGAGTGCTTATTAGTTTTTCAATGAGCTTTGTACAAGTTTGACGAACATATGAAACATCTAACAAAGAGTTTCTAGGACTCTAAACCAAGTTTCATGCAACATGAGTGCTTATAAGTTCCTCAGTGAGCTTTGTACAAGTTTGACGAACTTATGAAACATCTAACAACACGTTTCTAGGACTCAAAACAAAGTTTCATGCAACACGAGTGCTTATAAGTGTCTCAGTGAGCTTTGTACAAGTTTGATGAACTTATGAAACATCTAACAATGTGGTTTCTAGGACTCCAAACCAAGTTTCATGCAACATGAGTGCTTATAAGTTCCTCAATTATCTTGGTAAAAGTTTGACGAACTTATGAAACATCTAACAATGCGTTTCTTGGATTCTAAACCAAGTTTCATGCAACATGAGTGCTTATAAGTGTCTCAGTGAGCTTTGAACAAGATTGAGAAACTTATGAAACGTCTAAAAAAGTGATTCTAGGACTCTAAACCAAGTTTCATGCAATATGAGTGCTTATAAGTTTCTCAATGAGCTTTGTACAAGTATGATGAACATATGAAACATCTTACAACGCGTTTCTAGGACTCTAAACAGAACTTCATGCAACATGAGTGCTTATAAGTTCCTCAGTGAGCTTTTTACAGCTTTGACGTACTTATGAAACATCTAACAACGCGTTTCTAGGACTCTAAACCAAGTTTCATTATATATGAGTGCTTATAAATTCCTTAGTGAGCTTTGTACAAGTTTGACGAACATATGAAGTATCTAACAACGCGTTTCTAGAACTCGAAACAATATTTCATGCAACATGAGTGCTTATAAGTGTCTCAGTGAGCTTTTTACAAGTTTGACGAACTTATGAAACATCTAACAACGCGATTCTAAATCTCTAAACCAAGTTTCAGACAACACAAGTGCTTTTGTACAAGATTGACCAACTTATGAAACATCTAGCAACTCGTTTCTAGGACTCGAAACCAAGTTTCACGTAATATGAGTGCTTATAAGTTCCTCAATGAGGTTTGTATAAGTTTGACGAACTTATGAAACATCTAAAAACTTGGTTTCTAGGACTCTAAACCAGGTTTGATGCCACATGAGTTCTTATAAGTTCCTCAATGAGCTTTTTACAAGTTTGACGAACTTATGAAACATCTAACAACGCTTTTCTAGGACTCTAAACATGGTTTCATGAAACATTAGTGCTTTTAAGTTCCCCAGTGAGCTTTCAACAAGTTTGACGAACTTATGAAACATCGAACAATGAGTTTCTAGGACTCTAAACCAAGTTTCAAGCAACATGAGTGCTTATAAGTTCATCAATGATCTATTTGCAAGTTTGACTAACTAATGAAACATCTAATAACGTTTTTTCTAGGACTCTTAACCAAGTTTCAATGAGGTTTGTACAAGTTTGAAGAACATATGAAACGTCTAACAAAACGTTTCTAGGATTCTAAACCAAGTTTCATGTAACATGAGTGCTTATAAGTGTCTCAATGAGCTTTGTACAAGTTTGAAAAACTCATTATAAAATCTAACAACGCGTTTCTAGAAATTTAAACAAAGTTTCATGAAACATGAGTGCTTATAAGTTTCTCAATGAACTTTGTACAAGTTTGACGAACTTATGAAACATCTAACAACTTGGTTTATAGGACTCTAAACCAGGTTTGATGCAACATGAGTGATTATAAGTGTGTCAATGAGCTTTGTACAAGATTGAGGAACTTATGAAACTTCTAACAACGCGTTTCTAGGACTCTAAACCAAGTTCATGAAACACGAGTGCTTATACGTGTCTCAATGAGCTTTGTACAAGATTGACGAACTTATGAAACATCTAAAAAGCGTTTCTAGGACTCTAAATTAAGTTTCATGCAATATGAGTGCTTATAAGTTCCTCAATGAGCTTTGTACAAGTTTGACGAACTTATGAAACATCTAACAACGTGGTTTCTAGGACTCTAAACCAGGTTTGATGCAACATGAGTGCTTATAAGTTCCTCAATGAACTTTGTACAACTTTGACGAATTTATGAAACATCGAACAACCCGTTTCTAGGACTTTAAACCAAGTTTCAAGCAACATGAGTGCTTATAAATTCCTTAGTGAGCTTTGTACAAAATTCACAAACATATGAAACATCTAACAACGCAATTCTAGGACTCTAAACCAAGTTTCATGCAACATGAGTGCTTATAAGTGTCTCAGTGAGCTTTGTACAAGTTTGACGAACTTATGAAACATCTAACAACGCGTTTCAAGGACTCTAAACAAAGATTCATGCAAGATGAAATCTTATAAGTTCATCAATGATGTTTTTACAAGTTTGACTAACTTATGAAACATCTATCAACCCGTTTCTAGGACTCTAAACCAAGTTTCATGCAACATGAGTGATTATAAGTGTTTCAATGAGGTTTGTACAAGTTTGACGAACATATGAAACGTCTAACAACACGTGTCTAGGACTCTAAACCAAGTTTCATGTAACATGGGTGCTTATAAGTGTCTCAATGAGCTTTGTACAAGTTTGACAAACTCATGAAAAATCTAACAACGCGTTTCTAGAAATTTAAACAATGTTTCATGCATCATGAGTGCCTATAAGTTTCTCAATGAGCTTGGTTCAAGTTTCCGAACTTATGAAACATATAACAACGCGTTTCTAGAACTCTAAAAAAGGTTTATGAAACATGAGTGGTGATAAGTTCCTCAATGAGCTTTGTAAAAGTTTGACGAACTTATGAAACATCTAACAACGCATTTCTAGGACTCTAAACCAAGTTTTATGAAACATGAGTGATTATAAGTGTCTCAATGAGCTTTGTAGAAGTTTGAAGAACTTATGAAACATCTAACAACGCGTGTCTAGAACTCGAAACGATGTTTTATGGAACATGAGTTATAATAAGTGTCTAAGTGAGATTTGTACAAGTTTGACGAACTCATGAAACATCTAACAACGCGATTCTAGTACTTTCAACCAAGTTTCATGCAACATAAATGCTTATACGTGTCTCAGTGAGCTTTGTACAAGTTTGACGAACTTATGAAACATCTAACAACGCGTTTCTAGGACTCTAAACCAAGTTTCATGGAACACGAGTGCTTCTAAGTGTCGTAATGAGCTTTGTACAAGATTGACCAACTTATGAAACATCTAACAAACTGTTTCTAGGACTCTAAACCAAGTTTCATGCAATAAGAGTGCTTATAAGTTCCTCAATGAGCTTTGTACAAGTTTGACGAACTTATGAAACATCTAACAACGTGGTTTCTATGACTCTAAACCAGGTTTGATGCATCATCAGTGCTTATAAGTTCCTCGGTAAGCTTTGTACAAGTTTAACGGACTTATGAAACATCTAACAACGCATTTCTAGGACTCTAAACCAAGTTTCATGCAACATGAGTGCTTATAAGTTCTTCTGTTAGTTTTGTACAACTATGATGAACTTACGAAACCTCTAACAACGCGTTTGTAGGACTCTAAACCAAGTTTCATGCATCTTGAGTTCTTATTAGTTTTTCAATGAGCTTTGTACAAGTTTGACGAACATATGAAACATCTAACAAAGAGTTTCTAGAACACGAAACAATGTTTCATGCAACATGAGTGCTTATATGTGTCTCGGTGAGCTTTGTACAAGTTTGACGAACTTATGAAACATCTAATAACGCGTTTCTAAGACTCTAAACCAAGTTTCATGCAACACGAGTGCTTATAAGTGTTTCAATGAGCTTTGTAAAACTTTGATAAACTTATGAAACATTTAACAACGTTGTTTCTATGACTCTAAACTAGGTTTAATGCAACATGAGTTCTTATAAGTTCCTCAATGAGCTTTGTACACGTTTGAAGAACTTCAGAAACATCTAACAACGCGTTTCTAGTCACTAAACCAAGTTTCATGCAACATGAGTTCTTTTAAGTTCATTAGTGAGGTTTGTACAAGTTTAACGAACATATGAAACATCTAACAACGCGTTTCTAGGACTCTAAACCAAGTTTCATGTAACATGAGTGCCTATAAGTGTCTCAATGAGCTTTGTAAGAGTTTGAAGAACTTATGAAACATCTAACAACGCGTTTCTAGGACTCTAAACCAAGTTTCATGTAACACGAGTGCTTATAAGTTCCTCAATGAGCTTTGTACAAGTTTGAAGAACTTCGAAAACATCTAACAACGCGTTTCTAGGACTCTAAACCAAGTTTCATGCAACATGAGTGCTTATAAGTTCCTCAGTGAGCTTTGTACAAGTTTGACAAACTTATGAAACATCTAACAACACGTTTCTAGGACTCTAAACAAAGTTTCATGCAACATGAGTGATTATAAGTTGTAAATAATTAGGTGCAATAGTAAATACACATTTTCGCCTACCAGATTAAAGTCTTCAAATCGTTGTTAAAATGTCCCAAAATCAGAAGTTGTAAACTCGTTGTAAATTAGCGACGATTTAGCGACGATATTTTCTTTTAAACCAAGATTAAATCGTTGTAAATTTACGACGATTAAACGACGATTACGTGTACCGTCGGAAAATCGTCGTTAAATCGTCGTACCATAACGACGATTGCACAAATCGTTGTAAAATCGTCGTTAAATCGTCGTACCATAACGACGACCAAAATCGTTGTAAATTTTTCGTTGTTATATTCGCAGATTCTTCTAGTGTTATGAAATATCTAACAACGTGTTTCTAGGACTCTAATTCAGGTTTCATGCAACATGAGTGCTTATAAGTGTCTCAATGAGATTTGTACAAGTTGACGAACTTATGAAACATCTAACAACTTGGTTTCGAGGACTCTAAACCAAGTTTCATGAACATGAGTGCTTATAAGTTGCTATGTGAACTTTGTACAACATTGACGAACTTATGAAACATCTAACAAAGCTTTTCTAGGACTCGAAAACAAGTTTCATGCAACATGAGTGCTTATAAGTTCCTCAGTGAGCTTTGTACAAGTTTGACGAACATCTGAAACATCTAACAACACGTTTCTCGAACTCGAAACAATGTTTCATGCAACATGAGTGCTATAACGTGTCTAAGTGAGATTTGTACAAGTTTGACGAACTTATGAAACATCTAACAACGCGTTTCTAGGAGTCTAAACTAAGTTTCATGCAACATGAGTTCTTACAAGTATTTCAGTGAGCTTTTTACAAGTTTGATGAACTTATGAAACATCTAACAACGCGTTTCTAGGACTCTAAACCAAGTTTCATGAAACACGAGTGCTTATAAGTGTCGTAATGAGCTTTGTACAACATTGACGAACTTATGAAACATCTAACAAAGCGTTTCTAGGACTCTAAACCAAGTTTCATGCAATATGATTGCTTATAAGTTCCTCAATGAGCTTTGTACAAGTTTGACGAACTTATGAAACATCTAACAAAGCATTTCTAGGACTCTAAACCAAGTTTCATGCAACATGAGTTCTTATGATTTCTTCTGTGCGCTTTGTACAACCATGACAAATTTATGAAACATCTAACAACGCGTTTGTAGGACTCTAAACCAAGTTTCATGCATCATGAGTGCTTATAAGTTCTTTAGGTAGCTTTGTACAAGTTTGAAGAACATATGAAACATCTAACAAAGCGTTTGTAGAACTCGAAACAATGTTTCATGCAACATGAGTTCTTATAAGTGTCTCAATGAGCTTTGTACAAGTTTGACGAACTTATGAAACATCTAACAACGCGTTTCTAGGACTCTAAACCAAGTTTCGTGCAATATGAGTGCTTATAAGTTCCTCAATGAGCATTTTACAAGTTTGACGAACTTAAGAAACATCTAATAACGTGGTTTCTAGGACTCTAAACCATGTTTGATGCTACATGAGTGCTTATAAGTTCCTCAGTGAGGTTTGTACAAGGTTGACGAACATATGAAACATCTAACAAAGCGTTTCTAGGACTCTAAACCAAGTTTCATGCAATATAAGTGCTTATAAGTTCCTCAATGAGCATTTTACAAGTTTGACGAACTTAAGAAACATCTAATAACGTGGTTTCTAGGACTCTAAACCATGTTTGATGCTACATGAGTGCTTATAAGTTCCTCAGTGAGCTTTGTACAAGGTTGACGAACATATGAAACATCTAACAAAGCGTTTCTAGGACTCTAAACCAAGTTTCATGCAATATAAGTGCTTATAAGTTCCTCAATGAGCTTTGTACAAGTTTGACGAACTTATGAAACATCTAAAAACCTGGTTTCTATGACTCTAAACCAGGTTTGATGCAACATGAGTGCTTATAAGTTCCTCAATGAGCTTTGTAAATATTTGAAGAACTTCTGAAACATCTAACAACGAGATTTGTAAAAGTTTGAAGAACATATGAAATATCTAACAACGTGTTTCTAGGACTCTAAACCAACTTTCATGCAATACGAGTGCTTATAAGTTCCTCAATGAGCTTTGTACAAGTTTGACGAACTTATGGAACATCTAACAACGTGGTTTCTATGACTCTAATCTAGGTTTGATGCAACATGAGTGCTTATAACTTCCTCAGTGATCTTTCTACAAGTTTGACGAACTTATGAAACATCTAATTACGCATTTCTAGGACTCTAAACCAAGTTTCATGCAACATGAGTGCTTATATGTTCTTCTTTGAGCTTTGTACGACTATGACGTACTTATGAAACATCTAACAAAGCATTTCTAGAACTCGAATCAATGTTTCATGCAACATGAGTGCTTATAAGTGTCTCAGTGAGCTTTTTGCAAGTTTAAAGAACTTATGAAACATCTAACAACGCGTTTCTAGGACTCTAAACCAAGTTTCATGCAACCCGAGTGCTTATAAGTGTCGTAATGAGCTTTTTACAATATTGACGAACTTATGAAACATGTAACAAAGCGTTTCTAGGACTCTAAACCAAGTTTCATGCAATATGAGTGCTTATAAGTTCCTCAATGAGGTTTGTACAAGTTTGACGAACTTATGAAACATCTAACAACATGGTTTCTATGACTCTAAACCAGATATGATGCAACATGAGTGCTTATAAGTTCTTTTGTGAGCTTTGTACAAGTTTAACGAACTTATGAAACATCTAACAACACATGAGTGATCATAATTTCTTCTGTGCGCTTTGTACAAACATGACGAACTTATGAAACATTTAACAACGCGTTTGTAGGACTCTAAACAAAGTTTCATATATCATGAGTGCTTACAAGTTCTTCAGTGAGCTTTGTACAAGTTTAACGAATATATGAAACATCTAACAAAGCGTTTCTAGGACTCTAAACCAAGTTTCATGCAATATAAGTGCTTATAAGTTCCTCAATGAGCTTTGAACAAGTTTGACGAACTTATGAAACATCTAAAAACCTGGTTTCTATGATTCTAAACCAGGTTTGATGCAACATGAGTGCTTATGAGTTCCTCAATGAGCTTTGTAAAAGTTTGAAGAACTTCTGAAACATCTAACAACGAGATTTGTAAAAGTTTGAAGAACATATGAAACATCTAACAACATGTTTCTAGGACTCTAAACCAACTTTCATACAACACAAGTGCTTATAAGTTCCTCAATGAACTTTGTACAAGTTTGACGAACTTATGGAACATCTAACAACGTGGTTTCTATGAATCTAATCTAGGTTTGATGCAACATGAGTGCTTATAAGTTCCTCAGTGATCTTTGTACAAGTTTGACGAACTTATGAAACATCTAATTACGCATTTCCAGGACTCTAAACCAAGTTTCATGCAACATGAGTGCTTATAAGTTCTTCTTTGAGCTTTGTACGACTATGACGGACTTATGAAACATCTAACAAAGCATTTCTAGAACTCGAAACAATGTTTCATGCAACATGAGTGCTTATAAGTGTCTCAGTGAGCTTTTTACAAGTTTAAAGAAATTATGAAACATCTAACAACGCGTTTCTAGGATTCTAAACCAAGTTTCATGCAACACGAGTGCTTATAAGTGTCGTAATGAGCTTTTTACAATATTTACGAACTTATGAAACATGTAACAAAGCGTTTCTAGGACTCTAAACCAAATTTCATGCAATATGAGTGCTTATAAGTTCCTCAATGAGTTTTGTACAAGTTTGACGAACTTATGAAACATCTAACAACATGGTTTCTATGACTCTAAACCAGATTTGATGCAACATCAGTGCTTATAAGTTCTTTTGTGAGCTTTGTACAAGTTTAACGAACTTATGAAACATCTAACAACACATGAGTGATCATAATTTCTTCTATGCGCTTTGTACAAACATGACGAACTTATGAAACCTTTAACAACGCGTTTGTAGGACTCTAAACAAAGTTTCATGCATCATGAGTGCTTATAGGTTCTTTAGTGAGCTTTGTACAAGTTTGACGAATATATGAAACATCTAACAAAGCGTTTCTAGAACTCGAAACAATGTTTCATGCAACATGAGTGCTTATAAGTGTCTCAATGAGCTTTGTACAATTTGACGAACTTATGAAACATCTAACAACGTGGTTTCGAGGATTCTAAACCAAGTTTCATGCAACATGAGTGCTTATAAGTTCCTTAGTGAGCTTTGTACAAGTTTGACGAACATATGAAAAATCTAACAAAACGTGTCTAGGACTCTAAACCAAGTTTCATGCAATATAAGTGCTTATAAGTTCCTCAATGAGCTTTGTACAAGTTTGACGAACTTATGAAACATCTAAAAACCTGGTTTCTATGATTCTAAACCAGGTTTGATGCAACATGAGTGCTTATGAGTTCCTTAATGAGCTTTGTAAAAGTTTGAAGAACTTCTAAAACATCTAACAACGAGATTTGTAAAAGTTTGAAGAACATAGGAAACATCTAACAACGTGTTTCTAGGACTCTAAACCAACTTTCATGCAACACGAGTGCTTATAAGTTCTTCAATGAGCTTTGTACAAGTTTTACGAACTTATGGAACATCTAACAACGTGGTTTCTATGACTCTAATCTAGGTTTGATGCAACATGAGTGCTTATAAGTTCCTCAGTGATATTTGTACAAGTTTGACGAACTTATGAAACATCTAATTACGCATTTCTAGGACTCTAAACCAAGTTTCATGCAACATGAGTGCTTATAAGTTCTTCTTTGAGCTTTGTACGACTATGACGGACTTATGAAACATCTAACAAAGCATTTCTAGAACTCGAAACAATGTTTCATGCAACATGAGTGCTTATAAGTGTCTCAGTAAGCTTTTTGCAAGTTTAAAGAACTTATGAAACATCTAACAACGTGTTTCTAGGACTCTAAACCAAGTTTTATGCAACACGAGTGCTTATAAGTGTCGTAATGAGCTTTTTACAATATTGACAAACTTATGAAACATGTAACAAAGGGTTTCTAGGACTCTAAACCAAGTTTCATGCAATATGAGTGCTTATAAGTTCCTCAATGAGGTTTGTACAAGTTTGACGAACTTATGAAACATCTAACAACATGGTTTCTATGACTCTAAACCAGATATGATGCAACATGAGTGCTTATAAGTTCTTTTTTGAGCTTTGTACAAGTTTAACGTACTTATGAAACATCTAACAACACATGAGTGATCATAATTTCTTCTATGCGCTTTGTACAATCATGACGAACTTATGAAACATTTAAAAACGCGTTTGTAGGACTCTAAACAAAGTTTCATGCATCATGAGTGCTTATAAGTTCTTCAGTGAGCTTTGTACAAGTTTGACGAATATATGAAACATCTAACAAAGCGTTTCTAGGACTCTAAACCAAGTTTCATGCAATATAAGTGCTTATAAGTACCTCAATGAGCTTTGTACAAGTTTGACGAACTTATGAAACATCTAAAAACCTGGTTTCTATGATTCTAAACCAGGTTTGATGCAACATGAGTGCTTATGAGTTCCTTAATTTGCTTTGTAAAAGTTTGAAGAACTTCTGAAACATCTAACAACGAGATTTGTAAAAGTTTGAAGAACATATGAAACATCTAACAACGTGTTTCTAGGACTCTAAACCAACTTTCATACAACACGAGTGCTTATAAGCTCCTCAATGAGCTTGTACAAGTTTGACAAACTTATGGAACATCTAACAACGTGGTTTCTATGACTCTAATCTAGGTTTGATGCAACATGAGTGCTTATAAGTTTCTTTAGTGATCTTTGTACAAGTTTGACGAACTTATGAAACATCTAATTACGCATTTCTAGGACTCTAAACCAAGTTTCATGCAACATGAGTGCTTATAAGTTCTTCTATGAGCTTTGTACGACTATGACGGTCTTATTAAACATCTAACAAAGCATTTCTAGAACTCGAAACAATGTTTCATGCAACATGAGTGCTTATAAGTGTCTCAGTGAGCTTTTTACAAGTTTAAAGAACTTATGAAACATCTAACAACGCGTTTCTAGGACTCTAAACCAAGTTTCATGCAACACGAGTGCTTATAAGTGTCGTAATGAGCTTTTTACAATATTGACGAACTTATTAAACATGTAACAAAGCGTTTCTAGGACTCTAAACCAAGTTTCATGAAATATGAGTGCTTATAAGTTCCTCAATGAGCTTTGTACAAGTTTGACGAACTTATGAAACATCTAACAACATGGTTTCTATGACTCTAAACCAGATTTGATGCAACATGAGTGCTTTGTACAAGTTTAACGAACTTATGAAACATCTAACAACACATAAGTGATCATAATTTGTTTTGTGCGCTTTGAAAAAACATGACGAACTTATAAAACATTTAACAACGCGTTTGTAGGACTCTAAAGAAAGTTTCATGCATCATGAGTGCTTATAAGTTCTTCAGTGAGCTTTGTACAAGTTTGACGAATATATGAAACATCTAACAAAGCGTTTTTAGAACTAGAAACAATGTTTCATGCAACATGAGTGCTTATAAGTGTCTCAATGAGCTTTGTACAATTTGACGTCTCAATGAGCATCTAACAACGTGGTTTCAAGGATTCTAAACCAAGTTTCATGCAACATGAGTGCTTATAAGTTCCTTAGTGAGCTATGTACAAGTTTGACGAACATATGAAACATCTAACAAACCGTTTTTAGGACTCTAAACAAAGTTTCATGCAATATGAGTTCTTATAAGTTCCTGAATGAGCTTCGTACAAGTTTGACGAAGTTATGAAACATCTAACAACGTGGTTTCTATGACTATAAACCAGGTTTGATGCAACATGATTGCTTATAAGTTCCTCAGTGAGCTTTGTACAAGTTTGACGAAGTTATGAAACATCTAACAACGCATTTCTAGGACTCTAAACCAAGTTTCATGCAACCTGAATGCTTATAAGTTCCCTTGTGAGCTTTGTAAAACTATGACGAACTTATGAAACATCTAACAACGCGTTTGTAGGACTCTAAACCAAGTTTCATGCATCATGAGTTCTTATAAGTTTCTCAGTGAGCTTTGTACAAGTTTGACAAACATATGAAACATCTAACAAAGTGTTTCTAGAACTCGAAACAATGTTTCATGCAACATGAGTTCTTATAAGTGTCTCAATGATTTTGTACAAGTTTGAGGAACTTATGAAACATCTAACAACGAGTTTCTAGGACTCTAAACCAAGTTCCATGCAACACGAGTGCTTATAAGTGTCTTAGTGAGCTTTGTACAAGTTTGACGAACTTATGAAACATCTAACAACGCGTTTCTAAAACTCTAAACCAAGTTTCATGCAACACAAGGTATAGTTTCATGCAACCCGAGTGCTTATAAATGTTTCAATGAGCTTGATACAAGATTGACGAACTTATTAAACATCTAACATAGCGTTTCTAGGACTCTAAACCAAGTTTCATGCATCACGAGTGCTTATAAGTTCCTTGGTGAGCTTTTTACAAATTTAGCGAACTTATGAAGCCTCTAACAATGCATTTCTAGGACTCTAAACCAAGGTTCGTGCAACATGAGTGCTTATAAGTTCCTCAATGAGCTTTGTACAAGTTTGACGAACTTATGAAACATCTAACAACGTGTATTTAGGACTCTAAACCAAGTTTCATGCAACATTAGTGCTTATATGTTCCTCAGTGAGCTTTGTACAAGGTTGACGAACTTATGAAATATCTAACAACTTGTTTGTAGGACTCTAAATCAAGTTTCATGCAACACGAGGGCCTATAAGTTCCTCAATGAGTTTTGTACAAGATTGACGAATTTATGAAATATGTAACAACGCATTTCTAGGACTCTAATTCAGGTTTCATGCAACATAAGTGCTTATAAGTTCCTCTGGTAGCTTTGTACAACTTTGACGAACTTATGAAACATCTAACAACGTGTTTCTAGGACTCGAAAACAAGTTTCATGCAACTTGAGTGCTTATAAGTTCCTCAGTGAGATTTTTACAAGTTTGACGAACATATGAAACATCAAACAACGCGTTTCTAGAACTCGAAACAATGTTTCATGCAACACGAGTGCTTTAAGTTTCTAAGTGAGATTTGTACAAGTTTTTCGAACTTATGAAACATATAACAACGTGTTTCTAGGACTCTAAACCAAGTTTCATGCAACACGAGTACGTATAAGTGTCTCAATGATCTTTGTACAAGATTGACGAACTTATGAAACATATAAAGCGTTTCTAGGAATATTAACCAAGTTTCATGCAATATGAGTGCTTATAAGTTCCTCAATGAGTTTTGTACAAGTTTGACGAACTTATGAAACTTCTAACAACGTGGTTTCTATGACTGTAAACCAGGTTGGATGCAACATGACTGATTATAAGTTCCTCAGTGAGTTTTGTACAAGTTTAACGAAGTTATGAAACATCTAACAACGCATTTTTAGGACTCTAAACCAAGGTTCATGCAACACGAGTGCTTTTAAGTTCCTCAGTGAGCTTTGTACAAGTTTGACGAACATATGAAACATCTAACAACGCGTTTCTAGGACTCTAAACCAAGTTTCATGCAACATGAGTGCTTATAAGTTCCTTAGTGAGCTTTGTACAAGTTTGACGAACTTAGGAAACATCTAACAACGCGTTTCTAGGACTATAAACCAAGTTTCATTCAACAAGACTGCTTTTAAGTTCCTCATTGAGCTTTGTACAAGTTTGACGAACATATGAAACATCTAACAACGTGTTTCTATGACTCTAAACCAAATTCATGAAACATGAGTGCTTATAAGTGCCTCAGTGACCTTTGTACAACTTTGACGAACTTATGAAACATCTAACAACGCGTTTCTAGAACTCGAAACAATGTTTCATGCAACATGAGTGCTTATCAGTGTCTCATTGAGCTTTCTAGAAGTTTGACGAACTTATGAAACATCTAACAACTCGTTTCTAGGAGTCTAAACCAAGTTTCATGCAACATGAAAGCTTATAAGTGTCTCACTGAGCTTTGTACAAGATTGAAGAATTTATGAAACATCTAACAACGCGTTTCTACGATTCTAAACCAAGCTTGATGCCACACGAGTGCTTATAAGTGTCTCACTGAGCTTTGTACAAGATTGACGAACTTATGAAACATCTAACAAAGCGTTTCTAAGACTCTAAACCACATTTCATGTAATATGAGTGCTTATAAGTTCCTCAATGAGCTTTGTACAAGTTTGACAACTTATGAAACATCTAACAACGCGTTTCTAGGACTCTAAACCAAGTTTCATGCAACATGAGTGCTTATAAGTTCCTCAATGAACTTTGTACAAGTTTGACGAACTTATGAAACATCTAAAAACGTAGTTTCTAAGACTCTAAACGAGGTTTGATGCAACATGAGTTCTTATAAGTTCCTCAGTGAGCTTTGTACAAGTTTGACAACTTATGAAACATCTAACAAAGCGTTTCTAGGACTCTAAACCATGTTTCAAGCAACATGATTTCTTATAAGTTCCTCAAAGGTCTTTGTACAAGTTTGACGAACATATGAAACATCTAACATCGCGTTTCTAGGACTGTAAACCAAGTTTCATGCAACATGAGTGCTTATAAATGTCTCAATGAGTTTTTTACAAGTTTACCGAACTTATGAAACATCTAACAACGCGTTACTATAACATTAAACCAAGTGTCATGCAACATGAGTGCTTATAAGTTCCTCAAAGAGATTTTTCGTACAAGTTTGACAAAATTATGAAACATCTAACAACGTGGTTTCTAGGACTCTAAACCAGGTTTGATGCAACATGAGTGCTTCTAAGTTCCCCAGTGAGCTTTGTACAAGTTTGACGAACTTATGAAACATCAATCAACGCGTTTCTAGGACTCTAAACCAAGGTTCATGCAACATGAGTGCTTATAAGTGCCTCAATGAGCTTTTTAAAACTTATGAAACATCTAACAACCCGTTTCTAGGACTCTAAACCAAGTTTCATGCTACATGAGTGCTTTTAAGTTTTTAAGTGAGCTTTGTACAAGTTTGACGAACATATAAAACATCTAACAACGTGTTTCTAGGACTCTAAACCAAGATTTATGAAACATGAGTGCTTTTAAATTCCTCATTGAGCTTTGTACAAGTTTAACGAACATATGAAACATCTAACAATGTGTTTCTAGGACTCTAAACCAAGTTTCATGCATCATGAGTGCGTATAAGTTCCTTAGTGAGCTTTGTAAAAGTTTGACGAACTTATGAAACATCTAACAATGCATTTCTAGGACTCTAAACCAAGTTTCATGCTACATGAGTTCTTTTAAGTTTCAACATGAGTGCTTATAAGTTCCTCAGTGACCTTTGTACAACTTTGACGAACTTATGAAACATCTAACAACGCGTTTCTAGGAGTCTAAACCAAGTTTCATGCAACATGAGTGCTTATAAGTGTCTCAGTGAGCTTTGTACAAGATTGAAGAACTTATGAAACATCTAACAACGCGGTTTCTACGATTCTAAACGAAGTTTCATGCCACACGAGTGCTTATAAGTGTCTCAATGAGCTTTGTACAAGATTGACGAACTTATGAAACATCTAACAAAGCGTTTCTAAGACTCTAAACCACGTTTCATGTAATAGGAGTGCTTATAAGTTCCTCAATGAGCTTTTGTACAAGTTTGACGAACTTAAGAAACATCGAAAAACGTGGTTTCTAGGACTCTAAACCAGGTTTCATGCAACATGAGTTCTTATAAGTTCATCAGTGAGCTTTGTACAAGTTTGACAACTTATGAAACATCTAACAACTTGTTTCTAGGACTCTAAACCAAGTTTCATGCAACATGAGTGCTTATAAGTTACTCAATGAACTTTGTACAAGTGTGACGAACATATGAAACATCTAATAACGCGTTTATAGGACTTTAAACCATGTTTCATGCAACAGGAATGCATATAAGTGTCTTATTGAGCTTTGTAAAAGTTTGACGAACTTATGAAACATCGAACAACGTGTTTCTAGGACTCTAAACAATGTTGCATGCATCATGAGTGCTTATAAGTTCCTCAATGAGATTTCTACAAGATTGACTAACTTATGAAACATCTACCTATGTGGTTTCTAGGAATTTAAACCATGTTTCATGCAACATGATTGCTTATAATTGTCTCAATGAGGTTTGTACAAGTTTGACGAACATATGAAACATCTAACAATGTGTCTCTAGGACTCTAAATCAAGTTTCATGCAACATGAGTGCTTATAAATGTCTCAATGAGTTTTTTACAAGTTTACAGAACTTATGAAACATCTAACAACGCGTTTCTAGAACATTAAACCAAATTTCATGCAAAATGAGTGCCTCAATGAGCTTTTTACAACTTATGAAACATCTAACAACGTGGTTTCTATGACTCTAAACCAGGTTTGATGCAACATTATTGCTTATAAGCTCCTCAGTGAGCCTTGTACAAGTTTGATGAACTTCTGAAACATCTAACAACGCGTTTCTAGGACTCTAAACCAATTTTTATGAAACATGACTGCTTATAAGCTCCTCAGTGAGCCTTGTACAAGTTTGATGAACTTATGAAACCTCTAACAACGCGTTTCTAGGACTCTAAACCAAGTTTCATGCTACATGAGTGCTTTTAAGTTTCTCAGTGAGCTTTGTACAAGTTTGACGAACATATAAAACATCTGACAACGCGTTTCTAGGACTCTAAACCAAGTTTCATGCTACATGACTCCTTTTAAGTTTCTCAGTGAGCATTTTACAACTTTGATGAACTTATGAAACATCTAACAATGCGTTTCTAGGACTCTAAACCAAGTTTAATGCAACATGAGTGCTTATAAGTTCCTCGGTGAGGTTTGTAAAAGTTTGACGAACATATGAAACATTTAACAACGTGTTTTTAGAACTCGAAACAATGTTTCATGCAACACGAGTGCTTATAAGTGTCTCAATGAGCTTTTTACAAGATTTACGAACTTATGAAACATCTAACAACGCGTTTCTAGGAATATAAGCCAAGTTTCATGTAAAATGAGTGCTTATAAGTCCCTTTAGTGTCTGTGTACAAGTTTGACGAACATATGAAACATCTAACAACACATTTATAGGACTCTAACTCAAGTTTCATTAAACATGAGTTCTTATAAGTGTCTAAGTGAGCTTCGTAGAAGTTTGACGAACTTATGAAACATCTAACAACGTGTCTAGGACTCTAAAGAAAGTTGCATGAATCATGAGTGTTTTTAAGTTCCTCAATGAGATTTTTACAAGATTGACTAACTTATGAAACATCTAACTACGTGGTTTCTAGGTCTTTAAACCAAGTTTCATGTAACATGATTGCTTATAATTGTTTCAATAAGGTTTGTACAAGTTTGACGAACATATGAAACATCTAACAACGCGTTTCTAGGTATCTAAACCAAGTTTCATGCAACACGAGTCCTTATAACTGTCTCAGTGAGCTTTGTACAAGATTGACGAAGTTATGAAACATCTAACAACACGTTTCTAGGAATCTAAACCATTTTTCATGCAACATGAGTGCTTATAAGTGTCTCAATGAGCTTTATACAAGTTTGGCGAACTTATGAAACATCAAACAACGTGGTTTCAAGGACTCTAAACCAAGTTTCATGCAACACGAGTGCTTATAAGTGACTATGTGAGCTTTGTACAAGTTTGACGAACTTATGAAACATCTAACAACGCGTTTCTAGGACTCTAAAACAAGTTTCATGCAACACGAGTCCTTATAACTGTCTCAGTGAGCTTTGTACAAGATTGACGAACTTATGAAACATCTAACAACAAGTTTCTTGGACTCTAAACCATGTTTCATGCAACATGAGTGCTTATAAGTGTCTCAATGAGCTTTATACAAGTTTGGCGAACTTATGAAACATCAAACAACGTTGTTTCAAGGACTCCAAACCAAGTTTCATGCAACATGAGTGCTTATAAGTGTCTCAATGAGATTTGTAGAAGTTTGAAGAACTAATAAAACATCTAAAAACGCGTTTCAAGGACTCTAAACCAAGTTTAATGCAACATGAGTGCATATAAATGTCTTAGTGAGCTTTGTACAAGTATGACAATCTTATGAAACATCGAACAACGCGTTTCTAGGACTCTAAACCAAGTTTCATGCAACATGTGTGCTTATAAATGTCTCAATGAGTTTTTTACAAGTTTACCGAACTTATGAAACATCTAACAACGCGTTTCTAGAACATTAAACCAAGTTTCATGCAATATGAGTCCTTATAAGTTCCTCAAAGAGTTTTTTCGTACAAGTTTGACAAAATTATGAAACATCTAACAACGTGATTTCTAGGACTCTAAACCAGGTTTGATGCAACATGAGTGCTTGTAAGTTCCTCAGTGAGCTTTGTACAAGTTTGACGAACTTATTAAACATCTAACAACGCGTTTCTAGGACTCTAAACCAAGGTTCATATGAAACATCTAACAACGCGTTTCTAGGTATCTAAACCAAGTTTCATGCAACACGAGTCCTTATAACTGTCTCAATGAGCTTTGTACAAGATTGACGAACTTATGAAACATCTAACAACACGTTTCTAGGAATCTAAACCATTTTTCATGCAACATGAGTGCTTATAAGTGTCTCAATGAGCTTTATACAAGTTTGGAGAACTTATGAAACATCAAACAACGTTGTTTCAAGGACTCCAAACCAAGTTTCATGCAACATGAGTGCTTATAAGTGTCTCAATGAGATTTGTAGAAGTTTGAAGAACTAATAAAACATCTAAAAACGCGTTTCAAGGACTCTAAACCAAGTTTCATGCAACATGAGTGCATATAAATGTCTTAGTGAGCTTTGTACAAGTTTGACAATCTTATGAAACATCGAACAACGCGTTTCTAGGAATCTAAACAAAGATGCATGCATCATAAGTTCGTCAATGAGATTTTTACAAGATTGACTAACTTATGAAACATCTAACTATGTGGTTTTTAGGACTTTAAACCAAGGTTCATGCAACATGATTGCTTATAATTGTCTCAATGTGGTTTGTACAAGTTTGACGAACATATGAATCATCTAACAACGAGTTTCTAGGACTCTCAACCAAGTTTCATGCAACATGTGTGCTTATAAATGTCTCAATGAGTTTTTTACAAGTTTACCGAACTTATGAAACATCTAACGACGCGTTTCTAGAATATTAAACCAAGTTTCATGCAATATGAGTGCTTATAAGTTCCTCAAAGAGCTTTTTCGTACAAGTTTGACAAAATTATGAAACATCTAACAACGTGATTTCTAGGACTCTAAACCAGGTTTGATGCACATGAGTGCTTGTAAGTTCCTCAGTGAGCTTTGTACAAGTTTAACGAACTTATGAAACATCTAACAACGTGTTTCTAGGACTCTAAACCAAGTTTCATGCAACATGAGTGCTTATAAGTGCCCCAATTAGCTTTTTACAACTTATGAAACATCTAACAACGTGGTTTCTATCACTCTAAACCAGGTTTGATGCAACATGATTGCTTATAAGCTCCTCAGTGAGCCTTGTACAAGTTTGATGAACTTCTGAAACATCTAACAACGCATTTCTAGGACTCTAAACCAATTTTTATGCAACATGACTGCTTATAAGCTCCTCAGTGAGCCTTGTACAAGTTTGATGAACTTATGAAACCTCTAACAACGCGTTTCTAGGACTCTAAACCAAGTTTCATGCTACATGAGTGCTTTTAAGTTTCTCAGTGAGCTTTGTACAAGTTTGACGAACATATAAAACATCTAACAACGAGTTTCTAGGACTCTAAACCAAGTTTCATGCTACATGAGTGCTTTTAAGTTTCTCAGTGAGCATTGTACAACTTTGATGAACTTATGAAACATCTAACAACACGTTTCTAGGACTTTAAGCCAAGTTTCATGTAAAATGAGTGCTTATAAGTCCCTTTAGTGTCTTTGTACAAGTTTGACGAACATATGAAACATCTAACAACGCAGTTATAGGACTCTAAACCAAGTTTCATGAAACATGAGTTCTTATAAATGTCTAAGTGAGCTTCGTAGAAGTTTGACGAACTTATGAAACATCTAACAACGTGTCTAGGACTCTACAGAAAGTTGCATGAATCTTGAGTGTTTTTAAGTTCCTCAATGAGATTTTTACAAGATTGACTTACTTATGAAACATCTAACTACGTGGTTTCTAGGTCTTTAAATCAAGTTTCATGTAACATGATTGCTTATAATTGTCTCAATGAGGTTTGTACAAGTTTGACAAACATATGAAACATCTAACAACGCGTTTCTAGGTATCTAAACCAAGTTTCATGCAACACGAGTCCTTATAACTGTCTCAGTGAGCTTTGTACAAGATTGACGAACTTATGAAACATCTAACAACACGTTTCTAGGAATCTAAACCATTTTTCATGCAACATGAGTGCTTATAAGTGTCTCAATGAGCTTTATACAAGTTTGGCGAACTTATGAAACATCAAACAACGTGGCTTCAAGGACTCTAAACCAAGTTTCATGCAACACGAGTGCTTATAAGTGACTATGTGAGCTTTGTACAAGTTTGACGAACTTATGAAACATCTAACAACGCGTTTCTAGGACTCTAAAACAAGTTTCATCCAACACGAGTCCTTATAACTGTCTCAGTGAGCTTTGTACAAGATTGACGAACTTATGAAACATCTAACAACACGTTTCTTGGACTCTAAACCATGTTTCATGCAACATGAGTGCTTATAAGTGTCTCAATGAGCTTTATACAAGTTTGACGAACTTATGAAACATCAAACAACGTTGTTTCAAGGACTCCAAACCAAGTTTCATGCAACATGAGTGCTTATAAGTGTCTCAATAAGATTTGTAGAAGTTTGAAGAACTAATAAAACATCTAAAAACGCGTTTCAAGGACTCTAAACCAAGTTTCATGCAACATGAGTGCATATAAATGTCTTAGTGAGCTTTGTACAAGTTTGACAATCTTATGAAACATCGAACAACGCGTTTCTAGGAATCTAAACAAAGATGCATGCATCATGAGTGTTTATAAGTTCGTCAATGAGATTTTTACAAGATTGACTAACTTATGAAACATCTAACTATGTGGTTTTTAGGACTTTAAACCAAGGTTGATGCAACATGATTGCTTATAATTGTCTCAATGTGGTTTGTACAAGTTTGACGAACATATGAATCATCTAACAACGCGTTTCTAGGACTCTAAACCAAGTTTCATGCAACATGTGTGCTTATAAATGTCTCAATGAGTTTTTTACAAGTTTACCGAACTTATGAAACATCTAACAACGCGTTTCTAGAACATTAAACCAAGTTTCATGCAATATGAGTGCTTATAAGTTCCTCAAAGAGCTTTTTCGTACAAGTTTGACAAAATTATGAAACATCTAACAACGTGATTTCTAGGACTCTAAACCAGGTTTGATGCAACATGAGTGCTTGTAAGTTCCTCAGTGAGCTTTGTACAAGTTTGGCGAACTTATGAAACATCTAACAACGCGTTTCTAGGACTCTAAACCAAGGTTCATGCAACATGAGTGCTTATAAGTGCCTCAATTAGCTTTTTACAACTTATGAAACATCTAACAACGTGGTTTCTATGACTCTAAACCAGGTTTGATGCAACATGATTGCTTATAAGCTCCTCAGTGAGCCTTGTACAAATTTGATGAACTTCTGAAACATCTAACAACGCGTTTCTAGGACTCTAAACCAATTTTTATGCAACATGACTGCTTATAAGCTCCTCAGTGAGCCTTGTACAAGTTTGATGAACTTATGAAACCTCTAACAACGCGTTTCTAGGACTCTAAACCAAGTTTCATGCTACATGAGTGCTTTTAAGTTTCTCAGTGAGCTTTGTACAAGTTTTACGAACATATAAAACATCTGACAACGAGTTTCTAGGACTCTAAACCAAGTTTCATGCTACATGACTCCTTTTAAGTTTCTCAGTGAGCATTGTACAACTTTGATGAACTTATGAAACATCTAACAACACGTTTCTAGGACTCTAAACCAAGTTTCATGTAAAATGAGTGCTTATAAGTTCCTCGGTGAGGTTTGTAAAAGTTTGACAAACATATGAAACATTTAACAACGCGTTTTTAGAACTCGAAACAATGTTTCATGCAACACGAGTGCTTATAAGTGTCTCAATGAGCTTTTTACAAGATTTACGAACTTATGAAACATCTAACAACGCGTTTCTAGGAATATAAGCCAAGTTTCATGTAAAATGAGTGCTTATAAGTCCCTTTAGTGTCTTTGTACAAGTTTGACGAACATATGAAACATCTAACAACACATTTATAGGACTCTAAACCAAGTTTCATGAAACATGAGTTCTTATAAGTGTCTAAGTGAGCTTCGTAGAAGTTTCACGAACTTATGAAACATCTAACAACGTGTCTAGGACTCTAAAGAAAGTTGCATGAATCATGAGTGTTTTTAAATTCCTCAATGAGATTTTTACAAGATTGACTAACTTATGAAACATCAAACAACGTGGTTTCTAGGTCTTAAGTTTCATGTAACATGATTGCTTATAATTGTCTCAATGAGGTTTGTACAAGATTGACGAACTTATGAAAAATCAAACAACACGTTTCTAGGAATCTAAACCATTTTTCATGCAACATGAGTGCTTATAAGTGTCTCAATGAGCTTTATACAAGTTTGGCGAACTTATGAAACATCAAACAACGTGGTTTCAAGGACTCTACCAAGTTTCATGCAACACGAGTGCTTATAAGTGTCTCATTGAGCTTTATACAAGTTTGACGAACTTATGAAACATCAAACAACGTGGTTTCAAGGACTCCATACCAAGTTTCATGCAACATGAGTTATTATAAGTGTCTCAATGAGCTTTGTAGAAGTTTGAAGAACTAATAAAACATCTAAAAACGCGTTTCAAGGACTCTAAACCAAGTTTCATGCCACATGAGTGCATATAAATGTCTTAGTGAGCTTTGTACAAGTTTGACAATCTTATGAAACATCGAACAACGCGTTTCTAGGAATCTAAACAAAGATGCATGCATCATGGGTGTTTATAAGTTCGTCAATGAGATTTTTACAAGATTGACTAACTTATGAAACATCTAACTATGTGGTTTTTAGGACTTTAAACCAAGGTTGATGCAACATGATTGCTTATAATTGTCTCAATGTGGTTTGTACAAGTTTGACGAACATATGAATCATCTAACAACGCGTTTCTAGGACTCTAAACCAAGTTTCATGCAAAATGTGTGCTTATAAATGTCTCAATGAGTTTTTTACAAGTTTACCGAACTTATGAAACATCTAACAACGCGTTTCTAGAACATTAAACCAAGTTTCATGCAATATGAGTGCTTATAAGTTCCTCAAAGAGATTTCTCGTACAAGTTTGACAAAATTATGAAACATCTAACAACGTGGTTTCTAGGACTCTAAACCAGTTTTGATGCAACATGAGTGCTTGTAAGTTCCTCAGTGAGCTTTGTACAAGTTTGACGAACTTATGAAACATCTAACAACGCGTTTCTAGGACTCTAAACCAAGGTTCATGCAACATGAGTGCTTATAAGTGCCTCAATGAGCTTTTTACAACTTATGAAACATCTAACAACGTGGTTTCTATGACTCTAAACCAGGTTTGATGCAACATGATTGCTTATAAGCTCCTCAGTGAGCCTTGTACAAGTTTGATGAACTTCTGAAACATCTAACAACGCGTTTATAGGACTCTAAACCAATTTTTATGCAACATGACTGCTTATAAGCTCCTCAGTGAGCCTTGTACAAGTTTGATGAACTTATGAAACCTCTAACAACGCGTTTCTAGGACTCTAAACCAAGTTTCATGCTACATGAGTGCTTTTAAGTTTCTCAGTGAGCTTTGTACAAGTTTGACGAACATATAAAACATCTAACAACGAGTTTCTAGGACTCTAAACCAAGTTTCATTCTACATGAGTGCTTTTAAGTTTCTCAAGTAGCATTGTACAACTTTGATGAACTTATGAAACATCTAACAATGCGTTTCTAGGACTCTAAACCAAGTTTAATGCAACATGAGTGCTTATAAGTTCCTCGGTGAGGTTTGTACAAGTTTGACGAACATATGAAACATCTAACAACGCGTTTCTAGAACTCGAAACAATATTTCATGCAACACGAGTGCTTATAAGTGTCTCAATGAGCTTTTTACGAGATTTACGAACTTATGAAACATCTAACAACGCGTTTCTAGGACTCTAAGCCAAGTTTCATGTAAAATGAGGGCTTATAAGTCCCTTTAGTGTCTTTGTACAAGTTTGACGAACATATGAAACATTTAACAACGCATTTATAGGACTCTAAACCAAGTTTCATGAAACATGAGTTCTTATAAGTTCTAAGTGAGCTTCATAGAAGTTTGACGAACTTATGAAACATCTAACAACGTGTCTAGGACTCTAAAGAAAGTTGTATGAATCATGAGTGTGTTTAAGTTCCTCAATGAGATTTTTACAAGATTGACTAACTTATGAAACATCTAACTACGTGGTTTCTAGGACTATAAACCAAGTTTCATGAAACATGAGTGCTTACAAATGTCTCAATGAGTTTTTTACAAATTTACCGAACTTATGAAACATCTAACAACGCGTTTCTAGAACATTAAACCATGTTTCATGCAACGTGAGTGCTTATAAGTTCATCAAAGAGATTTTTCGTACAAGTTTGACAAAATTATGAAACATCTAACAACGTGGTTTCTAGGACTCTAAACCAGGTTTGATGCAACATGAGTGCTTGTAAGTTCCCCAGTGAGCTTTGTACAAGTTTGACGAACTTATGAAACATCTAACAACGCGTTTCTAGGACTCTAAACCAAGGTTCATGCAACATGAGTGCTTATAAGTGCCTCAATGAGCTTTTTACAACTTATGAAACATCTAACAACGCGTTTCTAGGACTCTTAACCAAGTTTCATGCTACATGAGTGCTTTTAAGTTTCTGAGTGAGCTTTGTACAAGTTTGACGAACATATAAAACATCTAACAACGTATTTCTAGGACTCTAAACCAAGATTTATGCAACATGAGTGCTTTTAAATTCCTCATTGAGCTTTGTACAAGTTTTACGAACATATGAAACATCTAACAATGCGTTTCTAGGATTCTAAACCAAGTTTCATGCAACATGAGTGCGTATAAGTTCCTTAATGAGCTTTGTAAAAGTTTGACGAACTTATGAAACATCTAACAACGCATTTCTAGGACTCGAAACCAAGTTTCATGCTACACGAGTGCTTTTAAGTTTCTCAGTGAGCTTTGTCAAGTTTGACGAACATATAAAACATCTAACAACGTGTTTCTAGGACTCTAAACCAAATTTCATGCAACATGAGTGCTTATAAGTTCCTCAGTGAGCTTTTTACAACTTTGACGAACTTATGAAACATCTAACAACGCGTTTCTAGGACTCTAAACCAAGTTTCATGCAACATGAGTGCTTATAAGTGTCTCAATGAGCTTTGTAGAAGTTTGAAGAACTAATAAAACATCTAAAAACGCGTTTCAAGGACTCTAAATCAAGTTTCATGCAACATGAGTGCATATAAATGTCTTAGTGAGCTTTGTACAAGTTTGACAATCTTATGAAACATCGAACAACGCGTTTCTAGGAATCTAAACAAAGATGCATGCATCATGAGTGTTTATAAGTTCGTCAATGAGATTTTTACAAGATTGGCTAACTTATGAAACATCTAAGTATGTGGTTTTTAGGACTTTAAACCAAGGTTCATGCAACATAATTGCTTATAATTGTCTCAATGTGGTTTGTACAAGTTTGACGAACATATGAATCATCTAACAACGCGTTTCTAGGACTCTAAAACCTGGTTTAGAGTCCTAGAAACGCGTTGTTAGATGTTTCATAAGTTCGCCAATCTTGTACACAGCTCATTGAGGAACTTATAAGCACTCATGTTGCATGTAACTTTGTTTAGAGTCCTAGAAACGTGTTGTTAGATGTTTCATAAGTTTGTCTATTTTGTATAAAGGTCACTGAGACAGTTATAAGCACTCGTGTTGCATGAAACTTGATTTAGATTCCTAGAAACACATTTTTAGATGTTTCATAAGTTCGTCAAACTTTTAAAAAGCTCATTGAGGAACTTATAAGCACTCATGTTGCATGAAACTTGGTTTAGAGTCTTAGAAACCACGTTGTTTGATGTTTCATAAGTTCGTCAAACTTGTACAAAGCTCCTTGAGGGACTTATAAGCACTCATGTTGCATGAAACTTGGCTTAAAGTTCTAGAAACGCGTTGTTAGATGTTTAATAAAATTTTCAAACATGTAGAAAGCTCACTGAGGCACTTAAAAGGACTCATATTGCATGAAACTTGGTTTAGAGTCTTAGAAACCACGTTGTTAGATGTTTCATAATTTTGTAAAACTTGTAAAAGCTCATTGAGGAACTTATAAGCACTCACTGTTGCATAAAACTTGTACAAAGCTCACTGAGACAAACGCGTTGTTAGATGTTTCATAAGTTCGTCAAGCTTGTACAAAGCTCACTGAGACAAACGCGTTGTTAGATGTTTCATAAGTTCGTCAAGCTTGTACAAAGCTCACTGAGACACTTATAAGCACTCGTTTTTCATAAAACATGGTTGAGAGTCCTAGAAACGCATTGTTAGATATTTTATAAGTTCGTAAAACTTGTACAAAGCTCATTGAGAAGCTTATTAACACTAATGTTGCATGAAACTTGGTTTAGAGTCCTAGAATTTCGTTGTTAGATGTTTCATAAGTTCGTAAAACTATTGCAAAGCTCATTGAGACACTTATAAGCACTAATGTTGCATGAAACTTGGTTTACAGTACTAGAAACGCGTTGTTAGATATTTCATAAATTCGTCAAACTTGTACAAAGGTCATTGAGACACTTATAAGCACTCATGTTGCCTGAAATTTGGTTTAGAATCCTAGAAATGTGTTGTTAGATGTTTCATTGGTTCGTCAAACTTGTACAAACCTCATTGAGACACTTATAAGCACTAATGTTGCCTGAAACTTGGTTAAGATTCCTAGAAACGCGTTGTTAGATGTTTCATAAGTTCGTCAAACTTGTAAAAAGGACATTTAGGAAATTATAAGCAATCATGTTACATGAAACTTTGTTTAGAGTCATAGAAACGCGTTGTTAGATGTTTCATAAGTTTGTCAAACTTGTACAAAGCTGAGTGAGACACTTATAAGCACTCATGTTGCATGAAACTTGGTATAGAGTCCTAAAACGCGTGGTTAGATGTTTCATAACTTATTAAAACTTTTACTAAGATCATTGAGGAACTTATATGCACTCATGTTGCATGAAACTTGGTCTAAATTCCTAGAAACGCGTTGTTATATGTTTGATAAGTTCTTCCAACTTGTCAGTGGATCATTAAGACACTTATAAACACTCATGTTGCATTAAACTTGGTTTAAAGTCCAAGAGACGCGTTGTTAGATGTCTCATAAGTTATTAAAAGTTGTACAAAGATCATTGAGACACTTATAAGCACTCATCTTGCATGAAACTTGGTTTCGAGTCCTAGAAACCACGTAGTTAGATGTTTCATAAGTTCGTCAAACTTGTACAAAGCTCACTGACACACTTATAAGCACTCATGTTGAATGAAACTTGGTTTAGAGTCCTAGAAACCGCGTTGTTAGATGTTTCATAAGTCCTTCAAACTTGTACAAAGCTCACTGAGACACTTATAAGCGCTTATGTTGCATGAAACATGTGTTTAGAGTCCTAGAAACGCGTTGTTAGATGTTTCATAAGTTCGTCAAACTTTTAAAAAGCTCATTGAGGAACTTATAAGAACTCATGTTGCATGAACTTTGTTTAGAGTTCTACAAACGCGTTGTTAGATGTTTCATAAGTTCGTAAAACTTGTAGAAAGCTCACTGAGACTTGTAGGAACTTATAAGCACACATGGTGCATGAAACATGGTTTAGAAACGCGTTGTTGGTTGTTTCATAAGTTTGTCAAACTTGTATAAAGCTCATTAAGACACTTATAAGCACTCATGTTGCATGAATCTTGGTTTCGAGTCCTAGAACCTCGTTGTTAGATGTTTCATAAAATCTTCAAACTTGTACAAAGCTCACTGAGACACTTATAAGCACTCATGTTGCATGAAACCTGGTTTAGAGTCCTAGAAACGCGTTGTTAGATGTTTCATAAGTTCGACAATCTTGTACAAAGCTCATTGAGGAACTTATAACCACTCATGTTGCATGATACTTTTTTAGAGTCCTAGAAACGTGTTGTTAGATGTTTCATAAGTTCGTCAATCTTTTATAAAGCTCACTGAGACATTTATAAGCACTCGTGTTGCATGAAACTTGGTGTAGGGTCCTAGAAACGAGGAACTTATAAGCAGTCATGTTGCATGAATCTTGGTTTAGAGTCCTATAAACCACGTTGTTAGAAGTTTCATAAGTTCGTCAACTTGTACAAAGCTCATTGAGAAACTTATAAGCACTCATGTTGCATGAAACCTGGATTAGAGTCCTAGAAACACGTTGTTAGATGTTTCTTAAGTTCGTCAAACTTGTACAAAACTCAGTGGGGAACTTATTAGAACTCTTATGTCAAAAACTTGGTTTAGAGTCCTAGAAACGCGTTGTTAGGTGTTTCATAAATTCTTCAAACTTGTTCAAAGCTCATTGAGGAACTTATATGCACTCGTATTGCATGAAACTTGGTTTAGAGTCCTAGAAACGCGTTATTAGATGTTTCATAAGTTCTTCAAACTTCTACAAAGCTTATTGAGACACTTATAAGAACCCATGTTGCATGAAACTTGGTTTAAGTCCTAGAAACGCGTTGTTAGATGTCTCATAAGTTATTCAAACTTGTACAAAGATCATTGAAACACTTATAAGCAATCATGTTGAATGAAACTTGGTTTAGAGTCCTAGAAACCACGTTGTTAGATGTTTCATAAGTTCGTCAAACTTGTACAAAGCTCGCTGAGACACTTATAAGCACTCATATTTCATGAAACTTTGTTTAGAGACCTAGAAATCGGGTAGTTAGATGTTTCATAAGTTCGTAAAACTTGTACAAAGCTCACTCAGACAATTATAAGCACTAATGTTGCATGAAACTTGGTTAAGAGTCCTACAAACCGCGTTGTTAGATGTTTCATAAGTTCGTCAAACTTGTACAAAGCTCACCGAGACACATATAAACGCTCAGGTTGCATGAAACCACTGTTTAGAGACCTAGAAACGCGTTGTTAGATGTTTCATGAGTTCGTCAAACTTGTACATAGCTCACTGAGGAACTAATAAGCACTCGTGTTGCATGAAACTTGGTTTATAGTACTAGAACCCACGTTGTTAGATGTATCATAATATCGTCAAACTTGTACAAAGCTTATTAAGACACTTATATGCACTCATGTTGCATGAAACTTGGTTTAGAGTCCTAGAAACGGGTTGTTAGATGTTTCATAAGTTTGTCAATCTTGTACACATCTTATTGAAACACTTATAAGCATTTTTGTTGCATGAAACTTGGTTTAGAGTCCTAGAAATGCGTTGTTTGATGTTTCATAAGTTCTTCAAACTTGTACAAAGCTCATTGAGGAGCTTATTTACACTCATGTTCCATGAAACTTGGTTTAGAGTCCTAGCAACGCGTTGTTAGATGTTTCATAAGTTCGTCAAACTTGTACAAAGCTCATTGAGGAACTTATAAGCACTCATGTTGCATGAAACTTGGTTTAGAGTCCTAGAAAACGTGTTGTTAGATATTTCAGAAGTTCGTCAAACTTGTACAAAGCTCACTGAGGAACTTATAAGCACTCATGTTGCATGAAACTTGGTTTAGAGTCCTAAAAACCACGTTTTTAGATGTTTCATAAGTTCGCCAAACTTGTACAAAGCTCATTGAGACACTTATAAGCACTCATGTTGCATTAAACATGCGTTTAGAGTCCTAGAAACGCGTGGTTAGATGTTACATAGGTTCGTCAAACTTGTACAAAGATCATTGAGACACTTATAAGCACTCATGTTGCCTGAAACTTGGTTTAGAATCCTTGAAATGTGTTGTTGAATGTTTCATAGGTTCGTCAAACTTGTACAAAGCTCATTGAGACACTTATAAGCTCATTGAGACATCTATAAGCACTCAAGTTCGTCAAACTTGTACAAAGGTCATTGAGGAGCTTATAAGCAATTATGTTACATGAAACTTAGTTTAGAGTCCTAGAAACGCGTTGTTAGATGTTTCATAAGTTTGTCAAACTTGTAAAAAGCTTAGTGAGACACTCATAAGCAATCATGTTACATAAAACTTGGTTTAGAGTCTTAGAAACGCGTTGTTAGATGTTTCATATATTCGCAAAAATTGTACAACCTCAATGAGACAGTTATAAGCACTCATGTTGCACGAAATTTGGTTTAGAGTCCTAGAAACCACGTTGTTAGATGTTTCATAAATTCGTTAAACTTGTACAAAGATCATTGAGACACTTATAATCACTCATGTTGCATGAAACTTGGTTTAGAGTCCTAGAAAACGCGTTGTTAGATGTTTCATAAGTTTGTCAAACTTGTACAATGCTCATTGTGGAACTGATAAGCAAGAAACTTGGTTTCGAGTCCTAAAAACCACGTTTTTAGATGTTTCATAAGTTCGTCAAACTTGTACAAAGCTCATTGACACACTTATAAGCACTCATATTGCATGAAACTTAGTTTAGATTCCTAAAAACGCGTGGTTAGATGTTTCATAAGTTCGTTAAACTTGTACTAAGATCATTGAGGAACTTATAAGCACTCATGTTGCATGAAACTTGGTTTAAAGTCCTAGAAACGCATTGTTAGATGTTTCATAAGTTCGTCAAACTTGTAGAAAGATCATTGAGACACTTATAAGCTTTCATGTTACATGAAACTTGGTGTAGAGTCCTAGAAACGGGTTGTTAGATGGTTCATAAGTTTGTAAAACTTGTGCAAATGTCATATTGACTCTTATAAGCACTCATGTTGCATGAAACTTGGTTTAGAGTCCTAGAAACGCGTTGTTAGATGTTTCATAGGTTCGTCAAACTTGTACAAAGCTCATTGAGACACTTATAAACACTCATGTTTCCTGAATCTTGGTTTAGAGTACTAGAAACGCGTGGTTAGATGTTTCATAAGTTCGTCGAACTTGTACAAAGGTCATTGAGACACTTATAAGCACTCATGTTTCCTGAAACTTGGTTAAGAATCGTTGAAATGTGTTGTTAGATGTTTCATAGGTTCGTCAAACTTGTACAAAGCTCATTGAGATACTTATAAGAACTCATGTTGCCTGAAATTTGGTTTAGAGTCCTAGAAACGCGTTGTTAGATGTTTCATAAGTTCGTCAAACTTGTACAAAGGTCATTGAGGAACTTATAAGCAATTATGTTACATGAAACTTAGTTTAGAGTCCTAGAAACGCGTTGTTAGATGTTTCATAAATTTGTCAAACTTGTACAAAGCTCAGTGAGACACTAATAAGCATTCTTTTTGCATGAAACTTGGTTTAAAGTCTTAGAAACGGGTTGTTAGATGTTTCATATATTCACCAAAATTGTAGAAACCTCAATGAGACAGTTTAAGCACTCATGTTGCATGAAATTTGTTTAGAGTACTTGAAACCACGTTGTTAGATGTTTCATAAATCCGTCAAACTTGTACAAAGATCATTGATACACTTATAAGCACTCATGTTGCATGAAACTTGTTTTAGAGTCTTAGAAACGCGTTGTTAGATGTTTAATATGTTCGCCAAACTTGTACACACCTCATTGAGACACTTATAAGCACTCATGTTGCATGAAACTTTGTTTAGAGTCCTAGAAACTACGTTGTTAGATGTTTCATAAGTTCGTCAAACTTGTACAAACCTCACTGAGACACTTATAAGCACTCATGTTGCATTAAACTTGCTTAAGAGTCCTAGAAACGCGTTGTTATATGAGTCATAATTTCATCAAACTTTTACAAACCTCATTGAAGAACTTATAAGCACTCATGTTGTATGAAACTTGTTTAGATTCCTAGAAACCACGTTTTTAGATGTTTCATAAGTTCGTCAAACTTTTACAACGCTCATTGAGACACTTATAAACACTCATGTTGCATGAAACTTGGTTTAGAATCTTAGAAACGCGTTGTTAGATGTTTCATAAGTTCGTCAAAATTGTACAAAGATCATTGAGACACTTATAAGCACCCATGTTGCATGAAACTTGGTTTAGATTCCTAGAAACCACGTTGTTAGATTTTTCATAAGTTTTTAAAACTTGTACAAAGCTCACTGAGACAATTATAAGGACTCATGGTGCGTGAAACTTGGTTTAGAGTTTTAGAAACCACGTTGTTAGATGTTTCATAAGTTAGTCAAACAAACTTGTACAAAGTTCTTTGAGGCAGTTATAAGCACTCATGTTGCATGAAACTTGGTTTAGAGTCCTAGAAAACGCGTTGTTAGATGTTTCATAAGTTTGTCAAACTTGTACAAAGCTCATTGAGGAACTTATAAGCACTCATTTTGCATGAAACTCGGTTTAGAGTCTTTGAAACGAGTTGTTAGATGTTTCATAACTTCTTCAATCTTGTACAAAGCTCATTGAGACACTTATAAGCACTCGTGTTGCATGAAACTTGGTTTAGATTCCTAAAAACGTGTTGTTAGATGTTTCATAAGTTCTTCAAACTTGTACAAACCTCATTGAGACACTTATAAGCACTCGTGTTGCATGAAACTTGGTTTAGATTCCTAAAAATGCGTTGTTAGATGTTTCATAAGTTCTTCAAACTTGTAAAAACCTCATTGAGACACTAATAAGCACTCATGTTGCATGAAACTTGGTTTAGAGTCCTAGAAACGCGTTGTTAGATGTTTCATAAGTTCGTCAAACTTGTACAAAGCTAACAGAGACACTTATAAGCACTCATGTTGCATGAAACTTGGTTTAGAGTCCTAGAAACCGCGTTGTTAGATGTTTGATAAGTTTGTCAAACTTGTACAAAGCTCATTGAGACACTTATAAGAACTCATGTTTGTAAAAACTTTTACTAAGAAACGCGTTGTTAGATGTTTCATAAGTTCGTCAAACTTGTACAAAGCTCAATGAGAAACTTATAAGCGCTCATATTTCATGAAACTTAGTTTAGAGTCCTAGAAACGCGTTGTTAGATGTTTCATATATTCGTCAAACTTGTACAAAGCTCAATGAAGAACTTATAAGCACTCATTTTGCTTCAAACTTGGTTAAGAGTCCTAGAAACGCGTTGTTATATGAGTCATAATTTCATCAAAATTTTACAAACTTCATTGAGGAACTTATAAGCACTTATGTTGCAGGAAACCTTGTTTAGAGTCCTATAAACCACGTTTTTAGATGTTTCATAAGTTCGTCAAACTTGTACATTGCTCATTGAGACACTTATAAGCACTCATGTTGCATGAAACTTGGTTTAGAGTCCTAGAAACGCGTGGTTAGATGTTTCATAAGTTCGTCAAACTTGTACAATGCTCATTGAGGAACTTATAAGCACTCATTTTGCATGAAACTTGGTTTAAAGTCTTTGAAACGCGTTGTTAGATGTTTCATAAGTTCGTCAAACTTGTACAAAGCTCATTGAGACACTTATAAGCACTCGTGTTGCATGAAACTTGGTTTAGATTCCTAAAAACCCGTTGTTGGATGTTTCATAAGTTCTTCAAACTTGTACAAACCTCATTGAGACACTTATAAGCACTCGTGTTGCATAAAACTTGGTTTAGATTCCTAAAAACGCGTTGTTAGATGTTTCATAAGTTCTTCAAACTTGTACAAACCTTAGTGAGACACTTATAAGCACTCATGTTGCATGAAACTTGGTTTAGAGTCCTAGAAACACGTTGTTAGATGTTTCATAAGTTCGTCAAACTTGTACAAAGCTCACTGAGACACTTATAAGCACTCATGTTGCATGAAACTTGGTTTAGATTCCTAGAAACCGCGTTGTTAGATGTTTGATAAGTTCGTCAAACTTGTACAAAGCTCATTGAGACAATTATAAGCACTCATGTTTCATGAAACTTAGTTTAGAGTCCTAGAAACGCATGGTTAAATGTATCTTAAGTTTGTCAAACTTTTACTAAGATCATTGAGGAACTTATAAGCACTCATGTTGCACGAAACATGGTTTAAAGTCCTAGAAACGCGTTGTTAGATGTTTCATCAGTTCTTCAAACTTGTACAAAGATCATTGAGACACATATTAGCACTCATGTTGCATGAAACTTGTTTTAGAGTCTTAGATACCACGTTGTTATATGTTTGATAAGTTCGTCAAACTTTTACGAAGCTCATCGAGGAACTTATAAGCACTCATGTTGCATGAAACTTGGTTTAAAGTTCTAGAAACGTGTTGTTAGATGTTTCATATGTTCCTCAAACTTGTACAAACCTCATTGGGAATCTTATAAGCACTCATGTTTCATGAAACATGGTTTAGAGTCCTAAAAACCACGTTGTTAGATGTTTCATAAGTTCGCCAAACTTTTACAAAGCTCACTAAGTCACTTATAAGCACTCATGTTGCATGAAACTTGGTTTACAGTCCTTGAAACGCGTTGTTAGATGTTTCGTAAGTTCGTCAGACTTGTATAAAGCTCACTGAGGAACATATAAGTACTGATGTTTCATGAAACTTGGTTTAGAGTCTTAGAAACCACGTTGTTAGATGTTTCATAAGTTCTTCAAACTTGTACAAAGCTTATTGAGACACTTTTAAGCACTCATGTTGCATGAAACTTTGTTTAGAGTCCTTGAAACGTGTTGTTAGATGTTTCATAAGTTCGTCAATCTTGTACAAAGCTCATTGAGACACTTATAAGCACTTGTGTTGCATGAAACTTGGTTTAGTTTCCTAAAAACGCGTTGTTAGATGTTTCCTAAGGTCGTCAATCTTGTACAAAGCTTATTGGGACACTTTTAAACATTCATGTTGCATGAAACTCTTGGTTTAGAGTCTTTGAAACACATTGTTAAATGTTTCATAACTTCGTCAATCTTGTACAAAGCTCATTGAGACACTTATAAGCACTCGTGTTGCATGAAACTTGGTTTAGATTCCTAAAAACGCATTATTAGATGTTTCATAAGTTCTTCAAACTTGTACAAACCTCATTGAGACACTTATAAGAACTCATGTTGCCTGAAATTTGGTTTAAAGTACTAGAAACCACGTTGTTAGATGTTTCCTAAGTTCGACAAACTTATACAAAGCTCATTGAGGAACTTATAAGCACTCAAGTTGCATGAAACTTGGTTTAGAGTCCTAGAAACCGCGTTGTTAGATTTTTCATAAGTTCGTCAAACTTTTACAAAGCTCACAAAGACACTTATAAGCACTCATGTGGCATGAAACTTGGTTTAGAGTTCTCGAAACGCGTTGTTAGATGTTTCATATGTTCGTAAAACTTGTACAAAGCTCAATTAGGAACTTATAAGCACTCATGTTGCATGAAACTTGGTTTAGAGTTAGAGTCTTTGAAACGCGTTGTTAAATGTTTCATAACTTCGTCAATCTTGTACAAAGCTCATTGAGACACTTATAAGCACTCGTGTTGCATGAAACTTGGTTGAGATTACTAAAAACGTGTTGTTAGATGTTTCATAAGTTCTTCAAACTTGTACAAACCTCATTGAGAAACTTATAAGCACTCGTGTTGCATGAAATTTCGTTTAGATTCCTAAGAACGAGTTGTTAGATGTTTCATAAGTTCTTCAAACTTGTACAAACCTCATTGAGACACTTATAAGCACTCATGTTGCATGAAACTTGGTTTAGAGTCCTAGAAACCGCGTTGTTTGATATTTGATAAGTTCGTCAAACTTGTACAAAGCTCATTGAGACACTTATAAGCACTCATGTTTCATGAAACTTTGTTTAGAGTCCTAGAAACGCGTGGTTAAATGTATCATAAGTTTATCAAACTTTTACTAAGATCATTCAGGAACTTATAAGCACTCATGTTGCACGAAACATGGTTTAAAGTCCTTGAAACGCGTTGTTAGATGTTTCATAAGTTCGTCAATCTTGTACAAAGCTCATTGAGACACTTATAAGCACTCGTGTTGCATGAAACTTGGTTTAGAGTCTTTGAAACGCGTTGTTAGATGTTTCATAACTTCGTCAATCTTGTACAACGCTTATTGAGACACTTATAAGCACTCGTGTTGCATGAAACTTGGTTTAGATTCCTAAAAACGCGTTGTTAGATGTTTCATAAGTTCTTTAAACTTGTACAAACCTCATTGAGACACTTATAAGAATTCATGTTACATGAAATTTGGTTTAGAGTACTAGAAGCCACGTTGTTAGATGTTTCATAAGTTCGTCAAACTTATACAAAGCTCATTGAGGAACTTATAAGCACTCAAGTTGCATGAAACTTGGTTTAGAGTCCTAGAAACCGCGTTGTTAGATATTTCATAAGTTCGTCAAACTTTTACAAAGCTCACAAAGACACCTATAAGCACTCATGTAGCATGAAACTTGGTTTAGAGTTCTCGAAACGCGTTGTTAGAAGTTTCATATGTTCGTCAAACTTGTACAAAGCTCAATTAGGAACTTATAAGCACTCATGTTGCATAAAACTTGGTTTAGAGTCCTAGAAACCACGTTGTTAGATATTTCATAAGTTCGTCAAACTTGTACAAAGCTCATTGAGGAACTTATAAGCACTCATGTTGCATGAAACTTGGTTTAGATTCCTAGAAACCACATTGTTAGATGTTTCATAAGTTCATCAAACTTGTACAAAGCTCATTGAGACACTTATAAGCACTCATGTTGCATGAAACTTGGTTTAGAGTCCTAGAAACGCGTTGTTAGATCTTTCATAAGTTCGTCAAACATGTACAAAGATCATTGAGACACTTATAAGCACTCATGTTGCATGAAACTTGGTTTAGAGTCCTAGAAACCACGTTGTTAGAAGTTTCATAAGTTTGTCAAACTTGTACAAAGCTCATTGAGACACTTATAAGCACTCATGTTGCATGAAACTTGTTTTAGAGTCCTAGAAACACGTGGTTAGATGTTTCATAATTCGTCATACTTGTACTAAGATCATTGAGGAACTTTTAAGAACTCATGTTGCATGAAACTTGGTTTAAAGTCCTAGAAACGCGTTGTTAGATCTTTCAAAAGTTCGTCAAACTTGTACAATGATCATAGAGACACTTATAAGCACTCACGTTGAATGAAACTTGTTTTAGAGTCCTAGAAACTAAGTTGTTAGATGTTTCATAAGTTCGTCAATCTTGTACAATGCTCATTGAGACACTTATAAGAACTCGGGTTGCATGAAACTTGGTTTATAGTCCTAAGAACGCGTTGTTAGATGTTTCATAAGTTCTTCAAACTTGTACAAAGCTCAAAGAGGAGCTTATTAACACTCATGTTGCATAAAACTTGTTTTAGAGTCATAGAAACGCGTTGTTAGATGTTTCCTAAGTTCGTCAAACTTGTACAAAGCTCATTGAGACACTTAGTAGCACTCATGTTGTATGAAACTTGTTTTAGAGTCATAGAAACGCGTTGTTAGATGTTTCCTAAGTTCGTCAAACTTGTACAAAGCTCATTGAGACACTTATAAGCACTCATGTTGCATGAAAATTGGTTTAGAGTCCTACAAACGTGTTGTTAGATATTTCATAAGTTCGTTAAACTTTTACTAAGATCATTGAGGAACTTATAAGCACTCATGTTGCATGAAACATGGTTTAAAGTCCTAGAAACGCGTTGTTAGATGTTTCATAAGTTTGTCAAACTTGTACAAAGATCATTGATGTACAAAGATCATTGAGACACTTATAAACACGCATGTTGCATGAAACTTGGTTTAGAGTCCTAGAAACTACGTTGTTAGATGTTTCATAAGTTCGTCAATCTTGTACAAAGCTCATTGAGACCCTTATAAGAACTCGGGTTGCATGAAACTTGGTTTAGAGTCCTAAGAATGCGTTGTTAGATGTTTCATAAGTTCTTCAAACTTGTACAAAGCTCAATTAGGAGCTTATTAACACTCATGTTGCATGAAACTTGGTTTAGAGTCCTAGAAACACGTTGTTAGGTGTTTCCTAAGTTCGTCAAACTTGTACATAGCTCATTGAGAAACTTAATAGCACTCATATTGCATGAAACTTGGTTTCGAGTCTTAGAAACGCGTTGTTAGATGTTTCATATGTTCGTCAAACTTTACAAAGATCAATGAGGAACTTATAAGCACTCATGTTGCATGAAAATTGGTTTAGAGTCCTAGAAACGTGTGGTTAGATGTTTCATAAGTTCGTCAAACTTTTACTTAGATCATTAAGGAACTTATAAGCACTCATGTTGCATGAAACTTGGTTTAAAGTCCTAGAAATGCGTTGTTAGATTTTTTATAAGTTTTTTAAACTTGTACAAAGATCATTGAGACACTTATAAACACTCATGTTGAATGAAACTTGGTTTAGAGTCCTAGAAACCACGTTGTTAGATATTTCATAAGTTCGTCAAACTTGTATTAAGCTCATTGAGACACTTATTAACCACTCATGTTGAATGAAACTTGGTTTAGATTTATAGAAATGCGTTGTTAGATGTTTCATAAGTTCTTCAAACTTGTACAAAGCTCATTGAGACACTTATAACCACTCATGTTGCATGAATCTTGGTTTAGAGTCCTAGAAACCACGTTGTTAGATGATTCTTAAGTTCTTCAAACTTGTACTAAGATCATTAAGGAACTTATAAGCACTCATGTTGCATGAAACTTGGTTTAAATTAAAGTCCTAGATACGCGTTGTTAGATGTTTCATAACTTCGTCAAACTTGTACAAAGATCATTGAGACACTTATAAGCACTCATGTTGCATGAAACTTGGTTTAGAGTCCTAGAAAACACGTTGTTAGATGATTCATAAGTTCGTCAATCTTGTACAAAGCTCATTGAGACACTTATAAGCACTCGTGTTGCATGAAACTTCGTTTAGTGTCCCAAAAACGAGTTGTTAGATGTTTCATAAGTTCTTCAAACTTGTACAAAGCTCATTGAGGAGCTTATAAATACTCATGTTGCATGAAACTTGGTTTAGAGTCCTAGAAACGTGTTGTTAGATGTTTCCTAAGTTCGTAAAACTTGTACAAAGCTCATTGAGACACTTATAAGCACTCATGTTGCATGAAACTTGGTTTAGAGTCCTAGAAACGCGTTTATAGATGTTTCATATGTTCGACGAACTTGTAAAAACATCATTGAGGAACTTATAAGAACTCATGTTTCATGAATATTTGTTTAGAGTCTTAGAAATGCGTTGTTAGATATTTCATAAGTCCGTTAAACTTGTACAAAGCTCACTAAGACACTTATAACCACTCATGTTGAATTGAAACTTTGTTTAGAATCCTAGAAACGCGTTGTTAGATGTTTCATATGTTCGTCAAACTTGTACAAAGGTTACTAGGACTCTAAACCAAGTTTCATGCAAAATGAGTGCTTATAAGTGTCTCAATGAGGTATTTTACAAGTTTGACGAACGTATGGAACGTCTAACAACACATTTCCACGACTCTAAACCAAGTTTCATGCAATATGAGTGCTTATAATTTCCTCAATGAACTTTGTAAAAGTTTGACGAACTTATGAAACATCTAACAACGTGGTTTCAAGGACTCTAAACCAGGTTTGATGCAAGATGAGTGTTTATAAAAGTCTCAATGAGCTTTGTACAAGTTTGACGAACTTATGAAACATCTAACAACGCGTTTCTAAGAGTCTAAACCAAGTTTTATGCACCACAAGTGCTTATAAGTGTCTCAATAAGCTTTGTACAAGATTGACGAACTTATGAAACATCTAACAACGCGTTTCTAGGACTCTCAACCAAGTTCATGAAACACGAGTGCTTATAAGTGTCTCAATGAGCTTTGTAAAAGATTGACGAACTTATGAAACATCTAAAAAGCGTTTCTAGGACTCTAAATTAAGTTTCATGAAATATGAGTGATTATAAGTTCCTCAATGAGCTTTGTACAAGTTTGATGAACTTATGAAACATTTAACAACGTGGTTTATAGGACTCTAAACAAGGTTTGATGCAACATGAGTGCTTATAAGTTCCTCAGTGAACTTTGTACTAGTTTTATGAACTTATGAAACATCTAACAACACGTTTCTAGGACTCTAAACCAAGGTTCATGAAACATGAGTGCTTATAAGTTCCTCAGTGAACTATGTACAAGTTTGAAAAACTTATGAAACATCTAACAACGCATTTCTAGGACCCTAAACCAAGTTACATGCAACATGAGTGCTTATAAGTGTCTCAATGATCTTTGTACAAGTTTGACGAAGTTATGAAACATCTAACAACGCGTATCTAGGACTTTAATTTAAACCAAGTTTCATGCAACATGAGTGCTTATAAGTTCCTTAATGATCTTAGTACAAGTTTGAAGAACTTAAGAATCATCTAACAACGTGGTTTCTAGGACTCTAAACCAAGATTCATGCAACATGAGTGGTTATAAGTGTCTCAATGAGCTTTGTACAAGTTTGAAGAACTTATGAAACATCTAACAACGCGGTTCTAGGACTCTAAGCCAAGTTTCATGCAACACGAGTGCTTATAAGTTTCTCAATGAGCTTTGTACAAGTTTGACGAACTTATGAATCATCTAACAACGCATTTCAAGGACTCTAAACCAAGTTTCATGCAATATTTGTGCTTATAAAATCCTCTATGAGCTTTGTACAACTATGACAAACTTATGAAACATCTAACAACGCATTTGTAGGAATCTAAACCAAGTTTCATGCATCTAACAACGTGATTTCTAGGACTCTTAACCAGGTTTGATGCAACATGAGTGTTTATAAGTGTCTCAGTGAGCTTTGTACAAGTTTGAAGAACTTATGAAACATCTAACAACACGTTTCTAGGACTCTAAACCAAGTTTCATGAACCACGAGTGCTTATAAGTGTATCAATGAGCTTTGTACAAGTTTGACGAACTTAAGAAACATCTAACAATGCGTATCTAGGACTCTAAACAAAGTTTCATGCAACACGAGTGCTTATAAGTGTCGTAATGAGCTTTGTACAAGATTGACGAACTTATGAAACAATTAACAAAGCGTTTCTATGACTCTAACCCAAGTTTCATGCAATATGAGTGCTTATAAGTTCCTCAATGAGCTTTGTACAAGTTTGACGAACTTATGAAATATCTAACAACGTGGTTTCGAGGACTCTAAAACAAATTTCATGCAACATGAGTGGTTTTAAGTTCCTCTGTGAGCTTTGTACAACTTCGACGAACTTATGAAACATTTAACAACGCGTTTCTAGGACTCGAAAACAAGTTTCATGAAACATGAGTGCTTATAAAATCCTCAGTGAGCTTTGTACAAGTTTGAAGAACATATAAAAACATCTAACAACGCGTTTCTAGAACTCGAAACAATGTTTCATGGAACATGAGTGCTAATAAGTGTCTAAGTGAGATATGTACAATTTTGACGAACTTATGAAACATTTAACAATGCGTTTCTAGGAATCTAAACAAAGTTTCATGTAACATGAGTGCTTATAAGTGTCTCCGTGATCTTTGTACAAATTTGACGAACTTAAGAAACATCTAACAACGCGTTTCTAGGACTCTAAACCAAGTTTCATGCAACACGAGTACTTATAAGTGTCGTAATGAGCTTTGTACAAGATTGACGAACTTAGGAAACATCTAAAAAAGCGTTTCTAGGACTCTAAACCAAGTTTCATGCAATATGAGTGCTTATAAGTTCCTCAATGAGCTTTGTACAAGTTTGACGAACTTATAAAACATCTAACAACGTTGTTTTTATGACTCTAAACAAGGTTTGATGCAACATGAGTGCTTATAAGTTCCTCAGTGAGTTTTGTACAAGTTTGACGAACTTATGAAACATCTAACAACGTTGTTTTGAAGACTCTAAAACAAATTTCATGCAACATGAGTGCTTATAAGTTCCTATGTGAGCTTTATAAACTATGACGAACTTATGAAACATCTAAGAACACGTTTGTAGGACTCTAAACGAAGTTTCATGCCTGATGAGTGCTTATAAGTTCCTCAGTGAGCTTTGTACAAGTTTGACGAACATATCAAACATCTAACAACGCGTTTCTAGAACTCAAAACAATGTTTCATGCAACATGAGTTTTTATAAGTGTCTTAGTGAACTTTGTACAAGTTTGACAACTTATGAAACATCTAACAACGCGTTTCTATAAGTCTAAACCAAGTTTTATGCAACACGAGTGCTTATAAGTGTCTCAATGAGCTTTGTACAAGATTGACGAACTTATGAAACATCTAACAACGGGTTTCTAGGAGTCTAAACCAAGTTTTATGCAACACGATTGCTTATAAGTGTCTCAATGAGCTTTGTACAAGATTGACGAACTTATGAAACATCTAACAACGGGTTTCTAGGATTCTAAACCAAGTTCATGAAACACGAGTGCTTATAAGAGTCTCAATGACCTTTGTACAACATTGACGAACTTATGAAACATCTAAAAAGCTTTTCTAGGACTCTAAATTAAGTTTCATGCAATATGAGTGCTTATAAGTTCCTCAATGAGCTTTGTACAAGTTTGATGAACTTATAAAACATCTAACAACGTGGTTTCTAGGATTCTAAACAAGGTTTTATGCAACATGAGTGTTTATAAGTGTCTCAGTGAGCTTTGTACAAGTTTGAAGAACTTATGAAACATCTAACAACACGTTTCTAGGAGTCTAAACCAAGTTTCTTGCAACATGAGTGCTTATAAGTGTCTCAATGAGCTTTTTAGAAGTTTGACGAACTTATGAAACATCTAACAACACGTTTCTAGGACTCTAAACCAATGGTCATGAAACATGAGTGCTTAGAAGTTCCTAAGTGAGCTCTGTACAAGTTTGACAAACTTATGAAACATCTAACAACGCGATTCTAGGAATCTAAACCAAGTTTCATGCAACATGAGTGCATATAACTGTCTCAATGAGCTTTGCTAAAGTTTGAAGATCTTATGAAACATCTAACAACGCGTTTCTAGGACTCTAAACCAAGTTTCATGCACCACGAGTGCTTATAAGTTCCTCAATGAGTTTTTTACAAGTTTGACGAACTTTTAAACATCTAACAACGCATTTCTAGGACTCTAAACCAAGTTTTATGCAACACGGGAGCCTATAAGTTCCTCAATGAGCTTTGTACAAGATTGACGAACTTATGAAATATCTAACAACGCGTTTTTAGGATTCTAATTCAGGTTTCATGCAACATGAGTGCTTATAAGTGTCTCAATGAGTTTTGTACAAGTTGACGAACTTATGAAACATCTAACAACGTTGTTTTGAGGACTCTAAAACAAATTTCATGCAACATGAGTGCTTATAAGTTCCTCTGTGAGCTTTGTACAACTTTGACGAAGTTATGAAACATTTAACAACCCGTTTCTAGGACTCAAAAACAAGTTTCATGCAACATGAGTGTTTATAAGTTCCTCAGTGAGCTTTGTACAAGTTTGACGAACATATGAAACATCTAACAACGCGTTTCTAGAACTCAAAACAATGTTTCATGCAACATGACTGCTAATAATGTTAGTTTTGATAAGATTAAAGTGTGTTTAAGAGTATGTGTTCTTGAGTTCTATGAAGAACATCAAGAACAAGAGAGAGAGAGAGTAGTGAGAGAGAGAGAGAGTTTGATATGAATAGTATTCATTAAGTTGGATAAGTTTTTGTTTACAATAATGAGATAATATATAAGAGAATATCCTAGAATGGCATCTTAGTAAGATGCTAAATCAGTCCACATCTTTTTGGTTAGCCGCGCCGTTAGGGAGACCCGTGACTGTACGGCCGAGTATATACACGCGCCTTAAGGCGCACATGTGACCGTACGGATGGCGTGCACTACACTTGACCAACGGCTCTTTTGGAAACGGCTACATGGACTTCTAGATCCTTCTTGTTGTCTTCTTATCAATGGTAACAAGGGTCTTTGTCTTGATGAACACATGTTCGGACAAAGCCTTAACAACTTCAACTTTTACCTAGTACCGGTCACTCTTAGACCGATACATCTTCTCGGTACAACTTCCTTTAACTATATCGGTCATGGTTGACTGATATACTTGACCGATATACTAAGTGTTAACATCCTCTTGGTATCGACTCCTTTCACCATATCAGTCATGGTTGACCGGTATGCTAGAACGATACACTAGGTGTTTACCACTTCAATACTCCTCCGCAAGCTTAGCCTAATGCAATTGTTAAGCTTGTGATATATTGCATATTTAGCATGTTTTTACTTTGATTTTTGCATTAGAACTAACACATTTAGGTTGCATTTAGTATCATATAGGTTGCATTTGTGTTTGTTCATGCGTTTTCAGGTTCAGGAGTGCTAAAGCGACAAGAAGGCGAGGAAAAGAGGTTTAACGTAGAGAAACGACCATTATCAGCAACTTTTGCTGATTAGCCGTGGTCGAGACGCGAAGAAAAGGCGAAAAAGAGAAGAAGGAGCCAATATCGACCGGTTGTATCGACCGCATTCGGTCGATATTGAGCCAAAACTCGTATCGATCGGTAGTATCGACCAGGAACTGGTCGATATCGACCAAGAGTATCGACCGGAATCTGGTCGATATCGAGCGCGTAAAATAAAGAAAAGGAGAAGGCCCAAGACGTTTTTCAAAGGCCCAAGACGAATTTTTAGGTCAAAAACTTGTTTTTGTTGGGCAGACTTTGTTTTTTGATATATCTTATCATACTTTGTTCTTGAGTTTTTTTCCTTGTTTTTTGGATTTGGAGAATTGCTTGCTTGGATTTTTTTTTGCATCAAGATTCTTGTACACCTTAATTTCAATAACAGAGTTCTTCTTTCCCTTGATCTTGTTATTTTGTTTTTCATGTTGTTTTCAACCTTGATTGTTTTGGTATTCATAATGTTTAGTGAGTAATCTCCCTTAGGCAATTAGGTTGGGGAAAAAGGGTGAATCAACATTAGGATTGTTAATTGTCTTGATCTTAAACTTTATAAAACTTTAATCTAGGGTAATGTTCTTAATGCTTTGATTGAATTGGCCTTTCAATTGATAGAACCCAGGAAGCTTCACCTTTGGGAAAAGTGTGGGGTTCCTGAACAATTATCCTAAAACTAAACCCAGCTTAACCGAGGAATCTGTGTTAATAAGTTTAGTGGTTGAATTGAATTGCGCTTAATGTTTTCTAAAATTTAAACTATCCAAGGCATTGTTTTAGTTTAACTAATAGGAAAAGGATCATTACCACGGGAGTGGATTGATCTAAATTACGTTTTCAAAACCTTAAAGTTACAATTGTTAAAAGACATTTAGAAATCTGAAAGTTGATCACCCGTTAAAGTACCCCAACCTGGTTGTTTTGCGTTTAAATTTAGTCTTAAAACTTGTCAAATTAATCTTTTGTTTTCTTGCTAATTCACCATCGGTTACAAAATCAAAACAACTCTTTTAATTCGCTTAAACTAAGTGTAGTTTCTCATAAGGTTTATTACATTAGTTGCTCCTGATTCGGATTGACACCTTAAATACTACAATAAGGCATTCAAAATAACGAGTGTAAAATCTCGTTTATCAGCTTGGAACCCGCAAAACCTTGCCTTGTTAAAACATTGGTGAGAAAACCACTTGGGATAAAACTCACTTAAGGGAAAAGAGTACAAGATCATACGATTAGGGACTTAGGCGTTGGGAGCCCGGATGAGTCCAAGTCTTCATCGCCTCTTGTGATCCCTTTTCCCACAATCCTTTTACTCTTAATATCCTGAAAAATAACATCAGTAGGACCAAAGATAACATTGCAATTTAAATCACAAGCTATTCTCTTAACGGATAAAAGATTAGAAGTAAAAGTCGGCATGTAAAGGGCCTTAGACTCTCTATCAAATAGCTTAAGATTTTCTAATCCTTCTACATGTATCTTACTCCCATTTGCAATGATTAAATTCCCTAGAGCCGGTTCTATATCACTAAATAATTCTAGGTTACTAATCATGTGATGAGAAGCACCTGAATCAATAACAATAGGTTTGCTAAGCTCTTTATCAAGGATGTTAGCACTAAGAGAGTAAAAAGGAAATTTACCAATACCGGAGCCTTTGAGAGCTTTGAGGAGGGCATCAAGATCAGATCTTCTCACAAATTCGTTCGTAAATGGAACTATGGCCGAGCTCTCCTCTTCCTTTACTCGGATTGCTCATTGCGTCATCGTTTGAGAACTGAGCTTGAAGTCCTTGAACTTAGCCGGCTTGAGATGAGGGTGGAGAATCCAACACTTGTCCTTGGTATGTCCCTTATTCTTGCAATGGTCACAGAGCAAGGACCTCCTCTCTTCATAGGTTCTTGAAGAGGGTTTGAACGCTACCTTAGTAAGATGCTAAATCAATCCACATCTGTTTGGTTAGCCGCGCCGTTAGGGAGACCCGTGACTGTATGGCCGAGTAGCTACACGCGCCTTAAAGAGCACATGTGACCGTACATACAACGTGCACTACACTTGCACACGGCTCTTTTGGCAACGACTACATGGACTTCTAGATCCTTCTTCTTGTCTTCTTATCAACGGTAACAAGGGTCTTTGTCTTGATGAACACATGTTCGGACAAAGCCTTAACAACTTCAACTTTTACCTTGTTTCGGTCACTTTGTGACCAATACATCTTCTCGGTACAACTTCCTTTAACATTATCGGTCATGGTTGACCGATATACTTGACCAATATACTAAGTGTTAACATCCTCTTGGTATCGACTCCTTTCACCATATCGGTCATGGTTGACCGGTATGCTAGACCGATACAGCAGGTGTTTACCACTTCAATAAATAAGTGTCTAAGTCAGATAAGTACAAGTTTGACGAACTTATGAAACATCTAACAACGCGTTTCTAGGACTCTAAACCAAGTTTTATGCATCATGAGTGTATATAAGTTTCTCAATGAGCTTTGTACAAGTTTGACGAACTTATGAAACATCTAACAACGCCTTTCTAGGATTCTAAACCAAGTTTTATGCAACATGAGTTCTTATAAGTTCCTCAGTTAGCTTTGTACAAGTTTGACAAACATATGAAACATCTAACAACGCGTTTCTAGGACTCTAAACCAAGTTTCATGCAACACGAGTGCTTATAACTGTCTCAGTGAGCTTTGTACAAGATTGACGAACATATGAAACATCTAAAAACGGGTTTCTAGGACTCTAAACAAAGTTTCATGCAACATGAGTGCTTATAAGTTCCTCAATGAGCTTTGTACAAGTTTTACGAACTTATGAAACATCTAACAACGTGGTTTCTAGGACTCTAAACAAAGTTTCATGCAACATGATTGCTTTAAGTTCCTCAATGAGCTTTTTACAAGTTTGACTAACTTATGAAACATCTAACAACGCGTTTCTAGAAGTCTAAACCAAGTTTCATGCAACACGAGTGCTTACAAGTGTCTCAATGAGCTTGGTACAAGATTGACAAACTTATGAAACATCTAACAAAGCGTTTCTAGGACTCTAAACCAAGTTTCATGCAACATGAGTGCTTATAAGTTCCTTATGAGCTTTGTACAAGTTTTACGAATTTATGAAACATCTAACAACCTGTTTTTTATGTCTCTTAGCAAACTTTTATGCAATATGAGTGCTTATAAGTTCCTCAATGAGATTTGTACAAGTTTGACGAACTTATGAAACATTTAACAATGCCTTTTGTAGGACTCTAAACCATGTTTCATGCAACATGAGTGCTTATAAGTTCGTCAGTGACCTTTGTACAAAGTTATAACAACGCGTTTCTAGGACTCTAAACAAAGTTTCATGTAAAATGAGTGGTTATAAGTGTCTTAGTGAGCTTTGTACAAGTTTAACGAACTTATGAAACATCTAACAAACCGTTTCTAGGACACTAAACCAAGTTTCATGCAATATTAGTGCTTATAAGTTCCTCAATGAGATTTATACAAGTTTGACGAACTTATGAAACATCCAACAACGTTGTTTCTAGCACTCTAAACCAGGTTTGATACAACATGAGTGCTTATAGGTTCTTCAGTGAGCTTTGTACAAGTTTGACGAACATATGAAACAGCTAACAACGCGTTTCTAGGATTATAGACCAAGTTTCATGAAACATGAGTGCTTATACGTTCCTCAGTAAGCTTTGTACAAGTTTGACGAACATAGTAAACATCAAACAACGCGTATCTAGGATTCTAAACAAAGTTTCATGCAACATGAGTTCTTATAAGTGTTTTAGTGAGCTTTGCACAAGTTTGATGAACTTATGAAACATCTAACATTGCATTTCTAGGACTCTAAACAAAGATTCATGCAACATGAGTTCTTATAAGTTCCTCAATGATATTTTTATAAGTTTGACTAAGTTACGAAACATCTAACAACGCGTTTCTAGGAGTCTAAACCAAGTTTCATGCAACATGAGTGCTTATAAGTGTCTCAATGAGCTTCGTACAAGATTGAGAAACTTATGAAACATCTACCAAAGCGTTTCTAAGACTCTAAACCAAGTTTCATGCAACATGAGTGCTTCTAATTTCCTCAATGAGCTTTGTACAAGTTTTACGAATTTATGAAACATCTAACAACGTGTTTTCTATGACCCTAAACAAAGTTTCATGTAATATGAGTGCTTATAAGTTCCTCAATGAGCTTTGTACAAGTATGACGAACTTATGAAACATTTAACAATGCCTTTTGTAGGATTCTAAACCAAGTTTCATGCAACATGAGTGCTTACAAGTTCGTCAGTGACCTTTGTACAAGTTTGACAAACATATGAAACATCTAACAACACGTTTCTAGGACTCTAAAAAATTTTTCATGTAACATGAGTGGTTATAAGTGTCTTAGTGAGCTTTGTACAAGTTTACCAACCTTATGAAACATCTAACAAACCGTTTCTAGGACACTAAACCAAATTTCATGCAATATGAGTGCTTATAAGTTCCTCAATGAGCTTTATACAAGTTTGACGACCTTATGAAACATCTAACAACGTTGTTTCGAGCACTCTAAACCAGGTTTGATACAACATGAGTGCTTATAAGTTCTTCAGTGAGATTTGTACAAGTTTGACGAACATATGAAACATCTAACAACGCGTTTCTAGGATTCTAGACCAAGTTTCATGCAACATGAGTGCTTATACGTTCCTCATTAAGCTTTGTACAAGTTTGACGAACATATGAAACATCAAACAACGCGTATCTAGGATTCTAAACAAAGTTTCATGCAACATGAGTTCTTATAAGTATGTTAGTGAGCTTTGCACAAGTTTGATGAACTTATGAAACATCTAACATTGCATTTCGAGGACTCTAAACAAAGATTCATGCAACATGAGTTCTTATAAGTTCCTCAATGATCTTTTTATAAGTTTGACTAAGTTATGAAACATCTAACAACGCGTTTCTAGGAGTCTAAACCAAGTTTAATGCAACACGAGTGCTTATAAGTGTCTCAATGAGCTTCGTATAAGATTGAGAAACTTATGAAACATCTACCAAAGCGTTTCTAGGACTCTAAACCAAGTTTCATGCAACATGAGTGCTTATAAGTTCCTCAATGATCTTTGTACAAGTTTTACGAATTTATGAAACATCTAACAACGTGTTTTCTATGACTCTGAACAAAGTTTCATGTAATATGAGTGCTTATAAGTTCCTCAATGAGCTTTGTACAAGTATGAAGAACTTATGAAACATTTAACAATGCCTTCTCTAAACCAAGTATCATGCAACATGAGTGCTTATAAGTTCGTCAGTGACCTTTGTACAAGTTTGACAAACATATGAAACATCTAACAACGCGTTTCTAGGACTCAAAAAAATTTTCATGTAACATGAGTGGTCATATGTGTCTTAGTGAGCTTTGTACAAGTTTAAAAAACTTATGAAACATCTAACAAACCGTTTCTAGGACACTAAACCAAGTTTCATGCAATATGAGTGCTTATAAGTTCCTCAATGAGCTTTATACAAGTTTGACGACCTTATGAAACATCTAACAACGTTGTTTCGAGCACCCTAAACCAGGTTTGATACAACATGAGTGCTTATAAGTTCTTCAGTGAGATTTGTACAAGTTTGACGAACATATGAAACATCTAACAACGCGTTTCTAGGATTCTAGACCAAGTTTCATGCAACATGAGTGCTTATACGTTCCTCATTAAGCTTTGTACAAGTTTGACGAACATATGAAACATCAAACAACGCGTATCTAGGATTCTAAACAAAGTTTCATGCAACATGAGTTCTTATAAGTATGTTAGTGAGCTTTGCACAAGTTTGATGAACTTATGAAACATCTAACATTGCATTTCTAGGACTCTAAACAAAGATTCATGCAACATGAGTTCTTATAAGTTCCTCAATGATCTTTTTACAAGTTTGACTAACTTATGAAACATCAAACAACGTTGTATCCAGGACTCTAAACCAAGTTTCATGCAATATGAGTGCTTATAAGTTCCTCAATGAGCTTTATACAAGTTTGACGACCTTATGAAACATCTAACAACGTTGTTTCGAGCACTCTAAACCAGGTTTGATACAACATGAGTGTTTATAAGTTCTTCAGTGAGCTTTGTACAAGTTTCACGAACATATGAAACATCTAACAACGCGTTTCTAGGATTTTAGACCAAGTTTCATGCAATATGAGTGCTTATACGTTCCTCAGTGAGCTTTGTACAAGTTTGACAAACATATGAAACATCAAACAACGCGTATCTAGGATTCTATACCAAGTTCATGCAACATGAGTGCTTATAAGTGTCTTAGTTAGGTTTGCACAAGTTTGATGAACTTATGAAACATCTAACATTGCATTTCTAGGACTCTAAACAAAGATTCATGCAACATGAGTTCTTATAAGTTCCTCAATGATCTTTTTACAAGTTTGACTAACTTATGAAACATCTAACAACGTTGTTTCTAGGACTCTAAACCAAGTTTCATGCAATATGATTGCTTACAATTTCCTCAATGAACTTTGTAAAAGTTTGACGAACTTCTGAAACATCTAAAAACGTGGTTTCATGGACTCTAAACCAGGTTTGATGCAAGATGAGTGTTTATAAATGTCTCAGTTAGCTTTGTACAAGTTTGACGAACTTATGAAACATCTAACAATGCGTTTCTAAGTGACTAAACCAAGTTTCATGCTCCACAAGTGCTTATAAGTGTCTCAATAAGCTTTGTACAACATTGAAGAACTTATAAAACATCTAACACCGCGTTTCTATGACTATAAACCAAGTTCATGAAACACGTGTGCTTATAAGTGTCTCAATGAGCTTTGTAAAAGATTGACGAACTTATAAAACATCTAAAAAGCGTTTCTAAAACTCTAAATTAAGTTTCATTCAATATGAGTGGTTATAAGTTCCTCAATGAGCTTTATACAAGTTTGACGAATTTATGAAACATCTAAGAACGTGGTTTCTAGGACTCTAAACAAGGTTTGATGCAACATGGGTGCTTATAAGTTCTTCAGTGAGCTTTGTACAAGTTTGACGAACATATGAAACATCTAACAACGTGTTTCTAGGATTCTAGACAAAGTTTCATGCAACATGAGTGCTTATACGTTCCTCAGTGAGCTTTGTACAAGTTTGACGAACATATGAAACATAAAACAACGCGTATCTAGGATTCTAAACCAAGTTTCATGCAACATGAGTGCTTATAAGTGTCTTGGTTAGCTTTTGACAAAAAAAGATGAACTTATGAAACATCTAACATTGCATTTCTAGGACTCTAAACAAAGATTCATGCAAAATGAGTTCTTATAAGTTCCTCAGTGAGTTTTGTACAAGTTTGACGAACTTATGAAACATCTAACAACACATTTCTAGGACTCTAAACCAAGTTTTATGCAACATGAGTGCTTATAAGTTCCTCTGTGAGCTTTGTACAACTATGACAAACATATGAAACATCTAACAACGCGTTTGTAGGACATATCAAACATCAAACAAAGCGTTTTTAGAACTTGAAACAAGGTTTCATGCAACATGAGTGCTTATAAGTGTCTCAGTGAGCTTTGTACAAGTTTGACGAACTTATGAAACATCTAACAACGCGTTTCTAGGAGTCTAAACGATGTTTCATGCAACATGAGTGCTTATAAGTGTCTCAATGAGCTTTGTACAACATTGACGAACTTATGAAACATCTAACAACGCGTTTCTAGGACTCTAAACCAAGTTCATGAAACACGAGTGCTTATAAGTGTCTCAATGAGCTTTGTAAAAGATTGATGAACTTATGAAACAACTAAAAAGTGTTTCTAGGACTCTAAATTAAGTTTCATTCAATATGAGTGCTTATAAGTTCCTCAATGAGCTTTTTACAAGTTTGACTAACTTATGAAACATCTAACAACGCGTTTCTAGGAGTTTAAACCAAGTTTCATGCAACTCGAGTGTTTATAAGTGTCTCAATGAGCTTGGTACAAGATTGACAAACTTATGAAACATCTACCAAAGCGTTTCTAGGACTCTAAACCAAGTTTCATGCAACATGAGTGCTTAGAAGTTCCTCAATGAGCTTTGTACAAGTTTTACGAATTTATGAAACATCTAACAACGTGTTTTCTATGACTCTAAACAAAGTTTCATGCAATATGAGTGCTTATAAGTTCCTCAATGAGCTTTGTACAAGTTTGCCGAACTTATGAAACATTTAACAATGCCTTTTGTAGGACTCTAAACCAAGTTTCATGCAACATGAGTGCTTATAAGTTCGTCAGTGACCTTTGTACAAGTTTGACGAACATATGAAACATCTAACAACTCGTTTCTATGACTCTAAACAAATTTTCATGTAACATGAGTGGTTATAAGTGTCTTAGTGAGCCTTGTACAAGTTTAACGAACTTATGAAACATCTAACAAACCGTTTCTAGGACACTAAACCAAGTTTCATGCAATATGAGTGCTTATAAGTTCCTCAATGAGCTTTATACAAGTTTGACGAACTTATGAAACATCTAACAACGTTGTTTCTAGCACTCTAAACCAGGTTTGATACAACATGAGTGCTTATAAGTTCTTCGGTGAGCTTTGTACAAGTTTCACGAACATATGAAACATCTAACAACGGGTTTCTAGGATTCTAGACCAAGTTTCATGCAATATGAGTGCTTATACGTTCCTCAGTGAGCTTTGTACAAGTTTGACGAACATATGAAACATTAAACAACGCGTATCTAGGATTCTAAACCAAGTTCATGCAACATGAGTGCTTATAAGTGTCTTGGTTTTGTTTGCACAAGTTTGATGAACTTATGAAACATCTAACATTGCATTTCTAGGACTCTAAACAAAGATTCATGCAACATGAGTTCTTATAAGTTCTTCAATGATCTTTTTACAAGTTTGACTAATTTATGAAACATCTAACAACGTTGTTTCTAGGACTCTAAACCAAGTTTCATGCAATATGAGTTCTTACAATTTCCTCAATGAACTTTGTAAAAGTTTGACGAACTTCTGAAACATCTAAAAACGTGGTTTCAAGGACTCTAAACCAGGTTTGATGCAAGATGAGTGTTTATAAATGTCTCAGTTAGCTTTGTACAAGTTTGACGAACTTATGAAACATCTAACAATGCGTTTCTAAGAGTCTAAACCAAGTTTCATGCTCCACAAGTGCTTATAAGTGTCTCAATAAACTTTGTACAAGATTGAAGAACTTATGAAACATCTAACACCGCGTTTCTATGACTATAAACCAAGTTCATGAAACACGTGTGCTTATAAGTGTCTCAATGAGCTTTGTAAAAGATTGACGAACTTATAAAACATCTAAAAAGCGTTTCTAAGACTATAAATTAAGTTTCATTCAATATGAGTGCTTATAAGTTCCTCAATGAGCTTTGTACAAGTTTGATGAATTTATGAAACATCAAAGAACGTGGTTTCTAGGACTCTAAACAAGGTTTGACGCAACATGAGTGCTTATAAGTTCCTCAGTGATCTTTGTACAAGATTGACGAACTTATGAAACTTCTAACAACACGTTTCTAGGAGTCTAAACCAAGTTTCATGCAACACGAGTGCTTATAAGTGTCTCAATGAACTTTGTACAAGTTTGACGAATTTAAGAAACATCTAACAACGCGTTTCTAGGACTCTAAAACAAGTTTCATGCAACACGAGTGCTTATAAGTGTCGTAATGAGCTTTGTACGAGATTGACGAACATATGAAACATCTAACAAAGCGTTTCTAGGACTCTAAACCAAGTTTCATGCAATATGAGTTCTTATAAGTTCCTCAATGAGCTTTGTACAAGTTTAACCAACTTATGAAATTTCTAACAACGTGGTTTCCAGGACTCTAAAACAAGTTTCATGCAACATGAGTGCTTATAAGTTCCTCAATGAGCTTTGTACAAGTTTGACGAACATATGAAACATCTAACAACGCATTTCTAGAACTCGAAACAATGTTTCATGGAACATGAGTGCTAATACGTGTCTAAGTGAGATATGTACAAGTTTGTCGAACTTATGAAACACCTAACAACGCGTCTCTAGGACTCTAAACAAAGTTTCATGTAACATGAGTGCTTATAAGTGTCTCAGTGAGCTTTGTACACGTTTGACGAACTTAAGAAACATCTAACAACACATTTCTAGGACTCTAAACCAAGTTTCATGCAACACGAGTGCTTATAAGTGTCGTAATGAGCTTTGTACAAGATTGACGAACTTATGAAACATCTAACAAAGTGTTTCTAGGACTCTAAACCAAGTTTCATGCAATATGAGTGCTTATAAGTTCCTCAATGAGCTTTGTACAAGTTTGACGAAGTTATGAAACATCTAACAACGTTGTTTCTATGACTCTAAAACAGGTTTGATGCAACATGAGTGCTTATAAGTTCCTTAGTGAGTTTTGTACAAGTTTACTGAACTTATAAAACATCTAACAACACATTTATAGGACTCTAAACCAAGTTTTATGCAACATGAGTGCTTATAAGTTCTTCTGTGAGCTTTGTACAACTATGACAAACTTATGAATCTTCTAACAACGCGTTTGTAGGACTCTAAACCAAGTTTCATGTATCATGAGTGCTTAAAAGTTCCTCAGTGAGCTTTGTACAAGTTTGACGAACATATCAAACATCTAACAAATCGTTTTTAGAACTCGAAACAAGGTTTCATGCAACATGAGTGCTTATAAGTGTCTCAGTGAGCTTTGTACAAGTTTGACGAACTTATGAAACATCTAACAACGCGTTTCTAGGAGTCTAAACCATGTTTCATGCAACACGAGTGCTTATAAGTGTCTCAATGAGCTTTGTACAACATTGACGAACTTATTAAACATCTAACAACGCGTTTCTAGGACTCTAAAACAAGTTCATGAAACACGAGTGCTTATAAGTGTCTCAATGAGCTTTGTAAAAGATTGACGAACTTATGAAACATCTAACAATGCGTTTCTAAGAGTCTAAACCAAGTTTCATGCTCCACAAGTGCTTATAAGTATCTCAATAAACTTTGTACAAGATTGAAGAATTTATGAAACATCTAACACCGCGTTTCTATGACTATAAACCAAGTTCATGAAACACGTGTGCTTATAAGTGTCTCAATGAGCTTTGTAAAAGATTGACGAACTTATAAAACATCTAAAAAGCGTTTCTAACACTCTAAATTAAGTTTCATTCAATATGAGTGCTTATAAGTTCCTCAATGAGCTTTGTACAAGTTTGACGAACTTATGAAACATCTAAGAACGTGGTTTCTAGGCTTCTAAACAAGGTTTGACGCAACATGAGTGCTTATAAGTTCCTCAGTGAGCTTTGTACAAGTTTGACGAACTTATGAAACTTCTAACAACACGTTTCTAGGAGTCTAAACCAAGTTTCATGCAACACGACTGCTTATAAGTGTCTCAATGAGCTTTGTACAAGTTTGGCGAATTTAAGAAACATCTAACAACGCGTTTCTAGGACTCTAAAACAAGTTTAATGCAACACGAGTGCTTATAAGTGTCGTAATGAGCTTTGTACGAGATTGACGAAAATATGAAACATCTAACAAAGCGTTTCTAAGACTCTAAACCAAGTTTCATGCAATATGAGTGCTTATAAGTTCCTCAATGAGCTTTGTACAAGTTTAACCAACTTATGAAATTTCTAACAACGTGGTTTCGAGGACTCTAAAACAAGTTTCATGCAACATGAGTGCTTATAAGTTCCTCAGTGAGCTTTGTACAAGTATGACGAACATATGAAACATCTAACAAAGCATTTATAGAACTCGAAACAATGTTTCATGGAACATGAGTGCTAATAAGTGTCTAAGTGAGATATGTACAAGTTTGTCGAACTTATGAAACATCTAACAACGCGTCTCTAGGACTCTAAACAAAGTTTCGTGTAACATGAGTGCTTATAAGTGTCTCAATGAGCTTTGTACAACATTGACGAACTTATGAAACATCTAACAACGCGTTTCTAGGACTCTAAAACAAGTTCATGAAACACGAGTGCTTATAAGTGTCTCAATTAGCTTTGTAAAAGATTGAGGAACTTATGAAACATCTAACAATGCGTTTCTAAGAGTCTAAACCAAGTTTCATGCAATATGAGTGCTTATAAGTTCCTCAATGAGCTTTGTATAAGTTTGACGAAGTTATGAAACATCTAACAACGTTGTTTCTATGACTCTAAAACAGGTTTGATGCAACATGAGTGCTTATAAGTTCCGTAGTGAGTTTTGTACAAGTTTAACGAACTTATAAAACATCTAACAACACATTTATAGGACTCTAAACCAAGTTTTATTCAACATGAGTGCTTATAAGTTCTTCTGTGAGCTTTGTACAACTATGAAAAACTTATGAATCATCTAACAACGCGTTTGTAGGACTCTAAACCAAGTTTCATGTATCATGAGTGCTTACAAGTTCCTCAGTGAGCTTTGTACAAGTTTGACGAACATATCAAACATCTAACAAAGCGTTTTTAGAACTCGAAACAAGGTTTCATGCAACATGAGTGCTTATAAGTGTCTCAGTGAGCTTTGTACAAGTTTGAGAACTTATGAAACATCTAACAACGCGTTTTTAGGAGTCTAAACCATGTTTCATGCAACACGAGTGCTTATAAGTGTCTCAATGAGCTTTGTACAACATTGACAAACTTATGAAACATCTAACAACGCGTTTCTAGGACTCTAAAACAGGTTCGTGAAACACGAGTGCTTATAAGTGTCTCAATGAGCTTTGTAAAAAATTGACGAACTTATGAAACATCTAAAAAGCGTTTCTAGGACTGTAAATTAAGTTTCATTCAATATGCGTGCTTATATGTTCCTCAATTAGCTTTGTAAAAGTTTGACGAATTTATGAAACATCTAAGAGCGTGGGTTCTAGGACTCTAAACAAGGTTTGATGCAACATGAGTGCTTATAAGTTCCTCAGTGAGCTTTGTACAAGTTTGACGAACTTATGAAACATCTAACAACACGTTTCTAGGAGTCTAAACCAAGTTTCATGCAACACGAGTGCTTATAAGTGTCTCAATGAGCTTTGTACAAGTTTTACGAACTTAAGAAACATCTAACAATGCGTTTCTATGACTCTAAAACAAGTTTCATGCAACACAAGTGCTTATAAGTGTCGTAATGAGCTTTGTACGAGCTTGACGAAATTATTAAACATCTAACAAAGCGTTTCTTGGACTCTAAATCAAGTTTCATGCAATTTTAGTGTTTGGAGAATAATAGTGTATTTTCAAAGTCTTTTTAGCTATTTTAGAAGTTTTACAGGTCAAAGGTTGATTTGGAGAATAATAGTGTATTTTGGATCATATATGGATATATGAAGCTTGAAACCAAGTAGATGCAAAAAAGTTCGGCATCCGTTGAAGGATTTTTCGAACAATGGATCTTTATCAAATTTTACCACCAGTGACTCACGGATGTTAGCTTTGATTTAGTGCTGGTTTGAAATGATTCCAACGATTAGATCGCAAGTTATTTCAGTTTTAATGACGACAAGTCAATATTTCGAGGAAGAGAAGTACGCTCATATCTGAAGCAACTCTGAAAGGTCGATTGACCGCTCCACTTTATTGTTCGATCCATCGACACTCTTGAAGAAAATATAGACTTCTCAACTTACAAATTCGGCCCAAATTCACTAGATTCGGCCCAAGTATCACATTATAAGCACTCATCTTGCTTAAAAGTTGGTTTAGAGTCTAGAAAAGACGTTGTTAGATGTATCAGAAGATCGTTGAGGAACTTATAAGAACATATCTTCGTTAAAAAATGATTAAGAGTTGTATAAAATAATTGTTAGATGTGTCACAAAGGTCATCCAGACACTTAGAATCATTCATCTTGCATTAAACGTGCTTTAAAGTCGTAGAAATGATTTATAAGTTCGTGAAACTTGTACACAAATCATTGAGGCCCTTATAACAACTTATATTGCTAAATACTTGGTTCAAAGTCGTAGAAATCCAGTTGTTAGATGTTTCATAAGTTCGTAAAACTTGTACAAAGATTATTAAGGCACTTATAAGCACTCATTTTTTCTTAACATTTGGTTTAGAATCCTAGAAAATAAATTGTTAGATGTATCATAAGTTCTTGAAACTTATACAAAGATCATTGATGAACTTTTAAGCACGCATCTTGCTTAAAACTGTGTTTTGAGTAGTAGAATACGCGTTGTTAGATGTGTCACAAGTTCGTAAAATTTGTACAAAAATCTTTGAGGAAATTATTAGCACTCGTCTTGTCAAAACCTTGGTTTAGGGTCGTAAAAAATGTGTTGTTAGATGATTCATAAATTTTTGAATCCTGTAGAAAGATCATAAAGGAACTTATAAACTCATTTTTCTTAAGACTTGGTTTAGCGTCGTAGAAAACGCTTTGTTAGATGTGTCATAAGTTCGTGAAACTTTTACCCTACAAGTTCTTGACTTCTCAACCTACAAATTCGACCCAAATTAACTAGAATCGGCCCAAAACACAAATTATAAACACTCGTCTTGCCTAAAACATGGTTTAAAGTCTAGAAAACACGTTGTTAGATTTACCATAAGATCGTTGAGATTCCTATAAGAACTTATCTTGCTTAAAACATGGTTTAGAGTTGTAGAAAAAAATATAAGATGTGTCATAAGTTCGTGAAACTTGTACAAAGATTATTGAGGCACTTATAATTATTCATCTTGCATAAAACTTCGTTTAGAGACGTAGAAAACGCGTTTTTTGATGATTCATAAGTTCGTGAAACTTGTACAAAGGTCATTGAGGCCCTTGTAACCACTTATATTCCTAAATACTTCGTTTAGAGTCGTAGAAAACCAGTTGTTAGATGTTTCATAAATTTTTGAAACTTGAACAAAGATCATTGAGGCATTTATAAGCACTCATCTTGCTTGATACTTTGTTTAGAGTTATAGAAAACCGTGTTGTTAGATGACTTATAAGTTCTAGAAATTGTACAAAGATCAGTGAAGAACTTAAAACCACTCTTATTGTGTAAAACTTGGTTTCGTAGAAAACGCATTGTTAGATGTTTCATAGATCATTGACGCACTTATAAGCACTTATCTTACATAAAACTTTGTTTAGATTCGTAGAAAACGCTTTATTAGATTTTTCATAAATTCGTGAAACTTGATTAAAGATCATTGAGGCATTAATAAACACTCATATTTCTTAATAATTGGTATAGACTCGTAGAAAACGCGTTGTTAGATATTTCATAAGTTTTTGAAACTTATACAAAGATCATTGAGGAACTTTTAAACACTCATCTTGCTTGAAAGTTTCGTAGAAAACACATTTTTATAGGTTTCCTAAGTTTGTGAAACTTGTACAATGATTATCACTACCAGAAACTGGCATTTAGGAGCGAAAGAAATCGTTGCTAAAGGCCTTTAGCGACGAGAAAAATTTCGTTGCTATTCACTCGTCGCTAATTAAAAATCATCGGTAAATCGTCGCTATTTTACATTCGTCGCTAATTTAGCGACGCCACATAATCGTCGATATTTCACAATCGTCGCTAATTCGTTGTTAATTTAGTAAAATAAAATTTAAATAATATTGAAATAAATTTTGTAATAATTATTACATTTTATATAATATATATGTTATTTTATTACATTAAATATTTATATTATATATTTTATAATTTTTTATTTTTCAAATTTAAATAATTACAAAAAATTACTTACCGCAAATGATTAAAACAAGATGTCCTGAATGTAAGGCGGCTTCTGGGTCCAGTTGAAGTGCGGCTCCAAGAAATACCTCTTGATCGAATCGGCCACACTACGACTAACTTTGTTATCGTAAAACCTACGAAAAAATAAATTTACCGTTAGTAATTTTTTTTTTTTCTTATTATTACATTTTTTATTGAAAATCAATTAAATTGAATAAAATAATATAATATTTTTAATTACTTACCAAAATGTGTCTGGTGGCCGGTCCGAATGGAAAAACGGAAGATATTGGTGGCCTTCCTGCCGAAGAAATTTGAGGATCCGCTGCATGTGCGGTCCAAGATGGGGAGGGAGTGGTAAGTCGACGAGCGGATCGGTTGGAACTCCTCCAGCTAGAACATCGGGAATGGGATCTTCGATTGGGTTTTAGTTGATGTTTGGTTGGCGTGGTGGTTTGATAGAGTTGGGGTTTGTTAGGGAATTGGAACCAAACCGGTTAGTTCTTATGAAATTAAAGTAGTAAGGGAGTTGGTTATTAGACATGGTAAATTTTTTTTGGTTGGGGTATTTTTTTAGAGAAGTTTTTTTTAGAGAGAGAAAGAGGAGAGAGAGAATTTGTGTAAGGAATGATAAAATCGCCGAGTATATAGAGTTTTGCGTCGTTGCTAAATCGTCGCTAATTTTATTTTGAAACCTTTTGGTTTCCCTCTCGTGGCAAAACAAAAAAATACTGACAATTTAGCAATGATTTAACGTGAGGAAGATATTTCGAAATGGCATTGGTGGGAGGGAGATATGTCGGTAATGGATAGCAAAGATTTAGCAACGATCGTCCCTTATATTAAGCGACGATTTAGCAACGATATTTTGAACCCCTAAATCTGTAAGCCTTTTCTTTTTCCTATAAACATTTCGTTGCTAAGTCCTTGTTATTTCGTTGCAAATTTAATTATTATTTTAAAAAAATTTTAACTTTTTTATAGACTTCGAAAATATGAAAATTTTATTTATATATTACAAATAACACAACAATTATTCAATTATTTGATGAGATAAAAGAAATAAAAATTATTCATTATTATTATTATCGGAATCAACAAAGTCGACATCGTTACTTTCATTGAATTTATTTGCACCTCCGTCGTCTTCATCATCCACAATATCTTCAACAACTTGATTATCAGGGTCGACAAGGAATACATCTTACGTCGATTTATTTGTTGGAATGATTGTTCCACCAATGACATCTTGTTGCATAGGAACTTCATCATAATTAAACCTCTTGGAACTACTCGGACTACTACGCTCCATGTTATAACGCTAGTTTTAACTCGAGGATAAAGAATGAAATTAACTTGCTCATCTTGTGATTCAAGGATAAAAGGTTCACACCTCCGATATCCTCGTGACTGGTTGGCGTCGATCACACCAAATTTGTTGTACCGAACACCACGACCGAGTGTTGGATCAAACCAATCACATTTGAAGAGGGTTGTCCGTAAATTGACTAATCCCGGATACTGTACTTCAATAATATTTGTTAGATGACCATAGAAAAACGAATCACCCGACACAATTACCGCATAATTTGCGGTTGCTCGACGTTGACCATGACTTAAGGTGCAGAACACGTAACCACAAGTGAAATACATATGAGAAGTTGTGATCTTTCCGAGTGGTCCTTGTATTAACTCGTGAAACCAAAATGGATACGTTGTGTCACCATATGCGATCTGCGTTTTCAACCAAACGGGAAAATCCCGTTCTTTAAGAGCGGTTACTTCGTCTTTTGAAAGTTCTGGATAAACCTCCTTCACTTACTTCTCAAACATTCTAAAACAATAGAAATTGGATCAAAATTTATTATTTATTTTGTTTATGATGAGTGTACAAATGAATAGTTGCACTTACCTTTCAAAAGGTCGGCCATATTCACAATTAAGGAGGATGTAAGTATGTGCACTTTGCCGATGTTGATCACTTTCCCACCAAATTTATTTTATTTTTCCGCCAGCTCTTCCGATTGGAGAAAAGATATCACATACCCCTTCCATTCCATACATTGCGCCAACACCTCCATCATCGTAGCGTTGTGTTGTTGTTCTATGTGTTCTTACGTTGCAACCGAAATAATATGAGGCGAAATGATATGTCTCTTCAGTTAAAGATCCAACAACGATAGAACCTTCAACCCTTGCAAGGTTTTTCGCCTTTCCTTTCAAATGTCCCATAAATCGTTCAAAAGGATACATTCACCGAAACTGCACTTGCCCTCCTAATTCTTCCTCGTGAGGAAGATGTATTGGAAGGTGTTCTATAACATCGAAAAGTGATGGAGGGAAAATATCTCCAAGTTGCACAACACAATCGGGATATTGTCACGTAATTGTTAAATGACCACTTTTGTAAGCGTATGGGTGCATAAATCTCGGAAAAATGCACTGATCTCTAAAAAAATTTTAAAATTATTGTATTTTTTTGTTTGGTCAAAAAAAACATTATTGTATTATACACTTAATTATTAGCTTAATTATTCAAAATTAATATATATATATATATATATATATATATATATTTTAGGGTTCAATGATATCTGCTATTGTTGTGTGTGCAGGTTTAGGTAAAAGCTCATCGAAAGCAAAAGATAAAAGTCTTTGCATAAACACATGACAGTCGTGACTTTTCATACCTGAAAACTTTTGACCATTCTCAACGCATGCAGATAACTTTGAAACATATCCGTCGAGAAACTTGACATCTGAAGCGACCCAATTGAATAACGCGTTTTTCGCTTCAGGTTTCAATATGTAGATTGGGACTGTAGCCTTACCATTGTTTGTGATATGCAATTCACTTCTAAAACATATTTCTCGCAAATCCAGTCTTGTCTTCAAATTGTCTTTAGTTCTCCCATGTACATTCAACAATGTGTTTCTAATAGTTTCATAGAAATTTTTTTCAATGTGCATAACATCGAGGTTATGTCTCAACAAGTGATATTTCCAGTACGGGAGTTCCCAAAAATACTTTTCTTGTGCTAGTTATGGCTTTCTCCGTATCCATCGGGTAAATTGGAAACATGCCAATTACCACCACGTCTACATGTTTTTTTCGCACCGTAATTATCCAACTCCTCCAATAACTCTTCCCCCAACGGATAAAGTAGGGGTGGATGTTTCACGACCCGATTCTTCTTAAACAACCTTATGTTCTTCCGGTAAGGATGATTGATTGTAAGGAAACACATCAGTCTGATGACGGCAATACGGGCAAGAAAATCGTTCATGCGTAGTCGAACCTAATAACATGCCATAAGCATGAAAGTCACTTATATTCCACATGAGCATCGCACGCATCGTTAAATTTCTCTTGCATGAGATATCATACGTACGAACCCAATGGACCATAGCTCTTTTAACTCATGTACCAAAGGTTGCAGAAAAACATCGAGAGCTCTCTTTGGTGCTTCAGACCTGGTACTAAAGTGCTTAAGAAAAAAAATTCTCTTTGTATGCACATATTGGGAGGAAGATTATCCGGAGTTAGTATAACTGGCCACAAAGAGTATTGTCTACCAGACATACCGAATGGACTAAATCCGTCAGTGCATAAATCAAGGTATACATTACGAACCTCCCTAGAGAAATCAGACGGATGAGTGACTTCCCCATCTTCAACTGAGTGTTCTACATGTCATCTCATCGAATCAGATGTTCTTTTTGATTGATACAATCTTTTGAGTTAGTCTGTGATGGGTAAGTACCACATCCGTTGATACGGGACTTTACTCCCTTTCCCTTGGACTTTATATCTCGGTTGACGACAAAAACGACATTCAAACAACTTTTCATCATCTTTCCAATAAATCATATACTTGTTAACATAAACATCAATCATTTCATAAGGCAATCCAAGACTAAAATTCAAATTTTGTATTTCGTAATACGACTCATCAGCTACATTACCCTCAGGCAAATACTCTTTCAGTAACTCCACCAAGGAGTCCATACAAAACTCACTCAAATTATTATCAGACTTTATATTCATCATCCTAGATGCTAATGATAGTTTTGACAATCCAACTTTACATCCCTCGTAGATTTGTATATTCGCAGTGTTTAACATATCATAAAAACGTTTTGCATCTAGGTTAGGTTCTTGAACTAAATTTTCAGATAAATACTATCTCGTATCATGAAATGCATCAGCAACTATTTCATGATATCTATTATCATCTACATGCACATAACCACCCTGATCATCATAGTTACTATCAAAATGATGTGGTAAATTAGTAGGTTTGTTACTAACACCAACCGGAAACGTATAACTACTATCTCCAAATTCAGTATTATTAGAGTTATACCCTTCCCCATGTTGAAACCAAGCAAAATATTGCGGCATAAAACCTCTATTAAAAAGATGTTTCCATACGGTTTTCCACAAACATGTATTTAGTGTTAACGCACTTCGTACATGGACAATACATTTTACCGGTATCTTGCGTATTCTGCATGTTTCCAGCCTTGCATCAATGCTTGAAGTCCCTCCGTAAATTCGTCTGTAACTACTCCTCATCGATCTTTATGTCGATACATCCAAGACCATAACTCGTATATATTGTTATTACCTTGAGACATATTGAAATGTTTAGAGGGTTTATATTTTTATAGAGTGAATTTTTTTTTGTATTGTGTTGTGGTGTGGTTTTTGAAAAGTGTCGAGGGGGTTTGTATAGCCCCATTCTAAATTTTTTGCAACGATTTAGCAAAGAAAATTAGCAACGATTTTGCAAGGAATCAAAATTATAAACAATATAAAAACGTTTTTGAAAACGTGCTCATCTACTTAGCGACCTTTCTCGCTATTTCGTAGCTAATTACCAAGGAATCAAAATTAGCAACGATTCGTCACCAAAACGTCGATAAATCTTCGCTTATTTTGCGACGAAGAAATACCTCGCTAAATAGCGAAGATTTAGCGACGACGGTTTTGTCCGTTACAAATTCGTTGCTATTTCGTTACTATAAAATTCGTCGCTATTTCCTTGCTAAAATTCGTTGCTATTTGCCCAGTTTCTTGTAGTGTATTGAAGAACTTATAATCCCTCATTTTTCTTAAAATTTGGTTTAGAGTAATAACAACATGTTGTTAGATGTTTCGTAAGTTCTTGAAACTTGTACAAAGATCATTGACACACTTATAAGCACTCATCTTAAATAAAACTTGTTTAGAGTCGTAGAAAACGCGTTATTAGATTTTTCACAAGTTTGTGAAACTTGTAAAAAGATCATTGAAGCATTTATTAGCACTTATCTTGCCTGATACTACTTTTTTGATTTGTAGAAAAGGCGTTGTTAGATTATTCATAAGCTCTAGAAACTTGTACAAAGATCAGTGAAGCACTTATAACCACTCTTATTGCGTAAAGCTTGGTCTATAGTTGTAGAAAACGCGTTGTTAGATGTTTCATAGGTTTGTAAAACTGATATAAGGCGATTTTAGTGATTTAACTTTAATTTTTCGCCACACAATCGCGGTTTTAATCTAGTCAAAATATGTTTTTAGAGTCTATCTCTTTTAGAAATTTTACAGGTCAAATGTTTATTTGGAGAATAATGGTGTATTTTAAAGCATATATGGATATAAGAAGCTTGGAACCATGGAGATGCACAAAAGTTCTACATCTAATGAAGAGGTTCCCACCAATGGATCTTTATCAGATTTTACCACCGGAGACTCAACGATGTTAGTTTGATTTGGCGTTGGTTTGAACAAAGTTTATGTCAGTTTTAATACTTGGTATAGAGTGGTAGAAAACGCGTTTTAGATGTTTCATAAGTTTTTGAAACTTATGCAAAGATCCGAATTATAAATTGATAAAGATGGAAAAGCGTCATTACCTATATTTATATTATCGAGTGCAGCGAAGGCGTCGTTGTTCCAGTGGGTGGTCTATGAAGTTAAATTTCCTAATGATTTTGTTTCTAATCTTTCTCAGTGTGTAGATAGTAGTAAATTCACATGTATGAAAAGTCATGATTGTTTTCCATAGAATGTGCACGAAGCAATTGCTGGTACGTAATGCCTAATTAATTAATATAATATAAATTTTCATGAATGAAATATATTGTAATACCTATGATTTGATTTATGTAAGTGTTGGGTTGTTCTTTCGTGATATTTGCACAAGAACGTTGAATGAACAAGTAATAACACTACTATGTAATCATACAGGAAATCATAGAAATAACGTTTCTCGAGTTGCTAATGTTGAAGTGCGTACTCTTCAAGTGCGAGTGGTTTGATCCTACAATCGAAAGAAGTGTACGAATCAGCAGGTTTGGGATCGTTGATCTTAATAAGAGTAGAAGATACAACAAATTCGAGCCTTCCATACTTGAATCGCAAGTTGAGCATGTAAGTTTCATTCCTTATCTGTTTCTTAAGTCGACATGAATACATTGGCTATCTGTCATCAAAATTTCCCCAAGAGGATATACATAGTTAGGGAAGAATAATCAGCCCTCCAGAATGACACACTCGTCGACATTCCTTCACAAGAACTAAGCATGGACATAGTCTTACTCGTTGATCCACATAATAGGGAAGCTGAAGAGGTGAACGAGTACGAAGAAGAAGTCGAAGAGACAAATGATTTGATGAAACTGACTCCGAAGACGATTATGAGTATATGATGACTCCGAGTAATAAATAAGTTGTATGTTTAAACAATCGTCTTCAAATCGTCGTAAATTTACGACGACTCATCTTAGTACGATAATTTAATGACAATTCATCTTACTACGAGGTTGTCAGATCATACGAGGTTGTACTTTGACGTACACTGATACGTTCGTCGTAAACCAGTCGTAAAATAGTCGTAAATTTACATGCATTTTACGACGTTTTTTGTGATATACCCCTAAACATTTTTTAAAGTACGTCTTATATTACGTACAAACACTCGTTAAAACTTGTAATGTTAATGAATAACTATAAAACAATGATAAAGTAGCCTATCAATAATATTTTTTACATTTTCTTAGATTTTGTAAAGGTTAAGGTAAAGTGTGTTATATATTTTGCTTAATATGTATATAATTTCGAACTTTTCTAGAATTTGTTTTTTTGCAATTATATGACTTGGTATGATATCATATACATACATTACGATTAATATATTCAACATATAGTCAAATGTAAGATGAAATTTATTGAATTTTATTTAGTGTAAAGAATCTTGGTAAGATCGTTGTTAAATTACGACGATTTTACGACGATTCTAAATAATTCCATGTAAAACCGTCGTAAACTAACAACGACCTTACGACTAAACCTGAAACCCTGACTAAACTCTAAATGTCGCATCCTCATGTGTTTTGTGGGTACGAGGTTGTCCACATCAAAGGTTACGACAAGTTTAGGACGATTTAAAAGGTAATCGTTGTAATGTCGTCGTAAAATAACAACGATTTTACGACGATTCTATATTTTCGGGAATTTAATTTCCCTCCAACCCGCTTTTACGACGATCGCTAATACTATATATGCGATCCGATTTCTTCTTTCCTTGCTCATTCTCCCCTTTTGCACTCTCACTCTAAAAATAAATCTCTCTCTAAGGATCTCTCTCAAATCCTAAGGTAAATTTCTTGATTCAAATATATAGTATTAGAACCGGATTTTGGTATTAGGCTTGGATTTTAGATTTAGGCTCGGATTTTAGTATTAGGCTCGTATTTTAGTATTAGGCTCGGATTTTAGTATTAGACTCGAAGTTTAGTATTAGGCTCGAATTTTAGTATTTAGGCTCGGATTTTAATATTAGGCTCGGATTTTAGTATTAGGCTCGGATTTTAGTATTATGATCGGATTTTAGTATTAGAACCGGATTTTAGTATTTAGGCTCGGATTTTAGTATTAGACTCGAATTTTATTTTTAGGTTCGGATTTTAGTTTTCTTTAGTATTTAGGCTCGAATTTTAGTATTATGCTCGGATTTTAGTATTTAGGCTCGGATTTTAGTATCAGCCTCTGATTTTAGATTTAGGCTCGGATTTTATTCAAATTATAACTTTTTTTTTTTACTTTTTTGCAGTTATATACATGGCTCGTAGGAGGACCAAGACAACTCCAGGCTACATGAAGATAATGGCGGAGTGGGTCGCCGCTTCCCGGACAGCTACATGTTCTACTTCTGGTTCCGCTTCTGGTTCCGGAACAACATGACAGGATCCCTCCTACCGTCCACGCCGGGACGCCTCCACCTGTCCAGATCTGGCCGCTTCCCCCTCTACTTCTGCCCGCCGTGCCCGACGTAGACGTCCCGAAACACGTTCCTTACGCCACCCTCTGGGTTGAGGATATCCTCGCTCAACCCGGATATGACGTTGTACGCCGCTTGGATCCGCACAAGAGTGCAAACACTTATTGATATGTTTTGTTATTTATATACATGATAACTAATTTGTTTATTAATAAATTTGTTTATTAATTAATCGGTTTGTTTTTTCCATATTCAAGTTCGACAATCGTGCCGCGCGATCTATCTCGAACATCATCAAGGGATACTTCACGGAGTCCCAACCCAATTAGAGCAAAACTCTGGAAAACATTAAGAAGACGTGGTTCAAATGCTTCGCGGTAATGGTTTTTTATTTTTTTAATCATGTATTTAACTTTAAATTATTAATTATTTTATTTCTCGTATAAACTAATGATATAATTTCTCAACGTTTGCATCAAAAGTGGCATTGGAAGTTAAACAAGACGGCGAAGTTTCGTCTCGCCAACATCGTCTCCGACTGGAAGGAAAAGTGGAGCGGCGTCGGCGAGGTGGCGAAGCCGATATTTCTTTTGGCCGCGGTTTGGGACGGCTTGAAAAGTATTGGACGGATGACCATAACGCCACCATAGCTGAGAAGTGTTCCACTTCAAGGAACGCTAAGCTACTTGACGGGACGACGAAGCAGATGGCTCACACGTCTGGGCAGATCTCCTTCGCATGTCGGATGTACGACATGGTACGTTTTATTTTATTTAATCTTTTCAAATTATTTTATTTATTTATTATTAATGTAAAATACTAATGTTTACCATTTAATTAGACCAAGCAGCTGGGCCACAAGCCCCCGTCAGTGCCGCCTTCGAGAAGACGCACAAGAGGAAGAACGGCGAGTTCGCTGACGTCCACTCGGAGCGGATTTTCACCGACTTGGAAGCTCGGAAGACGGAGATTGAGACTCATCGATCTCAAAGATCCCTGGGAGGCACTGAGCAACCTGGCGCGCCGCTTTCCACCGCCGAGCTCGATCAGCTTTTCGAGCAGGTAAAATTTTGTTTATTAATGTTTCTTTTTTCTCAAATTTTAGAATTTAATCGATCTTTTTTACTAACCGCTTTATTTTATAGGATGCTCCGAAGAAGAAATAGCGGATTGTTTGCTAATTTAGCAATGAATTAGTGACGTCATTTTATAAATTATTTAGTTTGGAAACAATTTTTTAAAAAATATGACGCTAAATCGTCACAATAACAATAGTGAATCTAATCATTGAGATTCGGTTCATATTAAAAAGATGGTGTGCAGACCGCCGTAACGATGCCGCTAATACATCCACAATACTTATTTGGGGTATTGAAAAACTCTTGCAGGTATAACAAAACATTTCCACAAAAACTATTGCGTAATATATTAAAATTATTTTTCGTAGGCTCGGGTTCGTGGGACAAAGGACATACATTTTCAAGAGATCGACCAAGATTTGTATGAAGTTAGTAATGGGACGTTCGTTAATATCGTCAATATAACGTTACAAAAAGGTACTTGTCGTATATATAATTTGGAGAAGATACCATGTATCATCATTCATTGTCATCCTTACTATCGGAAGAACTATTTGGCTATGAATATTCACGAACCGTAATCCCTCGTGATAGAGCGTTGCTTGTCTCCGCTAACGTGGAGGAACAAATGTGTTTACCTCCTGACGTTTGTCAACCAGAAGAAAGACCCAAAAAAGCAGATTCAAATATGCACTAGAAAAAGAGTTCAAAAAAACAATTGTTGTTCTTGATGTGGTGCAGTCAGACACAACTCATGTACCTGTAATTTTCAGTACCGTTTTCTCATTGAAAATTTCATTGATGTTGTTATCAATGACAACGTTATTGGTAAAAATTATTTTTTGTTTGATTTCGTTGAACGTTTAATCTGAAACCCAAATTATCAAAAGTCTGCAAAAAAAATTGTAATGAAAAACAAAAAATCCAACATATGCAGTTTTTTCTTAAACATTTGTTTTGCAGAGTTTCCCAAAGACCCAAAAAGCTTTAAAACAAAACCCACATCTCCAAAACAGCGGACACAAAAACCATATCCAAATAAAATAAAAATAGATTAGCATGCTAATTCAAAGACTTAGTGACGAGCAACAACTTGTTTCGGATAAACGGTATGTTCTCGTCGCACAAACCATCGAAGCTAATCCCAAGAGCAAGACTCTCAATATATTCCATCGGATACACACCACAATCCCCTACTTATTCTGTGGTACGGATTTCTTTGATAGATCGTATACTTCTTCAAAAGAATGTTTTTTCCACAAGGAGAGGAAATAGAGCGTAACATGAATGGTAGCATTCGCGCGTAAGGTTTGATTTTCTCAACCATTTGCTTGTCGCTTGTTGACCAAATGATAGTGTCTTATACGTCTATGTGGTGGCGAAACATATTTACTTGAAGAGCAACCCAATCCTCATCATTAATGTTATGCAAAAGTACACGTGGTCCACATCTTTAACCCACTCTTTGTTTGTTGGTGCATGAGCTGGATATCGTCTCATCATCACCTCCTTGTATGCATCGTCAAATAAAAATTTATTTGGGTTAATAGCAAATTGACTATAGTCTTGATGCCAACTCATGATCCATGATTGATTTATGAATGCTATCCACGACGATGTAAACAATGTTGGTTTCACCAACGATCTTTTCCTAACCATATGCATGAATGAGTTGATGTGCTACGGATTGAAGAAAGAAATATTATTAATTAGTAGACGTAACAAAATTGTAAGCACATATAAAAATAAAAATTAGCTTACACATTCACCAACTCAACCGAAGTTTTCCTTCTCATTAGAAGGCCAATTTTGTTTTGAAGTCATCAACGTCGCAAAAAAATCGGTCCTCGGAACAAAGGATCCATAGGCGTCGACCTTTAAATCAAAAAATTGTTGTGAATAATAGGTTCATTATTGACCTTTAAAAACAAAGGGGAAAACTTACTATTTCTCAACGATATGGTTCAAGAGTTCTTGCGCTTTGAGCGTTGTAAGATCCAAAGGATCATACAATGCTAGAGAAAGCACCACTCCTTGCATCACCCGTTTCATTGTTGAATCTCCTTGAAATGGAGATTTTTGTGTGGTCGCCATAAAAAGGCTCCTTTTCCCAATAGCTTTATTCTCGCCGAGATGCTTGGATATGTCTCCGGAGTTAGGCTTGCGCATTTCACATTCCTTCTTCGCCACTTCCAATGTAACATCCTCAACATCATTCCAATCTTCTTGTGCATTGCGTTTCTTATTCACAACAAAATCAACCGGAGTACTATCTTGGAAAGAAAGCTTAGTCATAAACATCCAAGATTGTATAACAGAAATAAAATTACCAAAAAGTTAGATACAACATTCACATTTCATAACACAAATATGATAAACAGTTCAACATAAAAAACTGCAACCAATAAATTTTTTTGTTCAAAACGGTTTATTTTTTAAAGGGAAAATTCCATATTAATACACCAACTAAATTATTATTAGCTTTTTAATACACAAACTTTCCGATTGCCCAGAATAATACACCAACTATTTTATTTGTTCATTTTAAACCACGAACTATTTTACTTACTTATTTTAAATCACAAACTCAAATCATCTATCCATTTAACTAAATCACCGTTAGTTGACCGTTAGTTTATTTTTTAAAAAAATCTAAATTTTGTTATTTTAATAAAGAAATACTTTAAAATTATGTAAAAAAACTAGAAAAATTTAAGAATATATAAAAAGATTGTAACAAAAATAAAAATTTCAAAAAATAATATTTTCACAATTTAAAATCATAAACAATTAAAAGATAGGAAAATAACAATTTTTAAATTTAATTTGTGAAAACATTTTCATTTTTATTTTTTAATTTTTTATTGTAAACCTCTTGTATAGTTCCGAATTTTGTAATTTTTGTTGGATTTTTAAAATAATTTTAAAGTATCCTTTTATTAAAATAGAAAAAAATATTTTTGTTTCAAAAAATATGTAACGGTCAACTGGCGGTCAACTAACGGTGATTTGGTTAAATGGATAAATGATTTGAGTTTGTGATTTAAAATAAGAAACTAAAACAGTTCGCGTATTAAAATGAACAAATAAAATAGTTGGTGTATTATTCTGGGCAATCAAAAAGTTGGTGTATTAAAAAGCTAATAATAATTTAGTTGGTGTATTAATATGGAATTATCCCTTTTTAAAATCTGGCAAAATAAATTGACTTTTTAACTACATTTATAATTTCATAAAATAAAAGATTTTGTTAAAAAATTATTAATAACTTAGAAAACGAAATTATAGTTTCAACACGTAAACTCCAAACCACAAATCATATTAAAACAAATCAAACAAAGTTGCAAAATGTTCGTTTATAAACACTACATCAAATGATCCACTATATTCTCCTCTGCAAGTAAATCATAGTGGATCAATAACTTATAAAATCTAACTCATCAACTATTTAGAAATAACCTAAGACGCAGGCCAGTACTAATCGGCAATTTGCATTCAGCAACATCATCCGGATTGTGCTTAACCGGCTTGTTGCTCTCTTCAAAATCCTCCGCAACATGGTTTATAGATTGAAGTACTTCTTTTTCCGCATTAAATTTACTTTCTATGGAACTCATCCTCCTCAAACCCTTTCACGTTGGTAGCCAAAGTCTCAAACAACAAAAAAGCCCTTCCATGTCCATTCCTAAGTTTTTTCCACTGTCCCCCTTAGAAACCTTGATGAAATTAAAAAAAACTCATTAAAAAGAAGCCATAAGTCTTATCATAAACATATTAATAATGAAATCATAAGTCTTATCATAACCAAAAGATTAGTTTGATACCTTCTCGGGGACTTGATTTTTGGACAGTTTCTTCTCCGCGTATTTTTTTCACACACTTTCTTCTCTTTTTCCTTTTCTTTAACGACCTTATCCTCTGGAGATTCTCCTGCCATCTCTTCTTGAAAGTCATCATCACTTCGTGCTTCATCGTCTCTTGGTTTTTTTCCTCGAGAGACATTCTTCTTTCGTACACCTTTCTTCTTATCTTGGAAAAAGTCATCATCACTGCATTCATCTACGACCTCGTCAACTTTCCTCTTTTTAACTGTCTTCTTCTTCAACTTAAGAAAGGTGTCCTAAAACAATTATCAAAATTATCACCAAGGATATCACTCAAATGTTTGTTTACATCCTCATCTTCCTCTTGATCTATCCATGTTGGAATTACCTCTTCTTTGGAGATTGAGAATATGTGTCTCACTATCACCTACATGTAATACAACAAAAATATAACGTTATAAGAAAATCGTATTTAAATTACCCTTATATAACACCACATCAAATCATTACATTATTACATTTTACCTTCCCATGTTTATTCTAATCTTTATAAATAATATGTTCAATCTTAGTTCTTCCTCTTAAATCAGGGAAAGGCAAGAGTTGGACATTATGTTTCTTATGTCAAACTTTTTTTACCAATAATAGGTATGACCTCGTAGGCCCAAATTTGAAGTACATGAATGAACCCTATGATACAATATGAATCAGCAACAAGAAAACTTTGACACCTATCCCGCGAAAACCTTTCAAAAGTCTCAAGATCAATTACAATTCGAGCTAAGTCTAGGGTAATCATGCTACCCTGATGCAACCTCAGAAAACCAATAACAATAACACATAAACAACATATCATTATCCGTTTCTCAAATGGCCATCACCTACATACTCCTAATACCTCCAACAGGTGGTCCCAAGTTGGACCTTTAGAGAAAGGAACATTCATGTCACACCACAACTCCTTATGGTCACCCTCGCAAACACCTCCAACCACATAAGAGTCTATGTTCATACCTCTGATGTAACCAAACTCAAGTAATGACAATCTTATTTGTTGATCATCAATCAAACACCACAATTCTTTAGACTTGTTCGTCACTAGCTGATGTGTGAGAAGATAGTAGATCATCTTATTTGACTATATAAAAGAACTTGCTACAAGTTTAAGGATGCAACCAAGCGGAGAACTTTCAAGTTTAACGATGCAACCAAACATCATCACCTAATTTCTATTTAAGGGACCCAATGTTAGCTACCACGCAGTAGTGATTCATGTTTCTAACTTTTGCATGATCCATCAGCATAGAGATGAGGAGGATAACCCTTTTACAACAACATGCATTTTAATAAACACAAATTTTAACCATTGTTTATAAGTCTGCAAAAATTACTTAACAAGTCTTCAAAAATATATAAACAAGTCTGCATTCAGAAATAACTAAGTCTGCAAAATTTACCAAACAAGTATGCAATTAAATATAAACAACTATGCACACATATGGATAAGTCTGCAAACATATACATAACTTTGTACCCACAAAACTTTATACGTTCGTTCATAAAACCTGCAACTTAAATCTACACTAGATCTGCTAAAATCAGAGTTTTATAACACACGAAAAACATGCAAACTCAAATGCATGGTGAAAGTTCCTATCAAAATACTCAGAACGACCATAAAATCATTAATAAACACTATACTTATACACAACTACGAAAAAATTTGGATATATGCAAATCATACAAATCTTATACGAATTTTATTACAAATTATAACTTTTATCACTTATAGTAACAACTACGAGATTTACACCACTAACCAAAATCTAAAAGAAAGCAACTAAAAAATACATCAAACAAAAATTGAAACTTTCAACATGTACCATAAAACACATAATTTAATTATTAAACCCACCAACAAGTTTCTCTTTCTTCAACCTAAAAGGTATCTTTAGTTTGGCGACGATTTCTTCGCAACGACTCCAGAGGAGGGACAGACCAACGGCGGCGGAGGACACAGAGGCGGAGGATAAAGAGATAGACGACGGTCGATTCTATGTAACGCGAGCTAGAGACAACGACATATTCCTTGTAACGAGACAAAGAGAGACGACGACTTTTCGGTTTTGTAGGGAGAGACACAATTACAAATATTGTAGAGAATGTGGAAATGATTTTTTGTAGTTTAAGTTGATTTATTTTTATGACTAATTTTTCTTTGAAGAAAAAATTTTATGTGGCAATTTCGTTATAAAAACTTATACACTTGGAGTATATGTCTTTTAACACAAAATTTACCCAATAAAACATTTGTATGTCATTTGAGTAATAAACAAATAAAAGGATTAGTTTAACTAATTACCCTATATAGATATTTATTTTTTTGCTTTTGCGAGATCTTATAATTAGGAAAGAAAGGTGTGTGAACCAAGAAAATGTTATCTATGATACAAATTAACATTTGTACTATCATATACTAACATATCTTCATTTAAATTTCATCATGAAAATATACATGAATTTTTGTTTAAAAAAATTAGGAAATCATGTACATATATTACAAATATTGTAGAGAATGTGGAAATGATTTTTTGTAGTTTAAGTTGATTTATTTTTATGACTAATTTTTCTTTGAAGAAAAAATTTTATGTGGCAATTTCGTTATAAAAACTTATACACTTGGAGTATATGTCTTTTAACACAAAATTTACCCAATAAAACATTTGTATGTCATTTGAGTAATAAACAAATAAAAGGATTAGTTTAACTAATTACCCTATATAGATATTTATTTTTTTGCTTTTGTGAGATCTTATAATTAGGAAAGAAAGGTGTGTGAACCAAGAAAATGTTATCTATGATACAAATTAACATTTGTACTATCATATACTAACATATCTTCATTTAAATTTCATCATGAAAATATACATGAATTTTTGTTTAAAAAAATTAGGAAATCATGTACATTTTTGGACCTTAATTTGCAATAAGTGTTGGTGTTCGAATTAACATCTGGGCCCATTAAAGACGTAGATCGAGGCCCATCAGGAAGTCGGGTCTGTTTCCCTGGAGGGCCTAAAAATTGATGGGCCGAAGGGGGCCCATATTTGCTCATTATCAGTTCGACAAGAGGACGATGGGAGGTGAGCAGACTTCGGCGGTTAAAGAGTTCGATGACGACATAACGGTCGTCTTAATTGTATTAAATGCGTGTTTATGAGCTAGGGCTTAAATGTCATTTATTTGTAAATCATAGTATAAATGGTGGTGAAAAACGAAGGAAAAGGGCATGTCTTTTTCCCACACATAAACCCATATCAACAATTGAATAAACTTCTCTTATACTATATTTTTCCTTTATCTTTCCTCTGTTATCCTGATTTACCAAGCTTCCGATTCCCATTATTCGTTTCATTCAAATCGTCGTACCCACAATTTGGCGCTAGATGGAGGGGGCATTGATAGATCACCTTTGATTCGTAACAGAAGGAAATCAAATCTCTTTTCATGGATATCACCAACTCTCAGAACGTCTCACCTGTCGACTTCGCCCAGTTGCTCACCGACCTCTAGAAGGTAATCACTGAACAACAGAAGGCGACCTCCACCCTAACCGAACGCTTCGACAAGATAGAAGGCGTGCTTACCAGTCTCCAGCCTCCTAACGAGCAGAACACCGATGGCACCCCCACTCGGCTGACAACGGGGAATGACGGACAAAACTACGGGGAGCCAACACCGACTTCCGCGACCCGTATAGAAGCCCTGCGCAGAGCGGACCTAGCCGGGAAAGACTTCGAGGAGATCCGAACTGAGATTCGAGGAATAAACTCAAAGATCAACGAAGCAATAAGCTCTGCTCCAGAGATCAACCGAGTTATTGAGGAAACCAGGCGAACCCCATTTACTCGGAGGATCGCATCGCTACGTGTCCGCGATACGAGAAAGATCAAACTCCCGTCCTACGACGGAGTCGGAGATCCCAAGACACATCTCACCGCGTTCCGCATCGCCGCTGGGCGGGCACAGTTCGAGGAGCATGAGAAAGACGACGACCTTTGTAGGTTGTTCGCCGAGAACCTTTCCGGACCATCCTTAGTCTGGTTCACCCACCTCGAACCCGGCTCGATCAATAGCTTCACCGATTCCACCACCGCCTTCATCAAGCAATATTCTATTTTCATAGACCAAGTACTCTCCGACGGCGACCTGTGGAACCACGTTCAGGAGCAGGCCGAGCCCTGAGAAAATACATAACCAAGTTCAAGGAGATCCTGTCAAGACTGCCCGGGATCACCGATTCCACGGCGATCTCCTGTCTCAAACACGACCTCTGGCATGAATAGCGCTTCCGCGAGGAAATCGTGATCAACAAACCCACCAGTATCCACGATGCACTTCACCGGGCCAAAGCCTGGATGGAGCTCGAGGAAGACAGACTCGCGATAAGCAAGAAATACCGACCGCCTCCTAAGACCACGCCCCAGAGTCCGTCCAAGAAACCTGACAACCGCCGATCCACTGAGAGCTCGCAAACTTTTGCTGTGGGCAAAGACTCCGGGGGAAAGCGAGGCGGTTCGCTGCCAAGCAACAAATGGATCAGAGACAAAGACGCTTACTGCGAGCTCCACGGAGTAAAGGGCCATGACACCAAGGACTACTACTGTTTGAAAACCATCCTCATGGAGAAGTGGTCAGCTGGTGACCTCGCCGATTTCGACCTCGAAACCATCGCCCAGGCCGAAAGAGGCAGACATTCCTCCGTCGAAACCAGTGGCGCACCGCCCAAAGGAGTCGAGGCCGATAACGAAGGCCAAGAGACCCCCAAGAAAAGGATCGACATGATCATGGGAGGATCCAAACTTTTCAGCTCTTCGGTGAACTCGATCAAAAAGCACCAGAGGAAAGTCGGGAAACCAAGCCCCGAACACGAGATGCTCGACGGACCGGTCATCACCTTCGAGGAAAAGGAAACACTTCGCCTCGCCCGGCCCCACGACGACGCCCTGGTCATATCACTCGACATCGCCAACTTCGAGGTGTCTAGAATCCTGATCGAAGCGGGCAGTTCCGTGGACCTCATCTTCCTCAGCACCCTCTCAAGGATGGGAATCAACATGGAGGAGATAGAGGGGGATCCCGCCCCACTCATCGCCTTCACCAGTGAAACTACGATGTCTCTCGGAACGATCCGTCTTCCCGTCCTCGCCAAAGGAGTATCGAAGCTCGTGGAGTTCACAGTCTTCGACTGCCCTGCTGCGTACAACGCTATCCTCGGAACTCCTTGGTTGTACCAGATGAAGGCGGTACCCTCGACCTATCATCAGTGCCTCAAATTCAGGAGACCGCACGCTCTTGCTACATGAACGGACACAAACTCACCGTCAAATAGCAGATAGCCAACGTCGCTCGACCCAGCGGGGCCGAAAAGAAGCTCCGAGGGGGCGACGGCATTAGTGTCGAAGTATCAATCGATCAGAGCAATCCATCTCGGACCATCAAAATTGGAATGCAGCTCTCAGATCCGTAGAAGGTCGAACTGGTTCAATTCCTTGCCAGCAACATACACTCATTTGCCTGGGGGCCCGAGGACATGACCGGGATCGACCCAACGATAATAACCCATAAGCTGAACGTCGACCCAACTTACAAACCGGTCAAGCAGAAAAGAAGGAAGCTGGGGTCGGACAGAGCCAAGGCTGTAAACGACGAGGTGCAAAGACTCCTGAATCTAGGATCAATCAGGGAAGTAAAATACCCGGAATGGCTCGCAAATCCGGTCGTTGTAAAGAAGAAAAACGGGAGGTGGAGAGTATGCGTCGATTTCACCGACCTCAACAAAGCTTGCCCCAAGGACAGTTTTCCACTCCCTCACATCGATCGACTTGTGGAAGCAACGGCCGGTCACGAGCTCTTGTCTTTCATGGATGCCTTTTCAGGCTATAACCAAATCTCGATGCATCCGGACGATCAGAAGAAGACTTCCTTCATAACAGACAGAGGAACCTACTGTTACAAAGTGATGTCGTTCGGCCTCAAAAACGCAGGAGCGACGTACCAAAGACTTTTCAACAGAATGTTCGAGAAACAATTGGGCGAAGTCAAGGAAGTCTATATAGATGACATGCTCGTCAAATCGACAAAGCAGGACGAACATATCGAACACCTCCGACAGTGTTTCGATCTCCTCAAGGAATATGGCATGAAGCTTAACCCGGAAAAGTGCACTTTCGTCGTACCCTCCGGGGAATTCCTCGGGTATTTAGTCACCAAGAGAGGGATAAAATCAAATCCTAGCCAGGTCGATGCCCTCCTAAATATGTCGTCACCTTGGAACATAAAGGAAACGCAAAGGCTGACGGGACGGATCGCAACTCTTAACAGGTTCATCTCGCGATCAACAGATCGATGTCTTCCTTTCTACAACCTTCTAAGAGGAAACAAAACCTGGGTTTGGGATGAACAGTGTGAAGAAGCTTTCAATCAGCTAAAGTCATACCTCTCGAAACCACCGATCCTCGCTAAACCGGAGGAAGGAGAAACCCTCTTCCTTTACATCGCGGTATCCCCTTCGGTCGTCAGCTCAGTCCTCATACGAGAAGATCGAGGTGAGCAAAAGCCGATATTTTACACAAGCAAAACTCTAACCGATCCTGAAACTAGGTACCCGATGATGGAAAACTCGCCCTCGCGGTTGTGACGGCGGCAAGAAAATTACGACCCTATTTTCAGTCCCACTCGATCATAGTGCTCACATCGCATCCCCTTAGAACGATTCTGCACATCCCAAACCAATCCGGAAGAATTTCTAAGTGGGCAATCGAACTCAGTGAGTATGACGTAGAATACAAACCCCGTGTTAGCGCGAAAGCACAGGTGCTCGCCGACTTCATAATAGAACTCCCCGTGCAAGATCCCGAGCCAACAAGCATTCTCCCCTGTATCTTACACGTTGATGGGGCCTCATCCAAGCAGGGATCAAGGATCGGCGTCAAGCTGCAATCACCCAATCAAGAAGTCATCGAGCAATCTTTTCGGTTGCTCACCGGCCTCCGCCTCTCCATCAGCATTGGGGTCAGAAATATCTCAGTCTTCTGCGACTCCCAGCTTGTTGTAAGCCAGTTCTCCGGAGAATATTCCGCCAAAGACGAAAGAATGGAGGCCTACCTCGCCGTCACCAAGGAACTTTGCAAAGAGTTCGACAAGTTTGAGCTCATCAAAGTCCCCAGGGGCGAGAACACTTCGGCAGACGCCCTGGCGGCCTTAGCGTCATTGTCCGACCCCGACATAAGAAGAATCATTTCCGTAGAATGCATCGACCGACCTAGCATCGATTCAACCGGCTCGATCCTTGCGATCCTTGCGACTCTGCGGGGACCACTCCGGTGGGCTTCTGCTCGCTACCAAAGTTCGCCGACAAGGATATTACTGGCCCACTTTGACCGACGATTGCGTCAAATATGCACAACATTGCGAAAAGTGCCAACGCCACGCTCCGTTCATCCACCAGCCGTCCGAACCACTGTCATCCGTCTCCGCCCCCTACCCTTTCATGAGGTGGTCCATGGACATTATCGGTCCGTTGCACGAGTCAACCAACGGAAGAAAATTCCTCCTCGTTTTGACCGACTATTTCTCCAAATGGGTCGAAGCCGAAGCCTACTCCGCGATCATCGACACGAAGGTCTGCAAATTCTTATGGAAAAACATCATTTGCAGGCACGGACTTCCGTACGAGATCGTCAGTGATAACGGATCCCAGTTCATATAAAAAAAGTTCGAAAAATTCTGCCAAACCTGGAAAATAAAAGTACAATACTCTACGCCTCGCTACCCGCAGGGAAACGGACAAGCAGAAGCAGCGAACAAGTCAATACTCTACAGTCTCAAGAAGCGCCTCGATTCTCGGAAAGGAGGATGGCACGATGAGCTCGAAGGAGTGCTTTGGGCTTACCGGACCACACCGCGCAGGGCGACGGGAGAAACACCTTTCTCCCACGTCTACGGGGTCGAAGCGATCGTCCCTGCCCAAGCAGCAGTCCCAGGGATCAGGCGAACTCAGAACCCTTTGATCGAAGCGGACAATAACGAGATGCTAAGAGAATCCCTCGATAACCTGGATTCGAGGAGAGATCAAGAAATGATCAGGATTCAAAACTATCAGCAATCCGCATCCCGATACTACAACTTGAAGACGAAGCAACGGACCCTATCAGTCGGAGATCTAGTACTAAGAAAGGTCTTCGAGAACACCGCCGAGTATCGCGCTGGCAAACTCGGAGTCAAGTGGGAAGGACCATACATCATACACGAAATCATCCGCCCGGGAGTCTACCGCCTCAAAACTTCCGAAGGAAACAACGTCAAAAGACCTTGGAACATCATGAACCTCAAGAAATTTTATGTTTAAAATCGCTCTATTGTAAACCGAACTACGTTTCAGGCTTGATCCCAACTCGGGTTCATTTGATCGGGTCCAGCTATATAAATAAATAAAATCTTTTCCTTCTACAAAGATGTTCAAAAAGGCAAACTATATCTAAGCCATCAAAACAGTTCGACAGAAAGAACTTAACGATGCACATCGAACCCCAGGGTTCGCAAGCGATCAACCCAGTTCAACCAATGAGCTTAAAACGATCAAAAAAGCAAACCATATCTAAGCCATCTAAACAGTTCGACATAAGGAACTTAACGATGCGCATCGACCTCCAGGGTTCGCAAACGATCAACACAGTTCTACCAAAGAGCTTAACGATAAAAAAAGCAAACCATATCTAAGCCATCTAAACAGTTCGACATAAGGAATTTAACGATGCGCATCGACCTCCAGGGGTCGCAAACGATCAGCACAGTTCTACCAAAGAGCTTAACGATCAAAACACTAAAAGTCCCAGTCATCAAAACAGTTCGACAGAAAAGAATTCAGCGATACGGATCAACCCCCAGGGTTCGTAACGATCGTTACAATTCGAACAAAGAACTTAAACGATTAAAACAAATCCTAAAAAGTGAACCACCAAACAGATCGACCTAAAAGATTTGGATGAGGTGAACTAGTCAAAGTCCAATCGCAACGAATAGCACTTTTCCGTAAAAAAAAAACTAAGTACGGAGACTGGAACCAAGATTCTACAAAGCCCTGGAACTAACTCCATGGCACCAAAAAAAAAAAAGGGATAATGTATTCAACAGTTATAAAAACAAAACAAAAAAAAACACAAGTGTTCCGGGACATGCCCCTGTTTAAAGACATGACGACATTCATGTCTGACCTTCCTCCTCCACCGATCCGCTTGCTCCGGCCCCCGGCTGCACCGACTCCTCCTCAGCGAGCGCGACCTCTTGACCCCCCTCAGTGGGATCCTTGACCAGCGGCTCGGACCCCTCGGGACGGATGCCCTCCCTGAGGTTTAGGGCGTCTACGACAGTCAGGCTGGCGGTCATTGACCTGAACTCGTCAAAGGGCGCCGACGCCAGCGGCGTTACCTCCAACGGGGCAGCCTCCAACGGCGCTGCCCCGCTGGCTACTCGTGGCTCCACAAGGACCAGAGCCGTGGCACAGCCAACCGCATCTTCGGGAGGCGGTGAGTCATCGAACTTTCTGGCCAGCTCGTCCAGGTCCAGTGAAGGAAGCGGCATGGCGGCCAACTTCGCCTCAACCACCGGCAGATCTTCAGCCATACTCGTCGCCTCCGCGTCGAGGTCGGGGTAATCGCCCCTCTGGATCCCAACCAGAAAATCCTGGTTGGCCTTAATCTCGGCGATCTCGCGCTCCATCAGGTTGCGCTTCCTTTTGAGCGAAAGGTGATCCCTCACCTAGGTAACGACCGACGCCCCGATGCTCTTGACGTTTTTCCTCGCCTCGTGAGAAGAGACATGGAGATCACGGTCACGAAGTCTAAGGAGGGCCTCATATTTGATCGCCATCTCCCGCGAACCGCTATTCGCTGCGGTAAGCACGCCCTCGAACCGCGAGCTCTTCTCCTCCGCGATCTCGGCCCTTTTTAGCATGAGGGCCACCTTCGTCTCCAGCGCAGCAGCCGCCGCCTTCGCCTCGTCGCGCTGACGTCGGTAATCTTCGACCTGCCTCAGCCGGTCGGCGTTTTTCTCAGACGCGATCCTCATAGTCTCGAGGGATCGCTCCGTTAGGACCAGCTTTTCCTTGGTCCTCGTCAGGTCAGACTGAAGGGACCCAGGGTCGGTGAGCATTTTCTCGTAACCGCATAGCAGGCGGTTAAAAGACGTCGCCGACTGCCATATCCCAAACAAGAAAAATGAGCAAAAAATACGAGATGGGTACAAGGGAACCGTACAGCAAACAAAATTTACATACTTCAGCCAAGGCGACCGAGTGGCGTGCGTACAAGTCCCTCACGGGCTCGCGCATGTTCTCCAACGCGGGAATCTCCAGGCCATGGTAGGAGAACGTGCGGAACATGTTCGAGACGCGCTCGCGATCTGAAAAGAAACCAAGGTGGTGAGGAATCTATTTTCCTATCTAAGCAGGGTAAATAAATCAACCACAACAAGAAGGCTACCTCTCCGGTTTTCTGCGTTGACGATTAGGAGTCGCTCCTCCGACCCCCGGGCACGGTTGGCCTCCGGAGCAGTAGAGCCTCGACCAGCCCAATCGCGGCGAGGAGTCGTTCGCTGCGGAGTTGTCCGGTCCGCGGCATTAGGAGAGATGGAGCGATCCGAAAGGGCACGCGTAGGGCGCATGGTCGACTCCTTGGCCTTTACCGGGTCCGCGCTCCTGGACCTCGTCCTCACGTTGGCGCGAGGAGACGCATCCGCATCATCGACACCCCTCTTCCTCTTCCTCCTCTCGAGGCCTTCTTCTTCTTCTTCCTCCGCCCCGTCCTCAAGGCGGGGCAGAGGAGCGATGGTGCCCAGCTCGTCCGGAGTCCGCTGGAGGACCCAATCAGCCACTAGACTTACTTTGGGCTTCTCCCCGCTCGCCTTAAAGACCGAGGCCTCCTCCATCTTGATCTTGGCCAAGGCCGTGAGCCGAGCCTCCCTCTCCTTCTTCGCCCGATAAGTTGGAGGAGATGACTCCGCGGGTACTTGCGGAGATGCAGGCTCTCTGAGTGTTCGCTCCCTCAGGCGGGCACAAACACCGTGTATCCTCTCCAGCGAGAAGGAATTCCACTTGGAGGAGGCCTCGACAGCGACCCGGTAGAAATCCTCGAAGCGCGTGAGATCGTCGAGGCGCGTCTGAGTCTCTGAAATAAAGAAAAAATTTTCAATTTTTAAGAACCCTAAAAGGGGCCAAGGCGGCGATCTCTTCCCCACAACGAGAAATTCTCGGATTAAAATGCAAATACTTACCGCAGGTCGCGGCCCATTTGTGGCCGATAAACTCGTGCATATCCCCGACGGATGACTTCGTGATGCGGAAGAAGAAGTACCGGTCCATCCAGCCTGAATCCTTCTCGGGGAAACCGTACACCAAGTTCCGGTTTGTGTTGGGGTAGATGGCGAACGTCCCACTCGTTTTCAAGATGCGAACGCTGAATAACTCCATCAGTTCTGGAACGCCAAAGGCGAATCCGGTCTCCTCCGCCACCGTCAGTGTACACAGCACTGACCTGATAAAATTGGGCAGAGCCTGAGGGAAGGCGATCCCGAGTTGATACAGGTAGAGTATCAGCGCCTCCGGGATCGGAAAAGATAGCCCTGCTCCGGAGAAGTACGCCTCGTAGGCGCAGCAGAATCCTGGGCGAACGCTTTCCGGCGATTCGCCTTCACGGGGCAGCGCCAGTTCCACCGCCTCGGGAATCGCGCATGTACGGCGGAGCAACTCTAGGGATTTCTCCGTCGAGAGGGTACTTTGGTAGGGGCCGAACTGGTCCCCGACCTGAGTAACAATGCGACGTGGTTCTCTGGGGGCCATTGTTTCGTTTAATCGGAATCTCGTATGTTTGGGAAAAAGTTGGAGTTTTTTCTTTTCTTTTCGCTTGCTTTTCTCTCTAGAGGCTGCGAAAAGTTTGTGTTTGCAAGGATGAAGAAGAGTCTCTCCATTTTCACTCTATTTATTTAAATTAAATCCAAAGGTGACGTCATCTGACGCTACGAAAACCGTGCCGCCCCACCTTTTGAAAAAGTGAATCATTACCTTTTAATACAATTAAATTAATAAGGTATCGTATGGCGAGATACTCGGGATCCGAGAAGATTTAATTGGCGGATTTTCTTCTTGGCAATCAAGGGGTTCGCTTCTCTGAGTCTGAGTTTGGTGAGACCCTCGGGATCCGAGAAGATCTAATCGGCGACCTTCTTCCTCTCGGCGATCAAAGAGTTCGCTTATCTAAGTCCGATGAGTTCGACGAGAAAACATCGAACTTAGGGGGCCTTCTGTTGGTGTTCGAATTAACATATGGGCCCATTAAAGACGTAGATCGAGGCCCAGCAGGAAGTCGGGTCTGTTTCCCTGGAGGGCCTAAAAATTGATGGGCCGAAGGGGGCCCATATTCGCTCATTATCAGTTCGACAAGAGGACGAGGGGAGGTGAGCAGACTTCGGCGGTTAAAGAGTTCGATGACGACATAACGGTCGTCTTAATTGTATTAAATGCGTGTTTATGAGCTAGGGCTTAAATGCCATTTATTTATAAATCATAGTATAAATGGTGGTGAAAAACGAAGGAAAAGGGCATGTCTTTTTCCCACACAGAAACCCATATCAACAATTGAATAAACTTCTCTTATACTATATTTTTCCTTTATCTTTCCTCTGTTATCCAGATTTACCAAGCTTCCGATTCTTAGTATTCGTTTCATTCAAATCGTCGTACCCACAATAAGGTGATTTGTGTTTCAAAATTGGTAATTAGGTAATTTCGGACCTTTTTTATGATTGATATACCCCTCCGCGCGTTCACACAGGTTCTTGAATGTTCACAAATTTCTGTTTCAGTTATTTCATGAATTACTTAATCAAATTATGAATGTTCACATGTTGTTATGCATATTAATTCATATTCATGAATATTCATCCATGTTCATGAATATTCACACATGTTCGTGAATATCCCCACACATGTTCATGAATATTCACTCATGTTTAGATTGACAGTGTCACAATTATTTTAAAAGGAAGAACATAAATATTCATGTGCATACATGAATGTTCACACGACCTGACCAGAAAGTTCATGGTTGTTTTTGACTTTTCAATATAAAAAATCACTTAAATGCAAATACAAAAAAAGATCACCATATTAACAAATTAAAAAGTCAAAAGTACTTAGTTTACTAAATAACTATTTTTGTTTTAAGCCAATTATTATAGTCCCATGATTCTTTCTTCCAATACTTCATTTAAATTCCATCATGAAAATTTACATAAATTTTTATTTTATGCTAATTATTTTTTTTTACACTCAATATGAAAATTAATTATTGGTATGTCGTTCATAATTTTTTTAAGTTAAGTAAAAACCAAATATAATTAATTTTTGTTATGTCGTTCATAATTTTTTAAGTTAAGTAAAAACCAAATATAATAATAAAATTATTAGTAGCATAATTAAAAGACGTAGATTAAGAAACTACCACTAGAGCTACCCTAAGAGGTTATCTTATTTTCTTTACTTTAACTAGATTATTTGACCCGCGACAAGCGCATAGTTTAAATTTCTAAGTTTATATATTATTTATTTTATATAAAATATACAAAAACATTTTTTGTTTGTGGCATACAAATTTATTTAAAATAAATTTGAAATTGTTTTCACTCTTTTTTTGTTATTAGAGCAATTCTCAAAAATATCAATACAAGTAAATTAGAAGGATGAAAGTTTCTAAGCATTTAATTTTGCTTCTTTACCAAGTTTTTAAAAAAAAGAAGGATGAAGATCGGCTGTCAAAGAGCATATCAACCTTTTATCCAGATCGGCTGCCATGAAAAAAGGAGGTTGTGTTATTTTATTAGGTTTAGAGAATAATGGGCTGTGTTATTAGGTCTCGTAATGGGCTTTGTTATTAGGTAATTACATTATCACTTTGAGTTATTAGGTCATCATTGTCATCATCGTGTTATTAGGTCTCGTAATGGGCTTTCTATAACATTAGATAGACTTGTTAACATGCCAATTAGAAAATAATTAGGTTCGTTTAGTGAAAATGGTTGTTATCGCGACACGTGTTTTTTCCATAAATAACTCGCCTAATGTTCTCAATTAGTATATATAGGATTATCTTGTAAATATAATATATTAATTATTGATATGTGGCACGTGTCAACTCCGTATTTGAACGACGAGAATGCAAATAGTAGAATGCAAATAATAGAATGCAAATAGTATATTGCATTTAGATAGAAGCCAAGCAAATAAACCTATGAGCTTTTAACTAAAATGAGTTTTGATGAAATTGAGCTTAAGGATAGTTTATAGTATGAGAAATATTTTTTCATTTTAAAAAAACATATTGTTGGACAAGCATTGGATACCACATTTGTTATTCTTTGTAGATATTAGATGAATTCACAAAACTACACCATTTCAACCATAACTTTATTAAACTACACCTAATTTAATATTTTTACATATGTAAACCCTTTCAAAAATTGAAATGGTTGATTTACCATTAAAAATTTTATCAAAATTAAAATATTTTCATTTGGGTTCGCTAATTAGTGTTTATGATCTATACTATTAATTGAGTAGGACACATTTTGAGAAACCCTAAAAGTAAACATATATTTACGAAATACACCATTGATATAAAATAATTTCAAGTGTAAATAAAATTAACATAAAAAGGGTTTTTTGGTAAAAAAATAAAAGAAAAAAGGAACACATTCGGATCCTTTTTACCCTGCTGATAAACACGCAGATCCTTTTGACATTAGGTACACAATATTTTTTAGCCCATTAGACAATAACATTGCATATTTAAATATCTCCATATATTTATTATGAGTACTCTAAATACACATTTCTTACACTACTAATTCAAAATATAACTACAGAACGTACGTAGTTCTACCACAAAAATAGGAATATTGATTAATGATTATCTTTCTTAAATTGGCCAAGATACTTTTTCTGTCTTCTAAAAACTCACATTTTATCAAAATATAATTTACTTAAAAATTACATATTGTAATTTATGTATTCTAAAGAATTAGAATCAATTACAGAGTAAATTAATTATTTAACTCAGACTATTTCAAAGTCAATCTCAATTTCCAACGGGACAAAATGATTTAGATCTAATTTACAATAAATATTCATCTTTAAATATTTTAATTTGTAACGGATCAAAACAATCTCATATAGGATTTACAACATAATAATTAAATGATTTCATTGAACTATTGTTAAAATATATAAAACTAATATAAAATATTGTTTAACCATATATAAATTAATATGTTCACAAATATTAATCCCGGGCCGAACGAGCAGGTCAAAATATAGTATAATATTAAAAAGGTAGTATTGTATAGGTAGGATTTATTTGAATTTAATTTTGAGAATTTTGGTGTAGTTTTGAAAAGTGGCTTTGAAATGGTGTAATTTTGTGAAATGCAATTCAAAAATGTAGTTTTGTAATTGTCCCTATATATTATATATGTAAACTATCTCATAAATTTGGAATGTTATATGTATTTATATTTTCCATAAAAATATGTTTTTTTATTTTTGTAAAAAAGGATTTCCAAGTAAGATATAATTGGGGTGTTTATTACTATTTCATAAAACTAAGCTATAACAATTCTAAATGCACCACTTGTCCAAGTAAGTATCGTTTCTTATTATTCCATATTAAATTATAAAATGTTACTATACTCCATAAATGAATTGATAAGTTTAAATCCAAAATAATTAAGTTATTTTCCATATATTAAATAATTACTCATTATAAAGTATGATATTAGTATATAATTAAATTTTGAACAATAAGAAATCATACTACTTAATAACTACATATTTTTTTAAGTTAGTACTAACCGATATTTTTTCAAAATTTTTTTATGTCAAATGGCTTACAATTTATGGTGCTTTACAATTTATAAATTGAAAGTTATGGCTAATTCTTAAACCAATGAGCTCATAAACCATAACATGGATCGCTTCTTCGGACAATTTTACTAACCTGGAATATTGTCGTTATACCACATTTTTTAAACTTCATGTACCCTTATTTGTGTTTAATTAAATCAATTAAATAACAAGGGTTAATTCGGCCTTTGTAACTTTTTTGGTTTTCTTTTGGGTCATTCTCGAGAAGTGAAAAGATTTATGGTGTTTTACATTTTCAATTTATTAACTGCACAAAGATCTCGTACTTACCCAAAAACTTTGGCTATTAATTACAGAGTTTTTATCCAAAAACTCTGTAATTTGAACTGAATCTAAATTGGTTTCGTCTTCTTCTGCTTCAGTAAAGGTTGAATCTTTACCGAGATGTATCCTTTATTGAATCTTTGATCTTCGGGATTAGGATTATTGAGAGAAGAAGAGAATCTCTTTTGTTTCTCGTACAAGAGAGTTAACGCTCGCATCTTTTCTTGTAACTCTTTATGTGGGTTTCTCAAAGGAAGGTTCATATTTGTGTTTTCTTGCTCTTATTTCATCTCCTTTGATCGTGTCGATATATGCATTTCCTTTGTCTAGAATCTTATATTTATTTATCTCACTATCTTAAAACGCAAAAACACAGAAGAAAAAATGAAACTGTAGAGGAAAAGAAGAAAGTGAAGAAGGAGATTGAAACCAATTCATCGATCAATAAAACCAACACTCCAAACCAATTTAAACCGTTATTGAATTTCGTAGCTCTTCTAACGGATCGCTAACTTTTGCCCAAAAATTTTGGCGCTAGAGAGAGGGAAAGAAGTATAACGCTACGATGAGCGATAACAGAGAAACCTACTACACCGTTCTCGACGAACATGCTCAACGACGGGTGGATGCCGTCAAAGAGCAAGCAACGAAAGGCTTGCTTAGCTGGAGGAGGATAAACTCCGACTTCGGAGGCAAAACACTAATCTCACCTCCATAGGCCAAATATCCGCACCAAGGGGAGATCTTGTCACCCCAATCCGGTCGTTTAGATTATTCAGATTAGGTACAAATTATCCTACGACGGGAGGAAGACCTATTTCCTTCAGCGATAGAAACGTCGTCGATCTCGACTGCGACTGTTCCGACTTCGAAAGAGACCAAGCCTATATTGAATTCGTCATCGAGAAAAGACTTAGTGCTTTCGATTAAGTGATCGAACGGATGTCGGGAGTAGCTCCACCATAAGGCGCTCCGAACGTTACTCCCATGCTAACTCACCCTTAACTGATGAGATAGCTCTACCGACCCCGAAAATCAAGTATCACTACAAGAAATTTGGACTTTAACAACGACCATAATCGTTGTTAAATCGTGGTAAAACTTGTGTCCCAACGATTTAACATCGATTTCCAATTCGTCGTTGATCGATCGAAGTAAAAATCAAATCGTCGAAAATTCGTGGTAAAATTTACAACGAAATGAATTCGTCGTATAATCGTGGTATAATGTACGTTGTAAAATCGTTGTAATTTTTACAACCTTTTTACAACGAATATTTGGTTATAAATTTATAATTATAATAAATTAGTAATTGTTATAAAGCGTCCTAAAATCGTCCCTAATTAGGGACGATTTTACGACGATTGACAATATTATATATAAAAACAAAAAATATTTTATAATAAAAATATTTTATATTAATAAAATATATAAAATTTTATACAATTTCAAATTAAAAAAAAAATATGAAAACTAAACGCGATCCCGATCTTGGTCGTCCTGCAGGTTGAAATCATCCCCAAAATAGTCATGCGTTGCGTTGTCGGGATCGACGGTGCTTGGTCCAGCCTGATCAGTCGGGCGGTCGGGATATGTCTGCATCGCCCAAAGTAGTTCTGGGTTAGATGCTGAAAGCACTGTGAACATGCTGTTGTAGAAGGCCATAGTCTTCGCCCCCTCCGCATGAGTCGTCCGTAACTCCTAAATCTCAGCCTCCATCTCAGCCGGAAATCCTAAACTAAAAGCGGGACATCCTACATGGATCCCATGCCTAGAATCCGTCATTTCTTCTTTGGAGCAACCCATAAAATTAAACGATTAGTAAAAATGAACGTTTACAAAAATAATTTTAGAGAAAAAGAAACATTATAAGTAAAATTTTACCTCTTCATAAATCTGATTGAGCTCGGCGGTCGTAAGCGGCTCGCCAGGTTTTTGAGTGCCTCCCGGGAATCGCTGAGATCGTTGAGTCTCGATCTCCGTCTTTCGAGCTTCCAAGTCGTTGAATATCCGCACCGAATGGGCGTCAACGAAATCGCCGGTCTTTATCATGTGCGTCTTCTCGAAGACGGCACTGACGGCCGGTTTGTGACCCAGCTGCTTGGTCTAAAATTAAATAATAAACACATTAGTATGTAACATTAATAATTTGAAAATAAAAATAAATTTGAAAGAGTAAGTAAGAAAGAACATACCATTTCGTGCATCCGACCTGTGAAGGGGATTTGTCAGGATGTGTGAGTCATCTGCTTCGGCGTCCCGTCAGGTAGCTTAGCGTTCCTGGAGGTGGAACACTTCTCAGCTACGCTGGCGTTGTGGTCATCTGTCCAGTATTTCTTCAAGCCGTCCCAGACCGCGAATGAAAGATATACTGGCTTCCCCGCGTCGCCGACGAGCCTCCAATATTCCTTCCAGTCGGAGACCGTGTTGGCGATACGAAACTTCGCTGTCTTGTTGAACTCATTCTTCACGGACTCGTTGATCGAGACATCCCAATGCCACTTTTGCTGAAAAATATGATAAATTATAACATTAGTTACGTTTACGAGAGTAATATATAATAAATAATTTAAAGTTAAATAAAGTAATTTAATTAAAATAAAATCAAAAAATTACCGCGAAACATTTGAACCACGTCTTCTTGATGTGCTTCAGTGTCTTGCTCCAGTTGGAATGCGACTCGGTGAAGTACCCCTTGATTATGTCCGCGATAGAACGCGCGACCTGGTTGTCGTACTTGAACCTGAAAAAAACAAAATTTAATTGATTAATATATAAAAGGTAAATCAAAGTATATTAATATATAAAGTATTAAAATAATTAACAAATTAAACTTACCAATAAGTGTCCGCGGACTTGTGCGGATCCAAACGGCGCAGACTGTCATGTCCGGGTTGAGCGAGGATATCCTCAACCCGGAATGTGGCGTACGACACGTGTCCTGGTACGTTTTAAGTTAATTATGTTAAATAATAAGTTTTAAGTATTTTAAAAACTAAACATTAAGTATTTTAATAATTATGTATTTTAAAAACTAATGTTAATAATTAATTATGTTAAATAATAAGTTTTAAGTATTTTAAAAACTAAACATTAAATATTTTAATAATTAATTATGTTCTGAACATAAATCTAAAATCTGAATCCCAAAACTAAAATATGAGCCTCAAACTAAATTTCAAATCCTAAAACTAAATTTCAAATCCTAAAACTAATTCTAAAATCTTTTTTTAAAACACATATATTAAATATATTTACCTTCTGGGATGTTGAAAGAGAGTATGATAGAGTGTGAGAGAGTGTTTTAGAGAGAGAGTGTTTGAAAGAGAGAGAATTTTAGAGAGAATGAGAGAAGAAGAAGAAATATGGTCAAGTATATATAGTATTAGCGATCGTCGTAAAATCGTCGTAAACGATTCCTCGTAAAATCGTCGCCAAGTAATTTCAAACGTTTTGGTTTGCCGCATGTTTGGAATAATGAAATTACAAATCGTCGTAAAATCGTCGCAAAATTACAACGATTTTACGACGATTACCTTTTAAATTGTTGTAAAGTTGTGGTAATCGTTGATGTTGACAACCTCGTACACACAAAACATCTGAGAATGGGACGATTAGAGTTTGATGTTTGTTCGTACAATGGTTGTTAGATTACGACGATGTTACATCTATTTTGTTAAGAATCGTCGTAATCTAACAACGAATTTACGACGATTCTTTACACTAAATGGATTTCACTGAAATTCATTTGCCATTTGACTTCATGTTGAATATAGTTATGGTATTGTATGCATATGAAATCATACTAAGTCATATGATTGCAAAAAATTAAGTTTTGGTAAAATTAGAACATAGATACCTATTAAGCACAATATATATAATACACTTTATATGAAACTTTATAAATTCTAAGAATATGTAACAAAATTTATTGATAAACAATTTTAGCATTGTTTTATAGTTATTCATTAACTTTAGAGGTCTTTATGAGTGTTTGTACGTAATATAAGACATACTATTGAAACTGTTTGGGGTTTAGGGGTTTATAAAAAAAAACGTTGTAAAACAGATGTAAATATACGACTGGTTTACATCTAATTTACGACGATTGTGTATTTGTACGACAAAGTACAACATCGTATGACCTGACAACGATTCATAAGACGGATCGTCGGGAAATCATCGTAAATTTACGAAGATTTCACGACGATATTTTATTTTATTTTATAAAAAATTGATCGTCGTTAATTCGTCGCAGGGACATTAATCGTCGTCAAATCGTCTTAATTTTACGACGATTTTTAATTTATTTTATAAAAAAAATTAAAATACATAATTTTCATTTTACATTTAAACAAACAACTTATTTATTATTGGGTGTCATCATTAGACTCATATTCGTCCTCCGAGTCAGATTCATCAAATTCGTCAGTCTCTTCTACTTCTTCTTCGTCCTCATTCACCTCTTCAGCTTCCCTATTATGTGGATCAACGAGTAAGATCATGTCCGTGTTTAGTTCTGGCGAAGGAATATCGACGGGCGTGTCATTCTGGAGTGCTGATTCTTCTTCCCTAACTATGTATCCTCTCGGGACAATTTTGATGACGGATAGCCAATGTATTCTCGCGGACTTAAGACGCGGATAAAGAGTGAAGCTTACTTGCTCAGCTTGCGATGCAAGTATGAAAGGCTCGAACTTGTTGTATCTTCTATTCTTATTGACATCAACGATCCCAGACTTGTTGATTCGTACACCTCTTCTGATCGTAGGATCAAACCACTCGCACTTGAATTGTACGCACTTCAACATGAGTCACCCGGGAAACGTTATTTCTATGATTTCTTGGATGATTCCGTAGAAAACAATGTCTCCTCTAACACAAACACCGTAGTTAACACTTGATCGATATCGGTCGTACTCGTACGCGTGGAAAGCATAACCTCTTGTAAAATACATTGGTGATGTCTGAATCTTTGCAAGGGGACGTTGTAGCATCTCGTGGAACCACACCGGATAAGATTCGTCCTCGTACTCAATCTGCAGACATCAAAATTAATTTTGTTTAAATATATTAGGTTGGTATGTGATTTCATATTCGATATTTTCATACCTATCTTTGCAACCACATCACAAAGTGTTGAGTTTTACAGGAATCGAGCTCATCTTCAGATATCCCCTGAATTCCTTCTTGAACTTGTTCGACGAAGATACTATATGAAAATATCATAAGTAAGCAATATTTTATGACATATTGTAATGAAAGAGTATTAAAAAAAAATTCAATTTTACCTTTCCCATGGAGTAACAATATCGCAGTTCAATAGAATGTATGTGTGGGCACAATGAATTTCATCCTCGTTGCTCCACCAGACCTCTTTTATGCGTCCGCTGAGCTGACCAATTGGACAAAATATGTCAGGTACTCCTTCCACCGCGTACGTTGTTTGAATGCCTCCGTCATCATATCTCCTTGGCGCTCTTTTATGTGTCCTCACGGTTGGTGCAAAGTAGTACGACGTAAAGTGAGACGTCTCCTCTGTAATACTACCCGCAACAATTGAACCCTCGACTTTAGCTAGATTCTTCGCCTTCCCTTTTAGATGTTTCATAAAACTTTCGAAAGGGTACATCCATCGGAAGTGAACGGGCCCCCTAGTTCTGCTTCGTGTGGGAGATGTACTGGTAGGTGCTCCATAACATCAAAAAGATGGTTGGAATATCTTCTCCAAATTGCACAAAAAGAGAGGAATGTTCTCGTCGAGTTGTTTTATTACTTTATCGTTCAACGCTCTTGTGGAAAGATAACGAAAGAACAACCCATCTACAAATGGTAGCAGTCGTTGCATGAACACATGACAATCGTGACTTTTCATACCTGTGAATTTACTAATCTACACACCAGGAAAGATTATAAACAAAACCATCAGGAAACTTAACTTCAGAGATCACCCACTGGAACAACGACGTCTTCGCTGCACTCGATAATCTAAATATAGGTACTGGCGCTTTTCGGTCTTTATCAATGTGCAATTTGGATCTCGCACATATCTCAGCCAAGTCAATACGTGATTTAAAAGAGTGTTCATAATGTTATCGAAAAAGTTCTTCTCTATGTGCATCACGTCAAGATTTTGTCGCAGTAGATGATCTTGCCAGTATGAAAGCTCCCAGAAAATTCTTTTCTTATGCCAGTTGTGTTCCGTAAGATAACCATCAGGCAGATTAGGCGGGACATACCAGTTTCCTCCACGGAGAATTGTGTAATTCGCACAATAATGATCCATATGCGCCTCAACTTGTTCGCCCGTGTAATACATCGGTGGAGGATCACGAACCACTTTGTTCTTTTTAAACATTCGTTTGTTTTTCCGGTAAGGGTGACGCTGACTAAGAAAGTGACGGTGAAAATCGAACCAGTTAGTTTTCCTTCCTTGCTTCAATTGGAAGGCGTCAGTACGATGCATGTAGTAAGGACAAGAGAGTCGTCGTGTGTAATCTAGCCCGACAACATTCCATAAGCGGGAAGTCGCTAATCGTCCATAAAAGCATTGCACACATTTTAAAATTTCGTTTCCTCGAACAATCGTAAGTCCTTACTCCAGTGTGCCATAACTCCTTCAACTCATCCACCAAAGGCTGTAGAAAAACATCAAGGGATATTTTTGGATGTTTAGGTCCAGGGACTAATATATTCAGAAATAAAAATTCCCTTTGCATACACATCTCTGGTGGGAGGTTATAAGGGGTGACGAACCATAAATAATACTGCCTATCTGACATACCAAATGGACTAAATCCATCCGTACATAGACCAAGGTAGACGTTACCTTTTTGTCTAGCAAAATCGGGGTACACCGACTTAAAATGTTTACAGACTTTGAATTTGATGGGTGGGTCACCTCTCTAGGCTTCTGTGTATATTCTGCATGCCACCTCATCGAAGAAGCTGTCCTCTCCGAGTGATACATCCTTTGTAGTCTGTCTGTTATAGGCAGATACCACATCTTCTGGTACGGTACCCTCTTTCGACCTACTCCTTCTGGCCTATATCTTGTTTTTTTTGCAAAAACGACATTCCACATGAATCTCGTCGTCTTTCCAATATATCATTCAATTGTGAACCTCATTTGACTGATACGGAAGACCAAGACTGATAACCAAGTTTTGAACCTCATAAAAAGTTTCAGCAGCTAAATTATCAGAGGGTAGATATTCTTTTAACAATGAAGCCCAATCATCCATGCACACCTCAGATAAGTTATGGTCTATTTTAATATTTATCAATATAGCAGCTAACTCTTTCTCTACAATTATCATATATTGGTTGATTTGCAGCATTTAACATGTCGTAGAATTTTTTAGCATCTAAATTAGGTTCTTCGACTAAATTTCCATCAGATGACAATGCAACTTCAGGACGAAATGCATCGCTAACCATGCCATTTATCCTATCCGGTTCATGTCCATGATCATGAAGAACATTATAATAATCATACTCATTTTCTACATGCTGGTCATAGTCTACAGATTCCTGATGATAATTACTACTACTAGCAACATTACCACAATAACCTTCCCCATGCTGAAACCATATATAATATTGTGGTGTAAATCCTCTATTTAACAAATGCTTTCCAACATTTTCAACCAAAAAGAACCGTCTATTGTCGCATTTGATACAAGGACAAAACATCTTACCGCTTTCAATAGTGACAGGTAGATTTGTGGCTTGTTGCATGAATATTTCAACCCCGTCGAGGAACTCCCATGTCACCGATCCGTCATCACCTCGATGTATGTACATCCACTTCCAGATTTCGTAAATATCGCCTCCGAAAATTTTTTTTTAGAAAAAGAGTTTTTTTTCGTATGTGAGAGAGAGATAAAATTGGTGGTGTGATTTGTGGTGAAAGATGAGGATGTATTTATAGGATTTTTAAAAATTTCCCAACTTTTTACCAAGGAAATTTAACTACTAATTTACAACAATTTATATTTAACCAAAGATTTACAACGATTTTACAACGATTGAACGACTAAAATGAAAGTTGTAAATAATTAGGTGCAACAGTAAATACACGTTTTCACCTACCAGATTAATGTCTTCAAATCGTTGTTAAAATGTCCCAAAATTAGAAGTTGTAAACTCGTTGTAAATTAGCAACGATTTAGCGACGATATTTTCTTTTAAACCTAGATGTCGTTAAATCGTTGTAAATTTAGGAAGATTAAACGACGACTACGTGTATCTTGGGAAAATCGTCGTTAAATTTTCGTAACATAACGACGACCAGAATCGTTGTAAACTTTACGACGATTGCACAGATCGTTGTAAATTCGTCGTTATTTCGTCGTAAAATTACGACGACCAAAATCGTTGTAAAATTTTCGTTGTTATATGCGCAGATTCTTGTAGTGTATAGAAAACGAGGATGTATAATGGGGCAAAACAAGCCCTAATATTTATACAGAATCATGAAGGTGAATTGTTCACAACAACGATCCAGAAGAGGTGAAGCGAGGTTCGCATATGCTCCGCTGACCAACCATCCGCTCGGCGACCAGTTTGTCAACGATCTTACGAAGGCTCCATACCCAAGCGGCAATACGCCAACGAGGAGTTTCTACATTCAAAAGAGGTTTATTTGTAGACATCGACCTCTACAAACAACTCACCGAGTACCAATACAAAACTATGGAGGAAGACTCGGCACGTGATTCATCGATCAACAATGGCGGACTCACAATTCTCTCCACATGTAAAGCCTCAGTGAGAGGACAATACGTATTGGAGATCACGCTTCGACGTTAACAAAGCCGGAGATGAAATCGATGCTCAATGGACGGTTAGAAGAGCCATCAAGGAGGACAGGTTCACAACCACTTTGATTCATGATTACGCCATGACAAAAGATAAGTTTTTGAAAATTTTACTTTTTACCTCGATAATACTCGGTTGATAGCTTTTATACATGTTTTCATATGAATTAAGATGAATATGTCGCATCGAACCATCGAGTTCACAATACTCGCACCAACAATGTTGTCCTGATTTAAATGTTTTAGAATACACGGTTCATCGGTATCTGATCATTATTGGTATTTTGTCTTTGCAGACATTTCATCAATGGCCTATAATGTTCTCAGCGGGATATTCATCATTGGCGGTATTTTCAACGACAGACTCTGTCATGAATCAGATAAGGAGATGGAAGATAAATCCTATTCCACCAAGGATAACATCAGCCGAAAAGCCACCGAGATATCTGGTTGTTCACAAGGATATGGAAGCTGAATGCTATTCCGCCGAGGATTATTCCGTCGTCATTGTCAGAATTCGTGAAGTTGCCTCAACTTGACGACGAAAGAAAGTATAAGAACCACGATAACAACGATGCCAAAGGAACGGTTGAGCAATTTGTATACCACGTATTTTGTTCATGTTCAAAGGATATCATAAGGAGTATGAATCCCCACGGTGCACCAGTCATCGTGTTAACGCTAATTGATCGATGAAAGGACATTTCACCAACTATGGAAACTTGGTGAACACTCTCTTGAAGACCGCTTATAGAAGGACAATCTTAGAAGATACAACCGAGGAATCAATATAACAAGTGAGTTCGTACGAAAACCATGATCTCACGAGAGAAAGGCGATTCCATCAAAGTTTAACTATGCCGCCAACCCCTACCTCCATGAGAAGTTGAGATGATCAAGATCGCCCGTAAGCAAATTCACATGCGACGTCTGAAGACACTTACAACTGGCGACTTAATCATCGACGAAGAAGTTCTTTCTCAGATCGCGAGTGAAGCTAGGCGTAATTGGATGATACACCCAGGTAAAAATCCAAGCCTGACGAAGGAATCAAAATGTCACTGACGATTCCTCTAGTGACCTAGGACTGGGGACTTAATCATCAATTACGAAGTTAAGCACAAGGAAATTTCATTACAGATCATGACAGGGTTGCCAAGGAAAAAGTTGGAAAGCTTTGTCGATCATAATTCGTCCAGAAGATAAGCTCACTGCAACTATGGCGGGTCACCAGCGATAAGGGGGCATAAACTAATAAAAATCCATGGAGAGTAATGTTCACTCGGCGGACATAAGAATCTCATCCAAGCTTTACCACCCGAATGAAGAAACTAAGGAATTCGTATGAAAAGGAGATTGCAACGAGGTTTCAACAAACTTGGAGCATAAGTGACCTTCACCTATCATGATGAAGTTGGTTGACGAGAAGCTGCAACCTTACTATCAGTCGCGTTCAACAATGGTGGTTATGTCTCTAGGAAGCTACAAAGATCACATGTACTACATAAAGGAGCGGTCAAACTCAGCGACTTTGGCGTCATCTAGAAAATCCTCAACGACCGTCAAGCCGCAGACTTTAAGACAATGACTGGAACATCAACGAATCTTTCAACCTTTCATGGAGTACCTTCAACGGATCTTTCAACATCCACAATCAGCGGAGCGAAGAGACGTGCAAAACTACTTATTGCGTCAACTTTCTCCATGGAGAATTGTCTTGGCGACCATTCCTCGGATCACATCTCAACGACAAAGTTCGATAAGGAAGAAGGTACGCATTAATGATCTTATATAATTAATATCCCTATAAACGAAAACTTAAAAACATAAGCGAACTCTTGAAAAAGACTCTTCTTACTAAACATAATGTTAATATCAAAACTAGTCGTCCATTGAAACTCAAGCGAGATGATAGTTAGCTGTAAAAGCATTGATGACATATCTCGCCTAAGTTTCAGGGGAAAATATAAATAATCTCATAAAACTTAGATAAAAACACTGAAATAGGTCACCCATTGAAACTCAAGCGAGATATTAGTTGGCCGCAAAACTGTTGATGTCATAACTCTCCCAAGTTTCAGGGGCATATATCACCAATCTTTAAAAACTTTTATGAAAAATACTTAGGGTAAAAACTATAAACAACCAAAGCGTTTAATAAAGTAAACCCTAATGAAAATGTTGTCTGAAAGAAAAATCTCAGCGAAATATCGTTCGACAATTTACGGGGGCAAGGTACAAACCTAAAATACAAAAGTCTTAGAACGATTTCCCTATAAACTAGCAGACCTAGGTCAACGAGATAAAATTAGATGTCAAGTTTGATGAAATTTCATAAACTAAACATCTTAGGGGTAAAGGTTACAAAAGTAACCTTGCCAAAATAGTAAAGGTTAAGACGATGCACTTCGTCACCCTATGAGGCTCAAATAAGTTCAACTACTTCAGCAGCCAATAATGTTCGACGTGAGTTTATCGACTTCGTCAAGCAAACATTAATAAAAGACCTATCACGAGTAGACAGAAAAGACCTATCACGAATAGGAAGAAAAGACCTATCCCGAATAGGCAGAATAAAAAAAGAGCTTTTATAAACTAAACAAAAAACCTCAACGAGAACTTTGTCAGTGAGGAAAACCTCTGTGATAAAACTCTCCTTAAGATTTTCGGGGGCCAAGGGACATTCCTTCGAACTCGAAAAACAAAAGATAAAACTCACATAGGCCTCAGTCAACAGAAGTACATAAATATTTATCAACCGCGAGCTATTTCCTAAGCTGAAAAAACACCTTGACAAACACTTGTAAGCTTAAAACTTCGAACGCTTAGAAGGTTCTATGAGGTCACTTAGCCTCTTCTGAACTAGGCACAACGAAAGTTATTGTATGCGGGCATGTAACCTAGCAGCCAAGTGTATAGGAGCGACGACACCTCACTATTGAGACTAATGGGAGCGAGTTACTTAACTACCCCAGTCGACAAGATGGAGACTAACTGATGCATTAATGACCTACTTAGAAGTATAAAATCATCAAGGCACATTAGTCATCGTCTTGGGTGTACAGGACTGACGAGACCTCATCGAACCCAAAAATTAAGATGGCCGATATACGCGATCCCATTTAGGCGATGGCCAACCTTAGTGGTCCCATCCCCACCGACAGTGAACGATTTAAAGGCTCGACGAGACTTAACTGACTTACTAAGAGATGGTCGACCTCAACGGTTATATCCAAGCACTATGTGGTTAATATATCGTTGAGATTTAACCGATTCACTAATAAGATTGTCGATCGCACGCGATCCCGTCTAAGAAATGGTCGACCTCAGCGGTCCCATCCACATCGAAACAGCCAGCGAATACAATCTCAACAAGATTTAGCCGACTCGCTAGAAAGGGGATTGACCTCATCAGGTCCCATCTAGACGATGGTCGATCTCATCAGATCCCATCCCAATCAAAACATTTAGAGATCAAAGCTCATTAAAAAGATTAGCCGACTCACTAAGAATAAGATGACTTTATTAGGAATTAGTGACACGTTAGTCGATGAAATTATCATCTTTGTCAAAACAAACTTTTTTAGGTGGACCTTAACGGGTCACACTAAGTGTTTAATATTCGACAGGTTTAGAAATATCTAGTTCCAGGTTTTGTCAAAGACAAAAAATAAAGAAGAATGATTAAAGTGAAGTAACCCTTCGAGTTACGACACTCGGGGCAAGTTCCAGAAAGCTCACCAAGGACAAAGTTGACGAGCCCGCTTAAGCTAACAATGTTCAAAGTGGCCCAATGGAGTGCAAAAGAAGCGGCCAACCTCTAATCAAAAGTGGACCACGACAAAAACATTGGTTGAAGTAAAGAGAAGAGAAAGATTAAGACGGAGGACCGTTGTTGAGGTCCAACAAAGAATCAACAACTTCCACAGCAAGCAAACCTTTAAACTTAGCATGAGCCTTCACCACATGGGCGTCACGACGATCGAGACCCTCAAGATCCCAAGCCAGATGCTGCCCAGTCAAGTAATTTTTCACCGTCTCCCAACGGGTTATCACCGTAGATCCAGCAAGGAAGAAGTCATATTCAGCCTGCAGGAGCTCATTCATCAGCTCGATGACCTTTTGTTTTAAACTCCTCCTTGTTCAGCTATGGATACCTTGAAGTCTTCTACCTCCTTGTTCTTGGCATTAATGGCGACAAGCTGATCCAACAAGTGCCCAAAATATGACGGGTCCACCATAAAGACGTTCTGAATGGCCAACCAAGACGAGCTAGCAGCGACTCATTCAACATCGGAGAATGCGAGCCCTTAGAGCGACCTTGAGTCGCCCTCATACATCTTTTTCATGATGAGTACGGCCTCATAATCCTTGGATGAGTCATCAACCTGGCGGAAGTGTCAATCTTACGAAGATCACCTAGTAATGGAGAAGTTAGCCCACGCGAGTTCTGTTTTGAAGACGAAGATTTAACCTTTCATGGCGTACCTTTGACAGCTGAGTGTGATCCCCGCGGAAGATCACACATCAAAGCTAAAACTTTATAAACGCTCAACATCAAATAGAGTTACGAGGAATCTCATCGACGAAGTCAAGTCTGACGGGAAATCTCATCTTCAACCATCAAACATTGAAGACGTATGCTCTTTTGAAGGACCTAAATGCAACATTAAAAGGTTTCAACTTCAAGAAACATCATCTTGGACCAAGAGGTATCAATTCCCTCTCACTTACAACCTCTACGCGATCACATCACTGAAGAAAGCGCGAGTTCGACGGTGATACTATACTTGGAGCCAAAGTCAAGTAAAAAGAATCCAAGAGGCTGAAGCTGAAGACGACATGTATGTTCCAAAATCTACCAACATGGCACGAATTGTACATCAAGAAGAATCACCTTCTCGCTTGCAAGGTGTCCATGGTGAAGAAACACAAGGCTTTGCTCGCAAATACTAAACCGGTAATCGGGGAAAGTCTAGAGCTGCACTAAGGCATAGTGCATCCAAGAAGTATTACTCAAAGGTAGAGTATATCAAGTTAAGGAGCTCACCGGACGCAACGACGAAAGGATCAAACACACGGTGAATCATAATCATGTGGTAACTTGCAGCCACGAAGGAGTCACATGGAGGCACTTCATATCAGCATCATCTAGACTTCATCTATGACGATTTTTCATCAAGATCTTCGTCGTAATCTCTCGTGAAGATTTGATCGCCGACCTACTAAGGCGCTAACTACACTCGGTGTCGGCGAATTCATTCCTTTGGATGAGGTTATCAACCTCTTGCCACATGGATTCAATGTCCTTCTTTATGTCAGACGTCTCAAGACCTGTCATGGACATGAGGAATTTTATTTTACCGCCATGATTCCCTTCGTGACCAAAGAAGCATCACCGACGATATAAAAGAGAATTCTTTCTCTCCAATGGAACGGAATGAAAGTTTCTCTTACAAAGAAGAAAGCATGCCAAGAAAGCTTTGGACACGGTGGCAACATCAAAACATGAATATACATGGTGGATTCTAACCTTTATTCGCTTGGTATCCACATCCACACTGACGAAAAATAGACTGGACAGGGATTACGGACATAATCCCCAAGAAAATGTGATCAAGGAAGGATATTACTAGGAGCAGAAAGACGATGACAATTCATCAGCGACATCATATCCCGGACGAAACAGTTCTCATGAGCAAAGCAGCTTATCAGTCAATTAGCAGATCATCATCGAGGTAATCTCATTATCACAAACTCTTTCAGTTTTGACTAAACGTTGATATATATTTATAGTTAAAAACAATATCGAAAGAGAAAGACTTTACTCTCAATGAGATAAAAGTCTTTCCTAATCCAACTCTTACGAAGAGAACCATATATAGAGTCATAGAATGATTACGTTCCAAGTCTTCAACAATCTTTACAAAAGATATTGACACGACTAATCCCCATTAGGGAGAAGGTCAGTGGCCCTCACAGAGGATAATAAAAAGATGAATCTCTACGCGGGACAAACGTCTAAGATTGTCATTGAGAATAATCACATGGCTATTCTCTATACGAGAAGAAATTCATCAAATCCTTACAAAGGATAATCATGATCACATCGATCAAAATTGTTAAAGTATTACTTTACTTATTATGTTTAATATACTAACATATGTTTTCACAATCTCTATGCGAGGAAAAAATTGAAAATTCTCATCACTTCACGAAGCCACACAAAAGGACCATCAAGTCACGATGCAACTTCAAGATAGGCGAGATAAGCTGGTTTTGAAGCATGGAAAAGAGTCAAGAAGTCATAATGCAAATTCAATCGAGCCGATCAAACGAGGAGGAGAAAATGCGCGTTGCACTCTTTTCCCCTTAACCATGGTTTTTCCCACTAGGTTTTCCTAGTAAGGGTTTTAACGAGGCAACATCCCCAACGCATCCATGAATATCTCTTCCAAGTGAGATCGACTCAACATTTCTACTATGCGTATGACGAAATCGATCCACGACGAGATCAAAGGCGAGCTCAAGAAATTTATCCTTCGACGAACTATTTTCCCCTTCTTATTCAGAATCAAAGAAGAGGAAAGATGGGGCAAACTGTTGGGAATAAATTTAATCATCAAGGATTAGATTTAACCGGCGGCAGATCGTACCAACTGAACCGGAACCGGCGACAGATCGGACTGATCGAACCAAAACCGACGACAATATCAGAACCGACTTCCTTTAGTTGATATTGGGCCTTATTTGGACTTAATAATCGACATAAAAAGAAAAAAGAAAAAATATATTGCTAAATTCTCTCAAATCATCATAAATGAGAAAATCTAGGAGAATATCTAAAAATAAGGAAAGAATGTCAAATTTTCATCATAAAAGGAAAAGGAAGTTCATCAACTTAAAAACATCTATATAAAGAAAACAAGCTTGAAGACCTAGAGACATTCAATTGAGAAACCTAAACACTTACTTTTATAGAGATTCATTCGTTCATAGATTTAGATTGTACTTTAGGTATAATTCTTTGATATTTCTCTGTCATCTTGTAAACCATCATCGATCGATAAAACCAACACTTTAAACCAATTCAAACAATTATTGAATTTCGTAGCTCTACTAACGGATCGCTAACTTTTGTCCAAACAAGTACAACGATCAAAAGCTCTCCCTCGAAGGATTAGAACAACCTTTCAGAAGTCTCGTTGATTTCGCATTCCAATGTTATAGAGATGTTTCATGAATGTTGTTGTTTGTAGTGACTTCATGAAAAAATCTGCAGAGTTGTCACAGGACCGAACATATTTAACTTCAATCTCCTTATTCTTTTCAAGGTCTTGGGTGTATGAAAAGAATTTTGGTGTGATATACTTTGTTATGTCGCTTTTGATATATCCCTTTTTCGCTTGGGAAACACATGCAACATTATCTTCATATAAGATAGTCGATTCTGAGTTGGCTTTGAATCCACTAGTTGATTTGATTTGTTGACTTATTGATCTCAATCATACACATTCTGTGCTTGCTACATGGAGTGCAATGATTTCAGCATGGTTTAAAGATGTGGCTACAAGTGTTTGATTTTGAGATCGTCAGCGGTGCCTCCAATAGTGGAAATGTATCCCGTTTGCGACAGAGCTTTGTGAGGGTCAGATAAATATCCAACATCTGCAAAACAAATCATTTTCCATTTATATATTTAGGATAAAGTAATCATAAATCAATCGTCACTTGAAGATAGCGAAAGACATGTTTAATGTCATTCCAATGTCTTTATGTGGGAGATGAACTGAATATTGCCAAAAGATTTTTGCAAATGATCTATCAGGTCGGGTACATAAGAGTCCCAATAGCACTCATATATGATACTTTAGAACCAAGTATCTTTTCATTTTCCTCGCTGCTAAGAATGGATTATTTTTGACATTAAGTGACCTCATGACCATAGGCGTCCTGAGTGGAGTAGCTTTATCCATATTTAGAAGTTTTAAGACCTTTGTGGTGTACGTGGATTGATGAACTAATATACCTTTTTCAGAATGCTCAATTTGTAATCCGAGACAAAATTTTGTTTGTGTGAGATCCTTCATCTCAAATTCTCCTTTTAAATAACTTGTCGCTTTTTTGAATTTCTTTGATGAAAACACATGGGCATATAGGATTATTTACATATCCTTCTTTAGTTAAATGTTCACTGAGACGATTGTACCACATACATCCAAATTGTTTTAACTCATATAATGATCTTAGTAGTTTTATTGCACATAATTCTTTTGGTTTGGATTTCACTGTTTCTAGCATTTTATACCCATCAGAGACTCATATAAATATCAGTATCTAATGATCCATAGAGATATGCCGTAACGACAGTCATGAGGCGCATCTCTAGATTTTCGTAAGCCACTACGTTCATCAAAAATCTAAATATGATTGCATCAATTACGAGAGAATATCTTTCTTTATAATCAATCTCAGGTCTTTGAGAAAACCTTTGAGGCACTAAACATGCTTTGAATCTCATTATCTCGTTTTTCTCATTACACTTCCGAACGAAAACCCATTTGTATCCAACTGGTTTTATATCTTTTGGTATTAGTATGATAGATCCGAAGACCTCTCGTTTATTAAGCGAATCAAGTTATACTTATATCGCATCTTTCCATTTGATCCAATCATGTCTCTTTCGACATTACGATACAAAAATTTGATCAGGGTCATCACTTTCTTCGTTTATTTCTTTTGACACGAAGTACGATAAAATGTCATCAATATCAACTATTTTGTTTCTATTCCATATCCTTTTGTTATGAAGGTATTTTATAGAAATCATATGATTTTCGTCAGATTCAGGTTGTTCAACATCAAGTCTTTTTTCTTCCACAATTTCAATTTTGTATTTCAACTTTTTTCGTTTTATAGGATTTTTATCCTTAGAACCAGCAGTACCTGTCATTTTCTTTCCCTGATAAATCTCTTGGATTTTCAGTGAATGACCATGTGAGTTTTCAATGAATTTTCTCGTGCCATAATGACCAAGGCGATCATGCCTTAAAGTGAAATCATCATGATCTCTTTTCGTCACAAGGTTCGATTATATTGCATCTATATATGTATGATGCAGTCCTAGACCAAGGAAACCTTGGTAATCTTTCCATTATAACCCTTTTTCCTTGTTTATCACAAGTTATATACATATACTTCTTTCCGTCTTCAGTCCCAGACTGAGTATCAAATGCTTGAAGATATATGTCTTTGAAACTTAACAAATTTCTTTGAGAATTTGGAGAATACAAGGCGTTACTTATGGAGAACTATATTCCATTTGGCAACACAAAACTTTCTTTAATCAAGTTTGGAGAACCAAAATTGTGTTAACAATAATATTAGCCGGGTTTTAAACTAGAGAAATGTCTCTTTTTCAGTATATTTTGTGTTGTCCCACTATCTTGTATACAAATTTCCTTTAAAAATTTCTTGGATTTTGTTTGACCATACCATGATCCATATCCCTTGAAAATAACAGAAACATTAAGAAAATAAAATTTGTTGATGAAGAAAGCATACATTTATTATACATTAGTTCTTATGAAAACTATAATCGTTGCACAAACTATTTTACATGATATAACTTAGAGATTATTCAATTATAACATATAATATTATACATGGCATAGCTTAGGTTATTGAGTACTTCAAACTACAAGAATTTTAGTTAGCCGCGAAATAGCTCTCATTGAAATCATTGATAAAGTCAAAAGCATCGAGATGCGTTGTAACCTCTGAATGTTCAATGAGGTTTACTTCTTTTTCTTTGTTGTTAACGACTTCTTGGTACAACTTACAAAGGTGATGAGAATTTCAACATAAACGTGCCCAATTTTTTTTAGACCCACATCGGTAACTCCTATTTTCTTGATTCTGGGTGAAATTCTCATGAGCTTTATATCCTCTAGTGATTTGAGTTTCCTTCTCTTTAAGGAATTGCTCCAGTCGAACCCATTTAGAAGATTTCTTCTTTTGGGGATTGTAATATCTTTCTATTCCGCGATTAAATCGACGGTCATGACCTCGAGATGTTTTATCACCACGTTCGGGATTTTTCACATTCACTCAGGGAATTCTGTTGTTCCAGTAGGTCGGATGTTATGGTTTTTTGATGAGAAGTTCATTATAATTCTCCGCTATCATAAGCGCCACAATCAATTCCGAGAACCATGTATACCCGCGGTTCTTGTATTGATCTTCCAAGAAATGATGATTGTTATGAAAGGTGAGCTAAGTTTTGTTAAGCATTTCTGCTACTGAAACAGACTTTCCACAATATTTCAATTGTGCCACTATCCTCAACATAACGAATTTATAAGTATCCACCTTTTCAAAATCTTGGAACCTCATGTTTGTCCATTCATTCATCGCATGTGGAAGAGTTATCTCTCTTTGGTTATCAAACCTTTCTTTCAAGGCTTTCCACACCTCTGATGGATATTTTCAATTCGCATAATCATGCGTTAAATTTTCATCTAGATGCCTTCTTAGAAAATTGTGGCCTTAGCATTTTCATGAGAAGTTGATTTATTTCTATCTTTTATAGTGTCGTATACTTTATCCGAATCTAGATGAAGTTCCGTATTGGTAGTCCATGCTATGTAATTCGCTCCCGTAATTTGGAGAGCCGAAAACTGGAGCTTCTCAGTATTAGCCATTTTAATATCTAAAACATAATAACAAATTTTATTAGAACAATCCTAAAGCGATATGTTTACATTTATAATTAAAACGATGACAATAAAAAAAAAAGCATAGAACTTTAAAAAGAAATTTAAGACATATTGTTCATGAGTAGAATCTTCGATAATAATCTCATAAATACAAGCAATGATTATCAAAAATATAATTATTAAAAACAAGCGACACATTTTTAAGAATCTTTAAAAATAAAGAGATTTTGGAGAAAATGAAATGTGTGAATGAAAAATATATTGAAAAGTAAGTGTATATATAGATAAAAAATTATTGTTCATAGCCGTTGTAAAAGTGAAAAAAAATTTAAATAATTCTTTGTTACCATTGGTATTAATAATACATAATAAAAATTAATTTTAATATTTTGTAATAAATTATATATATTATGTAAATTCAAACTTTAATTTATGTATTAGTGAATAATTATATCATTTTTAATAACCGTAAATTTATTTTAGCAAAAAGTAATAAAGGGATTATATATCGCATTAGTATATATTAAGACAATAAATAAATTATGGTGAGAAAAGGTCATCCATAAAAATATAACAACAAATAAATTATGGTGCGTTTAAACAACCATACAAATATAATAATAAACAAATTATGATGCGTTTAAACAACCATAAAAATATAACAATACATAAATTATGGTGCGTTTAAATAACCATAAAAATATAATAGTAAATAAACTATATTGCGTTTAAACAACCATAAAAATATAACGGTAAATAAATATTGATGCGCTAATCCGCATACGAATAAATTATGGTGCTTAACACAACCATAACAAAATATAACCGTTAATAAATATTGTGGTGGTAGTCTGCGCACGAATAAATATGGTGCATAATACAACGATAATATAAAGGTAAATACAAATTAATATGGTAATTGAATTACTAATACAAATTTATTATGGTGCTTAAAACAACCATGGTATAAATGAAAAAATACTATAGAGACGATCGTGTTGATAACATGTTATAATAATCGTAAAACGTATTGTTATATATATCTTATATAATAAGATCGGAAGTTTTGGTAATTTTTCTTCTTGTGCGGACATATATCTCATTCTCCTTGCGACATGTGTCCTCCTTTACTAAATCAAAACGAAACGTTTCACAAGAGTCAAAACCCTAGAACAAAATGATGAAGTCGATCGTCACTTGACTTGCAGAAGCCGACTTCGCAATCGCGAATCCTTCACGCCACAAGCAAAGATTATAGTGGTGACCTTGTGAGATCGTAAGATGGGTCGAATTCAAAGCTACCGATACAATGGACCATGTACGACTCAAGAGTTTTCTTCTCAAATTCTCGAATCATCTCGGCTGTAAAATTTATCGTCACTTCCATCTCTGCTTCTGTTTCAGATTCAACGAATTTAGGTTAGTATCACTTTACAAGGATTCCTTCGTATTTCTCCTATCTATATATGACTTTTATGAGTAGCGATTAAGATTATTTGCTGACACTAGTAAAAAAAACAGACATAGCCACAATTATTTTCGTGGCTATGAATCAAAAATCGTGGCTATTGAGATCAATGCCACGAAAAAGCCACGTTTCAAAAAATCGTGGCTATAGTTGCGTGGCTTTCTTAGTTCGTGGCTAAGAAAAGCCACGACTTAACTACAATTTATAATTGTGGCTACTAGCCACAACTATAGTCACGGGTAATAAAAATAGTAGCGTGGCTTAATTCTACCACGATAAAGCCACGATAAGTACGTGGTAACAATAAGCCACGGTTTACAAACCACGTTCTATTCGTGGCATTTTAGTGGAAATTAAAGCCACGATTCTTCCGTGGCTTATTTTCACGATTATTAAAAAAAAAAAGCACTAGTTTCTTAGAAACCAGTTCATGCAATGCAACAATACATACAAATGTCCAATGCACCAAATGACCAAAACATATTTATGAAAATAAAAATCCAAACACATCATTCATGCACAATGCAATGCTTCGCAACATAAGTTTAAAAAAATGTATAAGTACATAACAAGCCTTTAAAGGCGTCCAAAGTACATAACAAAACTAACTAGAGACCTAGATTAGTACACCACGTGCTTAAATCTTGGTTTTGGTTAGTAGGAGAAGGAGCTGGGACCACTTCCGGAGTTGACACGACAGGCTGTCCGACGGGTCGATCGACGGGCTGATCCACCAGATGTTTGACGGGCTGATCCTGTCGAAGATGTGGTTGTTTGAGGAATCCCGAGATGCTTCAACAATGCATGGAGAGAGTTCTTGATTTCTCCCACTTCTTCTTTGAACTCCACCATCTCCTTCCTCATGACATCAACATTTTCATTCACTTTCGTGAACTTACTCTCAAGCCCGTCTATCCGCGCGTCTATATCAACGTTTCACACTATACTTGATTCAACGGACTCCATTGGCGTCTTCTCTCGATACTGAACACTCCCTATCCCATATATATTTCCTTTGTGTCTCTTACCACGCTACAAACCAATAAACAGAGAAACAATTACAAGATACAATCAACAAAAACACACACAATCACACACACAAACACACACAATGACACAAAAACACACACAATGACACAATCACACACACAGACCGAATCAGACACAATCATAAAAAGGACACAATCATACACACAAACACATACACTTACATAAGCACATGGACATACCTAAACAGACACACACGAGGACACAAACAGAGATATAAGGATACACAAACAGAAGCAGACACACATACAATTACACAAGCACACACATACACACACAGAAGCAAACACACAGACACACACACACACTTACATAAGCACACACAAATACACAAAGAAGCAAAGACACACACATTAACAAAGAAGCTGACATAATCAATTTTGCAATCTCATAATCTAGAAAGTTACATATCAATAAATAGACAAAAGTAGCTCCTAATAAACATTTTAAGTCAAATAAACATAAAATCCAAAGTGAGAGATGAAGAAGCAGAAACAATACCTTAATATACTCCTTGTTCAGAAGATGGCGTGAAGGACCAGAAGAGGCAGTTTGACTAAGGCCATTGGGAGATCCTTCTTCTTATGTGAATTCAGTTGTTGCTTGCTCCACTTCTGTAACAATCTCTTCCGCCCTTGGATCGACAAATGTCCCATCCTTGCGTGTGTGAGTCTTTCGGACAAGTTCAGTGAAAGCTGGTGGTTCATCGGTACACCCTCAACCATCGCAAAACAAAAAACTTTTTAAAATAAAGAATAGAAACATATTAGGCGAGGATAAACAAGAAGGTTACCATGTAAAACTCATGCTTTAGGAAAGATTTGAGACCTCCACTATGCTTGTGCATCCCTTTGCCATCTGGATCAGATGTCCTAGACGCAGACAGAGCTTTCTTGCTCTTCTTTGCGGCTTCCTCGGTGTCCCAATACTCCAACATAAGCGTCCAATCTTGTTCACCAATGTACTTTGGCTTCTTCTTGTTTCTCCACTTCTTGCCGATACGTTCACAAATACTTGTTGTTGTCTCATGCTTCCAGTGAATGTAGACAGTAACATGAAACCTTGGTTCCCAATAGTAGTTTTGCTACAAGAAAACAAAAGCGTATTAGAAATGCATCAAACAAAAGGTATTAAATAAAAAACAAAACAGAAACAGATTTGACATTACCACAAAAGTGTGCCACCAAGTAGCTCTCCTATCTTCAGGGACATGTATCCAGCTTCTCCAAGGTCCCATGTAGTAGCCTTGCCATGTCTTTCTAACAAATCTGTTGACACATGGGTCCACACAAAACCCGAAACAAAAAGTAAAGGCATTAGAGGGAAATTGATGAGGTTTAAGTAAGTGAGAGAAGAGAATATACCAAAGGGCCCATTAGCTTTCCTTGGATGGAGATGTGGCTGAGATTCTCTCTGTGGAGCAGCTAGCAATTGCTCCTCTGTCACTTGATTGAAGTTGTTGTTAGCAGCCGAGGCTGACGCGTTAGATCCAGTAGTCCCTGGTGGCATCTCTGGAAAGACAAAAGAGGACAATGAAGTAAAATAAACTCAAAGTGTCACACACATACCCACACACAAACACAAACACATGCAACTACACACACACTCACAAAGATATCAACACACACAAACACAGGCAACTACACACACAAACACAGAGATATCCACACACACACAAACAGAGGGACAAGAACAAACAATTAGAAACAAACATACTCTGAATATCAAAGTATGTGTCAAACTTAAGAAATGAACACTTATCAAGACACAGAGACCTAAACACAAAGACCTAAACAAACACATACATAAACACATAGATATCCACACACACACATACACAAACAGAAGGACAAGAACAAACAATTAGCAACACACATACGTTGAAACTCAAAGTTTCTCACAAACACAAGCAATTATCACTTACCAACATACATACGGCGAAACTAAAATACCTAAACAGACAGAGACATAAACAAGACCTAAACCTGAAAGACTTAAACAGACAGAGACATAACGAAGACCTAAACATCAAAAACCCTAAACTTAAACACAGACACAAGCACAAACAATTAACAATTAGCTACACACGAAGATGAAGGAGAAGGGCCTAACCTGAGGGATTCGAACAAAGAACTGAAAGATGAGCTCCTCCGGGATGTGATTGACCACGAACACGACCTCCACCGGAAAGAGCACGACCACGACCTCCACCGGAACTCATGGACGAAGAAAGGATAGAGGGAGAGAAGGAGAATTCGAAGGAAAAAAGAAGTTAAATAAGAAGAAGAAGAAGAAGAAGAAGACAAAGAAGAGGGAGAAGAAGAAATCGGATACGAAGAAGAAGGAGAAGAAGAAATCGGCGACGAAGAAGAAGGAGAAGAATAAATCGGCGATGAAGAAGAAGGAGAAGAAGAAGAAGAAGAAGACAGAGAAGAAGGAGAAGGAGAAATTGGCGAAGAGAATGAGCCGAAGGAGAAATCGATGAAGAGAAGGAGAAACAAAACTTTCTAAGTGTCGAAGGAGATTTGTACGCCCTAATATGAAGCCACGGTTTTAAACCGTGGCTTTTCCATGACTATTTTCAAAATAGCCACGAATTCAAACAGTGGTATATCCGTGGCTTTCTCGTTTAATCTTTAGTGTTTAGAGTTAAGGGTTTATGTTAAGGGTTTAGGTTTTAGTTTATATAGGGTTTAGGTTTTTAGTTTATATAGGGTTTAGGATTTAGTTTATATAGGGTTTAGGTTTTAGTTTACAATTTTGTTTATTTTAGGGTATAGGTTATACAAAGTCATCATTAGAATTTAAACTAGATGCTTAAATATCTTACAAAATCATTAATATCATACAAAATGTATAAATATATTACAAATTCATTCCATATCATACAAAATGCATAAATATCTTAAAAAGTCATTATTAAATATCATACAAAATGCATAAATATATTACAAAATCATTATTATCATACAAAATACATAAATATCTTACAATAACCTCTATAAGGCTTACTCTGAATCTGAATCTCCACTAGAATCTTCAAATTCGTCTTCTGTTATGTATTCATCATTAGGAGGCTCGACAGGTATTGAATCGAAATTTGAATCATCTTCCACGACATGTGATTCTACACGAATAATGCCACTCGGGACGACATTCTGATTGTGTGTGTCTTCTTGTAAAGCAGTCAGAGCATCTTCAGATGTTTCACGAACCCCACGAGGCATAACTTTAGTACAAACCCACCATTCATTTGCCGCAGATCGACCCTCACGAGGATAAGGAAGAAAACAAACTTTATCGATATCACAGTTACGAGATAGTATGAAAGGATCATATTTCTCGTATCTTCTACTAGGTGCGATATCGATAATACCTGATGGGTGTTTTCGAATGCCCCGACCTAAAGTTGTATCAAACCACTTGCATCTGAAAATCATTGCTTTGAGACCAACAGATCCAGGGTACTCGATCATCATTATGTCCTCTATCAACCCGTAATAATCTATATCAGTGGTTCCGTTAACGTAGACACCATAGTTTTGACTTTTCCTATCTTTGCCATGTTTTTAAATGTGGAAAGAATAACCTCGTGATCGATACATAGGCCAGGAAGTGTAACTACGTTTAGGACCTTGTACGAAATCCAACATCCAAAAAGGAAATGTATAGGAAGAAGAGGCTTCATTAATCTGCAAAATGAATAAAGTCCACGTATCTAAGCAAGTATAGTATGATTAATAATGACTTTATAAATGTTACACTTACATAGTCTTTACACCATTGAGCAAAGTATTGGTCTTTCGCATTTTGCATGATGTTACTGCTAATTCCAAGGTTGGATTCCATCATGAATTGTTCGAACATCCTGTACAATATTTAAAGATAGAATGTAATTGAGGTTGCATGGTCATAAACAATTTATATATTTTAATGAATATTGTACCTTTCATAAGACTCAAACTGGTCACAATTTAGCAACATTAACGTTTGGAGAACGGTGTAGCCATCATCTGTAAACCAACCATCTTTTGCTTTTCCACTTACTCGACCTTCATGGTGAAACAAGTCAGGCACTTCTGGATCAAAATAAGTAAATCGAATTTCTCCGTTTACAGATTCTTGCACCACTTCGGGATGTCCAAAATAACTTGAAGTTGCATGAGTAATTTCCTCCATTATACACTGAACAACAATCAAGCCTCCAACGTGTGCCTTGTTCTTAACTTTTTTCTTCAGGTGATACATGTATCTTTCGAAAGCATACATCCATCGATACTGTACCGGACCACCTAAAGCTGCTTCATCGGGTAAATGCACATGTAGATGTTCCATAACATCAATGAACGAAGGTGGAAACAACTTTTCTAAATTGCAAATCTTCAAAGCAATATTGGATTTCAAAATAGCAACATCGTCGTTTCGTAAGGTCTTCGAAGATAGGTCCCGGAAAAAAATTGCAATATTTGCATACATTTCACAAAAAATCAATGTCAGAGTATTCATTATATGGTTCCAGTCATTTGACAAGTTGTGTAATGTAATAGTTTACATGCTATATAAGTGTGCATTCGTGGGCTTGAAAGTATAAAATTGTTTTAGGGTAAAAGTTTACCTGAGATAACAACATGAACGGGTTTTGGAAGAAGCTCTACAAATGCAAAAGGAAGAAGTCGTTGCATTATGACGTGGCAGTCATGACTTTTTAAACCCGATAACTTATAATGGTTGTCATCTACACAACGATCAAACGTGGCGATCATGAAATTTAATCTCATTTTTCATTTAAATCCCGATAACTTATAATGGTTGTCATCTACATGCGATAACCTAAATATCGGTGCGATCATCGACCACTCTCGGTAATATGAGCTTCAGGTCTGTTACATATTTCCGGGAGATCCAATCTCGATTTAAAGTTGTCTTTTGATTTTCCAATAACATTCATCACAATGTTGATCACATTATCAAAGAAGTTCTTCTCAATGTGCATAAAGTCCAAGTTATGTCGAAGTAGAATGTTTTCCCAATAAGGTAGATTCCAAAATATACTCTTCTTCACCCAATTATGATGAAGTCCATAATCTTCGATTGTACGGGACGCCTTATCGTGACCATTTCCACCACAATCCACTGTTCTTCTTATCCATGTAATGCTTTCTATTCTTTCAGTAAGTACTTCTTGGCCAGTCAACCACGCCGGAGGATGTTGAGTCACTTTTCTCCCCTTTTTAAAAGCTTTCACATTCCTTCTATAAGGATGGTCAAGTGGTAAAAACTTTATGTGGCAATCAAACCAGCTATGCTTCCTTCCATTTGGTAACCAAAACGCTTCAGACTCATCCATACAATACGGGCACGATAAACGCCCATGAGTCATCCAACCAGAGAGCATGCCATACGCTGGGAAGTCGCTAATTGTCCACATCAACGCAACTCACATTGTAAATCTTTCTTTTATGGATACATCAAAATCTTCCACCCCATGATTTTACAAACTTTGCAACTCCTCGATCAATGGTTGAAGATAGATATGAAGTCTTTTTTCGGATGTTTTGGTCCGGGTATTAGTACCGACAAAAAGAAGAATTCTCTTTTCATGCACATCTCTGGTGGTAGATTGTAAGGCGTGAGTATCACATGCCAGACTGATTGGGCTTCCCCGCTCATACCAATAGGATTAAATCCATCTGTTGACAAGCCAAGATATATATTACGAGGTTTAGCGGCGAAATGTGGATATACCTGATTGAAATGCTTCCACGCTGCTCCGTCGGAAGGATGCTGCATTTCTCCTTCTGGAGAAATATTCTCTGCGTGCCATCGCATATGAGATGCAGTCGCCTCTAATTGGTATAACCGCTTCAACCAATCTGTTATCGGCATATAAAACATCCTCTGTTTTGCCCGATTCTTCCCCTTTTCGTTGTTTGTATGATATCTATTTTTACCACAAAAACAACAACTTAACAAATCTCTATCTCCCTTCCAAAAGAGCATACAATTATCCTCGCAAACATCAATCTTTTGTACAGGTAGTCCAAGAGACCGTGTTAACTTTTTTATTTCGTAGTATGATGCAGGAGCATTGTTCGGCTTAGGGAGAACATCTTTGAAAGTTTTTGCTATCTCATCAACACACGCCTCGACTAAATTGTAATAGATGTCCTTTGAATCCATATCGAAATATATGTCTTGACACCATTTTTGGATCACGTTCTTTCTCATTTTTACATCGGGCACAAGGACACAAAATGGTGTTTAGCTCTTGGAAGGATGGTTGATTACAAGCAAATAACAGAAACTCTTGAGTGCCCGTTGTAAAATCTTCACTCACAATTAGTGTTCGGGATCAATACGTCTATCAATCCATCCTCTTAATTGGGAATAATGAGCCATTGCATTACAATGGAGAAGAATAGAAAAGAAGAAGAAGAGAAGATAGGAGAAGAGGAGAAGATGAGGATGGGAGGAGAAGAAAATAAGAAAAATGATAGAAAGATAATGGCATTAAACAAAGCCACGGAAAGCCACGGTTTAAAACCGTGACTTATTTTCGAATTATAACCGAAAAGACAGTTTTTTCAGCGGAAAAGCCACGAAAAAGCCACAAACATATCGTGGCTTTTTTAACTTTTATAAATATCTCCGACACATTTCTGACACAGCAGAAAAAGTAAAAAGCCACGCATTCATCGTATCTTATTCGTGGCTTTTTTGTCACTCTTTAGAGGACGTGGTAAAATCGTGGCTTTTAAATACCACGAATACGGGTTTGTGGCCTTGTCGTGGCTTTTTATTACCACTATTTGAAAATCGTGGCTTATTCGTGGTTTAAATTTTCCACGATTGGTAAAATATGGCTTTGTCGTGGCTTTTTAAAGAAAAGCCACGTTTGTCCGTGACTTTGTCTGTTTTTTTTACTAGTGTGAAATTGTTTGCAGATTCTTGATCTACAACGAGTTCGTAGTTGTTCAACTTATAGATTGTGGTCTTAGTTTGTTCAATCTATCGATTTGATAAGAAGAAAAACTTGGAATCTAATGGCTAACTTTCCATAGATCTTTTCAGCTCTTTTGGTCTTTTAGAAGGAAAAGTACAAACTTTTGAAATTATTTTTGGGATGATAAAGTTAAATCAAGGAGTTCCATTGTTTGTAGGTTCCATTGTTTATCTTCTCTGTTAATGGACTTCAAAGTGTTCACGACCCCGGTTACTTCCTTGGCAATTGTGGTTTTAGGCTTAACGATGACGAATTGTATCCTCTAGCTCTCTTTTATCAGTTATTTTTTTCTTATTATTAGTTGTGAACTCTTGACTTGATTGAAAAGGAAGTCTTACGGAGAATAGGTTGGTGTATCATACAAGGATAAAGACAGTAGTTATGACTACGATTTTAGCGATAGTTTCATAAATGACGATGATCCAACTGCCCTTGCTTCAAAAGTCTCTAGCAGTGACGATGATGATAGTATGATCTCTTTATACTCTCTTTTTCGGTTTCTTCTTGTTTGTTATGGTATGTTTGCTCTGTGACATTGGTAGTAGTAACTTTGTGGTCTATCAAGCTATTTACACTTGTAGAGTTTTTAGTGTCTATATCCATATTTTGGACTTTCTAATTAAATTTGTCAGTTTTTCTTTGCAGGATCTCTTAAGGAGTTGTTGGCATCTAAATCTAAAGACAAGAAAAGAAAAGGGAAAAAGTTGAAGATTAAGGAAGAAGATGATCTCTGATTCGGAATAGTATTAGATGACTCTAGCAATGGGGATTCAGACGGTGCAACCTTTTAGCGCATAATACTTTGCCTTCAAGAGTTACGAGGTCAAAGGCAAGAGATCTTACTTTGCAAAATGGCGACGAGCCTAACGTTGAATGCGAGAAGACAATAAAAGAACCAAATTCGGTTAAAACGTGAGAAAGTTAAGCAGTTACAGACATTGTCATATGAATTGGTATCTTTTAAGTATAAACGCTATATGTTTAATTTGGCAGGGAGGAGAATTAATGTTGATGTCGAGACAATAGATAGTGTTGAAAAGTCAAACAACTTAGATGATGATGTGCCTGAAAGGCTTGAGAAGGAGAAGACACCTACTGACAAGTACTTGATACCATACTAAGGCTATTCTTGATGTAATTAGATATCATACTACGTTGAATTAAAAGTGTGTTTATGGTATAAGTAGATCAATATCAAACATGATGATACAATTCAAACAAAGTGATGGTGAGAATGTACAGATGCATGGTCCAGAAGTTGCATTATTATATCATGGGCTGATTGCAAGTATTTACTCAACAGATTTACGATACTACTAATCATATCGTGTTACCTTCTTGTCATGTTATTGACAGGGTGATTAAAGTGTCAAAAGAAGTGTCAAAGAAAAAGAGGAAAAGAGGAAAAGGGATAAGAGAGGAGAAACTACAAATATGAAACTTGAGTCTCCTAAGAGGAAGAAACAAGTTATTATCATCGACAAGTGAGTCATTCATCCTTACTCTTATATCTTATGTTGAAATTTCGGTTGAAAGATGATATTTTAATCGGGAAAAATGTCAATTAAATCATGAACTTTCAAAATTCACCGAAAAAAGCATGAACTTTCAGGTGAACAATTTAAATCATATATTTTTCGTTGACTGACGTTTTAAATCATGAATTTTTTTTTGAGTGAGACGAAAAGAGCACAAAGTTGAATCTGTTAACAGAACATTTGACAGTATGCTCAATTTCAGCCAATTGAAGTGCTCGATTCTTCAAAAAAAATCTCAAACAGTGTTAAACTATTGCGTTAATAGACTTAACATTGGACTATTTTTGTTTAAGTTGTGCTCTTTTTGTTCCGGTAAAAAAGAATTCATGATTTAAAACGCCAGTCAACAAAAAATACATGATTTAAATGGTTCACGTGAAAGTTCATGCTTTTTTCAGTGAATTTTGAAGTTCATGATTTAATTGACATTTTCTCTATTTTAATATGGGAAAAATGTCAATTAAATCATGAACTTTCAAAATTCACTGAAAAAAGCACGAACTTTCACGTGAACCATTTAAATCATATATTTTTCGTTGACTGACGTTTTAAATCATGAATTTTTTTTGAATGAGACAAAAAGAGTACAAAATTGAGTTCGTTAACGGAAAATTTGACAGTATGCTCAATTCCAGCCAATAGAAGTGTTCGATTCTTCAAATAAATCTCAAACAATGTCAAATTATTGCGTTAATAGACTTAACCTTCGACTCTTTTTGTTTGCTCTTTTTGTTCCGGTAAAAAAGAATTCATGATTTAAAACGTTAGTCAAAGAAAAATACATGATTTAAATGGTTCACGTGAAAGTTCATGTTTTTTTCGATGAATTTTGAAAGTTCATGATTTAATTGACATTTTTCCCATTTTAATATCTGATATTAAGTTTTCTTAATTTGTCTCTTTTTAAGATTTCTTTTTGTTGTCACTTGAAATTTTGATTCAGACTTTTATTTCGGTAATGAATAGAAACAGTGAGGAACAAGCTGACAATAAACAACCACAAGAACCAGAGACTTCATCAAGTGAAGTTATCATCAAAGAGGTTCAAAAGGGAAAGTTATCATTCATCCTTACTCTTACTCTTATATCTTATGTCATTCATCCTTACTCTTATATCTTATATCTTAACTTGAGTCTCCTAAGAGGAAGAAACAAGTTATTGTCCAAAAAATTAGTTAATGTTTTAATATAGAACACAATTTTCTTTGGGTTTTTTTAATCGAAAAGCTGAAAGTTTAGGGTTTCATTTGCAATTTTTCCATTAGTCTGAGTCCATGCTTTGGAGTCCATCTTCTTCTTGTGTTAGTGTTGTCTCAGGCTCATGAGGAAGTGAAGACAAACAGAGCATAGTGTTGTCCCAGATTCAGCTTCCTACATGAGTCTTTACCAGATTCATCTTCCCAGGTTACTACCACTACCAAGACTACTTTCTTGTTTGAGGAGCTTTGTATTGGATGTGGTATCTGCGTCAAGTATGTAAAATAGGTTGTTTTTTACAATGCAATGTGTTACCTTTGCAAGATTCGGGCATTTTAGTGACTTTTTGCACAATTTGCAGAAATGCCCTTTCAATCTTCCAAGGGACTTAGAGAAAGATACAACCCACCACTTTAGGTCTAATGCTTTAAAATTGCACATGTATTAAAAAGTTATATTCATCATTGTTCTTGTTTTTGTGGAATCTGCTTTTTGGTAATGACACTTCTCTGCAGTCCGTTTGCCAATGATCTATTCGTTGTTACTTTTGCTGATTTTGATTTAAATATGTGCTTAATGTTGCCACATTGTGATTATTTTCTCCTTTAATCTGATTCATTAGGGTTACAAAGGCTAAGTTGAATGAATACTGTGAGAAGATTGAAGTCGTTGCTTCAAAAATCGCAGCACCTCAAGCGGTAAGTCACTCAAAATGTGAAGAGATTGTTCTTAAATAAGCAACTCTCTATTAGGACCCATCTAGGCTTGATGTAATAATACGATGATGAGCATGCTTGCTACTAAACACATTTGGTCTGAAGAATTGTTTAAAGTTTTGCTTTTTTGTTACTTCCCCTTGAGTTTAGTTCTAGGGCTTCATGGTTTATTAGTCGCAAAGAATATCAAAATTTGCTTATATAAACTAATACCGAACTATTATTTTTTATCGGCAGATTTAAAAAGCCTAAAACAAAGATAACCAAGGAACCTTACGCGAATGATTCTATCAACGAAAGCTCTCCACAATTAAAAAAAAGATAATAGGATCATACGCGTTTGAGAGAGAACTATTATCATAGTTGTAGTTATGATGTTTGTGATATGATTTTTACAGCGAATAAGACGTCTATATATACTACTTTTGTCAGACAATATTACTGTGGTCCATAAATGGTATAGGATCCACTTTCGTTTCTACACATAAAATGATGACTTTTGTGACATTAAGTAATATCTCTACATATTGCACCACCTTTCCAAGTAAGTATCTTTTCTTACTATTCAATCTTTAATTATAATATGTTAGAGAAAATTGTCAATTTAATCATCAATTGTCAAAACTACACCAATTAAATCCTCATTCTTTTACTGGATCCAATTAAACCCCAATTTATATTGACCAATACAAATTGAATATGAAAAAGTCAAAATCACATAATATTAAACTCCGTTTATTGTTGTGTTAAATTAGAAAATGACGTCGTTTAAATCTACTATAATCCATAAATGAATGATAGATTTATTTAATAACTATACTCCATAAATGTTATATATATATATATATATATATATTATATAGTCTATCTTAATCTTTTTGTTTTCTTGTAATCAAAGATTTCAAACAAAAATACAGACTATATAATCATTGAAAATACAACCGTTGTATATATTAGTATATAAAGGTAAACAGAAATTAAGATCCAACGTAATTGTACTATAACACATATATTAATTTAGACATTAATCAATAACACTCTAATAATCAAAATATTATTATTTTGATTTATTAAATTGAAAAGTCCAATACAATTGTCACTATGTAACATAGTTGTTTAATTGTTTCTTTTCTATAATATATATTTATTAGTACAATACCTATTCTATAGTTTTTATATATAAAAAATTATTAATCACATTTTAAATATAAAGACGTTATATTGTATATGTCATAAGTTTAAAATAGATAAACAAAAGTTAGTGCCTTAATTATAAGTTTTTAACTTCTAAAACCAAAAATAACTTTAATTTACCCATTCTGAATATATCATTATTGATAGTAGTTATGAGTTTTTATCACCATAACCCATTATAATAAGACTACACAAATTTCAGCAATTTAAAATATTAAGCAATTTAAAATATTAATAAAATTCTTAAAGCAAGAAATTAATAATCATACAAATATGTTAAAAAGATATTTGGAAATAAAATGATTTCGTAATTATTTTGACCAAAACTGATCAAAAATCGGTATTTTAACTTTTATTAAACAAGAATATCAACAGCTTTTTAAATACTAAAACATAAATTCATCATACTTAAACATATTTCGGTTGAAATTGGTTCAAATTTTCCGGTTCAGAATTTTCTCGGTCATAAATTCCTCTTGATTTTGATTTATCATGGCACGTGCCCTTAGGGATTTGATTTTCTCCTTGATTGTTATATATAAGAATTGTTTAGAATATATAATATAGTTTTGGCTTACATTTTGATATCATTGTGTTACATATATAAACAAGTATTTTGAGTATTAATTAACAATGGTGATAGCAAAATCTTACATGCTCTTCTTTTTATGTGTAGAGACTACATATATATATATATATATATATATATATATATATATTATTTTCTTTGTTAAGTATTGGGTAACAATGGTTATTGTTCTCTTAGTTTCATGGCTTGTTTCACACATTTTAAACTCTCTTGTAAGAGCAACATTTTTGGGATTCTCTCGTAAGGGTTTCTTGTCTTGTGTGTTCTTCATTATTTCTCTGATTGTAAGCTATCAATTGTGTTAATTAAGGCTAATATTTGAGTAAATAACAATGTTTCATGGCGCCTCATGGCTGTTTCATCATAAACAAGATCACTTTCCTTTACAATTTTTAGTTTTTGCAAAAGTACCACTTTATTTACTTGCTAAGTATATTGTGTAACAATAGTGTCATAAACTCTAGTTTCTACATCGTCTAGTGTTACAAATACATGAAAAATGTTTGTTACTTATTTTATGGTTAGAGATTTTTATTGTGTATAGATCACTGTTATAACATTTTTGTGATTCTCTTGTAAGTTGTCTCTTGTGTGTCTTTAAATGTCGATTATAAGCGCTGTTATATGTGTTATTACATCTAAAATTTGAGTAATAACAAGGGTTCATTGGGGCCTTATGGTTGTTTCATAATTTTCAGCTCTTGTTTTGATGTGAATGCCTAAACAAAACCACTTGGCTTTAGAATTTGCAGTTTTTGCAAAAGTAGCATGTTGTTTACTTGCTAAGTATATTGGGTAACAATGATCTACTCATACCATCTAGTTCCTACCGTTATGGATTCAGGTGGAACTCTCTTATGAGCAATTTTAACATTTTTGGGCTGTCTTTTGACTTTTGAGTGTCTCTTAAGACTCTTATGTCGTTAATGTCTCCTTAAAAATGTAGATTTTATAAGCTATCAAAAATGTGGTACTCTTCCATAAACAGAAAACGGATCTTTTGTATGTGTCATTTATTTTTCCTTGGTATATATATAGACAAAGATGTGTTAGGAGGGTCTAGAAAGGTGTTTAAAATTTTGTCACTTGCTGTGTCGCGCATGAATCTTACTAAATGGTATGTATGGTCATTGTTTTGATTAGGGCTAGTGGCACTCTTTAGGAATTCAGCAAAACCGTAAATGGGTTCATTACATTATTCATCAGCATGAGCCGCATATAATGCTCTTTAGGAGGCCTCTCAACTATCAGCAACCATATGATAACAATCAAAGCTCTGGTCATGTACGAACTGTGAATCCATAATTTTAAAATGATATGATTTCTGAATTTTAAAAACATCTTTGTGAATATGAAAAAAAAACTGATGAGGTTTTGGTATTTGGATTATATTTGGCAAACTAATTAACTTCTTCTTATGTTGTTAATGTATTCTTCTATGTTTTGTTATGTGATAAATAATAAAAAGTAGTGGAAGTCAAAATCTTAGGGACAAAGTTGTTTTTCGGAGGCCTTAGAAATATATCCATAAGGACCATAACACCTAAAACAGAGGCAGAGACACACTATTATGCCTAACTCCTACTTCTTAACCACAAGATAAGAAATCAAACTTTGCATTTTGTTTCTTACAAATCTAAACAAAAGAGACTAGAGGATGGTCTAAAAAGAAGAAGTTAACAAAAAGGGTTAAGGTCTACGAATTTTTAACAAACTCATGAGGAGACACAATCTTCTTGATAGCATAATCTTCTTCTTCTTCTAACACCAACAACACTTTATCTTCTTTCATGTCTCCTGTTTTATCGAAATCCTTGTCTCCTTGGTCACTTACAATGTCCACTAAATGATATTGTTTCCCATTTTCATCAACTTGGCTTCTAGAAACATTCTCATTCATCCCTTTGTCTACACACTTGAAGACTCTCCTTGTAACGGTGACTTCGATAAGTTGATGCTCTGGTCCTTGACAAATAGTCAATGACGCTTATTGGGTTGTATAATCTCAACATATCCATCCCCACCACTATCACACTTGGGATCACATTGTGTAATGAGCCTGTCAAGAATATGAAATCAGTCAAAATATTAGTCAAAAATAATTTGATGCTTGTCAAAAATATGAAATCAGTCAAAATATTAGTCAAAAATAATTTGATGCATTCAAAAAAAATAAAGAAATGGAGTTCTTACCGCAAGAGATACATAAGAATACGGAGAAAAATACAAAGTTCGATTCCTAATTGGTAACAATATCTTTCTAATCTTTTTCTTGTTGAAAAACTCCAAAAGTTGTGAAATAGAGAGAAAAGACAAATGATTTGATTTTATAGAGAGTTTCTACAAAGATGAGACACAAACAAGAAACCCTAATTGACATGTGTCTGTCTTGTTTCAGGAATTAAGAAGAATAAAATCAGATTTGCAGTGTCTTTTTGTTTGATTTGCTTTGTCTTTCTCTCCGTCTTTCTCTCTGTCTTTGTCTCTTTCTTGGGTTTTTATGATCATAACATGTATGGACTTTTGAAACTTCTAACAACACATATTCTAGGATTCTAACAACATGAGTTCTTATAATCCTCAATGATCTTAATTTGTACAAGTTTTACGATCTTATGAAACATCTAACAACGCATATTCTAGGATTCTAAACCAAGTTTCATGCAACATGAATGTTTATAAGTGCGTCAATGATCTTCGTAAAAGTTTCACGAACTTACGAAACATCTAAAACCGTGTTTCTAGGACTCTAAATAAAGTTTCATCCAACATGAGTGCTTATAAGTGCTTTAATTATCTTTTTACAAGTTTCACGAACATATGAAACTTCCAACAACGCATATTCTAGGACTCTAAACCAAGTTTCATGCAACATGAGTGCTTATAAGTGCCTCAATGATCTTAATACAAGTTTCAAGAAATTATGAAACTCCTAACAATGCATATTCTAGGATTCTAAACCAAGTTTCATAAAACATGAGTGCTTATAAGTGCCTCAATGATCTCTGTACAAGTTTCACAAACTTATGAAACATGTAATGACGCATATTCTAGGACTCTAAACCAAGGTTCATGACACATGACTGCCTATAAGTGCCTCAATGATGTTTGTACAAGTTTCACGAACTTATGAAAGATTTAACAACGCATATTCTAGGACTCTAACCCAAATTTCATGCAACATGAGTGCTTATAAGAACCTCAATGATCTTTTTACATATTTCACGAATTTACGAAACATCTAACAACGCATATTCTATGACTATAAACCAAGTTTAATGCAACATGTGTGTTTATAAGTTCCTCTATTATTTTTGTACAAGTTTCACGAACTTATGAAATATTTAACAACGCATATTCTACGACTCTAAACCAAGTTTCATGCAACATGCATGAGTGCCTCAATGATCTTTGTACTAGTTTCACGAAATTATGAAACTTCTAAAAACACATATTCTACGTCGACTCTAAACCAAGTTTCAGGCTTCATAAGTGCCTCAATGATCTTTGTACAAGTTCTACGATCTTATGAAACATTTAACAACGCATATTATTGGATTATAAACCAAGTTTCATGCAACATAAGTACTTATAAGTGCATCAATGATCTTTGTACAAGTTTCAAGAACTTACGAAACATCTAACAACACATATTCTAGGACTCTAGTTCAAGGTTCATGCAACATGAGTTCTTATAAGTGCTTCAATGATTATTGTCCCGAACTTATGAAACATCTAACAACGCAATATGAGTGCTTAGAAGTGCCTCAATGTTCTTTGTATAAATTTCACAAACTTACGAAACATCTAACAATCCATATTTTAGGATTCTAAACGAAGTTTCATGCAACATGAGTGCTTATAAGTGTCTCAACGATATTTGTACAAGTTTCACGAACTTACGAAACATCTAACAATGTGTTTCTAGGACTCTAGATCAAGTTTCATGTAACATGAGTGCTTATAAGTGCCTCAATGATCTTTGCACAAGTTTTACGAAGTTATGAAACATATAACAACACATATTTTAGGACTATAAATCATGTTTCATGCAACATGAGTTCTTATAAGTGCCTCAATGATCTTTGTACAAGTTTCACTAACTTATGAAACATCTAACAATGTGTTTCTAGGACTCTAAATCAAGTTTCATGCAACATGGGGGCTTATAAGTGCCTCAATGATCTTTGTACAAGTTTCACAAACTTATGAAACATCTAACATCTCATATTCTACGATTCTAAACCAAGTTTCATGCAACATGAGTGCTTATAAGTGCCTCAATGATATTTGTACAAGTATCACGAACTTAAGAAACATATAACAATGTGTATCTAGGACTCTAAATCAAGTTTCATGAAACATAAGCTAAGTGCTTATAAGTGTCACAATGATCTAACAATGTGTTTCTATGCCTCTATATCAAGTTCCATGCAACATGAGTTCTTATAAGTGTCTCAATGATTTTTTTACAAGTTTCATGAAGTTATGAAACTTCTAACAACGCATATTCTACGACTCTAAACCTAGTTTAATGCAACATTAGTGCTTATAAGTGCAACAATGATCTTTGTAAAGGTTTCACAAACTTTTGAAACATCTAACAACACATATTTTAGGACTCTAAACCAGGGTTCATGCAACGTGATGATTATAAGTGCCTCAATGAACTTTGTACAAGTTACACGAAGTTACGAATAATCTAACAACACATATTCTAGGATTCTAAACCAAGTTTCATGCAACATGAGTACTTATAAGTGCATCAATGATCTTTGTACAAGTTTCAAGAACTTATGAAACTTCTATAACCCCATATTATAGGGCTCTAACCCATGTTTCATGCAACATGATTGCTTCTAAGGGCCTCAATGATCTTTGTACAAGTTTCAAGAACCTTTGAAACATCTAACAACGTATATTTTACAATTCTAAACCAAGTTATCATGCGACATGACTTCTTATAAGTGTATCAATGAACTTTGTACAAGGTTTTCGAACTTATCGAACATCTAGTAATGCATATTCTAGGATTCTAAACAAAGTTTCATGCATAATGAGTGCTTATTAGTGCCTCGATGATCTTTGTACAAGTTACACAAACATAGGAAACATCTAACGATGTGTTTCTAGGACTCTAGACATGGTTTCATGCAACATGAGTGCTCATAAGTGCCACACTCTTCTTTCTACAAGATTCAAGAACTTATGAAACCTCTAACAATTCATATTCTAGGATTCTAGACTAAGTTTGATGCAACATGAGTGCTTATAAGTGCCTCAATGATCTTTTTACAAGTTTTACAAACTTATAAAACACCTAATAACGCATATTATAGAACTCCAAACAAAGTTTCATGCAACATGAGTGCTTATAAGTGCTTCAATGATCTTTGTACAAGTTTCACAAACTTACAAAACATCTAACAACACATATTCTAGGACTCTATACCAAGTTTTATGGAACATGAGTGTTTATAAGTATTCAATGATATTTGTACAAGTTTCCCGAACTTATAAAAAACCTAACAACACATATTCTAGGATTCTAAACCAAGTTTCATGCAACATGAGTTCTTGTAAGTGCATCAATGATCTTTGTACAAGTTTCACGAACTTACGAAATATCTAACAATGTGTTTCTAGGACTCTAGATAAAGTTTCATGAAACATGAGTGCGAATAGGTGCCTAAATGATCTTTGCACAAGTTTCACAAACTTTTGAAATATCTAATAATGCATATTATAGGACTCTAAACTAAAGTTCTAAGTGCCTCAATGATCTTTGTACAAGTTTCACAAACTTATGAAACATCTAATAATGCATATTCTAGGATTCTAAAACAAGTTTCATGCAACATGATTTCTTATAAGTGCATTAATGATCTTTGTACAAGTTTGACGAATATACGAAACATCTAACAACATATTTCTAGGACTCTAAACAAAGTTTAATGCAACACGAGTGCTTATATGTGCCTAAATGATCTTTGTAAAATTTTTATGAATTTATGAAACATCTAATTACGCGTATTCTAGGACTCTAAACAAAGTTTTATGCAACATAAGTACGTAGACGTGTCTCAATGATCTTTGTACAAGTTTCACGAACTTGCAAAATATCTAACAATGTGTTTCTATGACTCTAAATAAACTTTCATGAAACATGAGTTTTTATAAGTGCCTCAATGATCTTTGTACAAGTTTCATGAACATATGAAACTTCTAACAACGCATATTCTATGACTCTAAATTACCCACACAATCCTACCCCCTTAATATTATACCCTAAACACTAATAAGCGAACCCAAATGAAAAGATTTTAATTTTGGTAATTTTTTAAAGGGTAAATCAAGCTTTTAAAATTTTGAAAATGTGTAAATATGTGAAAAAATTGAATTAGGTAGAGTTTTGTAAAGGAAGGAATGAAAGGGTGTAGTTTTGTGAATTCCTCTTTGATATATATATATATATATATATATGTTCTAATATTAAAAATATTTTTTAATATATCATAAATTATGTATGATATATTTTGATTCGTCTCAAAATTACGCATGACGTAACACAAAGGTATTTTTTAAAGATTTTCGGAATCTTTTGGTTTTTTATTTACATCATCGATTTGAATATTTTAAAAATATATTTGTAAATATTGGAAATTTTAAATAATGAAATACTTTTAAATAATGAAAATATATTATTAGTAGAGGAATTCACAAAACTACACCCTTTCAACCTTCCCTTCACAAAACTACACCTAATTCAATATTTTCACATATTTACACCCTTTCAAAATTTTAAAAGCTTGATTTACCATTTAAAAAATTACCAAAATTAAAATATTTTCATTTGGGTTCGCTAATTAGTGTTTAGGGTATAGTATTAAGGGGGTAGAATTGTGTGGGTAGGGTTTATTTGAATTTAATTTTTAGTGTTTAAGTGTAGTTTTGTGAAGTATTTTAGAAATGGTGTAGTTTTGTGAAATCTAATTCAAATGGTGTAGTTTTGTGATTCTCCCTTAGTAGTATGGTATGATGGATTATTATAAAATTGAAATATTTATAATATTTTATATTTTAATTATGTTACCTATTTATTTTTATTTTTTGTTTTTAATTATAATCCTATTAATTAGGAATATATTTTTCTATTTATATTTAATTTTTTTTTAATTTCGTTTTTCAATTATTCCCGTCAAATAGGAATGTTTTTTGTTTTTAATCAAAAATTACCTTATGCTAAAATTTATACAATGGCATTACTTGTAATTAAAAGAAAATTTGAAGGGCTTATCAAAAATTTTCTTTCCAAATATAATAGTATAGACTAAATTATTACCGTAATATTTACAAAATATTAAATTGATATAATTTTAAATTATTTTTTATTGATGCATGTTGAATAATATTTTTTTATCATATATATTGATGTTCTAATATTAAAATTTTTTATATGATATATTTTTATTTACATAAATTATATTAAAACATTTTTATATATCATAAATTATATATGATATATTTTTACTCGTCGCAAAATTATGCAAGACATCTCGCAAAGATATCTAAAAGTATTACAATTTTAGAGTTTTTAAAGATTTTCGGATACTTTTGGTTTTTTATTTACATCATCGATTGATATATTCTAAAAATACTTTTAAATAATTAAAAAAAAATTATAATTAATTTTTTTGAAACATTAAATATATAATTAATATTGTACGATGGATTAACATAAAATTGAAATATTTATAATATTTTTTCATTTTTTAATTTCAATCAAATTAATTAGGAAAAGTTTATTATATATATCTTTATTTATCTTTTTAATTTCTTATTTTTAAATCCTATTAAATAGGAATGTTTTTTTATTTTTTTATATCTCAAATTACCTTATACTAAAATTTATACATTGACATTATATGTAATTAAAAGAAATTTTTAAGTGCTTCTCAAAATTTGTCCTTCCCAATTAATAGTATAGATATATGTATCTTTCTCTTTAATCAAATATTATACGAAAAAGTAATATGGTAGATGTTAGTCACTAATTTCATTTCCAATTATCAAACCTTCAATTTAATAGAATTAAACACTATAGTCACACACACAAACCCAATATCACAAATAAAATATACTAGATTTGAACCCGTGCGTCCCACATGGCTATAAAATTTGTAAACATATTATTTTGATACAATTTTAAGAAATAATTTTTTGATATATATTTATAAAATTTGGAACCATATTCATATATCTTTTCATATTACGAATATAATTTTGGTTATATCTCTATTAAATCCTCATCCTTTATTGGATCCAAATAAATTTCCAATTTATATTGAACAATCCAAATTGAATATGAAAAAGTCAAAATCAGACAATATTAAACTCCGTTCATTGTTCCGTTAAATTAGAAAATGACGTCGTTTAAATCTACTATAATCCATAAATGAATGATAAATTAAATTAAATTACTATACTCCATAAATGTTATATATATATATATATATATTATGTAGTCTATCTTAATCTTTTTGTTTTCTTGTAATCAAAGATTTCAAACAAAAATACAGACTATATAATCATTGAAAAATACAACCGTTGTATATATTAGTATATAAAGGAAACAAAAAATAAGATCCAACGTAATTGTACTATAACACATATATTAATTTAGACATTAATCAATAACACTTTAATAATCAAAATATTTTTAATTTTATTTTTTAAATTGAAAAGTCCAATACAATTGTCACTATGTAACATAGTTGTTTAATTACTTCTTTCCAAAAATAACTTTAATTTACCCGTTCTGAATATAATATTATTGATAGTAGTTATGAGTTTTTATCACCATAACCCATCATAATAAGACTACACAAATTTGAGCCATTAAAAATTGTAATAAAATTCTTAAAACAAGAACTTAATAATCATACAAATATGTTAAAAAGATATTTGGAAATAAAATGAATTCGTAATTATTTTGACCAAAACCGATCAAAAAACGGTATTTTGACTTTTATTAAACAAGAATATCAACTGCTTTTTGAATACTAAAACATAAATTCATCATACTTAAACATATTTCGGTTGAAATTGGTTCAAATTCGGTTCAGAATTTTATCGGTCAAAATTTCGGTTTAGTTCATTTCTTTTGAATATGATTTAAAATTTTGAATTCACAATTTTACCCTCTTGCCCATTTATATTTCCCCATTTCACTTTCTTCTCTACGAAAACAAAACCATTAGTTTCTCAATTTTTCCACAGCTTTTAAAATAATGTCTCTCTTCTTCTTCCTTTGACGAACGATGAATCCGATCCATTACTCCGAGAAATACGTCGATGTTTTTGAGTACATGTTTAACTTCTCTCTTGCTTAATTTATGAGATTTTGGCTTATTCGAGTTTTTTTGAATCGTCGTTGAATTTTACACAAACAGACACGTGTCGCTTCTTCCTCAGCTAGCCAAGCTTCTAATTCCGACGAATTATCTCCTCTCCGAAGTTAGTCTTCCTCTCGATTTTGATTTAACGTGACACGTTCCCTTAGGGATTTGATTTTCTCTTTGATTGTTTTATATATAAGAATTGTTTAGAATATATAATATAGTTTTGGCTTACATTTTGATATCATTGTGTTACATATATAAACAAGTATTTTGAGTATTAATTAACAATGGTGATAGCAAAATCTTACATGCTCTTCTTTTTATGTGTAGAGACGACATATATATATTATTATTATTATACTTGTTAAGTATTGAGTAACAATGGTTATTGTTCTCTTAGTTTCATGGCTTGTTTCACACATTTTAAACTCTCTTATAAGAGCAACATTTTTGGGATTCTCTTGTAAGGGTTTCTTGTCTTGTGTGTTCTTCATTATTTCTCTGATTATAAGCTATCAATTGTGTTAATTAAGGCTAATATTTGAGTAAATAACAATGTTTCATGGAGCCTCATGGTTTTTTCATTATAAACAAGATCACTTGCCGTTAGAATTTGTAGTTTTTGCAAAAGTACCACTTTATTTACTTGTTAAGTATATTGTGCAACAATGGTGTCATAACATCTAGTTTCTACATCGTATAGTGTTACAAATACATGAAAAGATTTTGTTACTTATTTTATGGCTAGAGATTTTTACTGTGTATAGATCACTGTTATAACATTTTTAGGATTCTCTTGTAAGTTGTCTCTTGTGTGTCTTTAAATGTCGATTATAAGCACTGTTATATGTGTTATCACATCTAATATTTTAGTAATAACAAGGGCTCATTGGGGCCTTATGGCTGTTTCATAATTTTCAGCTCTTGTTTTGATGTGAAGGCCTAAACAAAACCACTTGGCTTTAGAATTTGCAGTTTTTGCAAAAGTAGCACGTTATTTACTTGCTAAGTATATTGGGTAACAATGATCTACTCATACCATCTAGTTCCTACCGTTATGGATGGTTTGCACATTTTAAACTTCAGGTAGAACTCTCTTATGAGAAATTTTAACATTTTTGGGTTGACTTTTGACTTTTGAATGTCTCTTAAGACTCTTATGTCGTTAATGTATCCTTAAAAATGTAGATTTTATAAGCCATAAAAATGTGGTACTCTTGCATAAACAGAAAACGGATCTTTTGTATGTGTCATTTATTTTTCCTTGGTATATATATAGACAAAGATGTGTTAGGAGAGTCTAGAAAGGTGTTTAAAATTTTGTCACTTGTTGTGTCGCGCATGAATCTTACTAAATGGTATGTATGGTCATTGTTTTGATTAAGGCCAGTGGCACTCTTTAGGAATTCAGCAAAGCCGTAAATGGGTTCTTTTCATTATTCATCAGCATGAGCCGCATATAATGCTCTTTAGGAGGCTTTTCAACTATCAGCAACCATATGATAACAATCAAAGCTCTGGTCATGTACGAACTGTGAATCCATAATCTTAAAATGATATGATTTCTGAATTTTAAAAACATCTTTGTGAATTTGAAAAATAAAACTGATGAAGTTTTGGTATTTGGATTATATTTGGTAAACTGATAAACTTCTTCTTATGTTGTTAATGTATTCTTCTATGTTTTGTTATGTGATAAATAATAAAAAGTAGTGGAAGTCAAAATCTTAGTGACAAAGTTGTTTTTCGGAGGCCTTAGATATATATCCATAAGGACCATAACACCTAAAACAGAGGCAGAGACACATTATTATGCCTAACTCCTACTTCATAACCAGAAGATAAGAAATCAAACTTTGCATTTTGTTTCTTACAAATCTAAACAAAAGAGACTAGAGGATGGTCTAAAAAGAAGTTAACAAAAAGGGTAAAGGTCTACTAATTTTTAACAAACTCATGAGGAGACACAATCTTCTTGATAGCATAATCTTCTTCTTCTTCTAACACCAACAACACTTTATCTTCTTTCATGTCTCCTGTTTTATCGAAATCCTTGTCTCCTTGGTCACTTACAATGTCCACTAAATGATAATGTTTCCCATTTTCATCAACTTGGGTTCTAGAAACATTCTCATTCATTTCTTTGTCTACACACTTGAAGACTCTCCTTGTAACGGTGACTTCGATAAGTTAATGCTCTGGTCCTTGACAAATAGTCAATGACGCTTATTGGGTTGTATAATATCAACATCTCCATCCCCACCACTATCACACTTGGGATCACATTGTGTAATGAGCTTGTCAAGAATATGAAATCAGTCAAAATATTGGTCAAAAATAATTTGATGCTTGTCAAGAATATGAAATCAGTCAAAATATTAGTCAAAAATAATCTGATGCATGCAAAAAAACAAAGAAATGGAGTTTTTACCGCAAGAGATACATAAGAATACGGAGAAAAATACAAAGTTCGATTCCTAATTGGTAACGATATCTTTCTAATCTTTTGCTTTTGAAAAACTCCACAAGTAGTGAAATAGAGAGAGAAGACAAAAAATTTGATTTTATAGAGAGTTTCTACAAAGATGAGACACAAACAAGAAACCGTAATTGACATGTGTCTCTCTTGTTTCAGGAATTAAGAAGAATCAAATCAGATTTGCAGTGCCTTTTTGTTTGATTTGCTTTGTCTTTCTCTCTGTCTTTCTCTCTGTCTTTGTCTCTTTTTTGGGTTTTTATGATCATAACATGTATGGGCTTTTGAAACTTCTAACAACACATATTCTAGGATTCTAACAACATGAGTTCTTATAAGCCTCAATGATCTTAATTTGTACAAGTTTTACGATCTTATGAAACATCTGACAACGCATATTCTAGGATTCTAAACCAAGTTTCATGCAACATGAATGTTTATAAGTGCGTCAATGATCTTCGTACAAGTTTCACGAACTTACGAAACATCTAAAAACGTGTTTCTAGGACTCTAAATCAAGTTTCATCCAACATGAGTGCTTATAAGTGCTTTAATTATCTTTTTACAAGTTTCACGAACATATGAAACTTCCAACAACGCATATTCTAGGACTCTAAACCAAGTTTCATGCAACATGAGTGCTTATAAGTGCCTCAATGATCTTTATACAAGTTTCAAGAAATTATGAAACTCCTAACAATACATATTCTAGGATTCTAAACCAAGTTTCATAAAACATGAGTGCTTCTAAGTGCCTCAATGATCTCTATACAAGTTTCACAAACTTATGAAACATGTAACGACGCATATTCTAGGACTCTAAACCAAGGTTCATGACACATGACTGCCTATAAGTGCCTCAATGATGTTTGTACAAGTTTCACGAACTTATGAAAGATTTAACAACGCATATTCTAGGACTCTAACCCAAATTTCATGCAACATGAGTGCTTATAAGAACCTCAATGATCTTTTTACATATTTCACGAATTTACGAAACATCTAACAACGCATATTCTATGACTATAAACCAAGTTTAATGCAACATGTGTGTTTATAAGTTCCTCTATTATTTTTGTACAAGTTTCACCAACTTATGAAATATTTAACTACGCATATTCTACGACTCTAAACCAAGTATCATGCAACATGCATGAGTGCCTCAATGATCTTTGTACTAGTGTCACGAAATTATGAAACTTCTAACAACACATATTCTACGATTCTAAACCAAGTTTCATGCTTCATAAGTGCCTCAATGATCTTTGTAAAAGTTCTACGATCTTATGAAACATTTAACAACGCATATTCTTGGATTATAAACCAAGTTTCATGCAACATAAGTGCTTATAAGTGCATCAATGATCTTTGTACAAGTTTCAAGAACTTACGAAACATCTAACAACACATATTCTAGGACTCTAATTCAAGGTTCATGCAACATGAGTTCTTATAAGTGCTTCAATGATTATTGTCACAAACTTATGAAACATCTAACAACTTAATATGAGTGCTTAGAAGTGCCTCAATGTTCTTTGTACAAATTTCACAAACTTACGAAACATCTAACAATCCATATTTTAGGATTCTAAACGAAGTTTCATGCAACATGAGTGCTTATAAGTGTCTCAACGATATTTGTACAAGTTTCAAGAACTTACGAAGCATCTAACAACGTGTTTCTAGGACTCTAGATCAAGTTTCATGTACAATGAGTGCTTATAATTGCCTCAATGATCTTTGTACAAGTTTTACTAACTTATGAAACATCTAACAATGTGATTCTAGGACTCTAAATCAAGTTTCATGCAACATGGGGGCTTATAAGTGCCTCAATGATCTTTGTACAAGTTTCACAAACTTATGAAACATCTAACATCTCATATTCTACGATTCTAAACCAAGTTTCATGTAACATGAGTGCTTAAAAGTGCCTCAATGATATTTGTACAAGTATCACGAATTTAAGAAACATATAACAATGTGTATTAAGGACTCTAAATCAAGTTTCATGAAACATAAGCTAAGTGATTATAAATGTCACAATGATCTTTGTATAAGTTTCACATTACGAAACATCAACCAATGTGTTTATAGGACTCTAGATCATGTTTCATAGAACATGAGTTCTTATAAGTGCCTCAATGATTTTTGTACAAGTTTAACGAAATTATGAAACTTCTAACAACGGATATTCTAGGACTCTAAACCAAGTTTCATTCAAATGAGTGCTTATAAGTGCCTCAATGATGTTATTACAAGTTTCACAAACTTTTGAAACATCTAACAACACATATTCTAGGACTATAAACAAAGGTCTAAGCAACATGAGTACTTATAAGTGTCTCAATGATCTTTATATTAGTTTTACGAACTTACGAAACATCTAACAACGCATAATCTAGGACTTTAAACCAAGTTTTGTGCAATATGAATGCTTATAAGATCCTTAATGATCTTTTTACAAGTTTTACGAACTTACGAAACATCTAACAATGTGTTCCTAGGACTCTAATCTAAGGTTCATACAACATGAGTGTTGATAAGTGCCTTAATGATCTTTGTACACGTGCCAAGAACTTATGAAACTTCTAAAAACACATATTATAGGACTCCAAACCAAGTATCATGCAATATGAGTTCTTATAAGTTACTCAATGATCTTTGTACAAGTATCATGAACTCATAAAACATTTAACAACGCATATTCTAGGATTCTAAATCTAGTTTCATGCAACATGGGTGCTTATAAGTGCCTCAATGATGTTTGTAAAAGTTTCAGGAACTTACGAAACATCTAACAATGTGTTTCTATGCCTCTATATCAAGTTCCATGCAACATGAGTTCTTATAAGTGTCTCAATGATTTTTTTACAAGTTTCAAGAAGTTATGAAACTTCTAACAACGCATATTCTACGACTCTAAACCTAGTTTAATGCAACATTAGTGCTTATAAGCGCAACAATGATCTTTGTAAAGGTTTCACAAACTTTTGAAACATCTAACAACACATATTTTAGGACTCTAAACCAGGGTTCATGCAACGTGATGATTATAAGTGCCTCAATGAACTTTGTACAAGTTACACGAAGTTACGAAACATCTAACAACACATATTCTAGAATTCTAAACTAAGTTTCATGCAACATGAGTACTTATAAGTGCATCAATGATCTTTGTACAAGTTTCAAGAACTTATGAAACTTCTATAACCCCATATTATAGGGCTCTAACCCATGTTTCATGCAACATGAGTGCTTCTAAGGGCCTCAATGATCTTTGTACAATTTTGAAGAACCTTTGAAACATCTAACAACATATATTCTACAATTCTAAACAAAGTTGTCATGCGACATGACTTCTTATAAGTTTCTCAATGAACTTTGTACAAGGTTCTTGAATTTATCGAACATCTAATAATGCATATTTTAGGATTCTAAACCAAGTTTCATGCATAATGAGTGCTTATTAGTGCCTCGATGATCTTTGTACAAGTTACACAAACATAGGAAACATCTAACGATGTGTTTCTAGGACTCTATACATGGTTTCATGCAACATGAGTGCTCATAAGTGCCACAATCTTCTTTCTACAAGATTCAAAAACTTATGAAACCTCTAACAATTCATATTCTAGGATTCTAGACTAAGTTTGATGCAACATGAGTGCTTATAAGTGTCTCAATGATCCTTTTACAAGTTTTACAAACTTATAAAACACCTAACAACACATATTATAGGACTCCAAACAAAGTTTCATGCAACATGAGTTCTTATAAGTGCCTCAATGATCTTTGTACAAGTTTCACAAACTTACAAAACATCTAACAACACATATTCTAGGACTCTATACCAAGTTTTATGGAACATGAGTGTTTATAAGTACTCAATGATCTTTGTACAAGTTTCCCGAACTTATAAAAAACCTAACAACACATATTCTAGGATTCTAAACCAAGTTTCATGCAACATGAGTTCTTGTAAGTGCATCAATGATCTTTGTACAAGTTTCACGAACTTACGAAACATCTAACAATGTGTTTCTAGGACTCCAGATCAAGTTTCATGAAACATGAGTGCGAGTAGGTGCCTAAATGATCTTTGCACAAGTTTCACAAACTTTTGAAATATCTAACAATGCATATTATAGGACTCTAAACTAAGGTTCTAAGTGCCTCAATGATCTTTGTACAAGTTTCACAAACTTATGAAACATCTAATAATGCATATTCTAGGATTCTAAAACAAGTTTCCTGCAACATGATTTCTTATAAGTGCATTAATGATTTTTGTACAAGTTTGACGAATATACGAAACATCTAACAACATATTTCTAGGACTCTAAACAAAGTTTAATGCAACACGAGTGCTTATATGTGCCTAAATGATCTTTGTAAAAATTTTATGAATTTATGAAACATCTAATAACGTATATTCTAGGACTCTAAACAAAGTTTTATACGACATAAGTGCCTCAATGATCTTTGTACAAGTTTCACGAACTTGCAAAATATCTAACAATGTGTTTCTATGACTCTAAATAAACTTTCATGAAACATGAGTTTTTATAAGTGCCTCAATGATCTTTGTACAAGTTTCATGAACATATGAAACTTCTAACAACGCATATTCTATGACTCTAAACACAGTTTCAAGCAACATGAGTGCTTATAAGTTTCTCAATGATATCTGTACAAGTGTCACAAACTTATGAAATTTCTAACAACTCATATTCTAAGACTCTAAACCAAATTTCATGCAACATGAGTTGTTATAAGTGCTTCAATGATATTTGTACAAGATTTACGACCTAATGAAACATCTAGTAACAGACATTCTAGGATTCTAAACCAAATTTCATGCAACATGAGTGCTTATAAGTTCCTCGATGATCTTTGTACAAGTTACACGAACTTACGAAATATCTAACAATGTGTTGCTAGGACTCTAGATCAAGTTTCATGCAACATGAGTGCTTATAAGTGCATCAATGATCTTTGTACAAGTTTCATGAACTTATGAAGCTTCTAATAACGCATATTCTAGGTCTTTAATATAATTAAAAAGTTTACAAAATACATCCTAATGTCACTTTTGCTGCAAAAATTGACAAATTATAAAATTAGTGCCCGTGATAAATAATTTGATTAATTAGAAATATATTATAAATAATTAAATAAGTGAGAAAATGATATTACTGCGAAGCATTTGAACCATGTCTTCTTGATGTGGTCCGGAGTCCTCAACCAGTTGGGATGAGGCTCCGTGAAATATCCATTGATAATGTTGGCGATAGAACGTTCAAAAATGTGGTCAACCTTTAACCTTAAAGAAAAAGATAAACTATCAATATAAAGTTAAGAAAATAATCATATAGTTATAGAGAATTTACGTACGAGTAAGTGTTTTCTAGTCTTGTGGGGGATCTAAACGTCGAATAAATCATTTTTCGTTAGGTCGTCGTTAATGTTCAACGTCTAATCGTCGTAAAAGGGTTGACGTAAAATCGTCGTAAATTGATCGTCCAAGTACGACGATGTTACGACGATTGGCGATATTTTATATAAAAAAAATAATATTTTATATTAAAAAATATACAAAATTTTATACAAATACAAATTAAATTTTATATTAAAAAATTTATACAATTCAAATTAAATACAAAAATATAAATTCTAAACGCGATCCGGATCTTGATGCTCATCCTATAAGTTGAAATCAATATCGTCCCTGAAGTAGTTCTGTGTTAGGTGCTCGGGATCGATGGTGCTTGGTCCAGCCTGGGGCGGTCGGTCGGGATGTGTCTGCATCCTCCAAAGTAGAGCTGGGTTGGAACAAAAAGGAACGTGAACATGCTGTTGTAGAATGCCATAGTCTTCACCCCCTCGGCTTGAGTCATCCGTAGCTCCTGAATCTCAGCCTCCATTTCAGCCGGAGATCGATAGGAAGTAGGAGCAAGCGGGACGTCTTGCATGGATCCCATGCATATAATCTGCCCTTTCTTCTTTGGAGCAACCTATAAAATAAAGCGACTAGTAAAAATGATCGTTTAAATTCAATAGTTTGAGAAAAAGAAACATTATAAATTAAATTTTACCTGCTCGAAAAGCTGATCAAGCTCGACAATGGAAAGCGGCGCGCCAAGTTGCTCAGGGCCTCCCGGGGATATCTGAGATCATTGAGTCTCAATCTCCGTCTTTCGAGCTTCTAGGTCGGTGAAAATCCGCTCCGAGTCGACGTTAACGAACTCGCCGTTCTTCCTATCGTGCGTCTTTTCAAAAATGACACTGACAAGGGGCTGGTGGCCCAACTGTTTGGTCTAAAATTAAATTGTACACATGAGTATTTGACATATAATAATAAATTTACCTTAGGATTTGAGAGAGAGGTCCTTATAGAGAGAAATTGTGTTTAGAGAGAGAATTTCTAGAGAGAGTGAAGAACGAGGAATAAACGAGGAAAAGAAAAATCTGATCGCATATATGTAGTGTTATCGATCGTCGTAAAATCGTCGTAAATTTACTTGTACGCGTGGAAAGCATAACCTCTTGTAAAATACATTGTTGATGTCCAAATCTTCGCAAGGGGACGTTGTACCATCTCGTGGAACCACACCGGATAAGATTCGTCCTCGTACTCAATTTAAAGCCATCAAAGTTAATTATGTTTAAATTTATTAGTTGATAATTTCACTATCGAAATGCATATTTGATATTTTCATATATATATGTCTTTGCAACCACATCACAAAGTGTTGAGTTTTATGGGAATCGAGCTCATCTTCATATATCCCCTGAATTCCTTCTCGAACTTGTTCGACAATGATACATTGAATTTTACCTTTCGCATGGAGTGAAAATATCGCAGTTCAATAGAATGTACGTGTGGGCACAATGAATTTCATCATCGTTGCTCCGCCAAACCTCTTTTATGCATCCACTAAGTCGACCAATTGGAAAAATATATCATGCACTCCTTCCACCGCGTACGTTGTTTGAATGCCTCCGTCATCATATCTCTTTGGCGATCTTTTACGTGCGTGTCCTCGTGGTAGGTGAAACGTAGTACGACGTAAAGTGAGACGTCTCCTCTGCAATACTACCCGCAACGATTGAACCCTCGACTTTAGCCAGATTTTTTGCCTTCCCTTTTAGATGTTTCATAAATCTCTTGAATGGGTACATCCATCGGAAGTTAACGGGTCCACCTAGTCCTGCTTCATGTGGGAGATGTACTGGTAGGTGCTCCATAACATCAAAAAGGATGGGGGAATATCTTCCCCAAATTGCACAAAATGAGAGAAATGTTCTCGTCCAGTTGTGATATTACTTGATCGTTCAACGTCCTTTTGCAAAGATCACGAAAGAACAACCCAACACCTTCATAGATTAAATCATAGGTATAACGGTGTATTTCAATAATGAAAATTTATATTATATTAATTAATTAGGCATTATGTACCAACAATTGCTTCGTGCACATTCTGTGGAACAAGTTCCGCCAAGACAAATGGTAGCAGTCTCTGCATGAACACATGACAATCATGACTTTTCATACATGTGAATTTACTACCATCTACCCACCAAGAAAGATTAGAAACAAAACCATCAGGAAACTTAACTTCAGAGACCACCCACTGGAAAACGACGCCTTCACTGCACTCGATAACCTGAATATAGGTAATGGCGCTTTTCTGTCTTTATAAATGTGCAATTCGGATCTCGCACATATCTTAGCCAAGTCAAGGCGTGATTTAAAATTGTATTTTGTCTTTCCCTGCACATTCAAAAGAGTATTCATAATGTTTTCAAAAAAATTCTTCTCTATGTGCATCACATCGAGATTGTGTCGGAGTAGATGATCTTTCCAGTATGGGAGCTCCCATAAAATGCTTCTCTTATGCCAGTTGTGTTTCGGAAGATAACCATCAGGTAGATTAGGCGGGACATGCCAGTTTCCTCCACGGGGAACTTTGTTCCATATGCGCCTCAACTTGTTCGCCCGTATAATACACCGGTGGAGGATCACGAACCACTTTGTTCTTCTTAAACATTTGTTTGTTTTTCTGGTAGGGGTGGCGCAGACTCAGAAATTGACAATGACAATCGAACCAACTTGTTTTCCTTCCATTCTTCAATTGGAAGGCGTCAGTGCGATGCATGCATTACGGATAAGAGAGTCGTCCGTGTGTAGTCCAACCTGACAACATTTCGTAGGCGGGAAAGTCGTTGATCGTCCATAGGAGCACTGCACGCACTGTAAAATTATATTTCCTCGAACAATTGTAAGTCTTTACTCCAGTGTGCCATAACTCCTTCAACTCTTCCACCAAAGGTTGTAGAAAAACATCAAGGGATATTTTTGTATGTTTAGGTCCAGGGACTAATATACTAAGAAATAAAAATTGTCGTTGTATACACATCTCTGGTGGGAGGTTATAAGGGGTGAGGATGATATGCCACAAAGAATACTACCTACCTGACATACCAAATGGACTAAATCCATATGTACATACACCAAGGCAGACGTTACCTTTTCGCCTAGCAAAATCGGGGTATACCAAGTTAAAATGATTCTAGACTTTCACATTTGATGGGTGGGTCACCTCTCAAGGCTTCTGTGTATGATTTGTATTCCACCTCATCAAGGAAGTTGTCCTCTCCGAGTAATACATCCTTTGAAGCATGTCTGTTATAGGAAGATACCACAACTTGTGGTACGGTACCCTCTTCCGACTTACTCCTTCTGGCATGTATCTTGGTTTTTTGCAAAAACGACGTTCCTCAAGAATGTCATCATCTTTCAAGTATATCATACAATTGTCTACACAAACATCGATTGACTGATAAGGAAGACCAAGACTGATAACCAATTTTTGAACCTCATAAAATGTTTCAGCAACTAAATTATCAGAGGGTAAATATTCTTTTAACAATGCAACCCAATCATCCATGCACACCTCAGAAAAGTTATGGTTTATTTTAATATTCATCATTCTAGCACCTAATGACAATTTAGAGTGCTCTTCTCTACAATTATCATATATTGTTTGATTTGCATCATTTATCATGTCGTAGAATCTTTTAGCATCTAACTTAGGTTCTTCGACTAAATTTCCATCAGATGAGAATGCAACAATGTTAACTTCGGGACGAAATGCATCGCTAACCTTGTCATTTATCCTATGTTCATTTCCATGACCATGATGAAAAATATAATAATCATACTCATTTTCAACATGTTGATCATGATCTATAGATTCCTGATGATAATTACTACTACTGCTAGCAACATTACCACAATAACCATCCCCAAAACCATATAAAATATTGTGGTATAAATTTTCTATTTAACAAATGCTTCCAAACATTTTCAACCAAAATGAACCGTCTATTGTTATATTTCATACAAGGACAAAACATCTTATCACTTTCAATAGTGACTGGTAGATTTGTGGTATGCTGCATGAATATTTCAACCTAGTCGAGGAACTCTCGTGTCACCGATTTTTCATTGCCCCGATGTATGTACATCTACTTCCGGATTTCGTAGATATCGTCTCCGGACATTTTTTTTGGTGAGAGATGATGATGTATTTATAGGAATTTTGAAAATTTAACAACTTTTACCAACGAAATTTAACTACTAATTACAACTATTGCATTTTACAAAGGATTTACAACTAATGTACAACGATTGAACTACTAAAATGAAAGTTGTAAAAAATTGGGTGTAACAGTAAATACACTTTTTCACCTACGTTGCAAAATCATTGTTAAAATGTCCCAAAATACATAATTTCTAAAATCGTTGTACATTAACGAAGATTTTACAACGATACTTTCGGTTCAAGCTGATTCTCGTAAATTCGTTGGAAATCGCCGACGATTTAACGACGATTCCGAAAATATTTGGAAAATCGTGCCTAAATCTTCATAATTTTACCACGATTTAACGACGACAATATTCGTTGTGCTTTTACGTCGATTTTAAAACTATTTATAAATTCGTTGTTAAATCGTCGTAATATTTTCCTAAATTTACGACGAAATAAATCCTTGTAAATATTTTGTCGTAAATTGCGCAGATTCTTGTAGGTCTTGGCTGATCATGTGGAGGTGGAGGCGGAAACGAAACGATGGGGACAGGTGGAGTCGTCTCGGTCTGGACGGTGGAGATGCCTGTGGAGAAGAAGACGTCGTAGTTGTACCATAAGTAGAAGTGGAACCGGACGCGGATTGGGAAGCAGCGGCCCTCTCGGCCATCAACTACATATATCTTGGAGCTACAATCTTGGTCTTCTTATGAGTCATGTGTATATACTGCAAAGATTTAAAACTACTTTATAGCGTCACATGAGAGTATGCTCAAAGACTCTTGGAAATACTCCAATTTGAGGAAATAGGAAGTTAGATATATAGGTGTTTAGGGAGATGATTGCATTGGCTATGATAGAGCACAACCTACCTTACTCATTTGTTGAGTACAAAAGGATTAGAGAAGCTTTTCTTTATGCTAATTCTAGCATAGAATTTTGGAGTATGAACACAACCGCAACCGATTGCTTAAGGATCTATGAGAAAGAGAAATTGAAACTAACGAAGAGCTTAGATGATATTCCGGGTAGGTTCTGTCTAACCACAGATCTTTGGAGAGCAGTCACGATAGAGGATTACATGTGCTTAACTGCTCATTACATTGACAATGGTTGGACTTTGAGGACTAAGATTTTATCATTTTGTGCCTTTCCTCCTCCACACACCGGTGCTTCTATAAGAATGGGGATTGGAAAAAGAGTGTTCACCATTACAGTGGATAATGCATCATCAAATGACAACATGCAAGGGATTCTCAAGAGGCAACTAAGGAAAAATTTGGTATGTTGTGGCGAGTTCTTACATGTAAGGTGTGCATCTCATATCTTAAACTTGATTGTGCAAAATGTACTTCAAGTTATTGATAAAGCGCTAGAAAAAATCAGAGACAATGTCAAGTTCGTGAAAGTTAGTGAAGGTAGGGAGCAAGCGTTTCAAAGATGTGTGGAAACCATGGGAATTTAAACTAAGGCAGGATTGGTTGTAGATGTTAAAACCAGGTGGTATTCAACACATCTTATGCTCTCTAGAGTCGTCATGTACAAAGAAGCTTTTGGTCATCTTTTAGAGATTGATCCAAGTTATCAAACTTTTCAAGATGATTTTTAGTGGAAAAGAGCGGAGTTGATTTGTCAGTTCTTGAATCCATTTGCCGAAATGACGAATATGATCTCTGGATCATCTTATCCAACAGCTAACTTGTACTTCATGCAAGTATGGAAAATTGAAAAGTGGTTGAAAAGTCATGAAGACTCATGTGATGTTGTTATTCGGAAAATGGTAGAAAGAGAATTTTGACAAGTATTGGGATGAGTATAGTGATGTATTGGCCATAGCTGTAGTATTTGATCCTAGACTTAAGTTCACTTTCCTTGAGTATTGTTTTCATAATTTGGATCCTGAGACTAGTAAATCAAAGTGTGACTATTTGCGTAAGAAATTGAAAAAGCTCTTTGATGTCTATAAGAAAAATCCGAAGACAATTGCAGGAACTTTAGAATCAAATGTTGCAGAGGAGAGTATTCTCCCGGGATATGATGTAAGTTATACTTCTTCCAATTAGCTTAATAGCTTATTACGTTTACCATTTAGGAAATGGTATTTGGAGATGTGTTAATCTGGTAAAAAAAATTTAATCCTATTGTGTTGTTGTTTAGTGTTATTTTTACATTCTTTGACATGATTATACTGTATATGAAAACTTTTATTGATTAACATCTAACAACTTCAGGGATTTCATGCTTTCTTTTCTCATACCGTGGGTGCTAGCGGAAAATCTGCTTTAGACGAGTATTTAGATGAACCTGTTTTGGATATGATTGCCTTTAAGAGTTTAGATGTGTTGGCTTATTGAAGAGATAACGCCAATCGCTTTAAGGAGTAGGCTTCAATGGCATGTGATGTTTTGAGCATACCCATTACAATTTTGTCTTCAAAATCTTCATTTAGCATAGGGAACCGGGTGTTAAACAAGTACATAAGTTCTCTTCTTCCTTCAAATGTGCAAGCTTTAATATGCGCAAGAGATTGGCTAAGGGATTTTGATGAGATTGGTAAGTTTTGGTTGTATTCTTTTGTCATAATTTTTTGATTCATTTGTGTTTGGTTGATCCATACTTTCTTTTATGTTTAGTTGATCCATATGAGTTCTTTGAGAAAGTAAAAGAAGGAGAGGAAGAAGTTTAAGAACACAAAAGCTTACTACTTGTGATCTTTTAAGTTTCTCTTCTAAGCTCTTTTTTTAATGTGTTTTTGGATATGGTTATTTGGATTTGATATTTTTGTGTTTGGATTTAAGAAAAACTAAATGAATGTTCATGTTTTTGATTATCACATATTAAGTTTGCATTATATTGACATAGAACAATATTTTCAAGGAATTTGGATGCATTTTGTCATTTAGATATATTTTTTCATTTAGATTCATTTTGTCCAATGGATATCCCATTTAGACATGGTCGTTAAGGGACATGTTCGTTAATGGACACGATCAAAATTTGTCCACAAATGAAATGGTCAATATTAAACGGGCCAAAATGGACGCGGACAGCCCTAGTTGCTTCCTCTTCCCTGACTATATATCCTCTTGGGGAAGTTTTGATGACGGACAACCAATTTATCCCCGTCGACTTAAGTCGGGGATAAGGGATGAAACTTACTTGCTCAGCTTGCGATGCAAGTATTGAAGGCTCAAATTTGTTGTATCTTTTACTCTTATTAACATCTACGATCCCAGACTTGTTTATTAGAATACCTCTTCCGATCGTAGAATCAAACCACTCGCACTTGAAGAGTACACATTTCAACATTAGCAACCCAAGAAATGTCATTTCTATGATTTCTTGGATGATGTCGTAGAAATCAATGTCCCCCTAACACAGACACCATAGTTAACACTTGTTCGATGACGGTCGTACTCGTACTCGTGGAAAGCATATCCTCTTGTAAAATACATTGGTGTTGTCGTGATCCTCGCAAGCGGACGTTGAAGCATCTCGTGAAACCAAACCGGATAAGATTCGTCCTCGTACTCAATCTGAAATGAGCAAAAGTACTTAAATGTTTAGAAATAATTATCTAGATTCTAGTAATTAAATGTTTTTAAACACATTTTTTGTACTTTTCTTTGGAGCCACATCACAAAGTGTTGAGCTTTACGTGAATCGACCTCCTCATGATATATCCCCTCAATTCCTTCTAACTTGCTCGACGAAGAGACTATATGAAAAAGCATAAAAATTAAGTATGTTATGCATGTTTTATGCACTAGATAACCTGAATCTAGGTACATGCGCTTTTCCGTCTTTATCAGTGTGCAATTCACTCCTCGCGCATATCTCAGCCAAGTCAAGAAATGATTTAAAATTGTCTTTTCATTTCCCCTGCACGTTCAAAAGAGTATTCATAATGTTATCGATAAAGTTATTCTCTATGTGCATCACTTCGAGATTGTGTCGGAGTAGATGATCCTTCCAGTATGGGAGATCCCAAAAGATACTTTTCTTATGCCAGTTGTGTTCCTCAAGATAACCATCAGTTATATTAGGCGCTACATGCCAATTTCCTCCATGGGGAAATGTGTAATTCACAAAGTAATGATCCATATGCACTTCAACTTGTTCGCTAGTAAAATACACCGGTTGAGGATCACGAACCTCTATGTTCTTCTTAAACTTTAGTTTTTTTTCTAGTAGGGGGGGGGCGCATTCCAAGAAATTGACGGTGACAATCGAACCAACTTGTTTTCCTTCCATTCTTTAGGTGAAAGGCATCACTACGATGCATGCAAAACGGACATGACAGTCTTTCCGTGCGTAGTACAGCCTGACAACATTCTGTAGGCGGGAAAGTCGCTAATCGTCCATAGGAGCAATGCACGCATTGTAAAATTTCTTCTCCTCGAACCATCATACGTCTTTACTCTAGTGTGTCATAACTCCTTCAAATCTTCCATTAAAGGTTGTAGAAATACATCAACTGATGGGAGGTTATATGGGGTGACGATTACGGGCCACAAAGAATATTGCCTACCTGACATACCAAATGGACTAAATCCATATGTACATAGACCACGGTAGACGTTACCTTTTCGCCTTGCAAAATCAGGGTATACCGATTTAAAGTGTGTCCACGCTTTCGCATCTGATGGGTGGATCACCTCTCAAGGCTTCCGTGTATGTTCTGCATGTCACCTCATCGAAGAAGTTGTCCTCTCAGAGTGATACATCCTTTTCAGCATGTCTGTTATAGGCAGATACCACATCTTCTGGTATGGTACCCTCTTTCGACCTACTCCTTCCAACTTGTATCTTGGTTTCTTGCAAAATCGACATTCCTCAAGATTGTGGTAAATTTTTCAAAATATCATACAGTTTTCTACACAAACATCGATTGACTGATACAACAGACCAAGACTAATAACCAACTTTTGAACATCATAAAACGTTTCGACAACTAAATTATCAGACGATAAATATTCTTTTAACAATGTTGTCCAATCATCCATGCATACCTCAAATAAGTTATGATATGTTTTAATATTCATCATTTTAGTATCTAATGACAATTAGAGTGAAATTCCGTACAATTATCATATATTGGTTGATTTGCAGCATTTAACATGTCATAGAATCTTTTAGCATCTAAATTTGGTTCTTCAACTATGTTTCCATCATATGAAAATGCAACATTGTTATCTTCAACACGAAATGCCTCAATAACCATGTTATTTATCATATCTGATTCATTTCCATGATCAGGATGAAAATTATAATCATACTTATTTGTACTAATTCTAGCAACATTACCACAATATCCTTCCCCATGCTGAAACCATATAAAATAATGTGGTGTAAACCCTCTATTTAACAAATGCTTCCATACATTTACCAACATTTTCAACCAAAACGAACCGTCTATTATCGCATTTTGTACAAGGACAAAACATCTTACTGCTTTAAACAATGACTGTTAGACTATTGGCTTGCTACATGAATATTTATACGCTGTTGAGGAACTCTCGTGTCACCGATCCATCATCGCCTCGATGCATGTACATCCACTTTCGAATTTCGTAGATATCGAATCGAGACTAATTTACAACGATTTGACTTTACAAGCACTTTACAACGAATTTACAAAGCTTTGACAATGAAAAATAACATTGTATATATTTAGATACACTTATAAACACGTTTTCACCTACCAAAAAATTATGCAAATCCGTCGTAAAGAAGTCCCAAAAGAAACGCAGTGAAATCTTTGTTATATAACAACGACATAACGACAAAAACCTCGTTTAAAGTCAGACGTCGTTAAATCGTTGTATATTACCGACGTTGTAACGACGATATGTCAAATCTTCGGGAATTCGGAGTACATTCGTCGTAATTGAACCTCTATTTTACGACGATTTTAAACGTTGTACATTTACGACGATTGAGAAACGAAGATCAAATTTCTTGTTCAATAATCGTAAAACAATGGTAAAACAACGATGTTAATAATCGTTGTAAAAAGTTTGTCGTTAAATAAGCAGTTTCTTGTTGTGTTTGTACAAGCTTCACGAACTTATGAAACATCTAGAAACGCGTTTTCTATGACTCTACCAAGTTTGAAGAAGGATGAGTACTTATAAGATGTCAATGAACTTTGTATTAGTTTCACGGAATTTTGAAACATCTAACAACGTGTTTTCTACGAGTCTAAACAAATTTTTAAGCAAGATGAATTCTTAAATTGCCTCAATGATATTTTTACAAGTTTCACGAATTTATGAAACATCTAACAATGTAGTTCCTACGACTCTAAACCATGTTTTACGCACGATGAGTGTTGATAAGTGCCTCAATTATCTTTGTACAAGTTTCACGAACTTATAAAACATCTAACAACGATTTTTCTACGACTCTAAAGAAAGTTTAAGAAAGGTGGGTGCTTATAAGTTCCTCAATGATCTTTATACAAGTTTCACGAACTTATGAAACATCTAATAGTGAAGTTTCTCATATTGCATTAAACGTTGTTTAGAGTCATAGTAAACGCATGGTTAGACGTTTCAAAAGTTCGTGCAACTTGAAAAAGATCATTGATGCACTTATAAGCACTCATACTTCAGAAAACTTGGTTTAGAGCCATTGAAAACACGTTGTTAGATGTTCATAAGTTTGTGATTCTTGTACAAAGAACATTGAGTCACTTATAAGCACTCATATAGCATAAAACTTGCTTTATAATCGTAGAGAACGTGTTGTTAGATGTTTCATAAGTTCGTGAAACATGTACAAAGATCATTGAGACACTTATAAGCACTTAAGTTCCTTAAAACTTTGTTTAGATACATGGAAAACGAGTTGTTAGATGTTTTATAAGTTCGTTCAACTTGCACAATGTTCATTAAAGAACTTATAAGCACTCATATTGCGTAAAACTTGGGTTGGTGTCCTAGAATATGCATTTTTAGAGGTTTCATAACTTTGTGAATCTTGTATAACACTGAGGGATTTATAAGCACTCATATTGCATGAAAGTTGGTTAATAGTCGTAGAAAACGCGTTGTTAGATGTTCATAAGTTTGTGAAACTTGTACAAAAGATTATTTGTGCTTTTTATAAGCACTACTATTTCTTAAACTTGGTTTAGAGTCGTAGAAAACACATTGTTAGATATTTCATAAGTTCGTGAAACTTGTACAAAGAGCAATGAGGCACTTCTAAGCACTTATATTACATTAAACTTGGTTTAAAGTCTTAGAAAACGCTTTGTTAGATGTTGGAAAAGTTCGTAAAATTTGTAAATAAATCATTGAGGAACTTATACTCATACTGCATAGAACTTGGTTTAGACCCTTGAAAACATGTAGTTAGAGGTTTCATAAGTGCAAGAGTCTTGTACAAATAACATTGAGGAACTTATAAGCACTCATATTGCAATAAACGTGGTTTAGAGTCATAGAAAACGCATTGTTAGATGTTTCATAAGTTCGTACAAAGCTCATTGAGACACTTATAAACACTCATGTTGCATGACACTTCGTTTGGAGTCTTAGAAACCGCGTTGTAAGATGTTTCATAAGTTCGTCAAACTAGTACAAAGCTCATTGAGACATTTATAAGCACTCATGTTGCATAAAAATTTGTTTAGATTCCTAGAAACGCGTTGTTAGATGTTTCATAAGTTCGTCAAACATGTACAAAGCTCATTGAGACACTTATAAGCACTCATGTTGCATAAAACTTGGTTTAGAGTCCTAGCAACCACATTGTTAGACGTTTCATAAGTTCGTCAAACTAGTACAAAGCTCATTGAGACACTTATAAGCACTTGCATGAAACAGAGTACTTGGTTTAGAGTACCGCGTTGTAAGAACCGCGTGTTGTTTCATAAGTTCGTCAAACTTGAAACTAATTGAGACACTTATAAACATAAGTTCGTCATGTAGTACGAAACTCAATTCGATTGACACTTTATAAACCGCGTCATGTTGCAGATGTTTCAAAGTTCGTCAAACTTGTACAAAGCTCATTGAGACACTTATAAGCACTCATGTTGCATAAAACTTTGTTTAAATTCCTAGAAACGCGTTGTTAGATGTTTCATAAGTTCGTCAAACTTGTACAAAGCTCATTGAGACACTTATAAGCACTCATGTTGCATAAAACTTGGTTTAGAGTCCTAGCAACCACATTGTTAGACGTTTCATAAGTTCGTCAAACTAGTACAAAGCTCATTGAGACACTTATAAGAACTCATGTTGCATGAAACTTAGTTTAGAGTCCTAGAAACCGCGTTGTTAGATGTTTCATAAGTTCGTCGAACTTGTACAAATCTCATTGAGACACTTATAAGCACTCATGTTGCATGAAACTTGGTTTAGATTCCTAGAAAACGCGTTGTAAGATGTTTCTTAAGTTCGTCAAACTAGTACAAAGCTCATTGAGACACTTAAAAGCAGTCATGTTGCATGATACTTTGTTTAGTGTCTTAGAAACCGCGTTGTTAGATGTTTCATAAGTTCTTCAAACTTGTACAAAGCTCATTGAGACACTTATAAGCACTCATGTTGAATGATACTTGGTTTAGAGTCCTAGAAACGCGTTGTTAGATGTTTCATAAGTTCGTCAAACTTGTACAAAGGTCATTGAGACACTTATAAGCACTCATGTTGAATAAATCTTGGTTTAGAGTCCTAGCAACCATATTGTTAGATGTTTATCAAGTTCGTCAAACTTGTACAAAGCTGATTGAGACACTTATAAGCACTCATGTTGCATGAAACTTGGTTTAGAGTCTTAGAAACGTCTTGTTAGATGTTTCATTAGTTCTTCAAACTTGTACAAAGCTCATTGAGACACTTATAAGAACTCATGTTGAAAGAAACTTGGTTTAGAGTCCTAGAAACCGCGTTGTTAGATGTTTCATAACTTTGTCAAACTAATACAAAGGTCATTGAGACACTTATAAGCACTCATGTTGCATGAAACTTGGTTTAGAGTACTAGAAACCGCGTTGTAAGATGTCTCATAAGTTCGTCAAACTAGTACAAAGCTCATTGAGACATTTATAAACACTCATGTTGCATGAAACTTCGTTTGGAGTCTTAGAAACCGCGTTGTTAGATGTCTCATAAGTTCGTCAAACTTATACAAAGCTCATTGAGACACTTATAAGCACTCATGTTGCATAAAACTTTGTTTAGATTCCTAGAAACGTGTTGTTAGATGTTTCATAAGTTCGTCAAACTTGTACAAAGCTCATTGAGACACTTATAAGCACTCATGTTGCATAAAACTTTGTTTAGAGTCCTAGAAACCGCGTTGTAAGATGTTTCATAAGTTCGTCAAACTAGTACAAAGCTCATTGAGACACTTATAAGCACTCATGTTACGTAAAACTTGGTTTAGAGTCCTAGAAACGCGTTGTTAGATGTTTCATAAGTTCGTCAAACTTGTACAAAGGTCATTGAGACACTTATAAGCACTCATGTTGATTAAAACTTGGTTTAGAGTCCTAGCAACCACATTGTTAGACGTTTATCAAGTTCGTCAAAGTTGTACAAAGCTGATTGAGACACTTATAAGCACTCATGTTGCATGAAACTTGGTTTAAAGTCTTAGAAACGTGTTGTTAGATGTTTCATTAGTTCGTCAAACTTGTACAAAGCTCATTGAGACACTTATAAGCACTCATGTTGAAAGAAACTTGGTTTAGAGTCCTAGAAACCGCGTTGTTAGATGTTTCATAAGTTCGTCAAACTAGTACAAAGCTCATTGAGACACTTATAAGCACTCATGTTGCATGAAACTTAGTTTAGAGTCCTAGAAACCGAGATGTTAGATGTTTCATAAGTTTGTCGAACTTGTACAAAGCTCATTGATACACTTATAAGCACTCATGTTGCATGAAATTAGGTTTCGAGTCTTAGAAACCGCGTTGTTAGATGTTTCATAAGTTCGTCAAACTAGTACAAAGCTCATTGAGACACTTATAAACACTCATGTTGCATGACACTTCGTTTAGAGTCTTAGAAACCGTGTTGTTAGATGTTTCATAAGTTCGTTAAACTTGTACAAAGCTCATTGAGACACTTATAAGCACTCATGTTGCATAAAACTTGGTTTAGAGTCCTAGAAACGCGTTGTTAGATGTTTAATAAATTCGTCAAACTTGTACAAAGCTCATTCAGACACTTATAAGCACTCATGTTGCATAAAACTTTGTTTAGATTCCTAGAAACGCGTTGTTAGATGTTTCATAAGTTCGTTAAACTTGTACAAAGCTCATTGAGACACTTATAAGCACTAATGTTGCATAAAACTTGGTTTAGAGTCCTAGCAACAACATTGTTAGACGTTTCATAAGTTCGTCAAACTAGTACACAGCTCATTGAGACACTTATAAGCACTCATGTTGCATGAAACTTAGTTTAGAGTCCTAGAAACCGTGTTGTTAGATGTTTCATAAGTTCGTCGAACTTGTACAAATCTTATTGAGACACTTATAAGCACTCATGTTGCATGAAACTTGGTTTAGAGTCCTAGAAACCGCGTTGTAAGATGTTTCATAAGTTCGTCAAACTAGTACAAAGCTCATTGGGACACTTATAAGCACTCATGTTGCATGACACTTCGTTTGGAGTCTTAGAAACGCGTTGTTAGATGTTTCATAAGTTCGTCAAACTTGTACAAAGCTCATTGAGACACTTATAAGCACTCATGTTGCATAAAACTTTGTTTAGATTCCTAGAAACGCGTTGTTAGATGTTTCATAAGTTCGTCAAACTTGTACAAAGCTCATTGAGACACTTATAAGCACTCATACTTATAAGCACTCATGTTGCATAAAACATGGTTTACAGTCCTAGCAACCACAGCGTTTCTAGGACTCTAAACCAAGTTTTATGCAACATGAGTGCTTATAATTGTCTCAATGAGCTTTGTACAAGTTTAACGAACTTATGATACATCTAACAACGCGGTTTCTAAGACTCTAAACGAAGTGTCATGCAACATGAGTGCTTATAAGTGTCTCAATGAGCTTTGTACTAGTTTGATGAACTTATGAAACATCTTACAACGCTGTTTCTAGGACTCTAAACCAAGTTTCATGCAACATGAGTTCTTATAAGTGTTTCAATGAGCTTTGTACAAGTTCGACGAACTTACGAAACATCTAACAACGCGGTTTCTAGGACTCTAAACTAAGTTTCATGCAACATGAGTGCTTATAAGTGTCTCAATGAGCTTTGTACTAGTTTGACGAACTTACGAAACATCTAACAACACGATTTCTAGGACTCTAAACCAAGTTTTTTTCAACATAAGTTCTTATAAGTGTCTCAATGAGCTTTGTACAAGTTTGACGAATTAATGAAACATCTAACAAGGTGTTTTTAGGACTCTAAACCAAGTTTCATGCAACATGAGTGCTTATAAGTGTCTCAATGAGATTTGTACAAGTTCGACGAACTTATGAAACATCTAACAACGCGGTTTCTAGGACTCTAAACTAAGTTTCATGCAACATGAGTGCTTATAAGTGTCTCAATGAGCTTTGTACTAGTTTGACGAACTTATGAAACGTCTAACAATGTGGTTGCTAGGACTCTAAACCAAGTTTTATGCAACATGAATGCTTATAAGTGTCTCAATGAGCTTTGTACAAGTTTGACGAACTTATGAATCATCTAACAACCCGTTTCTAGGAATCTAAACAAAGTTTTATGCAACATGAGTGCTTATAAGTGTCTCAATGAGCTTTGTACAAGTTTGACGAACTTATGAAACATCTAACAACGCGTTTTCTAAGACTCCAAATGAAGTGTCATGCAACATGAGTGCTTATAAGTGTCTCAATGAGCTTTGTACTAGTTTGACGAACTTATGAAACATCTTACAACGCGGTTTCTAGTAATCTAAACCAAGTTTCATGCAACATGAGTGCTTATAATTGTCTCAATGAGCTTTGTACAAGTTCTACGAACTTATGAAACATCTAACAACGCGGTTTCTAGGACTCTAAATTAAGTTTCATGCAACATGAGTGCTTATAAGTATCTCAATGCGCGTTGTTAGATGTTTCATAAGTTCGTCAAACTTGTACAAAGCTCATTCAGACATTTATAAGCACTCATGTTGCATAAAACTTGGTTTAGAGTCCTAGTAACCATATTGTTAGACGTTTCATAAGTTCGTCAAACTTGTACAAAGCTCATTGAGAAATTTATAAGCACTCATGTTGCATGAAACTTGGTTTACAGTCCTAGAAACCGCGTTGTTAGATGTTTCATAAGTTCGTAGAACTTGTACAAAGCTCATTGAGACACTTATAAGCACTCATGTTGCATGAAACTTGATTTAGAGTACTAGAAACCGCGTTGTAAGATGTTTCATAAGTCCGTCAAACTAGTACAAAGCTCATTGAGACACTTATAAGCACTCATGTTGCATGACACTTCGTTTGGAGTCTTAGAAACCGCGTTGTTAGATGTTTCATAAGTTCGTCAAACTTTTACAAAGCTCATTGAGACACTTATAAGCACTCATGTTGAATAAAACTTTGTTTAGATTCCTAGAAACGCGTTGTTAGATGTTTCATAAGTTCGTCAAACTTGTACAAAGCTCATTGAGAAACTTATAAGCACTCATGTTGCATAAAACTTGGTTTAGAGTCCTAGCAACCACATTGTTAGACGTTTCATAAGTTCGTCAAACATGTACAAAGCTCATTGAGAAACTTATAAGCACTCATGTTGCATGAAACTTAGTTTAGATTCCTAGAAACCGCGTTGTTAGATGTTTCATAAGTTCGTCGTACTTGTACAAAGCTCAGTGAGACACTTATAAGCACTCATGTTGCATGAAACTTGGTTTAGAGTCCTAGAAACAGCGTTGTAAGATGTTTAATAAGTTCGTCAAACTAGTACAAAACTCATTGAGACACTTATTAGCACTCATGTTGCATGACACTTCGTTTAGAGTCTCAGAAACCGCGTTGTTAGATGTTTCATAAGTTCTTCAAACTTGTACAAAGCTCATTGAGACATTTATAAGCATTCATGTTGCATAGAACTTGGTTTAGAGTCCTAGCAACCACATTGTTAGACGTTTCATAAGTTCGCCAAACTTGTACAAAGTTGATTGAGAAACTTATAAGCACTCATGTTGCATGAAACTTGGTTTAGAGTCAAACTTGTACAAAGCTCATTGACACACTTATAAGCACTCATGTTGAATGAAACTTAGTTTAGAGTCCTATAAACCGCGTTGTTAGATGTTTCATAAGTTTGTCGAACTTGTACAAAGTTCATTGAGAAACTTATAAGCACTCATGTTGCATGAAACTTGGTTTAGAGTCCTAGAAACCGCGTTGTAAGATGTTTCATAAGTTCGTCAAACTAGTACAAAGCTTATTGAGACACTTAAAAGCAGTCATGTTGCATGGCACTTCGTTTAGTGTCTTAGAAACCGCGTTGTTAGATGTTTCATAAGTTCGTCAAACTTGTACAAGGCTCATTGAGACACTTATAAGCACTCATGTTGCATAAAACTTTGTTTAGATTCCTAGAAACGCGTTGTTAGACGTTTCATAAGTTCGTCAAACTTGTACAAAGCTCATTGAGACACTTATAACCACTCATGTTGCATAAAACATGGTTTACATTCCTAGCAACCACATTGTTAGACATTTCATAAGTTCATCAAACTTGTACGAAGATCATTGAGATACTTATAAGCACTCATGTTGCATGAAACTTAATTTAGAGTCCTAGAAACCGCGTTGTTAGATGTTTCATAAGTTCGTAGAACTTGTACAAAGCTCATTGAAAAAGTTATAAGCACTCATGTTGCATGAAACTTGGTTTAGAGTACTAGAAACCGCTTTGTAAGATGTTTCATAAGTTCGTCAAACTAGTACAAAGGTCATTGAGACACTTATAAGCACTCATGTTGCATGACACTTCGTTTGGAGTCTTAGAAAACGCGTTGTTAGATGTTTCATAAGTTCGTCAAACTTGTACAAAGCTCATTGAGACACTTATAAGCACTCATGTTGCATAAAACTTTGTTTAGATTCCTAGAAACGCGTTGTTAGATGTTTCATAAGTTCGTCAAACTTGTACAAAGCTCATTGAGACACTTATAAGCACTCATGTTGCATAAAACTTGGTTTAGAGTCCTAGCAACCACATTGTTAGACGTTTCATAAGTTCGTCAAACTAGTAGAAAGCTCATTGAGACACTTATAAGCACTCATGTTGCATGAAACTTAGTTTAGAGTCCTAGAAACCGCGTTGTTAGATGTTTCATAAGTTCGTCGAACTTGTACAAATCTCATTGAGACACTTATAAGCACTCATGTTACATGAAACTTGGTTTAAAGTCCTAGAAACGCCTTGTTAGATGTTTCATTAATTCGTTAAACTTGTACAAAGCTCATTGAGACACTTATAAGAACTCATGTTGTATAAAATTTGGTTTAGAGTCCTAGCAACCACATTGTTAGACGTTTATCAAGTTCGTCAAACTTGTACAAAGCTGATTGAGAAACTTATAAGCACTCATGTTGCATGAAACTTGGTTTAGAGTCTTAGAAACGCGTTGTTAGATGTTTCATAAGTTCGTCAAACTTGTACAAAGTTCATTGAGACATTTATAAGCACTCATGTTGCATAAAACTTGGTTCAGAGTCCTAGCAACCACATTGTTAGACGTTTCATAAGTTCGTCAAACTTGTACAAAGCTGATTGAGAAACTTATAAGCACTCATGTTGCATTAAACTTGGTTTAGAGTCAAACTTGTACAAAGCTCATTGAGACACTTATAAGCACTCATGTTGCATAAAACTTTGTTTAGATTCCTAGAAACGCGTTGTTAGATGTTTCATAAGTTCGTCAAACTCGTACAAAGCTCATTGAGACACTTATAAGCACTCATGTTGCATAAAACTTGGTTTAGAGTCCTAGCAACCACATTGTTAGACGTTTCATAAGTTCGTCAAACTAGTACAAAGCTCATTGAGACACTTATAAGCACTCATGTTGCATGAAACTTAGTTTAGAGTCCTAGAAACCGCGTTGTTAGATGTTTCATAAGTTTGTCAAACTAGTACAAAGCTCATTGAGACAATTATAAGCACTCATGTTGCATGAAACTTAGTTTAGAGTCCTAGAAACCATGTTGTTAGATGTTTCATAAGTTCTTCGAACTTGTACAAAGCTCATTGAGACACTTATAAGCACTCATGTTGCATGAAACTAGGTTTAGAGTCCTGGAAACCACGTTCTAAGATGTTTCATAAGCTCGTCAAACTAGTACAAAGCTCAATGAGACACTTATAAACACTCATGTTGCATGACACTTCGTTTAGAGTCTTAGAAACCGCGTTGTTAGATGTTTCATAAGTTCGTCAAACTTGTACAAAGCTCATTGAGACACTTATAAGCACTCATGTTGCATAAAACGTTGTTTAGATTCCTAGAAACGGGTTGTTAGATGATTCATAAGTTCGTCAAACTTGTACAAAGCTCATTGAGACACTTATAAGCACTCATACTTATAAGCACTCATGTTGCATAAAACATGGTTTACAGTCCTAGCAACCACATTGTTAGACGTTTAATAAGTTCATCAAACTTGTACAAAGCTCATTGAGATACTTATAAGCACTCATGTTGCATGAAACTTAATTTAGAGTCCTAGAAACCGCGTTGTTAGATGTTTCATAAGTTCGTAGAACTTGTACAAAGCTCATTCAGACAATTATAAGCACTCATGTTGCATGAAACTTGGTTTAGAGTACTAGAAACCGCGTTGTAAGATGTTTCATAAGTTCGTCAAACTAGTACAAAGCTCATTGAGACACTTATAAGCACTCATGTTGCATGACACTTCGTTTGGAGTCTTAGAAAACGCGTTGTTAGATGTTTCATAAGTTCGTCAAACTTGTACAAAGCTCATTGAGACACTTATAAGCACTCATGTTGCATAAAACTTTGTTTAGATTCCTAGAAACGGGTTATTAGATGATTCATAAGTTCGTCAAACTTGTACAAAGCTCATTGAGACACTTATAAGCATTCATGTTGCATAAAACTTGGTTTAGAGTCCTAGCAACCACATTGTTAGACGTTTCATAAGTTTGTCAAACTAGTACAAAGCTCATTGAGACACTTATAAGCACTCATGTTGCATGAAACTTAGTTTAGAGTCCTAGAAACCGCGTTGTTAGATGTTTCATAAGTTCGTCGAACTTGTACAAATCTCATTGAGACACTTATAAGCACTCATGTTGCATGAAACTTGGTTTAGAGTCCTAAAAACACCTTGTTAGATGTTTCATTAATTCGTCAAACTTGTACAAAGCTCATTGAGACACTTATAAGAACTTATGTTGAAAAAAACTTGGTTTCGAGTCCTAGAAACCGTGTTGTTAGATGTTTCGTAAGTTCGTCAAACTAGTACAAAGCTCATTGAGACACTTATAAGCACTCATGTTGCATGAAACTTAGTTTAGAGTCCTAGAAACCGTGTTGTTAGATGTTTCGTAAGTTCGTCGAACTTGTACAAAGCTCATTGAAACACTTATAAGAACTCATGTTGCATGAAACTTGGTTTAGAGTCCTAGAAACAGCGTTGTAAGAAGTTTCATAAGTTCGTCAAACTAGTACAAAGCTCATTGAGACACTTATAAGCACTCATGTTGCATGACACTTCCTTTAGAGTCTTAGAAACCGCGTTGTTAGATGTTTCATAAGTTCGTTAAACTTGTACAAAGCTCATTGAGACAATTATTAGCACTCATGTTGCATAAAACTTGGTTTAGAGTCCTAGAAACGCGTTGTTAGATGTTTCATAAGTTCGTCAAACTTGTACAAAGCTCATTGAGACATTTATAAGCACTCATGTTGCATAAAACTTGGTTTAGAGTCCTAGCAACCATATTGTTAGACGTTTCATAAGTTCGTCAAACTTGTACAAAGCTCATTGAGAAATTTATAAGCACTCATGTTGCATGAAACTTGGTTTAGAGTCCTAGAAACCGCGTTGTTAGATGTTTCATAAGTTCGTAGAACTTGTACAAAGCTCATTGAGACACTTATAAGCACTCATGTTGCATGAAACTTGGTTTAGCGTACTAGAAACCGCGTTGTAAGATGTTTCATAAGTTCGTCAAACTAGTACAAAGCTCATTGAGACACTTATAAGCACTCATGTTGCATGACACTTCGTTTGGAGTCTTAGAAACCGCGTTGTTAGATGTTTCATAAGTTCGTCAAACTTTTACAAAGCTCATTGAGACACTTATAAGCACTCATGTTGAATAAAACTTTGTTTAGATTCCTAGAAACGCGTTGTTAGATGTTTCATAAGTTCGTCAAACTTGTACAAAGCTCATTGAGAAACTTATAAGCACTCATGTTGCATGACACTTTGTTTAGAGTCTTAGAAACCGCGTTGTTAGATATTTCATAAGTTCGTCAAACTAGTACAAAGCTCATTGAGACACATATAAGCAGTCATGTTGCATGAGACTTGGTTTAGAGACCTAGAAACGCGTTTTTAGATGTTTCATAAGTTCGTCAAACTTGTACAAAGCTCATTGAGACATTTATAAGCACTCATGTTGCGTAAAACTTGGTTCATTGTCCTAGCAACCTCATTGTTAGACGTTTCATAAGTTCGTCAAACTTGTACAAAGCTGATTGAGAAACTTATAAGCACTCATGTTGCATGAAACTTGGTTTAGAGTCAAACTTGTACAAAGCTCATTGAGACACTTATAAGCACTCATGTTGCATAAAACTTTGTTTAGATTCCTAGAATTGCGTTGTTAGATGTTTCATAAGTTCGTCAAACTTGTACAAAGCTCATTGAGACACATATAAGCAGTCATGTTGCATGAGACTTGGTTTAGAGTCCTAGCAACCACATTGTTAGACGTTTCATAAGTTCGTCAAACTAGTACAAAGCTCATTGAGACACTTATAAGCACTCATGTTGCATGAAACTTAGTTTAGAGTCCTAGAAACCGCGTTGTTAGATGTTTCATAAGTTCGTCGAACTTGTACAAATCTCTTTGAGACACTTATAAGCACTCATGTTGCATGAAACTTCATGATTTAGAGTCCTAAAACACCTTTTAGAGTCCTTTCATTAATTCGTCAAACTTGTACTTGGTTTCGAAAGCTCATGTGAGACACTGTTAGAAGAACTTATGTTGAAAAAAACTTGGTTTCGAGTCCTAGAAACCGTGTTGTTAGATGTTTCGTAAGTTCGTCAAACTAGTACAAAGCTCATTGAGACACTTATAAGCACTCATGTTGCATGAAACTTAGTTTAGAGTCCTAGAAACCGCGTTGTTAGATGTTTCGTAAGTTCGTCGAACTTGTACAAAGCTAATTGAAACACTTATAAGTACTCATGTTGCATGAAACTTGGTTTAGAGTCCTAGAAACAGCGTTGTAAGATGTTTCATAAGTTCGTCAAACTAGTACAAAGCTCATTGAGACACTTATAAGCACTCATGTTGCATGACACTTCGTTTAGAGTCTTAGAAACCGCGTTGTTAGATGTTTCATAAGTTCGTTAAACTTGTACAAAGCTCATTGAGACAATTATAAGCACTCATGTTGCATAAAACTTGGTTTAGAGTCCTAGAAACGCGTTGTTAGATGTTTCATAAGTTCGTCAAACTTGTACAAAGCTCATTGAGACATTTATAAGCACTCATGTTGCATAAAACTTGGTTTAGAGTCCTAGCAACCATATTGTTAGACGTTTCATAAGTTCGTCAAACTTGTACAAAGCTCATTGAGAAATTTATAAGCACTCATGTTGCATGAAACTTGTTTTAAAGTCCTAGAAACCGCGTTGTTAGATGTTTCATAAGTTCGTAGAACTTGTACAAAGCTCATTGAGACACTTATAAGCACTCATGTTGCATGAAACTTGGTTTAGCGTACTAGAAACCGCGTTGTAAGATGTTTCATAAGTTCGTCAAACTAGTACAAAGCTCATTGAGACACTTATAAGCACTCATGTTGCATGACACTTCGTTTGGAGTCTTAGAAACCGCGTTGTTAGATGTTTCATAAGTTCGTCAAACTTTTACAAAGCTCATTGAGACACTTATAAGCACTAATGTTGAATAAAACTTTGTTTAGATTCCTAGAAACGCGTTGTTAGATGTTTCATAAGTTCGTCAAACTTGTACAAAGCTCATTGAGAAACTTATAAGCACTCATGTTGCATAAAACTTGGTTTAGAGTCCTAGCAACCACATTGTTAGACGTTTCATAAGTTCGTCAAACCTGTACAAAGCTCATTGAGAAACTTATAAGCACTCATGTTGCATGAAACTTAGTTTAGAGTCCTAGAAACCGCGTTGTTAGATGTTTCATAAGTTCGTAGAACTTGTACAAAGCTCATTGAGACACTTATAAGCACTCATGTTGCATGAAACTTGGTTTAGAGTACTATAAACCGCGTTGTAAGATGTTTCATAAGTTCGTAAAACTAGTACAAAGCTCATTGAGACACTTATAAACACTCATGTTGCATGACACTTAGTTTAGAGTACTAGAAACACGTTGTTAGACGTTTCATAAGTTCGTCAAACTAGTACAAAGCTCATTGAGACACTTATAAGCACTCATGTTGCATGAAACTTAGTTTAGAGTCCTAGAAACCGCGTTGTTAGATGTTTCATAAGTTCGTCGAACTTGTACAAATCTGATTGAGACACTTATAAGCACTCATGTTGCATGAAACTTGGTTTAGAGTCCTAGAAACGCCTTGTTAGATGTTTCATTAATTCGTCAAACTTGTATAAAGTTCATTGAGACACTTATAAGAACTCTTGTTGAAAGAAACTTGGTTTAGAGTCCTAGAAACCGCGTTGTTAGATGTTTCGTAAGTTCGTCAAACTAGTACAAAGTTCATTGAGACACTTATACGCACACATGCATGAAACTTAGTTTAGAGTCCTAGAAACTGCGTTGTTAGATGTTTCATAAGTTCGTCGAACTTGTACAAAGCTCAGTGAGACACTTATAAGCACTCATGTTGCATGAAACTTGGTTTAGAGTCCTAGAAATAGCGTTGTAAGATGTTTCATAAGTTCGTCAAACTAGTACAAAGCTCATTGAGACACTTATAAGCACTCATGTTGCATGACACTTCGTTTAGAGTCTTAGAAACCGCGTTGTTAGATATTTCATAAGCTCGTCAAACTTGTACAAAGCTCATTGAGACAATTATAAGCACTGATGTTGCATAAAACTTGGTTTAGAGTCCTAGAAACGCGTTGTAAGATGTTTCATAAGTTCGTCAAACTAGTACAAAGCCCATTGAGACACTTATAAGCACTCATGTTGCATAAAACATGGTTTACAGTCCTAGCAACCACATTGTTAGACGTTTAATAAGTTCATCAAACTTGTACAAAGCTCATTGAGATACTTATAAGCACTCATGTTGCATGAAACTTAATTTAGAGTCCTAGAAACCGCGTTGTTAGATGTTTCATAAGTTCGTAGAACTTGTACAAAGCTCATTCAGACAATTATAAGCACTCATGTTGCATGAAACTTGGTTTAGAGTACTAGAAACCGCGTTGTAAGATGTTTCATAAGTTCGTCAAACTAGTACAAAGCTCATTGAGACACTTATAAGCACTCATGTTGCATGACACTTCGTTTGGAGTCTTAGAAAACGCGTTGTTAGATGTTTCATAAGTTCGTCAAACTTGTACAAAGCTCATTGAGACACTTATAAGCACTCATGTTGCATAAAACTTTGTTTAGATTCCTAGAAACGGGTTATTAGATGATTCATAAGTTCGTCAAACTTGTACAAAGCTCATTGAGACACTTATAAGCATTCATGTTGCATAAAACTTGGTTTAGAGTCCTAGCAACCACATTGTTAGACGTTTCATAAGTTTGTCAAACTAGTACAAAGCTCATTGAGACACTTATAAGCACTCATGTTGCATGAAACTTAGTTTAGAGTCCTAGAAACCGCGTTGTTAGATGTTTCATAAGTTCGTCGAACTTGTACAAATCTCATTGAGACACTTATAAGCACTCATGTTGCATGAAACTTGGTTTAGAGTCCTAAAAACACCTTGTTAGATGTTTCATTAATTCGTCAAACTTGTACAAAGCTCATTGAGACACTTATAAGAACTTATGTTGAAAAAAACTTGGTTTCGAGTCCTAGAAACCGTGTTGTTAGATGTTTCGTAAGTTCGTCAAACTAGTACAAAGCTCATTGAGACACTTATAAGCACTCATGTTGCATGAAACTTAGTTTAGAGTCCTAGAAACCGTGTTGTTAGATGTTTCGTAAGTTCGTCGAACTTGTACAAAGCTCATTGAAACACTTATAAGAACTCATGTTGCATGAAACTTGGTTTAGAGTCCTAGAAACAGCGTTGTAAGAAGTTTCATAAGTTCGTCAAACTAGTACAAAGCTCATTGAGACACTTATAAGCACTCATGTTGCATGACACTTCCTTTAGAGTCTTAGAAACCGCGTTGTTAGATGTTTCATAAGTTCGTTAAACTTGTACAAAGCTCATTGAGACAATTATTAGCACTCATGTTGCATAAAACTTGGTTTAGAGTCCTAGAAACGCGTTGTTAGATGTTTCATAAGTTCGTCAAACTTGTACAAAGCTCATTGAGACATTTATAAGCACTCATGTTGCATAAAACTTGGTTTAGAGTCCTAGCAACCATATTGTTAGACGTTTCATAAGTTCGTCAAACTTGTACAAAGCTCATTGAGAAATTTATAAGCACTCATGTTGCATGAAACTTGGTTTAGAGTCCTAGAAACCGCGTTGTTAGATGTTTCATAAGTTCGTAGAACTTGTACAAAGCTCATTGAGACACTTATAAGCACTCATGTTGCATGAAACTTGGTTTAGCGTACTAGAAACCGCGTTGTAAGATGTTTCATAAGTTCGTCAAACTAGTACAAAGCTCATTGAGACACTTATAAGCACTCATGTTGCATGACACTTCGTTTGGAGTCTTAGAAACCGCGTTGTTAGATGTTTCATAAGTTCGTCAAACTTTTACAAAGCTCATTGAGACACTTATAAGCACTCATGTTGAATAAAACTTTGTTTAGATTCCTAGAAACGCGTTGTTAGATGTTTCATAAGTTCGTCAAACTTGTACAAAGCTCATTGAGAAACTTATAAGCACTCATGTTGCATGACACTTTGTTTAGAGTCTTAGAAACCGCGTTGTTAGATATTTCATAAGTTCGTCAAACTAGTACAAAGCTCATTGAGACACATATAAGCAGTCATGTTGCATGAGACTTGGTTTAGAGACCTAGAAACGCGTTTTTAGATGTTTCATAAGTTCGTCAAACTTGTACAAAGCTCATTGAGACATTTATAAGCACTCATGTTGCGTAAAACTTGGTTCATTGTCCTAGCAACCTCATTGTTAGACGTTTCATAAGTTCGTCAAACTTGTACAAAGCTGATTGAGAAACTTATAAGCACTCATGTTGCATGAAACTTGGTTTAGAGTCAAACTTGTACAAAGCTCATTGAGACACTTATAAGCACTCATGTTGCATAAAACTTTGTTTAGATTCCTAGAATTGCGTTGTTAGATGTTTCATAAGTTCGTCAAACTTGTACAAAGCTCATTGAGACACATATAAGCAGTCATGTTGCATGAGACTTGGTTTAGAGTCCTAGCAACCACATTGTTAGACGTTTCATAAGTTCGTCAAACTAGTACAAAGCTCATTGAGACACTTATAAGCACTCATGTTGCATGAAACTTAGTTTAGAGTCCTAGAAACCGCGTTGTTAGATGTTTCATAAGTTCGTCGAACTTGTACAAATCTCTTTGAGACACTTATAAGCACTCATGTTGCATGAAACTTGATTTAGAGTCCTAAAACACCTTGTTAGATGTTTCATTAATTCGTCAAACTTGTACAAAGCTCATTGAGACACTTATAAGAACTTATGTTGAAAAAAACTTGGTTTCGAGTCCTAGAAACCGTGTTGTTAGATGTTTCGTAAGTTCGTCAAACTAGTACAAAGCTCATTGAGACACTTATAAGCACTCATGTTGCATGAAACTTAGTTTAGAGTCCTAGAAACCGCGTTGTTAGATGTTTCGTAAGTTCGTCGAACTTGTACAAAGCTCATTGAAACACTTATAAGAACTCATGTTGCATGAAACTTGGTTTAGAGTCCTAGAAACAGCGTTGTAAGATGTTTCATAAGTTCGTCAAACTAGTACAAAGCTCATTGAGACACTTATAAGCACTCATGTTGCATGACACTTCGTTTAGAGTCTTAGAAACCGCGTTGTTAGATGTTTCATAAGTTCGTTAAACTTGTACAAAGCTCATTGAGACAATTATAAGCACTCATGTTGCATAAAACTTGGTTTAGAGTCCTAGAAACGCGTTGTTAGATGTTTCATAAGTTCGTCAAACTTGTACAAAGCTCATTGAGACATTTATAAGCACTCATGTTGCATAAAACTTGGTTTAGAGTCCTAGCAACCATATTGTTAGACGTTTCATAAGTTCGTCAAACTTGTACAAAGCTCATTGAGAAATTTATAAGCACTCATGTTGCATGAAACTTGTTTTAAAGTCCTAGAAACCGCGTTGTTAGATGTTTCATAAGTTCGTAGAACTTGTACAAAGCTCATTGAGACACTTATAAGCACTCATGTTGCATGAAACTTGGTTTAGCGTACTAGAAACCGCGTTGTAAGATGTTTCATAAGTTCGTCAAACTAGTACAAAGCTCATTGAGACACTTATAAGCACTCATGTTGCATGACACTTCGTTTGGAGTCTTAGAAACCGCGTTGTTAGATGTTTCATAAGTTCGTCAAACTTTTACAAAGCTCATTGAGACACTTATAAGCACTAATGTTGAATAAAACTTTGTTTAGATTCCTAGAAACGCGTTGTTAGATGTTTCATAAGTTCGTCAAACTTGTACAAAGCTCATTGAGAAACTTATAAGCACTCATGTTGCATAAAACTTGGTTTAGAGTCCTAGCAACCACATTGTTAGACGTTTCATAAGTTCGTCAAACCTGTACAAAGCTCATTGAGAAACTTATAAGCACTCATGTTGCATGAAACTTAGTTTAGAGTCCTAGAAACCGCGTTGTTAGATGTTTCATAAGTTCGTAGAACTTGTACAAAGCTCATTGAGACACTTATAAGCACTCATGTTGCATGAAACTTGGTTTAGAGTACTATAAACCGCGTTGTAAGATGTTTCATAAGTTCGTAAAACTAGTACAAAGCTCATTGAGACACTTATAAACACTCATGTTGCATGACACTTAGTTTAGAGTACTAGAAACACGTTGTTAGACGTTTCATAAGTTCGTCAAACTAGTACAAAGCTCATTGAGACACTTATAAGCACTCATGTTGCATGAAACTTAGTTTAGAGTCCTAGAAACCGCGTTGTTAGATGTTTCATAAGTTCGTCGAACTTGTACAAATCTGATTGAGACACTTATAAGCACTCATGTTGCATGAAACTTGGTTTAGAGTCCTAGAAACGCCTTGTTAGATGTTTCATTAATTCGTCAAACTTGTATAAAGTTCATTGAGACACTTATAAGAACTCTTGTTGAAAGAAACTTGGTTTAGAGTCCTAGAAACCGCGTTGTTAGATGTTTCGTAAGTTCGTCAAACTAGTACAAAGTTCATTGAGACACTTATACGCACACATGCATGAAACTTAGTTTAGAGTCCTAGAAACTGCGTTGTTAGATGTTTCATAAGTTCGTCGAACTTGTACAAAGCTCAGTGAGACACTTATAAGCACTCATGTTGCATGAAACTTGGTTTAGAGTCCTAGAAATAGCGTTGTAAGATGTTTCATAAGTTCGTCAAACTAGTACAAAGCTCATTGAGACACTTATAAGCACTCATGTTGCATGACACTTCGTTTAGAGTCTTAGAAACCGCGTTGTTAGATATTTCATAAGCTCGTCAAACTTGTACAAAGCTCATTGAGACAATTATAAGCACTGATGTTGCATAAAACTTGGTTTAGAGTCCTAGAAACGCGTTGTAAGATGTTTCATAAGTTCGTCAAACTAGTACAAAGCCCATTGAGACACTTATAAGCACTCATGTTGCATGACACTTCGTTTAGAGTCTTAGAAACCGCGTTGTTAGATATTTCATAAGTTCGTCAAACTTGTACAAAGCTCATTGAGACATTTATAAGCACTCATGTTGCATAAAACTTGGTTCAGATTCCTAGCAACCACATTGTTAGACGTTTCATAAGTTCGTCAAACTTGTACAAAGTTGATTGAGAAACTTATAAGCACTCATGTTGCATGAAACTTGGTTTAGAGTCAAACTTGTACAAAGCTCATTGAGACACTTATAACGACTCATGTTGCATAAAACTTTGTTTAGATTCCTAGAATTGCGTTGTTAGATGTTTCATAAGTTCGTCAAACTTGTACAAAGCTCATTGAGACACTTATAAGCACTCATGTTGCATAAAACTTGGTTTAGAGTCCTAGCAACCACATTGTTAGACGTTTCATAAGTTCGTCAAACTAGTACAAAGCTCATTGAGACACTTATAAGCAATCATGTTGCATGAAACTTAGTTTAGAGCCCTAGAAACCGCGTTGTTAGATGTTTCATAAGTTCGTCGAACTTGTACAAATCTCATTGAGACACTTATAAGCACTCATGTTGCATGAAACTTGGTTTAGAGTCCTAGAAACGCCTTGTTAGATGTTTCATTAATTCGTCAAGCTTGTACAAAGCTCATTGAGACACTTATAAGAACTCATGTTGTATAAAAGTTGGTTTAGAGTCCTAGCAACCACATTTTTAGACGTTTATCAAGTTCTTCAAACTTGTACAAAGCTGATTGAGAAACTTATAAGCACTCATGTTGCATGAAACTTGGTTTAGAGTCTTAGAAACGTGTTGTTAGATGTTTCATTAGTTCGTCAAACTTGTAAAAAGCTCATTGAGACACTTATAAGCACTCATGTTGAAAGAAACTTGGTTTAGAGTCCTAGAAATCGCGTTGTTAGATGTTTCATAAGTTCGTCAAACTAGGACAAAGCTCAATAAGACACTTATAAGCACTCATGTTGCATGAAACTTAGTTTAGAGTCCTAGAAACCGCGTTGTTAGATGTTTCATAAGTTCGTCGAACTTGTACAATGCTCATTGAGACACTTATAAGCACTCATGTTGCATGAAACTAGGTTTAGAGTCCTAGAAACCACGTTGTAAGATGTTTCATAAGTTCGTCAAACTAGTACAAAGCTCATTGAGACACTTATAAACACTCATGTTGCATGACACTTCGTTTAGAGTCTTAGAAACCGCTTAGTTAGACGTTTCATAAGTTCGTCAAACTTGTACAAAGCTCATTGAGAAACTTATAAGCACTCATGTTGCATGAAACTTGGTTTAGAGTCCTAGAAACCGCGTTGTTAGATGTTTCATAAGTTCCTAGAACTTGTACAAAGCTTATTGAGACACTTATAAGCACTCATGTTGCATGAAACTTGGTTTAGAGTACTAGAAACCGCGTTGTATGATGTTTCATAAGTTCGTCACACTAGTACAAAGCCCATTGAGACACTTATAAGCACTCATGTTGCATGACACTTCGTTTAGAGTCTTAGAAACCGCGTTGTTAGATATTTCATAAGTTCGTCAAACTTGTACAAAGCTCATTGAGACATTTATAAGCACTCATGTTGCATAAAACTTGGTTCAGAGTCCTAGCAACCACATTGTTAGACGTTTCATAAGTTCGTCAAACTTGTACAAAGCTGATTGAGAAACTTATAAGCACTCATGTTGCATGAAACTTGGTTTAGAGTCAAACTTGTACAAAGCTCATTGAGACACTTATAAGCACTCATGTTGCATAAAACTTTGTTTAGATTCCTAGAAACGCGTTGTTAGATGTTTCATAAGTTCGTCAAACTTGTACAAAGCTCATTGAGACACTTATAAGCACTCATGTTGCATAAAACTTGGTTTAGAGTCCTAGCAACCACATTGTTAGACGTTTCATAAGTTCGTCAAACTAGTACAAAGCTCATTGAGACACTTATAAGCACTCATGTTGCATGAAACTTAGTTTAGAGTCCTAGAAACCGCGTTGTTAGATGTTTCATAAGTTCGTCGAACTTGTACAAATCTCATTGAGACACTTATAAGCACTCATGTTGCATGAAACTTGGTTTAGAGTCCTAGAAACGCCTTGTTAGATGTTTCATTAATTCGTCAAACTTGTACAAAGCTCATTGAGACACTTATAAGAACTCATGTTGTATAAAAGTTTGTTTAGAGTCCTAGCAACCACATTGTTAGACGTTTATCAAGTTCGTCAAACTTGGACAAAGCTGATTGAGAAACTTATAAGAACTCATGTTGCTTGAAACTTGGTTTAGAGTCTTAGAAACGCGTTGTTAGATGTTTCATAAGTTCGTCAAACTTGTACAAAGTTCATTGAGACATTTATAACCACTCATGTTGCATAAAACTTGGTTCAGAGTCCTAGCAACCACATTGTTAGACGTTTCATAAGTTCGTCAAACTTGTACAAAGCTGATTGAGAAACTTATAAGCACTCATGTTGCATGAAACTTGGTTTAGAGTCAAACTTGTACAAAGCTCATTGAGACACTTATAAGGACTCATGTTGCATAAAACTTTGTTTAGATTCCTAGAAACGCGTTGTTAGATGTTTCATAAGTTCGTCAAACTTGTACAAAGCTCATTGAGACACTTATAAGCACTCATGTTGCATAAAACTTGGTTTAGAGTCCTAGCAACCACATTGTTAGACGTTTCATAAGTTCGTCAAACTAGTACAAAACTCATTGAGACACTTATAAGCAATCATGTTGCATGAAACTTAGTTTAGAGCCCTAGAAACCGCGTTGTTAGATGTTTCATAAGTTCGTCGAACTTGTACAAATCTCATTGAGACACTTATAAGCACTCATGTTGCATGAAACTTGGTTTAGAGTCCTAGAAACGCCTTGTTAGATGTTTCATTAATTCGTCAAGCTTGTACAAAGCTCATTGAGACACTTATAAGAACTCATGTTGTATAAAAGTTGGTTTAGAGTCCTAGCAACCACATTTTTAGACGTTTATCAAGTTCGTCAAACTTGTACAAAGCTGATTGAGAAACTTATAAGCACTCATGTTGCATGAAACTTGGTTTAGAGTCTTAGAAACGTGTTGTTAGATGTTTCATTAGTTCGTCAAACTTGTAAAAATCTCATTGAGACACTTATAAGCACTCATGTTGAAAGAAACTTGGTTTAGAGTCCTAGAAATCGCGTTGTTAGATGTTTCATAAGTTCGTCAAACTAGGACAAAGCTCAATTAGACACTTATAAGCACTCATGTTGCATGAAACTTAGTTTAGAGTCCTAGAAACCGCGTTGTTAGATGTTTCATAAGTTCGTCGAACTTGTACAATGCTCATTGAGACACTTATAAGCACTCATGTTGCATGAAACTAGGTTTAGAGTCCTAGAAACCACGTTGTAAGATGTTTCATAAGTTCGTCAAACTAGTACAAAGCTCATTGAGACACTTATAAACACTCATGTTGCATGAAACTAGGTTTAGAGTCCTAGAAACCACGTTGTAAGATGTTTCATAAGTTCGTCAAACTTGTACAAAGCTCATTGAGAAACTTATAAGCACTCATGTTGCATGAAACTTGGTTTAGAGTCCTAGAAACCGCGTTGTTAGATGTTTCATAAGTTCGTAGAACTTGTACAAAGCTTATTGAGACACTTATAAGCACTCATGTTGCATGAAACTTGGTTTAGAGTACTAGAAACCGCGTTGTATGATGTTTCATAAGTTCGTCACACTAGTACAAAGCTCATTGAGACACTTATAAGTACTCATGTTGCATGACACTTCGTTTGGAGTCTTAGAAACCGCGTTGTTAGATGTTTCATAAGTTCGTCAAACTTGTACAAAGCTCATTGAGACACTTATAAGCACTTATGTTGAATAAAACTTTGTTTAGATTCCTAGAAACGCGTTGTTAGATGTTTCATAAGTTCGTCAAATTTGTACAAAGCTCATTGAGAGACTTATAAGCACTCATGTTGCATAAAACTTGGTTTAGAGTCCTAGCAACCACATTGTTAGACGTTTCATAAGTTCGTCAAACTAGTACAAAGCTCATTGAGACACTTATAAGCACTCATGTTGCATGAAACTTAGTTTAGAGTCCTAGAAACCGCGTTGTTAGATGTTTCATAAGTTCGTCGAACTTGTACAAATCTCATTGAGACACTTATAAGCACTCATGTTGCATGAAACTTGGTTTAGAGTCCTAGAAACGCCTTGTTAGATGTTTCATTAATTCGTCAAACTTGTATAAAGCTCATTGAGACACTTATAAGAACTCATGTTGAAAGAAACTTGGTTTAGAGTCCAAGAAACCGCGTTGTTAGATGTTTCGTAAGTTCGTCAAACTAGTACAAAGCTCATTGAGACACTTATAAGCACTCATGCATGAAACTTAGTTTAGAGTCCTAGAAACCGCGTTGTTAGATGTTTCATAAGTTCGTCGAACTTGTACAAAGCTCAGTGAGACACTTATAAGCACTCATGTTGCATGAAACTTGGTTTAGAGTCCTAGAAACAGCGTTGTAAGATGTTTCATAAGTTCGTCAAACTAGTACAAAGCTCATTAAGACACTTATAAGAACTCATGTTGCATGACACTTCGTTTAGAGTCTTAGAAACCGCGTTGTTAGATATTTCATAAGTTCGTCAAACTTGTACAAAGCTCATTGAGACAATTATAAGCACTCTTGTTGCATAAAACTTGGTTTAGAGTCCTAGAAACGCGTTGTTAGATGTTTCATAAGTTCGTCAAACTTGTACAAAGCTCATTGAGACATTTATAAGCACTCATGTTGCATAAAACTTGGTTCAGAGTCCTAGCAACCTCATTGTTAGACGTTTCATAAGTTCGTCAAACTTGTACAAAGCTGATTGAGAAACTTATAAGCACTCATGTTGCATGAAACTTGGTTTAGAGTCAAACTTGTACAAAGCTCATTGAGACACTTATAAGCACTCATGTTGCATAAAACATTGTTTAGATTCCTAGAATTGCGTTGTTAGATGTTTCATAAGTTCGTCAAACTTGTACAAAGCTCATTGAGACACTTATAAGCACTCATGTTGCATAAAACTTGGTTTAGAGTCCTAGCAACCTCATTGTTAGACGTTTCATAAGTTCGTCAAACTAGTACAAAGCTCATTGAGACACTTATAAGCACTCATGTTGCATGAATTTAGTTTAGAGTCCTAGAAACCGTGTTTTTAGATGTTTCATAAGTTCGTCGAACTTGTACAAACTCATTGAGAAACTTATAAGCACTCATGTTGCATGAAACTTGGTTTAGAGTCCTAGAAACGCCTTGTTAGTTGTTTCATTAATTCGTCAAACTTGTACAAAGCTCATTGAGACACTTATAAGAACTCATTGTATAAAAGTTGGTTTAGAGTCCTAGCAACCACATTATTAGACGTTTATCAAGTTCTTCAAACTTGTACAAAGCTGATTGAGAAACTTATAAGCACTCATGTTGCATGAAACTTGGTTTAGAGTCTTAGAAACGTGTTGTTAGATGTTTCAATAGTTCGTCAAACTTGTACAAAGCTCATTAAGACATTTATAAGCACTCATGTTGAAAGAAACTTGGCTTAGTGTCCTAGAAACCGCGTTGTTAGATGTTTCATAAGTTCGTCAAACTAGTACAAAGCTCATTGAGACACTTATAAGCACTCATGTTGCATGAAACTTAGTTTAGAGTCCTAGAAACCGCGTTGTTAGATGTTTCATAAGTTCGTAGAACTTGTACAAAGCTCATTGAGACACTTATAAGCACTCATTGTTAGATTTTAGAGTATAGTGATGGGAGTTTTAGGAGAATGAGAGATTAGAAGCAAAGCTATTAGCTTGGTCCTTGAGAGATTAGTGTGTAGTTTGTGTGTGTGTGGGATTTCGGTTCTAGAGAGAATAAAACAAGAACAAAAGAGAGAATATTATTTGTATTAGAGAAGAGAGCTTAAAGCTCCTTAGAGGATTACAATCACACTCACAAAGCTTTAAATAGAGTTACAAGGTGTAGTATCCATTTATGGATAGGAGGGAGGAGAGCCACTCATTTGAATCTCATAGACCATTGGAGAGAGAGAGGGAGGCGCCACTTACAAGGCCTTTCTTTGGAAGCACACCATGATAGGGACATCTCATGGTCTTGGCCTTTAGTGAAGTCACATGTTGGTTTAATCAACATGTGACTATTTGAATTTTGTTCTCTTGGCTTCCCTCCTCTTTTGGTGCTTCTAGACTCTTCTTCTTCTTGCCTTTGATCATATGTTTCTTCCTTGGTTGACTTTTGACTTTGCGTTGACCGTACGGACGTTGACTTTGCGTTGACCGTACAGACCTTGACTTTGCGTTGACCGTTCGTACGGTCGTTGACTTTTCCTCCTCTTGATGTATCTTTGATCTAATGCCTTTTTGTTGTAGGTTATCATTAGTCTTAATACTCCCCCTCAAGCTTAGCCCAATAAAATGGCTAAGATTGGATATTGTTAAACAAACCTCATTAAAACCCTTAGTAAGCAAAACCACTTGGGATAAAAGCATTACTAAGGGAAAAAGAGTGTAAGTCTTTGCAATTAGGGGTCTTCTTAATCTTGGCCTTAATCTTCTTGACTTCAGCCGAAAATCCCCCTTAAGATAGAACCGGTTTGATCTTCTTGACTTTGTCGTGTTCTTCAATGAGGGTTCTTTGATCTTCTATCAACAAGCTTCTTTGATATTGTCGGCTTGTTGTTAGAGTCTTTGATGCGATCTTTGTTTTTGGGAATTGATGCTTCTCCCTTGTTGAAATGGGACCTTCTTGGTCTTCCTTTCTTTGATTTGGTATTCACGGCTTGCTCTCCACAACCTTCAATGTGTGAGACTTTGAGCCGAACATGATGACTACATTTCCTTTTTGCTTCTTCTTTGAACTTCCTTCTTGACTTTGGTTTATTACTCCTTTGAACCTTCAAAGATCCAAGTGAATTTAGACTTAGTAAAGACAATTTGGATATAGAAAGGATAAGCTTAATCTACAGTCATCTTGATCCTAGATTTAAGCAATTCCTTTTAACAAGTTATTGATCATAGACTAAGCAAGGTTTAGGGACAACCTTTATTTTGTAGGGGTTTTGATGGTTACACTTTGGATTTGTCTTTGACTTCTTCATGAGGACTCTTGACTTTCTCCTTTGTGTAATTGGAACAAGGGGATAGACTTGGTTCGACTTTGCTCGTTGGAGGATGCTTAGCCGGATTGGTGATTGAAGATTTGTTAGGCGCACGGTGCCCGGGCGTCTTAGGCGCACGGTGCCCGGGCGCCTTAGGTGAACGATGACCGGGCGCCGGTGTCCGAGCGTCGGATTGTGATGAATGGCTTGCTCTTGGTAGCTGCATGGCCATTAGAGTATTGGACTCGGCTTGGTTCCGTGATGGATACATGGCCGAGACTTGCTGGGGATTGAACTTGTTCCTTTGGAGACGTCTTGCTTGGTTCCTTGATGGATACAAAGCCGAGTGTTGATGAGAATGAGTCTCTTTCTTCAAGAGCTTCTTCTATGATGATGGACCGGCCTTTCTTTTGTAGATGCTTGACCGACTTGGTGAGTATGATGGATCAGTCTTGCTTCTTTTGTAGAGGCTTGACCGAGAGTGAAGTGGTTTGACATCTTGGTGGATGCTTTAACCGAAGATTGGCGACCTTGACTTTGCTAGGGACTTTGCTCGAGATGATATGATATGGATTGAATCGGCGTTGTTCTTGCGAATATGTGGCCGAGAGATGACTTTGATGATCTTTGATGGCCTTGGCTCTTGGTAGATGCATTTAGCCGAGATGATGATTGGCTTCCATTTGATCATGATGAGATGTGTGATTTAACACTTCTTATCCCCCCTTCATGATTATAATGGAAGTGTCATGAACTATTTTCCTTTCTCGGCTTTGATCTTCACAAGCTTCTTGAAGAAAGGTTTCTCATCTTTTCCTTTTGGACACCATTCATGGCTTCTTTCATTCTTCTCTTTACTTATTTTCTCTTTAGCACTTCTTTGTCATCTCTTTATGCTTAGGGGCTTTCATGATGATCTTTTTTAGTCTTTAGACATGATGATCCTACATCATACCAAAGACAAAATTGATTTAGTTTCATGACTAACCGGCACAAGATAATAACTTTTAAACAATTTACAAACTATTGAACAACCATTCACAAGTACAAGTAAGAAAGCAAGGGAGGATTTACGACATTAGTTCAATAGATTCACTAAGTCATTTTGCTAAATCCGAGAGTAATATGCATCTTAACAAGTTCAAGGTTTAGTTTTATAGTTTTGTAATTGACAATCAATTTGTAACAAGCAATCTAAGGCATATATATAATGAAGCATAAAAATCACTTAAATTAGTATCTAATCAATACAAGTAAAGAGAGTAAAGAGTTTTAGAAATGGCCCTTTTATAGTTCCTTGGATAGATGGTCATAAGGGAAAGTCGTTGTACTCTTTAGAGCATCTTAACCGATTAGTCTATCATAGAGTTTATGACTTCCCTTATGAAGGTTCTCCATTGCTTATTACCTAGACATAAGTAAGGATTAGCCACAAGAGACTTTTGAATATGTTTCCTTGCCATTTAGACTTTAAAAGGATCATGGTCTTAAGAGCACAAAGGCGGACTATTATCTTAGAAACACACAAACAAGATTCATTGTAACTTGTAAGCTTTCATAGCTAGTTACTCCTCTTGTATCATAAACTTAGATTCCCATAGGAGGTTTATGACATAAAACATAGAACATCATCTCAATTTCATCTTATGTAGATGTTAAAGAAATGAATCATTTCCCCATAAGTCCAAAATTGGATTCATCATGACTTTTAAATTATCACCTTTTAAATTATCACCTTTTAGACTCATGTTAGCCGAGGATATAAAGGATTCATCAATCTCATGTTGTTAATAAACACTTAATGATGCTCGGTTCACTTCCCTCTAAGAGAGTTTCGGATCCCATAAGACCTTATATGCTTAATCACAAGCGGATCTTGGTTCCCTACCCTTTGTTTAAACCGAAGATCTTTTGGATTAACCAAGGTCGTAAGATCACTTAGTCTTAAAGTCATCAAGGCTCAAACCACTTCACCAAAAAAGAACTAATGATTTGACCTTAGACATAGACATAAGTGGACCTCGGATCCTAGACCTTTTCAATACTTAAATCACTTTACTTAACAAAGACTAGTGATTTAAGACTTAAGCAAGAAACAAGACTTGAATACAGTAGTGGGGCATGAAGAAGATAAAGAGTATAGAATTTAAAACCGATTCCTTAATGATCTTAAAGATCTTTAGGACTCAAGGTAACTACTAATCTCTTTATCCCCTTCTTGTGTTTCCACTTACACAACCGCCACTAATCATCTTCATTGCCTTGGAGATTTTTGAAATTCGGACCAAATGAGCATATATTAATTTTTTTTTTTTGAAAACCATTATATGCTAAAGAACATGCTTTTAAACAGAGACTTTATGGTATTGGATTCATCAAGGTCCCTTTAAACTCATAAGAGTGGGAAAGCCATAACTCTCATCCACTAGTCTCGGCTTATACAATGATCTTAAAGAACAATACAACCAAAACTATCATGTAGCTAGATCTTATTGATTTATGCTAACAATGAATGTGTTTTGATTGTCTTGTACTTACCAAGGAAATTGGATTCAACATGTCCTTTACTCATTACGAGTTAAGCGGATCATGGTTCTCTTTCCAAAGATCTTGTTAAAGCACAAACAAAAGGAAAGAGTTTTGGATTCATTAAGTTGTTTTTGCTTTATAAGAACAACAACAAGGTTCACTTACCCTTTTAGCTCTCAAGATTCAAGCTTTAAGCTTTGATATCTTGGTCCTTGCCTAATGTCTAAGTTAAATGATACTTGGATTCATCAAGGTTCCTTTATACTCACAAGAGTGAGGAATCCATGGTTCTCTATCTTTAACTTTTGGCCATCCATAGAATTTTAAAGAGACAACATAATCATAACCATGTTTTAACCATGTAGCTAGATCTTAAAGATCCAATCTTTCCATGAACCGATTGTGATTAATGTGTTCTTAGACATGTTTTACCAAGATCTATGGATCTATGCTATATAATAAAGAAGATAATTTGGATTCAACATGTTCTTGTTCTCAAAAGAGACAATACACAAGGATCTCTTATTCTTTTAGCTCACAAGTTCCAAGCTTTGATGCCTTGGATACTTGTTCATAGCCTAAAGCGCCTAAGTTAGAAGATTCTTGGATTCATCAAGGTTCCTTAAACTCATATAAGTAAGAAATCCATGGTTCTCAATCTCTAACTTTTGTCCTATACAAAGATCTTAAAGAACAACACAACCAAAAACATCATGTAGCTAGATTTTAATCTATGCTCACTATGAATTGGTTTTGATTGGATTGTTCTTGAAAGGAACTTGGATTCAACATGTCTCTTCACTCATTAAGAGACAAAGAGGTCATGGTTCTCTTCCTAAGAGGAGCATTGATTCACCAAGACCTTAAGTGTTTTACCACACGGATCTTGGTCATTCTTTTCCTCCTCTGGATCTTTGTGTTTATAAGAAATAAAATAAAAAGTTGCGGAATTAAAACTTAAGGAGAGGAGCATATGCTCTGATACCATGTTAGATTTTAGAGTATAGTGATGGGAGTTTTAGGAGAATCAGAGATTAGAAGCAAATCTATTAGCTTGGTCTTTGAGAGATTAGTGTGTAGTTTGTGTGTGTGTGGGATTTCGGTTCTAGAGAGAATAAAACAAGAACAAAAGAGAGAATATTATTTGTATTAGAGAAGAGAGCTTAAAGCTCCTTAGAGGATTACAATCACACTCACAAAGCTTTAAATAGAGTTACCAGGTGTAGTATCCATTTATGGATAAGAGGGAGGAGAGCCACTCATTTGAATTTCATATACCATTGGAGAGAGAGGGAGGCGCCACTTACAAGGCCTTTCTTTGGAAGCACACCATGATAGGGACATCTCATGGTCTTGGCCTTTAGTGAAGTCACATGTTGGTTTAATCAACATTTGACTATTTGAATTTTGTTCTCTTGGCTTCCCTCCTCTTTTGGTGCTTCTAGACTCTTCTTCTTCTTGCGTTTAATCATATGTGATACACCCTATGTAGGACCGTAACTCTACAGGCAAAGGTGAGAGAGCATTCTGTGGACTTGATGGAGGAGAAGGATGGTAGTGGCAGCGGTAACTAGTAACCGAATGGGGCGGAGGATGGAAGCAGCGGTATGGTTGGGGAAACAACTCAAGCAAGCTATGGAGTACTTGCTTGATGGATGCAGAATCTCTTGAAAGTATCTAAGACTTGTAAGCGCTTCGGATTCAATGAAGAATCAAGGTGAGTCGAAAACAAAGAATTGTTTTTTTTATAGAAGTTTTGACTAAAGGAAGAAGAAGGTGGCGGCCAAGAATATAAAGGAGAAGGCACATGTCGCCACTTCCCTAGGTATCTCCAAAGCCAAATATGGAAAGTACGAAAAGAAAACAACACAACGTTTTAAACCATAAGGGAAAACAACGCGTAGTTTAAAGATAAAGACAACGAGTAGTTTAAGTGTCTCGCCTAATACACTCTTCAAGCTAATGTCCCTAGGTAACCGACGTAGTGCTCTTCTTGGCCTCGTTAAAACCCTTGCGTAGTAAACCCAATGGGACAAACCTACGCAAAGGGAAAGAGTACCGAGTCGAAACACTTAGTTACCTAGATTCATTAGCTTGGTCTTTCGTCTAGGCCTTGGTGAAAATGTTGAAGAAGCTCCTAGCTGCTCCTCCAAGCTCCTCCATGATCATCGCATCGACATCCTGAGCTAGCTCCTTAGCTTTCGATCGCGTAATCGCTCCCTCTACTTTTTCGGTGCTCGGTACCGGTTTTGCTCGAGCGTCGGGCTCCGGTTTTGCTCGGGCATCGGGCGCCGGTTTTGCTCGGGCATCGGGCACCGGTGTTGCTCAGGCATCGGGCTCCGGTTTTGCTCGGGCATCCAGTTCCATGCTCATATCATCCCCTCCCTCTTGAAAAGGATTTGTCCTCAAATCGGAATCTGCAAAATAAGGAGACAGGTCAATAACATTGAACGAATCCGTGATTGCATACTTACCTTGGAGGTCGATCTTGTAGGCATTGTCGTTGATCCTGCGGGTCACTTTGAAGGGTCCGTCTACTCGCGCCATTAGTTTGGATTTCCTCTCAGGTGGGAATCGTTCCTTCCTCAAGTGGACCCACACTAGATCTCCTTCCTCGAACAATATCTCTTTGCGTCCCTTGTTAGCTTGCCTAGCGTATTGCTCGGTCTTCTTCTCGATGTTCGCCTTGGCCTTCTCGTGCATCTTCTTAACCTGCTCGGCCTTCTTGCTGCCATCAAAACTAGACACCTCACTCAAAGGCAACACGATTAGTTCAAGGGGAGACATTGGGTTAAAGCCATAAACCAATTCAAACGGAGAGTAAAGAGTAGTACAGTGTTTAGCGTGATTGTAAGCAAACTCAGCATGGGGTAGACACTCCTCCCATGCCTTGAGATTGCTCCTTACCAGGGTCCTGGGAAATGTGGATAAGGACCTGTTGACTACCTCGGTTTGGCCATCGGTTTGGGGATGGCAGGTGGTGGAGAAGGAGAGTTTGGTCCCTAGCTTGGCCCACAAGGTACGCCAGAAGTGACTCAAGAACTTGGTGTCACGGTCTGAGACAATCACCCGAGCCATGCCGTGCAACCTGACCACTTCCCTGAAAAACAAGTTAGCTACGCTAACCGCGTCATCGGTCTTGTGGCAAGCTATGAAGTGGGCCATCTTGCTAAACTTGTCTACAACCACAAATATAGAGTCTCTACCATTCCTGGTTCGAGGTAAGCCTATTACAAAGTCCATAGAAATTTATGTCCAAGGATGAGAAGGTATAGGTAAAGGTGTGTACAAACCGTGAGGTTGCACCTTACTCTTGGCTTGCTTGCACGTGACACAAGCAAGGCAGATCCTGTCGACGTCTCTTCTCATGTGAGGCCAATAGAAGTAGCCTTGGAGGCTGGCCAATGTCTTGGCTTGGCCAAAGTGCCCAGCTAGGCCTCCTCCGTGTGCTTCCCTAACCAATAACTCTCTCACCGAACCGTCGGGTATGCATAGCTTGTTGTTGTTAAAGAGATAACCATCCTGTCTAAAGTAATTCTCAAAACCAAACTTAGAGCACTTTGCATAGTAATCACTAAACTCAGAATCAGTCTCATATAAGGTTTTAATTACTTCAAATCCGATAAGTCTAGAAGTTAATTCAGAGATAAGGGTGTACCTCCGGGACAATGCGTCGGCTACGACATTGTCCTTACCTTTCTTGTATTTGATCACGTAGGGGAAGGTTTCTATGAACTCTATCCAACGGCCATGTCTCTTGTTCAGCTTCTGTTGGCCCTTAAGATGTTTGAGAGACTCATGATCGGTGTGGATAACAAACTCCTTCGGCCAAAGGTAGTGTTGCCAAGTCTGCAATGCTCTCACCAGCGCGTAGAGCTCCTTGTCGTATGTGGGATAGTTCAGCGTGGCTCCACTTAGCTTCTCACTAAAGTAAGCTATAGGCCTTCGTTCCTGCATTAGAACTGCCCCAATCCCTACACCAGACGCATCACATTCAATCACAGAAGTCTTAAGGAAATCGGGTAATAAAAGCAAAGGGGAATTGATAAGCTTCTCTTTAAGGCATTCGAAAGCCTTGTCTTGTGCTTCTCCCCACTTAAATCCCACATCCTTCTTGATCACTTCGGTCAACGGTGCAGCAATGGTGCTAAAGTCCCGGACAAAACGGCGGTAGAACCCGACAAGCCCATGAAAGCTCCGGACTTCTCCAATGGTGGTCGGCTTAGGCCAATCCCGGATAGCCTTGATTTTCTCCTCATCGACCTGTACTCCTTTTGCACTCACAACAAATCCTAAGAATACAACCTGGTTAGTACAAAAGGTGCATTTGTCTATGTTGGCAAACAGGTTTTCCCTCCTTAGAACTTCAAGAACGGCTCGGACGTGGTCAATGTGCTCGGCTAGGCTCCTACTGAAGATCAGGATGTCATCAAAGTACACCACCACGAATACACCTATAAAATATCTCAAGACATGGTTCATTAGACGCATAAATGTACTCGGTGCGTTAGTAAGTCCAATAGGCATGACTAGCCACTCATAGAGGCCTTGCTTGGTCTTGAAAGCCGTCTTCCATTCATCACCTTCCTTTATCCTAATCTCATGATAACCGCTCTTAAGATCAATCTTAGAGAAAATGTTAGAACCGCACAATTCATCAAGCATATCATCAAGTCTAGGGATAGGATGGCGATACTTAACCGTGATGTTGTTGATGGCTCGGCAATCAACACACATCCTCCACGATCCGTCCTTCTTTGGCACGAGAAGAACCGGCACGGCACACGGACTCATGCTCTCACTGATGTGTCCCTTGCTCATAAGTTCTTCTACTTGCTTCTGGAGCTCCTTGGTCTCCACCGGATTGGTCCTATAAGCTGGTCGGTTTGGGAGTGCTGAACCGGGTACTAAGTCAATCTGGTGCTCAATGCCTCGAATGGGGGTAGGCCTGGAGGTATCTCATGTGGAAAGACGTCACTAAAATCCTGCAATAGCTTAGACATATCACTAGGGAGATCCTGTGTGGGGTTAGTACTAACAAGGCTCTCCTTATACACAAATAACAGAATAGAGCAATCTGAAGCTAAGAGTTGAGAAACTTCTCTTTGGTTGATGTAGAGGCTTGTGGCGGGAACATGCTCCTTCTCTTTTTCTTCCTTGAGCTTGAGATAGAGCTGATCTTGGTAGACTTCACTTGGTGTGAGAGGAGCAAGAGTGATCTTTCGGCCTTTGAACTCAAAGGAGTGCTTGTTGGTGTACCCGTCATGCATAACCCTTCTATCTGATTGCCACGGTCTACCAAGAAGCACATGACTCGACCCCATTGGTATCACATCACACAGAACTTCATCCTCATACTTACCAATGGCAAGAGTAAACCGAACCTGATGTGTTACCGTGAGAGCTCCACTCTCGTTAAGCCATTGTAGCTTATATGGTCGGGGGTGAGAGATGGTGGCTAGGCTTAGCTTTTTCACCATAAGCTCACTAGCAGCGTTGGTACAGCTACCGCCATCGATGATCAAGCTGCAAACCTTGCCCTTGATGAGACACCGGGTGTGGAAAAGATGATCACGCTGCACAAGCTCCTCAGGTTGGTTCTGGACGCTTAGAGTTCTCCGGGCTACCAACATCTCTCCAATGGTGGCTGTCTCTTCTTCTTCCTCTGCTTCTGGCTCAAAATCAGAGTCTTGGGGTACAACCTCACCACTATCAAGTAGCATAAACACCTTCTTGTTGGGACATTCTCTGGAGTAATGGCCCTTGCCTTGACACCTAAAGCACCTGACGATGCTAGAGGAGGTGTTGCCTCGGCTCTTAGGATCATACTTAGTCTCTTCCTTAGCCGCAGGAGTTGGTTTGGTGTCTTTGGTGAAAGGTGGCCGTGTGGGTGTGAAGTCCTTGGGCTTGCTCGGCGTGGAGAAGCTAGGCTTAGCATACCGTCTCTTGTTCTGACTCTCCACTAGCTTTGCCTTGTGCACAAGCTCCTCATAGGTTTGAAGCTCTACTTTGTCTTGGATGTCTCGGCTAAGTTGATCAATGAACCGAGCTAAAGTGACCTCTTCTTCCTCCTCTAGGCCAGCCCTAATCAGGAGGGTTTCCATCTCTTGGAAGTAATCACGGACGGAGCTTGATCCTAGGGTAAGCTTCCGGAGTTTATTGAGAACTTCCCGGTGATAGTGGCTAGGAACAAACCGTTTTCTCATGAGGGCGGTGAGTTGAGGCCAAGTCTGGATGGGCTGCTCATTGTGACGGCTCCGAGAAGTACACTGTTGATCCTACAAAAGCAAGGCATAATCACTGAATTCTGAGATGGCTATCTTCACCTTGTTGGCCGCATATGTGTCGTGGCACAGGAAACTAGATTCAATCTTCTTTTCCCAATCCAGATAGGCTTCCAGGTCATTCTTACCGTGGAAAGGAGGAAACTTAGCCTTAATGTGCTTCAACTGCTGCCTCTCGGGATCTCTCGGGTCATCTCGGTCACGTCTCTCGTGTCTACGGCTTCTCCTACTTCGATCCGAGTGGTGGTAGTATTCGTCATCTGAATCCACAAAGACACGGTGACTGGCGATGGTCTCGGTTCGGCGTTGGGCATGTCCTCGGTGTCGAGGAGAATTATTTCCTTGCTCATCATGCTCTCCTTGCACTCGACGCTTGGGTAACGGGTCTTCTTCATCCGCGTCAAGGTTGAGGTAGTCTCGGCCAGCTGGGTTCTTCCGGGTACCGGTAGGAAAGACGTTGCGGATGGCTTTGAATTTGGACGTACCGACAACACCCTTCCCCTTGGTAATCCTCATAGCTTCTGAGGGAGTAGGGGTAGGTTCACTCTCAAAGTCGGATGACACAACCGCGGTCTTCTTGGACTGTTGTTCGCGTTCCAAGGTAAGGTGTTGAGAAATCTGTTGGGGAAGCATTTGTTGAAGGGTTGCGGCGATCTGGTCTGCGATGAGCTTCTGTAAATCATCCGTTGCTTCCGTGGGAAGTGCCATGTACCTGGTACACAAACAAGTAACTCAAAGTAAGTAGTCCTAAGAATAAGAACAAGGCAGTAACTCAAAACGTGAAACAACTTTAAGTCAAATTGTATCAAGTTTTATGGCGTGATGTTCAAGTATTAGACGTTTTAAATCAAGTTTCACGTGCAACACAAGTAACTCAATGACACAATCACGCAATGTAAGCTAATCCTAATCAGTTCACAAGTTATGTTAAAAGGAAAACAAAAACCTCTTTTTCAATCAAAAGTTTTTTGAAAAGGAAATTCGCTAACCGGAAAAAAAGGAAATTGCACTAGGGCATTTGTCCTTTTGTTTCGCAAAAATCCAGCCGCCGCGACAATGAACACGAAGAACAGCAGAATTAACTCAAAAAAAATTTCAAGCAACAAGCATGAACAGAACACGATCAGCAGCAAGAATCAAACAACGAGTTACATTCAACACAACGAAATCAAGTGCAGGCATATAACGAATACAAAGCAGTGCTAGCAACGATTATCAAAAAATATCAATCGTATGAGTTTTAATCAATCAATCGAATGAAAAGATGTGAGGGAAGAGAGATCTCAGCCTTTGGTACAGAGTTTGGCTCTGATACCACGTGATACACCCTATGTAGGACCGTAACTCTAAAGGCAAAGGAGAGAGAGCTTTCTGTGGACTTGATGGAGGAGAAGGATGGTAGTGGCAGCGGTAACTAGTAACCGAATGGGGCGGAGTATGGAAGCAGCGGTATGGTTGGGGAAACAACTCAAGCAAGCTATGGAGTACTTGCTTGATGGATGCAGAATCTCTTGAAAGTATCTAAGACTTGTAAGCGCTTCGGATTCAATGAAGAATCAAGGTGAGTCGAAAACAAAGATGTGTTTTTTTATAGAAGTTTTGACTAAAGGAAGAAGAAGGTGGCGGCCAAGAATATAAAGGAGAAGGCACATGTCGCCACTTCCCTAGGTCTCGCCAAAGCCAAATATGGAAAGTACGAAAAGAAAACAACACAACGTTTTAAAACATAAGGGAAAACAACGCGTAGTTTAAAGATAAAGACAACGAGTAGTTTAAGTGTCTCGCCTAATACACTCTTCAAGCTAATGTCCCTAGGTAACCGACGTAGTGCTCTTCTTGGCCTCGTTAAAACCCTTGCGTAGTAAACCCAATGGGACAAACCTACGCAAAGGGAAAGAGTATCGAGTCGAAACACTTAGTTACCTAGATTCATTAGCTTGGTCTTTCGTCTAGGCCTTGGTGAAAATGTTGAAGAAGCTCCTAGCTGCTCTTCCAAGCTCCTCCATGATCATCGCATGGACATCCTGAGCTAGCTCCTTAGCTTTCGATCGCGTAATCGCTCCCTCTACTTTTTCGGTGCTCGGTACCGGTTTTGCTCGAGCGTCAGGCTCCGGTTTTGCTCGGGCATCGGGCGCCGGTTTTGCTCGGGCATCGGACGCCGGTGTTGCTCGGGCATCGGGCTCCGGTTTTGCTCGGGCATCCGGTTCCATGCTCATATCAATATGTTTCTTCCTTGGTTGACTCTTGACTTTGCGTTGACTTTTCCTCCTCTTGATGTATCTTTGATCTAATGACTTTGTGTTGTAGGTTATCATTAGTCTTAATGACACAAGTTCTCTCTAGTTACAGTTGGGATGTTACCGTTGGAGTTACAAAATACAAGGAAGACCAAAGAAGAATCTAGAAGGATAGATGCGCTTCCAATAGAGCCGTTAGGAGCGTGTAACTCACTTGTCCGTACCGTCACGGGTTGCCATAAGGAAGCGCGACTATACGAGTGATAGCGACGTGTGGGCGCGGCTAACCGAGGAGGATGTGGACGTTTTTAGCATCTTCCTTTGATTCCTCTTTAGGCGATATCCCTTGTATTAATATCCTCTTGTAACAACAAAAAACAATTATTCTAATATACTCTTTTCGGATTAAACTCTCTCTCTCTCTCTATTCTCTCTCTCTTGTTCTTGATGTTCTTCAGGGAACTCAAGAACACAATCCTCTAAACTAAACTTTAATCTCTTTAAAACTAAAATGGTATCAGAGCAACCTTGCTCTGGAACCTAATCTGCTTCCGCTAAATCTCTCTCGGCCATTTTTATTCGGTTACAAAATTCTCGATACCGGGCACTCGTATCACCGAGCATCCTCGATACCGGGCATTCTCGATACCGGGCATTCTCGACACCGGGCATCCTCGATACCGGACATCCTCGATACCTTCTCTCGGTAACGATTCCTCGGTTCCCTTCGGTTCAAATTTCTAGATCTGAAATCTCATACCAAGTTATCTCAAAAGTCACCTAATACAACCATGGAAGACAAAGAATCCAAGAGGGCACTTTGTCCGGTTACTCTCAAAGCATCAACTATCTTCTATGGGCAAGAACCATGAAGATAGCCCTTTGTGGCCGCGGCTATTGGAACCATATACTCACCCGGCAAGATGCTCCCATTGAGTTCAACAACGAACTCACAAACGACGATAAGAAGTGGTTCCAACTAGACCAAAAGGTCCTTGAAATCATCCAAGGATCCCTTGAGCCGTCCATTTTGGAGGCTTACTCGTATTGCAAAAACGCCAAGGAGTTATGGGAAACTCTCCAAACCGTCTACGGAAATATCTCAATTCTTAGACGAGTTTATGAAGTCAAGAAGGCCATTAGTGACCTAAACCAAGAAGACACCGAGTTCACCAAGCACTTTGGGAAGTTTAGGTCACTTTGGGTGGAATTAGAGATGCTTCGCCCAAGCTCCGTGGATCCTAAAGTGTTAAACAAACGAAGAGAGCAAGACAAAGTCTTTGGCTTGCTTCTTACCCTCAACGGCAGCTACAAGGAGATCACCAAGCATCTTCTCCGAGCCGATACCCTACCAAACCTTGAAGAAGTGTGTACGCAACTCGAAAGGGAACAAGGCTCCATTGAACTCTTCGATGGCAAAAAGGAGCTTGTGACCGCGAACAAGGTGGCGTTTAAACCTTCCTCCAAGACATATGAAGAAAGGAGGGCTTTGACGTGTGAGCATTGTAAGAAGAAGGGCCACAACAAGGAGAAGTGTTGGATCCTACATCCTAATCTCAAACCGGCCAAGTTCAAGGATGCACAGACCAACTACTCTCACGATGACTCGGCAAGCATACCAAACACAAGCGGACCAAGCCATGGCAAGGAAGAGGAGTCTTCGGCCATTGTCCCATACATGGACGAGTTCGTGAGGAAGTCCGACCTTGACGCACTCATCAAAGCCCTTAAGGGCTCCGGTATTTCACCCTTTTACTCTCTTAGTGCTCAAAATATAGACATTAAACCGTATAAGCCTATTATTGTTGATTCGGGGGCTTCTCATCATATGATTAGTAACTTGGATTTGATTAGCAATGTTAAACCGGCTTTAGGTAATGTCATTATTGCAAATGGGAGTGAAATTCCTATAGAAGGGTTAGGAAACCTTAAGTTGTTTGATAGTGATTCTCAAGCTCTTTATATGCCTAGTTTTACTTCCAACCTTATATCCGTTAAACGCATTGCTTGTGAATTGAATTGCAATGTTATTTTCGGTCCTAATGATGTGGTTTTTCAGGATATTAAGAGTGAGAAGATCATTGGAAAAGGGGTCACAAGAGGGGACCTCTATGTTCTTGAAGAATTTGATTTTAAAACCTCTACTTCTCTTTGTCATGCTTTTAAATCGGTTATAGCCGAGGTTAGCAATGTTATTTGGCATTTTAGACTTGGTCATCCGCACTTGAGTGCTTTAAAAACTATTTTCCCTAATGTTGTCTTTGATCATCAAACTTGTGAAGCTTGCATTTTAGGCAAGCATTGTAGAACCGTGTTTTCAAAATCAAAAATGTGTTACAAACCTTTTGAATTAGTCCACTCGGATGTTTGGTCCTCTCCTTGCAAATCTAGGGGTAATCATGCTTATTTTGTCACATTTATAGATGAAAGCTCTAAATACACTTGGGTTACACTTTTACAAACTAAAGATAGGGTATTAGAGGCTTTTAAAAACTTTCAAAACTATGTGACTAACCATTACAATGCTAAGATTAAAATCTTTAGGTCGGATAATGGGGGAGAGTACACAAGCCGAGCATTCAAAGAACACATAGCCAACCATGGGATCCTTCACCAAACCACATGCCCATATACACCGCAACAAAACGGTGTAGCCGAGAGGAAGAATAGGCATCTCATGGAGGTCACACGGTCAATAATGTTCCACATGAACATTCCAAAACGGTTTTGGTCGGATGGTGTTTTAACCGCGTGTTATCTCATTAACCGAACCCCTACTCAAATCTTAAACAACCAATCTCCCTTTCAAGTTTTGAATAAGAGTAAGCCTATTCTTAACCATCTAAGAGTTTTTGGTTGTGTGTGTTTTGTTTTTGTGCCTAGTGAACAAAGGAACAAGCTTGAAGCAAAGAGCATCAAGGCCATGTTCATAAGCTACTCCAACACACAAAAAGGATACTAATGCTATGTACCCGAGAGGAGAAGGGTCATAGTTTCAAGAGACGTCAAGTTCCTTGAAGGCAAAAGCTTCTATGAAGACAAAAATTGGGATAGTGTGAAGGACTTACCCGAGAAGGTCACGGATAGAGCCACAAGCCTAAGGAACCTAATGAAGAATCTTGGCATGGACTTTGAAGAAGAGACAAGACAAGACATACCAAATCAACAATCCACTCATCTTGATCATGAGGGGGAGAACATCAATGAGCAAGCCAACTCCGAACCTCAAGAATATAATGAGTCCGGGGGAGAATCAAATGCTCATCAACAATCATGAGGGGGAGAACATCAATGAGCAAGCCAACTCCGAACCTCAAGAATATAATGAGTCCGGGGGAGAATCAAATGCTCATCAACAAACTTCATCACAAGAAGACCAAGGACATGCTCAAGAGGATCATGATCAAGAAGTGGGTCAAGAAGGAAGTATACCACCGGAGCCGGATCTAAGGAGAAGCACTAGGGTAAAGAATCATCCATCTAATTGGGTAAACACAAGGGTTTACTACAATAGCAAGGCGGTGGCCCATCCTACTCAAGCAACATGCTCTCTTGCAAGACTTCCCAAGGAACACCGACCCTTCCTTACCGCCATGGATCAACATGTGATACCAAGGACATATGAAGAAGCAATGAAGGAAGAAGTGTGGATCAATGCGGTTAGAGACGAGAACAAGGCAATGGAAGACAATGAAACCTTCTATGAAACTGATCTTCCCAAAGGCAAGAAGACCGTAAGTTCTAGATACGTGTTCACCATCAAGTACCTAAGCAATGGGGATATTGAAAGGCATAAGGCAAGACTCGTAGCAAGAGGCTTCACTCAAACCTATGGAGAGGATTACTTGGATACCTTTGCACCGGTGGCCAAACTTCACACGGTTAGGGTCATTCTATCCTTGGCTACTAATTTATCTTGGGATCTATTTCAAATGGATGTGAAGAACGCCTTTCTACAAGGAGAACTTGAGGAAGAGGTCTCCATGACTCCACCACCCGGAGTAGAAATCACCCCCGGGAAAGTGTTGAGGTTAAGAAAGGCTATCTATGGTCTCAAGCAATCACCAAGAGCTTGGTACAATAAGCTTAGCTCAACATTGATGGCAAGAGGATTCAAGAGATCAAAAGCCGAACACACACTCTTCACACTACAATACCAAGAAGGTATAGTAGTGGTACTTGTATACGTAGACGACATCATCATCTCCGGAAACAACAAGGGAGGTATTCAAGAAACCAAGTCTTTCCTTAAGTCCAAATTTGATATTAAAGATCTCGGTTTGCTTAAGTACTTCCTTGGGATTGAAGTATGTAGATCAAAGGAAGGTCTATTTCTCTCCCAAAGGAAGTACACCCATGATGTTTTGAGTGTTGTCAATATGGCAGGTACCAAGGTGGCCAAGACACCCCTTGAAGACGGCTACAAGACCATTCAAGAGGATAGTGAGGACGATCAACCATACAAAGACCATATGCTATATAGACGGCTAGTGGGAAAGCTCATTTACCTTACCATCACTAGACCGGATCTATGCTTTGCCGTGAATCAAGTCTCCCAACATATGCAAAGGCCGAAGCAACATCATTGGAACATGATCATGAGGATCTTGGGATACCTTAAGGGAACTTCAAGCTTGGGTATATGGATGGGTTGCAACAAAAGCACGGAGGTTGTTGGGTATTGTGATGCGGACTATGTCGGGAACCTAGAAGACAGGTGGTCAACCACCGGGTATTGTACTTTCATTGGAGGCAACCTTGTCACATGGAAGACAAAGAAGCAAAAGATAGTGTCTTGCTCAACCTCTGAAGCCGAGTATAGAGCCATGAGGAAGCTAACTCAAGAACTCATGTGGCTAAAGAACTTGCTAGTGGATTTGGGTTTCAAGATTGAAGCACCAATGACCATGCATTGTGATAACCAAGCGGCCATCCACATAGCAACAAACTCGGTCTTCCATGAACGGACCAAGCACATAGAGGTGGATTGTCACAAGGTTAGAGAGCAAATGGTCAAAGGGACCATCTTACCGTGCTACACCAAAAGTGAAGACCAACTTGCGGACATCTTCACCAAATCAGCAAGCTTGAAGGTTTGTGAGTCCATCCTACCAAGACTAGGACTCACACGGGCTACCAAAGCTTAAGTCTCCAACCGCATAAGCTTGTACTCTTTTCCCTTAGGTGAGTTTTATCCCAAGTGGTTTCTCACCAAGGTTTTAACGAGGCAAGGTTATCTTGGTTCCAAGCTTAGCCATTGCATTAGGCTAAGCTTGCGGGGGAGTGTTAAAAAGAGACCAAGGCGTTGCCCGGACACACTTGTTCACCAAGGCAAAGACCTAGCTTGTGATCAAAGGCAAAGACACAAGTTCTCTCTAGTTACCGTTGGGATGTTACCGTTGGAGTTACAAAATACAAGGAAGACCAAAGAAGAATCTAGAAGGAGAGATGCACTTCCAATAGAGACGTTAGGAGCGTGTAACTCACTTGTCCGTACCGTCACGGGTTGCCATAAGGAAGCGCGACTACACGAGTGAAAGCGACGTGTGGGCGCGGCTAACCGAGGAGGATGTGGACGTTTTTAGCATCTTCCTTTGATTCCTCTTTAGGCGGTATCCCTTGTATTAATATCCTCTTGTAACAACACAAAACAATTATTCTAATATACTCTTTTCGGATTAAACTCTCTCTCTCTCTCTATTCTCTCTCTCTTGTTCTTGATGTTCTTCATGGAACTCAAGAACACAATCCTCTAAACTAAACTTTAATCTCTTTAAAACTAACAAAGAGAACAAGACAAAGTATTCGCCTTGCTTCTCACTCTCAACGGTAGCTACAAGGACATCATCAAGCATCTTATCCGCTCGGACATCCTACCAAACCTTGAAGAAGTGTGCTCTCAATTGCAAAGGGAACAAGGGTCCATAGATCTGTTTGATAGCAAGAAGGAGTTGGTCTCGGCCAACAAGGTAGAATTCAAATCCTCCTCAAGAACCTATGAAGAAAGGAGGTCCTTGCTTTGTGACCACTGCAAGAAGAAAGGACATACCAAGGACAAGTGCTGGATTCTCCACCCTCATCTCAAGCCAGATAAGTTCAAGGACGCCAAGGCTCACTTCTCCAACGATGACACCATGAACAGTTCGAGTACAAGTGGGTCAAACCAGAGCTACAAGGAAGAGGAGAACTCGGCCATGGTTCCTTTCAAGGACGACTTTGTGAGGAGATCCGATCTTGATGCCCTTCTCAAATCTCTAAAAGGCTCCGGTATTGGTAAAAACCCCTTAGTGCTAACATTCTTGATAAAGAGCTTAGTAAACCTATTGTTATTGATTCCGGTGCTTCTCGTCACATGATTAGTAACCTTGACTTGATTAGTAACATAGAACCGGCTCTAGGGAATGTAATTATTGCAAATGGGAGTAAGATACCTATAGAAGGATTAGGAAACCTTAAGCTATTTGATAAAGAATCTAAGGCCCTTTACATGCCTAGTTTCACATCTAATCTTTTATATGTTAAACAAATAGCTTGTGATTTAAATTGCAATGTTATCTTTTGTCCTAATGATGTGATTTTTCAGGATATTGAGAGTAAAAGGATTGTGGGAAAAGGGATCACAAGAGGCGATCTCTATGTCCTAGAGAAAAACTCCTTTAATGCTTCTAATGCTTTATTTTGTCATGATTTTAAAACGGTTTTATCCGAAGTAAACAATGTTATTTGGCATTATAGACTTGGTCATCCTCATTTAAATGCTTTGAAAACCATTTTGCCTAATGTTAAGTTTAATCATGAAACTTGTGTAGCGTGTATCTTAGGTAAACATTGCCGAACCGTTTTTCAAAAATCAAACATGACTTATAAACCTTTTGAACTTGTGCATTCGGATGTATGGTCATCACCTTGTAAGTCTAGGGATAATCACTCATATTTTGTCACATTCATAGATGAAAGCTCTAAATACACTTGGGTCACCCTTTTACAAACAAAAGATAGGGTATTAGAAGCTTTTCAAAATTTTCAAAACTATGTGACTAACCACTATAATGTCAAGATTAAGAATTTTAGGTCCGACAATAGTGGAGAATACACAAGTAGAGCATTTAAAGAACACATAGCCAAGCATGGGATCCTCCATCAAACCACATGCCCATACACACCACAACAAAATGGTGTAGCCGAAAGGAAGAACCGACACTTAATGGAAGTGACACGGTCCATGATGTTCCACATGAACATATCAAAGAGGTTTTGGTCCGATGGGGTTCTCACGACATGCTATCTTATCAACCGCACACCAACACAAGTCTTGAAGAATGAATCTCCATTCAAGGTATTGAATAAGACTAATCCTGTAATTAACCATCTAAGAGTGTTCGGTTGTGTGTGCTATGTGTTTGTACCTAGTGAGCAAAGGAACAAGCTAGAAGCCAAAAGCACCAAGACTATGTTCATTAGCTACTCAAACACTCAAAAGGGGGTATAAATGCTATGTACCCGAAACAAGAAGGGTATTGGTATCAAGAGAGGTCAAGTTTCTAGAAGGACAAAGCTACTACAAGGAAAAAAATTGGGAGAATGTAAAGGACTTACCCGAAGTTGTTACGGATAGAGCTACAAGTCTTAGGAACTTTATGAGGAATCTTGGTATGGATAGTCATGAAGAAACAAGGAGTGAGGAACCAACTCAAGAGACCCACCTTGATCATGAGGGGGAGAACAATGAGCAAGCCGGTACTCAAGAACCAACTACGTCCGGGGGAGAGTCAAATGGTCAAGAAGAACCACAAGCCTCAACCGAGACTTATACTCAACAACAAAGTGATCAAGAAGTTCATGACCAAGATGTGTCTCAAGAAGAAGAGCCGTTGGTTCTAAGAAGGAGCACTAGAGTGAAGAGGCATCCATCCAATTGGGTCAACACAAGGGTGTACTTTAATAGCAATGCCGAGGCACATCCTACTCAAGCCGTGTGTTCTCTCACAAGCTTTCCAAAGGAACACCAAGTCTTTACCACCTCCATGGATCAACAAGTTATTCCAAGAACTTATGAAGAAGCAATGAAGGAGAAGGTTTGGGCTAAAGCGGTGGAAGCCGAGAACAAGTCCATGAAAGACAATGAAACCTTCTATGAGACCAATCTACCAAAAGGAAAGAAGGCCGTAAGTTCAAGGTATGTCTTCACCATCAAATGTCTAAGCAATGGAGAGATAGAAAGACACAAGGAAAGATTGGGAGCAAGAGGATTTACTCAAACGTATGGAGAGGATTACCTAGACACATTTTCCCCGGTTGCAAAGCTTCACACGGTTCGGGTAATCTTTTCACTTGCCACTAACCTATCATGGGATCTCTTTCAAATGGATGTGAAGAATTCCTTTCTACAAGGAGAACTTGAAGAAAAAGTCTACATGACTCCACCACCCGGCTTAGAAATTAATCCCGGGAAAGTTCTACGGTTAAGAAAAGCCATCTACAGTCTCAAGCAATCACCTAGAGCTTGGTATCACAAACTTAGCTCAACATTGATGGCAAAAGGATTCAAGAGGTCACAAGCCGAGCATACCCTCTTTACCCTACAAAACCAAGAAGTTATAGTAGTGGTACTAGTGTATGTAGATGACATCATCATCTCCGGAAACAACAAGGGAGGTATTCAAGAAACCAAATCTTTCCTTAAATCTAAATTTTACATTAAGGACCTTGGATTTCTTAAGTACTTCCTTGGGATTGAAGTTTGTAGATCTAAAGAAGGTCTATTTCTTTCCCAAAGGAAGTACACCCATGATCTTTTAAGTGTTGTCAATATGATAGGTACAAAGGTGGCTAAGACTCCTCTTGAAGACGGCTACAAGACCATTCAAGAAGGAAGTGAGGATGATCAACCATACCAAGACCCAATGCTCTATAGACGGCTAGTGGGTAAACTTATCTACTTGACGATCACTAGACCGAACTTATGCTTTGCCGTGAACCAAGTCTCCCAACACATGCAAAAGCCGAAGCAACACCATTGGAACATGATCATGAGGATCTTGGGTTATCTTAAAGGAACCTCAAGTTTGGGTATTTGGATGGGTTGCAACAAGAACACGGAGGTCATCGGATATTGTGACGCGGAATACGCCGGGGATCTAGAAGGAAGACGGTCAACCACCGGCTATTTCACTTTCATTGGTGGCAACCTTGTCACATGGAAGACGAAGAAGCAAAAGATAGTATCTTGCTCAACCGCCGAAGCCTAGTATATAGCCATGAGGAAATTGACTCAAGAACTCATGTGGCTAAAGAACTTGCTAGGAGACTCGGGATTCAAGATTGAAGCACCAATGACCATGCATTGTGATAATCAAGCGGCCATCCACATAACTACAAACTCGGTGTTCCATGAGAGAACTAAACACATAGAGGTGGATTGTCACAAGGTTAGAGAGCAAATGGTCAAATGCACTATTCTACCTTGCTACACTAAGTGTCAAGATCAACTCGCGGACATCTTCACCAAGTCCGCAAGCTTGAAAGTTTGTGAGTCCATTCTACCAAGACTTGGACTCATCCGGGCTCTCAACGCCTAAGTCCCTAACCGTATGATCTTGTACTCTTTTCCCTTAGGTGAGTTTTATCCCAAGTGGTTTTCTCACCAAGGTTTTTAATGAGGCAAGGTTATGCGGGTTCCAAGCTTAGCCATTGCATTAGGCTATGCTTGCGGGGGAGTATTGAAGTGGTTAATACTTCGGGTATCGGTCAAGCATATCGGTCAACCATGACCGATATAGTTCAAGGAAGTTGTACCGAGAAGATGTATCGGTCTAAGAGTGACCGGTAAAAGTTTAAAGTTGAAGTTGTTAAGGCTTTGTCCGAACATGTGTTCACCAAAACAAAGACCCCTTGTTACCGTTGCAAAGAAGAAGGATCTAGAAACAAGTAGCCTTTACAAAAAAGCCGTTGGTAAGCTTGGCGTCCGTACGGTCACATGTGCGACTTAAGGCGCGTGTAGCCTACTCGTACAAGTCACGGACCGAGTTAAGGAGGCGCGGCTAACCAAGGCGATGTGGACGTTTTTAGCATATTCTCTTGATGGCATTTTGGGCGACTTGTTTATTGTATTTATATCCTTATCCCTTCTAAACTCCAACTTATCCAATCTTAATGAAACTATTTCGGATCAAACTCTATCTCTCACTAATCTCTCTCTCTTGTTCTTGATGTTCTTCATAGAACTTAAGAACACAAACTCTTAAACACTTTAAATCTTATCAAAATCTAACAATAAGCACTCATGTTGCATGAAACTTGGTTTAGAGTCAAACTTGTACAAAGGTCATTGAGACACTTATAAGCACTCATGTTGCATGAAACTTAGTATAGAGTCCTATAAACCGCGTTGTTAGATGTTTCATAAGTTTGTCGAACTTGTACAAAGTTCATTGAGACACTTATAAGCACTCATGTTGCACGAAACTTGGTTTAGAGTCGTAGAAACCGCGTTGTAAGATGTTTCATAAGTTCGTCAAACTAGTACAAAGCTCATTCAGACACTTATAAGCAGTCATGTTGCATGACACTTCGTTTAGTGTCTTAGAAACCGCGTTGTTAGATGTTTCATAAGTTCATCAAACTTGTACAAAGCTCATTGAGACACTTATAAGAACTCATGTTACATAAAACTTGGTTTAGAGTCCTAGAAACACGTTGTTAGATGTTTCATAAGTTCGTCGAACTTGTACAAAGGTCATTAAGACACTTATAAGCACTCATGTTGAATAAAACTTGGTTTAGAGTCCTAGCAACCACATTTTTAGACGTTTCATAAGTTCGTCAAACTTGTACAAAGCTGATTGAGATACTTATAAGCACTCATGTTGCATGAAAATCGGTTTAGAGTCTTAGAAACGTGTTGTTAGATGTTTCAATAGTTCATCAAACTTGTACAAAGCTCATTGAGACACTTATAAGAACTCATGTTGAAAGAAACTTGGTTTAGAGTCCTAGAAACCGCGTTGTTATATGTTTCATAAGTTCGTCAAACTTGTTCAAAGCTCATTGAGACACTTATAAGCCCTCATGTTGCATGAAACTTAGTTTAGAGTCCTAGAAACCGCGTTGTTAGATGTTTCATAAGTTTGTCGAACTTGTACAAATCTCATTGAGACACTTATAAGCACTCATGTTGCATGAAACTTGGTTTAGAGTCCTAGAAACGCCTTGTTAGATGTTTCATTAATTCGTGAAACTTGTAAAAAGCTCATTGAGACACTTATAAGCACTCATGTTTCACGAAACTTGGTTTAGAGTCCTAGAAACCGCGTTGTTAGATGTTTCGTAAGTTCGTCAAACTAGTACAAAGCTCATTGAGACACATATAAAACTCATGTTGCATGAAACTTAGTTTAGAGTCCTAGAAACCGCGTTGTTAGATGTTTCATAAGTTCGTCGAACTTGTACAAAGCTCATTGAGACACTTATAAGCATTCATGTTGCATGAAACTTGGTTTAGAGTCCTAGAAACAGCGTTGTTAGACGTTTCATAAGTTCGTCAAACTAGTACAAAGCTCATTGAGACACTTATAAGCACTCATGTTGCATGAAACTTAGTTTAGAGTCCTAGAAACGCGTTGTTAGATGTTTCATAAGTTCGTCAAACTAGTACAAAGCTCATTGAGATACTTATAAGCACTCATGTTGCACGAAACTTGGTTTAGAGTCCTAGAAATGCGTTGTTAGATGTTTCATAAGTTCGTCAAACTTGTACAAAGCTCATTGAGACACTTATAAGCACTCATGTTGAATGAAACTTGGTTTAGGGTCCTAGAAACGCGTTGTTAGATGTTTCACAAGTTCGTCAAACTTGTACAAAGCTCATTGAGACACTTATAAGCACTCTTGTTGCATGAAACTTGGTTTAGAGTCTTAGAAACCGCGTTGTTAGATGTTTCGTAAGTTCGTCATACTAGTACAAAGCTCATTTAGACACTTATAAGCACTCATGTTGCATGAAACTTCGTTTAGAGTCTTAGAAATCGCGTTGTTAGATGTTTCATAAGTTTGTCAAACTTGTACAAAGCTCACTGAGACACTTATAAGCACTCATGTTGCATGAAACTTGTTTTAGAGTCCTAGAAACGCGTTGTTAGATGTTTCATAAGTTCGTCAAACTTTTACAAAGCTAATTGAGACACTTATAAGCACTCATTTTGCATGAAACTTCGTTTAGAGTCTTAGACACTTATAAGCACTCATGTTGCATGAAACTTGGTTTAGAGTCTTAGAAACTAGGTTGTAAGATGTTTCATAAGTTCGTGAAATTAGTATAAAGCTCATTGAGACACTTATAAGCACTCATGTTGCATGAAACTTCGTTTAGAGTCTTAGAAACCGCGTTATTAGATGTTTCATAAGTTCGTCAAACTCGTACAAAGCTCATTGAGACACATATAAGCACTCATGTTGCATAAACTTGGTTTAGAGTCCTAGAAACGCGTTGTTAGATGTTTCATAAGTTTGTCAAACTAGTACAAAGCTCATTGAGACACTTATAAGCAATCATGTTGCATGAAACTTGCTTTAGAGTCCTAGAAACGCGTTGTTAGATGTTTCATAAGTTCATCAAACTTGTAAAAAGCTCATTGAGACACTTATAAGCACTCATGTTGCATGAAACTTCATTTAGAGTCCTAGCAACCATGTTGTTAGATGTTTCATAAGCTCGTCAAACTTGTACAAAGCTCATTGAGACACTTATAAGCACTCATGTTGCATGACACTTTGTTTAGAGTCTTAGAAACCGCGTTCTTAGATGTTTCATAAGTTCGTCAAACTTGTACAAAGCTCATTGAGACACATATAAGCACTCATGTTGCATGAAAGTTAGTTTAGAGCCCTAGAAACGCGTTGTTAGATGTTTCATAAGTTCGTCAAACTTGTACAAACCTCATTGAGACACTTATAAGCACTCATGTTGCATGAAACTTCGTTTAGAGTCCTAGCAACCACGTTGTTAGATGTTTCATAAGTTCGTGAAACTTGTACAAAGCTCATTGAGACACTTATAATCACTCATGATGCATGAAATTTGATTTAAAGTCCTAGAAACGTGTTGTTAGATGTTTCATAAATTCGTCAAACTTGTACAAAGCTCATTGAGGAACTTATAAGCACTCATGTGGCATGAAACTTGGTTTAGAGTCCTAGAAAGGCGTTGTTAGTTGTTTCATAAGTTCGTCAAACTTGTACAAAGCTCATTGAGACACTTATAAGCACTCATGTTGCATGAAACTTGGTTTAAAGTCCTAGTAACCACATTGTTAGACGTTTCATAAGTTTGTCAATCTAGTACAAATTTATTGAGACACATATAAACATTCATGTTGCATGAAACTTGGTTTAGAGTCCTAGAAACACGTTGTTAGATGTTTCATAAGTTCGTCAAACTAGTACAAAGCTCATTGAGACACTTATAAGCACTCATGTTACATGAAACTTGGTTTAGAGTCCTAGAAACACGTTGTTAGATGTTTCCTAAGTTCTTTAAACTAGTACAAAGCTCATTGAGACACTTATAAGCACTCATGTTGCATGAAACTTGGTTTAGAGTCCTAGAAACGTGTTGTTAGATGTTTCATAAGTTCGTCTAACATATACAAAACTCATTGAGACACTTATAAGCCCTCATGTTGAATGAAACTTGGTATAGAGTCTTGGAAACGCGTTGTTAGATGTTTCATAAGTTCGTCAAACTATTACAAAGCTCATTGAGACACTTATAAGCACTCATGTTGCATGAAACTTGGTTTAGAGTCCTAGAAACCGCATTGTAAGATGTTTCATAAGTTCGTCAAACTAGTATAAAGATCATTGAGACACTTATAAACACTCATGTTGCATGACACTTTGTTTAGAGTCTTAGAAACCGCATTGGTAGATGTTTCATAAGTTCGTCAAACTTGTACAAACCTCATTGAGACACTTATAAGCACTCATGTTGCATGAAACTTCGTTTAGAGTCCTAGCAACCACGTTGTTAGATGTTTCATAAGTTCGTGAAACTTGTACAAAGCTCATTGAGACACTTATAATCACTCATGATGCATGAAATTTGATTTAAAGTCCTAGAAACGTGTTGTTAGACGTTTCATAAGTTCGTCAAACTAGTACAAAGCTCATTGAGACACTTATAAGCACTCATGTTGCATGAAACTTAGTTTAGAGTCCTAGAAACGCGTTGTTAGATGTTTCATAAGTTCGTCAAACTAGTACAAAGCTCATTGAGATACTTATAAGCACTCATGTTGCACGAAACTTGGTTTAGAGTCCTAGAAATGCGTTGTTAGATGTTTCATAAGTTCGTCAAACTTGTACAAAGCTCATTGAGACACTTATAAGCACTCATGTTGAATGAAACTTGGTTTAGGGTCCTAGAAACACGTTGTTAGATGTTTCACAAGTTCGTCAAACTTGTACAAAGCTCATTGAGACACTTATAAGCACTCTTGTTGCATGAAACTTGGTTTAGAGTCCTAGAAACCGCGTTGTTAGATGTTTCGTAAGTTCGTCATACTAGTACAAAGCTCATTTAGACACTTATAAGCACTCATGTTGCATGAAACTTCGTTTAGAGTCTTAGAAATCTCGTTGTTAGATGTTTCATAAGTTTGTCAAACTTGTACAAAGCTCACTGAGACACTTATAAGCACTCATGTTGCATGAAACTTGTTTTAGAGTCCTAGAAACGCGTTGTTAGATGTTTCATAAGTTCGTCAAACTTTTACAAAGCTAATTGAGACACTTATAAGCACTCATTTTGCATGAAACTTCGTTTAGAGTCTTAGACACTTATAAGCACTCATGTTGCATGAAACTTGGTTTAGAGTCTTAGAAACTAGGTTGTAAGATGTTTCATAAGTTCGTGAAATTAGTATAAAGCTCATTGAGACACTTATAAGCACTCATGTTGCATGAAACTTCGTTTAGAGTCTTAGAAACCGCGTTATTAGATGTTTCATAAGTTCGTCAAACTCGTACAAAGCTCATTGAGACACATATAAGCACTCATGTTGCATAAACTTGGTTTAGAGTCCTAGAAACGCGTTGTTAGATGTTTCATAAGTTTGTCAAACTAGTACAAAGCTCATTGAGACACTTATAAGCAATCATGTTGCATGAAACTTGCTTTAGAGTCCTAGAAACGCGTTGTTAGATGTTTCATAAGTTCATCAAACTTGTAAAAAGCTCATTGAGACACTTATAAGCACTCATGTTGCATGAAACTTCATTTAGAGTCCTAGCAACCATGTTGTTAGATGTTTCATAAGCTCGTCAAACTTGTACAAAGCTCATTGAGACACTTATAAGCACTCATGTTGCATGACACTTTGTTTAGAGTCTTAGAAACCGCGTTCTTAGATGTTTCATAAGTTCGTCAAACTTGTACAAAGCTCATTGAGACACATATAAGCACTCATGTTGCATGAAAGTTAGTTTAGAGCCCTAGAAACGCGTTGTTAGATGTTTCATAAGTTCGTCAAACTTGTACAAACCTCATTGAGACACTTATAAGCACTCATGTTGCATGAAACTTCGTTTAGAGTCCTAGCAACCACGTTGTTAGATGTTTCATAAGTTCGTGAAACTTGTACAAAGCTCATTGAGACACTTATAATCACTCATGATGCATGAAATTTGATTTAAAGTCCTAGAAACGTGTTGTTAGATGTTTCATAAATTCGTCAAACTTGTACAAAGCTCATTGAGGAACTTATAAGCACTCATGTGGCATGAAACTTGGTTTAGAGTCCTAGAAAGGCGTTGTTAGTTGTTTCATAAGTTCGTCAAACTTGTACAAAGCTCATTGAGACACTTATAAGCACTCATGTTGCATGAAACTTGGTTTAAAGTCCTAGTAACCACATTGTTAGACGTTTCATAAGTTTGTCAATCTAGTACAAATTTATTGAGACACATATAAACATTCATGTTGCATGAAACTTGGTTTAGAGTCCTAGAAACACGTTGTTAGATGTTTCATAAGTTCGTCAAACTAGTACAAAGCTCATTGAGACACTTATAAGCACTCATGTTACATGAAACTTGGTTTAGAGTCCTAGAAACACGTTGTTAGATGTTTCCTAAGTTCTTTAAACTAGTACAAAGCTCATTGAGACACTTATAAGCACTCATGTTGCATGAAACTTGGTTTAGAGTCCTAGAAACGTGTTGTTAGATGTTTCATAAGTTCGTCTAACATATACAAAACTCATTGAGACACTTATAAGCCCTCATGTTGAATGAAACTTGGTATAGAGTCTTGGAAACGCGTTGTTAGATGTTTCATAAGTTTGTCAAACTATTACAAAGCTCATTGAGACACTTATAAGCACTCATGTTGCATGAAACTTGGTTTAGAGTCCTAGAAACCGCGTTGTAAGATGTTTCATAAGTTCGTCAAACTAGTATAAAGATCATTGAGACACTTATAAACACTCATGTTGCATGACACTTTGTTTAGAGTCTTAGAAACCGCATTGGTAGATGTTTCATAAGTTCGTCAAACTAGTACAAAGCTCATTGAGACACATATAAGCACTCATGTTGAATGAAATTTCGTTTAGAGTCCTAGCAACCACGTTGTTAGATGTTTCATAAGTTCGTGAAACTTGTACAAAGCTCATTGAGACACTTATAATCACTCATGATGCATGAAATTTGGTTTAGAGTCCTAGAAACACGTTGTTAGATGTTTCATAAGTTCGTCAAACTAGTACAAAGCTCATTGAGACACTTATAAGCACTCATGTTACATGAAACTTGGTTTAGAGTCCTAGAAACACGTTGTTAGATGTTTCCTAAGTTCTTTAAACTAGTACAAAGCTCATTGAGACACTTATAATCACTCATGATGCATGAAATTTGGTTTAAAGTCCTAGAAACGTGTTGTTAGATGTTTCATAAGTTCGTCAAACTTGTACAAAGCTCATTGAGACACTTATCAGCACTCATGTTACATGAAACTTGGTTTAGAGTCCTAGAAACGCGTTGTTAGATGTTTCATAAGTTCGTCAAACTAGTACAAATCTCATTGAGACACTTATAAGCACTCATGTTGCATGAAACTTGGTTTAGAGTCCTAGAAACGTGTTGTTAGATGTTTCATAAGTTCGTCAAACATATAAAAAGCTCATTGAGACACTCATAAGCCCTCATGTTGAATAAAACTTGGTTTAGAGTCTTAGAAACGCGTTGTTAGATGTTTCATAAGTTCGTCAAACATATACAAAGCTCATTGAGACACTTATAAGCCCACATGTTGCATGAAACTTGGTTTAGAGTCCTAGAAAGGCGATGTTAGATGTTTCATAAGTTCGTCAAACTAGTAAAAAGCTCAGTGAGACACTTCTAAGCACTCATGTTGCATGAAACTTCATTTAGAGTCCTAGCAACCACTTTGTTAGATGTTTCATAAGTTCGTGAAACTTGTACAAAGCTAATTGAGACACTTATAATCACTCATGATGCATGAAATTTGGTTTAAAGTCCTAGAAACGTGTTGTTAGATGTTTCATAAGTTCGTCAAACTTGTACAAAGATCATTGAGACACTTGTCAGCACTCATGTTACATGAAATTTGGTTTAGAGTCCTAGAAACGCGTTGTTAGATGTTTCATAAGTTTTCCAAACTAGTACAAAGCTCATTGAGACACTTATAAGCACTCATGTTGTATGAAACTTGGTTTAGAGTCCTAGAAATGCATTGTTAAATGTTTCTTAAGTTCGTCAAACTTGTACAAAGCTCACTGAGACACTTATAAGCACTCATGTTGCATGAAAATTGGTTTAGAGTCCTCAAAAAGCGTTGTTAGATGTTTCATAAATTCGTCAAACTTGTACAAAGTTCATTGAGACACTTATAAGAACTCATGTTGCATGAAACTTTGTTTAGAGTCCTAGAAACTGCGTTGTTAGACGTTTCATAAGTTCGTCAAACTAGTACAAAGCGCATTGAGACATTTATAAGCACTCATGTTGCATGAAACTTAGTTTAGAGTCCTAGAAACGTGTTGTTAGATGTTTCATAAGTTCGTCAAACTAGTACAAAGCTCATTGAGATACTTATAAGCACTCAAGTTGCACAAAACTTGATTTAGAGTCCTAGAAATGTGTTGTTAGATGTTTCATAAGTTCGTCAAATTTGTACAAAGCTCATTGAGACACTTATAAGCACTCATGTTGAATGAAACTTGGTTTAGGGTACTATAAACGCGTTGTTAGATGTTTCACAAGTTCGTAAAACTTGTACAAAGCTCATTGAGACACTTATAAGCACTCATGATGCATGAAACTTGGTTTAGAGTCCTAGAAACCGCGTTGTTAGATGTTTCATAAGTTCGTGAAACTTGTACAAAGCTCATTGAGGAACTTATAAGCACTCATGTAGCATGAAACTTGGTTTAGAGTCCTAGAAAGGCATTGTTAGTTGTTTTATAAGTTCTTCAAACTTGTAAAAAGCTTATTGAGACACTTATAAGCACTCATGTTGCATGAAACTTGGTTTAGAGTCCTAGCAACCACATTGTTAGACGTTTCATAACTTCGTCAAACTTGTAAAAAGCTCATTGAGAAACTAATAAGCACTCATGTTGCATGAAACTTAGTCTACAGTCCTATAAACAAGTTGTTAGATGTTTCATGAGTTCGTCAAACTAGTACAAAGCTCATTGAGACACTTATAAGCACTCATGTTGCATGAAACTTGGTTTAGAGTCCTAGAAACGCATTTTTAGGTGTTTCATAAGTTCGTCAAACTTGTACAAAGCTCATTGAAACATTTATAAGAACTCGTGTTGAATGAAACTTGGTTTAAAGTCCTAGAAACCGTGTTGTTCGATGTTTCATAAGTTCGTCAAACTAGTACAAAGCTCATTGAGACCCTTATAAGCATTCATGTTGAATGAAACTTTGTTTAGAGTCCTAGAAACGCGTTGTTAGATGTTTCATAACTTCGTCAAACTTGTACAAAGATCATTGAGACACTTATAATCACTCATGATGCATGAAAATTGGTTTAAAGTCCTAGAAACGTGTTGTTAGATGTTTCATAAGTTCGTGAAACTTGTACAAAGTTCATTTGGGAACTTATAAGAACTCATGTAGCATGAAACTTGATTTAGAGTCCTAGAAACGTGTTGTTAGTTGTTTCATAAGTTCGTCAAACTTGTACAAAGCTCATTGAGACACTTATAAGCACTCATGTTGCGTGAAACTTAGTTTAGAGTCCTAGAAACGCGTTATAAGATGTTTCATAAGTTCTTCAAACTAGTCCAAAGTTCATTGAGACACTTAATTTTAAGCACTCATGTTGAATGAAACTTGGTTTAGAGTCCTAGAAACCGCGTTGTTAGATGTTTCATAAGTTCGTCAAACTAGTACAAAGCTCATTGAGACACTTATAAGCACTCATGTTGCATGGAACTTCGTTTAGAGTCTTAGAGACCGCATTGTTAGATGTTTCATAAGTTCGTCAAACAAGTATAAAGCTCATTGAGATACTTATAGGCACTCATGTTGCATGACACTTTGTTTAGAGTCTTAGAAACCGCGTTGTTAGATGTTTCATAAGTTCGTCAAACTACTACAAAGCTCATTGAGACACATATAAGCACTCATGTTGCATGAAACTTGGTTTCGAGACCTAGAAACGTGTTGTTAGATGTTTCATAAGTTCATTAAACTTGTACAAAGCTCATTGAGACACTTATAAGCACTCATGTTGCATGAAACTTCGTTTAGAGTCCTAGCAACCACGTTGTTAGATGTTTCATAAGTTCGTGAAACTTGTACAAAGCTCATTGAGACACTTATAATCACTCATGATGCATGAAATTTAGTTTAAAGTCCTAGAAACGTGTTGTTAGATGTTTCATAAATTCGTCAAACTTGTACAAAGCTCATTGAGGAACTTATAAGCACTCTTGTAGCATGAAACTTGTTTTAGAGTCCTAGAAAGACGTTGTTAGTTGTTTCATAAGTTCGTCAAACTTGTACAAAGCTCATTAAGACACTTATAAGCACTCATGTTGCATGAAACTTGGTTTAAAGTCCTCGTAACCACATTGTTAGACGTTTCATAAGTTCGTCAAACTAGTACAAAGCTCATTGAGACACATATAAAAATTAATGTTGCATGAAACTTGGTTTAGAGTCCTAGAAACACGTTGTTAGATGTTTCATAAGTTCGTCAAACAAGTACAAATCTCATTGAGACACTTATAAGCACTCATGTTACATGAAACTTGGTTTAGAGTCCTAGAAACGCGTTGTTAGATGTTTCATAAGTTCGTCAAACTAGTACAAATCTCATTGAGACACTTATAAGCACTCATGTTGCATGAAACTTGGTTTAGAGTCCTAGAAACGTGTTGTTAGATGTTTCATAAGTTCGTCAAACATATACAAAGCTCATTGAGACACTCATAAGCCCTCATGTTGAATAAAACTTGGTTTAAAGTCTTAGAAACGTGTTGTTAGATATTTCATAATTTCGTCAAACTATTAAAGCTCATTGAGACACTTATAAGCACTCATGTTGCATGAAACTTGGTTTAGAGTCCTAGAAACCGCGTTGTAAGATGTTTCATATGTTCGTCAAACTAGTATAAAGCTCATTGAGACACTTATAAGCACTCATGTTGCATGACACTTCGTTTAGAGCATAGAAACCGCGTTGTTAGATGTTTCATAAGTTCGAGAAACTAGTACAAAGCTCATTGAGACACTTATAAGCACTTATGTTGCATGAAATTTGGTTTAGAGTCCTAGAAACGCGTTGTTAGATGTTTCATAAGTTCGTCAAACTTGTACAAAGCTCATTGAGACACTTATAAGCACTCATGTTGCATGAAACTTCGTTTAGAGTCCTAGCAAAAACGTTGTTAGATTTTTCATAAGTTCGTGAAACTTGTACAAAGTTCATTGAGACACTTATAAGCACTCATGTTGAATGATACTTGGTTTAGAGTCCTAGAAACGCGTTGTTAGATGTTTCATAAGTTTTTCAAACTAGTAAAAAGCACATTGAGACACTTCTAAGCACTCATGTTGCATGAAACTTCGTTTAGAGTCCTAGCAACCACGTTGTTAGATGTTTCATAAGTTCGTGAAACTTGTACAAAGTTCATTGAGACACTTATAAGCACTCATGTTGAATGATACTTGGTTTAGAGTCCTAGAAACGCGTTGTTAGATGTTTCATAAGTTCGTCAAACTAGTACAAAGCTCATTGAGACACTTATCAGCACTCATGTTGAATGAAACTTGGTTTAGAGTCCTAGAAACCGCGTTGTTAGATGTTTCATAAGTTCGTCAAACTAGTACAAAGCTCATTGAGACACTTATAAGCACTCACGTTGCATGGAACTTCGTTTAGAATCTTAGAGACCGCGTTGTTAGATGTTTCATAAGTTTGTCAAACTAGTACAAAGCTCATTGAGACACATATAAGCACTCATGTTGCATGAAACTTGGTTTAGAGTCCTAGAAACGCGTTGTTAGATGTTTCACAAGTTTGTCAAACAAGTACAAAGCTCATTGAGACACTTATAAGCACTCATGTTGAATGAAACTTGGTTTAGAGTCCTAGAAACGCATTGTTAGATGTTTCATAAGTTCGTCAAACTTGTACAAAGCTCATTGAGACACTTATAAGCACTCATGTTGCATGAAACTTCGTTTAGAGTCCTAGAAACCACGTTGTTAGATGTTTCATAAGTTCTTCAAACTTGTACAAAGCTCATTGATACTCTTATAAGCACTCATGTTGCATGAAACTTGATTTAGAGTCCTAGAAACCACGTTGTAAGATGTTTCATAAGTTCGTCAAAATAGTATAAAGCTCATTGAGACACTTATAAGAACTCATGTTGCATGACATATGTTTAGAGTCTTAGAAACCGCGTTGTTAGATGTTTCATAATTTCGTCAAACTAGTACAAAGCTCATTGAGACACATATAAGCACTCATGTTGCATGAAACTTGGTTTAGAGCCCTAGAAACGCGTTTTTAGATGTTTCATAAGTTCGTCAAACTTGTACAAAGCTCATTGAGACACTTATAAGCACTCATGTTGTATGAAACTTCGTTTAGAGTCCTAGCAACCACGTTGTTAGATGTTTCATAAGTTCGTGAAACTTGTACAAAGCTCATTGAGACACTTATAATCACTCATGATGCATGAAATTTTGTTTAGAGTCTTAGAAACCACGTTGTTAGATGTTTCATAATTTTGTCAAACTAGTACAAAGCTCATTGAGACACATGTAAGCACTCATGTTGCATGAAACTTGGTTTAGAGCCCTAGAAACGCGTTTTTAGATGTTTCATAAGTTCGTCAAAATTGTACAAAGTTCATTGAGACACTTATAAGCACTCATGTTGTATGAAACTTCGTTTAGAGTCCTAGCAACCACGTTTTTAGATGTTTCATAAGTTCGTGAAACTTGTACAAAGCTCATTGAGACACTTATAATCACTCATGATGCATGAAATTTGGTTTAAAGTCCTAGAAACGTGTTGTTAGATGTTTAATATATTCGTCAAACTTGTACAAAGCTCATTGAGGAACTTATAAGCACTCTTGTTGCATGAAACTTGGTTTAGAGTCCGAGAAAGGCGTTGTTAGTTGTTTCATAAGTTCGTCAAACTTGTACAAAGCTCATTGCGACATTTATAAGCACTCATGTTGCATGAAACTTGGTTTAAAGTCCTCGTAACCACATTGTTAGACGTTTCATAAGTTCGTCAAACTAGTACAAAGCTCATTGAGACACATATAAACATTCATATTGCATGAAACTTGGTTTAGAGTCCTAGAAACACGTTGTTAGATGTTTCATAAGTTCGTCAAACTAGTACAAAGCTCATTGAGACACTTATAATGACTCATGTTACATGAAACTTGGTTTAGAGTCCTAGAAACGCGTTGTTAGATGTTTCATAAGTTCGTCAAACTAGTACAAATCTCATTGAGACACTCATAAGCCCTTATGTTGAATAAAGCTTGGTTTAGAGTCTTAGAAACGCGTTGTTAGATATTTTATAAGTTCGTCAAACTATTAAAAAGCTCATTGAGACACTTATAAGCACTCATGTTAGATGAAACTTGGTTTAGAGTCCTAGAAACCGCGTTGTAAGATGTTTCACAAGTTCGTCAAACTAGTATAAAGTTCATTGAGACACTTATAAGCACTCATGTTGCATGACACTTCGTTTAGAGTCTTAGAAACTGCGTTATTAGATGTTTCATAAGTTTGAGAAACTAGTACAAAGCTCATTGAGACACTTATGTTGCATGAAACTTGGTTTAGAGTCCTAGAAATGTGTTATTAGATGTTTCATAAGTTCGTCAAACTTGTCCAAAGCTCATTGAGACACTTATAAGCACTCATGTTGCATGAAACTTCGTTTAAGAGTCCTAGCAACCACGTTGTTAGATTTTTTCATAAGTTCGTGAAACTTGTACAAAGTTCATTGAGACACTTATAAGCACTCATGTTGAATGATACTTGGTTTAGAGTCCAAGAAACGCGTTGTTAGATGTTTCATAAGTTTGTCAAACATATACAAAGCTCATTGAGACATTTATAAACCCTCATGTTGCATGAAACTTGGTTTAGAGTCCTAGAAACGCGATGTTAGATGTTTCATAAGTTCGTCAAACTAGTAAAAAGTTTATTGAGACACTTATAATCACTCATGATGCATGAAATTTGGTTTAAAGTCCTAGAAACGTGTTGTTAGATGTTTCATAAGTTCGTCAAACTTGTACAAAGGTCATTGAGACACTTATCAGCACTCATGTTACATGAAACTTGGTTTAGAGTCCTAGAAACGCGTTGTTAGATGTATATAAGTTCGTCAAACTAGTACAAATCTCATTGAGACACTTATAAGCACTCATGTTGCATGAAACTTGGTTTAGAGTCCTAGAAACGTGTTGTTAGATGTTTCATAAGTTCGTCAAACATATAAAAAGCTCATTGAGACACTCATAAGCCCTCATGTTGAATTAAACTTGGTTTAGAGTCTTAGAAACGCGTTGTTAGCTGTTTCATAAGTTCGTCAAACATATAAAAAGCTCATTGAGACACTTATAAGCCCTCATGTTGCATGAAACTTGGTTTAGAGTACTAGAAAGGCGATGTTAGATGTTTCATAAGTTCGTCGAACTAGTAAAAATCTCATTAAGACACTTCTAAGCACTCATGTTGCATGAAACTTCGTTTAGAGTCCTAGCAACCACGTTGTTAAATGTTTCATAAGTTCGTGAAACTTGTACAAAGCTCATTGAGACACTTATAATCACTCATGATGCATGAAATTTGGTTTAAAGTCCTAGAAACGTGTTGTTAGATGTTTCATAAGTTCGTCAAACTTGTACAAAGCTCATTGAGACACTTGTCAGCACTCATGTTACATGAAACTTGGTTTAGAGTCCTAGAAACGTGTTGTTAGATGTTTCATAAGTTTTCCAAACTAGTACAAAGCTCATTGAGACACTTATAAGCACTCATGTTGAATGAAACTTGGTTTAGAGTCCTAGAAACGCGTTGTTAGATGTTTCATAAGTTCTTCAAACTAGTACAAATCTCATTGAGACACTTATAAGCACTCATGTTGCATGAAACTTGGTTTAGAGTTCTAGAAACGTGTTGTTAGATGTTTCATAAGTTTGTAAAACATATACAAAGCTCATTGAGACACTCATAAGCCCTCATGTGGAATAAAACTTGGTTTAGAGTCTTAGAAACGCGTTGTTAGATGTTTCATAATTTTGTCAAACTATTACAAAGCTCATTGAGACACTTATAAGCACTCATGTTGCATGAAACTTGGTTTAGAGTCCTAGAAACCGCGTTGTAAGATGTTTCATTGGTTCGTCAAACTAGTATAAAGCTCATTGAGAAACTTATAAGCACTCATGTTGCATGAAACTTCGTTTAGAGTCTTAGAAACCGCGTTGTTAGATATTTCATAAGTTCGAGAAACTACTACAAAGATCATTGAGACACTTATAAGCACTTATGTTGCATGAAACTTGGTTTAGAGTCCTAGAAACGCGTTGTTAGATATTTCATAAGTTCGTCAAACTTGTACAAAGCTCATTGAGACACTTATAAGCACTCATGTTGCATGAAACTTCGTTTAGAGTCCTAGCAACCACGTTGTTAGATGTTTCATAAGTTCGTGAAACTTGTACAAAGTTCATTGAGACACTTATAAGCACTCATGTTGAATGATACTTGGTTTAGAGTCCTAGAAACGTGTTCTTAGATGTTTCATAAGTTCGTCAAACTAGTACAAAGCTCATTGAGACACTTATAAGCCCTCATGTTGCATGAAACTTGGTTTAGAGTCCTAGAAACGCGATGTTAGATGTTTCATAAGTTCGTCAAACTAGTAAAAAGGTCATTGAGACACTTCTAAGCACTCATGTTGCATGAAACTTCGTTTAGAGTCCTAGCAACCACGTTGTTAGATGTTTCATAAGTTCGTGAAACTTGTACTAAGCTCTTTGAGACACTTATAATCTCTCATGATGCATGAAATTTGGTTTAAAGTCCTAGAAACGTGTTGTTAGATGTTTCATAAGTTCGTCAAACTTGTACAAAGCTCATTGAGACACTTATCAGCACTCATGTTGAATGAAACTTTGTTTAGAGTCCGAGAAACCGCGTTGTTAGATGTTTCAGAAGTTCTTCAAACTAGTACAAAGCTCATTGAGACACTTAAAAGCACTCATGTTGCATGGAACTTCGTTTAGAGTCTTAGAGACCGCGTTGTTAGATGTTTCATAAGTTCGTCAAACTAGTACAAAGCTCATTGAGACAAATATAAGCACTCATGTTGCATGAAACTTGGTTTAGAGTCCTAGAAACGCGTTGTTAGATGTTTCATAAGTTTATAAAACAAGTACAAAGCTCATTGAGACACTTATAAGCACGCATGTTGCATGAAACTTTTTTTAGAGTCCTAGAAACGCGTTGTTAGATGTTTCATAAGTTCGTAAAACTTGTACAAAGCTCATTGAGACACTTATAAGCACTCATGTTGCATGAAACTTCGTTTAGAGTCCTAGCAACCACGTTGTTAGATGTTTCATAAGTTCTTCAAACTTGTACAAAGCTCTTTGAGACACTTATAAGCACTCATGTTGCATGAAACTTTGTTTAGAGTCCTAGAAACCACGTTGTAAGATGTTTCATAACTTCGTCAAACTAGTATAAAGCTCATTGAGACACTTATAAGCACTCATGTTGCATGATTCTTTGTTTAGAGTCTTAGAAATCAAGTTGTTAGATGTTTCATAATTTCGTCAAACTAGTACAAAGCTCATTGAGACACATATAAGCACTCATGTTGCATGAAACTTGGTTTAGAACCCTAGAAACGCGTTTTTAGATGTTCCATAAGTTCGTCAAACTTGTACAAAGCTCATTGAGACACTTATAAGCACTCATGTTGCATGAAACTTCGTTTAAAGTCCTAGCAACCACGTTGTTAGATGTTTCATAAGTTCGTGAAACTTGTACAAAGCTCATTGAGACACTTATAATTACTCATGATGCATGAAATTTGGTTTAAAGTCCTAGAAACGTGTTGTTAGATGTTTCATATATTCGTCAAACTTGTACAAAGCTCATTGAGGAACTTATAACCACTCTTGTAGCATGAAACTTGGTTTAGAGTCCGAGAAAGGCGTTGTTAGTTGTTTCATAAGTTCGTCAAACTTGTACAAAGCTCATTGAGACACTTATAAGCACTCATGTTGCATGAAACTTGGTTTAGAGTCCTAGAAACACGTTGTTAGATGTTTCATAAGTTCGTCAAACTAGTACAAAGCTCATTGAGACACTTATAAGCACTCATGTTACATGAAACTTGGTTTAGAGTCCTAGAAACGCGTTGTTAGATGTTTCATAAGTTCGTCAAACTAGTACAAATCTCATTAAGACAATTATAAGCACTCATGTTGCATGAAACTTGGTTTAGAGTCCTAGAAACGTGTTGTTAGATGTTTCATAAGTTCGTCAAACATATACAAAGCTCATTGAGACACTCATAAGCCCTCATGTTGAATAAAGCTTGGTTTAGAGTCTTAGAAACGCGTTGTTAGATATTTCATAAGTTCGTCAAACTATTACAAAGCTCATTGAGACACTTATAAGCACTCATGTTGCATGAAACTTGGTTTAGAGTCCTAGAAACCGCGTTGTAAGATGTTTCATAAGTTCGTCAAACTAGTATAAAGTTCATTGAGACACTTATAAGCACTCATGTTGCATGACACTTCGTTTAGATTCTTAGAAACCGCGTTGTTAGATGTTTCATAAGTTCGAGAAACTAGTACAAAGCTCATTGAGACACTTATAAGCACTTATGCTGCATGAAACTTGTTTTAGAGTCCTAGAAACGCGTTGTTAGATGTTTCATAAGTTCGTCGAACTTGTCCAAACCTCATTGAGACACTTATAAGCACTCATGTTGCATGAAACTTCGTTTAGAGTCCTAGAAACCACGTTGTTAGATTTTTCATAAGTTCGTGAAATTTGTACAAAGTTCATTGAGACACCTATAAGCACTCATGTTGAATGATACTTGGTTTAGAGTCCAAGAAACGCGTTGTTAGATGTTTCATAAGTTCGTCAAACATATACAAAGCTCATTGAGACATTTATAAGCCCTCATGTTGCATGAAACTTGGTTTAGAGTCCTAGAAACGTGATGTTAGATGTTTCATAAGTTCGTCAAATTAGTAAAAAGCTCATTGAGACACTTCTAAGCACTCATGTTGAATGAAACTTCGTTTGGAGTCCTAGCAACCACGTTGTTAGATGTTTCATAAGTTCGTGAAACTTGTACAAAGCTCATTGAGACACTTATAATCACTCATGATGCATGAAATTTGGTTTAAAGTCCTAGAAACGTGTTGTTAGATGTTTCATAAGTTCGTCAAACTTGTACAAAGCTCATTGAGACACTTATCAGCACTCATGTTACATGAAACTTAGTTTAGAGTCCTAGAAACGCGTTGTTAGATGTTTCATAAGTTCGTCAAACTAGTACAAATCTCATTGAGACACTTATAAGAACTCATGTTGCATGAAACTTGGTTTAGAGTCCTAGAAACGTTTTGTTAGATGTTTCATAAGTTCGTCAAACATATACAAAGCTCATTGAGACACTCATAAGCCCTCATGTTGAATAAAACTTGGTTTAGAGTCTTAGAAACGCGTTGTTAGATGTTTCATAAGTTCGTCAAACTATTACAAAGCTCATTGAGACACTTATAAGCACTCATGTTGCATGAAACTTGGTTTAGAGTCCTAGAAACCGCATTGTAAGATGTTTCATAAGTTCGTCAAACTAGTATAAAGCTCATTGAGAAACTTATAAGCACTCATGTTGCATGAAACTTCGTTTAGAGTCTTAGAACCGCGTTGTTAGATGTTTCATAAGTTCGAGAAACTACTACAAAGCTCATTGAGACACTTATAAGCACTTATGTTGCATGAAACTTGGTTTAGAGTCCTAGAAATGCATTGTTAGATGTTTCATAAGTTCGTCAAACTTGTACAAAGCTCATTGAGACACTTATAAGCACTCATGTTGCATGAAACTTCGTTTAGAGTCCTAGCAACCACGTTGTTAGATGTTTCATAAGTTCGTGAAACATGTACAAAGTTCATTGAGACACTTATAAGCACTCATGTTGAATGATACTTGGTTTAGAGTCCTAGAAACACGTTGTTAGATGTTTCATAAATTTGTCAAACTAGTACAAAGCTCATTGAGACACTTATAAGCCCTCATGTTGCATGAAACTTGGCTTAGAGTCCTAGAAACGCGATGTTAGATGTTTCATAAGTTCGTCAAACTAGTAAAAAGCTCATTGAGACACTTCTAAGCACTCATGTTGCATGAAACTTCGTTTAGAGTCCTAGCAACCACGTTGTTAGATGTTTCATAAGTTCGTGAAACTTGTACAAAGCTCATTGAGACACTTATAATCACTCATGATGCATGAAATTTGGTTTAAAGTCCTAGAAACGTGTTGTTAGATGTTTCATAAGTTCGTCAAACTTGTACAAAGCTCATTGAGGAACTTATAAGCACTCATGTAGCATGAAACTTGGTTTAGAGTCCTAGAAACCGCGTTGTTAGATGTTTCATAAGTTCGTCAAACTAGTACAAAGCTCATTGAGACATTTAAAAGCACTCATGTTGCATGGAACTTCGTTTAGAGTCTTAGAGACCACATTGTTAGACGTTTCATAAGTTCGTCAAACTAGTACAAAGCTCATTGAGACACATATAAACATTCATGTTGCATGAAACTTGGTTTAGAGTCTTAGAAACACGTTTTTAGATGTTTCATAAGTTCGTCAAACTAGTACAAAGCTCATTGAGACACTTATAAGCACTCATGTTACATGAAACTTGGTTTAGAGTCCTAGAAACGCATTGTTAGATGTTTCCTAAGTTCGTCAAACTAGTACAAAGCTCATTGAGACACTTATAAGCACTCATGTTGCATGAAACTTGGTTTAGAGTCCTAGAAACGCGTTGTTATATGTTTCATAAGTTTGTCAAACATATACAAAGCTCATTGAGACACTTATAAGCCCTCATGTGGAATGAAACCTGGTATATAGAGTCTTAGAAACGCGTTGTTAGATGTTTCATAAGTTCGTCAAACTATTACAAAGCTCATTGAGACACTTATAAGCACTCATATTGCAATAAACTTGGTTAAGAGTCCTAGAAACGTGTTGTTAGATGTTTCATAAGTTCGTCAAACTTGTACAAAGCTCATTGAGGAACTTATAAGCACTCATGTAGCATGAAACTTGGTTTAGAGTCCTAGAAAGGCGTTGTTAGTTGTTTCATAAGTTCGTCAAACTTTTGCAAAGCTTATTGAGACACTTATAAGCACTCATGTTGCATGAAACTTGGTTTAGAGTCCTAGCAACCACATTGTTAGACGTTTCCTAAGTTCGTCAAACTTGTACAAAGCTCATTGGGACACTTATAAGCACTCATGTTGCATGAAACTTGGTTTAGAGTCCTAGAAACGAATGGTTAGATGTTTCATGAGTTCGTCAAACTAGTACAAAGCTCATTTAGACACTTATAAGCACTCATGTTGCATGAAACTTTGTTTAGAGTCCTAGAAACGCGCTGTTAGATGTTTCATTAGTTCGTCAAACTTGTACAAAGCTCATTGAGATATTTCTAAGAACTCATGTTGAATGAAACTTGGTTTAGAATCCTAAAAACCGTGTTGTTCGATGTTTCATAAGTTCGTCAAACTAGTACAAAGCTCATTGAGACCCTTATAAGCACTCATGTTGCATGAAACTTAGTTTAGAGTCCTAGAAACCGCGTTGTTAGATGATTCATAGGTTCTTCAAACTTGTACAAAGCTCATTGAGACACTTATAAGCACTATTGTTGCATGAAACTTGGTTTAGGGTCCTATAAACTGCGTTGTAAGATGTTTCAAAAGTTCGTGAAACTAGTATAAAGCTCATTGAGACACTTATATAAGCACTCATGTTCCATGACACTTCGTTTAGAGTCCTAGCAACCACGTTGTTAGATTTTTCATAAGTTCGTGAAATTTGTACAAAGTTCATTGAGACACTTATAGGCACTCATGTTGAATGATACTTGGTTTAGAGTCCAAGAAACGCGTTGTTAGATGTTTCATAAGTTCGTCAAACATATACAAAGCTCATTGAGACATTTATAAGCCCTCATGTTGCATGAAACTTGGTTTAGAGTCCTAGAAACGCGATGTTAGATGTTTCATAAGTTCGTCAAACTAGTAAAAAGCTCATCGAGACACTTCTAAGCACTCATGTTGAATGAAACTTCGTTTAGAGTCCTAGCAACCACGTTGTTAGATGTTTCATAAGTTCGTGAAACTTGTACAAAGCTCATTGAGACACTTATAATCACTCATGATGCATGAAATTTGGTTTAAAGTCCTAGAAACGTGTTGTTAGATGTTTCATAAGTTCGTCAAACTTGTACAAAGCTCATTGAGACACTTATCAGCACTCATGTTACATGAAACTTGGTTTAGAGTCCTAGAAACGCGTTGTTAGATGTTTCATAAGTTCGTCAAACTAGTACAAATCTCATTGAGACACTTATAAGAACTCATGTTGCATGAAACTTGGTTTAGAGTCCTAGAAACGTTTTGTTAGATGTTTCATAAGTTCGTCAAACATATACAAAGCTCATTGAGACACTCATAAGCCCTCATGTTGAATAAAACTTGGTTTAGAGTCTTAGAAACGCGTTGTTAGATGTTTCATAGGTTCGTCAAACTAGTATAAAGCTCATTGAGAAACTTATAAGCACCCATGTTGCATGAAACTTCGTTTAGAGTCTTAGAAACCGCGTTCTTAGATGTTTCATAAGTTCGAGAAACTACTACAAAGCTCATTGAGACACTTGTAAGCACTTATGTTGCATGAAACTTGGTTTAGAGTCCTAGACATGCGTTGTTAGATGTTTCATAAGTTCGTCAAATTAGTACAAATCTCATTGAGTCACTTATAAGCATTCATGTTGCATGAAACTTGGTTTAGAGTCCTAGAAACGTGTTGTTAGATGTTTCATAAGTTCGTCAAACATATAAAAAGCTCATTGAGACACTCATAAGCCCTCATGTTGAATAAAACTTGGTTTAGAGTCTTAGAAACGCGTTGTTAGATGTTTCATAAGTTCGTCAAACTATTACAAAGCTCATTGAGACACTTATAAGCACTCATGTTGCATGAAACTTGGTTTAGAGTCCTAGGAACCACGTTGTAAGATGTTTCATAAGTTCGTCAAACTAGTATAAAGCTCATTGAGAAACTTATAAGCACTCATGTTGCATGAAAATTCGTTTAGAGTCTTAGAAACCGCGTTGTTAGATGTTTCATAAGTTCGAGAAACTACTACAAAGCTCATTGAGACACTTATAAGCACTTATGTTGCATGAAACTTGGTTTAGAGTCCTAGAAACGCGTTGTTAGATGTTTCATAAGTTCGTCAAACTTGTACAAAGCTCATTGAGACACTTATAAGCACTCATGTTGCATGAAACTTCGTTTAGAGTCCTAGCAACCACGTTGTTAGATGTTTCATAAGTTCGTGAAACTTGTACAAAGTTCATTGAGACACTTATAAGCACTCATGTTGAATGATACTTGGTTTAGAGTCCTAGAAACTCGTTGTTAGATGTTTCATAAGTTCTTCAAACTAGTACAAAGCTCATTGAGACACTTATAAGCCCTCATGTTGCATGAAACTTGGTTTAGAGTCCTAGAAATCGCGTTGTTAGATGTTTCATAAGTTCGTCAAACTAGTACAAATCTCATTGAGACACTTAAAAGAACTCATGTTGCATGAAACTTGGTTTAGAGTCCTGGAAACGTTTTGTTAGATGTTTCATAAGTTCGTCAAACATATACAAAGCTAATAGAGACACTCATAAGCCCTCGTGTTGAATAAAACTTGGTTTAGAGTCTTAAAAACGCGTTGTTAGATGTTTCATAAGTTCGTCAAACTATTACAAAGATCATTGAGACACTTATAAGCACTCATGTTGCATGAAACTTGGTTTAGAGTCCTAGAAACCGCGTTGTAAGATGTTTCATAGGTTCGTCAAACTAGAATAAAGCTCATTGAGAAACTTATAAGCACTCATGTTGCATGAAACTTTTTTTAGAGTCTTAGAAACCGCGTTCTTAGATGTTTCATAAGTTCAAGAAACTACTACAAAGCTCATTGAGACACTTATAAGCACTTATGTTGCATGAAACTTGGTTTAAAGTCCTAGAAACGCGTTGTTAGATGTTTCATAAGTTCGTCAAACTTGTACAAAGCTCATTGAGACACTTATAAGCACATGTTGCATGAAACGTCGTTTAGAGTCCTAGCAACCACGTTGTTAGATGTTTCATAAGTTCGTGAAACTTGTACAAAGTTCATTGAGACACTTATAAGCACTCATGTTGAATGATACTTGGTTTAGAGTCCTAGAAACTCGTTGTTAGATGTTTCATAAGTTCGTCAAACTAGTACAAAGTTCATTTAGACACTTAAAAGCACTCATGTTGCATGGAACTTCGTTTAGAGACTTAGAGACCGCATTGTTAGACGTTTCATAAGTTCGGCAAACTAGTACAAAGCTAATTGAGACACATATAAACATTCATGTTGCATGAAACTTGGTTTAGATTCCTAGAAACACGTTTTTAGATGTTTCATAAGTTCGTCAAACTAGTACAAAGCTCATTGAGACACTTATAAGCACTCATGTTACATGAAACTTGGTTTAGAGTCCTAGAAACGCGTTGTTAGATGTTTCCTAAGTTCTTCAAACTAGTACAAAGCTCATTGAGACACTTATAAGCACTCATGTTGCATGAAACTTGGTTTAGAGTCCTAGAAACGCGTTGTTAGATGTTTCATAAGTTCGTCAAACTATTACAAAGCTCATTGACACACTTATAAGCACTCATATTGCAATAAACTTGGTTAAGAGTCCTAGAAACGTGTTGTTAGATGTTTCATAAGTTCGTCAAACTTGTACAAAGCTCATTGAGGAACTTATAAGCACTCATGTAGCATGAAACTTGGTTTAGAGTCCTAGAAAGGCGTTGTTAGATGTTTCATGAGTTTTTCAAACTAGTAGAAAGGTCATTGAGACACTTATAAGCACTCATGTTGCATGAAACTTGGTTTAGAGTCCTAGCAACCACATTGTTAGACGTTTCCTAAGTTCGTCAAACTTGTACAAAGCTCATTGAGACACTTATAAGCACTCATGTTGCATGAAACTTGGTTTAGAGTCCTAGAAACGAATTGTCAAATGTTTCATGAGTTCGTCAAACTAGTACAAAGCTCATTTAGACACTTATAAGCACTCATGTTGCATGAAACTTTGTTTAGAATCCTAGAAACGCGCTGTTAGATGTTTCATAAGTTTGTCAAATTTGTACAAAGCTCATTGAGACATTTATAAGAACTCATGTTGAATGAAACTTTGTTTAGAATCCTAAAAACCGTGTTGTTCGATGTTTCATAAGTTCGTCAAACTAGTACAAATCTCATTGAGACCCTTATAAGCACTCATGTTGCATGAAACTTAGTTTAGAGTCCTAGAAACCGCGTTGTTAGATGATTCATAGGTTCTTCAAACTTGTACAAAGCTCATTGCGACACTTATAAGCACTCCTGTTGCATGAAACTTGATTTAGGGTCCTAGAAACTGTGTTGTAAGATGTTTCAAAAGTTCTTGAAACTAGTATAAAGCTCATTGAGACACTTATAAGCACTCATGTTGCATGACACTTCGTTTAGAGTCTTAGAAACCTCGTTGTTAGATGTTTCATAAGTTCGTCAAACTAGTACAAAGCTCATTGAAACACATATAAGCACTCATGTTGCATGAAACTTGGTTTAGAGTCCTAAAAACGCGTTGTTAGATGATTCATAAGTTTGTCAAACAAGTACAAAGCTCATTGAGACACTTATAAGCACTCATGTTGAATGAAAATTTGTTTAGAGTCCTAGAAACGCGTTGTTAGATGTTTCCTAAGTTCGTCAAACTTGTACAAAGCTCATTGAGACACTTATAAGCACTCATGTTGCATGAAACTTCGTTTAGAGTCCTAGCAACCACGTTGTTAGATGTTTCATAAGTTCGTCAAACATGTACAAAGCTCATTGAGACACTTATAAGCACTCATGTTGCATGAAACTTGGTTTAGAGTCCTAGAAACCGCGTTGTAAGATGTTTCATAAGTTCGTCAAACTAGTATAAAGCTCATTGAGACACTTATAAGGACTAATGTTGCATGACACTTTGTTTAGAGTCTTAGAAACCGCGTCGTTAGATTTTTCATAAGTTCGTCAAACTAGTACAAAGCTCATTGAGACACCTATAAACACTTATGTTGCATGAAACTTGGTTTAGAGCCCCAGAAACGCGTTGATAGATGTTTCATAAGTTCGTCAAACTTGTACAAAGCTCATTGAGACACTTTTAAGCACTCATGTTGCATGAAACTTCGTTTAGAGTCCTAGCAACCACGTTGTTAGATGTTTCATAAGTTCGTGAAACTTGTACAAAGCTCACTAAGACACTTATAATCACTCATGATGCATGAAATTTGGTTTAAAGTCCTAGAAACGTGTTGTTAGATGTTTCATAAGTTCGTCAAACTTGTACAAAGCTCATTGAGGAACTTATAAGCACTCATGTTGCATGAAACTTGGTTTAGAGTCCTAGAAAGGCGATGTTAGTTGTTTCATAAGTTCATAAAACTTGTACAAAGCTCATTGAGACACTTATAAGCACTCATGTTGCATGAACCTTGGTTTAAAGTCCTAGTAACCACATTGTCATACGTTTCATAAGTTCGTCAAACTAGTACAAAGCTCATTGAGACACATATAAACATTCATGTTGCATGAAACTTGGTTTAGAGTCCTAGAAACACGTTGTTAGATGTTTCATAAGTTTGTCATACTAGTAAGAAGCTCATTGAGACACTTATAAGCACTCATGTTACATGAAACTTGGTTTAGAGTCCTAGAAACGCGTTGTTAGATGTTTCATAAGTTCGTCAAACTAGTACAAATCTCATTGATACACTTATAAGCACTCATGTTGCATGAAACTTGGTTTAGAGTCCTAAAAACGTGTTGTTAGATGTTTCATAAGTTCGTCAAACATATACAAATCTCATTGAGACACTCATAAGCCCTCATGTTGAATAAAACTTGGTTTAGAGTCTTAGAAACGCGTTGTTAGATGTTTCATATGTTCGTCAAACTATTACAAAGCTCATTGAGACACTTATAAGCAGTCATGTTGCATGAAACTTGGTTTAGAGTTCTAGAAACCGTGTTGTAAGATGTTTCATAAGTTCGTCAAACTAGTACAAAGCTCATTGAGACACTTATAAGCACTCATGTTGCATGACACTTCGTTTAGAGTCTTAGAAACCTCGTTGTTAGATGTTTCATAAGTTCGAGAAAATAGTACAAAGCTCATTGATGTAGTTTTGTGAAAGTATAAGCGGATTATAACGAGATTAAGAGGAGATTAAGAAGAGAATCATGATAAAAGTTTCGGTTTATTGAGAATAGGAGTAACCATCTTTCTTAATTACATTAGAGAGAGATTACATAGTGTTTATATAGAGGAGACACAAGGTAAGGTCTAGGTTTAGTAGCCGTTATCCACACATGTGAAGTCAAGGGAGTTTTCTCCTCACACGCGTGTCCGTAGGCCTAGGTGGCCGAGTACGGAACTTTTGACCGAGCGCCTTTTTGACCGGGCGCCTTTTTGACCGAGCGCTTTCGACCACGTCTCGGCAAATCATGGTGCCACGTCTCGAGCCTGTCTTGGAGCCACGTCTACTAGCCGTTGCACCTTATCCTTACCTTCTTTAACCCTTATCTCATCATGAGACCCTCCGTTACACTTAGAGAATCCTAAATCCCTTCTCGGTCAACAATAGTCAACATTTGTCTCGGATACTAGTCATGGTCTTGATCATTGACTATTTATCCTCAACACTCCCCCTCAAGTCTAGCCGGATGGAATGGCTAGACTTGGAACCTCGTGACTAGCCTCATTAAAACCTTGCAAGTAAAACCACTTGGGATAAAAACTTCCTAAGGAAAAAGAGTACTAGTCTCTTCAGTTAGGGGTCTTCTCATTGTTTGATGAGATTCGTGAGTCCCATCTTTGAGTGGATGAACTCACAAACCTTGGTGCTTGCTGCCTTTGTGAAAATGTCTGACAATTGGTCTTCACTCTTGGTGAAACACGGAAGGATGATTCTCTTGACCATTGCTTCTCGGACTTTATGGCAATCTACTTCAATGTGCTTGGTTCTCTCGTGGAATACGGAGTTAGATGCTACGTTGATTGCTGATTTGTTGTCGGCGTGCATGGTGATTGGATTCTTGACTTCAATACCAAGATCTATGACTAATGCCTTGAGCCAAATCAGTTCTTGAGTCAAATTTCTCATGGCTCTATACTCGGACTCGGTTGTTGAGCATGAGACCACCTTTTGTTTCTTGCTTTTCCAAGTGACTAGGTTGCCTCCTATGAACGTGCAATAGTCGGTTGTGGAACGTCTATCTCCCCTATCTCCTGCCCAATCCGCATCACAATAGCCTACTATCTCCGTGTTCTTGTTGAATCCCATCCAAATGTCTTGGCCGGGTGATCCTTTGAGATATCTAAGCACTCTATCCACCAAGTTCCAATGATGATTCTTTGGAGCTTGCATGTGTTGAGATACCTGATTCACGGCAAAACAAATGTCAGGCCGAGTTATGGTCAAGTATATAAGCTTACCAACAAGTCTCCTATATTGCTTTGGATCCTTGTATGGTTGGTCTTCATTCTCCCCCTTGCGGATATCTTTGTAGTTTTCCTCCAAGGGTGTCTTTGCGGGTTTAGCTCCAAGCTTCCCTGTTTCAACAAGTAGATCAAGAGTATATTTCCTTTGTGATAGAAATAAGCCTTCTTTAGACCTACATACTTCAATACCAAGAAAATATTTAAGCTCTCCAAGATCTTTAATGTCAAAAACAGATTTGAGATGAGCTTTGGTAGCCTCAATCCTTACCTTGTCATCCCCGGTGATGATGATATCATCAACATACACGAGGATGACTACTATACCCGTTCGGCGTTTGCTAGTGAAGAGTGTGTGGTCGGACTCGGACTTCTTGAAGCCTTTGTTGAGAAGGGTAGTGCTTAGCTTATGGTACCACGCCCTTGGAGATTGCTTCAATATATAGATTGCCTTCTTCAATCTTAGAACTTTGCCTGGAGTAATCTTGTCTTTGATGCCCGGAGGAGGAGTCATATAAACTTCATCTTCCAATTCACCTTGTAGAAATGCATTCTTGACATCCATTTGCCATAGATCCCATTCAAGGTTTGTAGCAATAGAGAAGATAACCCTCACGGTATGTAGCTTGGCCACCGGAGCAAAAGTCTCAAGATAGTCTTCACCATAGGTTTGTGTAAACCCCCTTGCAACTAGCCGAGCCTTGTGCCTTTCTATTTCCCCGTTGCTCTTATACTTGATAGTAAAGACATACCGAGACCTAACCGTCCTCTTGCCTTTGGGTAGGTCGGTCTCGTACCAAGTGTCATTAAGCTCCATGGCTTTGTCCTCTTGGTTCACGGCTTGAATCCACACATCATGTTCCATAGCTTCTTCATATGTCTTTGGTATCCAATTCTCATCAATACTAGCCATGAAGACTTGTTGTTCTTGAGGGAAGGATACCATATTGCACACGTCTTGGATTGGATGTGCTACGGCTTCGTCTTGGATTGATGTGCTAATAAACTCGGGTATTCACCGTTGTTGAATTGGAAACTCGGTGTGATTCACTCTATTACTTCTCCTTAGTGGTTGTTGTACTACTTCTTCATTTACACCTTCTTGTTGATCCTCTTATACCGGAACCGCATCATCTCTATGATCATCTTGACCATGATCCGGATCAGCTTGAGTAGTTCTTGAATCTTGAACTCCATGATCTTCTTGATCATTGGTAGCCGATTCTTCTTCATTCTCCCCCTCATGATCAAGATGAGGTTCTTGGGGATTTTGTGGTTCTTCACCACCATTGTCATCATTGAGGTTTTGACCGAGATCCTCCATGAGTTTCTTGAGGTTTGCGGCCCTATCTTGAGAAGGAGTGGATAGGTTCTTGGTGCTCTCCCAATTCTTCTCTTCATAGTAGCCTTGTCCTTCAAGAAACTTCACATCTCTTGAGACCATTACCCTTCTTCTCTCGGGTATGTAACACTTGTAGCCCTTTTGAGTAGTGGAGTAGCCGATGAACATTCCTTTTAGGCTCTTTGCATCTAGCTTACTCCTTTGTTCCCCTGGAATCAGAAGAAAGCAAACACATCCAAATACGCGTAATTGAGAGATAAAAGGCTTGGTATTGTTTAGAACTTCAAAAGGAGATAAATTATTGAGAATTTGAGTTGGAGTTCTATTGATTAGATAACAAGCCGATGTCACCGCGTCTCCCCAAAATCTCTTTAGGATATTGATGTGAAACATCATTGATCTTGTAACTTCCATAAGATGCCTATTCTTCCTCTCGGCTACGCCGTTTTGTTGTGGTGTGTATGGGCAGCTAGTTTGATGAAGGATCCCATGTTGCATGAAACTTGGTTTAAAGTCCTAGAAACGCGTTGTTAGATGTTTCATAAGTTCGTGAAACTTGTACAAAGTTCATTGAGACACTTATAAGCACTCATGTTGCATGAAACTTGGTTTAGAGTCCTAGAAACGCGTTGTTAGATGTTTCATAAGTACGTCAAACTTGTACAGAGCTCATTGAGACACTTATAAGCACTCATGATGCATGAAATTTGGTTAGAAGTCCTAGAAAAGTGTTGTTAGATGTTTCATAAGTTCGTGAAACTTGTACAAAGCTCATTGAGGAACTTATAAGCACTCATGTAGCATGAAACTTGGTTTAGAGTCCTAGCAACCACATTGTTAGACGTTTCATAGGTTCGTCAAACTTGTACAAAGCTCATTGAGACACTTATAAGCATTTATGTTGCATGAAACTTGGTTTAGAGTCCTAGAAACGAGTTGTTAGATGTTTCATGAGTTCGTCAAACTAGTACAAAGCTCATTGAGACACTTATAATCACTCATGTTGCATGAAACTTAGTTTAGAGTCCTAGAAACGCGCTGTTAGATGTTTCATAAGTTCGTCAAACTTGTACAAATCTCATTGAGACATTTATAAGAACTCATGTTGAATGAAACATGGTTTAGAGTCCTAGAAACTGTGTTGTTCGATGTTTCATAAGTTCGTCAAACTAGTACAAAGCTCATTGAGACTCTTATAAGCACTCATGTTGCATGAAACTTAGTTTAGAGTCCTAGAAACCGCGTTGTTAGATGTTTCATAACTTCTTCAAACTTCTACAAAGCTCATTGAGACATTTATAAGCACTCCTGTTGCATGAAACTTGGTTTAGAGTCCTAGAAACTGCAATGTAAGATGTTTCATAAGTTCGTGAAACTAGTATAAAGCTCATTGAGACACTTATAAGCACTTATGTTGCATGAAACTTGGTTTAGAGTCCTAGAAACGCGTTGTTAGATGTTTCATAAGTTTGTCAATCTAGTAGAAAGCTCATTGAGACATTTATAAGCACTCATGTTGCATGAAACTTGGTGTAGAGTCCTAGAAACGCGTTGTTAGATGCTTCATAAGTTCGTCAAACTTGTACAAAGCTCATTGAGAAACTTATAAGCAATCATGTTGCATGAAACTTCGTTTAGAGTCTAGCAACCACGTTGTTAGATGTTTCATAAGTTCGTCAAACTTGTACAAAGATCATTGAGACACTTATAACCACTCATGTTGCATGAAACTTGGTTTAGAGTCCTAGAAACCGCATTGTAAAATGTTTCATAAGTTCGTCAAACTAGTATAAATCTCATTGAGACACTCATAAGTACTCATGTTACATGAAACTTGGTTTAGAGTCCTAGAAACGCGTTGTTAGATGCTTCATAAGTTCGTCAAACTAGTATAAATCTCATTGAGACACTTATAAGCATACATGTTGCATGAAACTTGGTTTAGAGTCCTAGAAACGTGTTGTTAGATGTTTCATAAGTTCGTCAAACATATACAAACCTCATTGAGACACTCATAAGCCCTCATGTTGAATAAAACTTGGTTTTAGAGTCTTAGAAACGCGTTGTTAGATGTTTCATAAGTTCGTCATACTATTACAAAGCTCATTGAGACACTTATAAGCACTCATGTTGCATGAAACTTGGTTTAGATTCCTAGAAACCGCGTTGTACGTAAGATGTTTCATAAGTTCGTCAAACTAGTATAAAGTTCATTGAGACACTTAAAAGCACTCATGTGTCATGACACTTCGTTTTGAGTCTTAGAAACCGCGTTGTTAGATGTTTCATAAGTTCGAGAAACTAGTACAAAGCTCATGTTGCATGAAACTTGGTTTAGAGTCCTAGAAACGCGTTGTTAGATGTTTCATAAGTTCGTCAAACTTGTACAAAGTTCATTGAGACACTTATAAGCACTCATGTTGCATGAAACTTCGTTTAGAGTCCTACCAACCACGTTGTTAGATGTTTCATAAGTTCGTGAAACTTGCACAAAGTTCATTGAGACACTTATAAGCACTCATGTTGAATGATACTTGGTTTAGAGTCCTAGAAACGCGTTGTTAGATGTTTCATAAGTTCGTCAAACTAGTACAAAGCTCATTGAGACACTTATAAGCACTCGTGTTGCATGAAACTTGGTTTAGAGTCCTAGAAACGCGTTGTTAGATGTTTCATAAGTTCGTCAAACTTGTACAAAGCTCATTTAGACACTTATAAGCACTCATGTTGCATGAAACTTCGTTTAGATTCTTAGCAACCACGTTGTTAGATGTTTCATAAGTTCGTGAAACTTGTACAAAGTTCATTGAGACACTTATAAGCACTCATGTTGCATGAAACTTGGTTTAGAGTCCTAGAAACGCGTTGTTAGATGTTTCATAAGTTCGTCAAACATATACAAAGCTCTTTGAGATACTTATAAGCCCTCATGTTGAATGAAACTTGGTATAGAGTCTTAAAAACGCGTTGTTAGATGTTTCATTAGTTCGTCAAACTATTACAAAGCTCATTGAGACACTTATAAGCACTCATACTGCATGAAACTTGATTTAGAGTCCTAGAAACGCGATGTTAGATGTTTCATAAGTTCGTCAAACTAGTAAAAAGCTCATTGAGGCACTTCTAAGCACTCATGTTGCATGAAACTTGGTTAAGAGTCCTAGAAACGTGTTGTTAGATGTTTCATAAGTTCGTAAAACTTGTACAAAGCTCATTGAAACACTTATAAGCACTCATGATGCATGAAATTTGGTTTGAAGTCCTAGAAACTTGTTGTTAGATGTTTCATATGTTCTTGAAACTTGTACAAAGCTCATTGAGGAACTTATAAGCACTCATGTAGCATGAAACTTGGTTTAGAGTCCTAGAAAGGCGTTGTTAGTTGTTTTATAAGTTCGTCAAACTTGTAAAAAGCTTATTGACACACTTATAAGCACTCATGTTGCATGAAACGTGGTTTAGAGTCCTAGCAGCCACATTGTTAGATGGTTCATAAGTTCGTCAATCTAGTACAAAAATCATTGAGACACTTATTGTTAGAATAAGAGAGATTTAGCCGAATTGGAAGAGAGAATTTTGTAGATTTGTATTCGGTGTTCTTATGTGTTCTTAAGAATAGAGATAGAGAATACAGAGAATAGAGGTTTTAATCGACTTTCATGGTAAAAGATTCATCAAAACTTGTTTTTACAAAGTTACAAGACAAAGCTATATAAAGGCAAACACAAAATAGCCGTTTAAAGATAAGATAAGCGCAAAAGTAGTTTGACCGGAGAAAGTCGCGCCATCCGCGGGGGAAGCGCATTTTACCGAGCTTCCTCCGTACTGCGGTAAGGTAACTATCGGGCGCCGGAAATTCTTACCGAGCGCCCTATGTACCGCGGTACGGTAATTTTTGAGACTTCGTGGAAATGCTTAGACGAGCCTCCATTTCCACAAGTCTACCTTTGCTTCTTCGTGGTTACCTCTTGTAACATCTTTATACGTCTTGTGTTTGCCTTGACAAGCTAATCGTGCATTCCAAGTCTTGTAACCTTTGAACCGGACTAAATACCTTGATGAATGGTATTAGTCTTAACACTCCCCCTCAAGCTTAGCCTAATGCAATGGCTAAGCTTGGAACCGCATACTTCACCTCGTTAAAACCTTCAAAGAGAAAACCACTTGGGATAAAACTCTTTGAAGGGAAAAGAGTATGAAGCATACGGTTAGGGTCTTCTATCTTTTGATCACGGTGGTGAGTCCTAGCTTGGACCTTGTGGCAATCCATCTCTATATGCTTGGTCCTCTCATGAAACACATAATTTGATGCAATGTGGATAGCAACCTTGTTGTCACAATGCATGGTGATTGGTTTCTTGATGTCTATCCCAAGATCTCCAAGCAGATTCTTCAGCCACATAAGCTCTTGTGTGAGCTTTCCCATGGCTCTGTATTCGGACTCAGCACTTGAGCAAGACACAATCTTCTGCTTCTTGGTGTTCCATGTAACCAAGTTCCCTCCAATGAATGTGCAATATCATGTGGTGGATCTCCTATCCTCCACATCCCCTGCATAATCAGCATCACAATAGCCGACCACCTCTGTGTTTTGATTCCTACCAATCCAAATGCCTTGACTTGATGTTCCTCTCAGGTACTTGAGTATACTCTCCACCATATTCCAATGATGTATCTTGGGGTTTTGCATATGTTGACTCACCTGATTCACAACAAAACACAAGTCGAGTCTGGTTATAGTTAGATAAATGAGCTTACCAACCACCGTCTATAGAGTTTTTGGTCTTTGAAAGGTTGGTCTTCAAGCTCCCCCTCTCTTATGACTTTGTAGCCATCCTCCAATGGTGTTCTTGCAGCCTTGCAATCCTTATGACCTGTTTCATTGAGAAGATCCATAATATACTTTCTTTGGGAGAGAAATAGTCCCTCTTTGGATCGACTAATCTCAATACCAAGAAAGTTACTCATTATCCCCAAGTCCTTAATGTCAAAAACAGATTTTAAGTATTCTTTGGTTTCAGAGATGCCTACCTTGTTATCCCCAGAGATGACTATGTCATCCACATAGATGAGGATAACTACTATACCTTCTTTGCTCTGTAATGTGAAGAGGGTATGTTCAGTTTGGCTCATCTTGAAACCTCTTGTTGTGAGGGTCGAACTTAGCTTGTGATACCAAGCCCTTGGAGATTGTTTCAGCCCATAGATTGCCTTTCTTAGTCTTAATACCTTTCCTGGTGTTACAGAGTCTTCTAGGCCTGGTGGTGGAGTCATGTAGACTTCTTCTTCTAGTTCCCCTTGAAGGAAGGCATTCTTCACATCCATTTGCCAAAGATCCCAATCAAGGTTCACGGCTAGAGAGAGTATTACTCTCACAGTATGTAACTTAGCAACAGGAGCAAATGTGTCCATGTAGTCTTCACCATAAGTTTGTGTGAACCCCCTTGCCACAAGTCTTGCCTTGTGCCTCTCAATGTTACCATTGCTCAGGTATTTGATGGTGAACACATATCTTGAGCTTACTGCCTTCTTTCCTTTAGGAAGATCAGCTTCATCCCATGTGTGGTTACGCTCCATTGCTTGGTTCTCAGCTTTTACCGCATTGATCCATACTTCATGCTCAATAGCTTCTTCATAGGTTCTTGGAATCCAATGTTGGTCTATTTTGGCAATGAAAACTTGATGGTCTTTGGGAAAACTGGCCATGGAACATACAGCTTGAATAGGATTAGCTATAGCATTGTTGTTGAAGTACACTCTGGTGTTCTTCCAATTTGAACTTGGCTGCTTAATCCTGGTACTTCTTCTTAGCACAATAGGAGCAACTTGATCATGAACCTCTTGATGAATTGTCTCTTGAGTATCTTCTGGTTCTCCTGGATGCTCTTCATGAGTTTCAGGTTCTTCCCTTTGATCCTCATTACCCCTTTGATCTTCATGAGGTGCTGGTGCATCATCATTGTTCCCCCCTTCATGATCAAGGTGGGAGTCTTGATGAGGAGGCATTTCTGTCTTGGTTTCTTCATTGACATTCATTCCCAAGTTCTTCATCAAGTTTCTGAGGCTAGTAGCTCTATTTGTGGCAGCTTCAGGTAGGTCTTTGACACTTTCTCATGTACTGTCTTCATAGTAGCTTTTTCCTTCCATAAACTTAACATCCCTTGAGACAAGGACACGTCTAGCTTCATGGACATAACACTTATACCCTTTCTGTGTGCTTGAGTAGCCAATGAACATAGCTTTTGTGCTCTTTGCATCCAGCTTGTTCCTTTGCTCTCCTGGCACAAATACAAAACACACACAACCAAACACTCTTAGATGATTGATAAATGGTTTAGACTTATTCAATACCTGATAAGGAGATTGGTTTTCAAGAATCTGTGTTGGTGTTTTGTTTATGAGATAGCATGCTGTTGAGACAGCATCAGCCCAAAATCTCTTAGGCACATTCATGTGTAACATCATGGATCTTGTTACTTCCATCAAGTGCTACACCGTTTTGTTGAGGAGTATATGGGCAGCTTGTTTGGTGAAGTATACCCTTGTTGGTCATGTGTTCCTTGAATGCATTGCTTGTGTATTCCCCACCATTGTCTGATCTGAAACATTTTATCTTGGCATTGTATTGGTTAGTAATGTATGTTTCAAAAATTTTAAAAGCATCTAACACCCTATCCTTAGATGGTAACAATGTAAGCCAAGTGTATTTGGATTTCTCATCAATGAAAGTCACAAAATATGCTTGGTTTTCTCTAGATTTGCAAGGTGAGGACCAAACGTCTGAATGCACAAGATCAAAACAGTTTTCATAAAGAGTTTTAGAGTTTGAAAACATAGATTTGTGGTGCTTGCCCAAAATGCAAGACTCACACTTATTATGATCAAAAGAAACGTTTGGCAAAAGTATTTTTAAAGCCTTAACATGAGGATGGCCTAATCTATAATGCCACAAAACATTATTAGCTTCTAACAAGACATAATTGAAAGCAGAGTGATGATTAGAGTTTGACACTTCTTTGTCAAGTATGTAGAGGTCTCCCCTGGTAGTTCCCCTTCCAATTACTTCCTTACTTTCAATATCTTGAAAGATAACTTCATTAGGACTGCAGTCACATTGCAATTTAAATCACAAGCAATCCGTTTAACAGAAATCAAATTGGAGGTAAAGCTAGGCATATATAAAGCTCGGGATTCTCTATTAAACACTATAAGACTACCTAGACCTTTTACAGCAATCCTACTACCATTAGCAATGATAACATTTCCTAGAGCAGGCTTAACATTACTAATCAGGTTCTTGTTGCTAATCATGTGATGAGATGCTCCTTAATCAATAATAATAGGCCTAATAGGTTTTTCAATGTTATGAGCACTAAGGGAGTAAAAGGAGTCAATACCAGAGCCCTTAAGGGCTTTAATGAGTGCATCTAGATCAGACTTCCTCACATACTCATCTGTGTAAGGCACCATAGCTGTGGACTCATCCTCCTTATCCTTGAGACTCATTGTGCTGGAGCTGCTTGGACCAGTTGCATCATCGTTGGAGAAGTTGGCCTTTGCATCTTTGAACTTGGCCGGCTTGAGGTGTGGGTTCAGGATCCAGCATTTCTCCTTGGAATGCCCCTTCTTCTTGCAGTGATCACACAACAGACTCCTCCTGTCTTCATATGACTTGGTAATTTGCTTATAGGCAACCTTATTGGCGGTGACTAGCTCCTTCTTGTTACCAAAAAGTTCTATGGATCCTTGCTCTCTTTGCAGCTGAGCACAAACTTCTTCAAGATTGGGAAGCTTGTCAGATCTCAAAAGATGCGTGATCACATCCTTGTAGCTACCATTCAGCGTGAGCAACAAGCCAAATACCTTGTCTTGTTGTCTCCTTTCATTGAGAACTTTTGGATCAATGGTACTTGGCCGCAACATTTCCAACTCTGCCCACAAGCTCCTAAACCTTCCAAAATGCTTGGTGAATTCCATGTCTTCTTGATTAAGATCATTTATCGCCTTCTTTACCTCATAGACCCGGCTAAGATTGGATATGTTGCCATATACCGTTTGAAGCGTGTCCCATAAGTCTTTGGCGCTTTCACAGTAGGAGTAAGCCTCAAGGATAGCCGGATCAAGAGATCCTTGAATGATCCCTAAGACCTTCTGATCTTCTTGAAACCACTTACCCTCAGTAGTAAGGGAATCGCCTTCCGTGAGAGTAGAGTCCCAGATCGCCTCTTGAGATTTGAGAATATGGTTCCAAAGACCACGACCACATAAGGCGATCTTCACGGTCCTTGCCCATAGAAGGTAATTAATACCTTTTAACGTTACCGGACAAAGAATCTTCTTAGAGTGTTCCTTATCTTCCATGGTAAAAATGGTGTTTTTCTGCTTGATTCAAGAGAAAACAGAGAGTATTAGTGTACAAAAGCTCGGATCTTTGATAGATCTAACCTCCAACACAAGAAAGCTTGAAGCTTTAAGGAAAATCCGAGATAAAGATAGCAACTTTATGGGATTTAGACTTAACAGAGAGAGAAAAGCTTGAATCTTTGGGTTTGGATTCAAGTTTAAGATGGAGAAACTTCAGATCTATAAGATCCAAAGCTAAGAAACGATAAAGTTTTGGACTTTTTGAGAAATCTCCACGGAAAAGAAGAAAAGTTGAAACTTTTGATGAAAACCGCGAAGAACAAGACCAAAGGAGAAGATTTTAGGATGAAAGATTAAGAAGTGGAGATTTGCGGAAGCTAAGAGTAGGTTCAAGAGCAATTTTGCTCTGATACCATGTTAGAATAAGGGAGATTTAGCCGAATAGGAAGAGAGAATTTTGTAGATTTGTATTCGGTGTTCTTATGTGTTCTTGAGAATAGAGATAGAGAATAGAGAGAATAGAGGTTTTAATCGACTTTCATGGTAAAAGATTCATCAAAACTTGTTTTTACAAAGTTACAAGACAAAGCTATATAAAGGCAAACACAAAATAGCCGTTTAAAGATAACATTAGCGCAAAAGTAGTTTGACCAGAGAAAGCCGCGCCGTCCGCGGGGGAAGCGCATTTTACCGAGCTTCCTCCGTACTGCGGTAAGGTAACTATCGGGCGCCGGAAATTCTTACCGAGCGCCCTATGTTCCGCGGTACGGTAATTTTTGACACTTCGTGGAAATGCTTAGACGAGCCTCCATTTCCATTCGTCTACCTTTGCTTCTTCATGGTTACCTCTTGTAACATCTTTATACGTCTTGTGTTTGCCTTTACGAGCTAATCGTGCACTCCAAGTCTTGTAACCTTTGAACCGGACTAAATACCTTGATGAATGGTATTAGTCTTAACACTTATAAACACTCATGTTGCATGAAACTTGGTTTAAAGTCCTAGAAACGCGATGTTAGGTGTTTCATAAGTTCGTCAAACTAGTAAAAAGCTCATTAAGACACTTCTAAGCACTCATGTTGCATGAAACTTGGTTAAGAGTCCTAGAAACGTGTTGTTAGATGTTTCATAAGTTCTTCAAACTTGTACAAACCTCATTGAGACACTTATAAGCACTCATGTTGAATGAAACTTCGTTTAGAGTCCTAGCAACCACGTTGTTAGATGTTTCATAAGTCCGTGAAACTTGTAAAAAGCTCATTGAGACAATTATAATCACTCATGATGCATGAAACTTGGTTTAAAGTCCTAGAAACGCGTTGTTAGATGTTTCATAAGTTCGTGAAATTTGTACAAAGATCATTGAGGAACTTATAAGAATTCATATAGCATGAAACTTGGTTTAGAGTCCTAGAAACGCGTTGTTAGTTGTTTCATAAGTTCTTCAAACTTGTTCAAAGCTCATTGAAACACTTATAAGCACTCATGTTGCATGAAACTTGGTTTATAGTCTTAGAAACCGGGTTGTTAGATATTTCATAAGTTCGTCAAACTAGTACAAAGCTCATTGAGACACATATAAGCACTCATATTGCATGAAACTTGGTTTAGAGTCCTAGAAACACGTTGTTAGATGTTTCATAAGTTCGTCAAACTTGTACAAAGCTCATTGAGACACTTATAATCACTCATGATGCATGGAATTTGATTTAAAGTCCTAGAAACGTGTTGTTAGATGTTTCATAAGTTCGTGAAACTTGAACAAAGCTCATTGAGGAAGTTATAAGCACAAATGTAGCATGAAACTTGGTTTAGAGTCCTAGAAAGGCGTTGTTAGTTGATTCATAAGTTCGTTAAACTTGTACAAAGCTCATTGAGACACTTATAAGCACTCATGTTGCATGAAACTTGGTTTAGAGTCCTAGCAACTACATTTATAGACGTTTCATAAGTTCGTCAAACTTGTACAAAATTCATTGAGACACTTATAAGCACTCATGTTGCATGAAACTTGGTTTAAAGTCCTAGAAACGCGTTGTTAGATGTTTCATAAGTTTGTGAAACTAGTACAAAGCGCATTGAGACAGTTATAAGCACTCATGTTGCATGAAACTTGGTTTAGAGTCCTAGAAACGAGTAGTTAGATGTTTCATAAGTTCTTCAAACTAGTACAAAGCTCATTGAGACACTTATGAGCACTCATGTTGCATGAAACTTAGTTTAGAGTCCTAGAAACCACGTTGTTAGATGTTTCATAAGTTCGTCAAACTAGTATAAAGTTTATCGAGTCACTTATAAGCACTCATGTTTCATTAAACTTGGTTAGAGTCCTAGAAACGCGTTGTTAGATGTTTCATAAGTTCGTCAAACTTGTACAAAGCTCATTGAGACACATATAAGAACTCATGTTGCATGAAACTTGGTTTAGAGTCCTAGAAACGCTTTGTTAGATGTTTCATAAGTTCTTCAAACTTGTACGAAGCTCATTGAGACACTTATAAGAACTTATGTTGAATGAAACTTGGTTTAGAGTCCTAGAAACCGCGTTGTTAGATGTTTCCTAAGTTCGTCTAACTAGCACAAAGCTCATTGAGAAACTTATAAGCACTTATGTTGCATGAAACTTAGTTTAGAGTCCTAGAAACCGCGTTGTTAGATGTTTTATAAGTTCGTCAAACTAGTATAAAGCTCATTGAGACACTTATAAGCACTCATGTTGCATGAAACTTGGTTTAGAGTCCTAGAAACGCGTTGTTAGATGTTTCATAAGTTCGTCAAACTTGTACAAAGCTCATTGAGTCACTTATAAGCACTCATGTTGCATGAAACTTGGTGTGGAGTCCTAGAAACCGCGTTGTTAGATGTTTCATAAGTTCGTCAAACTAGTACAAAGCTCATAGGACCACTCATGTTGCATGAAACTTCGTTCATAGTCTTAGAAACCGCGTTGTTAGATATTTCATAAGTTCGTCAAACTAGTACAAAGCTCATTGAGAAACATATAAGCACTCACGTAGCATGAAACTTTGTTTAGAGTCCTAGAAACATGTTGTTAGATGTTTCATAAGTTCGTCAAACTAGTACAAAGCTCATTGAGACACTTATAAGCACTCATGTTGCATGAAACTTGGTTTAGAGTCCTAGAAACGCGTTGTTAAATGTTTCATAAGTTCGTCAAACTAGTACAAAGCTCATTGAGACACTTATAAGCACTCATGTTGCATGAAACTAGGTTTAGAGTCCTAGAAACGCGTTGTTAGATGTTTCATAAGTTCGTCATAAATATAGAAAGCCCATTGAGACACTTATAAGCACTCATGTTGAAGGAAACTTAGTTTAGAGTCCTTGAAACGCGTTGTTAGATGTTCATAAGTTCGTCAAACTAGTACAGCTCATTGAGACACTTATAAGCACTGATGTTGCATGAAACATGGTTTAGAGTCCTAAAAACGCATTGTTAGATGTTTCATAAGTTCGTCAAACTAGTAAAAATCTCATTGAGGCACTTCTAAGCACTCATGTTGCATGAAACTTGGTTAAGATTCCTAAAAACGTGTTGTTAGATGTTTCATAAGTTCTTCAAACTTGTACAAAGTTCATTGAGACACTTATAAGCACTCATGAAGCATTAAATTTGGTTTGAAGTCCTAGAAACGTGTTGTTAGATGTTTCATAAGTTCGTGAAACTTGTACAAAGCTCATTGAGGAACTTATAAGCACTCATGTAGCATGAAACTTGGTTTAGAGTCCTAGAAAGGCATTGTTGGTTGTTTCATAATTTCGTCAAACTTGTACAAAACTTATTGAGACACTTATAAGCACTCATGTTGCATGAAACTTTGTTTAGAATCCTAGCAACCACATTGTTAGACGTTTCATAAGTTCATCAAACTTGTACAAAGCTCTTTGAGATACTTATAAGCACTCATGTTGCATGAAACTTGGTTTAGAGTCCTAGAAACGAGTTGTTAGATGTTTCATGAATTTGTCAAACTAGTAAAAAGCTCATTGAGACACTTATAACCACTCATGTTGCATGAAACTTAGTTTAGAGTCCTAAAAACGCGTTGTTAGATGTTTCATAAGTTCGACAAACTTGTACAAAGCTCATTGAGACATTTATAAGAACTAATGTTGAATAAAACTTAGTTTAGAGTCCTAGAAACCGTGTTGTAAGATGTTTCATAAGTTCGTCAAACTAGTATAAAGCTCATTGAGACACTTTTAAGCACTCATGTGTCATGAAACTTCGTTTAGAGTCTTAGAAACGCGTTGTTAGATGTTTCATAAGTTCGTCAAACTTGTACAAAGCTCATGGAGACACCTATAAGAACTCATGTTGCATAAAACTTCGTTTAAATTCCTAGCAACCACGTTGTTAGATGTTTCATAAGTTCGTGAAACTTGTACAAAGTTCATTGAGACACTTATAAGCACTCATAATGAATGATACTTGGTTTAGATTCCTAGAAACGCGTTGTTAGATGTTTCATAAGTTCGTCAAACTAGTACAAAGCTCATTGAGACACTTATAAGCACTCATGTTGCATGAAACTTGGTTTAGAGTCCTAGAAACGCGATGTTAGATGTTTCATAAGTTTGTAAAACTAGTAAAAAGCTCATTGAGACACTTCTAAGAACTCATGTTGCATGAAACTTCGTTTAGAGTCCTAGAAACCACGTTGTTAGATGTTTCATAAGTTCCTCAAACTTGTACAAAGCTCATTTAGACACTTATAATCACTCCTGATGCATGAAATTTGGTTTAAAAATCCTAGAAACGTGTTGTTAGATGTTTCATAAGTTCGTCAAACTTGTACAAAGCTCATTGAGACACTTATCAGCACTCATGTTTAATGAAACTTTGTTTAGAGTCCTAGAAACCCCGTTGTTAGATGTTTCATAAGTTCGTCAAACTAGTAAAAAGCTCATTGAGGCACTCATGTTGCATGAAACTTGCTTAAGTGTCCTAGAAACGTGTTGTTAGATGTTTCATAAGTTCGTCAAACTTTTACAAGGCTCATTGAGACACTTATAATCACTCATGATGCATGAAATTTGGTTTGTAGTCCTAGAAACGTGTTGTTAGATGTTTCATAAGTTCGAAACTTGTACAAAGCTAATTGAGACAATTATAAGCACTCATTTTGCATGAAACTTGGTTTAGAGTCTTAGAAACGTGTTGTTAAATGTTTCACAAGTTCGTTAAACTAGTACAAAGCTCATTGAGACACTTATAAGCACTCATGTTGCATGAAATTTGGTTTAGAGTCCTAGAAACGCGTTGTTAGATGTTTCATAAGTTCGTGATACATATATAAAGCTCATTGAGACACTTATAAGCACTCATGTTGAAGGAAATTTGGTTTGAAGTCCTAGAAACGTGTTGTTAGATGTTTCATAAGTTCGTCAAAGTAGTACAGCTCATTGAGACACTTATAAGCACTCATGTAGCATGAAACTTGGTTTAGAGTCCTAGAAAGGCGTTGTTAGTTGTTTTATAAGTTCGTCAAACTTGTAAAAAGCTTATTGAGACACTTATAAGCACTCATGTTGCATGAAACGTGGTTTAGAGTCCTAGCAGCCACATTGTTAGATGGTTCATAAGTTCGTCAATCTAGTACAAAGCTCATTGAGACACTTATAAACATTCATGTTGCATGAAACTTGGTTTAAAGTCCTAGAAACGCGATGTTAGGTGTTTCATAAGTTCGTCAAACTAGTAAAAAGCTTATGAAGACACTTCTAAGCACTCATGTTGCATGAAACTTGGTTTAGAGTCCTAGAAAGGCGTTGTTAGTTGTTTCATAAGTTCGTCAAACTTGTACAAAGCTTATTGAGACACTTATAAGCACTCATGTTGCATGAAACTTTGTTTAGAATCCTAGCAACCACATTGTTAGACGTTTCATAAGTTCGTCAAACTTGTACAAAGCTCATTGAGACACTTATAAGCACTCATGTTGCATGAAACTTGGTTTAGAGTCCTAGAAACGAGTTGTTAGATGTTTCATGAGTTTGTCAAACTAGTAAAAAGCTCATTGAGACACTTATAAGCACTCATGTTGCATGAAACTTAGTTTAGAGTCCTAGAAACGCGCTGTTAGATGTTTCATAAGTTCGACAAACTTGTAAAAAGGTCATTGAGACATTTATAAGAACTCATGTTGAATGAAACTTGGTTTAAAGTCCTAGAAACCGTGTTGTAAGATGTTTCATAAATTCGTCAAATTAGTATAAAGCTCATTGAGACACTTATAAGCACTCATGTGTCATGACACTTCGTTTAGAGTCTTAGAAACCGCGTTGTTAGATGTTTCATAAGTTTGAGAAACTAGTACAAAGCTCATTGAGACACTTATAAGCACTCATGTTGCATGAAACTTGGTTTAGAGTCCTAGAAACGCGTTGTTAGATGTTTCATAAGTTCGTCAAACTTGTACAAAGCTCATGGAGACACCTATAAGCACTCATGTTGCATGAAACTTCGTTTAAATTCCTAGCAACCACGTTGTTAGATGTTTCATAAGTTCGTGAAACTTGTACAAAGTTCATTGAGACACTTATAAGCACTCATGTTGAATGATACTTGGTTTAGAGTCCTAGAAACGCGTTGTTAGATGTTTCATAAGTTCGTCAAACTAGTACAAAGCTCATTGAGACACTTATAAGCACTCATGTTGCATGAAACTTGGTTTAGAGTCCTAGAAACGCGATGTTAGATGTTTCATAAGTTCGTCAAACTAGTCAAAAGCTCATTGAGACACTTCTAAGAACTCATGTTGCATGAAACTTCGTTGAGAGTCCTAGAAACCACGTTGTTATACGTTTCATAAGTTCCTCAAACTTGTACAAACCTCATTTAGACACTTATAATCACTCCTGATGCATGAAATTTGGTTTAAAAATCCTAGAAACGTGTTGTTAGATGTTTCATAAGTTCGTCAAACTTGTACAAAGCTCATTGAGACACTTATCAGCACTCATGTTTAATGAAACTTGGTTTAGAGTCCTAGAAACCGCGTTGTTAGATGTTTCATAAGTTCGTCAAACTAGTAAAAAGCTCATTGAGGCACTTCTAAGCACTCATGTTGCATGAAACTTGCTTAAGTGTCCTAGAAACGTGTTGTTAGATGTTTCATAAGTTCGTCAAACTTGTACAAAGTTCATTGAGACATTTATAAGCACTCATGATGCATGAAATTTGGTTTATAGTCCTAGAAACGTGTTGGTAGATGTTTCATAAGTTCGTGAAACTTGTATAAAGCTCATTGAGGAACTTATGTTTCACAAGTTCGTCAAACTAGTTCAAAGCTCATTGAGACACTTATAAGCACTCATGTTGCATGAAACTTGGTTTAGAGTCCTAGAAACGCGTTGTTAGATGTTTCATAAGTTCGTCATACATATATAAAGCTCATTGAGACACTTATAAGCACTCATGTTGAAGGAAATTTTGTTTGAAGTCCTAGAAACGTGTTGTTAGATGTTTCATAAGTTCGTCAAACTAGTACAACTCATTGAAACACTTATAAGCACTCATGTAGCATGAAACTTGGTTTAGAGTCCTAGAAAGGCGTTGTTAGTTGTTTTATAAGTTCGTCAAACTTGTAAAAAGCTTATTGAGACACTTATAAGCACTCATGTTGCATGAAACGTGGTTTAGAGTCCTAGCAGCCACATTGTTAGATGGTTCATAAGTTCGTCAATCTAGTACAAAGCTCATTGAGACACTTATAAACATTCATCTTGCATGAAACATGGTTTAAAGTCCTAGAAACGCGATGTTAGGTGTTTCATAAGTTCGTCAAACTAGTAAAAAGCTCATGAAGACACTTCTAAGCACTCATGTTGCATGAAACTTGGTTTAGAGTCCTAGAAAGGCGTTGTTAGTTGTTTCATAAGTTCGTCAAACTTGTACAAAGCTTATTGAGACACTTATAAGCACTCATGTTGCATGAAACTTAGTTTAGAGTCCTATAAACGAGCTGTTAGATGTTTCATAAGTTCGACAAACTTGTAAAAAGCTCATTGAGACATTTATAAGAACTCATGTTGAATGAAACTTGGTTTAGAGTCCTAGAAACCGTGTTGTAAGATGTTTCATAAGTTCGTCAAACTAGTATAAAGCTCATTGAGAAACTTATAAGCACTCATGTGACATGACACTTCGTTTAAAGTCTTAGAAACCTCGTTGTTAGATGTTTCATAAGTTCGAGAACCTAGTACAAAGCTCATTGAGACACTTATAAGCACTCATGTTGCATGAAACTTGGTTTAGAGTCCTAAAAACGCGTTGTTAGATGTTTCATAAGTTCGTCAAACTTGTACAAAGCCCATGGAGACACTTATAAGCACTCATGTTGCATGGAACTTCGTTTAGAGTCCTAACAACCACATTGTTAGACGTTTCATAAGTTCGTGAAACTTGTACAAAGTTCATTGAGACAATTATAAGCACTCATGTTGAATGATATTTGGTTTAGAGTCCTAGAAACGCATTGTTAGATGTTTCATAAGTTCGTCAAACTAGTACAAAGCTCATTGAGACACTTATAAGCACTCATGTTTCATGAAACTTGGTTTAGAGTCCTAGAAACGCGATGTTAGATGTTTCATAAGTTCGTCAAACTAGTAAAAAGCTCATTGAGACACTTCTAAGCACTCATGTTGCATGAAACTTCGTTTAGAGTCCTAGAAACCACGTTGTTAGATGTTTCATAAGTTCCTCAAACTTGTACAAAGCTCATTTAGACACTTATAATCACTCCTGATGCATGAAATTTTGTTTAAAAGTCCTAGAAACGTGTTGTTAGATGTTTCATAAGTTCGTCAAACTTGTACAAAGCTCATTGAGACACTTATCAGCACTCATGTTGAATGAAACTTGGTTTAGAGTCCTAGAAACCGCGTTGTTAGATGTTTCATAAATTCGTCAAACTAGTAAAAAGCTCATTGAGGCACTTCTAAGCCCTCATGTTGCATGAAACTTTCTTAAGTGTCCTAGAAACGTGTTGTTAGATGTTTCATAAGTTCGTTAAACTTGTACAAATCTCATTGAGACACTTATAAGCACTCATGATGTATAAAATTTGGTTTGAAGTCCTAGAAACGTGTTGTTAGATGTTTCATAAGTTCGTGAAACTTGTACAAAGCTCATTGAGGAACTTATAAGCACTCATGTAGCATGAAACTTGTAAAACGCTTATTGAGACACTTATAAGCAATCTTGTTGCATGAAACGTGGTTTAGAGTCCTAGCAACCACATTGTTAGATGGTTCATAAGTTCGTCAATCTAGTACAAAGCTCATTGAGACACTTATAAACACTCATGTTGCATGAAACTTGGTTAAGAGTCCTAAAAACGTGTTGTTAGATGTTTCATAAGTTCGTCAAATTTGTACAAAGCTCATTGAGACACTTATAAGCACTCATGTTGAATGAAACTTCGTTTAGAGTCCTAGCAACCACGTTGTTAGAGGTTTCATAAGTACGTGAAACTTGTACAAAGCTCATTGAGATAATTATAATCACTCATGATGCATGAAACTTGGTTTAAAGTCCTAGAAACGCGTTGTTAGATGTTTCATAAGTTCGTGAAACTTGTACAAAGATCATTGAGGAACTTATAAGAACTCATGTAGCATGAAACTTTTTTTAGAGTCCTAGAAACGCGTTGTTAGTTGTTTCATAAGTTCGTCAAATTTGTACAAAGTTCATTGAAACACTTATAAGCACTCATGTTGCATGAAACATTTTTTAGAGTCCTAAAAACGCATTGTTAGATGTTTCATAAGTTCGTCAAACTAGTACAAAGCTCATTGAGACACTTAAAACCACCCATGTTGCATGAAACTTAGTTTAGAGTCCTAGAAACGCGTTGTTAAATGTTTCACAAGTTCGTCAAACTAGTACAAAGCTCATTGAGACACTTATAAGCACTCATGTTGCATGAAACTTGGTTTAGAGTCCTAGAAACGCGTTGTTAGATGTTTCATAACTTCATCAAACATATATAAAGCTCATTGAGACACTTATAAGCACTCATGTTGAAGGAAACTTGGTTTAGAGTCCTAGAAACGCGTTGTTAGATGTTTCATAATTTCGTCAAACTAGTACAACTCATTGAGACACTTATAAGCACTCATGTCGCATGAAACTTGGTTTAGAGTCCTATAAACGCGATGTTAGATGTTTCATAAGTTCGTCAAACTAGTAAAAAGCTCATTGAGACACTTATAAGCACTCATGTTGAATGAAACTTGGTCTAGAGTCCTAGAAAGGCGTTGTTAGATGTTTCATAAGTTCGTTAATCTAGTACAAAGCTCATTAAGACACTTATAAGCACTTATGTTGCATGAAATTTGGTTTAAGGTCATAGAAACGCGATGTTAGGTGTTTCATAAGTTCGTCAAACTAGTAAAAAGCTCATTGAGACACTTCTAAGAACTCATGTTGCGTGAAACATGGTTAAGAGTCCTAGAAACGCGTTGTTAGATGTTTCATAAGTTCGTGAAACTTGTATAAAGCTCTTTGAGGAACTTATAAGCAGTAATGTAGCATGAAACTTGGTTTAGAGTCCTAGAAACGCGTTGTTAGTTGTTTCACAAGTTCGTCAAACTTGTACAAAGCTCAGTGAGACACTTATAAGCACTCATGTTGCATGAAACTTCGTGTTGAGTCCTAGAAACCGCGTTGTTAGATGTTTCATAAGTTCGTCAAACTAGTACAAAGCTCATAGGAACACTCATGTTGCATGAAACTTCGTTCAGAGTCTTAGAAACCGCGTTGTTAGATGTTTCATAAGTTCGTCATACTAGTACAAAGCTCATTGAGACACATATAAGCACTCATGTTGCATGAAACTTGGTTTAGAGTCCTAGAAACACGTTGTTAGATGTTTCATAAGTTCGTCAAACTTGTACAAAGCTCATTGAGAAACTTATAATCACTCATGATGCATGGAATTTGGTTTAAAGTCCTAGAAACGTGTTGTTAGATAATTCATAAGTTCGTGAAACTTGTAAAAATCTCATTGAGGAACTTATAAGCACAAATGTAGCATGAAACTTGGTTGAGAGTCCTAGAAACGCGTTGTTAGATGTTTCATAAGTTCGTCAATCTAGTACAAAGCTCATTGAGACACTTATAAGAACTCATGTTGCAAGAAATTTGGTTTCAAGTCCTAGAAACGTGATGTTAGGTGTTTCATAAGTTTGTCAAACTAGTAAAAAGTTCATTGAGACACTTCTAAGCACTCTTGTTGCGTGAAACTTGGTTAAGAGACCTAGAAACGTGTTGTTAGATGTTTCATAAGTTCGACAAACTTGTCAAAGCTCATTGAGACACTTATAAGCACTCATGTTGCATGAAACTTGGTTTAGAGTCCTAGAAACACATTGTTAGATGTTTCATAATTTCGTCAAACTTGTACAAAGCTCATTGAGAACCTTATAAGCACTCATGTTGAATGAAATTTGGTTAAGACTCCTAGAAACGAGGTGTTAGATGTTTCATAATTTCGTCAAACTAGTACAAAGCTCATTGAGACACTTATAAGCACTCATGTTCCATGAAACTTGGTCTAGAGTCCTAGAAACGCGTTGTTAGATGTTTCATAAGTTCGTCAAACTAGTACAAAGCTCACTGTGACACTTATAAGCACTCATGTTGCATGAAACTTGGTTTAGAGTCCTAGAAACGCGTTGTTAGATGTTTCATAAGTTCGTCAAACTTGTACAAACATCATTGAGACACTTATAAACACTCATTTTGCATGAAACTTTTTTAGATTCCTAGAAACCACGTTGTTAGATGTTTCATAAGTTCGTGAAACTAGTACAAATATCATCGAGACACTTATAATCACTCATGATGCATGAAATTTGGTTTAAAGTCCTAGAAACGCGTTGTTAGATATTTCATAAGTTCGTCAAACTAGTACAAAGCTCATTGAGACACTTATAAGCCCTCATGTTGCGTGAAACTTGGTTTAGAGTCCTAGAAACGCATTGTTAGTTGTTTCATAAGTTCGTCAAACTTGTACAAAGCTCATTGAGACACTTATAAGCACTCATGTTGCATGAAACTTGGTTTAGAGTCCTAGAAACGCGTTGTTAGACGTTTCATAAGTTCGTAAAACTTGTACAAAGCTCATTGAGACACTTATAAGCACTCATGTGGAATGAAACTTGGTTTAGAGTCCTAGCAACCACGTTTTTAGATGTTTCATAAGTTCGTCAAACTTGTACAAAGCTCATTGAGATACTTATAATCACTCATGTTGAATGAAACTTGGTCTAGAGCCCTAAAAAGGCGTTGTTAGATGTTTCATAAGTTCGTCAATCTAGTACAAAGCTCATTGAGACACTTATAAGCACTCATGTTGCATGAAATTTGGTTTAAAGTCCTAGAAACGCGATGTTAGGTGTTTCATAAGTTCGGAAAACGTGTTGTTAGATGTTTCATAAAATCGTCAAACTTGTACAAAGCTAATTGAGACACTTATAAGCACTCATGTTGAATGAAACTTCGTTTATAGTTCTAGAAACGCGTTGTTAGATGTTTCATAAGTTCGTGAAACTTGTATAAAGCTCTTTGAGGAACATATAAGCACTAATGTAGCATGAAACTTGGTTTAGAGTCCTAGAAACACGTTGTTAGTTGTTTCACAAGTTCGTCAAACTTGTACAAAGCTCAGTGAGACACTTATAAGCACTCATGTTGCATGAAACTTGGTTTAGAGTCTTAGCAATCACGTTGTTAGATGTTTCATAAGTTCGTCAAACTAGTACAAAGCTCATTGAGACACTTATAAGCACTCATGTTGCATGAAACTTCGTTTAGAGTCCTAGAAACCGCGTTGTTAGATGTTTCGTAAGTTCGTCAAACTAGTACAAAGCTCATTGAGACACATATAAGCACTCATGTTGCATGAAACTTGGTTTAGAGTCCTAGAAACGCGTTGTTAGATGTTTCATAAGTTCGTCAAACTAGTACAAATCTCATTGAGCCACTTATAAGCACTCATGTTGCATGAAACTTGGTTTAGAGTCCTAGAAACGTGTTTTTAAATGTTTTATAAGTTTGTAAAACAAGTAAAAAGCTCATTGAGACACTTATAAGCACTCATGTTGCATGAAACTTGGTTTAGAGTCCTAGAAACGCGTTGTTAGATGTTTCATAAGTTCGTCAAACTAGTACAAAGCTCACTGAGACACTTATAAGCAGTCATGTTGCATGAAACATGGTTTAGAGTCCTAGCAACGCGTTGTTAGATGTTTCATAAGTTCGTCAATCTAGTACAAAGCTCATTTAGACACTTATAAGCTCTCATGTTGCATGAAACTTCGTTTATAGTCTTAGAAACCGCGTTGTTAGATGTTTCATAAGTTCGTCAAACTAGTACAAAGCTCATTGAGACACTTATAAGCACTCATGTTCCATAAAACTTAGTTTAGAGTCCTAGAAACGCGTTGTTAGATGTTTCAAAAGTTCGTCAAACTAGTACAAAGCTCATTGAGCCACTTATAAGCACTCATGTTGCATGACACTTTGTTTAGAGTCCTAGAAACGCGTTGTTAGATGTTTCATAAGTTCGTCAAACAAGTACAAAGCTCATTGAGACACTTATAAGCACTCATGTTGCATGAAACTTGGTTTAGAGTCCTAGAAACGCATTGTTAGATGTTTCATAATTTCGTCAAACTTGTACAAAGCTCATTGAGAACCTTATAAGCACTCGTGTTGAATGAAACTTGGTTAAGACTCCTAGAAACGAGGTGTTAGATGTTTCATAATTTCGTCAAACTAGTACAAAGCTCATTGAGACACTTATAAGTACTCATGTTGCGTGAAACATGGTTAAGAGTCCTAGAAACGCGTTGTTAGATGTTTCATAAGTTCGTGAAACTTGTATAAAGCTCTTTGAGGAACTTATAAACATTAATGTAGCATGAAACTTGGTTTAGAGTCCTAGAAACGCGTTGTTAGTTGTTTCACAAGTTCGTCAAACTTGTACAAAGCTCAGTGAGACACTTATAAGCACTCATGTTACATGAAACTTGGTGTTGAGTCCTAGAAACCGCGTTGTTAGATGTTACATAAGTTCGTCAAACTAGTACAAAGCTCATAGGAACACTCATGTTGCATGAAACTTCGTTCAGAGTCTTAGAAACCGCGTTGTTAGATGTTTCATAAGTTCGTCATACTAGTACAAAGCTCATTGAGACACATATCAGCACTCATGTTGCATGAAACTTGGTTTAGAGTCCTAGAAACACGTTGTTAGATGTTTCATAAGTTCGTCAAACTTGTACAAAGCTCATTGAGAAACTTATAATCACTCATGATGCATGGAATTTGGTTTAAAGTCCTAGAAACGTGTTGTTAGATGTTTCATAAGTTCGTGAAACTTGTACAAATCTCATTGAGGAACTTATAAGCACAAATGTAGAATGAAACTTGGTTGAGAGTCCTAGAAACGCGTTGTTAGATGTTTCATAAGTTCGTCAATCTAGTACAAAGCTCATTGAGACACTTATAAGCACTCATGTTGCATGAAATTTGGTTTCAAGTCCTAGAAACGCGATGTTAGGTGTTTCATAAGTTTGTCAAACTAGTAAAAAGCTCATTGAGACACTTCTAAGCACTCATGTTGCGTGAAACTTGGTTAAGAGTCCTAGAAACGTGTTGTTAGATGTTTCATAAGTTCGTCAAACTTGTACAAAGCTCATTGAGACACTTATAGGCACTCATGTTGCATGAAACTTGGTTTAGAGTCCTAGAAACACATTGTTAGATGTTTCATAATTTCGTCAAACTTGTACAAAGCTCATTGAGAACCTTATAAGCACTCATGCTGAATGAAAATTGGTTAAGACTCCTAGAAACGAGGTGTTAGATGTTTCATAATTTCGTCAAACTAGTACAAAGCTCATTGAGACACATATAAGCACTCATGTTCCATGAAACTTGGTCTAGAGTCCTAGAAACACATTGTTAGTTGTTTCATAAGTTCGTCAAACTTGTACAAAGCTCATTGAGACACTTATAAGCACTCATGTTGCATGAAACTTGGTTTAGAGTCCTAGAAATGCGTTGTTAGACGTTTCATAAGTTCTTAAAACTTGTACAAAGCTCATTGAGACACTTATAAGCACTCATGTGGAATGAAACTTGGTTTAGAGTCCTAGCAACCACGTTGTAAGATGTTTCATAAGTTCGTCAAACTTTTACAAAGCTCATTGAGACACTTATAATCACTCATGTTGAATGAAACTTGGTCTAGAGCCCTAGAAAGGCGTTGTTAGATGTTTCATATGTTCGTCAATCTAGTACAAAGCTCATTGAGACACTTATAAGCACTCATGTTTCATGAAATTTGGTTTAAAGTCCTAGAAACGCGATGTTAGGTGTTTCATAAGTTCGTCAAACTAGTAAAAAGCTCATTGAGACACTTCTAAGCACTCATGTTGCGTGAAACCTAGTTAAGAGTCCTAGAATCGTGTTGTTAGATGTTTTATAAAATCGTCAAACTTGTACAAAGCTGATTGAGACACTTATAAGCACTCATGTTGAAGGAAACTTCGTTTATAGTCCTAGAAACGCGTTGTTAGATGTTTCATAAGTTCGTGAAACTTGTATAAATCTCTTTGAGGAACTTATAAGCACTAATGTAGCATGAAACTTGGTTTAGAGTCCTAGAAACACGTTGTTAGTTGTTTCACAAGTTCGTCAAACTTGTACAAAGCTCAGTGAGACACTTATAAGCACTCATGTTGAATGAAACTTGGTTTAGAGTCTTAGCAATCACATTGTTAGATGTTTCATAAGTTCGTCAAACTAGTACAAAGCTCATTGAGACACTTATAAGCACTCATGTTGCATGAAACTTCGTTTAGAGTCCTAGAAACCGCGTTGTTAGATGTTTCATAAGTTCGTCAAACTAGTACAAAGCTCATTGAGACACATATAACCACTCATGTTGCATGAAACTTGGTTTAGAGTCCTAGAAACGCGTTGTTAGATGTTTCATAAGTTCGTCAAACTAGTAAAAATCTCATTGAGCCACTTATAAGCACTCATGTTGCATGAAACTTGGTTTAGAGTCCTAGAAACGTGTTTTTAAATGTTTCATAAGTTCGTAAAACAAGTAAAAAGCTCATTGAGACACTTATAAGCACTCATGTTGCATGAAACTTGGTTTAGAGTCCTAGAAACGCGTTGTTAGATGTTTCATAAGTTCGTCAAACTAGTACAAAGCTCATTGAGACACTTATAAGCAGTCATGTTGCATGAAACATGGTTTATAGTCCTAGCAACGCGTTGTTAGATGTTTCATAAGTTCGTCAATCTAGTACAAAGCTCATTGAGACACTTATAAGCACTCATGTTGCATGAAACTTCGTTTATAGTCTTAGAAACCGCGTTGTTAGATGTTTCATAAGTTCGTCAAACTAGTAAAAAGCTCATTGAGACATATATAAGCACTCATGTTGCATGAAACTTTGTTTAGAGTCCTAGAAACGCGTTGTTAGATGTTTCATAAGTTCATCAAACTTGTACAAAGCTCATTGAGACACTTATAAGCACTCATGTTCCATAAAACTTGGTTTAGAGTCCTAGAAACGCGTTGTTAGATGTTTCAAAAGTTCGTCAAACTAGTACAAAGCTCATTGAGCCACTTATAAGCACTCATGTTGCATGAAACTTTGTTTAGAGTCCTAGAAACGCGTTGTTAGATGTTTCATAAGTTCGTGAAACAAGTACAAGGCCCATTGAGACACTTATAAGCACACATGTTGCATGAAACTTGGTTTAGAGTCCTAGAAACGCATTGTTAGATGTTTCATAATTTCGTCAAACTTGTACAAAGCTCATTGAGAACCTTATAAGCACTCGTGTTGAATGAAACTTGGTTAAGACTCCTAGAAACGAGGTGTTAGATGTTTTATAATTTCGTCAAACTAGTACAAAGCTCATTGAGACACTTATAAGTACTTATGTTGCGAGAAACATGGTTAAGAGTCCTAGAAACGCGTTGTTAGATGTTTCAGAAGTTCGTGAAACTTGTATAAAGCTATTTGAGGAACTTATAAGCAGTAATGTAGCATGAAACTTGGTTTAGAGTCCTAGAAACGCGTTGTTAGTTGTTTCACAAGTTCGTCAAACTTGTACAAACCTCAGTGAGACACTTATAAGCACTCATGTTGCATGAAACTTGGTGTTGAGTCCTAGAAACCGCGTTGTTAGATGTTACATAAGTTCGTCAAACTAGTACAAAGCTCATTGAGACACTTATAAGCACTCATGTTGCATGAAATTTGGTTTAAAGTCCTAGAAACGCGATGTTAGGTGTTTCCTAAGTTCGTCAATCTAGTACAAAGCTCATTGAGACACTTATAAGCACTCATGTTGCATGAAACTTCGTTTATAGTCTTAGAAACCGCGTTGTTAAATGTTTCATAAGTTCGTCAAACTAGTAAAAAGCTCATTGAGACATATATAAGCACTCATGTTGCATGAAACTTGTTTTAGAGTCCTAGAAACGCGTTGTTAGATGTTTCATAAGTTCATCAAACTTGTACAAAGCTCATTGAGACACTTATAAGCACTCATGTTCCATAAAACTTGGTTTAGAGTCCTAGAAACGCGTTGTTAGATGTTTCAAAAGTTCGTCAAACTAGTACAAAGCTCATTGAGCCACTTATAAGCACTCAAGTTGCATGAAACTTTGTTTAGAGTCCTTGAAACGCGTTGTTAGATGTTTCATAAGTTCGTGAAACAAGTACAAAGCCCATTGAGACACTTATAAGCACTCATGTTGCATGAAACTTGGTTTAGAGTCCTAGAAACGCATTGTTAGATGTTTCATAATTTCGTCAAACTTGTACAAAGCTCATTGAGAACCTTATAAGCACTTGTGTTGAATGAAACTTGGTTTTGACTCCTAGAAACGAGGTGTTAGATGTTTTATAATTTTGTCAAACTAGTACAAAGCTCATTGAGACACTTATAAGTACTTATGTTGCGTGAAACATGGTTAAGAGTCCTAGAAACGCGTTGTTAGATGTTTCATAAGTTCGTGAAACTTGTATAAAGCTCTTTGAGGAACTTATAAGCAGTAATGTAGCATGAAACTTGGTTTAGAGTCCTAGAAACGCGTTGTTAGTTGTTTCACAAGTTCGTCAAACTTGTACAAACCTCATTGAGACACTTATAAGCACTCATGTTGCATGAAATTTGGTTTCAAGTCCTAGAAACGCGATGTTAGGTGTTTCATAAATTTGTCAAACTAGTAAAAAGCTCATTGAGACACTTCTAAGCACTCATGTTGCGTGAAACTTGGTTAAGAGTCCTAGAAACGTGTTGTTAGATGTTTCATAAGTTCGTCAAACTTGTACAAAGCTCATTGAGACACTTATAAGCATTCATGTTGCATGAAACTTGGTTTATAGTCCTAGAAACACATTGTTAGATGTTTCATAATTTCGTCAAACTTGTACAATGCTCGTTGAGAACCTTATAAGCACTCATGTTGAATGAAACTTGGTTAAGACTCCTAGAAACGAGGTGTTAGATGTTTCATAATTTCGTCAAACTAGTACAAAGCTCATTGAGACACTTATAAGCACTCATGTTCCATGAAAATTGGTCTAGAGTCCTAGAAACGCGTTGTTAGATGTTTCATAAGTTCGTCAAACTAGTACAAAGCTCATTGAGACACTTATAAGCACTCATGTTGCCTGAAACTTGGTTTAGAGTCCTAGAAACGCGTTGTTAGATGTTTCATAAGTTCGTCAAACTTGTACAAACATCATTGAGACACTTATAAACACTCATTTTGCATGAAACTTTTTTAGATTCCTAGAAACCACGTTGTTAGATGTTTCATAAGTTCGTGAAATTTGTACAAAGATCATTGAGACACTTATAATCACTCATGATGCATGAAATTTGGTTTAAAGTCCTAGAAACGCGTTGTTAGATATTTCATAAGTTCGTCAAACTAGTACAAAGCTCATTGAGAAACTTATAAGCACTCATGTTGAATGAAACTTGGTTTAGAGTCCTAGAAACGCGTTGTTAGATGTTTCATAAGTTCTTCAAACGAGTACAAAGCTCAATGAGACACTTATAAGCCCTCATGTTGCATGAAACTTGGTTTAGAGTCCTAGAAACGCATTGTTAGTTGTTTCATAAGTTCGTCAAACTTGTACAAAGCTCATTGAGACACTTATAAGCACTCATGTTGCATGAAACTTGGTTTAGAGTCCTTGAAACGTGTTGTTAGATGTTTCATAATTTCGTCAAACTAGTAAAAAGCTCATTCAAACACTTATAAGCACTCATGTTGCATGAAACTTGGTTTAGATTCCTAGAAACGTGTTGTTAGACGTTTCATAAGTTCGTAAAACTTGTACAAAGCTCAATGAGACACTTATAAGCACTCATGTGGAATGAAACTTGGTTTAGAGTCCTAGCAACCACGTTGTTAGATGTTTCATAAGTTCGTCAAAGTTTTACAAAGCTCATTGAGACACTTATAATCACTCATGTTGAATGAAACTTGGTCTAAACTCCTATAGAAAGGCGTTGTTAGATGTTTCATAAGTTCGTCAATCTAGTACAAAGCTCATTGAGACACTTATAAGCACTCATGTTGCATGAAATTTGGTTTCAAGTCCTAGAAACGCGATGTTAGGTGTTTCATAAGTTTGTCAAACTAGTAAAAAGCTCATTGAGACACTTCTAAGCACTCATGTTGCGTGAAACTTGGTTAAGAGTCCTAGAAACGTGTTGTTAGATGTTTCATAAGTTCGTCAAACTTGTACAAAGCTCATTGAGACACTTATAAGCATTCATGTTGCATGAAACTTGGTTTATAGTCCTAGAAACACATTGTTAGATGTTTCATAATTTCGTCAAACTTGTACAAAGCTCGTTGAGAACCTTATAAGCACTCATGTTGAATGAAACTTGGTTAAGACTCCTAGAAACGAGGTGTTAGATGTTTCATAATTTCGTCAAACTAGTACAAAGCTCATTGAGACACTTATAAGCACTCATGTTCCATGAAAATTGGTCTAGAGTCCTAGAAACGCGTTGTTAGATGTTTCATAAGTTCGTCAAACTAGTACAAAGCTCATTGAGACACTTATAAGCACTCATGTTGCCTGAAACTTGGTTTAGAGTCCTAGAAACGCGTTGTTAGATGTTTCATAAGTTCGTCAAACTTGTACAAACTTCATTGAGACACTTATAAACACTCATTTTTGCATGAAACTTTTTTAGATTCCTAGAAACCACGTTGTTAGATGTTTCATAAGTTCGTGTGAAACTTGTACAAAGATCATTGAGACACTTATAATCACTCATGATGCATGAAATTTGGTTTAAAGTCCTAGAAACGCGTTGTTAGATATTTCATAAGTTCGTCAAACTAGTACAAAGCTCATTGAGAAACTTATAAGCACTCATGTTTGAATGAAACTTGGTTTAGAGTCCTAGAAACGCGTTGTTAGATGTTTCATAAGTTCTTCAAACGAGTACAAAGCTCAATGAGACACTTATAAGCCCCTCATGTTGCATGAAACTTGGTTTAGAGTCCTAGAAACGCATTGTTAGTTGTTTCATAAGTTCGTCAAACTTGTACAAAGCTCATTGAGACACTTATAAGCACTCATGTTGCATGAAACTTGGTTTAGAGTCCTTGAAACGTGTTGTTAGATGTTTCATAAGTTCGTCAAACTAGTAAAAAAGCTCATTCGACACTTATAAGCACTCATGTTGCATGAAACTTGGTTTAGATTCCTAGAAACGTGTTGTTAGACGTTTCATAAGTTCGTAAAACTTGTACAAAGCTCAATGAGACACTTATAAGCACTCATGTGGAATGAAACTTGGTTTAGAGTCCTAGCAACCACGTTGTTAGATGTTTCATAAGTTCGTCAAACTTTTACAAAGCTCATTGAGACACTTATAATCACTCATGTTGAATGAAACTTGGTCTAAACTCCTAGAAAGGCGTTGTTAGATGTTTCATAAGTTCGTCAATCTAGTACAAATCTCATTGAGACACTTATAAGCACTCATGTTGCATGAAATTTGGTTTAGAGTCCTAGAAACGCGTTGTTAGATGTTTCATAAGTTCGTCAAACAAGTACAAAGCTCATTGAGACACTTATAAGCACTCATGTTGCATGTAACTTGGTTTAGAGTCCTAGAAACGCATTGTTAGATGTTTCATAATTTCGTCAAACTTGTACAAAGCTCATTGAGAACCTTATAAGCACTCGTGTTGAATGAAACTTGGTTAAGACTCCTAGAAACGAGGTGTTAGATGTTTCATAATTTCGTCAAACTAGTACAAAGCTCATTGAGACACTTATAAGTACTCATGTTCCATGAAACTTGGTTTAGAGTCCTAGAAACGAGTTGTTAGATGTTTCATAAGTTCGTCTAACTTGTACAAAATTCATTGAGACACTTATAAGCACTCATGTTGCATGAAACTTGGTTTAGAGTCCTAGAAAGGCGTTGTTAGATGTTTCATAAGTTCGTCAAACTTGTACAAAGCTCATTGAGACACTTATAAGCACTCATGTTGAATGAAACTTCGTTTAGAGTCCTAGCAATCACGTTGTTAAATGTTTCAAAAGTTCGTGAATCTTGTACAAAGCTCATTGAGATAATTATAATCACTCATGATGCATGAAACTTGTTTTAAAGTCCTAGAAATGCGTTGTTAGATGTTTCATATGTTCGTGAAACTTGTACAAAGCTCATTGAGGAAATTATAAGCACTCATGTAGCATGAAACTTGGTTTATTTCCTAGAAACGCGTTGTTAGTTGTTTCATAAGTTCGTCAAACTTGTACAAAGCTCATTGAGACATTTAGAAGCACTCGTGTTGCATGAAACTTGGTTTAGAGTCCTAGCAACCACGTTGTTAGATGTTTCATAAGTTCGTCAAACTTGTACAAAGCTCATTGAGACACTTATAAGCACTCATGTTGCATGAAACTTGGTTTAGATTCCTAGAAATGCGTTGTTAGACGTTTCATAAGTTCGTAAAACTTGTACAAAGCTCAATGAGACACTTATAAGCACTCATGTGGAATGAAACTTGGTTTAGAGTCCTAGCAAACACGTTGTTAGATGTTTCATAAGTTCGTCAAACTTTTAAGAAGCTCATTGAGACACTTATAAGCACTCATGTTGCATGGAACTTGGTTTAGAGTCCTAGAAACCACGTTGTTAGATGTTTCATAAGTTCGTCAAACTAGTACAAAGATCATTGAGACACTTATAAGCACTCATGTTGCATGAAACTTGGTTTAGAGTCCTAGAAACACATTGTTAGATGTTTCATAATTTCGTCAAACTTGTACAAAGCTCATTGAGAACCTTGTAAGCACTCATGTTGAATGAAACTTGGTTAAGACTCCTAGAAACGAGGTGTTAGATGTTTCATAATTTCATCAAACTAGTACAAAGCTCATTAAGACACTTATAAGCACTCATGTTCCATGAAACGTGGTTTAGAGTCCTAGAAACGCGTTGTTAGATGTTTCATAAGTTCGTCAAACTAGTACAAAGCTCATTGAGACACTTATAAGCACTCATGTTGCATGAAACTTGGTTTAGAGTCCTAGAAACGCGTTGTTAGATGTTTGATAAGTTCGTCAAACTTGTACAAACATCATTGAGACACTTATAAACACTCATTTTGCATGAAACTTTTTTAGAGTCCTAGAAACCACGTTGTTAGATGTTTCATAAGTTCGTGAAACATGTACAAAGATCATTGAGACACTTATAAACACTCATGATGCATGAAATTTGGTTTAAAGTCCTAGAAACGCGTTGTTAGATGTTTCATCAGTTCGTGAAACTTGTACAAAGCTCATTGAGGAACTTATAAGCACTCATGTAGCATGAAACTTGGTTTAGAGTTCTAGAAAGGCGTTGTTAGTTGTTTCATAAGTCCGTCAAACTTGTACAAAGCTCATCGAGACACTTATAAGCACTCATGTTGCATGAAACTTGATTTAGAGTCCTAGAAACGCGTTGTTAGATGTTTCATAAGTTCGCCAAACTAGTACAAAGCTTATTGAGACACTTATAAGCACTCATGTTGCATGAAACTTGGTTAAGAGTCCTAGAAACGAGTTGTTAGATGTTTCATAAGTTCGTCGAACTTGTACAAAACTCATTGAGACACTTATAAGCACTCATGTTGCATGAAACTTGGTTTAGAGTCCTAGAAAGGTGTTGTTAGATGTTTCATAAGTTCGTCAAACTTGTACAAAGCTCATTGAGACACTTATAAGCACTCATGTTGAATGAAAATTCGTTTAGATTCCTAGCAAACACGTTGTTAGATGTTTCAAAAGTTCGTGAAACTTGTACAAAGCTCATTGAGACAATTATAATCACTCATCATGCATGAAACTTGGTTTAAAGTCCTATAAATGCGTTGTTAGATGTTTCATAAGTTCGTGAAACTTGTACAAAGCTCATTGAGAAACTTATAAGCACTCATGTAGCATGAAACTTGGTTTAGATTCCTAGAAACGCGTTGTTAGTTGTTTCATAAGTTTGTAAAACTTGTACAAAGCTCATTGAGACACTTAGAAGCACTCATGTTGCATGAAACTTAGTTTAGAGTCCTAGCAACCACGTTGTTAGATGTTTCATAAGTTCATCAAACTTGTACAAAGCTCATTGAGACAGTTATAAGCACTCATGTTGCATGGAACTTCGTTTAGAGTCTTAGAAACCGCGTTGTTAGATGTTTCATAAGTTCGTCAAACTAGTACAAAGCTCATTGAGATACATATAAGCACGCATGTTGCATGAAACATGGTTTAGAGTCCTAGAAACGCGTTGTTAGATGTTTCATAAGTTTGTAAAACTAGTACAAAGCTCATTGAAACACTTATAAGAACTGATGTTGCGTGAAACTTGGTTTAGAGTCCTAAAAACACATTGTTAGATGTTTCATAAGTTCGTCAAACTAGTACAAAGTTCATTGAGACACTTATAAGCACTCATGTTGCATGAAACTTGGTTTAAAGTCCTAGAAACCGCGTTGTTAGATGTTTCATAAGTTCGTCAAACTAGTACAAATCTAATTGAGAAACTTATAAGCACTCATGTTGCATGAAATTTGGTTTAGAGTTTTAGAAACCGCGTTGTTAGATGTTTCATAAGTTCGTCAAACTAGTACAAAGCTCATTGAGACACTTATAACTCATGTTGCATGAAACTTGGTTTAGAGTCTTAGAAACGCGTTGTTAGATATTTCATAAGTTCGTAAAACTTGTACAAAGCTCATTGAGACACTTATAAGCACTCATGTTGAATGAAACTTGGTTTAGAGTCCTAGAAACGCGTTGTTAGATGTTTCATAAGTTCGTCAAACTTGTACAAAGCTCATTGAGACACTTATAAGCCCTCATGTTGCATGAAACTTGGTTTAGAGTCCTAGAAACGCATTGTTAATTGTTTCATAAGTTCGTCAAACTTTTACAAAGCTCATTGAGACACTTATAAGCCCACATGTTGCATGAAACTTGGTTTAGAGTCCTAGAAACGCGTTGTTAAATGTTTCATAAGTTCGTCAAACTAGTACAAAGCTCATTGAGACACTTATAAACACTCATGTTGCATGAAACTTGGTTTAGAGTCCTAGAAACGCGTTGTTAGACGTTTCATAAGTTCGTAAAACTTGTACAAAGCTCATTGAGACACTTATAAGCACTCATGTGGAATGAAACTTGGTTTAGAGTCCTAGAAACGCATTGTTAGATGTTTCATAAGTTCGTCAAACTAGTACAAAGCTCATTGAGACACTTATAAGCACTCATGTTGCATGGAAATTGGTTTAGAGTCCTAGAAACCACGTTGTTAGATGTTTCATAAGTTCGTCAAACTAGTACAAAGCTCATTGAGACACTTATAAGCACTCATGTTGCATGAAACTTGGTTTTGGAGTCCTAGAAACACATTGTTAGATGTTTCATAATTTCGTCAAACTTGTACAAAGCTCATTGAGAAACTTATAAGCACTCATGTTCCATGAAACATGGTTTAGACTCCTAGAAACGCGTTGTTAGATGTTTCATAAGTTCGTCAAACAATTACAAATCTCATTGAGACACTTATAAGCACTCATGTTGCATGAAACTTGGTTTAGAATCCTAGAAACGCGTTGTTAGATGTTTCATAAGTTCGTCAAACTTGCACAAACATCATTGAGACACACACTTATAAACACTCATTTTGCATGAAACTTTTTTTGAGTCCTAGAAACCACGTTGTTAGATATTTCATAAGTTCGCGAAACTTTTACAAATCTCATTGAGACATATATAAGCACTCATGTTGCATGCAACTTGGTTTAGAGTCCTAGAAACGTGTTGTTAGATGTTTCATAAGTTCATCAAACTTGTACAAAGCTCATTGAGACACTTATAAGCATCCATGTTCCATAAAACTTGGTTTAGAGTCCTCGAAACGCGTTGTTAGATGTTTCATAAGTTCGTCAAACTAGTACGAAGCTCATTGAGCCACTTATAAGCACTTATGTTGCATGAAACTTCGTTTAGAGTCCTAGACACCGCGTTGTTAGATGTTTCATAAGTTCGTCAAACTATTACAAAACTCATTGAGACACATATAAGCACTCATGTTGCATGAAACTTGGTTTAGAGTCCTAGAAACGCGTTGTTAGATGTTTCATAAGTTCGTCAAACTAGTACAAATCTCATTGAGCCACTTATAAGCACTCATGTTGCATGAAACTTGGTTTAGAGTCCTAGAAACGTGTTTTTTAATGTTTCATAAGTTCGTAAAACAAGTAAAAAGCTCATTGAGACACTTATAAGCACTCATGTTGCATGAAACTTGGTTTAGAGTCCTAGAAACGCGTTGTTAGATGTTTCATAAGTTCGTCAAACTAGTACAAAGCTCATTGAGACACTTATAAGCACTCATGTTGCATGAAACTTCGTTTATAGTCTTAGAAACCGCGTTTTTAGATGTTTCATAAGTTCGTCAAACTAGTAAAAAGCTCATTGAGACATATATAAGCACTCATGTTGCATGAAACTTGGTTTAGAGTCCTAGAAACGCGTTGTTAGATGTTTCATAAGTTCATCAAACTTGTACAAAGCTCATTGAGACACTTATAAGCACTCATGTTCCATAAAACTTGGTTTAGAGTCCTAGAAACGCGTTGTTAGATGTTTCAAAAGTTCGTGAAACTAGTACAAAGCTCATTGAGCCACTTATAAGCAGTCATGTTGCATGAAACTTTGTTTAGAGTCCTAGAAACGCGTTGTTAGATGTGTCATAAGTTCTTCAAACAAGTACAAAGCTCATTGAGACACTTATATGCACTCATGTTGCATGAAACTTGGTTTAGAGTCCTAGAAACGCATTGTTAGATGTTTCATAATTTCGTCAAACTTGTACAAAGCTCATTGAGAACCTTATAAGCACTCGTGTTGAATGAAACTTGGTTAAGACTCCTAGAAACGAGGTGTTAGATGTTTCATAATTTCGTCAAACTAGTACAAAGCTCATTGAGACACTTATAAGTACTCATGTTCCATGAAACTTGGTTTAGAGTCCTAGAAACGAGTTGTTAGATGTTTCATAAGTTCGTCGAACTTGTACAAAAATTCATTGAGACACTTATAAAGCACTCATGTTGCATGAAACTTGCTTTAGAGTCCTAGAAAGGTGTTGTTAGATGTTTCATAAGTTCGTCAAACATGTACAAAGCTTATTGAGACACTTATAAGCACACATGTTGAATGAAACTTCGTTTAGAGTCCTAGCAACCACGTTGTTAGATGTTTCAAAAGTTCGTGAATCTTGTACAAAGCTCATTGAGATAATTATAATCACTTATGATGCATGAAACTTGGTTTAAAGTCCTAGAAATGCGTTGTTAGATGTTTCATAAGTTCGTGAAACTTGTACAAAGCTCATTCGGGAACTTATAAGCACTCATGTAGCATGAAACTTGGTTTAGTTCCTAGAAACACGTTGTTAGTTGTTTCATAAGTTCGTCAAACTTGTACAAAGCTCATTGAGACACTTAGAAGCACTCGTGTTGCATGAAACTTGGTTTAGAGTCCTAGCAACCACGTTGTTAGATGTTTCATAAGTTCGTCAAACTTGTACAAAGCTCATTGAGACACTTATAAGCACTCATGTTGCATGAAACTTGGTTTAGAGTCCTAGAAACGCACGTTGTTAGATGTTTCAAAAGTTCGTCAAACTAGTACAAAGCTCATTGAGACAATTATAAGCACTCATGTTGCATGAAACTTGGTTTAGAGTCCTAGAAACACATTGTTAGATGTTTCATAATTTCGTCAAACTTGTACAAAGCTCATTGAGAACCTTATAAGCACTCATGTTCCATGAAACTTGGTTAAAACTCCTAGAAACGAGGTGTTAGATGTTTCATAATTTCATCAAACTAGTACAAAGCTCATTGAGACACTTATACGCACTCATGTTCCATGAAACTTGGTTTAGAGTCCTAGAAACGCGTTGTTAGATGTTTCATAAGTTCGTCAAACTAGTACAAAGCTTATTGAGACACTTATAAGCACTCATGTTGCATGAAACTTGGTTTAGAGTCCTAGAAACGCGTTGTTAGATGTTTGATAAGTTCATCAAACTTGTACAAACATCATTGAGACACTTATAAACACGGAATTTGCATGAAACTTGTTTAGAGTCCTAGAAACCACGTTGTTAGATATTTCATAAGTTCGTGAAACTTTTACAAAGCTCATTGAGACATATATAAGCACTCATGTTGCATGAAACTTGGTTTAGAGTCCTAGAAACGCGTTGTTAGATGTTTCAAAAGTTCGTGAAACTAGTACAAAGCTCATTGAGCCACTTATAAGCAGTCATGTTGCATGAAACTTTGTTTAGAGTCCTAGAAACGCGTTGTTAGATGTGTCATAAGTTCTTCAAACAAGTACAAAGCTCATTGAGACACTTATATGCACTCATGTTGCATGAAACTTGGTTTAGAGTCCTAGAAACGCATTGTTAGATGTTTCATAATTTCGTCAAACTTGTACAAAGCTCATTGAGAACCTTATAAGCACTCGTGTTGAATGAAACTTGGTTAAGACTCCTAGAAACGAGGTGTTAGATGTTTCATAATTTCGTCAAACTAGTACAAAGCTCATTGAGACACTTATAAGTACTCATGTTCCATGAAACTTGGTTTAGAGTCCTAGAAACGAGTTGTTAGATGTTTCATAAGTTCGTCGAACTTGTACAAAATTCATTGAGACACTTATAAGCACTCATGTTGCATGAAACTTGCTTTAGAGTCCTAGAAAGGTGTTGTTAGATGTTTCATAAGTTCGTCAAACATGTACAAAGCTTATTGAGACACTTATAAGCACACATGTTGAATGAAACTTCGTTTAGAGTCCTAGCAACCACGTTGTTAGATGTTTCAAAAGTTCGTGAATCTTGTACAAAGCTCATTGAGATAATTATAATCACTTATGATGCATGAAACTTGGTTTAAAGTCCTAGAAATGCGTTGTTAGATGTTTCATAAGTTCGTGAAACTTGTACAAAGCTCATTCAGGAACTTATAAGCACTCATGTAGCATGAAACTTGGTTTAGTTCCTAGAAACACGTTGTTAGTTGTTTCATAAGTTCGTCAAACTTGTACAAAGCTCATTGAGACACTTAGAAGCACTCGTGTTGCATGAAACTTGGTTTAGAGTCCTAGCAACCACGTTGTTAGATGTTTCATAAGTTCGTCAAACTTGTACAAAGCTCATTGAGACACTTATAAGCACTCATGTTGCATGAAACTTGGTTTAGAGTCCTAGAAACGCACGTTGTTAGATGTTTCAAAAGTTCGTCAAACTAGTACAAAGCTCATTGAGACAATTATAAGCACTCATGTTGCATGAAACTTGGTTTAGAGTCCTAGAAACACATTGTTAGATGTTTCATAATTTCGTCAAACTTGTACAAAGCTCATTGAGAACCTTATAAGCACTCATGTTCCATGAAACTTGGTTAAAACTCCTAGAAACGAGGTGTTAGATGTTTCATAATTTCATCAAACTAGTACAAAGCTCATTGAGACACTTATACGCACTCATGTTCCATGAAACTTGGTTTTAGAGTCCTAGAAACGCGTTGTTAGATGTTTCATAAGTTCGTCAAACTAGTACAAAGCTTATTGAGACACTTATAAGCACTCATGTTGCATGAAACTTGGTTTAGAGTCCTAGAAACGCGTTGTTAGATGTTTGATAAGTTCATCAAACTTGTACAAACATCATTGAGACACTTATAAACACGGATTTTGCATGAAACTTGTTTTAGAGTCCTAGAAACCACGTTGTTAGATATTTCATAAGTTCGTGAAACTTTTACAAAGCTCATTGAGACATATATAAGCACTCATGTTGCATGAAACTTGGTTTAGAGTCCTAGAAACGCGTTGTTAGATGTTTCATAAGTTCATCAAACTTGTACAAAGCTCATTGAGACACTTATAAGCACCCATGTTCCATAAAACTTGGTTTAGAGTCCTAGAAACGTGTTGTTAGATGTTTCATAAGTTCGTCAAACTAGTACAAAGCTCATTGAGCCACTTATAAGCACTCATGTTGCATGAAACTTTGTTTAGAGTCCTAGAAACGCGTTGTTAGATGTTTCATAAGTTCGTCAAACTAGTACAAAGCTCATTGAGACACTTATAAGCACTCATGTTGCATGAAACTTGGTTTAGAGTCCTAGAAACGCGTTGTTAGACGTTTCATAAGTTCGTTAAACTTGTACAAAGCTCATTGAGACACTTATAAGCACTCATGTGGAATGAAACTTGGTTAAGAGTCCTAGAAACGCATTGTTAGATGTTTCATAAGTTCGTCAAACTAGTACAAAGCTCATTGAGACACTTATAAGCACTCATGTTGCATGGAACTTGGTTTAGAGTCCTAGAAACACATTGTTAGATGTTTCATAATTTCGTCAAACTTGTACAAAGCTCATTGAGAAACTTATAAGCACTCATGTTCCATGAAACATGGTTTAGACTCCTAGAAACGCGTTGTTAGATGTTTCATAAGTTCGTCAAACAAGTACAAATCTCATTGAGACACTTATAAGCACTCATGTTGCATGAAACTTGGTTTAGAATCCTAGAAACGCGTTGTTAGATGTTTCATGAGTTCGTCAAACTTGCACAAACATCATTGAGACACACACTTATAAACACTCATTTTGCATGAAACTTTTTTAGAGTCCTAGAAACCACGTTGTTAGATATTTCATAAGTTCGTGAAACTTTTACAAGGCTCATTGAGACATATATAAGCACTCATGTTGCATACAACTTGGTTTAGAGTCCTAGAAACGCGTTGTTAGATGTTTCATAAGTTCATCAAACTTGTACAAAGCTCATTGAGACACTTATAAGCACCCATGTTCCATAAAACTTGGTTTAGAGTCCTCGAAACGCGTTGTTAGATGTTTCATAAGTTCGTCAAACTAGTACGAAGCTCATTGAGCCACTTATAAGCACTTATGTTGCATGAAACTTCGTTTAGAGTCCTAGACACCGCGTTGTTAGATGTTTCATAAGTTCGTCAAACTAGTACAAAACTCATTGAGACACATATAAGCACTCATGTTGCATGAAACTTGGTTTAGAGTCCTAGAAACGCGTTGTTAGATGTTTCATAAGTTCGTCAAACTAGTACAAATCTCATTGAGCCACTTATAAGCACTCATGTTGCATGAAACTTGGTTTAGAGTCCTAGAAACGTGTTTTTTAATGTTTCATAAGTTCGTAAAACAAGTAAAAAGCTCATTGAGACACTTATAAGCACTCATGTTGCATGAAACTTGGTTTAGAGTCCTAGAAACGCGTTGTTAGATGTTTTCATAAGTTCGTCAAACTAGTACAAAGCTCATTGAGACACTTATAAGCACTCATGTTGCATGAAACTTCGTTTATAGTCTTAGAAACCGCGTTTTTAGATGTTTCATAAGTTCGTCAAACTAGTAAAAAGCTCATTGAGACATATATAAGCACTCATGTTGCATGAAACTTGGTTTAGAGTCCTAGAAACGCGTTGTTAGATGTTTCATAAGTTCATCAAACTTGTACAAAGCTCATTGAGACACTTATAAGCACTCATGTTCCATAAAACTTGGTTTAGAGTCCTAGAAACGCGTTGTTAGATGTTTCAAAAGTTCGTGAAACTAGTACAAAGCTCATTGAGCCACTTATAAGTAGTCATGTTGCATGAAACTTTGTTTAGAGTCCTAGAAACGCGTTGTTAGATGTGTCATAAGTTCTTCAAAAAAGTACAAAGCTCATTGAGACACTTATATGCACTCATGTTGCATGAAACTTGGTTTAGAGTCCTAGAAACGCATTGTTAGATGTTTCATAATTTCGTCAAACTTGTACAAAGCTCATTGAGAACCTTATAAGCACTCGTGTTGAATGAAACTTGGTTAAGACTCCTAGAAACGAGGTGTTAGATGTTTCATAATTTCGTCAAACTAGTACAAAGCTCATTGAGACACTTATAAGTACTCATGTTCCATGAAACTTGGTTTAGAGTCCTAGAAACGAGTTGTTAGATGTTTCATAAGTTCGTCGAACTTGTACAAAATTCATTGAGACACTTATAAGAACTCATGTTGCATGAAACTTGCTTTAGAGTCCTAGAAAGGTGTTGTTAGATGTTTCATAAGTTCGTCAAACATGTACAAAGCTTATTGAGACACTTATAAGCACACATGTTGAATGAAACTTCGTTTAGAGTCCTAGCAACCACGTTGTTAGATGTTTCAAAAGTTCGTGAATCTTGTACAAAGCTCATTTGAGATAATTATAATCACTTATGATGCATGAAACTTGGTTTAAAGTCCTAGAAATGCGTTGTTGTTAGATGTTTCATAAGTTCGTGAAACTTGTACAAAGCTCATTCAGAACTTATAAGCACTCATGTAGCATGAAACTTGGTTTAGTTCCTAGAAACACGTTGTTAGTTGTTTCATAAGTTCGTCAAACTTGTACAAAGCTCATTGAGACACTTAGAAGCACTCGTGTTGCATGAAACTTGGTTTAGAGTCCTAGCAACCACGTTGTTAGATGTTTCATAAGTTCGTCAAACTTGTACAAAGCTCATTGAGACACTTATAAGCACTCATGTTGCATGAAACTTGGTTTAGAGTCCTAGAAACGCACGTTGTTAGATGTTTCAAAAGTTCGTCAAACTAGTACAAAGCTCATTGAGACAATTATAAGCACTCATGTTGCATGAAACTTGGTTTAGAGTCCTAGAAACGCGTTGTTAGACGTTTCATAAGTTCGTAAAACTTGTACAAAGCTCATTGAGACACTTATAAGCACTCATGTGGAATGAAACTTGGTTTAGAGTCCTAGAAACGCATTGTTAGATGTTTCATAAGTTCGTCAAACTAGTACAAAGCTCATTGAGACACTTATAAGCACTCATGTTGCATGGAAATTGGTTTAGAGTCCTAGAAACCACGTTGTTAGATGTTTCATAAGTTCGTCAAACTAGTACAAAGCTCATTGAGACACTTATAAGCACTCATGTTGCATGAAACTTGGTTTTGGAGTCCTAGAAACACATTGTTAGATGTTTCATAATTTCGTCAAACTTGTACAAAGCTCATTGAGAAACTTATAAGCACTCATGTTCCATGAAACATGGTTTAGACTCCTAGAAACGCGTTGTTAGATGTTTCATAAGTTCGTCAAACAATTACAAATCTCATTGAGACACTTATAAGCACTCATGTTGCATGAAACTTGGTTTAGAATCCTAGAAACGCGTTGTTAGATGTTTCATAAGTTCGTCAAACTTGCACAAACATCATTGAGACACACACTTATAAACACTCATTTTGCATGAAACTTTTTTGAGTCCTAGAAACCACGTTGTTAGATATTTCATAAGTTCGCGAAACTTTTACAAATCTCATTGAGACATATATAAGCACTCATGTTGCATGCAACTTGGTTTAGAGTCCTAGAAACGTGTTGTTAGATGTTTCATAAGTTCATCAAACTTGTACAAAGCTCATTGAGACACTTATAAGCATCCATGTTCCATAAAACTTGGTTTAGAGTCCTCGAAACGCGTTGTTAGATGTTTCATAAGTTCGTCAAACTAGTACGAAGCTCATTGAGCCACTTATAAGCACTTATGTTGCATGAAACTTCGTTTAGAGTCCTAGACACCGCGTTGTTAGATGTTTCATAAGTTCGTCAAACTATTACAAAACTCATTGAGACACATATAAGCACTCATGTTGCATGAAACTTGGTTTAGAGTCCTAGAAACGCGTTGTTAGATGTTTCATAAGTTCGTCAAACTAGTACAAATCTCATTGAGCCACTTATAAGCACTCATGTTGCATGAAACTTGGTTTAGAGTCCTAGAAACGTGTTTTTTAATGTTTCATAAGTTCGTAAAACAAGTAAAAAGCTCATTGAGACACTTATAAGCACTCATGTTGCATGAAACTTGGTTTAGAGTCCTAGAAACGCGTTGTTAGATGTTTCATAAGTTCGTCAAACTAGTACAAAGCTCATTGAGACACTTATAAGCACTCATGTTGCATGAAACTTCGTTTATAGTCTTAGAAACCGCGTTTTTAGATGTTTCATAAGTTCGTCAAACTAGTAAAAAGCTCATTGAGACATATATAAGCACTCATGTTGCATGAAACTTGGTTTAGAGTCCTAGAAACGCGTTGTTAGATGTTTCATAAGTTCATCAAACTTGTACAAAGCTCATTGAGACACTTATAAGCACTCATGTTCCATAAAACTTTGGTTTAGAGTCCTAGAAACGCGTTGTTAGATGTTTCAAAAGTTCGTGAAACTAGTACAAAGCTCATTGAGCCACTTATAAGCGATCATGTTGCATGAAACTTTGTTTAGAGTCCTAGAAACGCGTTGTTAGATGTGTCATAAGTTCTTCAAACAAGTACAAAGCTCATTTGAGACACTTATATGCACTCATGTTGCATGAAACTTGGTTTAGAGTCCTAGAAACGCATTGTTAGATGTTTCATAATTTCGTCAAACTTGTACAAAGCTCATTGAGAACCTTATAAGCACTCGTGTTGAATGAAACTTGGTTAAGACTCCCTAGAAACGAGGTGTTAGATGTTTCATAATTTCGTCAAACTAGTACAAAGCTCATTGAGACACTTATAAGTACTCATGTTCCATGAAACTTGGTTTAGAGTCCTAGAAACGAGTTGTTAGATGTTTCATAAGTTCGTCGAACTTGTACAAAATTCATTGAGACACTTATAAGCACTCATGTTGCATGAAACTTGCTTTTAGAGTCCTAGAAAGGTGTTGTTAGATGTTTCATAAGTTCGTCAAACATGTACAAAGCTTATTGAGACACTTATAAGCACACATGTTGAATGAAACTTCGTTTAGAGTCCTAGCAACCACGTTGTTAGATGTTTCAAAAGTTCGTGAATCTTGTACAAAGCTCATTGAGATAATTATAATCACTTATGATGCATGAAACTTGGTTTAAAGTCCTAGAAATGCGTTGTTAGATGTTTCATAAGTTCGTGAAACTTGTACAAAGCTCATTCAGGAACTTATAAGCACTCATGTAGCATGAAACTTGGTTTAGTTCCTAGAAACACGTTGTTAGTTGTTTCATAAGTTCGTCAAACTTGTACAAAGCTCATTGAGACACTTAGAAGCACTCGTGTTGCATGAAACTTGGTTTAGAGTCCTAGCAACCACGTTGTTAGATGTTTCATAAGTTCGTCAAACTTGTACAAAGCTCATTGAGACACTTATAAGCACTCATGTTGCATGAAACTTGGTTTAGAGTCCTAGAAACGCACGTTGTTAGATGTTTCAAAAGTTCGTCAAACTAGTACAAAGCTCATTGAGACAATTATAAGCACTCATGTTGCATGAAACTTGGTTTAGAGTCCTAGAAACACATTGTTAGATGTTTCATAATTTCGTCAAACTTGTACAAAGCTCATTGAGAACCTTATAAGCACTCATGTTCCATGAAACTTGGTTAAAACTCCTAGAAACGAGGTGTTAGATGTTTCATAATTTCATCAAACTAGTACAAAGCTCATTGAGACACTTATACGCACTCATGTTCCATGAAACTTGGTTTAGAGTCCTAGAAACGCGTTGTTAGATGTTTCATAAGTTCGTCAAACTAGTACAAAGCTTATTGAGACACTTATAAGCACTCATGTTGCATGAAACTTGGTTTAGAGTCCTAGAAACGCGTTGTTAGATGTTTGATAAGTTCATCAAACTTGTACAAACATCATTGAGACACTTATAAACACGGATTTTGCATGAAACTTGTTTAGAGTCCTAGAAACCACGTTGTTAGATATTTCATAAGTTCGTGAAACTTTTACAAAGCTCATTGAGACATATATAAGCACTCATGTTGCATGAAACTTGGTTTAGAGTCCTAGAAACGCGTTGTTAGATGTTTCATAAGTTCATCAAACTTGTACAAAGCTCATTGAGACACTTATAAGCACCCATGTTCCATAAAACTTGGTTTAGAGTCCTAGAAACGTGTTGTTAGATGTTTCATAAGTTCGTCAAACTAGTACAAAGCTCATTGAGCCACTTATAAGCACTCATGTTGCATGAAACTTTGTTTAGAGTCCTAGAAACGCGTTGTTAGATGTTTCATAAGTTCGTCAAACTAGTACAAAGCTCATTGAGACACTTATAAGCACTCATGTTGCATGAAACTTGGTTTAGAGTCCTAGAAACGCGTTGTTAGACGTTTCATAAGTTCGTTAAACTTGTACAAAGCTCATTGAGACACTTATAAGCACTCATGTGGAATGAAACTTGGTTAAGAGTCCTAGAAACGCATTGTTAGATGTTTCATAAGTTCGTCAAACTAGTACAAAGCTCATTGAGACACTTATAAGCACTCATGTTGCATGGAACTTGGTTTAGAGTCCTAGAAACACATTGTTAGATGTTTCATAATTTCGTCAAACTTGTACAAAGCTCATTGAGAAACTTATAAGCACTCATGTTCCATGAAACATGGTTTAGACTCCTAGAAACGCGTTGTTAGATGTTTCATAAGTTCGTCAAACAAGTACAAATCTCATTGAGACACTTATAAGCACTCATGTTGCATGAAACTTGGTTTAGAATCCTAGAAACGCGTTGTTAGATGTTTCATGAGTTCGTCAAACTTGCACAAACATCATTGAGACACACACTTATAAACACTCATTTTGCATGAAACTTTTTTAGAGTCCTAGAAACCACGTTGTTAGATATTTCATAAGTTCGTGAAACTTTTACAAGGCTCATTGAGACATATATAAGCACTCATGTTGCATACAACTTGGTTTAGAGTCCTAGAAACGCGTTGTTAGATGTTTCATAAGTTCATCAAACTTGTACAAAGCTCATTGAGACACTTATAAGCACCCATGTTCCATAAAACTTGGTTTAGAGTCCTCGAAACGCGTTGTTAGATGTTTCATAAGTTCGTCAAACTAGTACGAAGCTCATTGAGCCACTTATAAGCACTTATGTTGCATGAAACTTCGTTTAGAGTCCTAGAAACCGCGTTGTTAGATGTTTCATAAGTTCGTCAAACTAGTACAAAACTCATTGAGACACATATAAGCACTCATGTTGCATGAAACTTGGTTTAGAGTCCTAGAAACGCGTTGTTAGATGTTTCATAAGTTCGTCAAACTAGTACAAATCTCATTGAGCCACTTATAAGCACTCATGTTGCATGAAACTTGGTTTAGAGTCCTAGAAACGTGTTTTTAAATGTTTCATAAGTTCGTAAAACAAGTAAAAAGATCATTGAGACACTTATAAGCACTCATGTTGCATGAAACTTGGTTTAGAGTCCTAGAAACGCGTTGTTAGATGTTTCATAAGTTCGTCAAACTAGTACAAAGCTCATTGAGACACTTATCAGCAGTCATGTTGCATGAAACATGGTTTAGAGTCCTAGCATCGCGTTGTTAGATGTTTCATAAGTTCATCAATCTAGTACAAAGCTCATTGAGACACTTATAAGCACTCATGTTGCATGAAACTTCGTTTATAGTCTTAGAAACCGCGTTGTTAGATGTTTCATAAGTTCGTCAAACTAGTAAAAAGCTCATTGAGACATATATAAGCACTCATGTTGCATGAAACTTGGTTTAGAGTCCTAGAAACGCGTTGTTAGATGTTTCATAAGTTCATCAAACTTGTACAAAGCTCATTGAGACACTTATAAGCACTCATGTTCCATAAAACTTGGTTTAGAGTCCTAGAAACGCGTTGTTAGATGTTTCAAAAGTTCGTGAAACTAGTACAAAGCTCATTGAGCCACTTATAAGCAGTCATGTTGCATGAAACTTTGTTTAGAGTCCTAGAAACGCGTTGTTAGATGTTTCATAAGTTCGTCAAAAGTACAAAGCTCATTGAGACACTTATAAGCACTCATGTTGCATGAAACTTGGTTTAGAGTCCTAGAAACGCATTGTTAGATGTTTCATAATTTCGTCAAACTTGTACAAAGCTCATTGAGAACCTTATAAGCACTCGTGTTGAATGAAACTTGGTTAAGACTCCTAGAAACGAGGTGTTAGATGTTTCATAATTTCGTCAAACTAGTACAAAGCTCATTGAGACACTTATAAGTACTCATGTTCCATGAAACTTGGTTTAGAATCCTAGAAACGAGTTGTTAGATGTTTCATAAGTTCGTCGAAATTGTACAAAATTCATTGAGACACTTATAAGCACTCATGTTGCATGAAACTTGGTTTAGAGTCCTAGAAAGATGTTGTTAGATGTTTCATAAGTTCGTCAAACATGTACAAAGCTTATTGAGACACTTATAAGCACACATGTTGAATGAAACTTCGTTTAGAGTCCTAGCAACCACGTTGTTAGATGTTTCAAAAGTTCGTGAATCTTGTACAAAGCTCATTGAGATAATTATAATCACTCATGATGCATGAAACTTGGTTTAAAGTCCTAGAAATGCGTTGTTAGATGTTTCATAAGTTCGTGAAACTTGTACAAACCTCATTCAGGAACTTATAAGCACTCATGTAGCATGAAACTTGGTTTAGTTCCTAGAAACACGTTGTTAGTTGTTTCATAAGTTCGTCAAACTTGTACAAACTCATTGAGACACTTAGAAGCACTCTTGTTGCATGAAACTTGGTTAGAGTCCTAGCAACCATGTTGTTAGATGTTTCATAAGTTCGTCAAACTTGTACAAAGCTCATTGAGACACTTATAAGCACTCATGTTGCATGAAACTTGGTTTAGAGTCCTAGAAACGCACGTTGTTAGATGTTTCAAAAGTTCGTCAAACTAGTACAAAGCTCATTGAGACAATTATAAGCACTCATGTTGCATGAAACTTGGTTTAGAGTCCTAAAAACACATTGTTAGATGTTTCATAATTTCGTCAAACTTGTACAAAGCTCATTGAGAACCTTATAAGCACTCATGTAGAATGAAACTTGGTTAAGACTCCTAGAAACGAGGTGTTAGATGTTTCATAATTTCATCAAACTAGTACAAAGCTCATTGAGACACTTATAAGCACTCATGTTCCATGAAACTTGGTTTAGAGTCCTAGAAACGCGTTGTTAGATGTTTCATAAGTTCGTCAAACTAGTACAAAGCTCATTGAGACACTTATAAGCACTCATGTTGCATGAAACTTGGTTTAGAGTCCTAGAAACGCGTTGTTAGATGTTTGATAAGTTCGTCAAACTTGTACAAACATCATTGAGACACTTATAAGTACGCATTTTGCATGAAACTTGTTTAGAGTCCTAGAAACCACGTTGTTAGATATTTCATAAGTTCGTGAAACTTTTACAAAGCTCATTGGGACACTTATAAGCACCCATGTTCCATAACACTTGGTTTAGAGTCCTAGAAACGTGTTGTTAGATGTTTCATAAGTTCGTCAAACTAGTACAAAGCTCATTGAGCCACTTATAAGCACTCATGTTGCATGAAACTTGGTTTAGAGTCCTAGAAACGCGTTGTTAGACGTTTCATAAGTTCGTCAAACTTGTACAAAGCTCATTGAGACACTTATAAGCACTCATGTGGAATGAAACTTGGTTAAGAGTCCTAGAAACGCATTGTTAGATGTTTCATAAGTTCGTCAAACTAGTACAAAGCTCATTGAGACACTTATAAGCACTCATGTTGCATGGAACTTGGTTTAGAGTCCTAGCAACCACGTTGTTAGATGTTTCATAAGTTCATCAAACTTGTACAAAGCTCATTGAGACAGTTATAAGCACTCATGTTGCATGGAACTTCGTTTAGAGTCTTAGAAACCGCGTTGTTAGATGTTTCATAAGTTCGTCAAACTAGTACAAAGCTCATTGAGACACATATAAGCACTCATATTGCATGAAACATGGTTTAGAGTCCTAGAAACGCGTTGTTAGATGTTTAATAAGTTTGTAAAACTAGTACAAAGCTCATTGAAACACTTATAAGAACTCATGTTGGGTGAAACTTGGTTTAGAGTCCTAGAAACGCATTGTTAGATGTTTCATAAGTTCGTCAAACTAGTACAAAGTTCATTGAGACACTTATAAGCACTCATGTTGCATGAAACTTGGTTTAAATTCCTAGAAACCGCGTTGTTAGATGTTTCATAAGTTCGTCAAACTAGTACAAATCTAATTGAGACACTTATAAGCACTCATGTTGCATGAAATTTGGTTTAGAGTTTTAGAAACCGCGTTGTTTGATGTTTCATAAGTTCGTCAAACTAGTACAAAGCTCATTGAGACACTTATAACTCATGTTGCATGAAACTTGGTTTAGAGTCTTAGAAACGCGTTGTTAGATATTTCATAAGTTCGTAAAACTTGTACAAAGCTCATTGAGACACTTATAAGCACTCATGTTGAATGAAACTTGGTTTAGAGTCCTAGAAACGCATTGTTAGATGTTTCATAAGTTCGTCAAACGAGTACAAAGCACATTGAGACACTTCTAAGCCCTCATGTTGCATGAAACTTGGTTTAGAGTCCCAGAAACGCATTGTTAGTTGTTTCATAAGTTCGTCAAACTTGTAAAAAGCTCATTGAGACACTTATAAGCCCTCATGTTGCATGAAACTTGGTTTAGAGTCCTAGAAACGCGTTGTTAAATGTTTCATAAGTTCGTCAAACTAGTACAAAGCTCATTGAGACACTTATAAGCACTCATGTTCCATGAAACTTGGTTTAGAGTCCTAGAAACGCGTTGTTAGATGTTTCATAAGTTCGTCAAACTAGTACAAAGCTCATTGAGACACATATAAGCACTCATATTGCATGAAACATGGTTTAGAGTCCTAGAAACGCATTGTTAGACGTTTAAATAGGTTCGTAAAACTTGTACAAAGCTCATTGAGACACTTATAAGCACTCATGTGGAATGAAACTTGGTTTAGAGTCCTAGAAACGCATTGTTAGATGTTTCATAAGTTCGTCAAACTAGTACAAAGCTCATTGAGACACTTATAAGCACTCATGTTGCATGTAACTTGGTTTAGAGTCCTAGAAACCACGTTGTTAGATATTTCATAAGTTCGTCAAACTAGGACAAAGCTCATTGAGACACTTATAAGCACTCATGTTGCATGAAACTTGGTTTAGAGTCCTAGAAACACATTGTTAGATGTTTCATAATTTCGTCAAACTTGTACAAAGCTCATTGAGAACCTTATAAGCACTCATGTTGAATGAAACTTGGTTAAGACTCCTAGAAACGAGGTGTTAGATGTTTCATAATTTTGTCAAACTAGTACAAAGCTCATTGAGACACTTATAAGCACTCATGTTCCATGAAACTTGGTTTAGAGTCCTAGAAACACGTTGTTAGATGTTTCATAAGTTCGTCAAACTAGTACAAATCTCATTGAGACACTTATAAGCACTCATGTTGCATGAAACTTGGTTTAGAATCCTAGAAACACATTGTTAGATGTTTCATAAGTTCGTCAAACTTGTACAAAGCTCATTGAGAACCTTATAAGCACTCATGTAGAATGAAACTTGGTTAAGACTCCTAGAAACGAGGTGTTAGATGTTTCATAATTTCATCAAACTAGTACAAAGCTCATTGAGACACTTATAAGCACTCATGTTCCATGAAACTTGGTTTAGAGTCCTAGAAACGCGTTGTTAGATGTTTCATAAGTTCGTCAAACTAGTACAAAGCTCATTGAGACACTTATAAGCACTCATGTTGCATGAAACTTGGTTTAGAGTCCTAGAAACGCGTTGTTAGATGTTTGATAATTTCGTCAAACTTGTACAAAGCTCATTGAGAACCTTATAAGCACTCATGTAGAATGAAACTTGGTTAAGACTCCTAGAAACGAGGTGTTAGATGTTTCATAATTTCATCAAACTAGTACAAAGCTCATTGAGACACTTATAAGCACTCATGTTCCATGAAACTTGGTTTAGAGTCCTAGAAACGCGTTGTTAGATGTTTCATAAGTTCGTCAAACTAGTACAAAGCTCATTGAGACACTTATAAGCACTCATGTTGCATGAAACTTGGTTTAGAGTCCTAGAAACGCGTTGTTAGATGTTTGATAAGTTCGTCAAACTTGTACAAACATCATTGAGACACTTATAAACACGCATTTTGCATGAAACTTGTTTAGAGTCCTAGAAACCACGTTGTTAGATATTTCATAAGTTCGTGAAACTTTTACAAACCTCATTGAGACATATATAAGCACTCATGTTGCACGAAACTTGGTTTAGAGTCCTAGAAACGCGTTGTTAGATGTTTCATAAGTTCATCAAACTTGTACAAAGCTCATTGAGACACTTATAAGCACCCATGTTCCATAAAACTTGGTTTAGAGTCCTAGAAACGTGTTGTTAGATGTTTCATAAGTTCGTCAAACTAGTACAAAGCTCATTGAGCCACTTATAAGCACTCATGTTGCATGAAACTTTGTTTAGAGTCCTAGAAACGCGTTGTTAGATGTTTCATAAGTTAGTCAAACTAGTACAAAGCTCATTGAGACACTTATAAGCACTCATGTTGCATGAAACTTGGTTTAGAGTCCTAGAAACGCGTTGTTAGACGTTTCATAAGTTCGTAAAACTTGTACAAAGCTCATTGAGACACTTATAAGCACTCATGTGGAATGAAACTTGGTTAAGAGTCCTAGAAACGCATTGTTAGATGTTTCATAAGTTCGTCAAACTAGTACAAAGCTCATTGAGACACTTATAAGCACTCATGTTGCATGGAACTTGGTTTAGAGTCCTAGCAACCACGTTGTTAGATGTTTCATAAGTTCATCAAACTTGTACAAAGCTCATTGAGACAGTTATAAGCACTCATGTTGCATGGAACTTCGTTTAGAGTCTTAGAAACCGCGTTGTTAGATGTTTCATAAGTTCGTCAAACTAGTACAAAGCTCATTGAGACACATATAAGCACTCATATTGCATGAAACATGGTTTAGAGTCCTAGAAACGCGTTGTTAGACGTTTAAATAGGTTCGTAAAACTTGTACAAAGCTCATTGCGACACTTATAAGCACTCATGTGGAATGAAACTTGGTTTAGAGTCCGAGAAACGCATTGTTAGATGTTTCATAAGTTCGTCAAACTAGTACAAAGCTCATTGAGACATTTATAAGCACTCATGTTGAATGAAACTTGGTTTAGAGTCCTAGAAACGCGTTGTTAGATGTTTCATAAGTTCGTCAAACGAGTACAAAGCTCATTGAGACACTTCTAAGCCCTCATGTTGCATGAAATTTGGTTTAGAGTCCCAGAAACGCATTGTTAGTTGTTTCATAAGTTCGTCAAACTTGTACAAAGCTCATTGAGACACTTATAAGCCCTCATGTTGCATGAAACTTGGTTTAGAGTCCTAGAAACGCGTTGTTAAATGTTTCATAAGTTCGTCAAACTAGTACAAAGCTCATTGAGACACTTATAAGCACTCATGTTGCATGAAACTTGGTTTAGAGTCCTAGAAACGCGTTGTTAGACGTTTCATAAGTTCGTAAAACTTGTACAAAGCTCATTGAGACACTTATAAGCACTCATGTGGAATGAAACTTGGTTTAGAGTCCTAGAAACGCATTGTTAGATGTTTCATAAGTTCGTCAAAATAGTACAAAGCTCATTGAGACACTTATAAGCACTCATGTGGAATGAAACTTGGTTTAGAGTCCTAGAAACGCATTGTTAGATGTTTCATAAGTTCGTCAAACTAGTACAAAGCTCATTGAGACAGTTATAAGCACTCATGTTGCATGGAACTTCGTTTAGAGTCTTAGAAACCGCGTTGTTAGATGTTTCATAAGTTCGTCAAACTAGTACAAAGCTCATTGAGACACATATAAGCACTCATGTTGCATGAAACATGGTTTAGAGTCCTAGAAACGCGTTGTTAGATGTTTAATAAGTTTGTAAAACTAGTACAAAGCTCATTGAGACACTTATAAGAACTCATGTTGCGTGAAACTTGGTTTAGAGTCCTAGAAACACATTGTTAGATGTTTCATAAGTTCATCAAACTAGTACAAAGTTCATTGAGACACTTATAAGCACTCATGTTGCATGAAACTTGGTTTAAAGTCCTAGAAACCGCGTTGTTAGATGTTTCATAAGTTCGTCAAACTAGTACAAATCTAATTGAGACACTTATAAGCACTCATGTTGCATAAAATTTGGTTTAGAGTTTTAGAAACCGCGTTGTTAAATGTTTCATAAGTTCGTCAAACTAGTACAAAGCTCATTGAGACACTTATAACTCATGTTGCATGAAACTTGGTTTAGAGTCTTAGAAACGCGTTGTTAGATATTTCATAAGTTCGTAAAACTTGTACAAAGCTCATTGAGACACTTATAAGCACTCATGTTGAATGAAACTTGGTTTAGAGTCCTAGAAACGCGTTGTTAGATGTTTCATAAGTTCGTCAAACGAGTACAAAGCTCATTGAGACACTTATAAGCCCTCATGTTGCATGAAACTTGGTTTAGAGTCCTAGAAACGCATTGTTAGTTGTTTCATAAGTTCGTCAAACTTGTACAAAGCTCATTGAGACACTTATAAGCCCACATGTTGCATGAAACTTGGTTTAGAGTCCTAGAAACGCGTTGTTAAATGTTTCATAAGTTCGTCAAACTAGTACAAAGCTCATTGAGACACTTATAAACACTCATGTTGCATGAAACTTGGTTTAGAGTCCTACAAACGCGTTGTTAGACGTTTCATAAGTTCGTAAAACTTGTACAAAGCTCATTGAGACACTTATAAGCACTCATGTGGAATGAAACTTGGTTTAGAGTCCTAGAAACGCATTGTTAGATGTTTCATAAGTTCGTCAAACTAGTACAAATCTCATTGAGACACTTATAAGCACTCATGTTGCATGGAACTTGGTTTAGAGTCCTAGAAACCACGTTGTTAGATGTTTCATAAGTTCGTCAAACTAGTACAAAGCTCATTGAGACACTTATAAGCACTCATGTTGCATGAAACTTGGTTTAGAGTCCTAGAAACACATTGTTAGATGTTTCATAATTACGTCAAACTTGTACAAAGCTCATTGAGAAACTTATAAGCACTCATGTTCCATGAAACATGGGTTAGACTCCTAGAAACGCGTTGTTAGATGTTTCATAAGTTCGTCAAACAAGTACAAATCTCATTGAGACACTTATAAGCACTCATGTTGCATGAAACTTGGTTTAGAATCCTAGAAACGCGTTGTTAGATGTTTCATAAGTTCGTCAAACTTGCACAAACATCATTGAGACACACACTTATAAACACTCATTTTGCATGAAACTTTTTTAGAGTCCTAGAAACCACGTTGTTAGATATTTCATAAGTTCGTGAAACTTTTACAAAGCTCATTGAGACATATATAAGCACTCATGTTGCATGCAACTTGGTTTAGAGTCCTAGAAACGCGTTGTTAGATGTTTCATAAGTTCATCAAACTTGTACAAAGCTCATTGAGACACTTATAAGCACCCATGTTCCATAAAACTTGGTTTAGAGTCCTCGAAACGAGTTGTTAGATGTTTCATAAGTTCGTCAAACTAGTACGAAGCTCATTGAGCCACTTATAAGCACTTATGTTGCATGAAACTTCGTTTAGAGTCCTAGAAACCGCGTTGTTAGATGTTTCATAAGTTCGTCAAACTAGTACAAAACTCATTGAGACACATATAAGCACTCATGTTGCATGAAACTTGGTTTAGAGTCCTAGAAACGCGTTGTTAGATGTTTCATAATTTCGTCAAACTAGTACAAATCTCATTGAGCCACTTATAAGCACTCATGTTGCATGAAACTTGGTTTAGAGTCCTAGAAACGTGTTTTTAAATGTTTCATAAGTTCGTAAAACAAGTAAAAAGCTCATTGAGACACTTATAAGCACTCATGTTGCATGAAACTTGGTTTAGAGTCCTAGAAACGCGTTGTTAGATGTTTCATAAGTTCGTCAAACTAGTACAAAGCTCATTGAGACACCTATCAGCAGTCATGTTGCATGAAACATGGTTTAGAGTCCTAGCATCGCGTTGTTAGATGTTTCATAAGTTCGTCAATCTAGTACAAAGCTCATTGAGACACTTATAAGCACTCATGTTGCATGAAACTTCGTTTATAGTCTTAGAAACCGCGTTGTTAGATGTTTCATAAGTTCGTCAAACTAGTAAAAAGCTCATTGAGACATATATAAGCACTCATGTTGCATGAAACTTGGTTAGAGTCCTAGAAACGCGTTGTTAGATGTTTCATAAGTTCATCAAACTTGTACAAAGCTCATTGAGACACTTATAAGCACTCATGTTCCACAAAACTTGGTTTAGAGTCCTAGAAACGCGTTGTTAGATGTTTCAAAAGTTCGTGAAACTAGTACAAAGCTCATTGAGCCACTTATAAGCAGTCATGTTGCATGTCACTTTGTTTAGAGTCCTAGAAACGCGTTGTTAGATGTTTCATAAGTTCGTCAAACAAGTACAAAGCTCATTGAGACACTTATAAGCACTCATGTTGCATGAAACTTGGTTTAGAGTCCTAGAAACGCATTGTTAGATGTTTCATAATTTCGTCAAACTTGTACAAAGCTCATTGAGAACCTTATAAGCACTCGTGTTGAATGAAACTTGGTTAAGGCTCCTAGAAACGAGGTGTTAGATGTTTCATAATTTCGTCAAACTAGTACAAAGCTCATTGAGACACTTATAAGTACTCATGTTCCATGAAACTTGGTTTAGAGTCCTAGAAACGAGTTGTTAGATGTTTCATAAGTTCGTCGAACTTGTACAAAATTCATTGAGACACTTATAAGCACTCATGTTGCATGAAACTTGGTTTAGAGTCCTAGAAAGGTGTTGTTAGATGTTTCATAAGTTCGTCAAACATGTACAAAGCTTATTGAGACACTTATAAGCACTCATGGTGAATGAAACTTCGTTTAGAGTCCTAGCAACCACGTTGTTAGATGTTTCAAAAGTTCGTGAATCTTGTACAAAGCTCATTGAGATAATTATAATCACTCATGATGCATGAAACTTGGTTTAAAGTCCTAGAAATGCGTTGTTAGATGTTTCATAAATTCGTGAAACTTGTACAAAGCTCATTGAAGAACTTATAAGCACTCATGTAGCATGAAACTTAGTTTAGTTCCTAGAAACACGTTGTTAGTTGTTTCATAAGTTCGTCAAACTTGTACAAAGCTCATTGAGACACTTAGAAGCACTCGTGTTGCATGAAACTTGGTTTAGAGTCCTAGCAACCACGTTGTTAGATGTTTCATAAGTTCGTCAAACTTGTACAAAGCTCATTGAGACACTTATAAGCACTCATGTTGCATGATACTTGGTTTAGAGTCCTAGAAACGCACGTTGTTAGATGTTTCAAAAGTTCGTCAAACTAGTTCAAAGCTCATTGAGACAATTATAAGCACTCATGTTGCATGAAACTTGGTTTAGAGTCCTAGAACACATTGTTAGATGTTTAATAATTTCGTCAAACTTGTACAAAGCTCATTGAGAACCTTATAAGCACTCATGTAGAATGAAACTTGGTTAAGACTCCTAGAAACGAGGTGTTAGATGTTTCATAATTTCATCAAACTAGTACAAAGCTCATTGAGACACTTATAATTAAGCACTCATGTTCCATGAAACTTGGTTTAGAGTCCTAGAAACGCGTTGTTAGATGTTTCATAAGTTCGTCAAACTAGTACAAAGCTCATTGAGACACTTATAAGCACTCATGTTGCATGAAACTTGGTTTAGAGTCCTAGAAACGCGTTGTTAGATGTTTGATAATTTCGTCAAACTTGTACAAACATCATTGAGACACTTATAAACACGCATTTTGCATGAAACTTGTTTAGAGCCCTAGAAACCACGTTGTTAGATATTTCATAAGTTCGTGAAACTTTTACAAAGCTCATTGAGACATATATAAGCACTCATGTTGCATGAAACTTGGTTTAGAGTCCTAGAAACGTGTTGTTAGATGTTTCATAAGTTCATCAAACTTGTACAAAGCTCATTGAGACACTTATAAGCACCCATGTTCCATAAAACTTGGTTTAGAGTCCTAGAAACGCGTTGTTAGATGTTTCATAAGTTCGTCAAACTAGTACAAAGCTCATTGAGCCACTTATAAGCACTCATGTTGCATGAAACTTTGTTTAGAGTCCTAGAAACGCGTTGTTAGATGTTTCATAAGTTCGTCAAACTAGTACAAAGCTCATTGAGACACTTATAAGCACTCATGTTGCATGAAACTTGGTTTAGAGTCCTAGAAACGCGTTGTTAGACGTTTCATAAGTTCGTAAAACTTGTACAAAGCTCATTGAGACACTTATAAGCACTCATGTGGAATGAAACTTAGTTAAGAATCCTAGAAACGCATTGTTAGATGTTTCATAAGTTCGTCAAACTAGTACAAAGCTCATTGAGACACTTATAAGCACTCATGTTGCATGGAACTTGGTTTAGAGTCCTAGCAACCACGTTGTTAGATGTTTCATAAGTTTATCAAACTTGTACAAAGCTCATTGAGACAGTTATAAGCACTCATGTTGCATGGAACTTCGTTTAGAGTCTTAGAAACCGCGTTGTTAGATGTTTCATAAGTTCGTCAAACTAGTACAAAGCTCATTGAGACACATATAAGCACTCATATTGCATGAAACATGGTTTAGAGTCCTAGAAACGCGTTGTTAGATGTTTAATAAGTTTGTAAAACTAGTACAAAGCTCATTGAAACACTTATAAGAACTCATGTTGCGTGAAACTTGGTTTAGAGTCCTAGAAACGCATTGTTAGATGTTTCATAAGTTCGTCAAACTAGTACAAAGTTCATTGAGACACTTATAAGCACTCATGTTGCATGAAACTTAGTTTAAATTCCTAGAAACCGCGTTGTTAGATGTTTCATAAGTTCGTCAAACTAGTACAAATCTAATTGAGACACTTATAAGCACTCATGTTGCATGAAATTTGGTTTAGAGTTTTAGAAACCGCGTTGTTTGATGTTTCATAAGTTCGTCAAACTAGTACAAACCTCATTGAGACACTTATAACTCATGTTGCATGAAACTTGGTTTAGAGTCTTAGAAACGCGTTGTTAGATATTTCATAAGTTTGTAAAACTTGTACAAAGCTCATTGAGACACTTATAAGCACTCATGTTGAATGAAACTTGGTTTAGAGTCCTAGAAACGCATTGTTAGATTTTTCATAAGTTCGTCAAACGAGTACAAAGCTCATTGAGACACTTCTAAGCCCTCATGTTGCATGAAACTTGGTTTAGAGTCCCAGAAACGCATTGTTAGTTGTTTCATAAGTTCGTCAAACTTGTAAAAAGCTCATTGAGACACTTATAAGCCCTCATGTTGCATGAAACTTGGTTTAGAGTCCTAGAAATGCGTTGTTAAATGTTTCATAAGTTCGTCAAACTAGTACAAAGCTCATTGAGACACTTATAAGCACTCATGTTGCATGAAATTTGGTTTAGAGTCCTAGAAACGCGTTGTTAGACGTTTCATAAGTTCGTAAAATTTGTACAAAGCTAATTGAGACACTTATAAGCACTCATGTGGAATGAAACTTGGTTTAGAGTCCTAGAAACGCATTGGTAGATGTTTCATAAGTTCGTCAAAATAGTACAAAGCTCATTGAGACACTTATAAGCACTCATGTGGAATGAAACTTGGTTTAGAGTCCTAGAAACGCATTGTTAGATGTTTCATAAGTTCGTCAAACTAGTACAAAGCTCATTGAGACACTTATAAGCGCTCATGTTGCATGGAACTTGGTTTAGAGTCCTAGAAACCACGTTGTTAGATATTTCATAAGTTCGTCAAACTAGGACAAAGCTCATTGAGACACTTATAAGCACTCATGTTGCATGAAACTTGGTTTAGAGTCCTAGAAACACATTGTTAGATGTTTCATAATTTCGTCAAACTTGTACAAAGTTGATTGAGAACCTTATAAGCACTCATGTTGAATGAAACTTGGTTAAGACTCCTAGAAACGAGGTGTTAGATGTTTCATAATTTCGTCAAACTAGTACAAAGCTCATTGAGACACTTATAAGCACTCATGTTCCATGAAACTTGGTTTAGAGTCCTAGAAACGCGTTGTTAGATGTTTCATAAGTTCGTCAAACTAGTACAAATCTCATTGAGACACTTATAAGCACTCATGTTGCATGAAACTTGGTTTAGAATCCTAGAAACGCGTTGTTAGATGTTTCATAAGTTCGTCAAACTTGCACAAACATCATTGAGACACACACTTATAAACACTCATTTTGCATAAAACTTTTTTAGAGTCCTAGAAACCACGTTGTTAGATATTTCATAAGTTCGTGAAACTTTTACAAAGCTCATTGAGACATATATAAGCACTCATGTTGCATGAAATTTGGTTTAGAGTCCTAGAAATGCGTTGTTAGATGTTTCATAAGTTCATCAAACTTGTACAAAGCTCATTGAGACACTTATAAGCACCCATGTTCCATAAAACTTGGTTTAGAGTTCTAGAAACGCGTTGTTAGATGTTTCATAAGTTCGTCAAACTAGTACAAAGCTCATTAAGACACTTATAAGCACTCATGTTGCATGAAACTTGGTTTAGAGTCCTAGAAACGCGTTGTTAGACGTTTCATAAGTTCGTAAAACTTGTACAAAGCTCATTGAGACACTTATAAGCACTCATGTGGAATGAAACTTGGTTTAGAGTCCTAGAAACGCATTGTTAGATGTTTCATAAGTTCGTCAAACCAGTACAAAGCTCATTGAGACACTTATAAGCACTCATGTTGAATGAAACTTGGTTTAGAGTCCTAGAAACGCGTTGTTAGATGTTTCATAAGTTCGTCAAACGAGTACAAAGCTCATTGAGACACTTCTAAGCCCTCATGTTGCATGAAAATTGGTTTAGAGTCCCAGAAACGCATTGTTAGTTGTTTCATAAGTTCGTCAAACTTGTACAAAGCTCATTGAGACACTTATAAGCCCTCATGTTGCATGAAACTTGGTTTAGAGTCCTAGAAACGCGTTGTTAAATGTTTCATAAGTTCGTCAAATTAGTACAAAGCTCATTGAGACACTTATAAGCACTCATGTTGCATGAAACTTGGTTTAGAGTCCTAGAAACGCGTTGTTAGACGTTTCATAAGTTCGTAAAACTTGTACAAAGCTCATTGAGACACTTATAAGCACTCATGTGGAATGAAAATTGGTTTTGAGTCCTAGAAACGCATTGTTAGATGTTTCATAAGTTCGTCAAAATAGTACAAAGCTCATTGAGACACTTATAAGCACTCATGTGGAATGAAACTTGGTTTAGAGTCCTAGAAACGCATTGTTAGATGTTTCATAAGTTCGTCAAACTAGTACAAAGCTCATTGAGACACTTATAAGCACTCATGTTGCATGGAACTTGGTTTAGAGTCCTAGAAACCACGTTGTTAGATATTTCATAAGTTCGTCAAACTAGTACAAAGCTCATTGAGACACTTATAAGCACTCATGTTGCATGAAACTTGGTTTAGAGTCCTAGAAACACATTGTTAGATGTTTCATAATTTCGTCAAACTTGTACAAAGCTCATTGAGAACCTTATAAGCACTCATGTTGAATGAAACTTGGTTAAGACTCCTAGAAACGAGGTGTTAGATGTTTCATAATTTCGTCAAACTAGTACAAAGCTCATTGAGACACTTATAAGCACTCATGTTCTATGAAACTTGGTTTAGAGTCCTAGAAACGCGTTGTTAGATGTTTCATAAGTTCGTCAAACTAGTACAAATCTCATTGAGACACTTATAAGCACTCATGTTTCATGAAACTTGGTTTAGAATCCTAGAAACGCGTTGTTAGATGTTTCATAACTTCGTCAAACTTGTACAAAGCTCATTGAGAACCTTATAAGCACTCGTGTTGAATGAAACTTGGTTAAGACTCCTAGAAACGAGGTGTTAGATGTTTCATAATTTTGTCAAACTAGTACAAAGCTCATTGAGACACTTATAAGCACTCATGTTCCATGAAACTTGGTTTAGAGTCCTAGAAACGAGTTGTTAGATGTTTCATAAGTTCGTCGAACTTGTACAAAAGTCATTGAGACACTTATAAGCACTCATGTTGCATGAAACTTGGTTTAGAATCCTAGAAAGTAGTTGTTAGATGTTTCATAAGTTCGTCAAACTTGTACAAAGCTCATTGAGACACTTATAAGCACTCATGTTGAATGAAAATTCGTTTAGAGTCCTAGCAACCACGTTGTTAGATGTTTCAAAAGTTCGTGAATCTTGTACAAAGTTCATTGAGACAATTATAATCACTCATGATGCATGAAACTTGGTTTAAAGTCCTTGAAATGCGTTGTTAGATGTTTCATAAGTTCGTGAAACTTGTACAAAGCTCATTGAGGAACTTATAAGCACTCATGTAGCATGAAACTTGGTTTAGTTCCTAGAAACGCGTTGTTAGTTGTTTCAAAAGTTCGTCAAACTTGTACAAAGCTCATTGAGACACTTAGAAGCACTCGTGTTGCATGAAACTTGGTTTAGAGTCCTAGCAACCACGTTGTTAGATGTTTCATAAGATCGTCAAACTTGTACAAAGCTCATTGAGACACTTATAAGCACTCATGTTGCATGAAACTTGGTTTAGAGTCCTAGAAACCCACGTTGTTAGATGTTTCAAAAGTTCGTCAAACTAGTACAAAGCTAATTGAGACACTTATAAGCACTCATGTTGCATGAAACTTGGTTTAGAGCCCTAGAAACGCGTTGTTAGATGTTTCATAAGTTCGTCAAACTTGTACAAACATCATTCAGACACTTATAAACACTTATTTTGCATGAAACTTTTTTAGAGTCCTAGAAACCACGTTGTTAGATGTTTCATAATTTCGTGAAACATGTACAAAGATCATTGAGACACTTATAATCACTCATGATGCATCAAATTTGGTTTAAAGTCCTAGAAACGCGTTGTTAGATGTTTCATAAGTTCGTGAAACTTGTACAAAGCTCATTGAGGAACTTATAAGCACTCATGTAGCATGAAACTTGGTTTAGAGTCCTAGAAAGGCGTTGTTAGTTGTTTCATAAGTTCGTCAAACTTGTACAAAGCTCATTGAGACACTTATAAGCACTCATGTTGCATGAAACTTTGTTTAGAATCCTAGCAACCACATTGTTAGACGTTTCATAAGTTCGTCAAACTTGTACAAAGCTCATTGAGACACTTATAAGCACTCATGTTGCATGAAACTTGGTTTAGAGTCCTAGAAACGAGTTGTTAGATGTTTCATAAGTTCGTCGAACTTGTACAAAACTCATTGAGACACTTATAAGCACTCATGTTGCATGAAACTTGGTTTAGAATCCTAGAAAGTAGTTGTTAGATGTTTCATAAGTTCGTCAAACTTGTACAAAGCTCATTGAGACACTTATAAGCACTCATGTTGAATGAAAATTCGTTTAGAGTCCTAGCAACCACGTTGTTAGATGTTTCAAAAGTTCGTGAATCTTGTACAAAGTTCATTGAGACAATTATAATCACTCATGATGCATGAAACTTGGTTTAAAGTCCTTGAAATGCGTTGTTAGATGTTTCATAAGTTCGTGAAACTTGTACAAAGCTCATTGAGGAACTTATAAGCACTCATGTAGCATGAAACTTGGTTTAGTTTCCTAGAAACGCGTTGTTAGTTGTTTCAAAAGTTCGTCAAACTTGTACAAAGCTCATTGAGACACTTAGAAGCACTCGTGTTGCATGAAACTTGGTTTAGAGTCCTAGCAACCACGTTGTTAGATGTTTCATAAGATCGTCAAACTTGTACAAAGCTCATTGAGACACTTATAAGCACTCATGTTGCATGAAACTTGGTTTAGAGTCCTAGAAACCCACGTTGTTAGATGTTTCAAAAGTTCGTCAAACTAGTACAAAGCTAATTGAGACACTTATAAGCACTCATGTTGCATGAAACTTGGTTTAGAGAGCCCTAGAAACGCGTTGTTAGATGTTTCATAAGTTCGTCAAACTTGTACAAACATCATTCGACACTTATAAACACTTATTTTGCATGAAACTTTTTTAGAGTCCTAGAAACCACGTTGTTAGATGTTTCATAATTTCGTGAAACATGTACAAAGATCATTGAGACACTTATAATCACTCATGATGCATCAAATTTGGTTTAAAGTCCTAGAAACGCGTTGTTAGATGTTTCATAAGTTCGTGAAACTTGTACAAAGCTCATTGAGGAACTTATAAGCACTCATGTAGCATGAAACTTGGTTTAGAGTCCTAGAAAGGCGTTGTTAGTTGTTTCATAAGTTCGTCAAACTTGTACAAAGCTCATTGAGACACTTATAAGCACTCATGTTGCATGAAACTTTGTTTAGAATCCTAGCAACCACATTGTTAGACGTTTCATAAGTTCGTCAAACTTGTACAAAGCTCATTGAGACACTTATAAGCACTCATGTTGCATGAAACTTGGTTTAGAGTCCTAGAAACGAGTTGTTAGATGTTTCATAAGTTCGTCGAACTTGTACAAAACTCATTGAGACACTTATAAGCACTCATGTTGCATGAAACTTGGTTTAGAGTCCTAGAAAGGCGTTGTTAGATGTTTCATAAGTTCTTCAAACTTGTACAAAGCTCATTGAGACACTTATAAGCACTCATGTTGAATGAAACTTCGTTTAGAGTCCTAGCAAACACGTTGTTAGATGTTTCAAAAGTTCGTGAAACTTGTACAAAGCTCATTGAGACAATTATAATCACTCATGATGCATGAAAATTAGTTTAAAGTCCTAGAAATGCGTTAGATGTTTCATAAGTTCGTGAAACTTGTACAAAGCTCATTGAGGAACTTATAAGCACTCATGTAGCATGAAACTTGGTTTAGATTCCTAGAAACGCGTTGTTAGTTGTTTCATAAGTTCGTAAAATTTGTACAAAGCTCATTGAGACACTTAGAAGCACTCATGTTGCATGAAACTTGGTTTAGAGTCCTAACAACCACGTTGTTAGATGTTTCATAAGTTCATCAAACTTTTACAAAGCTCATTGAGACACTTATAAGCACACATGTTGCATGGAACTTCAATTAGAGTCTTAGAAACCGCGTTGTTAGATGTTTCATAAGTTCGTCAAACTAGTACAAAGCTCATTGAGACACATATAATCACTCATGTTGCATGAAACATAGTTTAGAGTCCTAGAAACGCGTTGTTAGATGTTTCATAAGTTTGTAAAACTAGTACAAAGCTCATTGAAACACTTATAAGCACTCATGTTGCGTGAAACTTGGTTTAGAGTCCTAGAAACGCATTGTTAGATGTTTCATAAGTTCGTCAAACTAGTACAAAGGTCATTGAGACACTTATAAACACTCATGTTGCATGAAACTTGGTTTAAAGTCCTAGAAACCGCGTTGTTAGATGTTTCATAATTTCGTCAAACTAGTACAAATCTAATTGAGACACTTATAAGCACTCATGTTGCATGAAACTTGGTTTAGAGTCTTAGAAACCGCGTTGTTAGATGTTTCATAAGTTCGTCAAACTAGTACAAAGCTCATTGAGACACTTATAACTCATGTTGCATGAAACTTGGTTTAGAGTCTTAGAAACGCGTTGTTAGATATTTCATAAATTCGTAAAACTTGTACAAAGCTCATTGAGACACTTATAAGCACTCATGTTGAATGAAACTTGGTTTAGAGTCCTAGAAACGCGTTGTTAGATGTTCCATAAGTTCGTCAAACGAGTACAAAGCTCATTGAGACACTTATAAGCCCTCATGTTGCTTTAAACTTGGTTTAGAGTCCTAGAAACGCATTGTTAGTTGTTTCATAAGTTCGTCAAACTTGTACAAAGCTCATTGAGACACTTGTAAGCCCTGATGTTGCATGAAACTTGGTTTAGAGTCCTAGAAACGCGTTGTTAAATGTTTCATAAGTTCGTCAAACTAGTACAAAGCTCATTGAGACACTTATAAGCACTCATGTTGCATGAAACTTGGTTTAGAGTCCTAGAAACGCGTTGTTAGACGTTTCATAAGTTCGTAAAACTTGTACAAAGCTCATTGAGACACTTATAAGCACTCATGTGGAATGAAACTTGATTTAGAGTCCTAGAAACGCATTGTTAGTTGCTTCATAAGTTCGTCAAACATGTACAAAGCTCATTGAGACACTTATAAGCACTCATGTTGCATGAAACTTTGTTTAGAATCCTAGCAACCACATTGTTAGACGTTTCATAAGTTCGTCAAACTTGTACAAAGCTCATTGAGACACTTATAAGCACTCATGTTGCATGAAACTTGGTTTAGAGTCCTAGAAACGAGTTGTTAGATGTTTCATAAGTTCGTCGAACTTGTACAAAACTCATTGAGACACTTATAAGCACTCATGTTGCATGAAACTTGGTTTAGAGTCCTAGAAAGGCGTTGTTAGATGTTTCATAAGTTCGTCAAACTTGTACAAAGCTCATTGAGACACTTATAAGCACTCATGTTGAATGAAACTTCGTTTAGAGTCCTAGCAAACACGTTGTTAGATGTTTCAAAAGTTCGTGAAACTTGTACAAAGCTCATTGAGACAATTATAATCACTCATGATGCATGAAAATTGGTTTAAAGTCCTAGATATGCGTTGTTAGATGTTTCATAAGTTCGTGAAACTTGTACAAAGCTCATTGAGGAACTTATAAGCACTCATGTAGCATGAAACTTGGTTTAGATTCCTAGAAACGCGTTGTTTGTTGTTTCATAAGTTCGTAAAACTTGTACAAAGCTCATTGAGACACTTATAAGCACTCATGTTGAATGAAACTTCGTTTAGAGTCCTAGCAAACACGTTGTTAGATGTTTCAAAAGTTCGTGAAACTTGTACAAAGCTCATTGAGACACTTATAAGCACTCATGTGGAATGAAACTTGATTTAGAGTCCTAGAAACACATTGTTAGATGTTTCATAAGTTCGTCAAACTAGTACAAAGCTCATTGAGACACTTATAAGCACTCATGTTGCATGGAACTTGGTTTAGAGTCCTAGAAACCGCATTGTTAGATGTTTCATGAGTTCTTCAAACGAGTACAAAGCTCATTGAGACACTTATAAGCACTCATGTTGCATGAAACTTGGTTTAGAGTCCTAGAAACGCGTTGTTAGATGTTTCATAAGTTCGTCAAACTTGTACATAGTTCATTGAGACACTTGTAAGCCCTCATGTTGAATGAAACTTGGTTTAGAGTCCTAGAAACGCGTTGTTAAATGTTTCATAAGTTCGTCAAACTAGTACAAAGCTCATTGAGACACTTATAAGCACTCATGTTGCATGAAACTTGGTTTAGAGTCCTAGAAACGCGTTGTTAGACGTTTCATAAGTTCGTAAAACTTGTACAAAGCTCATTGAGACACTTATAAGCACTCATGTGGAATGAAACTTGATTTAGAGTCCTAGAAACATATTGTTAGATGTTTCATAAGTTCGTCAAACTAGTACAAAGCTCATTGAGACACTTATAAGCACTCATGTTGCATGGAACTTGGTTTAGAGTCCTAGAAACCGCATTGTTAGATGTTTCATGAGTTCGTCAAACGAGTACAAAGCTCATTGAGACACTTATAAGCACTCATGTTGCATGAAACTTGGTTTAGAGTCCTAGAAACGCGTTGTTAGATGTTTCATAAGTTCGTCAAACTTGTACATAGCTCATTGAGACACTTATAAGCCCTCATGTTGCATGAAACTTGGTTTAGAGTCCTAGAAACTGCGTTGTTAGATGTTTCATAAGATCGTCAAACTAGTACAAAGCTCATTTAGACACTTATAAGCACTCATGTTGAATGAAACTTGGTTTAGAATCCTAGAAACGCGTTGTTAGATGTTTCATAAGTTCGTAAAACTTGTACAAAGCTAATTGAGACACTTATAAGCACTCATGTTACATGAAACTTGGTTTAGAGTCCTAGAAACGCGTTGTTAGATGTTTCATAAGTTCGTCAAACTTGTACAAAGCTCATTGAGACACTTATAACTCATGTTGCATGAAACTTGGTTTAGAGTCTTAGAAACGCGTTGTTAGATATTTCATAAGTTCGTAAAACTTGTAAAAAGCTCATTGAGACACTTATAAGCACTCATGTTGAATGAAACTTGGTTTAGAGTCCTAGAAACGCATTGTTAGATGTTTCATAAGTTCGTCAAACGAGTACAAAGCTCATTGAGACACTTATAAGCCCTCATGTTGCATGAAACTTGGTTTAGAGTCCTAGAAAGGCATTGTTAGTTGTTTCATAAGTTCGTCAAATTTGTACAAAGCTCATTGAGACATTTATAAGCCCTCATGTTGCATGAAACTTGGTTTAGAGTCCTAGAAACGCGTTGTTAAATGTTTCATAAGTTCGTCAAACTAGTACAAAGCTCATGGAGACACTTATAAGCACTCATGTTGCATGAAACTTGGTTTAGAGTCCTAGAAACGCGTTGTTAGACGTTTCATAAGTTCGTAAAACTTGTACAAAGCTCATTGAGACACTTATAAGAACTCATGTTAAATGAAACTTCGTTTAGAGTCCTAGGAAACACGTTGTTAGATGTTTCAAAAGTTCGTGAAACTTGTACAAAGCTCATTGAGACAATTATAATCACTCATGATGCATGAAAATTGGTTTAAAGTCCTAGAAATGCGTTGTTAGATGTTTCATAAGTTCGTGAAACTTGTACAAAGCTCATTGAGGAACTTATAAGCACTCATGTAGCATGAAACTTGGTTTAGATTCCTAGAAACGCGTTGTTAGTTGTTTCATAAGTTCGTAAAACTTGTACAAAGCTCATTGAGACACTTAGAAGCACTCATGTTGCATGAAACTTGGTTTAGAGTCCTAGCAACCACGTTGTTAGATGTTTCATAAGTTCATCAAACTTGTACAAAGCTCATTGAGACACTTATAAGCACACATGTTGCATGGAACTTCGTTTAGAGTCTTAGAAACCGCGTTGTTAGATGTTTCATAAGTTCGTCAAACTAGTACAAAGCTCATTGAGACACATATAAGCACTCATGTTGCATGAAACATGGTTTAGAGTCCTAGAAACGCGTTGTTAGATGTTTCATAAGTTTGTAAAACTAGTACAAAGCTCATTGAAACACTTATAAGCACTCATGTTGCGTGAAACTTGGTTTAGAGTCCTAGAAACGCATTGTTAGATGTTTCATAAGTTCGTCAATCTAGTACAAAGTTCATTGAGACACTTATAAGCACTCATGTTGCATGAAACTTGTTTTAAGTCCTAGAAACCGCGTTGTTAGATGTTTCATAAGTTCGTCAAACTAGTACAAATCTAATTGAGACACTTATAAGCACTCATGTTGCATGAAACTTGGTTTAGAGTCTTAGAAACCGCGTTGTTAGATGTTTCATAAGTTCGTCAAACTAGTACAAAGCTCATTGAGACACTTATAACTCATGTTGCATGAAACTTGGTTTAGAGTCTTAGAAACGCGTTGTTAGATATTTCATAAGGTCGTAAAACTTGTACAAAGCTCATTGAGACACTTATAAGCACTCATGTTGAATGAAAATTGGTTTAGAGTCCTAGAAACGCGTTGTTAGATGTTTCATAAGTTCGTCAAACGAGTACAAAGCTCATTGAGACACTTATAAGCCCTCATGTTGCATGAAACTTGGTTTAGAGTCCTAGAAACGCATTGTTAGTTGTTTCATAAGTTCGTCAAACTTGTACAAAGCTCATTGAGACACTTATAAGCCCTCATGTTGCATGAAACTTGGTTTAGAGTCCTAGAAACGCGTTGTTAAATGTTTCATAAGTTCGTCAAACTAGTACAATGCTCATTGAGACACTTATAAGCACTCATGTTGCATGAAACTTGGTTTAGAGTCCTAGAAACACGTTGTTAGACGTTTCATAAGTTCGTAAAACTGGTACAAAGCTCATTGAGACACTTATAAGCACTCATGTGGAATTAAACTTGGTTTAGAGTCCTAGAAACGCATTGTTAGATGTTTCATAAGTTCGTCAAACTAGTACAAAGCTCATTGAGACACTTATAAGCACTCTTGTTGCATGGAACTTGGTTTAGAGTCCTAGAAACCTCGTTGTTAGATGTTTCATAAGTTCGTCAAACTAGTACAAACCTCATTGAGACACTTATAAGCACTCATCTTGCATGAAACTTGGTTTAGAGTCCTAGAAACACATTGTTAGATGTTTCATAATTTTGTCAAACTTGTACAAAGCTCATTGAGAACCATATAAGCACTCATGTTGAATGAAAATTGGTTAAGACTCCTAGAAACGAGGTGTTAGATGTTTCATAATTTCTTCAAACTAGTACAAAGCTCATTGAGACACTTATAAGAACTCATGTTCCATGAAACTTGGTTTAGAGTCCTAGAAACGCGTTGTTAGATGTTTCATAAGTTCGTCAAACTAGTACAAATCTCATTGAGACACTTATAAGCACTCATGTTGCATGAAACTTGGTTTAGAGTCCTAGAAACGCGTCGTTATATGTTTCATAAGTTCGTCAAACTTGTACAAAGCTCATTGAGACACTTATAACTCATGTTGCATGAAACTTGGTTTAGAGTCTTAGAAACGCGTTGTTTGATATTTCATAAGTTCGTAAAACTTGTACAAAGCTCATTGAGACACTTATAAGCACTCATGTTGAATGAAACTTGGTTTAGAGTCCTAAAAACGCGTTGTTAGATGTTTCATAAGTTCGTCAAACGAGTACAAAGCTCATTGAGACACTTATAAGCCCTCATGTTGCATGAAACTTGGTTTAGAGTCCTAGAAACGCATTGTTAGTTGTTTCATAAGTTCGTAAAACTTGTACAAAGCTCATTGAGACACTTATAAGCCCTCATGTTGCATGAAACTTGGTTTAGAGTCCTAGAAACGTGTTGTTAAATGTTTCATAAGTTCGTCAAACTAGTACAAAGCTCATTGAGACACTTATAAGCACTCATGTGGAATGAAACTTGGTTTAGAGTCCTAGAAACGCATTGTTAGATGTTTCATAAGTTCGTCAAACTAGTACAAAGCTCATTGAGACACTTATAAGCACTCATGTTGCATGGAACTTGGTTTAGAGTCCTAGAAACCACGTTGTTAGATGTTTCATAAGTTCGTCAAACTAGTACAAAGCTCATTGAGACACTTATAAGCATTCATGTTGCATGAAACTTGGTTTAGAGTCCTAGAAACACATTGTTAAATGTTTCATAATTTCGTCAAACTTGTACAAAGCTCATTGAGAACCTTATAAGCACTCATGTTGAATGAAACTTGGTTAAGACTCCTAGAAACGAGGTGTTAGATGTTTCATAATTTCGTCAAACTAGTATAAAGCTCATTGAGACACTTATAAGCACTCATGTTCCATGAAACTTGGTTTAGAGTCCTAGAAATGCGTTGTTAGATGTTTCATAACTTCGTCAAACTAGTACAAATCTCATTGAGACACTTATAAGCACTCATGTTGCATGAAACTTGGTTTAGAGTCCTAGAAACACGTTGTTAGATGTTTCATAAGTTCGTCAAACTTGCACAAACATAATTGAGACACACACTTATAAACACTCATTTTGCATGAAACTTTTTTAGAGTCCTAGAAACCACGTTGTTAGATATTTCATAAGTTCGTGAAACTTTTACAAAGATCATTGAGACACTTATAATCACTCATGATGCATGAAATTTGGTTTAAAGTCCTAGAAATGCGTTGTTAGATGTTTCATATGTTCGTGAAACTTGTACAAAGCTCATTGAGGAACTTATAAGCACTCATGTAGCATGAAACTTGGCTTAGAGTCCTAGAAAGGCGTTGTTAGTTGTTTTATAAGTTCGTCAAACTTGTACAAAACTCATTGAATTACTTATAAGCACTCATGTTGCAAGAAACTTGGTTTAGAGTCATAGCAACAACATTGTTAGACGTTTCATAGGGTTCGTCAAACTTGTACAAAGCTCATTTAGACACTTATAAACACTCATGTTGCATGAAACTCGATTTAGAGTCCTAGAAACGCGTTGTTAGATGTTTCATAAGTTCGTCAAACTAGTACAAAGCTTATTGAGACACTTATAAGCACTCATGTTCCATGAAACTTGGTTTAGAGTCCTAGAAACGAGTTGTTAGATGTTTCATAAGTTCGTCGAACTTGTACAACACTCAATGAGACACTTATAAGCACTCATGTTGAATGAAACTTCGTTTAGAGTCCTAGCAACCACGTTGTTAGATGCTTCAAAAGTTCGTGAAACTTGTACAAAGGTCATTGAGACAATTATAATCACTCGTGATGCATGAAACTTGGTTTAAAGTCCTAGAAATGCGTTGTTAGATGTTTCATAAGTTCGTGAAACTTGTACAAAGCTCATTGAGGAACTTATAAGCACTCATGTAGCATGAAACTTTGTTTAGATTCCTAGAAACGCGTTGTTAATTGTTTCATAAGTTCGTCAAACTTGTACAAAGCTCATTCAGACACTTAGAAGCACTCATGTTGCATGAAACTTGGTTTAGAGTCCTATCAACCACGTTGTTAGATGTTTCATAAGTTCATCAAACTTGTACAAAGCTCATTGATACACTTATAAGCACTCATGTTGCATGAAACTTGGTTTAGAGTCCTAGAAACGCATTGTTAGGTGTTTCATAAGTTCGTCAAACCAGTACAAAGTTCATTGAGACACTTATAAGCACTCATGTTGCATGAAACTTGGTTTAGAGTCCTAGAAACGAGTTGTTAGATGTTTCATTAGTTCGTCAAACTTGTACAAAGCTCATTAAGTCATTTATAAGCACTCATCTTGTATGAAACTTGGTTTAGAGTCCTAGAAACGCGTTGTTAAATGTTTCATATGTTCGTAAAACTAGTACAAAGCTCATTGAGACACTTATAAACACTCATGATGCATGAAACTTGGTTTAGAGTCCTAGAAACGAGTTGTTAGATATTTCATAAGTTCGTCAAACTTTTACGAAGCTCATTGAAAAACTTATAAGCACTCATGTTGCATGAAACTTGGTTTAGAGTCCTAGAAACCGCGTTGTTAGATGTTTCATAAGTTCGTCAAACTAGTACAAAGCTCATTGAGACACTTATAAGCACTCATGTTGCATGAAACTTGGTTTAGAGTCTTAGAAACCGTGTTGTTAGATGATTCATAAGTTCGTCAAACTAGTATAACGCTCATTGAGACACTTATAACCATCATGTTGCATGAAACTTGGTTTAGAGTCCTAGAAACGCTTTGTTAGATGTTTCATAAGTTCGTCAAACTTGTACAAAGCTCATTGAGACACTTATCAGCACTCATGTTGAATGAAACTTGGTTTAAAGTCCTAGAAAACGCGTTGTTAGATGTTTCATAAGTTCGTCAAACTAGTAAAAAGCTCATTAAGACACTTATAAGCACTCATGTTGCATGGAACTTCGTTTAGAGTCTTAGAAACCGCGTTGTTAGATGTTTCATAAGTTCGTCAAACTAGTACAAATCTCATTAAGACACATATAAGCACTCATGTTGCATGAAACTTGGTTTAGAGTCCTAGAAACGCGTTGTTAGATGTTTCATAAGTTCGTAAAACTAGTACAAAGCTCATTGAAACACTTATAAGCACTCATGTTGCGTGAAACTTGGTTTAGAGTCCTAGAAACGCATTGTTAGATGTTTCATAAGTTCGTCAAACTAGTACAAAGTTCATTGAGACACTTATAAGCACGCATGTTGCATGAAACTTGGTTTAGAGTCCTAGAAAGGAGTTGTTAGATGTTTCATAAGTTCGTCAAACTTGTACGAAGCTCATTGAGTCCTCTAAACGCGTTGTTAGATGTTTCATAAGGTCGTCAAACTAGTACAAATCTCATTGAGATACTTATAAGCACTCATGTTGCATGAAACGTGGTTTAGAGTCTTAGAAACCGCGTTGTTAGATGTTTCATAAGTTCGTCAAACTAGTACAAAGCTCATTGAGACACTTATAACTCACGTTGCATGAAACTTGGTTTAGAGTCTTAGAAACGCGTTGTTAGATATTTCATAAGTTCGTAAAACTTGTACAACGCTCATTGAGACACTTATAAGCACTCATGTTGAATGAAACTTTGTTTAGAGTACTAGAAACGCGTTGTTAGATGTTTCATAAGTTCGTCAAACGAGTACAAAGCTCATTGAGACACTTATAAGCCCTCATGTTGCATGAAACTTGGTTTAGAGTCCTAGAAACGCATTGTTAGTTGTTTCATAAGTTCGCCAAACTTGTACAAAGCTAATTGAGACACTTATAAGCCCTCATGTTGCATGAAACTTGGTTTAGAGTCCTAGAAACGCGTTGTTAGATGTTTCATAAGTTCGTCAAACTAGTACAAAGCTCATTGAGACACTTATAAGCACTCATGTTGCATGAAACTTGGTTAAGAGTCCTAGAAACGCATTGTTAGACGTTTCATAAGTTCGTAAAACTTGTACAAAGCTAATTGAGACACTTATAAGCACTCATAAGGAATGAAACTTGGTTTAGCGTCCTAGAAACGCGTTGTTAGATGTTTCATAAGTCCGTCAAACTAGTACAAAGCTCATTGAGACACTTATAAGAACTCATGTTGAATGAAACTTGCATTAGAGTCCTAGAAACGCGTTGTTAGATGTTTCATAAATTCATCAAACTAGTAAAAAGCTCATTGAGACACTTATAAGAACTCATGTTGCATGAAACTTAGTTTAGAGTCCTAGAAACCGCGTTGTTAGATGTTTCATAAGTTCGTCAAACTAGTACAAAGCTCATTGAGACACTTATAAGCACTCATGTTGCATGAAACTTGGTTTAGAGTCCTAGAAACGCGTTGTTAGATGTTTCATAAGTTCGTCAAACTTGTACATAGCTCATTGAGACACTTATAAGCACTCATGTTGCATGAAACTTGGTGTAGAGTCCTAGAAACGCGTTGTTAGATGTTTCATAAGTTCGTCAAACTTGTACAAAGTTCATTGAGAAACTTATAAGCACTTATGGTGCATGAAACTTGGTTTAGAGTCTTAGAAACGCATTGTTAGTTGTTTCATAAGTTCGTCAAACTTGTACAAAGCTCATTGAGACACTTATAAGCCCTCATGTTGCATGAAACTTGGTTTAGAGTCCTAGAAACGCATTGTTAGTTGTTTCATAAGTTCGTCAAACTTGTACAAAGCTCATTGAGACACTTATAAGCCCTCATGTTGCATGAAACTCTGTTTAGAGTCCTAGAAACGTGTTGTTAGATGTTTCATAAGTTCGTCAAACTAGTACAAAGCTCATTGAGACACTTATAAGCACTCATGTTGCATGAAACTTGGTTAAGAGTCCTAGAAACGCATTGTTAGACGTTTCATAAGTTCGTAAAACTTGTACAAAGCTCATTGAGACACTTATAAGCACTCATAAGGAATGAAACTTGGTTTAGAGTCCTAGAAACACGTTGTTAGATGTTTCATAAGTCCGTCAAACTAGTACAAAGCTCATTGAGACACTTCTAAGCACTCATGTTGCATGAAACTTGCATTAGAGTCCTAGAAACGCGTTGTTAGATGTTTCATAAGTTCGTCAAACTAGTAAAAAGCTCATTGAGACACTTATAAGCACTCGTGTTGCATGAAAGTTTGTTTAGAGTCCTAGAAACCGCGTTGTTAGATGTTTCATAAGTTCGTCAAACTAGTACAAAGCTCATTGAGACACTTATAAGCACTCATGTTGCATGAAACTTGGTTTAGAGTCCTAGAAACGCGTTGTTAGATGTTTCATAAGTTCGTCAAACTTGTACATAGCTCATTGAGACACTTATAAGCACTCATGTTGAATGAAACTTGGTTTAGAGTCCTAGAAACGCGTTGTTAGATGTTTCATAAGTTCGTCAAACTTGTACAAAACTCATTGAGACAGTTATAAGCACTCATGTTGCATGAAACTTGGTTTAGAGTCCTAGAAACGCGTTGTTAGATGTTTCATAAGTTCGTAAAACTTGTACAAAGCTCATTGAGACACTTATAAGCACTCATGTGGAATGAAACTTTTTTTAGTCCTAGAAACGCGTTGTTAGATGTTTCATAAGTTCGTCAAACTTGTACATAGCTCATTGAGACACTTATAAGCACTCATGTTGCATGAAACTTGGTTTAGAGTCTTAGAAACCGCGTTGTTAGATGTTTCATAAGTTCGTCAAACTAGTACAAAGCTCATTGAGACACTTATACCTCATGTTGCATGAAACTTGCTTTAGAGTCCTAGAAACGCGTTGTTAGATATTTCATAAGTTCGTCAAACTAGTACAAAGCTCATTGAGACACTTATAAGCACTCATGTTGCATGAAACTTAGTTTAGAGTCCTAGAAACCGCATTGTTAGATGTTTCATGAGTTCGTCAAACGAGTACAAAGCTCATTGAGACACATATAAGCACTCATGTTGCATGAAACTTGGTTTAGAGTCCTAGAAACGCATTGTTAGATGTTTCATAAGTTCGTCAAACTTGTACATAGCTCATTGAGACACTTATAAGCCCTCATGTTGCATGAAACTTGGTTTAGAGTCCTAGAAACCGCGTTGTTAGATGTTTCATAAGTTCGTCAAACTAGAACAAAGCTCATTTAGACACTTATAAGCACTCATGTTGAATGAAACATGGTTTAGAATCCTAGAAACGCGTTGTTAGATGTTTCATAAGTTCGTAAAACTTGTATAAAGCTCATTGAGACACTTATAAGCACTCATAAGGAATGAAACTTGGTTTAGAGTCCTAGAAACCGCGTTGTTAGATGTTTCATAAGTTTGTCAACCTAGTACAAAGCTCATTGAGACACTTATAAGCACTCATGTTGCATGAAACTTGCATTAGAGTCCTAGAAACACGTTGTTAGATGTTTCATAAGTTCTTCAAACTTGTACAAAGCTCATTGAGACACTTATAAGCACTCATGTTGAATGAAACTTAGTTTAGAGTCCTAGAAACCGCGTTGTTAGATGTTTCATAAGTTCGTCAAACTAGTACAAAGCTCATTGAGACACTTATAAGCACTCATGTTGCATGAAACTTGGTTTAGAGTGCTAGAAACGCGTTGTTAGATGTTTCATAAGTTCGTCAAACTTGTACAAAGTTCATTGAGACACTTATAAGCACTTATGTTGCATGAAACTTGGTTTAGAGTCTTAGAAACGCGTTGTTAGATGTTTCATAAGTTCGTCAAACTAGTACAAAGCTCATTGAGACACTTATAAGCACTCATGTTGCATGAAACTTGGTTTAGTGTCCTATAAACGCGTTGTTAGATGTTTCATAAGTTTGTCAACCTAGTACAAAGCTCATTGAGACACTTATAAGCACTCATGTTGCATAAAACTTGGTTTAGAGTCCAAGACACGTGTTGTTAGATGTTTCATAAGTTCTTCAAACTTGTACAAAGATCATTGAGACACTTATAAGCACTCATGTTGAATGAAACTTGGTTTAGAGTCCTAGAATCCGCGTTGTTAGATGTTTCATAAGTTCTTCAAAATAGTACAAAGCTCATTGAGACACTTATAAGCACTCATGTTGCATGAAACTTGGTTTAGAGTCCTAGAAACGCGTTGTTAGATGTTTCATAAGTTCGTCAAACTAGTACAAAGCTCATTGAGACACTTATAAGCACTCATGTTGTATGAAACTTGGTTTAGAGTCCTAGAAACGCGTTGTTAGATGTTTCATAAGTTCTTCAAACTTGTACAAAGCTCATTGAGACACTTATAAGCACTCATGTTGCATGGAACTTGGTTTAGAGTCCTAGAAACCACGTTGTTAGATGTTTCATAAGTTCGTCAAACTAGTACAAAGCTCATTGAGACACTTATAAGCATTCATGTTGCATGAAACTTGGTTTAGAGTCCTAGAAACACATTGTTAAATGTTTCATAATTTCGTCAAACTTGTACAAAGCTCATTGAGACACTTATAAGCACTCATGTTCCATGAAACTTACTTTAGAGTCCTAGAAACCGCATTGTTAGATGTTTCATGAGTTCGTCAAACGAGTACAAAGCTCATTGAGACACATATAAGCACTCATGTGGAATGAAACTTGGTTAAGAGTCCTAGAAACGCATTGTTAGATGTTTCATAAGTTCGTCAAACTAGTACAAAGCTCATTGAGACACTTATAGGCACTCATGTTGCATGGAACTTGGTTTAGAGTCCTAGCAACCACGTTGTTAGATGTTTCATAAGTTCATCAAACTTGTACAAAGCTCATTGAGACAGTTATAAGCACTCATGTTGCATGGAACTTCGTTTAGAGTCTTAGAAACCGCGTTGTTAGATGTTTCATAAGTTCGTCAAACTAGTACAAAGCTCATTGAGACACATATAAGCACTCATATTGCATGAAACATGGTTTAGAGTCCTAGAAACGCGTTGTTAGATGTTTCATAAGTTTGTAAAACTAGTACAAAACTCATTGAAACACTTATAAGAACTCATGTTGCGTGAAACTTGGTTTAGAGTCCTAGAAACGCATTGTTAGATGTTTCATAAGTTCGTCAAACTAGTACAAAGCTCATTGAGACACTTATAAGCACTCATGTTGCATGAAACTTAGTTTAGAGTCCTAGAAACCGCATTGTTAGATGTTTCATGAGTTCGTCAAACGAGTACAAAGCTCATTGAGACACATATAAGCACTCATGTTGCATGAAACTTGGTTTAGAGTCCTAGAAACGCGTTGTTAGATGTTTCATAAGTTCGGCAAACTTTTACATAGCTCATTGAGACACTTATAAGCCCTCATGTTGCATGAAACTTGGTTTAGAGTCCTAGAAACCGCGTTGTTAGATGTTTCATAAGTTCGTCAAACTAGTACAAAGCTCATTTAGACACTTATAAGCACTCATGTTGAACGAAACTTGGTTTAGAATCCTAGAAACGCGTTGTTAGATGTTTCATAAGTTCGTAAAACTTGTATAAAGCTCATTGAGACACTTATAAGCACTCATAAGGAATGAAACTTGGTTTAGAGTCCTAGAAACCGCGTTGTTAGATGTTTCATAAGTTTGTCAACCTAGTACAAAGCTCATTGAGACACTTATAAGCACTCATGTTGCATGAAACTTGCATTAGAGTCCTAGAAACACGTTGTTAGATGTTTCATAAGTTCTTCAAACTTGTACAAAGCTCATTGAGACACTTATAAGCACTCATGTTGCATGAAACTTGGTTTAGAGTCCTAGAAACGCGTTGTTAGATGTTTCATAAGTTCGTCAAACTTGTACAAAGCTCATTGAGACACTTATAAGCACTCATGTTGAATGAAACTTGGTTTAGAGTCCTAGAAACGCGTTGTTAGATGTTTCATAAGTTCTAAATACTAGTACAAAGCTCATTGAGACAGTTATAAGCACTCATGTTGCATGAAACTTTGTTTAGAGTCCTAGAAACGAGTTGTTAGATGTTTCATAAGTTCGTCAAACTTGTACAAAGCTCATTGAGACAATTATAAGCACTTATGTTGCATGAAACTTGGTTTAGAGTCCTAGAAACGCTTTGTTAGATTTTTCATAAGTTCTTCATACTAGTACAAAGCTCATTGAGACACTTATAAGCACTCATGTTGCATGAAACTTGGTTTAGAGTCCTAGAAACGCGTTGTTAGATGTTTCATAAGTTCGTCAAACTAGTACAAAGCTCATTGAGACACTTATAAGCACTCATGTTGTATGAAACTTGGTTTAGAGTCCTAGAAACGCGTTGTTAGATGTTTCATAAGTTCTTCAAACTTGTACAAAGCTCATTGAGACACTTATAAGCACTCATGTTGAATTAAACTTGGTTTAGAGTCCTAGAAACGCGTTGTTAGATGTTTCATAAGTTCGTCAAACTAGTACAAAGCGCACTGAGACACTTATATGCACTCAAGTTGTTTGAAACTTGGTTTAGAGTCCTAGAAACCGCATTGTTAGATGTTTCATAAGTTCGTCAAACTATTACAAAGCTCATTGAGACACTTATAAGCAGTCATGTTGCATGAAATTTAGTTTAGAGTCCTAGAAACGCGTTGTTAGATGTTTCATAAGTTCGTAAAACTTGTACAAAGCTCATTGAGACACTTATAAGCACTCATGTGGAATGAAACTTGGTTTAGAGTCCTAGAAACGCGTTGTTAGATGTTTCATAAGTTCGTCAAAATATTACAAAGCTCATTGAGACACTTATAAGCACTCATGATGCATGAAACTTGGTTTAGAGTCCTAGAAACGCGTTGTTAGATGTTTCATAAGTTCGTCAAACTTGTACATAGCTCATTGAGACACTTATAAGCACTCATGTTGCATGAAACTTGTTTTAGAGTCCTAGAAACGCGTTGTTAGATGTTTCATAAGTTCGTCAAAGTAGTACAAAGCTCATTTAGACACTTATAAGCACTCATGTTGAACGAAACTTGGTTTAGAATCCTAGAAACGCGTTGTTAGATGTTTCATAAGTTCGTAAAACTTGTACAAAGCTCATTGAGACACTTATAAGCACTCATGTGGAATGAAACTTGGTTTAGAGTCCTAGAAACCGCGTTGTTAGATGTTTCATAAGTTTGTCAACCTAGTACAAAGCTCATTGAGACACTTATAAGCACTCATGTTGCATGAAACTTGGTTTAGAGTCCTAGAAACGCGTTGTTAGATGTTTCATAAGTTCTTCAAACTTGTACAAAGCTCATTGAGACACTTATAAGCACTCATGTTGAATGAAACTTGGTTTAGAGTCCTAGAAACGCGTTGTTAGATGTTTCATAAGTTCTAAATACTAGTACAAAGCTCATTGAGACAGTTATAAGCACTCATGTTGCATGAAACTTGGTTTAGAGTCCTAGAAACGTGTTGTTAGATGTTTCATAAGTTCGTCAAACTTGTACAAAGCTCATTGAGACAATTATAAGCACTTATGTTGCATGAAACTTGGTTTAGAGTCCTAGAAACGCGTTGTTAGATGTTTCATAAGTTCTTCATACTAGTACAAAGCTCATTGAGACACTTATAAGCACTCATGTTGCATGAAACTTGGTTTAGAGTCCTAGAAACGCGTCGTTAGATGTTTCATAAGTTCGTCAAACTAGTACAAAGCTCATTGAGACACTTATAAGCACTCATGTTGTATGAAACTTGGTTTAGAGTCCTAGAAACGCGTTGTTAGATGTTTCATAAGTTCTTCAAACTTGTACAAAGCTCATTGAGACACTTATAAGCACTCATGTTGAATTAAACTTGGTTTAGAGTCCTAGAAACGCGTTGTTAGATGTTTCATAAGTTCGTCAAACTAGTACAAAGCGCATTGAGACACTTATAAGCACTCAAGTTGTTTGAAACTTGGTTTAGAGTCCTAGAAACCGCATTGTTAGATGTTTCATAAGTTCGTCAAACTATTACAAAGCTCATTGAGACACTTATAAGCACTCATGTTGCATGAAACTTGGTTTAGAGTCCTAGAAACGCGTTGTTAGATGTTTCATAAGTTCGTAAAACTTGTACAAAGCTCATTGAGACACTTATAAGCACTCATGTGGAATGAAACTTGGTTTAGAGTCCTAGAAACGCATTGTTAGATGTTTTATAAGTTCGTCAAACTAATACAAAGCTCATTGAGACACTTCTAAGCACTCATGTTGCATGAAACTTACTTTAGAGTCCTAGAAACGTGTTGTTAGATGTTTAATAAGTTCGACAAACTAGTAAAAAGCTCATTGAGACACTTATAACCACTCATGTTTCATGAAACTTAGTTTAGAGTCCTACAAACCGCGTAGTTAGATGTTTCATAAGTTCGCAAACTAGTACAAAGCTCATTGAGACACTTATAAGCACTCATGTTGCATGAAACTTGGTTTAGAGTCCTAGAAACGCGTTGTTAGATGTTTCATAAGTTCGTCAAACTTGTACATAGCTCATTGAGACACTTATAAGCACTGATGTTGCATGAAACTTGTTTTAGAGTCCTAGAAACGCGTTGTTAGATGTTTCATAAGTTCGTCAAACTAGGACAAAGCTTTTTGAGACACTTATAAGCACTAAAGTTGTATGAAACTTGGTTTAGAGTCCTAGAAACCGCATTGTTAGATGTTTCATAAGTTCGTCAAACTATTACAAAGCTCATTGAGACACTTATAAGCACTCATGTTGCATGAAACTTGGTTTAGAGTCTTAGAAACGCGTTGTTAGATGTTTCATAAGTTCGTAAAACTTGTACAAAGCTCATTGAGACACTTATAAGCACTCATGTGGAATGAAACTTGGTTTAGAGTCCTAGAAACGCGTTGTTAGATGTTTCATAAGTTCGTCAAACTAGTACAAAGCTAATTGAGACACTTCAAAGCACTCATGTTGCATGAAACTTGCTTTAGAGTCCTAGAAACGTGTTGTTAGATTTTTAATAAGTTCGACAAACTAGTAAAAACCTCATTGAGACACTTATAAGCACTCATGTTGCATGAAACTTAGTTTAGAGTCCTACAAACCGCGTTGTTAGATGTTTCATAAGTTCGTCAAACTAGTACAAAGCTCATTGAGACACTTATAAGCACTCATGTTGCATGAAACGAGGTTTAGGATCCTAGAAACGCGTTGATAGATGTTTCATAAGTTTGTCACACTTGTACATAGCTCATTGAGACACTTATAAGCACTCATGTTGCATGAAACTTGGTTTAGAGTCCTAGAAACGAGTTGTTAGATGTTTCATAAGTTCGTCAAACTTGTACAAAGCTCATTGAGACAATTATAAGCACTCATGTTGCATGAAACTTGGTTTAGAGTCTTAGAAACGCGTTGTTAGATGTTTCATAAGTTCGTCAAACTAGTACAAAGCTCATTGAGACACTTATAAGCACTCATGTGGAATGAAACTTGGTTTAGAGTCCTAGAAACCGCGTTGTTAGATGTTTCATAAGTTCGTCAAATTTGTACATAGCTCATTGAGACACTTATAAGCACTCATGTTGCATGAAACTTGGTTTAGAGTCCTAGAAACGCGTTGTTAGATGTTTCATAAGTTCGTCAAACTAGTACAAAGCTCATTTATACACTTATAAGAACTCATGTTGCATGAAACTTGGTTTAGAGTCCTAGAAACGCGTTGTTAGATGTTTCATAAGTTCGTCAAACTAGTACAAAGCTCATTTAGACACTTATAAGCACTCATGTTGAATGAAACTTGGTTTAGAATCCTAAAAACTCGTTGTTAGATGTTTCATAAGTTCGTAAAACTTGTACAAAGCTCATTGAGACACTTATAAGCACTCATGTGGAATGAAACTTGGTTTAGAGTCCTAGAAACCGCGTTGTTAGATGTTTCATAAGTTTGTCAACCTAGTACAAAGCTCATTGAGACACTTATAAGCACTCATGTTGCATGAAACTTGGTTTAGAGTCCTAGAAACGCGTTGTTAGATGTTTCAAAAGTTCTTCATACTAGTACAAAGCTCATTGAGACACTTATAAGCACTCATGTTGCATGAAACTTGGTTTATAGTCATAGAAACGAGTTGTTAGATGTTTCATAAGTTCATCAAACTTTTACATAGCTCATTGAGACACTTATAAGCACTCATGTTGAATGAAACTTGCTTTAGAGTCCTAGAAACGTGTTGTTAGATGTTTAATAAGTTCTTTAAACTTGTACAAAGCTCATTGAGACACTTATAAGCACTCATGTTGAATGAAACTTGGTTTAGAGTCCTAGAAACGCGTTGTTAGATGTTTCATAAGTTCTTCAAACTAGTACAAAGCTCATTGAGACACTTATAAGCACTCATGTTGCATGAAACTTGGTTTAGAGTCCTAGAAACGCGTTGTTAGATGTTTCATAAGTTCGTCAAACTTGTACAAAGCTCATTGAGACACTTATAAGCACTCATGTTGAATGAAACTTGGTTTAGAGTCCTAGAAACGCGTTGTTAGATGTTTCATAAGTTCGTCAAACTAGTACAAAGCTAATTGAGACACTTCAAAGCACTCATGTTGCATGAAACTTGCTTTAGAGTCCTAGAAACGTGTTGTTAGATTTTTAATAAGTTCGACAAACTAGTAAAAAGCTCATTGAGACACTTATAAGCACTCATGTTGCATGAAACTTAGTTTAGAGTCCTACAAACCGCGTTGTTAGATGTTTCATAAGTTCGTCAAACTAGTACAAAGCTCATTGAGACACTTATAAGCACTCATGTTGCATGAAACGAGGTTTAGGGTCCTAGAAACGCGTTGTTAGATGTTTCATAAGTTTGTCACACTTGTACATAGCTCATTGAGACACTTATAAGCACTCATGTTGCATGAAACTTGGTTTAGAGTCCTAGAAACGAGTTGTTAGATGTTTCATAAGTTCGTCAAACTTGTACAAAGCTCATTGAGACACTTATAAGCACTCATGTTGCATGAAACTTGGTTTAGAGTCCTAGAAACGCGTTGTTAGATGTTTCATAAGTTCGTCAAACTTGTACATAGCTCATTGAGACACTTATAAGCACTCATGTTGCATGAAACTTGGTTTAGAGACCTAGAAACGCGTTGTTAGATGTTTCATAAGTTCGTCAAACTAGTACAAAGCTCATTTAGACACTTATAAGCACTCATGTTGAATGAACCTTGGTTTAGAATCCTAGAAACGCGTTGTTAGATGTTTCATAAGTTCGTAAAACTTGTACAAAGCTCATTGAGACACTTATAAGCACTCATGTTCCATGAAACTTGGTTTAGAGTCCAAGACACGCGTTGTTAGATTTTTCATAAGTTCGTCAAACTAGTACAAAGCTCATTGAGACACTTATAAGCACTCATGTTGTATGAAACTTGGTTTAGAGTCCTAGAAACGCGTTGTTAGATGTTTCATAAGTTCTTCAAACTTGTACAAAGCTCATTGAGACACTTATAAGCACTCATGTTGAATTAAACTTGGTTTAGAATCCTAGAAACGCGTTGTTAGATGTTTCATAAGTTCGTCAAACTAGTACAAGGCTCATTGAGACACTTATAAGCACTCAAGTTGTATGAAACTTGGTTTAGAGTCCTAGAGACCGCATTGTTAGATGTTTCATAAGTTCGTCAAACTATTACAAAGCTCATTGAGACAATTATAAGCACTCATGTTGAATGAAACTTGGTTTAGAGTCCTAGAAACGCGTTGTTAGATGTTTCATAAGTTTTTCAAACTTGTACAAAGCTCATTGAGACAGTTATAAGCACTTATGTTGCATGAAACTTGGTTTATAGTCCTAGAAACGCGTTGTTAGATGTTTCATAAGTTCTTCATACTAGTACAAAGCTCATTGAGACACTTATAAGCACTCATGTTGCATGAAACTTGGTTTAGATTCCTAGAAACGAGTTGTTAGATGTTTCATAAGTTCGTCAACCTTGTACAAAGCTCATTGAGACACTTATAAGCACTTATGTTGCATGAAACTTGGTTTAGAGTCTTAGAAACGCGTTGTTAGATGTTTCATAAGTTCGTCAAACTAGTACAAAGCTCATTGAGACACTTATAAGCACTCATGTGGAATGAAACTTGGTTTAGAGTCCTAGAAATCGCGTTGTTAGATGTTTCATAAGTTCGTCAAATTTGTACATAGCTCATTGAGACACTTATAAGCACTCATGTTGCATGAAACTTGGTTTAGAGTCCTAGAAACGCGTTGTTAGATGTTTCATAAGTTCGTCAAACTAGTACAAAGCTCATTTATACACTTATAAGAACTCATGTTGCATGAAACTTGGTTTAGAGTCCTAGAAACGCGTTGTTAGATGTTTCATAAGTTCGTCAAACTAGTACAAAGCTCATTTAGACACTTATAAGCACTCATGTTGAATGAAACTTGGTTTAGAATCCTAGAAACTCGTTGTTAGATGTTTCATAAGTTCGTAAAACTTGTACAAAGCTCATTGAGACACTTATAAGCACTCATGTGGAATGAAACTTGGTTTAGAGTCCTAGAAACCGCGTTGTTAGATGTTTCATAAGTTTGTCAACCTAGTACAAAGCTCATTGAGACACTTATAAGCACTCATGTTGCATGAAACTTGGTTTAGAGTCCTAGAAACGCGTTGTTAGATGTTTCAAAAGTTCTTCATACTAGTACAAAGCTCATTGAGACACTTATAAGCACTCATGTTGCATGAAACTTGGTTTATAGTCATAGAAACGAGTTGTTAGATGTTTCATAAGTTCATCAAACTTTTACATAGCTCATTGAGACACTTATAAGCACTCATGTTGAATGAAACTTGCTTTAGAGTCCTAGAAACGTGTTGTTAGATGTTTAATAAGTTCTTTAAACTTGTACAAAGCTCATTGAGACACTTATAAGCACTCATGTTGAATGAAACTTGGTTTAGAGTCCTAGAAACGCGTTGTTAGATGTTTCATAAGTTCTTCAAACTAGTACAAAGCTCATTGAGACATTTATAAGCACTCATGTTGCATGAAACTTGGTTTAGAGTCCTAGAAACGCGTTGTTAGATGTTTCATAAGTTCGTCAAACTTGTACAAAGCTCATTGAGACACTTATAAGCACTCATGTTGAATGAAACTTGGTTTAGAGTCCTAGAAACGCGTTGTTAGATGTTTCATAAGTTTGTCAAACTTGTACAAAGCTCATTGAGACAGTTATAAGCACTTATGTTGCATGAAACTTGGTTTATAGTCCTAGAAACGCGTTGTTAGATGTTTCATAAGTTCGTCAAACTAGTACAAAGCTCATTTAGACACTTATAAGCACTCATGTTGCATGAAACTTGGTTTAGAGTCCAAGAAACGCGTTGTTAGATGTTTCATAAGTTCGTCAAACTTTTACATAGCTCATTGAGACACTTATAAGCACTCATGTTGCATGAAACTTGGTTTAGAGTCCTAGAAACGCGTTGTTAGATGTTTCATAAGTTCGTCAAACTAGTACAAAGCTCATTTAGACACTTATAAGCACTCATGTTGAATGAAACTTGGTTTAGAGTCCAAGAAACGCGTTGTTAGATGTTTCATAAGTTCGTCAAACTTTTACATAGCTCATTGAGACACTTATAAGCACTCATGTTGCATGAAACTTGGTTTAGAGTCCTAGAAACGCGTTGTTAGATGTTTCATAAGTTCGTCAAACTAGTACAAAGCTCATTTAGACACTTATAAGCACTCATGTTGAATGAAACTTGGTTTAGAATCCTAGAAACGCGATGTTAGATGTTTCATAAGTTCGTAAAACTTGTACAAAGCTCATTGAGACACTTATAAGCACTCATGTGGAATGAAACTTGGTTTAGAGTCCTAGAAACCGCGTTGTTAGATGTTTCATAAGTTTGTCAACCTAGTACAAAGCTCATTGAGACACTTATAAGCACTCATGTTGCATGAAACTTGGTTTAGAGTCCTAGAAACGCGTAGTAAGATGTTTCATAAGTTCTTCAAACTTGTACAAAACTCATTGAGACAGTTATAAGCACTCATGTTGAATGAAACTTGGTTTAGAGTCCTAGAAACGCGTTGTTAGATGTTTCATAAGTTCTTAAAACTAGTACAAAGCTCATTGACACACTTATAAGCACTCATGTTGCATGAAACTTGGTTTAGAGTCCTAGAAACGCGTTGTTAGATGTTTCATAAGTTTGTCAACCTAGTACAAAGCTCATTGAGACACTTAAAAGCACTCATGTTGAATGAAACTTTGTTTAGAGTCCTAGAAACGCGTTGTTAGATGTTTCATAAGTTCTTCATACTAGTACAAAGCTCATTGAGACAGTTATAAGCACTCATGTTGCATGAAACTTGGTTTAGAGTCCTAGAAACGAGTAGTTAGATGTTTCATAAGTTCGTCAAACTTGTACAAAGCTCATTGAGACAGTTATAAGCATTCTTGTTGCATGAAACTTGGTTTAGAGTCCTAGAAACGCGTTGTTAGATGTTTCATAAGTTCTTCATACTAGTAAAAAGCTCATTGAGACACTTATAAGCACTCATGTTGCATGAAACTTAGTTTAGAGTCCTAGAAACGAGTTGTTAGATGTTTCATAAGTTCGTCAACCTTGTACAAAGCTCATTGAGACACTTATAAACACTTATGTTGCATGAAACTTGGTTTAGAGTCTTAGAAACGCGTTGTTAGATGTTTCATAAGTTCGTCAAACTAGTACAAAGCTCATTGAGACACTTATAAGCACTCATGTTGCATGAAACTTGGTTTAGAGTCCTAGAAACGCGTTGTTAGATGTTTCATAAGTTTGTCAACCTAGTACAAAGCTCATTGAGACACTTATAAGCACTCATATTGCATGAAACTTGGTTTAGAGTCCAAGACACGCGTTGTTAGATGTTTCATAAGTTCTTCAAACTTGTACAAAGCTCATTGAGACACTTATAAGCACTCATGTTAATTGAAACTTGGTTTAGAGTCCTAGAATCCGCGTTGTTATATGTTTCATAAGTTCTTCAAACTAGTACAAACCTCATTGAGACACTTATAAGCACTCATGTTGCATGAAACTTGGTTTAGAGTCCTAGAAACGCGTTGTTAGATGTTTCATAAGTTCGTCAAACTAGTACAAAGCTCATTGATACACTTATAAGCACTCATGTTGTATGAAACTTGGTTTAGAGTCCTAGAAACGCGTTGTTAGATGTTTCATAAGTTCTTCAAACTTGTACAAAGCTCATTGAGACACTTATAAGCACTCATTATGAATGAAACTTGGTTTAGAGTCCTAGAAAACGCGTTGTTAGATGTTTCATAAGTTCGTCAAACTTTTACAAAGCTCATTGAGACACTTATAAGCACTCAATTTGTATGAAACTTGGTTTAGAGTCCTATAAACCGCGTTGTTAGATGTTTCATAAGTTCGTCAAACTATTACAAAGCTCATTGAGACACTTATAAGCACTCATGTTGCATGAAACTTGGTTTAGAGTCCTAGAAACGTGTTGTTAGATGTTTCATAAGTTCGTAAAACTTGCAAAAAGCTCATTGAGACACTTATAAGCACTCATGTGGAATGAAACTTGGTTTAGAGTCCTAGAAACGCGTTATTAGATGTTTCATAAGTTCGTCAAACTAGTACAAAGCTCATTGAGACACTTCTAAGCACTCATGTTGCATTAAACTTGCTTTAGAGTCCTAGAAACGCGTTGTTAGATGTTTAATAAGTTCGACAAACTAGTAAAAAGCTCATTGAGACACTTATAAGCACTCATATTGCATGAAACTTAGTTTAGAGTCCAACAAACCGCGTTGTTAGATGTTTCATAAGTTCGTCAAACTAGTACAAAGCTCATTGAGACACTTATAAGCACTCATGTTGCATGAAACTTGGTTTAGAGTCCTAGAAACGTGTTGTTAGATGTTTCATAAGTTCGTCAAACTTGTACATAGCTCATTGAGACACTTATAAGCACTCATGTTACATGAAACTTGGTTTAGAGTCCTAGAAACGCGTTGTTAGATGTTTCATAAGTTCGTCAAACTAGTACAAAGCTCATTTAGACACTTATAAGCACTCATGTTGAATGAAACTTGGTTTAGAATCCTAGAAACGCGTTGTTAGATGTTTCATAAGTTCGTAAAACTTGTACAAAGCTCATTGTGACACTTATAAGCACTCATGTGGAATGAAACTTGGTTTAGAGTCCTAGAAACCGCGTTGTTAGATGTTTCATAAGTTTGTCAACCTAGTACAAAGCTCATTGAGACACTTATAAGTACTCATGTTGCATGAAACTTGGTTTAGAGTCCTAGAAACGCGTTGTTAGATGTTTCATAAGTTCTTCAAACTTTTACAAAGCTCATTGAGACACTTATAAGCACTCATGTTGCATGAAACTTGGTTTAGAGTCCTAGAAACGCGTTGTTAGATGTTTCATAAGTTCGTCAAACTTGTACAAAGCTCATTGAGACACTTATAAGCACTCATGTTGAATGAAACTTGGTTTAGAGTCCTAGAAACGCGTTGTTAGATGTTTCATAAGTTCTTCATACTAGTACAAAGCTCATTGAGACAGTTATAAGCACTCATGTTGCATGAAACTTGGTTTAGAGTCCAAGAAACGAGTTGTTAGATGTTTCATAAGTTCGTCAAACTTGTACAAAGCTCATTGAGACAGTTATAAGCACTTATGTTGCATGAAACTTGGTTTATAGTCCTAGAAACGCGTTGTTAGATGTTTCATAAGTTCTTCATACTAGTACAAAGCTCATTGAGACACTTATAAGCACTCATGTTGCATGAAACTTGGTTTAGAGTCCTAGAAACGAGTTGTTAGATGTTTCATAAGTTCGTCAACCTTGTACAAAGCTCATTGAGAAACTTATAAGAACTTTTGTTGCATGAAACTTGGTTTAGAGTCTTAGAAATGCGTTGTTAGATGTTTCATAAGTTCGTCAAACTAGTACAAAGCTCACTGAGACACTTATCAGCACTCATGTTGCATGAAACTTGGTTTAGAGTCCTAGAAACGCGTTGTTAGATGTTTCATAAGTTCGTCAAACTTGTACAAAGCTCATTGAGACACTTATAAGCACTCATGTTGCATGAAACTTGGTTTAGAGTCCTAGGAACGCGTTGTTATATGTTTCATAAGTTCGTCAAACTTGTACATAGCTCATTGAGACACTTATAAGCACTCATGTTGCATGAAACTTGGTTTAGAGTCCTAGAAACCGCGTTGTTAGATGTTTCATACGTTTGTCAACCTAGTACAAAGCTCATTGAGACACTTATAAGCACTCATGTTTCTTGAAACTTGGTTTAGAGTCCTAGAAACGTGTTGTTAGATGTTTCATAAGTTCTTCAAACTTGTACAAAGCTCACTGAAACACTTATAAGCACTCATGTTGAATGAAACTTGGTTTAGAGTCCTAGAAACGCGTTGTTAGATGTTTCATAAGTTCTTCAAACTAGTACAAAGCTCATTGAGACACTTATAAGCACTCATGTTGCATGAAACTTGGTTTAGAGTCCTAGAAACGCGTTGTTAGATGTTTCATAAGTTCGTCAAACTTGTACAAAACTCATTGAGACACTTATAAGCACTCATGTTGAATGAAACTTGGTTTAGAGTCCTAGAAACGCGTTGTTAGATGTTTCATAAGTTTGTCAACCTAGTACAAAGCTCATTGAGACACTTATAAGCACTCATGTTGCATGAAACTTGGTTTAGAGTCCTAGAAACGTGTAGTAAGATGTTTCATAAGTTCTTCAAACTTGTACAAAGCTCATTGAGACACTTATAAGCACTCATGTTGAATGAAACTTGGTTTGAGTCCTTGAAACGCGTTGTTAGATGTTTCATAAGTTTGTCAACCTAGTACAAATCTCATTGAGACACTTAAAAGCACTCATGTTGAATGAAACTTTGTTTAGAGTCCTAGAAACGCGTTGTTAGATGTTTCATAAGTTCTTCATACTAGTACAAAGCTCATTGAGACAGTTATAAGCACTCATGTTGCATGAAACTAGGTTTAGAGTCCTAGAAACGAGTAGTTAGATGTTTCATAAGTTCGTCAAACTTGTACAAAGGTCATTGAGACAGTTATAAGCATTCTTGTTGCATGAAACTTGGTTTAGAGTCCTAGAAACGCGTTGTTAGATGTTTCATAAGTTCTTCATACTAGTAAAAAGCTCATTGAGACACTTATAAACACTCATGTTGCATGAAACTTAGTTTAGAGTCCTAGAAACGAGTTGTTAGATGTTTCATAAGTTCGTCAACCTTGTATAAAGCTCATTGAGACACTTATAAGCACTTATGTTGCATGAAACTTGGTTTAGAGTCTTAGAAACGCGTTGTTAGATGTTTCATAAGTTCGTCAAACTAGTACAAAGCTCATTGAGACACTTATAAGCACTCATGTTGCATGAAACTTGGTTTAGAGTCCTAGAAACGCGTTGATAGATGTTTCATAAGTTTGTCAACCTAGTACAAAGCTCATTGAGACACTTATAAGCACTCATGTTGCATGAAACTTGGTTTAGAGTCCAAGACACGCGTTGTTAGATGTTTCATAAGTTCTTCAAACTTGTACAAAGCTTATTGAGACACTTATAAGCACTCATGTTAATTGAAACTTGGTTTAGAGTCCTAGAATCCGCGTTGTTAGATGTTTCATAAGTTCTTCAAACTAGTACAAACCTCATTGAGACACTTATAAGCACTCATGTTGCATGAAACTTGGTTTAGAGTCCTAGAAACGCGTTGTTAGATGTTTCATAAGTTCGTCAAACTAGTACAAAGCTCATTGAGACACCTATAAGCACTCATGTTGTATGAAACTTGGTTTAGAGTCCTAGAAACGCGTTGTTAGATGTTTCATAAGTTCTTCAAACTTGTACAAATCTCATTGAGACACTTATAAGCACTCATTATGAATGAAACTTGGTTTAGAGTCCTAGAAAACGCGTTGTTAGATGTTTCATAAGTTCTTCATACTAGTACAAAGCTCATTGAGACAATTATAAGCACTCATGTTGCATGAAACTAGGTTTAGAGTCCTAGAAACGAGTAGTTAGATGTTTCATAAGTTCGTCAAACTTGTACAAAGGTCATTGAGACAGTTATAAGCATTCTTGTTGCATGAAACTTGGTTTAGAGTCCTAGAAACGCGTTGTTAGATGTTTCATAAGTTCTTCATACTAGTAAAAAGCTCATTGAGACACTTATAAACACTCATGTTGCATGAAACTTAGTTTAGAGTCCTAGAAACGAGTTGTTAGATGTTTCATAAGTTCGTCAACCTTGTACAAAGCTCATTGAGACACTTATAAGCACTTATGTTGCATGAAACTTGGTTTAGAGTCTTAGAAACGCGTTGTTAGATGTTTCATAAGTTCGTCAAACTAGTACAAAGCTCATTGAGACACTTATAAGCACTCATGTTGCATGAAACTTGGTTTAGAGTCCTAGAAACGCGTTGATAGATGTTTCATAAGTTTGTCAACCTAGTACAAAGCTCATTGAGACACTTATAAGCACTCATGTTGCATGAAACTTGGTTTAGAGTCCAAGACACGCGTTGTTAGATGTTTCATAAGTTCTTCAAACTTGTACAAAGCTTATTGAGACACTTATAAGCACTCATGTTAATTGAAACTTGGTTTAGAGTCCTAGAATCCGCGTTGTTAGATGTTTCATAAGTTCTATAAACTAGTACAAACCTCATTGAGACACTTATAAGCACTCATGTTGCATGAAACTTGGTTTAGAGTCCTAGAAACGCGTTGTTAGATGTTTCATAAGTTCGTCAAACTAGTACAAAGCTCATTGAGACACTTATAAGCACTCATGTTGTATGAAACTTGGTTTAGAGTCCTAGAAACGCGTTGTTAGATGTTTCATAAGTTCTTCAAACTTGTACAAAGCTCATTGAGACACTTATAAGCACTCATTATGAATGAAACTTGGTTTAGAGTCCTAGAAAACGCGTTGTTAGATGTTTCATAAGTTCGTAAAACTTGTACAAAGCTCATTGAGACACTTATAAGCACTCAATTTGTATGAAACTTGGTTTAGAGTCCTATAAACCGCGTTGTTAGATGTTTCATAAGTTCGTCAAACTATTACAAAGCTCATTGAGACACTTATAAGCACTCATGTTGCATGAAACTTGGTTTAGAGTCCTAGAAACGTGTTGTTAGATGTTTCATAAGTTCGTAAAACATGCAAAAAGCTCATTGAGACACTTATAAGCACTCATGTGGAATGAAACTTGGTTTAGTGTCCTAGAAACGCGTTATTAGATGTTTCATAAGTTTGTCAAACTAGTACAAAGCTCATTGAGACACTTCTAAGCACTCATGTTGCATGAAACTTGCTTTAGAGTCCTAGAAACGCGTTGTTAGATGTTTAATAAGTTCGACAAACTAGTAAAAAGCTCATTGAGACACTTATAAGCACTCATGTTGCATGAAACTTAGTTTAGAGTCCAACAAACCGCGTTGTTAGATGTTTCATAAGTTCGTCAAACTAGTACAAAGCTCATTGAGACACTTATAAGCACTCATGTTGCATGAAACTTGGTTTAGAGTCCTAGAAACGTGTTGTTAGATGTTTCATAAGTTCGTCAAACTTGTACATAGCTCATTGAGACACTTATAAGCACTCATGTTACATGAAACTTGGTTTAGAGTCCTAGAAACGCGTTGTTAGATGTTTCATAAGTTCGTCAAACTAGTACAAAGCTCATTTAGACACTTATAAGCACTCATGTTGAATGAAACTTGGTTTAGAATCCTAGAAACGCGTTGTTAGATGTTTCATAAGTTCGTAAAACTTGTACAAAGCTCATTGTGACACTTATAAGCACTCATGTGGAATGAAACTTGGTTTAGAGTCCTAGAAACCGCGTTGTTAGATGTTTCATAAGTTTGTCAACCTAGTACAAAGCTCATTGAGACACTTATAAGTACTCATGTTGCATGAAACTTGGTTTAGAGTCCTAGAAACGCGTTGTTAGATATTTCATAAGTTCTTCAAACTTTTACAAAGCTCATTGAGACACTTATAAGCACTCATGTTGCATGAAACTTAGTTTAGAGTCCTAGAAACGCGTTGTTAGATGTTTCTTAAGTTCGTCAAACTTGTACAAAGCTCATTGAGACACTTATAAGCACTCATGTTGAATGAAACTTGGTTTAGAGTCCTAGAAACGCGTTGTTAGATGTTTCATAAGTTCTTCATACTAGTACAAAGCTCATTGAGACAGTTATAAGCACTCATGTTGCATGAAAATTGGTTTAGAGTCCAAGAAACGAGTTGTTAGATGTTTCATAAGTTCGTCAAACTTGTACAAAGCTCATTGAGACAGTTATAAGCACTTATGTTGCATGAAACTTGGTTTATAGTCCTAGAAACGCGTTGTTAGATGTTTCATAAGTTCGTCAAACTTGTACAAAGCTCATTGAGACACTTATAAGCACTCATGTTGAATGAAACTTGGTTTAGAGTCCTAGAAACGCGTTGTTAGATGTTTCATAAGTTCTTCATACTAGTACAAAGCTCATTGAGACAGCTTATAAGCACTCATGTTGCATGAAACTTGGTTTAGAGTCCAAGAAACGAGTTGTTAGATGTTTCATAAGTTCGTCAAACTTGTACAAAGCTCATTGAGACAGTTATAAGCACTTATGTTGCATGAAACTTGGTTTATAGTCCTAGAAACGCGTTGTTAGATGTTTCATAAGTTCTTCATACTAGTACAAAGCTCATTGAGACACTTATAAGCACTCATGTTGCATGAAACTTGGTTTAGAGTCCTAGAAACGAGTTGTTAGATGTTTCATAAGTTCGTCAACCTTGTACAAAGCTCATTGAGAAACTTATAAGAACTTTTGTTGCATGAAACTTGGTTTAGAGTGTTAGAAATGCGTTGTTAGATGTTTCATAAGTTCGTCAAACTAGTACAAAGCTCACTGAGACACTTATCAGCACTCATGTTGCATGAAACTTGGTTTAGAGTCCTAGAAACGTGTTGTTAGATGTTTCATAAGTTCGTCAAACTTGTACAAAGCTCATTGAGACACTTATAAGCACTCATGTTGCATGAAACTTGGTTTAGAGTCCTAGAAACGCGTTGTTAGATGTTTCATAAGTTCGTCAAACTTGTACATAGCTCATTGAGACACTTATAAGCACTCATGTTGCATGAAACTTGGTTTAGAGTCCTAGAAACCGCGTTGTTAGATGTTTCATACGTTTGTCAACCTAGTACAAAGCTCATTGAGACACTTATAAGCACTCATGTTGCTTGAAACTTGGTTTAGAGTCCTAGAAACATGTTGTTAGATGTTTCATAAGTTCTTCAAACTTGTACAAAGCTCACTGAAACACTTATAAGCACTCATGTTGAATGAAACTTGGTTTAGAGTCCTAGAAACGCGTTGTTAGATGTTTCATAAGTTCGTCAAACTAGTACAAAGCTCATTGAGACACTTATAAGCACTCATGTTGAATGAAACTTGGTTTAGATTCCTAGAAACGCGTTGTTAGATGTTTCATAAGTTCTTCATACTAGAACAAAGCTCATCGAGACACTTATAAGCACTCATGTTGCATGAAACTTGGTTTAGAGTCCTAGAAACGAGTTGTTAGATGTTTCATAAGTTCGTCAAACTGGTACAAAGCTCATTGAGACACTTATAAGCACTTATGTTGCATGAAACTTGGTTTAGAGTCCTAGAAACGCTTTGTTAGATGTTTCATAAGTTCTTCAAACTAGTACAAAGCTAATTAAGACACTTATAAGCACTCATGTTGCATGAAACTTGGTTTAGAGTCCTAGAAACGCGTTGTTAGATGTTCCATAAGTTTGTCAACCTAGTACAAAGCTCATTGAGACACTTATAAGCACTCATGTTGCATTAAACTTGGTTTATAGTCCTATACACCCGTTGTTAGATGTTTCATAAGTTCTTCAAACTTGTACAAAGCTCATTGAGACACTTATAAGCACTCATGTTGCATGAAACTTAGTTTAGAGTCCTAGAAACAACGTTGTTAGATGTTTCATAAGTTCGTCAAACTAGTACAAAGCTCATTGAGACACTTATAACCACTCATGTTGCATGAAACTAGGTGTAGAGTCCTAGAAACGCGTTGTTAGATGTTTAATAAGTTCGTCAAACTTGTACATAGCTCATTGAGACACATATAAGCACTCATGTTGCATGAAACTTGGTTTAGAGTCCTAGAAACGCTTTGTTAGATGTTTCATAAGTTCGTCAAACTAGTAAAAAACTCATTTAGACACTTATAAGAACTCATGTTGCATGAAACTTGGTTTAGAGTCCTAGAAACGCGTTGTTAGATGTTTCATAAGTTCGTAAAACTTGTACAAAGCTCATTGAGACACTTATAAGCACTCATGTAGAATGAAACTTGGTTTAGAATCCTAGAAACCGCGTTGTTAAATGTTTCATAAGTTTGTCAACCTAGTACAAAGCTCATTGAGACACTTATAAGCACTCATGTTGCATGAAAGTTGGTTTAGAGTCCTAGAAACGCGTTGTTAGATGTTTCATAAGTTCTTCAAACTTGTACAAAGCTCATTGAGACACTTATAAGCACTCATGTTGAAAGAAACTTGGTTTAGAGTCCTAGAAACGCGTTGTTAGATGTTTCATAAATTCTTCAAACTAGTACAAAGCTCATTGAGACACTTATAAGCACTCATGTTGCATGAAACTTGGTTTAGAGTCCTAAAAACGCGTTGTTAAATGTTTCATAAGTTCGTCAAACTTGTACAAAGCTCATTGAGACACTTATAAGCACTCATGTTGAATGAAATTTGGTTTAGAGTCCTAGAAACGCGTTGTTAGATGTTTCATAAGTTCTTCATACTAGTACAAAGCTCATTGAGACAGCTTATAAGCACTCATGTTGCATTAAACTCGGGTTAGAGTCCTAGAAACGAGTTGTTAGATGTTTCATAAGTTCGTCAAACTTGTACAAAGCTCATTGAGACAGTTATAAGCACTTATGTTGCATGAAACTTGGTTTAGAGTCCTAAAAACGCGTTGTTAGATGTTTCATAAGTTCTTCATACTAGTAGAAAGCTCATTGAGACACTTATAAGCACTCATGTTGCATGAAACTTGGTTTAGAGTCCTAGAAACGCGTTGTTAGATGTTTCATAAGTTCGTCAAACTAGTACAAAGCTCATTTAGACACTTATAAGCACTCATGTTGCATGAAACTTTGTTTAGAGTCCTAGAAACACGTTGTTAGATGTTTCATAAGTTCGTAAAACTTGTACAAAGCTCATTGAGACACTTATAAGCACTCATGTGGAATGAAACTTGGTTTAGAGTCCTAGAAACCGCGTTGTTAGATGTTTCATACGCTTGTCAACCTAGTACAAAGCTCACTGAGACACTTATAAGCACTCATGTTGCATGAAACTTGGTTTTGAGTCCTAGAAACGTGTTGTTAGATGTTTCATAAGTTCTTCAAACTTGTACAAAGCTCACTGAGACACTTATAAGCACTTATTTTGCATGAAACTTGGTTTAGAGTCTTAGAAACGCGTTGTTAGATGTTTCATAAGTTCGTCAAACTTGTACAAAGCTCATTGAGACACTTATAAGCACTCATGTTGCATGAAACTTGGTTTAGAGTCCTAGAAACGCGTTGTTAGAAGTTTCATAAGTTCGTCAAACTTGTACATAGCTCATTGAGACAGTTATAAGCACTTATGTTGCATGAAACTTGGTTTAGAGTCCTAGAAACGCGTTGTTAGATGTTTCATAAGTTCTTCATACTAGTACAAAGCTCATTGAGACACTTATAAGCACTCATGTTGCTTGAAACTTGGTTTAGAGTCCTAGAAACGTGTTGTTAGATGTTTCATAAGTTCTTCAAACTTGTACAAAGCTCACTGAAACACTTATAAGCACTCATGTTGAATGAAACTTGGTTTAGAGTCCTAGAAACGCGTTGTTAGATGTTTCATAAGTTCTTCAAACTAGTACAAACGTCATTGAGACACTTATAAGCACTCATGTGGCATGAAACTTGGTTTAGAGTCCTAGAAACGCGTTGTTAGATGTTTCATAAGTTCGTCAAACTAGTACAAAGCTCATTGAGACACTTATAAGCACTCATGTTGAATGAAACTTGGTTTAGATTCCTAGAAACGCGTTGTTAGATGTTTCATAAGTTCTTCATACTAGTACAAAGCTCATCGAGACACTTATAAACACTCATGTTGCATGAAACTTGGTTTAGAGTCCTAGAAACGAGTTGTTAGATGTTTCATAAGTTCGTCAAACTTGTACAAAGCTCATTGAGACACTTATAAGCACTTATGTTGCATGAAACTTGGTTTAGAGTCCTAGAAACGCTTTGTTAAATGTTTCATAAGTTCTTCAAACTAGTACAAAGCTCATTAAGACACTTATAAGCACTCATGTTGCATGAAACTTGGTTTAGAGTTCTAGAAACGCGTTGTTAGATGTTTCATAAGTTTGTCAACCTAGTACAAAGCTCATTGAGACACTTATAAGCACTCATGTTGCATTAAACTTGGTTTAGAGTCCTATACACGCGTTGTTAGATGTTTCATAAGTTCTTCAAACTTGTACAAAGCTCATTGAGACACTTATAAGCACTCATGTTGCATGAAACTTAGTTTAGAGTCCTAGAAACCGCGTTGTTAGATGTTTCATAAGTTCGTCAAACTAGTACAAAGCTCATTGAGACACTTATAACCACTCATGTTGCATGAAACTAGGTGTAGAGTCCTAGAAACGCGTTGTTAGATGTTTCATAAGTTCGTCAAACTTGTACATAGCTCATTGAGACACATATAAGCACTCATGTTGCATGAAACTTGGTTTAGAGTCCTAGAAACGCTTTGTTAGATGTTTCATAAGTTCGTCAAACTAGTAAAAAACTCATTTAAACACTTATAAGAACTCATGTTGCATGAAACTTGGTTTAGAGTCCTAGAAACGCGTTGTTAGATGTTTCATAAGTTCGTAAAACTTGTACAAAGCTCATTGAGACACTTATAAGCACTCATGTGGAATGAAACTTGGTTTAGAATCCTTGAAACCGCGTTGTTAGATGTTTCATAAGTTTGTCAACCTAGTACAAAGCTCATTGAGACACTTATAAGCACTCATGTTGCATGAAAGTTGGTTTAGAGTCCTAGAAACGCGTTGTTAGATGTTTCATAAGTTCTTCAAACTTGTACAAAGCTCATTGAGACACTTATAAGCACTCATGTTGAAAGAAACTTGGTTTAGAGTCCTAGAAACGCGTTGTTAGATGTTTCATAAGTTCTTCAAACTAGTACAAAGCTCATTGAGACACTTATAAGCACTCATGTTGCATGAAACTTGGTTTAGAGTCCTAGAAACGCGTTGTTAAATGTTTCATAAGTTCGTCAAACTTGTACAAAGCTCATTAAGACACTTATAAGCACTCATGTTGAATGAAATTTGGTTTAGAGTCCTAGAAACGCGTTGTTAGATGTTTCATAAGTTCTTCATACTAGTACAAAGCTCATTGAGACAGTTATAAGCACTCATGTTGCATTAAACTTGGGTTAGAGTCCTAGAAACGAGTTGTTAGATGTTTCATAAGTTCGTCAAACTTGTACAAAGCTCATTGAGACAGTTATAAGCACTAATGTTGCATGAAACTTGGTTTAGAGTCCTAAAAACGCGTTGTTAGATGTTTCATAAGTTCTTCATACTAGTACAAAGCTCATTGAGACACTTATAAGCACTCATGTTGCATGAAACTTGGTTTAGAGTCCTAGAAACGCGTTGTTAGATGTTTCATAAGTTCGTCAAACTAGTACAAAGCTCATTTAGACACTTATAAGCACTCATGTTGCATGAAACTTTGTTTAGAGTCCTAGAAACACGTTGTTAGATGTTTCATAAGTTCGTAAAACTTGTACAAAGCTCATTGAGACACTTATAAGCACTCATGTGGAATGAAACTTGGTTTAGAGAGTCCTAGAAACCGCGTTGTTAGATGTTTCATACGCTTGTCAACCTAGTACAAAGCTCACTGAGACACTTATAAGCACTCATGTTGCATGAAACTTGGTTTTGAGTCCTAGAAACATGTTGTTAGATGTTTCATAAGTTCTTCAAACTTGTACAAAGCTCACTGAGACACTTATAAGCACTTATGTTGCATGAAACTTGGTTTAGAGTCTTAGAAACGCGTTGTTAGATGTTTCATAAGTTCGTCAAACTTGTACAAAGCTTATTGAGACACTTATAAGCACTCATGTTGCATGAAACTTGGTTTAGAGTCCTAGAAACGCGTTGTTAGATGTTTCATAAGTTCGTCAAACTTGTACATAGCTCATTGAGACAGTTATAAGCACTTATGTTGCATGAAACTTGGTTTAGAGTCCTAGAAACGCGTTGTTAGATGTTTCATAAGTTCTTCATACTAGTACAAAGCTCATTGAGACACTTATAAGCACTCATGTTGCATGAAACTTGGTTTAAAGTCCTAGAAACGAGTTGTTAGATGTTTCATAAGTTCGTCAACCTTGTACAAAGCTCATTGAGACACTTAATAAGCACTTATGTTGCATGAAACTTGGTTTAGAGTCTTAGAAACCCGTTGTTAAATGTTTCATAAGTTCGTCAAACTAGTACAAGGCTCATTGAGACACTTATAAGCACTCATGTTGTATGAAACTTGGTTTAGAGTCCTAGAACCCGCGTTGTTAGATGTTTCATAAGTTCTTCATACTAGTACAAAGCTCATTGAGACACTTATAAGCACTCATGTTGCATGAAACTTGGTTTAAAGTCCTAGAAACGAGTTGTTAGATGTTTCATAAGTTCGTCAACCTTGTACAAAGCTCATTGAGACACTTAATAAGAACTTATGTTGCATGAAACTTGGTTTAGAGTCTTAGAAACCCGTTGTTAAATGTTTCATAAGTTCGTCAAACTAGTACAAGGCTCATTGAGACACTTATAAGCACTCATGTTGTATGAAACTTGGTTTAGAGTCCTAGAACCCGCGTTGTTAGATGTTTCATATGTTCGTCAACCTAGTCAAAAGCTCATTGAGACACTTATAAGCACTCATGTTGCATGAAACTTGGTTTTGAGTCCTAGAAACGTGTTGTTAGATGTTTCATAAGTTCTTCAAACTTGTACAAAGCTCACTGAGACACTTATAAGCACTTATGTTGCATGAAACTTGGTTTAGAGTCTTAGAAATGCGTTGTTAGATGTTTCATAAGTTCGTCAAACTTGTACAAAGCTTATTGAGACACTTATAAGCACTCATGTTGCATGAAACTTGGTTTAGAGTCCTAGAAACGCGTTGTTAGATGTTTCATAAGTTCGTCAAACTTGTACATAGCTCATTGAGACAGTTATAAGCACTTATGTTGCATGAAACTTGGTTTAGAGTCCTAGAAACGCGTTGTTAGATGTTTCATAAGTTCTTCATACTAGTACAAAGCTCATTGAGACACTTATAAGCACTCATGTTGCATGAAACTTGGTTTAAAGTCCTAGAAACGAGTTGTTAGATGTTTCATAAGTTCGTCAACCTTGTACAAAGCTCATTGAGACACTTAATAAGAACTTATGTTGCATGAAACTTGGTTTAGAGTCTTAGAAACCCGTTGTTAAATGTTTCATAAGTTCGTCAAACTAGTACAAGGCTCATTGAGACACTTATAAGCACTCATGTTGTATGAAACTTGGTTTAGAGTCCTAGAACCCGCGTTGTTAGATGTTTCATATGTTCGTCAACCTAGTCAAAAGCTCATTGAGACACTTAGAAGCACTCATGTTGCATGAAACTTAGTTTATAATCCTAGAAACGCGTTGTTAGATGTTTCATAAGTTCGTCAAACTTGTAAAAAGCTCATTGAGACACTTATAAGCACTCATGTTGCATGAAACTTGGTTTAGAGTCCTAGAAACGCGTTGTTAGATGTTTCATAAGTTCGTCAAACAAGTACAAAGCTCATTGAGACACTTATAAGCACTCATGTTGCATGAAACTTGGTTTAGAGTCCTAGAAACGCGTTGTTAGATGTTTCATAAGTTCGTCAAACAAGTACAAAGCTCATTGAGACACTTATAAGCACTCATGTTGCATGAAACTTGGTTTAGAGTCTTAGAAACCGTGTTGTTAGATGTTTCATAAGTTCGTCAGCCTAGTACAAAGCTCATTGAGACACTTATAAGCACTCATGTTGCATGAAACTTGGTTTAGAGTCCTAGAAACGCGTTGTTAGATGTTTCATAAGTTCTTCATACTAGTACAAAGCTCATTGAGACAGTTATAAGCACTCTTGTTGCATGAAAATTGGTTTAGAGTCCAAGAAACGAGTTGTTAGATGTTTCATAAGTTCGTCAAACTTGTACAAAGCTCATTGAGACAGTTATAAGCACTTATGTTGCATGAAACTTGGTTTATAGTCCTAGAAACGCGTTGTTAGATGTTTCATAAGTTCTTCATACTAGTAGAAAGCTCATTGAGACACTTATAAGCACTCATGTTGCATGAAACTTGGTTTAAAGTCCTAGAAACGAGTTGTTAGATGTTTCATAAGTTCGTCAACCTTGTACAAAGCTCATTGAGAAACTTATAAGAACTTTTGTTGCATGAAACTTGGTTTAGAGTCTTAGAAATGCGTTGTTAGATGTTTCATAAGTTCGTCAAACTAGTACAAAGCTCACTGAGACACTTATCAGCACTCATGTTGCATGAAACTTGGTTTAGAGTCCTAGAAACGCGTTGTTAGATGTTTCATAAGTTCGTCAAACTTGTACAAAGCTCATTGAGACACTTATAAGCACTCATGTTGCATGAAACTTGGTTTAGAGTCCTAGAAACGCGTTGTTAGATGTTTCATAAGTTCGTCAAACTTGTACATAGCTCATTGAGACACTTATAAGCACTCATGTTGCATGAAACTTGGTTTAGAGTCCTAGAAACCGCGTTGTTAGATGTTTCATATGTTTTTCAACCTAGTACAAAGCTCATTGAGACACTTATAAGCACTCATGTTGCTTGAAACTTGGTTTAGAGTCCTAGAAACGTGTTGTTAGATGTTTCATAAGTTCTTCAAACTTGTACAAAGCTCACTGAAACACTTATAAGCACTCATGTTGAATGAAACTTGGTTTAGAGTCCTAGAAACGCGTTGTTAGATGTTTCATAAGTTCGTCAAACTAGTACAAAGCTCATTGAGACACTTATAAGCACTCATGTTGAATGAAACTTGGTTTAGATTCCTAGAAACGCGTTGTTAGATGTTTCATAAGTTCTTCATACTAGAACAAAGCTCATCGAGACACTTATAAGCACTCATGTTGCATGAAACTTGGTTTAGAGTCCTAGAAACAAGTTGTTAGATGTTTCATAAGTTCGTCAAACTGGTACAAAGCTCATTGAGACACTTATAAGCACTTATGTTGCATGAAACTTGGTTTAGAGTCCTAGAAACGCTTTGTTAGATGTTTCATAAGTTCTTCAAACTAGTACAAAGCTCATTAAGACACTTATAAGCACTCATGTTGCATGAAACTTGGTTTAGAGTCCTAGAAACGCGTTGTTAGATGTTCCATAAGTTTGTCAACCTAGTACAAAGCTCATTGAGACACTTATAAGCACTCATGTTGCATTAAACTTGGTTTATAGTCCTATACACCCGTTGTTAGATGTTTCATAAGTTCTTCAAACTTGTACAAAGCTCATTGAGACACTTATAAGCACTCATGTTGCATGAAACTTAGTTTAGAGTCCTAGAAACCGCGTTGTTAGATGTTTCATAAGTTCGTCAAACTAATACAAAGCTCATTGAGACACTTATAACCACTCATGTTGCATGAAACTAGGTGTAGAGTCCTAGAAACGCGTTGTTAGATGTTTCATAAGTTCGTCAAACTTGTACATAGCTCATTGAGACACATATAAGCACTCATGTTGCATGAAACTTGGTTTAGAGTCTTAGAAACGCTTTGTTAGATGTTTCATAAGTTCGTCAAACTAGTAAAAAACTCATTTAGACACTTATAAGAACTCATGTTGCATGAAACTTGGTTTAGAGTCTTAGAAACCCGTTGTTAAATGTTTCATAAGTTCGTCAAACTAGTACAAGGCTCATTGAGACACTTATAAGCACTCATGTTGTATGAAACTTGGTTTAGAGTCCTAGAACCCGCGTTGTTAGATGTTTCATATGTTCGTCAACCTAGTCAAAAGCTCATTGAGACACTTAGAAGCACTCATGTTGCATGAAACTTAGTTTATAATCCTAGAAACGCGTTGTTAGATGTTTCATAATTTCGTCAAACTTGTAAAAAGCTCATTGAGACACTTATAAGCACTCATGTTGCATGAAACTTGGTTTAGAGTCCTAGAAACGCGTTGTTAGATGTTTCATAAGTTCGTCAAACAAGTACAAAGCTCATTGAGACACTTATAAGCACTCATGTTGCATGAAACTTGGTTTAGAGTCCTAGAAACGCGTTGTTAGATGTTTCATAAGTTCGTCAAACAAGTACAAAGCTCATTGAGACACTTATAAGCACTCATGTTGCATGAAACTTGGTTTAGAGTCTTAGAAACCGTGTTGTTAGATGTTTCATAAGTTCGTCAACCTAGTACAAAGCTCATTGAGACACTTATAAGCACTCATGTTGCATGAAACTTGGTTTAGAGTCCTAGAAACGCGTTGTTAGATGTTTCATAAGTTCTTCATACTAGTACAAAGCTCATTGAGACAGTTATAAGCACTCATGTTGCATGAAAATTGGTTTAGAGTCCAAGAAACGAGTTGTTAGATGTTTCATAAGTTCGTCAAACTTGTACAAAGCTCATTGAGACAGCTTATAAGCACTTATGTTGCATGAAACTTGGTTTATAGTCCTAGAAACGCGTTGTTAGATGTTTCATAAGTTCTTCATACTAGTACAAAGCTCATTTAGACACTTATAAGCACTCATGTTGCATGAAACTTGGTTTAAAGTCCTAGAAACGAGTTGTTAGATGTTTCATAAGTTCGTCAAACTTGTACAAAGCTCATTGAGAAACTTATAAGAACTTTTGTTGCATGAAACTTGGTTAGGAGTCTTAGAAATGCGTTGTTAGATGTTTCATAAGTTCGTCAAACTAGTACAAAGCTCACTGAGACACTTATCAGCACTCATGTTGCATGAAACTTGGTTTAGAGTCCTAGAAACGCGTTGTTAGATGTTTCATAAGTTCGTCAAACTTGTACAAAGCTCATTGAGACACTTATAAGCACTCATGTTGCATGAAACTTGTTTTAGAGTCCTAGAAACGCGTTGTTAGATGTTTCATAAGTTCGTCAAACTTGTAAAAAGCTCATTGAGACACTTATAAGCACTCATGTTGCATGAAACTTGGTTTAGAGTCCTAGAAACGCGTTGTTAGATGTTTCATAAGTTCGTCAAACAAGTACAAAGCTCATTGAGACACTTATAAGCACTCATGTTGCATGAAACTTGGTTTAGAGTCTTAGAAACCGTGTTGTTAGATGTTTCATAAGTTCGTCAACCTAGTACAAAGCTCATTGAGACACTTATAAGCACTCATGTTGCATGAAACTTGGTTTAGAGTCCTAGAAACGCGTTGTTAGATGTTTCATAAGTTCTTCATACTAGTACAAAGCTCATTGAGACAGTTATAAGCACTCATGTTGCATGAAAATTGGTTTAGAGTCCAAGAAACGAGTTGTTAGATGTTTCATAAGTTCGTCAAACTTGTACAAAGCTCATTGAGACAGTTATAAGCACTTATGTTGCATGAAACTTGGTTTATAGTCCTAGAAACGCGTTGTTAGATGTTTCATAAGTTCTTCATACTAGTACAAAGCTCATTTAGACACTTATAAGCACTCATGTTGCATGAAACTTGGTTTAAAGTCCTAGAAACGAGTTGTTAGATGTTTCATAAGTTCGTCAACCTTGTACAAAGCTCATTGAGAAACTTATAAGAACTTTTGTTGCATGAAACTTGGTTAGGAGTCTTAGAAATGCGTTGTTAGATGTTTCATAAGTTCGTCAAACTAGTACAAAGCTCACTGAGACACTTATCAGCACTCATGTTGCATGAAACTTGGTTTAGAGTCCTAGAAACGCGTTGTTAGATGTTTCATAAGTTCGTCAAACTTGTACAAAGCTCATTGAGACACTTATAAGCACTCATGTTGCATGAAACTTGTTTTAGAGTCCTAGAAACGCGTTGTTAGATGTTTCATAAGTTCGTCAAACTTGTACATAGCTCATTGAGACACTTATAAGCACTCATGTTGCATGAAACTTGGTTTAGAGTCCTAGAAACCGCGTTGTTAGATGTTTCATACGTTTTTCAACCTAGTACAAAGCTCATTGAGACACTTATAAGCACTCATGTTGCTTGAAACTTGGTTTAGAGTCCTAGAAACGTGTTGTTAGATGTTTCATAAGTTCTTCAAACTTGTACAAAGCTCACTGAAACACTTATAAGCACTCATGTTGAATGAAACTTGGTTTAGAGTCCTAGAAACGCGTTGTTAGATGTTTCATAAGTTCGTCAAACTAGTACAAAGCTCATTGAGACACTTATAAGCACTCATGTTGAATGAAACTTGGTTTAGATTCCTAGAAACGCGTTGTTAGATGTTTCATAAGTTCTTCATACTAGAACAAAGCTCATCGAGACACTTATAAGCACTCATGTTGCATGAAACTTGGTTTAGAGTCCTAGAAACAAGTTGTTAGATGTTTCATAAGTTCGTCAAACTGGTACAAAGCTCATTGAGACACTTATAAGCACTTATGTTGCATGAAACTTGGTTTAGAGTCCTAGAAACGCTTTGTTAGATGTTTCATAAGTTCTTCAAACTAGTACAAAGGTCATTAAGACACTTATAAGCACTCATGTTGCATGAAACTTGGTTTAGAGTCCTAGAAACGCGTTGTTAGATGTTCCATAAGTTTGTCAACCTAGTACAAAGCTCATTGAGACACTTATAAGCACTCATGTTGCATTAAACTTGGTTTATAGTCCTATACACCCGTTGTTAGATGTTTCATAAGTTCTTCAAACTTGTACAAAGCTCATTGAGACACTTATAAGCACTCATGTTGCATGAAACTTAGTTTAGAGTCCTAGAAACCGCGTTGTTAGATGTTTCATAAGTTCGTCAAACTAGTACAAAGCTCATTGAGACACTTATAACCACTCATGTTGCATGAAACTAGGTGTAGAGTCCTAGAAACGCGTTGTTAGATGTTTCATAAGTTCGTCAAACTTGTACATAGCTCATTGAGACACATATAAGCACTCATGTTGCATGAAACTTGGTTTAGAGTCCTAGAAACGCTTTGTTAGATGTTTCATAAGTTCGTCAAACTAGTAAAAAACTCATTTAGACACTTATAAGAACTCATGTTGCATGAAACTTGGTTTAGAGTCCTAGAAACGCGTTGTTAGATGTTTCATAAGTTCGTAAAACTTGTACAAAGCTCATTGAGACACTTATAAGCACTCATGTAGAATGAAACTTGGTTTAGAATCCTAGAAACCGCGTTGTTAGATGTTTCATAAGTTTGTCAACCTAGTACAAAGCTCATTGAGACACTTATAAGCACTCATGTTGCATGAAAGTTGGTTTAGAGTCCTAGAAACGCGTTGTTAGATGTTTCATAAGTTCTTCAAACTTGTACAAAGCTCATTGAGACACTTATAAGCACTCATGTTGAAAGAAACTTGGTTTAGAGTCCTAGAAACGCGTTGTTAGATGTTTCATAAGTTCTTCAAACTAGTACAAAGCTCATTGAGACACTTATAAGCACTCATGTTGCATGAAACTTGGTTTAGAGTCCTAAAAACGCGTTGTTAAATGTTTCATAAGTTCGTCAAACTTGTACAAAGCTCATTGAGACACTTATAAGCACTCATGTTGAATGAAATTTGGTTTAGAGTCCTAGAAACGCGTTGTTAGATGTTTCATAAGTTCTTCATACTAGTACAAAGCTCATTGAGACAGTTATAAGCACTCATGTTGCATTAAACTCGGGTTAGAGTCCTAGAAACGAGTTGTTAGATGTTTCATAAGTTCGTCAAACTTGTACAAAGCTCATTTAGACAGTTATAAGCACTTATGTTGCATGAAACTTGGTTTAGAGTCCTAAAAACGCGTTGTTAGATGTTTCATAAGTTCTTCATACTAGTAGAAAGCTCATTGAGACACTTATAAGCACTCATGTTGCATGAAACTTGGTTTAGAGTCCTAGAAACGCGTTGTTAGATGTTTCATAAGTTCGTCAAACTAGTACAAAGCTCATTTAGACACTTATAAGCACTCATGTTGCATGAAACTTTGTTTAGAGTCCTAGAAACACGTTGTTAGATGTTTCATAAGTTCGTAAAACTTGTACAAAGCTCATTGAGACACTTATAAGCACTCATGTGGAATGAAACTTGGTTTAGAGTCCTAGAAACCGCGTTGTTAGATGTTTCATACGCTTGTCAACCTAGTACAAAGCTCACTGAGACACTTATAAGCACTCATGTTGCATGAAACTTGGTTTTGAGTCCTAGAAACGTGTTGTTAGATGTTTCATTTGTTCTTCAAACTTGTACAAAGCTCACTGAGACACTTATAAGCACTTATTTTGCATGAAACTTGGTTTAGAGTCTTAGAAACGCGTTGTTAGATGTTTCATAAGTTCGTCAAACTTGTACAAAGCTCATTGAGACACTTATAAGCACTCATGTTGCATGAAACTTGGTTTAGAGTCCTAGAAACGCGTTGTTAGATGTTTCATAAGTTCGTCAAACTTGTACATAGCTCATTGAGACAGTTATAAGCACTTATGTTGCATGAAACTTGGTTTAGAGTCCTAGAAACGCGTTGTTAGATGTTTCATAAGTTCTTCATACTAGTACAAAGCTCATTGAGACACTTATAAGCACTCATGTTGCTTGAAACTTGGTTTAGAGTCCTAGAAACGTGTTGTTAGATGTTTCATAAGTTCTTCAAACTTGTACAAAGCTCACTGAAACACTTATAAGAACTCATGTTGAATGAAACTTGGTTTAGAGTCCTAGAAACGCGTTGTTAGATGTTTCATAAGTTCTTCAAACTAGTACAAACGTCATTGAGACACTTATAAGCACTCATGTGGCATGACACTTATTTAGAGTCCTAGAAACGCGTCATGTGGCAGATGTTTCATAACTTGGTTTAGTCAAACTAGTACAAAGCTCATTGAGACACTTATAAGCACTCATGTTGAATGAAACTTGGTTTAGATTCCTAGAAACGCTTTGTTAAATGTTTCATAAGTTCTTCAAACTAGTACAAAGCTCATTAAGACACTTATAAGCACTCATGTTGCATGAAACTTGGTTTAGAGTTCTAGAAACGCGTTGTTAGATGTTTCATAAGTTTGTCAACCTAGTACAAAGCTCATTGAGACACTTATAAGCACTCATGTTGCATTAAACTTGGTTTAGAGTCCTATACACGCGTTGTTAGATGTTTCATAAGTTCTTCAAACTTGTACAAAGCTCATTGAGACACTTATAAGCACTCATGTTGCATGAAACTTAGTTTAGAGTCCTAGAAACCACGTTGTTAGATGTTTCATAAGTTCGTCAAACTAGTACAAAGCTCATTGAGGCACTTATAACCACTCATGTTGCATGAAACTAGGTGTAGAGTCCTAGAAACGCGTTGTTAGATGTTTCATAAGTTCGTCAAACTTGTACATAGCTCATTGAGACACATATAAGCACTCATGTTGCATGAAACTTGGTTTAGAGTCCTAGAAACGCTTTGTTAGATGTTTCATAAGTTCGTCAAACTAGTAAAAAACTCATTTAGACACTTATAAGAACTCATGTTGCATGAAACTTGGTTTAGAGTCCTAGAAACGCGTTGTTAGATGTTTCATAAGTTCGTAAAACTTGTACAAAGCTCATTGAGACACTTATAAGCACTCATGTGGAATGTAACTTGGTTTAGAATCCTTGAAACCGCGTTGTTAGATGTTTCATAAGTTTGTCAACCTAGTACAAAGCTCATTTAGACACTTATAAGCACTCATGTTGCATGAAAGTTGGTTTAGAGTCCTAGAAACGCGTTGTTAGATGTTTCATAAGTTCTTCAAACTTGTACAAAGCTCATTGAGACACTTATAAGCACTCATGTTGAAAGAAACTTGGTTTAGAGTCCTAGAAACGCGTTGTTAGATGTTTCATAAGTTCTTCAAACTAGTACAAAGCTCATTGAGACACTTATAAGCACTCATGTTGCATGAAACTTGGTTTAGAGTCCTCGAAACGCGTTGTTAAATGTTTCATAAGTTCGTCAAACTTGTACAAAGCTCATTGAGACACTTATAAGCACTCATGTTGAATGAAATTTGGTTTAGAGTCCTAGAAACGCGTTGTTAGATGTTTCATAAGTTCTTCATACTAGTACAAAGCTCATTGAAACAGTTATAAGCACTCATGTTGCATTAAACTTGGGTTAGAGTCCTAGAAACGAGTTGTTAGATGTTTCATAAGTTCGTCAAACTTGTACAAAGCTCATTGAGACAGTTATAAGCACTTATGTTGCATGAAACTTGGTTTAGAGTCCTAAAAACGCGTTGTTAGATGTTTCATAAGTTCTTCATACTAGTACAAAGCTCATTGAGACACTTATAAGCACTCATGTTGCATGAAACTTGGTTTAGAGTCCTAGAAACGCGTTGTTAGATGATTCATAAGTTCGTCAAACTAGTACAAAGCTCATTTAGACACTTATAAGCACTCATGTTGCATGAAACTTTGTTTAGAGTCCTAGAAACACGTTGTTAGATGTTTCATAAGTTCGTAAAACTTGTACAAAGCTCATTGAGACACTTATAAGCACTCATGTGGAATGAAACTTGGTTTAGAGTCCTAGAAACCGCGTTGTTAGATGTTTCATACGCTTGTCAACCTAGTAAAAAGCTCACTGAGACACTTATAAGCACTCATGTTGCATGAAACTTGGTTTTGAGTCCTAGAAACGTGTTGTTAGATGTTTCATAAGTTCTTCAAACTTGTACAAAGCTCACTGAGACACTTATAAGCACTTATGTTGCATGAAACTTGGTTTAGAGTCTTAGAAACGCGTTGTTAGATGTTTCATAAGTTCGTCAAACTTGTACAAAGCTTATTGAGACACTTATAAGCACTCATGTTGCATGAAACTTGGTTTAGAATCCTAGAAACGCGTTGTTAGATGTTTCATAAGTTCGTCAAACTTGTACATAGCTCATTGAGACAGTTATAAGCACTTATGTTGCATGAAACTTGGTTTAGAGTCCTAGAAACGCGTTGTTAGATGTTTCATAAGTTCTTCATACTAGTACAAAGCTCATTGAGACACTTATAAGCACTCATGTTGCATGAAACTTGGTTTAAAGTCCTAGAAACGAGTTGTTAGATGTTTCATAAGTTCGTCAACCTTGTACAAAGCTCATTGAGACACTTAATAAGAACTTATGTTGCATGAAACTTGGTTTAGAGTCTTAGAAACCCGTTGTTAAATGTTTCATAAGTTCGTCAAACTAGTACAAGGCTCATTGAGACACTTATAAGCACTCATGTTGTATGAAACTTGGTTTAGAGTCCTAGAACCCGCGTTGTTAGATGTTTCATATGTTCGTCAACCTAGTCAAAAGCTCATTGAGACACTTAGAAGCACTCATGTTGCATGAAACTTAGTTTATAATCCTAGAAACGCGTTGTTAGATGTTTCATAATTTCGTCAAACTTGTAAAAAGCTCATTGAGACACTTATAAGCACTCATGTTGCATGAAACTTGGTTTAGAGTCCTAGAAACGCGTTGTTAGATGTTTCATAAGTTCGTCAAACAAGTACAAAGCTCATTGAGACACTTATAAGCACTCATGTTGCATGAAACTTGGTTTAGAGTCCTAGAAACGCGTTGTTAGATGTTTCATAAGTTCGTCAAACAAGTACAAAGCTCATTGAGACACTTATAAGCACTCATGTTGCATGAAACTTGGTTTAGAGTCTTAGAAACCGTGTTGTTAGATGTTTCATAAGTTCGTCAACCTAGTACAAAGCTCATTGAGACACTTATAAGCACTCATGTTGCATGAAACTTGGTTTAGAGTCCTAGAAATGCGTTGTTAGATGTTTCATAAGTTCGTAAAACTTGTACAAAGCTCATTAAGACACTTATAAGCACTCATGTTGAATGAAACTTGGTTTAGAGTCCAAGAAACGCGTTGTTAGATGTTTCATAAGTTCGTCAAACTAGTACAAAGCTCATTGAGGCACTTATAAGGATTCATGTTCTATGAAACTTGGTTTAGAGTCCTAGAAACGCATTGTTAAATGTTTCATAAGTTCGTCAAACTTGTACAAAGCTCATTGAGATACTTATAAGCACTCATGTTTTATGAAACCTTGTTTAGAGTCCTAGAACCCGCGTTGTTAGATGTTTCTTATGTTCGTCAAACTAGTCAAAAGCTCATTGAGACACTTAGAAGCACTCATGTTGCATGAAACTTGGTTTAGAGTCCTAGAAACACGTTGTTAAATGTTTCATAAGTTCGTCAAATTGGTACAAAGCTCATTGAGACACTTATAAGCACTCATGTTGCATGAAACTTGATTTAGAGTCCTAGAAACGCGTTGTTAGATGTTTCATAAGTTCGTCAAACTTGTACATAGCTCATTGAGACACTTATAAGCACTCAGGTTGCATGAAACTTGGTTTAGAGTCCTAGAAACACGTTGTTAAATGTTTCATAAGTTCGTCAAATTAGTACAAAGCTCATTGAGACACTTATAAGCACTCATGTTGCATGAAACTTGATTTAGAGTCCTAGAAACGCGTTGTTAGATGTTTCATAAGTTCGTCAAACTTGTACATAGCTCTTTGAGACACTTATAAGCACTCATGTTGCATGAAACTTGGTTTAGAGTCCTAGAAACACGTTGTTAAATGTTTCATAAGTTCGTCAAATTAGTACAAAGCTCATTGAGACACTTATAAGCACTCATGTTGCATGAAACTTGGTTTAGAGTCCTAGAAATGCGTTGTTAGATGTTTCATAAGTTCGTAAAACTTGTACAAAGCTCATTGAGACACTTATAAGCACTCATGTTGAATGAAACTTGGTTTAGAGTCCAAGAAACGCGATGTTAGATGTTTCATAAGTTCGTCAAACTAGTACAAAGCTCATTGAGGCACTTATAAGGATTCATGTTCTATGAAACTTGGTTTAGAGTCCTAGAAACGCATTGTTAAATGTTTCATAAGTTCGTCAAACTTGTACAAAGCTCATTGAGATACTTATAAGCACTCATGTTTTATGAAACTTGGTTTAGAGTCCTAGAACCCGCGTTGTTAGATGTTTCTTATGTTCGTCAAACTAGTCAAAAGCTCATTGAGACACTTAGAAGCACTCATGTTGCATGAAACTTGGTTTAGAGTCCTAGAAACACGTTGTTAAACGTTTCATAAGTTCGTCAAATTAGTACATAGCTCATTGAAACACTTATAAGCACTCATGTTGCATGAAACTTGATTTAGAGTCCTAGAAACACGTTGTTAGATGTTTCATAAGTTCGTCAAACTTGTACATAGCTCATTGAGACACATATAAGCACTCATGTTGCATGAAACTAGGTTTAGAGTCCTAGAAACGTGTTGTTAGATGTTTCATAAGTTCTTCAAACTTGTACAAAGCTCACTGAAACACTTATAAGCACTCATGTTGAATGAAACTTGGTTTAGAGTCCTAGAAACGCGTTGTTAGATGTTTCATAAGTTCTTCAAACTAGTACAAACGTCATTGAGACACTTATAAGCACTCATGTTGCATGAAACTTGGTTTAGAGTCCTAGAAACGCGTTGTTAGATGTTTCATAAGTTCGTCAAACTAGTACAAAGCTCATTGAGACACTTATAAGCACTCATGTTGAATGAAACTTGGTTTAGATTCCTAGAAACGCGTTGTTAGATGTTTCATAAGTTCTTCATACTAGTACAAAGCTCATTGAGACACTTATAAGCACTCATGTTGCATGAAACTTGGTTTAGAGTCCTAGAAACGAGTTGTTAGATGTTTCATAAGTTCGTCAAACTTGTACAAAGCATATTGAGACACTTATAAGCACTTATGTTGCATGAAACTTGGTTTAGAGTCCTAGAAACGGGTTGTTAGATGTTTCATAAGTTCTTCAAACTAGTACAAAGCTCATTGGGATACTTATAAGCACTCATGTTGCATGAAACTTGGTTTAGAGTCCTAGAAACGCGTTGTTAGATGTTTCATAAGTTTGTCAACCTAGTACAAAGCTCATTGAGACACTTATAAGCACTCATTTTGCATTAAACTTGGTTTAGAGTCCTATACACGCGTTGTTAGATGTTTCATAAGTTCTTCAAACTTGTACAAAGCTCATTGAGACACTTATAAGCACTCATGTTGCATGAAACTTAGTTTAGAGTCCTAGAAACCGCGTTGTTAGATGTTTCATAAGTTCCTCAAACTAGTACAAAGCTCATTGAGACACTTATAAGCACTCATGTTGCATGAAACTTGGTTTAGAGTCCTAGAAACGCGTTGTTAGATGTTTCATAAGTTCTTCAAACTTGTACATAGCTCATTGAGACACATATAAGCACCCGTGTTGCATGAAACTTGGTTTAGAGTCCTAGAAACGCGTTGTTAGATGTTTCATAAGTTCGTCAAACTAGTACAAAGCTCATTTAGACACTTATAAGAACTCATGTTGCATGAAACTTGGTTTAGAGTCCTAGAAACGCATTGTTAGATGTTTCATAAGTTCGTAAAACTTGTACAAAGCTCATTGAGACACTTATAAGCACTCATGTGGAATAAAACTTGGTTTAGAGTCCTAGAAACCGCGTTGTTAGATAGTTCATAAGTTTGTCAACCTAGTACAAAGCTCATTGAGACACTTATAAGCACTCATGTTGCATGAAACTTGGTTTAGAGACCTAGAAACGTGTTGTTAGATGTTTCATAAGTTCTTCAAACTTGTACAAAGCTCATTGAGACACTTATAAGCACTCATGTTGAATGTGAAGGAAAGTAGAGAATAGAATGAGAGATTGTGAAGCTCTCAAGAGATTATGAAGAATATGTGTAGAATAGTGTAGTTTCAGTTTAGAGAATAATAGAGATTTAGAGAGATTAGAGAGAGTATTTGTGGAGAGTATTTGTGAAAAATGTATATTATGAAGAGAGGACTTGCCTCCTTAGTTACAATAATGTGCATAAGGAGATATTATATAGGGAAATACAAGAGGGAACTAGATTAAATGTAGCCAATTTGGATAAGGACTACATGCTTTGGTCAAGGAAGCATGTGGAGTAAAGCTTCATGCGTGTGTAGTCAAAGGCGCGTCCTCCCTTTGCCGTACGGTGTGAGCTGGCGCGTCCTTTGCCTTATCCACGAGATAACCGCTTCTCCTTATCACAATTGGTTATCTCCTTATCTAGCTTCTTTATCACTTATCTCCTCTATATACTCCTTCCTTATCACTTTCTTTCACTAACTTGCCTTGTAATACAAGTTTAAATATGTTTTCGACCTAATGCATTTGAAAGGTTAACATTAGTCTCAACACTCCCCCTCAAGCTTAGCCTAATGAAATGGCTAAGCTTGGACAACCGTTTAACAAACCTCGTTAAAACCTTAGATGGGAAAACCACTTGGGATAAAACCACATCTAAGGAAAAAGAGTGTAAGTTAATTCGGTTAGGGGTCTTCTTTGGTGAGCCTTGAGTTCTTCTTGACTTGTCTTCAGAGTCTTCTCAAATGAACTCTTTCTAGCTCGCCAAACACACTCCCCCTTAAGTAGAAACCGGTTCAAGCTCTTGCCTTTACCGTTTCTTCATAAGGGTTCTTTGAACTTCTCATCTTGATTATGCTCTTCACACTTAGATGATGAAGTTACTTCTATGCTTTCTTCAAGCTTCAATCTTTACTTCCTCTTCTCGGCTTTGTTCTTCACAGGCTTGAATGTGAGAGGAAATGGCCGAACACTTTTGGATTCCTCCTCCTTCTCTTCATTTCTCCTTAGTAGCTTTCTTTCTTCTTGTCATCCAAGTAGCCGAGAATGATCACTTCACTCTTCTTTCCTTTGAACCTTCAAGAGTTTCAAGAAATACATAGAGTTTAGTGAACGGATAATATGATATGATTAGATAGATATGCATAAGAAGCTTAAGTCTAACTTAATGAATCAATGAGTAATTTTGCTATTTAAACCTAAGTTCCTTAACAAATTTCAAATGATTTCACATAGGTTTTAATAGACTAAGCAACTTTTAACAAGGGCAATGATTAGTTTTATCAAAGAACTAAGCAAGTATATAGGATGCGGCTCTAGTTCTAAGAATATGCTAATCATAATGAAGAGAGTAAGGGTTTAAGGGACAGCCTTTAGTTCGTAGTGGTTTTGGTTTTCTTGTAGTTGCACTTTCTTCTTTGTGCAATTGGAACAAGGTGAGACTTTGGTTCAGCTTTGCCCTTGGTAGATGCACAAGCCGAGTAGCACGATTAGGCCTTTTGCACTTGAGAGTTGCTTTGGCCGAGAATGAGTAGAGCCGATTTGGTCATATTGATTGGTCGGCCTCTTTCTAAAACATGGATGGCTCGGCTTTGTCTTTGCCATGTACTTGGCCGAGCCTAGTGTTGATCGAAGATTTGTTGTGTGTTCGATGCCCGGGCGCAAGTGACCGAGTGCCGATGTCCGAGCATCCGGGTCGGTGTCCGAGCGCCTATGTCCGAGCATCCGAGCGCCGGTGTCGAGCATCCGAGTCGGTGTCCGAGCGCCTATGTCCGAGCATCCGAGCGCCTATGTCGAGCATCCGAGCGCCTATGTCCAGCATCCGAGCATCCGGGTCGGCGTCCGAGCATCCGGGTAGGTGTCCGGGTATCCGGATGTCCGAGCATCCGGGTCGGTGTCCGAGCGCCTATGTCGATGGTGACTTGACTCGGCTTCCAAGTATAGGTAATGGATGGCTTGCTTCTTGTAGATGCCATAGCCGAATGGTAGACTCTCCATTTTGATCATGGAGTTATGACATGTGTTTAACCACTTTTCTTCTCCCCCTCATGATTAAGATGGAGTAGTCTTAGACTTGTTTCCCCTTTCTCGACTTTGTTCTTCACAAGCTTGAATGAGAAAAGGTTCTCATCTCTCTTTGGACCTCTTTTGTGACCTCTTTCATACACCTCTTTACTTCTCTTCTCTTTAACTCTTCTTAATCACCTATTCATGCTTAGGGGTTTCTCATTGATTATCTCTTTCGGTCTTTTGTTGATGATGATCCTACACCATAACAAGGACAAAAAATTGATTTAAATATCATGATAATCGGCATGTAATTAGCAACAATTTACAAATTTCTTAACAACAATAACAAGACCAAGGAAGAATGCAAAGGAGGGTTTAAGACTTAGTTCAATATTCCCTAAGACATTTAGCTAAACCCGAGTATAGGATGCATTTTATCACAGGTCAAGTTCTAGTTTTTCATAATTTGCAAATTCTATATCCATTCTTAGCTAAGTGATGAAGCATTAACAATCACTTAAGCAAATATCTAATTATATATATAAGTAAGAGAGTAAAGAGTTTTAGAAATGGCCCTTTAATGTTCCTTGAGTTGATGGTCATGTGGGAAAGTTATTTACGCATAGAGCACCTTCTCGTGGTTAGTTTATATTAGGCTTATAACTTTCCTCATGAAAGTGTTCTTTGTTGATTATCCATTGATTAGTACCTACAAGAGTTTATCAAGGTTTAGCAACAAGAGTCTTTCTATGGCGCTTTGCCATAGTGACTTTAAGAGAGAGTCATGGTGTTTAAAGCTTAAAAAAAAAACTAGACCATGAATCCTAACAAAAAAAAACCAGGATCATTGTGACTTTTGAATGCTTGTATAGCAAGTCACTTCTCTCGGATCATTAACTTAAGAGCACAAATGCGGTCAATGATCTTAACGATAGATCATCATGTCAAACTTATCCTATTTGGATTTACACGAGTTATGATCATGAATCATTTCCCCATATCATAAAAGATATGATAGCCGAGGTTTAATGGATTCAATAAGATCATGAGTGCTTTTCAAATACCCAATGGTTATTGTTTCACTACCCTCTAAGAGAGTTTTGGATTCCATCAGATCTTAGGTGCTTAATCACAAGCGGATCTATGGTTCCTTACCCTTTGATTAAACCGGTGATCTTTTGGATTAACCAAGGTCTTAAGTGCATATAGTCTTAAAGACATAGTGAATCAAACCACTTCACCAAACAAAGACTAGTGATTTGATTTTAGACATATAGACTTATGCGGACCTTGTATCCTAGATCTTTCCAAGACACAAACAACTTAACCATTTAAGGATTAGTGATTTGGTCTTTAACAAGAATCAAGACTTGGATGTTATAGTGGGGTATGAAGAGGATAAAGAGTATAGAGTTTAACCGATTCCTTAATTATCTTTAAAGATATTTAGGACTCAAGGTAACTACTAATCTCTTTATCTCCCCCTTGTGTTTCCACTTACACAACCACCACTTAACCATCTTCATTTTCTTAAGAAATTTAAAAATCAAACAAGAGCATGTATTGACTTAGAGATTATAAAGATTGAAGCTTTAAGTTGAAAGATTTATTTTTTCCCTTATAAAGACAATTTGTCTTACTTCAACAAATCTCTTCATTGTCAAAACTTTTAAAGATGAAAAATGACTAGTACATGCTCATAAACTTAAATAATGCAAAGAGGTTTGGATTCACCAAGTCAATTAAGAAGATAATACTTATTGAACAAGGATCACTCTTTTTTAGCTCTCAAGTACCAAGATTTTAACTTGATAACTTGGTCCTTGCCTAAAGGAGGTTTTGGATTCAACACTAGGTTATACTCTTAGTGAGTCAACACAAGTGGTTCACTAACCTTTAAACTCTCAAGCTTCAAGTTTTGTTCTTGAATGCTTGGTCATTGTTTTATGCCAAGGTTTAATAGATCTCGGATTCATCAAGGTTCCTTTAGACTCATAAGAGTGAGGAAGCCATGGTTCTCATCTTTTAAACATTTGGCCTTATACAAAGATCTATTTATAGAGACTACACTTTTAAGAAACCGATTTTACATGTAGCTAGATCTATTGAAAGATCAAATCTTTTCATGAACCGGTCTTTAATAAGTGTATTCTATAAAGAGGGTTTGGATTCAACGAGTTCTCTTTATCTCATAAGAGCATAAGAGGCTCGGTTCTCTTCCTTTGATCTTTGTATGTAAAGAAAGCATAGAGTTTTCGATTCAACATGTTTTGTTCTCACAAGAGACAATCAACATGGTTCTCTTACTCTTTTAGCTCGCAAGTTCCAAGCTTTGATGCTTTGGATACTTGTTCATAGCCTAAATGCCTATGCTACGTGATTATTAGATTCATCAAGGTTCCTTAAACTCCTATGAGCAAGGAATCCATGGTTCTTAATCACTAGCTTTTGGCCTAATTAAGATCTTGTAAGAACAACACAAGCAAACTCGGATTTGCCATGTAGCAAGATTCAAGATCTAAGCTTTACATAAACCGGCCTTGTTTTGATTGTTCTTAAGTAGGGATATGGATTCATCATGTTCTTATCACTCATAAGAGGAAAGGCGAATCATGGTTCCTTCTACTAATAGATCTTAATGTTTATAAACATAAAAAGAGAAGATCTTGGATTTATCAAGCCGCTAACACTCATAAGAGTAAAGGAACAAGATCTTATCCTCTATGGCTCACAATTACCAAGCTATCTTGGTTGTTCTTGTTCATAGCCTTATGAAAATAAAATAATAAAGAAAGGGAATCAGATTCATCAAGTTCTTACACTCATAAGAGTGAAGAAGCAAGGATCTTTACCGGAAATGCTTAGGAGAGGAGCTAAATGCTCTGATACCATGAAGGAAAGTAGAGAATAGAAGGAGAGATTGTGAAGCTCTCAAGAGATTATGAAGAATATGTGTAGAATAGTGTAGTTTCGGTTTAGAGAATAATAGAGATTTAGAGAGATTAGAGAGAGTATTTGTGGAGAGTATTTGTGAAAAATGTATATTATGAAGAGAGGACTTGCCTCCTTAGTTACAATAATGTGCATAAGGAGATATTATATAGGGAAATACAAGAGGGAACTAGATTAAATGTAGCCAATTTGGATAAGGACTACATGCTTTGGTCAAGGAAGCATGTGGAGTAAAGCTTCATGCGTGTGTAGTCAAAGGCGCGTCCTCCCTTTGTCGTACGGTGTGAGCTGGCGCGTCCTTTGCCTTATCCACGAGATAACCGCTTCTCCTTATCACAATTGGTTATCTCCTTATCTAGTTTCTTTATCACTTATATCCTCTATATACTCCTTCCTTATCACTTTGCCTTATCACTTTCTTTCACTAACTTGCCTTGTAATACAAGTTTAAATATGTTTTCGACCTAATGCCTTTGAAAGGTTAACATTAGTCTCAACAGAATGAAACTTGGTTTAGAGTCCTAGAAACGCGTTGTTAGATGTTTCATAAGTTCTTCAAACTAGTACAAAGCTCATTGAGACACTTATAAGCACTCATGTTGCATGAAACTTGGTTTAGAGTCCTAGAAACGCGTTGTTAGATGTTTCATAAGTTCGTCAAACTAGTAAAAAGCTCATTTAGACACTTATAAGCACTCATGTTGCATGAAACTTGGGTTAGAGTCATAGAAACGCGTTGTTAGATGTTTCATAAGTTCGTAAAACTTGTACAAAGCTCATTGAGACACTTATAAGCACTCATGTTGCATGAAACTTGGTTTAGAGTCCTTGAAACGCGTTGTTAAATGTTTCATAAGTTCGTCAAACTTGTACAAAGCTCATTGAAACACTTATAAGCACTCATGTTGAATTAAACTTGGTTTAGAGTCCTAGAAACGCGTTGTTAGATGTTTCATAAGTTCTTCATACTAGTTCAAAGCTCATTGAGACAGTTATAAGCACTCATGTTGCATTAAACTTGGTTTAGAGTCCTAGAAACGAGTTGTTAGATGTTTCATAAGGTCGTCAAACTTGTACAAAGCTCATTGAGACAGTTATAAGCACTTATGTTGCATGAAACTTGGTTTAGAGTCCTAGAAACGCGTTGTTAGATGTTTCATAAGTTCTTCATACTAGTACAAAGCTCATTGAGACACTTATAAGCACTCATGTGGAATGAAACTTGGTTTAGAGTCCTAGAAACCCCGTTGTTTGATGTTTCATACGTTTGTCAACCTAGTACAAAGCTCATTGAGACACTTATAAGCACTCATGTTGCATGAAAATTGGTTTAGAGTCCTAGAAACGTGTTGTTAGATGTTTCATAAGTTCTTCAAACTTGTACAAAGCTCACTGAGACACTTATAAGCACTTATGTTGCATGAAACTTGGTTTAGAGTCTTAGAAACGCGTTGTTAGATGTTTCATAAGTTCGTCAAACTTGTACAAAGCTCATTGAGACACTTATAAGCACTCATGTTGCATGAAACTTGGTTTAGAGTCCTAGAAACGCGTTGTTAGATGTTTCATAAGTTCGTCAAACTAGTACAAAGCTCAATTAGACACTTATAAGCACTCATGTTGCATGAAACTTGGTTTAGAGTCCTAGAAACGCGTTGTTAGATGTTTCATAAGTTCGTAAAACTTGTACAAAGCTCATTGAGACACTTATAAGCACTCATGTTGAATGAAACTTGGTTTAGAGTCCTAGAAATCGCGTTGTTAGATGTTTCATACGTTTGTCAACCTAGTACAAAGCTCATTGAGACACTTATAAGCACTCATGTTGCATGAAACTTGGTTTAGAATCCTAGAAACGCGTTGTTAAATGTTTCATAAGTTCGTCAAACTTGTACAAAGCTCATTGAGACACTTATAAGCACTCATGTTGAATTAAACTTGGTTTAGAGTCCCAGAAACGAGTTGTTAGATGTTTCATAAGTTCGTCAAACTAGTACAAAGCTCATCGAAACACTTATAAGCACTCATGTTGCATGAAACTTGGTTTAGAGTCCTAGAAACGCGTTGTTAGAAGTTTCATAAGTTCGTCAAACTAGTACAAAGCACATTGAGACACTTATAAGCACTCATGTTGCATGGAACTTGGTTTAGAGTCCTAGAAACCGCGTTGTTAGATGTTTCATAAGTTCGTCAAACTAGTACAAAGCTCATTGAGACACTTATAAGCACTCATGTTGTATGAAACTTGGTTTAGAGTCCTAGAAATGCATAGTCAAATGTTTCATAAGTTCGTCAAACTAGTACAAATCTCATTGAGACACTTATAAGCACTCATGTTGCATGAAACTTGGTTTAGAGTCTTAGAGCGTTGTTAGATGTTTCATAAGTTCTTCAAACTTGTACAAAGCTCATTGAGACACTTATAAGCACTCATGTTGAATAAAACTTGGTTTAGAGTCCTAGAACCCGCGTTGTTAGATGTTTCATATGTTCGTCAAACTAGTAAAAAGCTCATTGAGACACTTATAAGCACTCATGTTGCATGAAACTTGGTTTAGAGTCCTAGAAACCGCGTTGTTAGATGTTTCATAAGTTCGTCAAACTAGTACAAAACTCATTGAGACACTTATAAGCACTCATGTTGCATGAAACTTGGTTTAGAGTCTTAGAAATGCGTTGTTAGATGTTTCATAAGTTTTCCAAACTAGTACAAAGCTCATTGAGACACTTATAAGCACTCATGTTGTATGAAACTTGGTTTAGAGTCCTAGAAATGCATTGTTAAATGTTTCATAAGTTCGTCAAACTAGTACAAAGCTCATTGAGACACTTATAAGCACTCATGTTGCATGAAACTTGGTTTAGAGTCCTAGAGCGTTGTTAGATGTTTCATAAGTTCGTCAAACTTGTACAAAGCTCATTGAGACACATGTAAGCACTCATGTTGAATGAAACTTGGTTTAGAGTCCTAGAAACCGCGTTGTTAGATGTTTCATATGTTCGTCAATCTAGTAAAAATCTCATTAAGACACTTATAAGCACTCATGTTGCATGAATCTAAGTTTAGAGTCCTAGAAACCACTTTGTTAGATGTTTCATAAGCTCGTCAAACTAGTACAAAGCTCATTGAGACACTTATAAGCACTCATGTTGCATGAAACTTGGTTTAGAGTCCTAGAAACGCGTTGTTAAATGTTTCATAAATTCGTAAAACTTGTACAAAACTCATTGAGACACTTATAAGCACTCATGTGGAATGAAACTTGGTTTAGAGTCCTAGAAACGCGTTGTTAGATGTTTCATAAGTTCGTCAAAATAGTACAAAGCTTATTGAGACACTTCTAAGCACTCATGTTGAATGAAACTTGCTTTAGAGTCCTACAAACTCGTTGTTAGATGTTTAATAAGTTCGTCAAACTAGTAAAAAGCTCATTGAGACACTTATAAGCACTCATGTTGCATGAAACTTAGTTTAGAGTCCTAGAAACCGCGTTGTTAGATGTTTCATAAGTTCGTCAAACTAGTACAAAGCTCATTGAGACACTTATAAGCACTCATGTTGCATGAAACTTGGTTTAGAGTCCTAGAAACGCGTTGTTAGATGTTTCATAAGTTCATCAAACGTGAACAAAGCTCATTGAGACACTTATAAGCACTCATGTTGAATGAAACTTGGTTTAGAGTCCCAGAAACGAGTTGTTAGATGTTTCATAAGTTCGTCAAACTAGTACAAAGCTCATCGAAACACTTATAAGCACTCATGTTGCATGAAACTTGGTTTAGAGTCCTAGAAACGCGTTGTTAGAAGTTTCATAAGTTCGTCAAACTAGTACAAAGCACATTGAGACACTTATAAGCACTCATGTTGCATGAAACTTGGTTTAGAGTCCTAGAAACGCGATGTTAGATGTTTCATAAGTTTGTAAAACTAGTAAAAAGCTCATTGAGACACTTCTAAGAACTCATGTTGCATGAAACTTCGTTTAGAGTCCTAGAAACCACGTTGTTAGATGTTTCATAAGTTCCTCAAACTTGTACAAAGCTCATTTAGACACTTATAATCACTCCTGATGCATGAAATTTGGTTTAAAAATCCTAGAAACGTGTTGTTAGATGTTTCATAAGTTCGTCAAACTAGTACAAAGCTCATCGAAACACTTATAAGCACTCATGTTGCATGAAACTTGGTTTAGAGTCCTAGAAACGCGTTGTTAGAAGTTTCATAAGTTCGTCAAACTAGTACAAAGCTCATTGAGACAGTTATAAGCACTCATGTTGCATGGAACTTGGTTTAGAGTCCTAGAAACCGCGTTGTTAGATGTTTCATAAGTTCGTCAAACTAGTACAAAGCTCATTGAGACACTTATAAGCACTCATGTTGTATGAAACTTGGTTTAGAGTCCTAGAAATGCATAGTTAAATGTTTCATAAGTTCGTCAAACTAGTACAAATCTCATTGAGACACTTATAAGCACTCATGTTGCATGAAACTTGGTTTAGAGTCTTAGAGCGTTGTTAGATGTTTCATAATTTCTTCGAACTTGTACAAAGCTCATTGAGACACTTATAAGCACTCATGTTGAATAAAACTTGGTTTAGAGTCCTAGAACCCGCGTTGTTAGATGTTTCATATGTTCGTCAAACTAGTAAAAAGCTCATTGAGACACTTATAAGCACTCATGTTGCATGAAACTTGGTTTAGAGTCCTAGAAACCGCGTTGTTAGATGTTTCATAAGTTCGTCAAACTAGTACAAAGCTCATTGAGACACTTATAAGCACTCATGTTGCATGAAACTTGGTTTAGAGTCTTAGAAATGCGTTGTTAGATGTTTCATAAGTTTTCCAAACTAGTACAAAGCTCATTGAGATACTTATAAGAACTCATGTTGTATGAAACTTTGTTTAGAGTCCTAGAAATGCATTGTTAAATGTTTCATAAGTTCGTCAAACTAGTACAAAGCTCATTGAGACACTTATAAGCACTCATGTTGCATGAAACTTGGTTTAGAGTCCTAGAGCGTTGTTAGATGTTTCATAAGTTCGTCAAACTTGTACAAAGTTCATTGAGACACATGTAAGCACTCATGTTGAATGAAACTTGGTTTAGAGTCCTAGAAACCGCGTTGTTAGATGTTTCATATGTTCGTCAATCTAGTAAAAAGCTCATTGAGACAGTTATAAGCAATCATGTTGCATGAATCTAAGTTTAGAGTACTAGAAACGCATTGTTAGATGTTTCATAAGTTCGTCAAACTAGTACAAAGCTCATTGAGACACTTATAAGCACTCACGTTGCATGAAACTTGGTTTAGAGTCCTAGAAACGCGTTGTTAGATGTTTCATAAGTTCGTAAAACTTGTACAAAGCTCATTGAGACACTTATAAGCACTCATGTGGAATGAAACTTGGTTTAGAGTCCTAGAAACGCGATGTTAGATGTTTCATAAGTTTGTCAAACTAGTACAAAGCCCATTGAGACACTTATAAGCACTCATGTTGCATGAAACTTGGTTTAGAGTCCTAGAAACGCGTTGTTAGATGTTTCATAAGTTCTTCAAACTTGTACAAAGCTCATTGAGACACTTATAAGCACTCATGTTGAATGAAACTTAGTTTAGAGTCCTAGAAACGCGTTGTTAGATGTTTCATAAGTTCTTTAAACTAGTACAAAGCTCATTGAGACACTTATAAGCACTCATGTTGCATGAAACTTGGTTTAGAGTCCTAGAAACGCGTTGTTAAATGTTTCATAAGTTCGTCAAACTTGTACAAAGCTCATTGAGACACTTATAAGCACTCATGTTGAATGAAACTTGGTTTAGAGTCCTAGAAACGCGTTGTTAGATGTTTCATAAGTTCTTCATACTAGTACAAAGCTCATTGAGACAGTTATAAGCACTCATGTTGCATTAAACTTGGTTTAGAGTCCTATAAGCGAGTTGTTAGATGTTTCATAAGTTCGTCAAACTTGTACAAAGCTCATTGAGACACTTATAAGCACTTATGTTGCATGAAACTTGGTTTAGAGTCCTAGAAACGCGTTGTTAGATGTTTCATAAGTTCTTCATACTAGTACAAAGCTCATTGAGACACTTATAAGCACTCATGTTGCATGAAACTTGGTTTAGAGTCCTAGAAACCGCGTTGTTAGATGTTTCATAAGTTCTTCAAACTAGGACAAAGCTCATTGAGACATTTATAAGCACTCATGTTGCATGAAACTTGGTTTAGAGTCCTAGAAACGCGTTGTTAGATGATTCATAAGTTCGTAAAACTTGTACAAAGCTCATTGAGACACTTATAAGCACTCATGTTGCATGAAACTTGGTTTAGAGTCCTAGAAACCGCGTTGTTAGATGTTTCATAAGTTCGTCAAACTAGTACAAAGCTCATTGAGACACTTATAAGCAATCATGTTGCATGAAACTTGGTTTAGAGTCCTAGAAACGCGTTGGTAGATGTTTCATAAGTTCATCAAACGTGAACAAAGCTCATTGAGACACTTATAAGCACTCATGTTGAATGAAACTTGGTTTAGAGTCCCAGAAACGAGTTGTTAGATGTTTCATATGTTCGTCAAACTAGTACAAAGCTCATTGAGGCACTTATAAGCACTCATGTTGCATGAAACTTGGTTTAGAGTCCTAGAAACGCGTTGTTAGATGTTTCATAAGTTCGTCAAACTATTACAAAGCTCATTGAGACACTTATAAGCACTCATGTTGCTTGGAACTTGGTTTAGAGTCCTAGAAACCGCGTTGTTAGATGTTTCATAAGTTCGTCAAACTAGTACAAAGATCATTGAGACACTTATAAGCACTCATGTTGTATGAAATTTGGTTTAGAGTCCTAGAAATGCATAGTTAAATGTTTCATAAGTTCGTCAAACTAGTACAAATCTCATTGAGACACTTATAAGCACTCATGTTGCATGAAACTTGGTTTAGAGTCCTAGAGCGTTGTTAGATGTTTCATAAGTTCTTCAAACTTGTACAAAGCTCATTGAGACCCTTATAAGCACTCATGTTGAATGAAACTTGGTTTAGAGTCCTAGAACCCGCGTTGTTAGATGTTTCATATGTTCGTCAAACTAGTAAAAAGCTCATTGAGACACTTATAAGCACTCATGTTGCATGAAACTTAGTTTAGAGTCCTAGAAACCGCGTTGTTAGATGTTTCATAAGTTCGTCAAACTAGTACAAAGCTCATTGAGACACTTATAAGCACTCATGTTGCATGAAACTTGGTTTAGAGTCTTAGAAATGCGTTGTTAGATGTTTCATAAGTTTTCCAAACTAGTACAAAGCTCATTGAGATACTTATAAGAACTCATGTTGTATGAAACTTTGTTTAGAGTCCTAGAAATGCATTGTTAAATGTTTCATAAGTTCGTCAAACTAGTACAAAGCTCATTGAGACACTTATAAGCACTCATGTTGCATGAAACTTGGTTTAGAGTCCTAGAGCGTTGTTAGATGTTTCATAAGTTCGTCAAACTTGTACAAAGCTCATTGAGACACATGTAAGCACTCATGTTGAATGAAACTTGGTTTAGAGTCCTAGAAACCGCGTTGTTAGATGTTTCATATGTTCGTCAATCTAGTAAAAAGCTCATTGAGACAGTTATAAGCAATCATGTTGCATGAATCTAAGTTTAGAGTACTAGAAACGCGTTGTTAGATGTTTCATAAGTTCGTCAAACTAGTACAAAGCTCATTGAGACACTTATAAGCACTCACGTTGCATGAAACTTGGTTTAGAGTCCTAGAAACGCGTTGTTAGATGTTTCATAAGTTCGTAAAACTTGTACAAAGCTCATTGAGACACTTATAAGCACTCATGTGGAATGAAACTTGGTTTAGAGTCCTAGAAACGCGATGTTAGATGTTTCATAAGTTTGTCAAACTAGTACAAAGCCCATTGAGACACTTATAAGCACTCATGTTGCATGAAACTTGGTTTAGAGTCCTAGAAACGCGTTGTTAGATGTTTCATAAGTTCTTCAAACTTGTACAAAGCTCATTGAGACACTTATAAGCACTCATGTTGAATGAAACTTAGTTTAGAGTCCTAGAAACGCGTTGTTAGATGTTTCATAAGTTCTTTAAACTAGTACAAAGCTCATTGAGACACTTATAAGCACTCATGTTGCATGAAACTTGGTTTAGAGTCCTAGAAACGCGTTGTTAAATGTTTCATAAGTTCGTCAAACTTGTACAAAGCTCATTGAGACACTTATAAGCACTCATGTTGAATGAAACTTGGTTTAGAGTCCTAGAAACGCGTTGTTAGATGTTTCATAAGTTCTTCATACTAGTACAAAGCTCATTGAGACAGTTATAAGCACTCATGTTGCATTAAACTTGGTTTAGAGTCCTATAAGCGAGTTGTTAGATGTTTCATAAGTTCGTCAAACTTGTACAAAGCTCATTGAGACACTTATAAGCACTTATGTTGCATGAAACTTGGTTTAGAGTCCTAGAAATGCGTTGTTAGATGTTTCATAAGTTCTTCATACTAGTACAAAGCTCATTGAGACACTTATAAGCACTCATGTTGCATGAAACTTGGTTTAGAGTCCTAGAAACCGCGTTGTTAGATGTTTCATAAGTTCTTCAAACTAGGACAAAGCTCATTGAGACATTTATAAGCACTCATGTTGCATGAAACTTGGTTTAGAGTCCTAGAAACGCGTTGTTAGATGATTCATAAGTTCGTAAAACTTGTACAAAGCTCATTGAGACACTTATAAGCACTCATGTTGCATGAAACTTGGTTTAGAGTCCTAGAAACCGCGTTGTTAGATGTTTCATAAGTTCGTCAAACTAGTACAAAGCTCATTGAGACACTTATAAGCAATCATGTTGCATGAAACTTGGTTTAGAGTCCTAGAAACGCGTTGGTAGATGTTTCATAAGTTCATCAAACGTGAACAAAGCTCATTGAGACACTTATAAGCACTCATGTTGAATGAAACTTGGTTTAGAGTCCCGAAACGAGTTGTTAGATGTTTCATATGTTCGTCAAACTAGTACAAAGCTCATTGAGGCACTTATAAGCACTCATGTTGCATGAAACTTGGTTTAGAGTCCTAGAAACGCGTTGTTAGATGTTTCATAAGTTCGTCAAACTATTACAAAGCTCATTGAGACACTTATAAGCACTCATGTTGCTTGGAACTTGGTTTAGAGTCCTAGAAACCGCGTTGTTAGATGTTTCATAAGTTCGTCAAACTAGTACAAAGATCATTGAGACACTTATAAGCACTCATGTTGTATGAAATTTGGTTTAGAGTCCTAGAAATGCATAGTTAAATGTTTCATAAGTTCGTCAAACTAGTACAAATCTCATTGAGACACTTATAAGCACTCATGTTGCATGAAACTTGGTTTAGAGTCCTAGAGCGTTGTTAGATGTTTCATAAGTTCTTCAAACTTGTACAAAGCTCATTGAGACCCTTATAAGCACTCATGTTGAATGAAACTTGGTTTAGAGTCCTAGAACCCGCGTTGTTAGATGTTTCATATGTTCGTCAAACTAGTAAAAAGCTCATTCAGACACTTATAAGCACTCATGTTGCATGAAACTTAGTTTAGAGTCCTAGAAACCGCGTTGTTAGATGTTTCATAAGTTCGTCAAACTAGTACAAAGCTCATTGAGACACTTATAAGCACTCATGTTGCATGAAACTTGGTTTAGAGTCTTAGAAATGCGTTGTTAGATGTTTCATAAGTTTTCCAAACTAGTACAAAGCTTATTGAGACACTTATAAGCACTCATGTTGTATGAAACTTGATTTAGAGTCCTAGAAATGCATTCTTAAATGTTTCATAAGTTCGTCAAACTAGTACAAAGCTCATTGAGACACTTATAAGCACTCATGTTGCATGAAACTTGGTTTAGAGTCCTAGAGCGTTGTTAGATGTTTCATAAGTTCGTCAAACTTGTACAAAGCTCATTGAGACACTTGTAAGCACTCATGTTGAATGAAACTTGGTTTAGAGTCCTAGAAACCGCGTTGTTAGATGTTTCATAAATTCGTCAAACTAGTACAAAGCTCATTGAGACACTTATAAGCACTCACGTTGCATGAAAGTTGGTTTAGAGTCCTAGAAACACGTTGTTAGATGTTTCATAAGTTCGTAAAACCTGTCCAAAGCTCATTGAGACACTTATAAGCACTCATGTGGAATGAAACTTGGTTTAGAGTCCTAGAAACGCGTTGTTAGATGTTTCATAAGTTCGTCAAACTAGTACAAAGCTCATTGAGACACTTATAAGCACTCATGTTGCATGAAACTTGGTTTAGAGTCCTAGAAACGCGTTGTTAGATGTTTCATAAGTTCTTCAAACTTGTACAAAGCTCATTGAGACACTTATAAGAACTCATGTTGAATGAAACTTGGTTTAGAGTCCTAGAAACGCGTTGTTAGATGTTTCATAAGTTCTTCAAACTAGTAAAAAGCTCATTGAGACACTTATAAGCACTCATGTTGCATTAAACTTGGTTTAGAGTCCTAGAAACGCGTTGTTAAATGTTTCATAAGTTTGTCAAACTTGTACAAAGCTCATTGAGACACTTATAAGCACTCATGTTGAATGAAACTTAGTTTAGAGTCCTAGAAACGCGTTGTTAGATGTTTCATAAGTTCTTCATACTAGTACAAAGCTCATTGAGACAGTTATAAGCACTCATGTTACATTAAACTTGGTTTAGAGTCCTAGAAACGAGTTGTTAGATGTTTCATAAGTTCGTAAAACTTGTACAAAGCTCATTGAGACAGTTATAAGCACTTATGTTGCATGAAACTTGGTTTAGAGTCCTAGAAACGCGTTGTTAGATGTTTCATAAGTTCTTCATACTAGTACAAAGCTCATTGAGACACTTATAAGCACTCATGTTGCATGAAACTTGGTTTAGAGTCCTAGAAACGCGTTGTTAGATGTTTCATAAGTTCGTCAAACTAGTACAAAGCTCATTTAGACACTTATAAGCACTCATGTTGCATTAAACTTGGTGTAGAGTCCTAGAAACACGTTGTTAGATGTTTCATAAGTTCGTAAAACTTGTACAAAGCTCATTGAGACACTTATAAGCACTCATGTGGAATGAAACTTGGTTTAGAGTCCTAGAAACCGCGTTATTAGATGTTTCATACGTTTGTCAACCTAGTACAAAGCTCATTGAGACACTTATAAGCACTCATGTTGCATGAAACTTAGCTTAGAGAGTCCTAGAAACACGTTGTTAGATGTTTCATAAGTTCGTAAAACTTGTATAAAGCTCATTGAGACACTTATAAGCACTCATGTGGAATGAAACTTGGTTTAGAGTCCTAGAAACCGCGTTGTTAGATGTTTCATACATTTGTCAACCTAGTACAAAGCTCATTGAGACACTTATAAGCACTCATGTTGCATGAAACTTGGCTTAGAGAGTCCTAGAAACACGTTGTTAGATGTTTCATTAGTTCGTAAAACTTGTACAAAGCTCATTGAGACACTTATAAGCACTCATGTTGAATGAAACTTGGTTTGAGTCCTAGAAACGCGTTGTTAGATGTTTCATAAGTTCGTCAAACTAGTACAAAGCTTATTGAGACACTTATAAGCACTCATGTTGTATGAAACTTGGTTTAGAGTCCTAGAAACGCGTTGTTAGATGTTTCATAAGTTCGTCAAACTAGTACAAAGCTCATTGAGACACTTATAAGCACTCATGTTGCATGAAACTTGGTTTAGAGTCCTAGAAACGCGTTGTTAGATGTTTAATAAGTTCGTCAAACTAGTAAAAAGCTCATTGAGACACTTATAAGCACCCATGTGGAATGAAACTTTGTTAAGAGTCCTAGAAACGCGTTGTTAGATGTTTCTTAAGTTCGTCAAACTTGTACAAAGCTCATTGAGACACTTATAAGCACTCATGATGCATGAAACTTTCTTTAGAGTCCTCGAAACGCGTTGTTAGATGTTTAATAAGTTCGTCAAACTAGTAAAAAGCTCATTGAGACACTTATAAGCACTCATGTTGCATGAAACTTAGTTTAGAGTCCTAGAAACCGCGTTGTTAAATGTTTCATAAGTTCGTCAAACTAGTACAAAGCTCATTGAGACACTTATAAGCAATCATGTTGCATGAAACTTGGTTTAGAGTCCTAGAAACGCGTTGTTAGATGTTTCATAAGTTCGTCAAACTTGTACATAGCTCATTGAGACACTTATAAGCACTCATGTGGAATGAAACTTGGTTTAGAGTCCTAGAAACGCGTTGTTAGATGTTTCATAAGTTCGTCAAACTAGTAAAAAGCTCATTGAGACACTTATAAGCATTCATGTTGCATGAAACTTGGTTTAGAGTCCTAGAAACGCGTTGTTAGATGTTTCATAAGTTCTTCAAACTTGTACAAAGCTCATTGAGACACTTATAAGCACTCATGTTGAATGAAACTTGGTTTAGAGTCCTAGAAACGCGTTGTTAGATGTTTCATAAGTTCTTCAAACTAGTACAAAGCTCATTGAGACACTTATAAGCATTCATGTTGCATTAAACTTGGTTTAGAGTCCTAGAAACGCGTTGTTAAATGTTTCATAAGTTTGTCAAACTTGTACAAAGCTCATTGAGACAATTTTAAGCCCTCATGTTGAATGAAACTTGGTTTAGAGTCCTAGAAACGCATTGTTAGATGTTTCATAAGTTCTTCATACTAGTACAAAGCTCATTGAGACAGTTATAAGCACTCATGTTGCATTAAACTTGGTTTAGAGTCCTAAAAACGAGTTGTTAGATGTTTCATAAGTTCGTCAAACTTGTACAAAGCTCATTGAGACAGTTATAAGCACTTATGTTGCATGAAACTTGGTTTAGAGTCCTAGAAACGCGTTGTTAGATGTTTCATAAGTTCTTCATACTAGTACAAAGCTCATTGAGATACTTATAAGCACTCATGTTGCATGAAACTTGGTTTAGAGTCCTAGAAACGCGTTGTTAGATGTTTCATAAGTTCGTCAAACTAGTACAAAGCTCATTTAGACACTTATAAGCACTCATGTTGCATTAAATTTGGTGTAGAGTCCTAGAAACACGTTTATAGATGTTTCATAAGTTCGTAAAACTTGTACAAAGCTCATTGAGACACTTATAAGCACTCATGTGGAATGAAACTTGGTTTAGAGTCCTAGAAACCGCGTTGTTAGATGTTTCATACGTTTTTCAACCTAGTACAAAACTCATTGAGACACTTATAAGCACTCATGTTGCATGAAACTTGGCTTAGAGATTCCTAGAAAGACGTTGTTAGATGTTTCATTAGTTCGTAAAACTTGTACAAAGCTCATTGAGACACTTATAAGCACTCATGTTGAATGAAACTTGGTTTGAGTCCTAGAAACGCGTTGTTAGATGTTTCATAAGTTCGTCAAACTAGTACAAAGCTTATTGAGACACTTATAAGCACTCATGTTGTATGAAACTTGGTTTAGAGTCCTAGAAACCACGTTATTAGATGTTTCATAAGTTCGTCAAACTAGTACAAAGCTCATTGAGACACTTATAAGCACTCATATTGCATGAAACTTGGTTTAGAGTCCTAGAAACACGTTGTTAGATGTTTAATAAGTTCGTCAAACTAGTAAAAAGCTCATTGAGACACTTATAAGCACCCATGTGGAATGAAACTTGGTTAAGAGTCCTAGAAACGCGTTGTTAGATGTTTCTTAAGTTCGTCAAACTTGTACAAAGCTCATTGAGACACTTATAAGCACTCATGTTGCATGAAACTTGCTTTAGAGTCCTCGAAACGCGTTGTTAGATGTTTAATAAGTTCGTCAAACTAGTAAAAAGCTCATTGAGACACTTATAAGCACTCATGTTGCATGAAACTTAGTTTAGAGTCCTAGAAACCGCGTTGTTAGATGTTTCATAAGTTCGTCAAACTAGTACAAAGCTCATTGAGACACTTATAAGCACTCATGTTGCATGAAACTTGGTTTAGAGTCCTAGAAACGCGTTGTTAGATGTTTCATAAGTTCGTCAAACTTGTACATAGCTCATTGAGACACTTATAAGCACTTATGTGGAATGAAACTTGGTTTAGAGTCCTAGAAACGCGTTGTTAGATGTTTCATAAGTTCGTCAAACTAGTACAAAGCTCATTGAGACACTTATAAGCACTCATGTTGCAAGAAACTTGGTTTAGAGTCCTAGAAACGCGTTGTTAGATGTTTCATAAGTTCTTCAAACTTGTACAAAGCTCATTGAGACACTTATAAGCACTCATGTTGAATGAAACTTGGTTTAGAGTCCTAGAAACGCGTTGTTAGATGTTTCATAAGTTCTTCATACTAGTACAAAGCTCATTGAGACAGTTATAAGCACTCATGTTGCATTAAACTTGGTTTAGAGTCCTAGAAACGAGTTGTTAGATGTTTCATAAGTTCGTCAAACTTGTACAAAGCTCATTGAGACAGTTATAAGCACTTAGGTTGCATGAAACTTGGTTTAGAGTTCTAGAAACGCGTTGTTAGATGTTTCATAAGTTCTTCATACTAGTACAAAGCTCATTGAGACACTTATAAGCACTCATGTTGCATGAAACTTGGTTTAGAGTCCTAGAAACGCGTTGTTAGATGTTTCATAAGTTCGTCAAACTAGTACAAAGCTCATTTAGACACTTATAAGCACTCATGTTGCATTAAACTTGGTGTAGAGTCCTAGAAACACGTTGTTAGATGTTTCATAAGTTCGTAAAACTTGTACAAACCTCATTGAGACACTTATAAGCACTCATGTGGAATGAAACTTGGTTTAGAGTCCTAGAAACCGCGTTGTTAGATGTTTCATTTGTTTGTCAACCTAGTACAAAGCTCATTGAGACACTTATAAGCACTCATGTTGCATGAAACTTGGCTTAGAGAGTCCTAGAAACACGTTGTTAGATGTTTCATTAGTTCGTAAAACTTGTACAAAGCTCATTGAGACACTTATAAGCACTCATGTTGAATGAAACTTGGTTTGAGTCCTTGAAACGCGTTGTTAGATGTTTCATAAGTTCGTCAAACTAGTACAAAGCTTATTGAGACACTTATAAGCACTCATGTTGTATGAAACTTGGTTTAGAGTCCTAGAAACCACATTATTAGATGTTTCATAAGTTCGTCAAACTAGTACAAAGCTCATTGAGACACTTATAAGCACTCATGTTGCATGAAACTTGGTTTAAGGTCCTAGAAACGCGTTGTTAGATGTTTAATAAGTTCGTCAAACTAGTAAAAAAAGCTCATTGAGACACTTATAAGCACTCATGTGGAATGAAACTTGGTTTAGAGTCCTAGAAACGCGTTGTTAGATGTTTCTTAAGTTCGTCAAACTTGTACAAAGCTCATTGAGACACTTATAAGCACTCATGTTGCATGAAACTTGCTTTAGAGGCCTCGAAACGCGTTGTTAGATGTTTAATAAGTTCGTCAAACTAGTAAAAAGCTCATTGAGACACTTATAAGCACTCATGTTGCATGAAACTTAGTTTAGAGTCCTAGAAACCGCGTTGTTAGATGTTTCATAAGTTCGTCAAACTAGTACAAAGCTCATTGAGACACTTATAAGCACTTATGTTGCATGAAACTTGGTTTAGAGTCCTAGAAACGCGTTGTTAGATGTTTCATAAGTTCGTCAAACTAGTAAAAAGCTCACTTAGACACTTATAAGCACTCATGTTGCATGAAATTTAGTTTAGAGTCCTAGAAACCGCGTTGTTAGATGTTTCATAAGTTTGTCAAACTAGTACAAAGCTCATTGAGACACTTATAAGCACTCATGTTGCATGAAACTTGGTTTAGAGTCCTAGAAACCGCGTTGTTAGATGTTTCATAAGTTCGTCAAACTAGTACAAAGCTCATTGAGACACTTATAAGCACTCATGTTGCGTGAAACTTGGTTTAGATTCCTAGAAACGCGTTTGTTAGATGTTTCATAAGTTCGTCAAACTAGTAAAAAAGCTCATTTAGACACTTATAAGCACTCATGTTGCATGAAACTTGGGTTAGAGTCCTACAAACGCGTTGTTAGATGTTTCATAAGTTCGTAAAACTTGTACAAAGCTCATTGAGACACTTATAAGCACTCATGTGGAATGAAACTTGGTTTAGAGTCCTAGAAACCGCGTTGTTAGATGTTTCATAAGTTTGTCAACCTAGTACAAACCTCATTGCGACACTTATAAGCACTCATGTTGCATGAAACTTGGTTTAGAGTCCTAGAAACGCGTTGTTAGATGTTTCATAAGTTCTTCAAACTTGTACAAAGCTCATTGAGACACTTATAAGCACTCATGTTGAATGAAACTTGGTTTAGAGTCCTATAGAAACCGCGTTGTTAGATGTTTCATAAGTTCTTCAAACTAGTACAAAGCTCATTGAGACATTTATAAGCACTCATGTTGCATGAAACTTGGTTTAGAGTCCTAGAAACGCGTTGTTAGATGTTTCATAAGTTCGTCAAACTAGTACAAAGCTCATTGAGACACTTGTAAGCACTCATGTTGAATGAAACTTGGTTTAGAGTCCTAGAAACCGCGTTGTTAGATGTTTCATATGTTCGTCAATCTACTAAAAAGCTCATTGAGATACTTATAAGCACTCATGTTGCATGAATCTAAGTTTAGAGTCCTAGAAACGCGTTGTTAGATGTTTCATAAGTTCGTCAAACTAGTAAAAAGCTCATTTAGACACTTATAAGCACTCATGTTGCATGAAATTTAGTTTAGAGTCCTAGAAACCGCGTTGTTAGATGTTTCATAAGTTCGTCAAACTAGTACAAAGCTCATTGAGACACTTATAAGCACTCATGTTGCATGAAACTTTGTTTAGAGTCCTAGAAACCGCGTTGTTAGATGTTTCATAAGTTCGTCAAACTAGTACAAAGCTCATTGAGACACTTATAAGCACTCATGTTGCATGAAACTTGGTTTAGAGTCCTAGAAACGCGTTGTTAGATGTTTCATAAGTTCTTCAAACTAGTAAAAAGCTCATTTAGACACTTATAAGCACTCAAGTTGCATGAAACTTGGGTTAGAGTCCTACAAACGCGTTGTTAGATGTTTCATAAGTTCGTAAAACTTGTACAAAGCTCATTGAGACACTTATAAGCACTCATGTGGAATGAAACTTGGTTTAGAGTCCTAGAAACCGCGTTGTTAGATGTTTCATAAGTTTGTCAACCTAGTACAAACCTCATTGTGACACTTATAAGCAATCATGTTGCATGAAACTTGGTTTAGAGTCCTAGAAACGCGTTGTTAGATGTTTCATAAGTTCTTCAAACTTGTACAAAGCTCATTGAGACACTTATAAGCACTCATGTTGAATGAAACTTGGTTTAGAGTCCTATAGAAACCGCGTTGTTAGATGTTTCATAAGTTCTTCAAACTAGTACAAAGCTCATTGAGACATTTATAAGCACTCATGTTGCATGAAACTTGGTTTAGAGTCCTAGAAACGCGTTGTTAGATGATTCATAAGTTCGTCAAACTTGTACAAAGCTCATTGAGACACTTATAAGCACTCATGTTGAATGAAACTTGGTTTAGAGTCCTAGAACCCCGCGTTGTTATATGTTTCATATGTTCGTCAAACTAGTAAAAAGCTCATTGAGACCCTTATAAGCACTCATGTTGCATGAAACTTGGTTTAGAGTCTTAGAAACCGCGTTGTTAGATGTTTCATAAGTTCGTCAAACTAGTACAAAGCTCATTGAGACACTTATAAGCACTCATGTTGAATGAAACTTGGTTTAGAGTCTTAGAAATGCGTTGTTAGATGTTTCATAAGTTTGCCAAACTAGTACAAAGCTCATTGAGACACTTATAAGCAGTCATGTTGTATGAAACTTGGTTTAGAGTCCTAGAAATGCATTGTTAAATGTTTCATAAGTTCGTCAAATTAGTACAAAGCTCATTGGGACACTTATAAGCACTCATGTTGCATGAAACTTGGTTTAGAGTCCTAGAGCGTTGTTAGACGTTTCATAAGTTCGTCAAACTTGTACAAAGCTTATTGAGACACTTGTAAGCACTCATGTTGAATGAAACTTGGTTTAGAGTCCTAGAAACCGCGTTGTTAGATGTTTCATATGTTCGTCAATCTACTAAAAAGCTCATTGAGACACTTATAAGCACTCATGTTGCATGAATCTAAGTTTAGAGTCCTAGAAACGCGTTGTTAGATGTTTCATAAGTTCGTCAAACTAGTACAAAGCTCATTGAGACACTTATAAGCACTCATGTTGCATGAAACTTGGTTTAGAGTCCTAGAAACGCGTTGTTAGATGTTTCATAAGTTCGTAAAACTTGTACAAAGCTCATTGAGACACTTACAAGCACTCATGTGGAATGAAACTTGGTTTAGAGTCCTAGAAACACGTTGTTAGATGTTTCATAAGTTCGTCAAACTAGTACAAAGCTCATTGAGACACTTATAAGCACTCATGTTGTATGAAACTTGGTTTAGAGTCCTAGAAACCGCGTTATTAGATGTTTCATAAGTTTGTCAAACTAGTACAAAGCGCATTGAGACACTTATAAGAACTCATGTTGCATGAAACTTGGTTTAGAGTCCTAGAAACGCGTTGTTAGATGTTTCATAAGTTTTTCAAACTTGAATAAAGTTCATTGAGACACTTATAAGCACTCATGTTGAATGAAACTTGGTTTAGAGTCCTAGAAACGCGTTGTTAGATGTTTCATAAGTTCTTCAAACTAGTACAAAGCTCATTGAGACACTTATAAGCACTCATGTTGCATGAAACTTGGTTTAGAGTCCTAGAACCGCGTTGTTAAATGTTTCATCAGTTTGTCAAACTTGTACAAAGCTCATTGAGACACTTATAAGCACTCATGTTGAATGAAACTTGGTTTAGAGTCCTAGAAACGCGTTGTTAGATGTTTCATAAGTTCTTCATACTACTACAAAGCTCATTGAGACAGTTATAAGCACTCATGTTTAATTAAACTTGGTTTAGTGTCCTAGAAACGAGTGGTTAGATGTTTCATAAGTTCGTCAAACTTGTACAAAGCTCATTGAGACAGTTATAAGCACTTATGTTGCATGAAACTTGGTTTAGAGTCCTAGAAACGCGTTGTTCGATGTTTCATAAGTTCTTCATACTAGTACAAAGCTCATTGAGACACTTATAAGCACTCATGTTGCATGAAACTTGGTTTAGAGTCCTAGAAACGCGTTGTTAGACGTTTCATAAGTTTGTCAAACTTGTACAAAGCTCATTGAGACACTTATAAGCACTCATGTTGAATGAAACTTGGGTTAGAGTCCTAGAAACGCGTTGTTAGATGTTTCATAAGTTCTTCATACTAGTACAAAGCTCATTGAGACACTTATAAGCACTCATGTTGAATGAAACTTGGTTTGAGTCCTTGAAACGCGTTGTTAGATGTTTCATAAGTTCGTCAAACTAGTACAAAGCTTATTGAGACACTTATAAGCACTCATGTTGTATGAAACTTGGTTTAGAGTCCTAGAAACCACATTATTAGATGTTTCATAAGTTCGTCAAACTAGTACAAAGCTCATTGAGACACTTATAAGCACTCATGTTGCATGAAACTTGGTTTAAGGTCCTAGAAACGCGTTGTTAGATGTTTAATAAGTTCGTCAAACTAGTAAAAAGCTCATTGAGACACTTATAAGCACTCATGTGGAATGAAACTTGGTTTAGAGTCCTAGAAACGCGTTGTTAGATGTTTCTTAAGTTCGTCAAACTTGTACAAAGCTCATTGAGACACTTATAAGCACTCATGTTGCATGAAACTTGCTTTAGAGGCCTCGAAACGCGTTGTTAGATGTTTAATAAGTTCGTCAAACTAGTAAAAAGCTCATTGAGACACTTATAAGCACTCATGTTGCATGAAACTTAGTTTAGAGTCCTAGAAACCGCGTTGTTAGATGTTTCATAAGTTCGTCAAACTAGTACAAAGCTCATTGAGACACTTATAAGCACTTATGTTGCATGAAACTTGGTTTAGAGTCCTAGAAACGCGTTGTTAGATGTTTCATAAGTTCGTCAAACTAGTAAAAAGCTCACTTAGACACTTATAAGCACTCATGTTGCATGAAATTTAGTTTAGAGTCCTAGAAACCGCGTTGTTAGATGTTTCATAAGTTCGTCAAACTAGTACAAAGCTCATTGAGACACTTATAAGCACTCATGTTGCATGAAACTTGGTTTAGAGTCCTAGAAACCGCGTTGTTAGATGTTTCATAAGTTCGTCAAACTAGTACAAAGCTCATTGAGACACTTATAAGCACTCATGTTGCGTGAAACTTGGTTTAGAGTCCTAGAAACGCGTTGTTAGATGTTTCATAAGTTCGTCAAACTAGTAAAAAGCTCATTTAGACACTTATAAGCACTCATGTTGCATGAAACTTGGGTTAGAGTCCTACAAACGCGTTGTTAGATGTTTCATAAGTTCGTAAAACTTGTACAAAGCTCATTGAGACACTTATAAGCACTCATGTGGAATGAAACTTGGTTTAGAGTCCTAGAAACCGCGTTGTTAGATGTTTCATAAGTTTTTCAACCTAGTACAAACCTCATTGAGACACTTATAAGCACTCATGTTGCATGAAACTTGGTTTAGAGTCCTAGAAACGCGTTGTTAGATGTTTCATAAGTTCTTCAAACTTGTACAAAGCTCATTGAGACACTTATAAGCACTCATGTTGAATGAAACTTGGTTTAGAGTCCTATAGAAACCGCGTTGTTAGATGTTTCATAAGTTCTTCAAACTAGTACAAAGCTCATTGAGACATTTATAAGCACTCATGTTGCATGAAACTTGGTTTAGAGTCCTAGAAACGCGTTGTTAGATGTTTCATAAGTTCGTCAAACTAGTACAAAGCTCATTGAGACACTTGTAAGCACTCATGTTGAATGAAACTTGGTTTAGAGTCCTAGAAACCGCGTTGTTAGATGTTTCATATGTTCGTCAATCTACTAAAAAGCTCATTGAGATACTTATAAGCACTCATGTTGCATGAATCTAAGTTTAGAGTCCTAGAAACGCGTTGTTAGATGTTTCATAAGTTCGTCAAACTAGTAAAAAGCTCATTTAGACACTTATAAGCACTCATGTTGCATGAAATTTAGTTTAGAGTCCTAGAAACCGCGTTGTTAGATGTTTCATAAGTTCGTCAAACTAGTACAAAGCTCATTGAGACACTTATAAGCACTCATGTTGCATGAAACTTTGTTTAGAGTCCTAGAAACCGCGTTGTTAGATGTTTCATAAGTTCGTCAAACTAGTACAAAGCTCATTGAGACACTTATAAGCACTCATGTTGCATGAAACTTGGTTTTAGAGTCCTAGAAACGCGTTGTTAGATGTTTCATAAGTTCTTCAAACTAGTAAAAAGCTCATTTAGACACTTATAAGCACTCAAGTTGCATGAAACTTGGGTTAGAGTCCTACAAACGCGTTGTTAGATGTTTCATAAGTTCGTAAAACTTGTACAAAGCTCATTGAGACACTTATAAGCACTCATGTGGAATGAAACTTGGTTTAGAGTCCTAGAAACCGCGTTGTTAGATGTTTCATAAGTTTGTCAACCTAGTACAAACCTCATTGTGACACTTATAAGCAATCATGTTGCATGAAACTTGGTTTAGAGTCCTAGAAACGCGTTGTTAGATGTTTCATAAGTTCTTCAAACTTGTACAAAGCTCATTGAGACACTTATAAGCACTCATGTTGAATGAAACTTGGTTTAGAGTCCTATAGAAACCGCGTTGTTAGATGTTTCATAAGTTCTTCAAACTAGTACAAAGCTCATTGAGACATTTATAAGCACTCATGTTGCATGAAACTTGGTTTAGAGTCCTAGAAACGCGTTGTTAGATGATTCATAAGTTCGTCAAACTTGTACAAAGCTCATTGAGACACTTATAAGCACTCATGTTGAATGAAACTTGGTTTAGAGTCCTAGAACCCGCGTTGTTATATGTTTCATATGTTCGTCAAACTAGTAAAAAGCTCATTGAGACCCTTATAAGAACTCATGTTGCATGAAACTTGGTTTAGAGTCTTAGAAACCGCGTTGTTAGATGTTTCATAAGTTCGTCAAACTAGTACAAAGCTCATTGAGACACTTATAAGCACTCATGTTGCATGAAACTTGGTTTAGAGTCTTAGAAATGCGTTGTTAGATGTTTCATAAGTTTGCCAAACTAGTACAAAGCTCATTGAGACACTTATAAGCAGTCATGTTGTATGAAACTTGGTTTAGAGTCCTAGAAATGCATTGTTAAATGTTTCATAAGTTCGTCAAATTAGTACAAAGCTCATTGGGACACTTATAAGCACTCATGTTGCATGAAACTTGGTTTAGAGTCCTAGAGCGTTGTTAGACGTTTCATAAGTTCGTCAAACTTGTACAAAGCTTATTGAGACACTTGTAAGCACTCATGTTGAATGAAACTTGGTTTAGAGTCCTAGAAACCGCGTTGTTAGATGTTTCATATGTTCGTCAATCTACTAAAAAGCTCATTGAGACACTTATAAGCACTCATGTTGCATGAATCTAAGTTTAGAGTCCTAGAAACGCGTTGTTAGATGTTTCATAAGTTCGTCAAACTAGTACAAAGCTCATTGAGACACTTATAAGCACTCATGTTGCATGAAACTTGGTTTAGAGTCCTAGAAACGCGTTGTTAGATGTTTCATAAGTTCGTAAAACTTGTACAAAGCTCATTGAGACACTTATAAGCACTCATGTGGAATGAAACTTGGTTTAGAGTCCTAGAAACACGTTGTTAGATGTTTCATAAGTTCGTCAAACTAGTACAAAGCTCATTGAGACACTTATAAGCACTCATGTTGTATGAAACTTGGTTTAGAGTCCTAGAAACCGCGTTATTAGATGTTTCATAAGTTTGTCAAACTAGTACAAAGCGCATTGAGACACTTATAAGAACTCATGTTGCATGAAACTTGGTTTAGAGTCCTAGAAACGCGTTGTTAGATGTTTCATAAGTTTTTCAAACTTGAATAAAGTTCATTGAGACACTTATAAGCACTCATGTTGAATGAAACTTGGTTTAGAGTCCTAGAAACGCGTTGTTAGATGTTTCATAAGTTCTTAAAACTAGTACAAAGCTCATTGAGACACTTATAAGCACTCATGTTGCATGAAACTTGGTTTAGAGTCCTAGAACCGCGTTGTTAAATGTTTCATAAGTTTGTCAAACTTGTACAAAGCTCATTGAGACACTTATAAGCACTCATGTTGAATGAAACTTGGTTTAGAGTCCTAGAAACGCGTTGTTAGATGTTTAATAAGTTCTTCATACTAGTACAAAGCTCATTGAGACAGTTATAAGCACTCATGTTTAATTAAACTTGGTTTAGTGTCCTAGAAACGAGTGGTTAGATGTTTCATAAGTTCGTCAAACTTGTACAAAGCTCATTGAGACAATTATAAGCACTTATGTTGCATGAAACTTGGTTTAGAGTCCTAGAAACGCGTTGTTCGATGTTTCATAAGTTCTTCATACTAGTACAAAGCTCATTGAGACACTTATAAGCACTCATGTTGCATGAAACTTGGTTTAGAGTCCTAGAAACGCGTTGTTAGATGTTTCATAAGTTTGTCAAACTTGTACAAAGCTCATTGAGACACTTATAAGCACTCATGTTGAATGAAACTTGGGTTAGAGTCCTAGAAACGCGTTGTTAGATGTTTCATAAGTTCTTCATACTAGTACAAAGCTCATTGAGACAGTTATAAGCACTCATGTTGCATTAAACTTGGTTTAGAGTCCTAGAAACGCGTTGTTAGATGTTTCATAAGTTCGTCAAACTAGTAAAAGGCTCATTTAGACACTTATAAGCACTCATGTTGCATGAAATTTAGTTTAGAGTCCTAGAAACCGCGTTGTTAGATGTTTCATAAGTTCGTCAAACTAGTACAAAGCTCATTGAGACACTTATAAGCACTCATGTTGCATGAAACTTGGTTTAGAGTCCTAGAAACCGCGTTGTTAGATGTTTCATAAGTTCGTCAAACTAGTACAAAGCTCATTGAGACACTTATAAGCACTCATGTTGCATGAAACTTCGTTTAGAGTCCTAGAAACGCGTTGTTAGATGTTTCATAAGTTCGTCAAACTAGTAAAAAGCTCATTTAGACACTTATAAGCACTCATTTTGCATGAAATTTAGTTTAGAGTCCTAGAAACCGCGTTGTTAGATGTTTCATAAGTTCGTCAAACTAGTACAAAGCTCATTGAGACACTTATAAGCACTCATGTTGCATGAAACTTGGTTTAGAGTCCTAGAAACCGCGTTGTTAGATGTTTCATAAGTTCGTCAAACTAGTACAAAGCTCATTGAGACACTTATAAGCACTCATGTTGCATGAAACTTGGTTTAGAGTCCTAGAAACGCGTTGTTAGATGTTTCATAAGTTCGTCAAACTAGTAAAAAGCTCATTTAGACACTTATAAGCACTCATGTTGCATGAAACTTGGGTTAGATTCCTACAAACGCGTTGTTAGATGTTTCATAAGTTCGTAAAACTTGTACAAAGCTCATTGAGACACTTATAAGCACTCATGTGGAATGAAACTTGGTTTAGAGTCCTAGAAATCGCGTTGTTAGATGTTTCATAAGTTTGTCAACCTAGTACAAAACTCATTGAGACACTTATAAGCACTCATGTTGCATGAAACTTGGTTTAGAGTCCTAGAAACGCGTTGTTAGATGTTTCATAAGTTCTTCAAACTTGTACAAAGCTCATTGAGACACTTATAAGCACTCATGTTGAATGAAACTTGGTTTAGAGTCCTATAGAAACCGCGTTGTTAGATGTTTCATAAGTTCTTCAAACTAGTACAAAGCTCATTGAGACATTTATAAGCACTCATGTTGCATGAAACTTGGTTTAGAGTCCTAGAAACGCGTTGTTAGATGATTCATAAGTTCGTCAAACTTGTACAAAGCTCATTGAGACACTTATAAGCACTCATGTTGAATGAAACTTGGTTTAGAGTCCTAGAACCCGCGTTGTTATATGTTTCATATGTTCGTCAAACTAGTAAAAAGCTCATTGAGACACTTATAAGTACTCATGTTGCATGAAACTTGGTTTAGAGTCCTAGAAACGTGTTGTTAGATGTTTCATAAGTTCTTCAAACTTGTACAAAGCTCAATGAGACACTTATAAGCACTTATGTTGCATGAAACTTGGTTTAGAGTCTTAGAAACGCGTTGTTAGATGTTTCATAAGTTCGTCAAACTTGTACAAAGCTCATTGAGACACTTATAAGCACTCATGTTGCATGAAACTTGGTTTAGAGTCCTAGAAACGCGTTGTTAGATGTTTCATAAGTTCAACAAACTAGTACAAAGCTCATTTAGACATTTATAAGAACTCATGTTGCATGAAACTTGGTTTAGAGTCCTAGAAACGCATTGTTAGATGTTTCATAAGTTCTTAAAACTTGTACAAAGCTCATTGAGACACTTATAAGTACTCATGAGGAATGAAACTTGGTTTAGAGTCCTAGAAACCGCGTTGGTAGATGTTTCATACGTTTGTCAATCTAGTACAAAGCTCATTGAGACACTTATAAGCACTCATGTTGCATGAAACTTGGTTTAGAGTCTTAGAAATGCGTTGTTAGATGTTTCATAAGTTTGCCAAACTAGTACAAAGCTCATTGAGACACTTATAAGCAGTCATGTTGTATGAAACTTTGGTTTAGAGTCCTAGAAATGCATTGTTAAATGTTTCATAAGTTCGTCAAACTAGTACAAAACTCATTGGGACACTTATAAGCACTCATGTTGCATGAAACTTGGTTTAGAGTCCTAGAGCGTTGTTAGACGTTTCATAAGTTCGTCAAACTTGTACAAAGCTCATTGAGACACTTGTAAGCACTCATGTTGAATGAAACTTGGTTTAGAGTCCTAGAAACCGCGTTGTTAGATGTTTCATATGTTCGTCAATCTACTAAAAAGCTCATTGAGACACTTATAAGCACTCATGTTGCATGAATCTAAGTTTAGACACTACTAAAAAAAATTCATATAGCCACGACCGTATCGGTGGCTATAGCGTTAAATCCGTGGCTATACGTTCGTGACTAAAAATTTTCGTGGCAAACCGTGGCTAAATAGCCACGGATTTTTTCTATAGCCACCGATACGGTCGTGGCTATATGACTTTTTTTTAGTAGTGAGAGTCCTAGAAACGCGTTGTTAGATGTTTCATAAGTTCGTCAAACTAGTACAAAGCTCATTGAGACACTTATAAGCACTCATGTTGCATGAAACTTGGTTTAGAGTTCTAGAAACGCGTTGTTAGATGTTTCATAAGTTCGTAAAACTTGTACAAAGCTCATTGAGACACTTATAAGCACTCATGTGGAATGAAACTTGGTTTAGAGTCCTAGAAACACGTTGTTAGATGTTTCATAAGTTCGTCAAACTAGTACAAAGCTCATTGAGACACTTATAAGCACTCATGTTGTATGAAACTTGGTTTAGAGTCCTAGAAACCGCGTTGTTAGATGTTTCATAAGTTTGTCAAACTAGTACAAAGCGCATTGAGACACTTATAAGAACTCATGTTGCGTGAAACTTGGTTTAGAGTCCTAGAAACGCGTTGTTAGATGTTTCATAAGTTCTTCAAACTTGTACAAAGTTCATTGAGACACTTATAAGCACTCATGTTGAATGAAACTTGGTTTAGAGTCCTAGAAACGCGTTGTTAGATGTTTCATAAGTTCTTCAAACTAGTACAAAGCTCATTGAGACACTTATAAGCACTCATGTTGCATGAAACTTGGTTTAGAGTCCTAGAACCGCGTTGTTAAATGTTTCATAAGTTTGTCAAACTTGTACAAAGCTCATTGAGACACTTATAAGCACTCATGTTGAATGAAACTTGGTTTAGAGTCCTAGAAACGCGTTGTTAGATGTTTCATAAGTTCTTCATACTAGTACAAAGCTCATTGAGACAGTTATAAGCACTCATGTTGAATTAAACTTGGTTTAGTGTCCTAGAAACGAGTGGTTAGATGTTTCATAAGTTCGTCAAACTTGTACAAAGCTCATTGAGACAGTTATAAGCACTTATGTTGCATGAAACTTGGTTTAGAGTCCTAGAAACGCGTTGTTAGATGTTTCATAAGTTCTTCATACTAGTACAAAGCTCATTGAGACACTTATAAGCACTCATGTTGCATGAAACTTGGTTTAGAGTCCTAGAAACGCGTTGTTAGATGTTTCATAAGTTTGTCAAACTTGTACAAAGCTCATTGAGACACTTATAAGCACTCATGTTGAATGAAACTTGGTTTAGAGTCCTAGAAACGCGTTGTTAGATGTTTCATAAGTTCTTCATACTAGTACAAAGCTCATTGAGACAGTTATAAGCACTCATGTTGCATTAAACTTGGTTTAGAGTCCTAGAAACGAGTGGTTAGATGTTTCATAAGTTCGTCAAACTTGTACAAAGCTCATTGAGACAGTTATAAGCACTTATGTTGCATGAAACTTGGTTTAGAGTCCTAGAAACGCGTTGTTAGATGTTTCATAAGTTCTTCATACTAGTACAAAGCTCATTGAGACACTTATAAGCACTCATGTTGCATGAAACTTGGTTTAGAGTCCTAGAAACGCGTTGTTAGATGTTTCATAAGTTCGTCAAACTAGTACAAAGCTCATTTAGACACTTATAAGCACTCATGTTGCATTAAACTTGGTGTAGAGTCCTAGAAACACATTGTTAGATGTTTCATAAGTTCGTAAAACTTGTACAAAGCTCATTGAGACACTTATAAGCACTCATGTGGAATGAAACTTGGTTTAGAGTCCTAGAAACCGCGTTGTTAGATGTTTCATACGTTTTTCAACCTAGTACAAAGCTCATTGAGACACTTATAAGCACTCATGTTGCATGAAACTTGGCTTAGAGAGTCCTAGAAACACGTTGTTAGATGTTTCATTAGTTCGTAAAACTTGTACAAAGCTCATTGAGACACTTATAAGCACTCATGTTGAATGAAACTTGGTTTGAGTCCTTGAAACGCGTTGTTAGATGTTTCATAAGTTCGTCAAACTAGTACAAAGCTCATTGAGACACTTATAAGCACTCATGTTGCATGAAACTTAGTTTAGAGTCCTAGAAACCGCGTTGTTAGATGTTTCATAAGTTCGTCAAACTAGTACAAAGCTCATTGAGACACTTATAAGCACTTATGTTGCATGAAACTTGGTTTAGAGTCCTAGAAACGCGTTGTTAGATGTTTCATAAGTTCGTCAAACTTGTACATAGCTCATTGAGACACTTATAAGCACTCATGTTGCATGAAACTTGGTTTAGAGTCCTAGAAACGCGTTGTTAGATGTTTCATAAGTTTGTCAAACTTGTACAAAGCTCATTGAGACACTTATAAGCACTCATGTTGAATGAAACTTGGTTTAGAGTCCTAGAAACGCGTTGTTAGATGTTTCATAAGTTCTTCATACTAGTACAAAGCTCATTGAGACAGTTATAAGCACTCATGTTGCATTAAACTTGGTTTAGAGTCCTAGAAACGAGTGGTTAGATGTTTCATAAGTTCGTCAAACTTGTACAAAGCTCATTGAGACAGTTATAAGCACTTATGCTGCATGAAACTTGGTTTAGAGTCCTAGAAACGCGTTGTTAGATGTTTCATAAGTTCTTCATACTAGTACAAAGCTCATTGAGACACTTATAAGCACTCATGTTGCATGAAACTTGGTTTAGAGTCCTAGAAACGCGTTGTTAGATGTTTCATAAGTTCGTCAAACTAGTACAAAGCTCATTTAGACACTTATAAGCACTCATGTTGCATTAAACTTGGTGTAGAGTCCTAGAAACACATTGTTAGATGTTTCATAAGTTCGTAAAACTTGTACAAAGCTCATTGAGACACTTATAAGCACTCATGTGGAATGAAACTTGGTTTAGAGTCCTAGAAACCGCGTTGTTAGATGTTTCATACGTTTTTCAACCTAGTACAAAGCTCATTGAGACACTTATAAGCACTCATGTTGCATGAAACTTGGCTTAGAGAGTCCTAGAAACACGTTGTTAGATGTTTCATTAGTTCGTAAAACTTGTACAAAGCTCATTGAGACACTTATAAGCACTCATGTTGAATGAAACTTGGTTTGAGTCCTTGAAACGCGTTGTTAGATGTTTCATAAGTTCGTCAAACTAGTACAAAGCTTATTAAGACACTTATAAGCACTCATGTTGTATGAAACTTGGTTTAGAGTCCTAGAAACCACGTTATTAGATGTTTCATAAGTTCGTCAAACTAGTACAAAGCTCATTGAGACACATATAAGCACTCATGTTTCATGAAACTTGGTTTAGAGTCCTAGAAACGCGTTGTTAGATGTTTAATAAGTTCGTCAAACTAGTAAAAAGCTCATTGAGACACTTATAAGAACTCATGTGGAATGAAACTTGGTTTAGAGTCCTAGAAACGCGTTGTTAGATGTTTCTTAAGTTCGTCAAACTTGTACAAAGCTCATTGAGACACTTATAAGCACTCATGTTGCATGAAACTTGCTTTAGAGTCCTCGAAACGCGTTGTTAGATGTTTAATAAGTTCGTCAAACTAGTAAAAAGCTCATTGAGACACTTATAAGCACTCATGTTGCATGAAACTTAGTTTAGAGTCCTAGAAACCGCGTTGTTAGATGTTTTAATAATTTCGTCAAACTAGTACAAAGCTCATTGAGACACTTATAAGCACTTATGTTGCATGAAACTTGGTTTAGAGTCCTAGAAACGCGTTGTTAGATGTTTCATAAGTTCGTCAAACTTGTACATAGCTCATTGAGACACTTATAAGCACTCATGTTGCATGAAACTTGGTTTAGAGTCCTAGAAACGCGTTGTTAGATGTTTCATAAGTTCGTCAAACTAGTAAAAAGCTCATTTAGACACTTATAAGCACTCATGTTGCATGAAATTTAGTTTAGAGTCCTAGAAACCGCGTTGTTAGATGTTTCATAAGTTCGTCAAACTAGTACAAAGCTCATTGAGACACTTATAAGCACTCATGTTGCATGAAACTTGGTTTAGAGTCCTAGAAACCGCGTTGTTAGACGTTTCATAAGTTCGTCAAACTTGTACAAAGCTCATTGAGACACTTGTAAGCACTCATGTTGAATGAAACTTGGTTTAGAGTCCTAGAAACCGCGTTGTTAGATGTTTCATATGTTCGTAAATCTACTAAAAAACTCATTGAGACACTTATAAGCACTCATGTTGCATGAATCTAAGTTTAGAGTCCTAGAAACGCGTTGTTAGATGTTTCATAAGTTCGTCAAACTAGTACAAAGCTCATTGAGACACTTATAAGCACTCATGTGGAATGAAACTTAGTTTAGAGTCCTAGAAATCGCGTTGTTAGATGTTTCATAAGTTTGTCAACCTAGTACAAACCTCATTGAGACACTTATAAGCACTCATGTTGCATGAAACTTGGTTTAGAGTCCTAGAAACGCGTTGTTAGATGTTTCATAAGTTCTTCAAACTTGTACAAAGCTCATTGAGACACTTATAAGCACTCATGTTGAATGAAACTTGGTTTAGAGTCCTATAGAAACCGCGTTGTTAGATGTTTCATAAGTTCTTCAAACTAGTACAAAGCTCATTGAGACATTTATAAGCACTCATGTTGCATGAAACTTGGTTTAGAGTCCTAGAAACGCGTTGTTAGATGATTCATAAGTTCGTCAAACTTGTACAAAGCTCATTGAGACACTTATAAGCACTCATGTTGAATGAAACTTGGTTTAGAGTCCTAGAACCCGCGTTGTTATATGTTTCATATGTTCGTCAAACTAGTAAAAAGCTCATTGAGACACTTATAAGCACTCATGTTGCATGAAACTTGGTTTAGAGTCTTAGAAACCGTGTTGTTAGATGTTTCATAAGTTCGTCAAACTAGTACAAAGCTCATTGAGACACTTATAAGCACTCATGTTGCATGAAACTTGGTTTAGAGTCTTAGAAATGCGTTGTTAGATGTTTCATAAGTTTGCCAAACTAGTACAAAGCTCATTGAGACACTTATAAGCAGTCATGTTGTATGAAACTTGGTTTAGAGTCCTAGAAATGCATTGTTAAATGTTTCATAAGTTCGTCAAACTAGTACAAAGCTCATTGGGACACTTATAAGCACTCATGTTGCATGAAACTTGGTTTAGAGTCCTAGAGCGTTGTTAGACGTTTCATAAGTTCGTCAAACTTGTACAAAGCTCATTGAGACACTTGTAAGCACTCATGTTGAATGAAACTTGGTTTAGAGTCCTAGAAACGCGTTGTTAGATGTTTCATAAGTTCGTCAAACTAGTACAAAGCTCATTTAGACACTTATAAGCACTCATGTTGCATTAAACTTGGTGTAGAGTCCTAGAAACACATTGTTAGATGTTTCATAAGTTCGTAAAACTTGTACAAAGCTCATTGAGACACTTATAAGCACTCATGTGGAATGAAACTTGGTTTAGAGTCCTAGAAACCGCGTTGTTAGATGTTTCATACGTTTTTCAACCTAGTACAAAGCTCATTGAGACACTTATAAGCACTCATGTTGCATGAAACTTGGCTTAGAGAGTCCTAGAAACACGTTGTTAGATGTTTCATTAGTTCGTAAAACTTGTACAAAGCTCATTGAGACACTTATAAGCACTCATGTTGAATGAAACTTGGTTTGAGTCCTTGAAACGCGTTGTTAGATGTTTCATAAGTTCGTCAAACTAGTACAAAGCTCATTGAGACACTTATAAGCACTCATGTTGCATGAAACTTAGTTTAGAGTCCTAGAAACCGCGTTGTTAGATGTTTCATAAGTTCGTCAAACTAGTACAAAGCTCATTGAGACACTTATAAGCACTTATGTTGCATGAAACTTGGTTTAGAGTCCTAGAAACGCGTTGTTAGATGTTTCATAAGTTCGTCAAACTTGTACATAGCTCATTGAGACACTTATAAGCACTCATGTTGCATGAAACTTGGTTTAGAGTCCTAGAAACGCGTTGTTAGATGTTTCATAAGTTTGTCAAACTTGTACAAAGCTCATTGAGACACTTATAAGCACTCATGTTGAATGAAACTTGGTTTAGAGTCCTAGAAACGCGTTGTTAGATGTTTCATAAGTTCTTCATACTAGTACAAAGCTCATTGAGACAGTTATAAGCACTCATGTTGCATTAAACTTGGTTTAGAGTCCTAGAAACGAGTGGTTAGATGTTTCATAAGTTCGTCAAACTTGTACAAAGCTCATTGAGACAGTTATAAGCACTTATGCTGCATGAAACTTGGTTTAGAGTCCTAGAAACGCGTTGTTAGATGTTTCATAAGTTCTTCATACTAGTACAAAGCTCATTGAGACACTTATAAGCACTCATGTTGCATGAAACTTGGTTTAGAGTCCTAGAAACGCGTTGTTAGATGTTTCATAAGTTCGTCAAACTAGTACAAAGCTCATTTAGACACTTATAAGCACTCATGTTGCATTAAACTTGGTGTAGAGTCCTAGAAACACATTGTTAGATGTTTCATAAGTTCGTAAAACTTGTACAAAGCTCATTGAGACACTTATAAGCACTCATGTGGAATGAAACTTGGTTTAGAGTCCTAGAAACCGCGTTGTTAGATGTTTCATACGTTTTTCAACCTAGTACAAAGCTCATTGAGACACTTATAAGCACTCATGTTGCATGAAACTTGGCTTAGAGAGTCCTAGAAACACGTTGTTAGATGTTTCATTAGTTCGTAAAACTTGTACAAAGCTCATTGAGACACTTATAAGCACTCATGTTGAATGAAACTTGGTTTGAGTCCTTGAAACGCGTTGTTAGATGTTTCATAAGTTCGTCAAACTAGTACAAAGCTTATTAAGACACTTATAAGCACTCATGTTGTATGAAACTTGGTTTAGAGTCCTAGAAACCACGTTATTAGATGTTTCATAAGTTCGTCAAACTAGTACAAAGCTCATTGAGACACATATAAGCACTCATGTTTCATGAAACTTGGTTTAGAGTCCTAGAAACGCGTTGTTAGATGTTTAATAAGTTCGTCAAACTAGTAAAAAGCTCATTGAGACACTTATAAGAACTCATGTGGAATGAAACTTGGTTTAGAGTCCTAGAAACGCGTTGTTAGATGTTTCTTAAGTTCGTCAAACTTGTACAAAGCTCATTGAGACACTTATAAGCACTCATGTTGCATGAAACTTGCTTTAGAGTCCTCGAAACGCGTTGTTAGATGTTTAATAAGTTCGTCAAACTAGTAAAAAGCTCATTGAGACACTTATAAGCACTCATGTTGCATGAAACTTAGTTTAGAGTCCTAGAAACCGCGTTGTTAGATGTTTTAATAATTTCGTCAAACTAGTACAAAGCTCATTGAGACACTTATAAGCACTTATGTTGCATGAAACTTGGTTTAGAGTCCTAGAAACGCGTTGTTAGATGTTTCATAAGTTCGTCAAACTTGTACATAGCTCATTGAGACACTTATAAGCACTCATGTTGCATGAAACTTGGTTTAGAGTCCTAGAAACGCGTTGTTAGATGTTTCATAAGTTCGTCAAACTAGTAAAAAGCTCATTTAGACACTTATAAGCACTCATGTTGCATGAAATTTAGTTTAGAGTCCTAGAAACCGCGTTGTTAGATGTTTCATAAGTTCGTCAAACTAGTACAAAGCTCATTGAGACACTTATAAGCACTCATGTTGCATGAAACTTGGTTTAGAGTCCTAGAAACCGCGTTGTTAGACGTTTCATAAGTTCGTCAAACTTGTACAAAGCTCATTGAGACACTTGTAAGCACTCATGTTGAATGAAACTTGGTTTAGAGTCCTAGAAACCGCGTTGTTAGATGTTTCATATGTTCGTAAATCTACTAAAAAACTCATTGAGACACTTATAAGCACTCATGTTGCATGAATCTAAGTTTAGAGTCCTAGAAACGCGTTGTTAGATGTTTCATAAGTTCGTCAAACTAGTACAAAGCTCATTGAGACACTTATAAGCACTCATGTGGAATGAAACTTAGTTTAGAGTCCTAGAAATCGCGTTGTTAGATGTTTCATAAGTTTGTCAACCTAGTACAAACCTCATTGAGACACTTATAAGCACTCATGTTGCATGAAACTTGGTTTAGAGTCCTAGAAACGCGTTGTTAGATGTTTCATAAGTTCTTCAAACTTGTACAAAGCTCATTGAGACACTTATAAGCACTCATGTTGAATGAAACTTGGTTTAGAGTCCTATAGAAACCGCGTTGTTAGATGTTTCATAAGTTCTTCAAACTAGTACAAAGCTCATTGAGACATTTATAAGCACTCATGTTGCATGAAACTTGGTTTAGAGTCCTAGAAACGCGTTGTTAGATGATTCATAAGTTCGTCAAACTTGTACAAAGCTCATTGAGACACTTATAAGCACTCATGTTGAATGAAACTTGGTTTAGAGTCCTAGAACCCGCGTTGTTATATGTTTCATATGTTCGTCAAACTAGTAAAAAGCTCATTGAGACACTTATAAGCACTCATGTTGCATGAAACTTGGTTTAGAGTCTTAGAAACCGTGTTGTTAGATGTTTCATAAGTTCGTCAAACTAGTACAAAGCTCATTGAGACACTTATAAGCACTCATGTTGCATGAAACTTGGTTTAGAGTCTTAGAAATGCGTTGTTAGATGTTTCATAAGTTTGCCAAACTAGTACAAAGCTCATTGAGACACTTATAAGCAGTCATGTTGTATGAAACTTGGTTTAGAGTCCTAGAAATGCATTGTTAAATGTTTCATAAGTTCGTCAAACTAGTACAAAGCTCATTGGGACACTTATAAGCACTCATGTTGCATGAAACTTGGTTTAGAGTCCTAGAGCGTTGTTAGACGTTTCATAAGTTCGTCAAACTTGTACAAAGCTCATTGAGACACTTGTAAGCACTCATGTTGAATGAAACTTGGTTTAGAGTCCTAGAAACCGCGTTGTTAGATGTTTCATATGTTCGTAAATCTACTAAAAAGCTCATTGAGACACTTATAAGCACTCATGTTGCATGAATCTAAGTTTAGAGTCCTAGAAACGCGTTGTTAGATGTTTCATAAGTTCGTCAAACTAGTACAAAGCTCATTGAGACACTTATAAGCACTCATGTGGAATGAAACTTGGTTTAGAGTCCTAGAAATCGCGTTGTTAGATGTTTCATAAGTTTGTCAACCTAGTACAAACCTCATTGAGACACTTATAAGCACTCATGTTGCATGAAACTTGGTTTAGAGTCCTAGAAACGCGTTGTTAGATGTTTCATAAGTTCTTCAAACTTGTACAAAGCTCATTGAGACACTTATAAGCACTCATGTTGAATGAAACTTGGTTTAGAGTCCTATAGAAACCGCGTTGTTAGATGTTTCATAAGTTCTTCAAACTAGTACAAAGCTCATTGAGACATTTATAAGCACTCATGTTGCATGAAACTTGATTTAGAGTCCTAGAAACGCGTTGTTAGATGATTCATAAGTTCGTCAAACTTGTACAAAGCTCATTGAGACACTTATAAGCACTCATGTTGAATGAAACTTGGTTTAGAGTCCTAGAAACGCGTTGTTAGATGTTTCATAAGTTCTTCAAACTAGTACAAAGCTCATTGAGACACTTATAAGCACTCATGTTGCATGAAACTTGATTTAGAGTCCTAGAAACGCGTTGCTAAATGTTTCATAAGTTCGTCAAACTTGTACAAAGCTCATTGAGACACTTATAAGCACTCATGTTGAATGAAACTTAGTTTAGAGTCCTAGAAACGCGTTGTTAGATGTTTCATAAGTTCTTCATACTAGTACAAAGCTCATTGAGACAGTTATAGGCACTCAAGTTGCATTAAACTTGGTTTAGAGTCCTAGAAACGAGTTGTTAGATGTTTCATAAGTTCGTCAAACTTGTACAAAGCTCATTGAGACAGTTATAAGCACTCATGTGGAATGAAACTTGGTTTAGAGTCCTAGAAACCGCGTTGTACGTTTGTCAACCTAGTACAAAGCTCATTGAGACACTTATAAGCACTCATGTTGCATGAAACTTGGTTTAGAGTCCTAGAAACGTGTTGTTAGATGTTTCATAAGTTCTTCAAACTTGTACCAAGCTCAATGAGACACTTATAAGCACTTATGTTGCATGAAACTTGGTTTAGAGTCTTAGAAACGCGTTGTTAGATGTTTCATAAGTTCGTCAAACTTGTACAAACCTCATTGAGACACTTATAAGCACTCATGTTGAATGAAACTTGGTTTAGAGTCCTAGAAACGCGTTGTTAGATGTTTCATAAGTTCAACAAACTAGTACAAAGCTCATTTAGACATTTATAAGCACTCATGTTGCATGAAACTTGGTTTAGAGTCCTAGAAACGCATTGTTAGATGTTTCATAAGTTCTTAAAACTTGTACAAAGCTCATTGAGACACTTATAAGTACTCATGAGGAATGAAACTTGGTTTAGAGTCCTAGAAACCGCGTTGGTAGATGTTTCATACGTTTGTCAATCTAGTACAAAGCTCATTGAGACACTTATAAGCACTCATGTTGCATGAAACTTGGTTTAGAGTCCTAGAAACGTGTTGTTAGATGTTTCATAAGTTCTTCAAACTTATACAAAGTTCACTGAAACACTTATAAGCACTCATGTTGAATGAAACGTGGTTTAGAGTCCTAGAAACGCGTTGTTAGATGTTTCATACGTTCGTAAAACTTGTACAAAGCTCATTGAGACACTTATAAGCACTCATGTGGAATGAAACTTGGTTTAGAGTCCTAGTTAGATGTTTCATAAGTTCGTCAAACTAGTACAAAGCTCATTGAGACACTTCAAAGAACTCATGTTGCATGAAACTTGCTTTAGAGTCCTAGAACCGTGTTGTTAGATGTTTCATAAGTTCGTCAAACTAGTAAAAAGCTCATTGAGACACTTATAAGCACTCATGTTTCATGAAACTTCGTTTAGAGTCCTAGAAACCGCGTTGTTAGATGTTTCATAAGTTCGACAAACTAGTACAAAGCTCATTGAGACACTTATAAGCACTCATGTTGCATGAAACTTGGTTTAGAGTCCTAGAAACGCGTTGTTAGATGTTTCATAAGTTCGTCAAACTTGTACATAGCTCATTGAGACACTTATAAGCACTCATGTTGCATGAAACTTGGTTTAGAGTCCTAGAAACGCGTTGTTAGATGTTTCATAAGTTCGTCAAACTAGTACAAAGCTCATTTAGACACTTATAAGCACTCATGTTGCATGAAACTTGGTTTAGATTCGTAGAAACGTGTTGTTAGATGTTTCATAAGTTCGTAAAACTTGTACAAAGCTCATTGAGACACTTATAATCACTCAAGTGGAATGAAACTTGGTTTAGAGTCCTAGAAACGAGTTGTTAGATGTTTCATAAGTTCGTCAAACTTGTCCAAAGCTCATTGAGACAGTTGTAAGCACTTATGTTGCTTGAAACTTGGTTTAGAGTCCTAGAAATGCGTTGTTAGATGTTATATAAGTTCTTCAAATTTTTACAAAGCTCATTGAGACACTTATAAGCACTCATGTTGAATGAAACTTGCTTTAGAGTCCTAGAAACGCGTTGTTAGATGTTTCATAAGTTATTCAAACTAGTACAAAGCTCATTGAGACACTTATAAGCACTCATGTTGTATGAAACTTGGTTTAGAGTCCTAGAAACGCGTTGTTAGATGTTTCATAGGTTCGTCAAACTTGTACAAAGCTCATTGAGATACTTATAAGCACTCATGTTGAATGAAACTTGGTTTAGAGTCCTAGAAACGCGTTGTTAGATGTTTCATAAGTTTTTCATACTAGTACAAAGCTCATTGAGACACTTATAAGCACTCATGTTGCATGAAACTTGGTTTAGAGTCCTAGAAACGAGTTGTTAGATGTTTCATAAGTTCGTCAAACTTGTCCAAAGCTCATTGAGACAGTTGTAAGCACTTATGTTGCTTGAAACTTGGTTTAGAGTCCTAGAAATGCGTTGTTAGATGTTTCATAAGTTCTTCATACTAGTACAAAGCTCATTGAGACACTTATAAGCACTCATGTTGCATGAAACTTGGGTTATAGTCCTAGAAACGAGTTGTTAGATGTTTCATAAGTTCAACAACCTTGTACAAAGCTCATTGAGACACTTATAAGTACTTATGTTGCATGAAACTTGGTTTAGAGTCTTAGAAACGCGTTGTTAGATGTTTCATAAGTTCGTCAAACTAGTACAAAGCTCATTGAGACACTAATAAGCACTCATGTTGTATGAAACTTGGTTAAGAGTCCTAGAAACCGCGTTGTTAGATGTTTCATAAGTTCGTCAAACTAGTACAAAGCTCATTGAGACACTTATAAGCACTCATGTTGCATGAAACTTTGTTTAGAGTCCTAGAAACGCGTTGTTAGATGTTTTATAAGTTCGTAAAACTTGTACAAAGCTCATTGAAACACTTATAAGCACTCATGTGGAATGAAACTTGGTTTAGAGTCCTAGAAACGCGTTGTTAGATGTTTCATAAGTTCGTCAAACTAGTACAAAGCTCATTGAGACACTTCTAAGCACTAATGTTGCATGAAACTTGCTTTAGAGTCCTAGAAACGCGTTGTTAGATGTTTAATAAGTTCGTCAAACTAGTAAAAAGCTCATTGAGACACTTATAAGCACTCATGTTGCATGAAACTTTGTTTAGAGTCCTAGAAACCGCGTTGTTAGATGTTTCATAAGTTCGTCAAGCTAGTACAAAGCTCATTGAGACACTTATAAGCACTCATGTTGCATGAAACTTGGTTTAGAGTCTTAGAAACGCGTTGTTAGATGTTTCATAAGTTCGTCAAACTTGTACATAGCTCATTGAGACACTTATAAGCACTCATGTTGCATGAAACTTGGTTTCGAGTCCTAGAAACGCGTTGTAAGATGTTTCATAAGTTCGTCAAACTAGTACAAAGTTCATTTAGACACTTATAAGCACTCATGTTGCATGCAGCTTGGTTTAGAGTCCTAGAAACACGTTGTTAGATGTTTCATAAGTTCGTAAAACTTGCACAAAGCTCATTGACACACTTATAAGCACTCATGTTGCATGAAACTTGGTTTAGAGTCCTAGAAACGTGTTGTTAGATGTTTCATAAGTTCTTCAAACTTGTACAAAGCTCACTGAAACATTTATAAGCACTCATGTTGAATGAAACTTGGTTTAGAGTCTTAGAAACGCGTTGTTAGATGTTTCATAAGTTCTTCAAACTAGTACAAAGGTCATTGAGACACTTATAAGCACTCATTTTGCATGAAACTTGGTTTAGAGTCCTAGAAACGCGTTGTTAGATATTTCATAAGTTCGTCAAACTAGTACAAAGCTCATTGAGACACTTATAAGCACTCATGGTGCATGAAACTTGGTTTAGAGTCCTAGAAACGCGTTGTTAGATGTTTCATAAGTTCGTCAAACTAGTAAAAAGCTCATTTAGACACTTATAAGCACTCATGTTGCATGAAACTTGGGTTAGAGTCCTAGAAAAGCGTTGTTAGATGTTTCATAAGTTCGTAAAACTTGTACAAAGCTCATTGAGACACTTATAAGCACTCATGTGGAATGAAACTTGGTTTAGAGTCCTAGAAACCACGTTGTTTGATGTTTCATAAGTTTGCCAACCTAGTACAAACCTCATTGAGACACTTATAAGCACTCATGTTGCATTAAACTTGGTTTAGAGTCCTAGACACGCGTTGTTAGATGTTTCATAAGTTCTTCAAACTTGTACAAAGCTCATTGAGACACTTATAAGCACTCATGTTGCATGAAACTTGGTTTAGAGTCCTAGAAACCGCGTTGTTAGGTGTTTCATAAGTTCTTCAAACTATTACAAAGCTCATTGAGACACTTATAAGAACTCATGTTGCATGAAACTTGGCTTAGAGAGTCCTAGAAACGCGTTGTTAGAAGTTTCATAAGTTCGTAAAACTTGTACAAAGCTCATTGAGACACTTATAAGCACTCATGTTGAATAAAACTTGGTTTAGAGTCCTAGAAACGCGTTGTTAAATGTTTCATAAGTTCGTCAAACTAGTACAAAGCTCATTGAGACACTTATAAGCACTCATGTTGTATGAAACTTGGTTTAGAGTCCTAGAAACCACGTTGTTAGATGTTTCATAAGTTCGTCAAACTAGTACAAAGCTCATTGAGACACTTTTAAGCACTCATGTTGCATGAAACTTGGTTTAGAGTCCTAGAAACGCGTTTTTAGATGTTTCATAAATTCGTAAAACTTGTACAAAGCTCATTGAGACACTTATAAGCACTCGTGTGGAATGAAACTTAGTTTAGAGTCCTAGAAACGCGTTGTTAGATGTTTCATAAGTTCGTCAAAATAATACAAAGTTTATTGAGACACTTCTAAGCACTCATGTTGAATGAAACTTGCTTTAGAGTCCTAGGGCGTTGTTAGATGTTTCATAAGTTCGTCAAACTTGTACAAAGATCATTGAGACACTTATAAGCACTCATGTTGAATGAAACTTGGTTTAGAGTCCTAGAACCCACATTTTTAGATGTTTCATATGTTCGTCAAACTAGTAAAAAGCTCATTGAGACACTTATAAGCACTCATGTTGCATGAAACTTGGTTTAGAGTCCTAGAAACCGCGTTGTTAGATGTTTCATAAGTTCGTCAAACTAGTACAAAGCTCATTGAGACACTTATAAGCACTCATGTTGTATGAAACTTGGTTTAGAGTCTTAGAAATGCGTTGTTAGATGTTTCATAAGTTTGCCAAACTAGTACAAAGCTCGTTGAGACACTTATAAGCACTCATGTTGTATGAAACTTGGTTTAGAGTCCTAGAAATGCATTGTTAAATGTTTCATAAGTTCGTCAAACTAGTACAAAGCTCATTGAGACACATATAAGCACTCATGTTGCATGAAACTAGGTTTAGAGTCCTAGAGCGTTGTTAGATATTTCATAAGTTCGTCAAACTTGTACAAATCTCATTGAGACACTTGTAAGCACTCATGTGTAATGAAACTTGGTTTAGAGTCCTAGAAACCGCGTTGTTAGATGTTTCATTAGTTTGTCAATCTAGTAAAAAGCTCATTGAGACACTTATAACCACTCATGTTGCATGAATCTAAGTTTAGAGTCCTAGAAACGCGTTGTTAGATATTTCATAAGTTCGTCAAACTAGTACAAAGCTCATTGAGACACTTATAAGCACTCACGTGGCATGAAACTTGGTTTAGAGTCCTAGAAACGCGTTGTTAGATGTTTCATAAATTCGTAAAACTTGTACAAAGCTCATTGAGACACTTATAAGCACTCATGTGGAATGAAACTTGGTTTAGAGTCCTAGAAACGCGTGGTTAGATGTTTCATAAGTTCGTCAAACTAGTACAAAGCTCATTGAGACACTTATAAGCACTCATGTTGTATGAATCTTGGTTTAGAGTCCTAGAAACCACGTTGTTAGATGTTTCATAAGTTTCTCAAACTAGTACAAAGCTTATTGAGACACTTATAAGCACTCATGTTGTATGAAACTTTGTTTAGAGTCATAGAAACCGCGTTGTTAGATGTTTCATAAGTTCGTCAACTAGTACAAAGCTCATTGAGACACATATAAGCATTCATGTTGCATGAAACTTGGTTTAGAGTCCTAGAAACGCGTTGTTACATGTTTTATAAGTTCGTCAAACTTGTACAAATCTCATTGAGACACTTATAAGCACTGATGTTGCATGAAACTTTGTTTAGAGTACTAGAAACCGCGTTGTTAGATGTTTCATAAGTTCGTCAAATTTGTACAAAGCTCATTGAGACACTTATAAGCACTTATGTTGCATGAAACTTGGTTTAGAGTCCTAGAAACGCGTTGTTAGATGATTCATAAGTTCGTCAAACTTGTACAAAGCTCATTGAGACACTTATACGCACTCATGTTGCATGAAACTTGGTTTAGAGTCCTAGAAACCGCGTTGTTAGATGGTTCATAAGTTCGTCAAACTAGTACAAAGCTCATTGAGACACATATAAGCACTCACGTTGAATGAAACTTTGTTTAGAGTCCTAGAGACCGCGTTGTTAGATGTTTCATAAGTTCGTCAAACTTGTACAAAGCTCATTGAGACACTTATAAGCACTCATGTTGCATAAAACTTGGTTTATAGTCCTAGAAACGTGTTTTTAGATGATTCATAAGTTCATCAAACTTCTACAAAGCTCATTAAGACACTTATAAGTACGTACTCATGTTGCATGAAACTTGGTTTAGAGTCCTAGAAACGCATTGTTAAATGTTTCATAAGTTCGTCAAACTAGTACAAAGCTCATTGAGACACTTATAAGCACTCATGTTGAATGAAACTTGGTTTAGAGTCCTAGAAACGCGTTGTTAGATGTTTCATAAGTTCATCAAACTTGCACAAAGCTCATTGAGACACTTATAAGCACTCATGTTGAATGAAACTTGGTTTAGAGTCCTAGAAACCGCGTTGTTAGATGTTTCATAAGTTCGTCAAACTAGTACAAAGCTCATTGGGAAACTTATAAGCACTCATGTTGCATGAAACTTGGTTTAGAGTCCTAGAAACGCGTTGTTAGATGTTTCATAAGTTCGTCAAACTAGTAAAAAGTTCATTGAGACACTTATAAGCACTCATGTTGCATGAAGCTTGGTTTAGATTCTTAGAAACCGCGTTGCTAGATGTTTCATAAGTTCGTCAAACTAGTACAAAGCTCATGGAGACACTTATAAGCACTCATGTTGCATGAAACTTCCTTTAGAGTCCTAGAAACGCGTTATTAGATGTTTCATAAGTTCGTCAAACTAGTACAAAGCTCATTGAGACACTTATAAGCATTGATGTTGCATGAAACTTGGTTTAGAGTACTAGAAACCGCGTTGTTAGATGTTTCATAAGTTCGTCAAATTTGTACAAAGCTCATTGAGACACTTATAAGCACTCATGTTGCATGAAACTTGGTTTAGAGTCCTAGAAACGCGTTGTTAGATATTTGATAAGTTCGTCAAACTAGTAAAAAGCTCATTTAGACACTTATAAGCACTCATGTTGCATGAAACTTAGTTTAGAGTCCTAGAAACCGCGTTGTTAGATGTTTCATAAGTTCGTCAAACTAGTACAAAGCTCATTGAGACACTTATAAGCACTCATGTTGCATGAAACTTGGTTTAGAGTCCTAGAAACCGCGTTGTTAGATGTTTCATAAGTTTGTCAAACTAGTACAAAGCTCATTGAGACACTTATAAGCACTCATGTTGCATGAAACTTGGTTTAGAGTCCTAGAAACGCGTTGTTAGATGTTTCATAAGTTCGTCAAACTAGTAAAAAGCTCATTTAGACACTTATAAGCACTCATGTTGCATGAAACTTGGGTTAGAGTCCTAGAAACGCGTTGTTAGATGTTTCATAAATTCGTAAAACTTGTACAAAGCTCATTGAGACACTTATAAGCACTCATGTGGAACGAAACTTGGTTTAGAGTCCTAGAAACCGCGTTGTTAGATGTTTCATAAGTTTGCCAACCTAGTACAAACCTCATTGAGACACTTATAAGCACTCATGTTGCATGAAACTTGGTTTAGAATCCTAGAAACGCGTTGTTAGATGATTCATAAGTTCGTCAAACTTGTACAAAGCTCATTGAGACACTTATAAGCACTCATGTTGCATGAAACTTGGTTTAGAGTCCTAGAAACCGCGTTGTTAGATGTTTCATAAGTTCGTCAAACTAGTACAAAGCTCATTGAGACACTTATAAGCACTCATGTTGCATGAAACTTGGTTTAGAGTCCTAGAAACGCGTTGTTAGATGTTTCATAAGTTCATCAAACGTGAACAAAGCTCATTGAGACACTTATAAGCACTCATGTTGAATGAAACTTGGTTTAGAGTCCCAGAAACGAGTTGTTAGATGTTTCATAAGTTCGTCAAACTAGTACAAATTTCATTGAGACACTTATAAGCACTCATGTTGCATGAAACTTGGTTTAGATTTCTAGAACCCGCGTTGTTAGATGTTTCATATGTTCGTCAAACTAGTAAAAAGCTCATTGAGACACTTATAAGCACTCATGTTGCATGAAACTTGGTTTAGAGTCCTAGAAACGCGTTGTTAGATTTTTCATAAGTTCGTCAAACTAGTAAAAAGCTCATTTAGACACTTATAAGCACTCATGTTGCATGAAACTTAGTTTAGAGTCCCAGAAACCGCGTTGTTAGATGTTTCATAAGTTCGTCAAACTAGTACAAAGCTCATTGAGACACTTATAAGCACTCATGTTGCATGAAACTTGGTTTAGAGTCCTAGAAACCGCGTTGTTAGATGTTTCATAAGTTTGTCAAACTAGTACAAAGCTCATTGAGACACTTATAAGCACTCATGTTGCATGAAACTTGGTTTAGAGTCCTAGAAACGCGTTGTTAGATGTTTCATAAGTTCGTCAAACTAGTAAAAAGCACATTTAGACACTTATAAGCACTCATGTTGCATGAAACTTGGGTTTGAGTCCTAGAAACGCGTTGTTAGATGTTTCATAAGTTCGTAAAACTTGTACAAAGCTCATTGAGACACTTATAAGCACTCATGTGGAACGAAACTTGGTTTAGAGTCCTAGAAACCGCGTTTTTAGATGTTTCATAAGTTTGTCAAACTAGTACAAAGCTCATTGAGACACTTATAAGCACTCATGTTGCATGAAACTTGGTTTAGAGTCCTAGAAACGCGTTGTTAGATGATTCATAAGTTCGTCAAACTTGTACAAATCTCATTGAGACACTTATAAGCACTCATGTTGCATGAAACTTGGTTTAGAGTCCTAGAAACCGCGTTGTTAGATGTTTCATAAGTTCGTCAAACTAGTACAAAGCTCATTGAGACACTTATAAGCACTCATGTTGCATGAAAATTGGTTTAGAGTCATAGAAACGCGTTGTTAGATGTTTCATAAGTTCATCAAACGTGAACAAAGCTCATTGAGACACTTATAAGCACTCATGTTGAATGAAACTTGGTTTAGAGTCCCAGAAACGAGTTGTTAGATGTTTCATAAGTTCGTCAAACTAGTACAAAGCTCATTGAGACACTTATAAGCACTCATGTTGCATGAAACTTTGTTTAGATTTCTAGAAACGCGTTGTTAGATGTTTCATAAGTTCGTCAAACTAGTACAAAGCTCATTGAGACACTTATAAGCACTCATGTTGCATGGAACTTGGTTTAGAGTCCTAGAAACAAAACGCGTTTTTAGATGCACTTATAAGCACTCATGTTGTAAAACTTAGTTAGATCAAACTAGTGTTAAATGTTTCATAAGTCATCGTCAAACTAGTACTTATAAGCACTCATGTTGTATGACACTTATAAGCACTCATGTTGTATGAAACTTAGTTTATAAGTTCGTCAAACTTGTACAAAGCTCATTGAGACACTTATAAGCATTCATGTTGAATGAAACTTGGTTTAGAGTCCTAGAACCCGCATTGTTAGATGTTTCATATGTTCGTCAAACTAGTAAAAAGCTCATTGAGACACTTATAAGCACTCATGTTGCATGAAACATGGTTTAGAGTCCTAGAAACCGCGTTGTTAGATGTTTCATAAGTTCGTCAAACTAGTACAAAGCTCATTGAGACACTTATAAGCACTCATGTTGTATGAAACTTGTTTTAGAGTCCTAGAAATGCATTGTTAAATGTTTCATAAGTTCATCAAACTAGTACAAAGCTCATTGAGACACTTATAAGCACTCATATTGCATGAAACTTGGTTTAGAGTCCTAGAGCGTTGTTAGATGTTTCATAAGTTCGTCAAACTTGTACAAAGCTCATTGAGACACTTGTAAGCACTCATGTTGAATGAAACTTGGTTTAGAGTCCTAGAAACCGCGTTGTTAGATGTTTCATAAGTTTTCCAAACTAGTACAAACCTCATTGAGACACTTATAAGCACTCATGTTGCATGAAACTTGGTTTAGAGTCCTAGAAACGCGTTTATAGATGATTCATAAGTTCGTCAAACTTGTACAAAGCTCATTGAGACACTTATAAGCACTCATGTTGCATGAAACTTGGTTTACAGTCCTAGAAACCGCGTTGTTAGATGTTTCATAAGTTCGTCAAACTAGTACAAAGCTCATTGAGACACTTATAAGCACTCATGTTGCATGAAACTTGGTTTAGAGTCCTAGAAACGCGTTTTTAGATGTTTCATAAGTTCATCAAACGTGAACAAAGCTCATTGAGACACTTATAAGCACTCATGTTGAATGAAACTTGGTTTAGAGTCCCAGAAACGAGTTGTTAGATGTTTCATAAGTTCGTCAAACTAGTACAAAGCTCATTGAGACACTTATAAGCACTCATGTTGCATGAAACTTGGTTTAGATTTCTAGAAACGCGTTGTTAGATGTTTCATAAGTTCGTCAAACTAGTACAAAGCTCATTGAGACACTTATAAGCACTCATGTTGCATGTAACTTAGTTTAGAGACCTAGAAACCGCGTTGTTAGATCTTTCATAAGTTCGTCAAACTAGTACAAAACTCATTGAGACACTTATAAGCACTCATGTTGTATGAAACTTGGTTTAGAGTCCTAGAAATGCATTGTTAAATGTTTCATAAGTTCGTCAAACTAGTACAAATCTCATTGAGACACTTATAAGCACTCATGTTGCATGAAACTTGGTTTAGAGCCCTAGAGCGTTGTTAGATATTTCATAAGTTCGTCAAACTTGTACAAAGCTCATTGAGATACTTATAAGCACTCATGTTGAATGAAACTTGGTTTAGAGTCCTAAAACCCGCGTTGTTAGATGTTTCATATGTTCGTCAAACTAGTAAAAAGCTCATTGAGACACTTATAAGCACTCATGTTGCATGAAACTTGGTTTAGAGTCGTAGAAACCGCGTTGTTAGATGTTTCATAAGTTCGTCAAACTAGTATAAAGCTCATTGAGACACTTATAAGCACTCATGTTGTATGAAACTTGGTTTAGAGTCCTAAAATGCATTGTTAAATGTTTCATAAGTTCATCAAACTAGTACAAAGCTCATTGAGACACTTATAAGCACTCATGTTGCATGAAACTTGGTTTAGAGTCCTAGAGCGTTGTTAGATGTTTCATAAGTTCGTCAAACTTGTACAAAGCTCATTGAGACACTTGTAAGCACTCATGTTGAATGAAACTTTGTTTACAGTCCTAGAAACCGCGTTGTTAGATGTTTCATTAGTTCGTCAATCTAGTAAAAAGCTCATTGAGACATTTATAAGGACTCATGTTGCATGAATCTAAGTTTAGAGTCCTAGAAACGCGTTGTTAGATGTTTCATAAGTTCGTCAAACTATTACAAAGCTCATTGAGACACTTATAAGCACTCACGTGGCATGAAACTTGGTTTAGAGTCCTAGAAACGCGTTGTTAGATGTTGTTAGTTGTTAGATGTTTCCTTCCTTTGTTTTGTTTGTTTTGAAACATATCGACAATATATGGATATTTAAAATACATGAAGTTACGATTTCTTAGATATTATTATTCAATTTCTTTTGTTTCTTTTCTATTTTGAACCAAGATTTTTTCCTTTCCTTTTTCTTTCTTTTTTTTAAACATCTTGGCGATATAGAGATTTGAAAAAATTATCAAGGTAAGAATTTTTTATATATCATTATTCGACTTTATTACCTTCTTTTTTGTTTCTTTTTTTATTTCGAAATTAAAATTGATTTTCTTTCGTTTTCTAAATATTCTAATTAGAATCTTTTTGTTTCTAAAGAACTGGAGAGTGCCATGTGCATGAGTGAGAGAAATGATTTTGTTTAAATGGTATACCTTAAAATTTTTTAGAATTTCGAGTTAAGTTTGAATGTGTCGGTTTAGTGTGGTAAAGTTTTGTATATTAGGCATGCATTATTATTTAAATGTGTCTTCACTAATATAAGGACAAAAGCCATAATGCAAAAAAAATTTATGTTCTCACGATATGTACAATATTAAACAAATCCTTAGTTTTTTTTTAATAACAAGCAATAATTAGCGTTTATTAGATTTTGTGTCCATACCCACAAATCATGTAAAATATTATACATCATGTAAAATATTTTAGTAACAGATTCTTTGCACTTGTTCATCTAGCCATAAAAATAAATATTTTGTTCGTCAAACCATAAAAAGAAATGAAAAATAGCTAGTCTCGATATAAAATATATTCCACACAGAGCCATGATCCTTTATCTCTCTCATACATATTTTTGTTAAAATAAGAAAACACACTTAATTTAAGAACATACAATGGCTATAAGCCTTGAAGAAATTAAGAAAGACAACAACAACAACAACAAACAAATGCAAAAAAAGAAAAAAGCAAACTGAGAAACCGACTTGGACAAGATAACCATGACATGAGTGTTCATTTCTTTTTCTGCTCCCTCTAGCTTTGGAGTTGGCACGACACTTCTCCTTTTTGACCCGCCTTTCCTCTTTCTACAGTCTGCTCGGAGAAGACTGTAAGTGCGGAGAACCCCTAAACCATTTGAGAAATAGACATAGAGACACGTTTTTCACAAGCATCAAATTTGATGCTCAATAGCTAGTGATCGTATAAGTTAACTTTACAACAAAGTTACACTTAGCAGCATTACATAGCACTAAAACCTTTAGCCTTACCTTGCCCAACCACCTAGTTATACCCTATCAGCCTGACTGATTTTACACAACATTGAAACACCCTTCAGATTGTCACCAAACCATGGACCTGCTATATTACGATTTCACAATCACTAGATCTACCCATCTATGAACTCAAACCGGAACACTCTCCACTCTAGCTCTGTTTTTTTGGTCGAGGTAGAGATTCATAAGATCTCACATCTTTTGCCCTAAGTGATCACTTCTCCAAATCGGCCCTTTAGCCCATTATATAGTAAACTTCCAAAACTCTAGTCGAATCCCCATCGAATCTAAGGATAAGGATAGTTTCTTATTTCCGAATATCTTGTTAAAATACAAAACTTCTCGTCCAAGTTTACCTTAACAAGATCCTAAAGTAAAAGGGAAATATTACTTTATTCTCTCTTAAGGGAATATTTCATTTTCTCTTCTTCCACGTCATTAGCACATAAGGAAATCTTCTTTTCCCTTCCCTTTTGTACGCTGCTTTGTGTCTTCATCTAGCTGAACTTCCTTCAGCCTGCTGTCTTCACCTCAACACTCTGATGGTCCTCAACCACCTAATGCATCTTCATTCTCTTGATGGTTATGTGCTGAAAATACATCAACAATCTCTCCCTTTTTTACTGAGTTGTACAACTCAATAAAAACCAAATTGTATTTTCAACTCATAACTATGATGCCTCAAGCTTTTGGGAATATTCCTCTTTATTCCCTTCTTCTTCACGTCATGGCACAACTGAGTCATGATTTTCGACACACCTCATTGAAATCCTTTCAACATCCTGTTGTCTTCATATCACACTCCATATAGCCATTAGATCCCTCATGCAGCTCCTGTCTTCAACATCCTCACAGTTTTACCACCACTTGTTCACGTCATCCGCAATGCACGTGACCGTCTCAGCTCCAGTGGTGCATCTTCTGTAGCCACGTCTCACGACCATGTCATTGTCATCTTCAATCTCTCCCTTTTTTAACTTAGTTTGATAATTCATGCATCATTCACCAAGTTAACACGATATCTCCAGCCTCCTAATTTCTTCACCAGATGCTTGATATCTCTAAAACCTTCTGAGACCGGTCAGCAGTACAGTCGTTTCATGAATCCCCATATCCTTGATATCTCTAGAACCTTCTGTTGATCAGTCAGCAGTATATCCGCTTCATGAATCCCCAGATCGTTGATATCTCTAGAACATTTTGTGACCAGTCAGCAGTACAATCGCTTCATGAATCCCCAGATCCTTTATATCTTTAGCATGCAGTGCAGTCGCATGTTGACAAGCAGAACCTTGTTCTGCTGCTTTATGAACACCAGAGACACATCGCTTTAGTTTCATCTCTTCGGTCTCTTTGAAAGAAGGTTACAACGTCGTGGTTTATTATTGATATTTTACAATGTATTTATACAACAAGTTATTTCCTAATTCGATGGAGATACGGATCTTGACATATCTTTTGACATATCTCTTGATATATATTATATTGCCTATTATTCACCAGATGCTTGATATCTCTAAAACCTTCTGAGACCGGTCAGCAGTACAGTCGTTTCATGAATCCCCCATATCCTTGATATCTCTAGAACCTTCTGTTATCAGTCAGCAGTACATTTGCTTCATGAATCCCCAGATCCTTGATATCTCTAGAACATTTTGTGACCAGTCAGCAGTACAGTCGCTTCATGAATCCCCAGATCCTTTATATCTTTAGCATGCAGTGCAGTCGCATGTTGACCAGCAGATGCTTGTTCTGCCGCTTGATGAACACCAGAGACACATATCTTTAGTTTCATCTCTTCGGTCTCTTTGAAAGAAGGTTACAACGTCGTGGTTTATTATTGATATTTTACAATGTAATTATACAACAAGTTATTTCCTAATTCGATGGAGATACGGATCTTGACATATCTCTTGACATATATTCTATCGCCTCAGCTCTAGTGGTGCATCTTCTGTAGCCACATCTCACGAACATGTCACTGTCATCTTCAATCTCTCCCTTTTTTAACTTAGTTTGATACTTCATGCATCATTCACCAAGTTAACACGATATATCCAGCCTCCTAATTTCTTCACCAGATGCTTGATATCTCTAAAACCTTCTGAGACCGGTCAGCAGTACAGTCGTTTCATGAATCCCCATATCCTTGATATCTCTAGAACCTTCGTTGATCGATCGGCAGTATATCCGCTTCATGAATCCCCGATCGTTGATATCTCTAGAACATTCTGTGACCAGTCAGCAGTACAATCGCTTCATGAATCCCCAGATCCTTTATATCTTTAGCATGCAGTGCAGTCGCATGTTGACCAACAGAACCTTGTTCTGCTGCTTGATGAACACCAGAGACACATCTCTTTAGTTTTATCTCTTCGGTCTCTTTGAAAGAAGGTTACAACGTCGTGGTTTATTATTGATATTTTACAATGTATTTATACAACAAGTTATTTCCTAATTCGATAGAGATACAGATCTTGACATATCTCTTGACATATCTCTTGATATATATTCTATTGCCTATTATTCACCAGATGCTTGATATCTCTAAAACCTTCTGAGACCGGTCAGCAGTACAATCGTTTCATGAATCCCCATATCCTTGATATCTCTAGAACCTTCTGTTATCAGTCAGCAGTACATTTGCTTCATGAATCCCCAGATCCTTGATATCTCTAGAACATTCTGTGACCAGTCAGCAGTATAGTCGCTTCATGAATCCCCAAATCCTTTATATCTTTAGCATGTAGTGCAGTCGCATGTTGACCAGCAGATGCTTGTTATGCCGCTTGATGAACACCAGAGACACATCTCTTTAGTTTCATCTCTTCGGTCTCTTTGAAAGAAGGTTACAACGTCGTGGTTTATTATTGATATTTTACAATGTAATTATACAACAAGTTATTTCCTAATTCGATGGAGATACGGATCTTGACATATCTCTTGACATATATTCTATTGCCTATTACCCCCACCCCCTCAAGTTGGTGATCCAGGATCATGGACACCTAACTTGGATAGAAGATACTCGAATGTTGGTCTTGGTAACGCTTTGGCGAACGTGTCGGCGACTTGTTCTTTGGTTGATAGATGAACCGTCTTAATGAAGCCGGATTGAACCGCGTTTCGAACTTGATGACAATTCGCTTCGATGTGCTTTGTACGCTCGTGAAGTACCGGATTCTTGGCTATATGAATAGCTGCTTGGCTGTCTCAATATAGCGTCATCATGTTAGAATGAGGAACACCGAATGTTCCCAACAAAGCATGAATCCATTTCAATTCTTTAAGAGTGTAGGCCATGGGCCGATACTCGGCTTCAGCGGAATAACATGATACCGTCTTTTGCTTCTTTGTTTTCCAAGATATGGGAGAGTCACCTAAGTACACTACGTAGGCAGAGAGAGAGGATCGCTAGACAGGACATCTACGTATGCCCAATCAGAGTCACGATACGATGTAATCTTGATCTCACTATCAGATCGTAGAAGGACACCTTGAGCGGGAGCTTAAGGCCGCATCCCAATGTGCTTGTAGAGGCTTTTGCATAAATTGTGACAAGATGTGCACAATATAACACAAATCAGGTCGTGTAATGGTGAGATAAACAAAACGACATACAAGACGGCAATATTTGTCCGGGTAAGCGAATAACAGACTTTCGGCTGATGCGAGCTTGTGGTTGAGTTCGGCGGGAACATCTGAGGGCTTGCAATCGAAGAGCCTTGCTTCAGCTATGATGTCAAGAGCGTACTTACGCTGAGAAAGACATATACCATCCGGACCCCGTGATACCTCGATACCCAAAAAATATTTCAACTTTCCGAGATCTTTCATGTGAAAGCATTCGTTGAGATAACCTTTAAACTTGTTGATTGTTTCAAGGTTGTTGACGGCTATAACAAAATCATCAACGTACACGAGAATGTGTAACACGCTCCCATTCTCCATTAACGAGAAAAGTGAGTAATCTTCGTAGCTTTGTTTAAATCCGAATTATTTTAACGTGGTGGAGAGTTTCGCAAACCATCACCGTGGAGCTTGTCGTAGACCATATAGCGACTTCCGAAGGCGACAAAACTTTTTGGGTTAGACGATTGATAACCTGGTGGAAGCTTCATGTAGACTTCTTCTTCAAGGTCACCATGGAGGAACGCATTATGTACGTCCATTTGGTGCACCTCCCAATCTTTAGCTGCGGCGACACTAAAAATCTATTTCACCGTCGTCATCTTTGCTACCGGTGCAAATGTCTCATCAAAATTTGTCCCTGCTTTTTGGCGGTTTCCCATTATGACGAGTCTAGCTTTGATTCGCTCTAGCTTGTCATCCGAGTTGAATTTAAGTTTATATACCGATTTACTTGCAATCGCCGTTTTATCAGGTGGAAGATCGGTGAGCTCTCAAGTTTGATTGTCTTCCAATGCTCTCATCTCAACCGTCATTCCATCACACCACTCTTTGATAAGAACTGCATCCTTGAAATGACAAGGTTCGGTACTATCTAGAATCGCAACCATGTAAGAAACATGATTCGACGTATAACCTGAAACTTTCAACATATGTGTTGAGGGTGTAAGGATCTTACTTGAGACCGAAGGAGGACTAGGATCAGAGAGACCAGGGGTTGCAGCGTGAGGACTGTCAGAGTGTACTATATGTTGTGTAACGTAATCTTTGAGAAGAACAGAGGGCTTGTGAGTTCGATTTCCTCGACCAAACAACTCAAATAAACCAGGAGATGATGGTGGTTTAGGGTCTGTCTCGGATATGTTCATTTCTAGGTTGTCTTCTCTAGTTGCGTCAGCAACTCTGTCAGGTACTGTTTCAGAAACTATCTCATCAACTATGTCAACACACTACAAGAAAAAACAGATATAGCCACGACAAAGCCACGGAATAATCGTGGCTAAACGAAATATAGCCACAAATTTGTCACGGAAAGCCACGAAAAAAATAATAAAAGTTTCGTGGCTAAATCGTGGCTTTCCGTGGTAAGTTAGCCACGATTTTGACACGGAAAAAAGTCGTGGCAAAATTTTGCCACGAAATAGCTACAAATGGAACATTAAAAGATTGCCACGAAACCTTTCGTGGCAATCCGTGGCTAATGGTAGCCACGAAATATATTCGTGGCTATTCCGTGGCAACGTTGATGTCGGCAAGCCAAGTTGGTCTCCGCGATACGTCCAGTCACTTTAAAAACTGTCAGTATAATAATTTGGATTAGCCTCGGATTATATTTGTGGCTAATCCGTGGCTTCGTGTAAAGATATCTTATGGTTCTTCTTCCCTCTCCCCTGGTAAAACACAAGGTAAAACGATTTTTCCTCATCTCTTCGTTTTCTTCACTTAATTTGGCGATTTTGAAGAGTTCAAAATGTCAGATTTCTTTCGTTCTAGAGAGTGGATGGATCGCCATATTGATCGTATGAGAGATTGTGTTTCTGAAGAATTTGGAGAGGGTATTAATATGTTCATTGCTTTTGCTTCCAACCAACAATCATATCAAGAGCGTGGTACTATATATGCCATGTCCGTATTCTCGGTGCCAAAATTTGAAGCAACGTGATGCATATACAGTTTTAAAACACCTCTATAGAGTCGATTTCAAGAAAAATTACTACGTTTGGACAAACCACGGTTAAAATTGTTACGATGTTGGGGAGTCTTCGATGCCGAGTCACTATATACCCGGAGAAGAAGCTTGGAATGTTCATGACAATCCTTATGGTCATGTTAATATGGGAGAAGAACAAGGAGTTCCAACAGAAGACATTATCCAGGATAATATTGAGGAAGAGCCAAACCACGATAATATTTACAGAGCCTTTGAAGGAGCTAGTGAACCACTCTATGATGGTTGTGTTGAAGGAATTTCGCAGTTATCTTTGGCGTCTGAAGTAATGGGCATAAAGACGAAGCACAATTTGGCTGAGAGTTGTGTAGATGACATAACACAAGCATTTAAGCGGATTCTTCCACAACCTAATAAAGCTCCGGGGTCATACTATGAGACGAAGAAGCTAACGCGTTCGTTAGGAATGCCAGTTCATAAGATTGATGTTTGTGAGGACAACTGCATGATTTTCTGGAAGGGCGAAGACCGCAACCTTTTTCAATGTCGTTTTTGTAAGAAGAATCGATATCACACCAATAGAGGGAAGGGAAAGAACATAGCAAAGTAGAGAATGTTCTATCTCCCTATTGCGGATCGACTGAAGCGATTATACCAAGTGGAGGGCACAGCTTCGCATATGCGCTGGCACGCAGAGCACGAGTCTCCTGAAAGAGAAATGCATCACCCATCAGACGGAGAGGCGTGGAAGCATTTTAATAAGGTATATCCTGATTTTAGTTCAGAAAGTCGGAATATCTATTTAGGCTTAGCAACTGATGGATTTAATCCTATTGGAATGAATGGTGAGACACACTCGGTTTGGCATGTTATAGTTACCCCTTACAATTTACCTCCTGGTATGTGCATGAAGAGGGAGTTTTTCTTTTTGGCGGTTTTGGTGCCTGGACCAAAACATCCGAAGAAAAGTCTAGATATTTATCTTCAACCATTGATTGAAGAGTTGCAACTCTTATGGAGGGAAGGTGTGGGTGCTTATGATGTTTATAGGAACCAGAATTTTACAATGCGAGTTGCATTGATGTGGACGATAAGTGATTTTCCAGCATATGGAATGGTTTCTGGGTGGACGACGCATGGTCGACTATCATGTCCATATTGTCAAGAAGAAACAGAATCGTTTTGGTTACCACATGGACGAAAACATAGTTGGTACGATTGTCACCGCAAAATTTTACCTCATGATCATTCATATCGGCGTAATAACAAAGCTTTCAGGCAGGGTAAGACATTTCGAGGTAACCCTCCACCATGGTTGACGGGTTACGAAGTTCTGACTGAAAGAATAAACACCATTGGTGGATTAGAGAAAATAGTCGATTTTGGAGGAAAAGGACATGATAACCCGAGTCGAACAATCGATGGATATGGTGAGTATCATAATTGGCACAAGAAGAGTATATTTTGGGACTTGCCTTATTGGGAAAATCTCCTTCTCAGACACAACCTCGACTTCATGCACATCGAGAAAATTTTTTTCGACAATCTCATCCACACTCTTCTGAATACGAAGGGGAAGACGAAGGACAATATAAAATCAAGGTTGGATCTTCCAGACATATGCACAAGACCTGATTTACAAATAGGAGCTGATGGAACAGTTCCCATTCCAAGGTTCAGATTGGCGAACGTAGCAAAACGGAAGTTTCTCTCGTGGTTGAGAAATGACATCAGATTTTCGGATGGATATGCATCTAATTTAACTAGATGTGTTGATGAGAGTTGTGGGAAACTATCGGGGTTGAAAAGTCATGATTCTCATGTGATCATGCAACGCCTACTTCCATTTGCGATGTTAGAGGTTTTGGATAACAAGGCAATTTCATGTATGTGCACATTTTTTTTTCTTAACACATGTTTCATGCATGTAACACTAGGATGTTTCTAATTATAAGGTTTTTGAACAATTGCAGAGATTGCCGTGTTTTTCGTGATATCTCTGCCAAAATGTTGCGAGTTGAGGATGTGAGCGTAATGAAGAATAACATTGCAATAAAATTGTGCAATTTGGAGAAGATATTTCCACCTTCGTTCTTTGATGTCATGGAACATTTACCCGTGCATCTCCCTGATGAAGCTGCCTTAGGTGGTCCGGTGCAGTACCGATGGATGTATCCATTTGAGCGCTACATGTATCACCTGATAAAGAAGGTCAAGAACAAGGCGCGTATTAGAGGTTCCATTGTCGCGCAATGTGTCCAAGAAGAGATTTCTTATGCAACAAGCAACTATTACGGGTATACGGAAGATGGAATAAATGATGGTCCTGGGGAAATTCGATTTGTATATGATTATTACCCAAGTGTCCCGAGCATATTTCATCATATCGGACGTGTGAGCGGAAGAAGGGTGGCTAGAAGATCCAGATAACAACATCATCCAAACATTCATGTTGCTTAATTCTGAAGAATTTGCGCCTTATGAAACGTAAGCGATTAAATGGTAAATTTTGTTTACTTTAAAGACTCAAATTCTAATAAAATGTGTATTGCATTTTCGTTACAGGATGTTTGAGGAAGCAATGAGAGTGAGTATGTCAGGTATTACAGATGATGAAATGGGCAAAGCTAAAGACGCTCATTACGCGAAATGGTGTCGGGACTACTGATGTCTCTATATATCAAGTTCTCGACAATAAATTAATTGTGTACTTTTGCAGATAAATGAAGCGAGTAAGAATTATGAATTTCCATTATGGATGTTGGAATTTATACAAGGTCCGAGAAACAATTACACGTCATGGCCTATGTATTTCACTCGTGGATACCATTTCCACAATCACATACACGGTCAGGATAAAAGAACTCAAAACTATGGAGTTGTTGTACGAGGTACAATAGAAACTACTTATTACGGTCTTATAGAAGAGATAATGAAGATCGAGTATCGCGGTGGAGTTGGTCTTAAAGCGATGATTTTCAGATGCTCTTGGTTCGACAATACAGACAGTATCGGATTGCGTAGACACCCATTTGGTTTAGTTGATGTGGCCCCGCGTAGACTATACGAGAAATATGACCCTTTCGTTCTAGCTGGTCAATGTGACCAAGTGTGTTTCATTCCGTATCCACGCGTATCAGGCTCAGGGAGAGACGATTGGTGGGCATGTGCAAAAGTTATACCGAGGGGTTATCGCTAGAATGACGAAATTTCTTTGACAGCCCTTCAGGATGATACAGTCGACAACGTCGTTGTTCCTAGTTCAATGATTCGAGTAACAACACATGTCGTTGATGAAAATGCTTATGATTATGATGATTTGGCAGATGTGGAGCATTTGGATTACGAAAATGTCGAAGACGATAGTTCTGGACAGTCTTCAGGGGATTCGGATTCGGATTCGTCATGTATTATATAATGAAACTTGTTGTATTATTTCTGAAACTTTTTGTACCATATTCTGAAACTTTTTGTACTATATTCTGAAACTTTTAATGTAATATATTGTGAAACTTGTGTTGATTTATGTTTTTTTGTTATGAAATTTTTAGTATAAAACTTATTGTCTAATTATAATTTATGATTTTATACTTTTGTAATATATGTATATGGACACCTTATAGTCTACATACATTCAACAACAAAACAGTAGACACGGATTGCCACAGACTATTCCGTGGCTAGTTGACGAAAAACTCGCAAGTACATGGTCACTGTCAGGTCTAGATCCGATGATAATAAAACGGCGAGTCACGACTTTAATCGTAGCTACTCGAATATATTCTTGGCTACATTAGCCACGGTTATATCCGTGACTATAAGGAAAATATCAAAATTACATGAAATTTATGCGTTTCAAATCGAATTTCTCATACATATATTCACATTTTTGCATATATAATGCAATGCAACAAAGAAAATTAAAAATTTCAAAATATATAACTCTAAAATGCATAATAAGAGTATTTGATGACTTCATATGAATGTTCTTCATAAACTTATATATAATACTACTTAGTGTTTAATTTTTATTAATGTTTTGAAATTTTTTTTTCAAAAAACATTCTATTTACTATTTTTTTGTTGTAATACATTCAATTGAGTCATGTTTTAAGGTTTTAGAACATGTAAAGTCTAAACCCTAAACAAACCCTAAATATATACTTCCGAGCCACATAATATTTGTGGCTTACCGTAGCTATAGCGGTAAATACCCACGGATTGGTCACGTTTTTTCCGTGGCTGAATAACCATTAAATAAATTACGGACTTGAAACTAGCAGCCATGACAGTTTTGTGGCTAATCCGTAGCTATATCGTCGTTTAGCCACAGTTTGGCCACGTTTCATTACGTAGCTAATTAAACTCCAAATAAATTTTAAACTTCGATAATTTGACTAGGTATAGCCACGGAAAATTCGTGGCTAAATCGTCGTTATATGCTAATTTAGCCACGGTTTGGCCACGTTTCATTCTGTAGCTTACTAACCCCTAAATCAATTTTAAACTTCGATAATTTGGCAAGGCACAACCACGGAAAATTCGTGGCTACATCGTAGCTATATCCTACTTTAGCCACGGTTTTGCCACGTTTCCATCCGTTGCTAAGTAACCACCAAATAAACTTTAAACTTAGATAATTCGACAAGGCATAGCCACGAAAGAGTCGTGGCTAATTCATAGCTTTATTTAATATAGCCACGATTTAGTCACGATTGTTTCGTGGCTACTTAATTTATTAGACTATTGGGCCAATTTTTTTAGTCATGGCCCAATGTGTAGCTACGGATGGCCACGGAATATCCTTGGCTATGATTAAATTAACCTAATTTTTCGCGAAAGTAGATCTCACATTCTCCATCCGCCTCCATCGTCTCCATCGTTGCTCTCGCCTTCTTCTCCAGCGATTCACCGAGAAATTCGTCAAATCCGAAGGTAATCATCTTATTTCTTCGATTTCTTCTTCTCCTTCCCTTCATTTCCCTTCGTACTCATCTTTTAACCGTTTGTTTTTGTTTACAGGTTCTTCCTTTTCTCTCTTGAGTTCTTCGCCGGCGATTCATCGCAAAACTCATCCAAAAGGTTAGTATTCTTCATTTCTTCATGATTTCTTCCTTTTCGCATCTTTACTTCACTTTGATTTCATCGTATTGTTTGTGTTTTGTTGCGGTGTATAAGAGTTTGATTTAGGGGTTGTTTAAGGGTTTCGTTTAAGGGTTTGCTTTAGGGTTTCGTTTAGGGTTTGCTTTAGGGTTTGCTTTAGGGTTTAGTTTAGGGTGTCGTTTAGGGTTTTCTTTAGGGTTCTATTTAGGATTTCATTGAGAATGAACATGCTGTTTTGATTCAGTATATAGTTATGATTGATTTTGTTTTCTGTTTTTAACTTTTGATTTTGTTTTCTGTTTTTAACTTATGTTTTTGACTTTTGTTAAGTATTGTTTTGATTCATTATATAGTTAAGTTCTTTTTTAAGTCTTATTGTATTGTTGTAATTGTAGTAATGGCTCCGAGAGGGAGAGGAAGACCAAAAGGACGTGGTCATCCAGCCCGGACGATGGAGATGACTCCTCCTATGCCTCTTGTACGTAGAATTCAGACAACCTTAACATCGCAACGTCCGCCTCAAGTTCTCACTCCCCCTGGTTCAACCGGAGAAAGGCAACCAAGTCAAGGTGCCTCTACTTCAAATGCAGCCGCTCCACTCAGTTTAGAAGCTCTTCTAAACGCTCCATCAAGAAAAAGCCAACATGTCCTCCATCCAAAGAAGGTGGATGGAGCTCTCTGGTAAGTAAATCTCTGTCTCTTTTTGTTTCCATAGGTATAGCTGATTATGATGTTGATGATTTGCATTCCTTGCTCACATATATGTTCATCACTTTTCAGGTTTGGGATTGATCCTGAAGTTAACAAGTCTGTCAGACAGACTTGGCAGTCCAATTATATGGGAGCATGGTGGAACTGGTCTATGGTTTCAGATGAGAAAGCGGAGGAATGGTGGCAAGACTTTGTGGTAAGTGTTACTTTATAAGTTAAGTCTTATTGTTTTTTCTTTTCAAATATGTTTATTAATCACTTACTTGTCTAATGTTTCTTCTTTCCTTTTCAGCAAGCGTACTACTGGTCTCCTTCTCACCATGACCAAGTGTACTTCATGTGGAAGAAAGAATGCATGGAGTCAATCCGAGACAGAGTCAGCAAAAAAAAGAGAAAGAACAAGAAACCTGATTACGTTTCAGACAATGCGTGGTTGGAGATGCAAGAGCAATGGGATACAGAGCCATGCCAAACGAAGTCGGACACAAACTCCAAGAACAGAATGTCCAATCCCGATGGTCTTGGTCCTCACAAGCATAGTGCTGGACCTGTGGGGTTTGCGAAGATCGGCTATGACATGGTAACACGTAATATCTTCATGCTTTTGTGTATACTTTCTATTTAGATTTGTAAAAAGGTTATGTTTTGTTATTGTTGCAGCTTTGGTTATACTTAGCGTTTAGTTTTTGTTAAATTTGTGGCTTGGTGAACTAATCCTTTGTTGTTTACTTGTTGTTGTTCTGTTTATGTTTATGTTTAGTTGTTGTTTATGTTTTGATTAGTTGTTGTTTACTTGTTGTGTTGTTTTGTTGTTGTGCAGACGCAGAAGGCTGGTGGTGTTGAACCATCCTTCAATGACCTCGTGCGTAAGACTCACACTCGCAGAGATGGCAGCCTCGTCGACCGTCGGGCGGAGTCGATAGTCTTGGACGTAGAGTCGGTAGCTTCTCAGGTCACCCAAGATGATGAGACTTCTTCACCACTACTGATTAACAAGGCGTATCTAGAGGTTAGACTCCTTCACCACTATTGTTGTTTTGGTTAGGTTTGCTTGTTTTATGTTGTTGTTGCTAAATGTGAGCAAATGTGTTTGTATTTCCAGCGGGTCAAGCCAAACAAAGGCCGTATATACGGCCTCGGAAGCAAGCAGTTCGAAGTTTTCGAACCGTCGAAGCTGTGGCGGATTCTCTTGCGCGTAATGTCAGCACGGAGATGCGTGTGGGAACTCTCGAGACAACGGTTTCAGCCATACTCGAGTCGCAGAAGGTCATGATAGAGTCGCAGAAGGTGATTCTCGCTAGTCTTGGGATCGATCCAGAGACAAACCAGCCCTTTGCGGCCCCTTCTCCACATGCTGCAACCTCGAACTCAACGCCTCAACCCAGTGGCAACTTCGCTTCTCAAAGCGTTAATCGCGAGCAAGATAACCGCGAAGAAGGAGTTTTCCGTGGGAAAAAAGCTGATATGGAGGTTGGTGTTGGTGTTATGGCTGACCGTGAGGGTGAGGGTGAGGGTGAGGGTGAGGGTGAGGGTGAGGGTAAGGATGATGGTGATGGTGATGATGATGATGATGATGATGATGATGATGATGATGAGGGTGATCGTTTGGTTCGCAAAACATTGTTTTGATTAGTAAAAAACTTGTAATTGGTTCTTATAACTTTGTTCTTTTTGTTGAATATTGAATACCTGATCAAAAACATGATCAGGTTTTGTTTTAATATAATGGGTTTTAATTATATTTTGATTATATAATTAATCAGGTTTAGTTTAAATACTAATTATTATTTTTATAATTAAAACAAGGTAGCCACGGTCTATTCCGTGGCTAATTAGGTGTAGCCACGAATTGCTACGGAATGTATCGTGGCAGCGTAGCCACGACCAGACAAAAGCTACATATTAAACCGTAGGTGCGTAGCTACGAAATAGCCACGAATATTTATGTGGCAAATTAGCCACGATAAGCCACAATTATAATCGTGGCTACGTAGCCCCGGAAGAACCACGAATATTTTGTGGCAAATGAGCCACGAATAGTCACGAAATACACCGTGGTTAAATAGCCACGACTAGCTACGTTTCGTTCGTGGCAAATATAGCCACGAAACAACTACAAATTTTATCGTGGCTAACCTTGCCACGATAAATCTTAGCCACGATAAATTCGTGGTAAATCCGTGGCTAACTATTCTGTGACAGTCCGTGGCTATTTCGTGGCTAGGTAGCTACGAATAGCCATGAATATTGCACAGCTACGACGCTATAGCCACATATTTTTGTCGTGGCTATTCGTGGCTGTGGACCCATATAGCCACGAAAATCTGTTCATATCTACCGTGGCTATACCGTGTTTTTCTTGTAGTGACAACTGTGTCAGAAGGTGTAACCGGTGTAGAGTTAACATCTAATGGTGTTTCCTCATCATCGAAAAAATCAGACTCGTGTTCTAGGGATCTTGATGTATCGAAGAGCAATTCATTGCTCCCAGATAACATAAACTTTTCCTCTAGAAATCATACGTCTCTACTCACGAAGAATTTCCCGGTCTCGAGGTCATAAAGTCTCCATCCTTTCGGTCCAAAACGGATATCCAACCAAGACACATTTACGACTAGGCATACCAAATTTATCTGTGCGTAAGACTCACACTCGCAGAGATGGCAGCCTCGTCGACCGTCGGGCGGAGTCGATAGTCTTGGACGTAGAGTCGGTAGCTTCTCAGGTCACCCAAGATGATGAGACTCCTTCACCACTACTGATTAACAAGGCGTATCTAGAGGTTAGACTCCTTCACCACTATTGTTGTTTTGGTTAGGTTTGCTTGTTTTATGTTGCTTGTTGCTAAATGTGAGCAAATGTGTTTGTATTTCCAGCGGGTCAAGCCAAACAAAGGCCGTATATACGGCCTCGAAAGCAAGCGATTCGAAGTTTTCGAACCGTCGAAGCTGTGGCGGATTCTCTTGCGCGTAATGTCGGCACGGAGATGCGTGTGGTGGGAACTCTCGAGACAACGGTTTCGGCCATACTCGAGTCGCAGAAGGTCATGATAGAGTCGCAGAAGGTGATTCTCGCTAGTCTTGGATTCGATCCAGAGACAAACCAGCCCTTTGCGGCCCCTTCTCCACATGCTGCAACCTCGAACTCAACGCCTCAACCCAGTGGCAACTTCGCTTCTCAAAGCGTTAATCGCGAGCAAGATAACCGCGAAGAAGGAGTTTTCCGTGGGAAAAAAGCTGATATGGAGGTTGGTGTTGGTGTTATGGCTGACCGTGAGGGTGAGGGTGAGGGTGAGGGTGAGGATGATGGTGATGGTGATGATGATGATGATGATGATGATGATGAGGGTGATCGTTTGGTTCACAAAACATTGTTTTGATTAGTAAAAAACTTGTAATTGGTTCTTATAACTTTGTTCTTTTTGTTGAATATTGAATACCTGATCAAAAACATGATCGAGGTTTTGTTTTAATATAATGGGTTTTAATTATATTTTGATTATATAATTAATCAGGTTTAGTTTAAATACTAATTATTATTTTTATAATTAAAACAAGGTAGCCACGGTCTATCGTGGCTAATTAGGTGTAGCCACGAATTGCTACGGAATGTATCGTGGCGGCGTAGCCACGACCGGACAAAGCCAGTTCGTCAACCGGAGGTGCGTTGCTACGAAATAGCCACAAATATTTCTGTGGCAAATTAGCCACGATAAGCCACAATTATAATCGTGGCTACGTAGCCCCGGAAAAACCACGAATATTTTTGTGGCAAATGAGCCACGAATAGTCACGAAATACATCGTGGTTAAATAGCCACGATTAGCAACGTTTCGTTCGTGGCAAATATAGCCACGAAACAACTACAAATTTTATCGTGGCTAACCTTGCCACGATAAATCTTAGCCACGATAAATCCGTGGTAAATCCGTGGCTAACTATTCTGTGACAGTCCGTGGCTATTTCGTGGCTAGGTAGCTACGAATAGCCATGAATATTGCACAGCTACGACGCTATAGCCACATATTTTTGTCGTGGCTATTCGTGGTTGTGGACCCATATAGCCACGAAAATTTGTTCATATCTACCGTGGCTATACCGTGTTTTTCTTGTAGTGACAACTGTGTCAGAAGGTGTAACCGGTGTAGAGTTAACATCTAATGGTGTTTCCTCATCATCGAAAAAACCAGACTCGTGTTCTAGGGATCTTGATGTATCGAAGAGCAATTCATTGCTCCCAGATAACATAAACTTTTCCTCTAGAAATCATACGTCTCTACTCACGAAGAATTTCCCGGTCTCGAGGTCATAAAGTCTCCATCCTTTCGGTCCAAAACGGATATCCAACCAAGACACATTTACGACTACGCATACCAAATTTATCTTTGTTACGGTTCCTGTGATGGAGTAACAAAGACATCCAAAGACACGCAACATAGCATACGAAGGGGTTTTTCCAAAAAGAACTTCGTACGGAGTTTTGCCTTTTAACACCGAGGAAGGCGTGCGATTAATGAGATGCGTTGCCGTGAAAATGCTCTCACCCCAGAACTTAACCGGGTGACCATTTTGGAATAGACACGCGCGAGCTACGTTTAAGATATGAGAATGTTTTCTATCAACACGTCCATTTTGTTGAGGAGTATCGACACACGAAGTTTGATGGAGTATCCCATGTTCTTGGAAGTAAGAAGTGAGACACATAAACCTTGATCCGTTGTCGGCACGAATTGTCTGACAGATTTCCCAAATTTTCGTTCGGCCATCGCAACAAAATTTAGAATCAAGCGGGGCACTTCCGACTTAGCCGACATAAGGAATGTCCATACTGATCGAGAGTGATCGTCGACGATTGTCAAAAAATAATTCGCTCCACCCGAGGAAGGTGTACGATACGTACCCCATACATCGCAGTGAATAAGAGAGAAACACTCATCGGCTTTATTAATATTATCATTAAAAGTTTCACGTGTTTGTTTAGAAAGAAAAAAATGACACAACTTTTGATCTCCCCTAAATCACTTGAGGTTCGATCACAATATGTAAATGAATGCAAAACACTAGCATAAGGAGAGTCCCGACACGGTCGACGATTTGGTGACTTTGTTAGACGGAGCAGCTACAACACCCGTAAAATAGTACACTCCCTCACGCTCTTCACCCGCTCCAATCAAAGTCCTCCTAAAACGGTCCTGTAAAAAGCACAACGTATAAGTGAATATCGCTCTACATCCTCTTTGCTTCAACAACTTATAAATCGAGTTCAAGGTACACGTAAAATCCGGAACAAAAAATACGTCATGAAGTGAATATTCGGAGATCAACACCAAAGTTCCACGTTTTATGGCCTTAGAGGTGTTTCCATCAGGAAACGTTATTGGAGAAAGGACGATGTCAACAACATCGATCAATAAAGAACAATCTCCGGTCATATGATGCGATGCCCATGTATCAATAATTACATCAGTGAGACTAGTTTTACACGACATCCGTTTCGAGGAAGTGTTTAGTCGTTGAGCTTTGAGAAGATCAATCAGTTGATCAATCTGATCTTGTCCAACAGTTGCTCGAGCATTGGCCACAAATTTTCCACGACCTCGTCCAATACCTCTACTTGCTCGTCCACCTCTCTGGTTTGACTTAGTCTCTGATACAAATGTTGATCCTCTCTGGTTTGCAACTAATCGAGCTTTAAGTTTGTAAACAATTCCATTTGGTTTTAGTTTTGTTCTAAAAACCCACTTTGAGCTTAGTATGTTCATATCTTCTGTTGGTGGTTCCAGAGTCCAGGTGTGAAGCATGTGGATACATCCCATTTCATCAAGAACAACTTGATTCCATCCTGGATATTTCATTGCAGCTGCTAGTGTTTTTGGTTCTTCTGTGGAGAATAATGAAGTGAGAAGCACATACTTAGTGTTTGGTTTGTAGATTTCTACCTTTGCTCTTGTGTCATGTGATGGTTATTGGTTTGAGGAGGTGTGGTGGAGAGCTCAACTTGGCTAGAGTTTGAGTCTCCAGAATCAGATTGTGTAGCAGCCATATCTGATTCTCTTTGAGCTTCTTGTTGTGTTTCATTCAATAATATCTCTACTTCATCATTATTTTGGGCCTCTTGTGTTGTATCTTGTTTTTCATGTATGACATGTTGGGATGCTGTTATGGGCCTCTTGTGTTTTATACAAAAAATTATGACGTTAAGCATTTTTTGCGCCTTTTGTACTTTATACAAAAAATTAAGTTACCGAAAAACAATTAATAGACTATAAAATCAATCTTTATAAAACCAATCTGGAGTATATATTTTTATAATAACTGAAAGACTTTAGGAAGCTTATAAAGATAGGGGTATTTCAGAATAATACTTTATTATTAAATGAATATTTATGACTAGGATTTTACAGAGGTTTTATAGTGACAAAAAGAACAATCTAGAATCAGGTCATCCTTATCATTGGACAGCTGTATTCTGGTCAAGGTTTGTAAAACCAAGAATCGATTGCCATTGTTACCGTTGATTTGATTTCTTGTTGTAACGTCTTTTGCAGATGCAAGTACAAGAGGATTTGTGTTCTTTGTCATGTTGTGACATGTGGGCTTCTTTGTGTGTTGGGCTTTCTTTTGTTTCAATTTCTTCTTGGGCTTTATCACTTTCAATAACCATGTATTTGCAAAAGAGTGCAATGTTTTAATATAGCAAAAGTTTATATAATATGGTTGTACCACTTTATCAAAAAATAGGGTTGTACCACGACGGCTTTACATTTTGGTTTGTGTCACTTATAATGTGCAATACTGAATGCACATAGGGACTATTGAAGATGTTTACATGTAGCCTTTCTCTTTCCCTTTTCCTTAGAAATGTAAGTTGTTATAAACTTTATGTGAATGAGTACTATAAGAGAGAGTACACTCGTGACATATCTTGTCAATCATACGGATTTCGCAAATCCTAATCTAATTTAGAAGAGGTCGGCAACATGATTAAGACAAATGTTGTAACAAGGAAACTATTAACACAATTTTTTTACTACCAAAATAATGATTCATAGATCACAAGAACCAACAACACATTTGAAAGTGCGTTCCATTCTACTTTTCTTATCGGTTTCTTTTGCTAGCCATTGTGGTCCAACTCCTTCTATGATGGGTTGTTTGGCCAATGTTATTTACTAAAACCCAATATCCTTTTAACTAGTTCTATTTTTCACTTTTCTTCTTCTTTTCAACCGAATAATATAATATACAATCAAACATAAAATTCTAACAAGGCTTACTAGAATAGACCTCATGTAATTAACTTGGACGACTGAAAACAAATCCACTACAGAACTCCTCTTAACCGAACTCAAAAGCTAACGAGCCTAAAACTAAAAACCCTAGAGCCAAACGAAAAGATAAACACTTTAACAAAAACAACAAACTCACTTTTAGTTTTGAAACTCATGCATCTTGTCCACTAATAAGAATGTTCTCTCTTAATATCATGCTCAATCATTTTCCAAAGTTCTCAAATTTCGACACATCATCAACTCACTTTTAGTTTTGAAATAATATTTAGTTAATTTATAATACTTTACTTCTTTATTAATATGAAGAATTGAATTCATAATTAAACATGAAATCTATAGAAAATGATGTCTGATATATTAGGAATGAAAAGTGATATTAACCAAAAGATGAGAAGTAGGAAAATAATTTTTCACCTTTTGAACAACTATAGAAACATTGAAAGTGTAATAATCAGTGGGAATAATAAACGTCACTTTTATGTTATTTTAAATTCACTTATAATAAAAATGAATATTTATTTATCTCACACTTCACAACATAAATACAATTTTTATTTATTTTATAAAATTCATTCTTTAGAACAAATCATTCACCAAATGTTGAATATTGGATTTCAAAAAAAAACTTTTAGATTTATATAGTCCTTCTGAAAATTGATGTTAAAATATATTTTACATATATTAAACTACATAATAATTAGAAATCATTAACGACAAGTTTATTATTTACATTTAACATGTGTGAGAGCAACTAATGAGAAACTGTTTTGAAAATTCCAATAAAGATGTAAAATTTGTAAGAGGCATGCAAGAGTATTTCCACCATTACCATACAAGGGTACATGATAAAACAAAATAAATTACTCAAAAGTTATTACAATATTAAATCACCAAGAGGGAAAATAAATCATCAAAATACAAAAAATTTATAAAAGTTATTCAATCTATTGTGCTACAATAAATAGTTAAATAAAAAAAACTTTTCTAAATGGTAAATAACTTACAATACTATTTAAATAAGAAATATAAAGAAAATGTCGTCCGAAAGGCGGGTTAGCCCTAGTACTATAATAAACCTTGTGCCTCACCATAAGATAAGATGACACCTCAATTTTTGTATTGACATCTCATCAAGAAAACTTGAAAATAAAAGTCAGTAAAAATTGCGATCGCAAAATGTTAATTGTGTCTTAAATAACCTTTCTTTGTCTTCCCGAGGATGAATCTTTTACCTTTTTCCGAGTTCAAAAAATTATCAAAGTTAATATGTGATTAATTTCATTATTTTCTTTCCAACTTTATCTTTTCCGGTTAAATCACACCCATCCTATATATATATATATATATTAATCGAGGAGACGCTTTTAAAATTTAAAGAAAGCTTTAATATCTTAAGACAACAAGTTTAAGTTGATGGGTTTGGATTAAGCCCAAAATCTTCAAGTCCAAACTCTAACAACATAAAGTTGTTAGTCATATATATGTTTTGTCTCATTACACGGATAAAATCAATGCGTAGTCCAATTGTTGCCTCGGGTTGGATAAATATCCAAAATAGTAATGCCATAAATTAAAATTATATTTGCATTCTTTTATATGATTTAAAGTTTATGTTATTTGGATTATAAAAACATTTTAATATTATTCAAAGAGAAAACGTAGAGGATGCCAACATTGTTCTAAAACACATTTTTATGGAATTTTCGCAAATTGTCATAATAAATAATAAAAATGTTTTGAACACAGTTTCAAATCTATTTTAAATAAATTTGTATGTCGAAATTAAAAAAAAACTTTGCGGTTGGCGCATGCCAAAATTTAGTCTCAATTAATTTTTTTATGAACCCTAAACTTATCACAAAGCAGTAACATGTTTTTTTGGTTTCTAAAATTCAAATAAAAATCATGTTTATGACATAACTAGGCCAGACGAACTTTCTTAAATCTTATGAATCAATTTCTAACATATACCACTCCTTAGTTTCCAAATCAAAATACGAATCAATCCTCAAGTTTTGAGGGGGCAATTTGGTTGGGTAGGACATTTACTTTGGAATTCAATTGGAGGCACTCGCGGTGGACTAAATCTTGATCCTTCTCTTAATGGTTAGTAGTTTTGTGGAAGGTATGACAATTGAATATTTTCTTCATTGGCATAGATCTCGTTCTTAGTGTTTTTTTTTGTTTTTTGGTTTTAATATGTATTTTCTTTTTTATTTGCATATTTGAATTGTTCATGAAATATTTTTATACTACTCTAGGAGTTTGTTGTTGGTAATGGTTAATATTGAATCAATAAGAAAAACTAAACTTTAAGGAGAGCATATTGATTTCTAACAAAAAAAGAGAAGATAGAGGTAGTGAGAGTTTTCTATATCAGATTTGCCATTAATTATGCCAATGAAGACAATAATTTAACCAATAATAATTTTTTAAGTTATGTAAATATCACTCAAATTAACATATATTTTTAAGTGTGGTTTAGAAAAAAAAAGTTTGACTAAAAAAGCATAGTACAAAAACCACAAACCCAAATCATACATGGTGGAAAAAGATAAATAAAAGACGTATTAAGGAAAAGAAAAAAGTCACAAAAACACAAACTAAAACGTGAAAAACAAAAAACAAGGTAACAAGAGAAAATAATGTTTAGGGGATTCCTAAATTGCTTCTTTTTGGTTGATTATGCATGGGAAAAGATAATAACTATGAGTTATCCACATTAACTTATATCGAATTTGACCCGTATTAATCAAGCTACTTGTGGATACTTGTTGTAACATCCTAGTTTTTGAAGCCAACAAGACCCATTTGTCTCTCAAGAAACCCTAGGTGAGCACATCATATATATATATACCTTCTAGCCGCCTTTTGTTTTCCATCATCAATCTCATAACAAACCTCTGCAGAAACACCACCACCAGAGCATCCAACAGACGAGCCGCAGCAGCCACCACCGAACGAGCCGCTGCAGCCACCACCGCACGAGCCGCTGCAGCCACCACCGCACGAATCCGAATCCGAAACCGAAGGTTAGTCAAAAATCAAGTGTTCATGGTTTATCCCCTTTGGCCGAGTGGTTTTTCGTCGATATAACTTTCTAACCGTGTTGAATCTCGCTAATCTAAGGCCACCATCGTAACCGGAACGACGAGACGAAGTCGGAGGTAGAAGCGGAGCCGAAGACGACCACGCACGCGCCCCAAGCGCTCGGAGAAGCACCGCGCGTAACGCCCACGCGCTGCAGCCGACCACCGCCGCTGCCCCCACCGCCACCACTGTTCGCCGGATCCACCGCGTTCGACCGCCGTCCGTTCGCCGCCGGGTGCCGGGAAGTCGTCGCCCCCACGTCACCGCCGCGCCGCTGTTGTTCACTTCCGGTGAGACGTTGACCGGCGATCAACAATTGAATGAGTCAACTCGGTTTGATCGAGTCAACTCAGTTTGACCGGGTTTTGACCGGTTTGACTAGGTTGACTGTTGACCTGGGTCGTTGACTTTGACTATTGACTTTTTGTTGACTTTGACCAAATTTTCCCGGGACACTGTCTGACCCGATTTTTCGCCCCGATTGCAGATCTGTAACTAGTTTGAGAATCCGAGATCCCGAGACCCGTTTAAAGAATTAATAAGGTGAGGGGTAGTCCTTACAATTATGATACATAGGAATGAAAGTTTGTGTGTCTGTATAATTTATTCAGTTACATGTTGATTGTTGAGTTATTTAACATTGATTGAAAACGGACCTAGGACTTAGAGGATTCAACTACTTGCTTGTTCATTTGTTATAAGTATAGGCTTGCGTGATAATTAGTATGTTTATATGACCACTATGGACGACGGTGCCGAGACTAGCGGTTAGACCGACTATTTGAGTATTACCTGAGTTACCAGGGTCTAGAGTCGGGCGTCGGTACTAATGTTCTTGTGGGAGGTGACGTGGGCGAAGGTACCGGCGAGCTGCTAAGTCACCTGCTTGAAGTGATACGAGCTAGCGGGGCTAGAGTTGGGCGTCGGTACTGATCCGCATAGTTGTGGGGTCGGGTAACACAATCGATTTGTTACCCGTCGCCCATAGGAATCGATAAAGCAACTCCGAGCGGTGTTGTGGGAACTTAAGCCACATAGGTCGTTTATGTGTATATTGAACACCTTAGGTGTATGATTGATGATTATAATTGTGTTATTAGGTCAAGGATAGGTTGAAATTCATGTTCTTCTATGTACGCATATAGCGTTTCCCCTCACTGAGTGACTTCCCTGTCACTCACCACTCTCTATACTTTTGTTGCAGGTGAGCCGAGGCAGTAGCTAGTTGTTGCCTAGTTCGGGTCGTAGGGATTTTGCCGCTTTCGTTGCATTATGTTTTCAATTTTACTTTTTCTACTCGATCAATTTCGTTTTCAGTTATTGGATAATGTTTAGTTGGAGTTTTTTTAATTGGTAAGTTGACTTTTTCCCTTTATCTAATATTACTTGCATTTAAGATACGTTTGTGACACTCCGTTCCGAATTAAGCGGGATGGGGTGTTACACGTGTATACAAAGCTCCAAGTCTAGTTTGCATGAGGCATGCTGAAATGCTAAATACTTTAAATCCTCTTATCCTCTCATATAACATTTTCGTACACCTAATTACCAAAAAAGATACACGGTGGTTTCCTGTTGAGGCTTCAATAAATACCCCTACATATTCTTCCGATGTTGAGATCTCTGCGCTGGATTCAGAAAAGACTCTTTAAAACATCCTAGACGGCTTGACCATTGTTTTGGTTTGTCAAAATCAATCTCACTTCATTTACTCAACCCATCCAGAGAAACTTCAGGTACAATGTCCTTGTCCGAATATATTCTATGTGATCAATCAAAGAAAACACAAGTCATGTAATCTGATTGGTAATGGATAGTTCAAGGTCAAAGTTTACGAGGTTGTTATAGTAGCTCATCCTCCGAATACAAGCCAAATCTCTGTCGTGCTTAAAAACAATAAGGTCATATTTATGCATTTGAGGATGACGCAAATAAGCTAAAACTCACATGAAGACGATGAAGGTAACTCCGGTGGCTCACGTCACTCTTACTAACCACATAAGTTGACTTCATTTTTTTGTCATGTGTCTTTGCTAACTGCTAGTTTTTGTAATTGTTTTTTTCATTTTTTGTCCTTTTATGTTCTCTTTTTATGTGACGTATTATTCGTAACTATTATTTGGTGAGATCCAATGATTTTAGGGGTTCAAAATTTTTGAAAATATTTTTTTGTGTATATATCTTTGTCTGATAAAAAAGATTAGTCACATTTTTTCAAAAAATAATAACATATTAACTCATTTAAGGTTTAATGTATTATTATATTAATAATAATAATACAATAAAACTTGAATTTAAAACCTAAACACTAAATACTATTCAAAAAATTGTTAAACAGTGAACACAACCATTAAAAGTTAAAATTCTAGCTCCTAACCACCAAAATTTACCCTAAATTACGAGATTATGAACCCAAATATTAAAAGTTAATAATATATACCATAAATTATAAAATAGTAGACTAAAACATTAAAATTTCAAACTTTAAACCCTAGACACCAAAATCGATAACCTAAATTTTAAAATTGTGAGCACAAACATTAAAAATAAAAATTATAAACCCTTAACTAAAAAATTATATCATCATTTGCAAAATAATAAACCTAAACATTAAAAGTTAATATTATATAACCCTGCATATCTATTATTATTTGAGAAATTCACAAAACTACACCCTTTCATCCATTTCTTTACAAAACTCTACCTAATTCAATTTTTTCTCAAAATTACACCATTTCAAAAAATTAAAAGGTTGATTACCCTTTAAAATTTCACCAAAATTAAAAACAAATCAATTGGGTTCGCTAAATAGTGTTTAAGATATAGTGATTAAGGGGGTAGAGTTGTATGGTTAGACTTAATTTGAATTTAATTTTATTTGTTTAGGTGTAGTTTTGTGAAGAAATTTTTAAAAGGTGTAGTTTTGTGGAATGTAATTCAAAAAGTGTAGTTTTTTAATTCTCCCTTATTATTTTTGAAGTACTTTTTTGAAGTTTTTCAAAAAATTCACTTAATTACACATTATGCCATTGGTATTAAACATGAGAAAAATTCATAAAGGGTAAAACCGTAATTTATTCTCAACAAAACAAAATTTATAAGGATAATCTTATTCTTAACTTTTATAACAATTTCAAAACAAGTTTATATGAAACAAACACACAAACATATATCATTACTATTATTAACAAAAATTTGAATTAATATCAAGAAACGAATAAAATTATTTCCAACACAAAAACCAACCACTAATATTATTTGTTATGGATATATTTAGATAAAAAAAATTTGTTTTTTAAAAGAAGTTTGATATTCACAATTACTAATCAATTAATTTATATAAGGGAGAATTACAAACTACACCATTTGAATTACATTTCATAAAACTACATCATTTCAAAATTACTTCACAAAACTACACCTAAACACTCAAAATTAAATCAAAATAAATCCTACCCACGCAATCCTACCCCGTTAATACTATAACCTAAATACTAATTAGCAAACCCAAATGTAAAGATTTTAATTTTGATAAGTTTTTAAAGGGTAAATCAAGTTTTAAAATTTTGAAAGGGTGTAAATATGTGAAAAAGGTGAATTAGGTAGAATTTTGTAAAGGAAGGGATGAAATGGTGTAGTTTTGTGAATTCAGCTTTATATAATTAACTTTTTTGTTTTATATATGGAAAAAATTTAATTAGGTGTAATTTTTTGAAAGAAGGGTTGAAATGGTGTAGTTTTGTGAATTTCTCTTTTTTATAGAGGTTATGTATATAATTCAAACCTTGTGCTTAATTAAAAATAAAATATAAGGTTGTTTTATATTATACGATATAGATTTAGTGTCTGATTTTTTGTCTAAAATTTAGTTTAAATCATATATAATAAATGATAAGTAATTTGGCTTACGTGTCAAGACGAGAGGAATTTTATGAAATTTTAACTTAATTTCGTTTGAGCCCATATACTTTTGATAAATTTATATGTTCTTTTAATATTTATAATTTATTCGATAGATAATTTCAAGTATATTTTGTGGTATTTGTTTTAAGAAATATTTTAACTAATAATTATTTTAATATTTACAAAATTTCGTTATGATAATCCCTTTTATTTTACGACTTATATTATCATATAATACATATTAATTTAATAATTTCGAATTTAACTCATTAATTTTTGGGCAATTTCCGAAAATACCATGAAAAAAAAAATTTGGACAAAAATACCATCAGAAGTTTTTTTTTCCTTAAATACCATAAAAAAATTTTTTGGACAAAAATACCATAAACTTAAAATTAAGTTAAAACTTTCAAAATTAACATGAAAATTTCAAAACTAAACCATACCCCCTTCAATACTATACCCTAAACAGTATATAGCGAACCCAAATGAAAAAATTAAGTTTTAAAATGTTAAAATTAGATTTTTGTGTTTATGGTATTTTTGTCCAAAAAAAACATTTTAATGGTAATTGAGGGAAAAAAAACTTGTAATGTTATTTTAAGGAATTTCTTTTAATTTTTTCTCAATATATTATTTTATTTATTATTTTAATAATTTCGAAAACTGATTAATATTATCTTTCTTAATTCTGATTGGATTATATTATTATATATTAAGAATTTTATATAATCATCCTCATCATATATAATAAATGAAAAGTAATTTGACTCATGTGTAGTGAATTTAGGAAAATATAAGCGAATTTAGGAAAATATTTTTATTTATTTACTATATTTAATATTTTTGTTTGGATTATCACATCCAATATTTAATGCATGTGAATCAAGTTCGGAAAATACAAATGAATTTAGGAAAATCGAATTTTGTTTACTTAATATATTAATATTTTCGTTTGGATTATCACATTAAATATTTAAAACATGAGAATCAAATTCGGAAAATACACTGAATTTAGGAAAATATAAAGGGAGAATTATAAAACTACACTATTTGAATTACATTTCACAAAACTACACCATTTCCAAAATACTTCACAAAACTACACCTAAACACTCAAAATTAAATTCAAATAAACTCTACTCAAACAATCCTACCCCTTTAATACTATACCCTAAACACTAATTAGCGAACCCAAATGAAAAGATTTTAATTTTGATAATTTTTAAAAGGGTAAATCAAGCTTTTAAAATTTTGTGTAAACTTGTGAAAATATTGAATTAGGTGTAGTTTTGTGAAGGGAGGGTTGAAAGGGTGTAGTTTTGTGAATTTCTCAAATATAAATTTAATTTTTATTTATTATATTAATATTTTCATTTGGATTATTATTTAAACATGTGAATCAAGTTCTTTTGGATTAACACCTTAAATATTTAAAACAAGTGCATCGAGTTTCTAATATTCACGTCTATAAGCCTATAACTTAAGTTTATCAAATACTATTATTTTACAAAATCTATTCTTATTCAATTATGATTAACTTAACTTTTAAAATATTGTTAGATACTTATTGCTTTTTGGTCATAAATCAGTGATGCTAAAACTTCTTATTCTACATTCTAAAACTTTCTACCATAAAACTTAATACCTTTGAGCATTCAAAGTTATTATTTCATTATATTCATTCGTCAATGGGTATTTCTCTATTTTTTCCTTCTTAATTTAGGGATTTTTAGAAAAAAATTTCAGTTTATGATATATTTAATTTAATATACTTTTTGGCCAAACATTTGTTAAGTATAAGTAAAATTTTACAAAACAAATATGTTCACAAATATATACTATTTAACAAAAAAAAAAACATGATAAACCATAAATGTATAGTAAGGACGTAATAGGAAAATATGTGTCAATTATGATAGAAAATCCTACATTTCAAAACAATTTTTTTTCTAGAAAATCTTACATTAAAAAACGGAGAGAGTATTTAATAAGTTGTAGTTGCATTATTATATATATGTAAAGAAACTAAAATAAATAATTTAGATATAGTATATATTTGTGAACATATTTGTTTTGTAAAATTTTACTTATACTTAACAAATGTTTGGCCAAAAAGTATATTAAATTAAATATATCATAAACTGAAATTTTTTTCTAAAAATCCATAAATAGTATATATTTGTGAACATTATTTTACAAAGAAAAATGACTTTTATAACCTCGTTTTAGTTTACATTATTTGAATTGATCCACATATTTTTAATATTTTTTTGCAAATATGATATACTTGACTTTCTAAAAAATATTAGATAATTGTGGAAGTATCTTATAATTATTATTATAAGTGGTAATTATTTTAGAGGAATTCACAAAACTACACCCTTTCTTCCCTTCCTTCAATTTTTCACATATTTACACCATTTCAAAATTTTAAAAACTTGATTTACCCTTTAAAAAATTATCAAAATTAAAATCTTTTCATTTGGGTTCTGATGCAGAGAGATATTTTGAAGATTTACAAATATCTTTATTATTTACATTATTTGTTATTTTAGATATTTTCCTATTCCTATCTTATTAAATAAAAGTTAGCGCGTTTAATTATAACTCATCATATCGTGACACGTGTCACAATTAAAAAAAAGAAATATGTTAATAATGTTAATAATTTTAAGAAAAATGTTAATAATGTTTAGGAAAAATGTTAATTATTTTAAAAGAAGAAAAAATGTAACGTTTAGGAGAAAAAGGCAAAACAAAAATAAGAAAAAAGATAAACAAAAATACAAAAATGGTTAGTTCATATCGTGACATGTGTATTAAAATTGATACGTAAACATCTTATAAAATGGAAACTTAACAATATAGAGAAAAAACAGAAATAAGGAAAATAATCTAAAATAAAAATTTAACATTAATTATCAAATAATTAGAAATAAAATAAATTAATCTGAAATATAGAAAAATAAAATAATCAGAAATAAGGAAAATAACATAGAAAAAGAAAAATTTAAGAATATTTTAAGAAATAATCAATAAAAAAAATTAGAAATAAGAAAAAATAAAAATGTAAACTTACTTGAAAAAATAAAGAAAATCTTTATGATAACTTATTTGTTATCTTCATGGATTCACAATCTAGTTATTAATTTCAAAAAAATGTTTTTTCATGTAAATAATAAAAGCAATGTAATAAAACAAAAAAATGTGTTATTTTAATTTCTTAATAGATGTAAAAAAGTAAAAATCACTTATTTACGATTACTATATATATTGTTGTGTGTATTTTATATTTATTTGTTAATAACATAACGGATATAATATTAGTTTCCGTTTAAATCTAACTATAACTATACAAATTTACTAACAATGTTAATATATAATTATAAAATGTTTTTATGTAATTTTTCCGCGTATTACGCGGGATTTCATCTAGTTTATAATATTTTAGGATTTTAGGATTTTAGGATTTATTATAAATAAGTCATCTAAACTTATGTTGTAATGAAGACTTTGATTGATCTCTAATGAGGATCGATCGATCCTTTTGCTTTCTTCTGCCTTCTTCGTTCTTTAGCCTTGAAAACTCCATCCTTAGTGCCTCATGACGCCATTATGCCTTTATTACTCGTAAAAAATACTAAAGACACATAAATAAGACTCTATTGTGTGGTTAAATCCTATGTTTAAAACGTTAAAAACGCCACACATCAACTCCCCCAGACGTAGCCTTTTGCTTGTTCTCGAACAAAACAATACACTAAATGAGAAGAAAAGGTTTTGGAAAACTCTAAATACTTGCATCATGACTTAAATCTATCCTTTCCATAGTAACCCACAAACCACATAAGACAAACACCAGCTCTGAACCTTAAGACCATACTACCACCACGAAATCACCCTCACAATACTCTAAATCCACTAATCCTCGAAAATCTACGATTTCACCTCAATTGACTTCTTAATCTCTTAAAACAAATAAATGTGCGGTCTCACTAATGGAAAATCGATCACTAGACATAAGTCTTACCTTTCAGGTTTCTTAAGCACTAAGAACATCCTCTTCTGGTTCCTTTCCTCTCTCTTTTCTTGCTTCCTCAAGGTCGAATGTCTCCATAACTTTCTCTTAGATGTCAATTGTATTTTTTAAAATTCGACCTTGGTTTTCCCTTTGTTTTTTGCTTAGAAGGGCGGTCGCTTCATGGTTTTAGTTTCCACGAATGTCGAAAGATACGAGTTTACGTTCTACTTTCGAAATCGCATATTTTCAACCAATATTCACGACTTTTTCAAATAATGTAACTTTTTTAGAAAGGAAGAGAGAGGGGAACCATACTACATATATATGTCTTATAGGACCTGAAAGCAAAACCGTATCCAATGCATCTTAAAACCCAGAGTGAGAAAATTGGTCAATGTTAACAATTAAGGTGAAGTCAAAATCAGTTAATCGATCGATCGATCGCCTTTAAGATCAATTCGTTCTTCGACTTTTGTTCGATCTGATTTTTCTCCGTAAGTTTTCCTGAAGGACGATCGATCGATCGACCAAAGGATCGATCGATCCTTATGAAGATCGACGAATATTCGGCTCTTGGTTGATCCAGAATAACTCCGTAAATTTGGGCAATAAGTGATCGATCGATCTCTGATGAGGATCGATCGATAATTTTCCTTTCTTATGCATTCTTCGTTCTTTTGCCATTATGCCTTTTATTCCTGTATAACAACTAAAGACACATAAAAAGACTCTATTGTGTGACTAAATCTTATGTTTAAAACGTTAAAAACGCCACACATCACTTGACGGTAAAGGTATTATGATGTTGCATCATATTCGCTAATTAATGTTTAAGGTATAATATTAAGGGAGTAGGATTGTGTCAGTAGGGTTTATTTGGATTTAATTTTTAATGTTTAGGTATAGTTTTGTAAAGTTATTTTGAAATGGTGTAGTTTTGTGAAATGTAATTCTAATGGAGTATGCGAGAATTACAAAACAACACTTTTTAATTGCATTTCACAAAACTACACCTTTTTTAAATCACTTCACAAAACTACACCTAATTACTAAAAATTAAATCGAAATTAGCCTTACCCACAAACCCTACATATCCAATATTATACCCTAAACACTAATTAGCGAACCCAAATGAAAATATTTTAATTTCGGTATTTTTTAAAGCTTAATTGAACCATTTAAAATTTGAAAAGGGTGTAAAAGTAGGAAAAAATTGAATTAGGTGTAATTTTTTGAAGGAAAGATTGAAATAGTGTAGTTTTGTGAATTTCTTTTATTTTATTTAGTTTACATTCACGATTATTCAAGTTGATCCAGAATTTTTTAATAGTTTTGCATATTTTTTTAAAATGTTAAATAATTATAGATTTGATGTTATATATATATGTAAATTTTAAAATTTTTAAACCAAATCATAAAGTTTTCTACCTTTCGAAGTCATAAACTATTATATTATTAATTTATAAATTTTTAATGATGAATAAAGATGGGAAAACCCACAAAAATATTATAACCGTTGTCTACGAAGAAAAACATTAAAACATATCCAAATTACTTATTGTTAAAGTGAAGTTTTTTAAAGTTTTGTTTTTATTAATAACATATCCCATTTACAATTTTTCAAAAAACATATTTTATAATTTTCTATAATTTAATAATCTTTTTGCTATTTTTATATTGATGATTATATGCATTAGAATTTCATTTGCATATACATTGAATCATTATATATATTAAAAAATAATTACTTATTATTTTATCACTTTAATATATTCAAACATAACAAAACTAATTATTATTATTTTCGATAGCTATTCATGCCCACGCCGTGGCGCAAGTCAAACCACCTAATTTGTAATAAAAGTATGTAGACTAACTGGATCCATATACAACGTAATTTTATACAGCTACAAGTTCTTTTAAATTATTAGGATTTTTTGTGCGTAATATAAGTTAAAAGAAAGCTAGTTTTATAAATATTTTAATATTATATCGAAAGATCACAGTGAAATAACATATATAGATAATAATGGATTATTTGTAGAGGAATTCACAAAACTACACACTTTCATCTATTTCTTTACAAAACTATACCTAATTCAATTTTTCACATAATTACACCCTTTCCAAATTTTAAAAGGTTGATTTACCTTTAAATTTTTACCAAAATAAAAAAATTTCATTTGGGTTCGGTAATTATTGTTTAGGATAGAGTGATTAAGGGGGTAGGGTTGTATGCGTTGAATTTATTTGGATTTAATTTTTTTTCTTTAGGTGTAGTTTTTTGAAGAAATTTTTAAAAGGTGTATTTTTGTGAAGAAATTTTTAAAAGGTGTAATTTTGTGAAACGTGATTTAAAAGGTGTAGTTTTGTTATTCTCCCTTTGTAACTAAAAAGAAATTAAACGTTTTATTATAATCAAACTAAACACTTGGAATGTATTTATTATTAATGAATAGTATTTTTTGAGAAATTGACAAAACTACACCCTTTCAACCCTTCCCTTACAAAACTCTATCTTATTCATATTTTTCTCATATTTACACCCTTTCAAATTTTTAAAAGCTTGATTATACTTTAAAAATTACCAAAATTAAAAAAGTTTATTTGCGTTCGCTAATTAGTGTTTAGGGTATAGTATTAAGGGGGTAAGATTGGGTGGGTAGGGTTTATTTGAATTTAATTTTGAGTGTTTATGTGTAGTTTTGTGAAGTAATCTTGAAATGGTGTAGTTTTGTGAGATGTAATTAAAATGGTGTAGTTTTGTAATTCTCCCACTTTTTTTGGGGTAAACGTATTGTATTATTTCTTTTGCATTTATTTAGGGGGGAATTACAAAACTACACCTTTTGAAATACGTTTTACACAACTACACCATTTTAATATGAACTTCACAAAACTACACCTAAACACTAAAAAATAAAATTTATTAAAGCCTACCCACACAACCCTACCCCTTTTATCATTATACCTTAAACACTAATTAGCGGTGAAGTTTTGAAGGGTAAATCAACCTTTTAAAATTTTGTAAGGGTATTTATATGAGAAAAAATTGAATTATGTAGAGCTTAGCGAAGGGAGGGATTAAAATGTGTAGTTTTGTGAATTCCTCTTATTTAGTTGAATGTTTTCAAAATCGTTGTAGGCGAATAATAATTATGCCTTAAATTTGTCTATTTTTTATTACTAAGTTCAAGTGTTTATAGATTTAAAAGAACCAAACTTTATTATTGCTTTGTTAAAAAAAACTTAAGTATTCTGACTTGCTGTTTGAATCATCTCATGAATCATAGTAGTTTGAACCATATTCTTTAATCCTTTTTAGGTATGTTTATATACGAATTTTTAGTTCATTTTCTTAATCAAACATATTTAGTTAATTCTATGATAACATTATTGTGAATCAAATGTTGATAACAATGTGCTTATATGATTTTATATTACTAATTTCTTTGCATCAATGTTTTCATATTATGTTACTCATTTCTTTTTCATCAAGTAGATTTTCTTGTACCTTCAAAGCTCCTTGCTTAACTCCTAAATGTACTTAATCTCTTTGCAACGTGCGTATGTCAAATTAATATCTTATTTTTCTTGATGTATTCCCATATTTATAGGCAATTACGATATACACTATTTGAATTGCATTTTACAAAACTACACCATTTCAAAGTTACTTCCCAAAACTACACCTAAACACTCAAAATTAAATCCATATAAACTATATCTACACAATCCAACCCTTTTAATACGATACACTAAACATTAATTAGCGAACCCAAATGAAATATTTTTATTTTGGTAATTTTTGAAGGGTAAATCAACCATTTAAAATTTTGAAGGAGTGTAAATCTAAAAAATATTGAATTAGGTAGAGTTTTGTGAAGGAAGAAATAAAATTGTGTAGTTTTGTGAAATCCTCAAATTTATAAAGAATCAACAGAATCTTATTATAAAATTTGGTATCGAAAGTTACTCATTCACGAGATCGTGACATGTGTAAATCATCTTGATTGAGATTTCAACATGTGTCAAAACTAAAAACTAAAATATTCATTCTAAACTAAAATTTTAAAAAATTCGTAATTAATAATGTAATTATCCTAATTTTTGTCAAACACACGTTTTGCAATTAAATTTAAAATTTTTGTAACTAATATAGTTATGCATATTTATTAAGATTTGTACATATTTTAAAATCTTAATAAATATATTTATAAGTAAAGATTAACATCAATAATTATATATAATTGGTCCAAAAAATTATATATTTATCGATAATTATCCTATCAAAGAAAAAATATTAGAAAATTATATATTTATGGTACAAAAAATAAAAAAGTCATTTAATTTCAGTATTGAATATTAATCGTAATAAATATATCATATATTCTACGTAATTAAAAAATATAATAATTTTACAACCCTCAGAAAAAAAATATTATTATATAAACTAACGGTAAGTCTAATATTCTCAAAGACTAATCTGTTAAAAAAATACTAAATAATAGTATTCAATTTTTTCTTTAAAAATTCATGTCCATATATAATCACTAATATATAAATCATCAAAATTGCTCACAAATTTACAAAAAAACAAATCAACAATACATTATTTTTTGTCTTTAAAAGAGCAACAATGATTTATCTATTTTCTTACACCAACGTTGTAAGTAATCACAATATTAATACTTATTATTATATTAAATAAATTACTTATAGATCATATTAAAATCATCTTTTATTACTCTTTTGCTTCATATGTATATATACGTTATTACTTCCTCAAAAAATTTCTCACTCTTTTTTGAGGAATTCACTAACTTATACCATTTCAACCCTTTCTTTACAAAATTATACCTAATTAATTTTTTTTTCTATATCTACACCCTTTTCAAATTTGGAATGGTTCAATTACACTCTAAAGAGTTACCAAGATTTAGATTTTTTCATTTGGGTTAGCTAATTAATATAGGGTATAATATTAAGGGGGGTAGGATTATGTTCGTACGGTTTATTTTGATTAAATTTTTAGTAATTAAGTGTAGTTTTGGAAAGTGCCTTTGGAATGGTGTAGTTTTATGAAATGCAATTTAAACGGTGTAGTTTTGTAATTCTCCCCCTTTTTTAAAGGTCCTTATTATATAAATCTTGGACTCTCAAAATTAAGTATGCTATGTCGCGAAAAATAAGTGGTGACTTTTTTGTAAATACGGTTGCGTTGAAAAGAAAAAAATTATTCATGTCAAAGGGGGCAAGGGTATTTTTGGGTAAAAATTACAGCTTAAAATACCAGATGATAGTCTGATTATTTAAAAATACTTCGGGTCATATTTGCATAAAAAATCTAACAAGGTTAGGATAATAATTCTCCCTTTTTAAAAAACTATCTTACAAAACTACATATAAAAACATTATTTACGATACACCTTTTTAAAGTTTTAATAGATTTAACTACCTCTTAAATTATTACCCAAATTAAAAAGAGGAATTCACAAAACTACAACCATTCTTCCCTTCCAATACAACACTCTACGTAATTCAATTTTTTTACATATTTACACCCTTTCAAAATTTTAAAAGCTTGATTTACCCTTTAAAAAATTATCAAAATTAAAATCTTTTTATTTGGGTTCGCTAATTAGTGTTTAGGGTATAGTATTAAGGTGGTAGGATTGTGTGAGTAGGGTTTATTTGGATTTAATTTTTAGTGTTTAGGTGTAATTTTGTGAAGTAATTTTGAAATAGTGTAGTTTTGTGAAATGTAATTCAAATGGTGTAGTTTTGTAATTCTCCCAATTAAAAAATCTTACTTCGATTTGCTATTAAGTATGAGAAATTCACAAAACTACACTATCAATCATTCCTTCACAAAATTATACATAATTCAATTTTCCCCTACTTTTACACCCTTTTCAAATTTTTTAATGTTCAATTATGCTCTAAAAATTTACCAAAATTAAAATATTTTCATTTGGTTTCACTAATTAGTGTTTAGGGTATAATATTGAAGGGGTAGGGTTTTGTTGGTAAGACTAATTTCGATTTAATTTTTAGTAATTAGGTGTAGTTTTGTGAAGTGATTCTAAAAATGTGTAGTTTTGTGAAATGCAATTTAAAAGGTGTAGTTTTGTAATTCTCCCATTAAGTATTTATAATTTATTTTTGATAAGGGTAAGATTTAATGTTTAAGGTGTATTTTGGGTTCAATATTTAGTTTTTAGGTTTATTTATAATAATTGATTTAAAATTAGTGTATTTTTGTAAAGTGCAATTCAATTCAAAAGATGTACTTTTGTAATTTTCCTATTAATACAATTCGTTTCCTATGAAAATAAATATTGTATGTTCATTCGTAAAACAAAAGAGAAAGCCTCAAACATCAACAAACAATTAGAGGATCAAAATAAATAAATAATCGTATGGTTACGCGAATCTTATTTTAGTTAATTTTATACATGATTTTGGATGATTTGATTTTTTATTCTTATTAGTTTTGCTTTTTGCGGTTTTTAAGATATAAATTGTAAACCCGCATATTCTTGGGTCATAAACTAGTTGTTTTACAAAACTACACCATTTCAACTCTTTCTTTTCAAAATTACAACTAATTCAAGTTTTTTTTCTATACCTACAACCTTTTCAAATTTAGAATGGTTCAATTACCCTCTAAAATTTTACCAAAATCAAAATCTTTTCATTCGGGGTCGCTAATTAGTTTTTTCAAATTAATTTTAAAAAAGTTTCTCAATTACTAGATAAGATCAAGTTATGATTTTTTAGATATTATTATTTGAATTCTTTTTTTGAAATAAAGAATGTTTCCCTCCTTTGTTTTGTTTGTTTTGAAACATATCGGCAATATATGAATATTTAAAATACATGAAGTTACGATTTTTTAGATATTATTATTCAATTTCTTTTGTTTCCTTTTTGTTTCTTTTCTATATTGACCCAATATTTTTTTCCTTTCCTTTTTTTCTTTCTTTTTTAAACATCATGGCGATATAGAGATTTAAAAAAATTATCAAGGTAAGATTTTTATATATATCAACATTCGACTTTATTACCTTCTTTTTTTGTTTCTTTTTTTATTCGATAGTAAAATTGATTTCCTTTATTTTTCTAAATATTCTAATTAGAATCTTTTTGTTTCTAAAGAACTGGAGAGTGACATGTGAATGAGTGAGAGAGATGGTTTTGTTTGAATGGTATACCTTAAAATTGTATAGAATTTCAAGTTAAGTTTGAATGTGTCGGTTTAGTGTGGTAAATTTTTGTATATTAGGCATGCATTATTATTTAAATGTGCCTTTACTAATATAAGGACAAAAGCCATAATGCAAAAAAACATTTATGTGCTCGCATTATGTACGATAATAAACAAATCCTTAACTTTGGTTTAATAACAAGCAATAATTAGTGTTTACTAGATTTTGTGTCCATGCCCACAAAACATGTAAAATATTATACATTGTCAACTATTTTAGTAACATATTCTTTGCACTTGTTCATCTAGCCATGAAAAATAAATATCTTGTACATGAAACCATAAAAAGAAATGAGAAATAGCTAGCCTCGATATAAAATATATTCCACACAGAGTCATTGTCATTTATCTCTATCATACATATTTTTTTATTAAAATAAGAAAACACACTTAATTTAAGAACGGACAAGGGTTATAAGCCTTGGCGGAAATTAAGAAAGACAACAACAACAACAAACAAATACAAAAAAAAAGAAAAAAAAGCAAACTTAGAAACCGACTTGGACAAGATAACCATGACATGAGTGTTCATTTCTTTTTCTGCTCCCCTCTAGCTTTGGAGTTGGCACGGCACCTCTCCTTTTGACTTGCCTTTCCTCTTTCAACAGTCTGCTCAAAGAAGACAAGGTCATGATATTGCTATTAATAAGGAGAAGGGAGAGAGAGATACTACAATTTTGTTTTTTTCTTTCTCTTGTTCCCTCTTGATTTCTTTTGGTGCTTGATCCATTTTGTTTTTGTAGATGTGAGTGTGTGAGTTCTTTTTTAGTGTAGATGTGAGTGTGTCTGTGTGCGCTTGGTAGTGGTATTTATAGAGAGAAAATTGTTTGTTTATTTATTTATATTTGATTCTATTTTTTCCAATTATTTATGTGTAGAAAATATTAAATGAATACTATTTCTTTGGTTTCTCTAATTCTGAATTTATATCAACCAAAGGAACCAAATAATTTTCTAGTTATAATATATATTCAAATTTTTACCAACCCAAACCCTAAACTTTAAATACTAAACACACTAATTCCTAGTTCTAACATGTATAACTTAAAAATAGAGTTACTATGCATTGTATAAATCACAAATGTTTAACATTTAATAAAATTGAGAATGCTAAAATAATTGAAAGTGCGTTAAAATAGTAAGTAATTTGAAGATTCTAATAAACCTTTTAATCAATTGCATTATAGTTTTTTTCAAAAAATTCATTTCATTAATGTTTGTTGATATAAAAATAAGTTTTTAATAAATGTGCATTAGCCTAGAATTTTTTTATATTATGGGACGAAGGAAATATATTCTTACTAATCAATAAAAAAGCGAGTTTTTCAAAAAATTAAGTTACCGGAAAACAATTAATAGACTATAAAATCAATCTTTATAAAACAAATCTGGAGTATATATTTTTATAATAACTGAAAGACTTTAGAAAACTTATAAAGATAGTGGTATTTCAGAATAATACTTTGTTATTGAATGAATATTTCTGACTAGGGTTTTACAAAGGTTTTATAGTGACAAAAGGAACAATCTAGAATCATGTCATCCTTATCCTTGGACAACTGTATTCTGGTCAAGGTTTTGTAAAACCAAGAATCGATTGCCATTGTTACCGTTGATTTGATTTACTGTTATAATGTCTTTTGCATGTGCATGTACAAGAGGATTTGTGTTCTTTATCATGTTTTGACATGTGGGCTTCTTTGTGTTTGGGCCTTCTTTTGTTTTAATTTCTTCTTAGACTTTATCACTTTCATTCCCCCCTCAAACTCGGTGTGGGTGACTCAGTAACACCGAGTTTGGTTCGCAGATGCTCAAACGGTCTTCTTGCTAACGATTTGGTGAAGATATCAGCCAATTGTAAGTTTGCATGCACATGTACAGTCTCAATTAGCACTATGGCAACTTGCTCTCAGATGTAATGGTAGTCTGTGTTGAAGTGTTTGGAGCGACTGTGCATAGCATGATTTGCGCTGAGCTGGAATGAAGAACGATTATCGCATAGTAACAAATTTAGATGGTCCAGAGAGATTCCAAGATCTCAAAGCAGAAAGGATAGCCAAGTGATCTCCTTTGTTGTTATAGTTAATGCCCGATATTCAGCTTCTGTAGAAGAACCTGAGACTGTTTGTTGGCACTTGGCAGACATGAGATCAGATTTGGTCCAAGTAATGTGCATAAACCAGTAGTTCAACGTCGGGTTTCTCGAAAACCAGCGTAGTCACTGTCGCAATAGGCTGAAAGAGACTAGTTTGAGTCCTTTTTGATGTGAAGTCCCATAGAGACTGTTCTTTTGATGTATCGAAGTATCTGTTTAAGTAGCCCAAAATTAAAGATTGTTGGGGCGTGCATTCGTTGACAGACAAAGTTGACTGCAAATTGAATGTCTGGTCTTGTTATTGTTAGATACTACAGTTTTCCAGCAAGGTTCCTGAAATAAGTGGGTTCAGGGAATAGCTCAGATTCAAAGTTGAATAGTTGCTGAGGTAATGGAGTTGGCATTGAGTTGCAATATGGCATTACAACCTGGTGAAGTTTGTCTGAAGCATAAGCTTTTTGATGAAGGAACATACCACTCTTGTTTGATACTATTTCAATTCTAAGGAAATATTTTGGATCTCCAAGGTCTTTCATATAAAACCTATTGTGAAGAGCTTGAAGTAGTTCTTCAAACAGAGTTGAGTTACTCCCTGTGACAAGTATGTCATCAACATATAGTACCAAGACCAAGGACTGACCATTTTTGTGATATGTGAATAAAGATGGATCAGATTTGATGCAAGTGAACCCAAAATCTATGACAAAGTTGCTGAAGGTGTCAAACAAAGCCCTTGGCGCCTGTTTTAGTCCATACATTTTGTTAGACGACATACATGATTTGGTATCTTTGGATCTTCAAACCCTGCTGGTTGATATATAAAAACATGTTCTTGTAGCTCCCCATGGAGAAAGGCATTTGAGACGTCTAATTGTCTGATGAACCAACCTTTTGAAGTAGCTACCTCTAGTACTATCTTGATTGTTGTTGTTCTAACCACTGGGCTGAATGTTTCTAGGTAATCCAAGCCTTCTTCTTGTTCAAAGTCTTTTGCAACTAACCGAGTTTTAAGTTTGTCAACAATTTTTGTTCGAAAAACCCACATTGAGCTTTGTTCATATCTTCTGTTAGTGGTTACAAAGTCCAAGTGTGAAGCATGTGGATACGTACCATTTCATCAAGAACAACTTGATTCCATCATGGATGTTTCGTTGCAGTTGCTAGTGTTTTTGGTTCTTCTATGGAGAATAATGAAGTGAGAAGCACAAACTTAGTGTTTGGTTTGCAGATTCCTACCTTTGCTCTTGTTGTCATGGGATGATTATTGGTTTGAGGAGGGTGGTGGATCGTCGCTAATTCGTCGCTAATTCGTAGCTAATTTAGCGACGCCGTATAATCGTCGCTAAATTAGCGACGAATTAGCGACGATTATTGTAAAACATTAGCGCCGAATTAGCACGATATATTAAAAATAAATTTCCAATTTAAAGATTTTGCGAAAACAAATCGTTGTCAATTCGTCGCTAATTTAGCGACGAATTAGCAATGACGTGTAAAAAAGTCGTTGCTAAATCGTCGCTGCTAAATCGTCGCTAAATTAGCAACGATTTAATAAAAAAATTTTATAAAAAAACAATTATAAAAACCAAATTTAAAAAAAACAATTATAAAAAAATTAAAAAAACTGTTATAAATATATTAAAAAAATACAAAATATTTATAAAAAATAATAAAACTAAACATCGGGATCAACGGGATCATCGGGATCGGCGGGATCGACGACGAAATCATCAATCCCGATATCACGTCCAAGGTCTTGATCTGCCGCTGTCGCTACATCTGGTGGGATCACTGGAGGCTGGGTCGGTTGGACTTCCCGTTGCTGCATCAACCTCGCGAGGTTTGGACTTTCCATCGCGATAATGGAGAAGAAGTCCGTGATGTTCTGATAGCGGACTTCTTGTTCCGCGATCTGCTCCCTCAACCGAACATTCTCTTCGGCGTGATCTTGGGCAGTGCGACGAGGCTGCGAAGAAGAATCAGCGGGAACCGTTTCAATCGAAACGACTCCAAAAGTGCGGTTCTTCTTCGTCTTCGGGGCCACCTACATATACAAATTTAAAATTTTTAGATAATATAATCAATATTATTTTGAATTAAATTAAATTATTTGAAATTATTATCTCATAGTAGATTTGGTTGCACTCGGTGACCGACAGCTGTCCCGAGGAGTTGACTGAACTACCATCGGACGAGGTCGAACCCTGACTAACCCGCTCGGCGAGTCTAGCCTCATATTCGTTCACGATCTTTTCAGATCGTGAACTCACATAGGTCCCGTCCTTCCTCTTCTGGACCTTCTTCAAAATTTCCACAATGGGCGGAAGCTCGCCCATCTCCTCGCGCTATTGAAAATTATAATTAAATTATATATTTTTAAATTTTAAATTTTTTTAAAAAGTAATTAAATTTTAAATATATATTTAATACCATCTGAATACGCCGTCCGACGTAAGAAGTCGGTCCTGAGGTGTGGACATATGGACCGGTCTCGTCGATAGGTGTGAGTCGGGACTTGGAGCAGCTACCCGCAACTTGAACCGAATGCGGGTTCGTCCAATAGTTGCAAAGGCTCTTCCACACCTCCCCATCCATTGCTATGGGTTTCGCATCATCTCCCTTCTTCAGCCACTTGGTCTTCCATTTGTTGATGATCCTAGTGAGCCGATGCATGACTTTCTCCACGAAACCCTTGCGGACTTTAAACATGTCTTCCTCCCGTCAATGCCATTTTTGCTATTTGAGTTTTTTAAAATATTAAAATAAATTTTAAATAATAAAAAAATAAATTTTGTAATAATTATTACATTTTATATAATATATATGTTATTTTATTACATTAAATATTTATATTAAATTTTTATAATGTTTAATTTTTAAAATTTAAATAATTAAAAATTTTACTTACCGCAAAAGATTTGAACCAGATGTCCTTTATATAAAGCGGCGCCTGCGACCAGGTTACGTGCGGCTCCACGAAATACGTCTTCATTACATCCGACACACTCCTACTAACCTTGTTATCGCAAAACCTACGAAAAATAAATTTATCGTTAGCAATTATTATAATTGAAAATCAATTAATTAAATTGCATAAAATAATATAAAAATTTTAATTACTTACCAAAATGTCTCATCTAACCGTTCGGAATGGAGCAACGGTAGGTACTGGTGGCCCTCATGCCGAAGAAAGTCGAGGATCCGCTGCATGTGCGGTCCAAGATGCTGAGGTGGTGGTAAATCGACGGGGGGATTGGCTGGAGCATCGGGAATAGCATCTTCTATTGGGTTTTGTTGGGGTGGGTATTGTTTGTATGGGTTTTGTTGGGGTGAGTTTTGTTGGGGTGAGTTTGAATTAGAGGTGGAACCGGATCGGTTCCTTATGAAATTATAATAACGAGGGGGTTGGTTATTTTGAGACATGTTTTTGGAGTTGGGTTTTTTTAAAGAGAGAAAATGTTTAGAGAGAGAGAGAGAGAATGAGTTTGTGTGAAAAAATGAGAAAACTCGTCGGGTATATATAGGATTTTGTGTCGTCGCCATTTCGTCGCCTTTAAACCTTTTGGTTTCCCACCCGCGGCAAACAAAAAAAAGCGACGATTTAGCGACGAATCCTTGCTATTTCGTTGCTATATGTTAACGTGACACGAAGCGACTTACATCGTATTTAAGAAGTACATGCATGTGAGAATTCGTTGTTATTTCGTCGCTAAATAAAAACAGCGACGATTTAGCAAAGAATCGTTGCTAAATCGTCGCTAATTCGTAGATATATGTTAACGTGACACTAAACGGCATTCATCGTACTTCCAAGTACAAGAATGTAAGGAGGTTTAAAATTAGCGACGATTTAGCAACGATTCGTTGCTAAATCGTCGCTAAATAAAAATAGCGACGATTTAGCAACGATTCGTCGCTAAATCGTCGCTAATGGTAAACCCTTATTTTAGGGTTTGGAACCCTAAATTCGGTTTGTATCGTTTTTTATCACTTTTTCGCCAAAACGACTTTATAACATTGATCATAAGAAGTCACAAACTCAAAATATGACAAAAAACTTATAAACTAGTTTCTTATGAACTTTATAGTATAAACTCTTATAAGTTATGGTTTACTTAGCTTAAATGTGTTAAGTATAATTTTGTAATCTATAATTTTTATTGTTTTATACAAATATATTACTAGTGTTGTACACTTTTTTAGTCAAATAAAACTCATATAAATCAATATTAAATGGTGTTTTAGGGGTTTAAAGTTCGAAGGCTTGTAACGACTTAGCAACGAATTGGCAAGGAATCATGCTTAGCAACGAAATATGGACGATTTGGCAACGATAAGTCATTATCTTTAACGGCGATTTAGCAATGATCTTGAACCCCTAAATCTGTAATCCATCGAAAATTAGATTTTTTTAATAAATCGTCACTAAATTGTCGCTAAATAGCGACGAATTAACGACGATTTTTGGTTAGCGTTGCTAAATCCTCGCTAAATAGCGACGATTTAGCAACGAATATTACCAATCCTTGCTATTTCGTTGCAAATTTAAATATTATTTCAAATAAAATAATTACAAAAACACACACAATTATTACAAATAACACACACACAAATTATTACAAATAACACACACAAATATTACAACTAACACACAATTATATTACAAAAACACAAAGAAAATTATTCATTATTATCGGAATCAACAGATTCGACTTCGCTACTTTCATCGAATTCATCTGCACCTCCGTCGTCTTCATCATCCACAATATCTTCAACAACTTGATTATCGGGGTCGACAAGGAATACATCTTCCGTCGATTGATTTGTTGAAATGATTGTCCCACCAATGACATCTTGTTGCATAGGAACTTCATTGTTACCCTAATTAAACCTCTTGGAACTATTCAGACTAATGCACTCCATGTTATACCGCTAGTCTTAATCCAAGGATAAAGAATGAAAGTAACTTGCTCAGCTTGCGATCCAAGGATAAAAGGTTCAAACTTTCGATATCGTCGTGACTGATTGACGTCGATCACACCAAATTTGTTGTATTGAACACCACGACCGAGTGTTGGATCAAACCAATCACATTTGAAGAGGGTTGTTCGTAAATTGACTAATCCAGGATACTGCACTTCAATAATATCCGTTACAAAACCATAAAAAACTGAATCACCCGATACAGTTACCCCATAATTCGCGGTTGCTTGACGTTGACCATGACTTAAGGTGTGGAACACGTAACCACGAGTGAAATACATAGGAGAAGTTGTGATATTTCCGAGCGGTCCTTGTATTAACTCGCGAAACCACATTGGATACGTTTTGTCACCATATGCGATCTGTGTTTTCAACCAAGCTGCAAAATCCCGTTCTTTAAGAGCGGTTAAACCTCATCCACTTGCTCCTCAAACATACTAAAACAACGCAGGAAACTGAATCAAAATTAAATATTTATTTTATTTATGCATGATGGGTTTGCGAATGAATAGTTGCATGCACATACCGTTCAAAAAATCGGACATATTCACAATTAAGGAGGATGTAAGTATGTGCACTTTGCCGATGTTGATCACTTTCCCACCAAACTTCTTTTATTTTTCCGCCTGCTCTTCCGATTGGAGAAAATATATCAGGTACCCCTTCCATTCCAAACATTGCGCCAACACCTCCATCATCGTAGCGTCATGTTGTTGTTCTACGTGTTCTTACATTGGAACCGAAATAATATGAGGCGAAATGAGACGTCTTTTCAGTTAAAATCCAGCAACAATAGATCCTTCAACCCTTGCAAGGTTTTTTGCCTTTCCTTTCAAATGTCCCATAAATCGTTCGAAAGGATACATCCACCGAAACTGCACAGGCCCTCTTAATTCTACCTCGTGAGGAAGATGTATTGGAAGGTGTTCCATAACATCGAAAAAGGATGGAGGGAAAATCTTCACCAAGTTTCAGAACACAATCGGGATACTGTCACGTAACTGTTCAATGACCTCTTCTGTAAGCGTACGGGTGCATAGATCTCGGAAAAATGCACCGATCTCTGGAAAATTTTAAACATTATATTAATTTAATTATATATATACTTAATCAACATTAAAATATAAACATTTTAGGGTTCAATGATACCTGCTATTGCTCTGTGTGCGGGTTCAGGTAAAAGCTCATCGAAAGCAAAATGTAAAAGTCTTTGCATAAACACATGACAGTCGTGACTCTTCATACCTGAAAACTTGTGACCATTCTCAACACATGCAGATAACTTTGAAACATATTTGTCGGGAAACTTGACATCTGAAGCGACCCAGTTGAATAACGCGTTTTTCGCTTCAGGTTTCAATCTGTAGATTGGGACCGGAGCCTTACCTTCGTTCGTGATATGCAACTCTCTTCTAAAACATATTTCTGGCAAATTCAGTCTTGTCTTCAAATTGTCTTTAGTTCTCCCTTGTACATTCAACAATGTGTTTATAATATTATCAAAAAAGTTTTTTCAATGTGCATAACGTCGAGGTTATGTCTCAACAAGTGATTTTTCCAGTACGGGAGTTCCAAAAAAATGCTTTTCTTGTGCCAGTTATGGCTTTCTCCGTATCCATCGGGTAAATTAGAAACATGCCAATTACCACCCCGTCTACATGTTTTTGCGCCCCCCATAATTATCCAACTCCTCCAATAACTCTGCCCCCGTCGGATAAAGTAGGGGTGGATGTTTAACGACCCGATTCTTCTTAAATGACCTTCTGTTCTTTCGGTAAGGATGATTGATTGGAAGGAAACGTCGGTGACAATCAAACCAACTTGTTTTCCTTCCATGTTGAAACGCATCAGTCCGATGACGGCAATATGGACAAGACAATCGTCCATGAGTTGTCCAACCTACTAACATGCCATAAGCAGGAAAGTCACTAATAGTCCATATGAGCACTGCACGCGTCGTAAAATTTCTCTTGCATGAGATATCATACGTACGAACCCCAGAGGACCATAGCTCTTTTAACTCGTGTATCAAAGGTTGCAGAAAAACATCAAGAGCTCTCTTTGTGTGCTTCGGACCTGGTACTAAAATGCTTACGAAAAGAAATTCTCTTTGCATGCACATATTGGGAGGTAGATTATACGGAGTTAGTATAACTGGCCACAAAGACTATTGTCTACCAGACATACCGAATGGACTAAATTCGTCAGTGCATAAACCAAGGTATACATTACGAACCTCTCTAGCGAAATCAGAGTATACTGTGTTGAAGTGCTTCCAAGCCTTTGCATCTGACGGATGAGTGACTTCCCCATCTTCAATTGAGTGTTCTGCATGCCATCTCATCGAATCAGATGTCCTCTCTCATTGATACATCTTTTAAGTCTGTCTGTGATGGGTAAGTACCACATCCGTTGATACGGGACTTTACTCCCCTTCCCTTGGACCTTATATCTTGGTTGACGACAAAAACGACATTCAAGCAGCTCATCATCATCTTTCCAATAAATCATACAATTGTTAACACAAACATCAATCATTTCAGAAGACAATCCAAGACTAAAAACCAACTTTTGTATTTCGTAATACGACTCAGCAGCTACATTACCCTCAGGCAGATATTCTTTCAGTAACTCCGCTCATGAGTCCATACAAAACTCACTCAAATTATTATCAGATTTTATATTCATCATCCTAGATGCTAATGATAGTTTTGACAATGCAACTTTACATCCCTCGTAAATTGGTTTATTCGCAGCGTCTAACATATCATAAAATCGTTTAGCATCTAGGTTAGGTTCCTCAACTACAGTATCGGATAAATACTCCCTCGTATCATGAAATGCATCAGCAACCATTTCATGATATCTATTATCATCTACATGCACATAACCACCGGCCTGATCATGATCATAGTTACGATCAAAATGATGCGGTAAATTAGCAGGTTCGTTACTAACATGATCACTAACTGGAAACGTATAACTACTATCTCCAACTTCAGTATTATTAGAGTTATACCCTTCCCCATGTTGAAACCGAACAAAATATTGCGGCATAAAACCTCTATTAAAAAGATGTTTCCATACGATTTCAACAAACACGTATTTAGTGTTAACGCACTTCTTACATGGACAATTCATTTTACCGGTATCTTGCGTATTCGCATGTTTCCGGCTGCTGCATGAATGCTTGAAGTCCCTCCGTAAATTCGTCCGTAACTACCCCGATCGATCTTTATGCCGATACATCCAAGACCGTAACTCGTATATATTGTTATTACCGTGAGACATATTGAAATTTTTAGAGTGTTTATATTTTTATAGAGTGAATGTTTTTGTATTGTGTTGTGGTGTTATTTTTTGAAGAGTGTAGATGGGTTTATATAGTCCCATTCTAAATTTTTTGCAACCATTTAGCAAGGAAAATTAGCAACGAATTAGCAAGGAAAGAAAATTAGCAACGATTTAGCAACGTTTTTGAAAACGTGCTTACCTACTTAGCGACCCTCCTCGCTAATTCGCCGCTAATTAGCAAGGATATATATTACGCAAAACTCATTCGTCGCCAAAATCGTCGCTAAATTGTCGCTAATTTTGCGACGAAATAATACCTCGCTAAATAGCGACGATTTAGCGACGACAAGATTCTCCGTTGCTATTTCGTCGCCAATTCGTTTCTATATAATTCGTCGTTATTTCCTTGCTAAATTTCGTTGCTAAAAGCCCAGTTTCTTGTAGTGACTACTTCATTTAATTTGATATTACCTGTTGTAGAGGCAATTGTAGCAGAACCAACATGGGTAATAGGGAGATAGGTTCCGCCTCCTACCTGAATTGTAACATTACCTTCATATGTTGTGGAGGATTGAAGGTTGTTTGCATTGGCGGTGACATGAGCCGATGCACCGGAGATTGGTACCAATCTCTCCCTGAATCATCAACTACTTGTAAGGCAGAGAAGGCTTGAGACACATTTCCACCTTGGTAGATGTTGTCAAATCTCTTGTAACAATCAACAACTATATGTCCAAGACAGCTATAAATTTGACAGACATAGCGTTCACCAGAGCTTGTCGATGGTGTGTGATCCTGAGGAAACCCTCTTCCTCGTGTTGAGTATCCTCCACGACCTCTGTTTTGTCCATAGTAGCCGCGACCACGTCCCCTGAAACTTCCTCAGTTATTGAAGTAGTTTGATTGTTGTACTTGAAAGTGACTGTATCAGCTTCCTCATAAGATCTCAGCTTAGAATCAAAGGTTTCAACTCCTGAAACTACATCTTGAAATGTTGGTGCAGACATTTTACCCAAGGAGCTCTGTATGATTGTTGTTATTGGGTCATAGTCTCTGCCTAAGCCATTAAGAAAGCTAAAGATCTTCATAGAGTCATCAATAGGTTTTCCAATGGAACTTAGGGAATCACAGAGAGATATGAAATCTCGACAGTATACAGAGAATGTTTTTCCCTTTTTTGTTATGGTTTGGAGAGAACGATGAATGGAAAACTCTCTTGATAGACTACTATTATTAAGGTTTCCAGCTAAGGAGAGCCATATATCTCGAGATGTTTGGAGATTATGAACATACCCGAGAACTTCTTTAGAGAGTGTGCCAAATAGCCATGACTGGATGAGTTGGTATGTGCAAAACAATGACTCGTACTGTGGATTTGGAAATTTGGTTACGATATCGTCTGTTATCGAGATGTTAGTCTTCGACGGCGTAGGAATAGTACCATTACCAAATCCAATAAGCTTAAGGCAAGATAACAGAGATTCATACTGTTATTTCCATAAGAGATAGTTGGTGGTTTTAAGTTTGATTGTGACAGAGTGTGTTATGTGGATATTATCTGGGAAATGGTAGGAATCGGTCATTGATGCACCTGTTAAGGTTTACAATAGCTTTGATACCATGAAAGACTTTAGAAAGCTTATAAAGATAGTGGTATTTCTGAATAATACTTTGTTATTAAATGAATACTTATGACTAGGGTTTTACAGAGGTTTTATAGTGACAAAATGAATACTTATCCTTGGACATTTATATTCCGGTCAAGGTTTTGTAAAACCAAGAATCGATTGCCATTGTTACCGTTGATTTGATTTCTTGTTGTAACGTTTTTTGCAGGTGCAAGTACAAGATGATTTGTGTTCTTTGTAACCATGTATTTGCAAAAGCGTGTAATGTTTTAATATAGCAAAAGTTTTTATAATACTAGTAAATTTGGACAAATTACATAAATTTTTTTATAATTATATATTAATATTGTTAGTAAATTTGTATAGTTATAGTTAGATTTAAACATGAACTAATATTATACCCATTATTTAATTAACAAATAAATATAAAAGACACACAACAATATATGCTATAAGTAAATAAGTGATTTTTACTTTATTCATCTATTAAGAAATATAAATAACACATTTTGTTTTATTACTTTGCATGAAAAAACATTTATTTTAAATTAATAATTAGATAGTGGATCCATGAAGATAACAAATAAGTTATCATAAAGTTTTTCTTTATTTTTTCAAGTAATTTTACGTTTTTAGTTTTTCTTATTTCTAATTTTTTTATTGATTATTTCTTAAAATATTCTTCAATTTTTCTTTTTCTATGTTATTTTCCTTATTTCTGTTTAATTTATTTTTCTATATTTCGGATTAATTTATTTTATTTCTAATTATTTGATAATTAATGTTAATTTTTTATTTTTATTTTTTTATTTCTGTTTTTTCTCAATTTTGTTAAGTTTCCATTTTATAAGATGTCTACGAATCAATTTTAATACACATGTCACGATATGAAATAATCATTACAAATGTCACGATCTCGTGAGTTATAATTATGCTTATCAAACTCATCTTAAACGCACTCAATTTTATATAATAAGATTATTTGGTAATTAATGTTAATTTTTTTAATTTCTAAGTGTTTAATTTATAAATTAAACATTGAGTGTTTAATTTTTAAGATTTCCATTTTTTAAGGTGTTTTCATTTTTCATTTTTCCTAATTTTTAAAGAAAATTCCTTATTTTAATAATGACAAATGTCGCAATCTAAATTAATTTTGACACGTGTCACGATCTGGTGAGTTATAATTTCCCTACGTGTCGAGCTCACGTTAAACGCACTCACTTTTATATAATAAGATATATACATTATTTATCTCACTTTTATATCAGGTTTTGATATGTTAACATTATAAATTTCTGTAATGAAATTTTGTAGATTTCTTGACCAACAATTGTAATTTTTGTCCATTTTGTAAACGTGATAAAAGATTGATGGTCTCAGACTTTGTATTTCTTAGTATTAGCGGATTGTACATTGAAATCACATATTTATTGTACATTGAAATCACATATTTGAATCATGTTTCCTTCCATTAGATGATCTCCACACTTTTGAATCTTTGAGTGATGCACGAATCCTTGAATTGTATTTTCGTTTAAAAAATAATGATTATTGTTAAATTACATAAACAATAGATATTGTATTGAGAGTATTTTTTCTAATATAAACTTTTTCATCAATTAGTAGTATTTTGACTCACATAAGAACATTATTTGCTTTAGGATTTCTAGCTTCCCACTTTCGAATAACACGAACTATCGTACGAGGTTAAGGACGATTTCGATCTAATTGATTTAGTGTGAAGTAAGATTGTAGGCTTTTAGAAACTATGAAACTCATATTTTTCTCTGTTTGAGTTTTAAAACAAAGAAATTAAATAATAGTAAATAGAACAAAGAGGAGACCACAATGAAATTTAGTGGTTCTAGATATGTATATATAGATGTAGTGAAGACTTTTCGTTTGTTTACTTTTGTTTTTCCTTTCTCTTTTTTTCTTATTTTTTGTTTTTCCTTTCTCTTTTTTTTTCTTATTTTTTGTTTTGCCTTTTTTCTTCTTTTAAAATTATTAACATTTTTCTAAACATTATTAACATTTTCCTAAAATTATTAACATTATTAACATTTTCTTAAAATTATTAACATATTTCCTAAAAATTATTAACATTTTTCCTAAAAATTATTAATATTTTTCTTTTTTTTTAATTGTGACATGTGTCACGATCTGGTGAGTTTTAATTAAATGCGCTCACTTTTACATAATAAGATTAACATTTTTTCTAAACATTATTAAAATTATTAACATTTTTTCTAAACATTATTAACATTTTTCCTAAACATTATTAACATTTTTCCTAAAAATTATTAACATTTTTTTTTAATTGTGACATGTGTCACGATCTAGTGAGTTATAATTAAACGCGCTCACTTTATATAATAAGAAGGTTCTACCACTTTATTAAAAAAATAGGGTTGTACCACGGCTTTACATTTTGGTTTGTGTCACTTATAATGTGAAATACTGAATGCACATGGAGACTATTGAGGATAGTTTACATGTAGCCTTTCTCTTTCCCTTTTCCTTAGAAATGCAAGTTGTCATAAACTTTATGTGAATGAGTACTATAAGAGAGAGTACACTGGTGACATATCTTGTCAATCATACGGCTTTCACAAATCCTAATCTAATTTAGAAGAGGTCGGCAACATGATAAGACAAATGTTGTAAGAAGAAAACTATTAACACAATTTTTTAACTACCAAAATAATGATTCATAGATCACAAGAACCAACAACACATTTGAAAGTGCGTTCCATTCCACGTTTCTTATCGGTTTCTTTTGCTAGCCATTGTGGTCCAACTCCTTCTATGATCGGTTGATTGGCCAATGTTATTTACTAAAACCCAATATCCTTTTACTAGTTCTATTTTTCACTTTTCATCTTCTTTTAAACCGAATAATATAATATACAAGCAGACATAAAATTTTTACAAGGCATACTAGAATAGACCTCATGTAATTAACTTGGACGACTGAAAACAAATCCACTAAAGAACTACTCTTAACCGAACTCAAAAGCTAACGAGTCTAAAACTAAAAACCCCTAGAGCCAAACGAAAAGATAAACACCTTAGCAAAAATAACAAACCAAGTTGAAACTCATGCATCTTGTCCACTAATAAGAATGTCCTCTCTTCTTATCATGCTCATCATTTTCCAAAGTTCTCAAATTTCGACACATCACCAACTCACTTTTAGTTTTGAAATAATATTTAATTACTTTATAATATTTTACTTCTTTATTAATATGAAGAATTTTATTCATAATTAATCATGAAATTTGTAAAGACATCCCATTTAAATATAATTTATATATGTGAATAATATACACATATATATATATATATATATATGAATAAAAAACCTTCAAATTAACAATTATTGGAAATTATTTCTCTTCAATGTAATACAAAAGATTAAAGACTAACTACAATAGTTTACAAATTTTGTTTCATATTAATATTAACAATAGCGAACATATTTTATGTTTCTATCTATATGATTATATAATAAATAGATATTCAAAATCTATTTTAATGACAAAATATTGAAAAATTAAAATGATGTTTGGTATAAAAGCAATTGACACCTCATTTAGAGTTTATAATCGTCATCGGTAAATTAAGCTGATTAATATAAAGTTTATAAATAGTATTTTAAAGATATATATATATATATATAATAAGATAATATATATATAAATATATATTTTCAAATGATAAAATAAATATTAGTTTAACCAAATGGATATATTTGTATAACTTATAATTAACAACTTCATTAGTTTTCTTTTTTATTTAAGAAAATTTCGAATAAAATATGGATATAACTTACTAATTGTTTTGCTAGGTAATTTTCTAAAATTTACTAGAAAATTTATACTATATAATTGATTTCATATTGATTATATTTGTTATAAAAAAATCAAGATTTCTACATATTAGCAGAGTAAAGAATGAGCATAATGAAAATTAAGTTAAAATAAAGTTATTTTCTGATAATTTTAATGAAATTTTACTTTATATTTATATAGAAGATAAATTATATGTGTATATATAAATATAAACATAAATAAATACATTTATACTAAAAAATTCAAAATAATCCTTTTAATTTAAACAGATTTTGAAATGGTTTCAGTAAAATATTTTTTCGTAAATGAATGCATAAAGGTTTTCATTAGAAATCGTGATATCGAAACTTTGACATCAAATCTATAGAAAATAATTTCTGGTATACTACAACTGAAATGTGATATAAACGAAAAGATGGGAAATAGGAAAATAAATTTTCACCTTTTAAACAACTATAAAAACATTGAAAGTGTAATAATAAATGGGAATAATAAACTTCACTTTTACGTTATTTTAAATTCACTTATAAAGTTGACATAAAAATTCATTTATAATAAAATTGAATATTTATTTATCTCATACTTCACAACATACATACAATTTTTATTTGTTCTACAAAAATCATTATTTAGAAACAATCATTTCACCAAATGTTGAATATTGGGTTTCAAAAAAAACTTTTAAATTTACATAGTCCTTTTGAAATTTGATGTTACAATATATTTTACATTATTAAACTACGTAAGAATTAGAAATCAATAACGACAAGTTCATTATTTAGAAATCTCACTTGTAATGGTATATTTTAGAAATCTAAACCAAGTTTCATGAAACTTGAGTTCTTATTAGTACCTCAATGATCGTTGAACAAGTTTGACAAACATATGAAACATCTAACATCGCATATTCTAGGACTCTATACCAAGTTTCATGCAACATTAGGTCTTATAAGTGTCTCAATGATCTTTTTACAAGTTTCACAAACTTACGAAACATCTAACAACGCATATCGTAAGACTCTTAACCAAGTTTCATGCAACATGGGTTCTTAATAGTGTCTCAACGATCGTTGAAAAAGTTTCACAAACTTACGAAACTTCTAATAACGTGTTTCTAGGAATCTAAACCAAATTTCATGCAACATGTGTTCTTATAAGTGCCTTAATGATCTTTGTACAAGTTTTCACGAACTTATGAAACATCTACGAAAGAATTTTGTAGGACTCTAAACCAAGTTTCATGCAATATCAGTGCTTGTAAGTGTCTCAACGATCTTTGTACAAGTTTCACAAACTTACAACGTAATTCTAGGACTCTAAACCAAATTTCGGGCACAAGTTTTATAAGTGCATCAATAATCTTTGTACAAGTTTCGTGAACTTATGAAATATCTAACAACACATAATGAAGGAATCTAAAACAAGTTTCATGCAACATGAGTTCTTATAAGTGCCTCAATGATTTTTGTATAAGTTTCACAAACTTATGAAACATCCAACAACGCATATTGTAGGACTCTAAACCAAGTTTCATGCAACATGAGTTCTTATAAGTGTCTCATTGAACTTTGTACAAGTTTCACAACCTTATGAAACAAATTGTCTCAATCATCTTTGTAAAAGTTTCACGAACTTATGAAACATCTATAAACGCATATTCTAGGACTCTAAACCAGGTTTCATGCAACATGAATTCTTATAATTGTTGTAAGAGTTTCACAAACATACACTACAAGAAACTACAAGAATACACTAAAGGCCAATAGCGACGATTTGGCGACGAGAAAATATTTGTCGCTATTCTCTCGTCGCTAATTAAAAATTGTCGCTAAATCGTCGCTATTTTAGAATCGTCACTAATTCGTTGCTAATTTAGCGACGCCATGTAATCGTCGCTATTTAGCAATCGGACGAATTAGCGACGTTTATCGTTAAATATTAGCGACGATATAATGTCGAAATATAAAAATTAATTTTCGAATTAAAAGATTTTGTGAAAACAAATCGTTGCCAATTCGTCGCTTATTAAATCGTTGCCAATTCGTCGCTTATTTAGCGACGAATTTGCAACGATTATTTATAAGACCATGGCTAATTCGTCGCTAAATTAGCGACGAATTGACAACGATTTGATAAAAATTTTTTTTTAAATTCAATTATAAAAACAAAAATTATAAAATTAATTATAAGTATATTAAAAAAATAAATAATTTTTTAAAAAAACAATAAAACTAAACAGCGGGATCGACGGGATCAGACGATTCGAAATCATCAATCCGAGATCACGTCCGAGGTCTTGAGCTACCGCTTCCGCTACTTCTGGAGGGATCACTGGTGGTTGGGTCGGTTGAACTCCCCGCGCCTCCATCAATCACGCGAGATTCGGACTTTTCATCGCCATGATGGAGAAGAAGTTCATGATTTTCTGATAGCAGCGATCCTGTTCCTCGATCTGCTGCCTCAACCGAACATTCTCTTCGGCGTGATCTTGGGCAGTATGACGAGCTTGCGAAGACGAAGCAGCGGGAACAGTGTGGTTCTTCTTCTTCGGGGCAACCTACATATACAAATTTAAAATCATTAGTAAAAATAATATAAACAATATTAATTTGAATCAAATTAAATAATTTGAAATCATTACCTCGTAGTAGATCTAGTCGCACTCGGTGACCGACAGCCGTCCCGAGGAGTTGACCGAACTCCCATCGGTCGACGTTGAACCCTGACTAACCCACTCGGCGAGTTTAGGCTCATATTCGTTAACGGTCTTTTCAGAACGTGAACTCACATAGGTCCCGTCCTTTCTCTTCTAGACCTTCTTCAAGATATCCACAATGGGCGGAAGCTCTCCCCTCTCCTCGCGCTTTTGAAAATTTTAGTTAAATTATATATTATTAAATTTTATATTTTTAAAAAATGTAATTATTAAATATATATTTTTAAAATTTGAAACTTACCATCTGAATACGCCATTCTACGTAAGAAGTCAGTCCTGAAGTGTGCACATATGGACCGCTCTCGTCTATCGGTGTGAGTTGGGCCTTAGAGCAGCTACCTACAACTTGAACCGAATGCGGGTTCGTCTAGTTGCTACAAAGGCCCTTCCACACCTCCCCGTCCATTGCTATGGGCTTGGTCGTATCTTCTTTCTTCAGCCACTTGTTCTTCCATTTGTTGACGATCACGGTGAGTCGATGCATGACTTTCTCGTCGAATGCCTTGCAGACTTTAAACATGTCTTCCTCCCGCCAGTGCCATTTTTGCTATTTAAGTTTTTTGAAATATTAAAATAAAATTTAAATAATATTAAAAGAAATTTTGTAATAATTATTATATTTTATATAATATATGTTATTTTATTACATTAAATATTTCTATTATATTTTTATAATGTTTAATTTTTAAAATTTAGATAATTAAAAAATTACTTAAAACAAAAGATTCGAACCAGATGTTTCGAACGTAAGGCGAAATACATTTTGATCGAATCGGCCACACTCCTACTAACTTTGTTATCGCAAAACCTACGAAAAAATAAATTTACTGTTAGTAATTATTATAATTGAAAATCAATTAATTAAATTGCATAAAATAATATAATTTTAATTACTTACCAAAACGTGTCTGATGGTCGGTCCGAATGGAGCAACGATAGATATTGGTGGCCCTCCTGCCGAAAAAATTCGAAGATCCGCTGCATGTGCTGTCAAAGACGTTGCTAATTCGTCGCTAATTTAGCGACTTTTGTTGCTAAATCTTTGCTCTTTCGTTGGAAATTTAATTATTATTTTAAAAAATATATTTTATTTAAATATTACAAATAACACAGACAAAGAAAATTATTACAAATAACACACACAAATATTACAAATAACACATAAAGAAAATTATTCATTATTATTATCAGAAACAACAGAATCGACTTCGCTACTTTCATCGAATTCATCTGCACCTCCCTCGTCTTCATCATCCACAATATTATCAGGGTCGACAAGGGATACATCTTCCCTCGGTTGATTTGTTGGAATGATTGTCCCACCAATGACATCTGGTTGCATAAGAACTTCATTAGTACCCATAATTAAACATCTTGGAACTGCTCGGACTACTGCACTCCATGCTATACCGCTAGTCTTAACTCCGGGATAAGGAATGAAAGTAACTTGCTCAGCTTGCGATCCAAGGATAAAAGGTTCAAACTTCCGATATCGTCGTGTCTGGTTGACGTCGATCACACCAAATTTGTTGTATCGAACACCACGACCGAGTGTTGGATCAAACCTATCACATTTGAAGAGGGTTGTTCGTAAATTGACTAATCCCGGATATTGTACTTCAATAATATCCGTTAGAAGACCATAAAATACTGAATCACCCGACACAGTTACCCCATAATTTGCGGTTGCTCGACGTTGACCTTGACTTAAGGTGTGGAACATGTAACCACGAGTGAAATACATAGGAGAAATTGTGATCTTTCCGAGCGGTCCTTGTATTAACTCGCGAAACCACACAGGATACGTTGTGTCACCATATCCGATCTGCGTTTTCAACCAAGCGGCAAAATCCCGTTCTTTAAGAGCGATTACTTCGTCTTTTGAAAGTCCTGGATAAACCTCATCCACTTGCTCCTCAAACATTCTAAAACAATGGAAACTAGATTAAAATTAAATATTTATTTTGTTTATGCATGATGAGTGTGCGAATGAATACTTGTACATACCTTTCAAAAGGTTAGGCATATTCACAATTAAGGAGGATGTAAGTGTGTGCGCTTTGCCGATGTTGATAACTTTCCCTCCAAACTTCTTTTATTTTTCCGCCAATTCTTCCGACTGGAGAAAAGATATCAGGTACCCTTTCCATTCCATACACTATGCCAACACCTCCATCACCGTAGCGTCGTGTTGTTGTTCTACGTGTTCTTACGTTGGAACCGAAATAATATGAGGCAAAATGAGGTGTCTCTTCAGTTAAAGATCCAACAACAATAGATCCTTCAACCCTTGCAAGGTATTTCGCCTTTCCTTTCAAATGTCCCATAAATCGTTCAAAAAGATACATCCAGCGAAACTGCACAGGCCCTCATAATTCTGCCTCGTGAAGAAGATGTATTGGAAGGTGTTTCATAACATCGAAAAAGGATGGAGGGAAAATCTTCTACAAGTTGCAAAACACAATCGGGATACTGTCACGTAATTGTTCAATGACCTCTTCTGTAAGCGTACGGGTGCATAGATCTCGGAAAATGCACCGATCTCTGGAAAATTTCAAACATTAATTTAATTAATACTTAATTATTAGCTTAATTAATCAAAATAAAAATATATACATTTTAGGGTTCAATGATACCTGCTATTGCTATGTGTGCGAGTTCGGGTAAAAGTTCATCGAAAGCAAAAGGTAAAAGTCTTTGCATAAACAAATTACAATCGTGAATTTTCATACCTGAAATGTTTTGACCATTCTCAATGCATGCAGATAACTTTGAAATATATCATTCGGGAAACTTTACATCTGAAGCGACCCAGTTGCATAACTCGTTTTTCGCTTCAGGTTTCAATCTGTAGATTGGGACCATAGCCTTACCATCGTTTGTGATATGCAACTCACTTCTAAAACATATTTTTGGCAAATCCAGTCTTGTCTTCAAATTGTCTTTAGTTCTCCCATGTACATTCAACAATTTGTTTATAATGTTATCAAAGAAATTTTTATCAATGTGCATAACGTCGAGGTTATGTCTCAACAAGTGATTTTTCCAGAACGGGAGTTCCCAAAAAATGTTTTTCTTGTGCCAGGGCTTTCTACGTATCCATCGGGTAAATTGGAAACATGTGAATTACCACCCCCGTCAACATGTTTTTTGCGCACCGTAATTATCCAACTCCTCCAATAACTCTGCCCCCGTCAGATAAAGTAGGGGTGGATGTTTAACGACCCGATTCTTCTTAAACAACCTTTTGTTCTTTCGGTAAGGATGATTCATTGGAAGGAAACGTCAGTGACAATCAAACCAACTTGTTTTCCTTCCATGTGGGATTTGAAACGCATCAGTCCGATGACGGCAATACGGACAAGACAATCGTCCATGCGTTGTCCATCCTGCTAACATGCCATAAGCAGGAAAGTCACTAATAGTCCACATGAGGACCGCACGCATTGTAAAATTTCTCTTGCATGAGATATCATACGTATGAACCCAGTGGAACATAACTCTTTTAACTCATGTATCAAATGTTGCAGAAATATATCAAGAGCTCTCTTTGGGTGCTTCGGACCTGGTAATACAATGCTTTAGAAAAGAAATTATCTTTGCATGCACATATTGGGAGGAAGATTATACGGAGTTAGTATAACTGGCCACAAAGAGTATTGTCTACCAGACATACCGAATGGACTAAATCTGTCAGTGCATAAACCAAGGTATACATTACGAACCTCTCTAGCGAAATCAGAGTATACCGTGTTGAAGTGCTTTTGCATCTGACGGATGATTGACTTCCCCATCTTCAACTGAGTGTTCTGCATGCCATCTTATCGAATTAGATGTCCTATCTGATTGATACAATCTTTTGAGTCTGTCTGTGATGGGTAAGTACCATATCCGTTGATACGGAACTTTACTCCCCTTCCCTTGGACCTTATATCTCGGTTGACGACAAAAACGACATTCAAGCAGCTTATCATCATCTTTCCAATAAATCATACAACTGTTAACACAAACATCAATCATTTCAGAAGGCAATCCAAGACTAAAAACCAACTTTTGTATTTTGTAATACAACTCAGCAGCTACATTACCCTCAGGCAGATACTCTTTCAGTAACTCTGCTAAAGAGTCCATACAAAACTCACTTAAATTATTATCAGATTTTATATTCATCATCCTAGATGCTAATGATAGTTTTGACAATCCAACTTTACATCCCTCGTAAATTGGTTTATTCGCAGCGTCTAACATATCATAAAAACATTTAGCATCTAGGTTAGGTTACTCAACTACATTTTCGGATAAATACTCCCTCGTATCATGAAATGCACCAGCAACCATTTCATGATATCTATTATCATCTACATGCACATAACCACCGGCCTGATCATCATAGTTACTATCAAAATAATGCGGTAAATTAGCAGGTTCGTTACTAACATGATCACCAACAGGAAACGTATAACTATTATCTCCAAATTCAGTATTATTAGAGTTATACCCTTCTTCATGTTGAAACCAAATAAAATACTGCGGCATAAAACCTCTATTAAAAAGATGTTTCCATACGGTTTCAACAAACACGTATTTAGTGTTAACGCACTTCTTACATGGACAATACATTTTACCGGTATCTTGCGTATTCTGCATGCTTCCAGCCTGCTCCATGAATGCTTGAAGTCCCCCTGTAAATTCGTCTGTAACTACCCCGATCGATCTTTATGTTGATACATCCAAGATCGTAACTCGTATATATTATTATTACCGTGAGACATATTGAAATTTTTAGAGTGTTTATATTTTTATAGAGTGAATGTTTTTTGTATTGTGTTGTGGTGTGATTTTTTGAAGAGTGTAGAGGGGTTTATATAGTCCCATTCTAAATTTTTTGCAACCATTTAGCAAGGAAAATTAGCAACGATTTTGCAAGGAATCAAAATTAGCAACGATTTAACAACGTTTTTGAAAACGTGCTTACCAAATTAGCGACCCTCCTAGCTAATTCGTCGCTAAATACCAATGATATATATTCGTCGCTAATTAGTGACTATTTAGCGATGCATAACTCTTTCGTCACCAAGATCGTCGCTAATTTTGCGACGAATTAATACCTCGCTAAATAGCGACAATTTAGCGACGACTGCTTTTTCCGTTGCTATTTCGTCGCTAATTCCTTGCTATTTTGTTGCTATATAATTTGTCGCTATTTCCTTGCTAAAATTCGTTGTTGAAATCCCAGTTTCTTGTAGTGTTATAAAACATCTAACAACAAATATACTACAAATACATACCAATTTTCATATAAGTGCCTCGATGATATTTGTGCCTCAATGATATTTGTACAAGTTTCAGAAACTTACAAAACAACTAACAACGTGATTGTACGACTCTAAACCAAGTTTCATGCAACATGAGTTTTTATGAACTTATGAAACATCTAACAACGCATATTCTAGGACTCTAAAGCAAGTTTCATTCAACATGACTGCTTATTAGTGCCTCAAAGAACTTTGTACTAGTTTCACGAACTTATGAAACATCTAACAACGCATAATGAAGGACTATAAACCAAGTTTCATGAAACATGAGTTATTATAAGTGTCTCAATGATATTTGTACAAGTTTTACAAACTTACGAAACATCTAACAACGTGATTCTAGGAATCTAAACCAAATTTCATGTAACATGAGTTCTTATAAGTGCCTCAATGATCTTTGTACAAGTTTCACGAACTTACAAAACATCTAACAACGCATATTCTAGGACTCTAAACCAAGTTTCATGCAACATGAGTTCTTCTAAGTATCTCAATGACTTTTGTACAAGTTTCACGAATTTATGAAACATGTAACAACGCATACTGTAGGACTCTAAACCAAGTTTCCTGCAACATGTGTTCTTATAAGTGCCTCAATGATATTTGTACAAGTTTGACAAACTTATGAAACATCTAATAACACATATTGTAGGACTCTAAACAAGGTTTAATGTAACATGACTGCTTATTCGTGCCTCAATCATCATTTTACAAGTTTCTTGAACATAAGAAACATCTAACAATGCATATTCTAGGACTCTAAACCAAATTTCATGGAACATGAGTTCTTATTAGGGCTTCAATGATCGTTGTACAAGTTTAACAAACTTATAAAACATCTACCAACACATTTTCTAGGACTCTAAACTAAGTTTCATGCAACATGAATGCTTATTAGTGTCTCAATGATCATTGTACAAGTTTCACAAACTTTTAAAACATATAACAACACATTTTCGAGGACTCTAAACCAAGTTTCTTACAACATGAATTCTTATTAGTTCCTTAATGATCGTTGTACAAGTTTCACAAACTTATAAAACATCTACCAACGCATATTCTAGGATTCGAAACGAAGTTTCATGCAACATGAGTGCTTGTAAGTGTCTCAATGATCGTTGTAAAAATTTTACAAACTTACGAAACATCAAACAACGTGATTCTAGGACTCTAAACCAAGTTTCATGCAACATGAGTTCTTATAAGTGCATCAATTATCTTTGTAAAACTTTCACGAACTTATGAAACATCTAACAACACAAATTCTAAGACTCCAAACCAAGTTTCATGCAACATGAGTCTTCGAAGTGCCTCAATGATCGTTGTACAAGTTTCACAAATTTATAAAACATCTAACAATGCATATTCTAGGACTCTAAACCAAGTTTCATGCAACATGAGTTCTTATAAGTGTCTCAATGATCCTTGTACAAGTTTCATAAACTTACGAAATATCTAACAAGAAGATTCTAGGACTCTAAACCAAGTTTCATGCAACATGAGTTCTTATAAGTCCGTCAATGATCTTTGTACAAGTCTTAAGAACTTATGAAACATCTTACAACGCATACTGAAGGACTCTTAACGAAGTTTCATGGAACATGAGTTCTTATAAGTGTCTCAATGATCTTTGAACAAGTTTCACAAACTTACGAAATATCTAACAACGTGATTTTAGGACTCTAAACAAAGTTTCATGCAATATGAGTTCTTATAAGTACCTCAATGATGTTTGTACAAGTTTCACAAACTTACGAAACCTCTAACAACGTGATTCTAGGACTTTAAACCAAGTTTCATGCAATATGAGTTCTTATAAGTGCCTCAATGATCTTTTTACAAGTTTCACAAACTTACAAAACATCTAACAACGTGATTCTAGGACTCTAAACCAAGCTTCACGCAATATGAGTTCTTATAAGTGTCTCAATGATCTTTGTACTAGTTTCACGAACTTATGAAACATCTAACTACGCATAATGAAGGACTCTAAACCAAGTTTCAAGCGACATGAGTTCTTAGAAGTGTCGCAATGATCTTTCTACAAGTTTCATAAACATACGAAACATCTAACAGTGTTATTCTAAGTTCATGCAACATGCTTGGTTCTTTCATGGAAGACGGAGTTTGATGCTGGGTGGATTGCGGCTTTGTTATCGGGACCGTCTCCTTTGATTCAATGCCCAAGTCCTTGAGAAGAGCTTTTAACCAGATGATCTCTTGTGTAAGCTTCCTCATTGCTCTGTATTCAGATTTCGTGGTAGAGAGTGACACAATCTTTTGCTCTTTGCTCTTCCAAGTTACAAGGTTTCCTCTTATGAATGTGCAATACCCGGTTGTTGATTTCCTATCCCCTTGATCACCGACAAAATCCGCATTACAATAGCCAACAAGCTCCGTGCTTCCATTGCATCCCATCCATATGACTTGTCCCGGTTCTCCTTTTATATACTTTAAGATTCTTTCCACCATGTTCCAATGATGAACCTTTGGGTTTTGCATGTGTTGAGATACTTGATTCACGGGAAAAAATGGCAGACCTAGTAATTGTTAAGTAAACGAGCTTACGTACAAGACAGTGATATTGCTTGACATCCTCATTAGGAATGTCTTCAATTTCCCCCTTGCGTATGACTTTGTAGTCATTTTCTAAGGGTTTCCTTTCTGTTTTTGCTCCAAGTTTACCCATTTCCTTTAGGAGATCAAGCCTATACTTGTGTTGGGATAAGAATAGTTTTTCTTTATACCTAGACACTTCAATACCAAGGAAATAGTCTAGTTCTTCTAGATCTTTAATATCAAATACTGATTTAAGGTAGTCTTTAGACTCTTGAATACCTACCTTGTCATTCCTGGTTATGATGATATCATCAACATACACGAGAATGACTATAATACCTATTTGGCTATGTTTTGTATAGAGAGTGTGATAGGCTTCGGTTTCTTGAAGTCTTTCTTGAGAAGTGTCTTGCTCAACTTGTGATACCAAACCCTTGGGGATTGCTTCAATCCGTATATAGCCTTCTTTAGTCTAAGGACTTTTCCCGGTGTGACCTTTTTCCCGAGAGGAAGAGTCATATACACCTCGTATTCTAGTTCCCCTTGAAGAAATGGATTTTTGATGTCCATTTTCCAAATATCCCATTCCAAGTTTGTAGCCAAAGAGAATATAACTCTAGCTGTATGGAGCTTAGCCACATGAGGAAAAGTGTCAAGGTAGTCTTCACCATAGTTGTGTGGAAACCCCCTTTCCACAAGTCTAGCCTTGTATCTTTCTATGTCTCCATTGCTCTTGTATTTGATGGTGAAGACGTATCTTGAGCTTACGGTCTTTTTCCACGAGGTAACTCTGTTTAATACCAATTATCATTTAGTTCCATAGCCTTATCTTCTTCTTTGGCTGCCTCTATCCATACTTCATGTTCCATGGCTTCCTCATATGTCTTAGGTATCCAATAAGAGTCCATTTTGACCAAGAACATTTGATGCTCAAGAGGAAAGCTTGTCATGTTGCAAACATCTTGTATTGGATGAGCTACAACATTACTGTTGAAGTAGACTCTTGTGTTTACCCAATTAGATGAATCCTTCTTTAGTCTTGTACTTCTTCTTAACATAACTGGAACATCTTGATCATGGGGGTCTTCTTGACCACTTGATGTTTGTCCTTGAGCTTGAGATTCTGGTTCACCTTGTTCTCCATGACATTCTGGTTCCAGTTGCTCATTACTACTTGGAATTAATTCATCACTCTCCCTGACATAATCAAGAAGGGTAGGGGACTGTACATGAGCTTCTTGACTAGATTCTTCACCAAATTCATACCAAGACTTTCCATTAGTTTCCGAAGTGAAGTGACTTTTTCCGAGGCTGAATTGGGTAGGTCTTTGATACTCTCCCAATTTCAAGACTACTTAGTTTAGAATCTACTACTACTCTTGAAGATTTGAAAAAAATTGTTTTAGAAAACTATGTTATAGAGAAGAAGATGGTAGATGCACTAATTAGTTATTCACCTAGTGAATTGATTGGTAAATAATCTCCTCCGATTTTTGTCACAAATGATCGACAACTACATAATTAGTTTGATTTTTTTTAAAAAGGAGAACGTGATAAGATTGTGTGTGACATTTAATGATGGTGGTGGAGATCAAAAGAGTAGAGTCAAGATTGATTTGAATAAGGAACAACATGATTCAGATGATGAAGAAGAACACGATAATCAAAATGTGCGTAAAAATGATGATAGTTTACCTAGGGTAAAAAAAAGATTTATTAGTGAGAGTGAATGGAATGAAGATATCAAATCTGAAACTGAAGTTGGTGATGATGATGAGTTATTACCTAAAGACGTTTCTGATTGTGAAGAGAACAATTTGCGATTGGTAAACGATCTAAAGTTGCAAGAATATTTTAAAAGTGAAATTGATTTAACAACATATATGGAAATATGTGCCATGAAGCATAATTTTGATTATAAGATGGACAAATCCTGCACTAGATGGTGGTTTAATCGTTGCAAAGATGATGCTTATAACTGGAGATTGCGTGCAGAATCTCCAGAAGGATCTACATTTTTCCGCATCAACAAGTATGTGGCTGAACATACATGCGCTCCTTCAAAAAAAGTAAGTTCTCTAGAAATGCTTCAGCCAAAACAATTGGGCATCTTATTACCCAAAAATACGAGGGAGTGAAAGAATGGCCTAAACCGAATGACATCATCAATATCATACGTAAGGAGCATGGATGTGAGATTTCTTATTCAAAAGCATTGGAGTCTCGTGAATATGGTGTTAACATTTTCAGAGGTATACGAGAGAAAAGTTACTTAAAAATACCAAAATGGTGGTTGATCCATTTTGTTTTTGTAAATGTGAGTGTGTGAGTTCTATTTTTAGTGTAGATGTGAGTGTGTCTGTGTGCGCTTGGTAGTGGTATATATAGAGAGAAAAATGTTTGTTTATTTATTTATATTTGATTCTATTTTTTCCAATTATTTATGTGTAAAAAATATTAAATGAATACTATTTATTCGGTTTCTCTAATTCTGAATTTATACCAACCAAAGGAAACAAATACTTTTCTAGTTATAATATATATTCAAATTTTTACCAACCCAAACCCTAAACTTTAAATACTAAACACACTAATTCCTAGTTCTAACATGTATAACTTAAAAATGGAGATACTATGCATTGTATAAATCACAAATTAATGTTTAACATTTAATAAAATTGAGAATGCTAAAATAATTGAAAGTGCGTTAAAATAGTAAGTAATTTGAAGAGTCTAATAAACCTTTTAATCAATTGCATTATAGTTTTTTCAAAAAATACATTTCATTAATGTTTGTTGTTATAAAAATAAGTTTTTAATAAATGTGCATTAGCCTAGAATTTTTTTATATTATGGGACGAAGGAAATATATTCTTACTAATCAATAAAAAAGCGAGTTTTTCAAAAAATTAAGTTACCGGAAAACAATTAATAGACTATAAAATCAATCTTATAAAACAAATCTGGAGTATATATTTTTATAATAACTGAAAGACTTTAGAAAGCTTATAAAGATAGTGGTATTTCTGAATAATACTTTGTTATTGAATGAATATTTCTGACTAGGGTTTTACAAAGGTTTTATAGTGACAAAAGGAACAATCTAGAATCATGTCATCCTTATCCTTGGACAACTGTATTGAGACTGTTCTTTTGATGTATCGAAGTATCTGTTTAAGTAGCCCAAAATCAGAGATTGTTGGGGCGTGCATTCGTTGACAGACAAAGTTGACTGCAAATTGAATGTCTGGTCTTGTTATTGTTAGATACTGCAGTTTTCGAGCAAGGCTCCTGAAATAAGTGGGTTCATGGAATAGCTCAGATTCAAAGTTAAATAGCTGCTGAGGTAATGGAGTTGGCATTGAATTACAATCTGACATTGTAGCCCGGTGAAGTATGTATGAAGCATAAGCTTTTTGATGAAGGAACATACCACTCTTGTTTGATACTATTTCAATTCCAAGGAAATATTTTGGATCTCCAAGGTCTTTCATATAAAACCTATTGTGAAGAGCTTGAAGTAATTCTTCAAACAGAGCTGAGTTACTCCCTGTGACTAGTATGTCATCAACATATAGTACCAAGACCAAGGACTGACCATTTTTGTGATATGTGAATAAAGATGGATCAGATTTTAAGCAAGTGAACCAAAAATCTATGACAAAGTTGATGAAGGTGTCAAACCAAGCCCTTGGCGCCTGTTTTAGTCCATACATTTTGTTAGACGACATACATGATTTGGTATCTTTGGATCTTCAAACCCTGCTGGTTGATATATAAAAACATGTTCTTGTAGCTCCCCATGGAGAAAGGCATTTGAGACGTCAAATTGTCTGATGAACCAACCTTTTGAAGTAGCTACCTCTAGTACCATCTTGATTGTTGTTGTTCTAACCACTGGGCTGAATGTTTCTAGGTAATCCAAGCCCTCTTCTTGTTCAAAGCCTTTTGCAACTAACCGAGTTTTAAGTTTGTCAACAGTTTTTGTTCGAAAAACCCACATTGAGCTTAGTATGTTAATATCTTCTGTTAGTGGTTACAGAGTCCAGGTGTGAATCATGTGGATACGTACCATTTCATCAAGAACAACTTGATTCCATCCTGGATGTTTCATTGCAGTTGCTAGTGTTTTTGGTTCTTCTGTGGAGAATAATGAAGTGGGAAGCGCATACTTAGTGTTTGGTTTGTAGATTCCTACCTTTGCTCTTGTTGTCATGGGATGATTATTGGTTTGAGGAGAGGTGGTGGAGAGCTCAACTTAGCTGGAGTTTGAGTCTCCAGAATCAGATTGTGTAGCAGCCATATCTGATTATGTTTGAGCTTCTTGTTGTGTTTCATTCAATAATATCTTTGCTTCATCATTATTTTGGGGCTCTTGTTTTGTATCTTGTTCTTCATGTATGACATGTTGGGATGTTGTTCTTTGTGTATATGGAAAACATATAGGATGATGATCAGAAGCGTCTGGTTCTTCCAATGGCTTCTCATTTGGCACAGGAAGATCACTGTGACTTTGACATGCTTGTAGTATAGGTGTAGTGTACTTGGGAACCATGATCTGTATTGTTGCTTGAAGGGATATGTTTCTTTATCAAATACAACATGTCGGGAGATGTATACTTTCCCTGTAGGAGGATAAAGATACCTATATCCTTTGTATTGAGAGTTGTACCCAAGAAAGACACACTGCAAGGATCTTGGTTCAAGTTTGTGTTGATTGTAGGGTCGCAAGAAAGGATAAAATCTTGACCCGAAGATTCTCAGCATGGAATCGCTTGGTTTTTGACTGAACAGAGTCTCAAAGGGTGTTTTGTTGTGGAGGACCTGTGATGGAAGAAGGTTGCTTATGAAGATTGCACTGAAGAAGGCTTCTACCCAGAATTGTAACGGAGTATGACTGTGAAACATCATGGATAGACCAATCTCAACAAGATGCCCACGTTTTCTTTCGGAAATTCCGTTTTTTTGTGGTGTATGAGGGCATGATACTCTATGTATGATACCTCTTTAAACAAATAATATTTTCAGTTGATTACTAGTGAATTCACTTCCTCCATATCTTTGAAACACTTTGATCTTGGTGTTGAACTGATTCTCAACCATGTTTTGAAAAGACACAAAAACTGAGTAAAATTCAGACTTTGCTTTTAAGGGATAAAACCATGAGTGTCTAGAGAAATCATCAACAAAAATTGCATAAAACTTGAATCCTTGATTAGATACAACTGGTGAAGGCCCCCATATATCACAATGAATCCTATCTAGAGGTTGAATCACCCGGGATTCTGAATTTAAAAACTTTAACTTAGAGTTTTTCCCCATTTGGAAAGGCTCACAAATTGGAGAAGTTCTTCTCTTATTGACTTGTATTTCCTTGATGGTTTTGAGATGTTGAAGAATCTGAGAGTTAGCGTGGCCAAGACGATGATGCCAAGTATCTTCTGAAGCTGAGCAATGACGATTTGAATAGAGAGCCACAAGTTCTTGGTTCTTCAACACATATAACCCATTATTTATGGGTCCCTTTGCCACTACTTTCTGAGTATTGAGATCAATCACACATACTTTATCAGCATCAAAGTATACTCCACACGAATAATCATCACATAATCTTTAGACAGAAAGTAGAGATTTTTGTATTTCAGGGTAAACCACTACTTCATTTAATTTGATATTACCTGTTGTAGAGGTAATTGTAGCAGAACCAACATGGGTAATAAGGAGATAGGTTCCGCCTCCTACCTGAATTGTAACATTACATTCATATGTTGTGGAGGATTGAAGGTTGTTTGCATTGGCGGTGACATGAGCCGATGCACCGAAGATTGGTACCAATCTCTCCCTGAATCATCAACTACTTGTAAGGCAGAGAAGGCTTGAGACACATTTACACCTTGGTAGTTGTTGTCAAATCTCTTGTAGCAATCAACAGCTATATGTCCAAGACGGCTACAAATTTGACAGACAGAGCGTTCACCAGAGCTTGTCGATGGTGTGTGATCCTGAGGAAACCATCTTCCTCGTGTTGAGTATCCTCCACGACCTCTGTTTTGTCCATAGTAGTCGCGACCACATCCCCTGAAAATTCCTCAGTTATTGTAGTAGTTTGATTGTTGTACTTGAAACGCCATGTGTGGAGTGACTGTATTAGCTTCCTCATAAGATCTCAGCTTAGAATCAAAGGTTTCAACTCCTGAAACTACATCTTGAAATGTTGGTGCAGACATTTTACCCAAGGAGCTTTGTATGATTGTTGTTATTGGGTCATAGTCTCTGCCTAAGCCATTAAGAAAGCTAAAGATCTTCATAGAGTCATCAATAGGTTTTCCAATGGAACTTAGGGAATCGCAGAGAGATATGAAATCTCGACAGTATACAGAGAAGGTTTTTCCCTTTTTTGTTATGGTTTGGAGAGAACGACGAAGGGAAAACTCTCTTGATAGACTACTCTTATTAACGTTTCCAGCTAAGGAGAGCCATATATCTCGAGATGTTTGGAGATTATGAACATACCCGAGAACTTTTTCAGAGAGTGTGCCAAATAGCCATGACCGGATGAGTTGGTCTGTGCAAAACAATGACTCGTACTGTGGATTTGGAACCTTTTTTACGATATCGTCTGTTATCGAGATGTTAGTCTTCAACGGCGTAGGGATAGTACCATTAACAAATCCAATAAGCTTAGGGCAAGATAACAGAAATTCAGACTGTTATTTCCATAAGAGATAGTTGGTTGTTTTAAGTTTGATTGTGACAGAGTGTGTTATGTGGATATTATCTGGGAAATGGAAGGAATTCGGTCATTGATGCACCTGTTAAGGTTTACAATGGCTTTGATACCATGAAAGACTTTAGAAAGCTCATAAAGATAGTGGTATTTCTGAATAATACTTTGTTATTAAATGAATACTTATGACTAGGGTTTTACAGAGGTTTTTTAGTGACAAAATGAACAATCTAGAATCAGGTCATCCTTGTCATTGGACATTTGTATTATGGTCAAGGTTTTGGAAAACCAAGAATCGATTGCCATTGTAAGTACAAGATGATTTGTGTTCTTTGTCATGTTGTGACATGTGGGATTCTTTGTGTGTGTGCATTCTTTGTTTTAATTTTTTTTTGGGCTTTATAACTTTCAATAACCATGTATTTACATAAAAAATTTTATAATTATATATTAATATTGTTAGTCAATTTGTATAGTTATAGTTAGATTTAAACGGGAACTAATATTATACCCGTTATTTTATTAACAAATAAATATAAAAGACACACAACAATATATGCTATTAGTAAATAAGTGATTTTTACTTTATTCATCTATTAAGAAATATAAATAACACATTTTTGTTTTATTACATTGCATGAAAAAACATTTATTTTAAATTAATAATTAGATAGTGGATCCATGAAGATAACAAATAAGTTATCATAAAGATTTTCAGTATTTTTTTAAGTAATTTTACGTTTTTATTTTTTCTTATTTCTAATTTTTTATTGATTATTTCTTAAAATATTCTTCAATTTTTGTTTTTCTATGTTATTTTCCTTATTTCTGTTTATTTTATTTTTCTATATTTCGGATTAATTTATTTTATTTCTAATTATTTGATAATTACTGTTAATTTTTTTTATTATTTTTTTATTTCTGTTTTTTTCTCAATTTTGTTAAGTTTCCATTTTATAAGATGTCTACGTATCAATTTTAATACACATGTCACGATCTGAAATAACCATTACAAATGTCAAGATCTCGTGAGTTATAATTATGCTTATCAAGCTCATCTTAAACGCGCTCAGTTTTATATAATAAGATTATTTGGTAATTAATGTTAATTTTTTAATTGATAAGTGTTTAATTTATAAATTAAACATTGAGTGTTTAATTTTTAAGATTTCCATTTTTAAGGTGTTTTCATTTTTTTTTTTTCCTATTTTTTAAAGAAAATTCCTTATTTTAATAATGACAAATGTCGCGATCTAAATTAATTTTGACACGTGTCACGATCTGGTGAGTTATAATTTCCCTACGTGTCGAGCTCACGTTAAACGAACTCACTTTTACATTATTTATCTCACTTTTATATCAGATTTTGATATGTTAAAATTATAAATTTCTGTAATGGAATTTTGTAGATTTCTTGACCAACAATTGTAATTTTTGTCCTTTTGTAAACCTGATAAAAGATTGATGGTCTCAGACTTTGTATTTCTTAGTATTAGCAGATTGTACATTGAAATCACATATTTCAATGATGTTTCCTTCCATTAGTTGATCTCCACACTTTTGAATCATTGAGTGATGCACGAATCCTTGAATTGTATTTTCCTTTAAAAAATAATGATTATTGTTAAATTACATAAACAATAGATATTGTATTGAGAGTATTTTTTCCAATATAAACCTTTTCATAAATTAGTAGTATTTCGACTCACATAAGAACATTATTTGCTTTAGGATTTCTAGCTTCCCACTTTCAAATAACACGAACTATCGTACGACGTTAAGGACGATTTCGATCTAATTGAGTTAGTGTTGGCTTTTAGAAACTATGTAACTCATATTTTTCTCTGTTTGAGTTTTAAAACAAAGAAATTAAATAATAGTAAATAGAACAAAGAGGAGACTACAATGAAAATAAGTGGTTCTAGATATGTATATATAGATAAAGTGAAGACTTTTCGTTTGTTTACTTTTTTTCCTTTCTCTTTTTTTCTTATTTTTTGTTTTTCCTTTCTCTTTTTCTTATTTTTTGTTTTGCCTTTTTTTCCTAAACTTTACTTTTTTCTTCTTTTAAAATTATTAACATTTTTCTAAACATTATTAACATTTTCCTAAAATTATTAACATTATTAACATTTTTTCTTAAAATTATTAACATATTTCCTAAAAACTATTAACATTTTTCATAAAAATTATTAACATTTTTCTTTTTTTTAATTGTGACACGTGTCACGATCTGATGAGTTATAATTAAATGCGCTCACTTTTATATAATAAGATTAACATTTTTTCTAAACATTATTAAAATTATTAAATTTTTCCTAAACATTATTAACATTTTTCCTAAAAATTATTAACAGTTTTTTTTTTTAATTGTGACATGTGTCACGATCTATTGAGTTATAATTTAACGTGATCACTTTATATAATAAGATGGATGTACCACTTTATCAAAAAAATAGGTTTGTACCACGGCTTTACATTTTGGTTTGTGTCACTTATAATGTGAAATACTGAATGCACATGGGGACTATTGAGGATAGTTTATATGTAGCCTTTCTCTTTCCCTTTTCCTTAGAAATGCAAGTTGTCATTAACTTTATGTGAATGAGTGCTATAAGAGAGAGTACACTCGTGACATATCTTGTCAATCATACGACTTTCACAAATCCTAATCTAATTTAGAAGAGGTCGACAACATGATAAGACAAATGTTGTAAGAAGAAAACTATTAACACAATTTTTTAACTACCAAAATAATGATTCATAGATCACAAGAACCAACAACAAATTTGAAAGTGCGTTCCATTCCACGTTTCTTATCGGTTTCTTTTGCTAGCCATTGTGGTCCAACTCCTTCTATGATCGGTTGATTGGCCAATGTTATTTACTAAAACCCAATATCCTTTTACTAGTTCTATTTTTCACTTTTCTTCTTCTTTTAAACCGAATAATATAATATACAAGCAGACATAAAATTCTGACAAGGCATACTAGAATAGACCTCATGTAATTAACTTGGACGACTGAAAACAAATCCACTAAAGAACTACTCTTAACCGAACTCAAAAGCTAACAAACCTAAAACTAAAAACCCCTAGAGCCAAACGAAAAGATAAACACCTTAGCAAAAATAACAAACCAAGTTGAAACTCATGTATTTGTCCACTAATAAGAATGTTCTTTCTTCTTATCATGACCCATCATTTTGCAAAGTTCTCAAATTTCGACACATCACCAACTCACTTTTAGTTTTGAAATTATATTTAATTACTTTATAATATTTTACTTCTTTATTAATATGAAGAATTTTATTCATAATTAAACATTAAATTTGTAAAGACATCCCCTTTTAATTTGTTAAATAAAATTTATATATGTGAATAATATACACATATATATGAATAAAAAACCTTCAAATTAACAATTATCGGAAATTATTTCTCTTCAAAGTAATACAAAAGATTAAAGACTAACTACAATAGTTTACAAATTTTGTTTCATATTAATATTGACAATAGCGAACATATTTTATGTTTCTATCTATGTGATTATATAATAAATTGATATTCAAAATCTATTTTAATGACAAAATATTGAAAAATTAAAAAATATGTTTGGTATAAACACAATTGACAACTCATTTAGATTTTATAACTGTCATCGGTAAATTAAGTTGATTAATATAAAGTTTATAAATAGTATTTTATATATATATATATATAAGATAATATATATAAATATATATTTTCAAATGATAAAATAAATATTAGTTTAACCAAATGGATATATTTGTATAACTTATAATTAACAACTTCATTAGATTTCTTTTTTATTTAAGAAAATTTTTGAATAAAAAATGGATATAACTTACTAATTGTTTTTCTAGGTAATTTTCTAAAATTTATTTTTTTCATTGTATCAACTTTACTACATGTTTACAAATACTCGAGATGTATCCGCAATTTTCTAAAATTTACTAGAAAATTTATACTATATAATTGATTTCATATTGATTATATTTGTTATAAAAAATCAAGATTTCTACATATTAGCAAAGTAAAGAATGAGCATAATGAAAATTATGTTAAAATAAAGTTATTTTTATGATAATTTTAATGTAATTTTATTTTATATTTATATAGAAGACAAATTATATGTGTATATATAAATATAAACAAAAATAAATACATTTATACTAAAAAATTCAAAATAATCCTTTTAATTTAAACAGATTTTGAAATGGTTTCAGTAAATTTTTTGTTCGTAAATGAATGCATAAAGGTTTTCATTAGAAATCGTGAGATCAAAACTTTGACATCAAATCTATAGAAAATAATGTCTGGTATACTAGAACTGAAAAGGTATATAAACAAAAAGATAGGAAATAGGAAAATAAATTTTCACCTTTTAAACAACTATAAAAATATTGAAAGTGTAATAATAAATGGGAATAATAAACGTCACTTTTACGTTATTTTAAATTCACTTATAAAGTTGACATAAAAATTCACTTATAATAAAATTGAATATTTATTTATCTCATACTTCACAACATACATACAATTTTTATTTGTTCTACAAAAATCTTTATTTAGAAACAATCATTTCACCAAATGTTGAATATTGGGTTTCAAAAAAAACTTTTAAATTTACATAGTCCTTTTGAAATTTGATGTTACAATATATTTTACATTATTAAACTACGTAAGAATTAGAAATCAATAACGGCAAGTTCATTATTTAGAAATCTCACTTGTAATGGTATATTCTAGAAATCTAAACCAAGTTTCATGAAACTTGAGTTCTTATTAGTACCTCAATGATCGTTGAACAAGTTTGACAAACATATGAAACATCTAACAACACATATTCTAGGACTCTATACCAAGTTTCATGCAACATTAGGTCTTATAAGACCTCAATGATCTTTGTACAAGTTTCACAAACTTACGAAATATCTAACAACGCATATCGTAAGACTCTAAACCAAGTTTCATGCAACATGGGTTCTTAATAGTGTCTCAATGATCGTTGTAAAAGTTTCACAAACTTACGAAATATCTAATAACGTGATTCTAGGAATCTAAACCAAATTTTATGCAACATGAGTTGTTATAAGTGCCTCAATGATCTTTATACAAGTTTCACGAACTTATGAAACATCTACGAAACGAATTTTGTAGGACTCTAAACCAAGTTTCATGCAATATCAGTGCTTGTAAGTGTCTCAACAATCTTTGTACAAGTTTCAAAAACTTACAACGTAATTCTAGGACTCTAAACCAAATTTCATGCACAAGTTTTATAAGTGCCTCAGTAATCTTTGTACAAGTTTTGTGAACTTATGAAGGAATCTAACAACGCATAATGAAGGAATCTAAAACAAGTTTCATGCAACATAAGTTCTTATAAGCGCCTCAATGATCTTTGTACAAGTTTCAGAAACTTATGAAACATCCAACAACGCATATTTTAGGACTCTAAATCAAGTTTCATGCAACATGAGTTCTTATAAGTGCCTCAATGAACTTTGTACAAGTTTCACAAACTTATGAAACAAAGTGTCTCAATGATCTTTGTAAAAGTTTCACGAACTTATGAAACATCTATAAACGCATATTCTAGGACTCTAAACCAAGTTTCATGCAACATGAGGTCTTATAATTGCCTCAATGATCGTTGTAAAAGTTTCACAAACATATACTACAAAAACTAGGCATTTAGCAACCGAAGAATTCGTCGCTAAATCGTCGCTAAAGGCCAATAGCGACTAGAAAATATTTTTCGCTATTCTCTCGTCGCTAATTAAAAATCGTCGCTAAATCGTCGCTATTTTAGAATCGTCGCTATTTTAGAATCGTCGCTAATTCATTGCTAATTTAGCGACGCCATGTAATCGTCGTTATTTAGCAATCGGACGAATTAGCGACGTTTATCGTTAAATATTAGCGACGATATAATGTCGAAATATAAAAATTAATTTTCGAATTTAAAGATTTTGTGAAAACAAATCGTTGCCAATTCGTCGCTTATGAAATCGTTGCAAATTCGTCGCTAATTTAGCGACGAATTAGCATCGATTATTTATAAGACCATTGCTAATTCGTCGCTAAACAATTTATTTTAAAAAAAAAATTCAATTATAAAAACAAAATTTATAAAATTAATTATAAATATATTAAAAAATAGATAATTTTTTTAAAAACAATAAAACTAAACAGCGGGATCGACGGGGTCAGACGATTCGAAATCATCAATCCGAGATCACGTCTGAGGTCTTGAGCTGCCGCTTCCGCTACTTCTCGAGGGATCACAAGTGGCTGGGTTGGTTGAAGTCCCCGCGCCTCCATCAATCTCGCGAGGTTCAGACTTTTCATCGCCATGATGGAGAAGAAGTCCGTGATGTTCTGATAGCGGCGATCTTGTTCCTCTATCTGCTGCCTCAACCGAACATTCTCTTCGGCATGATCTTGGGCAGAACGACGAGCTTGCAAAGACAAAGCAGCGGGAACAGTCTCCTTCGAACCGACTCCGAAAGTGCGGTTCTTCTTCTTCGAGGCAACCTACATAGACAAATTTAAAATCATTAGTAAAAATAATATAAACAAAATTAATTTGAATCAAATTAAATAATTTGAAATCATTACCTTGTAGTAGATCTGGTCGCACTCGGTGACCGACAGCCGTCCCGAGGAGTTGACCGAACTCCCATCGGTCGACGTCGAACCCTGACTAACCCGCTCGCCGAGTTTAGCCTCATATTCGTTCACGATCTTTTCAGATCGTGAACTCACATATGTCATGTCCTTTCTCTTCTGGACCTTCTTCAAGATATCCACAATGGGCGGAAGCTCTCCCCTCTCCTCGCGTTTTTGAAAATTTTAATTAAATTATATATTATTAAATTTTATGTTTTTAAAAAATGTAATTATTAAATATATATTTTAAAATTTTGAAACTTACCATCTGAATACGCCGTCCGACGTAAGAAGTCAGTCCTGAAGTGTGCACATATGGATCGCTCTCGTCGATCGGTGTGAGTCGGGCCTTAGAGCAGCTACCTGCAACTTGAACCGAATGCTGGTTCGTCTAGTTTCTACAAAGGCCCTTCCACACCTCCCCGTCCATTGCTATGGGCTTGGCCGTATTTCCTTTCTTCAGCCACTTGTTCTTCCATTTGTTGACACTCCCGGTGAGTCGATGCATGGCTTTCGACGACTTTCTTGTCGAAAGCCTTGCGGACTTTAAACATGTCTTCCTCCCGCCAATGCCATTTTTGCTATTTAAGGTTTTTGAAATATTAAAATAAAATTTAAATAATATTAAAAGAAATTTTGTAATAATTATTATATTTTATATAATAGATATGTTATTTTATTACATTAAATATTTATATTATATTTTTATAATATTTAAGTTTTTAAAATTTAGATAACTAAAAAATTTACTTACAACAAAAGATTCGAACCAGATGTTTCGAATGTAAGGCGGCGTTTGCGTCCAGTTGACGTGCGGCTCCACAAAATGCATCTTGATCGAATCGACCACACTCCTACTAACTTTGTTAACGCATATTGTAGGACTCTAAACAAGGTTTCATGTAACAGGACTGCCTATTAGTGCCTCAATCATCATTTTACAAGTTTCACGAACATAAGAAACATCTAACAATGCATATTCTAGGACTCTAAACCAAATTTCATGGAACATGAGTTCTTATTAGGGCTTCAATGATCGTTTTACAAGTTTCACAAACTTATAAAACATCTACCAACACATTTTCTAGGACTCTAAACTAAGTTTCATGCAACATGAATGCTTATTAGTGTCTCAATGATCGTTGTACAAGTTTTACAAACTTTTAAAACATATAACAACGCATTTTCGAGGACTCTAAACCAAGTTTCTTGCAACATGAATTCTTATTAGTTCCTCAATGATAATTGTACAAGTTTCACAAACTTATAAAACATCTACCAACGCATATTCTAGGACTCTAAACGAAGTTTCATGCAACATGATTGCTTGTAAGTGTCTCAATGATCGTTGTAAAAATTTCACAAACTTACGAAACATCAAACAACGTGATTCTAGGACTATAAACCAAGTTTCATACAACATGAGTTCTTATAAATGCATCAATGATTTTTGTAAAACTTTCACGAACTTATGAAAGATGTTTCATAAGTTTTTAAAACTTGTACAAATATCATTGAGGCACTTATAAGAACACATGTTGCATGAAACTTGGTTTAGAGTTCTACAATATGCGTTATTAAATGTTTCATAAATTCGTGAAACTTGTACAAAAGTCATTGAGACACATAGATGAACTCATGTTGCATGAAACTTGGTTTAGAGTCCTAGAATATGCGTTGTTAGATGTTTCATAAGTTCGTGAAACTTGTACAAAGATCATTGAGGCACTTATAAGAACTCATGTTACATGAAATTTGGTTTAGATTCCTAGAATCACGTTGTTAGATGTTTCGTAAGTTTGTAAAACTTGTACAAATATCATTGAGACACTTATAATAACTCATGTTGCATGAAACTTGGTTTATAGTCCTTCATTATGCGTTGTTAGATGTTTCATAAGTTCGTGAAACTAGTACAAAGTTCATTAAGGCACTAATAAGCAGTCATGTTGAATGAAACTTGCTTTAGATTCCTAGAATATGCGTTGTTAGATGTTTCATAAGTTCATAAAACCTTGTTTCGAGTCATTTATAAGAACTCATGTTGCATGAAATTTGGTTTAGAGTCGTACAATCACGTTGTTAGATGTTTTGTAAGTTTCTGAAACTTGTACAAATATCATTGAGGCACTTATAAGAACTCATGTTGCATGAAAATTGGTATGTATTCGTAGTATATTTGTTGTTAGATGTTTTATAACACTATAAGAAACTGGGATTTTAGCAACGAATTTTAGCAAGGAAATAGGGACAAATTATATAGCAACGAAATAGCAACGAACTAGCGACGAAATAGCAACGGAGAAAGCAATCGTCGCTAAATTGTCGCTATTTAGCGAGGTATTAATTCGTCGCAAAATTAGCGACGATCTTGGTGACGCAAAATAGTCTCTAATTAGCGACGAATATAATATCCTTGGTACTTAGCGACGAATTAGCGAGGAGGGTCGCTAATTAGGTAAGCACGTTTTCAAAAACGTTATAAAATCACACCACAACACAATACAAAAAATATTCACTCTATAAAAATATAAACACTCTAAAAATGTCAATATGTCTCACGGTAATAATAACATATACGAGTTACGATCTTGGATGTATCAGCATAAAGATCGATCAAAGGTAGTTACAGACGAATTAACAGGGGGACTTCAAGCATTCATGTAGCAGACTGGAAACATGCAGAATACGCAAGATGCCGGTAAAATGTATTGTCCATGTAAGAAGTGCGTTAACACTAAATACGTGTTTGTTGAAACCGTATGGAAACATCTTTTTAATAGAGGTTTTATGCCGCAGTACTTTGTTTGGTTTCAACATGGGGAAGAGTATAACTCTAATAATACTGAATTTGGAGATAATAGTTATACGTTTCCTGTTGGTGATCATGTTAGTAACGAACCTGCTAATTTACCGCATCATTTTGATAGTAACTATCATTAGCATCTAGGATGATGAATATAAAATCTGATAATAATTTAAGTGAGTTTTGTATGGACTCCTTAGCAGAGTTACTGAAAGAGTATCCGCCTGAGGGTAATGTAGCTGCTGAGTCGTATTACAAAATACAAAAGTTGGTTTTTAGTCTTGGATTGCCTTCTGAAATGATTGATGTTTGTGTTAAAAATTGTATGATTTATTGGAAAGATGATGATAAACTGCTTGAATATCGTTTTTGTCGTCAACCGAGATATAAGGTCCAAGGGAAGGGGAGTAAAGTTCCGTATCAACGGATATGGTACTTACCCATCACAGACAGACTCAAAAGATTGTATCAATCAGAGAGGACATCTAATTCGATAAGATGGCATGCAGAAAACTCAGTTGAAGATGGGGAAGTCACTCATCCGTCAGATGCAAAGGCTTAGAGCACTTCAACACGGTATACTCTTATTTCGCTAGAGAGGTTCGTAATGTATACCTTGGTTTATGCACTGACGGATTTAGTCCATTCGGTATGTCTGGTAGACAATACTCTTTGTGGCCAGTTATACTAACTCCGTATAATCTTCCTCCCAATATGTGCATGCAAAGAGAATTTCTTTTCTTAAGCATTGTAATATCAGGTCCGAAGCACCCAAAGAGAGCTCTTGATGTTTTTCTGCCACATTTGATACATGAGTTAAAAAAAGTTATGTTCCACTGGGGTTCATACGTATGATATCTCATGCAAGAGAAATTTTACGATGCGTGCGGTCCTCATGTGGATTATTAGTGACTTTCCTGCTTATGGCATGTTAGCAGGTTGGATAACGCATGGACGATTGTCTTGTCCGTATTGTCGTCATCGGACTGATGCGTTTCAACTCCCACATGGAAGGAAAACAAGTTGGTTTGATTGTCACCGACGTTTCCTTCCAATCAATCATCCTTACCGAAAGAACATAAGGTTGTTTAAGAAGAATCGGGTCGTTAAACATTCACCCCTACTTTATCTGACGGGGGCAGAGTTATTGGAGGAGTTGGATAATTACGGTGCGCAAAAAACATGAAGACGGGGTGGTAATTCGCATGTTTCCAATTTACCCGAAGAATACGTAGAAAGCCATAACTGGCACAAGAAAAACATTTTTTGGGAACTCCCGTACTGGAAAAATCACTTGTTGAGACATAACCTCGACGTTATGCACATTGAAAAAAATTTATTTGATAACATTATAACCAAATTGTTGAATGTACATGGGAGAACGATGACTGGATTTGCCAGCAATATGTTTTAGAAGTGAGTTGCATATCACAAACGATGGTAAGGCTCTGGTCCCTATCTACAGATTGAAACCTGAAGCGAAAAACGCGTTATGCAACTGGGTAGCTTCAGATTTAAAGTTTCCCGAAGGATATGTTTCAAAGTTATCTGCATGCGTTGAGAATGGTCAAAAAAATTCAGGTATGAAAAGTCACGACTGTAATTTGTTTATGCAAAGACTTTTACCTTTTGCTTTCGATGAGCTTTTACCCGAACTCGCACACATAGCAATAGCAGAAATCATTGAACCCTAAAATGTATATATTTTTATTTTGATTAATTAAGCTAATAATTAAGTATATAATTAAATTAATGTTTGAAATTTTCCAGAGATCGGTGCATTTTTCCGAGATCTATGCACCCGTACGCTTACAGAAGAGGTCATTGAACAGTTACGTGACAGTATCCCGATTGTGTTGTGCAACTTGTAGAAGATTTTCCCTCCATCCTTTTTCGATGTTATGGAACACCTTCCAATACATCTTCCTCACGAGGCAGAATTAGGAGGGCCTGTGCAGTTTCGCTGGATGTATCCTTTTGAACGATTTATGAGACATTTGAAAGGAAAGGCGAAATAAATTGCAAGGGTTGAAGGATCTATTGTTGCTGGATCTTTAACTGAAGAGACGTCTCATTTCGCCTCATATTATTTCGGTTCCAACGTAAGAACACGTAGAACAATAACACGACGCTACGATGATGGAGGTGTTGGCACAATGTATAGAATGGAAGGGGTACCTGATATCTTTTCTCCAGTCGGAAGAGTTGGCGAAAAAATAAAAGAAGTTTGGAGGGAAAGTTATCAACATCGGCAAAGCGCACACACATACTTCCTCCTTAATTGTGAATATGCCTAACCTTTTGAAAGGTATGTACAACTATTCATTCGCACAATCATCATGCATACACAAAATAATATTTAATTTTGATCCAGTTTCCATTGTTTTAGAATGTTTGAGGAGCAACTGGATGAGGTTTATCCATGAATTTCAAAAGACGAAGTAATCGCTCTTAAAGAACGGGATTTTGCCGTTTGGTTGAAAACGCATATCAGATATGGTGACACAACGTATCCAGTGTGGTTTCGCGAGTTCATACAAGGACCGCTCCGAAAGATCACAACTTCTCATATGTATTTCACTCGTGGTTACATGTTTCACACCTTAAGTCATGGTCAACGTCGAGCAACCGCAAATTATGGGGTAATTGTGTCGGGTGATTCAGTATTTTATGGTCTTCTAACATATATTAGTGAAGTGCAGTATCCGGGATTAGTCAATTTACGAACAACCCTCTTCAAATGTGATTGGTTTGATCCAACACTCGGTCGTGGTGTTCGATACAACAAATTTGGTGTGATCGACGTCAACCAGTCACGACGATATCGGAAGTTAGAACCTTTTATCCTTGGATCGCAAGCTGAGCAAGTTACTTTCATTCCTTATCCTCGAGTTAAGACTAGCGGTATAGCATGGAGTGAAGTAGTCCGAGCAGTTCCAAGTGGTTTAATTATGGGTAATGATGAAGTTCCTATGCAACCAGATGTCATTGGTGGGACAATCATTCCAACAAATCTATCGACGGAAGATGTATCCCTTGTCGACCCCGATAATCAAGTTGTTGAAGATATTGTGGATGATGAAGACGAGGGAGGTGTAGATGAATTCGATGAAAGTAGCGAAGTCGACACTGTTGTTTCTGATAATAATAATAATGAATAATTTTCTTTATGTGTTATTTGTAATATTTGTGTGTGTTATTTGTAATAATTTTCTTTGTGTGTGTTATTTGTAATATTTAAATAAAATGTATTTTTTAAAATAATAATTAAATTTGCAACGAAAGAGCAAAGATTTAGCAACAAAAGTCGCTAAATTAGCGACGAATTAGCAACGTCTTGGACCGCACATGCAGCGGATCCTCAAATTTCTTCGGCAGAAGGGGCACCAATATCCATGGTTGCTCCATTCGGACCGGCCATCAGACACGTTTTGGTAAGTAATTAAAATTATATTATTTTATGCAATTTAATTAATTGATTTTCAATTATAATAATTTCTAACGGTAAATTTATTTTTTCGTAGGTATTCTAGGACTCTAAACCAAGTTTCATGCAACATGAGTCTTCGAAGTGCCTCAATGATCGTTGTACAAGTTTCACAAACTTATAAAACATCTAACAATGCATATTCTAGGACTCTAAACCAAGTTTCATGCAACATGAATTCTTATAAGTGTCTCAATGATCTTTGTACAAGTTTCATAAACTTACGAAATATATAACAAGAAGATTCTAGGACTCTAAACCAAGTTTCATGCAACATGAGTTCTTATAAGTGTGTCAATGATCTTTGTACAAGTCTTAAGAACTTATGAAATATCTAACAACGCATACTGAAGGACTCTTAACGAAGTTTCATGGAACATGAGTTCTTATAAGTGTCTCAATGATCTTTGAACAAGTTTCACAAACTTACGAAACATCTAACAACGTGATTTTAGGACTCTAAACAAAGTTTCATGCACTATGAGTTCTTATAAGTACCTCAATGATGTTTGTACAAGTTTCACAAACTTACGAAACCTCTAACAAAGTGATTCTAGGACTCTAAACCAAGTTTCATGCAATATGAGTTCTTATAAGTGCCTCAATGATCTTTGTACAAGTTTCACAAACTTACAAAACATCTAACAACATGATTCTAGGACTCTAAACCAAGCTTCAAGCAATATGAGTTCTTACAAGTGCCTTAATTTATCTTTGTACAAGTTTCACGAACTTATGAAACATCTAACTACGCATAATGAAGGACTCTAAACCAAGTTTCATGCAACATGAGTTCTTAGAAGTGTCGCAATGATCTTTGTACAAGTTTCATAAACATACGAAACATCTAACAGTGTTATTCTAGGACTTTAAACAAAGTTTCATGCAACATGCTTGGTTCTTTCATGGAAGACGGAGTTTGATGCAGGGTGGATTGCGGCTTTGTTATCGGGACCGTCTCCTTTGATTCAATGCCCAAGTACTTGAGAAGAGCTTTTAACCAGATGATCTCTTGTGTAAGCTTCCTCATTGCTCTATATTCAAATTTCGTGCTAGAGAGTGACACAATCTTTTGCTCTTTGCTCTTCCAAATTACAAGGTTTCCTCTTATGAATGCGCAATACCCGATTGTTGATCTCCTATCCCCTTGATCACCGGCATAATCTGCATCACAATAGCCAACAAGCTCCGTGCTTCCATTGCATCCCATCCATATGACTTGTCCCGGTTCTCCTTTTAGATACTTTAAGATTCTATCCACCATGTTCCAATGATGAACCTTTAGGTTTTGCATGTGTTGAGATACTTGATTCACGGGAAAAAATGGCAGACCTAGTAATTGTTAAGTAAACGAGCTTACGTACAAGACGGTGATATTGCTTGACATCCTCATTAGGAATGTCTTCAATTTACCCCTTGCGTATGACTTTGTAGTCATTTTCTAAGGGTTTCCTTTCTGGTTTTGCTCCAAGTTTACCCATCTCCTTTAGGAGATCAAGCCTATACTTGTGTTGGGATAAGAATAGTTCTTCTTTATACCTACACACTTCAATACCTAGGAAATAGTCTAGTTCTTCTAGATCTTTAATATCAAATACAGATTTAAGGTAGTCTTTAGACTCTTGAATACCTACCTTGTCATTCATGGTTATGATGATATCATCAACATACACGAGAATGACTATAATATCTCTTTGACCATAGTTGTGTGTAAACCCCCTTTCCACAAGTCTAGCCTTGTATCTTTCTATGTCTCTAATGCTCTTGTATTTGATGGTGAAGACGTATCTTGAGCTTACGGTCTTTTTTCCACGAGGTAACTCTGTTTCATATCAATTATCATTTAGTTCCATAGCCTTATCTTCTTCTTTGGCTGCCTCTATTCATACTTCATGTTCCATGTCTTCCTCATATGTCTTAGGTATCCAATAAGAGTCCATTTTTACCAAGAACATTTGATGCTCAAGAGGAAAGCTTGTCATGTTGCAAACATCTTGTATTGGATGAGCTACAACATTACTGTTGAAGTAGACTCTTGTGTTTACCCAATTAGAAGAATCCTTCTTTAGTCTTGTACTTCTTCTTAACATAACTGAAACATCTTGATCATGGTGATCTTCTTGACCACTTGATGTTTGTCCTTGAGCTTGAGATTCTGGTTCACCTTGTTCTCCATGACATTCTGGTTCCAGTTGCTCATTACTACTTGTAATTAATTCATCACTCTCACTGACATGATCAAGAAGGGAAGGAGACTGTACATGAGCTTCTTGACTAGATTCTTCACCTAGCTTCATACCAAGATTTTCCATTAGTTTCCTAAGTGAAGTGACTCTTTCCGAGGCTGAAGTGGGTAGGTCTTTGATACCCTCCCAATTTCAAGACTACTTAGTTTAGAATCTACAACTACTCTTGAAGATTTGAAAAAATTGTTTTAGAAGACTATGTTATAGAGAAGAAGATGGTAGATGCACTAATTAGTTATTCACCTAGTGAATTTGTTGGTAAAGAATCTCCTCCGATTTTTGTCACAAATGATCGACAACTACATAATTTGTTTGAATTTTTTAAAAAGGAGAACGTGATAAGATTGTGTGTAACATTTAATGATGGTGGTGGAGATTAAAAGAGTAGAGTCAAGATTGATTTGAATAAGGAACCACATGATTCAGATGATGAAGAAGAACACGATAATCAAAATGTGCGTAAAAATGATGATAGTTTACCCAGGGTAAAAAAAGATTTGTTAGTGAGAGTGAATGGAAATTGATATCAAATCTGAAATTGAAGTTGGTGATGATGATGAGTTATTACCTAAAGAAGTTTCTGATTGTGAAGAGAACAATTTACGAGTGGTAAACGATCCAAAGTTGCAAGAATATTTTAAGAGTAAAACTGATTTAACAACATATATGGAAATATGTGCCATGAAGCATAATTTTGATTATAAGATTGACAAATCCTGCACTAGATGGTGGTTTATTCGTTGCAAAGATGATGCTTGTAACTGGAGATTGCGTGCAGAATCTCCAGAAGGATCTACATTTTTCCGCATCAACAAGTATGTGGCTGAACATACATGCGCTCCTTCGAAAAAAGTAAGTTCTCTAGGAATGCTTCAGCCAAAACAATTGGGCATCTTATTACCCAAAAATACGAGGGAGTGAAAGAATGACCTAAACCGAATGACATCATTAATATCATGCGTCAGGAGCATGGATGTGAGATTTCTTATTCAAAAGCATTGGAGTCTCGTGAATATGGTGTTAACATTTTCAGAGGTATACGAGAGAAAAGTTACTTAAAAATACCAAAATATTTGCACATGTTACAACAAAGTAATCCTGATACACACACCAGTTACGAATCTGATGATGATGATAGATTTAAATATCTATTTATTTCCTTTGGTCAATGTATAAGAGGATTCTACAAAGCTGTACGAAAGGTAATTGTGGTAGATGGGGCCTTTTTGAAAACCAAATACAAAGGAGTTCTACTTGTTGCCACAACCGTAGATGGCAACTCTAACTTGCATCCAATTGCATTTGGAATTGTTGATTTTGAGAATGATCGTTCATGGGATTTGATTTTTAACACAACGAAAAGTTGTTATAGCCGTTAGTGAAAGTTTGGCTTTTGTGTCAGATAGACATGCTCCAATTATGAAATCTCTTGAAAACGTTTACCCGTTGGCTAAACATGGAATATGCATCCACCGCTTATTGAATAACGTGGTAACGTCTTTTAAAACAAAGGGTATAAGTGGATTGGTTGCAAAGGCTTTAAAAGCATATATGGTTGTTGATTTCGAAAAGTTATTCGATACTTGGAAACTATCTATTGGATGCTAATGTAAACAAGTGGTCGAGGTGTTATTTTCCCGGATACAGGTTTGACATAAGGATCATTAACTCTGCAAAATCGATTAATTCAGTGTTGAGGTCACCTGGAGAGTATTTGTTGATTCCTTTGTTAGATAGTATCAGAGAAACTTTAACTCGGTAGTTTTATGAGCGTAAAGAATTAAGTGCAAAACATAAGGATCCTCTAACCCCTAGAGTGGATAAAAAGATTGCTAGAAGAATAGAGAAGGCTAAAACATTAATCACTTTTCCGGTTACGACATACATTTTTCAAGTTAAAGGCGGTAAATTTGATTGTGTTGTTGACTTGGAAAAAAGAACATGTTCATGTGGAAAGTTTGAATTGGGAAAAATTCCTTGCAGACACGCTATAAAAGGAGCTTTTTCACGAGGATTAGAAATTCACACACTTGTTGATGAAGTTTATAAATCGTCTGCTTAGAGAATAATTTATGCATAAAGCATTAATCCAATAGTTTATCCTGAAGATGAATGACGTGTTCCACATACTGTTGAAGATGCCCAAGTTTTACCACTAGAAACACGAAGAGGCCCTGGAAGGCGTAGAAAACGAAGACACGAAACAATTGAAGACAAGATAAAGTCATCGCAAGAATCACAAAAGCATAAGAAACACAAATGTAGTCGTTGTGGTAAAAAGGGGCACAATAGAGAAACTTGTGATATAGTTATTTAGTCATGTGTATTGGAGGTGTTATTTATTGAGTGTCACATAGTTTATGCTTAAAACCAAAGCCAAAGTTCTTTGCTTTGAGTTTGATCATCGATGGGCTCTTCTCTTATTCTTCCTTTTGTCTAGGCATCATTGGCGATTGGTCACACAGGCAAGTTTGTGATTTTGAAACCTTGGGCACTGACTTAATGATATAGCCGCCATGTCTTCTTCTTCGTTCGGATTTAAAGGCTTTTGATAATGAAATTAAACATGGTTCTTCTTGGATTGGTTTTATTAGCTTTGTTTAGTTACTTTGTACGTTTCATGATTATTCTTTAGAGCTTCCAATTTGTAAGAACTTAGTACAAAGCTTAAGTTTGTTTTCGAGGATTTGTTTCGGTTAGGAAATTACTTTTTTACTATTTTTAGTGGCTTAGACCTTTCTTGCCGCTTTGTTTTTCTTTGTTAACTTGTTATAGTAAATCATCTATGCCTTGTTGAATTGGTGTGAAACATTTGTGAGTTGCTATTACGAAAATTATGGTGTTTTTGACAATATGTCTTTGATAGCTTAATAACAACATGAGCTTTATTTACTAGTGTGTTAATTTTGTGGTTTTATGCATATTCAAACAAGTCAATGCAATAATTCTTGATAACACAAATTAACTGAATATAATTAATTACAATCAATCTCAACCACATCAGAATCAAACTGTGTAGGGCCTGTAGGCTTATATTTTGACATTCGGTCAACCAATAAAGGATCTCTTGCAGCTTTCCACATGTCAATTGCAATCTTCATTCTTGCTTCTCCAATATTATTATCATTGATCAAATACATGTCTAATCCATGTAAGTGACACTCAATAAATTTTAACGAATACACACCACAATCACAAGATGATTTATTAATGTTAGGCGGTATCGACGATTTTATAACTGAATATGGAGTAACATGAAGTTGTTTCCTAAGAGAAGTTGATTGAACTGCCTTCACGATATGAGGAATGACTATTGTGAATGGTTCCACGTGGTTGCTATTATCATCACTTGAACAGTCAAAAACTTCAATTGTTCTTTGAATTAAGTTTATGCATATTGAAATCCAATGATTACCATTAACAAATACTGGAGCATAGATACGGTCGACATCCATAGCCCACAATTTTTTTTCTTTCCATATGTGATGGAAGATCACCTGTACCGTATGCTAATAGAAAACTAGGCCATTTGAATCCTCGACGATTTTTCATAAACTTCATGTATTCCACTCTAATTTTCACGCTTAAAAGATAATTCATAAAAGCAACACGATTTTGCTTCCATCGACCTAGGCTTCTGTTTTCCCTAAATAAATAGATAACAACATCCATATCCTAATAAAAAAATCGTTTAATATATAATACAATGATTGACCACAAAATTTTACACTAAAATGGTAAAACTCACCTCGTTGCCTAACCATATCTTTGGTCCCATAATTCGGTTTAGCATCTTGTTAAAGTGGGGATGCATGTAAATGTTAAAGAAAAAAAATGGATAACTTACTCGTGCTTCTTTGACCACTCCAAAAAATTGTTAAAAGATTCTTCGGTAAAGAACACAAGTGAATAATCTCCAATATTTTTTCTCCCACTACCAGTCATTTTTTTATCCGTTAAGATTTTCTTGGTGAACATATCGACAACATATGGACTATGCAATTCCGGATTTCCAATTTTAACCGGACGAAAGAAGATCTTTTCGTCAACCTCATATGTTGGTATTGGATCGAATCCAGTTACATATGTGTCTTGAGATAAAACTCCGATGGTCTTTTTAAAATATTCTTGTGTACCCAAATTTTCGTCTATGTTAGAAGGCTCGCTAAAAAAACAAATTATCTACGTTCATGGGGACATTAGTAGTTACTCCATCTTCACCTTCGTCTTGCTGTATAAAGAAAAATATTTCACAATCATAATCAAACTGAAACGGAAAATAAGAATAAATCATTGCTTTATACTTACATTTTTTCATGGTGAACATTAGTGTTCGACGGGTTCGCAGATGTGGATTTCTCTTTGTTACATGTAAATCCTGAAATTAAAAGTGACTTCTTAAGCTCTGTAAATTCACTCTCTAGCTTACTCATTCGATTATTAATTTTTTTCTCTAGTTTTCCTTCTAAACTAGAGAAAGAAGCGTCGAAAATCTCTTGAATAAAAGACTTCATGCCTTCGCCAAGACCTTCTTGCTTTGCAGCCTCTCTTTCGCATAATAACCTTCTTTTATGTGTTTGTGCATCATGATTAGGAAGATTCTTTTTGTATTTCATTCTAGAAACGGGGCAGTCACTTAAACTCTCATTCCCGACATCAACATCTTTGATACCCTCGTCATCACATTTGGTTTCATCATTCTCATCAAGACACTCTGTACTATTAACCGAGTTTGAACACTTCCAATCATGTTTTCCAAAATCAGTCTTATCTCTAATGGCCTTATTTAGTGTATAAATTTCAATATCTTCTTTTTCATCGGGCCATACAAACTCAGTTTCTCCACATACATCAAAACATCTTGTGTACGAGATGTAGGGATAAATAACATCCTACAAGAAAAAAAAAATTAAATACAAAATATCATAACAAATTACAAAAAATTAATTAGTAGCCAACAAGTCAAAACTCTAGAAAATAATATACGCATAAAAAAGCTATATGTTCATTAACGGTTTGTACTTACAGTAACTCCAAATGTGTTCTCTAATTGAATAATCTCATCATATGATACTTTTGCCGCACCAGTCCAATTGAACAAAGAGGACCTCGAACACCACTGTTATCGATTTTTTTCCCAAAAAATCTCCCAGCGTTGGAATGGCTTCCATAAACCAAATCTGAAATGCATAAGAAAAATCATCCAATACATAACTCTTGGTATTCTTTAGTTTATCTCGGGTGTCGATGATAAACTTAATAAGAAGGACATTTGCTACACAACCTCATGGATAACTATGAACTTTATCCAAATCCATAACTAACTTGATGTATATGTGTGGAATATCTTTTTTTCATCTCTTGCCATTATCAACTCAGCTATCACACATATATAAACAAACCTGATTCTATCCACCTTTCTCCAATTCTTAACAACTAATAAGTGCTCCTTAATCAAGGTTTTTATGTTAATCTTTACGTTGTTCTATAATAGTTTACTCCAAAATCAATTATCATCTTCCTAATCACTTATCTCGTTGATCGAAGGAGGTTCTTTGCAATTGAACCCAATAACTGCATAAAATTCTTGTAATGAAAATCTAAGTGGCCTTCCTCCGAACAAACACCACAACTCGTATCTTTTTTGAGTGACCAGTTGTCTACACATCATGCTATGTATCAAACGACCCGAATCTCCTAGGCAATTTTCATGTAATGCAAGAATATGCTTAAAGATTGGATCTTTTTTTTACTTCAGCGTACTCTCTTGGTAAGACATTTTTTTTTGGTCATAAGAGATATCTTACAAATGTTGTTTATTTGTGCTACGTGGGGCTCAACTCCGTCTTTGAAGAGGCGTTTCGGTAATTCACCAAACATACCTACAAAATTTTAAAATTCAGAATTACACTAATTAACTAAAAACTTGCAAAAAGTAAAGTAATAAATAAGCGTATAGGCTCCAATACTATAAACAATATGGTTATTTTATAATCACAAATATAGATAATAGAGGCTCAGTCTAATGTCTAGACTATTAATCGAGGGGGGGGAATTGTTGTATAAGTGGGAAGAAATAGCAAACACAAAATAAGGAACAATGAACTAGAGATCAATTTTGTACCTCTTACGCGTTACAAAATAACATAAAAGAAGAAGCTACTCTACATAAATTAGAAGACATAAGTGAAAGATGTACCTCAAATAGAATAAGATCAAATTTGATTTTTATGTACAAATGGAAACAAACTATTTGATTTTTATATACTAATGGAAACAAACTCGTTTGGAAAAAAATTGACGAAGAATTTTATGAACCCTAATTTTGGCTTGGAGACCTTTTGTAATTTTTTTTTGTAAAAGGATGCAATATTTTGATTATCAAATATATATTTATAGTTGTTTGATAATCATGTTTTTTTGTAGGAAACGTCAAAATAAAAACAATTAATGAAGGGCATTATTGGATCTACATTTAAAAAAAGTTTATATTTACAAACTCTTAAAATAAAATCCTATATGCACAAAGATACATTTAAAACATCCCTTTTTCCTAATTTTCCCATAAGGTAATCCATGTGTATTTTGATTTTTCATCTATAAATGTAACAAAGTATTTATGTTTTTCTCTTGAGATGCATCGTGATGTCCATACATCGGAGTGGATAAAATCAAAACATAATTCATAAACATTATTTGAGTTTGGAAAGACCGATCTAAAATGTTTACCAAGGATGCAAGATTCACAAGAACTATTATCAAAGGAAACATTCGAAAATAACAATTTCAAAGCTCTAGAGTTTAGATGGCCTAGTCTAGCATGACAAATGACACTATTAGCTTCTATTAATATAGAATTAAACGCATAAGATAGATGTGAGCTTGGATTTCCTTTAGTGCTTCCCTTACCAATGACTTTCTTATAGTTAATATCCTGAAAAATCACACCATTATGACTAAAAGTAACATTGTAATTCAAAGTAGTTGATATGCGTTTAATGGATAAGAGATTTGAGGTAAAAGTAGGCATATAAAAATCATTCATATCTCTATTAAACAATCTAAGCTTTCATAAACCTATAATCAGAACTTTACCACCATTTGCAACGATCACATTTCCTAATATTGGCTTGATGTTTTTCATAAGATTTGAACTACTAATCATGTGGTGAGAGGCACCCGAATCTACCACTAATGGCCGTTCTATCCTAGCACTTAAAGAGATATTAGAAATCATATTGGACCCCTTAAGGGCCTTAATGAGAGCTTCCAAGTCGGATTTCTTAACATACTCATCGTTGAAAGGAACCACGACTAATGAATCATCCTCTTTGCCTTGGCTTAATGAGATACTCATGGGAGCTGAGTCATCTTGAGTGAGATTAGCCTTTTGATCCTTGAACTTGTTTGGCTTCAGATGTGGATGGAGAACCCAACATTTGTCTTTGATATGCCCCTTTTTCTTACAATTTTCACACAACATTGCTCTCCTATCTTCATTCGATTTGTAGATAGCCTTGTTTGCGGTAACCAACTCCTTCTTTCTACCAAATAGCTCATGAGATCCTTGTTCTCTTTGGAGTTGTGAACACACCATTTCCAGAGATGGCAATGTATATGTCATAAGAAGATGTTTAATGAGATCTTTGTAGCTTGAGTTTAGGGTGAAGAGTAAACCGAAGACTTTATCTTGGTTTGTCCTCTCATTTAGCACCTTGGCATCCACGAAAACTTGGCCTTAGCATCTCAATTTCTGCCCATAAGGCACAAAATTTAACGAAGTGTTGGGTAAACTCCATGTCTTCATGAGAAAGATCCGTGAGATCTTTCGTTATCTCATACACGCGGCTTAGATTTGAGATATATTGACGTATACGGTTTGTAAGGTATCCCAAAGTTCCTTTTCCGTCTCGCAATAGGAATATGCCTCATTGATGGATCTAGTGAGCTTTGGATGATTCCAAGAACTTTTTTTATCTTCTTGGAACCATTTTCCTTCTTCGGTGGTGATGGTTTCCTCTCCACTAGCCGTTTCCGCGTCTATTGGAGCTTGGTTCTTCAAGATATGGCTCCAAAGACCACGAGTACAAAGAGTTGTCTTGATGGTTGTTGTCCAAAGCAAGTAATTTATACCTTTGAGAGTGACCGGCGCAACGAATAAATTTGACATTTATTTGTTATGTTCCATGACTAAGCTTTAGAGATGACAAAGTTTGGATCTTGATGAAAAATAGAAAATTTATGAGATTTGAGAACATATTTGGCTAGATCCGTGATATTAAAGAGTAAAGTTAGCGACTTTACCAACAAAGGAGAGAGATTTGAAAGAAAAGTTGATGACCTTGATGATATTTTCAACAAAGTCGAGAGATTTGTGATGAAATATGAAGAACACCGAGAGATTTGATAAGGAACAACGAAAGTTTGATGAATAAAGCCGATAACTTTGGTGTTAAGATCCAAAGCTATGAGCTTTTTGTTGCGGAAAAAAAGATTTATGAGCAAAAACGCTCTGACACTATGTAAAGTTTAGTGAGTTTAATGTTTGTGAACAAGATTGATTAAGAACACTAAAGAAAGATTAAGAAAACTTTCGGTTTGATTATAGTATTTAGGGAGAATCTGAGTTCCTTACATACAAAGCAAGATACAACAATGATTAAATAGAGGAGAAGAAGACTCTAGAAGAAGAAAGAGTCGTTTATGGATAAGACGGCGTGTAGGCTGCTTTATGCGCTGACATGTCCGTATCGGACTGCTTTTATGCGCTTTATTTTGTCTTGGCGCGATGGTGCGCGTACCGGATGAGCTCGCACTCGGGCACCGCTCCGATTGGTTCCTTTTGGTCCACGTTACTTTATAACAATATTCATACTTATCTCTTCTCCTCCTTATCCTCTTTAGAGCATCTCGAGTGGTGATGGTTTATTTGAGTTTCTTAACTATTTTACTTTTTTTTTGTTTTAATTTTGTGTTTAAAAAAATTATTATGCATTTACTCTAACTTGTTGTCCAATGGTAGAACCCATATGGGTTCTTAAAAATATATATTTCAATGGTGAAGTCTCAATAATCCATATAACAAACAAAAGACACAAACACAGACAAAATAAGTTTAGTACATATCAGATGTAAGTGTAGTATCAATGGTTCAATCTCAATAATAATTCTGACCAATTCAAAGATTCGTTTCATTCCACAAAACTATTAAGTAATTCAACTAAGATACATACAAAATAAATAATCAATTCAATAGACGACCAAACCACCATTATTTTTGAGATCATGATTTTCAATAATCATCCATCAAACGAAACATGTAAAACAAAAATCGATTAGACAGAGAAGATAAACTATAAGATCGTCTTGGAAAATCGATGAAACAAGTAGAGATAAGAGAACCGTAAACCCAAAAAATGAATCCATAGAGGAATAATCGGTGCTCATCCACTGACGATAAGCCGAACCCATATGTAACCGATGTGATTTTGAAAGCCTAAATCTTCGAGAGAGTTCCATCGAGGAAGCTGACGATATCGTCAAGATCTTTAGCGGCGCTGAGAAAACAACTATGATACTCTCCATTGTGAATCAACCCGAAAAGAAGAAGAATAATAATCATGATGACCACCCAAATGTGTTTTGAGCAAAAGGAAATCAAGAAAAAAATGAAATAAGTTTTGAAAAAGCAACAAAAAATCAACCAATAAGAATAAGGGAAGATTACTAAAGTAACTCATAATTTGACTTTTATTGCTAAATTTTCTAAACTTTCGTCCCGAAATTCCCCCTCCTTCCCTTTGACAGAAAAAACAGTTTTCGAAACTGCCATTATGACGTCATAAAAAAAATCCAACGCATTTAAACACGCGACTTATTTATAAAATTGCCACCACTAGCGAGGATAAATTTGTAACAGATTTATTTTTCACGTTTTGTAGATTTATTTTGCCACGTTATTTTCAATCTTTTGAAACTCTGCCGCATATATTTATTCCCTTTTGATGCAGATTTTATTCGATTTACATTCATGCAGACTTATTAAATTAACAAGTCATTGTTTTGCAGATTTTTGTCCGTTTGGAAAATCTACAAAACGTATGAGTTGTTGATTTATTTTTAACGTGAAGCAGATTTAATAAATCTGCAGCAAATTTATTTAAATCTGCTTCACATTTTCTTGTTATGTAGACTTGTTTATACGATTGTAGATTTGTTTTGCAGTTGCAGAGTTATTTGCGCTTACAGTTTGTCTCTAAGTGCCTGCCTTTAACCTAAGAACTCGAAACTTCATTGGTGAAATCGCCATTGTAGATCCAATCTCAATTTTTTGTTAGCTTCCTCATCATTTGTCATCTTCATCACTTGTCATCTTCCTCGGTTGTTTCATTACTAATTAATCGTCTTCGTCGTAGGCGTCGTTTTCGTGTTTTTCGTCGTCTTCGATGAGCCTTTTTTGCCTTCCTCTTCGTCGTCGTTGTTTTTTTCCGATTTCTCTGTCGTGGTTGTTTTCGACTTCGTCGTCGTAGTGTTTTGTCGTATTTGTCTTCTCCGGCATCGTCATCTTGTTATTCATCGTGTCCTTAATCGTTATTGTCTTTCTCGTTGTCTTTCTCTTCGTCAATTTCGTTGTTTTCGTCGTCTTCGTTAAGCCTTCTTCTTCTTCATTGTTGTTGTATTCATCGTCTACTTCGTCGACGTCGTGTTCTTCTTCATCAACTATTTCATGTTCGTTGTCTTCGTGGTGGAATAAATCGGCAAACCATTAAAATAACGCTACAATACAGTCAATTAACTATGCGAAACTCATAAAAAATCTGCAAAACTAAATAACAAATCAACAAAACTATATAACAAATCCACATACTTGTATAACCCCTATACCCTAAACACGACACAACCCTATTTACTTTTTTGTTGATGTGGATATGTTTGTATGATTCTTCATACTTGATAAAACTTAAAAACCAAGATTCAAAAGTGAAGACAATTTTTGAATTCCTTCGTCATTGGGTATGTGAACATTGATTTGCTTGGTATAACTTAGTAAGTTTTGACAAAATGTGTTGAATTGTATTTTTGTTTTTTATGCTGGAACACTATTTTTAATGAGTGATGTTAAGTTTAAAACACATTTTTCTATGCTGACATAAATTCGCGAACCATTAAATCTACATATATGTATAACCCCTATACTTAACACAAGATACAACCTTATATACTTTTTTGTTGATGTGGATATGTCTTTATGATACTTCATACTTGATAAACCTTAAAAACCCGAATTTGAAAGTGAACAAATTTTTTGCAATCCTTCCTCATGGCGCGTGTGAATATTGTTTTACTTGATATTATTTAGTAAGTTTTGAAGAAATGTGTTGAATTGTAATCTAGTATTTGTATGTTATTGTTTTTGTATGCTTGACTACTACTTTGTAATGGGTGAAATTAAGTTTAAAAACACTTTTTTTATATGCTCAAATAAATCCACGAACAACTAAATATATCTATAATACAGTCAATTAACTCTGCGAAACTCATAACAAGTATGCGAAATTGTGTATATCTTATACCCTAAACACGACACAACCCTATATATATTTTGTTGATGTTGATATGTCTTTGTGGTTCATCATACTTGATAACCCTTAAAAGACAAGATTCGAAATTGAAGAAAATTTTCACGAAGAACGATAGCGACGACGAGGGAGAATGGCCACGAATACGAAAAACGATAACGACAGCGAGGAAGAACGGTGACGACAATAGCAACGGAGATGAAGAACGACAACGAAGAAGATGAAACAAATCTACAAAAAAGATGAAACAAGTCTACAAAAAAATGAAACAAGTATACAAAGAACATGAAAAAAGTCTGCAAAAGATGAAACAAGTCTACAAAAGATGAAACAAGTCTACAAAAGATGAAACAAGTCTACAAAAGGTAATCAAGTCTACAAAACGTGAAACATGAGAATAATAACGGCGACGGGAAAAACGAAAAACAACGACGAAGAACGATAAAGAAGGTGAGGAAGAACGATAAGAAGGCGAGGAAGAACGATAAGAAGGCGAGGAAGAACGATGAGGAAGAAAAAAGACGAAGAAAAACCGTGATGAAGACGAAGATTAATGGCAATGGCGAGGAAAAATGGCGACAAAGATGAAGAACGATAGCGACGGCGAGGAAGAACGATAACGACGACGAGGAAGAACGATGATGAAAATAGCAACGGAGAGGAAGAACGACAACGAAGAAGATGAAACAAAACTACAACGAAGATGAAAGAAGTCTACAAAAAAATGAAACAAACATACAAAGAAGATGAAACAAGTCTGCAAAATATGAAACAAGACTTCAAAAGATGAAACAAGTCTACAAAAAGTGAATCAAGTCTAAAAAACATGAAACATGAGAACAATAACGACAACGAGAAAGAATGAAAAACAACGACGAAGAGCGATAACGAAGGCGAGGAAGAACGACGAGGAAGAACAAAGACGAAGAAAAACCGTGATGAAGACGAAGAACGATGGCAACGACGAGGAAAAACAGCGACGAAGATGAAGAACGATAGCGACGGCAGGAAAGAACAACGACGAAGAACGATAACGAAGGCGAAGAAGAACGGAAGAATGATAACGACGGCGAGGAAGAACGGTGACGATAATAACAAAGAAGATGAAACAAATCTACAAAGAACATGAAACTAGTCTACAAAGAAGATAAAACAAATCTACAAAAGATGAAACAAATCTACAAAAGATGAAACAAATCTACAAAAGATGAAACAAATCTACAAAAGATGAAACAAATCTACAAAAGATGAAACAAATCTACAAAAGATTAATCGAGTCTACAAAAATTGAATCAAGTCTACAAAATGTTAAACATGAGAACAATAGTGACAGCGAGGAAGAACGACGAACGACGACGACGAACGAAGAACAACGACGACGAACGAAGAATAACGACGAAGAACGAAGAACAACGACAACGACGAGGAAGAAGACGACGAAGCTGAGGAAGACGAAGAACAACGAAGACGATGAAGAACGACGGCTTGATTTTTTTTTGGAGAAGATGGAGAATTAGGGTTTTTTCTTAACTATTGTTTTTTGTAAAAACGAAAATTTTCAATATTAAAGCAAAAAAGAAAAAAAAATTTAAATATAATGGCTTTTTTGTAAATTACATTCTCGTAAATATTTTTTTGTTTCATAACCCTCCTTGTCCATCTCATGTTTTTTATAATAACTAGAGTAACCCTTCAAAAATGGGTTACTCTAGTCATTTCGGGTTTATTAGGGTCATTTCAAGTCATTTTCACTAAGAATAATCCACGTATGGTTACTTAATATTTCTAAAACTCCTTATGTAGTATACGTTGCTATAGGTTTTTAAACTGAAATATTATTTTTAGTTTAAATAAAACATCAAACTAAACTAAAAACCCTTAAGAAATCTTTAAAATACACCGTTGACCATGCCTTGTAGGTCACGTTACACCATTTAATCCGCAAAGTCTTTTCTCCTTGTGTGTTTCTCCTCAACACTTATGAAACATCAAACAACACATATTCTAGGACTCTAAACCAAGTTTCATGCAACATGAGTTCTTATTAGTGCATCAATGATCTTTGTACAAGTTTCACGAACTAATGAAACATCTAAAACCGCATTTCTATAACTCTAAATTAAGTTTCATTCAGCATGAAGCATGAGTGCTTATTAGTGCCTCAATGATGGTTGTACAAGTTTCACAAACATACGAAACATCTAACAACGTGATTCTAGGACTCTAAACCAAGTTTCATGCAACATGAGTTCTTATAAATCTCTCAATGATCTTTGTACAAGTTTCGGAAACTTATGAAACATCTAACAACAAACTTGTACAACGATCAAATAACATTGTTTTGTAACCAAACTATATCTAAGGCAATAAAATAAAAGTCAACTTAAAGACAACTAATCGACAAATAACTAAAACTAAGCTAAACAAGATAAAGCATGGATCTTGGGGTTAAGATCATTGGTTTTGGATGGATGTAATCAAGCTAGAGACACTAAGACTAACAAAGGAGATGATTTTCTAGAACAAGGATCACTAATTTAGATTAGATCACTTCCATGACTCAAATCCATTCTCTAATCATAAAAATCACAAATCTTCCAATCGAGCCTAGATGATTAGAGATCATTAAATATAAGTCCTTAAAAGTCCATCTTAAACCTTAGACATCAACTTCCATTGACTAAGCATACAAGACTAACAAGAGATTTGGACTAGATATTTCATCGAACACCTTCCGGGCATGAAACATCCTCTAAGTACCAAGCTAGATTAGTTACTTCTATCTTAGTATTAAACACATCTAATGTTATAGAAACTATAACCTAACATCATTAACGATCATCCATCATCATAACCTATAGAAACCCCAAGACCCAAGAGATGACTACTCACTATTCATAACAAGAAATAAGCTAGAGATTAAAGATAAATACATGATTAAAAGATATTAAAAGATTAAAGATAAAAAAACATATGATTAAAACTTAAATGAACATCAAAGGTTTTCAAAAAGTGGCTAAAAACTCAGAGAAAATAAGGGATGTTTATCCACATAAACCCTAGTAGTATTTATAGGGAAATATGAGAGAACCAAGTCAACCCGGGACAAACCGGTCAACCCGAGACAAATCGGTCAACCCGGATAAAATAAATGAGTGGCGCATGACCTAGCGGTATGATCCAGCGGTCTGGTGACCGCTGGAATGAACATCCGCAAGCTCGTCTCTTCGCGTCATTTACGGTGGCTTCGTCTAGCGGTTTGGATCCCTCGCTTCTTCACTTCAACTCCTTTAGACTCTTTGAACTTCTCCTAAGCTCCCCTTAACTCCATTTAGCTCCTTATTACCTAAAATGCATGATATAATGCAAAAAAGACATAAAAACTAACTAAGACTCTATCTTAGACTAAATATAGAAAATAAGCTAATCAATGCATTAAACTAAATGAAATATGCAACTAAGGTCCTAAAATGCTATGAAAATACATGTTTAAAACACCTAAAATACACACTCATCAACTTTTGAAACATCTAACAACGCATGTTCTAGGATTCTAAACCAAGTTTCATGCAACATGAGTTCTTATAAGTTCCTCAATGATCTTTGTACAAGTTTCACAAACTTATGAAACATCTAACAACGAATATTATAGGACTCTAAACCAAGTTTCATGCAACATGAGTTCTTGTTAGTGCCTAAATGATCGGTGTACATGTTTCACAAACTTATAAAACATCTACCAACATATATTCTAGGACTCTAAACCAAATTTCATCCAACATGAGTTGTTATAAGAGCATCAATGATCTTTGTACTAGTTTCACAAACTTACGAAACATCTACCAACGTACACTCTAGGACTCTAAACCAAATTTCATGCGGCATGAGTTCTTATCAGTGCATCAATGATCTTTGTACAATTTTCAAAAACTTACGAAACATCTAACAACGTGATTCTAGGACTATAAACTAATTTTCATGCAACATGAGTTCTTATAAGTTCATCAATGATCTTTGTACAAGTTTCACGAACTTATGAAACATCTAACAACGCATAATGAAGGACCCTAAACAAAGTTTCATGCAACATGAGTTATTATAAGTTTCTCACTGATCTTTGTACAAGTTTCACAAACATACAAAACATCTAACAACGTTATTCTACCACTCTAAACCAAGTTTCATGCAACATGAGTTCTTATAAGCGCCTCAATGATCGTTGTACAAGTTTCACTAACTTATGAAAGATCTAACAACGCATAGTGTAGGACTCTAAACCAAGTTTCATGTAACATGAGTGCTTGTAAGTGTCTCAATGATCTTTGTACAAGTTTCACAAACTTATGAAACATCTAACAACGCATATTAGAGGACTCTAAACCAGGTTTCACGCAACATGAGTGCTTGTAAGTGCCTCAATGTTCTTTGTAAAAGTTTTACGATCTTATGAAACATCTAAACACACATATTCTAGGACTCTAAACCAAGTTTCATGCAACATGAGTTCATATAAGTGTCTCAATGATATTTGTACCAGTTTTACAAACTAACGAAACATCTAAAAACGTCATTTTAGGACTCTAAACCAAGTTTCATGCAACATGAGTTCTTATTAGTGCCTTAATGATCTTTGAACAAGTTTCACAAACTTATGAAACATCTAACACCGTTATTATACGACTCTAAACCAAATTTCATGCAACATGAGTTCTTATAAGTGTCTCAATGACCTTTGTACAAGTTTCACGAACTTACGAAACATCTAACATCATGATTCTAGGACTTTAAACCAAGTTTCATGCAACATGAGTGCTTATAGCTCCTCAATGATCTTTGTGCAAATTTCACAAACTTACGAAACATCTAAGAACACATATTCAAGGACTCTAAACCAAGTTTCATGCAACATGAATTCTTATTAGTGCCTTAATCTATGTACATGTTTCACAAACTTCTAAAGCATCTACCAACGCATATTCTAGGACTCTAAACAAAGTTTCATGCAACATGAATTCTTATTAGTGCATCAATGATCTTTGTACAAGTTTCACGAACTTATGAAACATCTAAAAACACATTTCTATAACTCTAAACCAAGTTTCATGCAACATGAGTTTTTATAAGTGTTTCACTTATCTTTGTACAAGTTTCACAAACTTACAAAACATCTAAAAAGACATATTCTAGAACTCTAAAACAAGTTTCATGAAACATGAGTTCTTATTAGTGCATGAGTGATCATTGTACAAGTTTCACAAACTTATAAAACATCTACCAACACATATTCTAGGACTCTAAACCATCTTTCATGCAACATGAGTGCTTATTAGTGCATCAATGATCGTTGTACAATTTTGACAAACATATAAAATATATGACAACACTTAATTTAGGAGTCTAAACCAATTTTCATGCAACAAGAGTTCTTATAAGTGTCTCAATGATCTTTTATCAAGTTTCACAAACTTACAAAACATCTAACAACGTGATTCTAGGACTCTACACCAAGGTTCATGCAAAATGAGTTCTTATAAGTGCCTCGATGATCTTTGTACAAGTTTTCCAAACAAATGAAACATCTAACAACGCATATTCTAGGACTCTAAACCAAGTTTCATGCAACATGAGTTCTTATTAGTGCCTCAATGATCGTTGTACAAGTTTCACAAACTTATAAAACATCTACCAACATATATTCTAGGACTCTAAACCAAATTTCATCCGACATGAGTTGTTATAAGAGCATCAATGATCTTTGTACAAGTTTCACAAACTTACGAAACATCTAACAACATGATTCTAAGACTCTAAACAAATTTTCATGCAACATGAGTTCTTATAAGTTCCTCAATGATATTTGTAGAATTTTCACGAACTTATGAAACATCTAAAAATGCATAATAAAGGACCCTAAACAAAGTTTCATGCAACATGAGTTCTTATAAGTTTCTCAATGATCTTTGTACAAGTTTCACAAACATACAAAACATCTAACAACGTTATTCTACGACTCTAAACCAAGTTTCATGCAACATGAGTTCTTATACGTGCATCAATGATCGTTGTACAAGTTTCACGAACTTTTGAAACATCTAACAACGCAAATTGTAGGACTCTAAACCAAGTTTCATGAAACATGAGTGCTAGTAAGGTTTCAATGTTCGTTGTACAAGTTTCACAAACTTACGAAACATCTAACAACATTTTTCTACGACTCTAAACCAAATTTCATGCAAGATGAGTTCTTATTAGTGCCTCAATGATGGTTGTACAAGTTTCACGAACTTACGAAACATCTAACATCATGATTCTAGGACTCTAAACCAAGTTTCATGCAACATGAGTTCATATAAGTGTCTCAATGATATTTGTACAAGTTTTACAAACTAACGAAACATCTAACAACGTCATTTTAGGACTCTAAACCAAGTTTCATGCAACATGAGTTCTTATTAGTGCCTTAATGATCTTTGAACAAGTTTCACAAACTTACGAAAAATCTAACAACGTTATTCTACGACTCTAAACCAAATTTCATGTAACATGAATTCTTATAAGTGTCTCAATGATCTTTGTACAAGTTTCACGAACTTACGAAACATCTAACATCATGATTCTAGGACTCTAAACAATGTTTCATGCAAAATGAGTGCTTATAGTTCCTCAATGATCGTTGTGCAAATTTCAAAACATACGAAACATCTAAAAACACATATTCAAGGACTCTAAACCAAGTTTCATGTAACATGAGTTATTATTAGTGCGTCAATAATCTATGTACAAGTTTCACAAACTTCTAAAATATCTACCAACATATATTCTAGGACTCTAAACCAAGTTTCATGCAACATGAGTTCTTATAAGTGTCTCACGGATCTTTATACAACTTTCACAAACTTATGAAACATCTAAAAACACATATTCTAGAACTCTAAAACAAGTTTCATGAAACATGAGTTCTTATTAGTGCCTCAGTGATCATTGTACAAATTTCACAAACTTATAAAACATCTACCAATACATATTCTATCACTCTAAACCAACTTTCATGCAACATGAGTGCTTATTAGTGCCTCAATGATCGTTGTACAAGTTTTACTAACTTATGAAATATCTAACAACGCATATTGTAGGACTCTAAACCAAGTTTCATGTAACATGAGTGCTTGTAAGTGTCTCAATGATCTTTGTACAAGTTTCACAAATTTACGAAACATCTAACAACGCATATTGTAGGACCCTAAACCAGGTTTCACGCAACATGAGTACTTGTAAGTGCCTCAATGTTCTTTGTCAAAGTTGTACGATCTTATGAATCATCTAAAAACGCATATTCTAGAACTCTAAACCAAGTTTGATGCACCATGACTAGTTATTAGTGCCTCAATGATCTTTATACAAGTTTCTCAAACTTATAAAACATCTACAACAACATATTTTAGGACTCTAAACCAAGTTTCATGCAACATGAGTTCATATAAGTGTCTCAATGATATTTGTTCAAGTTTTACAAACTAACAAAACATCTAACAAGGTCATTTTAGGACTCTAAGTTTCATGCAACATGAGTTCTTATTAGTGTCATAATGATCTTTGAACAAGTTTCACAAATTTACGAAGCATCTAACAACGTTATTCTACGACTTTAAACCAAATTTCTTGCAACATGAGTTCTTATAAGTGCCTCAATGATCTTTGTACAAGTTTCACGAACTTACGAAACATCTAACATCATGATTCTAGGACTCTAAACCAAGTTTCATATAACACGAGTGATTATAGTTCCTCAATGATCGTTGTGCAAATTTCACAAACTTACGAAACATCTAACAACCCATATTCAAGGACTCTAAACCAAGTTTCATGCAAGCTGAGTTCTTATTAGTGCCTTAATAATCTATGTACAAGTTTCACAAACTTCTAAAACATCTACCAACGCATATTCTAGGATTCTAAACCAATTTTCATGCAACCTGAGTTCTTATAAGTGTCTCACTGATCTTTGTACAAGTTTCACAAACTTACAAAACATCTAAAAAGACATATTCTAGAAATCTAAAACAAGTTTCATGAAACATGAATTCTTATTAGTCCCTCAGTGATCATTGTACAAGTTTCACAAACTTATAAAACATCTACCAACACATTTTCTATGGCTCTAAACCAACTTTCATGCAACATGAATGCTTATGAGTGCCTCAATGATCGTTGCAAAAGTTTCACAAACATATAAAATATCTGACAACACTTATTCTAGGAGTCTAAACCAAGTTTCATGCAACAAGAGTTCTTATAAGTGTCTCCATGATCTTTTATCAAGTTTCACAAACTTACAAAACATCTAACAACGTGATTCTAGGACTCTACACCAAGGTTCATGCAAAATGAGTTCTTATAAGTGCCTCAATGATATTTGTACAAGTTTCCCAAACAAATGAAACATCTAACAACGCATATTCTACGACTCTAAACCAAGTTTCATGCAACATGAGTTCTTATTAGTGCCTCAATGATCGTTGTACAAGTTTCAAAAACTTATAAAACATCTACCAAGATATATTCTAGGACTCTAAACCAAATTTCATCCGACATGAGTTGTTATAAGAGCATCAATGATCTTTGTACAAATTTCACAAACTTACGAAACATCTAACAACATGATTCTAGGACTCAATGATCTTTGTACAAGTTTCACGAACTTAAGAAACATCTAACAACTTATGATGAAGGACCCTAAACAAAGTTTCATGCAACATGAGTTCTTATAAGTTTCTAAATGATCTTTGTACAAGTTTCACAAACATACAAAACATCTAACAACGTTATTCTACGACTCTAAACCAAGTTTCATGCAACAGGAGTTCTTATAAGTGCATCAATGATCGTTGTACAAGTTTCACGAACATTTGAAACATCTAAAAACGCAGATTGTAGGACTCTAAACCAAGTTTCATGAACCATAAGTGCTTATAAGGTTTCAATGATCTTTGTACAAGTTTCACAAACTTACGAAACATCTAACAACGCATATTGTAAGACTCTAAACCAGGTTTCATGCAACATGAGTGCTTGTAAGTGTTTCAATGTTCTTTGTACAAGTTTCACAAAATTACGAAACATCTAACAACATTATTCTACGACACTAAACCAAATTTCATGCAAGATGAGTTCTTATTAGTGCCTCAATGATCGTTGTACAAGTTTCATTCAACAACATATATTCTAGGACTCTATACCAAGGTTCATTCAACATGAGTTCTTACAAGTGCCTCAATGATCTTTGTACAAGTTTTACGAACTTTCGAAACATCTAACAACGTGATTCTAGGACTCTAAACCAAGTTTCATGCAACATGAGTTCTTATAAGTACCATAATGATCTTTGTACAAGTTTCACCAACTTATGAAACATCTAACAACGCATAATGAAGGACCCTAAAAAAAGTTTCATGCAACATGAGTTCATATAAGTTTCTCAATGATCTTTGTACATGTTTCACAAACATACGAAACATCTAACAACGTTATTCTACGATTCTAAACCAAGTTTCATGCAACATGAGTTCTTATAAGTGCCTCAATGATCGTTGTACAAGTTTCACTAACTTATGAAATATCTAACAACGCATATTGTAGGACTCTAAACCAAGTTTCATGTAACATGAGTGCTTGTAAGTGTCTCAATGATCTTTGTACAAGTTTCACAAACTTATGAAACATCTAACAACGCATATTAGAGGACTCTAAACCAGGTTTCACGCAACATGAGTGCTTGTAAGTGCCTCAATGTTCTTTGTAAAAGTTTTATGATCTTATGAAATATCTAAACACACATATTCTAGGACTCTAAACCAAGTTTCATGCAACATGAGTTCATATAAGTGTCTCAATGATATTTGTACCAGTTTTACAAACTAACGAAACATCTAAAAACGTCATTTTAGCACTCTAAACCAAGTTTCATGCAACATGAGTTCTTATTAGTGCCTTAATGATCTTTGAACAAGTTTCACAAACTTATGAAACATCTAACAACATTATTATACGACTCTAAACCAAATTTCATGCAACATGAGTTCTTATAAGTGTCTCAATGACCTTTGTACAAGTTTCACGAACTTACGAAACATCTAACATCATGATTCTAGGACTATAAACCAAGTTTCATGCAACATGAGTGCTTATAGTTCCTTAATGATCTTTGTGCAAATTTCACAAACTTACGAAACATCTAAGAACACATATTCAAGGACTCTAAACCAAGTTTCATGCAACATGAATTCTTATTAGTGCCTTAATCTATGTACATGTTTCACAAACTTCTAAAGCATCTACCAACGCATATTCTAGGACTCTAAACAAAGTTTCATGCAACATGAGTTCTTATTAGTGCATCAATGATCTTTGTACAAGTTTCACGAACTTATGAAACATCTAAAAACGCATTTCTATAACTCTAAACCAAGTTTCATGCAACATGAGTTTTTATAAGTGTTTCACTTATCTTTGTACAAGTTTCACAAACTTACAAAACATCTAAAAAGACATATTCTAGAACTCTAAAACAAGTTTCATGAAACATGAGTTCTTATTAGTGCCTGAGTGATCATTGTACAAGTTTCACAAACTTATAAAACATCTACCAACACATATTCTAGGACTCTAAACCATCTTTCATGCAACATGAGTGCTTATTAGTGCATCAATGATCGTTGTACAATTTTCACAAACATATAAAATATATGACAACACTTAATTTAGGAGTCTAAACCAATTATCATGTTGTTGGCACTTAAGCCACATAGGTCGTTTATGTGTATATTGAACACCTTAGGTGTATGATTGATGATTATAATTTTGTTATTTGGTTAGGGTTAGGTTTATATTCATATTCTTCTATATACGCATATAGCGTTTCCCCTCACTAAGTGACTTCCCTGTCACTCACCCTCTCTCTACTTTTGTTGCACGTGAGCTGAGGCATTAGCTAGTTGTTGCCTAGTTCGGGTCGTTGGAATTTTGCCGCTTTCGTATTCTTTTTTCAGTTTTACTTTTGCTACTCGATCAATCTCTTTTTTATTTATTGGATAATGTTTAGTTGGAGTTTCTTTTTAATTAATAAGTTGGCATTTTCCCTTTATTGAATATTACTTGCATTTAAGATACGTGTGTGACACTCTGTTCTGAGTGAGGCGGGATGGGCACTCCATTTTTGACATGGAAGGCCGATCTGGGGGCCTGGGGAGTTAAAATTAAGAAAAATTGGGTCTTGAAAATCTACTCGTTGATAGGAATCTTAGTGTCGTGTTGATGTCACCATTTCTAGCGAGGTCTAACATGCGTTTGCTTTTGTTTTTCAGATGTTACGGAGGACACAAAGACGATTCACTCGCTCCCAATTGACCCGAGTTGCGGGTGCTTGCCCACAGGAAGACATGGTTGAGAGTACCCGTGATGAGAGCGACAATCAGCCTGCAAGTCATCGATCCGCCACTCCACACGTTGAGCAAGACTCTGTACGACAGATGGTTGAGGAGGTGACGAGAGACACCGTTCAGGAGGTTGTACGACAGGTTGTCCAAGAGACTGCCCGTGTAGCCGCACAAGAGGCTGCAAGAGTAGCCGCACATGAGGTTGCTCGCCATATGGGTCTTCACGCTACGCAGGCACCACTATCGCCAGAGGATGAGCAGGCCGGAGACCAGGCCGCACTGTTAGAGGAGCTGAGGAGACTCCGTGAGAGGGTCGAGTCCCAGATGGTTGCGGGTGCACCCCATGGGGTCGAAGAACCAAGGGGTAACCGCCACGCAACAGAGTTCGTAGTAGCTCCACCCCTAGCACCGGCTAGAGATAGGAAGGGACCTTCTTTTTGGGAAGTAATGCGCCAGATGAAGAACATGGGTTTTGAGGTGTTTAAAGGTATTGAGGACCCCACCGTAGCGGATAATTGGAGAAGAAAGCTTGAGCGCAACTTGGATAACATGAGGTGCCCTATCGAGTTTCGATTGGACTTGGATGTCCAATATCTAAGGTACGACGCACTATCATGGTGGGAAGGCGTAGTAGCATGGTGGGAAGGCGTAAGATCGAATACCCCATGGAAGGGACTATGGCCATCATGGAGTATGACCGTGAGTTCAACCGTCTCTGTAGCTTTATCGGACGATACATGGACGAGGACGAGGTTGTTCAGAGGTTCATGCTCAGGATGCGTGTGGAAATTCATAATCGGTTGTCCAACAGAGACTATCATGATATGTTAAATCTAAGAAAATATATCGTCAATCATCTATTACAACAAAAATCGGTTGTCCTAGAAGCCACGTTGATAGATGTTTCATAAGTTCGTCAAACTTGTACAAAGCTCATTGAGAAACTTATAAGCACTCATGTTGCATAAAACTTGGTTTAGAGTCCTAGCAGCCACGTTGTTTAATGTTTCATAAGTTCGTCAAACTTGTACAAAGCTCATTGAGACACTTATAAGCACTCATGTTGCATGAAATTTGGTTTAGAATCCTACAAACCACGTTATTAGATGTTTCATAAGTTCATCAAAATTTAACAAAGCTCATTCAGAAACTTATAATCACTCATGTGGCATGAAACCTTGTTTAGAGTCCTAGCTACCACGTTGTTGTATGTTTTATAATTTCGTGAAACTTGTACAAAGCTCATTGAGACACTTACAATCACTCATGTTGCATGAAACTTGGTTTATAGTCCTTGAAACACGTTGTTACATGTTTCATAACATTGTGAAACTTGTACAAAGCTCATTGAGATATTTATAAGCACTTATGTAGCATGAAACTTGGTTTAGAGTCCTATAAACGCGTTGTTAGATGTTTCATAAGTTTGTCAAACTTGTACAAAGCTCATTGAGACACTTATAAACACTAATGTTGCACGAAACTTGGTTTAGAGTCCTAGAAATGCGGTGTTAGATATTTACAAAGTTCGTGAAACTTGTACAAATCTTATTGACGTACTTATAAGCACTCATATTGCATGAAACTTGGTTTAGAGTCCTAGAAACCACATTGTTAGATGTTTCATAAGTTCGTCAAACATGTACAAAGGTCATTGAGAAACTCTTAAGCACTCATGTTGCATGAAACTTGGTTTAGAGTCCTATCAACCATGTTGTTATATGTTTATATAAGTTTGTGAAACTTTTCAAAGCTCATTGAGACACTTATAATCACTCATGTTGCATGAAACTTGGTTTATAGTCCTAGAAACGCGTTGTTAGATGTTTCATAATTTGTACAAAACTCATTGACGAATTTATAAGCACTCATGTAACATGAAACTTTGTTTAGAGTCCTTGAAACTCGCTGTTAGATGTTTCATATGTTCTTCAAACTTGTACAAAGCTCATTGAGACACTTATAAGAACTCATGTTGCATGAACTTTGGTTTAGAGTCCTAGAACCCACGTTGTTAGAATTTTCATAAGTTTGTCAATCATTAATAAAACTCATTGAGAAACTAATAAGAACTCATGCTGCATGAAACTTGGTTTAGAGTCCTAGCAACCACGTTGTTAGATGTTTCATAAGTTCGTGAAAATTGTAAAAAGCTCATTGAGACACTTATAAGCACTCATGTTGCATTAAACTTGGTTTAGAGTCCTAGAAACCGTGTTGTTATATGTTTCATACGTTCGTCAAACATGTAAAAAACTCTTTGAGACACTTATAAGGACTCATGTTGTATGAAACTTGGTTTAGAGTCCTAGCAAACACGTTGTTATATGTTTCATAAGTTCGTGAAACTTGTACAAAGCTCATTGAAACACTTATAATCACTCATGTTGCATGAAACTTGGTTTATAGTCCTATAAACGCGTTGTTAGACGTTTCGTAAGTTCGTGAAACTAATACAAAGCTCATTGAGGAATTTAAAAGCACTCATGTAGAATGAAACCTTGTTTAGAGTCCTAGAAACGCGTTGTTAGATGTTTCATAAGTTCAAAAAACTTGTACATTGCTCATTGAGACACTTATAAGCACTCATGTTGCATGAAACTTGGATTAGATACCTAGAAACGCGTTGTTAGATGTTTCAAAGATTTTCAAAGTTGTACAAAGCTCATTGAGACACTTATAGGCACTCATGTTGCATGAAGCTTGGTTTAGAGTCCTTGCAACCACGATGTAAGATGTTTCATAAATTCGTTAAATTTGTACAAAGCTCATTGAGGAACTTATAAGCACTCATGTAGCACGAAACTTGGTTTAGAGTCCTAGAAACACGTTGTTTGATGTTTCATAAGTTCGTCAAACTTGTACAAAGCTCATTGAGACACTTATAAGCACTTATGATGCATAAAAATTGGTTTAGAGTCCTAAAAACTTGTTGTTAGATGTTTATTAAGTTCGTAAAACTTTTACAAAGCTCATTGAAGAACTTATAAGCACTCATATTGCATGAAACTTGGTTTAGAATTCTTGAAACGCGTTGTTAGATGTTTCATAATTTCGTAAAACTTGTACAAAACTCATTGAGACACTTATAAGCACTCATGTTGCATGAAACTTGGTTTAGAGTCCTAGAAACCACGTTGTTAGATGTTTCGTAAGTTCATCAAACTTGTACAAAGTTCATTGAGGAACTTATAAGCACTCATGTTTCATGAAACTTAGTTTAGAGTCCTAGAAACGCGTTGGTAGATGTTTTATAAGTTCGTCAAACTTGTACAAAGCTCATTGAGACACTTATAATCACTCAAGTTGCATGAAACTTGGTTTAGAGTCATAGAAACGCGATGTTAAATGTTTACTAAGTTCGTGAAACTTTTAAAAATCTCATTGAGGAACATATAAGCACTCATTTTGCATGAAACTTGGTTTAAAGTCCTAGAAACGCGTTGTTAGATGTTTTATAAGTTCGTCAAACTTGTACAAAGCTCAGTGAGACACTTATAAGCACTCATTATGCATGAAACTTGGTTTAGAGTCCTAGATACGCGTTGTTAAATGTTTCATAAGTTCATGAAACTTGTACAAAACTCAGTGAGACACTTAAAAGCACTCATATTGCATGAAACTTGGTTTAAGGTCTTAGAAACCGCGTTGTTAGATGTTTCATAATTTCATCAAACTTTAATAAAGCTAATTGAGGAACTTATAAGCACTCATGTTGCACGAAACTTGGTTTAGAGTCCTATAACTGCATTGTTAGATATTTCATAAGTGCGTCAAACTTGTACAAAGCTCATTGAGACAATAGAAGAACTCATATTGCATGAAACTTGGTTTAGAGTCCTAGAAACGCGTTGTTAGATGTTTCATAAGTTCGTGAAACTTGTACAAAGCTCATTGAGACATTTATAAGCACTCATATTGCATTAAACTTGGTTTAGAGTCCTAGAAACGCGTTGTTAGATGTTTCATAAGTTCGTGAAACTTGTACAAAGCTTATTGAGACACTAATAAGCACTCATGTTTAATGAAATTTGATTTATAGTCTAGAAACAACTTTGCTAGATGTTTCATAAGTTCGTCAAACTTTAAAAAAGCTCATTGAAAACTTATAAGCACCCATGTTGCATCAAACTTTGTTTAGAGTCCTAGAAACCAAGTTGTTGGATGTTTCATAATTTCGTCAAACTAGTACAAAGCTCATTGAGAAACTTATAAGCAGTCATGTTGCATGAAACATGGTTTAGAGTCCTAGAAACGCGTTGTTAGATGTTTCTTAAGTTCGTTAAACTTTAACAAAACTCATTGAGGAACTTATAAGCACTCATGTTGTATGAAACTGGGTTTATCTTCCTAGAAACGCGTTGTTATATGTTTCATAAGTTCGTGAAACTTGTACAAAGCTCATTGAGGAACTTATAAGTATTCATGTTGCATGAAACTTGGTTTAGAGTGAAACGCGTTGTTAGATGTTTCATAAATTCTTCAAAATTTTACAAAGCTCATTGAGACACTTATAAGCACTCATGTTGCATGAAACTTTGTTTAGAGTCCTAGAAGCGTGTTGTTAGATGTTTCATAAGTTCGTGAAACTTTTACTAAGCTCATTGAAGAACTTATAAGCACTCATGTTGTATGAAACTTTGGTTTAGAGTCTTAGAAACGTCTTGTTAGATGTTTCTTAAATTCGTCAAACTTGTACAAAGTTCATTGAAACACTTATAAGCACTCATGGTGCATGAAATTTGGTTTAGAGTCCTTGCAACCATATTGTTAGATGTTTAATGAAATTTGGTTTAGAGTCCTAGAAACGTGTTGTTAGATGTTTCATAAGTTCGTTAAACTTTAACAAAGCTCATTGAGGAACTTATAAGCACTCATGTTGCATGACACTTGGTTTAGAATCCTAGAAACGCGTTGTTATATGATTCATAAGTTCGTGAAACTTGTACAAAGCTCATTGAGACACTTATAATCACTCATGTTGTATGAAACTTGGCTTAGAGTCCTAGAAATGTTTTGTTAGATGTTTAATAAGTTCGTGAAACTTGTAAAAAGCTAATTGGGGAACTTATAAGCACTCATGTTGCATGAAACTTGGTTTAGTGTCCTAGAAACGCGTTTTTAGATGTTTACTAAGTTCGTGAAACTTGTACAAAGCTCATTGAAGAACTTCTAAGCACTCATGTTGCATGAAACTTGGTTTAGAGTCCTAGAAACGCGTTGTTAGATGTTTTTTAAGTTCCTGAAACTTGTAAAAAGCTCATTGAGAAACTTATAAGAACTCATGTTGCATGAAACTTGGTTTAGAGTCCTAGAAACTTGGTTTAGAGTCCTAGAAACCATGTTGTTAGATGTTTCATAAATTCGTCAAATTAGTACAAAGCTCATTGAGACACTTATAAGCACTCATGTTGCATGAAACTTGGTTTAGAGTACTAGCAACCACGTTTTTGATGTTTCATAAGTTTGTGAAACTTGTACAAAGCTCATTGAAACACTTATAAGCACTCATGTTGCATGAAACTTGGTTTAGTGTCCTAGAAACGCGTTTTTAGATGTTTACTAAGTTCGTCAAACTTGTACAAAGCTCATTAAAGAACTTCTAAGCACTCATGTTGCATGAAACTTGGTTTAGAGTCCTAGAAACCGCGTTGTTAGATGTTTAATAAGTTCGTCAATCTTGTAAAAAGCTTATTGAGACATTTATAAGCACTCATGTTGTATGAAACTTGGTTTAGAGTCCTAGCAACCACGTTGTTAGATGTTTCATAAGTTATTCAAACTTGTACAAAGCTCATTGATGAACTTATAAGCACTCATATTGCATGAGACTTTGTTTAGAGTTCTAGAAATGCGTTGTTAGATGTTTCATAAGTTCGTCAAACTTGTACAAAGCTCATTAAGAAACTTATAAGCACTCATGTTGAATGAAACTTGGTTTAGAGTCTTAGAAACCACGTTGTTATATGTTTCATATGTTCGTCAAACTTTAACAAAGATCATTGAGAAACCTATAAGCACTCATGTTTCATGAAACTTGGTTTAGAGTCCTAGCAACCACGTTGTCATATGTTTCATTAGTTCGTACAACTTGTACAAAGCTCATTGAGACACTTACAAATCACTCATGTTGCATGAAACATGGTTTAGAGTCCTAGAAACCACGTTGTTAGAACATGTGCATTGTAGAGACGTGACACAGTCTCTTAGGTGCTTTTTTATTTATTTATTTAATTTTATATTGTTTAAAAAAAAAAAATTAAACCCATCGTGTCAGTGGGGCCCACGAACTGACAAAAAATTAGATCTGAATTAAGAGACAAAAAGGTTGGTCTCTTTGGTTTTTAGTGGCCCCAACTGCTCACAGCCCACTAAAAACTTGCATTATTTTTTGCTCTTAGATGTTTCATAAGTTCGACAAACTTGTACAAAGCTCAGTGAGACACTTATAAGCACTCATTATGCATGAAACTTAGTTTAGAGTCCTAGAAACGCGTTGTTAGATGTTTCATAAGTTCATGAAACTTATACAAAGCCCATTAAGACACTTATAAACACTCATATTGTATGAAACTTGATTTAGAGTCCTAGAAACCGCGTTGTTAGATATTTCATAATTTCATCAAACTTTAATAAAGCTAATTGAGGAACTTATAAGCACTCAGGTTTCATGAAACTTGGTTTAGAGCTATAGAAATGCATTGTTAGATATTTCATAAGTGCGTCAAACTTGTACAAAGCTCATTGAGACACTAGAAGAACTCATATTGCATGAAACTTGGTTTAGACTCCTAGAAACGCGTTGTTAGATGTTTCATAAGCTCGTGAAACTTGTAAAAAGCTCATTGAGACACTTATAAGCACTCATATTGCATAAAACTTGGTTCATAGTCCTAGAAACGCGTTGTTAGATGTTTACTAAGTTTGTGAAACTTATACAAAGCTCATTGAGGAACTTATAAGCACTCATGTTGCATGACACTTGGTTTAGAGTCCTAGAAACCACGTTGTTAGATGTTTCATACGTTCCTAAAACTAATACAAAACTCATTGAGACACTTATAAGCACTCATGTTGCATGAAACTTGGTTTAGAGTACTAGCAACCACGTTTTAGATGTTTCATAAGTTCGTGAAACTTGTACAATGCTCATTGAAACACTTATAAGAACTCATGTTGTCTGAAACTTGGTTTAGAATCCTAGAAACCGCGTTGTTAGATGTTTCATAAGTTTGTCAAACATGTAAAAAGCTCATTGAGACACTTATAAGCACTCATGTTGTATGAAACTTGGTTTAGAGTCCTAGAAACCATGTTGTTAGATGTTTCATAAGTTCGTCAAACTTGTACAAAGCTCATTGAGACACTTATAAGTACTCATGTTGCATGAAACTTGGTTTAGTGTCCTAGAAACCACGTTGTTAGATGTTTCATAAGTTTGTCAAACTTGGACAAAGCTCATTGAGAAACTTATAACCACTCATGTTGCATAAGACTTGGTTTAAAGTCCTAGAAACGCGTTGTTAGATGTTTCATAAGTTCGTTAAACTTGTACAAAGCTAATTGAGACACTTATAAGCACTCATGTTGCATGAGACTTGGTTTAGAGTCCTATAAACAGAGTTGTTAGAAGTTTCATAAGTTCGTCAAACTTTAACAAAGCTCATTGAGGAACTTATAAGCACTCATGTTGCATGAAACTTGGTTTAGAGTCCTAGAAATGCATTGTTAGATGTTTCATAAGTTCGTCAAATTTGTACAAAGCTCATTGAAACACTAATAAGAACTCATGTCGCATGCATGAAACTTGGTTTAGAGTCCTAGAAACGCGTTGTTAAATGTTTCATAAGTTCGTCAAATTTGTACAAAGCTTATTGAGACACTTATAAGTACTCATGTTGCATGAAACTTGGTTAAGAGTCCTAGAAACACATTTTTAGATGTTTAATAAGTTCGTGAAACTTGTATAAAGCTCATTGAGGAACTTATAAGCACTCATGCTGCATGAAACTTGGTTTACATTCCTAGAAACCACGTTGTTAGATGTTTCATAAGTTCGTCAAACTACTACAAAGCTCATTGAGACACTTATAAGCACTCATGTTGCATGAAACTTGGTTTAGAGTACTAGCAACCACGTTTTAGATGTTTCATAAGTTCGTGAAACTTGTACAAAGCTCATTAAGACACTTATAAGGACTTATGTTGCCTGAAACTTCGTTTAGAGTCATAGAAACCGGGTTGTTAGATGTTTCATAAGTTCATGATACTTGTACAAAGCTCATTGAGACACTTATAAGCACTCATGTTGCATGAAACTTGTTTTAAAGTCCTAGAAACCGCTTTTTTAGATGTTTCATAAGTTCATCAAACTTAAACAAAGCTAATTGACGAACTTATAAGCACTCATGTTGCATGAAACTTGGTTTCGAGTCATAGAAACCACATTGTTAGATGTTTCATAAGTTCGTCAAACTTGTACAAAGCTCATTGAGAAACTTATAAGCACTCATGTTGCATGATACTTGGCTTAGATTCCTATAAACGCGTTGTTAGATGTTTCATAAGTTCTTCAAACTTGTACAAAGTTCATTGAGACACTTATAAGCACTCATGTTGCATGAAATTTGGTTTAGAGTCCTAGAAACCATGTTGTTAGATGTTTCATAAGTTCGTCAAACTTTAACAAATATCATTGAGAAATTTATCAGCACTCATGTTTCATGAAACTTAGTTTAGAGTCCTAGCAACCACTTTGTTATATCTTTCATAAGTTCGTGAAACTTGTACAAAGCTCATTGAGACACTTATAATCACTCTTGTTGCATGAAACTTGGTTTAGAGTCCTAGAAACTACGTTGTTAAATGTTTCATAAGTTCGTAAAACTTGTACAAAGCTCACTGAGACACTTATAAGCACTCATTATGCATGAAGGTTGGTTTAGCGTCCTAGAAACACATTGTTAGATGTTTCATAAGTTCATAAAACTTGTACAAAGCTCATTGAGACACTTATAAGCACTTATGATGCATGAAACTTGGTTTAGAGTCCTAGAAACCGCGTTGTTAGATGTTTCATAAGTTCATCAAACGTTAACAAAAAAATTGACGAACTTATAAGCACTCATGTTGCATGAAACTTGGTTTAGAGATTGATTACACTTCTTATGAAAATCAGCATGACTCACCTGCTGATCCAAAAGCTTTGCAATGAGGACGACAAATCACATTATATTCGGCCTCCGACTTAGATTCACTTTCTATTACAATCAATGTTACAACCAACATTATTATCAACACAATGCTCAAATTTTTACACATCTCTAGTTTCTTGTCTTATGTTTTTATTTAATTTATGTATATGAATGAGTGGGACTTGTTGTGACCTTGCATTCCTATTTATATAATTAGACCATTGATTATTCACTTAATTCTAGGTTATTTGAATATAAATTTATTACTTTGATGGAATTATTTGTTTGGATTTTTTGAGAAGTTTAAAGGTATAGTATCCAAGTAATTTTTGATTCTTATAATATATTTATTTACGAGAGATATGTAAAACTATATATGTTTAGATGTCTATTAAATCGGATTACTTTCTATATAGTGTAAGATGAAAATGTAAGTACTATAGAAACTTCTAAAATCTTATTAGATTTTTAGCATAATGGTAGATATATCATCTCACTTTAAAATTTACTATATAAAATCTTGAATTTTCACCATTTTATATTAGATTCATATTTTATTATTCTCACATCTATTATCTTAAGTGTTAGTTTTGAAGTCTTTGCATGTGTGTCACATTAGATTTCACATTGCAAGTTTTAATTTCCATGTTTTCTACTTATAATTAACAAAATAAGATGAAAAAGTTGAAAAAACCTATGTTTTCTTGTTTTATTTTAAATTTGGAAAAGAGTTTAGTTTATTAGTTTAAACAAGACATGATAAAATCCATAATCACATATTTATTAATTTAACTATTATTATTAATCTGTTTTTATTATTATTATTATTATTTGTCTAGATTTCTTATCATATTGAGCTTCAACAAGTAGGATAAGGAACATACATGATACGAGCATTGGTAGAATTAACATATATACTATATTTTGGATTATTATTCTACGCACATATTTTTTTTTGCAACAATCTCATGTGGGTCAGTGGATGTTTCATTGGCGATTAAGTTCTTCCGTGATACATTATTGTGTCACTTCTCCTTTGTCCATGATTTCTTTTACTGGAACCACGCCCGGCCAAAGTGGGATGAAGTGTCCTTTCCCATGTATCCAATAAGAACATGTTTTTTGTCAGCTTCTAGTGGCAATGGGCATGGAAGCGGTAAAAACATTTACCACCCACTACCCTAACAACTAAACGCAACGACTAAACACTAGAGCTAGCGATCAAGAATTTTGAAGCCAATGCCGCTAATGGTTTGCAAACTAAAAAATATTAGTTTAAAGAGCCTAAAAAAATAGGGTGGATGACAATACTAGACTCGGAAAGTATGATTATTACTAGAATAGTCTAAAACTTTTTTTATTACTAGAATATTTTTGCTTACTTTTTTACCCTTTTATCATTTGACAACAAAAAACGTAATTACGTAAAATGCCATTACTATTTTTCTGCGCTTTTGCGTTTATTACGAAAAAACCAGCGCGCTGATGTTACGACAGACTTATTAGAACGGTAGATTTATATTTTGGAACGGTAGATTTATATTTTGGAACGATAGATTTAAAAAACGATGGTAAACTTATAAAAATGGTTGGTAGAGTTATTTCGTTAAATCTGATAGACTTATATTTCTGACATAGTAGATTTGTTTGGGTGTGGTTGAATTTTATCGACATTGGTAGATTTGTTCAACAGACACGGTAGAGTTAAATACGTTTGGTAGATTTCTAAACCTTGGAAGCTCACATTTGACTTTTTAGGATTTTTCGTTGACTAAATCGGTAGATTTGTTTTATATGATGGTAGATTTTTTATGTTTTTTGGTAGGTTTATTTACTGACTTGGTAGGTTTAATATTGTTATTTGTTTTTGTGTGTGATGGTAGACTTGTTCATGTAGTGGTAGATTTTGTAAAATTAGATAGACGGAACCATTGTTGCGGTAGACTAATTGTACCAGTTTTCATTTCCCGTCTTGGTAGTAGATTTATTTCTTTGGTGGTAGATTTGTTATATGTTGGTAGATTTATTTTTGTTGATGGTAGAGTTTTGCTAATCTTTGCAGAGGTTACTATAATAGTATTCTCATGGCAGACTTATCAGTTTTCGGTAGATTTATTTGAAAACATAAAATAAGAAAAATAAAATTTATGTTAGGTTACGGTAGACTTTCTAATATATAAAACGTTTTAATTACTTTTATGTTCTTGGCTATGCACAACAATTACAAGCATTGGAAAAGAAAAAGTTTTCAAGCATCCACATCGTGGTAGACTTTCGATACGGTAGACTTTTTAATATATCAAAACGTGTAGTACTTCTATGTCTTTAACTATGCACACAATTTCATAAAAATCACTTTCTTCTATTTTCACCTAGGCTTGACCGCGCCATTTATAAGAAAACCCTTTGAAAACACTTATTTTCATTTACATTATCCTCCTATTTGATCTTTGGATTTAGATTTTTCATTCATTTACAAAAAAAATAGTAATGTTAAAACATGAACCAAGTCATTTGGTTTGTGGAGAGTGGAGTTTTGAGAATTTATTTTAAATTCAAGGCAATTGAGTTATTTTTACAATAATTGGAAAACAATATGATTTTTTATGTTGTAATTGAAAGAACCATTGACACTATAAAGGATAAAAAATTAATTTAAGTTTTGTTTCATTGCATTTGGTAACAATTTCCGTTTTAAAAAAATTGTTATTGCCGATGTAATAAATTTACAACTAATATTGACAACGATATGAATTACCAAACTCAATATGAATCAACCAACAACGAATTTACCTTTATACATAAACAAATCAACCATCTCACATAAATAAATCTACCATCAAACCTTACAATAAAAATAAATCTGCCAAAATAAGAACAAAGATTATAACCCTAAACAAATCTACCATATTAAAAAAAAATCAGATCTGAACATTTCTCATCGTTAGTGTTGAAAAATTCCGTTGTGAAAGAGACAAAAACCATGTCGCCACGAGATATACACTTCGTCGATTAGGAACGTCACAAACCTCCTAAAAACATTAAACCACAATATTTCAAATCCTAAATACGCATAAACTTCATAAAATTACCAAATACAACATAAACTCGATAAAGGGAGAAGAGACATATATTTTTTGTCGAAAAATACTGAAAAATAAAGAGAGAAAAGACAAACATCTTTGCGCCGTCGTCTGAATCCGCCGTGAAGCCTCGTCGTCGTGAAACACAAAATAAGTCTACCACACCAAATTATGCACAAAATAAAGATACCGAGAAAAGTCTACCACAACAAGTTATGAACAAAAAATTGACAAATAAGTCTACCACTTCATCTAACGTTAAAGTAAAACAAATCTACTGCATAAGATTTAAAATAAACTAAACAAATTAATCACATAAAATATAACAAAACAAATCTACCACAACTTTACAGATCCGTCGGATCTCGGCGGATGAGATTGTTACAGATCCGATGGTTCTCGGCGGATGATAGATTGTTACAGATCTGAAGGATCTCGGCGCGTCGCTTTTAGTTTCTCTTTCTCCAACAAAAACGAATACAAAAATTTCAGATCTAAAACGGAAAACTCACCGGAAAACGAGATTAAACGGTGAACGGAAACGACGCGAGTGTGACCGCCATTGTAACGGAAACGAGATTGAATGATGAACAGGAAGAAGATGAAGATTGATGGTGAAGATCTTCTTCTTCGTTGGAGAGAGAAAGAGAAAAAATGAAGAAGGAGAGAGAGAGATGAAAAAGGAGAGAGATATGCAAAAAAAAAAGAGATGAAGAAGGAGAGAGAGAAGGGAGGAAAGAGAGAAAGAAGAGAGGAGAGAGAGAGATGAGAGAGAGAGAAGAGAGAGAGAGAAGAGAGAGAGAAGAGAGAGAGAAAAGAGGAAAGAGAAGAGAGAAGAAAGAAGAAAGAAGAGAGGAGAGAAGATATTTTTTTTTTTAAAATAATGGCATTTTCGTTATTAAAAACAAAACTAAGGTTAATTTTACATTTCTAAACTTTCCAAGACTATTATAGTAAACTTTGCTTGGTAAGAGACTAGTTAAGTAAATACTATACTTTCCAAGACTAGTATAGTTATTAATCCAAAAAAATATAGGGCCCAATATTTTTTAATGTAATGTTTGTAGCCTTGAACTCGAGCCGACATAAAAGCTATTACCAATGTGATGAATAAGTGTTGTGAAGTTCATGACTTACAAATTTTTGTTATATTTTGAGATTTTGAATGGCTTCAAAGCCTAAATGAAAGATTGGATTTATTGTTTGAACGCTTACTCGACCAGCAACACGTATCGATGATGCAGAAAAATGGGATATGGTAAACATGATCTTTATTTGCATGAAAGCAAAGTTACGACCATCTATATTTCTTGTTGATAGTGCGAAGGCGGTGTGGGGAATTTTTCAAAGACATTTTCTGTTAGATGATGATATTGTTGCTTGCAAGCAAAATAGAGATATTGTTGAGATTTATTCAATGATCATGTGGGATGATCTACCAAACTTTGACAAAGTTTTTAAGTGTTGTTGCGAAAATCCATATTGTAATTATATGGTTACATATGAGAAGAAAGAAGAGAAAACTTGTGCGTATCAATTCTTAATATGTCTTGACAATTGGCGATTTGGAACAACAAGATCGAGCTTGTTGAGTTTTCAAACAAAGTTAATTCTGAATGTGATTCATAACGATAATCTACTCGCCATTTTGAGCTTGTAATCAATTTCACAACCTTCCTCCCAACAAACAAACCAAAATACAACGTCAAAATACAAATTGTCGAGTTAATGTCTTGACCTTAGTGCAAATGGGCCGTCGAATTTTGAAAGTGGGCCTTAAATATGAAGCCCGTTAAGTGATTAACATCACATATAAGAAACGGTGTCGTTACGTTGATTTCGTTGTGGAAAAACAGAAAATCAACAGAGAGAAGATAATTCACCAGAGAAGACACGCCTTTTTCACCGAGGATATCATCTACGTGATCTTCAGCTTGAAGTAGTTTCCTGTAAACAAGAAAGAGCAAGAGAGATTAGTATTTGATATAAGCCACGGTCGTGGCTTTTCCGATCACCGATTAGTGCATCGCCGGCGAAAGCCAACCCCTGCGACGTAGCCAATTTGGGTGAACTCAGGGTAACCATATCTCAAGTGTCTTAGATTCAATTCTTATCACAAATCAAGATAGAATCATTAAGTCAAAACGTAATAAGTGGTATCAGAGCAGCTCAGGATCATAGGCAAAGAGGAAATCAAAGAAGGTTAAGTTAGAGCAAGAAGATAATCAGATAGGGTTCGAAACTTATCTGAAAGTACTGTGTTTTGCTTGAGTCTTGATCTTCAAGGAAACTTCTGAAGCAAACAAGATCCATGGGTAAAGACAAGGAGATGAGGGTAAAGGTCAAGGTAGACAAGTTTGATGGCACATGGGATTTCTCTTTGTGGAAAGTGAGGATGATGGCTCACTTTAGCATGCTTGGTCTCAATGAGATACTCATAGATGAAGAGCTATTGAAAGAACCTGAAACAACAACAACACAAGAATCTCAAAAATCAGGCACATAGGGTAAACAAGAAAGCTCAGGTCCTAATGATATCGTATCAAAGGTGAAAGATCCAGAGAAAGTAGAGAAATCAGAAAAGGCAAAGAACATCATAATTCCAAATGTGGGTGACCATGTTCTGAGGAACATTATAGGATGTGACACTCCAGCCTCAACTTGGAAGATGGTGGACAGTTTGTATTTGGAAAGTACTCTGCCCAACATGATCTATCTACAACTCAAATTCTATAACTTCAAGATGCAAGAGTCAAAGAACATTGATCACAATGTTGATGAGTTCCTCAAGTTAGTTTTAGATTTGAGCAACATTGGAGTCATAATCTCTGAAGAGGTGCAGGCTATTATACTGCTGAGTTCATTGCCAAGCAAGTTTGATCAACTCAAAGAAACTCTCAAATATGGAAGGGAAACACTGAACATCAAAGAGGTGACTGGTTCAACAAAATCTAAGGAACGAGAGATCACCGAGAGCAGCAAATCAACTAAGGGTCAGGCAGAAGGTTTGTTTGTGTCTAACAGCCGAGGCAGATCAGAAAAGAAAGAGTTTCATCATGGTTTCAACAAGAACATAGGACGTTCTAGAAGCAAGTCTAGGCCCAGAAGTGGAAAGAAGGATAAAGGCTGTTTTGTATGTGGAAAAGAAGGACATTGGAAAAGAGATTATCCTGAAAGGAAAACTCAAGGAAGTGTTAACATGGTGATGAAGATTCTGGAATCTATGGTGTGAAGGTACAAAACCTATGAATTTGTCTGCAGGTATTCAGAAATCAGAGGATGATTGGGTATTGGATCCAGGATGCAGCTATCACATCACTCACAACAAGGACTTATTGTTTGATCAAGAGGAGTTCAAAGGTGGTAAGGTGTTGATGGGTAATAACACTTTCAGTGAGATAAAAGGAATATGCAAAGTTAGAATCATCACCAATGAAAGCCTAAGTGTTATTCTTACATGAGTTAGATACATGCCTAAGATGGGCATAACCTGATTTCTTATGGTTGTCTAGAGAAAGCAGGGTGCATATATGAAGGTGAGGATTTCAGAGTAAACTTCCTAGTCAAGAAGGATGATAAGAAGGTTCTATCAAGAAAGTATGATGATGGGTTATATTACTTGGCAGGCTCAGTGCCAAAAGGTGAAGTCAACACAGTGATATCTACAGTTGACTCAGCAAGAAAGTGGCATTCCAGACTTGGTCACATGGGAAAGAAGAACATATAATTCTTAGAATTAAGGATAAGTACATTTCAAGAATGGATGTGAAGAGCTTAGAATTTTGTGAAGAATGTGTATTGGGAAAGTCCAAGAAGCAGAGTTTTCAGAAAGAAAAACACACATTTAAGGAGGTACTATAGTACATTCAGATCTATGGGGAGCACCAAGTATAACTCCAAGCTTAGCAGGGAACCAGTACTTCATCACTTTCGTCGATGACTATTCAAGGAAGGTATGGATATACTTTCAAAAGACTAAGGATGAGGCTTTTGAGAAATTCTCCAGAATGGAAAATCCTAGTGGAAAATCAGACAAGAAAAAGGATCAAGACTTTGAGAACAGACAATGGGCTAGAGTTCTGCAATAACATATGCTTGATCAACTGTGTAAGGAATCGGGAATAGGAAGACACAGAACATGTGTCTATACTCCTCAACAGAATGGAGTTTCTGAAAAGATGAACAAGACAATCATGGAGAAAGTTAGGTGTATGTTAGATGAAAGTGGAATGGAAGAGCAGTTTTGGGCTGAAGCAGCTTCAACTGCAGTTTATTTGATAAACAGATCTCCTAGTTCAACTATTGAGTTTAAAGTGCTAGAAGATTTATAGTCAGGGAGTAAACCAAACATCTCACATCTCAGAAGGTTTGGTTGTGTAGCTTATGTTCATGTAACACAGTCTAAGATCAATCCAAGAGCAGTTAAAGGCTACTTCATAGGGTATCCACAGGGAACAAAAGGGTTCAAGGTTTGGTCACCAGATGATCTCAAGTGTGTGATCAGTAGAAATGTTGTGTTCCATGAAGAAGAGGTCTTCAAGGATACACAAAGAAAAGTAACAGAGAAAAATTCATCTAAGGAACCAGAAGCAAAGAAAACAAGAAAGGTGACTTTCAGCACAAAGTTAATCACAGGTCCCTCATAAATTTCACAATGTTCAGGTCAAGGTGGAGCTTTATCAGAGACAAGTTATTCATGTTCACTTAATGAAGGTGGAGTTTCATCAGTTTCAGAAACAAATCAGTCACCAAAAGCTCAGACTCCAGAATCAGATTTAGATCAGGCTCAAGAAACTCAGACAGAAAGTGAGGAGATTGGATCCGATAGAGATGAGGAAGTTTTGGAAGACTTGCACAATTATGTCCTACCCAGAGAAATAGTAAGGAGGGAATGGAAAATGCCTTCTAAGTATGATGACTTTGATGTTGCAACTTATGCATTATCAGCTGCCAAAGACATAGAAACTGAAGAACCAGACACTTATGTTGAGGCAATGAGAAGCATAGACAGAAATGAGTGGACAGAAGCTTGCAAAGAGGAAATGGTTTCACTCAAGAAGAACCATACTTGGGATACAACTAAGAGACCTAAGAAGAAGAGGGTCATTGGTTGCCGATGGATTTTCAGAAGGAAACCTGGAATTCCTAATGTGGAGAGTTCTAGATACAAAGCTAGACTGGTTGCAAAAGGCTATTCTCAAGTTGAAAAATAGATTACACATGAGTGTTTGCACCAGTAGTGAAGCATGTCTCAATAAGGTTAATGTTATTACTTGTGGCTTCGTGTAAAGATATCCCAAGGTTCTTCTTTCCTTTCTTTGGTAAAACACAAGGTAAAACGATTTTTCCTCTTCTCTTCGTTTTCTTCACTTAATTTGGCGATTTTGAAGAGTTCAAAATGTCAGATTTCTTTCGTTCTAGAGAGTGGATGGATCGCCATATTGATCCTATGAGAAATTGTGTTTCTGAAGAATTTGGAGAGGGTATTAATATGTTCATTGCTTTTGCTTCCAACCAACAATCATATCAAGATCGTGGTACTATGCCATGTCCGTGTTCTCGGTGCCGAAATTTGAAACAACGTGATGCAAATACAGTTTTAAAACACCTCTATAGAGTCGGTTTCAAGAAAAATAACTACGTTTGGACAAGCCACGGTAAAAATTGTTACGATGTAGGGGAGTCTTCGATGCCGAGTCACTATCTACCAGGAGAAGAAGCTTGGAATGTTCATGACAATCCTTATGGTCATGTTAATATGGGAGAAGAACAAGGAGTTCCAACGAAGACATTATCCATGATAATATTGAGGAAGAGCCAAACCACGATAATATTTACAGAGCCTTTGAAGCAGCTAGTGAACCACTCTATGATGGTTGTGTTGAATGAATTTCGAAGTTGTCTTTGGCGTCTGAAGTAATGGGCATAAAGACGAAGCACAATTTGGTGAGAGTTGTGTAGATGACATAACACAAGCATTTAAGCGGATTCTTCCACAACCTAATAAAGCTCTGGGTTATACTATGAGACGAAGAAGCTAACGCGTTCGTTAGGAATGCCAGTTCATAAGATTGATGTTTGTGAGGACAACTGCATGATTTTCTGGAAGGGCGAAGATCGCAACCTTTTACAATGTCGTTTTTGTAACAAGAATCGATATCACACCAACAGAGGGAAGGGAAAGAACATAGCAAAGCAGAGAATATTCTATCTCCCTATTGCGGATCGACTGAAACGATTATACCAAGTGGAGGACACAACTTCGCATATGCGCTGGCACGCAGAGCACGAGTCTCCTGAAGGAGAAATGCATCACCCATCAGATGGAGAGGCGTGGAAGCATTTTAATAAGGTATATCCTGATTTTAGTTCAAAAAGTCGGAATATCTATTTAGGCTTAGCAACTGATGGATTTAATCCTATTGGAATAAATGGTGAGGCACACTCGGTTTGGCCTGTTATAGTCACCCCTTACAATTTACCTCCTGGTATGTGCATGAAGAGGGAGTTTTTCTTTTTGGAGGTGTTGGTTCCTGGACCAAAACATCCGAAGAAAAGTCTAGATATTTATCTTCAACCATTGATTGAAGAGTTGCAACTCTTATATAGGGAAGGTGTGGGTGCTTTTGATGTTTCGAGGAACCAAAATTTTACAATGCGAGTTGCATTGATGTGGACGATAAGTGATTTTCCAGCATATGGAATGGTTTCTGGGTGGACGACGCATGGTCGACTATCATGTCCATATTGCCAAGAAGAAACAGAATCGTTTTGGTTACCACATGGAAGAAAACATAGTTGGTACGATTGTCACCGCAAATTTTTACCTCATGATCATTCATATCGGCGTAATAACAAAGCTTTCAGGAAAGGTAAGACATTTCGAGGTAACCCTCCACCATGGTTGACGGGTTATGAAGTTTTGACTGAAAGAATAAACACCATTGGTGGATTAGAGAAAACAGTCGATTGTGGAGGAAAAGGACATGATAACCCGAGTCGAACAATCGATGGATATGATGAATACCATAATTGGCACAAGAAGAGTATATTTTCGGAGTTGCCTTATTGGGAAAATCTTCTTCTCAGACACAACCTAGACTTCATGCACATCGGAAAAAAAAATTCGACAATCTCATCCACACTCTTCTGAATACGAAGGGGAAGACGAAGGACAATATAAAATCAAGGTTGGATCTTCCAGACATATGCACAAGACCTGATTTACAAATAGGACATGATGGAACAGTTCCTATTCCAAGGTTCAGATTGTCGAACGTAGCAAAACGAAAGTTTCTCTCATGGTTGAGAAATGACATCAGATTTCCGGATGGATATGCATCTAATTTCACTAGATGTGTTGATGAGAGTTGTGGGAAACTATCGGGGCTGAAAAGTCATGATTCTCATGTGATCATGCAACGCCTACTTCCATTTGCGATATTAGAGCTTTTGGATAGCAACGTGCACAAGACAATTTCATGTATGTGCACTTTTTTTTCTTAACACATGTTTCATGCATGTAACACTAGGATGTTTCTAATTATAAGGTTTTTGAACAATTGCGAGAGATTGCCGTGTTTTTCGAGATATCTCTGCCAAAATGTTGCGAGTTGAGGATGTGAGCGTAATGAAGAATAACATTGCAATAAAATTGTGCAATTTGGAGAAGATATTTCCACCTTCGTTCTTTGATGTCATGGAACATTTACCCGTGCATCTCCATGATGAAGCTGCCTTAGGTGGTCCGGTGCGGTACAAATGGATGTATCCATTTGAGCGCTACATGTATCACACGAAAAGAAGGTCAAGAACAAGGCACGTATTGGAGGTTCCATTGTCGCGCAATGTGTCCAAGAAGAGATTTCTTATGCGGCAAGCAACTATTACGGGAATACGGAAGATAGAATCAATGATGGTCCTGGGGAAATTCGATTTGCATATGATGATTACCCTGGTGTCCCGAGCATATTTCATCATATCGGACGTGTGAGCGGAAGAAGGGTAGATGGGTGGCTAGAAGATCCAGTTACAACATCATCCAAACATTCATGTTGCTTAATTGTGAAGAATTTGCGCCTTATGAAACGTAAGCGATTAAATGGTAAATTTTGAAAGACTTAAATTCTGATAAGATGAGTATTGCATTTTCGTTACGGGATGTTTGAGGAAGCAATGAGAGTGAATATGCCGGGTATTACGGATGATGTAATGGGCAAAGCTAAAGATGCACATTACGCGAAATGGTGTCGGGACTACGTGCGTATACTTTATATGCTAATGATGTCTCTCTATATATAAAGTTCTCAACAATAAATTAATTGTGTACTTTTGCGAGATAAATGAAGCGAGTAAGAATTATGAATTTCCATTATGGATGTTGGAATTTATACAAGGTCCGAGAAATAATTACATGTCATGGCCTATGTATTTCACTCGTGGATACCATTTCCACAATCACAGACACGGTCAGGATAAAAGAACTCAAAACTATGGAGTTGTTGTACGAGGTACAACGAAAACTACTTATTACGGTCTTATAGAAGAGATAATGAAGATCGAGTATCGCGGTGGAGTTGGTCTTAAAGCGGTGATTTTCAGATGCTCTTGGTTCGACAATACAGACGGTATCGGATTGCGTAGACACCCATTTGGTTTAGTTGATGTGGCCCCGCGTAGACGATACGAGAAATATGACCCTTTCGTTCTAACTGGTCAATGTGACCAAGTGTGTTTCATTCCGTATCCACGCGTATCTGGCTCAGCGAGAGACGATTGGTGGGCATGTGCAAAAGTTATGCCAAGGGGTTATCGAGAGAATGACGAAATTTCTTTAACAACCCTTCAGGATGATACAGTCGACAACGTCATTGTTCCTAGTTCAATGATTCGAGTAACAACACATGTCGTTGATGAAAATGCTTCTGATTATGATGATTTGGGAGATGTGGAGCCTATGGATTACGAAAATGTCGAAGACGATGGTTCTGGACAGTCTTCAGGGGATTCGGATTCGGATTCGTCAACATATTCTGAAATTTAGTTAATAAGAGTGTTTAATGATGTACTATATTTTCAAACTTATTGTAATATATTGTGAAACTTGTGTTGATTTATGGTTTTATGGTTATAAATTTTTTACTATGGAACTTATTGTGTAATTATAATTTTTGATTTTGTAATATGTGTATATGGACACTTTATAGTCCACATACATTCAACAACATAACAGTAGCCACGGATTGTCACAGAATAATATGTGGCTAATACACAAACACACGTGGATCTGGACATAGTAAAGTCCAGATTCCGATGTACTAAAGACGGCAGATCACGATAGAATCTGTGGCTACACACCAATTTCCGTGACTGTTATAGCCACGGATTAGCCACGGTTATACCCGTAGCTATACAAAAATTTTCAATTTTACACCAAATTGATATATAATATATTTAATTTCTTTTATATATCTTCACATCTACTCATATCTAATACAATGAAACCAAAAAAATATAAATTTAACAATATTAAAGTAAAAAATAGCATTATATGAAAATCTAATAACTTATAACAATGTTTTCATAATATCACATACACTACTACTTACTGTTTAATTTATAATTTTTTTTTTAAAAAAAAAATTAACACAAACATTAAAATCATTGTTTTCAAGTAAAACAGTTATTATAATCTTTTATCCAATAGCTTATGTCACGTAATATCTAAACCCTAGCCAAACCCTAAAGAACCAAAAGACATAACCACGGATTATCCGTGGCTATTTCGTAGCTATATTATTTACCAGCCACGTATTGGCCACGGATTTTCCGTGGCTATGAAACCTCTAAAACAAATATAAACCCTAAACATTGATAACTCGTTAGCCACAAAATTATCCGTGGCTACTTCGTAGCTATATCCAACTACAGCCACGACTTTGCCACGAATCGATCTGTGGCTACTGAATCTCTATAATAATATTTATCCCACGAAAATTCTGTAAGTACCAGCCACGAATACATTCGTGGCTATTCGTAGCTAAACTTATACGTAGCCACGGTTTAGCCATGACAAGATGCGTGGCTATTCATAATGTCTTTCAAAACGTGAAGTATTCGTGGCAATGTCGTTTATTTTTCTAAGTGTCAGCCACGGAAGTATTCGTGGCAATGTCGTAGCTTTAATGTTATTAGCCACGATTAGCCACGGACTTTCCGTGACAATGGCATAGTTATTTGGAATGAGCCTAAGCAACTGGGCCTTATTTTAAATATAGCCACGGAAAGCCACGGTTATATCCGTGGCTATACGTGTTTAACCTAATTCATCGCGAAACTGGATCTCATTTCCATAGCCTTAACTCTTTTTTCCCCCTTTTCTTCTTCTCCGACGATTCTTCGCAAAATCCGGCCAAACGTTTAATTATACGGTGAGTTCTTCCTCAAATCTTCTTCTCCGTTTATCCCTCTTCATTTTAACCGTTTACTTTTTGAATTCGATCCGTCTTTTAGGGTTTCGTCGTTGTTTAGGGTTTCGTCGTTTAGGGATTCGTCGTTTAGGGTTTCGTTTTGTCGAAATCATCGTGTTCCATCGTGATCTTCGTGTTTTACCGTGTTCTTCTTCATCGTTTTGTCGTGTTCTTCGTGTTTTACTGAAATCATCGTGTTCCATCGTGTTCTTCTTCATCGTGTTCATCGTGTTCTTCGTGTTTTACCGTTCTGTTTTGTTGAGTTTCATGAATGGTCTCTGTTTCATGATTTAGATGTCTTTCTCTGCTATTGTTTGTGATATTGTGATATTTAAATTTGTGATGCTTTGTCTACTTGACTTTTGATGCCTTATTTACTTTACTTTTGATAGTTATGGCTCCTAGAAGAAATGGGAGAGGAAGAGGAAGAGGACAACATACTCCATCCTACAGGATGGAGATAACTCCTCCAATGCCACCCATCACCAGAATTCAGACCACACTAACCCCACCTTCTCAGACTCCAACAGCCAATCCACCTGGTTCAAGAGGAAGAGCAAGTCAAGCTGGCTCTTCTTCTTCGAATGCAGCCACGCCTCTTAGCCTAGAAGCTCTCCTTAATGCACCTACAAGAAGAAACCAACCTGTTCTCCATCCAAAAAAGGTTGATGGAGCTCTCTGGTAAGTAAATATGTTGTTGTGAATTGATGTGAATTGTTCTGTAATGATGTGAATTGTTGTGAATTGTTCTGTAATGTGAATTGTTCTGTAATGTTTTGAATTGTTGTGAATTGTTCTGTAATGTTTAGTCCATTTTCAGCCATTAATGTGAATTGTTCTGTAATGATGCAGGTTTGGGATAGATCTTGAGGTGAAGAAAACGGTAAGGACGACGTGGCAATCTAACTACATGGGTGCTTGGTGGAACTGGTCAATGGTTCCAGATGCAAAAGCAGAGGGGTGGTGGCAAGACTTTGTGGTAAGTTAATAATCCATATGCCTTTCAATTTCTCTTATTTCTTTGTTTACTTTTTCTAATGTTTGTTTTCATTTTTCAGCAAACCTACTACTGGTCTCCTTCTCACCATGACCAGGTGTACTTCATGTGGAAGAAGGAGTGCATGGAATCCATCCGTGACAGAGTCAGCAAGAAGAAGAGAGGCAACAAGAAGCCAAGTTTCATATCCGATGATGCTTGGCTGATGCAGGAGCAATGGGATACCGATGTTTGCCGAAGAAGTCAAAGAAAAACTCCGAGAACCGTATGTCTGATCCTCATGGTCTAGGTGAGCATAAGCATTGTGTTGGGCCTGTAGGGTTTGCCAAGATCGGCTATGAAATGGTAAAAGTATTCTCTTTCATGAATGTCTGTTTTTGTGCTTAGATTAATATTATGTCCTTTGACTTTGATAAATAGTTTGTGATGTTGTTAATGCTTTGTGATGTTTTTTGTGCTTAGATTAATGTATTGTCCTCTGTTTTGTAGATGCAACAGAATGGTGGTATTGAACCACCATTTACCGAGCTCGTACGCAAGACTCATACCCGTAAAGATAGCACGTTCGTCGACCGTCGGGCGGAGGCAATTGTGGCGGATGTGGAGACAGTTGCTTCACACAGTCACGATGAGGAAGAGGGCACTCCTTCATCGCGGCGGATTAACAAGGCATATTTGGAGGTAAGTTTGATTTCTATTTTTAACTTAAATTTCTGTCTATGTATTTGTTATTTGGAATTTAACTTATTCTATTGGCGACGAGTGAAACCAAACCGAGGGCGTATTTACGGTTTGGGAAGCAAGCAGATCGAGGTTTTCGAACCTTCGAACCGGTAGCAGCTTCCCTCTCTCAGGCTGTGGACATGGACATGAGGGTGGGATCTCTCGAGTCAAACGTGCATGCCATTCTAGCCTCGCAGAGCCTAATGCTTGCGTTGCAGAAGGCAATACTCGATTATCTCGGGATCAATCCTCAACCAAACAATCCATATGCCACTCCTTCTCCTCATGCGGTCGCTTCAAACACCACACCTAACACGAGTCCGCAGTTTGCACCGAGTGTAAACCGTGAAGATCGCTCGGTGAAAATGATCAAGACCAAGGGCGTGAAGATGATCAGCTTGGTGAGGAACAGAGCCATGAAGAGGAAGAGGAAGAAGTGCAAGGCCTTGGTTGATTTGTGTTTTAAAAAACTGAAAAAATTGTTATTTATGCTATTTTTTTTTTTTTTTTTTTCGGATATTTATGCTATTTTGAACAATGTTTGTAATAATCATATACTATTTATGCTATTTTCGAATCAGGTTTAGGTTTTATAAAAAATAGTTTCAGTTTCAATTTTTTTATATTTATTTTTTTTTGCGAAAATTATGTAAAGCCACGGCAATTTCCGTGGCAATCGTGCAGAAAGCCACGAAAAAACCGTGGCTAGTCGTAGCAAAAAAGTTACAGTTTGCAACAGAACATTCCGTGGAAAATAAGCCACGAAAGAGCAACGAATACATCCGTGGCTAATATCAGCCACGACCTTGTTACGAAAATAGATCGTGGCTGCAGCAACGGTTGCCACGGAACATTCTGTAGCAAGAATAGCCACGAATTTTACCGTGGCTAAAATTGCCACGGAATGCCACCACTACTTACGTGGCTAAAATGGCCACGAATTGCCACCAACTCTTTCGTGGCTAAAAAAGGCCACGAATTGCCACTAACTCTTTCGTGGCTACTGTAGCCACGAATTTGCCACAAATAATTTCGTGGCAATCTAGCCGCGAATATACACGTGGCCATTTCGTGGCTATGACACTACAAGAAACTGGGCTTTTAGCAACGAAATTTAGCAAGGAAATAGCGACGAATAAATATAGCAACGAAATAGCAACGAATTGGCGACGAAATAGCAACGCAGAATAATGTCGTCGCTAAATCGTCGCTATTTAGCGAGGTATGTTTTCCTCGCTAAATTGGCTACGATTTAGCGACGATTTTGGCGACGAATTAGAGCCGCGTCGCTAAATCGTCGCTAAGTAGCGACGATTTAGCGACGAATATATATCCTTGCTAATTGGCTACGATTTAGCGAAGATTTTTAGCGACGAATATATATCCTTGCTAATTAGCGACGAATTAGCGAGGAGGGTCGCTAAGTAGGTAAGCACGTTTTCAAAAACGTTGCTAAATCGTTGCTAATTTGATTTCCTTGCTAATTCGTTGCTAATTTTCCATCTATATAAACCCATCTACACTCTTCAAAAAATCACACCACAACACAATACAAAATCAATAACTCTATAAAAATATAAACACTCTAAAAATTTCAATATGTCTCACGGTAATAACAATACATACGAGTTACGGTCTTGGATGTATCGGCATAAAGATCGATCGGGGGTAGTTACAGACGTATTTACGGAGGGACTTCAAGCATTCATGCAGCAGGCCGGAAACATGCAGAATACGCAAGATACCGGTAAAATGTATTGTCCATGTAAGAAGTGCGTTAACACTAAATACGTGTTTGTTGAAACCGTATGGAAACATCTTTTTAATAGAGGTTTTATGCCGCAGTATTTTGTTTGGTTTCAACATGGGGAAGGGTATAACTCTAATTATAATATTGAAGTTGGAGATAGTAGGTATACGTTTCCTGTTAGTGATCATGTTAGTAACGAACCTGCTAATTTACCGCATCATTTTGATAGTAACTATGATCATGATCAGGGCGGTGGTTCTGTGCATGTAGATGATAAATAGATATCATGAATGGTTGCTTGATGAATTTCATGATACGAGGGAGTATTTATCCGAAAATGTAGTTGAGGAACCTAACCTAGATGCTAAACGATTTTATGATATGTTAGACGCTCGCGAATAAACCAATTTACGAGGGATGTAAAGTTGGATTGTCAAAACTATCATTAGCATCTAGGATGATGAATATAAAATCGATAATAATTTGAGTGAGTTTTGTATGGACTCATGGGCGGAGTTACCGAAAGAATATCCGCCCGAGGGTAATGTAGCCGCCGAGTCGTATTACGAAATACAAAAGTTGGTTTTTAGTCTTGGATTGCCTTCTGAAATGATTGATATTTGTGTTAACAATTGTATGATTTATTGGAAAGATGATGATGAATTGCTTGAATGTCGTTTTTGTCGTCAACCGAGATATAAGGTCCAAGGGAAGGGGAGTAAAGTCCCGTATCAACGGATGTGGTACTTACCCATCACAGACAGACTCAAAAGATTGTATCAATCGAGAGGACATCCGATTCGATGAGATGGCATGCAAAACACTCGTTGAAGATGGGGAAGTCACTCATCCGTCGATGCAAAGGCTTGGAAGCACTTCAACACGGTATACTCGATTTCGCGAGAGAGGTTCGTAATGTATACCTTGGTTTATGCACCGACGGATTTAGTCCATTCGGTATGTCTGGGTAGACAGTACTCTTTGTGGCCGCTTATACTAACTCCGTATAATCTACCTCCCAATATGTGCATGCAAAGAGAATTTTTTTTTCTTAAGCATTTTAGTACCAGTGTCCGAAGCACCCAAAGAGAGCTCTTGATGTTTTTCTCGCAACCTTTGATACATGAGTTAAAAGAGCTATGGTCCACTGGGGTTCGTACGTATGATATCTCATGCAAGAGAAATTTTACGATGCGTGCAATGCTCATGTGGACTATTAGTGACTTTCCTGCTTATGGCATGTTAGCAGGTTGGACAACGCATGGACGATTGTCTTGTCCATATTGTCGTCATCGGACCGATGCGTTTCAACTCCCACATGGAAGGAAAACAAGTTGGTTTGATTGTCACCGACGTTTCCGTCCAATCAATCATCCATATCGAAAGAACAGAAGGTTATTTAAGAAGAATCGAGTCGTTAAACATCCACCCCTACTTTATCCGACGGGGGCGAGTTATTGGAGGAGTTGGATAATTATGGGGCGCAAAAAACATGTAGACGGGGTGGTAATTGGCATGTTTCTAATTTACCCGATGGATACGGAGAAAGCCATAACTTGCACAAGAAAAGCATTTTTTGGGAACTCCCGTACTGGAAAAATCACTTGTTGAGACATAACCTCGACGTTATGCACATTGAAAAAAACTTTTTTGATAATATTATAAACACATTGTTGAATGTACAGGGGAGAACTAAAGACAATTTGAAGACAAGACTAGATTTGCCCGAAATATGTTTTAGAAGTGAGTTGCATATCACGAACGATGGTAAGGCTCGGTCCCAATCTACAGATTGAAACTCGAAGCAAAAAACGCGTTATTCAAATGGGTCACTTCGTATGTCAAGTTTCCCGACGGATATGTTTCCAAGTTATCCGCATGTGTTGAGAATGGTCAAAAGTTTTCAGTGTATGAAAAGTCACGATCGTCATGTGTTTATGCAACGACTTTTACCTTTTGCTTTCGATGAGCTTTTACCCGAACCCGCACACACAAGCAATAGCAGGTATCATTGAACCCTAAAATGTTTATATTTTAATTTTGATTAAGTATATATATAATATAATTAATATAATGTTTAAAATTTTCCGAGATCGGTGCATTTTTCCGAGATCTATGCACTCGTACGCTTACGGAAGAGGTCATTGAACAGCTACGTGACAAGATCCCGATTGTGTTGTGCAACTTGGAGAAGATTTTCCCTCCATCCTTTTTCGATGTTATGGAACACCTTCCAATACATCTTCCTCACGAGGAGAATTAGGAGGGCTCGTGCGCTTTCGGTGGATGTATCCTTTCGAACGATTTATGGGATATTTGAAAGGAAAGGCGAAAAACCTTGCAAGGGTTGAAGGATCTATTGTTGCTGGATCTTTAACTCAAGAGACGTCTCATTTCGCCTCATATTATTTCGGTTCCAATGTAAAAACACGTAGAACAACAACACGACGCTACGATGATGGAGGGGTTGGCGCAGTGTATGGAATGGAAGGGGGTACCTGATATATTTTCACCAATCGGAAGAGCTGCCGGAAAAATAAAATAAGTTTGGTGGGAAAGTGATCAACATCGGCAAAGCGCACATACTTACATCCTCCTTAATTGTGAATATGTCCGACCTTTTGAAAGGTATGCATGCAACTATTCATTCGCAAACCCATCATGCATAAATAAAATAAATATTTTATTTTGATTCAGTTTTCGCGTTGTTTTAGAATGTTTGAGGAGCAAGTGGATGAGGTTTATCCAGGGCTTTCAAAAGACGAAGTAACCGCTCTTAAAGAACGAGATTTTGGCGCCTTGGCTGAAAACGCAGATCGCATATGGTGACACAACGTATCCCAAGTGTGGTTTCGCGAGTTAATACAAGGACCGCTCGGAAAGATCACAACTTCTCCTATGTATTTCACTCGTGGTTACGTGTTCCACACCTTAAGTCATGGTCAACGTCGAGCAACCGCGAATTATGGGGTAACCGTGTCGTGATTCAGTTTTTTATGGTCTTCTAACGGATATTATTGAAGTGCAGTATCCGGGATTAGTCAATTTACGAACAACCCTCTTCAAATGTGATTGGTTTGATCCAACACTCGGTCGTGGTGTTCGGTACAACAAATTTGGTGTGATTGACGTCAACCAATCACGACGATATCGGAAGTTTGAACCTTTTATCCTTGGATCGCAAGCCGAACAAGTTACTTTCATACCTTATCCTCGGGTTAAGACTAGCGGTATAGCATGGAGTGCGTAGTCCGAATCGTTCCAAGAGGTTTAATTATGGGTAACGATGAAGTTCCTATGCAACAAGATGTCATTGGTGGGACAATCATTCCAACAAATCAATCGACGGAAGATGTATTTCTTGTCGACCCCGATAATCAAGTTGTTGAAGATATTGTGGATGATGAAGACCACGGAGGTGCGTATGAATTCGATGAAAGTAGCGAAATCGAATCGTTGATTCCGATAATAATGAATAATTTTTTTGTGTTTTTGTAATATAATTGTGTACATGTGTTAGTTGTAATATTTGTGTGTGTTTTTGTAATCTTTGTGTGTTTTTGTAATAATTGTGTGTGTTTTTGTAATTATTTTTTTTTAAAATAATATTTAATTTAGCAACGAAATAGCCAGGATTTGTAATTGCCGTTGCTAAATCGTCGCTAATTAGCGAGGATTTAGCAACGGTACGCTGCTTTCGTTGCCAATTCGTCGCTAGGATAGCCACGGATAACCAACAGCTACGACGCTATAGCCACGATTATTTTCGTGGCTAACCGTGGCTGTGTGGGGTTATAGCCACGGATATTCCCCTATAGCCACGGAATTTTCTGTGGCTATACCGACTAATTCTTGTAGTGTGTATCCTTTAAACTTTTGAGTGATTCGATGTGTTATTTCTGAGTTTCTCTTGCTAGTTTGTTATATCGAGCTTCCTTTGAATCTTCTTGGTTTATAATATCAGCGAAGAATCATTTTACCTTGTTCATTGCTTAACAGTGCTTTGTCCAAGTTATCTCATCACTATCTTCCCTTTCCTACAACATCTTCACTCATCAAATCTTCTAGCTTTTCTTCAGTCTTGGTTATTCAGGTGGAGAAATTTGAAGTAGTTTAGGCTCGTCTTGTTTTAAGTTGAACGTTTTGCTTAGTTGATTGTTTTGTTTCCTTGTTCACGTTTGACTTGTATTTGCAGGGTTTATTGAACAAAAATCTGTTGAAGCAGAATTTAACTTATCGCCTATATCAGTTCAAAGTAGATTAAGAAGTCATACAGTTGAACATATCGATATATTTGAAGAAGAAAATTAGAAAAAGATTCCACAAAATGGAAAATATATATACAAAGAAGCAGTTCTAAGAAGTGGAACAAAATATTGGAAAAGCATGAAAGTTTTCCTTTTCGGTAGGAAAAGTAAAATTGAAAAATAAATAGGAGTTTTCTTTTTCTTAAAAGAAAAAGAAAATAGTCTATTTTGTGTGTTGAGTATTTTTGGAAGTTGTCCAAATAATATTGGGATCCTATTTTTATATAAACTAGGTGACTTCTCGCGCCATGCGCGATGAATAAATTTTGAAAATAATAGAGTTTTACGTAGAGGTGGATAATTATTTTTAAGGTTTCATATAATAATATTTATATTTTAATTTACTTTTTTGTTTGATTATAAAATTTATACTATTTTTTATTTACTAAATTAGATTCAGTTTTAAAGTGTAACATTTTTGTCGTGAAATAGTCTATTCGGAACTATGACACTATAAACATGATTGATGAATCACAACTATTATCTCGAGACTTTCATATCATGGACAATCCGAACAAAATTTTTTTTTACGTATAATGCTCCATTTTCAATCTTTAGTTTAACTTCATTCAGTTTTTGTATAGGATTCAGATTCTTGTATCGAGGATTTGATATTAAAACTAAGAAACCCGAACCTTAAACTCTCTTGAGCAAGTAAAAGAAGTTAATATTCAACATTAAACATGGGAAATCTTTTTGTTTGCTCAAAATCATCGATTTAATAATTTTCTAAAAAATCAAGTTTCATAAAAATCTCGTATTTAAAGTTTTCTAAATTCCTAAAATCAAGTTTCCTAAAATTAAATTTCTGGAACATCTTATTTAAATTAAACGTTACCTAATTTCGTATTTAGATAAATACGTTTTTATGACTTTTGTCATGTGTCGTTTCTATTTTTCAGTATTGAAACTGTGAAAAATGGTAAAACAAAACTATAATTATATTTTTTCGCACTAAATAAATAAGAGTAGAACTAAGTTAGACATTATGCGACATACTTTTTTAATCAACTTTATGTACATTAACAAAGTGTTATCTTTGTTTTTTGATGACATAAGATATTCGCTAAAGGAAAAAGGAGTGTTGTAATTTTTTATCTCCCCTATATTCTTTGGTTGCTCTTTTAGCAAACTCATATTTTGAAAGAAGTGGAGTGAATAATCGAATGAGAGAAAGGTGTACACACGTTAGAAAGCTATAAGGTACACATATTTAGGATTGGACCCAATAAAGCCTTCTAGTGTAATTTGTGTAATTTTCTAAAACCAAATTTTAAAAGAGAGTTTTGATTGGTTTATATTAAGTGTTTCTGACATGTCACCATTTATTTGTTGAAACTAATTGTGGTGATGACACGTAGGATTTTTCACAAAAATCACTTCACAAATAATGTCTTAGGGATAGGGGATGTGGTTCTTAGAAAAAGATAACCACATTAGAGATAGAGCACTACAAGAAAATGGGCTTTTAGCAACGATTTATAGCAAGGAAATAGCGACGAATTTTATTGCAACGAAATAGCGAAGAATTTGCGACGGAAAAAATAATCGTCGCTAAATCGTCATTATTTAGCGACTAATTGATTCATCGCAAAATTAGCGACGTTTTGGTGATGAATGTAATATACGTCGCCAAATCGTCGCTAATTAACGACGATTTGGGCACGAATATGTATCCTTGGTAATTAGCGACGAAATAGCGAGGAAAATCGCTAAGTAGGTGAGCACGTTTTCAATAACGTTGCTAAATCATTGCTAATTTTGATACCATGAAAAATCTTTGTTAATTTTCCTTATTAAATGGTTGCAAAAATTTTAGAATTGGGCTATAGAAACTCCCTCGACAAGCTTCAAAAAACCACACGACAACACGATACAAAAAACATTCACTCTATACAAATATAAACACTCTAAAATTTTTAATATGTCTCACGGTAATAACAATATATACGAGTTACGATCTTGAATGTATCAGCATAAAGATCGATCGGGGTAGTTATAGACGAATTTACGGAGGGACTTCAAGCATTCATGCAGCAGGCTGGAAACATGCAGAATACGCAAGATATCGGTAAAATGTATTGTCCATTTAAGAACTGCGTTAACACAAATACGTGTTTGTTGAAACAGAATGGAAACATCTTTTTAATAGAGGTTTTATGTCGCAGTATTTTGTTTGGTTTCAACATGGGGAAGGGCATTACTCTAATAATACTGAATTTGGAGATAGTAGTTCGTTTCTTGTTGCGGTTAGTAACGAACCTGCTAATTTCCCGAATCATTTTGATAGTAACTATGATAATCACCATCATCATGATCTTCAAGGTGGTTATGTGCATGTAGATGATAATAGATATCATGAAATGGTTGTTGATGCATTTCATGATACGAGGGAGTATTTATCCGAAAATGTAGTTGAGGAACCTAACCTACATGTTTTTATGATATGTTAGACGCTGCAAATAAACCAATTTACGAGGGATGTAAAGTTGGGATTGTCAAAACTATTATTACCATCTATGATGATGAATATAAAATATGATAAGAATTTTTGAATGAGTTTTGTATGGACTCCTGGTCGGAGTTACTAAAAGAGTATTTGCCTGAGGGTAATGTAGCTGGTGAGTCGTATTACGAAATACAAAGGTTGGTTTTTAGTCTTTGATTGCCTTCTGAAATGATTGATGTTTGTGTTAATAATTGTATGATTTATTTGAAAGATGATGATAAGCTGCTTGAATGTCGTTTTTGTCGTCAACATAGATATAAGGTCCAAGGGAAAAGGAGTAAAGTCTCGTATCAACAGATGTGGTACTTACCCATCACAAACCGACTCAAAAGATTGTATCAATCAGATAGGACATCTGATTCGATGAGATGGCATGTAGAACACTTAGTTGAAGATGGGGAAGTCACTCATCCGTCAGATGCAAAGGCTTGGAAGCAATTAGACACGGTATACTCCGATTTCTCTAGAGAGGTTCGTAATGTATACATTGGTTTATGCACTGACGGATTTAGTCCATTTGGTATGTCTGGTAGACAATACTCTTCGTGGCCAGTTATACTAACTTCGTATAATCTTCCTCCCAATATGTGCATGCAAAGAGAATTTATTTTCTTAAGTATTTTAGTATCAGGTCCAAAGCACCCAAAGACAACTCTAGATGTTTTTATGCAACCTTTGATACATGAGTTAAAAGAGCTATGGTCCACTGGGGTTCGTACGTATGATATCTCATGCAAGAGAAATTTTACGATGCGTGTGGTACTCGTGTGGACTATTAGTTACTTTCCTGCTTATGGCATGTTATCAGGTTGGACTACGCATGGACGATTGTCTTCCTCGTATTGTCGTCATCGGACTGATGCGTTTTCACTTCCACATGGAAGGAAAACAATTTGGTTTGATTTTCACCAACGTTTCCTTCTAATTAATCATCCTTACAGGAATAACGTAAGTTGTTTAAGAAGAATCGGGTCGTTAAACATCCACCCCTACTTTATCCGTCGGGGTCAGAGTTATTGGAGGAGTTGGTTAATTACGGTGCGAAAAAAACATGTTGACGGGTTGTAATTGGCATGTTTCCAATTTACCCGATGGATACGGAGAAAGCATTTTTTGGGAACTCATGTACTGGAAAGATCACTTGTTGAGACATAACCTCGACGTTATGCACATTGAAAAAAAAAATTTTGATAACATTATAAACACATTGTTGAATGTACAGGGAAAAACTAAAGAAAATTTGAAGACAAGACTGGATTTCCCATAAATAAGTTTTAGAAGTGAGTTGCATATCACAAATGATGGTAAGACTTCTGTCCCGGTCTACAAATTGAAACCTGAAGCGAAAAACGGTTTATACAAGGACCGCTCGGAAAGATCACAACTTCGCCTATGTATTTCACTCGTGGATACGTGTTCCACACCTTAAGTCATGGTCAACGTGGACTAACCGCAAATTATGGGGTAACTGTGTGGGGTGATTCGGTTTTATATGGCCGTCTAACATATATTATTGAAGTGCAATATCCAGGATTAGTCAGTTTACGAACAACCCTCTTCAATTTAATTATGTGTAACGATGAAGTTACTATGCAACAAGATGTCATTTGTGGGACAATCATTCCAACAAATCAATCGACGGAAGATGTATTCCTTGTCGACCCCGATAATCAAGTTGTTGAAGATATTGTGGATGATGAAGACGATGGAGGTGCAGATGAATTCGATGAAAGTAGCGAAGTCGACTCAGTTGATTCCGATAATAATAGTGAATATTTTTTTCTTTTCTCCTCAAATAATTGAATAAATGTTGTGTTAATTGCAATCTTTAAAGAAAAATTTTATTTTCATATTTTCGAAGTCTATAAAAAGTTTTAATTTTAATTTTTCAAAATAATAATTAAATTGTAACGAAATAGCAAGGATTTAGCAAGGAAATGTTTAAAGGTAAAAGAAAAAGGGTTCACAAGATCGTTGCTAAATCATCGTTAAATATAAGGCGAGATCGTTGCTAAATCGTCTCTAATGTGACACATTTGTGGCTATTTCGTCGCTATTTCGTTGCAATCCTATATTCCTTGCAAATTCGTTGCAAACAGTCAACCTTTAAACCCCTAAAACACCCCTTAATATAGGTTTATATGATTTTTAGGTGACAAAAAGTGTACAAAAACATTAATATATTTTAATAAAGCAATAAAACTTATTGATTACAATATTATACTTAACACATATTTGCTAAGTTAACCATAACTTATAAGAGTTTATACTATAAACTTCATAATAAACTAGTTTATAAGTTTTATGTCATATTTTGAGTTTGTGAGTTCTTATAAACTAGTTTTGGCGTATAAGTGGTAAGAAAACCATAAAAACGGTTTTAGGGTTATAAACCATAACATTATATTTTAAAAATAGCGACGATTTAGCCACGATTTAGCCACGATTTGTCGCTAAATCGTCGCTAAATATAATTACGATGAAAGTCGTTACTTGTCTTGTACTTCTGAATTACAATGAAAGTCGTTACGTGTCACGTCAAACCGTAGCTACGAAATAGCTATGAAATAGCAACAACTCGTTGCTAATTCGTTGCTAAAGTTTTACAGGGAAAGGTCTACATTCGGTCAATCGAATTTATGAAAATAGCGATGATTTATCCATTATTCGTCGCTAAATCGTCGCTATTTTTGAACTTGCCGTAAGAGGGAAGCCAAAAGTTTCAAACAAATTTATCGATGACACAAAAGTCTATATATACAAGATGAGTTTTTCATTTCTCTCACACAACTCTCTCTCTCTTTTTTCTCTCTCTACTCAAAAAATACCTCTTTCCAAAAAAAGACCCAAACCAAACAAAAAAAACTCCTTAACCATGTCTAATAACCAACCCCTCACTACTTCAATTTCATAAGAACTAACTTGTTCGGTTCCAGTTCTTAAACAAACCCCAACCTAAAAACTATCGAACCACTACCCCAACCAAACATCAACCAAAACTCAATCGAAGATCCCATTCAAGAGGTTCCAGGTGGAGGAGTTCCAGCCGATTCGCCCGTCAACTTACCACCCCTCCTTATCTAGGACCGCACATGCAACGCATCCTCAAATTTCTTCGGCAGGAGGGCCACCAATAACTTCCGTTGCTCCATTCATAACGGCCACCAAACACATTGTGGTAAGTAATTAAAAATATTATATTATTTTATTCAATTTAATTGATTTTCCATAATAATTACTTTTTCATAGGTTTTGCGATAAAAATGTTAGTCAGAGTGTGGCCGCTTCGATCAAGACGTATTTCTTGGAGCCGCACTTCAAATGGACCCAGACGCCGCCCTACATCCGGGACATCTGGTTCGAATCATTTGCGGTAAGTAAATTTTATTATTATTTAAATTTAAAAATTTTACATTATAAAATATATAATATAAATATTTAATGTAATAACATAACATATATATTATATAAAATATAATAATTATTACAAAATTTATTTTAATATTATTTAAAATTTATTTTAATATTATCTAAAATTTAAATAGCAAAAATGACATTGGCGAGACGAGAATATAATCAATGTCCACGCGTGTTTTGACGAGAAAACCATGCATCGACTCGTCGGGATCGTCTCTAGCTGGAAGAACGCATAGCAGAAAAAGGGAGATACGACCAAGCCTCTAGCAATGGACGAGAAGGTGTGGAAGGGCCTTGTCAGCTACTGGACGAACCCGCATTCGGTTCATGTTGCAAGGCCCGACTCACACCAATCGACGAGAGTGGTATGTATGTTCATTATTCGGGACCGACTTCTTACGCTGGACGACGTATTAAGATGGTAACTTTTTATCAAATTATAAATATATTTAATAATTACATTTTATAAAAATACAAAACTTAATAATAATTTCAAACTTTCAAAAGCGCGAGGAGTTGGGCGAGCTTCCGCACTTTGTAGAGATCTTGAAGAAGGTTCAGAAGCGGAAGGAAAGGACCTTTGTGAGTTCACGATATGAAAAGACCGTGAACGATTATGAGGCTAAACTCATTGAGCGGGTTAGTCAGAGTTCGACGTCGACCGAAGGGAGTTCGGTCAACTCCTCAGGACGGCTGTCAGTCTGTCAGTCACCGAGTGCGACCAGATCTATTTCGAGGTAAATTTTTAACAAATATGAATATTTTGATTAAAATTAATATTGTTTAATTATTTTTACTAATGATTTCTAAATTTCTCTATGTATGTCGCCCCGAAGAAGAAGAACCACACTTTCGGAGTCGGTTCGATGGAGATCGTTCCCGCTGCTTCGTCATCGCAACCTCATCGGACTGCTCAAGATCAAGCCAAGGAGAATGTTCGGTTGAGACAGCAAATAGAGGAACATGATCGCCACGATCATAACATCATGGACTTCTTTTCCATTATCGCGATGGAAAGTCCGAACTTCAAGAGAATGACGCAGTCGCGGGGAGTTCAACAGACCCAGCCACTGGTGATTCCTCCCGAAGTAGCGGAAACGGCAGCTCAGGACCTCGTACGCGATCTCGGGATTGACGATTTCAAACCGTCTGATCCTGCTCCGTAGTTTAGTTTTATTTTTTTTTAAATAACATTTTCTATTTTTCTTTTTAAATAACATTTTCTATTTTTCTTTTTAATAATAATAAATATTGTTTTTATAATTTATCTATTTTTAATATATTTTTTATAAATCGTTGCTAATTTGTCGCTAAACAAGAGACGAATTAGCAACGCCTTTTTACATAATCGTCGCTAATTCATTTTACATAATCGTTGCTAATTTAGAGATGAATTAGCAACGCCTTTTTACATAATAGTTTCTAATTTCGTCGCGAAATGAGCCTCAAATTAGCGACGAATTGTTTTCACAATGTCTATAAAATCGGATATTTATTTTTATTATTCGATGTTATATCGTCACTAATATAAGACGTTAAATCGTCGTTGATTTGTCGCTAATTTTGCGACGATTATTAAATAGCAATTTAGCGACGCTTTAGCGACGATTTTTAATTAGCGACGATAATTTTCTCGTCGCTAAATCGTCGCTAAATTCCTTTCGTTTCTAAATGCTCAGTTTCTTGTAGTGGAGAGAATTCTTAGTGTTTAAGGGTCTTGAGCATGTTCTTATAAAGAGAGATAGAGATTTGGAACGACTAAGGGATTTGTCTTGAGAGGTTGTTGGATTGTGTTTAATCTTTGAACGTGTATGATTAGATTATAGGTTTGTGAGAGACTTGTAAAGTTCTCAAATAAGATTATCTAATAAAAGAACGGTTAAAGAATCCATGTCTCAGTTTTCTGTTTTAGTCTCATTATCGATAGTTCTTGCACTTTCAATTATCGTAATATATACTGGTGAGATCATGCAGAAAAGATGGATAGCTATCAATATTTGATGAAAAATTCACGAGTTATATTGAATGATAGAAATTACGGTTTTTGGAAATCGAGAATTAAATCATCGATAAGAGGTAAAGTGGAAGGATCCAAAGACTATTAACGCATCGACAAAATTATATGTCAAACCAAAAGAAAAATTAGTTTTGGAAGATTCAGAGGAAGATAGTGAAGACGAAGAAATAACCAACCTTGATGCATCTTTAGGAATCGTTGAATTCATTGATGGAGAAGAAGTTTAAGAATCTGATTAAGAAGAAAAACTAAAAGATGAGCTTACTGAAACCTATAAAAAAAGTACGAGAAGCGCTAATCAAAATCAGTCAAGAGAAGCAAGCTCTGACAAAATAAATCATACGTTTTGAACCTTACTTACAAAGCTGCAAGTTGAACTAGAAGCTGAGAAGAAGTTTGGTAAAGAAAGTCTTGTGTTTATGAAGGAAAAATTAAGCCTATCAAATATGACAAACGGTCTTGAAGAAGAATTAAAAACAGAAAAAGAATATCGAATTAACTACAAGCGGATCTTAGATCACAACATAGGAAAATCCACATGTTCGCTGGAACTAAACAACTTGATCAAATCCTCTATTATGAAAGGATAGATGACCCAGCGTACGAAACATATAATAGCTCAAATAAAGTAAACGATGAGTTTGCTTGAGACCTACGCGATCAATCAATGGATTTAAATAATCAATTGAGACAACCTTTCTAGTTTGATGTATTTAATCGAATCAAAAACAAGGTATATTAAGCAAAACCTTATTCTTATTAACTTCAAATCTAAATTACACGTATGAGGTTGGGTTTCTTTATATAAGACTCCTAACTCCTAGGTTTAATATAATTAGGAAAAGGATAAACTAAAAACCAACTAAGAAAAGGAAAACTAAAAAAGGAAAACTAGAACATAAGTATTTTGTCGTCGTTTGAATGTAAATTCAAACATGTGTTGCCATCGATAATGTCGATGCTGCTGCATCAGGTCCTCCGAGGTGAATAGGATTCGACCACGAATCAATGATGGGATCGGCTGGAAGAAAACGTGATAAAAACGGACATTAAACACCTCAGATGTGTTAATATCTTGTGGTAGCTCCAAACGATAGGCATTATCGTTTATACGTTCCAAAACTTTTAAAGGTCCAATCTTCTTTCCTTGCAACTTGTTGTATGCATGAGAAGGCATACGATCTTTGGTCAAAACTACCCACACTAAGTCGTCCGTATCAAATACCAAACGGGTTCTATGCAAATTCGTTGAAGCTTTATACTTTGTAGCTGAAACTTCGAGATTAGTTGTAGTTTGTTCATGAACCTCTTTTAACATTTGCTTCATCTTGCAAGGTATAAAGTGGACCATTTTTAAAAATCTATCAACCACTACGAATATAGAATCAAACCCTCTTTGTGTTCTTTGCAAACCATGAACAAAATCCATACTAATATCCGTCCATGGTTTTGTTGGCACGAGTAAGGGTAGGTATAAACTTGCATTGGTAGCATGACCTTTCGGACGTTGACAAGTCACACATCTTTCAAAAAAACGCCCTACATCTCGTCGTAAAGAAGGACAAAAGTACGAGGTAGAAACAAGATGCAAAGTTCAATCTCTCCCAACGTGTCCTTCGTTATTTAGCTCAGAGATTAATTGCAAGCGTAAACTGCATTCTGGTATACAAAGACGGGTTTCTCGAAAAATATATCCATCGTAAAGTGTATACTCCTTCGATAAACGTGCATTTATCTTCTCCAAAACAAGACCAAAGAAAGAATCGGTCTCATAAAGGTCAGCAAAAGACCCAAAACCAATGATTGAAGTATGCATTACGACCAGCAAAGATTGTTTTCTACTCAAAGCATCCGCTACTCGATTTGTTTTACCTGAAGTGTGTTTGATGACAAAAGTAAATTGTTGTAGATATGCAACCCATGATGCGTGTCGAGCTGATATATTCCCTTGTGTACTAAGATGTTTGAGAGCATCATGATCCGTATAAAGGGAAAACTTCTTATGAAATACATAATGTCTCCAATGTTTCACGGCTTGAACAATTACGTAGAAACCACGTCGTAAGTACTGTAACGGAATCAGGCACCAGATAATTTCTCACTAAAGAAGGCAAGAGGACGCCAACGTTGACTCAACATTGTGCCTATGCCCGTTTTTGAAGCATCACAATGTAACTCAAAAACCATCGTAAAGTCAGGTAAAGCTAAAACAGGGGTTGAACAAAACTTATCTTTGATCTGTTTAAATGCATGTTCCGCTTCAAGTGTCTATTCAAAGCTTCCTTCCTTCATAAAATATGTAATTGGTGCCATTAACCCGCTAAACTGAAGGACAAAAATTTGATAAAATGAGGCTAAACCATGAAAACTTCTTGTTTCTGTTAACGTATGTGGTGAAGGCCAGGACTTGATAGCTTCGACCTTGTCTGGATCCACCGATTATCCATCAACTGATACCACATACAATAAAAAAATAACCGAATGCGTACCAAATACACATTTCTTTATTGTCGCAAAAAGTTTATTACGTCGTAACACTTGTAAAACCTCACATAAGTGACCAACATGTTCCTCCATAACTTACTAAAGATTAGTATATCATCAAAGTAAACCACTGCAAATATTCCAATAAATGGACGTAAAGCCTGATTCATGACGCGCATGAATGTACTTGGTGCATTAGTAAGTCTGAATGGCATTACCATCAATTCAAAAAGACCCTCTCTAGTTTTAAATGTTGTCTTCCACTCATCTCCTGGTTGAATACGTATCTGATTATATCCGGTTTTTAAATCCAACTTTGAAAATATTGAAGTTGCACCTATTTGATCCAACAAATCATCTAAACGCGGAATAAAAAAACGATAACGAACTGTTATTTTATTAATTGTTATGCGATCAACGAACATTCTCCATGAGCCATCTTTCTTCGGTATTAATAAAGTTGGCACCGCTCATGAACTCATACTTTCTCGTAAAAACCCTTTTGAATGTAAATCCTTGACTTGCTTACGTAACTCTTCATGCTCACTTGAACTCATTCAATAATGAGAATGGTTAGGTAGTGTCGTATCTGGTACAAAATCTATGCGTTGTTGTATATCCCATAATGGAGGAAGGCCTACCGATAAATCTTCAGGGAAAACTTCAACAAAATCTTGTAAAAGGTATGTGATTTCGGTAGGAACTATAGATGCTTGAGACGACAAAGTTGGTACTGCCACCAAAATATAAACCAACTTGGACTGCTTCATGGCTGATTCAAATTGTGTCTTACAAAGGAACAAGGTAAGTTTGCGATAGAATCAATGTAAAATTGCGATTGTGAATCGAAAGTTCTATGTGTTGAGAAAACCAACGTGAGAAACTCTTCGATAAAACGCCCAAGGTCTTCCTAATAGTAGATGACACGCATCCATTGGAAATACATCGCAAAACACTTGGTCTTAATATGCTTCACCCATAGAGAATGAGACTAACACACGACGAGTAACTAATAATGCATTATCGACGACGGTCCATGGTGTGCTTCATCCTTAGGAGCGAGCTTAACCGACCCCTTGGGAGTGCTATTTTCGACGACGCCCCGCATCCCGCACGTCCCGAGATATCTTACCTCGAGCCGACCGGTCGCGGGTCAACGCCGTTTCCGCCTAGCCATGGCCTAAGGCTTTTCAACTCGTACCATGGCTCAATGTTGTGAAAGCCCAGAATGGACTTATATCACAAAGATACCTTAACATTTTAAAAATCCGGGTTGTATATGATATAAAACTTTACCAAAGAGCCATATAGTTGGCATGCCATTTTCTTTTAAAATCATACATAAAAATTAGTAAATTCTGCAAAACCGTAAATAACTACACCGATATTCCTAAAATCATAACGGAAGCTCTGGGTCGGATCAAGTCATGTAGTGGGTAAATCCTGAAAAACAACGAGGTAGAAGTATAAGTAATCTATTATTACTTAGTGAGAACGGTCCACCTAACAATCAATCAAGCAATAATGAACATGCATAAGGATCCTAAACAATATTCCTATTTGCAATGCATAACCCATCCCACGGGTTTTCACACAAAAGGGTATCAAACGCGCATGCATGATTTCACAAGGTGAGGTTACAACGTATGGGCGGCCTATCACAGGGCATATTCCCGATATCCCGTCACAAAGACTTGGTCTGCCATAATACCCCATCAACACCCCGTCGAGTGCTGCCTGTCCGGTGAGCTTAACCAATCCAGACTAAGGCAGGCCCGGCCATCCACACCTTCGTACCTGCATTAGCGGTTAAGTAACAGATTCCTACAACCAGGGATCACACACCTTCCTGCAGCCTTACCTAACGATGCCTTACATCTTGACTAAGCGTTTTTCCTAACTCTAAAGGCAACAAGCAATCTAAACAAGCAACTTACGAACATTATCATAGCTTAAAACACATAGGAATTACTACTTTCAAATATTTTTAAATATATAGTTTTGCCTTTTAAAAGTTTTAAAATCAATAAGTTTTTAGGAAAAATTGGCCATAGTATCTTTTAGATTTTTAAATAATTTTCTAAGTGTAAAAATCAAAACCTCGGCGTAAATAAAAGAATTTTAAGAAGAAGAAGAACAGCATATGCTACCACATATGCACCGAAACTCACATAGACTTTAACAAGGTTTATGTTAGCTTGCTTTAGAACAAACGCGACCGAATAGAGCCTCCTTTGGAATGGCGGAACTGTCGAAAATCAGAACCGGATCGAGCTAAATTTTCTTCTCAAAACTCACGGATTTTAGAGAGATGGTGGAGCGATTTTAGAGAAAGAAAGAGCCGATTTGGTGTGCGTTGGAGAAGTGAGGAAAATGTCCTATTTATACTAGTTTTGGGTCGGTTATCAAGCATGTGACAAGGCGGGCAAGTGTCACGCTGGAAGCAAGCAGGCAGGCTGCTCACGAGGCGTCAAACTGGTGAATAAGCAGCTTTGACGTGGACATCTGTTTGAACCAAGCAAGTAGGCAAGCATGTCAAAATGATGCGCCTTTAAGCAGATTGTTTTACCGAGCCACTTAAATTTTCCATGGGCGTTTTGGACCAAACTTCTTGTTGTTATTCAGAAATCGATGTCTCCTCATCAAGCTCGTGCTTTTGGACAAGGTAAGCTCGCGTTCCATCCATAATTAATTTAATTATGTCCATGCGGCTTATCCTTATTCCAACATTCCTCACAAGTGTTTGTTTGGTATTTTCAGCTTGCTTTCACCTTTTGTTTGCTTTCTAAATCATCCGCATTCAATGGGTTAATATTTTGGCTTCAAAATGCCTTAGCCAAATTTCCTTTAAATGCTTAAAATTGGGTTCCAAAAGTTTCCCAAGTGTCCAAGCATTTTGGCTTAGTTTTCGGTTAAGCTACGGTTTTTGATATCCTTAAAACAGGGGTTTTACATCCTTCCCCCCTTAAAATAGAACTCGTCCCGAATTCTTGGGGGTAGTGACGGTAGAAGGTTCCTAGTTTTTACTGGGAAGATGGGATGCTTACTTGGTCAATTGGGTACTTAAGGTTTTAGTTTGTGTCTACGGGTTTAAATTCTTTGGCGACTTAGGGTCCTAAATTTAGTTAAATGTCTAAGTTTAAAATCTTACTTGGAAATGGTTTCTAATGTCTCGGTTTCCGGGTAAATTCCTTAGGTGAATATCGTCCTTTATACTTCTCCTTTGTTACTTCCTCCTTTCGCCAAATGAGTTAAAGCTCCCAAGGGTGATGAACTTAAGGTTTTTCTAACCTAGATTTTTCCTTTATGCTAAGATTATGCCTTTGGATTTGATGTCGCCTTAAGTGTCGTAAAATGATTATTTTCCTAGTTAATAATCATATACAAAACACCCTTTATTTATTCCAACAAAAGGTTACATGCAAGCCTTACAAACCTTCGGCTATATCACAGAAACTGGCCGCCTGATTATAAAACCAAAGAATATACATCAAAGTTGGGTTCGTATAAGCTAGTCCTATCAAATCTATAAGTCACACTAGTATATTCTATACTACTATTAGTTTCATAAACATAAACTTGGCCTACTACTAAGTCCAAGGGTTACTATACCTACACCTCGGACACAGACACTCCCTCTGGTGAGCGGATGTCTGACCGGTTATGGACCCATGGCGAGCTACTTTGTGAGTCGAGTGGGAGAGAGTGGTGCGAGGAGGCGGAGGGTCTGGTCAAACAAAATAATAGTGACCCGGTTCCCAAAAATTTGTGCAAATCGGCTCCCTGAAGCCATAAGGTACGTAGAAAAGGCAATTTTTGTATTCATGCCTTTCGTGGCCACAGATGTCGCACATTGGCTCTGGCGATGCTGGAGTTGTCACCAGACGGAAAAACTCCTCGATATGGCCATCGAGACCTATGGACATTCCACGAGTGTAACCATTCCTGAGTGAATCATGCACTGCTTCAACTAGTGCGGCCATCGTCTCCATACCCCACTCCAGGCCTAGGTCCTCGGTTTTCGGCGTAGCGATATTCATGTTGAAATACTACGAGAATGGAGATAGAGCTGATTATGTAGTCTCGTCCCTTGATATCGATATTACAGTAGGGGATGATCCCATCTCCGAATGGATCAAATCCGAAGGGATGCTTATGTGATCAGGCTCCTCGGGGTCCTCATCCGTGGACTTTTCAACATAGGCCTCTTCAATAATAGGCTCAGGTGGTGTCTGAACATGTGCTCGTATTGCACGCCTCTGCCACACCGGGTATATTATTCTTCTCACATATGCCTGAATCAATAATGAAGTTGCAAACTTTTCCATTTATCGTACAACGGGATCGAAACAAATTGTGAAATTAAGGATGCTTCTAAGTAACTTTAGGAGCTAGACAAGATCTTCGTAGCACCAACAATGGACCTGAATCTGGTGCAAGTTGTTCCACAAACTCATTGTCTTCTTCGTCCTCAGCTTCACTATCATTATTATCATTATCAAGTAGTATACCTCGACGGTTGCGAGTTGGACACGCCGACTGGCGGTACCAGTTTCACCGCAACTGTAACATCAAAAACCAGCCGGTTTGGTTCCTCCATTGACGTCGGAAGGAGCCACCGTTTTCTTTGATTTCTCAGGAATCATATTAATCGTCGAGGACAATTGTGTTGATGAATTTGTACGGTTTTGTCGTGAATTATTCCAAGAATTAAAAGGATGTCGAGATTGAGCTTCTACAGTCGAAGCTTGTTGATCTGAAATTGATAAAGGTCGAAAGAGGTTAAGTGTATACTAAATTTGTTGTCGAAGGCCTCCAACAAAACGAGCGACAAACTGTAATTACGTGTCGAACTTCGACTCGATTCATCATCATAAAAAAAATCAGTTGCGTACTCTTCAACAGAACGCAAACCTTGTCTAAGGTTTTGAAACTTTTGAAAAAGTAATTGGTCATAAATGAAGGGTAAAAAATTCTTGAGCATCTGAGTGTCTAACTTATCCCATGTCTTTAGATTTTGTTTCCCTAGTCCCGAGATGCTTTTTTATTGACCACCATGCAGCAACTATGTCACGAAAGTGAATAGCAATAAGAGGAACGCATTGATCATGTGGAATTTGTTCGAACTCTAGAATCTCCTCTACCGTGACGAACCAATCTAATAGTTCCTCTGCGATATTCGATCAACGAAACTCAGGAATTTCCATCTTGAAGCTTCTCTCCCATCAGTCAACTGGTCTTTCTTCTCTATCTCTATTGTTATTCCGATTTGCTCTTGTATTTCTAAGTAAATTCATCGGATTAACTTCCTCTTCATCTAAATCATCACCTTCGTTGTTGTTTACGACCTGGTTTTGGGATAAAGGAGCGTGCAGATGATTTATCGCTGCAATAGCTGCAGTGAGGTTTTGAATTTGCTCCTTTAATCCATAAAATATTTTTTGTTTCTTCTTTCTGAACAACAGCTCGTGTTGTGTGTAATCGAGGCATGGTTTGATTATGAAGTTAAAAAAATCTAACGTTTGGAGCGTAGAATGGCTATGATACCAACCTGATGCAACGTACCAAAAAGATAGTAGCTTAAATCAAGTAAACGATGATTTTGCTTGAGACCTATGCGATTAATCAATGGATTCAAAGACTCAATTGAGACAACCTTCTTGCTTTGATGAATTTAATCGAATCAAAAACAAGGTATCGTAGGCAAAAGTTGATTCTTATTAATTAACTTCAAATTTGAATTACATGTATGAGGTTAGGTTGCTTTATATAAGACTCCTAACTCTGAGGTTTAACATCATTAGGAAAAGGCTAAAATAAAAACCAATTAAGAAAAGGAAAACTAAAAAAAGGAAAACTTAAAAAAAAGGAAAACTAGAACATAAGTATTTCGTCGTCATTACGCATCAATAGAGAAAGCCACTAGAGCTTTGGGATACACCGGAACAAAAGATGATGTCAAAGAAACAAAGTTTGTATCAGGAGGGATGACACAAATACCAGAAAATTCATTAAAGAAAGAAACAAGGCAAAGTGGATGTTACTTTTGTGAAAAGAATGGACACATAAAAGCTCATTGTTACAAGTTTAAAGAAAGAGTAAGAAGACTTCAACATCGAGTAAAATTCGTTTGGAATGGATTTCAAAGTCAAATATGGATAAAGAAATTAGATCTATATCAAACTTTGTCAAGAAGTACGTCAAACGAGTCATCAAAAAATAAGCTTTGTTGTAGTACGACTTTTGTGTTAGATATTCGAAAGGATAAATATCCATGGTACTCTTATCATGAAGATTCAAAACATGTTTCAAGATCATACCACGAACTATTTACATAGGAAAATCCATTAGGTTTGCTACAAGTTAGAGGTATTGAACACCATATTAATTTTGTTTTAGGAGCTTCACTTCCCCATAACCTAGCTTACAGCTCAATCCTAGGAGTTGCAAAAGCAGGTTGAGGAGCTGATGGAGAGAGCATGAGTCCATGACGTATAAGTCCATCACTACAAGAAAACATGGATAAAAGAGACATATATTTTCAACGGGATTTATCTGTCTAAAATTTTTGACAATATATCAACAAATTTATGATAAAAATCGATTTTTTCAAGGTTGTTTGAAATCCGTCATATTTTTTTCTGATATTTCCGACAGAAAAAAGCCATCGGAATGTTTCTGACAGGTTTAAGACGAAAAACCAACAATTTTTAATCTTTTGAAATTCTTCACTTTCTCGTTGAAAATTACCGACAAGCAAGTGATAGAATTTAATAATTAAAAAACAAACCTCTCTTTTTTCCGTCGAAAATTTTTCAGATCTTGATTTCCTTTTTTCCCGGATACGAATTTCCTTTTCCCGTCCTTTTCCTGTCACAATTCTGTCGGTTTTCCTCTTTTCTCTATATATATATATATCTAGGTCACGATTTTCATCTTCCTAAATCACATAAAACCGTAAACAAACACAGCTATGTCATATTTTCGATCATGGATGGACAATTTGAAGAATGATCCGACGACGAATTTATTAAACGAAGAATATGCTCGAGGTATTGCCGAATTTATGAATTTGGCTTGTCGTCAAATAGAACCACAACAAACTGGTAAGTTAAAGTGTCCATGCTCCATATGTCGAAATACTTGTAAAGTTAAGATTGATGCAGTGTGGACTCACTTGTATCGTAACAGGTTTCTAGCGAGCTATAAAATTTGGTTTTTACATGGAGAAAGACAAGAAATTGGTAGTACTAGTGAACCTTATCCCGCCAATAGAGTAGAGGAATATAGAACAGGAATTAATTTTGGTGAAGGTGTTGTTCAGATGGTAAACGATAGGTTTAGAGAATATGTTGTTGGTTCTGATCAACATGAAGAGGTTAACGAGGAGCCTAATTTAGCAGCAAAACAATTTTTCGATATGTTGAACGCATAAAAAAACGCTCTATAAGGGATGTCCAGATGGTCATTCGTCTATGACATCTGCAACTAGATTGATGTCGATACAATCAGAGTGGAGTCTGCCAGAGGAGTGTATGGATGCTATTAATGATTATGTGAGAGACTTGCTCCCTGAAGATAATATTCAGCCAACTTCATACTATGAGATTCAGAAACTCGTCATGGGACTTGGATTGTCGTTTCAGGTTATAGATATATGCATTAATAATTGTATGCTCTACTGGAGGAGTGATGAAAGTCAACTTACATGTCGACATTGTCAAGAACCACGGTATAAGGATACTGATGATAGAGTTTCAGTGCCTCATAAACGGATGTGGTATTTACCGATTATGGAAAGGTTGAAGAGATTGTACCAATCAGATCGTACAGCAGAGGCGATGAGATGGCATGCCGAGCATAGATTTGATGGGGAAATTACACATCCTTCAGACGCAAAAGCGTGGCGGCATTTTCATACAAAGCATCCCGATTTTCGAGTGAGAGACGGAACGTATATCTGGGTTTATGTACAGATGGTTTCAATTTGTTTGGCAAGCACGGAAGACAATATTCTTTATGGTCAGTCATCTTAACACCATACAATTTGTCGCCATCTTTATGTATGCGTCGAGAGTTTTTGTATCTCACCATTCTTGTTCCTGGCCCTGAACATCCGAAACGAGCACTAGATGTATTTCTTCAACCTTTGATATGTGAGTTAAAAAATCTATGGAAGCATGGGGAGAATGTATGGGATGTTTCAATGAAGCATAACTTTTGTATGCGCGCGGTTCTAATGTGGACCATAAGTGATTTTCCAGCATATTCTATGTTATCTGGATGGACAACGCATGGGAAGCTAGTGTGTCCTTACTGTAATGACAACACTAATTCACTTCAACTAAAGGAAGGAAGAAAAACGTCTTGGTTTGATTGTCACCGTCGATTTCTCCCCCGTGATCATCCGTATCGTCGTTCAACTAATTTGTTCAGAAAGAATATTAAAGTGACCCAAGAACCACCTCCCGAACTTGATTGTGATTACTTGTTACAACAGATGAAAGATTTTGATGCTCCATACACGAATGATCACTACGTTGGAGGAAATGGACATGAGAAGAATATTCCTGGTTCAGGAGAATACCATAATTGGCACAAAAAGAGCATCTTTTGGAAATTACCGTATTGGAAAGACCACTTACTCAAGCACAATCTAGATGTCATGCACATTGAGAAAAACTTTTTCGACAACATCATGAACACTGTTTTGAATGTCCAAGGAAATACAAAAGATAACGTCAAGTCTAGAATAGACGTGGGAGAGATTTGCGCACGTCCTAGGCTTCGCATTATGGAAGATGGGAGTTTGCCAATTCCTTGTTACAGATTAAAGACTCAAAAAGAAGAGTTCTTCAAATGGATTTTGGAAAGTGTTAGATTCCCTGACGGATATGTATCGAATCTACGTAATTGTGTTGATATTGTAGAAGGAAAGTTTAGTGGCATGAAGAGTCACGATTGTCATGTTGTAATGCAACGCCTTCTACCATTTGCCTTCACAAATCTAGTCGAGAAATGTGCTCATGAGGCAATTGTTGGTAAATTAGTATATATGTATGTTATTAATTTTAAATATTTTGACTAGATTCATCTTTAATTGAATTTTTTATACGTGTCTAATATACATGGATTGCAGCATTTTTTCGGGATATATCTGCAAGAATACTTACAACTGAAGGTATTCATAACTTAGAGGCAAATATTCCAGGTATTCTTTGCGAGCTCGAAAAAATATTTCCACCTTCGTTCTTTGATGTGATGACACATCTACCGATTCATCTTCCTCGAGAAGCAGCACTTGGTGGACCTGTTCAGTATCGATGGATGTATCCCTTTGAGCGGTACATGTATCACTTGAAGAAAAAGGTTAAAAATCTTAGCCGAGTTGAGGGTTCGATTGTGCAACAAAGTATACGTGAAGAATATGCATTTTTTGGAGAAAATTACTTTCCAACAGAGGTGCGTACTAAGATTCGACGTCCTTCTCGACATGATGATGGAGGCGAGCGTGCAACGTATGCCGTGTATGTCCCCGACATGTTTACACAGGTAGGACGATTAAGTGGAAAAAGAAAAAATAGAAGACTTTCAGAGCTCGAGTAGACTCATTTGCATAATTATATTCTAAACAATTGTGATGATATAACAGAGTATGAAAGGTACGTACATTTTCCATATTAAATTACTAATCTTAAAAATAAAAATCTAAAAAATAATTATATTGTAGCATTTTCATGAACGCCAAGTATTGGCAAGAAGAAAAAACGATTGTGGATTCAAAGACACACTCAACGAGCCGGAATAGTACTCGAGGCGGCAAAGGGCCATCTACACATAACTCTGGTGCCATGAGCACCATGACACTTGAAGAGAGGATGGTATGTTTTCATCTATTGAAACTTGCAAATGACTTTAGCGATCATTTATTAAGTTTTTTTTATTTTTTTCAATTAGATAGCAAAAAACGATGGTGTTCATCCCGGCCCTGTCGAAATCCTTCGAGCCATGCACACAAACAAAAAAATAGGAGAGATTCAAGATCCCGTAGCTCGAGAGTTAATTGAGGCTTCTGAGAGGCGGTTTGCCGAAGAACGCGTTACCCAAGGCACCCCAGAAGGCGAGTCACTCCCCATACAAACTCAATACGAAGTTGTCTTTGAGGTAAGTCAAAAAATTTGTGTATGAATTAAGTATTTTATTTTCTATGTTTATTAATAACATTTATAAAAAATATTCAGGAAGCTCCGAAGAAGAAAGGAAGGGTCTTTGGTTTCGGAAACATGACGCATTTTTGTCTTCCAGGATCCTCGAACCGTAGGACTGCATTTAGAGACGAAGCAATGGAGAAAAAGACACAGAGATTGCGGATCTAAAGACAAAAGTTGAACACATAGAAAAACGTGAAGACGAAAGGGACGCGAGTGACGCAGAAAACCAAGTATTTCTACGAATGCTTCGAAGCCAATATCCAAACTTTCTAAATTAGCATTTTAGTTTAATCTTTTATTTTTTTATGACAACTTTAATATTTTAGTTTTTTTTTTACTGCGTTAAATATTTTAGTTTTTTTTTGTTTAGTTTTCTAGTTTTTTTTGTTTTATTTTTAAATTACGTAGTCCGTCTCTTTCTTGTCAGTTTATTACGCCTCTCACATTAGTCACGGTTTTAAATATTTGTCACTAAATTGTCTGTTTATTAATCTGTCACTAAACTGTCTATTTATTAATATGTCACAAAACTGTCTATTTAGTAATCTGTCACAAAACTGTTGATTTATACCTCTATCACAAAACTGTCTGTTTTATACCTCTATCACAAAACTGTCTGTTTTATACGGCTGTCACAAACTCGTCGGTTTTATTATTTTTGTCACATAATTGTCGTTTTTGATTTGTTTGTCACAAAACCATCGCTTTGTCTAATTGTCACTTTACCGTCGTAAATTTCCGACGAGAATACGACGACAAAATTTTTCCGACGCTCTAGTTCCGACAGACATAATTTGTGTTTCCTCCGTCAGTAAAAGCCTTTTTCAACGGATTAAAGACAAAATTTTCCGTCTTTTTCTGTATGTTTTCTTGTAGTGCATTTGGGGCCAAAAAAAGATGGTAGTTCGGGGATGTTTGTTGATTGTCAAGCAATAAACAACATCACGGTTAAGTATGTACATCATATATCTATACTTGATCATATGCTTGATGAATTGCATGATTTTAGCATATTCTTAAGATAGATCTTAAGAGTGGTTATCACTAGATTAGGATGTAAGAAGGAGATGAATGAAAATTTGTATTTAGAACTAAACATGTTATGTGTGAATGGCCAGTCAACTTGGACTCACCAATGCACCTAGTATTCAAAGGTTTTTTATTATAGTTTACTTTGATGACATTCTCGTCTAGCTAAACATGTTAAGCATCTATAATCGGTGTTAGTTTTTTTGACAAAAGAAAAGCTTTGTGCTAAATTAAAGAAGTGCACTTTTTGCACAAATAACCTTGCCTTTTTAGGTTTTGTTGTTTGAGCATATAGGGTTAGGGTCGATGAGTAGAATATCAAAGTGATCAAAGAGTGGCCCAATCCAAAGATTGTTGATGAAGTCAAAATCTTTCATGGTTTAGAAGTGTTCTACATGAGATTTGTCAAAGTCTCCAGTATATTAGTTGCACCTCTCACTAAAGTTGTGAAGACGACAAAAGGGTACAAGTGGGGACAAACACAAGAAGATGCATTCCAAACGATGAAGGACAAGCTCACTCCGGCGCCATTACTTTCACTACCTGATTTTACTAAAATTTTGAGCGTGAAAGTGATTCTTCATATATAAGTATTGGAGTTGTGTTGATGCAAGAGAAGAAGCCAATATCTTATTTCAGGAGAAACTTGGAGGCTCAACCTTTAACTATCCCACATCTGACAAGAAATTGTATGCCTTGGTCCGAGCTTTACAGACTTGACAACATTATCTTTGGCCAAAAAAGTTTGGCATCCACATTGCGCATGAGTCTCTCAAACACTTCACGGGGCAACACAAGCCGAATAAGAGACATGTTAGGTGAGTTGAGTTTATTGAGATAGTCACATATGTCATCAAACACAAACAATTTACGAACAATATAGTTGCCGATTTACTGTCTCGGAGGTACAATCTTCTTTACGATGGGACTCTAGTACTAACAAGTTTTTCATGTGCCTCTATTACTAACAAGTTAATTTGTCCCACGATGATGAAACAATATTTACGAGAACGTGAAAATGAAGCAACATGAGATCTTTAATACACAACAAAACCCTATTTACAAAGAAGAGAAACTTTATTATCTAAACCTAAATCAAGAATACAAAAATAAATAAAACAAAAGAAGAACATAAGGTTAAAAGAGAAGCGAACCTTGAACAAGAAGTAAGCACCAATGAAGAAAAAAGATAAAAAGACAATAATGTGTGATTGTTACAGAGTTAGGTCTTCGGGTTTATCGTGTACAATTAGAGTATATTCCTTTTATTAAGAGAAATTCACAAAACTAGACCCTTTGAACCCTCCTTTCACAAAACTACACGAACCCTCCCTTCACAAAACTACACATAATTCAATATTTTCACAAATTTACACCCTTTTAAAATCTTAGCTTGATTTACCATTTTAAAAATTATCAAAACTAAATTTTTTTCATTTGGGTTCGTTAATTAGTGTTTAGGGTATAGTATTAAGGGGGTAGAATTATGTGGGTAGGGTTTATTTGGATTTAATTTTGAGTGTTTAGGTGTAGTTTTGTGAAGTAATTTTGAAATGGTGTAGTTTTGTGAAATGTAATTCAAATGGTGTAGTTTTGTGATTCTCCCTTTTATTAACTGGGAATTATAATCTTACAGAATTAAGGGAGAATTACAAAACTACGCCATTAGAATTAAATTTCACAAAACTACACCATTTCAAAATAACTTCACAAAACTACACCTAAACACTAAAAATTAAATTCAAATAAACCCTACCCACACAATTCTGGTCCCTTAATAATATACCATAAACACTAATTAACGAATCAAAATGAAAAGATTTTTTTTTGATAATTTTTTAAATGTTAAATCAAGCTTTTAAAATTTTGAAAGGATGTAAATATGTGAAAAAATTGAATTAGGTAGAGTTTTGTATAGGAAGAGAAGAAAGGGTGTAGGTTTGTGAATTCCTCTTTTTAAAACGTGAAATGAATCAAAATGAGAAAACAGAAAAATGATTAATATATTCGTATATGAATTTGTGTTTCATGTCTATTTTTCTCAAATGATGACTCGCAGCCTTGGCCATCTTAACAAATATATACTTCCTTTGTTCTAATATATAAAATGTTTTAAAGATTTTATTTGTTTTAATTTATAAGATGTTTACACATTTATTTGTATAATTTAATAGTTCATGACCAGTAATATTATACTTAATTAATTTCTATTGGTTAAATTCTTTTTATCAAGTAGTAATTTGAATGAATCTATTAATTTATTAATCTCTGTACTTTTAGCCAAAAAATATCTTATATTTTTGAACATATGGAGTATATACTAGGGATTAACCCTTGTTCTATGCGAGATAAATTTTTCTTTACAATAAATTATAAAACTTAGTTTACATAAACACATGGCTACGATGATATAATAAATTTGTATAAGTTACCGTGTGATTATAAATTGGTTTAGCTATTATAATATCAAAAAGATTTATAATTCTTTGTATTATATAACACCTGTTGTTGTTGATTTGATACAAATTTTTACCAAGAAAAATCACCAGGCTTTAAAGTTTTTGTTAAATATATAACATAGATGACTACTTCAATTTCTGAATATTTTAAAATAATTTATTAAATAGTACAACAAATAAATATACTAACAAAATTTAGTGAAATACATTTTGAAATATATATTTTATCATAAGTTAATTTTTATTTTATTCAGTTATTTTTAAAATATTAAATATATATTTTATAAATATTAAATATTATTTATGTTTATGCTATATTTTATTAATTTAATAATAAAAATTAAGATAAAATGATTAAATTTTAATTTAAGGAAATATATATCAATTTATGAGAACAAAAGATATTCTTTATATTTTTCTATATTACAAAATTATAATATTAACTTTTAATATGTCTAAATTTTTCTTACTAAAGTTACTTTAAATATTGAGGAATTCACAAAACTACATCCTTTCAACCCTTCCTTCGCAAAACTACACCTAATTTAATTTTTCACATATTTACACCCTTTCAAAATTTTAAAAGCTTGATTTACCCTTTTAAAAATTACAAAAATTAAAATATTTTCATTTGGATTCGCTAATTAGTGTTTAAGATATAGTATTAAAGGGGTAAGATTATGTGGGTAAGGTTTATTTTGATTTAGTTTTGAGTGTTTAGGTGTAGTTTTGTGAAGTATTTTGGAAATGGTGTAGTTTTGTGAAATGTAATTCAAATGGTGTAGTTTTGTAACTCTCCCTTAAATATTTTAGTTTTAGTGAATTGTAAAATCTTACATTTTATTTTTTTTGAATATATGTACTCCTAGAATAATATATATATATATATATATATATATATATATATATATATATATACTAGGAAAAGATCCGCGCATTCCGCCGGATAGTGATATAAAAGTAAATAGTTGTACATACAATAACTGACTTTTAGTGGATACACGTAATTTATTTTAAATTGATTACTCAAATGTTTTCAAAATTTCATGAGGAATTCACAAAACTACACCATTTCAATTCTTCCTTCACAAAACTACACCGAATTGAATTTTTTCACATATTTACACCCTCTCAAAATTTTAAAAGTTTGATTTACTCTTTTAAAAATTACCAAATTTTCATTTGGGTTCGCTAATTAGTGTTTAGGGTATAGTATTAAGGGGGTAGGATTGTGTGGGTAGGATTTATTTGGATTTAATTTTGAGTGTTTAGGTGTAGTTTTGTGAAGTATTTTGGAAATGATGTAGTTTTTGAAATGTAATTCAAATGGTGTAGTTTTGTAATTCTCCCAAATTTCATTACACTTTTTATTTCTATTTTTATTTTTTTTTGTTTTGGAATACACTTTTTAGCTAACATGTGTATAAAAGACATTCTAAGCAAATTATAATTATGTAAATATTTATTATTAATATTCTTTGCAAAAGTATAAGTTATTAGTATTGGTTATTATATTTAACAATGTAGGAAAATTTGATATATTAAACATTTTATAAAACCATAAGTTTTTCGACCTTTGAACTATCATAAACTTTTCGACCTTTGAACAACAAAATTTTCACGAAAAAATTGAATGAGTTAACATCTCGATAAACAATAAAATGCCTATTAACCTCTAAATACTTTTTAAAAAATAGAAAGTGGCAACAATGAAAAGTAATACAGACAAAGCCATGCGTTGGCGATGACGGAGGCGACCGTAACGCTTGATTTCAAACTGAGATCATGCGGAGCCTAAATCGAAGGTTAGATCGTTGGATATCGGAGGAGCATCTGGAACCTGCTGGATTGGATTATGGATATCCTCTGCTTGAATTATATCCCAGGATCTGCGGATCCCTTGTCAACTTTTGGATCAAAATTGGTTTAAATCAGAATCTTATTGTGATCCGAGGATCTGATTCTGAGGTAGAAGAGAAGATAAGAGATTTTCCTTGTAAGGGAGGTACTAACCTGATTTGGAGTACGATGAATTCAAAAATCCCTTTCAAAAAGCTTTCCTTATTGGAGCTTCGCCGATTTGGTAGAGTAATGGAAATGGTGTCAAAATCAATCACAATTATGATGGGCTTGATTCAAGGGATAATTACAAAGATTACCTTTGTTAAGGTGTTAAAATATTTTCTCGGAAATCACTCTGATGATTGATTCAGATTTGTGGTATAAAAAGAGAAAGGGGAAACACAGGGAAAGACATTTATCCATGCATTCTTCCCAATCTCGACATAAACTTTCTCTTTACAATGGCGTCGAATGTACTCTCTTCATTGGTGGCAAATGGCGGAGTCAAGAGGATCAAGCCGAAGAAGCCTCAGGCGGCTGCGGCGACTCAGCTCTGGCAACAGGCCCTCACGATGGTTAGTAGAGTGCTAAATGTGGAGTTGCAAGCAGAGAAGGTGAAAGCACTCATAGCCTTCATGCCAACAGTGTGGGAGTGTGCTGGAAGGGTTAGAAAGTATGATCTAGGCAGGGGAAACTTCCACTTCCTCTTTGAGAACGAAGATGATATCGCTTTCGTGGAAGCAAATAGGTCGTACCACTATGATCAATGGATGCACGTCATCGAGAGGTGGTCACCAAACACGGAGATTGAGGCTCTCTCCACAATAACGTTTTGGGTAAAAATCAAAGGACTCACCTTCCGTTATTGGCTAGAGGAAACGTTTCTCGATATTGGAGAAGCCATTTGCGTAGTCGAGGATGTGTGCTTAGCCGAGTCCAAGGTAAGAGTCACAATCCAATGTAGCAAACCCCTAGATTTTTCCATGGAATTAGACTATGAGGATGAAGTATTATCGGTGAAGCTAAAGTATGAAAATCTATTTGGTTTTTGTCGAATCTGCAAAGTATTGGCTCATGGTGAGACAAGTTGCCCGTTGCATGTAGTTAAACCGCCGCAAGAGAGATTTCAATATGAGAACGGACTTGGAAGATAGGCGAGAGGGAAAGGACCATCGGTTCATGAACTATGGGGACGAGAGAAAGCAAGCCTTCCAAAACAGAAGCAGAGCTGAACGTTCTAACAATCAAACCACCGGAAAGGTGGTAGCGACGGCGAGACCTCCCTTGCAAAGACAGTTATTACCGGAGTGGAGTTCACTGAGGTGAGTGAGAAAAGGATTACAACCAAGAATTGGGTTGGAACCGCATTTGGGAAGGTGGGGAAGGATGGCTTCGTCATTGATCATGAAAAGGTAAAGAATTTTGTTCCCGGTGATCGAGCCCCTGTGGAGGAAAATCTGCAGCCGGTGGTTCTTGCCGGTTCTACTCCGGTGGTGGAGAAGGCAGCTCCGGTGGGGGAGAACGTAGCTTTGGTGGTGGAGAACGTAGCGGTTTCTGGTCCGGTTGAGGTGGCGTCGGCGATGAAGACAACATCGGTGGTTATGCAAGCTATCGTGAAGAATATGGCTTTAGCGAAAATGAGGGATCGGGTTCAGGCTCAGGCTGAGGCCAATAACGAAGAATCCAATGGACTTGATAAAAAGACTAATGGTTTGGGTATTTCAGGCCCATTAGACTTCTCATCAGCACCCGTTATAAAGAGTTGGTATGAAGAAACTTTGGAGGAGGATGAAGAATAGACAAGGGAGGAGCTACAGAAGAACGGCGGTCCTTCTTTTGCCCCAGGTGGAATCAGCAGGAATGTAGTAACGCGTCGGGACATACTTTGCAATCCTTCACCGATAGAAGAAATAATATCCCCGCTTAAGGATCTAGTTGAAGTGCCGATCTCGGTGGAGCGATTAAGATCACGGGAAAAGAAGACAAAAGGATACAAGGTGGCTCTACATGCTAGAAAGAAGATCGTAAATGAATCCGCAAGAAAGGGGAAGATGATAAGGACTTCTCGTTTGACTTTGAGTGATTATGCCTAGGTGGCAAAATGGCAGACTTCGGTAGCGACTAATGATAAAGGAGGAAACAAGAAGATTAACAAAGCGTTGGTGGTCGGAGAGCCACTGATGAAGAATTAGTATGATTATAAGTTGGAACTGCCAGGGGGTGGGGAGCAACATGGAAGTTCGGAGGTTGAGAGAGTTTTGAAGAGAGTTTTTTCCCGGTTTTTTTTTCTTATGGAAACAAAAAATAATGTAGCTTTTCTTCAAAATATTAAAATAATGTTGGATTATAATTTTCTCTATACGGTTGACGTGCGGCCGTAGTGGCGGTTTAGCCTTATTAGCTCTTTATTCAGACAAAAATATTATTGACGTTATGGCAACAATTAAAGGACAAAGGGTCAGTATCTCGTTTATCTATGGTGAGCCAATGGTTTCGAGACGTCGGAATGTGTGGGAACGGATCACACAGATGGGCATAACCAAAATAGGGCTCTGGCTAATGACTGGTGACTTCAATGAGATCATAGATCACAATGAAAAATCTGGTGGGCGGAGAAGGCATGAGAATTCCTTTTTGGATTTTCGTCTCTTGAAACACTGTTGTGGCATGATTGATTTCCCGTTTCGAGGAAATTTCTTCTCGTAGGTGGGAAGAAGGGGGAAAAAGTTGATACGTTTTTGGCTAGATAGATCAATGGATAACGAAGACTGGTATAACCTATTCTTATACACACAAGTTGAGTATATGAGATTCATGGGTTCCGACCATCAGTCGGTTAAGACGTGTATGGATATTAAAAATTACGTGGGTACAAAAACATTCAGTTTTGATAAAAGATGGTTTGCGAGCGAGAAGCTAGAAGAAGTAATCCTTGACGGTTGGAACTGGATAGACACATATGAAGATATCGGTGATCGTATTAGAGCATGTAGGACCTCGATTTCGAGGTGGAGAAGGAGAGAAAAAACTAACTCACTGGAAAACATTCAGAAACTAAAGGAGGAGTTAGACCGTCTAAGGACTACCTTTAATGAAGAGAAACAATTTTGGAAACAAAATAGCAGGGTCAGTTGGCTTCAGGAAGGAGACATAAACACAAACTATTTTCATGTGGTCACTAAGGCAAGGAGAGCCCGTAATAGGATCACACGGATAAAGACTAACAATGTAGATTTGACGGAAAAGAAGAGATTGAGCAGACGCAGTCGAATATTTCCAATACCTTTTCACGAGTATGATGGGGAATTGAAAAACGACGTGTTCAGTAACCTGAGGGTAGGGGTGAGTGCAGAGATGAATGCGGTCCTCTTGAGGGAGATAAGACCATAGGAAGTAAAAAAGGAGGGTTTTTCGATTAACCCGTAGAAGGCCCCTGGACCAGATGGGATGACAACACTATTTTACCAAAAATTCTGGCATATAATAGGAAATGATGTGGTTAAAATGGTTATCAATTTTTTCAACACGCGGGATCTTGATGAAAGGCTAAACGAAGTTAACATATGTGTCATCCATAAGAAAGAGAGGCCGAAGGAAATGAAGGAATTTCGACCAATTTGTCTGTGTAATATCAGATATAACATTATTGCGAAAGTGATGTGCCAAAGGTTAAAACCCATCCTTCTAGGGTTAATCTCAGAAACTCAATCAGCCTTTGTGGCCGAAAAAGCAAATTCGGATAACATTATAATTGCACAGGAGGCGTTTCATGCCCTAAATATAACAAATAGTTGTGAGGACGAGTTTATGGCTATCAAAACAGATATAAGTAAGGCTTATGATATAGTTGAATGAGACGTTCTCCAAACCCTCTTAATTCGAATGGGCTTTGCGGAGTCATGAGTAGCACTCATTATGAGTTGTGTTAACTTTGTATCATATAGTGTGCTGTTAAACGGAACACTAAAAGGGAGGATCTAACCCTCGAGAGGGCTTAGACAAGGAGATCCGTTATCCCCCTACTTGTTTATTCTATGCACGGAAGTTCTGATTTCACAAATACAACGAGCGGAGGAGGACAAGAGTTTAACAGGTATTAGAGTGGCATATAGGAGCCTGCCTGTTTCCCATCTTCTGTTTGCGGATGATAGTCTCTTCCTTTGTAGGACATAAGCGAATCAATATATGACCCTTCTACGAATCTTAGATTCGTATGGAAAGGCATCATGACAGTGTATCAACTTTGAAAAATCAGCGATCACTTTTGGGAGGAATATTGGGAGTGATAGAAGGAGAGATATAAAGTCGAGACTGGGAATAAGACTGGAGGGTGGGATGGGAAAGTATTTGGGTATACCGAAACAACTCCAAGGGTCAAAGCAACGAATCTTTGCATGTCGGAGACAGATTACATAGCCGAATAAATGGATGGAATGCAAAGTTCCTTTCAAAAGGGGGTAAAGAGATAATGATTAAGTCGGTGGCCCAAGCTATACCCACGTATGCCATGTCATGTTTCCTTTTACCCAAACACTTATGTAGCCAATTAACAAGGCTCTGCTGGCAAAACAATTGTGGCGTCTTCACCAATTCCCTAACTTGTTAGCGGCAAGGGTATTAAAAGGAAGATACTTTCGAAATGAGCACCCATTCGAGGCTAAGAAGCCGTATAGACCATCATTTGGGTGGAGGATTATCTGCTTAGTTAGGGATCTCCTGAGGATGGGGAGTAGGAAAATAGTTGGAGATGGAGAACACACGCTGGTTTGGCAGGACAACTGGATTCCGGGTATTAAACCTCGACCAACTGAAGGTATCAGAGCCTATTACTATCCAGACCTGAGGGTCTCCGAACTGAGAATACAAAGTCGTAACGAGTGGAATATTCCTTTGCTGACACAAATGATCCGTCCAGAGAATATACCGCTGGTTATCAGCATTACGCCTGCCTTGAGAACAAGGAAAGATAATCCCTGCTAGAACCATACAAAATCTGGAATGTACACAATGAGATCAGGATACTAGGTTTTGTACTTAAATAAAAATGATGAGGAGATTCAGATCCTTTTACATGAACCATCAATCCTTTAAAAAAGATTGTTTGGAAACTACGGACTCCAAACAAACAAAAGCATTTCTTATGGCAAGTGTTGTCGGGAATTTTACCGGTTAATGAAAGACTTGTATATAGGCACATAGGAAAGGAGGGGATGTGTCCCAGATGCGTCCAGGAAGAATCAATTAACCATATGCTCTTCGAGTGTCCACCGTCGGTACAAACGTGGGCGTTGGCGGGTGTTCCATCAGGGCATAGTCGATTTCCGACAAGGAGCTTGAGAGAAAATTTGGATTTCTTGTTTTCAAGATGGCGAAATCCAAAAGATAAGATATCTGTTTATCCATGGATAGCATGGTATATTTGGAAGGCCTGGAACGATAAACTGTTTAGGGGAATTGAACGCAGTCCGATGGAAACAAGGGATTTGGCATTAGGAGAGGTCGAGGCTTGGAGAAAAGCGGAAAATATTATACTAACGCAATTTTTACAACACATGAACTAATTAATATTCCTAAATAAAATATTTAAATTATTTGTTTGCATGATACTAATACAAGAATTAGAAATAAGTAACATGTATTTACAAAGACGAAACCCTTTTTTAGTTTTTTAAACGCCCCATAGTATAACGCTTTTTTGACATACCTAAAATCATAAAATTTTGAATTTTTTGTGTTTTGTTCTTGAGAACACAAATGAAAAAATAGAACAAATAAAGGTAAATTAGAAGAGAACATGTGAAAGATTAATTTTCTTTTAGTTTTGTTTCTATGTTTCAATGTATATCAAAAGAAGAAGAATACAACTTTCTTATATAGCCCTATTTACATATGAGTTATGAAGTGGGATAATGAGAATTTACTCTCAACATAATTGTCAACATTGTGTCACAAAATTGATTACAATTTTATTTTGTTGAATGACAAAATGTAGAAGATATTTTGTTGACTTGATATCTTCAATATAATTATTTTTTTTTTGTCAACATTTGGACCACAAATGGTCGGCCCAATATAATTAATTCTTTAAAAAAATTTTGATGATATATGTGTATTTAAGTACATCATGTTTTTTAATATAATTAATTTCAAATAAGTAAGAAAATTATTATATATGTGGGTTTAAGTTCATGATGTTTATGAAAAAGATACATATATGGGTATTAAATAAATATTGGTTTAGAGTTATAAAAATATGTGTCTTTTTGCATGAACTTAATTTTTTCATATATTACACAATTTTATTACATAATATGTTACACAACAAATTTTTTAAAAAATTAATGTCAAATTGAAAATGGAAGTTATTGTTGGTCAATTTTATAAGAAATAAATATGATTTGACCAAAATTTAAATTTTATCTTGTTTTATTTAATTTATAGAATAGCATAAATGTAAGGGAGAATTACCAAACTACACCATTTGAATTACATTTCACAAAATTACACCATTTCAAAATAACTTCACAAAACTACACCTAAACACTAAAAATTAAATCCAAATAAATCATACCCACACAATCCTATCCCCTTAATATTATACCCTAAACACTAATTAGCGAACCCAGATGAATATATTTTAATTTTTATAATTTTTTAAAGGGTAAATCAAGATTTTGAAATTTTGAAAGAGTTTAAATATGTGAAAATGGAATTAGGTAGAGTTTTGTAAAGGAAGGGAAGAAAGTGTGTAGTTTTGTGAATTCCTCTAAATGTAATTAGTATTATGGAGGTTACAAAAATATTATATTTTTAGAATATAGTGATTGTGAATTTTATTTTGTACCTAAAACTATTCCAATTTCACATTTATTTTTTGTATAGAGGACACATTTTACAATTTTTATATATAAAATAAAATATAAAAATAATATTATATGAAAGTAATGTTAATCATTTTTATTAAACTAAAATAAAATAGAAGATTATTTGACATTATTTTTAATTTTTGAAAGTGGTAAAATATTAGTAATTTTAGATATCATTTCAATTATGTGACTAATATATATGATATATTAATTGTAAATTTATAATAAAATTTAAAATCAATAATATATAAAACTTATGAGGATAATTAATATTAAATTAAAAGATACATATAAAATATTTTGGTATTTATTTTTGATTATTGGAAAAAGTAAAATCAATTTTGATTTGAAAATTAATTAAAATGAAATGTTTTTTAATAATCATTTATGAACTAATAAATTTTGAAAAAGACACATGACATAAAAATAGACAAACACATATTACCACCACAAGAAAACATAATAAAAATATTCAATCATATTATATAAGATATATATTAGGTTTATTTGTTAATAATTATCTGTTTTTGACCAACCTATCAAAATGCTAGTATGTAGATTGATTATTGAATGAAAAAATAACATGATTAGTTTGTTATAAAATTGTCTAAAAAGAGGATTAGTTTTCCAAGTGAATAACAATAAATGTGTATCTACTTAGTTAAATGAATAAATAAAAATTTGTTTAAACATTACATCAAAAATACAAAGCAATATTCTTTATAAAACAATTATAATTAAATTCTAAAGTGATATATAATAGGGAGAATTACAAAACTACATCATTTGAATTACATTTCACAAAACTACAACATTTTAAAAATACTTCACAAAACTACACCTAAACACTCAAAATTAAATCCAAATAAATCCTACCCACACAATCCTACCCCCTTAATACTATACCTTAAACACTAATTAGCGAATCTTAATGAAAAGATTTTAATTTTGGTGATTTTTAAAAAGGTAAACCAAACTTTTAAATTTTGAAAAGGTCTAAATATGTGAAAATATTAAATTATGTGTAGTTTTGTGAAGGAAAGGTTGAAAGGGTGTAGTTTTGTGAATTTTTCTATATTAATAAGAATTTTTTTTAGGGTTAATTTGCCTAGTGGACACTTTTTAGAAAGTAACTAAAAAACTAGGCACATTACTATTTACAATTGGCAAAATAGGCATGTAGGGCCCACGTGTAGGGCCCACCTGTGTAATACAGAAAATATTGAAGATTACGAAACTGCCCTTTTGTATATAAACATTTTTTTTTTCTTTTTTTCTTTTTTCACTTTTTTTCTTTTTTTCTATTTCTTCCGATTTCTTTCTCTTTCTTCTTCTTTCTTTCTCTTTCTTCCTCTTTCTTCCTCTTTCTTTCTCTTTCTTCCTCTTTCTTTCTCTTTCTTCCTCTTTCTTTCTCTCTTCTCTCATATCTTCTCTCTTCTTTTTTTTCTTTTCTCTTGATTCAAACTTATGTTTTATTTTTTCAAGTTTTCTTTCTCCTTATTCATGTTTCTTTCTCTTAATTGCATTCAATAACATCCATTTGCACAGTTTAGTGGACGATGTACAATTGTTGGATGCACAGTTTAGTGGACGGTGTACATCCAAATCACCAATTGTACAAAGTGTCCATGACCGATCGAGACAACTAGTCTATACGAAGAAGATTTGCATTGAAGATTGTACAGTGTCCAGAAGAACATAACTGTTGATTCAATTACAAATATTTGCACAACATCTTTTATACGATTTAGTGGACAACCCAATATACATTTCAGCTGAACAAATGTGTTATTCATCTGTCCAGCGTCCAAAACGAAGTTAAGAGAGAGAAAAAAACATGTGTGAATCAAACGAAGCTATTCATCTGTCCAGTGTCCGAAACATCTGATTCGAATCATCTTTACAATGTTTGTACAACATCCGCTAAAAATATAACATGTAGATGAGAGATGAGAGAGAAAATGAAATTTGTACAACTCTATATATATAGATGAATGTTATTCATTTGCACCATCCTGTATCCATTAAATGATATAGCAATCATTTTCGTCATCCAAGAGATCAAGTGGACGATAAAAATGTATTCGAGTTTGTACAGTGTACAATTTTACTTATATAATTTTATATGTACAGAAAAATAATACCGTAAAATATGTTGGACAATATGAATGTACAACTTAATTCGTATCATATAATATTTATATGTATAATGCATGAGATAATTAAGAAGACAAAAGAAATAAAAATGAAAATGAAAGAGAAAACAAAAGAAGAAGAAAGAGAAAAAGAAGAAGAAGAAAGACAAAAAGAAGAAACGAAAAAGAAAAAGAAGAAAAGAAAAAGAAAAAGAAGAATAGAAAAAGAAGAATAAAAAGAGTAAAGAATTAATGAAAAAATAATAAAGAAAAATAAATAAATATTGAGGTATTTCGATAGTGGCATAATCGTAATATACGAAAAACATATACCCATAAATGGAAAACCACAAAATCAGGGCCCACCCCATAAATGGGAGAGAGAAAAGTGTCCAAAATGCAATATCCCCCAAAAAGTGACTATTTTGCCAAATATCCCTTTTTTTATTACATCTATATTAATAAGAATTAATCCAACTTACAAACAGTTGTTCTACAATAGGTTCCAGAAAATTTATTTACCAGGTGCACAAAATATAAAAACACGTATATATGGTATTTGATCCCATAGTCTCATTATTCACCTGTTCAATACACACCAATGTGCTCAGGGGCGTGGCCACATTATAGTTTCTGACACATTGGCCTACGACCTATTGAAGGAAGAACTTACGTTTTAAACCCTTGAATTAGGAAAGAAAGTACATTTTCTACATCTCTGTTTACTGGAGATTTCATATAGATAAGCTCTATAAGCGAACTACATCTAGAAAAGGATTTTCTTCTTTCTCTTCTACAAAGTACTTCTCTTCTCTGAAGCTCCGTAACACAAACTGAAAATGCTTGTAAGGCTGAGAGCTTTGCGTGGAAGTTTACCTCATAGTGTGACCGTTCTCTTATACACACCATTGTTATTGCTGATGTCATCTCCTTCCCACCCTGAAAACACACTTCTTCTATATATCAACATCAATAGAAACATGTTTTCGTGTAGTGAGTTCGGCGAAAAACCTCCTAGTTTTAAAAAACTGATCTTACCTCGATGAAAAGTTGCAAACCGTGGTGATAGTCGATGATTTCTTGTTTGGGTGATGATTGTAGGAAAAAAAGGTGACACCCCATGTCCCATCAATTTTAACCTATCTTCTTGAGAGCTTTTGTTCTTCATGTACCCAAAACTTTCACTGTTCAAAGATGAGTCTCATATCAAATGCACTAGTCTATGAATGTTTTGATGGATTACATGACAGTCTACGACTAAAAAATTTCTGCATTTGCAGATCCTCTTATTGTTGACTCGAACCATCAAATCTTTTGTTGTCTCTTTGAATATATAGTTTGATTTGAGTATGATCCTTGTCTAAACCTGATCTGTCTTGATAGATTGAAGCCCCTTCTATGCGCATGTCCCATGACAAAGAAGAACAATTTCGACATAGTTCATGCCACAATTGTAGGAAACCTATTTCTACAAATTGGTGAATTGAATATTTGTGAATATATTATGTAAATAAATTACAACATTACAATAAAAATACCGATAAAAGAATTTAGAAAGACGGATTGCAAGGTCGTGTTTAAGATTCGTTTCCTCAATTATGTAAACGTTCCGTAGTGTAGTGTGAAGGTTGCATGACGTTCCCAATCTCAAGATAAAACTACTTATGAATTGCGTAACGCAAATCATAAGCTTACGAACCTTAACATGTGATGTATTCTCTATAAAAACAAGAAAATAATGTGAGAGATTGTTTTTGTGTTTATCACTTGTGTGTGATTGTGTTTATTTTCTCCAAGAACATACTTTTAACCTTATATTAAATGAAAATAAACTCTTTGCTTTTATACCATTATGCTAACAAATGAGCTATAGCTAACAAAGAGGAGATCTGACCATAACGTATATTTTGAGAATTCAAATCTCATTAATGTCACAATTGATTTGTATGTTACAAATATCAATACACGTGATATGTCTATACATATCCCATAAAGAGAATCTATACTATAAAAGTTAAAGAGTTTCTCTCCTCCTTATGACATGTGACAATAACATTTAATTGCATTTTTTGTATTGTTTCCAATGTAATTAAATAAGAGAAAATAAATTTAAAAATATTAAATACATAAATAAACTAAAAATTTGATAAAATTCATTTACAATAAAAAATCAAATAAGAAATCATTAAAACATAAAGTCATTTAATAATAAAAATAAAACATTACAAAAAATCAAATATAAATATATATAGATAAATAAAGGTTAACCATTATAGATTTAAGATTCAAATATTTTATGACTACACTTATAAATAATACATAAATTGTTCTAAATAATATTCTTAAACCAAAAGTTAATAATCACTAAAAATATCCACCGAAAACAAAACCGTCACATAAAAAAACAGAAAAACATATAAAGGTTCTAATAACAATAAAGAAAAAAAACTATGATATAATTTAAAAACGAGTTAAAATCTCCACGTAAAACAAAAATAAAAGTATTGTGGACAAAACTAAATGATTAATAGTAAAGAAATTAAAAAGAATACACAACAATCTTTATTCCTCTTTCAATTAATTTTTTTTGTAAAAATAGATTTCATCATGTATTGATATCTTAATAATTTTATAATAAACTAAATATTCATTTAAACGTTAAGCATGAACAATTTTATTTTCATTAGTTTGGTAAAATAAAGTAGGACTTCTCTCCATGGAGTGACACATTATCATCAGAAATATTAAATATATAAATAAAATTAAAAATTTGATAAAATTCATTTAATAATAAAATAAAATATGACATTATATACAATAACAAATATATAAAAAATTCAAAAATAAACATATATAGATAAATAAAGTTTAAACATTATAAATTTAAGAATCAAATACTCCATGACTACACATAAATAATACATAAATTGTTCTCAATAATCTTCTTAAACCAAATGTTAATAATCACTAAATTGTTCTTAATAATCTTCTTAAACCAATTATTTCTCATAATTACACGATTTCAAAATTTTAAAAGATTGATTTATCCTTTAAAACTTCAAAAAAACTAAAAATTTTCATTTGGATTCACTAATTAGTGTTTAGGGTATAGTGATTAAGGGGGTAGGATTGTGTGGGTAGACTTAATTTGAATTTAATTTTTAGTGTTTAGTTATAGTTTTGTGAAGATATTTTTAAATGATGTAGTTTTGTTAAACGTAATATAAAAGGTGTAGTTTTGTAATTCTCCCTAATAGTAATTAAACTTAAAAGAATACACAACAATCTTTACTTCTCTTTAAATTAAAAAAAGGAGAATTACAAAACTACACCTTTTGAATTACGCTTCACAAAACTACACATTTTAAATTTTTCTTCACAAAACTACACCTAAACACCAAAAATTAAATTCAAATTAAGCCTACCCATACATCCACACCCCTTAATCACTATACCCTAAACACTAATTACCAAACCCAAATGAAAAAAAATAATTTTGGTGAAGTTTCAAAGGGTAAATCAACCTTTTCAAATTTTAAATGGGTGTAATTATAAAGTTTGTAAAATTAGAATTCATCACATATTGATTTCATTATAGTTTTATAATAAACTAAAATATTCATTTAAAAGTTACACATGAACTATATTATTTCCACTAATTTGGTAAAATAAAATGGGTTGTTTATATCTAAAGTCAAACCAAATACTTATTACAATAATAAATGTTTTACAAAATCAACCTCAAACAGTCATAAATAACATATAAGTCTTTTTGGAAATTACTATAAAATATTGACGGATATCCCGCGCAACACAATTACACCCCGCAGTCTTTGCTCGCGGTCATCGTGGACGAATACACTTTCCAAATCAGCGTCATTCCATATACACTTCACGCGACATGTCTGAATATAGCGGTGACGCGTATAATCACACATGACGCGTAACAACTGTGCGACAACCGGGGGGCTACGATTTGAATTTGTTTAAAGATTGCATCAACTTTATTTGTTTACTATTTCCAAAAATACCTTAAATTTTAATATTTAACATCGTCCTTTATAGTGTGTTATTAATTTGACAATATTGTACACTAACGTAACCCGGATGCAGAGAACATAACAAAACCGAATTATAGATAAAATCATATGATATTCGCACCCGCGCCTTGCGCGGGTTTTCAGCTCTGTACAGTTCTCATTTAGATCAAATAGGTCTCTTCTCATGGATTAGACTTGTGGTGATTGTCCTGCTACTTGACTTGTGAGTCCTGAATGAACACTGCCTTTAAAAGCATGTTAATACAATAATAATTTGCTATCATAGTGTCAAAACGAATAATTTGTTTTTGATGGAACCCATTCTCATCCCAAACAAGTAACAAAAGCCAACGGACAACATCAGTCTCTAGTGGACAAAACTCATCTATTAGTGCATGTTGTTGAAGTAGGCAAATTTGGTCTTGAGGAACAAGTTGAGAGGCTTAAAAAGACAAGAACTCGTCATATTAGATAGTGGAGGCGGCTGATTTTGATATACTAGGGTCATAATAATTTTTTATTACAAAACTGCATAATTTTATTAAGAAAATAAAAAATAACATTGCAAATGTAAATTTTAAAGACGTATTCACGTGCACTCATTATCTTGGAATCTTTTTTCTCATTATTTTTGTTAGACACAATATCAAGCACACAAATTAGTCAATTACTTAAAACAAGGCCATAAAGAGAATATATATTGTTTGGCTTCGAAAAACAAGATACTTAATAAATGTGAGAAAATATAAGACATTTTCTAGTTGGTCCATTCATTCAATTCTGAAATCCAAAGTGTAAAATTCGTTCCAAATATCTCTTTTTATAATGAGTGATTTACACAATAAGGCACTTGTGTGCACTTTCATTGCAAGAAAAGACACTTTGTGCTTGAGGTGCACTTTAAGAGTTTTTCCAACACTTTATGGACGAAAATACCCCTACATATTATTTGTGCGTTGTTTTTTTTTTTGCACCATTAGATCATTATGATGTTGTTTATTGTGCACAATTAGATTATGATGTTTTGGAACGATCCAACGGTTGAAATTTTGGTGAGAGATGGCGGGTCACATTTTCTCTCTTCCCACAATCAATTTTTTCTTTTATGTCTCTAATTTAATATTTTCATTTATTATAATAGTTCATGAATTTATTTGGTCTTTCTTTTTAATTGGTAAATCTAAAATAATTTTGATACATCTTTTAAATTATAACGATGATTTCTCTACATTTTGACATCCATTTTGTTGTACTTTATATTTAAATAGATTTGGTGGATATAAAAATTGACAACATAAACATTATATGTGGATAAAAATGTGTGTACATGTATTTGGTGGATAGATAAATATAAACATTATGTATATATATGTAACAAAATGTTTGAATTGTGAGTATTCTAAACATATATATGGTATGAGAGATATAGTTATCGAATTAAATCAACCACGTTTGAAATTTGAATTAAATCAACCACGTTTATAATAATCATGTTAATATGTCCACACAAACATATCCACGTGGATTAAGGGTTACAGCTTAAAGATTTTCTTAAGGATTTCAGACACAAGTCCACATGGTGAAGGTCTTGTAACAAATAAAATTGTGGTTTTATAATAGTTTGAACGCTATAATGATCATGTTAATATGTCCACACAGACATATCCACGTGGATTAAGGGTTACGACTTAAAGATTATCTTGAGGATTTCAAACAAGTCCACATGTTGAAGGCCTTGTAACAAATAAAATTTTGGCTTTATAATAGTTTGAATACCAAGAGAAATAAATTCATTGTCATTATAACAATTTGTATCAAATTAGAATATTCATTGTATTGATAACACAAATTAAGAACAGTCCCAAATGGACAAGGAAGTAACAAATGTTTCCTTCTTTTTATATTTCGATAGGAAAACATTTTTTCTACAAACCAATGAATCAAAAAATAAATTAAGCTATGGAGGAAGAAATAGATAGTATAAAAATTGGGGAAAATGATTTTTTTTAAGAGAGAGAAAAAAGAGATAAGAAGAAGATGATGATATTTTTTTTGGATTTATCTCCACGTGCATTAATTACTCATGTTTTTTTTGTTTTTCTAACCAAAAGGGTAAAATAATCTTTTAATGCTATGAAAGTATACCTCAAGTTATAAGTACATTTAAAAGTAATTATCAGTCTTCAAGTAAGCGTTCTAGGCGTTCTCCTAGGCGGCGTTTAGGCGCTAGGCTCTTATACACCGTCCCGGTTTTCTTTTATTCCGCCTAAAATAATACGATGTTATAAAAAAGAACATAATATAATTTTATTATTTATAAATTATTATATTTAGTATTTTATATTATAGAATAAAGATATCAATGATATAAAATAATAATAAAAATGTTTTTAAATATTTTATTATCTATAAACTATAATATTTTGTACATGCTATTATGTATATATAATATATTGTATGGTTTTCTAAACGTTTAGACCGCCTACAAAATCGCTTAGGCTCCGACTAAGCGTTCTAGACATTAGGCTATAGGTAACCGCCAGCTTAGCGCCTAGCGCTTTCTTGAACACTGGTAATTACATATCTTGATAGTGTCTTTAAATGTAATAAACTCTTTTATAATACATTAAAGTGTACACAAAGTCTTAAAACCTTGTTAATTTTCTCCACTTTATCTATTAAAAGGACTTTACTTGAAAATTTCAAAGTTATACATTTGTTCGTTTTTACACTTAGCAAAATTTACAAACTTTACAAGTCTTCTTAGTCACTCACTTTGATTTTCATTTCTCATTCAAACTTTACAAGTCTTCTTAATCGACCGAATCTTGAACGGAACATTGGTCTTAGCCACTTGTCAAAAACAATTTCCAACAACGATATTATCTTCATATGGTTTTGTTTCTATGAAAAACTTGTGTTGAAACTTGCTTATGTCCTACTAAGATCTAGCAGAGAATTATAGTTGGACAATAAAATACACTTCACCACTTCTTTGGATTAGATAGTTTTGTTGTTTTTTATCTTTTTGTGGGCAAGTAAACACATATAGGTTAAGCTTATTTTGTAAAAGCTATGTTCCGTTTTAGTAATATTCACAATCATATATAAAAAAATTTGTTTAAAACTCAACACCATACATTAAAAACAAGGTGTGTTATATCATATCTCATGCTCTCCAGAACATAAATTTAACAATAATTGGAGGTTGAAAAGACAATTCTGGAGGATAATTGAACAATAAAATATTCGGCTAAAGTTAAGTTACAAGAATTAAGAATGTATACAACTTTTTCAAAACTAGAAATAGACAAATCTGATTAGCTCTTAGTAGCAGAAGCTTTGTGTTTTGGAGAAACAGAACGAAGGAAAGAACCGTTTCTAGCAAGTTCTTTTAATGGCTTATCCGTAAATCTTATTAAGTTGTAAACAAAACCTCCAGACATAACTCCAATCACGGGACCAACAATGTATACCCAAATTCCTGTGTATACTCCCATTACTATCGCCGGTCCTAAGCTTCTTGCCGGATTCATTGATGCTCCAGAAACTGGCCTAATCGTACGAGAAATTCACAAAAATACACTATTTCAAACGTTATTTCACAAACTTCGTCTTATTATATTTTTAAAAATGTTCACACCTTTTTCAAATGATTAGATTAGCCTTTAAGAATGTACCCAAATTAAAAAAAAATCATTTGGATTCCCTATTTAGTGTTTAAAGTTTAGTGTTAAAGGAGGTAATATTTAGTGTTTAGGTATTCTTATAACAATTGATTTTGAATGAATGTAGCTTTTTAAATTGCAATTTGAAAGATATAATTGTGTAATTCCCCTACTAGTTTCGCATAAACATGAAGTTATGGTTTCTTGTCGTATAATAATGTTGTTTCTAAACTGAAAAACTATATATATACCCGGCAACAAAGACATTCAACATTATAGTCATTCCTACCGCAATCCCAGCCATTTCTCCAACCTGTAAACAAAAATAGGGGGGATTACAAATTTACACATTTAGAATTGTACTTTACAAAACTACATTAGGTTAATGTACCCGTATTAAACAATAAATATTGAACTCAAATAAACCCTAAACATTTCTTTTTACCTTCTTCAAAACTAAACCTAAACACTAAATTTTATCCATATGATTTTTTTTTTAACTTGGACACATTTTAAAGAGGTAATTTGATCATTTTAATATGGGAGAAGGTGTATCTTTAGAAGAAATTTGAAACATAGTTTTGCAAAGTATTGATTAATAATTCTTGTTTTGTAAATTTTTCAAAAAATTAAGAACTATATCTAACATAATTATAACTTCCATTTGCATATTCCTAACCTCATTACATATACTACAATATGCACTAATAAATACAATTAAAACACCGTTGTAATAAAAGAAAATACAATTAAAACACCATATGTTACAAAAAGAATCCAATTATCCATATTTAAAATAGGTAAATATTGTATAGTCTTAGTGCATGGTATTAGCTAACCAAAGTGACTAATGAATTATCACTTCAACGCAAAACCTAAAAATTATAACAGTTCTTATTCTTCTAAGTAAACTTCGCAATTATCTTATTAAAAATTGCAACTTCCTACTATTTTTTCCTAGTCTTTAGAAAATCAAACCGTTATTTTACAATAAGGACATTTTTTAATTTAGATTTGATATTAAAAAGTTAATATTAAAACGTTTACTGGTGGTATGTTAAGGATTATTTGTTTTATTAATCATCTTATATGAAAAAGTTAATAGAAAAAATACTAACCGCGCGATTATCGGTAGCCACGCCAGAGATAACAAACATAAGAAGGAATGAGATAAGAATCTCTGCGACAAGAGCTCGTATCGACGAATCAGTTGGAACCGTGCCAAAGTAAGCTTCTGGTGTAACTTTGAACATTAGGCTTAGTGTCAAACTAGCCAGTAATGATCCAGTTAGTTGTGCACCTATATAGAGTGGTACCTGCACACAAACATATTTAAATATCAAATATTTTTACTACAATTCTAATAGAAATATATATGTTTCAAATAAAATTCAAATCAATGTATATTAGAAAAACAATTGTACATTTCTCATATATATCATTAAATGATTTTTTTCAAAAATAGTACACACTCTTGAAAGTTTTACAATTACCGCTAGAATGTTTTTCTTAAAATACCACAAAACTTAAACCACATGATCATGATCAATTTTTTAAGCTCTTACCTCCTTCAAAACTAAACTCTAGATACTCATTACTGAACCCAAATGAAAAAAATTCCATTTTAAAAAAATTCATGTTCTTTGTATTTATGGTATTTTGTAATATAATCTTTTATCTTTTTAATGGTATTTTAGTAAAAAAAAAGTTAATGGTATTTTCATATTAAAAACATTTTAGTTGTAATTTTCTTATAAAAACTTTGTTATAGTACTTTTAAAATGAAAAATAAATTTTGTTATACTTTAAGGAATCTCACAAATAAATATGGTAAAAAATATTTATCGTATCATCACAAAATGGTAAACAAAGGGATAGGGGTAAGTCTTTTCAATTATTTTATGAAAAGATAGAAAATATTATTTTTAGTGCATTTTTGAAAAAACAACTTATTTTAGTAATACTGTAATAACATGTTGGACTATACAAACCATTCAATGTCTTTATGTGTATATGTTTGGTTAATTGAATATGCAAACAATAAATACTAAATCATACGATTTTCTTATTTAATACGCTAAACTAATAACGTCAGAACTAAATAAGTTTACAAAAAAGAATATTTATAGAGAGATAATCTACTAAAAGTGAAATTTGGGACCGACAAAACTTATTATTGTATAGAGATATTAAATAAGCAAATATTAATTTATAGATAATATATTGTATAGTAGATACCTGATGCCAAGGAAACCGTCGAAAAATGGCAAAAGTGATTGTGACCGCCGGATTAAAATGTGCTCCGGAGATGTGACCAGTCGAATATATCATGACCATAACAATAAGACCCCAAGTAACACAAACCCCTGGAAATGTAACTACTCCACCATATAGCACATTCACTACCACTACTCCACATCCAGAAAATATTAAGAAATATGTCCCAATCATCTCTGCTATTAACTATAATCAACAATGACATAAAAGTACAAACAATTTATTCAAAAATTTAATAATATCAACTACTTAACGAAGTAAGAGTAAATTTATGACATAACTATATACTATGAGTTTATAATTAAGAATAGTTAACTCATAAAAGTAATGTGAAAATTAAACATTGCTTAGCTCTTTCTTTATGAGATAGAATGAGAGAGAAAATTAAAAGAGGGGGAGAAATAAAGAAAACAAACAAACACTTAGTTAATGTTATATTATGTTAACTATGAAATAAAGCAAGAGTATATATATTGGGAATTACGAAACTACACACTTAAAATTGCATTTTTTAAGGATAATTTGAACATCTACACCATTTCAAAATTATTTCACAAAACTACATCTAAACACTCAAAATTAAATCCAAATAAACCCTACCCACACAATCATACCTCCTTAATACTATACCTTACACACTAATTAGCGAACTTAAATGAATAGTTTTATGAATAGGGTGTATAAATAAAAGTATTTTGAATTAGGTGTAGTTTCGTATAATAATATCTGAAAGGTTGTACTTTTGTAAACCAATTATAATGGTTTTATCGGTTTAATGAAGGGAGAATTACAAAACTACACCATTTGAATTACATTTCACAAAACTACACCATTTCAAAATTATTTCACAAAACTATATCTAAACACTCAAAATTAAATTCAAGTAAATCCTACCCTCACAATCATACTCCTTTAATACTATACCCTACACACTAATTAGCGAATCCAAATGAAAATGTTTTAATTTTGGTAATTTTTTAAAGGATAAATCAAGCTTTTAAAATTTTGAAAATGTGTAAATATGTGAAAAAATTGAATTATGTAGAGTTTTGTAAAGGAGTGGATGAAATGGTGTAGTTTTGTGAATTCCTTTTTTATTTTTACCTTTTGCGTAAGGCAAACAATACTAGGAGAAGTACATATGACAGTCTCGATCTTATTACAATCTTTCCCTTTGCCTTTTTCAATTCTTGATATTTCTTCCTCTTCAATTTCTTCAACATGCGTAGTCATTTCTCTTTCTAATACTTTTTAATTTAAATATTGTAAATATTCTTGAAATAATTTTTGTATGATTTTTAGTGGGGGAATGAAGATGAATGTATTGAAGGTAAAAGAGTTTGAGTTTTATAAATCAGAAAAAAGTAAACAATCACAAAGGGTTGGATTATATATAATAAGTTGTAGTAATATGGTTTGTGGTTGGATGTAAAAGATTAAAAGTAGGCTTAGACTTTGACATTATGTGGTAAATATTTGACTAAATTGATGAGTCAAATGTGGAGTTCCAATTTTGTAGGAGTCGTTGTCTTTCTTAATTACAAAATTTAAACACAATTTTAATTTTGATTACAAAGCAAGCACGACTTTGGCGCCAAGCTATAGCGAAAGATAACCTTTTTATGGTTAACATGTTTGTTGTTATCGAGATCCAATTCCCTAAAAGTTATTACTCTTTCTTAATCACAATTGTAAACCTTTATATAAACTTGAGTATATTAGTTAACTAGGTGTTTTTTACATTTTAATTTGTGAGTAACATGTTTTTTGTCTTTGCATTTAGGTGATTGTTTATGTTAAAAGACAAAAATAACCCATAATTTTTTGGTTCATCAGTATAAACATGAACATTCATGTTCTTCTTTATCTTAAAATTTAAACTTAGATCACGTAGTTTTTTACATATTGCGAATATGCATAACAATGTATGAACATTCATAGTTTGATTAAATAATTCATGAAAAGAATTGAAACATAAAAGTGAAAATTACAAGGATTGACCTAGTTAGGAAAACTTTTACTATATTGACCCACATCCGGAAAAGGAAAATTAAAACAAGGAAAAAATTGTATTTTCGCAACTTTTGGACTCAATAGGGTTGTATAAACCACCGTATTTACAACTTTGCCATTATCCATTTTTAGTTTTTTTATTAATTTTGAAAACACATTTAATCTCAAACCCTAAAAAATCATTTTTTTGCAAAACCTAAAAAAAGAAGAGCTTCTCTTCGCCTCTTCATCTTCTTCGTCTTATCCGTCGTCGTCGTTCTTCTCTCCTTCGTCTTCTCTCGCGATCGTGTTCTCCCTCTTTTTTTCTTCCTCGTCTTCTCCGTCGTTTTCTCCGCCGTCCTCTCCCTCGTTTTCTCCACCGTCTTCTCCGTCGTGTTCTCGCTTTTCTTCCCTGCCGTGTTCTCGTTCGTCTTCTCCGTCGTCTCCCCGTTCGTCTTCTCCCTCGTTGTTTCCGACGTCTCCTCGTTCATCTTCTAACTCGTTTTCGCCACCGTCTTCTGTTCATCTTCTCATTCGTTTTCTCCTTCGCCACCGTCTTTTTGTTTGTTGTATAGTAGAGTTTTCTGTATTTTTATTGTTCATATCGATTTTGTAGATTTGTTCGAACGCATGTTGTTTTTTGTAGATTTAATATTAGATTTATACTTTTTGTTTGTAAAGTTTGTATTGTAGATTTGTGAGTTTGTAGATTTTCTTGTTTAGTTGTAGATGTGTGCAATTCACAAATCTACAATTGTACTCCTTGTTTAGTTGTAGACTTGTGCAATTCACAAATCTACAATTGTACTTTTCGATAATTGCATATTCGTTCGTCTTCTCCCTCGTTTTCTCCGATGTCTTCTTGTTCGTCTTCTAACTCGTTTTCGTCGTCGTCTTCTCATTCGTTTTCTCCTTCGCCACCGTCTTTTTGTTTGTTGTATAGTAGAGTTTTGTGTATTTTTATTGTTCATACCGATTTTGTAGATTTGTTGATCCGAACGCATGTTGTTTACATTTGTAGATTTAATATTAGATTTGTACTTTTTGTTTGTAAAGTTTGTACTGTTGATTTGTGAGTTTGTAGATTTTCTTGTTTAGTTGCAGATTTGTGCAATTCACAAAACTACAATTGTACTTTTCGATAATTGCAGATTTGTTGTCTCCTCGTTAACACCTAGCATAATTGTCTTCGGGAAGATGTAGCTCAAAATTATTTCATGCAATCTTCTATTAAAACCAAAATCTTCATACACCATCTCAACAAAATTGTTACAAGAAAAACGGCAAATAGCAACGCCGTTTTTCGTCGCTAAATCGTCGCTATTGGCAAATAGCTACGATTTAGCGACGAGAATATTTTCGTCGCTATACGCTCGGCGCTATTCAATATTCGTCGCTAAATCGTCGCCATTTTCAAATCGTCGCTATTTCGTCGCCAATGTAGCGACGCCACATAATCGTCGCTAATTATATTTCGTCGCTAATTCGTCGCTAATTTAGCGACGAATTAGCGACGTTTGTCGTAAAATATTAGCGACGAATTAGCGACGTTGGTCGTAAAATATTAGCGACGAATTAGCGACGTTGGTCGTAAAATATTAGCGACGAATAAGCGACGGTATAAAAAATAAATTTCCAAATTAAATATTTTGCGAAAACATATCCTTGGTAATTCGTTGCTAAATTAGCGACGAATTAGCAACGATGTGTTAACACATCCTTGCTAATTCGTCGCTAATTTAGCAACGAATTAGCAAGGATGGCTTGACACGTCCTTGCTAATTCGTCGCTATATTAGCGACGAATTAGCGACGATTTTAAAAAAAAAATTTTAAAATAAACAAATTTAAAAAAAACAAATTTAAAAAAAAACAATTATAAAAATATTAAAAAAATACAAAATATTTTAAAAATACAATAAATTAAAACTAAACAGCGGGATCATCGGGATCGACGACGTAATCATCAATCCCGATATCACGTCCGAGGTCTTGAGCTGCCGCTGCCGCTACATCGGAGGGATCACCGGTGGCTGAGTTGGTTGGACTCCCCGCCGCCGCATCAACCTCGCGAGGTTTGGACTTTCCATCGCGATGATGGAGAAGAAGTCCGTGATGTTCTGATAGCGGACTTCTTGTGCCGCGAGCTGCTCCCTCAACCGAACATTCTCTTCGGCGTGATCTTGGGCAGTGGGACGAGGCTGCGAAGAAGAAGCAGCGGGAACCGTCTCAATCGAACCGACTCCAAAAGTGCGGTTCTTCTTCGTCTTCGGGGCCACCTATATAGACAATTTAAAATCGTTAGATATTAATAAAATAAATATTATTTTGAATTAAATTAAATTATTTTAAATTATTACCTCATAGTAGATCTTGTCGCACTCGGTGACCGACAGCTGTCCCGAGGAGTTGACCGAACTACCTTCGGTCGACGTCGAACCCTGACTAAGCCGCTCGGCGACTCTAGCCTCATATGCGTTCACGATCTTTTCAGATCGTGAACTCACATAGGTCCCGTCCTTCCTCTTCCGGACCTTCTTCAAAATTTCTACAATGGGCGGAAGTTCGCCCATCTCCTCGCGCTATTGAAAATTATAATTAAATTATATATTTTTAAATTTTATATTATTTGAAAAAATAATGAAATTTTAAATATATATTAATTAATACCATCTTTATACGCCGTTCGGCGTAAGAAGTCGGTCCCGAGGTGTGGACATACGGACCGGTCTCGTCGATCGGTGTGAGTCGGGACTTGGAGCAGCTACCCGCAACTTGAACCGAATGCGGGTTCGTCCAATAGTCGCAAAGGCCCTTCCACACCGCCCCATCCATTGCTATGGGTTTCGCCTCGTCTCCCTTCTTCAGCCACTTCGTCTTCCATTTGTTGATAATCCCAGTAAGACGATGCATGACTTTCTCCTCGAAACCCTTGCGGACTTCAAACATGTCTTCCTCCCGCCAATGCCATTTTTGCTATTTGAGTTTTTTAAAATATTAAAATAAATTTTAAATAATAAAAAAATAATTTTTGTAATAATTATTACATTTTATATAATATATAAGTTATTTTATTACAATAAATATTTATATATTAACTTTTTATAATGTTTAATTTTTTAAATTTAAATAATTAAAAATTTTATTTACCGCAAAAGATTCGAACCGATGTCCCTTATATAAGGAGGGGTCCGCGACCGTTGACGTGCGGCTCCACGAAATACGTCTTCATCACATCCGAGACACTCCTACTAACCTTGTTATCGCAAAACCTAAGAAAAATAAATTTATCGTTAGCAATTATTATATTTAAAAATCAATTAATTAAATAATATAAAAATCAATTAATTAAAATAAATCAATTAATTAAATAATATAAAAATCAATTAATTATTAAAATCAATTAAATAATTACCAAAATGTCCCTTGTGGCCGCTTGGAATGGAGCAACGGTAGGTACTTGGTGGCTCTCCCGCCGAAGAAAGTCGAGGATCCGCCGCATGTGCGGTCCAAGATGCCGAGGTGGTGGTAAATCGACGGGGGATCATTTGGAGCATCGGGAATAGGATCTTGACTTGGGTTTTGTTGGGGTGGGTCTTGTTGGGGTGGGTTTTGTTGGGATGGGTTTTGTTGGGATGGGTTTGAAGTAGAGGTGGAACCGGATCGGTTCCTTATGAAATTATAGTAATGAGGGGGTTGGTTATTTTGAGACATGTTTTTGAAGTTGGCTTTTGGAATTGGGTTTTTTTAGAGAGATAAAATATTTTAGAGAGAGAGAGAGAATGAGATTGTGGGAAAAAAAGAGAAGTGTCGTCGGGTATATATAGGATTTTGTGTCGTTGCTATTTCGTCGCTTCTTTTGGTTCAAACCTTTTGGTTTCCCACCCGCGGCAAACGAAAAAAAGGCGACGATTTAGCGACGATACAATATAGCGACGATTTAGCAACGATTCGTTGCTATTTCGTCGCTATATGGTAACGTGACACGAAGCGATTTACATCGTATTTAATAAGTACATGCATGTCGAATTCGTTGCTATTTCGTCGCTATGTATATTTAGCGACGATTTAGCAACGAATCGTTGCCAATTCGTTGTTAATTCGTAGCTATATGTTAACATGACACGAAACGACATTCATCGTATTTCCAAGTACGAGGATGTAAGGAGGTTTAACATTAGCGACGAAATAGCAACGAATTCGTCGCTAAATCGTCGCTAAATGTCAATAGCGATGAAATAGCAACGATTCGTTGCTAAATCGTCGCTAATGCTAAACCCTTATTTTAGGGTTTGGAACCCTAAATTCGGTTTGTATCGTTTTTTTACCACTTTTTCGTTAAAACGAGTTTATAACATTGATCATATGAAGTCACAAACTCAATATATGACAAAAAAACTTGAAAACTAGTTTATTATGAACTTTATAGTATAAACTCTTATAAGTTATGGTTTACTTAGCTTAAATGTGTTAAGTATAATTTTGTAATCTATAATTTTTATTGGTTTATACAAATATATTACTAGTTTTGTACACTTTATTAGTTAAGTAAAACTCGTATAAATCGATATTAAGTGGTGTTTTAGGGGTTTAAAGTTCGAAGGATTGCAACGACTTAGCAACGAATTGGCAAGGAATCATGGTTAGCAACGAAATGGCGACGATTTAGCAACGAAATGTAATTAAGTTTAGCGACGATTTAGCAACGATCTTGAACCCCTAAATCTGTAATCCATCGAAAATTAGATTTTTTATAAATCGTTGCCAATTCGTCGCTATATTAGCGACGAAATGGCAACGAAAGAAGCGTAGCGTTGCTAAATCCTCGCTTATTAGCGACGACTTGGCAACGAAAGAAGCGTAGCGTTGCTAAATCCTCGTTAATTAGCGACGATTTAGCAACGGAAATTACAAATCCTGGCTATTTCGTTGCTAAATTAAATATTATTTAAAAAAAAATAATTACAAAAACACACACAATTATTACAAAAACACACAAAGATTACAAAAATACACACAAATATTACAACTAACACATGTACACAATTATATTACAAAAACACAAAGAAAAATATTCATTATTATCGGAATCAACAGATTCGATTTCGCTACTTTCATCGAATTCATCTGCACCTCCGTCGTCTTCATCATCCACAATATCTTCAACAACTTGATTATCGGGGTCGACAAGAAATACATCTTCCGTCGATTGATTTGTTGGAATGATTGTCCCACTAATGACATCTTGTTGCATAGGAACTTCATCGTTACCCATAATTAAACCTCTTGGAACGATTCGGACTACGCACTCCATGCTATACCGCTAGTCTTAACCCGAGGATAAGGTATGAAAGTAACTTGTTCAGCTTCCGATCCAAGGATAAAAGGTTCAAACTTCCGATATCGTCGTGACTGGTTGACGTCAATCACACCAAATTTGTTGTACCGAACACCACGACCGAGTGTTGGATCAAACCAATCACATTTGAAGAGGGTTGTTCGTAAATTGACTAATCCCGGATACTGCACTTCAATAATATCCGTTATAAGACCATAAAAAACTGAATCACCTGACACAGTTACCCCATAATTCGCGGTTGCTCGACGTTGACCATGACTTAAGGTGTGGAACACGTAACCACGAGTGAAATACATAGGAGAAGTTGTGATCTTTCCGAGCGGTCCTTGTATTAACTCGCGAAACCACACCGGATACGTTGTGTCACCATATGCGATCGCGTTTTCAGCCAAGCTGCAAAATCTCGTTATTTAAGAGCGGTTACTTCGTCTTTTGAAAGCCCTGGATAAACCTCATCCACTTGCTCCTCAAACATTCTAAAACAACGCAGAAAACTGAATCAAAATTAAATATTTATGCATAATGGGTTCGCGATTGAATAGTTTCATGCATACCTTTCAAAAGGTCGGGCATATTCACAATTAAGGAGGATGTAAGTATGTGCGCTTTGCCGATGTTGATCACTTTCCCACCAAACTTCTTTTATTTTTCCGGCAGCTCTTCCGATTGGTGAAAATATATCAGGTACCCCTTCCATTCCATACACTGCGCCAACACCTCCATCATCGTAGCGTCGTGTTGTTGTTCTACGTGTTTTTACATTGGAACCGAAATAATATGAGGCGAAATGAGACGTCTCTTGAGTTAAAGATCCAGCAACAATAGATCCTTCAACCCTTGCAAGGTTTTTCGCCTTTCCTTTCAAATATCCCATAAATCGTTCGAAAGGATACATCCACCGAAACCGCACAGAGCCCTCCTAATTCTGCCTCGTGAGGAAGATGTATTGGAAGGTGTTCCATAACATCGAAAAAGGATGGAGGGAAAATCTTCTCCAAGTTGCACAACACAATCGGGATACTGTCACATAACTGTTCAATGACCTCTTCTGTAAGCGTACGAGTGCATAGATCTCGGAAAAATGCACCGATCTCTGGAAAATTTTAAACATTATATTAATTATATATATATTATATATATACTTAATGAAAATTAAAATATAAACATTTTAGGGTTCAATGATACCTGCTATTGCTGTGTGTGCGGGTTCAGGTAAAAGCTCATCGAAAGCAAAAGGTAAAAGTCGTTGCATAAACACATGACGGTCGTGACTTTTCATACCTGAAAACTTTTGACCATTCTCAACACATGCGGATAACTTGGAAACATATCCGTCGGGAAACTTGACATCGAAGTGACCCATTTGAATAACGCGTTTTTTGCTTCGAGTTTCAATCAGTAGATTGGGACCGGAGCCTTACCATCGTTCGTGATATGCAACTCACTTCTAAAACATATTTCGGGCAAATCTAGTCTTGTCTTCAAATTGTCTTTAGTTCTCCCCTGTACATTCAACAATGTGTTTATAATATTATCAAAAAAGTTTTTTTCAATGTGCATAACGTCGAGGTTATGTCTCAACAAGTGATTTTTCCAGTACGGGAGTTCCCAAAAAATGCTTTTCTTGTGCCAGTTATGGCTTTCTCCGTATCCATCGGGTAAATTAGAAACATGTCAATTACCACCCCGTCTACATGTTTTTTGCGCCCCATAATTATCCAACTCCTCCAATAACTCGCCCCGTCGGATAAAGTAGGGGTGGATGTTTAACGACTCGATTCTTCTTAAATAACCTTCGTTCTTTCGATATGGATGATTGATTGGAAGGAAACGTCGGTGACAATCAAACCAACTTGTTTTCCTTCCATGTGGGAGTTGAAACGCATCAGTCCGATGAAGACAATATGGACAAGACAATCGTCCATGCGTTGTCCAACTTTGCTAACATGCCATAAGCAGGAAAGTCACTAATAGTCCACATGAGCACTGCACGCATCGTAAAATTTCTCTTGCATGAGATATCATACGTACGAACCCCAGTGGACCATAGCTCTTTTAACTCATGTATCAAAGGTTGCGAGAAAAACATCAAGAGCTCTCTTTGGGTGCTTCGGACACGGTACTAAAATGCTTAAGAAAAGAAATTCTCTTTGCATGCACATATTGGGAGGTAGATTATACGGAGTTAGTATAACGGCCACAAAGAGTACTTGTCTACCGTACATACCGAATGGACTAAATCCGTCAGTGCATAAACCAAGGTATACATTACGAACCTCTCTCGCGAAATCAGAGTATACCGTGTTGAAGTGCTTCCAAGCCTTTGCATCTGACGGATGATTGACTTCCCCATCTTCAACTGAGTGTTCTGCATGCCATCTCATCGAATTAGATGTCCTCTCTGATTGATACAATCTTTTGAGTCTGTCTGTGATGGGTAATTACCACATCCGTTGATACGGGACTTTACTCCCCTTCCCTTGGACCTTATATCTCGGTTGACGACAAAAACGACATTCAAGCAATTCATCATCATCTTTCCAATAAATCATACAATTGTTAACACAAATATCAATCATTTCAGAAGGCAATCCAAGACTAAAAACCAACTTTTGTATTTCGTAATACGACTCGGCGGCTACATTACCCTCGGGCAGATATTCTTTCGGTAACTCCGCCCATGAGTCCATACAAAACTCACTCAAATTATTATCGATTTTATATTCATCATCCTAGATGCTAATGATAGTTTTGACAATCCAACTTTACATCCCTCGTAAATTGGTTTATTCGCGAGCGTCTAACATATCATAAAATCGTTTAGCATCTAGGTTAGGTTCCTCAACTACATTTTCGGATAAATACTCCCTCGTATCATGAAATGCATCAGCAACCATTTCATGATATCTATTATCATCTACATGCACAGAACCACCGCCCTGACCATGATCATAGTTACTATCAAAATGATGCGGTAAATTAGCAGGTTCGTTACTAACATGATCACTAACAGGAAACGTATAACTACTATCTCCAACTTCAGTATTATAATTAGAGTTATACCCTTCCCCATGTTGAAACCAAACAAAATACTGCGGCATAAAACCTCTATTAAAAAGATGTTTCCATACGGTTTCAACAAACACATATTTAGTGTTAACGCACTTCTTACATGGACAATACATTTTACCGGTATCTTGCGTATTCTGCATGTTTCCGGCCTGCTGCATGAATGCTTGAAGTCCCTCCGTAAATTCGTCTGTAACTACCCCCGATCGATCTTTATGCCGATACATCCAAGACCGTAACTCGTATATATTGTTATTACCGTGAGACATATTGAAATTTTTAGAGTGTTTATATTTTTATAGAGTTATTGATTTTGTATTGTGTTGTGGTGTGATTTTTTGAAGAGTATAGATGGGTTTATATAGATGGAAAATTAGCAACGAATTAGCAAGGAAATAAAATTAGCAACGATTTAGCAACGTTTTTGAAAACGTGCTTACCTACTTAGCGACCCTCCTCGCTAATTCGTCGCTAATTAGCCAGGATATATATTCGTCGCTAAATCGTCGCTAAGTAGCGACGCGGCACTTATTCGTCGCCAAAATCGTCGCTAAATCGTAGCCAATATAGCGACGAAAACATACCTCGCCAAATAGCGACGATTTAGCGACGACATTATTCTCCGTTGCTATTTCGTCGCCAATTCGTTGCTATTTCGTTGCTATATTTATTCGTCGCTATTTCCTTGTTAAATTTCGTTGCTAAAAGCCCAGTTTCTTGTAGTGATCATACGTTGTCTCCTCGTTAATACCTAGCATACGAGAACCACGTTTTTTGTCAACAAAAAAACACCACCTATCATCATCAAAACACCACTCGCCGCATACTAGAACAACTTGCTCCATTTTTCATTACGTGAATTTTTAAAAAAATAAGTTGAACAATGACCAACTTCGTTCGCGAAACAACGATGATAAACGAAGCTGGAGATCAAAAGAAGATGGAGAATAATAAGATGATAAACGAAGCTGGAGAGAAAGAAGATGGAGATGATAAACTCAAGCTGGAGCAAAAGTAGATGGAGAAGAAGAAGATGATGAACGCATAAGAAGATGACGAACGCATAAGAAGAAGATGGAGAAGAAAAAGGAGAAGAAGAAGATGGATTTTAGCTATGTTTAAAGTGACTGTAACTGAAAGTTCTTCACATCGTCGTCGATGGAGTTAGTGAATAAGAACCCTAATCTCGTTTTTATAGATTGAGAGGTTAAACATTGCGTTTTCTTGTTTCCTCAAAACACACTGTTTCAGTTAAAGTGTTTCAATAATAACCAAACATAAATCTGTTGTCTTTCTCAAAACGCACCGTCTTACTTTAGGGCTTAGGTATTATCGAAAAAATGTAATCGAAACAGTGCGTTTCACGGAAATCTGCAACTACGTAAACAGAAATCTATAGCAGATTTTTGAATTGAGTATAAACTCTGCAACAGATTTTATAAGTTTGTTGTAGATTTTATAAGTTTGTTGTAGATTTTATAAGTTTGCTGTAGATTTTGAATTGAGTTAAAATATATGTTGTAGAGTTAATAAATCTACAACAGACTTTTTAACTCTGCAAGCAGACTTATAAAATCTACACTAGATTTATAAAATCTGCTGTAGATTTTAAAAATTTGAAGCAGACTTATAAAATCTACTAAACCTAAAACAAATCTGCTTGCAGATTTTTAACAACTAAGTTTACCAAAACGGGGGTGATATCTACTGCAGATATATGAAATTAAGTCTGCTAAGACGCAAAAAATAAATCTGCTGTAGATTTATCCAAAAACGTGGTGGCATTTTCGTGAATACGGTGGCGCCGAAAAAAAATTAATTCCTGCCAAATGGTGAAAGGGTATTTTCGAAAAAAGATTACACCCCAAAAAGCCTCAGACACTATCGTTATTTAAAAATACTTTAGGGTATATTTGCGTTAAAAATCCTAACTAGGTCACGATAATATTTGTCCCAACATAAAAAATATGAACATTCATGAACTTGTTTGAACGACGAAGGGATATATTGGTCACAAAAATATTGTAAGAAGAAAAATCACCTAATTAGCAAATTAATGCACAAAAATGTACATGTTTCTTTAATTTTTTCTATAAACCTTTATAGAGTCAAACAAGTTCATGATATACCAACACTATTGTAAATTAACGAGACATGATCTCCATATTCATACCCAAAAAAAACTATAACAACTTTATCATTTTCTGGATTATAAACTATAATTAATTTTTGCAGATTAGTCAAAATAGAAAATTTGAAAAAACATTTGAAATAATATTTTGAAGAATTACAAAACTACACTTTTTAAATTGAATTTTACTAAACTATACCATTTTAAAGTCACTTCACAAAACTACACCAAATAATTAAAAAAATCTAAATAAAACCTACCCACAAAACCTACCACTTCAATAGTAAACCCTGAACACTAATTCGTAAAGCCAAATGAAAGATTTTAATTTTGGGAAATTTTTAGATGGTAATTGAACCATTTAAAATTTGAAAAGGATGTAGATTTAGAAGAAAAAAATTTAGGTGTAATTATGTGAATGAATGATTGAAATTGAGTAGATTTGTGAATCCTCATAATATTTTAGAAAATATTGAGAATATTAATACAGTTATTTTATTGTATTCACTTTATCCAATGATTAAAATAACCCTTTTAAGAATAGATATAATTTCAGTGTTCGAACATCAAATTTATCCATATTTTTGATAATCTAATTATATATGTATGATAAAAAATATTATATATATTAAACATGATATAATATTTTATTGTTGATGATAAATATTGAATATTATAACTAAAATAATATCCAACTATATTTTAATAAAATTAAATTTTTGATAATATTAGACCTAAGATTAAATTATATTTTGTATTTTCTTTTGCTTTTAGGATCGTAAGTGTTTTTTAAAAGAGCCAATTACAAACTACGCATTTTGAATTGCATTTTACAAAATTACACCATTTCAAAGTCACTTTTCAAAATTACACCAAAACACTCAAAATTAAATCCAAATAAATCCATCCTACCATTTTAATATTATACCCTAAACCTTAATTAACGAATCTAAATAAAAAGATTTTAATATTGGTAGTTTTTTAAAGGATAAATCAACAGTTTAAAATTTTGAAAAAGTGTCAATATGTAAAAATATTAAATTAGGTTTAGTTTTTTGAAGGAAGGATCAAAAGGATGTAGTTTGTGAATTCCTCTTTTAAAAATAAATATTGAATAATATAATAAAAATAATTCCATGCTAATGTTTTCATATTTTTTTATATTTTTCGTTTTTGTTTTAAATAAAACTTTTAAATTTGAACCGTTTTTATATTTATCTTATTGTATTTGTTTGCAAGATTAAAATTTACGTATTATTTTACTATATTTGTTTAAACAATTGGTTGAAAAAAAATTACATCTTGACAGTAAAATTGCCACATGTAACGGTCATATGAATTATTAACTTTTGAAACCAAGATTTATATAATAAGATATTTTATAATAAACTAGTTTAGGGCCCGCAAATACGCGATTTTACAATTTAATCATAAAATCCATGAAAAAACCGACACTAAAAAGAATTTAAAATAAAATCATCCGAAATTATCTATGAAAATTAAATAAGATTAGTGAGATCCCTATGATTTTTTATTTATTTTGGATTGCTATTTACTTTTTCTCATTTATATTCTATATAACTAGGTTCTGAATCCGCGCTACGCGCGGAGTATTTTTAACTAATTTTTTATATAATTAATAATATTTTTTTAAAAAAATTGAAAACTAAAAAAGAAAATAAATTAGTAGTTTAAACACATAAAATTAATCGAATAGAAAGAGAAATTATTAGTCGTCTGTTGATAAAAACAACAAAAAAAAATTAAAACACAAAAAATAACCAAAAAATAGACATTGATAGTACCTTATTCATAGTTTTAAAGCGTCAATACTAATTATCAAACGTTCACATATAAACTCGACTATTTACTAATTATTGATGGACATGTTGATCATTAGTAAAAATTAATATCAAGTTTCAATGAAAACTTATACACTAAAAAATCAAAATAATTTTTTAAATATTTTTAATAGATTATCAATGTAAAACTTAGAACACAAAAAACTCATAGATTCATAAAAGAAAAAACGAAAAATATTATACTTACAATATATATTAAGACATGTTGATCAACTAGAACAATCCAAAATATTACATCGATTCACGTCTTTGTTTTCACAAATCTAACCTGCAATAAAACTAAACACCATTAATACTTCAATAAAACTTGCATGTCATAATTAAATGTAATATCAAAGCAAAAAAATATAGGGATTAGTTATGAGTTGAAAGTGAAGATCAAACAATGTATTTATATAAAATTAAGAGCCGGTGTAAAATTACAGTTTCCTTTTGTTTGACGATATCTTTTAAATAAAAAGGAAAATTTATATATTCTAATTAGAAAATTTACATTTCTTTTATTTCCAAATTATTTTCTTCATATAAAATATATACTATACAAAACTAATATATAAAACTAACTTTTCTTATTCGTCTACTACGTAATATTTTAGGAAGTTACTATTTATCTTATTTCCATATTATTTTATTCAACTAACTTTTTAAATTTGTCTACTACGTAATATTTCAAGCTTACATTTCTCTATTACAAAATATTTTAGAAAATTTACATTTTAGGAAGTTTCTATTTATCTTAGGGATTAGTGACCTTCCAGGAAGTGATACGACAAAACACGGGGAAATGTCATGTGGTGATTGCATGGTCAATAATGAAGTGTCTAAAATCTCCCGGAATAACAGACATTCGTCGATTGTGAGTGAAGCCCATGGGCCGAGATAGCGGGCATGGGTTGCTCACGAACGGTGGCGGGTCGGAGTCATTACAAGTGGTATCTATTATTTGAAGATGAGCAACCAAAAACGACGATAGTATAATATTAAGAAGTTTGAAACAAATCCCTAGTAATAAAAGCAGTCTTATGAAGCCATAGGAGCCTCAAACTAAGTCCAACTTGGGTTTAGGGCTTATAAACGTTCTACGCCAGCCACTATTTTAATAAACATAAGAGGCCCACAAAACGCAATCTAAAAAGCATAATCTATTAAGCCCATTTTCTTTTTTATATTTATCATGTTCCTCACCTCAAACAATCAAGATCGTTAAAGCTTAGGATGAAATTTATTCAAAATAATTAATCATAATTTATTCAAATTTTACTTAATAATTAAGGAGTTAACGATATTGAATTAATTTTAGCTACGAAAGTATCTTATTTAATAATTTTGTAAATATGATTTACCGACCTTCAAAAATAATTCATGTTCTACAGCTTTCTTTCATCACGGTAAGTTTTATTCTAGGAAAGTTTTACATCAAGATAATACAAAGAAATTCAACGAAACACAAATAAGCATGAAGTTAAATAAGTGAAGCTTCTCTTTGAATCTTCGAATGTAGCCAATGAGGCCTTCCCAAAAATAAATATGATTGGAAAATACTATATCTTGAAACACTTTTCGCAATGTCTCTAGCCACCATGTTAGCTGAAGCGGTAGATGCATAGAAAAAAATAGATGAGAAGGAAGCTGCAACAGAAGAGATATTCTGAAGTAGTGAGCGATATCTTTGCCAAATTGATGGATGGTTTATAGCCTCAATGACTTGAGCATAATCTGACCAAATTTCAACGTCGGCAAGTCGGAGATCTATCATGCTTGTTAAAACCCAAAGAACGCAGTTAAGCTTCGAAATAAATCTAATTTATACCAGAGAAAAACGCATCCCGAGCGTGAAATGAAGTTTCACCTGTATAATTTCTTATTATCCAGGTGTTTTCAGCCATGTATAGCTCGCTTCTCCAAGCCGCATGCACATTGCATTTTAGTTTTTCTCTCTCCCGTTTTTTCCAAGATATGTTTAGTTTATCCTTGTGATTATCTTGAAGATGTATCATTGCCTGAGGTGTATCAGAGAACTGAAGCATCATCAGGAGTCTGTAGCAGAGCCCAGACGGATGATGATGCAAAGATATGCCGACTTGGAAAAGAATCAAAAAGGAAAAGAGGATATTTGGCGTGAGGCGCAAGCAAGGATAAGAATGAAGGAAATCTGAACATAATTGGAAAAGAAAATTAGGAGAATATTTCTGAATCAAAGATAAGGAAATATTCCCTAAGGCCTTAGGATTAGATTTAGGAAATCTTCCTTAGTGTTTGAGAATATAAAAGGCGAAGAGTGTTTAGGGTTTGAGCCAACACTCTTAGCTGCTTTTCATTTTTTCACCGCGAGAAAGAGAAAACCATTCTTAATGTGAGTGTTCATCGATTCGATCTTGTGTGCATTGCAATCAAGGGTGATTAGGTTATTAGAATTGTTTGGGGACAATTGGGTATAATTGTATAAGTCTAGTTTATGAGTGATTTTGTGTAAGGTTATCATAAAGAGATTTTAATAAAGAATTGTGCGTTGGACTCGGCGCTTTCCGAGTAGCTTGGTGTTTTCATTAGTGTTCTAGGGTACCATACTTTTTCAATTGGTATCACAGCGGGCATCAATCCCAGTCCATCAAAGATCTTGATGAACAGCTTCACCGGGGTCATAATCGAGATAATCCGGGCTCAGAATCGAGAAACAAGTGGACCCCTCATCTTCTGAACGGAATGACCGAGCAATTGTGCCCTGGAACGAGACCATTCAACCTTCGGAGTCGCCAATGGGAAATCGAACCGCCACGTCTCCACCACCGCAGACAGGACAAACGTGGAAGGAACGCATTGTGGAGATCCCTTCATCTTCTTCTTCGTCCTCAAAGTCCTCGCTCCCTTCGGAACCGCCTCAGCGCTTCCAGAGGTCCGTCGTCGCTGCCACATATGGAGCACCATAACAGAGGTCTGAACAGCCTACATAATCCATGCCAAATCTGAGGAAGAGGCCTGTGAGGGCATCTGATGCTTCAAGTGCGGAAGAACGCTTTGAGACTCCAGCCGCCAAAGCAAGGTTTGAATCCTATCTCCGTAGGAAGTTTATTCATGAGAGAGGTGAGAATGATGTCAAGAACCTTGATGAAGTGAGAGAACTGCTTGATGGTGGGAATCTCATGGATTCTGTGGTAGGAGTATGTCCTTATAATAAGGACATGATTTGCGAGTTTTTGGGCTCTGAGGAAGAGTCAATCTTTGTCTGGGTCAGAGGAGTGAAGTATGAGTTCTCCCCTGCGCAAATCAACAGGTGTCTGAATGCACCCACTCTCTCCGAGGAGGAAAGGATCGAGGCAATGAAGAGCATCACTAGTATAACGGACAAGCATCTGGTTGAGTTCCTCACATCCAAGAAGCGTACATCTCTGGTAGGTCTTCATGTCTCTGAGATCAATGATGACAAGTCAGCCCTGTACAGGATCTGTAGCTCCAACTGGATACCTGTGAAGATTGCTGATAACATAGCTGCCTACAGAGCCAAGCTCGTGTATCAGGTATGTGAGGGCTCTCCTATTGATCTGGGGAAGATAGTGTTTGACACTTTCATGTCTATGGCTAAGGGTTTTCATGCCAAGTTCCACCTGCCATACCCCTCTCTGATCATGAGACTGCTAGCGAGCCAAGGATACACTCCTCCTCCTCCTCATGGTCCACCAGGGAAGCATCAGAAGAAGACGACCTACAAACCTGAGAGAGTCTGAGAGCCTGGAGAAGCTCAGCCCTCTGACTCGCATAAAGCTGAGAGAGCGGCAATTAGAGCTGCCATCAAGATTCTTCAGGACGCATTGGATGCAGGTAAGTTCTCTTCTTTACTTATACTCAACTGACTTGTGGGAACGTTTTAACTGATTTGTGCAATCAAGCAGGGGGAGAAAGTGGTGAGGAAGAAACTTGAGTGGATGTCTGTTGCAGGGGAGTTTATAATAGCTAGTTGTAGTTTGATAGCTAGTTTTGTTTGTGTACGGTTGTGGTTTGTGTAACCCAGCCGTTTGACTTTGAAAACTTTTTTTTTTTTGGAACCTTGTTGAAACAGGATTCCTATTTGTTTCTAATCTCATCCCCTTTTGTCAATGTGTGCATGCATTTGTATTGTGTGTTTGTGGTTGTTGTTTGATAAGTTTTGCAGGGTTGCTTGATTATCAAAATCAGTCAAAAAGGGGGAGAATGAAGATGTATCATTGCTTGAGGTGTATCAGAGAATTGAAGAAGCAATACGAGTCTGTAGAAGAGCCCAAACGGATGATGATGTGAAGATATGCTGACTTGGAAAAGAATCAAAAAGGAAAAGAGGATATTTGGCGTGAGGCGCAAGCAAGGATAAGAAAGAAGGAAATCCGAACAGAATTGGAAAAGAAGATTAAGAGAATATTTTTGAATCAAAGATAAGAAAATATTCCTTAAAGCCTTAGGATTAGATTTAGGAAATCTTCCTTAGGGTTTGAGAATATAAAAGGCGAAGAGTGTTTAGGGTTTGAGCTAACACTCTTAGCTTAACACTCTTAGCCGCTTTTCATTGTTTCACCGCGAGAGAGAAAACCATTCTTAAGGTGACTGTTCATCGATTCAAGCTTGTGTGCGTTGCAATCCAGGGTGATTAGGTTATTAGAATCGTCTGGGGACAATTGGGTAGAATTGTATAAGTCCAGTTTATGAATGATCTTGTGTAAGGTTATCATAAAGAAATTTTAATAAAGAATTGTGCGCTGGACTCGTCGCTTTCCGAGTAGCTTGGTGTTTTCATTAGTGTTCTGGGGTACCATACTTTTTTATATCTTCCCTTTTTTATTCTAACAATGATTCCTTACGATGTTTATTCCAGTGGGTAGTTTCTTCTTGAGACAAAACGATTAAAACTGAAATATAGTTTTGTTTACTTTCAATGACCTGAGCATTTCTATATTTTCATATTTCCCATATAAACCATGAAATAGAAATTCTGATAATTCTCCAAACCAGTATCTTCCCTCAAAATAACAATATGAGTTAAATTTTGGAGGAGTGAGTCCGTAAACCCTTGAGCCGGTTCAAGAAAAGCTGATAACCTCCAAATGTTTTTTCTATGACAAATTCAAAAAGACATGTTCTATAGCTTAGCATTGAATTCATAAATATATACTCGCTCCATTTAGTTTCGTTTGATTTTATAAGTTTTTCAAACAAATCAAGAATACACAAAATGACTACTAATAAATGTATGGAACAATTTTCAATATTTTTGAACTTGTTGCAAAACTTTCAATTAATATAGATTGAAAGTTACAATTCAAAAATATCAATAATAAAACTACACTTATATTTTTGAAAACCAAACAATTAAAAACATAAAAATTCTAAAACATCAAGCATAAAAAGCGGCATGAGTATGATTGATATTTGAGTAACTAAATGATGATAATATTATTGAAATATAATCTAAATAAAAAATAAGAAAAAATTGTGATAAATTAATTACATATAACTAAAATAAATAAATAACTTATGGAGATCAATATTAGTAGTTTTTCACGAATAATTTTGTCGGATATAATTTACTTTAAATCTTTTAGGGGGTGTTATTCAATCAGGTTTTTTATGGGATTTTAAATCCAATGACAATCTATAGTTATTCAATAATGTATTTCAATTACTTTTTAAAAATCTAGTATTATTGGTTATTGTATTTAATATATCATTCATTAAAAGAGTTTAAATTTAGTGTTATTGATTCTTATATTTAAAATGTCATTCATTAGAAGAGTTTAAATCTTGTGTTATTGGTTCATATATTTGCAAAATCTATACTAAAAGAATTTAAAATCTATTGTTATTCAAGTAAGAAGTTTAAATGATAAATTAAAATCTCGTGATATTCATGTTTGTTAGATTTTCAATTAAAATGAATCATAGTTTTAAGTCATTTGAATACTAATTTTATGTGTAAATAATGACAACCAAAATCCAACCTAAAACCCTCAAACTTAAAAACTTCTAACCACAAAACTCCTAGCCATCGTGATATATCATAATCAAATTAAAAATATTTATCATCAAATCTATAACTTCCACGAGTCATCTTCCTTTCCTATCATCTTCTTCCACCTCCATCTCACATTTTCTCGTGATTTATAGGCTTTTTTTTTCTTTTTTATTTGCTTCCCTATTATGTTTTTCTTTTCTATTCAAACTAGTAAGCTTTTTTCTTTGATATGTATTGATAATGAATTTTTATAGAGTTTTAGTAATGAAACAAAATCACTATGAAGATGAAGATTCAAATTATAAACATGATGATTCGGATATAGACATTATCATCAATTCACGTAAAAAATCGTGTGAAATTTTAGTATGGAGTTTAAATCTAAGGTGAAACAAAATGAAATCATGTTGTTCTTTTAAAATTTACGTACGTTGAATGCATTTAAAAGTTAAAGATAATCATGCACTTAAGATTTTAAATCAACAATAGATCAATCTAAAATCAATATCAAATCTTTTCAAAATACATAATTTTAAAAGAATCCAATGAAATCTAAATCCATTAGAGTTTATTTAAATATATAGAACCAATAACACCCCCCTTAGTTTTATGTTATACGGCTTATAACATAAAAATTATAACTTCGCCTATGCTGGTCGTAAACTAGTAATATATGTTAGGGTGATTTTATCATAAACATGTTCCTAATTAAGAGATGTTCTATCATTTTTCACGCATATTAAGAACTAGTAATATGCCCCTACTTTGAGGGAGAACCACTTAAGTTGATATTTTTCACCATTTCTACTATCTATTTGATTATTTTTTTTTAAAATTCATAAATCAATTACGTACATAAATTGAAAAAGTTGTTTTGTAGTTTTTTCAAATAGTTAAATTGATTGAGTTTGAATTATGGACATAATTAAATCATTTTATGATATACACAAAACAAACGGAAGTTAAGTTTCGTTAACTCTGCGGTTTGAAATGGTTAGCTATCAAAATTTTGAGTATTAAGTTGACAAAAAGAATGAATTTGTGTATTTTTCTTGACATAAAATAAGTTTGGGTATTAAGTTTGTTATCGAAATTAAGTTGGTGTATTAAAATGAAAATTTTCTTTGTTAAAAATAAAGAAAAACAAAGAACAAAGAAACCAAAAAAGATGAGATAGAAAGATGAAAAATATGAAATTACCTTTAATCTAATAACCAAAAATTATGAGGCATGTGCAACTATTTAATTGGAAGGTTATTAGTATTGATTATTATATTTAACATTGTAGGGAAAAAATAATATATTAAACATATTATATATATGTTTAATGATATAAATTTTTAATAGTATGAGTAACAAATCATAAGCTTTTCGACATTTTAAAAACAAAATATTCGCAATAAAAATTGATTGAAGATTAACGGGGATGATTGGAAGAGGTTGTAGGTGGTGTGCACAGCCAAAAAAAAATCCAAAGCTCATTTATCAAACCAATCGTGGTGTAGCTTTGATATATTATTCACAACCCACAAAAACAAATATTCTTGTATTTGAGCTGTAGAAAGCTAAATTTCTAGAGTCCATTTTTTTTAGCTTTCCATCTCTCTCTTTATTTTAGTTGTCTTTTTTTATTTATGTAAATACATTTTATTATCTAAAAATAATAAGTCAACTATTTTATTTATATAATTTGTTCTGTAAAATCCATAAGTAGCTATTTTATATAATATATAATAATCATATGTATAGATTATATATTTACATATTTTAGTTAATTTACATGTAACGATTAATTTATTTTATTGTATTGATAATTTATTTATATTTACTTGACATAAAAAAATCGGCAGCTACCCAATCATGCTTTTATTTTAAAAAGTGACAGCTAAAATCCTACAACAATAAAATTTAAAGCTACAACAAAAAAAACTACAGCCAGATTTCTACAGCAAAAAATCAAAAGCTACAGCTACAACGAATCAGGCCCAACATCTCGAGAAACGATAGAATTCATTCAAAAGAGAAGATTATCAACCGTTAAACTCTTTTTACAAAACTTCAACAGAAAAATACTATAGTAACACAATTTCTACGACATGAACTAATTAATATTTGTAAAATAAAATAATTCAATCTAAAAGTGACAAACTTGCATGATATTAATACAAGAATTAGAAAGAAACATGTATTTACGAAGACGAAACAAATTTTTTTAGTTTTTGAAACTCCCTATAGTGTGACGCTTTTTTGACGTACCTAAAATCATAAACATTCGAATCTTTTTTTTGTTGTGCTCTTAAGAACCCAAACAAATAATATAACAAATAAAAGAAGATGAAAAGAGTTATCCATATTTTTAGTTTTTGTTGTTTGCTTGAAAAAGAAAAATGTTAGAGTGAACACTAACTTTTTGTTTGATTTTGTACACATACCCACTACTCACACATCATTATGGTGATAGTTACACAATTTTTTGAAAAAATTAATGTCAAATTGAAGATGAAAGTTATTGTTGGTCAATTTTATAAGAAATAAATATCATTTCACCAAAATTTATATTTTATCTTGTTTTATTTAATTTATTAAATATCATAAGTATAATTAGTATTATGGAGGTTACAAAAATATTATATTTTTAGAATATAGTGATTATGAATTTTATTTTGTAACTAAAAGTATTTCAATTTCACATTTATTTTTTGTATACAGGAAACATGTCATTTAACAATTTTATATATAAAATAAAATCTAAAAATAATATTATATGAAAGTAATGTTAATCATTTTTATTAAACAAAAATAAAAATTGAAAATTATTTTACATTTATTTTTAATTTTTGAGAGTGGTAAAATATTAGAAATTTTAGATATTATTTCAATTTTGTGACTAATATGATATTGATTGTAAATTTATAATAAAATATAAAATCAAAATTATATGAAACTTATGAGGATAATTAATCTTAAATTAAAAGAAACATATAAATTTTGGTGTTTATTTTTGATTATCGGAAAAAGTAAAATCAATTTTGATTTGAAAAATTAATTAAAATGAAAGTTCTTTTAATAATCATAAGTTAACCATTAAATTTTGAAAACGGCACAAGTCATAAGAATAGACAAACACATGACACCACCACAAAAAAGTTTAAGAAAAACATTCAATCATATTATATAAGATACCCATTAATTGTTACATATACATATAATTCTTTTGAAGTCAACAATTCCCTATAGATGTAAATATTTAGTATTTTAGTATATTCAAATTTTCTCAACTAATTTGTTTTGAAATCTACCATTTGCAATTAAAAACAGATCGACAACTTATAACATCTATCGTTGAAAAAAAATTAAAACTAAAACATCTCTTATTTTTGAACGGAGGGGTACATATAAGTTTCACTTGTTAACCCAGTCCAACCAGTTAAACACTGCAAATTTAATTATTATATGATTTGTAAATATACATTTTATTTATACATTATATTTGTATGTTTAATTTTTTTTTAGAATTTCAGAATAGTGAAAATATTTATTGCATTATCCTTTTAAGGTTTTTTTGTTTCTATAATTCTTATAATATATTTTATTATTTTGAATATTTTTATTTATTTAAATTTTATGTTTAAATATAAATAAATCTATAGAAGAAATTTTTACCCGGGATAATAACATAATATTTTAAATTCACAAGTTAAAATATTAGGAAATAAATTATTTGATCAGATTAAAATAACATTAAAAGTGCATATATAAACTTTTGATCCTAAACACCCTAAATGGATAAAATTAAAGTATTATATATACATATATATACATTATACATATATATATATATATATATATATATATATATATATATATATATATATATATATGTATACTAGGTGATGACCCCACACCATGCGCGGGAAGATTATTCAAAAATAATCATTTACATTAAATTTTTTATTTCTGGTTTTAAATAATCATAGAAACGAAATGAATATTGTATTTTAGATATAAATATATATTTATCTTGCTAAAAATATAACTCTTTGTTTACGACAAATTATCCAAAATTTATACATATCAATATATGTACCAGTAGCACAATGAAATGATTAAAAAGTATTAAAGATTGTGATATTGGATGAAATTTTCTAAAAATAGTTAGAAAAACTTGAACCTTATAACATGTCTTATTTTATAAAATATTTTTTATCATCTTATAAAATAAAACGTAATGTATTTCATAATTACATAGTATTAATATTATTAAATTCAAACAAACAATTGTTTTGTATATTCCGGATATTTTTATAATTTTGATGCGAAACAATTATGTTATAAATTTTTAAAAAGTGGGTTAGTTTTCAAATAGGGAGAATTACAAAATTACACCATTTGAATTACATTTCACAAAACTACACCATTTCAAAAATACTTCACAAAACTACACCTAAACACTCAAAATTAAATCCAAATAAACCCTACCCACACAATCCTACCCCCTTAATACTATACCCTAAACACTAATTAGCGAACCCAAATGAAAATATTTTAATTTTGGTAATTTTTAAAATGGTAAATCAAGCTTTTAAAATTTTGAAAGGGTGTAGTTTTGTGAAAAAATTAAATTAGGTGTAGTTTTGTGAAGGTGGGGTTGAAAGGGTGTAGTTTTGTGAATTCCTCTTTCAAATAACATAAATATTAATTAGTATTATTAAAGTAAAGAAATGTATCTAAATAATAAAATTTGAATTATAAATTGAATAATTGTTATTATTTGGAAATTATAATAATCGTCTAAAATAATAAAGAATGTCAAAAAGAATAATAATTCTAAAATATTAGTAATTGGGTTAAAGTTTTTTTTTGGTTATTCAAAATGTGAAATCGTAAAGTAAAATCAGCCATTAAAAAGATATAATCAAAAATATATTGAATCGCAATATATAAAAAAATCGGAACTCGGAGTATAAAAAAAAGTCAGAAATAAATTCAGACAAAATTTTTATTGAGGCAGAATATAAGGATAGAAACGCAAAAAGTAAAATATATGCAAAATTTTTATTGAGGCTAAAATATAAAGACATAAACGCAAAAAATAAAAAATTTCTTCAAATCTCTCTAGTCGCGACACGTAAGCGTTTTGTCTTCTCTTTTAATAATATAGATATCATATCTTATTATATAAAGTTTGGTTTCAAAAGTTACTAACTCATATGATCGTGAAATGTGTCAAGTTAACTGTTGAGGTTTAGATATAAAAAAATTAAATCAATCATGTTTAAACAAATATATTAAGATACATTTATAAATTAGGGAGAATTACAAAACTATATCATCTGAATTACATTTCACAAAACTACACCATTTCAAAATTACTTCACAAAACTACACCTAAACACTCAAAATTATATCAAAATAAACTCTACCCACACAATCATACCCCCTTAATACTATACCCTAAACACTAGTTAGCGAACCCAAATGAAAAGATTTTAATTTTGGTAAATTTTTAAAGGGTAAATCAAGGTTTTAAAATTTCAAAAAATATAAATATGAGAAAAAATTAAATTATGTAGAGTTTTGTAAAGGAAATGATGAAAGAGTGTAGTTTTGGGAATTCCTCTATAAATTTCAATCTTCAGTAAGATATAGATTGAAAATTTTAAATTGTAATATTTAGTTTAATTCCAATATTGAAATTGAAATTTACATATTATCTTGATTTAAGTAAGATTGGTATGTATATTTAATCATAATTTTTAAATTATGATATTGATTTTAATTCCAAGACCACAATGATTTTTTAAAATTAACAAACATGGCAAGATTTATAAAGGTAAGTTCATAAATTCTTACATTTAAAATTTATATATTATTTAAAATATATATTTATATTATATATAATATTTTTTATAATATATATGTAATTAAATATGAACCAAATATGGATAAGTGATGTCCTTACAATGGAAATATATCCTCTCTTAGAAGTGTTATTCTAATAATTGGGACAAAGTGCATACAACTTTTTGTATTAAAATTCTCAATATTGTTTAAAATTTTATTTCCAATGTTTTGCGAATTTTTTGTTTTAATTTTTACGGATATAAAAATATTGTATTAGAGTCCCGCGCGTATACGTGAGTTCTTATCTAGTTATATATACATGTGTAAATATTGAAAACAACAAAAATAAAACATAATTATAAAACAATAAGAAAATCTTACAAAAGTTACCCCAAAACAAAAAAATTCCTAACAATTTGTTTGCATAAACTTATAAACGTTAGACAACGCGTTTTCTATAACTCAAACCAAATTTTATGCAATATGAATGTCAATACGTTTCTAAATGATCTTTGTACTTGTTTCACGAAAGTATGAAAATCCAAATAATGCATTTTCAAGGAATCAAACACAAGCTTTATGTAATATGAGTGATATAAGGACCTAAATGATCTTTGCCCATGTTAAATGATCTTTGCCCATGTTAAACAACGCTTTTTATAGGATTCACGGATAGACTATCTCCGGATATTCAAATTGGTTGTAAGCAAATGCCCACTCATGTGGCCAAGTGAATAATCTTGCGTTTTCGCGGTTGCGGAAAATCGATCTCTGGCCTATACCAACATGGCGACTCATCCAGTTCGTGCCTACCTTGTTACACAAGGGGCAACCGCCCCAGGCCACCACTAAATGTAAAATAATGCAAGGCCACATTTTTATAAAAAGATAAGCTTACTACATGTTAAATATTGTATTTTTCTAATAAGAAATATAAATGACAATTATATTCTTATGTATACCTTTGATTTAGTTGAAATTTATATTTTGAAAACAATTTTTTCAATATATTTTATAACAATAAGTAGAAAATATATAAAAATACGAAATAACTAACAATACATTTAGAATATTACAAAAATTATATACAAATTTAATACTATTATTTTCAGTATTTATATATATATATATATATATATATATATATATATATATATATATATATATATATATATATATTAAACGTATATTATAAAAGCCACATTTTTTAGTCTGCTCTAGGCCTCAGCAAGTGTAAACCCGACACTGGACTCATCCAACAAGTGGAAATCACTAGAGCAATAAAACTTAGTTAAACAATATGCTACTTTCGAAATAAATCTTTTTTAAATTTAGAAATTTTCTTATAAGGTTGTTTCTCAAGCCATGAAAAGACAAAATATGAAAAATGAGAATTATAAAACTAAACCTTCAAAGTATATTCTCATCGCTAAACTCTTTCATTATACACTTCACGAAACTACACTTAAACATTAAATATTATTTCCAAATAAACACTATACACAAAACCCTAACCCTAGCACTATACCCTAAACACTAAATACTCAATCCAAGTAAAAAAAATAATTTGGGTAAATTTTCAAAAGTCAGTTTAACTATTTAAAAATTTAAAAGGATATACATTTTTAAAAAATTGAAATATGTATAGTTTTGTGAATGAGCGTTAATAAGGGTATAGTTTTGTGAATGATAGATTGAAAGGTTATAGTTTTGTGAATGATAAATTGTCCTTTAAAATTGTCCCTATACATACATGGTCCTTAATGTCGATCTACAAGAAGGAAGGGTGAAGGCTCTCATTGGCTTCATGCCAACTGTTTGGGAGGGTCCGTACCGTGTGCGAGGTTTTGACCTCGGAAAATGAAATTTCTACTTCCAATTTGAGAACGAGGAAGACATATTTCGGTGGAGGCGGATCCTCCATATCACTATGACCACTAGATGCAAGTCATTGAGAGATGGGCACCAAAACCACAAGTTGAGGTTCTCTCTACCATCTCCTTTTGGATTACGGTGGAAGGACTTACCTTGCGATACTGGTCGGAGGATACTTTAAACGATATTTGAGAGCACATCGGCGAGATAGAGGATGTATGCTTGGCGGAGACCAAGGTGCGGGTCAAGATGTCGTGCGAAAAGCAGTTGGGTTTTACACATGGAGCTCGAGTACGATGACGAGGTGATATCGACTAAGCTGAAATATGACAAGTTACATGGTACTTGTCGTATTTTTCGGAGGATAACTCTCTACAAAAAGAATATTGTCCTCTGCGGGTGGTTAGTCCGGAAAATGATAGAGGTTTTAAGAGGAGACCAGATTGAGACAGAGAGGATCGCCGAGACGGTAAGGATCGTCGTTACCAGAGTACGGAGATGATCGAAAACAACTACCACCAAACCGTAATAGAGGTGAGAGCTCACAGATCGGGGATGATGGAAGGACATCAGCGCTGACAAGACCTCGGTTGCAACAACAACTTTTCCTTGAATTCACTGAGGTGAGCCACGAGAGGACGAGCAGATAAAATCAGATGAACATCGAGGAAGGGATACGACGAAGAGTTGGGTTGCAAAGATATTCGTTGGGGCGAATGAAGGCGGAAATACGGTGGAGATAGAGTCACAAGCGAAACTTGGAAATAAAGGAATTGGGACTCGGGATTTTTGTAGCAAATGGACGAGATACCCAGGTTAACCATTTTCCAATTGAGGAAATAATATCGCCTCTCAAGGACCTTTTTGAAGTCCCAATCGCGACGGAGAGAACTCGATCCCAGGGTAAGAAGATCAAGGTTTTCAAAGAAGCATTACATGCAAGGAAGAAGATTATGAACGCCTCGACTAGAAAAGGAAAGATGATTAAAACTTTATGTTTGACCATGAGTGACTACACCCTAACGGCAAATTCGTGTAACTTTTCTTGAGAATTTAAAAATAATGTTGGGCTATAATTTTTTTTACACGGTTTATCCTTGCGGGCGTAGTGGCGGTTTAACCCTTTTTGCGCTTAATTTAATACGACAATATTATATTCCGATAAGAACATAATTGACATATTTGCAACTATTAAAGGAAATAAAGTATTCATATTGTTTATCTATGGTGAGCCAATGGTGATGAGACGAAAGATGTTTGGGAAAGAATTACACGTATGAGTACAACCCGGAATGGCCCAAGGCTTATGATCGGGGATTTTAATGATATAACTGATCACCATGAGAAAGCAGGGGAGAAAGAGACATGAGAATTCTTTTTTGGACTTTCAGCTTTTTAAACATTGTTGTGGTATGATATATTTCCCATTTAGAGGAATTTTCTTCTTTTGGGTGGGAAGGAGGGGGACAAAACTGATATGATGCCATCTTGATAGATCAATGTGCAATGAGGACTGGTATGATATATTCTCATATACACAAGTGGAATATATGACTTTCATGGGATCGGACCAGCGACTGATTAAGACGTGTGTGGAAATTAAAAATTTGGTGGGGTCCAAAAGGTTCATATTTGATAAAAGGTGGCTCGTGAGCGTTTGAAGAAGTGATCCTGGAAAGCTGGAACCAGATCGACCATGATGATATCCGAGATCATATCAAGGCTTGTAGAACTTCGATTACAAGACGGAGGCGAAGAATGACATCCAATTCTATGAACTAGATCCAGAAACTCAAGGAGGAGTTAGACCATGTTTACATGGATGAAAGTGTCTCGACGTATCAACTAGAGAGGATTACGGACTGTCTGCGAACAACATTTCATGAGGAAGAACAATTTTGGAAGCAAAAAATCCGAGTCTAGTGCCTCCAGGAAGGTGATAAAGGCTCGGCGAGTCTAGTGCCTCCATGCCTCCACAAAGGCTCGGCGAGTGAGCAATAAGATCACTTGTATTACGAACCTTTCCAGAATCTGGACGGACAAGGAAAATGAGGTGGAACACATGGTTGTGGCTTACTTTCAATACCTATTCACGTGTTCGCCGCAACTAGATATGAACAAGGAAGTTTTTAGTAACCTAAGATGCGGGGTTACCGTGGAGATGAATGAGGACCTTATGCGAGAGATTACGACTGAGGAGGTCAAAAAAGCAGTGTTTTCAATTAAGCCAAAAGAAAGCACCGGGACCGGAAGGCATGAAAGCTCTATTCTACCAAAAGTTTTGCATATAGTAGGGGGCGATGTGGTCGAAATGGTGATCCATTTCTTTACTACAGGTGAACTAGATAATAGAATAAATGAGGTCAATATCTATCTTATTCCGAAAATGAAACTACCCAAGGAGATGAAGGAATTTAGACCGATTAGCCTATGCAATATGGGGTACAAAATCATATAAAAGGTCATGTGTCAAAGGTTGAAGCCCATTCTCCCATGATTAATATCGGAGGCCTAATTAGCCTTTGTGGTAGGAAGAGCAGTTTCGGATAATATTTTGATTGCTCAGGAGGTGTTTCATGCTTTGAACCCGAAAGATAGCTGTCAGAAGTATATGAAAATTTAGGCAGACATGAGTAAGGCCTAAGATAGAGTAAAGTGGCACTTCCTCCATCCTCTTCAGCTTCAAATGGGTTTTTCAGAGCCATGGGTGGCCCTTATCATGAATGTGTAAACTATGTCTCATACAGAATACAGATAAATGGATCTCCAAAGGGGAGGATCCAACCCTCGTTAGGACTACGATATCGGATCACCTATCACCATACTTGTTTATCTTAGGTACAAAGGTTTTGATATCTCAATTACAAAGGGCAGAGGAGGACAAAAGCCTAACTGGGATAAAGGTGGCCTATAAGAGCCCACCAGTCTCCCATCTTTTGTTTGCGGATGACAACTTCTTTCTCTATAAAGCAAACATTAAATGTAGAGTGGTCCTACGAATTATATACTTTTTGGACGGGCATCATGACAATGTATAAACTTCGAGAAGTCAACAAGTTTGGGATGGAAGGAGGTTTGGAAAAGTACATGGGTATCCCTGAACAACTTCACGAATCGAAGCAATGGATTTTTGCGTATGTCCGAGATAGACTTCACCAACGGATCAATGGGCGTAATGCTAAATTCCTATCAAAGGACGGGAAGAAGGTTATGATTAAGTCTGTAGAACAAGCAATACCGAACTATGTCATGTCTTGGTTTCAGTTAACGAGTGCGGTGGCTAATTTCTGGTGGACCACGAATAAAAACTAGAAAGGGATACATTGAATGTCTTGGAAGAAAATGTGTATCCCAAACGAAGAAGTATGCTTAGGGTTTAAGTCATTTGAGGATTTTAACAAATCTCTCCTAGCCAAGCAATTGTGGCGCCTGCACCAGTTCCCTAACTCTCTTACGTCCATGGTGCTCAAGGGGCGTTATTTCAGGAATCAACACCCTTTCGAGGCTAGGAAGTCTAACATACCGTCGTATGGATGGAGGAGTATCTGGTCAACTCAAGATCTCATGAAGACAGGGATAAGGATGATAATTGGATGTGGAGAACAAACTCTTGTCTGAGAAGACAATTGGATCCCGGATCTCTCGCCGAGACCGGCTAGAGGACCGGGAGAAGATTATCCAGACGTGAGGGTGAAGGACTTGATGATAACTTCACAAAGTGGGTGGAATATCCCATTGTTGACTCATATAATGTGTCCAGAGGAGGTACCATTGATTATGCGCATCACTCATGCGAGGAGATATTTGGAGGGTAAGATATGTTGACACCATAAAAAGTTAGGAAATTACACGGTGAGATTAAGATACGAGGTTCTGCACTTAAAAAAACCTGATGAGGAGATTCATATCCTCTTACATGAACCATCATTTACAACTTTAAAAAGGTTTGTATGGAATCTTCGGAGGGAAGCTTTGTCTGAGACTTTACCAGTCAATGATAGGCTTGTTTATAGACACATTGGGAGGCAAGGGGAGTGTCCCCGTTATGGACAAGAAGTGTCGATTAATTATTTGCTTTTCGAATGCCCTCGAGCGATTCAGACATGGGCATTGCCTGGGATGCCACCAGGTCATACTCGGTTCCCAACTAGGAGTTTGGGATAGAATTTGGACTTCCTTTTTGGAGATGGCGAAATCCATAGGATAAGGTTCCTTGGTACCCTTGGGTAGCTTGGTATATTTGGAAGGCACGTAACGATAAATTTATCGAGGGATTGAAAGATCCCCCCTGTAAATCAAAGAGGTCGCCTTGGTAGAAGTTGAGGCATGGAGTAAGGCGCAAGAACTTCGAATGGTCCAAAAACCAACAACTCATAATGAAGGAGGGGTTTCCCTGATGGTACACCAAGGTAACGAAATTAAGGTCACTTGTTTTTTCTGGACGGATCATGGAAGGAAGGGGACAATACAAGTGGAGTGGGTTGTGTTCTCCTAATACGTCATGGCGGTATTGAGATATTAGGGATGAAGGGGTATAACATGAGATTTCCCCCGCTTCATTCAGAGCTCCACGGGTTGCTTTATGCCTTGGAGAGTCTAAAGACATATAGACACAATTGTAGTCTTTTTATACAAACTGCATGGACCTGGTGAGGATGGTGTCAATCCCTCACCAATGACCGACTTTCGCGAATGAATTGGAGACGCTACGTGATCTGCAAGGTTTCTTCCCCGGTTTCACACTAAGGTTTGCAGCTAGGGAACGTGAACGCGAAGGAAGATTATCTTCTAATAGTTTAGTTCTTCTCTTCCTACTTGTGTTTCCGATACGCCCAACGTATTTGTAATAAAGTAGGTTATAGTTTTGTGAATGATTGTTTATAAGGCTATAGTTTTGTGATTGAGAGATTGAAAGGGTATATTTTTGTGAATTTCTCCAAAAAAATAATGGACAATTCTAAAAAGTACCATGAAAGATAGTTTTTAGGTTTAAAATAACATAATTTTATTTTGTCTTGAGTACTATCAACTAGGTTTTGGGATCATGGATGACCGATATGATCATATCGACTTGTTAATATCGAAGACAAGGGACCGACGCAAAGAAGAAAAGATGTGAAGACCGGTACCGAGATGTATCGATTACAAGTGGTTGGTACGAAGAAAAAGAGCAATACCGAGATGTTGTATCGATAACTCGCGGTTTATATTGACATGTTGATATCGAACACCTTTGACCGATACGCGTGACGAGAAAAAATTAATAAAAGACTTTTTCTATATATTCATGTTTTTAGGGTGGTTAATGTTTATGCTTATTTTTGCTTTGAAGTTTGGAGAGCTTTCGGGATTTTTCAGAGCTTTTACAATAAGAGATTCTTGTAATCTTCGAATTTGATAATCAAAGTTTCTTTTTCCCTTGATCTTTAATCTTTTTAGTTTATTTATTTTCTCATCATCTTTAATTAGCTTGATTTTCATTATACATAGTTAGTAGATCTTTATAGACAATTAGGTTGGAAAAATAGGTTGATCAACCCTAGGGTTGATGTTGTCCAGAACTTAAAATATATAACTTTTATCTTGTGTAGTAAACCTAAAGCTATATTCGAGTTGGTCATTCGATTATAGATCATAGGAAACTTCACAACCGAAAGGATTGTAAATGTTCCTGTTTAAATTACCCAAGAACTAAGTCTAGCTTAACCGAGAGATCAGTGTTAATAAGCTTAATGGTTGAATTGAATCAAACTTAATGTTTCTAAGAATTAAATCATCCAAGATATTGTGTTAGTTGAATTATTAGGAAAAAGATCTTTGTCACGAGAGTGGATATATCTAAACACCGTTTTCAAAACCTAAAAGTTACCTTTTTTAAAAAGAAATCAAAGACCCGAGTTCTGATTATCCAATTAAGTATATGACCTGATTGGTTAGCTGTTTAATTGAACTTTTAAATCAACATTTATTTCTTTTTCGTTAATCTTTGCAAAAATACAAAACCAAACTTTTTACTAACCACTTAGACTAAGATAACTTCTCATAAGTTTTAGTGAGTTAATTGCTCTCAATTCGGACTAACATCTTAAATACTACATTAAGACATTCAAAACAACGAGACAAAAATCTCGTTTATCAAATAGGCGTCGTTGCCGATTTGGGAACTCGATTAACAATCATAATTTGAAATTACTTAGAACTAAGTTTTCTTTTCATGTTACTAATTACATATTCTTTCTTGTCGTTATCTTAGGTGCATGCATCTAAGATGTTAGGAACAAGAAAATCCCGTACACTTGTTTGAAGACATCAAATCACACGAACGAGCTACCTCTAGACTGAAAAAACAATAACAAGAAACACTTCAAGAACATGATTCATAGATGGGTGAACAAACGGGCGCTACGACTCGTCGGTACGAATGACATCCCTTATAACTTCACCAATCGAAGTGGAATCTTACCACCAACTCTTGCCAACAACAACTTCGAGATAAAGTCAAGTCTCATCACCATGGTGGAAAATCAAAAATTTTATAACCTGTCTAATGAAGATCCTTTGGATCATCTTGATCTCTTTGATATGTTGTGTGGCACTTTGAAGATGAACGTTGTCACCGAGGACATGTTTAAGCAGAGATTCTTTCCTTTCTCTTTATGAGACAAAGTCCACCAATGAAAAAAGAACCTACCAAAAGATACAATCAAGACTTGGGAAGGTTGCAAAGAAGCTTTCTTAACAAAGTTTTTCTCTGTAGCTCGCATTCTTAACAAAGTTTTTCTCCGTAACTCGCACATCAAAGTTTAGGAACGAGATCTCAGGTTTTGCTCAAAATGATTAGGAAACGTTTAGTAAAGCATGGGAGCGGTTCAAAGGCTACACGATTAAGTGTCCACACCATGGGTTCAACGGAGAAAGCTTCCTAAGTACATTCTATAGAGGGCCTCAAACCATTATTTAAGATGCTACTCGATTTAGAAAATCAAGGTAACTTCCTTGGTAACAACGAGGTCGATGGTATGATGTTGGTAGAGAACTATGCTCAAAGTGATATAAACTACAGCGGGGACTATGACCGAACGACACGTAGCACCGGGAGCGATGACCAATATAGGAGAGAGAAACTTGACAAGCTACTTATAGCTCATTAAGTAGCGGTTAACTTCGTAGGAGACGGAGAGGACGCTGTTATCCATGATGACGTTCAAGAGGAGGTGAACTATGTGGGCAACCAAGGTTATCGCTACACCAACTGTCAACAAAATTCAAACCTCTCCTACCGCAATACGAATGTTGCAAACTCTCAAGATCAGGTTTATCACCATCAACAAGTTCAACACCAAGGTGGTTCCCAAGGTAAACCTCCATACAACCAAGGGGGACAAGCACCTAAAAGTCAGTTTTACAAACCTCGGGATTTCTACAACAACCAAAATTCACAAAAATACCAAGGGAATACTTCCTCTTCAGCACCTCAAGGTGACCAAATCACTAAACTATTGAAGCAAATCTTGGATGGTCAAAACCGCAATGCGATGGAGTTCAACGCATTCAAGAAAGAGATACATGCAAATGTGGACAACTCCTACAACGATCTCAATTTCAAGTTAGATTTTGTGACTTCTCAATTGAAAGCTTTGGATGATCAAGTGGGTGAAATCACTTCTACTTTAAATAGACTAGTGGGTCAACTTTCGGGAAAATCCGAGCCAAATTTCAAAGAATTTGTCAACGCCTTACAACTCCGTATTGGTAGACGGCTACCTTCAGGAGATCACATCCAAGACAATGCGAAACAAGGTGAGGAGGTAGACTTTTTGGTTGAAAAATAAGATAAGTTTGTCTACGATGTTGTTGTCGAGGATGAGATCGAAAAATTGAAGGTTGACAACAAAACGGGGGCCAGAAAAGAGAAAAGAAAAAGTTCGATTGAAAAAGAAAATAGACAAGCTGAAAGAGCCAATTTTTGTGAAGTCTCCTTACGAGCCTAAGTTACCCTTTCCAAGTAGACTCAAGAATTATCTCATAGAGAAATACAAAGCTCAATTCGAAAAGCAAATGAAAGAAATGCAAATCGTCATGCCTCTCATCGACGCTTTCATGTTAGTACTTCACTACAACAAGTTCTTAAAAGATGCCATCAAGGATAAGTTCAAAAACTTTGATGATACGGTGGTTCACTCGCAAGGGTGTAGCGCAATCATTTAGAGCGATCGCCCTCCCAAGAAACTCGGAGATCCAGGGAGCTTTACTATACATTGTGTTATAGGTCCTTTAGTCTTTGAAGGATGCTTGTGTGATTTGGGAGCTAGCGCTAGTCTCATGCCCTTGTCTATTGCTCAAATACTTGGTTTCTCTTCTTTCAAACAAAATAGGATCTTTTTGGTGTTGGCCGATAGATCCGTGAGAATAATGCGGGAGTTTTAGAAGACATTCCAGTGTGGCTTGGAAACGCATTAATTCCAACGGACTTCATTGTTCTTGAGATGGATGAAGAACCTAAAGACCCACTCATTCTAGGAAGACTCTTTTTAGAAACCGGCGATGCGATCATTGACATGAAGAAGGGGAAAATCGACTTGCATATCGGAGAGGATCTCATTCAAAGGTAATATCAACAATGTGATCAAGAAACCAACCATCAACGGAAAAATCTTCTATGCCGAATTGATGTACGAGTTGGCCGACGAGTTCTTAGAGGAACTAACCGCGGTGGACGAACTCCAACTTGCCTCAACAACAAAAAAATAAGGAGGCAAACTAGTGAGTGATGACATGGAGCTACACTAGCAATGGTGAGACTAGCGAGGACGATGATTGTAGTGAACTCAAAGCACCAAAGGTATAACTAAAATCTCTTTCTAAAGGGTTAAGGTATGTTTTCATGGGTCCTAACTCCACTTACCATATCATTATCAATGCCACACTTAATGATGAAGAAGTTAAAACTTTAACTTGTGCTCTTGAAAATTTAGAAAGGTCATAGGTTACTCTCTAGATGATATCAAAGAAAAACTACGTTCCTTGTTTATGCATCATATACATCTAGAGAACCAATCTATGTTCTCAATAGAACACCAAAGAAGGCTAAACCCGAACTTGAAAGAAGTGGTAAAGAAAGAGATAATAAAGCTATTGGATGTCGGAATCATCGTTCCAATATCCGATAGCAATTGGATCTTTCTCGTCCACGTAGTCCTTAAAAGGGTGGAATTACCCTAGTATAGAACGACCAAAACGAATTGATCCCAACAAGAGCAATCACTAGTCATAGAGTTTGCATCGATTACCGTAAGCTAAACGTTGCAACTCGAAAGGACCATTTCTCTCTACCCTTCATCGACCAAATGTTAGAACGACTTTCGAACCATCCATACTATTTCTTCCTTGACGGGTATTATTGTTTCTTACAAATACCCATCCACCCCTATGATCAATAGAAAACGACATGTACTTGTCTATATGGAACATTCGCATATCGTAAAAATGCCTTTTGGGTTGTGTAACGCACCCGCGACATTCCAACGATGCATGATGTCCATATTCTCTGATTTAATTGAAAATTTTGTTGAGGTGTTTATGGATGATTTTTATGTGTATGGTTCTTCTTTTGCTTCGTGTTTATCTAATCTTTGTAGCGTACTAAAGAGGTGTGATGAATTCCATTTGATTTTTAATTGGGATAAGTGTCACTTCATTGTTAGAGACGGTATTGTTTTGGGTCACCGGATTTATGAGGAAGGTATCGAGGTTGATAGAGCAAATATAAATGTGATGGCTAATCTTAGGCGGAAAATTTGGTTAAAGTTATAAGAAGTTTTCTCGGTCATGCCAGTTTCTATAGAAGGTTCATCAAAGACTTCTCAAAGATTGCTAGATCCCTCACGAGATTGCTATGCAAATATATCAAGTTTTGGTTTGAAGACGAATGCCTTGAAGCTTTCCACAAAATCAAGCAAGAGTTGATAAGCGATGTCATTATGAAACCACCTAAATGGGATAATGTGTGACACAAGTGACTACGCCGTATGTGCAGTGTTGGAAAAAACAAAAGAGAAGAAGTTTCACGTCATTTACTATGCTAGTAAGACAATGGACGATGCTCAAATCAAATACGCTACAACCGGGAAAGAACGTTTAGCGATTGTTTTCGCCTTTGAAAATTTCAGGTCTTGCCATGTGGGTTCGAAAGTGATAGTCTATACTGATCATGCATCATTGAGGCATTTGTTGGCTAAGAAAGCCACGAATTCGAGGTTGTTACGGTGGATCTTGTTATTCCAAGAGTTCAATTTGGAGATCAAGGATAAGAAAGGCATCGAGAATGGCCTAGCGGATCATTCTTCAATGATGCGTATTGACGACATGTTACCATTGTGATTCATTCACCGAGGAGCAACTAATGACGATTGTGATGAGAGAAACTCTAGAAAAACCGGGAAGATTTCGAAAGAGTTCTAGCCGCCGAAGAAAAAGAACCATGGTACACGGATATCATGAACTACTTGGTTACAGTACAAGAACCACACCAATTAAAGGGTTATCAAAAGAAGAAATTTTTTCATGACATGAAGCGATTATATTGGGACGAAGCTTATCTCGACACCTTGAGAAAAGACGGTCTATACAGGAGGTATATTCATGCATTGCCACGGTTTAGCGTATGGAGGACATTTTGCCACTTTAAAGAAGCTGAATTTTGGTGGCCCATGATGTTCAAGGACGCCCATGAGTTCGTTCAAAGATGTGACCCATGCCAAAAAGGGATACATTATCAAGCGGAATGAGTTGCCGCATAATTCCATAATGGAAGTTGAGATCTTCGATGTGTGGGGAATTTACTTCATGGGCCATTTCCCATATTCATATGACAAGATATACATCCTTATGGCGGCCGACTATGTCTCCGAATGGGTAGAAGTTGTTGCATGTGTGACAAAAAATGCAAAGGTGGTCATTAGTCTTTTCAAAACAATCATCTTCCCGAGATTCAGAATTCCAGAGTTGTGATAAGAGACGGTGGATCCCACTTCATCACAAAGATCTCCGAGAACTTACTCAAGAAATACTATGTGAAGCATACGGTAGCGACACCATATCATCCTTAGACGAGCGGTCAATTAGAAGTCTCTAACCGACAGATAAAAGCCATTTTAGAGAAAACGGTTGGTGTAAGTCGGAAAGACTGGTCCGTCAAGCTCGATGACGCTCTTTGGGCGTATATAACCGCGTTCAAAGCACCTTTGGAAACAACGTCGTTCAACTTGTTGTACGCGAAAGCATGTCATATACCCGTCGAGCTTGAATACAAGGTGAGCTAGGCAATCAAACTCTTGAATCTCGATCTAAAGACCGTGAAAGAAAAAAGAGAATTTCAACTCGAGTAATTGGATGAGTTACGGCAACAGACCTATGAGAGTTCAAAGATATACAAGGAACGCACCAAGGCCTTTCAGGACAAAAATATCATCAAAAAAGAATTCAAGGTAGATGACTTGGTGTTGTTGTTTAACTCAAGGTTGAAACTTTTCCCGGGTGAACTCAAGTCGTTGTGGTCTGGTCCCTTCAAAGTCAAAGAAGTCCGTACACATGGAGTTGTTGTTCTTTGGGACAAAGGAAGAGGAGATATTGTTGTAAACATTCAAAGACTCAAGCCGTACCTAGCCCAAGAAGCTATCACCGAAGGAGATTCAATGTCTCTTTCGAATCCAAATGTCTCCTAAAACGAGGGAGTAAAGTCAAGCTAAGAGAATTTAAACAAGCTCACTTGGTAGGAATTTCAATGTCTACTGATAAACGAGATTTTACACTCGTTCTTTCGAATTTCTTAGTGTAGTACTTAAGATGTCAATCCGAATCAGGAGCAATCAATGTATTAAAACTTATGAGAAATAAACTAAGTCTAAGCAAATAAAAAAAATGTTTGTTTTGAGTTTTGTAACTGAGTAACGAGAAAACGAAAACGAATCTAAACAAGATTAAGGATTCAAATTAAAAGCTAAACAACTAGGTCGAGGTACTTTAACGGGTGATCAAACTTTCAGAGTTGTAATTGTCTTTTAGCAAAGATAACTTTAAGGTTTTGAAAACGTTATTAGATCAATCCACTTTCGTGACAATGATCATTTTCCTATTAAATAACCTAAAACAATATCTTGGATAGTTTAATTCTTAAGAAACGTTAAGTTCAATTCAATTCAATTCAACCACTAAGCTTATTAACACAGATCTCTGAGTTAAGCTAGGCTTAGTTCTAGGGTAATTTATCAGTAACCTTTACAATCTCTCGATTGATAAAGTTTCCTAGGTTCAGTAATCGAATCGCCAACTCGATTAAGGCTTTAAAATTTTTACCAAAGACAAAAGTTTCGAGATTAAGTTCTAGACAATGATAATCTTAAGTTTAATCAACCGTTTTCCCCAACCCAATTGTCTATTTAGATATACCCACTAAGCATAATGAAAATCAAAGCAAACATAATCGAATTAAGCATAAATAAATTGGAGAGATTAGGGTTAAGAAAAACTCTAATTATTGGAATTGAAGACTACAAAAGGTCCCTAAGATGCCAAAATTTCCAAAAACTTGTAGCAAGGTTTCAATAATAAAATAAAGCGTAAGAGAAAACAATAAGATATCAAAACCCTAAATATATTAAAAACAACTCTCAAAAACGTCATCTTCGGTTTAGGACTCTTTTTTCCTTTTTCAGCTCGAAAAACTGGTTTTCCTTTTATTTTTCGCAGCACGTACCGTTCAAGTGAAACTGGTACAGACAGGCCGGTATCGGCCACTCGATCGGTACATACTGACCGGTACAGGTTCTTCGGCTTCTTTTCTTTCGTATCGTCAAGATCAAACTGGTACAACAAACCGATATTGATCATCAGGATTCTCTTCTTCTGTATCGATCACTCGTGGCCGGTAAAACAAGCCGGTACAAATCCTCAGGCTAAGTTTCTTGTGTATCGACCAAATCCTATGGTCGTTTTTTCCTCTTTTAAGCTTGAATTTTTCGTCTTTTGTCGCTTTGACGCCCCGAAACCTGAAATTCACGTAACAAACCCAAATGCAACCTATATGATACTATATGCAACCTAAATGAGTTAATTCTAATGAATAAAACAAAGTAAAATATGCAAAATATACAAGATATTAACTCCCCCAAACTTATCATTTGTTTGTCCTCAAGCAAGAGAACTAACATCAAAGTTAGGAGTATAGAGGTGGGGACCTCAAAACCATAAGCAACGCGAAGAGTGTAGTGAACGGGTATCCTAAACATAGTATCCTATCGCAACCGAGCTAGTTCTACCTATTACCATTCACCCCAAACTCCGTCTAAATCCGTTATTATTACCAAAAGTATGTGATCCACCTATCTAAGCACCTTTCACATTCAATTAAGCATAATCAAAGTATGAAACATGATCGAGAACTTCCAAGATTTTTCCTATTTGTCTAGGTAAAACGGGATTTCGAATCAAAAGAGGAGGCTAACACTCAGGCATGTGGTCGATTGTATCGCGGTTTCTCTCGGGGAGTGAAAGGGTTAAGCAAAATAAGGAATGACAAGCATCAATTTATGCATACAAGTTGATGAAATCGAGTTTTACCTCAATCACATACAACCCCAAGTGCAATGCACATGACGTTGTAGTAATATAAGGATCGAATCCACAAGGAGATTGAACTTGGAACAACAAGAATACAAGAAACTAACTTAGAATAGATCTATCAAAAAGATTGTTAAGTAACCAAACTATATCTAAAACATTAATGTAAAAGTCAACAAAAGTCAACTAATCAACAAATAACTAGAAAGATGCTTAAATAAGATAAAGATTGGATCTTGGGGTTTAAATCATTGGTTTTGGATAGATGGAATCAAGCTAATGATGTTAAAACTAATAAAGGAGATGACTTTATAGAACAAGGATCACTAATCTATATTAGATCACTTCCATGACTCAAATTCATTCCCTATTCATAAAAACCTCAAATCTTCTAATCGAGTCTAGATGATTATGGATCATTAAGTGTAAGTCCTTAAAATTCCATCTTAAACCTTAGACATCAACTTCCATTGGCTAAGTATAAAAGACTAACAAGAGGTTGGACTAGAAATTTCATCGAACACCTTCCGGGCATGAAACATCCTCTAAGTACTAAGCTAGGATAATTACTTCTACCTTAGTGTTAAGTGCACCTAATGTTATAGAAACCATAACCTAAACATCCTAAACATCATTAACTATCATCCATCATCCTAACCTAACTAAACCCCAAAACCCATAAGGTAACTACTCACTAAACATACCTAAACACATGCTAATAATAGAAAAGAAAGACATGTTAAGATAATAAAAGAGATTTAAACTAGATAAACATAAGATTCAAACACAATAAATGAACCTTAAAAAGGTTTCAACAAAGGTGGCTAAAGTTTTGATAGAGAATATTAAAAAAACATAAGATGACATAAATGCCAAAACCCTAGGAGTATTTATAGGAGGCAAAATAAAGTGCACATGTTGCACAGGACCGGCGGTTTGGTCCAGCGGTTTGGAGGCCGCTGGACTGAACATCCGCGACTCTTCAGTTCTCGTCTTCTCCGGCGGTCACTCCTAGCGATTTGATGGCCGATGGAAACCGCACCCGCGAGTGTTCTACAGCTGCCTGGATCGGCGGTTTGGCGCGGCGGTTTGGTGACCGCTGGAGATCTTCGCCTTCAGGGTGCCTCGGTTGCTTCCAGCGGTTTGAACCGGCGGCTTGAGCTGGCGGTTTCCTGACCGCTGGCACTTCGTTTCTTCACATTTGCCTTCTTCAAGCTTCTCCTAGGCTCCCCTTCGCTTCCAATGAGCTCCCCATGGCTCCAAGTACCTGAAATGCACATGATGCAATGCAAAAGGGACCTAAATCTAACTAAGACTCTATTCTAAACTACTTAGTGAAAATATGCTAAATAAGACTATAAACTATATGAATTATGTAACTAAGACCCTAAAATGTTATGCAAATGCATGCTTAAAACACCTAAAATACACACTTATCACAAGTCCGAACATTCATTCCTATCCAAATCTAATCACTAACCCTTTATCTTTTTTCTATACACTTAAACACCGAGTTTTCTTTTTCTTTTTCATAACTACATTAAGAAATTTTTATTTTTGACTAAGTTTCTTTTCTCTTTTTTCCGTTTTTTTTTGCTAAGTTTCCGACTATTCTTTCTTGAATCGTTAGTGTTCAAATTCTTTTCTCGTATATATGAGACCAAATCTATTTGTTTGATCAACACATATTTATTAACAAGACGGTCTATTCATTGATTTGAAATAAATTACTTAATTAAGTGATTGATATGGTTAACATTTTATTTTATTTTTGTCACGAATTAACATTTTATTCTAGTTGAAATTTGTTGTATATTTTTTATACTTTTTGGTCTATTATTATTTTATAAGCGTTTGAACAATAATAAATTAAGCCATATCGAACTTACTAATTTTAGGAGGGTGTCTAAGCTCGAGATAGCTAATTTTAGGAGGGTGTCTAAGCTCTTCTTATTAGTGCATATATATGTGGGTGGTAGCACCATTGTCGTAACACCACTCTTGTGGGTTGTCAACTTGTCATCAACTATGTTCACTTTATTGACAACATCACACATGTCTTCCTCACTGAGGTTTGCTTGAGCTTGTCCGTTGTTCTTCGGATTGCTCATGCACACGCCTGTCTCGTGGCCAATATTTCTGCAATTGCGGCACTTTTCCTTGAACTTTGAAGAAGCGGGTTTGTGGAATTTTTGAGGAGACGTCATCTTTTTCATTCCCATATTCTTGTGCTCAATCACATTGATGTTGTGTTTCTCAAGATTTTGAAAGTTTGTGAGATTCCTATCCTCTACTTGGACCTTTGTGACGAGACTATCGATCGACAGCGACTTCGTCTTATACTTGACCAAGATGGGGGAAGCTTCTCTATGAAGCTATTCATATTGAAAGTCTCATCGATGGTCATTCCCTTCGGCGGCTATCTTGTGTGACATATGATAATGTAAAAAAATCTAGTTTGTATGTATTTGTAAGTTCAAAATACAAAGAACCAAATCTCAAAGGTAAATCATATTATTTCAAAATCCATTATAAATTTTCCATCATTTTAAAATCTCATATCGATTTGTTAATTAAAATACATTAACCAATAACACCCCCTAAACCATAAACACTACAAATCCATTAAAATTTCATAGAGGAATTCACAAAACTACACCCTTTCATCCTCTTCTTTACAAAATTCTACCTAATTCAATTTTTCTCATTTTTACACCTTTTAAAATTTTAAAAACTTGATTTACTCATTAAAAATTACCAAAATTAAAATCTTTTCATTTGGGTTCGCTAAGTAGTGCTTTAAGTATAGTATTAAGGGGGTATGATTATGGGGGTAGGATTTATTTGGATATAATTTTGAATGTTTATGTGTAGTTTTGTGAAGTAATTTTGAAATGGTGTAATTTTGAGAAATGTAATTCAAATTGTGTAGTTTTGTAATTCTCCCAGTTTCATAACTAATAACACATGCTTAATGTTAAAAGGGTATGATTTTGTGTTTATAATTTATTTAAAGTTAATATTTATAGTTCTTATAAAGGTAGTTTTGTCAAGTGCAATTATATAATTGGCGTTTGTTATTTTTTAAAATTTTAAATAGATATAAATTTTCTTTATGATTTATTTCACTTCTACGGATCTGCAATAAATATTTTTTTAACAAAAGCTTTTACATTTTAACTTTTTTTTTGGTTTAAAAGCAATTTCCACATGTTAACCCGAAAACAAAGTACAATTACAAATAAACAACATTTTTGTATATTGTTGGAAAAACCACCGATCTGTTGTGTCGAACACAGATATGTCTGATTGACCGATGAGGTAATGATTCGCGATTCTCGTATGTGGTATGTGTGCATAAAGTAAATACGACAAGAGATTGTTCACCCAGTTCACGATGTACGCTATATCTAGGGGTATAACCAAACTACCATGCTTTCACTATCAAACAAGAGTTACAACAAGGCCTAACAATAGTAACTTCTATAACCTAGGTACTAATGCCTTGATCCCTGAATCAGAGAACAAACCGGTGAGGACTTAACCTTCCTACACCGATGATGAAGCAGCCTTGCGGAACACCTTCTGCTTCTTCATTAACTTGATCGATCTTCCAGTCCTGAAGAGATCGTCCCTCTGTCTTGATTCATTCTTTTGTAACCTGTGTCGCCCTGCGGCGGCAACCTTCTGTTTCTCTGCACCGTCGCCTTGTTGTGCGCGGTGCATCATGTATGATATTAGGGTTTTGTGTCCAAACATGCAGTAAGCCCTAATGCATGCTTATATAAGAGACAAGTGGACCTAAGATATGGGCCTGATTAAATATTAGCTTTTTGCTTCGTATCTGGGCCTTAGGGCTCAGTTTTTTTAAGCAATAAGTCCACAAAATTCCACCTTAGCTTCAACTAACTTCCACGAAACCACCTTCAAACCTCTTATTTTGTCTCTCCCCTGTGATAGCTTTAAGCTGATACGCCTCATCATTCTTCTGACGCATCTCTGGCTTGAAGTAATCAACGCCGGTGTCTTGAGCTACAACCATGTGTTTATCGTCTTCTTCCAAAACCTTGTTTTGCTTGACGAACTTGGTACACCTCTGACTCTTGAGCTCCTTTAGCTTGTGAGGTTCATTAAGCCTCAGCTAAGCTCTTCTCCTTGATTCTTTATGCTATGAATCTTCACAGCTCTTCTAAGACTACAATTCTGATTCATCTCTTGCAAAGACTAACAAATCAACTCGTTTGTGTTGTTCTTCTTCACATCCCTCGAGTCGTACTTCAAAGAATATTTTCTTTCAAGCTTCTCTCCTTATTTAATCAGACTCTTGAGATAACTTGCCATTATCTTGTTTCTGATTTATCTCTCGGAAACTCCACCTAGAACTGAATAATCTTTCAGCTCGACTTGTTTGTCAGGTTTTCTACACCTCAACAAAGCTTATCTTCCTAATCTGCCTTGTTCTGCTCTGAATCTTCACATGTTTGTTCTTAAATTCTTCTAAGACTGTACCCTTCTTATTCCTCTGATGCAGACACTAACAACTCAACTCGCGTGTGTTGTTACTCAGATCCTTGAAGACTGTACATGTGTCTGGAACCGAAATGTTCTTCATCTCCCCATGCCTGTCAGGTTTTCTACGCCTCAACAAACCTCATCTTCCTGATCTGCCTTGTTCTGCTCTGAATCTTCACAGGTATGTTCTTAACTTCTTCTAAGACTTTACCCCTCTGATTCCTATGCTGCAGACACTAACAACTCTATTAACTTATGTTGTTACTCAGATCCTTGAAGATTGTACTTGATTCAGTTTCTGATTTATCCCTCATAAACTCCACCTAGAAATGAAACGCCCCTAACTCTTCTCCCTGCTCAACGGGTAATTACCTTTAAGACTCTTTTATCTGTCAACCAACACACCTTATCCTGACTCAATCTTTGATTGTGCATCATGTATTAAGTCACTGGTATGAAAGATCTATCAACCGCAACCGCCTACTTCTAAGGCGAGATTCAACACATCACACTAGAGATCAAACTTAGGCCAATGTAAAGCGCTAATTTGAAAGTCTATTGGATTTCTACTTGTGTGAATCATGTACAACGTAGTTGTACCCTGGACGAACATCAATACATCATGAGTACTCTTTAACCAACCCTTTACCTTGTTGATTAACCTATATAACCTGAAGAGTGATGTCGTCGATGTAGAGGTAATCCTTGTATCAAACATGTCGAACGTCTTCAACATCTCCCGTTGATACCTTTCTTGTGACAATACTTGATTACCCTTCTCTCTGCTTTGTGTATGGCCATACCCAGAATCCTTGAAGCATTTCCTAGATCTAACCTGTCAAACTCTCTCCTGAGATTGCTTTCACTCTTCTGATCTCTGTCTTATCCCCCTGATGCAATCCGCATGTCCCTGATAAAAAACAAGATTGTCTTCTCTGTCCTTACATACCTCAATAGCCACATGGGTATGAGTTGTTCTTTGTGAATATTTCACCCCTGAATGTATCAAACCTTAGGTTCCTACGCCTTGGAAACCGCTTAAGGCTATATGGTGAATCCCTCAACAAGTGCACTTTGTTATCATCACCCTCCCTAATAAATCCTCTTGCATGATTCATCATGAATCCTTGTGCATGATTTATTAGAAACCTTTCCTCCATATCTCCTTGCAAAACCTTTTTTTTACATCCAACTGATTCAACTTATAACCCATGTTCACAACCGCTTACTACATCAGCCTGATAGACACACGCTTCACTTCTTGAGAGAACCTCTACTTGTAGTCTATTCTCAACCTTTTGAGAATACCCCTTTGTCACGAACCATGTCGTAACCGTCTTCCTTTCCTCGCTGGGAATCCCTGATCAGTGAGTTAGAACCAAGGGTTTGATTCTTGTCCAAAGAATCAGTCTCCTCTTTTGCAGCACCTTTACATAATCTCATATCTTTACTTACCCTTGCTCTTTGATAAGTCTCAGGATCTTGAAACTATGTATCCCGAGCCACTAACAAAGCATATTCCACAAAATCGGCGTCCTCAAATCTTGGAGGAGCCCTTACATTCCGTGTTCTGCTTCTGTCCCTTGGAAGTAGATACTCATCTGAATTCTCATTGTTGTCTTACCCCTCTGCCTCATTAATCTCATGACCATCTGATCCTGATGAGCATTCCTCAGATGTCTGTGAGCCTGAATCAGATCTGACGTCTGATTCTCCACCTACAGAACATGACTCACTTTGCGTGAATCCTGAAGAACTGCAGCCATGTATCAGATTTAGACTAAAGATGAATCTCTTGTCAACTTTCATCTATAATATGTATCTTGTCTTCTCCTTCGTCTCTACGGTAACCTTGTTGACCTCATACTCCTGAAACACTACAAATCTTCTTGTAGTACGTTTCCTGCCTTCTGAGATCAGCACCCTGTAGCCCTTAACACCAGAAGGGTACCCCAAGAAAATCTCCTTAGAAGGTATGAGATTTTTCTTGTCCTGCAAAGTGTGTACATAGGCAGAGAAACCAAACCAACTCAGGTGTGATAGTTATGGTTTGTTCATTGTCCACACTTCTTCCAGCAGCTTGAACTCGATCGGCGAATTCGGTGTTCTTGTCAATTTCACTACAGTAGACTCTACATCAGCGCATAACTTTAAATCCACTTCTGTCTCAACCAACAAGCATAACACCCTTGCTCACGATGGTCTAGTGCGATGCTGAGGGTACCGCAAGTCTTGTGTCCCCTGATGTCTGATCTCAGAACATCAAACTGATTGTTGCAATATTTCAGCCTTTCATCAGCACCTTGACACTTTACCTTCCTCTTTGTCTGATTCTCAATAGTTTCCTTTAACTTCTTCATCTTTGAGAACACTTTATCTTTTGTTCTCAAGAAGTAGACTCAAACTCTCTTTGAGCAATCGTCCATGAAGATAATAATATACTTGCATCCTCCAAGGCTCTCCGGGGTTGTAAGAGAACCCCAAAAGTATGCATGAATGTAATCTCGTGCTTCCCTGAGATGATTTTCTTCTCATCCTTGTATAAAGTCTTCTCCCTCGTACTTGCATCCAAATTTGCATCCAAATCTCTCCAACATACGGTAGAAAATCAAGTTTCTACTCACCTTGGGTATGTATCTCACCTATGTGATAAACACCTTGGATCCATCAAGATTTGTGATCCTGATTTTGCTCCTGCCTTTCTCATCACTCTGAGTCATTTAGTCAAACATCAACTCCTTGTTGAGTAAAATGTGAAAACAAAACTTTGAATCCATCACCCACTCATCTGGTGAGTCTTGTATGTTAACCTTTAGATACTAAGGTTGTCTGATCTCTGACACTACGTTGACAGACGAATCAAGTCCCTTCTTGTTTCTCATCTTTGAACACTCCGGTACTTCCCCACAACCATAACATTATGACTTGCCTGCCTTGTTGTACATTTTCTTAGACTTGGATCTGCCCTCTGGTCTGAACATATGTTGTTCCTCTGATCATTCCTCTGAGTTGTTCTGCCACGACACTCAACATACTATCCTTCTAATGTTGTTTCGCCTTTCTGAGCAACCTTCTGCTTCAACTCAGTTTCCTTTGAGTAAGCAATTGTGATGTGATCCTTAATGGTTCAAAACCGACTTTTATACAATGGAGGCTGAAGACATTTGCAAGACTTTGGAGATACCGAATGGAGCGATCACAAGGAGAAAAACAAAGGAGCTAGCTAAGATCATGGAGGATATACTAAGGAAATCTCAAGGAAAGGAACATGAGGACGTACCAAACTACATCAACATCATTCAAGCATTGGAAGAAGATCAAGGTATTAACTAAGTAAATACGTGGTTGATCTAGTACTCTTTTTCCTATGCTTCGGTTTTGTCCCATTGGGTTTTCTCAAGTATAGGTTTTAATGAGGCTAGATAAATCACTTCCATCTATACTAATTAAAAATAATTTGATCTTGTCAAAAACTCTAAATAAAGTGGAAGGTTTGAAAGAAGAATAAAGAAAACACAATTACCAAAGACCCTTGCATGTAGTCTTTGCTTTATTTATTTATTTATGTCATTTTCGAGGAGGAGCCTTTGTCATCTCCTTCCTCTATATATTGTGCACGAAATCTATGAATAAAACATCCATCCTTTTGTTGTGATAACATATTTGGACCATTTGAGTGTTTTTCTAAAGATTGGAGTGAATCCAACAAAACTCATTTTTTTCTTCGAAGAAATTATGTCTACTTTTTGTGTGAATCAACTAAGTAGCAGCCCTCTATCTCTTCATTTGATCCTTTCATAGATCACTTGATTATACCATCATCATCACTTCATTCATCCAAATCGCAAGCCACCAAACCATCTCTTTTCATACCTTATCATTCATCTATGAATCTTCTGCAAACTCTAATCTTATCACCACCAAAACCATTGGCTCATCACGCCAAAGCCATCAATCCTTGGTCAATATCTCATCAAGTGGTATCAGAGCACTTTGGCGTAGCTAAGTGTCTCGTATCTCTTTTATTTTATTGTTATTTTGTTCGATTTTTATGCGACTTTTGTTTGAAGAAAAATATGATTGTTCATCTTCTTTTTTGACCATTCATATTCAAAGTATATTCATCTTCTAGTGATAGACTTGTTGTGTTTGATTCATTTCAACCATAGTTGCTTTGATCCTTTTCTTGTTTTTGTTGTTTTTGTCATTAGAAACCAACGGGAAGTAATGATGATGAAGAAAAAAGAAGGGAAAACGAACGGAAGCTCATGATAGAGGATATGAGGATGATTAATGAAAGAGATTTTAGATAAGCAAAAGAAGAGTACAACACCTCCAGCCCCTCGCAAACAACAAGCTCATAAACCACACTGTCGTAGACTTGTGAATGAAGAAAATGGGGAAGAAGGGTTGCTGCCTACAAAATCTTATTATTCTAGCTCAACCAATAGTATGAGAAGTCAAAGAAGTGATGGAGAGCCATGGAGATGAAGAGAAGAACAAGCACCTCAAAGACGACATCAATTTGACAACATAAAGCTCAAAATGCCTACCTTTGTCGGTAAAAATGATCATGATGCGTATCTCGATTGGGAAAAGAAAATGGATCTCGTGTTTGATTGTAAGCAACCTCCCGAGGCCAGCAAAGTTAAGATAGCTGTCACCGAGTTTAGTGATTATGCTCTTATATGGTGGGAACAAACCATAACAACGAGAAGAAGAGTTGGTGAAGCACCGATCGCTACTTGGGATCAACTCAAAGCTATTATGAAGAGAAGGTTTGTGCCAAATCATTATCACTGTGAGCTACATCAACGTCTTAGAAGGCTGAACCAAGGTGGAAAGAAGGTGGAGGAATATTTTCAAGAGTCGGAAACTCTTATGCTTAAGGCCGATATTCAAGAGGATCATGGAGCTACTATGGCGAGATTCATGGGTGGTCTTAATAGGGAAATTCAAGACAAATTGGAGCTGCAAACATATGTTGAAATGGAGGATTTTTTACACAAGGCAATTCTCATTGAGCAACAACTAAGTCGTAAGTCGTATCGATCCAACTTTGTCTCGGTTTCGTTTAAATCAAAGGAGACCAAATCAAGCTATCCAAAAGATGTCAAGCCCTCTACTACTGATTCTAAAGAAGAATCCAAGAGTGACATCAAGGGAAAAGGCGTGTCTAATCCAAGAAAAATCAAGAGCAACATTTGATGATACAAATGCCAAGTAATGGGTCATTTTGCGAATGAATGTCTCAACAAGAAACTTTTCATTCTTCTAGATAATGGTGAGATACAACCTTAACAAGAGAGTGAGGACGAGGTCTCCTCTGATGAAGAAGAGTATGAAGAGCTACCACTCCAAGGAGAACTACTTGTTGCAAGAAGAACGCTTAGCTTACAAACTGAGAAGGAGGAACTTATACAACGAAAAAAATATGTTCCACACGCGTTGTTTGGTTAAGGACAAGTTTTGTAGCCTCATCATTGATGGAGGAAGTTGCACGAACGTGGCCAGTATTTCCATAATTAGGAAGCTAGGTCTAAAGGTTCGAAAGCATCCAAGACCGTACAAGCTACAATGGTTCAACGAAAGTGGTGAAATGAAGGTTCATGATCAAGTCACCGTACGAATGAGCATTGGCAAGTACCAAGATGAGATTGTGTGTGATGTGCTGCCTATGGGAGTTAGTCATATCCTTTTGGGACGTCCATGGCAATCGGATCGCAAAGTGATACACGATGGATTTCCAACAAGCATTCTTTCATGTTTAATGGTAAGAAAATCACACTTGTTGCTATGTCACCTCAAGAGATCTACAAATATCAATTGCATTTCAAGAATCAAGAGGAGAAGGAAAATGTATCAATTGAAAATTCTAATCTCATGATCAAACCAAAAGAGGTTAAGAAATCCTATCTCTCTAATAAACCGATTCTACTTTTTATTTTTAAACAAACTCTAACAAGTTTAGCTTATTTGGAACCGGTTATTCTGAGTGAGATGCATAATCTTTTGAAGGATTTCAAAGATATTTTTCCAGAGGAAAGTCCAGAGGGATTACCACCTATAAGAGGAATTGAGCATCAAATCGATTTTGTGTCGGAGTTTCATGACCAAACAAAGTCGCGTATCGTACCAATCCGGTAGAAACTAAAGAGTTGCAACGACAAGTAGATGAGCTCATGAGCAAGGGACATATATATGAAAATATGAGTCATTGTGATGTTCGGTGTTACTTGTACCAAAGAAAGATGGTACATGGAGGATATGTATCGATTGTCGTGTCGTCAACAATATCACCGTAAAGTATAGACATCCTATACCTCGTTTAGATGATATGCTAGATGAGTTGCATGGTTCCACCATATTTTCTAAGATAGATTTAAAAAGTGGTTATCATCAAATTATAATGAAAGAAGGTGATGAGTGGAAAACCGCATTTAAACCGAAGCATGGTTTATATGAATGGTTAGTGATGTCGTTTGGTTTAACTAATGCACCTAGTACTTTTATGCGTTTAATGAATCATGTGCTTAGATCATTCATTGGCATATTTGTGGTTGTTTACTTTGATGAAATATTGATTTATAGCAAAAGCTTAGATGGTCATCTTAAGCATATTAGCTCGGTTTTAGAAGTTTTACGAAAAGAGTGTCTTTATGCTAATCTTAAGAAGTGTACTTTTTGTACGGATAACCTGGTGTTCCTAGGCTTTTTTGTAAGTGCAGATGGTGTCAAGGTGTATGAGGAAAAGGTGAAAGCTATAAGAGATTGCCCGAGTCCTAATACCGTTGGCGAAGTTAGATCTTTTCACGGTCTTGCGGGTTTTTATCGACGTTTTGTGAAAGATCTTAGCACTATAGTCGCACCTCTAACTAAAGTGATCAAGAAGGACGTGGGATTCAAATGGGGTCCATCCCAAGAAGAATCTTTCCAATCCCTTAAAGAGAAGCTTACTAATGCCCCACTTCTAGTTTTACCCGATTTTACTAAACTTTTGAGATCGAATGTGATGCAAGTGGAATTGGTATTGGTGCTGTTTTGATGCATGATAAAAGGCCTATAGCATTCTTTTGTGAGAAGCTTGGAGGATCCATACTCAATTTCCCGACCTATGACAAAGAATTCTACGCTTTGGTGAGAGCTCTACAAACGTGGCAATACTATCTTTGGCCAAAAGAATTTGTGATTCATACGGATCATGAGTCTCTCAAGCACATTAAAGGTCATCATAAACTCAACAAAAGGCATGCTAAGTGGATTGAGTTCATGGAAACATTTTCGTACGTGATTAAGTACAAGAAAGGTAAGGATAGTGTCGTAGCCGACGCATTATCAAGAAGGTACACTCTTCTCTTTAATTTAAGTTCCAAGGTTATTGGATTTGACCAACTTAAAGACATGTATGATACTGATCATGAGTTCAAAGAGTCGTACCTAACTTGTGAAAAATTTGCAATTAACCATTACTTTAGGCAAGATGGGTTTTTATTCTATGAAAATCGTCTTTGTGTGCCTAATGGTTCTTTGAGATGTTTATTAGTTAAGGAGGCTCATGGAGGAGAGCTAATGGGACACTTAGGTGTTTCTAAAACCCTTAAGATGTTACAAGATCATTTCTATTAGCCGCATATGCGAAGAGACGTTGAACGGGTTTGTGACCGATGTGTTACTTGTAAACATGCTAAGTCCAAAGTCCAACCCCACGGTTTGTATACTCCACTCCCTATTCCTATATATCCTTGGACTGATATTTTTATGGATTTTGTAGTTGGATTGCCTAGAACCAAGACTGGTAAGGATTCTATATTAGTTGTGGTAGATAGGTTCTCAAAGATGACACATTTTATCGTTTGTCATAAAACGGATGATGCTTTGAATGTTGCTAATTTGTTCTTTAGGGATGTTGTTAGACTGCATGGCTTTCCTAAAAACATTTTCTTTGATCGTGATACTAAATTTCTTAGTCATTTTTGGAAAACATTATAGTTCAAGCTAGGAACTAAGTTGTCATTTTCTACAACATGTCATCCGCAAACCGATGGTAAAACTGAAGTTGTTAATCGTACAATCAACATTGCTTAGAACTTTGGTTAAGAGTAACTTGAAATCTTGGGAAGAATGATTCCTCGTGTAGAATTTGCTTATAATCATGCAAAGCATTCCGCTATTAAGTTTTCACCATTTGAAATTGTTTATGGTTTTAATTCTTTATCACCATTGGATTTATCACCTTTACCTTTGAGTGAAAGAATTAGTCTAGATGGAAAGAAGAAGGCTAACTTGGTAAAGAAGATTCATGAGAAGGCTCGAACAAATATTGAGCACAAAACCGAACGCCAAGTATGCAAACAAAGGGAGAAAGGCTATGAAGTTTGAGATTGGTGACCAAGTGTGGGTTCACCTAAGGAAGGAAAGGTTCCCCTAATGAGAGGAATTCTAAGCTGAAACCAAGGATTGATGGTCCTTTTCGTATCACCAAGAAGATCAACGACAATGCCTATCATCTCGATCTTCAAGGTAAGTATAACGTGAGTAATGCTTTCAATGTTTCTGATCTTGCTTCGTTTATTGCAGATGATGAATCAGATTTGAGGTCAAATCTTTTTCTAGAGGGAGGGGATGATGTGATCCTTAATGGTTCACAAACTGACATTGATACAATGGAGGTTGAAGACATTTCCAAGATTTTGGAGATACCGAATGGAGCGATCACAAGGAGCAAAGCAAAGGAGCTAGATAAGATCATGGAGGATATGCTAAGGAAAGCTCAAGGCAAGGATCATGAGGACGTACCAAGCTACATCAACATCATTCAAGCATTGGAAGAAGATCAAAGTATTCACTAAGTAGTTAAGTGGTTTATCTAGTACTCTTTTTCCTATGCTTCAGTTTTGTCCCATTAGGTTTTCTCAAGCATAGGTTTTAATGAGGCTAGATAAATCACTTCCATCAGTACTACTTAGAAATACTTTGATCTTATCAAAGACTCTAAATAAAGTGGAAGGTTTTAAAGAACTTCGAGGAGGAGCCTTTGTCATCTCCTTCCTCAATATATTGTGCACGAAATCTATGAATAAAACATTCATCCTTTTGTTGTGATAACATATTTGGATCATTTGAGTGTTTTTCTAAAGATTGGAGTGAATCCAACAAAACCCCTTTTCTTCTTCGAAGAAATTATGTCTACTTTTTGTGTGAATCAACTAAGTAGCAACCTTCTATCTCTTGATTTGATCATTTCATAGATCACTTGATTATACCATCGTCATCATCACTTCATTCATCCAAATCGCAAGCCACCAAACCATCTCTTTTCATACCGAATCATTCATCTATTTTCATCTTCCACAAACTCTAATCATATCACCACCAAAACCATTAGCTCATCACGCCAAAGTCATCAATCTTGGGTCAAGATCTCATCAAGCTGTGACAACCTCATTGACCTAGAGGGTGTCCTTATCTGTCTCATATTGCAGCGTATGAACCACTTGTTCATACTCAGACAACAGAACTGACAATCTCTCTATTGAATGATATTCTTCAGAGATAGTGACTCTCATGCTTCAAGGTCCGCTATCAGTTTCATGAAGAACTTCCTTTTGATGTAAATTCCGTTTTGAAGTGACTTGGTCTCGTGATTTCTCTCATGAGTCTTACACATACCAAGCGTCGTGATCTCATTCATAATCTTCTTTAGAATGAAATCACTCCGACAAATCTTCAACACACTGTTCACCCTGAGATCTCTCTCAGCCCGCTAGGAAACAATCCTGGTCTATGTCCCTGTCTCAACCATCTGGTCCCTGAGAACTGACAACAAACCCTTGAATCATGAGATGTCATGTAAATTAACCAACCGAAATCTTCTTTACCATCAAACTTCTCCACCCTGAATCCTTCCACTGTAATTTCCATGATCGTGTCTTGACTGATCTACGTATTGAGATACTCAATCCACTCATGTGATTCGAAACTACATACATGTGAAGATTCACCCAACGATCTATTCTTCGAGCCAAGAACAGACTACTTATGTCAATCGCATAATCCAACACCTCCCTGGTTTGCTCTGATACCACTTGTTGGAAAAACCACCGATCTGTTGTGTTGAACACAGATCTATCTAATTGACTGATGAGGTAATGATTCACGATTCTCGTATGTGGTACGTGTGCATAAAGTAAATACGACAAGAGATTGTTCACCCAGTTCACGATGTACGCTACATTTGGGGGTAGAACCAAACTACCATGCTTTCACTATCAAACAAGAGTTACAACAAGGCCTAACAATAGAACCCTCTATAACCTAGGTACTTATGCCTTGATCCCTGAATCAGAGAACAGATTGGTGAGGACTTAACCTGCCTACACCGATGATGAAGCAGCCATACGGAACACCTAATGTTTCTTCACTGACCTGATCGATCTTCCAATCCTGAAGAGATCGTCCCTCTGTCTTGATTTAACCTTTTGTAACTTGCGCCGCCGTAAGCTGCGGCGGCAACCTCCCGTTTCTATGCACCGTCGCTTTGTTGTGCGCAGTGCAATCTGTCCAATATTATGGTTTTGTGTCAAAGCATGCAATAAGCCCTAATGCATGCTTATATAAGAGACAGGTGGACCTAAGATATGGTCTTGATTAGATATCAGCTTTCTGTTTCGTATCTGGGCTCTGAGGGCAAATTAGTTTAAGCAATAAGTCCACATATATATTGCACAAATTCAGTTACTTACATCCAACCACACATGAAAGTAACAAAATTCGTCAAACACTATAGTGTAGAAATCAAAGAATAAACAAGAGATTGTAGAAATTCTCAAACAATAGCTCATCGAAACAAATCAAAGGTCTAAAAAAGCATATTAGTGCATTATATAAAGTATCTATTTGATTCTCCTAGAAACCTAACTCTTGTCTCTCTGTTTATCCCGAGATGATAGCGACTCGTGCGTTATGTAAAGAAGAAGAAGAAAGGAAGCATAATTTAAAGAAGACACACACGAATTATAGAGTTCCCCGAATCTTGGGTACGTCTCTCTTCAGGTTTTGCCCGGTAATTCACTAGATTATTTCATATACAGAGCTTTCTTTTGTTACAGGTTTTCTCAAGAAATCAAGATGAAGAAGACAACATATCGTCTGCAACAAGCAACCTGAATATATACTCAGCAAGTGGGCTTTCTCCAAAGAAACCCTTTAAGCCCACCAACTTATTTTTTCTCTGTATTGGGCCGAAACCGAGATTAAGTTACAAGCCCAATAAACTCTACCTTGACTTCACATCTCGACCTAACCCTATTGTCTCCTTCCAACACTTCTAGACGAAGTTGTTCTGTCTCTCTTCCATAGATCATGCCGCTTCAACCAAGACCTTATGTAGCTTTTCCGCCTCCTTTCAGAGACCCACTCTCATCACCTTGAGAGCCCCTCTTTCCTCTGTCACCCCTTTCTTGTTCTCCGGTGACAGAGAGACATCGTGCTTAGGCGTCAGACATCTTCAGCGTCCTCAACCGGCCGTTGAACTTGTCTCTTGGAATCACCTTCGTCAACATGTATGTCGGATGCACCGAGGTATGTATCTTCACCAATTTAACATCGTCTTGTGCAATGATATCTCTGATGAAGTGATACTTAGTAGCCACATGTTTAGTCCTCTCCTTACACATGTGATTCTTAGCAAGATCCATAGCACTCTGAGAATCCTAGTGTATTTCTATTGCTTCTTGCTTGAATCCCATTTCTTCACTTATGCCTTTTAAACACAATGCTTCTCTTACAGACTCGGACATGGACATGTACTCTGCTTCACTTGTTGATCGAGCCACGACATACTGAAGAGTTGACTTCCAGCTGATGGTGTTTCCCCCAACCGTGAAGACGTAGCCGGAGATTGACATGCGTCTATCCAGGTCTGAGCCATAGTCAGAGTCACAGTACCCAACCACCTTGAAGTCAACTTATTTTGTAAAGGTCAGGTGTACTTTAATTGCACCATTTAGATATCTCATTATCCATTTCACAACTAACCAGTGGTCTTGTCCAGGTTTAGTCATGTACCTGCAAACCAGACCAACAACATAAGCAAGATCAGGCCTAGATCCAACCATGGCGTACATCAAGCTCCCTACAGCACTGGAGTAAGGTACATCTTCCATCTCTCTTGCAACTTTTGATTCTTTGTCTTGATCAATAGCTTGTAGTCTAAACTGTGAACCCATACGAGTGCTAACTGCTTTACAATCCCACATCTCAAAAGTCTTGAGAACCTTAGTCAAAAAGTCACTTTGAGACTAGACTATTTGGCACTTGTCTTTGTTTCTAAAAATGTTCATTCCTAGTATCCTTCTTGCACTCCCCAAATCTTTCATCTCAAATTCTGAACTTAACTAAGCCTTTAACCCTTGAATGACTTTCTTGTTTTTAGCTGCTATAAGCATGTCATCCACATATAAAACAAGATAGATCATATCCTTAGGTTATGTACCTTTTAGGTATACACACGGATCATTCTTGCATCTTCTATACTTTTGTTTTAGCATAAACTGATCAAACATGTGATTCCACTCTCTTGGTGATTGTTTCAGTCCATAGAGGGATTTCTTCAATAAGCAGACTTTATTCTCTTGACCCTTTTCCACATACCCTTCTGGTTGTTCCATGTAGATTATTTCCTTTAGGACTCCATGTAAAAATGTTGTTATTACATACATCTGCTCTACCTCCATGTCCTGGTTAATCACAATTGAGAGTAGTAGCCTGATTGAGGAGTGTTTTACCACTGGAGCAAACACTTCATTGTAGTCTACGCCTTCAATCTGAGCAAACCCCTTTGCAACAACCCTTGCTTTATACCTTGGTTGTTCCATGTCTTCTACTCCTGGTTTGAGTTTGAAGATCCATTTACATCCTATCACTTTTTGATTTTTTGGTTTGTCTACCAATTCAAATGTCTGGTTCTTATGTAGAGAGTCCATTTTCTCATCTGTTGATGCAATCCATACGTCATTGAACTTACTCCTTTTAGCTTCCATGAGTGTCTTTGGTTCATCAAATTCAATGTCATATGCACTAGCTAGAGCATAGGCAATGAGATCTGCATCTTCATACCTTGATGAGGGTTTGATAGTCCTTCTTGTTCTATCATTTACTAGTAGATAATTCCCTAAGTCATTTGTCTGATTTTCAGCATTTGTCCCTGATTCTTTTATACCTTCTTGTTTTAAACCTTGAGAGAGAGTCTGGTCTGTTCTTGATGATGAGTCCATCTCTAGACTATTTTCTTGACCATTATCAGCTTCCGAAGGTTCTCCACCTGGAACAGAGGTTGTGTCTCCAGTTTATGTTTCTCCAAGAATTTCTTCTAACTGATTTCTGAATGATACTCTTTTACCAACTTTCTCCTTTTTGAACTAGTGGTAGTTGTTCTTACAACTCTTATGTCTTTAAAGAAAAATTCTTCATTGAACACCACATCCTTATTGACCACCACTTTTTGTCCTTCTAATAGCCATACCTTGTAGCCTTTTGTTCCTTGTCCATACCCAAGAAAGACACCCTTTGTTTCTCTTGGACTGATCTTGTCCCTTATTGTATGTACATAAGTTACACAACCAAATCTCCTTAGATGATTGTCTATTGATGATGAAGGTGTCCTGTTTATTATGTAGACTGTTGTTGATGCAACTTCTGCCCAAAACTCACCTTGTATACCGGTTTCAGATAAAATACTCCTGACCTTGTCCATTATTGTCCTATTCATGCGTTCTGAGACCCCATTCTGTTGAGGGGTGTAGGGACAAGTAGTATGTCTCTTGATTCCTGAATCTCTGTACAACTTGTCAAACTTCTTATTGCAGAATTCCAAGCAATTTTCTGTCCTCAGACAGTTGATCTTCTTACCAGCTTGGTTCTCCACTAACACTTTCCAGCTTTCAAAATTCTGAAAGGCTTCATCTTTTGTTTTGAGAAAGTAAATCCATACTTTCCTTGTGAAGTCATCAATGAAGGTTAAAAAGTATTTTGCACCGGAGAGGCTTGGAGTAACACTAGGAGAACCCCAAAGATCAGAGTGAATGCAATCTAGGGGCTCCTTTGTAGTGTGCTTAGCTTTAGGGAAGCTCTTCTTGTGTGATTTACCCAGAGTGCACGATTCACAAAACCCCAAACCTTTTATCTGATCAGTCTTCAGATATCCTTCCTTAGCCAGAAGTTTTATTCCCTTTTGACTCACGTGAGCCAACATTGAGTGCCAAACCTTTATGCTTTCTGATTTGCCTTATGTTGTACATGCATCACCCTTTTCTTCTGATTTCCTTATTGTAGCCTGTAAGTGGAAGAGTCCATACTGGTACTTGCATGTCAGGACATTTGTTGCTCCTTTGTAGAACTTTACAATGAAGTTCTCACCTTCATATATGCAACCTGACATCTCAAGTTGTCCATAGGAGATCAAACTCCTTCCCATCTCAGGCATGTACCTTACCCAACTTAAGGTCACCACTAAACCATCTGGATTATCAATTGTGATCTTACCAATACCCTTTACCATACAGTAGGTGTTTTTACCCATCAGAACCTTGTTGCCTTCACACTCTTGAAAATCAGATAGGAGATCTAGTCTTGGAGTCATGTGAAAAGTACAACATGAGTCTAGGATCCAACTGTCATCAGAAGCTACTAAGCATGCCCTCAAAGCTACCACATCTTGTGTTGAAATCTCTGTCAATTGAGCAGTTAGAGCCACTGCATCAGGAAGTGTAATTGCAATGTTTGCTGAGTTGGACTGCTTGTTCTGTTGTCCTCCCTTCTTTCTTGTGGGATAGTCACGTTTCCAGTGTCCCTCATCACCGCATATCCAACATGCCTTAGACATTGTATCCTTTGACTTGGATATGAACCTACTCCTACTCCTTCCACCTTTTCCTTTTCCATGATAGGACCTAGTTTATGACTTTCCCCTTTCTTCCACAAAGAGGCCTTCTGCTCTTGTCTTGGGCTTGTTTAGCAAACCCCTTTGTTGTAATTCAACTTCTTTAGCATAGGCAGAAGTGATAACATCACTTAGAGTTAAGACATCCTTTCCCATTCCATATTTCAAAGTGTGAACTAGCTGCTCATACTAAGGTGGCAAACCAGATAAGACTTGTATTGCTTGGTCTTCATCTGAAATTTCAATCTTGAGGCTTGCTAGATCTCCTCTATGGACTTGCTTTCTGTCATCTTGTAGCTTGCAAAACTTTTCTTTAGGTAGATTCTGTTGGACAGAGACTTGGTTTGATAGTCTCTTTCCAATGCTTTCCACATGCCCAAAGTTATTGATTCATTCATTATTTTCCTTAGCTTGACATCACTTAGGCAAGCTCAAAGAATACTCCTACCCTGAGATCTTTCTCAGCCCTTTTCAAATCCGTTGAAGCCACAATGATGCCTTCTGTTTTTTCGTGATGCGTCTTCTGCGATCTTCACCTTCGTCTTCTCCTCTGTAAGTTTCTGAAACTCTTGTGTCTTGAACCAATGCTCTAATACCAATTGTATAAAGTCTCTCTTTGATTCTCCTAGCAACCTAACTCTTGTCTCTCTGTTTATCACACAACGATAGCGACTCGTGCGTTATGTAAAGAAGAAGAAGAAGAAGAAGAACGCGGATTATAGAGTTCCCCGAATTTTAGGTACGTTTCTCTTCAGGCTTTTCCCGGTAATTCACTAGATTATTTTTTATACAGAGCTTTCTTGTGTTACAGGTTTTCTCAAAGAAATCAAGATGAAGAAGACAACCTATCTTTTGCAACAAGCAACCTGAATATATACTCGTCAAGTGGGCTTTCTCCAAAGAAACCCTTCAGGCCCACCAAGCTATTCTTTCTCTGTATTGTGCCGAAACCGAGATTAAGTCACAAGCCCAATATTTTGTAGTACATATTCCATATAGTAACTTTTTAACATAATTTAGAAGTTGATTTATTCCAAAATCTTTTACACTATGAAAATTGTTATTCATAAATACTTGGATCTAAATTAACGCATCGAAACCAAACCGAAATATTCGAATCGAAACCGATCCATAAAATGAATAAATTGAGCAGACATAGAAATTTACTACCCGAAAACCCATAACCAAATCTGAATTGAACCTAAATTTGTAAAATTGAACCGAACTGTCGGGGTTACTCGAATTTTACATTATGGACATTTTTATTTTATTATATTATAAGGGTGGACAAAATATTCAGATCCAAATTAATATATCAAACAAAACTGAAATATTCGAACCGAAACAGATAAAAAAATAAGTAACTCGAACAGTAGAGAAATATACCATCCGAAAACCCGGAACCAAATCTGAATTGAAACTAAATTTTTAAAACTAAACTGAACTACTGGGGTTACCCGAATTTTATACGAGGAAATTTTTATATATTATATTATAAGGGTGGAAAAAATATGAGGATCCAAATTAATATATCAAAACAAAACTAAAATATTCTAACCGAAACCGATTAAAAAAAAGTAACTCGAACGGATAGATAATATTACTACCCGAAAACCCGGAAGTTAATCCGAATAGAACCTAATTTTTTAAAACTCAACCGAACTACTGGATTTACCCAAAAAAAATTAAAAATAAAAATAATTTTAATTATAGATACTAATCATTTATTTAAATATATTCATAATATATAATATTAGTGTTTGGTTTTTGTGTTGAAAATAAATATTTTTATGATTTCTTGTTATTAATTTAAATTTTAACTAAATTTTAAGAATATAATAATATTATGATATATGTTTGTATGTATTTTTAATATAAAACATGTTTTGAAATTGTTATCAAAGTTAAGAATAAGATTATATTTATAGATTTTGTTTCCATGTTTAAACTCAATGGTATAGTGTGTAATTAAGTGAGTTTTTTTGGAAAAATTCAAAAGAGTACTTCAAAAATAATATTATAGATAGATGATTCTTCATCTTTGTAAATATTAGTTTTGTAGTTATGTTTTTTCATTAGACTATAAACATCGTAGTCATCTATATTCTATATTGTCTTAAATTATTTAGTTAGTGGACATATTTAAAAATATAAATATAATGATTTTTCATATTCTTGTAAGATATAATTTGGAAACTGACTTTTTGCGTTTTAAATTTTGAAAAGTTGACCTTCTTTTTTTTCTTTTGAAAACTAACTATATTTAAATGTGATTTTACTTTTTCCAAATTTTAATTTAAAATAATATTCTTAGGAATTAAAATATATATTTGAATTTTATCATTAGTTATAATTTCTTTGGTTTTAGTTTAGATAAAAATGTGTCATTTTTTATATTTAAAATCTGCCTATATATTAAATATTTAAAGTTTATTTACTAATATTTGATATCCTACGCATGATTTTTCTTTCAAACGATTTGAATCAATTTTATCCCCTAAACCTATCTATAACAACTAACTAACTAAGCTAAAGTTTCATATCGATTCTCAAGGACACAAAATTACATAATAAGCATGACCTAGAGAGAGAACAAACTTAGCCGAAGATGTCTAACATTGTGATCTCAAAACATAAACCCTAATTAAATTCATTTATCCACAGAGAAACTTTACATGAAACCAACGACAGAGAAACTTTACATGAAACCAACCACGGGTTGGTTCAGTCGGTTAAGTACAGTCGTTGGTGATGTTGTGCTCCTGAGTTCGAACCGCGTTGGGAGCGATGATTTACGCCATTAATTGGTATTATCAAAGGCTGGTCGCGGACCTAGGGGATTATGGGCTTCGGCCCAGAACCTCCTGTTTAACAAAAAAAAAAAAAACCTTACATGAATAATGAAAAATAATACCCTTAGCAGATCGAAAAGATCATTTAACTAAGTAGTTTTATAGATAGTACATGGAGAATTTAAAGACGTGAAGAGACATAAGAGGAATAAGATGAAGAAGAAAAGTTAATTGATTTGATTGTTTTTTTCATGATTGTTTACACATAACTATTATTAATTTGATTGTTTTTTCTGTTTTTATGTCGACCAAATATATTTGTTAGGATTTTTTTTCCTGACGAAATAGAATATATATACTTTTTCAAATAAATGATTATAAAATATTTATACTTTCAAAACAAAATTTTAATCATTAAATATATATTTCTTAATTAAAAATTTAACAAAAAGGTAAAGTACATATAAAAAGGGAGTTTTCAAAAAACAAAAAGGTATATTTTCAAAATTGTAAACTTAAAATAGTTACATTTATGGCCAATATAGTTGGTGGAATGATCAAATTATGGACATGATGTAATCGTTGACGAGAACACTATATAATAGTGTATTAACATATCAAATTCAGAGCAACTTTGAATGAGAAATGTTAATCTATGTGGGTAGCTTGAAAATGTGATTGTAAATTTCATAGAGAACACAAATGCATCAAAGTTTTCTACTCATTTTGATAACTTTACAATGCTTTATATGCAATACATAAAAAAACAGACTCAAACTAGAAATACGGAGACACTCGTCCACTTAGCTAATAAAACGGAAACAACTACTTGACTAATTCAACAAATGAAACACGTCATTATTATTCTAAACATAAACTTAAACTTCAACAATCCCTCCCTTGAACTAAACTCTCAGAGAGTTAAGTTCACATTGCTCATTCCAAAAGCTTCCCTGGACTTTAGAAAGGAGACCATCTTCAAAGGCTTAGTCATCACATCAGCTAACTGTTCCTCTGTTCTACAATAGACAAGCTTCACAACTCCCTCTTTTGTCAAATCTCTGAGAAAGTGATAACGAACCCTTATATGCTTAGATCTTCCGTGCATGACTGCATTTTTTGACAACTTAATAGTGGAAGTATTATCACACAGCAATATCAACTCTCCATCTTGCTCATGACCAATTTCTTCCAGTATTCGCTTCATCCATATTGCCTGACAAGCACAAGTAGCAGCTGCCACATATTCTGCTTCCGTCGTCGACAATGTGACAATAGGTTGCTTTCTAGAAGACCATGCGACAGCTCCTCCACTCATCAAGAACACATAACCTGAGGTGCTTCTGCTATCATCCACATCTCCTGCATAATCACTGTCTGTGTAGCCTAGGAGCCCACTCTCGCCTCCACGTTTGTAACAAATTCCGAAATCCAGCGTTCCTTTCAAGTAACGGATGACTATCTTGGTTGTTGCAAGATGTAATTCAGTCGGATTAGCCATAAACCGAGAGATGAGACTTACCACAAACATTAAATCTGGACGTGTGGTTGTGAGATACATCAAGCTTCCCACTATTTGCTTGTACAACGTTGCATCAGCTCTCACACCAGCTAAGTCTCGACCAATTTTCTGCCCTGGAACAATTGGATTGCAGACCGGATTACAATTGCATTCCAAACCTGTCAATCACTTCAGCAACATACTTTTTCTGACAAATCCGAATTTCACCATCATTCTGTGTCACCTCAATACCCAGAAAATATCTCATCTTGCCCAAATCTGTCATATCAAACTCTCTCTTCATATAGCTCTTAAACTCATTGAGCAGCTTCTCATCATTCCCAGTAAACAGCAAATCATCAACATAAATACTGACAATTAGGATGTTACCTCCTTGTCGTTTAATGAATAAGGTTTGCTCACTGGGACTGCTCGTGAAACCTTCTTTAACAAAGTAAGCCTCGATGCGACTGAACCATGCTCTGGGAGCTTGTTTCAAACCGTAAAGTGCCTTGTGAAGCTTGTAGACCTGTTGTGCCTTTCCCACTGCTTCATATCCTTGAGGTTGCTCCACAAACACATCCTCCTCTAACTCTCCGTGTAAAAAGGCTGATTTTACATCTAATTGAAACACTCCCCAGCCTTTTTGAGCAGCCAACGCCAGTATCATCCTTACGGTGTCCATACGAGCAACAGGAGCAAACACTTCAGTATAATCAACGCCGTATTCTTGAGCATACCCTTTCACCACCAATCTCGCTTTGAACTTATCGACTTCTCCTCTCTCGTTTAACTTTGTCTTGTAAATCCATTTTACACCAATGGCTTTAGCTCCATTCGGCAGTGAAACTAAAGACCATGTGTGATTTTTCTCTATTGAAGTGATCTCTGAATCCATTGCTTGCCTCCATTTTGAGTGTTTCACTGCCTCTTGGTACGTAGTAGGATCAGTGATGACCATCAAAGCAAGCTTTTCATACTCAAACTCATCAACCCTTGCCATGTTTGCTTCTTCTTCAGTTTCAGAAAGTTCATCTCCCGAAGTATAGTCAGCTCTCCAAGCAGGTAGTCTTCTTGATCTTCCTGCTACAGGTGTTACAACAGGAGGTGCAACAGGAGGACTCTCTGCTTCTGGCTCTACTTCGACATTATTGTCTTCACCCTCCTCTGCATTTTCTGTAATCTCTTCTTCATTAGCAGCAACAGTCTCATCACTTTCATACTCATCCACCCATTCAAGTTCAACGCTTTTGTCATTTGAGTATCCGAAGCTTTCCCAATCCCACTTCTTATCCTCCTCAAAGATCACATCCCGACTGATGTGAATCTTTTTCTCCACAGGATCAAACATCTTGTATGCCTTTGATTCAGTGCTGAATCCTAGCAATACACACTTCACGCTTAGTTTTGTTCGTTTCACATCAGGTACGTGAACATGACCAACAGAACCAAAAATCCTAAAATGTGCTACCGACGGCTTTTTCCCGCTCCAAGCTTCTTCTGGTGTCATGTCCTTCACGATCATTGTGGGTGATCTATTGAGGACATGATTTGCCCATTGTACATCATCTGGCCAAAACGTTTTCGGTACCTCTTTCTCCAGAATAATGGCTCGCACCATGTTCATTATGGTTCTGTTTTTGCGTTCAGCAACGCCGTTCTGCTGTGGAGTATATGTGGTGGTTAGCTGTCTCTTGATCCCATGTTCTTTACAAAACAGCTTGAACTCACTGGAATTGTATTCTCCTCCTCTGTCAGTTCGTAGACACTTGATGAACATGCCAGTCTGCTTCTCAACTAGTGTTTTAAACAGCTTGAATGTGTTGAAAGCTTCTGATTTTTCTAGCACAAAATAAATCCAGGTTTTGCGAGAAAAATCATCAATGAAACTCATTAAGTACTTCTTTTCACTGTGTGATGATGGAGTGATGGGACCACAGAGATCAGAGTCTATCAGCTGTAATTTCTCAGTGGCTCTCCAGTTGTTGTGTTTTGGAAAAGATGCTCGATGTTGTTTGCCTTTCATACATGACTCACATGTAGCTTTTCCATCTCCAATCAAAGGTAAACCTTCCACCATTTCTTTCTTTTGCAGAGTAAGAAGACCATTGTGACTGAGATGGCCATATCGATGATGCCACAACTCCACCTTGTCAGAGATATCGACATTCAGACACTGCTCTTCTTTTACTTTTCCAGATGCTTCCCCAAGCAAGATGAACATGCGGTTTGCACTCATCACAGATTCAACAATTTTTCCTTTGATGGGATGATAAATGCAGCAGGTTCTCTGGTCTCCTCCTTTGAACAGTACATCGAGGCCTTTCTCTTGAAGCTGACCGACACTCAACAAATTGTTTTTCAACTCAGGCACGAAATACACATCAGTGATGACGAAACCGAGTCCATTGATTCTGATTTCCACCACTCCTTTTCCACCTACTACAAGTCTGTGATTGTTCCCGAGCTTGACACTATGACTAAAGTTAGTGTCTAAAGCTGAAAACATACCTCTTTCTCCACACATGTGGTTTGAACATCCAGAATCTAAGAACCAAGCATCACCTCTCTTTGTACCATGAAGTTCTGCTTGCGCCATCAGAAGTACCTCATCACTCTCATCGATCTCAGCATAATGTGCTCCATTGTTTGCGGATGGGCACTCATAGCTAAAATGGCCCAACTTGTGACATGTGTAGCATTCGATCGTGGCTTTGTTGAAAGCACGACCCCTTCCTCTGTAGGATCCTCTGCCTATCCCTCTAACATTGAGAGCATGATCCTCCACTTCGTAATTACTCCGCTTGAACTTCTTCTCATGAACTGATAATGAGCTTTGTAATTCATCAATAGTCATGGAGCTTGTGTCCTTTGATTCCTCAATAGACACCACGACATAGGTGAACTTGTCTGTTAGAGTGCGAAGAATTTTCTCCACAATTTTTGAATCTGTCATCACTTCACCATTGCTTCTCATCTGGTTTGAAACCGTCATCACCCTTCCACAGTACTCATCAATGCTTTCAGTTTCTTTCATTGATAACACCTCGAATTCTCGCCTCAGGGTTTGGAGAAGAGATCTCTTCACCTTCTCGTTTCCTCCAAACTTTCTCTTCAAAGAATCCCAAATGATCTTGGAGGTTCTCCGATCCAAGATCTGCTCAAACACAGTTTTGTCAATCGCCTGAAACAGATAGTGTTTCACTTGATGATCCTTTGTTTTCAGTTCCTCCAATTGTTTCTGAGTGGCTTCAGTCAACGTGGCTCCCGGTGCCGCCTCCGTGTAACCGTCTCGCACCAGACTCCATAACCCCTTGGCGTGCAAGAGATTTTCCATCAGCTCGCTCCAATGATCATAGTGACCATCGAAATGTGGAATCTTGGTAAGAGTCTTATCGTCACTCATCTCCTCTCTCTCTCTCTCTCTCTTTGATCGCTCTGTTTGATTCGCTCTGATACCAAATGTGATTGTAAGTTTCAGAGAGAACACAAATGCATCAAATTTTTCTACTCATTTCGATAAATTTACAATGCTTTATATGCAATACATAAAAACAGACTCAAACTAGAAATACGGAGACACTCGTCCACTTAGCTAATAAAACGGAAACAACTACTTGACTAATTCAACAAATGAAACACGTCATTATTATTCTAAACATAAACTTAAACTTCAACAAAAAAATTATGACACTTAAAAGTGTAAAACTCCTACATTAGTAATTAATTTGAATGGACAAGTGGGAATTTGTCCCACATAGAAAGCTTAAGAGAAAGCTTGCTTGTATATATGTCAAAGTTGTTTTTTGTAAATTCAAATGTCTTGAGAAGCACTTTAGCGTTTAACGGAGAAACGAACAATGAGTCAGAGTATAGCCCGAGCTCGGGTTCATGTGCGAGTTTGGATAAATGGGCATCGACTCAACTTCTCTTTTTGGACTCATTTTGTTTTGAGGTTTATACATGTTTTTTAGTAAACACAAAACCGATGAAATTAATGGCTATAAACATCCAATATTCACCATAATGACTCAAATTAATTGAGCATTGTTTTATTTCCAAAGAGAAAGAGATTCTATAAATTAGTCTCTTGGGTTTCTCTCCTTATATGTTGAAATATATTATTCACACAAGTGAATAAACAAAAGAAACAATCTAACACATTCTCTTTTTAGTTTTTTCTATAGAATACAACACGGTTTCTAGGTTCGAAAGGTTAGGATCTTGGTTGATGGTGATGTGATAAACAAGATTTTACACTCGTTCGTTCGAATGTCTATCGTAATATATAAGATGTCAATCCGAATCAGGAGCAATTACAATATTAGAACCTATGAGAAACTACACTTACTCTAAGCAAATTAAAAAGATTGGTTTTGTTTTGTGTTATCAATAAAAGACTAAGGAGAAACGTAAAAGCAATTAAAACAAGATTTAAGATTCAATTAAAAGGCTAAACAACCAGGTCGGGGTACTTTAACGGGATTATCAACTTTCAGATTTTTGATGTCTTTTAACAATTGTAACTTTAAGGTTTTGAATACGCAATTTAGATAAATCCACTCTCGTGACAATGATCCTTTTCCTAACAAGTAAACTAAAACAATGCCTTGGATAGTTTAAGTTTTGGAAAACGTTAAGTTCAAATCAATTCAACCACTAAACTTATTAACACATATTCCTCGGTTATGCTAGGTTTAGTTCTAAGGTAATTATTCAGGAATCTTAACTCTTCTCTCGAAAGTGAAGTTTTCTGGGTTTATCAATTGAATGATCAGGTCAACTAAAGCATTAAGAACGTTACACTATATTAAAGTTTCATAAAGTTTTAAGATCTAGACAATTATCAACCCTAATATTGATTTAACCTTTTTCTCACAACCTAATTGCCTAAGGGAAACTACTCACTAAGCATCATGAACATCAAGGCAATCAAAGAGAAATAAAGCATAAACAAACTCAAATATTAAAATAGATAAAGGGAAAGAAGAAACTCTTGTTGAACATGTTGTTACAAGAAATCCAAAAAAAAACTCAATAATCTCCTTATGAAAGCTCTCTAAAAGTTGCAGAAAACGAAATTGTAAAAAGATAGATATAAAACCCTAAAAAATTCCCTTTTAAAGGAAAAGTTGTGACTTCCTTTTATTTTTCCGTCATTCGTATCGGTCAACTGATACAACAAGTGTGATATATATGAGTTAGTTCTAATGATTAAAATAGACTAAAATATGTAAAATATGCAAGATATCAACTCCCCCAAACTTATCATTTGTTTGTCCTCAAGTAAAAGAAAAAAGAATAAAGCTTATTGGAGTATAGAGGCGGGGACCTCAGAACCAAAAATATCATTAAAAGTATAGTGAACTAACATCTTAAACATAGTGTCCAATCGCAACCAAACTAGTTCTACATATTATCCGTTCACCTTAAACACCGTTCAAATCCGTTATAATTACCAAAAGCATGTGATCCACCTATCAAGTCTAAGTGCCTTTCACATTCAATTAAGTACAAGTGTGAAACATGATCAAGTGTTTCAAAAAGTTTTCTATTTGTCTAGGTATGAAAGGGATTTCGTATACGAAAGAGAAGGTTAACACTCGCGGCAGTGTGGTCAATGTAATGCGGATTCACTCAAAAGGGAGTGAAAGGGTTAAGTAAAAACAAGAAAGACAAGAAGCAATTCATGCATACAAGTCCGAACATCCATCTCTACCCGAATCGAATCGCTAACCCGTAATATTTTCTTCAACCTACTAAACATCGAGTCTCTTTAATCTTTTCATAACTCTTTTCAATCGACTACTTTAAGGGCTTCTTCTTTTGGCTAAGTTTCTTTTCTTTTATTTTTTTTTATTTTTTTTTACTTAGCCATTTCGTTTCGCCCTTAAGGTGTTTTACATAACTAACATTAATAGTGATTTAACCTTCAAAACCCAAAGATGTATTTCCCAATTTCATTCCCAATCCTAGAACACTAGTATATACGACAAACTAGTCAAATGGATGTTCTTTCTTGTCGCTCCCTATACTTTCAAGTTTTTACGAAACCAAACAATCACTTATCAAATTTTTACAAACTCACAAGTGTTTGGGTTTAGGCTTAGGGGCGAGAGGGGAATCATCCTAAAGATGAGGATGACCGAATCTAACTAAAGTGTTTCGGTTCTGGTAGCCACAATTCGTTGAAATCATTAAAAGCCATAGAATACTTTCAGAAACAATCAACCATGCTAATTATGAATCAAGTTAAGTTCAAATATATTCGAAGACAACCTACACTAACAAGCTTCATAACCACGCTTCTAGCTTTTTAAACATCAAATTTTAGTGTCATGTTTCAAAGTTTTCGGCATGTTCTAAAGTGTTTGCGGAAGACACTACACCTAGGATACTAGTTCAAAACACTTAGTGACGTTATTTTACAAGGCAAATTCATCATAGATCCCCTATGCATATGACCTAAGTGCAATGAATTAATCCTAAATGCATAATTTGAAACTTTTTTTTTTAAATATGCAATGTGATGTTGATACTACTCCCCAAACTTAAATCGCACGGTCTCCGTGTGAAATAAATATCGAAGGAGGTTCCTAAAATGCATGTATGAATGATTTAAATATGAAAAACTAATGCGTATGCACATGGTTCATGTGTTACCTTAGTAGTAATAACGCGACGAGTCGAAGTCGCCTATATCGGTCAATTGACCGATATTACTTAGTCGATATCAGTCCAACAACCGATATAACTCGTCGATACGAGTTCTTCGTTTCTCTTATCTTCTGTATCGTCAACATACCGATACTCTTGCCCGATATCGGTCCAGCAACCGATATAACATGCCGATACGCCTTTGAAAAATCGTTTTCCTACTTCTTTTTCACTTGAAACTATCAAAACACGACATAAGATCTAAGTAAATTATCACCTAAATGCAAATTGAAATTGTATATACAAGGATAGACATGGGACTTCCTCCCAATTGAGCTTGTTTATAGTCTCTTAGCTTGACTCTAGCCTCTTGTTTTAGGCGACGTTGGGGTTCGAAAGAGACATTGAATCTCCTTCGGCCACAACTTCGTGGCCCAGTGGCGGCTTGAGTTTTACCCCGTTCACAACAAACTTTACTCCATCTTTGTGATTCTTTTGCTTTGAGTCGCAATGAGCACTCCTTGCTTCTTTCTTGAAAGCTTTCTTCAAAGATTTAACCTCGTTGACTAAATTTCTAATGACACGGTTTTGAGACATGTTCCAATGCACCTTTTTGAGCTTTTTAGGAGGAGGTCGGTGTTCCACTTTTGGAGCTTTGGGTTTGCTCATTGTATCATCACTAGTCTTACCATTGCTAGCTTCCTCCTCTACTCCAATCGCCAAAGCTTCACAACGAACCGTCTCGGTAGCCTTCTTAACTACATCGTTGATAGCTTGCATATTTTACACATTTTACCTTTGTTTATGCATTAGAATTAACTCATTTAGGCTCACTACAAGAAACTGGGCTTTTAGCGACGAAATTTAGCAAGGAAATAGCGACGAATAAATATAGCAACGAAATAGCAACGAATTGGCGACGAAATAGCAACGGAGAATAATGTCGTCGCTAAATCGTCGCTATTTAGCGAGGTATATTTTCCTCGCTAAATTGGCTACGATTTAGCGACGATTTTGGCGACGAATTAGAGCCGCGTCGCTAAATCGTCGCTACTTAGCGACGATTTAGCGACGAATATATATCCTTGCTAATTGGCTACGATTTAGCGACGATTTTTAGCGACGAATATATATCCTTGCTAATTAGCGACGAATTAGCGAGGAGGGTCGCTAAGTAGGTAAGCACGTTTTCAAAAACGTTGCTAAATCGTTGCTAATTTGATTTCCTTGCTAATTCGTTGCTAATTTTCCATCTATATAAACCCATCTACACTCTTCAAAAAATCACACCACAACACAATACAAAATCAATAACTCTATAAAAATATAAACACTCTAAAAATTTCAATATGTCTCACGGTAATAACAATATATACGAGTTACGGTCTTGGATGTATCGGCATAAAGATCGATCGGGGGTAGTTACGGACGAATTTACGGAGGGACTTCAAGCATTCATGCGAGCAGGCCGGAAACATGCAGAATACGCAAGATACCGGTAAAATGTATTGTCCATGTAAGAAGTGCGTTAACACTAAATACGTGTTTGTTGAAACCGTATGGAAACATCTTTTTAATAGAGGTTTTATGCCGCAGTATTTTGTTTGGTTTCAACATGGGGAAGGGTATAACTCTAATTATAATACCGAAGTTGGAGATAGTAGTTATACGTTTCTGTTAGTGATCATGTTAGTAACGAACACTCGCTAATTTACCGCCTCATTTTGATAGTAACTATGATCATGATCGGGGCGGTGGTTCGTGCATGTAGATGATAATAGATATCATGAAATGGTTGCTGATGCATTTCATGATACGAGGGAGTATTTATCCGAAAATGTAGTTGAGGAACCTAACCTAGATGCTAAACGATTTTATGATATGTTAGACGCTGCGAATAAACCAATTTACGAGGGATGTAAAGTTGGATTGTCAAAACTATCATTAGCATCTAGGATGATGAATATAAAATCGATAATAATTTGAGTGAGTTTTGCATGGACTCATGGGCGGAGTTACCGAAAGAATATCTGCCCGAGGGTAATGTAGTCTGCCGAGTCGTATTACGAAATACAAAAGTTGGTTTTTAGTCTTGGATTGCCTTCGAAATGATTGATATTTGTGTTAACATTTGTATGATTTATTGGAAAGATGATGATGAATTGCTTGAATGTCGTTTTTGTCGTCAACCGAGATATAAGGTCCAAGGGAAGGGGAGTAAAGTCCCGTATCAACGGATGTGGTACTTACCCATCACGACAGACTCAAAAGATTGTATCAATCAGAGAGGACATCGATTCGATGAGATGGCATGCGAACACTCGGTTGAAGATGGGGAAGTCACTCATCCGTCGATGCAAAGGCTTGGAAGCACTTCAACACGGTATACTCGATTTCGCGAGAGAGGTTCGTAATGTATACCTTGGTTTATGCACCGACGGATTTAGTCCATTCGGTATGTCGGTAGACGGTACTCTTTGTGGCCGCTTATACTAACTCCGTATAATCTACCTCCCAATATGTGCATGCAAAGAGAATTTCTTTTCTTAAGCATTTTAGTACCAGGTCCGAAGCACCCAAAGAGAGCTCTTGATGTTTTTCTGCAACCTTTGATACATGAGTTAAAAGAGCTATGGTCCACTGGGGTTCGTACGTATGATATCTCACGCAAGAGAAATTTTACGATGCGTGCAGTGCTCATGTGGACTATTAGTGACTTTCCTGCTTATGGCATGTTAGCAGGTTGGACAACGCATGGACGATTGTCTTGTCCATATTGTCGTCATCGGACTGATGCGTTTCAACTCCCACATGGAAGGAAAACAAGTTGGTTTGATTGTCACCGACGTTTCCTTCCAATCAATCATCCATATCGAAAGAACAGAAGGTTATTTAAGAAGAATCGAGTCGTTAAACATCCACCCCTACTTTATCCGACGGGGGCAGAGTTATTGGAGGAGTTGGATAATTATGGGGCGCAAAAAACATGTAGACGGGGTGGTAATTGGCATGTTTCTAATTTACCCGATGGATACGGAGAAAGCCATAACTGGCACAAGAAAAGCATTTTTTGGGAACTCCCGTACTGGAAAAATCACTTGTTGAGACATAACCTCGACGTTATGCACATTGAAAAAAACTTTTTTGATAATATTATAAACACATTGTTGAATGTACAGGGGAGAACTAAAGACAATTTGAAGACAAGACTAGATTTGCCCGAAATATGTTTTAGAAGTGAGTTGCATATCACGAACGATGGTAAGGCTCCGGTCCCAATCTACTGATTGAAACCCGAAGCAAAAAACGCGTTATTCAAATGGGTCACTTCAGATGTCAAGTTTCCCGACGGATATGTTTCCAAGTTATCTGCATGTGTTGAGAATGGTCAAAAGTTTTCGGTATGAAAAGTCACGACCGTCATGTGTTTATGCAACGACTTTTACCTTTTGCTTTCGATGAGCTTTTACCGAACCCGCACACACAGCAATAGCAGGTATCATTGAACCCTAAAATGTTTATATTTTAATTTTGATTAAGTATATATATATATATATAATAATTAATATAATGTTTAAAATTTTCCAGAGATCGGTGCATTTTTCCGAGATCTATGCACTCGTACGCTTACAAAAGAGGTCATTGAACAGTTACGTGACAGTATCCCGATTGTGTTGTGCAACTTGGAGAAGATTTTCCCTCCATCCTTTTTCGATGTTATGGAACACCTTCCAATACATCTTCCTCACGAGGCGAATTAGGAGGGCTGTGCGGTTTCGGTGGATGTATCCTTTCGAACGATTTATGGGATATTTGAAAGGAAAGGCGAAAAACCTTGCAAGGGTTGAAGGATCTATTGTTGCTGGATCTTTAACTCAAGAGACGTCTCATTTCGCCTCATATTATTTCGGTTCCAATGTAAAAACACGTAGAACAACAACACGACGCTACGATGATGGAGGTGTTGGCGCGGTGTATGGAATGGAAAGGGTACCGATATATTTTCACCAATCGGAAGAGCTGCCGGAAAAATAAAAGAAGTTTGGTGGGAAAGTGATCAACATCGGCAAAGCGCACATACTTACATCCTCCTTAATTGTGAATATGCCCGACCTTTTGAAAGGTATGCATGAAACTATTCATTCGCAAACCCATTATATATGCATAAATATTTAATTTTGATTCGAGTTTTCTGCGTTGTTTTAGAATGTTTGAGGAGCAAGTGGATGAGGTTTATCCAGGGCTTTCAAAAGACGAAGTAACCGCTCTTAAAGAACGAGATTTTGCAGCTTGGCTGAAAACGCAGATCGCATATGGTGACACAACGTATCCGGTGTGGTTTCGCGAGTTAATACAAGGACCGCTCGGAAAGATCACAACTTCTCCTATGTATTTCACTCGTGGTTACGTGTTCCACACCTTAAGTCATGGTCAACGTCGAGCAACCGCGAATTATGGGGTAAGCTGTGTCGGGTGATTCAGTTTTTTATGGTCTTCTAACGGATATTATTGAAGTGCGATATCCGGGATTAGTCAATTTACGAACAACCCTCTTCAAATGTGATTGGTTTGATCCAACACTCGGTCGTGGTGTTCGGTACAACAAATTTGGTGTGATTGACGTCAACCAGTCACGACGATATCGGAAGTTTGAACCTTTTATCCTTGGATCGCAAGCTGAACAAGTTACTTTCATACCTTATCCTCGGGTTAAGACTAGCGGTATAGCATGGAGTGCAGTAGTCCGAATCGTTCCAAGAGGTTTAATTATGGGTAACGATGAAGTTCCTATGCAACAAGATGTCATTAGTGGGACAATAATTCCAACAAATCAATCGACGGAAGATGTATTTCTTGTCGACCCCGATAATCAAGTTGTTGAAGATATTGTGGATGATGAAGACGACGGAGGTGCGGATGAATTCGATGAAAGTAGCGAAATCGAATCTGTTGATTCCGATAATAATGAATAATTAATTTTCTTTGTGTTTTTGTAATATAATTGTGTACATGTGTTAGTTGTAATATTTGTGTGTGTTTTTGTAATCTTTGTGTGTTTTTGTAATAATTGTGTGTGTTTTTGTAATTATTTTTTTTTAAAATAATATTTAATTTAGCAACGAAATAGCCAGGATTTGTAATTTCCGTTGCTAAATCGTCGCTAATTAGCGAGGATGTAGCAACGCTACGCTTCTTTCGTTGCCAAGTCGTCGCTAATAAGCGAGGATTTAGCAACGCTACGCTTCTTTCGTTGCCATTTCGTCGCTAATATAGCGACGAATTAGCAACGATTTATAAAAAAATCTAATTTTCGATGGATTACAGATTTAGGGGTTCAAGATCGTTGCTAAATCGTCGCTAAACTTAATTACATTTCGTTGCTAAATCGTCGCCATTTCGTTGCTAACCATGATTCCTTGCCAATTCGTTGCTAAGTCGTTGCAATCCTTCGAACTTTAAACCCCTAAAACACCACTTAATATCGATTTATACGAGTTTTACTTAACTAAAAAAGTGTACAAAACTAGTAATATATTTGTATAAACCAATAAAAATTATAGATTACAAAATTATACTTAACACATTTAAGCTAAGTAAACCATAACTTATAAGAGTTTATATTATAAAGTTCATAATAAACTAGTTTACAAGTTTTTTTGTCATATATTGAGTTTGTGACTTCATATGATCAATGTTATAAACTCGTTTTAACGAAAAAGTGGTAAAAAAACGATACAAACCGAATTTAGGGTTTCAAACCCTAAAATAAGGGTTTAGCATTAGCGACGATTTAGCAACGAATCGTTGCTATTTCGTCGCTATTGACCTTTAGCGACGATTTAGCGACGAATTCGTTGCTATTTCGTCGCTAATGTGAAACCTCCTTACATCCTCGTACTTGGAAATACGATGAATGTCGTTTCGTGTCATGTTAACATATAGCTACGAATTAACAACGAATTGGCAACGATTCGTTGCTAAATCGTCGCTAAATATACATAGCGACGAAATAGCAACGAATTCGACATGCATGTACTTATTAAATACGATGTAAATCGCTTCGTGTCACGTTACCATATAGCGACGAAATAGCAACGAATCGTTGCTAAATCGTCGCTATATTGTATCGTCGCTAAATCGTCGCCTTTTTTTCGTTTGCCGCGGGTGGGAAACCAAAAGGTTTGAACCAAAATAAGCGACGAAATGGCGACGACACAAAATACTATATATACCCGACGAGTTTTTCCCTCATTTCACACAATCTCATTCTCTCTCTCTCTCTAAACATTTCATTATCTCTAAATAAACCCAATTCCAAAACCCAACTTCAAAAACATGTCTCAAAATAACCAACCCCCTCATTACTATAATTTCATAAGGAACCGATCCGGTTCCACCTCTACTTCAAACCCATCCCAACAAAACCCTTCCCAACAAAACCCACCCCAACAAGACCCACCCCAACAAAACCCGAGTCAAGATCCTATTCCCGATGCTCCAGCTGATCCCCCGTCGATTTACCACCACCTCGGCATCTTGGACCGCACATGCGGCGGATCCTCGACTTTCTTCGGCGGGAGAGCCACCGGTACCTACCGTTGCTCCACTCCAAGCGGCCACAAGGGACATTTTGGTAATTATTTAATTGATTTTAATAATTAATTGATTTTTATATTATTTAATTAATTGATTTATTTTAATTAATTGATTTTTATATTATTTAATTAATTGATTTTCAAATATAATAATTGCTAACGATAAATTTATTTTTCGTAGGTTTTGCGATAACAAGGTTAGTAGGAGTGTCTCGGATGTGATGAAGACGTATTTCGTGGAGCCGCACGTCAACTGGTCGCAGACCCCTCCTTATATAAGGGACATCGGTTCGAATCTTTTGCGGTAAGTAAAATTTTTAATTATTTAAATTTAAAAATTTAAACATTATAAAAAGTTAATATATAAATATTTATTGTAATAAAATAACTTATATATTATATAAAATGTAATAATTATTACAAAATTTATTTTTTTATTATTTAAAATTTATTTTAATATTTTAAAAAACTCAAATAGCAAAAATGGCATTGGCGGGAGGAAGACATGTTTGAAGTCCGCAAGGGTTTCGAGGAGAAAGCCATGCATCGTCTTACTGGGATTATCAACAAATGGAAGACGAAGTGGTGAAGAAGGGAGACGAGGCGAAACCCATAGCAATGGATGGGGCGGTGTGGAAGGGCCTTTGCGACTATTGGACGAACCCGCATTCGGTTCAAGTTGCGGGTAGCTGCTCCAAGTCCCGACTCACACCGATCGACGAGACCGGTCCGTATGTCCACACATCAGGACCGACTTCTTACGCCGAACGGCGTATAAAGATGGTATTAATTAATATATATTTAAAATTTCATTATTTTTTCAAATAATATAAAATTTAAAAATATATAATTTAATTAATATAATTTTCAATAGCGCGAGGAGATGGGCGAACTTCCGCCCATTGTAGAAATTTTGAAGAAGGTCCGAAGAGGAAGGACGGGACCTATGTGAGTTCACGATCCGAAAAGATCGTGAACGCATATGAGGCTAGAGTCGCCGAGCGGCTTAGTCAGGGTTCGACGTCGACCGAAGGTAGTTCGGTCAACTCCTCGGGACGGTGTCGGTCACCGAGTGCGACAAGATCTACTATGAGGTAATAATTTTAAATAATTTAATTTAATTCAAAATAATATTTATTTTATTAATATCTAACGATTTTAAATTGTCTATATAGGTGGCCCCGAAGACGAAGAAGAACCGCACTTTTGGAGTCGGTTCGATTGAGACGGTTCCCGCTGCTTCTTCTTCGCAGCCTCGTCCCACTTCCCAAGATCACGCCGAAGAGAATGTTCGGTTGAGGGAGCAGCTCGCGGCACAAGAAGTCCGCTATCAGAACATCACGGACTTCTTCTCCATCATCGCGATGGAAAGTCCAAACCTCGCGAGGTTGATGCAGCAGCGGGGAGTCCAACCAACTCAGCCACCAGCGATCCCTCCAGATGTAGCGGCAGCGGCAGCTCAAGACCTCGGACGTGATATCGGGATTGATGATTACGTCGTCGATCCCGATGATCCCGCTGATCCCGCTGTTTAGTTTTAATTTATTGTATTTTTAAAATATTTTGTATTTTTTTAATATTTTTATAATTGTTTTTTTTTAAATTTGTTTTTTTTAAATTTGTTTTTTTTTAATTTTTTTTTTTAAATCGTCGCTAATTCGTCGCTATTATAGCGACGAATTAGCAAGGACGTGTCAAGCCATCCTTGCTAATTCGTTGCTAAATTAGCGACGAATTAGCAACGATGTGTTTTATAATCGTTGCTAATTCGTCGCTAATTTAGCAACGAATTAGCAAGGATTTGTTTTCGCAAAATATTTAATTTGGAAATTTATTTTTTATACCGTCGCTTATTCGTCGCTAATATTATACGACCAACGTCGCTAATTCGTCGCTAATATTTTACGACCAACGTCGCTAATTCGTCGCTAATATTTTACGACAAACGTCGCTAATTAGTCGCTAAATTAGCGACGAATTAGCGACGAAACATTGGCGACGAAATAGCGACGATTTGAAAATGGCGACGATTTAGCGACGAATATTGAATAGCGACGAGCGTATAGCGACGAAAATATTCTCGTCGCTAAATCGTCGCTATTTGCCAATAGCGACGATTTAGCGACGAAAAACGGCGTTGCTATTTGCCGTTTTTCTTGTAGTGGCTGCATTTAGTGTCATATTGGTTGCATTTTGGTTTGTTTCATGTATTTCAGGTTTCGGAGCGTTAAAACAGCAAAAGACGAAGAATTCAAGCAAAAAAGAAGTGGAAACACTTGCATCGATTTGTTGTATCGGTTTCCCATGGCCGATATAGAAGAAATTCTTTTGCCGAGACTTGTATCGACCTGTCGTATTGGTCATACCTTGTCGATACAAGCTAAGGAGAACCTGAAGACATCGTATCGACATGTTGTACCGGGTTGGAGTGGCCGGTACAGAGAAAAAGATGAAGAAGCACTTATATCGACTTGTTGTATCGGCTTGGCCTGACCGATACAGAAGAAACGAAGTTGAAGCAAGGCTACCGATCAGCGCATATTGACCAGTCTATACCGGTTTCACTTGACCGGTACAGACTGCGTAAAATTTAGGAAATTTGGTTTTGTTTGTAAAAAGGAAAACTAATTCCTAAACCAAATTGGTTTTCCTTTATTTTATTTGATTTAAACATATATTAGGGTTTTTGCTTTTTGTTTTTGATATTCTATTTTTAGTTTTTAGTTTTGTTCATCGTTTTGTTTTGGAGCTTGAAACTCTTTGGAGACTTCTTGGTGTTTTGCTTCTTGGCCACCTTTGTAGTCTTCATCATCAATAAGATTTTCTTGAACCCTTATTCTCTTGTCTTTGTTTATGTTTATGTTTTCTTTGAATCTAATTGCTTTGAATTTCAACATGCTTAGTGAGTAGTTTCCCATAGACAATTAGGTTGGGGGAAAAAGGGTGAATCAACTCTAGGGTTGATCGATGTCTAGAACTTAAAACCTGATAAAACTTTAATCTAGTGTAACAATCTTAATGTTTTAATTGACCTGATCAATCAATTGATAGAACCCAGGAAACTTCACAGCCGAGAGGTCTGTGAGGATTCCTGGACAATTACCCTAGAACTAAACCTAGCTTAACCGAGAGATCTGTGTTAATAAGTTTAGTGGTTGAATTGATTTGAACTTTAATGTTTTCTAAAATTTAAACTATCGAAGATATTGTTTTAGTTTACTTGTTAGGAAAAGAATCTCTGTCACGAGAGTGGATTGATCTAAAATCGTTTTCAAAACCTTAAAGTACTTTTATAAAAGACATCGAAAAACCTGAAAGTTGATGAACCCGTTAAAGTACCCTGACCTGGTTGTTTAGCTCTTTAATTTGAATCTTTACAACATGCGATTTCGTTTTATTTCTTTGTTAATCTTTACAAAATCACATAAACAAAACCATCTTTTAAATCGCTTAGACTAAGATTGATTCCTTGCAAACTTTAGTAATTTAATTGCTCCTGATTCGGATTGACACCTCAAGTACTACAATTGAGACAATAGATTTAACGGGGTAAAATCTCGTTTATCAAATTGGCGCCGTTGCCGATTCAAGAACTCGATTAAATATTAGAGTTTTGGAATTACTTGGGACTAAGTTTTAGTTACCGAATACTAATCTTTTCTTTTCTTTTGTGGTTTTTCGTGCTCTCATGTGTATGCAAAGAAGAAGTCACGGACAAAGTGATAGCTTGCTCTTCTACGCCGACATCAAAGCACACGAACGAGCCATCTCTAAGGAAAAGAGACTGGATCACCACTCCGACTCCGAACCACCCGCACTCGACGCTTCAGACTCGGAAACGGAGATGGCAAACAACGTTGCACGCACAATTGGAACAACCGATGTGCCATCAAACATCACCAACCGTAGTGGCATCATACCACCAGCCATCGCCAACAACAACTTTGAGATCAAGTCTAGTCTCATCAATATGGTGTCCAGCAACAAGTTCTATGGGTTGCCTAGTGAAGACCCCATTGATCATCTTCACCAATTTGACATGCTATGCGACACGGTGAAGATCAATGGTGTCAACGAGGACATGTTTAAGCTGCGTTTGTTCCCCTTCTCACTCGGGGACAAAGCACACATATGGCAGAAGAATCTTGTGAAAGACACCATACAGACTTGGGAGGCGTGTAAGACGACCTTTCTCACAAAGTTCTTCTCGGTGGTGAGGACATCAAAGCTAAGAAACGAGATCTCAACTTTCGCACAAAAAGACCAAGAAACGTTCAGCGAGTCTTGGGAAAGATTCAAGAGTTACACGGTGAGATGTCCACACCACGGTTTCACGGGAGAGAGCTTAATCAACATGTTCTACCGCGGTCTAAAACCGAAGTTCAGAATGCTTCTTGATTCAGCTAGCCAAGGAAACTTCCTTGGGAAGACGGAAGCCGATGGACAGCTTTTGGTGGAGAACTATGCCCTAAGCGATAGCAACTACGGGGAAGAATATGATCGCAACATCCGCAGCTCTGGGAATGATGATCAATTTCGAAAGGAGATTAAGGCGGTGAATGAGAAGCTTGACAAGCTACTCATGACTCAACATGCGGGAATCAACTTCGTAGGAAGTAGAGAAGAAGAGGCGACCCCACTTCATAGCACTCATGAGGAGATAAACTATGTGGGTAATCAAGGTGATTGGCGTTTCAACAACTATTCTCAACACCCAAACCTCTCCTACCGAAACAACGTAGCCAACCCCCAAGACCAGGTCTATCCCCATGCGCAACAAGGAGGTTACCAAGGTAAACCTCAATACAACCAAGGCGGATACGTACCGAGACCACCACCTAATCGTCCTCCAGGTTACAACAACCCTCCTGCTGCTCAAGGAGTGGTTGCATCACCAGCTCCCCAGGTGATCAAACCACTCAGATGTTAAAACAGATTCTAGACGGCCAAACCCGGAGTCAAATGGACTTCAACACGTTCAAGAAAGAGATACACGCAAAGGTTGACAACTCCTACAATGATCTCAACGCCAAGTTTGAATCAATGACCTCTCACTTGAAAGCTCTGGACAATCAAGTGGCTCAAATTACCTCGGCCTCTAAGCGACCAACGGGTAAACTTCCGGGTAAACCTGAAGCCAATCCTAGAGAGTATGTCAACTCCATAGAACTTAGCAGTGGTACACAAATGCTTTCACACGATCTCATTGAGGACAATGCGGATCAGGTCGGGGAGGTGGAACAGTCACACGACACAGAGACCACAGTCCTAGACGACGAAAACACCGCAAGCGGTAACGAGAGAGATACAGGACACTCGTATCGGCCAAGTGTATCGGCTTCAGGTGGCCGACACCGACCTATATCGGCCAAAAAAATGGCCGATACAGAGGAAAAGGAAACGGAGGACTCGCATCGACCATATGTATTGGCTTCAGGTGGCCGATACCGACCACCTATATCGGCCAAACACATGGCCGATACTGAGGAGATATCCGAGAAAAAGAAGAACCCCGTCTACGTGACGTCTTCTTACGTGCCTAAGCCTCCTTTTCCGGGTCGAGCCAAGATGCAACTCTTGAAGAAGTACATTAGCGCTAAACTCGAGAAGCAAATAAACGAGGTGCAAACCCCCATGCCTCTTGTTGACGCTTTCAAGCAAGTCCCTCACTCCACCAAATCTTTGAAAGACACCATCAAAAACAAGTTCAAAAACTCGGAAAACACGGTGAATCTTTCACAAGAGTGCAGCGCGATCATTCAAAAGAACCATTCTCCTAAGAAACTTGGTGATCCAGAGAGTTTTACTTTGCCTTGCACTCTTGTTCCTTTGGTCTTCGAAAAGTGCCTATGCGATTTAGGGGCTAGTGTCAACGTTATGCCTTCGTCTGTGGCTAAACAACTTGGCCTTTCTTCTTTCCAACCTACTAAGATCTCTTTGGTGCTGGCCGATAGATCCGTGAAGGTACCCGTTGGAATCTTAGAAGATATTCCGGTAAAGTTGGGAGACGTTTTCATTCCAACAAATTTTGTCGTCTTGGAGATGGACAAAGAACCTGATAATCCACTCATCTTTGGAAGACCTTTCTTGGCAACCGCTGGAGCCGTCATAGATGTGAAGGTTGGAAAGATAGATTTGCACCTTGGGAAGGACCTTGTTCAGCGGTACAACATCAACGATGTAGCCAAAAAGCCTACGGAGACGGTCCCTTGTGAAGCTTTGGTGATTGGAGTGGAGAAAGACGCTAGCAATGGTAAGACTAGTGATGATGCAAGGAGCAAACCCAAAGCTCCAAAAGTGGAACACCAATCCCCTCCTAGGAAATTTAGAATGACGCGCTGTAACACATCCCAAAACCGTGTTATAAGGAAGCTATTCAACGAGTTTAAACTTTTGAAGAAAGCCTTCAAGAAAGGAGCAAGGAGTGCTCGCTGCGACTCGGAGAAAGGCAAACACAAAGATGGAGTCGAGTTTGGTGTGAAAGGAGTAAAACTCAAGCCGCCCCTGGACCACAAAGTTGTCACCGAAGGAGATTCGACATCTCTTTCAAGCCCCAATGTCGCCTAAAAAGAAGGGGGTAAAGTCAAGCTAAGAGACTATAAACAAGCTCACTTGGGAGGAAGTCTCATGTCTATCCTTGTATATAAAATTTTAGTTTGCATTTAGATGATAATTTACTTAGAATTTATGTCATGTTTGATGGTTTCAGGTGAAAACGAAGTAGGAAAACGAATTTTGAAAGAGGTATTGACCTGTTATATCGGTTGATGGACCGATATCGGGCAAGAGTATCGGTCTGCTGGGACCGATACAGAAGACGAGAAAAACAAAGTACTCGTATCGACGAGTTGTATCGGTCTGCTCGGACCGATACAGACGACTTCGACTCGTCGTGTTAGTACTACTGAGGTAACACCTGAACCATGTGCATACGCATTAATTTTTCATATTAGAGTCATTCATACATACATTTAGGAACCTTCTCCAATGCTTGTTTCATACGGAGACCGTGTGATTTAAGTTTGGGGGAGTAGTCATATTAGTTTTCGCATATTAGCATTCAAAAAAAAAAAAAAAAAAAATCTGCATATAGGATTAGTTCATGGCATTTAGAGCATATGCATAGGGGATCTATGATGATGCTAACCTTGTAGAGCGACGCACTTTGTGTTTTGAACAGTATCTTAGGTGTAGTATCTTCCGTAAACGAATTAGAACTCGCTGAAAATCTTAAAACCGCAACTCTAGACATTGATGTTTAAAAAGCCAATTGTGTGGTTATGAAGCTTGGTAGTTCTAAGTCACCTTCGAAAAATTATTTGAACTTAAACTTGACTTTTAATTAGCATGATTGATAGTTTTCAAGAGAATTTTTATGGCTTTGTGATTTCTACGGATTGTGGCTTCCTAAACCGAAACACTTAAAGCGCAATCCGGTCATTCTCATTCTAAGGATGATTCCCCTCTCACCCCCTAAACCTTAACCCAAACACTTGTGAGAATTCCTTTCATTTAGTGATTGTTTGGTTTCGCAAAAACTTGAAAGTATAGGGAGCGACAAGAAAGGACATCCATTGAGCTAGTTTTTCGTAGACTAGTGAATTAGAAAGGGATAACGGTTTGGTGAGACACGTCTTTGAGTTTTGAAAAATAAGAAAATAAACACGAGTAATTGTAAAACACCTAGGGGGTAAAAGAATGGCTAAGTAAAAAAAAAAAAAAAAATCGATTAAGAAAAAAAAAAAAAAAAGAAACTTAGCCAAAATAAAATCTCCTAAGGTAGTTAAGAAAAGAAAAGAAACTCGATGTTTAAGTGTTTAAATCTTTAAAAGAAAGACGATGGGTTAGTGGATAGTCTTGAGTAGGGATGGATGTCCGGACTTGTATGCATCAGTTGCTTCTTGTCTTTCCTGGTTTTGTTTAACCCTTTCACTCCCCGAGAGAAACCGCGCTACAACTAACCACATGCCTGAGTGTTAACCTCCTCGTTTGATTCGAAATCCTGTTCTTACCTAGACAAATAGAAAAACTCTTGGAAATATTTGATCATGTTTCATGCTTGATTGTGTTTAATTGAATGTGAAAGGTGTTTAGACTAGACAAGTGGATCACATACTTTTGGTAATAATAGCGGATTTAGACGGAGTTTAAGGTAGATAGAAATAGGTAGAACTAGTTCGGTTGCGAGAGGGTACTATGTTTAGGATACTTGTTCATTACACATCCCACGTTGCTTCTGGTTCTGAGGTCCCCGCCTCTGCACTTTCTCGAACTTTGATGCGAATTTTCTTACTTGAGGACAAGCAAAGGATAAATTTGGGGGAGTTGATAGCTTGCATATTTTACACATTTTACCTTTGTTTATGCATTAGAATTAACTCATTTAGGCTGCATTTAGTGTCATATTGGTTGCATTTTGGTTTGTTTCATGTATTTCAGGTTTCGGAGCGTTAAAACGGCAAAAGACGAAGAATTCAAGCAAAAAAGAAGTGGAAACACTTGCATCAATTTGTTGTATCGGTTTCCCATGGCCGATATAGAAGAAATTCTTTTGCCGAGACTTGTATCGACATGTCGTATCGGTCATACCTGGTCGATACAAGCTAAGGAGAACCTGAAGACATCGTTTCGACATGCTGTACCGGGTTGGAGTGGTCGGTACAGAGAAAAAGATGAAGAAGCATTTATATCGACTTGTTGTATCGGCTTGGCCTGACCGATACAGAAGAAACAAAGCAAGGCTACCGATCAGCGCATATCGACCAGTCTGTACCGGTTTCACTTGACCGGTACAGGCTACGTAAAATTAAGGAAATTCGGTTTTGTTTGTAAAAAGGAAAACTAATTCCTAAACCAAATTGGTTTTCCTTTATTTTATTTGGTTTAAACATATATTAGGGTTTTTGCTTTTTGTTTTTGATATTCTATCTTTAGTTTTTAGTTTTGTTCATCGTTTTGTTTTGGAGCTTGAAACTCTTTGGAGACTTCTTGGTGTTTTGCTTCTTGGCCACCTTTGTAGTCTTCATCATCAATAAGATTTTCTTGAACCCTTATTCTCTTGTCTTTGTTTATGTTTATGTTTTCTTTGAATCTAATTGCTTTGAATTTCAACATGCTTAGTGAGTAGTTTCTCATAGACAATTAGGTTGGGGGAAAAAGGGTGAATCAACTCTAGGGTTGATCGATGTCTAGAACTTAAAACCTGATAAAACTTTAATCTAGTGTAACAATCTTAATGCTTTAATTGACCTGATCAATCAATTGATAGAACCCAGGAAACTTCACAGCCGAGAGGTCTGTGAGGATTCCTGGACAATTACCCTAGAACTAAACCTAGCTTAACCGAGAGATCTGTGTTAATAAGTTTAGTGGTTGAATTGATTTGAACTTTAATGTTTTCTAAAATTTAAACTATCCAAGATATTGTTTTAGTTTACTTGTTAGGAAAAGGATCTCTGTCACGAGAGTGGATTGATCTAAAATCGTTTTCAAAACCTTAAAGTATTTTTATAAAAGACATCGAAAAAACTGAAAGTTGATGAACCCGTTAAAGTACCCTGACCTGGTTGTTTAGCTCTTTAATTTGAATCTTTACAACTTGCGATTTCGTTTTATTTCTTTGTTAATCTTTACAAAATCACATAAACAAAACCATCTTTTAAATCGCTTAGACTAAGATTGATTCCTTGCAAACTTTAGTAATTTAATTGCTCCTGATTCGGATTGACACCTCAAGTACTACAATTGAGACATTAGATTTAACGGGGTAAAATCTCGTTTATCAATCGTTGATGTTGTACCGTTGAACAAGTTCCTTCCCAAGGTGCAAGTCTATCTTTCCAACCTTCACATCTATGATGGCTCTAGCGGTTGCCAAGAAAGGTCTTCCAAAGATGAGTGGATTATTAGGTTCTTCGTCCATCTCCAATGGGCATCCTCACAGATATATCGGTTAGCACCAAAGAGATCTTAGTAGGCTGAAAAGAAGATAAGCCAAGTCATTTAACAATAGACAAAGGCATAACGCTGACACTAGCCCCTAAATCGCATAGGCACTTATCAAAGATCAGAGGACCAAGAGTGCAAGGCAAAGTAAAACTCCCTCGATCGCCAAGTTTCTTAGGAGAATAATCCTTTTGAATGATCGCGATAAACTCTTGCGAAAGCTTCACAGTGTCCTCCGCGTTTTTGGACTTGTTCTTAATGGCGTATTTCAGGAATTTGGTGTAGTGAAGGATTAGCATGAAAGCTTCAATAAGTGGCATGGGAATATGCACCTCGTTCATTTGCTTCTCGAATTTAGCTTTAAACTTTTTCAAGAGTTGCATATTGAGTCTGAACGGAAAAGGTAGCTTATCTCTATAAGGAGATGTCACATACACCGGCTTCTTCGGCTTGTCGGTTTTCTTCTCAACCGAAAGTTCTACCTCTCCACCTTGTTTCGCATTGTCCTCAATGAGATCGCTTGAGTGCACTTGTGTACCACTACGAAGTTCTATTGAGTTGACACACTCTCTAGGATTGGCTTCGGCTTTACCCGGAAGTTGACCCATTGGTCGCTTAAAAGCCGAGGTAATTTGAGCCACTTGATTATCCAAGGCTTTCAAGTGAGTATTCAAGGTTTTGAACTTAGTATTGAGATCATTGTACGAGTTGTCCACCTTTGCATGAATCTCTTTCTTAAAGGCATTGAACTCCATGGCATGACGGTTTTGACCGTCGAGGATTTGTTTCAAGAGTTGAGTAGTTTGATCACCTTGGGGAGCTGGTGAAGAAACTACTCCTTGAGCAGCGGGAGGATGGTTGTAACCCGGTGGTGGATTAAGTGGTGGTCTCGGTGCATATTCTCCTTGGTTGTATTGAGGTTTACCTTGGTAACTTCCTTGTTGTGCTTGAGGATAGACCTTATCTTGAGGGTTAGCTACATTGGTACTTCGGTAGGAAAGTTTTGGGTTTTGAGAGTAGTTGTTATAACGCCAACCGTTTTGATTACCCACGTAGTTCATATCCTCTTGATTTCCATCGAGTGGGTCACCTTATCTTCTCCATTTCCTACGAAGTTGATTCCCGCTTGTTGAGACATGATTAGCTTATCTAGCTTCTCATTCACCGCTTTAATCTCTCTCCTAAATTGGTCATCATTCTCGGAGCTGCGATTTGTGTGGTCATACTCTTCACCGTAGTTGCTATCACTCAACGCGTAGTTCTCTACCAAAAGTTGTCCATTCGCTTCCGTTTTCCCAAGGAAATTACCTTGGCTAGCTGAATCAAGAAGCATTCTGAACTTTGGCTTGAGACCTCGGTAGAATGTGTTAAGCAAGCTTTCTACCGAGAACCCGTGGTGTGGACATCTCACGGTGTAACCCTTGAATCATTCCCAAGCTTTGCTAAATGTTTCTTGGTCGTTTTGAGCGAAACCTGAGATCTCGTTCCTTAGCTTTGAGGTCCGAACAACTGAGAATAACTTTGTTAAGAAAGCCTTCTTGCAAGCGTCCCAAGTCTGGATAGAGTCTTTGACAAGGTTCTTTTTCCATTGGTGCGCCTTGTCCCCGAGTGAGAAAGGGAACAATCGCAGCTTGAACATGTCCTCATTGACTCCATTAATCTTCACCGTGTCACACAACATGTCGAATTGATGAAGATGGTCTATCGGATCTTCACTAGGCAAGCCGTAGAACTTGTTGCTCGACACCATGTTGATGAGACTAGACTTGATTTCGAAGTTATTGTTGGAAATATAGTTGGTGGCGTGATTCCACTACGGTTGGAGATGTTAGAAGGCACATCGTCGGTTCCAATCGTATGTGTCGCGTCGGTTGCGTCACCCATCTTTGAATCTGATGTTTCTTATTGAGACGATTCAGAGTGTTGATCGAGTCTTCTTTCTCTTGAGATGGCTCGTTCGTGTGCTTTGATGTCCGCAAAGAAAAGCAAGTTGTCACGTTGTCTGTGACTTCTTCTTTGTATACAATTGAGGAAACGAAAAACCACACAAGAAAAGAAAAGATTAGTAACAAGAACTGAAATTTAATCCCAAGTGATTTCAAAGTTCTAATAATTAATCGAGTTCCTGAATCGGCAACGGTGCCAATTTGATAAACGAGATGTTACACTCATTCTTTCGAATGTCTTATCGTAGTATATAAGATGTCAATCCGAATCAAGAGCAATTAAAATACTATAACCTATGAGAAACTACACTTAGTCTAAGCAAATTAAAAGGATTGGTTTTGTTTTGTGTTATCAATAAAAGACTAACGGGAAAACGTAAAAGAAATTAAAACAAGATTTAAGATTCAATTAAAAGACTAAACAACCAGGTGGCGAGGTACTTTAACGGGATTATCAACTTTCAGGTTTTTGATGTCTTTTAACAATTGTAACTTTAAGGTTTTGAAAACGTAATTTAGATAAATCCACTCCCGTGACAAGTAAACTAAAACAATGCCTTGGATAGTTTAAGTTTTGGAAAACGTTAAGTTCAAATCAATTCAACCACTAAACTTATTAACACAAATTCTTCGGTTAAGCTATGTTTAGTTCTAGGGTAATTGTTTAAGAATCTTCACTCTTCTCCCGAAGGTGAACTTTCCTGGGTTCTATTAATTGAATGATCGGGTCAATTAAAGCATTAAAAACGATACACTAGATTAAAGTTGTATAAAGTTTTAAGATCTAGACAATTATCAACCCTAATATTGATTTACCCTTTTTTCCCCAACCTAATTGTCTAAGGGAAACTACTCACTAAACATCATGAACATCAAGGCAATCAAAGAGAAATAAAGCATAAACAAACTTAAAGATTAAAATAGATAAAGGGAAAGAAGAAATTCTTATTGAAGATGTTGTTACAAGAGATCCAAAAGCAAAACTCAATAATCTCCTTATGAAAGCTCTCTAAAAGTTGCAGAAAACGAAATTGTAAAAAGATAAATATAAAACCCTAAAAATTCCCTTTTATAGGAAAAATTGTGCTTTCCTTTTATTTTTGCCGTCATTCGTATCAGTCAAGTGACCGATATCGACAGGCCGATATCGGTCAAGTGACCGATACAACAAGTCGATATGATATCCACGACTTTTTTCCTCTTGTATCGACCCGAAGTTACCGATACAGCAAACCGATATGTTGATATCGGTCAAGCGATCGGTACAACATACCGATATTAGTGTTCTTTGACGTTTTTCGCCTGATTTCTTCGTCTTTTCCGTCCTCGTACTCCCCAAACCTGAAAATCACGAAACAAATGGAAATGCGACCTATATACTACTAAATGTTATCTACATGAGTTAGTTCTAATAATTAAAATAGAATAAAATATGTAAAATATGCAAGATATCATGATGCGAGACATAAATATCAATGCAATTTTATCTTGTGAAAAAGTAACTATCAATACAGATGTGAGAACGAAAATAAGAGACGGCAATTTGGCGACTAAAAAAGTGCTTGAAAAAAGGGCAGAAGACCTAATCGTATGACTCCTTTTTTATTTTCAAAATCCGGACCTGTTAAAAAGTCGAGGCATTTCGATCCCGCAACTGTGAAAAAATATGCTAGACGGGCTCAATTGGATGAAATTTAACACAATGCAACTGTCACCTTACGAGCGTTTACAAAATTAAAAAAGAGATTTCGGTATTGACTTTACAACCCCATATTTCTACGTTTAGTGTTGTAATATTAATTTATTTACATGTTTTATTTACAAATATTCGGTTTGACGATATATAGAAATAGCGTTCCTACACTTCTTTGTTCAAGCTGGCGTTTTATTCGATTCACAATCTTTCTATCAAGCTTATTTTGATGTAATTTCATTTTTGTATTTATAAAATCGTCACGTGGATGAATGTATTTGTACTGATTCAAAACTATATATGTATGCTTCGGAACTAATGAATGAATCAAAATAGTTGAACAAAAAATTAAGATAAGTTGTTATACTTTTCTCTTATAATCTTTTTATATTTTCTATGCAATATGCAAAAGAACACTTGTTTTGTAATGGTTATACTCTATCAGAATTAAATGTCAAATCTATAGTAATAAAACATCATGAACGTGGCCAAAACAAATATATAGTGGAAAGTATTTTTATTGATGGTAATAGACTAGTTGAAAAATCAACAAGAGTTCAAAAGGAATATATAAAAGAAAAGACTTTGATTGGTTCCAAGTTTCGTTGAAAAAGTCAAAAGCCAAAACCTACGAACGAGATCAGTCGCCCACTAAAAGCCAATTATGTTATTGGCACACGCTCTTGTAGATATACATATAACCTTTTGTGATTTAAATAGTTTCGTGAACAATAGAGCACAAACTTTGGATTATATTTAATATATATGTTATAATCTCTTTAAATAATACTTTTTTAAGATAATATTTTTCAAATGTAACTTTGCCTTTTAATATAATTTGTAACACGATAAATTAATAATTATCGTAAATTAAGATTTTTTTTAACAATTTGGTGTAATCAGGTTTTACTGTACTCATAATATAATAGTTTTATATGATTGCTTATCGACAATAAATTATCGATTACATGATATATGGCTCACAAACCTATGTTTATTTTTCGTTTTCTTTGTGTAAATATCAATCCAGCCATAATTAATACAACCTTTGTGTATAAAGTTTCGACTCATACGAAACAATAAAAACCAAAATTGACAAAATACATTTTTAATTAAATACGCATATTTTAAGACAAATAATTTAATCATCAGGGTTTGATTTTAGTGATTAGGGTTTAGTGAAAAAAATATGATTTAGTGTTTAGAGTTTGTTTAATTTCAATATTTCACGTTTAAATATTTAGTTTAATATTTTGTGTTTTGTGTAAAAATGAATTTGAAGTGGTTGTATTTTTGCCCAGTTCAATCTTAAAAATGTTTTTTTGAAATACGCCAAAAATCAATTAAAAATTAAAAATATTATTATATTACATGGAATCAAGTAAGAAAAGTAAATGAAGAAGTGGTGGACCTTGTAACCAAAGATCCACAAGACTACATAGGAGAGCCATCGATAGTGTGTTCATAATTATTCTCCCACTCATCCTAAATTAAATTGTTAATTTAATTCATCATTCTCGGTAAGTTTTTATATATATATATATATATATATATATATATATATATATATATATATATATATATATATATAACAGCTAAGCACTCCAACATTAGTGATCTTTAAAGTTTAAGCGTAGGGTCTAGGTCTATAATGATTTACGTAGGGGGAATTATAAAACTCCATCTTTTGAAAGTTCATTTTATAAAACTACATCATCTCAAATTACACTTCACAAAACTACACGTTAATACTAAAATTAAAATTATATATAGAAGATAAGCACTCCTACACTAGTGATCAATTAAACAAGTGAGTTTAAGCCAATTCATTGTATATAAAATAATTTTTTTAAATGTCATGAAAAAGTTATTAGGCGAAGAAAATCAATTATGTTTTCCTAAAATACCCATTGAAAATATTTTGAAACCAAAATACCGTAACCAAAAATATCAAGTTTTAGCACTTAAGAATTTTTAAAAATCATTTGGGTTCGCTATTTAGTGTTTAGGGTTTAGCTATATAATGATTAGGGTTTAGCTATATAGTAATTAGGGTTTAGTTTTGTGGGTTTAGGTTTAACCGTGAAAGTTTTAAACTAATTTAAATTTATGATATTCGGTCAAAAAAATTGTTAATGGTATTTAAGATAAAAAAACTTTTCATGTTCTTGTATCCTAAAAACTATTTTCAAGGTATTTTTGGTAATTGCTCTTTTTATATGTAAAAATCATTAAAAACAAAAAAATTATTGATTAATCATGTGAATTTCATTATAAATAATTTGTTTATCTTTATTGTTAAATGAGAAATGTAATTAGTGAAAATTTATATGTATGATCGTGAGAATCATTCTCACAAGAAAATGATGGCATGCTATTAGTTGTTATAATTTGATTAGCTGAAATTATAATCCTCGAAAATAATGTACACATATATTCTGAAATACTTTTAGTCCATTAGAGCAAAAACGTTCAAGAAAATTTGATATAAAATGTTATGTATTATAAAATTGTATATTTGTTTTCTTTGAGCATATTATGTTTCTTCTTAGGTTTGACGATTTTTTTACCTCTCAAGAGTAGCTAACCACATTAAATCTCCATGAACTCTCAACATCTACATATAAATCCCTGAACTTACAAAATTTTCTATTGTCCACCCGAACTCATTAATATCTAAATAATTCCACATTTGGCCAAAATTACAATTAATATTAATTAATTGTGTTCAAAAAACCCGATTATAATTTGAATTATGTGCGATTATGATTCAAAATCGCGGATCTAAGACTTATATTTTTTGCGGGTTAGATTCGCGTTATGTACTTAGAGTTAGAACCTTATTTGTTAAAAATCAGTTAATTACATAACCACTAATTTATTAAGCTACGACTGGATCTGTGTGTTGCGCGGGATATTCGTTAAAGTTGTAAAGTATTTTAATAAACATTTATATTGAGTTTATGATGGTTTGAGATTGATATTATTATTGTAAAAAGTATTGGTTGTTGTTCTTCGTAATACGTTTACTTTTGTTTTATTAGGATATCTTAAAATGTTTTTAATTTGCACATATTTTGTTTTGTTTTTCTCTGTACCATTATTGATTAATTTATATGTGTTATTGTTTATTTTGTTTGAAGGTTTTTTAATGTGGATATTTTTAATCTGTTTGCATAACAATTGTGTTAACATTTGGTTATAGAAGATACTATATATAAAGAGTGAGGGGAGCTCTTCATGACTTGACAAATAAGCATGTCACCTCATCATTTAATTTTTTAACAAAAACTCAAAACTATAAAATATAACAAATTTTGTATTTAAATAATGTAAGTCCACCATAAAACACAAAACCACATTTTTTAGATGTTTGTTCTTTTTCAAGTTTTCATTTTTTCTTGTTAATATATTACATTTGGTTTTATTTATCTCATTGTGATTTTAGCATAGTTTAAAAAAATATTATTTTTCATTAATATAACATTTAAATTTTTTTTATTTATTTTTTCAAAAATTATTTATGCCCGCGCCATGCGCGCGGGTCAAACCACCTAGTTGATGAAATCTAAAGATCGTTGAAAAACATTAACTATTTTCTAACAATTTTTATTGAAGAATTCACAAAACTACACTATTTCATCCTTTCCTTTACAAAACTTAACTCAATTCAATATTTTTTATATTTACCCACTTTTAAATTTATAGAAGGTGGATTTACCCTTTAAAAATTTACCAAAATTATTATTTTTTCATTTGCCTTCGCTATTTAGTATTTAGGGTTTAGGGTTTGATACTATAGGAGGTAGAGTTGTGTGGGTATAGTTTATTTGGATTTAGTTTTTAATATTTAGGTTTAGTTTTGTGAAGTGACATTGTGGTGTACTTTTGTGAATTAACTTTGAAATGGTGTAATTAAGTAATTCTCTCATTTTATTTAGTTTTGATTTATTATTACTAAAATATAAAACACAACAATATATGTCATTAAATTTTATAATTAAATTTATAATAGCATTTGGTAAATATGTATTCATCCCGCAGACAGCGCGTGTCAAATCCTAGTTATGTTATCAAGAGAATAGTGTGTCCGAAAATGAACCTAATAAATAAAGCCCAAAAGTAAATGAAATATAAAAATGGAAAATTGTAAAAATATACCTTCAGGATTATATTTTCAAAAAAAAAACCTAGTTAAAGTCTATTTTCATATTTCCTATTCTCTTAAAAACTAAATCGTATTCCTATTTTTGTAGGATTATATTTAACCCAAATAAATCGCAACACTAAGTCCTATTATCTTCCACATTAAATCATAAACAATAAATATGAATCTCAATTTATAAAATAATTTCCAATTTTCATAATAGAAATTTAATTATTTGAATCATTAGAAGTCTATATATTCAAAAAATGAAATGGGAGTAGTTTTATAAAATAATTAAATATTAGGTGTGAAATGTGGTGTGTCTATTTAAATAGAGATGAGTCCTTCACATCCCATACAACATTACCTTTGTCTTTTATAATAATTAAACATAAAGGAAAATATAAAGATGGAGAAGAAGAAGAGCATGTCCATTGAACATAGCTTCAATGATCATCATGAAACTGGTGTTATCAACAAAAACTTTGATGATGATGGCCGGGAGAAAAGAACAGGTTACTCTCTTATATTTTCGACAAAAAAAATATTTACTCAATGTTATCTCTCTATCTCTTATATTCGTTATGAAGCAAAAACATGTATAAATCTATCATGTGAATAAGTAAGTCTAATTCTTTTGTATTTGTTACCAAGTTTTTTACGCAAATAAATTAAGTTAGTTGATTGTAAATAAACGCCCAATATAGTTTGACAAAAAAAAAAAAAAAACGCCCAATATAAACAATATTTTTAATTTGAACAATGGTCAAAAATGCCATTATTGTTTTGCGAAAAATAGCATCATAAGAATTAAAGGTTAAGAGTATTAGTGAAGCGTTTTTGCGAAAAATATAACAAAAAACTTCAAGTACCCATAAAATTGAACCTCAAAACTTAATCTTTAACACATAAAGACTAAATCCAAATTAACTAAAATGTTAAACAATTTTTTATTGGTCAAAAATCCTTCTAATGGTATTTATGGCCTAAAAAATTATTGAATGTTATGTGTAGCCTAAAAACTCATTTTGTGGAAGGTATTTCTCTATTTTCTTATTAAGGTTTCCATTATGAACATAATATATTTTCATAGATTGAATTTTCGTTTGTAAAAATGGAAAATTAAAATAATTAAAGAAAATAGATTAAAACCAAGTGGATTTTTGGCATATTGTAATAGGGACATGGATGACAGGGAGTGCACACATAATAACAGCAGTGATAGGTTCAGGAGTCTTATCTTTGGCCTGGGCCATCGCGCAACTCGGTTGGGTTGCTGGACCGGCCGTACTAATGGCTTTTTCATTTATTACATATTTTACATCGACCATGCTTGCTGATTGTTACCGGTCTCCTGACCCGGTTACCGGAAAACGCAACTATACTTACATGGAAGTTGTCCGGTCCTACTTGGGTAAGTTTCCCTCTTCATCCAACATTGTTTTTTGTGTGTTGGTATAGTTTTGCATGTTTTTTGCAATTTTGGCCTCAATAGTCTGATCCAATAGCCAATAATTTCATAATATAAGAGGAGGGACTCCATGAGTCATCCATGGTGAACCAGTGCTATATGTTTTTAGTGGACATATTAATTCTACTAGACTTATACCCCTTCGTTTCATAAAATATGTTTTTTACACCCTTTCAAAATTTAAAAGCTTGATTTACCCTTTAAAAAATTATCAAAATTAAAATCTTTTCATTTGGGTTCGCTAATTAGTGTTTAGGGTATAGTATTAAGGGGTAAGATTGTGTGGGTATGGTTTATTTGGATTTAATTTTGAATGTTTAAGTGTAGTTTTGTGAAGTATTTTTAAAATGGTGTAGTTTTGTGAAATTTAATTCAAATGGTGTAGTTTCGTAATTCTCCCTATTAATAATATATTTTACTAAAAACTTATATGTATCTCGCTAAAGTAAATTGATAATTTAGTCATTTAATGCAAAACTAAAAATAACCAAAAATCAATCCTAAACGATAAATAATTTGAAAGGAAATATTAATTTTCTTTTTAGCAATTGAATCTATATGTCATTATGAAAGATTTGTTTTGCCGAAAGATATGCTTACTTTGAAATAAGTGGAAAGATTCAAAAGTTTTTATTGATACCCACCCTAGATGATGAGTTATATGAAGTTTGATGAACTTAAACTTGGCCCACATGTATATTAAAAACGTTCCAACATATTATTTTTGGAATCTTGTAATAATTAATTATCATGTGAAGTTTTTGTCTTAAAATTGACATGTTGGATTCTCCCATACCATGTGATTGATTATTCATTCTTTCGACATGCTTCTCTTGGATTCTTCTATTTGTAATTGTATCACTTATTATTCTAATTCTTTCAAGACCAATAGGTCTTCTCTTCGTGTCCTTCAACTTTGAACATTTTAAAATAAAATAAAAATTAATAATCATTTGTATAGTGGGGAAAAATTGCAAAAAATCAATGTTTGTTTTTAGGTTTGAGGTTTAGGTAAAAATTGGAAAAATTGCAAAAAAATTTGCTAAAATAACAAACCTTAGGTTTTAAATTGTGAAATAAAAAAATCAAGGTTTTTTCTGTTGAAATGTTAAAACTTTGAGTTTTTTTTTGCAATTTTTCCGTATAGTGGACTAGTATAGTGGACTAGTATAGTGGACTAGTTGTTTCTATTTTAGGTGTGTAGTTTTCTTCTAGGTCGAATCTAGGGATCGATATGTTTTGAGTAATTGACAAAACTGCATATTTTAAAATTAAAACTACAATTATTTTTAAATATACACTTTTTCGTAGGATAATTAATTAGAAACATAATTTTAATTAAAAAACAATTCATTTGAATTAAAAAAACAATTCATTTTAATTGAGAAACAATTCATTTTAATTGAGAAATATTTTTTTAAATATAACCTTGTATTCATGAGTGATTAGCTAAAATGGAATTGCTTAGGTGACATCAATAAAGTGTTTTTAGAGTTATTTAGAAAGTTCCTTGCCTAACTAGATTATTTACACAAATTGCCACTGCGCTATTTTTGTGATATAAATTGACTTGAAGAAGGTAAATAAATAACTATAATTATTATCATTTCCCTAAATAAGAATTACCGAATAATTAGCAACATGTGTATTTTTTTACATACATAATAAACTGATATTATTCTCCGGCATATAAATAATAGTTAACTCGAGTTATTTTATATTCAACGTATACTATGTTTAATTGATTAATGTTACGTATATTGAAATTTAATATATATATATATATATATACTCACAACTCTATAATATATATACATATATAAAAATTTTAATTAAAATATGAGACTCAACAAAATGAGCAACCAACTTAACACATGTTTTAATACAAAATCTATGAGCATTTTTTATATATTATATAATATTTCATATAAACAACATATAAAAAATGTAGTCTGTGGAAGGAGCAAGTCTAATCCTAGTACTTAATCTTAGAGTTTAGTGTTTAGGATACACCCACTGAGATTTAAGTAGGTGTATATTTGAAAGTAGAATGCTAAAAAGTATTTTCTATTATCCCTACAACTTTAAAATTTATCTAACTTAAAAATTCCAACACCATATTATACAATCTTTACTTAGTATTATTCATATAGCCATATTCTCTAAGAACAAAAACAAAACAAGTATGAAAATAGCAAAATAAATTTTTAAAGACAATAATGGATAAGGTTAACATTTACTAGACAATAATGTATATCTCTGTCAAATATCAATTCACTTGTCTAAAAAGGTCAACTTGACTTCATGTGACAGTTTTGATTATTAGTAATTTTAAATAACCTGTTATTCGAACAAGAATATAAGGTGGTGTTATTCCATAGTTGTATTTAAAATTTAGGTGATTTGGTGTGATTTTATAATCTAACTCCTTGAATTCTAAATGTATAATGATTTAAAATCAATTTTAATGGAAATCATTTATTTAGATTTTAAAATTTCACCAAAACATCTTGAATTTAAAATCTCTTCTTTTATTCATTAAAATCCATTTATAATCATTTGAAATTCAATGCATTGGAATGTGGAATAACACTAGATTTTTAAAAATGATTTAAAATCATTTATTGAATAACACCGAATTTTAAATCCGTTAAAACATGATTTATAAATACCATATCCAATAACACTAGATTTAAATGAAAATTTAAAAACATCAATTAAATAACAATGAATTCTAATTAGATTTCAAATCTATTAAAAACCTTGATTGAATAACACCCATTAAGAGACCCATTTAAAATCCGCTTTTATTGGATCAATGATTTGAAAATCCATCACTAAATCAACTCTTATTGAAAACAAAATTAAACACAAGAAATGATTTATTGGATTACTTATTCAAAAATACATATAATCAAATCTCATGGTTTAAGAAGGGATTGAAGAAAATTTTATTAACAATTCACTAAAACATTCAAATTCACTCATATCAACAAAAACTCACTTAAAAAATTATTTCAAATGTTTATTTCAATATATCCTCCATAATGTTAAAATTTTAAATTATTTTTGAAGATTTTTAACTAATTTAATTATATGGTATATCGGCCAAAAAATACTTTACATGTTAGTTAAGTCGTAAAAACTCTTATTCTTGGTATTGTTTGGAAATTTTCATTAAGTATATTCAAAACTGAGATATATTCTGAATATTTTTATAAATATAGGGGGAAGAAAAGTGCAATTATGTGGTCTGGCTCAATATGGGAATCTTATTGGAATAACAATCGGCTACACAATCACAGCTTCTATAAGCATGGTGTAAGTTGTATTTTTTATTTTATATTTTTTTTAATAATTCTCTTTATTTTTATTTATTTATTATTTCTTTTCCTTCTTTAATTATGTTTCAAAGACTCGAAGTCAACAATAGCAAACTATCCTTGACTTAGTTTCGCGCATGTTTTAAGGACAAAATGTCTCATTTTTTATTGATTAAATCAAAGTGCTAATGGTAGGTAGGTAGAAAAATCCCAACAAAGATTTGAGGATAAAGGAAACAAAAGAAAGAAACAATTTTAAACAAATATATAAATGAAAAAATGAACTAGATCTATACGGAATGTCTTCTTTCCTAATTATAGTAGAGAATTTTGTTAATATACCATTCAAAGTATTACAAGTTTTTGTTTAAAAAAGTATAAATTAAAAGGAGGAATACAATTTCAAACAAATAACCAACAACAAGTTGACTCAATCGCTTAAGCACAATCGTTGGTGATGTTGTACTCTTATGTTCGAATCGCGTTGGCGACGCGATTTACGCCATTAAATGATATTATCAAAGGCTAGTCGCAGGTGTAGGGGATTGTAGGTTTCGGCCTAGAACCACCTAGTTTAATAAAAAAAATTCAAATAAATATTAGAAAAAAAATTGAACCAAATTTATAAGGATTTTATTTTTTAATTAATAATAATAGAGTAATTTGTTAGATTACCATTCAAAATATCACAATCTATTCTTTTGAAATATTAAGTCAAAGGAATTCATATGATTTTTATTCAAAGTTTTGGGTTTGAGTTGAATATGTTTTATATACTTTTTGTTTAAAGGAGTTATAATTTTTTGAGAGTTAAAAGTTTAATGTAAGTGTTGTAGCTAAATTAATTTTCATGGTGTCTGAGAATTTTTTTAGTGTTTAAAGTTTAACTATGAGTGTTTTAAATGAAAGTTTCATGGTGTTTTGAAAACAAGTCTTTAGTGTTGTAATGATATTTTAGAAACAAAAACCTCAAATTTGTATGAGATTTATCCTTATAGAAATGCAGTGTGTAAATATAATTTTTTTTTTAAAATAGACTAACAAATATATGTATTCATTGAAACAGGGCGGTTAAGAGATCAAATTGTTTCCACAAGAATGGTCACAATGTGAAATGTTCAACTTCAAACACTCCTTTCATGATCATATTTGCAATCATCCAAATTATTCTTAGCCAAATCCCTAATTTTCACAACCTCGCTTGGCTCTCAATTCTCGCCGCCGTAATGTCTTTTTCTTACGCCGCCATTGGCGTTGGCCTTTCAATAGCAAAAGTCGCCGGTACCATTGATAATCCTTGCACTACAAAAAAACATTGTGTTTTCCAAAGGATTTTACGAAAAATTCCTTAGAGTACCACAAAAAATGTTTTCATTTTAAAAATATCATTAGAATTATTTTATAACAAAAATACAATTAATATTTTCTAATATCAAAAGTACTTTTAAACAAAATTTCGTTTACAAAAATACGAAAAAAGTTTAAAAAGTTAAATACTTTTTCTCACTTGGGTTAACTAGTTAAGGTTTTAAGCTAATACAAGTATTGTGACATTTTAAAACAATACATTTTAAAGGGTAATTGTAAAACTTTCATAAATGTGTGCTATTTTTATCAAAAAGACTTGAGTCAATGCCATCTATGACAATTTCCCTAATTAAAATTTCTGATGGAATAAAGTCTTAACGGTTTTGAGTAATATATATATATATATATATATATATATATATAGGCGGCGGCGACCACGTAAGAACGACACTGACAGGAGTTACGGTAGGTGTCGATGTAACGGGTTCAGAGAAAGTATGGAGAACGTTTCAAGCGATTGGGGACATAGCGTTCGCATATGCCTACTCGACCGTACTCATTGAAATACAAGTAATTTGTTTTTACTAATATTTTTAGGGCAAATCTTGTATATATATAGTACTAACTAATAAATCAAGTTTTCACAAAAATAGCACACACTTAAAAGTTTTTAAAATACCGTAATTTTTTGAGGAATTCACAAAACTACACCCTTTCAATCTCTCCTTCACAAAACTACACCTAATTTCATATTTTCACATATTTACACCCTTTCAAAATTTTAAAAGCTTGATTTACCCTTTAAAAAATTACCAAAAGTAAAATCTTTTCATTTGGGTTCGCTAATTAGTGTTTAGGGTATAGTATTAAGGGGGTAGGATTGTGTGGATAGGGTTTATTTGGATTTAATTTTTAGTGTTTAAGTGTAGTTTTGTGAAATGTAATTCAAATAGTGTAGTTTTGTGATTCTCCCTAAATTTTTTTACATAAAAACCAAAACTTAAGTTAGTTTAAACATTTCAAAACTAAAACCTACTTTTGAAAGCTAAACACTTAACACTAAATCCAAATGAAAACGTCAGATTCTAAAATATCAAAACTCGTTTTTGTAAAAAAAACAATATAATGGTATTTTGGTATCTTATTATATAATGGTAATTTTTCGGTATTTTATTATATTTAAAATTGTTTATCATACATATGAAATTATATATAAAAAAATTTGGATAAGTTTGATGTTTGTATAGTGAAACTACATCCATAGTTAGAATGGTTATTCTAATTTCATCGTTAGAATATTAGTTTTCTAAATTTTAGTTTCGATCTAATTTTTTTATTTTGTTGTGTATTTTAAACAACAAAATTGAAATAGTTGCAACTATTTAGAACATAAATACTACGAGTAAATAATAATAACAATAATATTATTTTTACCGTCATCCGAAAAATATAGTAGTTTTTACTAATTTTTGTATTAATAAATTAAGTTTATATTATTTTTTACATTAAGTGAGATGGTGATTTAACATGATACATATTATTTTTGATATAAAAATTTAATTTATAATCATTGAGATAACATGCATACAATGAAAATGTTGTATCAATATTCTTAATATTGTTAAAATATTATTTCAAATTGTTTTCCTAATTTTCTATTTTGATTTTCACGGTTAAGAAATATTATATTACTAGATGAAATCCCGCGTAATACGCGGACAAATTACATAAAAACATTTTATAATTATATATTAATATTGTTGGTAAATTTGTATATTTAAACGGAAAGTAATATTATACCCGTTATTTTATTATCTTATTTTATTAATAAGATAGTAAATAAGTGATTTATTTTTTTATATATTAAGAAATAAAAATAAAATATTTTTTTGTTTTATTACATTGTTTTTGTTATTTACATGAAAAAACAATTATTTTAAATTAATAATAGATAGTGAATCCAAGTAATTTTACGTTTTTATTTTTTCTTATTTCTAATTTTTTATTGATTATTTCTTAAAATATTCTTAAATTTTTCTTTTTCTATGTTATTTTCCCTATTTTTGATTATTTTATTTTTTTATATTTCGGATTAATTTATTTTATTTCTAATTATTTGACAATTAATGTTAATTTCTTTAATTTTTGATTATTTTCCTTATTTTTTTTTTCAATATTGTTAAGTTTCCATTTTATAAGATGTTTACGTATAATTTTAATACACATGTCACGATCTGAACTAACCATTACAAATGTTACGATCTTGGAGTTATAATTATGTTTGTCAAGGTCACCTTAAACGCGCTCAGTTTTATATAATAAGATTATTTGATAATTATGTGACTTTTCGTTTGATTACTTTTTTTCTTTTTTTATTTTTCCTTTCTCTTGTGTTTCTTATTTTTTGTTTTGCTTTTTTTCCTAAACGTTACCTTTTTTTTAAAGAATTATTAACATTTTTCATAAAATTATTAACATTTTTTTTTAATCGTGACACGTGTCACGATCTGGTGAGTTATAATAAAAAAATAATCCCGTATATATGCGGATCCTAATCTAGTTAAATAAAATTAAGGGTTTTGTTATAAAAAACTTTGTAATAATATTTTTGGAATCAAAATCTTGGTCCTCTTTTTTGGTGGTATTTTATGGATCGTCACTATTTTTATGCCTTAACACTATTTTTTGAAGCATTCTTGAAAGTTGACTTACTGATATATAAAAGTTAACTAGGGAGATGTATGTTGGTTGGTAACAAAGTAATAACTATTTAAAGCATTTAAAGTCAATAAAAGACGCTTATTCAACAATAAATTTCAAGAAGACAAACTTTAGAATTTGAACCAATCCATACTTAAGTCCCTTTGAACAATATTCTTCAAAAACCATGTTTAATATGATAAAGTTTATGGAATTTCTGAAATTACCATCTTTTAAACTTTTTATGCCAAAAATACCATCACTAGTTTTAGGCATAAAGCACAGCTAAAATGTTTTTTCAAAAATACCATAAAATTTTAAATAGTTTTAAGCATTCAAAACTAACCACAAAATTTTTAAAAATAAACCCTAGGCATTCAAAACTAAACCCTAAATATAACTAAAAAAACTAAAATATTAAACTTGTAATTACGGTTGTTGTATCCTTGGCCGCAATTTTTTTAATGAAATTTGGGATTAAAAACTTGTGATGTTATTTGGGTTTAACCCCCAATTTTTAGCCGCGATTTAAGTAATTTCTCTTTAATTGATATCTTAAACAACATGTTCTTTTAAACAAACATCTTTACAACAGATATTTTTCGGTTTGTATTAGATTCTAAACTATAAATATTAAAAATAACTAATAAAATATGAGTTTACTTTTTATAAATAAAAACATATGGGTTTACTTAATTATATCAATTATTTGTTCATTTGTTTGGGTAATAAACCATAAAGACAATATTTTTTTCTTGACATGGTAGGACACAATAAAAGCCGGTACACTATCAGAAAACAAAGCTATGAAAAGAGCAAGCCTAGTTGGTGTCTCCACAACAACATTCTTCTACATGTTATGTGGTTGTGTAGGATACGCTGCTTTCGGAAACAATGCACCGGGAAATTTCCTAACTGGTTTTGGTTTCTACGAGCCGTTCTGGCTAATCGATTTCGCCAATGTTTGCATCGTGGTACACCTTGTGGGCGCGTACCAAGTATTTTGCCAGCCTATTTTCCAATTTATCGAATCTCAAACCGCAAAACGTTGGCCCGATAACGATTTTGTCACTAAAGAATACAAAATAAATGTCCCTTGCCTTGGAAATTTCGGTATAAACTTCTTTAGGATTCTTTGGAGGACTTCATACGTTATTGTGACCGCGGTTGTGGCTATGATCTTCCCTTTCTTTAATGACTTTTTGGGTCTTATCGGAGCGGCTTCGTTTTGGCCTTTGACCGTTTATTTTCCTATTGAGATGCATATTGCTCAAAAGAAAATGAAGAAGTTTTCTTTTACTTGGACTTGGCTTAAGATCTTGAGTTGGGCTTGTTTCCTTGTTTCTCTAGTGGCTGCGGCCGGATCGGTACAAGGACTTATACAAAGTCTTAAAGATTTCAAGCCTTTCCATGCTCCTGAATAAAAATTTATAGTTTCTCTGGGGACATTACTACCTATAGTTTTATGGTTAATAATAATGTGTTTTTATTTATGGTTAATTGGTATTTGCAACAATATGAGTGTACCTTTTTATTTGCTTGTTATAAACAAATGTTATCATGAAATTAGTCCATCTTCTTTTTATGGGTCATTGAGCTATCTTATGATTAGCACTATGAAGTGAACCAAAAGAAAACAATAAAAAAATATATATATATAAAGAAAAATATAGTATCTTCTTATGATGCCACATCACCAACTCATATCTTCAAAATATGACACATAATAAAAATTTATTTGGGTAGTTTTAAATATTTTTTTATAAAATACTATATTTTAATTCTCATAATAAATTACATTTAAGTATTTAACTAATGGTTAAGTCTAGAATTTGAAAAAACATCTTTAATTTGTAGAAAATATGTTTAAACATATATACATACATATTTGATATTATATATATATATTTCCTTTAATAATTTTTTTAACATATTTATTTTATTAAAAATATATATTTTTGAAATGATGCATAAAAAGTTAGACATTTCTGATTTGTACAAGATATGTTTAGATATATATACATATATTGATATTAAATATATTTCATTTCATAGTTTTGTTTATCACATTTATTTTATTAGAAATATATATTGTGGGAAATGATGCATAAAAAGTTTGCTAATAATTTCACTCGTTATAAATTCACTTAGAATATTATTACTAAAAATAATGTGCAACTTTTTATTTGTATCGTTTAAATATTTATGATATTTAGTTAAATGATGAAACAATTAAAATGATATATGAGATTGAAAAGCATAACAATATAAAATAAAATTAAAAAAAACTGAGTTTTAGATAATATTTGAGAATGATAGATTTATTGGATTTTGATGAAATCATTGATGATTTGTTTTACTTTTTGGAGGCAAACTTAACTATACATATTGATGATATACAAAATTATATATTTCTATGCTCAATTTTTTTTTACGATGAGAGCAAATCTAGGAAATTGGATGTTTAGAATAAATTACAGTTAAGTATTTAACTAATGGTTAAGTCTAGAATTTGAAAAATATCTTTAAGTATTTAAGTATTTAACTAATGGTTAAGTCTAGAATTTGAAAAAACATCTTTAATTTGTAGAAAATATGTTTGAACATATACACATACATATTTGATATTATATATATATTTCCTTTAATAAAATTTTTTAACATATTTATTTTATTAAAAATATATATTTTTGAAATGATGCATAAAAAGTTAGACATTTCTGATTTGTACAAGATATGTTTAGATATATATATACATATACTGATATTAAATATATTTCATTTCATAGTTTGTTTATCACATTTATTTTATTAGAAATATATATTTTGGGAAATGATGCATAAAAAGTTTGCTAATAATTTCACTCATTATAAATTCACTTAGAAATGTGCAACTTTTTATTTGTATCGTTTAAATATTTATGATATTTAGTTAAATGATGAAACAATTAAAATGATATATGAGATTGAAAAGCATAACAATATAAAATAAAATTAGAAAAACTGAGTTTTAGATAATATTTGAGAATGATAGATTCATTGGATTTTGATGAAATCATTGATAATTTGTTTTACTTTTTGGAGGCAAACTTAACTATACATATTGATGATATACAAAATTATATATTTCTATGCTCAATTTTTTTTACGATGAGAGCAAATCTGGAAAATTGGATGTTTAGAAAAATAAGCTTTGTTGGATTAGTGATGAGTTTTAAACGTCGAACAATATTTGAGATGAAAAAAGAAGAAGTAAATGTACTTTTAATAGAGTTATTTTGACGGTGTAAGAATTTTTTCATCAAATAAATGCATAAAACTTCAAAAGTAAGTAAAATATACTATCTTCTCATGATGCCACATCACCAACTCATATATTTAAAATATGACACATAATAAAACTTATTTGGGTAGTTTTAAAATATTTTTCTATGAAATACTATTTTTTAATCTCTCTATATAATAGAAAACTTTTAGAGCTCAATCTGATGTCCACGTCATCCATTTAGGACTTCTGTATGCTTGCCACGTCTCCAAGAAAGTCTTTGTTTGAAAGAAATTTTTTATTAACTTTCTCTTCAATAAAGTTAGCAATTAATTACTTCAATGAATCGTTTACAAGAACGTAAAATCGTTTTAATTACAAGAACGTAAAATTGTTTCATCTTCACCAAAACCCTTCTCCTATTCAAACGCTTAGACATCTCTCATTAAACCATCGATACAAAGTCCTGCTCCTTATAAAGCAGCCGCCACTACTATCTCTTCCTCTCACTATCGCGTTAGTGAAGCTTCTCCGATTCGGGTATGTTTTCCTCCGTTTAAATTCTCATTCTAATCAATTGATGTTCTTCGTGATTCGTTATGGTTTGATCTCATATATATTTTTTCTCTAATCATTCACATAGTAACTTTAATTTGTTATTTTGAAACCAGACGAAGCCAACATAGTGGAACCGATGGAGTCTCCTCTAATGTTCCAGACCTACAAGACAAAGGAAACACTCGTGAACTGGTACAATTATCAATAACCGGTTCAAAAACAAGCTACTATTCGGTTATCACTGCCCTGCCTTTCATGACACCACCTTCACACCATATATAGGGTCTAATATGTTAATGCGACGGTAACGATCAACTTTATTGTGGACGTAAAGTCAATGACATATTTTGTATATTCCTTCATGTCCAATAAAATATTTATTTGACATTTCGTTTCAGCATTCACTTTATCCCTCACGTTAATTTATTTGTTATCCATGTTGGGTATAAGATGTTTTTGTTTTTTTGGTAGGGTGGAAGCTCTTCCTAATCCATCAAACGATCAATTAATTGATATTGTTCAAAGAAACAAACAGGTAACATTCTTCTTTCTTCAAAAAGAAACAACAATATATGTCTGTGAATCATATAGTCTCATCTTTGGTTTATAATAAATAGAAGGGTTTTCAAGTTATTGTGGGATTCGTTCATGTTGCGAGAGGTATGAAGAAAAACTCCAAGTGGAAACCAAAAGAATCAAGAAACGTTGATCTTAATTTCATCAGCTAAATTTCATCCTCAATAGACTAACCAGTAACAAACTATCATATTTATTGAAAAAGCGAGATTCAAATCTTATTAACCATTCTTTGGCAGGGAACAAAATTGAACATGTTGATATGCATATGTAGCTAATATATTTCATATGGTCTTTTATATTGATGTATTGTAGATGGGCGGTCATCATGGAATACTGGTTTCAAGAAGAACATGCCGCTTCCACCCAATGTAGATCGATATGGGAATATTGTGTAGATATTCTTCAGGTACATAACAAATCATGGTCTTATGGTGAAAAAAATGAGAATAGGCAACATGCCAACACTTGAACTGAATTTTTTTTATCACATTCTTTGTAGGCTAAATGATCATTTGCTTCAGATGTGAGTATTAATGTTTCTAGGACTCTAAACCAAGTTTCATGCAACATGAGTAATTATAAGTGTCTCAATGAGCTTTGTACAAGTCTGACGAACTTATGAAACATCTAACAACGCGTTTCTAGGACTTTGAACCAAGTTTCATGCAACATGAGTAATTATAAGTGTCTCAATGAGCTTTGTACAAGTTTTACGAACTTATGAAACATCTAACAACGCGTTTCTAGGACTCTAAACCAAGTTTCATACAACATGAGTAATTAAAAGTGTCTCAATGAGCTTTCTACAAGATTGACGAACTTATGAAACATCTAACAACACGTTTCTAGGACTCTAAACCAAGTTTCATGCAACATGAGTGTTTATAAGTGTCTCAATAATCTTTGTCCAACTTTCACACACTTATGAAACATCTCACAACACTTGAACTCAATATTTTTAGCACATTCTTTGTAGGCTAAATGATCATTTGCTTCAGATGTGAGTATTAATGTTTATAATCATTCAGAGGCAAAAATCCAATCTATGGGCTAGGTGTCACACCAAAGTAGTCCTTCTGTTATACTATGTGTACTTATAATTTTCACAACGAAAAATACTCACGGCCTTAACAACTTTCAAAATAGTCCATCTGTTATACCATGTAAAATTTTTTTAGCGATTTGGTAGCGAAACCTTTACCCAAAAAAAAAAAAATCCAAAAAATTGTTTGAGAAAAAAAAAATACTCATAAGGAAGCAACTAAGGTGCTAACAAAGAGATAACATAATAAAAAGTGATGAAGAAACAAAACTAGAGATACAATTTGTTTTTTTTTGTCAAATTATTTTATCAGTGTCTTTTTTTTGTTTAAGTACAGAATTAGACATACAATTATAAATGCTTGAATATACAAAACTGGAAATTTTGTAAACTCGACGAACGTTCCAAGTTATGATTAATTTAAACTTCCTCATAGCCTATAAACTTAAATATCTTTCTAAAACATGAGAGTATGGTAAATCATTATATGAAACACAAAAATATGAAAATCTCGTATAAGAACAACATCATAATAAAAGAAGACAAACTGTAAGTAGAATAAAAATATCATTTTAGCTAAACATTAAGTGTAACACTAAAAAAGAATAAACTATCAAAATTATGTGCTTAAGTAATAGTCAAAAGAGTATAATTTAGTGAAATTTATAAATTGAACCACCATATTCTTTTCATATTATCAATTTATTAATTTAATTAGTCATATTTTAAATATAATGTAATCTAAATACTGAATTCGAATTTAAAATAATCATAGTAATCTAATATACATTAAAAATGTTCATAAAAATAACCCGCGCGTAGCGCAAGACAGTCCCTAGTTCTCATAATAAATTACATTTAAGTATTTAACTAATGGTTAAGCCTAGAATTGAAAAGACATCTTTAATTTGTAGAAAATATGTTTAAACATATATTCATACATATTTGATATTATATATATTTCCTTTAATAATTTATTAACGTATTTATTTTATTTAAAATATATATTTTTGAAATGATGCATAAAAAGTTAGACATTTTTGATTTGTACAAGATAGGTTTATATATATACATATATTGATATTAAATTTATTTCATTTCATAGTTTTGTTTAACACGTTTATTTTATTAGAAATATATATTTTGGGAAATGATGCATAAAAAGTTTGCTAATAATTTCACTCATTATAAATTCACTTAGAATTTTATTAAAAAATAATGTGCAATTTTTTATTTGTATCGTTGTAAATATTTATGATATTTAGTTAAATGATGAAACAATTAAAATGATATATGAGATTGAAAAGCACATCAATATGAAATAAAATTAGAAAAACTGAGTTTCATATAATATTTGAGAATGATAGATTCATTGGATTTTGATGAAATCATTGATAATTGTTTTACTTTTTGGAGGCAAACTTAACTATATGTATTGATGATATAAAAAATTATTTTCTATGCTCAAATTTTTTACGATGATAACAAATCTGGGAAATTAGATGTTTAGAAAAATAAGCTTTGTTGGATTAGTGATGAGTTTTAAACGTCGAACAATATAATTGAGATGAAAAAGAAGAAGTAAATATACTTTTAATAGAGTTATTTTGACGGTGTAAGAATTTTTTTCATCAAATAAGTGCATAAAAACTTCAAAAATAAATTCACTAATGTATACATAGTTTCATTAGAGTAGTATTAAAAATAGTGTACATGTTTTAACCTCCCTAATAGTAAAGATTTACAATTATTATGACTGATTATTTTTCAAACAATAAACTAAATATAAAATTGAAACAACTATCTATGAGTTTATTATTTACATTAAACGTATATAGAGCACTATGAATTTATTACTTACATATGTTACCAAAATTCATATTTATGTTTATTTTGATCTACAATTCGTTTTTGAATTGAAGTAGTTTTATGATGGGTGACATATCTTAAAATAAAATGATTTTTGGTATTATGTCAGTGAGAATAACACAAGAGAAAATATGATGTGATCACTTGCAACTATATTAACAACTCTTTTGAATCTACCGGAATTTGCATTCATAAATCTATACTTGGATATATTTTTTTATTTAAATATTAACATATTGCCTTTAATCATGAACGATGGGGTCAAATTTGAAGTCTAATTACCCAATTATTTTTAATGCATGACCCCTGTAAAATTTTGTTTGGCTCCACCATTGTCATTCATAATATCGAATTTCTGAGATAAAAGAAGATGTTGAGACTCACTAAAATGGTTTTTGAGGCATTATAAATACTACAAGAGCTGAATCCAAATAAATGTGTGGTCATGAATCCTTATACTATCGAAGTGACAATCTTGTTATGCAATGAAGACGTTGTAATATTTTGATGAAAGTGAATGTAACACCCTAATTTTTAAAATATGATATTGTATATCACGAGTTTTAATTTTGTTATCTAAATTAAATTATGCAAATTCCACCCGAAGGGTGGGTTACCCACTAGTATAACTCAATAAAGAATAATCAATTCTAGTATATGTAATAGGTAACATCATGTAACTAGGGATGTTAAAGATGGGTAATTACCCATTGGGTACCCGTGACCCGATGTAACACTTAAGGCCCATGACCTGAATTTATTTGTTAAAACTAATAGGGTTAAAAATGGGCAGGTTTTATTTACCCTAAGTCTTAGTCGGGCTTTACCTTATTGGGTGAGATTCTTAAAATCAATAAATTAGAACGAAAAATAAGAAAGAGAAATTCCTTAAAATACCATCAAAATAAGTTTTTGTTTTGAAAATACCATTACAAACGTTTTTATAACAAAAATACCTTTAAAATATTTTTATAACAAAAATACCATCAAAAAGTAGTAGTTTACAAAAATACCACAAATACAAAAAACGAGTTTTAACACTTTTAGATTTTAAATTTTTTCATTTGGGTTCGCTATATAGTGTTTAGGGTATAGTTTTGAAGGGTAGGGTATAGTTTTTTGAAAGTTTTAGGTGTAATTTTGAAAATTTAAGATTTGTGGTATTTATGAATACCACTAAAAATGTTTTTTTAACACAATTAGCACAGATTTTTGAAAGTTTTACAAATACCACTAAAAATGTTTTTTAACACAATTAGCACAGATTTTTGAAAGTTTTACAAATATCATTAAAAAGTTTTTTCTCATAAATACCACAAATCTTAAAATTTAAAATTACACCCAAAACCTCCAAAAAAGTATACCCTACCCCTTCAAAACTATACCCTAAACACTATATAGCGAACCCAAATGAAAAAAATTTAAATCTAAAAGTGTTAAAACTCGTTTTTTTATATTTGTGGTATTTTTGTAAACTACTATTTTTATGGTATTTTTGTTATAAAAAACATTTTATTGGTATTTTTGTTATAAAAACTTTTTAATGGTATTTTCAAAACAAAATTTTTTTTGATGGTATTCTAAGGAATTTCTCATTTTAAAATTGAAGCGGGAACCCGCGGGTTACCCTAAATTGTATTGGATAGAGTTTGGGTTACTCTACCAAGACTTTACCCTATCCGGGTATTTTCAAAACATGTTTTTTCAAGGCAGACTTTTTTCGGGTTCGGGTAGGGTAAAATTACCCTTGACAACATGCCTAGACGTAACTTACGTGTTTAAAGAGTTGGTTAACAAAACAACCCAATTAAATATGACAATAAATATGGTTGCTAGATTTATGGGGCAATCTGTTAGACGTGGGCTCCACTTTGGCCAATCAAGGATTTTAAATCCAACCCAATAGATGAAGAAACTATAGAAAGTGTAGTGTCATCATGAAGGGACATTCACTTATTACACATTGGATAAAGATAAATTTCTCATTTAAGATCATTTACTATTTTGGCAATCTTTCGACTTTTGTTTATCACAACTCTATTCTCCAACGAATAAAAAAAAGTAACGGAAGAGAGACGGCGATGGCGACTAAACTTGATCTTTTTTATCGATCTTCAAATCTCAGATCTGGGTTTCCATGATTGAAGAGAATCAAAGAGCTAGAGATCGGTGTATCAAGGAGATACCCGACTTTATGGTTGATTTAAAAGGGAGGATGGGAGATCCGCAACGATCCGGTAGATCCGAGGGGGATATAATGAGGAAATTAACAAGATTAGACTCGATTCACACCGAGGAAGATGATAAAGGTAATCAAATCTTACAATCAATAATTGATTTGGAAAGATACAAAAGGGTATTTGGGTTCTCTTGGGAATATTCTATTTCCAGAAATTTGAGGATTGCTCTCCTCAATCATCGTATCAAATCAGACTCTCTAAAAGGGAAACAAAGAAGAGAGGCAAAGGAAACTTTCCTTAGAAGTTGTGATCTGCGATTGGAGGAAGGGAGAATAGATCTCAGATTCACAAGGAGATACGAGAAATTAATGGTAAATGATTCAAAAAAGATACAATTGGTTTTAATATATGGGAGGTCCAAACACTCGTACGTATCATTCTCTCTCAAAAAATCCTACGCAATAAGCATCCTCATCTCATTGGGAAAAAAACAAATGGCTCCTCAAATGACACAAGCTATGGCTCGTGCGCTGGCAACAAAGGGGAAAGCTCCGGTGATGAGAACTCCAACATTGAGACTCCAGGATACGGACATGGAGGAAAAGGTGAATGAATTTGAGCTCACACTCATTGGCAGGCTGCTGAACCCATCAGTCCAAAGGATGGACTCCTTATTAGAGAATCTCCCAAAGATTTGGAAGTTACAAGATCAGGTGGTTGGTAAGGATATTGGGGGAGGTACGTTTACTTTTAATTTCAATACCGAGGAGGAAATGAATGGTGTGCTCCTCCTCTGTCCGTACCATTTCGATGGGTTTATGATATCTTTGGTCAAGTGGGAGCCAAGCTTTGCCCCCAACTACCCTTCAACCATTGGTTTTTGGGTGCAGCTTATAGATGTTCCTCGACACGTCATAAGTGAAGCTATCCTCAGACTTGTGGGGTAATCTCTTGGAGAAGTGGTAGGTACTGATGTACCCTCAGGAAGTGTATATGTCACATTTGATGGGTTCAAAAGCTTGCTTTTCCAAACTGACGTGCCATGTGACTCAGGGATTGAGTTAAACGTGGGGTTGGAATACAACAATCTCAAAGGGTTCTGCGGCAAGTGTTTTAAGCTAACACACGATGAGGATAATTTTCCCGAGGCACAAAAGGAAAATGAGGAAAAAACGGCCAGGGATATGAAAGGAAAGGGTACTTACGCTGAGGTAACGGCACAACACTCTTGCGAACCAAGGTGGGAATCACAGAGACGTCCTCCGGCCAAACGTGGGCTAGAAAATAAAGAAGACAACAACCAAGCATTTCCCTACAAGAGAGTAGAAAGAGATGTGCAAGCAGGAAGATACAAATCTGAGGTGCAAAGGGACGTTGATGGTCAAAGACCTAGTATAGAGGAGCGCGGAAAAGGAAAGTACGCAAGTCACAGGCAGGAGTACCAAGGCAGGGTAGAGGATCCTCTTCACACTCTAGTCCGTCTCATTACTCTCAGCCAAAGCAGCCGTTACCTCGCCCTTTAGTCGTGGAGGTTTCTAAAAATGTGGAGGGTGCGTTACCCTCAATAGCTGAGACTAATTCAACAGCTTCAACTAAGCTAGCGGAGGTGCCAAAGACGGTCCCCATGGCCATAAAAAGGGCAGCAGAGAAGGAGGTTGAAGAAGGTGGAGAAAACATGGAGGAGGGGGATAATTATGAAGCTGGAAATGAGGAAGAAGAAGGGTAGTATGACGAAGAGTTTGAGAATCTCACCGAGGAGGACGTGGCAGAAAATGGAGCTCTCATGGAGGAGGAGGAGGCAATAAGGGATAGCGTGGAGATTCAGGCCATAGAGAAGGAACCCTCTGTGGACCAAAGTACAAATAAATTAAACCCACTTGAAAGTATAGATAGGCTAGAGATAGATGTAGTAAGTGTTGCGTTGAGTGTTGTGGACTTAAAGGAGAATAGGATTAAGGATTGTAGCTCACATTCTGGGTCCACAAAACTCACAGGTCTTCCTGAAAGGAAATACAACTCGGTGTTGTTAGCTTCGCCTAAGAAGAGACTGTTGTTAAATCGGCTATATGATGTGAAAAAACAATCAGGAAAAGGGCTAAAATTCACAAATGTTGATAATAATGTTATTGTTAACTTGTCTAAGAAAGATGATGGTGACTCAGGTATCAAAGTTATGGCTAAGGATCAAGGTGTAGGCCCAAGCCAAGGAAAGAAAGGTTCGGCAGGAGGAGGGATCCCAAAACCACCATTTAGAAAATGATTTTAATGTTGATGTTTTTTAATTCTACTTTTGAAAGATTTTGGATTCATATCTTGTTGGCAAGATACTTGATTTTTTGGGGTTGGTCCCTTCGATGGATATTTCTACCATTTAGGAACTTAGTGGGTACTTTTTCAAGAGTTTGGATTCTTGGTTTGAATGAAATAATAAAAAGTTCCTATTACATTGTGGTATATCTGGAATTTAAACTTGTTGTAGGTGTAAATTATTGGAAGAAATCCAAATGGAATCGTATTGTGGTTTATTTGGTTATTGATTATGGAACAGGTGTAGGTAGATGGACTTTTAAGTCTATCATTAGATTAAAATTGAATTGTATGGTAGTTTTTTTGGAGATGAAATATATTGCAGGATTATTTTTTTGCCTAGGAGTGTGTCTTAAACGGTTATATCCGCTTGTTGATATACTTGCATGTAATGGGCCTTGGTGTTGGCATGCAAAAGGGTTAATTATGTTGCTAATAAAATGGATTATGTGGCCAAAGGAATTGGACATGATTAAACAGACAAAGAGTGTATTGATGGTGATGAGAACTCAGATTCAAAACAGGGGCTATAGGTTGAAGGTACAATTGAGTGCAACATAAATAATTCAGGTCCAAGTGAAGAGTACACAAAATTGCCAAAAAAGGGCAAAAGTTAACATGAGGCAAAGATTAGGTAGAAATGGAGCAGAGAGTTCACAACAAATCACGGGTAAGCGTATTTTTGGAAACACTTCGACGCGTAGACGGTCGACAATGGTAGATCAATACATAGGTTATAGGGGGAATAAATCAGGAAGAGACAAGAAAAATGGTTGGAACTTATTACTATGGTTTTTAAGCAAGAGAATGTACTCACTAGTGGTGGGTGGTTTCACAAATAAACAAGGGAAGGTAGCTCTCCCGAAACTACCGGCAATAACGTGAAGGTTCTAAGCTGGAATTGTCAAGGGCTGGGGCCAAAACTTACAATATCTACTTTGAGGAACTTATGGTCGAAGTTCAAACCGGATATCTTATTTTTTTCTTAAACTAAACAAAAGAAGCCTTTCATGAATGAATTCTTATCACACTTTGGGTATGATGAATTGTTCACGGTGGATCCGGTAGGATGTAGAGGTGGTCTAGATATTTATTATTACAATGATCTAAATCTAAAAATTATTTCGTCAAATAATCGGATTGTGGACGTCAGTGCAGTTCTACGAAACAAAGAGGTATTTATTTCATTCATTTATGGGGACCCGGTGACACAACACAGGAAGATAGTATGAGAGCAATTGACTCAAATTAGCTTGATAAGGAACGCCCCATGGCTAATGATCGGGGATTTTAATGAAATCAGAGGGAATAGAGATAAGAAAGGGGGGGGGGTCATGCGAAGAGCAACAACCTTTCTAGACTTTAATGAAATGTTAAATTCGTGTGGCATGCTCGAATTTCCGATAATAGGCAACCAGTACTCTTGGAGAGGAAGAACGTACGGACTAAACAAGGAAAGGATTAGGTGTAAACTCGACAGGGCAGTCGGAAACGGAGAGTGGCATGATCTATATCCACTCTCAAAGGTGAAATATTTAGAACTAATTGGCTCTGATCATCGACCGATTTTAGCGGATTGTCTCTTTGAAAATGTATCAAAGAGAAAACATTTTCGTTTCGATAAACGATGGATAGGGAAGGAAGGATTGCAAGAATCGATCGAGTCAGGATGGAATATGGGCAGAACAACCACAACGGGCATAGTTGATTGTATAGCTCGATGTAGACATGAAGTGGCAAGATGGCGTAAGGACAACGTCCCATCTAGCCTTGTAACAATAGAAAATCTTAGAGTGGCTCTGGAGGAGGCACAAAGTGATGACCGTATCCCCCAAGAAGAGGTAGATTCACTAGTACTAAAGTTGAAAGAGGCATATCTAGAGGAGGAGTTATATTGGAAACAAAAGAGTAGAAACTTATGGCTAAAGGAAGGAGATAAAAACACAAAATTTTTCCACTCTATAACGAAGAGTAGACGGGCGAGGAACAAGTTAACAGGGTTACTTGATCAAAACGGACATCTGGAGGATTCGGACCTAGGAATGGAGAATATTGCGACAACTTATTTTCAACAACTATTTAAACATGTGGATACAGGAAATATGGATGATGCATTGTGTGAACTAAAAGTAGTAGTTCCGGACCACGTCAATGTACTACTAACAAAGGATATTTCCGAAGGAGAAGTGAGAAAGGCCTTATATTCAATGCACCCGGAAAAAGCTCCAGGGTCGGATGGAATGACTGCTCTATTTTATCAACGCTTTTGGCATGTTATTAAACATGATCTTGTCATGTTGGTGAAGGAATTTATGATTTCAGGATCCTTTGACCGTAGACTTAATGAGACAAATATTTGCTTGGTGCCGAAAGTCGTTAAACCAAAAAGGATGATGGATCTTAGACCAATCAGCCTCTGCAATGTGGCTTATAAGGTAATTTCAAAAGTATTATGCTTGAGACTAAGAAGATTTTTGCCCAAAATGGTATCAGAGACCCAATCGGCATTTGTATCGGGGAGATTAATAACATATAATATTTTATTAGCACAGGAGATGGTTCATGGGTTGCGCACCAATAAAAAATGTAGGTTAAATCATATGGCAATAAAAAGGGATATGAGCAAGGCATATGATAGAGTGGAATGGTCTTTCCTAGAAGCGGTGCTACTAAAACTAGGGTTTAGTAATACCTGGGTTAGATGGGTTATGTGGTGTGTGTTCTGTCTCATACCAAGTTTTGATCAACGGTCAACCTAGAGGGATGATTATACCTGAACGGGGTCTGAGACAAGGGGATCCAATGTCTCCCTACCTGTTTATCTTGTGCACAAAGGTACTAGTTTCCTTAATCAAGAAAGCAGAAAGGGACTCACACATATCAGGTATTAAAGTGGCAAAGAATAGCCCAACCGTATCACATTTGCTATTCGCGGATGATAGTCTCTTTTTCTGTAAATTCGAGGAAAGAGAATGTCGAAAAGTCTTACAGATATTAGAGATTTATGGAAAAGCATCGGGTCAGGAGATAAATTTCTCAAAATCATCAGTGATGTTTGGACATAATGTGGATGACATGACTAGAACGAATATGAAAAATATTTTGGGCATCCAAAAAGTTGGCGGAATGGGGGCATATTTGGGAATCCCGGAGAGCTTAGGGGGAGCAAAAAGTAAAATATTTAGTTATGTTCAAGAACGGTTAAATGAAAAGATAAATGGCTGGACAGCCAAATTGCTCTCTCGAGGAGGGAAAGAAACATTGATTAAGTCGGTGACATTATCCCTTCCTCTGTATGTTATGTCATGCTTCGAATTACCCCAGTCGTTAACGAAAAAGTTAATAAGTGCGATTTCCAAATTCTGGTGGAGTTCCAATGGAAGAAACTGCGGTATCCATTGGGTAGCATGGAAAAAAATGTGTGAGTCCAAACACGAAGGTGGTATGGGCTTTCGATCGTTACAAGATTTTAACAAGGCTTTATTAGCAAAACAATTATGGCGTCTCTCACAATATCTGGAATCACTGGTGGCAAGAGTGTTCAAGGGTAGATATTTTTCGAGGGTACATCCTTTTATGGAAAAGACACCGCGTTCTCCATCTTTTGGATGGAGGAACATTTACTCCTCAAAGGATCTGTTGATGAGAGGAATGAGGAGAATACCAGGAAAATTAAGTAAATTGTCGGTTTGGGAGGATACATGGGTGCCGGATATGGATCCAAGACCGACTCAGGGAAGAGGCAGCTTACTCTTCCCTGAATTGAAAGTTAAGGATCTAATCAGTCCACTTACGATAGAGTGAGACAATGAGGTTTTAGGAGCTTTAGTCACAAGAAATGACAAGACGTTGATTCAGGGACTACCAATAAGTAAAAGATCGGAATTGGACGGATGGTCTTGGCATTACACACAATCAGGAAAATATACCGTAAAATCAGGCTTTAATTTGTTGCAAAAAATTAAGAAAGAGAGTGGCACCTTGGATCAATGGGGACCTAATGTTAATGCGTAACTAACGAAAGTGTGAGAGATACAATGTTCACAGAAATTAAGACACTTTTTATGGCAAATTATCTCGGGAAGCATGACAGTGAGGGAAAGGCTAAATTCTAGAGGAATACAATGCGATACGGTCTGTCCGCGATGCGAGGAATATATTGAGACAATAAATCATGTGTTCTTTGAATGTACACATTCACTTTACACATGGGGTGTCTCACCCGTCTCAGTCAATCACGAATTTCCACAGGGAGGGATTTATTCCAATATGGACTACTTGTTCTCCAGATTACAAGTAGACGAGGGACAAGATCAAGATAAATTCTGTTACCCATGGATATTATGGTATATATGGAAATCGAGAAACAAAAAGATCTTTGAGGATGTGGAAATTGATCCACCGGATATAATCGACCAAGCAATAAAAGAATCACGAGCTTGGGTGGAAGCACAAAGTGTTGAGGAGGAAATAGTTGAAAGGAGAAGTTTCTTCGTGATGGAGGAATCGCAAAATGTTGTTTCAGAATTACATTGCCAGGTAGATGGATCATGGAAAAACACGGAGGTGTTTGAAGGGCTAGGATGGATCTGTTTAAATGGAAATGGATCTAATCATCTTATGGGAACGAGGCGTAAAAGGAGGAGCTTATCTCCTTTACATGCAGAATTTGATGCGCTCTTGTGGGGAATGGAAGTTATTCAAGCACGAAACATCTCTTGTCAGGCATTCGAAACAGACAGTACGACATTGGTGGCAATCTTGCAGAATCCCGCAGAGTGGCCTGCGTTTAAAACAATGATCGAAGAGTTTGAGACGAAGCTAGAATACTTCAACGATTTCAGAATCAAATATATTCCAAGAGACAGAAACTCTAGAGCAGACAAGTTGGCGCGATTGGGAAGGGTTCAGTCGCTTGTGTATGTGAGCGAATCACCTCCAAGTTGGACCATCGCAGAAGTAGTGTAATTTCATTTCCAAACTGATGTAATAAAAAAAAAACTCTATTCTCCAACGAACCCGAACCGATCTCTAAGAACTCAATAACTTACACCTAAGACATGAACACCCACATTCTAATCGACAATATTGATCTCAAAGTTGACATACTGATCTCTCTTATTTTCTTATACTTTTTTTTATCAAACCGTTTGGATTTTGTTATTGCCGAACTTTGACTCCTTTAATACAAGAAATCCCGAACATACTGAACCCTAATTCCTTATTTAGTGATGAACATTCTACTTTTAAAACACACATTAGTATCATGAGTGAATTTTTCAAATAACCATCTTTCCTTCCATGATTAAGATTATAGCTTAAGAATAGACATATTTTTTAAACAAAGAAAATAACCATTCTTCTTAACACAAGTAAATCAAAAAGACAAAATTATCCTTAAATTAAAATAAAATGAAAATAAAAAGATTTCTGAATAGTCAGAAAAACATAATATTTATTTTTTCTTTTTTTAAAAAATAATAATAAAATGAACGCCCCCTTTAGTCTTATTAGTCTTTTTAATCTTTCAATATTATTAATTTATTGTTCACAATCCCACAAAAATAAGAAACTTTTTTTGAATCTATAATGATTTGACTTTTTTAAAAAAAATATATTTTTACAAAATTATAAATAATAACCGTAAATTAGTAAAATTCCCGATTAAATAAAATATAAAAATATGCTTAAAAGAACATAGCGTCATATCAACTACACAATTTTACCATAAACCAAAACCCTAAATATTAAACTTTAAATAAGAAAAACTAAAACACATCCCAAATCATAAACCCTAAACCCAAAAACCATAAAGCCTTAATCCTAAACCCTAAATAATAAACACCAAAACACAACCCAAATCCTATACCCTAAACCTAAACCAAACAACCAAACATTAAATACTAAACCCCAAACCCTGACTACTAACACCCTAACTACTAAACCCTAAATATTAAACCCTAAATATTAAACCCTAAACCCAAATCGTAATCCCAAAATATTAATTAAATCCTAAACCAAACCCTAAATACTAAACCCAAAATACTATACCAAACCCTAAACGGCTAAACCCTAATCCTTAATACTAAACCCAAATCCTAAACCCTAAAGCCAAATGATAAACTTAAATTACTAAATTTAAAACACTTATTACACTAAACCCTAAATCCAAACACTAAATAATAAAATCAAAAGTATAAGTTTAATAATATAAAAAATATAATATAATAACATTGTAATATAATATACTAGATGCAGACCCGCACATACGTACGAGATTTAATTTTTTGTAGTTATTATATAATAAAATATGTTTTAAAGATATATAATATACAATTATTTTGTAAAAAATGATTAAAAATTCCTACATTGACTTGGATTATATGTTGATGGTCTCTTATTTCATTGTATATATGTTGAAATTTATGTTTATTTTATTATAATGACAAAAATATAAAGTTTCTTTATTTTTAGTCTTATAATTTATTTTACACGAAGTGAATGTCTTTATATTATAAAACACATTGAATTATACAAATTGCAGATATTTGCCATAGGTTTAAATATTATACGGGTCATTCTTATGTTAATATAATTAGAGGTGTTTAATTCTGTTATTTTTTGTAAACGAAATATTTTATAAAGTAAAATAAAAATATTACATAACCTAAAACCGAACCATGTTATTATATTCGATTTTAAATATTATTATTCTATTTCTATAGATTATTATTCGATTTTTTGAAAAAAATTGGTTTCTTTTTTGATTTTGAAAGTAAAATGTTTTTCTTCTTTGTTTTATTTGTTTTTAAGCATCTCACCATAGAGAAATTCACAAAAGTACACCCTTTCAACCCTTTCTTCACAAAAAATACTTAATTCAATATTACGCATATTTACACCTTTTCAAAAATTTAAATGGTTGATTTATCCTAAGACATTATTTGTGAAATGATTTTTATGAAAAAACTTACGTGTCGTCACGAGAAGGAGTTTCGGTAAATAAAATGTGACATGGCAAGAGATCTTTAACAAGCAATGAAATATATGACATGAAAAAATCATTTACCAAAAGAAAAATAACAAAAAAGCTTTTAAGGCCTAATAATTACATATCAATTAAAACAATCTTTAAGACCACATTTATTATGAAATGGATAAAATAATAAATCCTAGTAGTAAATAGGAATGAACGTTAAACGTCACCACAACCCTATAAATATATACCGCATATTAGGGTGAACCGGATCCAGATATTCGGATTCGCATCTGCACATATACGTAAAAAATGACCCGAATTCAGATCCATTAACCGGATATTCGGTAAGCGAATACCTGTTGACTTTGGAAGGATATCAGAATCCGTTTTTTAATCCCTAAAACATTATTTATGAAGTGATTTTTATGAAAAAGCTTACATGTTGACACCATAAGGAGTTTCGGCAAATAATATGTGACATGACAAGAAAGATCTTTAACAATCAATGAAAATGTGACATGAAAAAAATATTTACTAAAAGAAAAATAACTAAAAAGCCTTTCAAGGCCCAATAATTATATATCAATAAAATTTTTGTAACATCATTTATGGAGAAACAAATGAAATTAAATATTTTAGAATATAAATTATAATTTTTTATAAAATAATATTGAGAAAAATATAATAATTTTTTTTGGTTAAAAAGTCAAAATGCATATTTCCATCAAAAATTAAACACAATAAACCGATGGAATAAAAACACTATTTAAAACCACATTTACAAAATGGATGAAATAATAAATCACAGTATTAAACAGAAATGAACGTTAAACGTCACCATAACCCTATAAATATATATCGCATATTAGGGGGAACCGAATCTAGATATTCTAATCTGCATATGCCCATAACCGTAAAAATGACCTGAATTCAGATCCATTAACCGAATATTCAGTCAGCGAATACCCGTTGACTTTTGAAGGATATCAGAATCCGTTTTTTAATATTTTTACAAATATATTTCTACAAAAACTAAATGAAGTTGAAAAAAAATTAAATTTTTTATAACTGAAACAAAAAGTAAATCAAGTTATAAATATTGTTATATTAAACTTTAAACATAATTATCCACCTTTACGTAAAAATCTATTATTTTCATAATTTATTTCATCGTGCATGGCGCCAGAAGTTACCTAGTTTAAAAAAATTATTAAGTTATGGGAAAAACTAGTCTATATTATAACTAATGTCATGGTAATAGAAAATGAAGTGTAGTAGTGAAAAACTTTATATTGCTCTTGTTTTGTTCGTACAAGGATAATGAAACAAGCAACAACACAACCACTATCTATAATCACGTGGAGTCGGTTCAACCGAGTAGGAAGGGCCTTGGGCTTTGCTGGATAATTACATACGTCTTATAACTCTTTGTCACAGAAAAAACCCGATAACGATAAAACAATAATAAAAGAGAAATTGTGCATTGGTGTAATCTTCCCCTGTCCAGTAACAACTATATTTTTTTTAAAGATCCCGTAAATAACGCATCCCGATATTGTGAATATGATTTCTAAAGGTCGTATTAGGAAGCACCTTTGTAAAAAGGTATGCTACTTTTTCGTTTGAAAGAACATATTAAATGTTGACTTCTTGGTTCTTTTCAAATTCTTGATTATAAGATATGAACCTCGGCGGGATATGCTTAGTTATGTCACTCTTGATATATCCTTCCTTAATTTGAGCTACACATGCAACATTGTCTTCAAAAAGTAGCGTTGGTTCTTTGTCAATTACCAATCCGTTAGCTTCTTGTATATGTTTAGACATTGATCTTAGCCTCACAGATTCTCTACAAGCTTCATGAAGTGTGATTATTTCTGCATGGTTTGAAGAAATAACGACCAATGTCTGCTTTAGGGAACTCCATGAGATCGCAGTTCCACCCATTGTGAAAACATATCGAGTTTGTGACAGAACTTTGTGCGGATTTAATAAATATACGACATCTGCGAAACCAACTAAACCAAAACTAAAGTTTCTAGGATAATATAATCCCAAATCAATTGTACTTTGGAGGTAACGAATATTTGTATTATTCTGTTCCAATGTCTAAGAGTAGGAGATGAGTTTTATCTTGCAAGCAGATTAGTAGGAAAATACTATACTTGGCCTTCTGCAATTAGCAAGATACATTTAATGCGCCTATAACAATCATATAAGGTACTTTAGGACCTAACACTTCCTCGTTATCTTCACAATGTGGGAATGGATCTTTATCAATATCAAGTGATATTTTTACCACTGAAGTACTCGGAGGGTTCGCTTTATCCATACTGAACATTTTTTAAAAACTCTTTGAGTATAATTTGATTGATGCACAAATATTCCATCTTGGAAATGCTCTATTTTGAGTCAAAGACAAAACTTTGTCTTTCCAAGATTTTAATTCAAACTCTTCTTTCTTATGAGTTCGTATATCATTGACATCTTTCTGAGTTCCGATTATATTTAGGTCATCAACATATACAACAGTGATCACAAATCCATGTGTGGATTTCTTTATAAAAACGCATGAACATATTTCATTATTTATGTATCCTTTCTTTAACAAATAATCATTTAAGCGATTATACATGCGTCCAGACTCTTTTATTCCGTAAAGTGATCGTTGTAAGTTGACCGAACATATCCCCTTTGCCGACATATTAAATATTTTTGATTCTTCAGTTATCTTTAATCCTTCTCGGATTTTCATATATTTGTCACTATCTAGTGATACATATAGGTATGCAGTCATAACATCCATAGGGTACATATCCAAGTTTTTAGACGATGTTAGGCTCATCAAGTTCCTAAATGTAATTGCATCCATTACTAGGGAATACGTTTTTTCATAGTCAATTCCAGGTCTTTGAGAATAACCTTGTGCCACAAGTCGAAATTTAGGTCTTTGAAAAAGATCCATTTACATCCTACTGGGATAACATCTTTAGGCGTAAGGACTATAGGTCCAAAAAAAATTCTTTTATTGAGTGATAATAACTTTGTTTCCATCGCCATTTTCCATTTATCCCAATCAAAACTTTTGTGACATTCCGATACAAATATTGGTCATGGATCATCATTTTCACTATCAATTTCTTTGGATATAGAAAATGAAAATATAACGCTATCATCACTAATTTCATTTCTAATCATTAGCTCTCCATTATGAACACAATAAATGGAGACCTCAAAATTTTATGTATCGATATCGTTTTCTAGACTCTTTTCTTTTTATGGTTCTTCAAGAAAGTTTTCATTTATGTCTTATGGACATTTTAATTGGTTCTTCTACATCATTTTCATTTACCATTTTCTTTCGCGGATTCTTATCATTAGAACCAAGTGGTCTCCTCCTTTTCAATTGAACCTTATGTTCATTCATTATGTTTCCATCATTTTGTACTCTAGGAATATCAATCCTTGATGGAACATTAGGAGCCGGTATATAAGATTTTGTTACCTTTTTCGTATATGTGAACGCAGTGGCGGAGGCAGGATTAAAATCCACATGGTCATAATAAATTATTAATTTAAAAGCTTGCATAAACAATAAAAAAAATTACAAATGTATATCAAAGAACTACCCGACGTTCACTCATATTTTGAAACCGAGTTATCACTGTTTCGTTAGTCACGGTATCAAACACCTCCTTTTCAATAAAACAAACGAGACAATCATTTAAAAATACATCACCAATACTATTACGCGGTGTCGATTTCACTATATCCATCACCAATACTATTACGCGGTGTCGATTTCATCCAAATCGATATTAGATGGTGGATCTTTTCTTTTCAAAGAAAAGTATCGTTCCATTGCTATAGATGTTACCTACATAGAAACAAAAACAAAATTGATATTAGAATAATACAAAATTTCAGTTTAATAACAATAATTCTAATAAACTAAGAAATTATTCTTAAGATCCTAAATAAATAAAACATGACGTTTATAGTATTTTGAGTTTGAACATATCATAGTTATTTTTCTGTCTAAATAGTTTATTAATGTTATTTACCTCTTGATTTATAAAAGAACAATTTATAAAAAAAAGTATGAACTCACCAGAAAAAACTTAAAGAATACCAATTTTTAAGAAAAAAGTAAAAAGACTTCGGTGGAAATTTTTGTGGGAGAAGAAGATTATTAATAAAACTAGAGAAATTCAAAAAACTACACCCTTTCAACCCTCCCTTCACAAAACTACACATAATTCAATATTTTCACAAGTTTACATCATTTTTAAATTTTAAAAGCTTGATTTACCCTTTTAAAAATTACCAAAATTAAAATATTTTCATTTGTGTTCGCTAATTAGTGTTTAAGGTATAGTATTAAGGCGGTAAGATTGTTTGGGTAGGGTTTATTTGGATTTAATTTTGAGTGTTTAGGTGTAGTTTTGTGAAGTATTTCGGAAATGGTGTAGTTTTGTGAAATGTAATTCAAATGGTGTAGTTTTATAAATCTCCCATAACACTATTAGGTTTTGTTAATTTTAGTGGGTTTTTTTCTTTAATTAACTTGATATTATGGGTTTTAACTAAATGTAAAATGCACATGGGTCAAAAATTATTTTTAACATGAGTCAATCTTATAAAAAAAATTTTACTACAAACTAATTTTAAAAATTGACCCACCTCACGAAACATTGTCTCCGCCACTGTGTGAACGCATCTGGTAACTGGTTTGCATTTTCATGTACATGTCCAATTATTTGAATTTTCGGTTCACGCTGTTTTGTAAGGGGATCAAGATGCATTAAAGATGGTGTACACCATGTAATCTCTTCTAAGAATACTTTAGCTATCACCCCTCACATTAAATTTCATCTTCTTTGAAAATCTGCAAAACGTACCGTAAACATATCACTACTTTGTTGTTCAAGATAACGAATTATACTAGGTGATGTGTACCCCACATAGAAAATAATTAGGAAATCAAGTACATTTTGGACCTTAATTTGCAATAAGGTGATTTGTGTTCCAAATTTGGTAATTAGGTGATTTTTTTTTCCTTCTGTTTTTTGTGTGACTGATATACCCCTCCCCGCGTTCACACAAGTTCATGAATGTTCACAATTGTTCAGTTTCAGATTTTTCATGAATTACTTAATCAAAGTATATATGTTCACACATGTTCATGAATACTCACACATGTTCATGAATATTCACACATGTTTAGATTGCTAGTGACACGATTATTTTAGAAGGAAGAACATGAATGTTCATGCGTATACATGAATGTGTATGCATATACATGAATGTTCACACGACCTGACAAGAAAGTTCAGAGTTATTTTTGACTTTTCAACATAAAAATCACCTAAACGCAAATAAAAAAAAATCACGTAATAAATCTGCGAACCTCTAAACAAAAATCTTCAATGAAGTAAAATAACTTTGCGACTCATACGTAATAAATATGAGATCCTCTAAACAAATCTACAATGAAGTAAAATAACTCTGCGACTCATAGGTAATAAATATGCGAACTTCTAAATAAATTTACAATGAATTGGTAATAAATCTGTGAACCTCTAAACAAATCTTCAATGAAGTAAAATAACTCTGCGACTCATACGTAATAAATATGCGAACCTCTATTCAAATCTACAATGAAGTAAAATAATTTTGCGACTCATACATAATAAATTTGCGAACCTCTAAACAAATCTACAATGAAGTAAAATAACTTTGCGACTCATACGTAATAAATCTGCGAACCTCTAAAAAAATCTACAATGAAGTAAAATAACTCCGCGACTCATAGGTAATAAATCTGCGAACCTCTAAACAAATCTATAATGACGTAAAATAACTATGTGAATCATAAATAATAAATCAGCGAACCCTTAAACTTATATACCATACTTTAATAAAGTGAAATGAATATGAAATACATTAACAATTGTACGAACAAATTTTAGGGTTCATGAAAATTTAAAAGTGATAAAGTAAGCTTGCCCAATGGCTTTCTTAAAGTTTATCCTATGGATCTTGACAGGAAAATTTGTTTCATAGGTGATAAGCGTCGTAAACTCGGTTATATGAAAATATTTCTACAAGATGGATTCACATACAACAACCACACCTATTAACCAGAGGAGTAGCTATAGAATAGGAGACCTAATCTTATTCATCATAATGTACATGTATATAAACAAGAATTTTTACGGAACTAGGTTATGTTAATTGACTTTGTAATCCTTTACATAATTGAACTAGTTTACTTAGTAATAGCTGGATCACCATCAAAACTAAGGACCGCTCATTCAATGTTACCTATGCTACTAACATTTGTTGGTGTCGACTTCTCATTCGGGTCCATTAAGAAACAGAACAAGGCCCAGAAAGGAGCTGAGCCCATTTCGCGGTGGCCCCAGAAGTCAATGGGGCACGAGAAGCCCACCTTGCTCGGTATCAGTTCGAGAGGAACCCAGGAGGCGAGCAGACTCCGACTATTAAGGAGTTCGATGACGACATAACGACGAACTTAATTGTTTTTAATTTGTATTTATTAGCAATTAATGGGCTATGAATTAAATGCTCAATAGGTACTAGTCGTAGTATAAATATAGAAGCACAACAAGTGAGAAATGCATGTGTTCTTGACCACAAATACTTGTATTACAAAGAAATAAACACTTTCTCTATTTTTCGCTTTCAATCTTCCATTTTTGCTCTTGTGATTTATCACCTCCATATCCTAACATTCACCTCATCCGGATCGACGTACCCACAATTTGGCACTAGAAGGAGGGGAATTAGATAAATCACATTTCCCCAGCAGAAGGAATCTAGGTCATTCCATGGATCTCACCAACCCTCAGAACGCTTGACAAGTCGATCTCGCGCAATTACTTTCCGACCTCCAGAAGGTAATTTCCGAGCAACAGAAAGCGACCTCCAACCTCGCCGAGCGCTTCGACAAGATAGAAGGCGCTCTCACGAATCTCCAGCCACCTACCGAGCAAAACACCGACGGCACCCCGTGCGACTAGCGACGGGGAATGAAGGACGGACCTCTGAAGAGCCAACCCGACCTCCACGACAAACCCCGCTCGTATCATTCGCACCGAAGCTCAGCGCGGAGCGGACCTAACCGGGAAGGACTTCGAAGAAATCCGAACCGAGATTCGTGGTATAAACTCAAAAATCTACGAGGCAATAAGCTCCGCCCCAGAAATCAACTTCATTATCGAAGAGACCAGGCGAACTCCATTCACTGTGAGGATCGCATCACTTCGCGTCCGCGCTACGAGGAAGATCAAGCTCCCGTCTTACGACGGAGTCGAAGACCCCAAGGCTCATCTCACCGCATTCCGCATCGCCGCCGGGAGAGTATAGTTCGAGGAGCATGAGCAAGACGACGGCCTTTGTAGGCTGTTCGCCGAAAATATCTCTGGACCATCCTTAGTTTGGTTCACCCACCTCGAGCCAGAATCAATCGATAACTTCACCGACTTCACCACTTCTTTTATCAAGTAGTACTCCATCTTCATAGATCAAGGACTCTCCGATGTCGATCTATGGAACCATGTTCAGGAGCAGGCCGAACCTCTAAGAAAGTACATAACCAAGTTCAAGGATATCTTGTCTAGGTTACCAGGAGTCACCGATTCCACGGCGATCTCCTGCCTCAAACAAGGCCTCTGGAACGAGTCGCGGTTTTGCGAAGAGATCGTTGTCAATAAGTCGACCAGCATCCACGACGCACTTCATCGATCCACAGCGTGGATGGAGCTTGAAGAGGATAAGCTCGCAATGAGCAAGAAGTATCGACCTTCGCCTAAAACCACGCCCCAAAGTCCATCGAAGAAGCCTGACAACCGCCGACCGACAGGGAGTTCGCAGACCTTTGTTGTAGGCGAGGACTCCGGAGGAAGACGAGGCAACTCGCTCCCGAGCAACAAGTGGATCAGAGACAAGGACTCTTATTGCAAGTTCCACGGAGTGAAAGGCCATGACACCAAAGACTTTCATCGCTTGAAGACTATCATCATCGAGAGGTGGTCAGCCGGTGACCTCGCCGACTTTGATCTCGAAGCTGTTGCTCAGGCCGAAAGAAACAAGCACTCCGTCGTCGAAGCTGACGACACGCCGGCCAAAGGAACCAAGGTTGATGACGGAGATGAAGAACCCCTAAGAAAAGGATCGATATGATCATGGGAGGTTCCAAGCTTTTCAGCCCCTCTGTGAACACGATCAAGAAGCACCAGAGAAAGGTCGGGAAACCGAGCCCTAAAAGCGAAGTCCTCGAAAGACCGGTCATCACCTTCGAGGAAAGAGAAACACTCCGCCTCGTTAAACCGCACGATGACACCCTGGTCATATCACTCGACGTAGCCAACTTCGAGGTATCCAAAATCTTGATCGACACTGGCAACTCCGTAGACCTCATCTTCCTCAGCACCCTATCAAGGATGAGAATCGGAAGGAAGGAGATAGAGGGGGGCCCCGCCACGCTCATCGCCTTCACTAGCGAGACCACAATGTCACTTGAAACCATCAAACTACACGTCCTCTCTAAAGGAGTATCGAATCTCATAGAGTTCACGGTCTTCGACCGACTTGCTGCGTACAACGCGATCCTCGGAACTCCCTGGCTGTATCAGATGAAAGTCGTGCCCTCGACTTACCACCAAAGCCTCAAGTTCCCTACCCTTTCAGGGGTCGAAGAGATCCAAGGAAATCAGGAAACCTCACGCTCTTGCTACATGAGCGGCCACAAGCTCACCGTCAAATAGCAGTTAACTAACGTCGCTCGACCCACCGGTACAGCGAAGAAGCTCTGCAAGGGCGGCGACGTTAGTGTCGAGGTGTCAATCGACCAGAACGACCCAACTCGAACTGTTAATATGGGGATTCAACTCTCGGATTAGCAGAGGATCGAACTAACCCAGTTCCTCACATGCAACCTACACTCGTTCGCTTGGGGGCCCGAAGACATGACCAGGATCGACCCGGCGATAATAACCCACAAGCTGAACGTCGATCCAACCTACAAACCGATCAGACAAAAAAGGAGGAAGCTAGGACCAGACAGGGCCAAAGACTCCTCAACTTCGGTTCGATCAGAGAAGTAAAGTATTCAGAATGACTCGCAAATCCGATCGTCGTGAAAAAGAAGAGCGGGAAGTGCAGAGTGTGCGTCGACTTCACCGATCTCAACAAAGCATTCCCTAAGGACAGTTTTCCACTCCCCCACATCGACCGACTCGTGGAAGCAACAGCCGGGCACGAGCTTTTATCTTTTATGGATGCTTTCTCAGGTTATAACCAAATCTCGATGCATCTGGACGACCAAGAGAATACTTCTTTCATAACAGATAGGGGAACCTATTGCTACAAAGTAATGTCATTCGATCTCAAAAATGCAGGAGCTACATACCAAAGACTCGTCAACAAAATGTTTGAGAAACAGTTAGGCGAAGTCATGGAGGTCTACATAGACGACATGCTCGTCAAATCAACAAAGCAGGACGAACATATCGGTCATCTCCGACGGTTCTTCGACCTCCTCCAAGAATATGGCATGAAGCTCAACCCGGAAAAGTGCACGTTCGCCGTACCCTCCGGGGAGTTCCTCGGTTACTTAGTTACCAAAAGTGGGATAGAAGCGAACCCCAACCAGGTCAATGTCCTCATAAGCATGCCATCACCTCGAAACGTAAAAGAAACGCAAAGATTGACAGGCGGATCGCGACCCTCAACAGGTTCATATCACGATCGACGGACCGATGCTTTCCTTTCTTTAACATGCTAAGAGGAAACAAGACTTGGGTTTGGGACGAACAGTGCGAAGAAGCTCTCAATCAGCTAAAGTCGTACTTAAAACAACCACCAGTCCTCGACAAACTTGAAGAAGGAGAAACCCTTTTTCTCTACATCGCGGTGTCGCTTTTGACGGTCATCTCAGTCCTCATACGAGAAGATCGAGGCGAACAAAAACCAATCTTTTACACAAGCAAGACTCTAACCGATCATGAAATGAGTTATCCAATGATGGAAAAGCTAGCCTCGCAGTCGTTGTAGTAGCAAGGAAGCTCCAGCCCTACTTCCAATCACACTCGATCATCGTACTAACGTCGCAACCTCTTAGGACGATCTTGCACAAGCCGAATCAGTTTGGAAGAATTTCCAAGTGGGCAGTCGAACTCAGTGAGTACGACATAGAGTACAAACCACACGTCAGGGCGAAAGCGCAAATGCTCGCCGACTTCATAATAGAGCTACCCGTGCAAGACCTGAGTTATCGGCCGCATCGCCCTGGATCTTACACGTGGATGAGGCCTCATTTAAGAAAGGATCGGGGATTGACGTCAAGCTGCGATCTCCTGGTCGAGAAGTCATCGAGCAGTCTTTTCGGCTTAAGTTTCCCGCCTCGAACAACGAAGCAGAGTACGAAGCGTTGCTCGCCTGCCTCCGGCTCGCCATCAAGGTTGGAGCCAGGGATATCTTAGTTTTTTGCGATTCTCAACTCGTCGTAAATCAGTTCACCGGAGAGTACGCCGCTAAAGACGAAGAATGGAGGCCTACCTCGCCGTCGCCAAGCAACTTTCCAAAGAATTCGACAAGTACGAACTCATCAAAGTCCCTTGGGGCGAAAACACTTCGGCAGACGCCTTGGTAGCCCTGGCATCGACGTCCGAACCTGACGTCAGGAGAATCATCCCCGTCGAATGTATCGACCAACCTAGCATTGATCTGACCGACTTTATCCTTACAATTTCAAAAGAAAAAGGCCAAGCTAGCACAGACGGCGAAGGTCAGGTCGCCGCAACAGCAGAAACGAGCATCGATGACTGGAGGGTGCCGATCCGAAGTTACATTCTAAACGGCGAAGTCCCTACCGAAAAATGGGAAGCTCGAAAACTCAAGGTGTTCAACGCCAGGTTCTGCATGATCGAGGGAGAACTATACAAGCAAAGCTTCCAGGGGCCTTACCTTATGTGCGTCCACAGAGAAGTTTCTGACACCGTCATGAAGGAAATCCACGAAGTGCTCTGCGGGGACCACTCCGGTGGACGTCTGCTCGCTATCAAAGTCCGTCGGCAAGGATATTACTGGCCCACCTTGACCAATGATTGCATTAAGTACGCGCAACGTTGCGAGAAATGCCAACGCCATGCCCTTTACATCCACCAGCCGTCTGAACCGATGTCATCCGTTTTCGCCCCATACCCTTTCATTAGATGGTCTATGGACATTATCCGTCTGCTCCGCGAATCAACCAACGGAAGAAAATTCCTCCTCGTCCTAACCGACTACTTCTCTAAGTGGGTCGAGGCCGAAGCTTTCTCATCGATCATCGACATAAAGGTCTGCAAGTTCTTATGGAAAAACATCATCTGTAGGCACGGACTTCCTTACGAGATCGTCACCGACAACGGTTCCCAATTCATATCAAGGAAGTTCGAAAAATTCTGCCAAACTTGGAAGATAAAAGTGCAATACTCCACGCCTCGCTACCCGCAGGGAAATAGACAAGCAGAAGCAGCGAACAAGTCCATACTCTACAGTCTCAAAAAACGCCTCGATTCTCGCAAAGGAGGTTGGTACGACGAACTTGTAGGAGTGCTTTGGGCTTACCAGACCACACCGCACAGGGCGACAGGAGAAACACATTTCTCCCTCGTCTACAGAGTCGAAGCAATCGTCCCCGCCGAAGCAGCGGTTCCAGGGATCAGGCGAACTCAGAACCCGCTAATAGAGGCAGACAATAACGAGATGCTAAGAGAATCCCGCAACAACTTGGATTCGAGAAGAGATCGAGCAATGATCAGAGTTCAGAACTATCAGTGGTCCGTGTCCCGGTACTACAACTCAAAAACAAAACATCGAACCCTATCAGCCAGAGATCTAGTGCTAAGGAAGGTCTTCGAAAACACCGCCGAGTATCGCGCTGGCAAACTCGGAGTCAAATGGAAAGGACCGTAAATCATCCACGAAGGCATTCGTCCGGGAGTCTATCGCCTCAAAACTTCCGAAGGAAAAGACATCACGAGGCCGTGGAACATCATGAACCTCAAGAAGTTTTACGCTTAAAAGTCACTCTATTGTAAAATCAAACTACGTTTCAGGCTTGATCCCAATTCGGGTACGTAGGCAGCCCGTATCATCTGATCGGGTCCAGCTATTTAAATAAATAAAATCTTTTTTCGATCTACAAAATTATTGAGAAACGAACAAGGAAACAATCATTTCCTCGACTCTCGAGAAACAGTCTCCGCGGGGATGTCTATGCCTGGGTGCGAGAAGGTGCGAAAAAGGTTCGAGACGCGCTCACGATTTGAAAAACATAACAAACGCAATTTTACTTGTCGTTTTCACGTAAGAGCGAAGTAAAACCAGAAAGTGCGGGAAGTTACCTATTCTGTTGTCCGCATGAACGATCTGGTGTCGGTCCTCCGACCCCGAGCGCGGCTGGACTTCGGTGCATGATGCACGGACCCTCGGCCGATCCCTTCGCGGCGAGAGGTCACCAGCTGCGAGGCGACCTGGTCCGCTGCCGCAGACTGGTTGGAGCGGTCTGAGCGAGCAGCCGGAGGACGCATGTCTGACCCTCTGGCTCCCGTGGGGTCCGCGCTCTTGGACTTCGTCCTCACATCGGCGCGGGGGGATAGGCCCCGCTCTCCTTGAAGATCGAGATTTGCTCCTTCTTGATCTTCGCCAGGGCCGTGAGTCGGGCTTCTCTCTCCCTCTTCGCTCTATAAGATGGGGGAGACGACTCCGTGATCTTCTGAGGAAAGGCGGACTTCCTGAGGGTGCGTTCCCGGAGGCGGGCACAAGCACCGTGGATCCTCTCCAGTGAGAAGGAGTTCCACTTGGCGTTTGCTTCGACCGCGACCCGGTAGAAGTCCTCAAAGCGCGTGAGATCGTCAAGGCGAGTCTATGTCTCTGAAAACACATGAACAATAAGAACCCTAAAATCAAAGGCAATTTTTTTTTTTAAATAAAAAAACAAAATAACTTTTCTTTTGAAAAGCAAAGCATACTGCAGGTTGCAACCCAGGTGCGGCCAACAAACTCTTGCATATCCCCAACAGAGGACTTCGTCACGCGAAAGAAGAAATATTTGTCCATCCATCCTGAATCCTTTTCAGGAAAACCGTATACAAAGATCCGGTTTAGGTTGGGATAGATGGCAAAAGTCCCCGACGCCTTAGATATGCGGACACTTAAGAGCTCAATCAATTCCGGGACTCCAAACGAGAACTCGGTCTCTTCCGCCACCGTCAGTGCGCACAACACCGACCTAATAAACTTCGAAAGCGCTTGGGGAAAAGCGATTCCGAGTTGGTAAAGATAGAGGATCAGTTCCTCTGGGATGGGGAAGGATAGTCCGGCCCCGACGAAGTAGGCCTCTTAGGCAAAATAGAAGCCTGGGCGAACGCTCTCTGGCGATTCGCCGTCGCGGGGAATAACAAGCTCGACCGACTCCGGAATCGCACACGAGCGCCTGAGTAATTGCAGCGATTTCTCCGTCGACAATGTGCTTTGATAGGGACCAAACTGGTCCCGCGGTTGTGTAACGTCGCGGCGGGGTTCTCTCGGAGCCATGGATTTCGTCCAAATCTGATTTTGAAGGAAATAAAAGGGAAAAGGGGGAGTTTTTATCTCTATCTTTCTCTGAAAAAGTTTGCGTTTGTGAAGATGAGGAAGAACCTTTCATTGTTTCTTTCTTATTTAAAACAAATACCGAAATGACGTCATCTGACGCTACGGAAACCGTGTCGCCCCCCCCCCCTTTTTGAAAAACAAATCATTATCTTTTAATGATATTAAATTATCGACGGATTACGTGGCGAAATCGTCGGGATCCGGGAAGCCCTAATTGGCGGGACTTCTCCTCGGTAGTACAGGAGTTTGCTTTTCTAAGTTTGATGAGTTCGACGAGAAAACATCGAACTTAGGGGCCTTCTGTTGGTGTCGGACTTCTCATCCGGGCCCATTAAGAAACAGAACAAGGCCCATAAAGGAGTTGAGCCCATTTCGCGGTGGCTCCAGAAGTCAATGGGCCACGAGAAGCCCATCTTGCTCGGTATCAGTTCGAGAGGAACCCAGGAGGCGAACAGATTCCGACAGTTAAGGAGTTCGATGACGACATAACGACGGACTTAATTGTTTTTAATTCGTTTTTATTAGCAGTTAATGGTCTATGAATTAAATGCTCAATAGGTACTAGTTGTAGTATAAATATAGAAGAACAACAAGTGAGAAAGACATGTGTTCTTGACCACAAATACTTGTATTACAATAAAATAAACATTTTCTCTATTTTTTCGCTTTCTATCTTCCATTTTTGCTCTTGTGATTTATCACCTCCATATCCTAACATTCACCTCATCTGGATCGACGTACCCACAACATTGATGTTACTGATGGTTAATATTGTTCTACTACCTTTTTGTCAAAATATTGTTCTACTAACTATGTATTCATTGTGAGATATACCTTACAGCTCGTGTTTTTTCATATGAAGAAGGGAGAATGTTAACATTAAGTGGTATGTGATCTCACAAATCTTTTTGGTTTGTGTTAAAAGGGGCTCTTTAATTGGTGAGAGTCACTAGAAAAACAAAATACATCGCTTTAATCAACTCACCCAGTGGTTTTCTTCTGAGCGCTAATTTAATACACTTTATTAGATATATTTTTAGGTTTCTTCTTTACAAGACACAACTTAAACCGGTTATTACGCAACTTACTCTATTGCACCGAGATGCTATCTAATACACAACATGATCTACTACTATATTGAAGATGTATAATAGATTGAACACTCACCTTATGAAAAATACAATAAGCATCTTAGATCATTAATATTGGTGGTTCTTAAAAGCACCCCTAAATTTATTAAAAGTAATCAAATAATATTAAGGATCGATGCTTAACAGAGCATCTTTGTTAATGTTTAGCATCGGACATGTGTCAAACTCAGAAGAAAAGTGGGTGATTTTTTTTTTTGTTGAGGAATTCACAAATCTATACCCTTTCTTCCATTCCTTTACAAAACTCTACCTAATTCAATTTTTCACATATTTACAACTTTTCAAAATTTTAAAAGCTTGATTTACCCTTTAAAAAATTACCAAAATTAATATTTTTCCATTTGGGTTCGCTAATTAGTGTATAGGGTATAATATCAATGGGATATGATTGTGTGGGTAGGGTTTATTTGGATTTAGTTTTGAGTGTTTAGATGTAGTTTTATAAAGTTATTTTGAAAGGGAGAATCACAAAACTACACCATTTGAATTATACTTCACAAAACTACACCATTTCAAAAATACTTCACAAAACTACACCTAAACACTCAAAATTAAAACCAAATAAACCCTACCCACACAATCCTACCCCCTTAATACTATACCCTAAACACTAATTAGCGAATCCAAATGAAAAATTTTAATTTTAGTAATTTTTAAAAGGGTAAATCAAGCTTTTAAAATTTTGAAAGTGTATAGTTTTGTGAAAAAAGTAAATTAGGTGTAGTTTTGTGAAAGAGGGGTTGAAAGGGTGTAGTATTGTGAATTCCTCATTTTGAAATGGTGTAGTTTTGTGAAAAGTAATTCAAATGGTGTAGTTTTGCAATTCTTCTTTTTAGCATTTTATTTTCACTTTTATCAATTTCCTATTTTTAATGTTTATTTGTCTTATGTTTTTCATTTTGAAATAATAATAATGTTTTCATAAATGTTTTTAATATAAACTTTTTTAATATTTTATTTTTAAAAACTCCTAACTAAGCAACACCAATAATTGTCAAAAACACTTCTAAGGAACTATAGTTTCTTAGACAAAAAAATAATTACAACAAATTAAAATTAAATTACTAAGCACCTTGCTTAAGAAACACTGATAATGATGCTCTTAGAGTGTTAGGGTTTTTCTCAACACCTCTTAGCCCTTATATACTAACCCAACTGACCTAACTCACCAATCTACAAAGATCTATATAACTTCATTAACTCGGTAACATTTTCTTACTTTTCTCTTAGAAAATATTTCCTTGATCCATTATCTCCTATAGTTGAATTTTCCATTCTTGTTCACTAGGCCTTCTGCAAATAAGGTAATCTTCTTCTTACAACTTGTTTCCTTTTGTTGTTCCAAGTCCGAAAGTCTTTGAGTTTCCCTCACCTATCTGATGGCTCCTTAGCCTTCTGATCATCTTTAAACATCTAAATCCAGCTCCATCTTCAATCTCTCCCTTTTATCTGATTTTGACAATCCAACAACATGCAATATAATAGATAAAACCGCAACCAATGCATGCAAACAAAAGGGCAAAAACACATGCATTTACAAACAAAACAACCTAAGTTTTAAGGTTCAACACACAAAAGGTTTAATTTATAAAAATAAAAACTGAGAGAGTTGGACACACAAACTCCACAACTATCTATGCACCCTTAGCCTACACCTACAACTAACTACCCCGAGACCCCACACACTCCCCTTAAATCAGCACTCAATCTAGTCATCTGCGTGAGTCTCATCTGAAGATGTATTTTCAGTTATGAACCTTCAAGAGATTCAAGATTTATCAGGACGTTGAAAACAAGGTACGGTCCACCGAGCATCAACAAAGTGAAGAGACCAATGATTCAGATAATAAGGGAGATAATTAAGATGCGGCAAGGAGCTGCTGAGCGTCCGGGAGCTGAGGCAACATCAGGAGGCTAGAAGCTGAGCTGATGGTGCGAAGATCCTTTGGATGACGTGACACGATAAAAGAAGATATGGGAAATCTTCAAGATATCGTGGAGTGCAACTCAAGAAAAGATATATGGAGAATGTATTCTTTTGGAGCAAGATGGAAAATAGGTTAGAAGAATATTTCCTAATTAAAAGATTTGGAAACATTCTTTTAAAGATATGCTAACAAATTAGATTTGAAAATATTCTATTTGTTAAGGTTTAGTTGACGTGTATTTAAGGACAAACGAGTTGTTAGGGTTTGTCAACACGCTTAGCCGCTTATACTAGAACCATCGAGAGAGATGTGAGATCTTGGTGAGTGTTCTCAATCGATCATGCCAGTTTAGAGCAGTGATTAATTCGTAAAAGATATTAAAAATCGTTTGGGGACAATCAGTAGAATTGTGTAATAGTCAGTTTAGATTAGATCTTTTGTAAAGATTAATTTAAAGAGATTTCTAATATTTCCATTGGTTTGAAATCGACTCTATCTCTTTGAAATTCTTTGTTCATCACGTCTCTGATTATGTTCATCATAGATCTGAGGGTATCTCTGCACTTACAATTGGTATCAGAGCGGGCATCTGAGGAAGAGACTGGTTGTCTCTGACAATAGGTGTGATCGTGGGATACGTGGTGAAGAAATCTGACTCGGCGAGAAGAATAGAGACCGAAGAGATGAAGAGACCGAAGAGATGAAACTAAAGAGACGTGTCTCTTGTGTTCATCAAGCGGCAGAAAAATGTTATGTTGGTCACCAGGCGACTGCACTGCCTATTAAAGATATCAAGGATATGGGGATTCATGAAGCGACTGTACTGCTGCTGGTCACAAAAGTTTTTAGAGATATCAAGGATCTGGGGATTCATGAAGCAAATGTACTGCTGACTGATCACATAAGGTTCTTGAGATATCAAGGATCTCGGGATTCATGAAGCGATTGTACTGCTGACTGATCACAAAAGGTTCTAGAGATATCAAGGATCAGAGGATTCATGAAGCGACTGTACTGTTGACCGGTCTCAGATTGTTTTAGAGATATCAAGCATCTGGTGAAGTAATCAAGAGGTTGTAGATATCGTGTTAACTTGGTGAATGATGCATAGAGTATCAAACTAAGTTAACAAGGGAGAAAATGAAGATGTCAGTGACATGGTCATGAGACGTGGCTACAGAAGATGCACCACGTGAGCTGAGGCGGTCACGTGCATTGCGAATGACGTGAACAAGTGGTGGCAAAACAGTGAGGGCGTTGAAGACTTGAAACTACATCTAGAGTCTGGAGAACATCAGAGGACTGGAGTGAGGACATAAGGCTGAAGGGATATTCAACAAGGTGTCGAGACTCAGGAATCTGATATGACGTGGCAAACAAGGGAAGTAAAAAGAAAAAGACTTCTCTCTTGTGCCATGACGTGAAAATACAATTTTGTTTTTATTGAAGATGTATTTTCAGTCATGAACCTTCAAGAGATTGAAGATGTATCAGGACATTGAAGATCGGGTACAGTCTGCCGAGCATCAGCAAAGTGACGAAACCAATGATTCAGATAATAAAGGAGAGAATTAAGATGCAGCAAGGAGTTCAGGAGGCTAGAATTAGAGCTGATGGTGCGAAGATCCTTTGGATATCGTGGAGTGCAACTCAAGAAAAGATTTATGGAGAATATATTCTTTTAGAGCAAAATGAAAAAGAGGTTAGAAGAATATTTCCTAAATAAAGATTTGGAAATATTTTTTAAGAATATGCTAACAAATTAGATTTGGAAATATTCTATTTGTTAGGGTTTAGTTGGCGTGTATTTAAGGACAAACGAGTTGTTAGGGTGTGTCAACAATCTTAGCCACTTATCATAGAACCATCGAGAGAGATGTGAGATCTTAGTGAGTGTTCCAAATCGATCATGCTAGTTCAGAGCAGTGATTGATTCGTATAGGATATTAGAAATCACCTGTGACAATCAAGTATAATAGTGTAATAGCCAATTTAGATTAGATCTTTGAAATTCTCTGTTCATCACGTCTATGATTATGTTCATCCCAGATCTGAGGGTATCTATGCACTTACATCATCTCACTACTTTCTCCACTTGATTGATTGCACAAATTAGTTAAAACATTTAGCTAATCAATTTGTAAAGTTATAGGTAGACACTTACCTACATTCGGAGTAGTCTAGAGAAGCAGAATTGCTGATTTCATTATACCTGTCATGATGGATCTACGTGAGCCTGAGGTTGGAGTCTTTTGTTGATGTCCTCTTTGGACTAACAGTTGAGAACTTTTGTCTCTTAGACTTGTTGGTTTGAACTTCACGGAACACAAACCCATGATGTTCAAGCAGCCTTGTGATGAGAAATGGGTACGGTATAAGCAACTTAAGATCGCAACCCTTAGCCATGGTCAACACATTGTCATAGACAACCTTGCCCAAATCAATGGGGATTCCCTCACAGACTCGATACACCAGCTTCAGTCTGTTGTTGGTGACATTGTCTATGTTCTTGACTAGGGACCAGTTAGAACAACAAATTTTATATAGCAACCCCTTATCCCCCTTGAGGCTCGAGGCTTTTAGTCCTTTGAGTGGTGAGGCTTCTTTATGCGTCATGCACTCAACCAATTTCTTATCAGAGAGTCCATCAACTTTCATGTGCACTGATTTGCGTTCTTCTTTGGTGAGAGTCGGAGCATGCAACACTTCATTGATGGCAATCGTAGAGAAAACATATGTGGCTCCGAGAACCTTCACCTCCATTAATTCCTCTTCAATTTTTACTGATGGAAGACCAGTCCAGAACTCAGACAACAATCCCATGTTGTAGGTTGCGACGTTTGTGACTGAAGACATGAGATTGGCGTCTCTAAGCAGAGCCTTGACCAAGGGCGTCTTAGCAAAGCTGATATGCATTCGTTCTCCGATGAAGTTTCTTCTGATTACCTCCTCTGGTTCACTACGGAGTCAACCGCAGATTGCTGAGATCTCTTGCGTGGCTTAACCTTAGGTATCCTCTTCCTCTTCTTATCAGGTGGAGTGGACAAGGAGGATACATAGACAAGAGTAGTTTTGATCGGATCCTTGTTCTTTGCCTCCGACTTCTTAGGAGCTTCCTCCTCTTTCTTCTAAGACTTTGTTGCTTTATGGTAATCTTTCACGATTGATAACACCATCTGAGAGAGTCTAGTAGTTGTCTCCTCGCTACTTTGCATGTTTGTTGATTTGACTGCCATTTATTATGGGTTTTGGATTTGCAGCGGTGTTGAGTAGTCGATCGTAGTTGACGGTGACGTCAAGAAATTTTTGACCCTCGTTTTGATTCCAGTGAACAATGAAGACATTAATAAGCAGTTGCGAGATGTTTATGTCCCTTTCTCTTCCGCGATTCTTTTATACCAAAACCCTAGTTTTCTTATGTTTTTGGCCTTTCTTTATTGGTTCTACACACATACTCGAAAAACATATCATGGCACCATAATCCACAACTTTCTCTTCATAGTGACATGTTCATCCATTTGTTTAACTCAAGTTTCTTTTAGATTTCACACAAGTTAATTTACATGAGCATTCAAACACACTTGTCATGATCAATGAGTGACCCAAAACAACCATAAATCACATGAGCAATATATTTTGAAGCAGAGTACCAAGTACTAATAGTCGATATTCGCCTCGCCCTCAGAGTCAGGGAGCTCGACGCTTTTTGCGACTCGTAATTAGTCGCAAGCCAATTCAATGGAGAGTCAACACCAAGAAAGAAAGAATGGCGACATATCTTCAAGTCATTAAGGAGCTTGCAGGAAAGTTCAATTCTTTTACCATCACCAAGATACCTCGCGCCGAAAACACCGTTGCGACGCACTCGCAACTCTCTCCTCTACTTCGGACCCGACCCTGAGGAGAACGATCCCGATCGAATACTTCGAGTATCCAAGTGTCGACCTACCCAAAGGAGTTCATGTTATCGGTGAAGCCCTCGAACAGGAAGACATCTTTCCTACACATTCCCTAACATATCGATTAACCCCAAAAAAAACAATGAATTAACGGACTGGCGTGCCGAGATCCTCGATTACATTAAAAACGACACGCTACCCGAAGAAAAGTGGGCGGCACGAAGATTCAAAAAGATAGCAGCTGGCTAAGCGAACATAGAGAATTCGCTCTTTCAAAAAAGTGCTTCAAGCGCACTCCTAATATGCCCTGCAGGCGACGAAATCCAGACTATATTGGGCGAAGCCCACGAAGGGGGAGGCGGGAATCACTTAGGAGGTCGAGCCTTGACTTTGCAAATTAAAACCTTGGGTTCTTCTGGCAACTTTGCTCAAAGACTAATGCGAAAAATGTCAAAGGCATGAAAAAACAATTCGTCCCCTTACCCAACTGCTTAGCTCCATGATCGCGCCTTACCCGTTCATGCGATGGGCAACGCACATCGTAGGTTCGCTGCCGGCCTTGAGACAATGAAAATGTATGCTGATAGTCATCGATTATTTCACAAAAAGGGTCGAAGCAAAGGCCTACGTGAAAATCGACGCAACAAAAGTTAAAAATTTCGTTTGGAAGTATATAATCTGCCTTCACGGACTACCCAACGAGACCGTGACAGAAAACGGTATCGAGTTCACTTCGGATAAGTTTGAGGCCTATTACGCAAGATGGAACATCCGACTAAGCAAATTTACCCCAAGATACCCCCGGGGAAATGGACATGCCGAAACAACAAACAAAACGATCATAGGCGGGATAAAGAAACGAATGGAAGGCAAAAAGAGTCTTTGGGCAGACGAGTTGGAAAGTGTACTCTGGTCTCATCATACAAGCCCACGAAGCGTAACAGGTCGCACTCCATTCTCATTTTCCCACGGAATGGAGGCCATGTATCCTGTCGAAGTCAACATCCCCGGGATAGGTCATCTAATGCAAACCTAGCATCCAGAAACAAACAAACGCATGATAATTGATCACCTAGACTTCGCCGAGGAACAACCACACCATGCTCTACTCCGCATTCAGAATTACCGGCATCAAGCAGCCAAGTATTACAACAAAAAGTCAAAGGAATCCACTTCGAGGAATGCGACCTTGTCCTACGAAAATTATTTGAGAACACGGCGGGAAGGTCCTTACCTCATCTTGAAGATCGTACGACCATGAGTCTATGAGCTAATGATGATGAACGAAGAAGCCATACCGCGGTCATGGAACGCAATGCATCTCAAGAGATTTTATCACTAAAATCAATAGCAAAAAGAAACCACGTTGAACATCTAAATCACCTTTTCCAAGTGATTTATAAAAAAAGAACCTTCTTTAGCCACTTTTCAAAAGTGCAAACATACGAGCTCAACTCTTCGACACTCAAATTCACTTCGTAAAAGTGTCAAAATACGAGCTAAACGCTCAATAAATTTAAGCCGGTCCAAACCGCAATGTTAGCCACCTTCCAAAAGTGCAATATAATTCAACCACTTATCAAAAGTGATAACATACGAGCTCAACGCTCAATAAATTTAAGCCGGTCCAAAATGCAAAGTCAGTGATATCTTTCATATTTTACATATTTTAGTCCATTTTAATCATTAGAACTAACTCATAGATATCAGATTTAGTAGCATATAGGTTGCATTTGCATTTGTTTCGTGATTTTCAGGTTTGAGGAGCACGATTACGGAAAATACGAAGAAATCAAGCGAAAAGCGTCAAAGAACACTGATATCGGTATGTTGTATCGGTCACTTGACCGATATCAACATATCGGTTTGCTATATCGACAACAAGAGGTCGATACAAGAGGGAGAAACTCGTGGATATCATATCGACTTGTTGTATCGGTCAAGTGACCGATATCGGTATGTTTATATCGGTCACTTGACCTATATTAATGACGACAAAAGTAAAGAAAATCACAACTTTTCCTTTAAAACACAATTTTTAGGGTTTACTTTAGAATCTTTTGCTTATTTCGTTTCTTCAACTTTTTGAGAGTTTTTGAAGGGGACTATTGAGTTTTTCTTTTGGATTTCTTGTAACAACATCTTCCATAAGAGTTTGTTCTTTCCCTTAATCTTATTTTAATCTTTGAATTTGTTTATGTTCTTATCATCCTTGATTGCTTTCATTTTCAATATGCTTAGTGAGTAGATCTAAATAGACAATTGGGTTGGGGAAAAAGGGTTGATTAAACTTAGGATTATCATTGTCTAGAACTTAATATTAAAACTTTTGTTTATTGGTAATGAACTTAAAATTTTAATCGAGTTGATCATTCGATTACTGAACCTAGGAAACTTTACAATCGACATATTGTAAAAGATCATGACTAATTACCCAAGAATTAAGTTTAGCTTATCCGAGAGATATGTGTTAATAAGTTTAGTGGTTGAATTAAATTAAACTTAGGTTTTCTAAGAATGAAACTTTCCAAGACATTGCATTAGTTAAATTATTAGGAAAATGATCTCTACCGCGACAGTAGATTGATCTAAATTCGTTTTCAAAACCCAAAATTACATTTTTAAAAGACATTGAATAATCCGACTTTTGATCCTCCTAATAAGTATCTTAACCCGATTATTTAGTTTTTTAATTAATCCTTTTTAAATCATCTTTAAATTTGTTTTCAATTTTGATATTCTTTACAAAACCACAAAACCAATCTTTTATTTAAAACATAAGAACCTTTCCTCCAATTCTCCGTGCAAGAACGTTGTTTTAACATCCATTTGTTGTAATCCATGTTCACAACCAAAGACAAGATCAACCTTATGGACACATGCTTCACTACAGGAGAGAAAATCTTGTTGCACCTCTGTTCTTACACTCCGGGAATTCATGGTTTCAACATGAACAACCATTTTACAACCTACAATCTTCTTGTTGTTAAGCATATGCCACAATATCAGCGTCCTCAAATCTTAACGAAGCTCTAACATTCTGCCTTTTGCTTCTATCCCTAGCAAGTAGATACCCATCTAAGTTCTGATTGCTGTCTGATCCCTCTGCCTCATGAAACTCAAGACCATCTGAACCTGATGAGCTCTCCTTAGATGACTGAGAGTCTGAATCAGATCTATCGTCTGATTCTCCACATGCAGCAGATGACTCAGCTGGTGTGAATCTTGAAGAACTTCTGCCCTGTATCAGATTTTGGCTGAAGTTGACTTTCTTCTTTTTCTTCTCAATTTCAACTTCATGTTTATGATCTATGACAACTCTTCTCCTTCTTATCTATAATATCCTTGTAAACCTCATCCTCCTGAAACACTACATTTCTGCTTGTAGTGCATTTCCTCTCTTCTGAGATCCACACTTTGTAACCCTTAACACCTAAAGGGTATCCCAAGAAAATCCCCTTCACAGCTCAGGGACTTGTCTTTTCCTGCACTGTGTGAACGTAGGCAGAGCAACCAAACTTTCTCAGGTGTGCGAGGTATGGTTTGTATCTTTTCCACACTTCTTCAAGCAACTTGAACTCAATCGTAGAGTTCAGTGTTTTGTTGATCAAATAGATTGTTATAGACATTGCCTTAGCCCAAAACTCTTGACCAAATCCTGTCTCAACCAACATGCTTATGACCATGTCCATGATTGCTATGTTCATCACTCCATTTTGTTGAGGAGTGTATGTGCAAGTCCTATGTCTCTTGATGCCTAATTTTCTGCACAGATCATCAAACTGACTGTTGCAATATTCCATCTTGTTATCGGTTTTTCGACACTTCACGTTCCTTCTTGTCTGATTCTCAATTGTTTCCTTCCTCTAATTAAACTTTGAGAACGCTTCATCCTTTGTTCTCAAGAAGTAGACCTAAACTTTCTTAGAGTAATCAACTATAAAGCTGATGAAATACTTGCATCCACCAAGGCTCTCAGTGGTTGAAGGAGAACTCACAAGTCCGAAAGAACATAATCTAGTATCCCCTCAGTTGTGTGCTTAGTTGTAGGAAAGCTATTTTTGATAGACTTTCCTAATACACAACTTTCACAGAATTCAAGCTTATCGACGTCCGCCTTGGAATGTACCCATTCCTCACCAAGACCCTCGTGTTACATGCACTCATATGCCCCATCCTTGAGTGCCAAAACATCGTCATCCTGCTTGTTGATTCTGTTAGGTTAATTTCACCTCTGGATATTGTCCCATGTAGGTAGTATAGGCCATCTTTGTATTTTCCTAAGATGACTTTCTTCCCATCCTTGAAGAACGTGACAGCAAAGTCTTCTCCTTCATACCTACATCCAGATTATTCCAGCATACCGTAGGAAATCTGGTTCCCACTAATCCCAGGTATGTACCTCACGTTTGTGAGAATCACCTCAGGTCCATCAGGATTTGTGATCTTCACCTTGCTGATTCCCTTCACATCACATTTAGTGTTGTTTGCCATCAAGACTTTCCCTCCATCGTTTTCTTGATAATCGAACATCAGCTCTCTATTGGGTGTAATGTGAATTGAGCAGCCTGAGTCCATCACCCACTCATCTGTTGAGCCCTGCATGCTGGCCGTGAGAACACATGGTTGTCTAAACTCTGAAGCTACATTGACAGATGTATCAGCCCCTTTCTTGTTTCTCTTATCTAGACAATCTTTTTTCCAATGACCTTCTTTCCCACAAACAAAACATTATGATTTGTCTGCCTTGTTGTACCCTTGCTTAGACTTGGATCTGCCATTACTCTTTGACCTAAACACCGTGTTGTTCCTATGGTCATGAATCTGAGCAGATATTCGACAAGACTAAACATACAAGCCTTTCGATGCTGGTTTCGCCTTTTCGAGCAACCCTTTCTGCTTCAACTCAACTTCCTTTGAGTAAGAATTTTTGGCCACCTCATTAACCATGAGTATGTCCTTTCCAGTACCATACTGAAGTGTATGAACCAGTTGTTCATACTGAGATGGAGCACCTGACAACAGTTGAATGACTTGGTCTTCATCTGAGATAGTGACCTTCAGACTTGCGAGGTCGGCTATCAGCTTCAAGAAGAAATCCATATTTTCTTCAATGGATTTATCCTCTTCCATCTTGTAACATGATAACATCTTCTTGAGTTAAATTGGGTTTGAAAGTGACTTAGTTTGATAATCTCTCTCAAGAACCTTCCACATACCAAATGTTGTGGTCTCGGTCATTATCTTCCTGATAATGAGATAAATCAGACAAGTCTCCAACAGACTACTGACTCTGAGATCTTTCTCAGCCCGCTTAGGATCCACAAAAGAAAATATATTACTATTCTTTTTCTTATTATTAGATTCATATTTGATATAATTTGATCGTGTTTAAGTATTTTGCTTTATATTAGAGTTTGGTTTTTATAGAAATATAAATTTTGATTTGTTTTCTTAACACAAGTTTATCAAATTGAAATAAAATAAACTTTTATATCTTAATAATTATAATAACTTAAAATAAACTTCCAAATTAAATCCCAAACCTCTAAATTAAATCCCTTTCGGTCTACACGATCTGTGTATAAAAGGCCAAAGCCTCATGCCTTACTATATACATCCACTGAAACCTTTAGCGATAAAATTGCATTTGTTGGATTCGAATCAAATATAAAAGAGAGATTCCATCGGTTGACTTTGAGGTATGATTGTTGTTTTCATTTGATTAGGTACTGAAATCATCATCATCTTTGAGTTATGTACACTACAAGAAAAACGGCAAATAGCAACGCCGATTTTCGTCGCTAAATCGTCGCTATTGGCAAATAGCGACGATTTAGCGACGAGAATATTTTCGTCGCTATACGCTCGTCGCTATTCAATATTCGTCGCTAAATCGTCGCCATTTTCAAATCGTCGCTATTTCGTCGCCAATTTTTCGTCGCTAATTCGTCGCTAATTTAGCGACGAATTAGCGACGTTTGTCGTAAAATATTAGCGACGAATTAGCGACGTTGACCGTAAAATATTAGCGACGAATTAGCGACGTTGGTCGTATAATATTAGCGACGAATAAGCGACGGTATAAAAAATAAATTTCCAAATTAAATATTTTGCGAAAACAAATCCTTGCTAATTCGTTGCTAAATTAGCGACGAATTAGCAACGATTATAAAACACATCGTTGCTAATTCGTCGCTAATTTAGCAACGAATTAGCAAGGATGGCTTGAGACATCCTTGCTAATTCGTCGCTATATTAGCGACGAATTAGCGACGATTTAAAAAAAAAAATTAAAAAAAAACAAATTTAAAAAAAACAAATTTTAAAAAAAACAATTATAAAAATATTAAAAAAATACAAAATATTTTAAAAATACAATAAATTAAAACTAAACAGCGGGATCAGCGGGATCATCGGGATCGACGACGTAATCATCAATCCCGATATCACGTCCGAGGTCTTGAGCTGCCGCCGCCGCTACATCCGGAGGGATCACCGGTGGCCGAGTTGGTTGGACTCCCCGTCGCTGCATCAACCTCGCGAGGTTTGGACTTTCCATCGCGATGATGGAGAAGAAGTCCGTGATGTTCGATAGCGGACTTCTTGTGCCGCGAGCTGCTCCCTCAACCGAACATTCTCTTCGGCGTGATCTTGGGCGGTGGGACAAGGCTGCGAAGAAGAAGCGGCGGGAACCGTCTCAATCGAACCGACTCCAAAAGTGCGGTTCTTCTTCGTCTTCGGGGCCACCTATATAGACAATTTAAAATCGTTAGATATTAATAAAATAAATATTATTTTGAATTAAATTAAATTATTTAAAATTATTACCTCATAGTAGATCTTGTCGCACTCGGTGACCGACAAATGTCCCGAGGAGTTGACCGAACTACCTTCGGTCGACGTCGAACCCTGACTAAGCCGCTCGGCGACTCTAGCCTCATATGCGTTCACGATCTTTTCAGATCGTGAACTCACATAGGTCCCGTCCTTCCTCTTCTGGACCTTCTTCAAAATTTCTACAATGGGCGGAAGTTCGCCCATCTCCTCGCGCTATTGAAAATTATATTAATTAAATTATATATTTTTAAATTTTATATTATTTGAAAAAATAATGAAATTTTAAATATATATTAATTAATACCATCTTTATACGCCGTTCGGCGTAAGAAGTCGGTCCTGATGTGTGGACATACGGACCGGTCTCGTCGATCGGTGTGAGTCGGGACTTGGAGCAGCTACCCGCAACTTGAACCGAATGCGGGTTCGTCCAATAGTCGCAAAGGCCCTTCCACACCGCCCCATCCATTGCTATGGGTTTCGCCTCGTCTCCCTTCTTCAGCCACTTCGTCTTCCATTTGTTGATAATCCCAGTAAGACGATGCATGGCTTTCTCCTCGAAACCCTTGCGGACTTCAAACATGTCTTCCTCCCGCCAATGCCATTTTTGCTATTTGAGTTTTTTAAAATATTAAAATAAATTTTAAATAATAAAAAAATAAATTTTGTAATAATTATTACATTTTATATAATATATAAGTTATTTTATTACAATAAATATTTATATATTAACTTTTTATAATGTTTAAATTTTTAAATTTAAATAATTAAAAATTTTACTTACCGCAAAAGATTCGAACCGTATGTCCCTTATATAAGGAGGGGTCTGCGACCAGTTGACGTGCGGCTCCACGAAATACGTCTTCATCACATCCGAGACACTCCTACTAACCTTGTTATCGCAAAACCTACGAAAAATAAATTTATCGTTAGCAATTATTATATTTGAAAATCAATTAATTAAATAATATAAAAATCAATTAATTAAAATAAATCAATTAATTAAATAATATAAAAATCAATTAATTATTAAAATCAATTAAATAATTACCAAAATGTCCCTTGTGGCCGCTTGGAGTGGAGCAACGGTAGGTACCGGTGGCTCTCCTGCCGAAGAAAGTCGAGGATCCGCCGCATGTGCGGTCCAAGATGCTGAGGTGGTGGTAAATCGACGGGGGATCAGCTGGAGCATCGGGAATAGGATCTTGACTCGGGTTTTGTTGGGGTGGGTCTTGTTGGGGTGGGTTTTGTTGGGAAGGGTTTTGTTGGGATGGGTTTGAAGTAGAGGTGGAACCGGATCGGTTCCTTATGAAATTATAGTAATGAGGGGGTTGGTTATTTTGAGACATGTTTTTGAAGTTGGGTTTTGGAATTGGGTTTATTTAGAGATAATGAAATGTTTAGAGAGAGAGAGAGAATGAGATTGTGTGAAATGAGGGAAAAACTCGTCGGGTATATATAGTATTTTGTGTCGTCGCCATTTCGTCGCTTCTTTTGGTTCAAACCTTTTGGTTTCCCACCCGCGGCAAACGAAAAAAAGGCGACGATTTAGCGACGATACAATATAGCGACGATTTAGCAACGATTCGTTGCTATTTCGTCGCTATATGGTAACGTGACACGAAGCGATTTACATCGTATTTAATAAGTACATGCATGTCAGAATTCGTTGCTATTTCGTCGCTATGTATATTTAGCGACGATTTAGCAACGAATCGTTGCCAATTCGTTGTTAATTCGTAGCTATATGTTAACATGACACGAAACGACATTCATCGTATTTCCAAGTACGAGGATGTAAGGAGGTTTAACATTAGCGACGAAATAGCAACGAATTCGTCGCTAAATCGTCGCTAAAGGTCAATAGCGACGAAATAGCAACGATTCGTTGCTAAATCGTCGCTAATGCTAAACCCTTATTTTAGGGTTTGGAACCCTAAATTCGGTTTGTATCGTTTTTTTACCACTTTTTCGTTAAAACAAGTTTATAACATTGATCATATGAAGTCACAAACTCAATATATGACAAAAAAACTTGTAAACTAGTTTATTATGAACTTTATAATATAAACTCTTATAAGTTATGGTTTACTTAGCTTAAATGTGTTAAGTATAATTTTGTAATCTATAATTTTTATTGGTTTATACAAATATATTACTAGTTTTGTACACTTTTTTAGTTAAGTAAAACTCGTATAAATCGATATTAAGTGGTGTTTTAGGGGTTTAAAGTTCGAAGGATTGCAACGACTTAGCAACGAATTGGCAAGGAATCATGGTTAGCAACGAAATGGCGACGATTTAGCAACGAAATGTAATTAAGTTTAGCGACGATTTAGCAACGATCTTGAACCCCTAAATCTGTAATCCATCGAAAATTAGATTTTTTATAAATCGTTGCCATTTCGTCGCTAATATAGCGACGAAATGGCAACGAAAGAAGCCTAGCGTTGCTAAATCCTCGCTTATTAGCGACGACTTGGCAACGAAAGAAGCGTAGCGTTGCTAAATCCTCGCTAATTAGCGACGATTTAGCAACGGAAATTACAAATCCTGGCTATTTCGTTGCTAAATTAAATATTATTTTAAAAAAAAATAATTACAAAAACACACACAATTATTACAAAAACACACAAAGATTACAAAAACACACACAAATATTACAACTAACACATGTACACAATTATATTACAAAAACACAAAGAAAATTAATTATTCATTATTATCGGAATCAACGATTTGATTTCGCTACTTTCATCGAATTCATCCGCACCTCCGTCGTCTTCATCATCCACAATATCTTCAACAACTTGATTATCGGGGTCGACAAGAAATACATCTTCCGTCGATTGATTTGTTGGAATGATTGTCCCACTAATGACATCTTGTTGCATAGGAACTTCATCGTTACCCATAATTAAACCTCTTGGAACGATTCGGACTACTGCACTCCATGCTATACCGCTAGTCTTAACCCGAGGATAAGGTATGAAAGTAACTTGTTCAGCTTGCGATCCAAGGATAAAAGGTTCAAACTTCCGATATCGTCGTGACCGGTTGACGTCAATCACACCAAATTTGTTGTACCGAACACCACGACCGAGTGTTGGATCAAACCAATCACATTTGAAGAGGGTTGTTCGTAAATTGACTAATCCCGGATACTGCACTTCAATAATATCCGTTAGAAGACCATAAAAAACTGAATCACCTGACACAGTTACCCCATAATTCGCGGTTGCTCGACGTTGACCATGACTTAAGGTGTGGAACACGTAACCACGAGTGAAATACATAGGAGAAGTTGTGATATTTCCGAGCGGTCCTTGTATTAACTCGCGAAACCACACCGGATACGTTGTGTCACCATATGCGATCGCGTTTTCAGCCAAGCTGCAAAATCTCGTTCTTTAAGAGCGGTTACTTCGTCTTTTGAAAGCCCTGGATAAACCTCATCCACTTGCTCCTCAAACATTCTAAAACAACGCAGAAAACTGAATCAAAATTAAATATTTATGCATATATAATGGGTTTGCGAATGAATAGTTTCATGCATACCTTTCAAAAGGTCGGGCATATTCACAATTAAGGAGGATGTAAGTATGTGCGCTTTGCCGATGTTGATCACTTTCCCACCAAACTTCTTTTATTTTTCCGGCAGCTCTTCCGATTGGTGAAAATATATCGGTACCCCTTCCATTCCATACACCGCGCCAACACCTCCATCATCGTAGCGTCGTGTTGTTGTTCTACGTGTTTTTACATTGGAACCGAAATAATATGAGGCGAAATGAGACGTCTCTTGAGTTAAAGATCCAGCAACAATAGATCCTTCAACCCTTGCAAGGTTTTTCGCCTTTCCTTTCAAATATCCCATAAATCGTTCGAAAGGATACATCCACCGAAACCGCACAGGCCCTCCTAATTCTGCCTCGTGAGGAAGATGTATTGGAAGGTGTTCCATAACATCGAAAAAGGATGGAGGGAAAATCTTCTCCAAGTTGCACAACACAATCGGGATACTTGTCACGTAACCGTTCAATGACCTTTTCGTAAGCGTACGAGTGCATAGATCTCGGAAAAATGCACCGATCTCGGAAAATTTTAAACATTATATTAATTATTATATATATATATATATATACTTAATCAAAATTAAAATATAAACATTTTAGGGTTCAATGATACCTGCTATTGCTGTGTGTGCGGGTTCAGGTAAAAGCTCATCGAAAGCAAAAGGTAAAAGTCGTTGCATAAACACATGACAGTCGTGACTTTTCATACCTGAAAACTTTTGACCATTCTCAACACATGCAGATAACTTGGAAACATATCCGTCGGGAAACTTGACATCTGAAGTGACCCATTTGAATAACGCGTTTTTTGCTTCAGGTTTCAATCTGTAGATTGGGACCGGAGCCTTACCATCGTTCGTGATATGCAACTCACTTCTAAAACATATTTCGGGCAAATCTAGTCTTGTCTTCAAATTGTCTTTAGTTCTCCCCTGTACATTCAACAATGTGTTTATAATATTATCAAAAAAGTTTTTTTCAATGTGCATAACGTCGAGGTTATGTCTCAACAAGTGATTTTTCCAGTACGGGAGTTCCCAAAAAATGCTTTTCTTGTGCCGCTTATGGCTTTCTCCGTATCCATCGGGTAAATTAGAAACATGCCAATTACCACCCCGTCTACATGTTTTTTGCGCCCCATAATTATCCAACTCCTCCAATAACTCGCCCCGTCGGATAAAGTAGGGGTGGATGTTTAACGACTCGATTCTTCTTAAATAACCTTCTGTTCTTTCGATATGGATGATTGATTGGAAGGAAACGTCGGTGACAATCAAACCAACTTGTTTTCCTTCCATGTGGGAGTTGAAACGCATCGTCCGATGACGACAATATGGACAAGACAATCGTCCATGCGTTGTCCAACCTGCTAACATGCCATAAGCAGGAAAGTCACTAATAGTCCACATGAGCACTGCACGCATCGTAAAATTTCTCTTGCGTGAGATATCATACGTACGAACCCCAGTGGACCATAGCTCTTTTAACTCATGTATCAAAGGTTGCAGAAAAACATCAAGAGCTCTCTTTGGGTGCTTCGGACCTGGTACTAAAATGCTTAAGAAAAGAAATTCTCTTTGCATGCACATATTGGGAGGTAGATTATACGGAGTTAGTATAATCGGCCACAAAGAGTATTGTCTACCAGACATACCGAATGGACTAAATCCGTCAGTGCATAAACCAAGGTATACATTACGAACCTCTCTCGCGAAATCGAGTATACCGTGTTGAAGTGCTTCCAAGCCTTTGCATCTGACGGATGAGTGACTTCCCCATCTTCAACTGAGTGTTCTGCATGCCATCTCATCGAATCAGATGTCCTCTCTGATTGATACAATCTTTTGAGTCTGTCTGTGATGGGTAAGTACCACATCCGTTGATACGGGACTTTACTCCCTTTCCCTTGGACCTTATATCTCGGTTGACGACAAAAACGACATTCAAGCAATTCATCATCATCTTTCCAATAAATCATACAATTGTTAACACAAATATCAATCATTTCAGAAGGCAATCCAAGACTAAAAACCAACTTTTGTATTTCGTAATACGACTCAGCAGCTACATTACCCTCGGGCGGATATTCTTTCGGTAACTCCGCCCATGAGTCCATGCAAAACTCACTCAAATTATTATCAGATTTTATATTCATCATCCTAGATGCTAATGATAGTTTTGACAATCCAACTTTACATCCCTCGTAAATTGGTTTATTCGCAGCGTCTAACATATCATAAAATCGTTTAGCATCTAGGTTAGGTTCCTCAACTACATTTTCGGATAAATACTCCCTCGTATCATGAAATGCATCAGCAACCATTTCATGATATCTATTATCATCTACATGCACGAACCACCGCCCCGATCATGATCATAGTTACTATCAAAATGAGGCGGTAAATTAGCAGGTTCGTTACTAACATGATCACTAACAGGAAACGTATAACTACTATCTCCAACTTCAGTATTATAATTAGAGTTATACCCTTCCCCATGTTGAAACCAAACAAAATACTGCGGCATAAAACCTCTATTAAAAAGATGTTTCCATACGGTTTCAACAAACACGTATTTAGTGTTAACGCACTTCTTACATGGACAATACATTTTACCGGTATCTTGCGTATTCGCATGTTTCCGGCCTGCTGCATGAATGCTTGAAGTCCCTCCGTAAATTCGTCCGTAACTACCCCCGATCGATCTTTATGCCGATACATCCAAGACCGTAACTCGTATATATTGTTATTACCGTGAGACATATTGAAATTTTTAGAGTGTTTATATTTTTATAGAGTTATTGATTTTGTATTGTGTTGTGGTGTGATTTTTTGAAGAGTGTAGATGGGTTTATATAGATGGAAAATTAGCAACGAATTAGCAAGGAAATCAAATTAGCAACGATTTAGCAACGTTTTTGAAAACGTGCTTACCTACTTAGCGACCCTCCTCGCTAATTCGTCGCTAATTAGCAAGGATATATATTCGTCGCTAAAAATCGTCGCTAAATCGTAGCCAATTAGCAAGGATATATATTCGTCGCTAAATCGTCGCTAAGTAGCGACGATTTAGCGACGCGGCTCTAATTCGTCGCCAAAATCGTCGCTAAATCGTAGCCAATTTAGCGAGGAAAACATACCTCGCTAAATAGCGACGATTTAGCGACGACATTATTCTCCGTTGCTATTTCGTCGCCAATTCGTTGCTATTTCGTTGCTATATTTATTCGTCGCTATTTCCTTGCTAAATTTCGTTGCTAAAAGCCCAGTTTCTTGTAGTGGTAATCAAAGGTATTTGGGATTCAATTTCAGCTTCACATTTGTTGCATTCTCTAAAACCTTATTTTAAGCAGAAGATTGCAAATATTGAGCACGTTGTACAAATATTTTTATCTTCATCAGTCTTGGTATTCCCAACTATTGTATGCATGAGATTTTTACTTTACGAAACTACTTTTGGTTTACTAAATTTTTTAAAATGCAACATCTTACAAATTTCTGCCATTTTCAATAGACTATCGGTATGTTTGTTTTGATTTATGCCAGAATATTGGTTTCACTATTAATGCTTATGGACCAAACAAACCTAACTCATCATCCACATTTGTTGTCAAGTAACAAACAAGACTCCATGGCTCCAACTTCTTGACCTTCGAACGAACCCCATCAAGACGTACGGTTTTAAAATATATAGTTTAAAAAACACCAAGTGGCCCTTCCCTTAAACTCCATCAAATCATGTCTCCTCCAATTGTTATGAAATATATTGTGAGAATATATTGTGAGAATATCAGATTTAGACACTATTACAATTAGGAAAACGATGATTCCTAATCTCAATAGGAAAAATACTTTCATAATTCATTCATTATAAATACAAGCATGAAATCTAAGATATAAACTAATCTGAGTTCTTAGGATTTCGAGCACCTTAGAGGTAGCTCGTAAAGCAAGAGATATCTAGATAGAGAAAGAGTCTTTTCTCGGTATCTAGGCTTAGCTTGTAGTAGTCCTTCTTCCTAGGTTCTCCTTGTACTCTCTCGGGGTTATCTAACCGGAGATCGAGAGTGTTTGATTTTTTTATTATAAACCACGTCGGAGGTGTTTTCCGATTCTTCATAGTGAATGTTGTGGATCCCGAATCCACCCCAGATGTAGCGGTTGCGGCCGTGAACTGGGTTAAAGTCTTGTGTCTTTAGAATTCGTAAATCGGTTATTTGTCTTGGGACAAGGATTTGGAACATAAAATCCTTAACAAGTGGTATAGAGCACATGGTTTTGATTTACGGATTCAACAACGATGTCACAAGTTCATCATGGGTTGAAGAATTGTGTTGTGGTTTAAAATTTTGTAAACCAAACACGAAAGCGGTTAAAAGCTTAGGTGGTTTAATGTTGTTTGGTCACACGTGAAGCTTCATAGGTGTGCAAACTATTTTGAAGCAAATCAAAGAGAACGACATTGTTCACAAGAAGAAGACGAACATCTAATCATGAGATGAGATTATTCACATGGGAGGTTCAGCCAGCACATGAGATGACACATGAATCTAATTAAAGAAAAGTTTATGGCCGAGAAGATCGTCGCTGAAGTCGATGATATAATGGTGACAAAGACGGATTCGAACGAAGAAGAATCTAAAAAAAAGTGGCCTAAAAGAGATGCCTTTGTGGTTAGAGAGAGTCTCGAACACATCTCACCGGGAAGTGAAAAGGCGGTGGCAATTTCTTTCTCTCAAAAGGAGCCGCCGAAAAATAAAAGCACCAAATCGAGATGGATATAGGGTTTCGTGATGGACTAGGGACCAAACAAGTCAACAGAAGTTGACGACGACGTAGATCTTACCAGAGACGGAGCTACCGGTGGTGGCGTTTACCGGTCAAGATTGTGGTTATATGTCGAGGCGGTGACTGTGATTTGTCGGGTTTGTGAAACTGATCGAGCCGGAGAAGACGATGGCTAATTCGGAGCGGTCCAAAAGGATGTGAATGATCCTCGCCCTACACATAAAATTGACGAACAAAGCTTGAACGGTGAAATTAGCCTAAGGTGAGAAGGTGAAATTAGCATAAAGGGTTTTAGAAAGCCTTAGCTAATAGACTTATCATTATTGGATTTATTTGATTTAGTTGATTAGTTGGGCCTAATCTAAATCAAGTCCATCTAATTTTGATGTAATCGTGGTTCCTCTGGTTGTTCATCACGACAAAACGATAAGAGAAAAGCTTGGGTCTGTGACAAGAGAACTCGCCGAAGATTAGAGACTACGTCATGGGAAATTCCAAACTCTCGACAAGAATCATATCTCGTTTGATTATACGAAAACATAGAGCAACCTACAAGGAAGGAGAAGTTGCAGTCGCAATCAAACCGGAGGAGATACCGCGAGATTCGGTGAAAGTTACCGGTATCATATCTAGCTTGTAGTCGAGGATGATTTTTTGATTCGCACTTCGAAGAGTCTATGTGACCTTTATACAAGCACCAGAGAATACGATGGTAGTGTTAGCTAGGAAGTGCCGAAAAATAAGATATCCCCAAGGACCGGATATCTGGTCTGGTCGCTAGTGTAAACTGTGATGGAATCATTACGCCGAAGAAAGTCACCAGGAGGAAATCACTAGTAGTGATGAGACAGATTCGAGAAACTAGATACAATATCAAAGTTTCGACAAGAAACCACATGAGGTTTGTTTATGCGGGAAAGAGATCTTGTCAAGGAACATGCTGTTGGTTTCTGATAAACGAGATTTTTGTCTCGTTCTTTTGAATGTCTTATGTAGTATATAAGATGTCAATTCGAATCAGGAGCAATTAAAGTACTAGAGTTTGCAAGAAATAAACTTAGTCTAAGCAATTAAAAGATAGTTTTGTTTTGTGATTTTTATAAAGACTAACAAGTAACGAAAACGAAATTGCAAGTTGTAAAGATTCAAATTTAAAAGGCTAAACAACCAGGTCGGGTACTTTAACGGGATTATCAACTTTCAGGTTTTTGATGTCTTTTAACAATTGTAACTTTAAGGTTTTGAAAACGTTTTAGATCAATCCACTCTCGTGACAATGATCCTTTTCCTAACAAGTAAACTAAAACAATATCTTGGATAGTTTAAATTTTATAAAACATTAAGTTCAAATCAATTCAACCACTAAACTTATTAACACAGATCTCTCAGTTAAGCTAGGTTTAGTTCTAGGGTAATTGTTCAGGAATCTTCACAGACCTCTCGGTTGTGAAGTTTCCTGGGTTCTATCAATTGATTGATCATGTCATTAAAGCATTAAGATTGTTACACTAGATTAAAGGTTTATCAGGTTTTAAGTTCTAGACATCGATCAACCCTAGAGTTGGTTCACCCTTTTTCCCCCAACCAAATTGTCTATAGGAAACTACTCGCTAAGCATGATGAAATTCAAAGCAAACATGATTAAAAAAACTATAAAATAAAATAAAGAGATTAAGGGTAAGAAAAACTCTGTTTATTGTTGCCCAAAGTTTACAAGAATCCTGGTGCCCAAATCCCTCAGAAAGCAAGAACAATGTATGAAAAGATATGATAAAAGATGATCAAAAAGATAAGTTATAAAACCTAATAATAAGTCTAATATATAGAAAAACGAGTCTTGGGTCTTCAAAAAACGTCCTAAGTGGGCTTAGACTTTCTTTTCCTTTTTCCGATATGAAACCGAATTTTCCATTTATTTTGGCAGCTGATTGACCCGTCGTCAGTAAAACTGGCATAACTTTAGATCTAACCGTTGAAATCATCTCAATCCATCTCAAAAATGAACGTTAACTTTTGTGGCTATCTTGTGGTAAATTTTCATAAAGATCCAACGGTGGGAACGTCTTCAACGAGTGTCTTTTTGAAGCTTTTCTTCTGAATTCTCCGTCTTTTTCGTCCTTGAAAACTCCATAAGTCCATCATAAGTGCCTTGGGACGCCACTATGCCTTTTATCACCTGTAAAATAACTAGAACACATAAAAAGACTCTATTGTGTGGCTAAATCCTATATTTAAAACGTTAAAAACGACACACATCAGTTTCCAAACCAATGGTGGAGACGTTTATTCACCAGAGAACTTGTTGGAGAGACCGAATATCTCGGTTGGACAATATGGAAGTAATGGCTAAAACCACTTCAGTTTTTTTTGCAAAAAAGAAGCCATAGCGGAAACTGGTGGTGATTATTGGTTAATGTCACCATAAGTTGGAGACGACGATGAGGCGAAAAATGTCTGATTCGGCATCATCGGCCATAGTCACATGTCTCATTGAAGGAGAATCTTCTCATTGTTGTGACCATTAGAGAACTCGTTCCAGGTTGTAGAACTTGAAATTAAGCTCAGTGGAAAGACACAATGACATAGATGATGCTATAGTTTCGGCATGATAAATAGTAGCAAACTTATGGATGTTTGTGGCGGAGTAGTCACATACGATAAATACAACGGTTTGCACCATCGGATGCACCGAGGGAGGATGCAAAATCGCATTAGTTTGTCGTGAGGAAAGAGAACAAAGTTTTGCGAATAGTAGAAACCAACGCTGATGGCAGGCTCATGTCTACATAGGTTTCATCGTTTTTTCTTGTTATCTGAAAAAGAAATTAACCAGAGAGAAGGGATAAGTTTGGTTAAACGACGTTTCTCTCGCTACAAAAGAGATAACAGAGAGCTTCAAGGGAGCATTATTATGACGGCATTCTTGATATGCGAAAGTTAAGTCAACAGTGATTTGATTTAAGGGAAAGATTCTCTATGGTTAAAACTCGATTAAGGTTCTGGAAGGAAAAAGTTAATGTATTTGACTCAAGGTTAGAGAACCAGAATCGAGTCAATAACTCGTAAGGCTAAGATCCGGAAGGAATGTTGTTTCGTTGTAGTTGTGGATCACATAGTGATTATGTGATGTTCTGAAGTTTCTGGATAAACAAGTTGCTAAGGTTAAAGAATATAGATCTTAATAGAACACAAAGATAATAGTGTTCACGTTTGGTGGATCCTAGAAGGACGCAAAGATTCATGGTTTCTAGGGGACGCTTTAGGAATGATATCTATGTCAAAAGGGTTACCGAAACATCAAGTTAAGATCTAGGATTCAAGTATGAGGTTATAGCGGATGGTAGAAATTTGAACAAAGAAATATGTTTGAGTTGAAACAGGTTGACAACTTCGGAAGCTTTTAGGATTTTTTAGAATTGACTTGTTGTTGTTGAGAGCTCAATCTCAAGGATAAGACCATCATTATTGGTACCTCTTAGAGAGGTTCTTGTCGGATTTTTGAGTGTGGATCCCACAAAAAAAATAAGAAACGAATCTTTTGTCTCTTCTGTAAGAGGCAACTCTTATTTTTTCGCTGGCCCACTGACACGTGGCGGCCCGCGATTGGTCACTTTTAAAAAAAAATCAGAGAAAAAAAAAGAAAAAATAATAATTTTAAGAGGTGTTTTTTTAACCCTACCGATATTAATGCTCTAAAGTCCGGAGTCTCAAAAGGTGTAACAAACTCAGAGTCTAAGAGACTTATAAGGAAATCAAAAGAGAATAATGAATTGAAACATTCATTGTAAATATGATAACTCGAATCAGATTGAGGGATTCACCAAAGTAAAGTGTTTTTGAAAAGTTTTCTTGAAAGAAAGACTGTTGGAGGTAGCTACATTATGGTGGAAAACATGTGTCTAAGATTTGACATGTTGTTTAGAGAGTATGCCAAACTTTATATAGTCAAGCACACAAAAGAATTGGTGATTATGGACCTAAAATAAACAGTTAGGAGTAAGTTATTATTAACTTAAGAAGATAGATCTCAAAGACCTATGAAACGCTAAAGGATTTAGGTTTCAGGTGGAGTTGGAGAGCAAAAGGTGTCTTAATCTTCTAAGTGTGGTTTCCATTAGTTCATGAAGATGTTGAAACCGAGGTAGTAACTGTTGGGAACGATTCATATTGTGTGTGAAGAAAACAAGTTCCTTAGAACAAACCGAGATGTCTAAAGTTCCAAGTATAATCAAATTGTTACAACAAGAGAAAGAGAAGAAAACTTTCTTTATGGATTATGTGCTTGATGATGGAAAAGACATGAATATCAGTTAAGGGTTCTTTGAGAACATTGTTAGCAACGGACGTGGGATCCAAAATAAATATCAGAATGCAAAGGTTACAAACTGCATTGGAGATAAAGTGACTTCAAAGATTCTAGATTAAAGAAGTCAAGGGTCTTAAGTTAGTGTTTCAGGGATGTCACAAGGTTGTTGATATGAAACCAACTTAAGGCGGTAACAGTTCGAGTTTGTAAACTTTAGGGTTTTGCTATTGCAAAAGAGTTTGAACATAAGCTTGAGCAAAAATATTTGTATCGATAGTCTTCCTAGCCATACGGAGTTAGGTGGCGGGTTCTGTTAGAAATAACATCAGTGCAAAGTGATGTTTATTTAAGGTGTTCAAACAAGTTTTGATCAAGTTCAATATTGTTTCCAGGAAGTGAAACATGAGTTAGTTTTTATCTGCAAATTGTTTCAAGGAGAATTTGTTTGTTATCAGTTTTATGTTAAAACATGGTGTTTGGAAGGGGTTTTGTCGAAAGTCTATCTAGCATTGTTTATAGTTAGATGGCGTGTTATGTTAAATATAACAACGGTACAACAAGGAGTTCAAATAACATGTTTATACAAAGAAAACATCTAATCAAAGATTGATTCAAAGGAGATGACACACAAAATTCAAGGTATTTGATTCGAGACTCAATGCGCATGAGTCAAATCAAAAGGCTAGTAAAAGAATCAAGGTGCAATGTGATATCTTGGTTATTTTGCATGTTTTTACTATTATTTGTGCATTAGAATTAACACATTTAGCGCGCATTTAGTGTCATATAGGTTGCATTTGTGTTTGTTCATGCATTTTCAGGTTCAGGAGTGCCAAAGTGACAAAAAGGCGAAGAAAAGGCGAAAAAGAGAAGAAGGAGCCAGTATCGACCAGTTGTATCGACCAGATTCTGGTCGATATTTAGCTAAAACTCATATCGATCAGTTGTATCGACCAGAAACTGGTCGATATCGAGCGCGTAAAATAAAGAGAAGGAAAAGGCCCAAGACGTTTTTGAGAAGCCCAAGACGAATTTTTAGGTCTAAAAACGTTATGTTTGAGGAGACTTTTGTTTTTTCATATCATACTTTGTTCTTGAGAGTTTGGTGCTTGTTCTTGGATTGGATTTTGGCTTTGCTTGCTTGGATTTTTGTTTTGCATCAAGATTCTTGTACACCTTAATTTCAATAATAGAGTTCTTCTTCCCCTTAATCCTTTTTATTTGTTTTCATGTTGTTTTTAATCTTGATTGCTTTGGTATTCATAATGTTTAGTGAGTAATCTCCCTTAGGCAATTAGATTGGGGAAAAATGGTGAATCAACATTAGGATTGTAATTGTCTTGACCTTAAACTTTATAAAACTTTAATCTAGGGTAATATTCTTAATGCTTTGATTGAATTGGTCATTCGATTTATAGAAACCAGGAAGCTTCACCTTTGGGAAAAGTGTGGGGGTTCCTGAACAATTACCCTAAAACTAAACCTAGCTTAACCGAGGAATCTGTGTTAATAAGTTTAGTGGTTGAATTGAATTGAGCTTAATGTTTTCTAAAATTTAAACTATCCAAGGTATTGTTTTAGTTTAACTAATAGGAAAATGATCATTACCACGGGAGTGGATTGATCTAATCAAACGTTTTCAAAACCTTAAAGTTATCTTTGTTAAAAGACATTTAGAAATCTGAAAGTTGATCACCCGTTAAAGTACCCCAACCTGGTTGTTTTGCCTTAAATTGAATCTTAAAATCTTGTCAAATTAGTCTTTCGTTTTCTTGTTAATTCACCATCGGTTACAAAATCAAAACAACTCTTTTAATTCGCTTAAACTGAGTGTAGTTTCTCATAAGGTTTATTACATTAGTTGCTCCTGATTCGGATTGACACCTTAAATACTACAATAAGGCATTCAAAATAATGAGAGTTAAAAATCTCGTCTATCAAATTGGCGCCGTTGCCGATCAGGAACTCGACTAATTATTAAAACTTTGAAATCACTTGGGATTAAGTTTTACGTCTTGTTACTAATCCTTTCTCTTTTGTGTGGTTTCTCGTTCTCTCAGGTGTATGCAAAGAAGAAGTCAACGACAAAGCGACAACCTACTCTTCTTTGCGGATATCAAAGCACGCGAACGAGCAATCGCCAGAGAAAGAAGACTCGATCAACAATCAGACTCGTTCCAATCAGAAATATCAGATTCAGATTCATATTCCGAAATGGGTGATGCAATCAACACCAACAATGGGCCGCGGACGATTGGAACCGACGACGTGCCTTCTAACGTCACCAACCGTAGTGGTATCACACCACCAGCCATCGCCAACAACAACTTCGAGATCAAGTCTAGTCTCATCAACATGATCTCGGGCAACAAGTTCTATGGTTTGCCTAGTGAGGACCCGATTGACCACCTCCATCAATTTGATATGTTATGCGATACGGTGAAGATCAACGGTGTCAACGAGGACATGTTCAAGCTGCGATTGTTCCCTTTCTCACTAGGGGACAAAGCACACCAATGGCAAAAGAACCTTGTCAAAGACACCATCCAGACTTGGGACGCTTGCAAGAAGGCTTTCTTAACAAAGTTCTTCTCAGTGGTTCGGACATCAAAGCTCAGGAATGAGATCTCAGCTTTCGCTCAAAAGGACCAAGAAACATTCAGCGAAGCTTGGGAAAGATTCAAGGGTTATACGTTGAGATGTCCACACCATGGATTCTCGGGAGAAAGTTTGCTCAGCACATTCTACCGAGGTCTAAAACCCAAGTTCAAAATGCTTCTAGATTCAGCTAGCCAAGGAAACTTTCTTGGGAAGACGGAAGCGGATGGGCAGCAGTTGGTGGAGAACTATGCGCTGAGTGATAACAACTATGGCGAGGATTACGATCGCAACATCCGCAGCTCTGGTAATGATGAGCAATTCAAGCGAGAGATAAAAGCGGTGAATGAGAAGCTTGACAAGCTGATCATGTCTCAACAAGTGGGGATTAACTTCGTAGGAAGTGGAGAAGAACAGTTGCCCCCAATCGAGGGAAATCAGGAGGAGATAAACTACATGGGGAATCAGAACGGTTGGCGTTTCAACAATTATTCTCAACACCCAAACTTCTCCTACCGCAACAACAACGTCGCTAACCCCAATGATCAAGTCTATCCCCAAGCAGGACAAGGAGGTTACCAAGGTAAACCTCAATACAACCAAGGAGGGTACGCACCGAGACCACCACTTAATCGACCTCCGGGTTACCACCATCCTCCCGCTGCTCAAGGTGTGGTTTCTTTACCAGCTTCTCAAGGTGATCAAACCACCCAACTTTTGAAACAAATCCTCGAAGGTCAAACCCGTCATAGCATGGAGTTCAACACCTTCAAAAAGGAGATTCACGCCAAAGTAGACAACTCCTACAACGATCTCCACGCCAAGTTTGAATCAGTGAGCTCGCACTTGAAAGCTCTGGATAACCAAGTTGGTCAAATCACTTCCTCATCTAAGCGACCAATGGGTCAACTGCCAGGAAAACCAGAAGCTAATCCGAAAGAGTATGTCAACGCTCTACACCTCCGTAGTGGTCGACAATTACCTTCTGGGGATCGCATCGAGGACAATGCGAATCACGAAGAGGGGGTAGACCAGTCGACCGAAGAAGAAAACGCGGTTACTCGCAAGGGAAACCCCGAAGCTGAGGCAAGGAAAAAATTAGGTGAAGAGAAAGAATCAGATGGTCCATATCGACATGTGGTATCGACCACAACTGGTCGATATCGACCAGTGATATCGACCAAAAATCCGGTCGATATCGAGAGTGAAAAGTCGGACGGTCAAGATCGACCAGTGATATCGACCAAAAATCCGGTCGATATCGAGGGTGAAAAGTCAGATGGTCAATATCGACCAGTGGTATCGACCACAACTGGTCGATATCGACCACCAATATCGACCAGAAATCTGGTCGATACTGAGGAGAAACTCGTCAAAAAGAATAAACCGGTCTACGCGACATCTCCTTACGCGCCTAAGCTTCCCTTTCCGGGTCGAGCTAAGAAGCAGCTTTTAGAGAAGTACAAAGCGCAATTCGAAAAGCAAATGAAAGAAGTTCAAATTGCTATGCCCCTCATCGACGCTTTCAAACTTGTTCCTCACTATCGCAAGTTCCTAAAAGATGCCATCAAGAACAAGTTTCAAGACTTTGACGATACGGTGGTTCTTTCGCACGAGTGTAGCGCGATCATCCAGAGAAATTCCCCTAAGAAGCTAAGTGATCCGGGGAGTTTTACAATACCATGTGCCATTTGTCCTTTGGTCTTTGAAGGGTGTTTGTGCGATTTGGGAGCTAATGTTAGTCTAATGACATTGTCTATTGCTCAAAGACTTGGATTCTCATCCTTCAAGCCGAAAAGAATCTCCCTAGTGCTTGCGGATAGGTCCGTAAGGATTCCCGCGGGAGTGTTAGAAGACATCCCGGTTAAGCTTGGAAACGCGTTCATTCCCACGGATTTCATCGTCTTGGCGATGGATGAAGAACCTAGGGATCCGCTAATCCTAGGTAGACCATTCTTAGCCACCGCCGGGGCCATCATCGATGTAAAGAAAGGAAAAATCGATTTGCACCTTGGAGAGGACCTTGTCCAAAGGTACGACATCAACGATGCAATCAAGAAGCCGACTATCGACAGGCAAATCTTTTACATCGACTTGATGGATGAGCTTTACGACGAGTTCTTGGAGGAGCTAGCAGTTGAAGATGAGCTCCATCTTGCCTTGACAACACGAGAAGAAGGGGGCCACACCGCTAGGAGCGACGTCATGGCAATGCAAAGGAGAATCGACTCCCACCCCGTTGACAAGGAGGCCGATTTTCTCGATCTACCCGAGGTATTTCCGTGCGACGCAAAAGCGATAATGACGGGGAACAACGCTAGCAATGGTAAGCCTAGCAACGATAACGAAGATTGGAGCGAGCTCAAAGCACCAAAGGTAGAACTCAAACCTCTTCCTAAAGGGCTAAGGTACGTTTTCTTGGTGCTTAACTCCACCTATCCGATAATTATCAATGCCTCGCTTAGCGATGAAGAAGTTAAAACCTTGACCCATGAGCTTAAAAGATTTAGAAAGGCCATAGGTTACTCCCTAGATGATATCAAAGGGATATCACCCTCATTGTGTATGCATCGTATACATCTAGAGAACGAATCTATGTCCTCAATAGAACACCAACGTAGGTTGAACCCTAACTTGAAAAAAATGGTCAAGAAAGAGATAATCAAGCTATTGGATGCGGGGATCATCTACCCTATATCCGATAGCAATTGGATATCTCCAGTTCATGTGGTGCCGAAAAAGGGTGGGATTACCGTGGTTAAAAATGAAAAAAACGAATTAATCCCAACGAGAACAATCACGGGTCATAGAGTCTGCACCGATTACCGTAAGTTAAACGCTGCGACTCGAAAAGACCACTTCCCCCTACCCTTCATTGACCAAATGCTTGAAAGATTAGCAAACCACCCATATTATTGTTTCCTCGATGGGTATTCCGGATTTTTCCAAATACCCATCCACCCCCAAGACCAAGAGAAAACAACCTTCACATGCCCCTATGGTACATTTGCTTATCGTAGAATGCCTTTTGGGTTGTGTAATGCACCCGCGACATTCCAACGATGCATGATGTCCATATTCTCTGATTTAATTGAAAACATTGTGGAAGTTTTTATGGATGATTTCTCTGTATATGGTTCTTCGTTTGCCTCTTGTTTGTCTAATCTTTGCGGGGTACTTAAAAGGTGCGAAGAATGCCATTTGGTTCTGAATTGGGAAAAATGCCACTTCATGGTTAAAGATGGTATAGTTTTGGGTCATCGAATCTCCGAAAAAGGTATTGAGGTTGATAGAGCGAATATCGATGTAATGGCTAACCTTGGAACTCCGAATTCGGTAAAGGGTATAAGAAGCTTTCTCGTTCACGCGGGTTTCTACAGGAGGTTCATCAATGACTTCTCAAAGATAGCTAGACCGCTCACGAGATTGCTATGCAAAGACATCGCTTTTCAGTTTGATAAGGAGTGTCTCGAAGCCTTCCACAAGATCAAACAAGAGCTGATAAGTGCTCCTATTGTGCAACCGCCGGATTGGGATCTTCCCTTTGAGATCATGTGTGACGCTAGCGACTATGCTGTTGGCGCGGTTCTAGGCCAAAGGAAGGATAAAAAGCTCCATGTCATCTACTACGCTAGTAAGACAATGGACGAAGCTCAAACCAAGTACGCTACCACGGAGAAAGAGCTTCTCACCATCGTGTTCGCTTTCGAGAAGTTTAGATCATACTTGGTGGGTTCGAAGGTAATATTCTACACCGACCACGCGGCGTTGAGACACTTGCTAGCAAAGAAGGATGCGAAGCCTAGATTGTTGAGGTGGATCTTGTTACTCCAAGAATTCGATTTGGAGATCAAAGACAAGAAAGGCATCGAGAATGGAGTCGCGGATCACTTGTCACGATTGCGCGTAGACGACCTCCTTCCCATTGATGATTCATTCCCCGAGGAACATCTAATGACGATCATGTTAAAGAAATCTCGGGGAGAGCAAGAACATGAGATTGAAGAGCTTTTTGCCGTCGAAAAAGAACCTTGCTACGCGGACATTGTGAACTACTTGGCCACGGGAGAAGAACCGCACCATTTGGAGGGGTATCAAAAGAAGAAATTCTTTCACGACTTGAAACGATTTTATTGGGACGAACCTTATCTCTACACCTTGAGCAAAGATGGTTTATACCGGAGATGTGTAGCGGATGAAGAAATAAATGGCATACTTATGCATTGCCACGGTTCGGCTTACGGAGGACACTTCGCAAGTTTCAAGACGGTCTCTAAGGTATTACAAGCTGGGTTTTGGTGGCCTACGATGGTCAAGGATGCCCACGAGTTCGTTCAAAGGTGTGATCATTGTCAAAGGAAAGGGAACATAAGCAAGCGCAACGAGATGCCACAAAACCCGATCATGGAAGTTGAGATTTTCGACGTATGGGGGATTGACTTCATGGGTCCTTTCCCATCTTCATACGGAAAGAAGTATATCCTTGTGGCGTTTGACTATGTTTCCAAATGGGTTGAGGCTGTAGCGAGTGTAACGAACGACTCGAAAGTAGTTGTTAATCTTTTCAATATCATCTTCCCAAGGTTCGGAGTTCCTAAGGTTGTGATTAGTGATGGTGGATCCCATTTCATCAACAAGGTTTTTGAAAGTCTTCTCAAGAAGTACAGTGTTAAGCACAAGGTGGCAACGCCTTATCATCCCCAAACAAGTGGCCAAGTTGAGGTTTCCAACCGACAAATCAAAGCCATCCTCGAGAAAACGGTTGGCGTAACACGGAAAGATTGGTTCGTCAAGCTCGACGACGCTCTTTGGGCATATAGAACCGCGTTTAAGACGCCCTTGGGGACGACACCTTTCAACTTGTTGTATGGGAAAGCATGCCATTTACCGGTAGAGATCGAGTACAAAGCTAGCTGGGCAATCAAGCTTCTCAACTTCGATCTTAAGAGCGCGAAAGAGAAGAGAGAATTTCAACTCGAGGAATTGGACGAGATAAGGCAACAAGCCTATGAGAGTTCAAATATCTACAAAGAAAGAACCAAAGCCTTCCACGACAAAAAAAATCATCAAGAAAGAGTTCAAGGTGGATGACTTGGTTTTGCTTTTCAACTCGAGGTTGAAAATTTTTCCGGGTAAGCTCAAATCTCGTTGGTCCGGTCCATTCAAAGTCAAAGAAGTAAGACCACTCGGAGTGGTGGTCCTCTGGAACAAGCACGGGGGGAGTTCGTGGTGAACGGTCAAAGACTCAAGTCGTACCTCGCGAATGAAGCTGTCACCGAGGGAGACTCATTGTCTCTTTCGGATCCCAACGTCGCTTAAAACAACCGGTAAAGTCAAGCTATGTGACTATAAACAAGCTCACTTGGGAGGAAGTCCCATGTCTATCCTTGTATATACATGCTTTATTTTCGTTTTACAACTTTTATTCTTTTAGTTTTCTGTCTTAGTGGTTTTCAGGAAAAACAGAGCGGAAAATGGCGAAATCAGCAGTATCGGACAGTCATATCGACCAGAAACAGGTCGATATTGGACCTAAACTTGTATCGACCTGTAATATCGACCTGAACTGGTCGATATCAGGTCAGACGCAAAGGCCAAACCTGTATCGAGATGTAGTATCGACCAAAGCAGACCCGAAGGCCAAACACATATCGACGTGTAGTATCGACCAAATCTGGTCGATATTGAACCAGGCATCGAGGATCGAGGAGTAATATCGGTTTGATCAAACCGATACAGGTATTTAATATCGACCAAATTAAGGTCGATATCAATTGGTCGATATCGACCAGTTGTATCGACCAAAATCTAGTCGATATCGGGTAAAATTTCGCGTTTTAAAAAGGAAAACAAGGGTTTCTCTTTCCCTTTTACACTTTTCACAAGCAGCCGTTTTTGAGCGAAATTTTTGGGCGATTTTTCAGTTTTTAAAACTTCGATTTCTCCTTCGTTTCTCAACGAAATCGCTTGATTTTTGGCTCAATCTCTTTGTTTTCTTCTCCTCTTTCAGGCTATACCAATTTCATCCTCGATCTACAAGTTTTCCCATCCTCCAAATCCTCCTTAGAGCCTCAATGGGACCAAAGACGAATTTGAAACCAAAGGCAAGTTCCAAGGACAAGGGAAAAGGAATTGCTATTCCGGAAGAGCCCCGAGTCAAGAGGATTCATCGAGGAGGAGGTCCGGTGATAAGGGACCACGTTAATGAACCCCAAAGAGCTCTGCCAAGCCGAGCGCGGCGAGATACGGAGAGCTACGCCGCTCACGCGACGGAATTAGAGGAAGGGGAAGAGTTTGCAACGGATAACGAGGAAGAAGAAGAGGCTCCACGGGCTCGCGGTTTCACCTTTCCACCAAGGCCCGAGGATGAGCCTTTTGTGAGAGAATCTAAGGTAGAACCAACCGCGAAAGAGCTCTTTTACGCGTTCATGGAGATGGAATTTTGCCCCTCCGCCTTTCCGGATCCGGTGACATTGAGAAAGTTGGGTATCTACGACAAAGTCAAAGAGATCATGGATCACATGGTAATTTCGAGCACCCTTGGTATGAGCTTTGCGGCCTTTCAAGAAGAGACTTTCCAATTCCTCGCCACCTTTAAGATTAGGTGCCACCGAGTAGGTATAGCGAACTACGAAGAAGATCACGGGGGTTTCATCGAGTTCTCGGGAAACAACGGGACTACATATCGCGTTTCATTCGCAAGATTGGAGCAATTGTACGGTTTCTCGAGCGAGGGCCCTGCTACCTTCGAAACCGCGGTGGGTGAGAGCGTATATCTTTGGGAGATGATCGCCGATGGAGACTTCATACCGGGTAAAGCCAAAGTGAGAAAGATTCAACATACGGCTACACGGTATGTGCGCCAACTTCTTTCGCATGCATTCTTTCCTAGGCACGAGACGGGTTGCGTCCATGCAGATGAGATGGCATTCCTGCAACAAGGACTCGCTCCCATTATACGGAGAGGTAGTGGCAGGGACGATATTTTTCCGAGATGCGAGGAGCAAAGGCCAAGCATCTTGAAGATCTTCCTCAAAGGTCTACTTAGCTTGCAGCATTGGGCGTGGTCCCACAGGGTTAAGAAGCCAACATTGAGCATTGGAGGATGGATCACCCCGATCCTGCGACTTGCGGCTCATATCCCGTTGCGAGGTAATTGTGAGGAACCAAAGCTCATGGATGTACCCTACATGGCCAAGCTGGCATGGCTTAATGGTGAGCTCGACGGGAGCTACGGGTACACATTCGACCTCGACTCTCATCAGCGCATGGTCCTCTTGCCAAATGAGCGGTGGACGTCTTTCCGGTACCGCGACGCGATGTATTTTCGGCCAAACCGGTTCCACAACGCGGTCGAAGCACCACTTGCACCTATCAGAGGACCGCGCAAGCCCGTGATACCAATCGGACCACCTCAGGTACGATCCCCCAACCTCTCCTACACAACCTACGGATGCCAGCGATACCGCCCAGGCAGGATGGCGATGCCAAGCAAATCAGGGCCACTTCAGGATATTTACGTGGAGATGAAGAACATGATGCGCTGGAACAGGTTTCAGGATCGCACCATCGGGAAACTTGTCAAGGAAGTTAAGTCCTTGAAGAAGAAGCTGGCCAAGGTGGCTAATTGTGCGAGTTGTAGTACGAGTCGGAACGCACCATCCGAGGTGAGGGAACCCGAGAGAACCCAAGTTGAGCCGCGCAGGTCCGAGAGGAGACCCCGACGCTACATCGCTTCACCACCTCGTCCTGAGTCAGATAATGAATCTCCAACCTTTTCGACGGACGACGAGGAGTTCGACGCATCGCGACACTACTATTGAGGTAACTCCTGAAACCATTGTACATAAGCATATTTCTTTTGCATTAGTTTTTGCATATAGGATCTTCTCCAAATACTTTCTTCACACAGAGACTGTGTGATTTATGTTTGGGGGAGTAGTCATATAGTTTCATATTAGTTTGCATTTAAAAAAAAAAATAATAATATTTATTAAAAAAAAAAAAAACTCAAAAACACAAAAAAATGCATGTAGGATTAGTTCATCTCATTTAGGTCATATGCATAGGGGATCTATGATGATTTTAGCCTAATAAGCGACGCGTCTAGTATTTTGAACGGTATCTTAGATGTAGTGTCTTCCTCAAACGACTTAGAACTCGCCGAAAATCTTGAAATCTCGACCCTAGACATTGATGTTTAAAAAGTCTATATTGTGGTTATGAAGCTTGATAGTTCTAGGTTGCCTTCAAAAATTATTTGAACCTAAACTTGACTTCTAATTAGCATGATTGAGAGTTTTTAAGAGTATTTCTATGGCTTTGTGATTTTTACGGATTGTGGCTTCCTAAACCGAAACACTTTAAGCGCAATCCGGTCATTCTCACTCTAAGGATGATCCCCCTCTCACCCCTAAACCTTAACCCAAACACTTGTGAGAATTCTTTTCATTTAGTGATTGTTTGGTTTCGCAAAAACTTGAAAGTATAGGGAGCGACAAGAAATGACATCCATTGGGGACAAGCAAAGGATAAGTTTGGGGGAGTTGATATCTTGGTTATTTTGCATGTTTTTACTATTATTTGTGCATTAGAATTAACACATTTAGCGCGCATTTAGTGTCATATAGGTTGCATTTGTGTTTGTTCATGCATTTTCAGGTTCAGGAGTGCCAAAGTAACAAAAAGGCGAAGAAAAGGCGAAAAAGAGAAGAAGGAGCCAGTATCGACCAGTTGTATCGACCAGATTCTGGTCGATATTGAGCTAAAACTCATATCGATCAGTTGTATCGACCAGAAACTGGTCGATATCGACCAAGAGTATCGACCGGAATCTGGTCGATATCGAGCGCGTAAAATAAAGAGAAGGAAAAGGCCCAAGACGTTTTTGAGAAGCCCAAGACGAATTTTTAGGTCTAAAAACATTATGTTTGAGGAGACTTTTGTTTTTTCATATCATACTTTGTTCTTGAGAGTTTGGTGCTTGTTCTTGGATTGGATTTTGGCTTTGCTTGCTTGGATTTTTGTTTTGCATCAAGATTCTTGTACACCTTAATTTCAATAAGAGAGTTCTTCTTCCCCTTAATCTTTTTTATTTGTTTTCATGTTGTTTTTAATCTTGATTGTTTTGGTATTCATAATGTTTAGTGAGTAATCTCCCTTAGGCAATTAGGTTGAGGAAAAAGGGTGAATCAACATTAGGATTGTAATTGTCTTGACCTTAAACTTTATAAAACTTTAATCTAGGGTAATATTGTTAATGCTTTGATTGAATTGGTTATTCGATTGATAGAAACCAAGAAGCTTCACCTTTGGGAAAAGTGTGGGGGGTGCCTGAACAATTACCCTAAAACTAAACCTAGCTTAACCGAGGAATCTGTGTTAATAAGTTTAGTGGTTGAATTGAATTGAGCTTAATGTTTTCTAAAATTTAAACTATCCAAGGTATTGTTTTAGTTTAACTAATAGGAAAAGGATCATTACCACGGGAGTGGATTGATCTAATCAAACGTTTTCAAAACCTTAAAGTTATATTTGTTAAAAGACATTTAGAAATCTGAAAGTTGATCACCCGTTAAAGTACCCCAACCTGGTTGTTTTGCCTTAAATTGAATCTTAAAATCTTGTCAAATTAGTCTTTCGTTTTCTTGTTAATTCACCATCGGTTACAAAATCAAAACAACTCTTTTAATTCGCTTAAATTGAGTGTAGTTTCTCATAAGGTTTATTACATTAGTTGCTCCTGATTCGGATTGACACCTTAAATACTACAATAAGGCATTCGAAATAACGAGAGTGAAAAATCTCGTCTATCACAATGATACACGTCTTGGAACTTGTTTAAAGGTGGTTATGAGTATGTTAACTCATAAAAGGAAACTATGAAGAAACAAAGAGTCAATGATGAGTTGAGCTTTATACATGAAGGATATTGTTCAAGCTATAACTCAAGATAGACGTGGATATGTTGGTAGCTCGAAAATGCATTGTGATTTCCACATGTTGAGCTTATTAAGCATATGTCTAGATCATTGATGGTTTAGTAGACTTGTGATGATTATTCTACTAAGATATTTGTTTATGTAAGTATACACTTATGCATGTTTAAAGAAGATCAAAGTGCCAAGACATCAAAGGTTCCAAAGGGCAACACGCAAGGAGAAACCAAGTTGGGTTGATAAGCTGTATGGAGTATATTTCATGAAGAAGAATCCAGAGGAAGAGACACGTGGAGGAAGTTAGAGAAGAGAAGGTTGTTACAACTTCATTAACAAGATCGTTATTGAGTTTGTTGAGATTAGAAGTTATATAAATAAGAGTGTAGTTTCATTGTTGATTTTTTACGCATTGTATTGCGCAGAGAGAGAGAGAGAGAGTGTAAAGAGAGATTTACATTTTTACACTAATAATAAGAAGGATAAGTGGTATTTTTAGAAATAGCACTGTATACTTTTATCAATTGGTGCGGTGAGCGTGGCGAGACGACGCGAAAGAGCCATGTCGAAGAAGACAACGGAATCGACGAAGAAACACTGGAACACGGAGGAGCTAACGGCGAATTTCGATAACATCCATGAGCAGCTGGATTCGTTAAAAGAGACGATCAGAGATATCGCAGATGATAGGAAGAAGATGAGCTACGATATACAACAAAACGGATCGGCGATGTTAGTGGTTCAGGCACAACTTGCGAAATTGACGGAGATGATGATTCGGAACGAGACGAAGGATCGTAGTGGTGATTCGAGCCAGGGAGAGACTCATATCACGCCGATGCGACAGATCCACCAGATTCAGCCGATTCAGGTACAACACCAAAACCTAGAACCATGTCGTAGCATAAATGCCTTAGGGAATCGAACTGGTCTGCTTAAGAAAGCATAGATGCCGATCTTTGAGGGGGTCAACACATTTAGTTGGATTGGAAGAGTGGACAGATTCTTCATAATTGGTGGATACACAGTTGATGAGAAATTAGATCTGGTATCAATCAGCTTGGCAGCAACTGTGAAAAATATGCTAGACGGGCTCAATTGGGTGAAATTTTTGAATTAGATCGTGTTACTTTGAAATCCGATGATGCACTTAGCTGGTACAATTATGAAGTCAACAGAAGAAGATTTGAAGGGTGGGATCAGTTTAAAGAGAGGATGTTGATGAGGTTTGGTAGTATGCATAACAGAGGACCAAGTCAGGCTTTATTTTGCTTGAAACAATCAACAACAGTGGTGGATTATGTGCATCAATTTGAAGATCTAGCCTCACAAGTAACATGTCTGCATGATCAGAAACTGGAAGGAATATTTCTCAATGGGCTGACAGATGAAATGAGAGAATTGGTTCATGTTATGAAACCACAATCCTTGGCAGAGATGATATCAGCTGCGATAGCAATGGAGACAAGTATGCTAAAGCAGGTTGTCATGAAGGAATGGCAAGTAAATGGGAACTCTGTGAAGGAGTATCAAGAAAGAGATATGAGATCTCTAGTGAACAATGATTGGAAAGTAAAAGCTATATCTACTAATACACCACAGAGAATTGAGGATGTTACCAATAATCAGAGTCATAGACCTCAAATCAAACTCACTCTAGAAGAACTAGCTGAGAAAAGAAGATTGAAATTATGTTACAAATGTGATGGTAAATACTATAGAGGTCACACTTGTTTCAATAAAGAGCTACAAGTCCTGACATTGGTATATGGTTTTGAAATGGAAGTGTTAGGAGTATATGGCTATCTTGGAGGCATTAGTGAAATGGAAGGGACTGCTTGATCATACGAACTCTTGGGAGAAGGCAAAGGACTTATGTCAACAATATCTGAGTCTAGAACTTGGGGACAAGTTTCTTTTCAAAGGGGGGAGTAGTGATATGATGTATGGAGTATATTTCATGAAGAAGAATCCAGAGGAAGTGACACGTGGAGGAAGTTAGAGAAGAGAAGGTTGTTACAACTTCATTAACAAGATTGTTATTGAGTTTGTTGAGATTAGAAGTTGTATAAATAAGAGTGTAGTTTCATTGTTGATTTTTTACGCATTGTATTGCGCAGAGAGAGAGAAAATGTAAAGAGAGATTTACATTTTTACACTAATAATAAAAAGGATAAGTGGTATTTTTAGAAATAGCACTGTATACTCTTATCATGGGCTCAAGGTGGAGCTCAATGAAGCAATAAGGAAGAAAGACAACAAAGCATGATTCATGGAGGTTTGAAGTGATGTTTAATCTAAAGGTGGAGATTGTGAGAATATCAGATTTAGACATGTTCTTATTACAATTAGGAAAACGATGATTCCTAATCTCAATAGGAAAATACTTTCATAGTTCATTCATTATAAATACAAGCATGGAATCTAAGACATAAACTAATCTGAGTTCTTAGGATTCCGAGCACCTTAGAGGTGGCTCGTAAAGCAAGAGATAGCTAGATAGAGAAAGCGTATTTTCTCGGTATCTAGGCTTAGCTTGTAGTAGTTGATGTGCCCCAGTACATGGAGCCGAGCCGACATGAAGATCAGGAACCAAGCATGGAACCAGGCAGACATGAAGATCGGGAACCAGACCGATATGGAGCGGGTCGATATGAAGATCGGGAACCAGACCGATATGAAGCAGGCCGATATGATCGAGAGTCTTGCCGAGCCGTGTACCGGATCGACCCACGGACGTCCGGATCAAAACTTCAACAAAACTCTCGACCAAACAACCAAGCCGACCAAACTGGAAGTCTTTCTCGACGATCAACTCGATCTTCCAAGACCAACGGATCCGAGTCCGACCGAGGTTTCTCCCTTCTAAACCATTTGGTCCGGACCGTATGTGCTGATGGCCGAGTTGATGAACCGACCGGACCCTTTGATCCAATCTCGCATTTTGATCATCTTGATTTCTCTAAGGCCAAGCTTCTCAAGCTTTCAAGAGACTTAGGCCACGTTTGGACCGAGTCGATCCGTGAAGAACTTTCATCCGACCATAATTACCAAACCGGGTGCGTGATACTCCTAAACCGCGGCGCATCAAACCTCGACCAAGTAGCCGAATCGACCAAGTAGCCGAAGAGACAAAAAACAGCCGAATGGTCATCTTTGCTTGGTCAACAATAATTTCCGCGCCACATTTAAAAAATTAGTCAAAGACCTCTTTTTCAATGCATTGTTTTCCACAACCTCAATTTATGTCTTTGACTAGAAACACTATAAGTATGTAATCTTTTTGTTGGAATAAGATCATCGAATATTTTATCAACCTTTTGAGAGTTTCACTCTTTGTTCTTTGTAAGAACTTCTCTTGTTTCTTGGTGAGTCATATCCAAGTAAACATTTCCTCAAATCGTTGGACTTGTGCGTCATATCAAGCAACGACGAGAGAACCCTTCAAGTGGTGGACTTGTGCGTCATATCAAGCATCCTTGAAGTCGGGAATATCAAAGGCCTTCCGCAACCTTTGTGCGACCCTTCAATCCAACCAGTTCTCCTTTCCGGAGTTCATATCCCCTAAACCGTACCATTAGAGTGATCCCGTTCCTAGGGTCCTTCAAGTGGTATCAGAGCCACTCTTTTGGTATTTTCTTATTCATTTCATCTTCTCATCTTCTCATCTTCTTTTAAACACTTCTTTTTCTACCTATCTTAAATCCGGGCCCCTCATTACCATCCGTTTAAAAAAAAAAAAAAAAAAAAAAAAAAAAAAAAAAAGAAAACAAAAGAAAAGAAAAGAAAAAGTTTCAAAGTCATATTGACGGATTGGTGGTGGAAGAGAAAGCCTCATTGGCCGAGGAGAAATCCAGCCTTTGAGGTGGTTAAAACGGATTTCAAAACACTAAAATCTCTTATCTTTCTATCTTTAAAAAAATTCTCTTTTGTTTGCTTAGATTTGTCCATTGGGATTCTTAGACTCGTTCCTCTTAGAACCTTGAGTGGAAACTCGTTTGTGAGATCACCAAAAATCCGAGGGAAACACTTGAGTGGGCGAGGATCAAACACTAGAGAGAGTGAGAAATTTTTATCTAACGTTTGTTGTTTTAAGAAATTTCGGGAACCATGAGTAGTGACGAAGAAAGAAACCGACCGGAAAACTCTAACCATGGATTAACTAATTTCCAAATGCGTGCTTTGAATGATTCTATGACTAACATGATGAATGCGGGTTTAGAACAGCATTCACCAGCGACTTGATGAGATTCAAACCAGCCGACAAACTCATGCCCGGACCGAAGCAAGACGAGGTCGACCAAGTAGGCGCTACCGGTCCAACGATGAGATCAACGAGGAAGACGTCCAAGAGGATGAAGACCGATCGACCAACCGGCCTAGGAGAGGTCAACGAAACCGAGAGCAAGGTGATTTCAATCCATTTGCTAGGAACGATAACGTTAATAATAACCTAGGTGGATTAAAACTGAAAATCCCAACTTTTAGTGGTAAAAACGACCCGGATGCCTTCCTTGAGTGGGAAAGAAAAATTGAATTGGTTTTTGATTGTCAAAACTTGTCTGAAATTAAAAAGGTTAGATTGGCTGCCACCGAATTCACGGGCTATGCTATTAACCGGTATGATCAAGTTGTGACTCATAGGAGGAGAACAGGTGAGAGGCCAATTGAGACATGGGCCGAGCTTTCCATGCTGATGAGGAAGCGATTTGTTCCTACTCACTACCACCGTGAACTACACCGAAGCTAAGGCGTTTGCTTCAAGGCACCAAGTCCGTGGAAGACTACTACCAAGAGATGGAAGTCTTGATGATCAAAGCGGATGTAGAAGAGCCATTGGAAGCCACTATGGCACGATTTCTTTCAGGACTTAACCGTGACATCCAAGATCGAATGGAGCTTCAAGAGTATGTTACTATTGAGCAGATGCTACACAAAGCCATCTTGATCGAACAACAAGTCAAAAGAAAAGGCTACTCAAAACCGGCCTTTACTCCCAAACCGGCCTTTACTCCTAAACCAAGCTATCAAGACAAGGGTAAGTCGTCTACCACAACAAATAACGCTTTTAAAACTGATGCTCCTGCTCGTTTTGACAAAGGAAAGGCGATAGAGACTCCCGGCCGAGCAAGAGACATTAGGTGTTTCAAATGTCAGGGCCTAGGACACTATGCCAAGGATTGCCCAAACCAACGTGTGATGATTCTCATGGAGAATGGTGACATCGAGTCTGAGGAAGAAGAGGAAAGTAAGGAAGACTTGGGTCCTATCTTTGATGAGGAAGAAGACGCTTTTGATTATCCCCATCACGGACCACTTCTTGTTACTCGAAGAGCATTAAGCGTACAACCCAAAACCAACGACAAAGAACAAAGGGAGAATCTCTTTCACTCTCGTTGTTTAATTTCGAAAAAGTTTGTTCTTTAATCATTGATGGAGGTAGTTGCACTAACGTGGCTAGTGACATCCTTGTGAAGAAACTTGGGCTCGTTACTCGACCACTTTCTCATCCTTTCAGGTTAGAATGGCTCAATGAGACCGGAGAACAATACGTCAAGGAACAGGTCACCATCCCTCTTACCATTGGACGATATGAAGATGAGGTCGTCTGCAATGTTCGCCCATGGACGCCTGCCATATCCTTTTGGGACGCCCGTGGCAATTTGATAAGAAAGCTGTCCATGATGGTTTCACCAACCGGCACTCCTTTGACCATAAAGGGAAAAAGATCACACTGGTACCGTTAACACCTTCGGAAGTTCACCAAGACCAGGTCCAACTCAAAAAGAACCGGGACAAAGAGACCAAGTTAGCTGAACCAGAATCGTCTAAAAGAAACTCCAATTTCTTCATCAAAGAAAACCAGGTCAGGAAATCTCTTTACTCTCAAAAGCCATTTCTTTTACTCGTTTATAAGGAATCTTTAATGGCTTCATCTTCTGACCTTGCACCGGAGGTTCCGAGTGAATTTTTAGATATTTTGCAGAATTTTTCTGATGTCTTTCCAGATGAGAATCCTAAGGGATTGCCACCAATACGAGGCATTGAGCATCAGATAGATTTTGTTCCAGGCGCCTCTTTGCCGAACCGGCCAGCCTATCGTACCAATCCGGTGGAGACTAAGGAGCTTCAAAAACAGATCGGAGACCTTCTTGAGAAAGGCTATATCCGTGAAAGCCTCAGTCCTTGTGCCGTGCCCGTACTACTTGTACCCAAAAAGGATGGGACTTGGCGCATGTGTGTGGACTGTCGCGCCATCAACAACATCACGGTAAAGTATAGGCATCCCATTCCTAGACTAGACGACATGTTAGATGAGTTGCATGGTTCATGTATTTTCTCTAAAATAGATTTGAAAAGTGGTTACCATCAAATAAGGATGAAAGAGGGTGATGAATGGAAAACGGCATTTAAAACCAAACTAGGATTGTATGAATGGCTTGTTATGCCATTTGGGCTTACTAATGCACCTAGTACTTTCATGCGGTTGATGAATCACGTCTTGAGATCTTTTATAGGTCATTTTGTTGTAGTTTATTTTGATGACATTCTTATCTATAGCAAAAACCTTGACGATCATAGGAAGCACTTGAATTTCGTTCTTGAAATTCTTAGAAAAGAGAGACTCTTTGCAAATCTTGGTAAATGCTCTTTTGGAACAGATCACGTGGTGTTCTTAGGTTTTGTTGTAGGTATCGACGGACTTAGGGTGGACGAGGAAAAGGTCAAGGCCATCCGTGACTGGCCAAGTCCAACAACCGTGAGTGAAGTAAGAAGTTTCCATGGACTTGCTGGATTCTATAGGCGGTTTGTCCCAAACTTCAGTACCATTGCCGCCCCATTGACTGAAGTAATCAAGAAGAATGTCGGATTCAAATGGGAACAAGATCAAGAAGAGGCATTCCAGATTCTCAAAGGGAAGTTGACCCAAGCTCCTTTACTTGTACTTCCTGATTTTTCTAAAGCTTTTGAGATTGAATGTGATGCCTCGGGCGTGGGTATTGGTGCTTTGTTTTGATGCAGGAAAAGAAGCCCATTGCCTACTTTAGTGAAAAGCTTGGAGGAGCCACGCTTAACTATCCCACTTATGACCAAGAGTTGTATGCTTTGGTGAGAGCTCTTCAAACGTGGCAACATTACCTTTGGCCGAAGGAGTTCATCATCCACACCGACCACCAATCTCTAAAACATCTCAAAGGTCAGCAAAAGTTGAACAAAAGGCATGCCCGTTGGGTAGAGTTCATTGAGACATTTCCATATGTCATAAAGTACAAGCAAGGTAAGGAAAACGTTGTGGCTGATGCCTTGTCTCGGAGGTATACTCTTCTCTCAGCCCTTGAAACTAAACTGCTTGGTTTTGAATTTATCAAAGACTTGTATGCAACCGATCCTGATTTCAAGGAGATTGTTCAAAAATGTTCCAAAACGGCTTATGGAAAATATTTTCAAAATTCTGGATTTTTATTCTTTGATAACCGTTTGTGTGTGCCCCAATGTTCTTTGAGGGAGTTGTTTCTTAGGGAAGCTCATGGCGGAGGACTCATGGGACACTTTGGAATAAAGAAAACCTACAAGGCCGTTTATGACCATTTCTATTGGCCAAGCTTGAAAAAGGATGTGGAAAGGATTTGTGACCGTTGTGTGGTTTGTAAGAAATCAAAGACTAAAGCATCAAATCACGGTTTGTACTCGGCTCTACCTATTCCTTCTCATCCATGGGTAGACATTTCTATGGATTTTGTACTTGGTTTGCCTAGATCAAAAGCTGGTCGAGACTCTATCTTTGTGGTTGTAGATAGATTTTCGAAAATGGCTCATTTCATTCCATGCCATAAAACCGATGATGCTTGTTCAAGTTGCCGATTTATTCTTTAGAGAAATAGTTAGGTTGCATGGAATGCCTAGGACCATTGTTTCTGATCGTGATGCTAAGTTCCTTAGCTATTTTTGGAAAACCTTATGGTCTAAGTTAGGAACGAGATTGATGTTTTCAACAACTTGTCATCCTCAAACCGATGGTCAAACCGAGGTTGTGAATCGAACCTTATCCGCACTACTTAGATCATTGGTTAAAAATAATCTTAGGCTTTGGGAAGAATGTTTACCTCATGTAGAATTTGCTTATAATCATGCTATGCATTCGGCTACCAAATTCTCTCCTTTTGAGGTTGTTTACGGGTTTAATCCTTTATCTCCACTTGATCTTTTACCTTTGCCTTTAAGTGAAAGAGTTAGCACGGATGGTAAAAGGAAGGCCGATACTATCAAGAAGCTGCATGAACGAGTCCATGCCAACATTAAAACCCGAACCGAAAGCTACAAGAAATATGCCGACAAGAAAAGAAAGGAGGTGGTTTTCAAGGAAGGTGATCTTGTTTGGGTCCACCTGCGGAAAGAACGGTTTCCGAAGAAAGAAAGTCAAAACTCATGCCTAGGGTCGATGGTCCATTTCAGATCCTTAGGAAGATCAACGACAACGCTTATCAACTTGATTTACAAGGTAAGTATGACATTTCTTCAAGCTTTAATGTTGCCGATCTTTCTCCGTTTCATGTAGATGATCCGGATTTGTGGGCAAATCCTTTTAAAGAAGGAGGGGATGATGTGCCCCAGTACATGGAGCCGAGCCGACATGAAGATCGGGAACCAAGCATGGAACCGAGCGGACATGAAGATCGGGAACCGACCGATATGGAGCGGGTCGATATGAAGATCGGGAACCAGACCGATATGAAGCAGGCCGATATGATCGAGAGTCTTGCCGAGCCGTGTACCGGATCGACCCACGGACGTCCGGATCAAAACTTCAACAAAACTCTCGACCAAACAACCAAGCCGACCAAACTGGAAGTCTTTCTCGACGATCAACTCGATCTTCCAAGACCAACGGATCCGAGTCCGACCGAGGTTTCTCCCTTCTAAACCATTTGGTCCGGACCGTATGTGCTGATGGCCGAGTTGATGAACTGACCGGACCCTTTGATCCAATCTCGCATTTTGATCATCTTGATTTCTCTAAGGCCAAGCTTCTCAAGCTTTCAAGAGACTTAGGCCACGTTTGGACCGAGTCAGTCCGTGAAGAACTTTCATCCGACCATAATTACCAAACCGGGTGCGTGATACTCCTAAACCGCGGCGCATCAAACCTCGACCAAGTAGCCGAATCGACCAAGTAGCCGAAGAGACAAAAAACAGCCGAATGGTCATCTTTGCTTGGTCAACAATAATTTCCGCGCCACATTTAAAAAATTAGTCAAAGACCTCTTTTTCAATGCATTGTTTTCCACAACCTCAATTTATGTCTTTGACTAGAAACACTATAAGTATGTAATCTTTTTGTTGGAATAAGATCATCGAATATTTTATCAACCTTTTGAGAGTTTCACTCTTTGTTCTTTGTAAGAACTTCTCTTGTTTCTTGGTGAGTCATATCCAAGTAAACATTTCCTCAAATCGTTGGACTTGTGCGTCATATCAAGCAACGACGAGAGAACCCTTCAAGTGGTGGACTTGTGCGTCATATCAAGCATCCTTGAAGTCGGGAATATCAAAGGCCTTCCGCAACCTTTGTGCGACCCTTCAATCCAACCAGTTCTCCTTTCCGGAGTTCATATCCCCTAAACCGTACCATTAGAGTGATCCCGTTCCTAGGGTCCTTCAGTAGTCCTTCTTCCTAGGTTCTCCTTATACTCTCTCGGGGTTATCTAACCGGAGATCGAGAGATTGTTTGATCTTTTTATTGTAAACCACGTCGGAGGTGTTTTCCGATTCTTCATAGTGAATGTTGCGGATCCCGGATCCACCCCAAATGTAGCGGTTGCGGCCGTGAACTGGGTTAAAGTCTTGTGTCTTTAGAATTCGTAAGTCGGTCAATTGGGACAAGGATTTGGAACATAAAATCATTTACATATATGTTTATAATATGATCTCTTACTCTTGATTGTTGATTTCTATTGAAGTGTCTTATGTCTTAACTAAAGATTGTGACTTTATTTTGTTATTGTGCAGATGTTATGGTGATGCCTTCCTGGTTTGACATCTTCCTGCTCCCTCTTACGGTGGCAACAATTCTTTGAATGCACTAAGTTAATTATATAGTTTTATAATGTACAATGAGCATACTCTTACAACTTCAGGAGTTGGCTATGTTCAATATAGTTTTATAATGAACGATGAGAATACGCGTACAACTTCAAAGAGTTGCCTATGTTCAATATATTTTTATAATGAACGATGAGAATACTCGTACAACTTCAAAGAGTTGCCTATGTTCAATATAGTTTTATAATGTACGATGAGAATACTCTTACAACTTCAAAGAGTTAGCTATGTTCAATAATTAACTTTTTAATGTGTAAGGGATATCCGAAATAAGAAAGGAGCGAGTTTAATACATTCGAAAACGTTCATGCCATTATAGATAAAGCGAGGGCAAGTTCATAAAATAAGTATATTTAAGCAAAGAGGTGATCCCATGTTATTGGTTTCACTATGGTAGTGTACTTCCAAGTATTTGCCATCTGAAAGTAGAGAGAAACATGGTTATTGAATGATTTAGGAAAGGTTTCTCATCTCTCATTAATGGTTATGACCTCACATACATTGTCTTTATACTAAAGTTATTCCTATTAGAGCATAACATGTGTATTAGTACTCTGTCATTCACAACTGGTTGTGAGGTCTCCAAGAGTTGCGTAACGGTTTATTAGTTGGAGAGGAGGAGCTGGCACTGGCAAGGTCGTACAAGAGTCATGTCTTTGTTGTGTTCCTTTTGTTTTATCTTTGTTCAATAGAGTCGTTGATGGTATTGACCGGATATTCGATTTGGGCCTCTTCATCTCTTTAGTCTTACTTAGGCATGTTGAGGATTCTTTTGGTTTTGGCCTGTTAGTGTTCATACCATGGATCCAAAACATTTTATGGATGTTTGTATGATTGAAGTTAAAGATCAAATTGTGTAATGTATATAAACAGTTTGAATTGTAGTTTTAAGGGTGAATGATTTTGCTTTGCGAAAGGTAACCCAAGCAGATATATGGTCATAGGCTCATAGCTAATTTATTTGATCAACATATTCATACTTCATCAAATATTTATGTTTTTGTTGTGATTACCTTCCACATATTATATATTTATTGGGAAACGACTCGTTAATGTATGAACTAAGATTATCATGTGAATTAATACACGAACTCTTCGATCATACCAATTTATATCTAAACTAGATCTAATTTTCAGTTTCCTACATTAATAAACAAAATGTGTCTAATTACTACATTGAACGTTACTCCGTTAGTCAAACACTTCGTTAGTCAAACAGTTAAGCATTGATTTGTATATTAACATTTTTTTTTAATATATTTATTTTGTCTGTGAAAATTTCGTACATAAAAAATATAGTACAAGTTTCCGTTAATAACATGTGTTGGACCCGGGTTTGAATTCCCGAAATGTAAGTTTTTTTAATAATTAAAAATAAAAGTGATCGCTTGGGATGCTATTGTAGGCCAACTAGGGATGCCAAAATGGGTCACCCAACCCATTTCAACCCATGACCCAAATGGGTTTGGTGTTAATGAGTCATGGGTTGACCCAACCCATATAACTAATGGGTTGACCCAACCCATATAACTAATGGGTTGGGTCAACCCATCACCCATCTAATTTAGTGGGTCAATTGGATAAATGAGTTACCCAATATTGACCCATGAAATTATATATGATAAAGTTAAAATATATAATTCTTCTATTTTTGCGATAAAAATTTCATGATTTCGACGTTAACGCGATTTAACGATGTTGACGTTAACGCAATTTAACGATTTTGACGTTAACACGATTTCACGATTTTGACATTAACGCAATTTTGTGATTTCACGCTTTCGACGTTAACTGCGATTTCACGATTTCGATGTTGATTTCACGATTTTAACATTAACACGGCTTTACGATTTCGACGTTACACGATTTCACTATTTCTACGATAATACGATTTCACGATCTCAAAGTTAACAAGATTTTACGATATTGAATATAACACGATTTCACGATTTCGACGTTAATGCGATTTCACGATTTTGATGTTAACGCGATTTTATGATTTTTGAATTTTGGTTAGTTTTTTGTTGTTGTGTAATTAGATTTAAATCGATTAATTAAATCTAGTGGGTTAAATGGGTCAACCAAATGACCCATAAACCCAATTGAATATGACCCATGTTGACCCAACTCATTTGACCCATCAACACATTTGATCCATGAACCCATTTGGTTCAAATAAATGGACCCATTTGGGTTGATGGGTTGACCATTTAATTTTGACACCCCTAACGTCAGCATACAGTAATTGTTATGTATCTATTGTAAATAAATATATTATACTTCCGATTATTTTAAATTTTTTATATAATTTCGTTTTCACTTAAATAAAACAAAATATATATATTTTAGATATAACTTTTAATTTTTTTTGAAATATAAATTTGTATTTATTTGAAAAAAAAATAGAAAATTATTTTTTTTAAAAATTAATTGAAAATTTGATATAATTATTAGAAAAATTGAAATAGAAATTTATATTTATTTCAAAAATATAAACAATTAACAAAACTTTAAATATTTTGAAATTAAATTAAATTAACTTTTAAATTATTAATTTTCAGAAATAGGATTTAAAAACAAATTTTTAAAATACATTGTTTATTTATTCTAGAAAAGTTTGAAAAAAAAAATTAATTGAAATTGAATCTTTGATAATTATTTGTAAGAATTGTATATATATTTAAAATAAAACAATAATTGCAAAGATCCTATTAGCTCAATTGTATTTTTAAGTGGCTAATGTAACAATTTGACTAACTAGTAAAGAACAATGTAGTAATTATATACATTTTGTTTATTGATGTTTGAAAATCAAAATTAGATTTAGTTTAGGTATATATTGGCATGATCGAAAAGTTTTTGTAGTATTTCGCACGATACTCTTAGTTCATGCATCAGTCGGCCGTTTTCTAGTCATTATAAGTCTCCAGAATAATATACATAAGCAAAAATGTTATTTATATTATTATTTTGGAGCCAATATGAATTTACGTGAAACCATTCACTTATTTACATAAAATGCCCTTAATTTAAAATATGAAGAAAACTTTCATTACGTTAAAACCATACTTTTTCTTCCTATAAGAAAAAACCATACTTTTTCTTTAACCAAACAAAAGTTTAAGTAATAATCTTATTCTTATCTATGATAACTATACAATTAAAAATTATATCAACATACAACCAAATATTTACAAATACATAGTTTTTATAACAAAAATATCATTAAAATTTTACTTAATATCATAATACCATGAAATTTAAAGGATTTTTAACAAAAGACACATAAAAAGTATTTAAACGGAAATTAAAACATGAGTTTAAATTATATTAATTTTTATTTAGAATTTAAATTTTTTCACTTTGGTTCGGTATTTAATGTTTAAGGGTAAATTTTATACTAATTTCATATTAGTGATACCTTTGATAAAAATAATTTATATAATATATATCAAATTATTTTTTAAAACACAAATCCGTGGTCACAAAAACTAAAATTTAGAATATTGGATTATTAGGATTTACGAAGAAACATGTGAATATTTTTTAAACTAATTAGATAGAAAATATATTATGTCACAAAAACTAAAAAAATAAGAAGAGGAATTCACAAAACTACACATTTTCATCCCTTCCTTTACAAAACTCTACCTAATTCAATTTTTCACATATTTACACTTTATCAAAATTTTAAAAGCTTGATTTACCTTTTAAAAAATTACCAAAATTAAAAAAAATTCATTTGGGTTCGTTAATTAATGTTTAGGGTATAATATTAAGGGGGTGGGATTGTGTGGATAGGGTTTATTTATATTTAATTTTGAGTGTTTAGGTGTAGTTTTTTTTTTGATAAAGGTGTTTAGGTGTAGTTTTGTGAAGTAATTTTGAAATGGTGTAGTTTTGTGAATTGTAATTCAAATGGTGTAGTTTTGTGAATTGTAATTCAAATGGTTTAGTTTTGTAATTCTCCCAAATAAGAAAGGACTATTAGTCGAACATATAAACAATTTATTCAGAAATTAAAGAAATATCCACACACATATGCTCTCTTTTAAATTTAGTTTGTTACAGGAGATATATTTAAATTAAGAAAGAGTCTATCTTATTTCCCAAACTTTTATACACAAATAGTGTTTATACAACATGATAGTATAATAAATAATTTAGATTTGTTTCTGTTTTTAATATAAATAAATTTAGAGGAATTCACAAAACTACACCCTTTCAACCTCTCCTTCACAAAACTACACCTAATTTAATTTTTTCACATATTTACACCCTTTTAAAATTTTAAAAGCTTGATTTACCCTTTAAAAAATCACCAAAATTAAATTTTTTTCATTTGGGTTCGCTAATTATTGTTTAGGGTATAGTATTAAGGGGGTAGGATTGTGTGGGTAAGGTTTATTTGGATTTAATTTTGAGTGTTTAAGTGTAGTTTTGTGAAGTAATTTTGAAATGGTGTAGTTTTGTGAAATGTAATTCAAATGATGTAGTTTTGTAATTTTCCCATAAATTTAGAGGAATTGAAAAAACTACACCATTTATTCCCTTCCTTTACAAAACTCTATCTAATTCAATTTTTTCACATATTTACACTCTTTCAAAATTTTAAAAGCTTGATTTACCTTTTAAAAAATTATCAAAATTAATATCTTTTCATTTGGGTTCGCTAATTAGTGTTTAGGGTATAATATATAGGGGGTACGATTGTGTGGGTAGGGTTTATTTGGATTTAATTTTTAGTGTTTAGGTGTAGTTTTGTGAAGTTATTTTGAAATGGTGTAGTTTTGTGAAATATAATTCAAATGGTGTAGTTTTGTAATTCTCCCATAAATTTATTATCAAAATAAGTAAAGTTCCAGCGAAATAAATATTGTAACTATGTTTTAAAATTTAATATTTCAAACACTTTGGCTAATCAAAGTAATAACAATTTTTAAATATAAATAAACGAATATTTTTCATCAAACAATAAAAATTATTAATGAAGACATATAAAACTAGAATATAATTTTCTTTTAATAAATTTTCAAAAGGAATAAAATATCATACTTAAAATAACAATTTAAAACAATTTCTAGGATATCCCCGTGGGTAGCCCGGAACAAACCCCTAGTTTGATAAAATAAAAAGATTGCTAAATTGTAAAACTGAAGTATAAAATGAAGTTTTAGAAGTTAGAGTCAGAAACTATACAGCTATACTACTTACTAAAACTTCAGCTAAACTCAATTAGATTAGCATCCCAAGTTTAATTTACATTAATTAAAAGACAAATCTAGAAATATATTTAAACAATTTGAAAACTCATTTGAAAAAATATAAAACATCTCACACGAAATCCCCTAGTATACTACAAACACAAGTGTTTTCACAAGATATTCACGTATTCTAGTTATTTTTATATTCTTATATATGCTTGTTTAAACAAACATATGAATAGAAATATGTAATGTTGTGTAACTTGTGTTGTTATACTTTAACTCGATTTTCCTTTATTTTCATAATAACGTATAATCTGTTAATTTATTTTGTTCATGCATTAATAAATTATTTTTTTATGCTAAAAATATTTCATGTTGGAAGAAATATTAAACATATAAAATTATTCAAGAAAAAAATATATTTCACGAATTCAAGTTATTCTATTTGGTTATGTTAAAATAAATATATGGTTTTTATTTTTATACTTTTAAGTCTGATTCCTTTGCTTTTAATAATGAGGTGTAAATATCGAATTTCGTTTGTTCATGTATTATATTGGGTTTTTTTATATTAAACATACTAAATTATTCATTTTTGTGAAATTTTCAGCAAGAGAATTATTAAACTATTTTATAAGAAAAGTCCCTCTTTGAAGTTTCAAACAACATAACTTTTCGTATTCACTAATACTAAAACCTGAGTTGATCCTCTCTAAAATCCAATCAGCACCACGTAAGGTCAAATAAATAATCAACAAAATACAGTGAATTTAATTTAATTTAATTTAAATACTTTACCATCTTGGCTATACGTTTCCTACTATCCAATAGCAAATAAAATCCATTTTTAAACTTTTCCTTTTAAAATTTAATATGCAAAGTCACCAAGACAAAAACTTAAGGCTTTATATATAATTATCATCACTCTTGTTCTATAGAGAAAACATATTTTTCATTAATACAATGACTATTAAAAATTCATCTAATGAGATTGTTGATCCATTATTATTACCAATAACACAAGGAGACCAACAAGCTTCACATGAAGAATTCAATGGAGCTTCCTTTAATGGTGCGGTTTTAAATCTAGCAACGACTATAATCTGTGCGGGAATCATGGCTTTGCCAGCGACAATGAAGATTCTAGGCCTTATACCGGGAATATCGATGATTATTATCATGGCTGTTTTGAGTGATAAATCAATTGAGTTCCTGCTTAGGTTTAGTAACATCAAGAAAACATCAACTTATGGTGGTTTAATGGGTGATTCTTTCGGTAAACCCGGAAAAATTTCGCTTCAAATCGCAGTGTTGGTTAATAATATCGGTGTTTTGATCGTTTATATGATCATTATTGGTGATGTTTTGGCTGGAAAAACCGAAGATGGGATACATCATTTTGGTATACTCGAAGAATGGTTTGGTCATTATTGGTGGAATGGGAGAGCTTGTGTTCTTCTTATTACAACACTTTGTGTTTTTGCTCCATTGGCTTGCTTAAAGAGGATTGGTTAGTGTTTTTTTTGTTATATTATTATCATTTTAGACCAAAAGTCACAAACTACCATGGTTTAGCAAATATATATATATATATATATATATATAAATTGGTTAGTGTTTATTTTGTTATAATATTATCATTTTAGACCGAAAGTCACAAACTACCATGGTTTAGCATATATATATATATATATATACTATCATTGTTGAATGCATGATTGGTTTAAACTTGGTCAAATTCATTTTATTAAGAATAGAATAAAAGTTGGTTTCATATGTGGAAAAAGTCTTGTTTAATTCTTCAAGTATCCTACAGAAATCTTTGTTGACATGATAACGTTTAATTTTCTTTGAAATTAATTTGCAAATTCGGCTATAATTTTAGTAATTTTTGTTTTTGATATTTAATTTGCGTTTGTTTGTAATTTGAGTAAGTAAATGAGATTTTCTCCATCAACCCTTTACAAATATATATTTCTTTAATGTTTTCAATTAATATTATAACTATGAAATTTATGGGGTTTTATTGTAGTTCACTTCTGCATTTTCCTATTGAAAATGCCATTTCTTGTAGTAAATGCTCCAGGAAATGGCTCTAATTATTTAATTTTGGCTATACATGCAATATTCAATGTGACAAAAGATTATGTTTTTGTTTGCAGATTCATTGAGACATACATCTGCCTTATCAATAGCTCTCGCGGTGGTGTTTCTCATCATAACAGCAGGTATATCAATCATGAAACTGGTCAGTGGTGGCGTGGCGATGCCGAGATTGTTACCAGATGTTAATGATTTAACATCATTCTGGAATCTATTCACTGTTGTGCCTGTTCTTGTCACCTCTTTCATTTGTCATTACAATGGTAAGGGTCTTTAAAAGGAAATATTTATGTAAAATACACCAAATTGTTTTTCTTTGACAAATAATTTTTTTCTTTCAAATATACCAATAATTTTGTCTTACAAAAATTCAACTAAACGGCTTTTTTAAATATCACAAAAATATAATATTAAAATGGTTAGATTTATAGCATGGATTTAATCTAGTGTTTAGGGTTAGTTTATGAAGTCAATAGAGTTTGTTTTATAATGAAAACGTTTAGATTTCTGTTCTGTTAAGAAATTGAAAAAGCTACACCTTTTAAATACTACTTTACAAAACTACGTCCATATAAATTCCTTTTTAATTTACAAAATATTAAGGAGACAAATGATTAAACTGCCCTTCAAATTATTTAGAATTTAAAATTTTAATTTGGTATCAATTTTTAATGTTTATGATTTAGTTTTGAAGGAAACTAGTGTTCAGAGTTTATTCGGGTTAAATATGTTTTGAAGTGGATTTATTTTTCCAAAAAAATATCATAAAGATTTATGATTGAAGTGGATTTATTTTTCCAAAGAAATATCATAAAGATGTAGTTTTGAAATTTCCCTAGTTTTGTTTTAACTTTAAATTTTGGTTCAAAGTTTTGAAGGGTTTATGTTTAATTTGAGAGTTCTTAAAAAAATTATGTTTCATGGTATTTTTAAAATGCAATAATGTTATTTTAAGAAAAAAATGTAATAATATATTTGGAACAAACACACAAAAAGTAGTATTTTGATAATTGTTTCTTAAAGAATGGACAAAAAACTAATGTTATTCCGTGGTTTTTGTTTAATATGTTTTCAGTTCACAGCATACAAAATGAACTTGAAGATCCTACCCAAATAAGACCAGTTGTTAGATCATCCCTACTGCTTTGTTCATCAGTTTACATCATGACAAGCATTTTCGGTTTTCTTTTATTCGGAGAAGATACACTTGATGATATTCTTTCGAATTTTGACACCGACCTTGGGATCCCTCTTGGCTATTTTCTTAATGATGTTATTAGGGTTAGCTATGCCCTTCATCTAATGCTCGTGTTCCCGATCGTTTTTTATCCCTTAAGGGTAAATATCGACAGTTTATTTTTCCCTTATGCACCATCTTTGACTAATTCGAATGTTCGATTTGGTTGCTTAAGTGCCGGTCTCATATCGATTATATTTTTGGGTGCGAATTTCATTCCGAGCATTTGGGACGCTTTCCAGTTCACAGGAGCAACCGCGGCTGTTTGTCTTGGCTTCATATTTCCAGCTTCTATTATACTAAAGTAAGTAAGCAAATAAAATGTTAATTTTGATTTTTTATTTATTTAGTTATAAGTTATAACCTATAAGAGAAGAACATAACTTATATTTAGACTGTCCATAACGTAGGCAACTGGAAGTTACATTTTTGATGTGAGGAGAGTTATATTACTTTTTACGCTTATTATCAAATATACACTCATTTAAACTTTTTTTATATAAATACCCCTAAACTTAAATAAACTCTAAACAATAAATCTTACCATTTAAAACTAAATTATAAATATTAAATAGTGAACATAAACGTAAATTTTTAATATGGGTAAATTTCTAGAAAGTAATTTAAGATTTTTAAATTTTTAATGGTGTAGGTTTGTAAAACAATGTTTAAACATATGTATTTCTGTAAATTTCTTTTCTCCTTATTATTATTATTATTATTATTATTATTATTATTAATTTTATTATTATTATTTGGGTCTCCCCAGTCCCCACAAGGAAATTTATGTGGCGTAGGCGCGCATAACCTCTCATAAATAATTAGAAAAATAATAATATAATAATAAAAATAGTGAAAATAAGCTTAAAGTAAAGACACAAAAATCTATATAATGGAAAGGAAATTATATATTTTTGTTACTATGCTTTTGTAGGGATCTTCATGGAATAGCCAATGTTGGAGACACAACATTAGCCGTTTTCATGGTTGTTCTTGCGGTTTTAGCCAATGGAATCGCCATTTACAGTGATGCTTATGCCTTGTTCAAGAGAAACGCACCCCGTGAGTGACATCTTAGTTGCAAAACTCTTAAATTTGAGATAAATGAAACCGTTTGGTTTTTCTTCAATGTAATATCAAATAATTAAGAAGATGAGACTTCTTTTTCTCCTATTTGTGTTGTATAAAACTAATATACCTATTTTGAGAACTTTTTGTTTGTCATGCTTATATAAAACGATTGAATGTTTGTTAAAATTATATATATAACATTTGATACTGTAATGAATATACCTATTTTTGTTAATGGATGACTCCTCTCTCTAGCTAGGTCATGGCTCTTGATGGGAATATGAAAATATTGTCTACTATCAGAAAGACGAAGGAAAAAAGATGAATGAAAGAAAGAAACAAAACACTATTGGAGCGATGTAGTTTTTGAGTCAAAACTATTGACAACATGTCATCTTATCAATATAATTCCTACAGATTTCTTGAGGACCTTTTTTTATAATAAAGTAATTACTAAACGAAGTCATTTGTTAACCATCTAAAGATTTTTGGTTATGGCATATTCATTGGCTACTCATCTACTCAAAAATGTTTCAATCCAAATACAAATTTATTATATTTCTAGTGATGAAAACTTTGATGAGGAAAAATAAAGGACTAGGCATTCTCACAATCTCGTATGGACCAAAAGTAAAAAGTTTCTTCTTGAAAGTTTTATATCAGAAAGGAGACGAGTCTTAATCATAATCTAAAAATGGTGGTGAAAAATATGGCCGTGATGAAATATGATAATTGATTGTTGGAAATAATCCTAAAGTTTATATCATAATAAACTATAAAGTCATATCAGTTTCTGATGATCAAAACATAAGCGAAAGCGTACCTGATGAATTTGTGGTTGGAGATATGAAGTTGACTATGGATCTTCCAAAGCATACCATGAATTGACTTTAGGTCTCTGGTGATGGGATGCAGAGAGATTTCTGTATTTTCAGGTTAGATTGCTTTGGGACCATAACCCTCTATTTATATAGAGTACCAATTTATAATTCGGCCCTTCATCAAATTATAAATTACTTAAGGCATCCACAACTTAATTTTCCATAACATTTATACCTCCAGTCTTTTACTTTATTACAAAAGTGACCACATAAGTTTGACTTATTAAATAATGACTTTATCACATATTGATATATGTGTGACCCCATAAAATAAATCTTACAATCTCCCACTGGGTCACATATGTATCCAAAAAGTGATAGACCTAAGTGAGCTCCATATGTCATTACTTTCAAGGCATATCAATTTCGTCCATTAACCATATCAACTTAGGATCATAGCGGCGTTGTTTATAACCATCATATAACCAAAACCTTCTATGGTCACGAAAATCAATACAGTCAAATAACATAGATCATTTATGAAAATCGTGGCATGAAAATTACATTAAAAGTGATCGATACATGTCAATTTTCAACTGGTCCTACTTCAGTGAGATCCTTAACTTTATTGTACAAAGTGCAAACTTAAAACCTTATTTAAAACTTTATTTCTGATCAGAAAATGTGTATAAACACAACCAAAACATAGAACCTAAAACCGAATGACAAACTCCCACTAAACCGAATGATCCTCGAACACCGAAATGTCCTTTTGAGCAATATGCTCATGATAGACCTTTAGCGTATACTTTTTTAAGAGGATCTGCTATCATGGAGTTTGTCTCTAAATGTTCTATGAAAAACACTTTTCACTTTTTACCTTTTCCTTTATAATTTGGTATTGAACGTCAACACACTTTACCAAATTTTTGTTGTACCTAAACGCTGATTTATTGTCACAAGAAAACTTTATTGGTTTTATATTCTTTATATAATAACAACCAAGTGACACAATATTTCAGTCAATTCCTTATTGGACTTATTAGATTACTACAAAACTTTATGTAGACTTTCTATTAGCTTGACATCCATATAAAATCAGAATCAGAATACTCAATGATCTCCAAATTTTCTGATGTCTGATTCGTGAGCATATAACATTTATTCTCTTTTAATACTTTATGTCCCTTATGGTTAGTTTCCAATGGTCAATGTTTAGATTATTTAAACATGTTTTTTTAAACTCCAACAATGTACGCAAAATCCATATACGTACATACATGAGAATACATCAGACTCCCTAATGTCGATGCATAAATGATCTTTTATATCTCCTAAATTTCTAAAGTTTCTTTAGAACACCTAATTGAAACAAAATTTGTCTCTTTTACCAATTGGGTTATCACCTGATTTGCAAAACTGCATGCCAAAACACTTAAGTACTTTATCAATATAACTCTTTTGTGTTATCAAAGAATTCTTCGAGACATGTCTCGATGAATATCAATCCCTAATACAAAAGATGCTTCACTAGTATGTTAATATTGTTAATGGCAAGCGGTATGTCTCCACATGCAAAATCAGACAAATACACTTACTCCCACTGAAGTTTTGATACACATAATTCTCAACGAAATTCATCTCAAAACTGAACGAGATGATAACCTCGTAGAATATGTGGTGCCAATGACGAAAACCTTATTTTAGTTCATAGATGGATTTTCTTAATCCGCAAACAATTTTCTTTGAATCACCGAATACAAAGTTTTATGTTTGCTCCATATATTTTAGTTTCATTAAAGTCACCATTGAGCACCGTATTGACTAATACTTTTCATGGTTACCGAAGAGAAGGTATCTTAACAGACAATCATTTCCATTTAAGTATAACCTTAAGCCACTAGACGAACTTTAAATTGTTGGGCATTACCACTCGAATTTGTCTTGGTTTTAAGACCAATATGATTCTTTTCTTCTGGTAATTCAACAATAACTTAAACTTTATTGTCTAGTATTGACTAATACTTTTCCTTATATGTTATAATCCACTTATCTAAATTAGAACAACTCATAGCCTTACGGAAGTTGATAGGATCATTTTTCCAGTAGAGTTTAATTTCTTTATGTTTTATCAGAAATACTATATAATCATCCAAACTAATATTTCTCCTTATTTTCGTGAATCTACACAAAACAACTTAATATTGTTGCTCTAGTTCTTGAGGATCTTGAATTTGAACTTAGTGTTAGATAACATTATCATCTTGACTTAGAGGAAACACTTTATTATCAACTTGAGGAGAAAGATTTGCTTTATTCAAAGCAACTATATGAATCGATAGAGAGGCATAAGTCGATTTTTTCTCAAAGATGATATCTCTAACTTTATTTCTCCCACTAAATTCAATGTCCTCAAAGAACGTAAATATTCCGTCTCAAAATATTTCAATGTGGGATCATGAAATTAAAAGTTCGAAATTGTTCCGGATAACCAATAAAGTAACTACTCACGCTTATGGAGTCCAATTAATCTCAAATAGCTTATAAAGCCTAACCTTATGTTGACATCCCTGGATGTGAAATGCTTTAGACTGAGTTTTGTCAATCTAAAGCTCATAAGGAGCTTTACGCCGTTGCTTTAATGGTATAATATTAAGAATGTAAGATGCAGTCTATAGTGCATTTCTCCATAGTGATTCATGTAAGGTGTAATGAATAATCACACTTCTTAACATGTCTTTAAGAATGCGATTGCGCCTTTCCGGCATACCACTCATGATGGGAGGCCCATGCATGGTTTAATGTGGTACAATCCCTCATTCCTCTAGATATTTGACAAATAATCCCAGCCGTAATTCTCCTAATCTATCATAATGACCGTAGTAATTTGATAGCCTTAATTCTTTGGTCGAGTAGGTTTTCAACCTCAGTTTTAAACTTTAATTATGAACACGTCTAGAGATTTAAGTTTCTATTGAATAAGAAATAAGTATGCATATCGAGAATCATAGTCAATTAATGATACAAAGTATTTTTGACCGTTTCAACATAAAGTATAAAACGACCCACAATTGTCTGTATGTATCAACTTAATGACTTCCACAACTCATAATGCATCAAATTTGTTATTCTTGGTTTGTTTCTTTATAATGCAATCAACACAAACATCAAAATTTGTGAAGTTACCGAACTCAATATATACCATTAGACACAAGACGCTCAACTCTATTTCTAGAGATGTTACTTAGGCGTTTGTACCACAAAGTTCCTGAATTTGCATTTTTCCAAACTTTTGTTTTGTACCCCTTAATTCAATACTTCGACTTTATTCCTAAAAAGTTATAGTGTTGAATTTACCAAGACTATGTTCATCCAAAGTTTTTTTTTTGGTCCCAATTAATTTTGAATCTAAAGACAAAGCAACAACTTCGTTCTTCGTTAGACAAGTATAACCGGATTTGTCTAAGTAAAAAGCAAAGAAATTCAATTACGTCTAAAAGACGTTACCACCAAAATTGTCTTTTAAATCCATAAAATAACCAAAATTAAACAATATGAAAACCATTAGCTGTATTAAATGTATCTTTCAACATTATGTGGTTTTGAATAGCTTAGACAATCCTACATTAAAACACGTATGTTATGATTTTGTACCATAATCTAACCATTAAGTGTTTCTAAGTACTTTAACAAACTTAATTTCTTAACAAACCACAACAAGAAAGTAACCTTTATTTTCACGCCAAGCGTGATATCTTTGGCAATCCTTCTTAATATGTCCAACTTTATCACAAAGAAACAAGTATTAACAACTTAAATTTGTTTCTTTTGTGTAGGACCCTTAGTATCATCATTCTTAATAAGCTCAAATTTCGTTATTAGACCTTAGAGTTTAGAGTGTCAACCGTATAAGTACTTTTAGTCCCTGCTTGTTTCGATTGAAACAATATCAGACATTTTTAATATGTACTTCTTAAAATTTCCTTTGATATGAAATTATTTTGAACTAAAGTGAAGCAAAAGTATGCTTATTTCCGCTGTATCGCTTCTTACAAAGCCCAAATTAATCATAGCAAAGAACTTGATTGAGATCTTGATTTCATCCTCATCACCTCTAAATTTTTCCAAATTGGTGTTTTATGCTTAAAATTAGGCCAATACAATTAAAGTTTTCTCACTTCTCATAAACCGTATTATACTCAGCAACGCCGATATCCTTAAGGAGAAGTAAGTTATTTCAACTTTAATGCAAGGTCAAGATATATACCTAATAATAAATTTAACTTTATTTTCTACCATTTAAAGTAGAAATCTGAAAATGTTGGAATTTCTTAATTTATCTATAATGTAGTGACATTCACTGAAGAGAGAACCTTAATTAGGTATTATCTCACAAACCGAATAAAATCAATAATAAATTATGAATGATTATACGTCTCACCCAAGATACCAAATGTAACATTAATATCAAGTCTTTGGACAGTAATATTAACTACTAGCGGTACTCTTGTTGCAATGAATTAATACTAACAATAATTCATGATAAACAATAGTCTTCCTTTGGGCCGATCTATTATTCACATGTTTTAATCCAAATAATTGTCACATATCTCTCATTACCGCAACGATCAAACACTGAAAATAATCCATAGTAAACAATAAATCTTCCTTTGGGCCGAATTATCATTCATATGTTTTAATCCAAACAATTGTCACATATTTATCATCACATATGTGTATGTATTCGGTCAAATATAAATCTTCCTTTGGGCCGATTAAATATCCTCATGGAAAACATACACACAATATTTAATATTATTCATGGAAAATATCCTCAAGAGATGTCTCTTTGGAGACATCTTGTATCAATTAATCCAATTCAAATATTAAACATGTATAATCTTATATAATTATTGATTTAATAAATTGTTTTATTATTTCTGTTCAGACGACATTTATTAAGAAGTTTGTGAAACTACATAACATAAAGTCTTAAGTTGCACGGTGGTTAGAGGAAGGGGAAGCAAACGCTGTGTAAGATCCGTACCTGGGTTCGATCCCCGCTAGTGGCAGAATTAATTTATTTTTTGTCATATTTACTGAACGGGCATAGGCCCAAATTGAAATTCCCTTTTCCTAATTTAAGTTTTATTTATCAAAAGATTGGGCCGAAACCAAAAGCCCAATCCGATTATTTTTTTTTAATTTCTGAAGTTATTGGGCCGAAACCGAAAAGCTCAATCCGAAAAATTAATTAAAAAAAACTTTAATGTTTCTTCTTCTTTCTAGTTTTAGGGAAACCCTAAAATTCTTTGCAGCCGCAAAGAATAATACAAATCCGAAAAGTTTTCAAAACATAATTTTGAAAAGAAAAAAAAACATAATCAGATTTTTCACGAACTTTATTTTAGATCTTAATTCACGTTTTACACTAGAATAAACTATGAATCTATATTTTAACATGCACAATTTTCAGATCTAAAACTCTAGCATTAAAACCACAAATCATATAATTCTTTAGATGAAAAACTGATTTAAAATCTCAATTTTTCACAAATAACCAGATTTGAATTTATTTTAAATAAATATAATAAATCCGAAAATTCTTTTGATAAAACTTGATTATCAAACAGAAACTGAATATGGTGGCTCTGATACCAATTGTTGGAAATAATCCTAAAGTTTATATCATAATAAACTATAAAGTCATATCAGTTTATGATGATCAAAACATAAGAGGAAGCGTACATGATGAATCTGTGGTTCATGATCTGAAGTTGGCTATCGATCTTCCAAAGCATACCCTGAATTGACTTTAGGTCTCTGGTGATGGGATGCAGAGAGATTTCTGTATTTTCAAGTTAGGGTTGCTTTGGGGACCATAACCCTCTATTTATATAGAGTACCAATTTATAATTCGACCCTTCATCAAATTATAAATTACTTAAGGCATCCACAACTTAATTTTCCATAACATTTATGCCTCCAGTCTTTTACTTTATTACAAAAGTGACCATATAAGTTTGACTTATTAAATAATGACCCTATCACATATTGATATATGTGTGACCCATAAAATAAATCTTACATTGATCCCACCAACCATGCATGATGATATTGATGCTGTAGGTAAAATTTATGCACCTAGAAATCAAGAAACCAATTAAGGTCAAAAGTCGATCATTCACTTTCAAAGTTCACATGGATTAAGGTATTGTGTTGTTATGATCTATGTTAATAATATAGTTTTTGGCAAATAGCAAGTTTACCCACCTATTTTCGAAAATGCAAGTCAAACTATGAAAGTCTCGGTCCCACTATATAGGCAACCGGAAAGTGTGAAAACACTCAGACAACTGATGATCACAAAGATTTCACTCGGAAAGCGCCGAGTTTAAACGCATAAACAACTTTATTATATATGTCTTTAGGTTTCTCTTTACAAGACACAACCTAAACTTGCTATTACGCAATCTACCCTATTGCCCCCATACACTATCTAATAAGCACACTGATCGTTTACAACACTGAGGTTTTTCCTAGTTTGTACAATCAGATCGAAGACTCACATTTTGTATAAACAAAGATGATCACCCACGACAATAAGCGGCTTAGATTGTTAACTCTTTTTCTCAAAACCTCTAAGCCCATATATACTAACCCTAATGACTAATACACGCCATCTTAGAAGATCTCAATATCACCATCAAATCAGAAATATTTTCTTATTTTTCTCTTAGGAAATATTCTCTTGATTCACTATCTCCAATAGACGAATCTTCCTTTCTTGTTCATCACGCCTTCTCTAAATAAGGCAATCTTGTTGTTAAAGCTTTTTTCCTTTTGCTTCTCCAAGTCCGAAATATCCTGAACTTCCCTCAGCTGTCTGCTGGCTCCTCAACCTTCTGATGATCCTCAACCATCTGAATCCAGTTGCATCTTTAATCTACCCCTTTTTATTTGATTTTGACAATCCAGCAATCCTGCAAGATGATAGACAAAAAGTAGCAACCAAGGCACACAACAAAAAAACAACCATGCATTTTAAAACATCAACTAACCGAATAAACAGACCGAGTTTAAAAAGGTTCATCACACAAAGGTTTTTAATTTTTTTTTATAAAAAACAAGAGAGAGCGCGGATACACAAAACTCCACAGCTCTCTCTGCCCCCTTAGCTTACAACTACAACCCAAAAACCCCACACTCTCCCCCTGCACCAAAACTCCAACTAATCATTAGGGTTAGTCTCATCATCACTACTTTCTCCCTCTGCTTGATTGCACAAATCAGTTAAAAACATTCAGCTAAGCAATATGGAGAGTTGTGATTAGGAACACTTACCTACATCAAGAGAAGTCTAGAGAAGTAAAATGGCTGATTGAATTGCAACTCTCATGTTTGACATGCGTGAGCCTAGTGATGGAGTCTTGGCTGATATCCTCACAAGCTTGACAATTGAGACCTTCGGCCTTTTGGGCTTGATGCTCTGAACCTAAGGGAAGACAAACCCTTGATGCTGAAGCATCCTAGTGATGAGGGACGGGTATGGTAAGAGTAGCTTGGGATCGTAGCCTTTAGCCATGTTCAGCACGTTGTCATAGACACGCTTTCCCAAGTCAATGGTGATTTCTTCACAGACCTGATACACCAACTTCAACCGACTATTGGTGACATTGTCGAGGTTCTTGATCGGCGACAAGCTTGCACAGCAAGCATCCCCTTCTCCTCCTTGAAATTTGAAGCCTTCAGCACAGATCTACGCTCCTCCTTTGTGAGAGTTGGCGCATGCAGAGTCTCGTTGATTATTCTGGGAGAGAACTCATAGGTAGACCCACGAACCTTCACCTCTACCGATTCTTCCACACAATAGCTCCTTGTCGTAGATTGAGACGTCTATTATTGAGGACAACATGTTGACATCTCTCAGCAGGGTTTTGACCAGTGACAACTCATCAGGGTTGGTTAAGACTCGTTATTCAATGAAGTTTAAGCGGAAGAACGAGTGATACCTCCACTGAGTTAAGACCGAGTTACCCCGACTCTTTGAATCCCCTCCCTGGGAGCTGGAGGCAGCAACATATCGTTGAGGTGTCTTACGAGGTTCTGGCTTAGGAATTCTTTTCCTCTTTTTCTCCGGTGATGACTCAGATGAGGAAACCTCAACGGCGGATCTTTCAATCGGAGTCTTGGACGTAGGCTCCAATGCTTCGATAGTTTCCTTCTCCCTCCCTTGATGTTCTCGGATGATCGATGTCACCACTAGCTCTAGTCTGGTGGTTTCCTCCTGTTCTGGTGTCTCTTGGGCTTTTCGCGTGTCTTCTTCTTTCTAAACCCCCTTTCGGGGCTTCAGCCTTCTTTGGTTCTTTTCCTCCCCCGATTTCAACTCAGGATCATGAGATTCTTCAAGAATCTGAGAATCGAGCACCTCTTTAAACTCGTCACTACCTTGTATGTCACATGATTTGGCCTCCATTTCGAGGCGGTGGTGGTGATAGCTGACATCAACAAAGCGACAATGAGATGATTGCGACCTTCCCTCTTTTGATTTCTCCTTTCATAGTGAAACCCTATCTCTTTGCGATTTGGGCCTTTCTTATCTATTGGGTCTGCACACACTCAACAAACATATCACGGCACCAACTTCCAAAAACACTATCTCATCACAGTGAAATGTTAAGCCCTCTTCTAAGTATGATTCTTTTAATTCTTCACATGACTTAACAATCTTGAGAATGCAGACACATTTGTTACAATTTGTGAGTGACCCAGAACAACTATAAATCACATGAGCAAAATATTTAAATTCATTTAAAGTTCAGTATTTACCCTGTTGAAATCCGTCTCGCAAAATTGAGACACCATTAGACGCATGGGAATTCACAGGGCACTGCTCATGATGGTAGATGTTTGTAACTCGCTTGTATGATGTCTAGCTTTCACATCACCTCTTGATGTTCTCTGGCGATTGTTGTCACCATCAGATCTAGTCTGGCGGTTACGTCCTGCTCCGGTGTCACTTTGGCTTCTCGAGTCTGTTCGTCTTCCTGAGGCTCTTTCGGAGCTACATTCTCCTCTCTGATCTGCTCGTCCCCTGATTTGACTTCACAACCTTGAGCTTCATCGGGAATCTGAGAATCGATGGCCTCCTTGAACTCATCGCTACCTTGCATGTCAGACGATTTGGCCATCATTGTTTCAGCGTTTTGTACTTGAGGCGGTGGTGGTGATAGCTTTTTGACCCAACCTTTGATTCTGGTGAAGAGAGCAGACATCAACAAGCGACTGTGAGATGATAATGACCTTTCCTTTTTCGTTTTCACCTTTTACAGTGAAACCCTATCTTTTTGCGATTTGGGCCTCTTTCATCTATTGGGCCTGCACACACTCAACAAAAAGATCATGGCACCAATTTCCAAAATCCTATCTCATCACAGTGAAATGTTAAGCCCCTTTTCAAGTATGATTCTTTTAATTTTTCACATGACTTAACAATCTTGAGCATGCATACACATTTGTCACAATTTGTGAGTGACCCAAAACAACTATAAATCACATGAGCAGAGTATTTAAATTCATTTAAGGTTCAATATTTACCCAGTTGAAATTCGCCTCACGAAGCTGAGACACCATTAGACGCATGGGACTTCACAGGGACAATGCTCATGGTGGTAGATGGGTGCAACTCGCCTGTCTGATGTCTAGCTTTCACACTCTCCCACCTTTATCATGATACTTGACATCGTTTTCAACCTTCTCTGTCGTCCAAGGCGGTTGGGATTTCCTTTGGATGAGGAATGAGTCCTTCTCTGAGCTGCTTGCGAACCATCACTTGATTTCTCAGGTTCCTCAAGAGTTTATACTTTTTCTCAGCTGAGTGATAACCATCACTTTTCTTCTCAGGTTCATCAAGAGGACTCTTGCACAACACACACGTTTTTTATTGTTTTTTTGTTTACCTCCTCATCCTCAGCGCGTTGTACACCTAACAACAGATTTATACTTATCAATATTCAGAACGGTGGGGCATGCAACTCTTTCCACCAGACACTTGAGATCGCTTGTGATGGCATGAATTGTATAAACATTGTGCCATGTTTATCCCTGTCACAAGCATCTCAACTCACAAGGCAAATTAGATTTCAGAAACACCAATCGACTTTCTTAAATCAACGAATCGATTAAAGACTAGAGGCTTTGTTAAGATATCAGCCAGTTGAAACTCAATGCCCACATGATCTACAACTATCAATTTCTCCTCAACCAACTCACGAACAAATTGATGTCTAATGTCAATATGGTTAGTTCGTGAATGTTGAACCGGATTTTTAGATATATTAATGGCAATAACATTATCACAATGAATGATTGAGTTCCAGAATTCATACCATAGTCTTTATCCATCTGTTTCATCCACATGAGTTGAGTGCAGCAGATTCCAATGCGATCTATTCAGCTTCAGCAGTTCATAGAGACACATTGTTCTATTTCTTGTTATGCCAAGAGATCAGATTGTTACCGAAAAAGAAACACCCACCACTTGTGCTTTTGCGGTCATCTATACACCTCGCCCAATCCGCATCACGGTACCCGGTGAGATTTTGGTTCGTATCCTTGGTATACACGATCTCCAATCATATGTTCCCTTAACATATCGTATGATTCTCTTCACAACAATGAGGTGTGACATATTGGGCTTTGCTTGATATCTTGCACACACTCCGACACTCCAGTAAAGATCTGGTCGACTGGTTGTGATATACAACAGACTGCCAATCATACCACGATACATGCGTTGATCCACATCTTCACCATGCTTATTGCCGACAGCTTGGTTATAGTACTCATAGGAGTTCTTGCAGCCTTGCTCTCTTGCAATTCGAACCGTGTTACCAAGTTCCTGGCATATGTACTCTGAGAAACTGAGATGCCTTCATCCATCTGCTTAACTTGTAACCCAAGAAAATAGTTCAGCTCTCCGACCATACTCATCTCAAACTCCTGGGTCATTGTCTTGACAAACTGATCCACCATTGTTTGGCTTGTTCCTCCGAATATGATGTCTTCCACATAGATTTGGACAACCATGAACCCCTTTGGTTTGGTGAGGAGGAATAAGGTCTAATCCACACTACCTCGTTGATACCCTTGCTCTATTAAGAAGACCGCCAGCCGTTCGTACCACGCATGTGGTGCTTATTTCAGGCCATAATGTGCCTTCTTGAGTTTGTAAACATAATAAGGATGATATGGATCTTCAAAACCTTTTGGTTGCTCGACATATACCTCTTCTTGAAGAATCCCGTTTAAGAAAGCACTTTTCACATCCATCTGATGTAGCCGAAAGTTCATCAAGCAAGCCATCCCTAGCATGAATCGGATTGACTCAAGTCTGGCTACTGGTGCAAAAGTTTCTTCAAAGTCCACCCCTTCGATCTGAGATTAACCTTGAGCCACCAACCGAGTTTTTTTTTTACCACGTGTCCGAGTTCATCACTCTTGTTGATGGATATCCACTTGTTTCCTACCACGTTGGCGTGAGCTGTTCTTGGAGTCAGATCCCAAACTTGAGCTCGAACAAAGTTTTCCAACTCCTCATGCATCGATCTGATCCAAAACTTATCCATCATAGCTTCTCGATGGTCCTTAGGCTCCATCATCGTAACAAAACAGGCGAACCGTACCATCTCCTGAAAGTTGATATGTCTCTTCTTGGTGACTGGTTCACCCATCACATCTCCAATAACATCTTGATTAAAGTGATTTTTGTGTACTTGAACTTTCTGGAGCTCACTTAAATCGGTTTCGAAATCAAGATCTTCAGGCTTCTGAAATTCTGATATCGGAGTGTGAGTTTCTGGAGTGATATGAGAATCCAGAGTCTTGAGATTTTCTTTGTGGGAAGACAACTCATCAAACCCTACATTCACAGTTTTCATCATTGTGTTGCTCTGTTTGTTAAACACACGATAGGTTGTGTTAGATCCTGAATACCCAAGGAACATCCTTCATCACTCTTAGAGTCAAACTTGTCCAATTGATCCTTGTCATTAAGAATGTAACACAAGCATCCGAAGACATAGAAGTAGCTTACTGAAGGTGTCTTCCCTTTCCATATCTCGTACGGTGTCATCTCAGACCCTTTTCTTACATACACCTGGTTAATGATGTAACACGTAATGCTGACAGCTTCAGCCCATAAATGTTTTGGCACCTTATTACCGTGTAGCATAGCTCTGATATATCCTCTGAAATAGTAAAAAGATGCTCGAATGTGCCCATACTCACCGCAGTAGTAGCACTTATGACGTTCATGTGGATTATGCATCCTGGGGATCTTACGTGCAGGAACCCAGTTGTGATTTACCTTAGTTGTGTTCAGGTAGGTAGATCTCTGAGGGATGTTCCTCTGAAGAACTGAAACATGTTTTGTTGTGATGCTTTGACAAACTGGGTCTTGACGTCTGGCAAGTGGGACTTGTTTCCTTGATACCCCAGACCCCACTTTGCATTGTTGGTACGTACTATAGTTAGCACCTTGTCTAGACCCTTGGTACCCTTGGTCAACATCTTGACGTTCTTCATCTATTATTTGAGCTGGTTCTCAAGCAGCTGATTCTTCTCAACCTCGGATTTGACTCAGCGTTGAGAGATTCGATCTTAGCCAGAAGATCATCCTTGTCCTAGACTAGCTTCTGATTTTCTTCTTGAAGTTTCAGCGGCACAACCACAAGATCATTCTTCTCCTTGATAAGCTTCTGGTTATCACTTAGTAGCTTCAGTTATACCTCAAGGAGATCTCTGTTTTCACTACGAAGATTCAATAGTCCCTACTCGTCAACATACAAACATAACATAACATACCCATGTGGAGTACATTTGATGTATATGCATTTATCACATTCGTTTATGCTAAAGCCATTTGACATCATTAAATTGTCAAATTTTTCATGTCATTGTTTCACACCTTGCTTAAGTCCATACAATGATTTGACAAGTCTACAAACTTTGTTTTCTTGTCCGGCGATAACAAACCCCTCAGGTTGTTTCATATAGATTTCTTCTTCTAAATCTCCATTTAGAAAAGTTGTTTTTACATCCATTTGATGTATCTCTAGGTCTCTTAATGTTGCGATACTTATCAGGATTTTGATAGAAGTTATCCGCGTCACTGGAGAGTAAGTGTCAAAGAAATCCAATCCTTTTTTTTGTCGGAAACCTTGCACAACAAGTCTAGGCTTATATTTATCTATTGCGCCATCGGTTTTCATTTTTGTTTTGAAAATTCAGTTACACCCTAGTGCTTTAGACCCTTCTGGTAGATCAACAATCTCATATGTATGATTTTGTAATATAGAGTCCATCTCACTGTTGACCGCTTCCTTCCAATGAGGTGCATCGGGTATAAACATGGCTTCTTTGAAAGTTCTCGGTTCATTCTCTAACATAAACACCATTAGGAAATCATCTCCAAAAGATTTTTCCGTGCGAGCTCTTTTGCTTCGTCTAGGTTCATCTTCCACGTCTTCGACTTCATTTTATGAAGTTCCGGAAGTGCTTGCCTGATTAGAGGGTGCACTTTCATCTTTTTCTTCAAATGTCCTTTTTGGACGTTGTTTATCCTTACAAGGATAAATATTTTCAAAGAAAGACGCGTTTCGTGATTCCATTATTGTATTTACATGGATATCCGGTATATCTAATTTGTGAACCAGATACCTATAAGCACTGCTATTGTGTGCATATCCGATAAAAACACAATCCACAATTATGGGTCCTATTGTGACCTTTTTAGGAGGTGGCACTGCGACTTTTGCTAGGCACCCCCACACTTTCAAGTATTTATACGAAGGTACAACACCTTTCCAAAGTTCATATGGCGATTTTCCTGTAACTTTGTGTCGTATTTTGTTGAGGATATAGTTTGTTGTGAGCAAATCCTTCCCCCCCCTCACATTGATTGTGGTAACCTTGAATCTTGCAACATTGGATTCATCATTTCTTGTAGAGTTCGGTTCTTTCGTTCCGCAACTCCATTGAATTCAGGTAAGTAAGGTGCGGTTGTTTGATGTATGATGTCATTTTGTTGACAAAAGACATTAAATTGACCATCATATTCACCGCCTCTATCACTTCTTACAACTTTGATAGTTTTATCAAGTTGATTTTCAACTTCGAGCTTATACTCTTTGAATTTTTCCAAAGCTTCATCTTTGCTACGTAACAAATACACATAGCAATATTTTGTGTGATCATCAATGAACGTTACAAAATACTTTTTACCGCCTCTAGTTTGTATATATTTTAGATCACAAAGATTCGTATGTACTAAACTTAAAGGTTCGGTTGTTCTTATTACTTGAGGTGATGGGGTTTTTGTGAGTTTCGCTTGAATGCATACTTCATATTTTTCTTTGTTTACTTTCCATTTTGGTATTAGGTTTGAATTCATTAATCTTTGTATTGATTTATAATTCACATGTCCTAAACGTTCATCCCATAAATTAAAAGACTCAACCAAATAAGCAACTTCATTCTTATTCATTGAAATCGAAGGTTCACCAATTACAACATTTGCAGACTTATCCGGACGAAGAACTGTCATCACACACAACTTGACAAGTCTTACCTTTTCATATCCCTTTTCCCAAAAACACCCCATTTTTCTAAGAACTAAGTTATTAGCTTCAAAGTTTACTCCAAATCCGGCCTTGCTCAACAACGTCCCTGATACCAGATTCTTCCTCATGTCTGGCACATGCTTCACATTGTTGATTGTGAGCTCACGTCCCAAAGTCAGCTTCATAACGATCTTACCACGACCAGCGATCTTCGAGAAAGCCGTATTTCCCATGAATAGTTGTTCCTCAGTTTTTCTTTTCTGATAAGTAGTGAACATCTTCTTATCAGTGCAAATGTGGGTGGTCGCACCAGTGTCGTACCACCATTCTTGTGGGTTGTCATCAACCATGTTCACTTCATTGACAACGGCACACATGTCTTCTTCAGTGAGGTTTGCTTGAGTTTGTCCGTTACTCTTCGGTTTGCTCATGCACACGTCTGCCTTGTGGCCAAACTTTCTGCAATTGCGGCACTTTCCCTTGAAATTTAAAGTCTTAGGAGCTTTACCTTGCTTCTTGAAGGTGTTCGAAGGAGAAGGTTTGAGGAGTTTTTGTGGATACGTCATCTTCCCCTTTCCCTTGTTATTGTGCTCAGCCACATTGATGTTGTGTTTCTCCGGATTCTGAAAGTTCGTAAGATTCCTTTCCTCTACCCGAAGCTTTGTGATGAGACTAGCGAGCGAGAGCGGCTTTGTCTTATGCTTGAGATAGGCTTGGAAGCTTGACCATGATGGGGGAAGTTTCTCGATGAAGCTATTCACAGTGAAAGTCTCATCGATGGTCATCCCTTCAGCGGCTATCTCGTGGCATATGATACTCAGCGCATCAACTTGTTCCATGATGGGTTTTGAATCCATCATTTTGAAGTCGAGAAATCTAGCCATGGCGTATTTCTAATCTCTAGCATCTTCCGACTTGTACTTCTTTTGCAAAGCAAGCCAAAGTTCCTTTGAAGTTTTTGCTTCCTGGTTGTAGACCTTGTAAAGAGTATCAGTGAGGCAGGCTAGAATCCATCCTCTACACACAAAGTCTGAATGTCTCCACGCATCAACTGACGCGGCAATGAGAGTATCTTTGTTTCATAGTGGGACGATGGGTGGATCCTCACTCAGAAACTTCTCACATTTCAAGTTGCTCAAATAGAAGAGCATCTTGCTTTGCCACGTCTTGAAGTTTTTGCCATCAAATTTTTCTGACATTAACCCTTGTGACATTACAGTTCAGTACCCATATCAAGGTTAGAAGGTAGTCACTGGACCGGAAAGCGAACAAGTCCCTTTGCACTGATTTTGTTTCCCTAGCGGCATTAGACCCTCCTGATACAGGCGTCTGCTTTGTCACGTTGGTTCCAGTTGGCAACTCGATTACGTTAACATCACCATCGCTGGTTGCCATATGTTGATAGAAACACAACTTGATTATTAATCTGATATTATAAAATAATTTCAGATCTACGATTTAACTTTTATAAACCGTAAGAATCAGTTTCGCAAACTCGCTTAAAAACTTTCGCCGAAACAAATAATATATCGAAAAGATGAGAAACGATTCGCGGAAACGGTTTAAGACCAGATCCCAACCTTCGTTTGATAATAAACTAAAGCATTTGTTCAAAAACGTTTATGCAAAACGCTTATAAGCGTTCGTAGAACGTTTAAGATCGGATACTTAGAGATCCGATAAGAAATATCGTTTTTTTAAACCTTTTACAAAAAATTGCAAAAAAAAATCCGACTAAGCGTAAGCGAAGAACGATTCTAAAACTGTAGGAATGCTAAAATCAAATAGAAAATTGCTTTAAAAGTTGTATAAAAGTTACGATGAAATCCGAAAATAAAGACGGTTTTGAAAAAGATTTTTTAAATCTTTTCACATAGTCGAGTTAAACTCTCTTCTTAATTATAAAGATCGCTCGTAGTGTGACGGTATAATCGATCAAGAATCCCAGGATAAAACTGTGATATTCTTATTTGCAACACTCAAAATCAGAATCGAATAACACTAAACCCTACTATACTCTCGAGACTTACTATGGAAGAAACGCGTTGGCGTTTTTGTTTTGTGAATTTTGTTTGTGTTTTCTTTGTGTTTCAGAACTGAGTAATTGAGAGAGGAGAAGCCTCCTTTTATAATCGTGAAGCGACTTTCTGCGCAAGCCAAACGATTGCGAGAAGTAAGGAGCGCGTGGAGAGATTTGCGGCGGAGATCTCGGGATCTCGTTAGCATATTTGCAAGAATATTCGGAAACTATAAATGCGCGTTTGTTCGGTTTAGATTTGAAATTAAAATTGAACCGAAATCGCATTAATTAACCAAAAGTTAAATACAAAGTTTCTCCAAGAGCCCACGCCGGCCGGCCATCATCTCTCACATGCATAATCATGTACCCAAGACTATTGAATTTGATAATGTGTATTTCACTATATATACTAGTGAAGAATGTTCTCAACTTTCCATGTGCGACAAATGCACTTGGTTTCATTAACACTAGAAAGTTATCCGCGCCAAGCGCGGGATAAAAATTTACGGAATAAAAGAATAAATATTTATTGGTAGAAACAATGTGTAGTATAAAATGAGATAAAAGAATTTGGATGTCATGTGATTCGCGTTAAACGCGAAGTTTAATTTGAAGTTTATATATAAAATATATTGTCTTTTGATTTTTATAATGTTTTATTAACAAAAATTTATTATTACTATTTTAATATTTATCATCGAAAAATATTATCATTGCTATTTCGATGTTGAATATTTACCATTACGTATAATTTAATATTTATCATTGAAAAACAATAATTACATAGTGTTTTGAAACCATGATATGACTCGTTTAACAATGAAAAATATGTCAATACGGTCTCTATTTGTCATAAAACTCGAATTATTAAAAACTCAGATAAAACCACTGAACTTTCGGGAACCGGTGGCTCAACCGATGGTTCAAGTCAATTTTGTGTTCAAATTTTGTCATTTGACATGGACTTTGATGCTTAATACAATTTTACAAAATAATATTGATATTTATAAATGAACAATATGTTCTATCATTGTTTTGTGCGAGAATATAACATACAAACATTAGGAAAATTATAAAATTGTGTTTTTCAGGGGCTTTTTAAAATCATATTTTGTAGGCTTTTAAATATTTTTAACATATTTTCTATGAATGTTTAATCACTTTTCATGTATAAATTTATCCGAAAATTCTTTGCTCAAATTTTGGGAACCGGTGGTTCAACCGATGAGTCGTAAATTATGTGTTCATGTTTTGTCATTTGACATGAATTTTGGTGTTAAATATAATTTTACAAAATAATATTTTATATGTAAATGAACAATATGTTTTATCATTATTTTAAACATAATGCGATAAAGTATAGCATATAAATATTATGGAAATCTATTTTTAATTATAAATTTTGTTTCTTATGGATTTTTTAATATTATATTTTTTTATATTTTATGGGTTTCAACATTTTCTAAATATATTATCAATTTATTATGTTTGTTTAAGAGACTTTTGTGATAAATTTGGGTTTTTGTTTTGGGTTTTTATAAATTTCTAATAAATCATTTAATGATGTGTGGTCAGAATTACTCACGTGATGAGACGTAGGATTTTCACTCTCATTTTCTTTCTCCGTCTTCTGTATTAATAATATAAGATAGGATATGAGATTTTTTGTTACATTACTTGTTGAATAAGATTTAATGGGTCATAAAATTTCAATTAGTATTAGGCTTTTTATAATCAAATTTTATGAGCTTTTTAAATTCAAATTTAATAGGCTTTTAGTATTGGGTATGTAATCAATTGTTGTTAATTTTTTGAATTCATTCTAATGATGACATGTGTTTTATTTTCATGTTTAACTCATTGAATGTTTCCCAATTAGTATATATAGGATATGGACCAAATTTTGTCTCATATTTGAAATAGCTCAAGGTTCTTTAGCCCAAGGTTCTTTAGCCCAAGCTTAAAACCCAATACATTTTACGACCACATTTCTTATTCACATCATATCTTATATATTATGAATACAGGAGACAGAGAAAGAAAATTACTGAAAAAATCATACGTGTCATCACCATATTAATTTCTTGTCTCACATTATTAAAATTTTCGAAAAGCCCTAAATTGAAATTTGAAGCCTAATAAAAAAACTCACTTAATATCATATAATACACTATTTCGTATAACACCTTAAAATTTGGGCTCACATATAAAACACTACTTTGCTTGCTGCCCAAGTTTAGGAAGTTATTGTACTTCCATATAAGATTCAATCATACGATTAATTTTAGTAAGTCATTCAATTAACTTAATTTATTTGTATTTAGGAAATCATATAATATCATATAACATATTACTTTCCCAAATTTGCAAATCATCAATGTTTATACCTAAACTAGAGATACAATAAATAAAAAATTCTATATTTCTCAATAAAATTATAAAGTTATTTACACACATAGACACTTTCAAGATGTATAATTACATCTTAAGATACTTACATTATAGCATACTTTCTTAAAGTACTTATACCCATAATTTTGTCTAACTAAGCTTATTCTAATGGGATTATAAAGTAACTAGATGTGTGAATCTTTTTACTTTTTTTTTGTTTTATTATTTTCTCTATTTCCTATTCTTTTATTGTAAAATTAAAAAGACATAAATCCAAAAGCCCCTTTTCTCTTTAGAATATAATGGCAACAACCAGTTTAATTTTTCCCTTTTAGTTAACGAACCCTAAAATCCCTAATTTTGTGTTTTGTAATCCATACTTTCCCCTTATAGTTTACTCTAACTCAGCTCTTGTTCTTGCTTTTGATGTGTAGAAGATAATGGCAACAACCATTTTGATCCGAACATGCCACCAAGATTGTTTGCAACAAATAGTTACCCAAGCGGTCGACTCAATGTTTACTCGAAGATAGATTACATCGCTCTGGTTCAGCTCAAACTGAGACGCAGACCCGAGCTAAGGACGATCTTGGATTCCCAATTTGGTAAGTTGTTCGAGTTTCCCATATACCTCTCATCCATCTCTGGCAAGTTTGTGCTTGCCTAAGTTTTTGGTTTGTGGACAGTTTTATGTGGAAAACCGATTAGGTTCAAACTTACCAAGTTTATATATGTATTTGTGGATAAGTACATTATTTGTGGATAAGTACATGTGGATTCTAAATAAAATCAAGATCTACGTGAACCTTAAGTTCATATATGTACTTGTGGATAAGTACATGTGAACTCTAAGTAAAATCAAAATCTACATGAACGTGTTCACACCATTTATAAATTATGTATTTTGGATGTTAAGTTTTTTTTGTGTGAAATCCAAAGATTTTTATTGATAGTGTTTATTGATCCTCACGTATTCAAATGCAAACAAGTCCACATATAAGTTCAAAAAACAATTTTTTTCAAAATTAGTTCATCCACGCAAGCATATCCACCCATAAATGTATCAACAACAAAAGTTTTTTACTTTAAAAATTCTTAACGTACAAGTACATATTGTTAGGATTATGGGCTTCCAACTTAAAATCAATTGGCGATAACTGGAGAGACTCATATCCATTATATATTAGCATAAGTCCCTTTGAGTTTCCGATGTGGGACTTTTGTCCCTAATACGCCCCCTCGAGATAATGGGTCTCGTTAACCATTAATCTCAGGTAGTTTGGGCAAGAGAGGCGGACCAGCCGGGTCAGGCCTAAGATCGGATCGGACTCTGATACCATGTTAGGATTATGGGCTTCAAACTTAAAATCAATTGGCGATAAGTGGAGAGGTCCATCTCCTTTATATATTAGTGTTTGTCCCTATGAATTTCCGATGTGGGACTTATGTCCCTAATACTTATGGATAACATATTATATGAACAATAAAAGATCTCTACTTTCATCACCACAACGTCTTTGTCCATGTTTATATATCCATCATAACATATCCATAACAAATCTGAAACATGGAACATACAAAAAAATTAACACACATTATTCACCGTGTAAAATGCTCCTGCAACACAAGCTACAAAACAACATTGACATTTTCTATATTAAAAAAATTAGATTAATTTGTTTAGAAAAACGAAACAAAAGTTGAATCACACACAATCCAATGTATTAAATCTGTACCGTCAGATCTTTAAAGTTGGACACATAATTTACCTGACTCATCGATTGAACCACCGGTTCCCAAAATTTGAGCAAATAATTTTCGAATAAGTTTAGACACGAAAGAGTGATTAAACCTTCCTATACATAGGTTTAAAATATTTAAAAATCCAATGAAAAACACAATTTTATAATTTTCTTAATGTTTGTATGTTATATACTCGCACAAAAGAATGATAAAACATATTGTTCATTTATAAATAAAAATAATATTTTGTAAAATTTTATTAAACATCAAAGTTCATGTCAAATGACAAAACTTGAACACAAAATTGATTGACTCGATCTATCGGTTCCCGGAAATTCAGTGGTTTTATCCGAGTTTAATAGTCCGAATTTTATGACAAATAGAAATCGGTTTGACATATTTTTTAGGGAGAATTACAAAACTACATCATTTGAATTACATTTCACAAAACTACACCATTTCAAAAATTCTTCACAAAACTACACTTAAACACTCAAAATTAAATCCAAATAAATCCTACCCACACAATCCTACCCCTTAAATACCCTAAACACTAATTAGCGAACCCAACTGAATTTTTTTTAATTTTGGTAATTTTTAAAAGGGTAAATCAAGCTTTTAAAATTTTGAAAGGGTGTAAATATGTGAAAAAATTAAATTAGGTGTAGTTTTGTGAAGAAGAGATTGAAAGGGTGTAGTTTTGTGAATTCCTCAATTTTTTATTGTTAAACGTATCATATCATGGTTTCAAAACACTACGTAGTTATTGTTTTTCAATGATAAATAGTAAATTATATGTAATGGTAAATATCCAACATCTAAATGACAATGATAATCTTTTTCGATGAAATAAATTTAAATAGTAATAATAATAATTTTTTGTAAATAAAACATTATAAAAACCAAAATACAATATCATTTGTATATATACTTCAAATTTAAACTTTGCGTTTAACGCAATTACATGAGATCCAAAAATTTTTTATCTCATTTTATACTACACATTATTTTTACCAATAAACATTTCTTCTCCTATTCTGTAAATTTTTATCCCGCGCTTGGCGTGAGTAACTTCCTAGTATATACTAATTGAGAAACGTTAGGTGAGTTAATAAAGGAAAAACACGTGTCGCACTTAGAGAGCTTTTCACAAAAAAAAGATAATTACTATGTTTTCGTGGCCCATTAATTTTATGAATTTTATTTCGGTCCCATGAAAACTTTCATATATGTATCACACAAAACAAAGAAAATCTCTCCGTTAACAAAAAACACACAAAATATTTTCATTTATTTCGGGGCCCGTTAACATTTAAAAATCTTATAGTTGCCTAAACCTAATCAATGTACTCGACCATCTTTTATTTTTGCTTATGTGGCAATTATTTCTTCATCAATCGTCTATTCATTTCAAGAACTTGGCAAAGACGAAAATATTAATGGTAAAAGATTTTCATAGCAAGTCGAATATTGGATGGATCTTTATTGTTTCCTTATTCGTTTTGTAGAATATTTTCGACATTCCATCTATGTCTCACTCTGAATTAACTATTAAGGTAAATCCTAAGTTATACTATATATATAAATGGTTGAATTAGTCAATAGATGCATATCGAAAAAGTTAGTTGAGTTAATAAAAGGAAAAAACACGAGTCGCACTTAGAGAGTTTTTCACAAAAAGGAAAATTATTACTGTTTTTTCGTGGCCCATTAATTATCTCATATTGATTTACATTTGATTTAAATTGGTTTACATTGCTCAAATTTGGTTAATATTCGTTAGCATGACTGCATGAGTCTTTATCCATATAGTGTACTCGATAAGTTTGACCCATAAATAATATTAACTATATACAAAATAAATTACCTTTCTACGGTATGTGTGTCCACTAAATATAGTTTCGAGTACTTGGATTAAAATTTCACACCTTTGTATAATTATATTTCTGAACGGACTTTGTTACTTGAACAGACTATAGCAAAGCGAATGAGCCTTCTTTAAACGATATAAAACAAATTTATATTTATCCTATTTTATACCAATATTTTATTAACAATATATAATCAATTGATTTCGAATGTTTGGTTGATACCAGACGATTGATTTTTTTGTTCGACAATTTTTTTAGATCTAATGATTAAATATAATAGAAGCCTAATCTACTAACATTGATATGAACATTTTGAAGAACAAGAAAATGCTAAATATAATCTACCAAAAAACAAACTATTTGTTGACCCAAAAAAACTATGTATGAAAAAAAATATTTCTAGAAAATAATTGATGCATTTCTTAAATTTTGACATACGCCTCAACTATTAACTTAATGATTGTCTTTTTACTATTTAATTTTAAAAATATTCTTCAGAATCTAACAAAGGAACACAATAAATAGGTCGAGTTACCCTAATTTATTCAAAATTTGGACCGATGGAATGGACAATCTGTCGTCTAAACTCAGGAAGTTGTAATAATCATATTTAGAGTTTTTATTTGATCTCGCTTTTTTCTTTTTTTATCCAAATTATATTATGTTCTTTTTGTTTTTTTGTTTTGTGGAGTTTTTAAGATAATTTAATTGTCATTTCGATATTGAACACGCAATTAAACCGGAAATATATTTATCTTATGACAACATTTTATTAACAATATACACATTTTTCACTCACTTAGTATCTAATTAACTCAATATTAACATATGATTATTCAAAGTTATGACATAAACTTTACAAATATATCATATTTAAATTTGAGTTCCAACATTAATAACACTTTATGAGATTGTATCTATACATTAAAGAACTCACTTTATCCATTTTTAAAAATGATTAAAAATATAAATACTTTTTAAATATAATTGCATTTTTTGTTAAACTATAGAATTGCATTTATTTACTGAAAATACTAAAATGATATGACTCAAGAGGATAAAATATGCGGAAATGCATTAATTTGATTTAAGTTACTTTTTATATTTGTTGGAGTGATGAATTCGTCCTCTAAGAAGAATAATTTTCTTTTAATGTGGGACAAATGATTATTTAGCTTTTTATCTTATTAGTTAGATTTTTGTTTCTGCTGAAACATACGATATTAGTAATACGAGAATTCAACCGTATACACACCCGCTTTGTTCTATATACATACCGAACATAAAACTCCGGCAATACAAGGTAGATGACTTAAGGTAAAAAGAGGCATAAATGCTCGACAAAAACAAAAGAGACCATAACTAAAACCATACCGCTTAAACCTTAGATTTAAATAGACAGAGCTCGCAAAACCCTGTCTATAATAGCCCGAGATCTCAAGAGAAAAAAAGCCGAAAAGCTGAAAAGTATGATAGAATTTAGAATAATTTCTTATAATACCATCAAAATAAGTTTTTGTTTTGAAAATATCATTAAAAAGTTTTTTATAACAAAATACCATTAAAATGTTTTTTATAACAAAAATACCATCAAAAAGTAGTAGTTTACAAAAATATCATAAATACAAAAAACGAGTTTTAAACTTTTAGATTTTAAATTTTTCATTTGGGTTCGCTATATAGTGTTTAGGGTATAGTTTTGAAGGGGTAGGGTATAGTTTTGAGAAAGTTTTGGGTGTAATTTTGATAATTTAAGATTTGTGATATTTATGAAAAAAAACTTTTTAATAGTATTTGTAAAACTTTCAAAAATCTGTGTTAATTGTGTTAAAAAATACTTTTTTTAGAGGTATTCATAAGAATTGCTATAGAATTTACTCAACACCATTAAGTCTTCATTATTAGTTAACTCCAAGAAACGGGAGAACTAAGAGAGCATACATCAAACCCCAAAAGCAAGAAAATCTTCGCGTTCTCTATTGATATAGGTAGACATCAAAAATATTCGTGTGATGTGCTTTGAAGATAATTTAATTTTGTGGTTAATTTTTAATTTTTATTTTGGTTCAATATTTAATATTAAGTACGTGTATTTATAAAAATGAACTTTGAATGAGTTTATTTTTGCGAAGTACAAATCTTAACATTTATTTTTCAATTGTCCCAAGAAAATAAAATTAACACAGTTTGTACCATGTAAATATACATTTTATACGTTTTTCTTTAATATTGCTTCTGACTATTTTCTTCTATTGATAATTATATTTGTTTTATCCAATACCAAATACATAAATCCCAATAACATAAAAAATGTAAAAGAACAATTACTAATAAAAAGGAAAATTCATTAATTTTATAATTTATTGTTGTTCAACACTGAGGATAAGGAGTCTTACAAGCATTGAAAATTTTGTGCGCATTTGGAGATTTAAAAAATGTACCAAACCAATAGTCTTTAATAAAACCACACATACATGGTAAGTGTTCTATCACTACTGCACAACAATGTGGTGTAGGCATGATTAAATTGTTTGTTAATGGTAACCAACATGGATCTATAAGATCAGTCATTTTGCATTCAACTTTCTCTTCGTCGACGACCACGCTGGCCTTGATCAATGTTGAAGAAAATTGGATTAGAATCATCACCATGATCAATGTTGATGTGGTGAACTTCATGTCTTCAAGGCCTAGCAGTTTCTTCTATGCTTTGCAATTTTGTTTTATGAATATTTGAAATCTTTGTTTTGAGTTTTTATTTGATTGTAATAGTCAACATATATGTATAGTATTAAATGATTGTATCTTGAGATTTTTTAGAAATTGAATACGCTTTATTTCAAAGCTGAAATGCACATTTTGACTATGTCACATATGTTGACTGGTAATTTATATTCCAACCATAATTAAAGATAAAAAGTTCTTAAAAGATTTAATTTTAACCAGTTACTTAAAAGTCAATTTATTATCATTGGTACAAACCAAGGTTTTAGAACTCGGTAGGACGCAGCCTAGCGTATACTGAAAAATCGGAGATTAATCGAAGAGTAGTTGTTAATTTATTTTTATATTTATATAGTTTTCACTATTTTTTATTTTTTATTATCATTTATATCATACCCCCAATTGACAAGTATTTTTGCCTACGTTTCACATGGAGAGAGTTTTTAAGAAGAATATCAATTTTTGTTTTGGATTTTTTTATTTAATATATTCATAATTCATTTGGATTAATCCCTTATAAATTATTACAAATTATTTTTCAATTTCTTCGGTTTAATATATTTAAAATTCCTTTGGATTAATCCCTTCAAAATTATTCCAAATACTTATTTTTTCCTTCCTAAATTATTGTTTAATTGTAAAAAAGAACTTGGGAAAATTATAATATTTTTTTGTTTAATATATTTAAAATTAATTAGGATTTTTTATTTATTTTTTTTAACTTCCTAAATTCATTTGAATTATTTTTTTCATTCGTCTATATTAATCCCATCAAAATTATTCCAAACTTTTTAGTTTTTTTCATAAATTATTGTTGAACTTGTAAAAAAAGAAAATTTAGGAAAAATACAATTTTATTTGTTTTGGATTTTTAAAATTATATTTTTCTAACTTCCTAAATTATTGTTCCTAAAATCGTTTGAATTATTCTAAATTATTCTTATTTAATTATGATACACATAGCTCTTATAATATTGTTGGGCAATTATGTTTTTTTGGTTATAAATATGTCAATCTAAAACTTATTATACTATAACCTGAAACTTTAAACCTTTAACAATCCAAAACTATTATTATTGTTATCATCATTCATCAATGGGTATTTCTCTATATTTTAAATTTGTACAAAACATATGATTTTGTATAACAAACACATAACAACAAACATATAATCTTGTAACGTTTTTATACTTTTAATTTAGTTTTAATGGATTACTTTCTAACTTTAACATAACAATAATATAATATTATCCAATAATATGTGGTATAATGGAAATTTTAAAATAATTTTTGAAAAACCTAATACATATGGGAGAAAGTAAAATAATATCATCATCATCTCATATATAGTAAATCTATTATATAATAGCACAATACTCTCTCAATCTAATGCATCCACATCATCAACATAAATAATTAAAATAATTCAATTAAAAAATCATTTAATAAAACTCATTCAATATTTATAAAACTCATTCAATATTAATAAACTAAAATAAAAAACATTCAATATAATATTTAACGCTAATAAAAAACATGTATATCAACTTTCTAAAATGAAAATATATAATTTTTTTTTATCTCTTATACTAATTTTTGGAATATATTACATATGTCCCATTATCTAAAATTTTCTATCTAAAAGCACAAAAATTTAAAGTTATAAATGATGTTTAACATTTATTCAAAACAATTAAAAATTAAGACTACATAATATTAGTGGTCATACTATAGTTAATAAATAAAAAATACCCATAGAAACTTGTGAAAATCAAATAAAATAGAAAAAATCAAAAGACCTAAAACATTTTAAAACATTTAAAAAGTTTAAATAACTATAATTTGGGATGAAAAAAACTCCATCTATTATATAATAGCACAATACTCTCTCAATCTAAGGCATCCACATCATCAACATAAATAATAAAAATAATTCAATTAAAAAATCATTTAAGAAAACTCATTCAATATTTATAAAACTCATTCAATATTAATAAACTAAAATGAAAATATATAAATTATTTTTATCTCTTATACTAATTTTTTGGAATATATTACATATGTCCCATTATCTAAATTTTTTTATCTAAAAGCACAAAATTTAAAAGTTATAAATGATGTTTAACATTTATTCAAAACAATTAAAAATTAAGACTACATAATATTAGTGGTCATACTATATTTAATAAATAAAGAGAAATTCACAAAACTACACCCTTTCAACCTTCCTTTCACAAAACTACACCTAATTCAATATTTTCACAAAACTACACCCTTTCAAAATTTTAAAAGCTTGATTTACCCTTTAAAAATTTACCAAAATTAAAATCTTTTCATTTGGGTTCGCTAATTAGTGTTTAGGGTATAGTATTAAGGGGGTAGGATTGTGTGGGTAGGGTTTATTTGGATTTAATTTTGAGTGTTTATGTGTAGTTATGTGAAGTAATTTTGAAATGGTGTAGTTTTGTGAAATGTAATTCAAATAGTGTAGTTTTGTGATTCTCAAAATACCCATAGAAACTTGTGAAAATCAAATAAAATGGAACAAATCAAAAGACCTAAAACATTTAAAAAATGGGTGAGAGAGAATATTTTAAAAATAAAATAAATATAAATTTATAAAAGTTTAAATAACTATAATTTGGGATGAAAAAACTCCATATATACATACTTTCTAAATCTAAATGTTTGTACCAAAGAAATATATGAAATAAACTTAAAAATATTACGAAGAAAACAAAACCTCATGCAAAACAAACAATTACATATACAAATAATTCAATAACGTTATAAAGAATACAAAACAAATATGATCCAAATTAATTGACGAGTTAAAACAACATACGTTTGAGAATAAACTAAAACATGCAAATAGAAGTTGTTCGTAAACAAAATCATTTTCATTAGTTTAAAATATAAAATAGATGAAAAATATCTAAAGTTAAACCATATATCTATTACAAAAATAATAAACTTCATAAAACAAACCAAAACACCCGTAAATTCAATGTAAAATTATTTAAAATTACTATAATAAATAGCGAATATTCCGCGCAACGCGCAGGTTCTTTCCTAGTATGAAATAATTTGGCTTAGGTGTTACAACAAGGGACAATTAAGGAATTTTATTGAAATTTTCTTAATTTAGTATTTTTATATTTATAGTTATGAATATCCTTTTTATTTTTCAATGATTTATATTAGCATATACTATTTATTAATTATTTTTTTCAATTTTTTGGTTTTTATGAATTTATTATTTTCAAAATATCGTAATGAGTGAGAACCTCTTTTATTTATCAATGAATTATATTATCATACATTTTTTATTTAATATTTTCTAAAATATTGATTTTTTATTATTTTAATATTTTGAAAATTTGGTTATAATTATCCCTTTAGTTGATATTATCATATATTATTTATTAGCTTAATAGTTTTGAAGTAATTGCCTAACCCTTCTATAGTTTTCTTTCTCAACATTTTCACAAAAAACCTTGTGAAATTTTAGTATTTATTTTATTTCACAATATAACTTAACTATAAAATTTTAGCAATATTTCAAAATTTTAGCTATTATCTTTATCGATAGGTTTTTCTCTAATTCTTATAAATCTATTTTTTAATATGTGTGGTTTTATATCAACAAAATTAGTTTATAACATGTTAATGATGCATGTGTCACAAAAAAAGACAATTAAATAAAATCTTGATCTACTATTAATTTAATAAATATTTTCAAAATTTGAGATCATTTTCAATAGTTTCGAAAATATTAAGTATTATGATTGATATCAAAAGAACATAGTTTTTATAAATGTTTTCATCAACAAAGTATTCCAAAATATATATTAATCATTTTTTCATAATCCATTTGTTCCGTTTTATGTTTCTATTTTCATTGATAACATATTATGTTTTTTGTTTTGGCTTTCAACATTTTATTTCATTTTTATAATTGAATAATATTTATTATATTGTTATATCACTTTAATTCATTCAATGTAAGAACTATATATTATTAGGTATTTTTAATTAGAAAACTATTTATACCCGCGCTATGCGCGCGGGTTAAACCACCTAGTTGTTATTAAGCTACGAACTAATAGTTTATCAAATTTTTTATAAAATTTAAATATATAAACAAATTAGTTAGAAAATAATCAAAAATTAATTGGATTTAATGAAATTTTATAGAATTAGGCGCCGATACTCATGTCATTGACTTTACGCGGCCAAATACTTAATCGACGCGGACTAGCGGAAACATGGAGGAGTAATCGGTTATGCGGACGAGTTTAGAACATAGGTACAAACACATTATAAAGTATACCTAGAAATTTGAAAACATTTTATATTATGAAACAAAAGAAAATCACTAAAAATCTTACGTTGTGACAAAGAGAATAAGATTTTGAATTCATTGATATACTTAGAGGAATTCACAAAACTACACCCTTTCAACCCTGCTTTCACAAAACTACACCTAATTCAATATTTTCGCATATTTACACCCTTTCAAAATTTTAAATGCTTGATTTAACATTTAAAAAATTACCAAAATTAAAATATTTTCATTTGGGTTCGCTAATTAGTGTTTAGGGTATAGTATTAAGGGGGTGGGATTGTGTGGATAGGGTTTATTTGAATTTAATTTTTAGTGTTTAGATGTAGTTTTGTGAAGTATTTTGGAAATTGTGTAGTTTTGTGAAATGTAATTCAAAAGGTGTAGTTTTGTGATTCTCCCATATACTTATGTATTATCTATAGTAAATAACTATCAAATGGATTTTATTTTTGGGAATTCAAATTTAATGTTTTATTTATAAACTTGATTTAATTAAGAATATGCGTAAATAAAAATTCAATGTGAATATAAATCTGGAAATTGGAACGTAACTAATTTTAGGTTTTGGAACATATCGTGAAAAATTATTAATAAGGACGTTTTTATAATGATTTATAAATAAAAGAATTATGTCTATTACATTGTAAAAAAAAGAAACATAATTGTTAGTGGTGGGTTTAAATCTAACAATATCCGCCATCCGGACCATCCGAGAAGTTTCTACGTCATCTGAATCAAACCCCCGAACCTCGTTAAAGAAATAAGCTAGACTTCGCGGCCCATTTACTCTAAATCTATTAAGACTCGTGAAAGGCATGTCTGACATAATGACATCATTACGGACATCATAGGTTGCAAAGTAGGTTGTACGCTCAGACCGTACGACCTACAGTCGGGAAAGACGTTTGCATATTTTTCGCTAGAGGTTCTAACTGACCAGTACGGACAGTACGGGTTGTGAACGCGTCAAAGACAAGAAGTTCCACTATAAATAGAGAACTCATGTTCAGAGACAAGAGATCAAATTTTTATGGAGATAAAATAAAAAGAGAAACAATCAATAATATTTATCTATCTTTAAGCTCGAGACTCACTTCACAATCTTGTAATACTCATCTCATAGTTGTCAAATAAACAGAATTTCCGACCTTCGACCACCTCGTTTTCTATCTAAATTACTTAACAACATCTCATTTTCGACCTGACACTTAACACTTTTACCCCTTCAACATTACCCCTTCAACATTTAGCGTTGTCTGAGTGAAAATCTGAAGAAATCTCTATACGCACAACTCAATGACGAACCAAGAAGCAAACGAACAATCCCACCTCCCGAAGGTCCTGCAGGCCGCTTTTGCTAAAACAAAAATGTCGACCACGTCGACGTCGTTAATCATCCAAGCTCCCAAGATGACCCATCAGCCTTCTACCCCAGAAAGTTCCCCAACAACCGTTCCCGAACAAGTCTCTAGTCTAGCGCCTGCCAACATCGAAGAAACTCAACCTTTCGGTCTCAGTGGACAGTTCTCCGCGCAGTATCGGACACCAGAATCGAGGATCACAACCATGGAAATCCGAGACGTCCCACCCTAGGTTCATGTTCACATCAGGAACGTTGATAACCACGTCGAAAATGTCCATTACAACAAGGAGGTCGCTCGGTCCCACATTACGACTCTCCTCGTCAACCTGGCCAGTAAAATAGACGCTCTAGCTCAATCGTCGGGCTTCAAAGCACTTATAGCTAGAAGGGCTCAGAACATGCGACAAACAGTTCTCGAACTCTCACCAGGAATCCAACAAAACCTGTTAAGGGAACCACCAATATGTCCAAATCATTTCACGACGCAAGGATATCAAACGGTTCGCTTACTCCCAGCTCGCTAGAAACGTTCAACCTTATGACATAACCAGTCCGACTCAATTCGCCAAAAACCGCGAGATCAAGCTAATGAGGCAGGAAAATAAGGATATGAACTCTCGAGTTCATGAGGCGGTTAATGCTTCGCGAAGCGCAAAATGTTTCGTTCACGACGAAAATCACAAGGTTCTGAATCCCGCATCCAGGGAAGATGCGTATCCAGAAGTACGACGAGACCGCATACCCCCAACCAACATCTCACAACCTTCACCATAACAATGAGGTGAGCTCAGTTCAAACCCGTAGAGCGAGAGGCATGCTTTTGCCAACTCTTCGGGGAAAACCCTAGAAGGAGCGGCGCAAAGATGCTTTTGTAGACTGGAAGCCAATTCAAACGACAATTTTCACCAATTGTTGACGGCTTTTCTAAAACATTACTCAATATTCATCCTTCAAGAATAATCAAATGTCGAGTTGTGGGCAATGGCTCAGGGACCCGACGAAACAATCTGTAATTTCATAGGAAGATTCAAAGAATTTGCCTCGAAGATCTCGGACGAAGTAGCTGACCCAGCGCTTTGCAATACATTATGTTACGAGTCCCAGTTCCGCGACGAGCTCACACTCAACCGACCTAAAACCCTTGAATACGCTTTACACTAAGTTACCGCTAACATCAAAATGGAAGAAGAAAAAACAACTTTAGCAAAGAAGTATACGTCACCTAAATCCAGCTCAAAAGACAAAGAAAAACAAAAAGAACATTGTGAACCACGACAACACTACGACGCTGAGTATCGTGAAGGCAAAAGCAAAAGAATCAAGCCATACCACGATCCTTGAACGCTAGGATCAAGACACCAAGACCGTCGAGCTAAAACACCAAGAACGACGAGCTACAAATATATATATATATATATATATATATATATATATATATATACTCAACATGAGTAATATAGCGAAGTACGACCAACTTGATCCCTTTTAGGTACGTAGGCAATCTTTTTCGAGGGGCATCTAAAACAATTTTTAAAATCAATTTTTCCAAAATATTTCATCAACAATACTTTCAGTTAGCCACGTTGAATTAGAGCTAAAGTCGTAGAGCTCGTAGCTGCTGGGAACAGGGTTGCCGAAATACTCCAAAAACCTCAATATTTTGTGGGTTTGGTTCGTTTAGTCGTATCCGATAGCATAGGCGTCTATCCTGTGGTAAGGGTAAGCTGCTCTGGGACTGATCCACCTTATTTGCCCAAGATAAGGGTTACAAACCAAGAGAGTACGACTCAAGTTGTCCTCCTTAGGGATGCATAACAGGAAGCCTTCGCAGTGATGCACAGTAGATATCTTAAACTCATTAAGCAAACCCACCTTCGTTATGGCTAGATCAACAACCACGTCTTCTTCTTCTTCGTTGATATTGTACCTTAGTGAACAAACCTCTGAATTCAAATTCATGAACCTCACAACATACTGCCTTTGGTGCAGCTCTTTACCCAAAACACGATCTCTGGTTAAAGCGTTCCATGATTTGCAAGTGGATCATATGGTGTTAATGTTCTGTTCTTGACCTTGGCTTATCTATGATCACGCTTATTATTGATTGTTGTTTATGCCTAATGCTAAATTGACACAAGAACTTGGTTACCCTGAGTTCACCCAACAATGGCTACCTCTCAGGGGTCGGCTTTCGCCGACGTTGCACTATATTGACCGGAAAACGCCTCCGGTCAGTGGCTTATAGTCTTCCTATGCTAATCACCTAATGTCTATTTGCTTTTCAGGTAATTACAAAGAGATATAGAGATTGCAGAGATTACAAGCAACTACGATCTAAAGAAGACAGCTTCGGCTTCGAGCTCTTCTTTTTCCGGCGATGATGACTTCTTTCTCTCTCTCTCTCTGTTATGCTTCTTGTAACAGAATGTTTTTGGATAATTGCAAGGCTTAAAAGGCTTCCCCTTTTATAAGCCTGATTTGCTTAATGGACCTTATGCGTTTGGCCCATTAACTAAATCTCGCAGGCCCATTAGGTTAGAATATGAAACTAACCTCACAATTCTCCACCTGGTTTCATTTCCAACCCTAATGGCCGCCTCTTTCTTTCTGTCTTCCCTTTTCGCCTTTCTCATCGCCACTTTGTGCTTCTCCGATTTACGGCGAAGCTTGCCTTGAAACGGACTTCCCTTTTTATCATCTGACCTTCTCTTCTTCCTCTCTTCTTCTTCTCCACCCTTTGAAACCCTTTTAAAGACGCTTCCTCTTCACTCACAGACCACCAACTGTTCAGCTTCTGACCACAAAACCGACATGCAGAGACCCTCTTCTCCAGATCCGGTAACGGCGAGACTCACAGACGACGTCGAGCATCTCTGAAGACCAAGCAGCCACTCAGCTCAACAAGTAAGTAGACACCTTTGCTTTCTGACTTCAGATCTGATAACCCTTCTGATTACTAACCTCTGTTGTGATCTCTTTTCAGGAGCTTGAACCTTGACGCCTCTGAAACCTGAAGAACTTGACGGCGATGAAGACCCGAAGATGAAGATGACCTGAAGACTCATTTCCGATGACTAACCACTGCACCTGAAACTGTAAGTACCACCACAACCTCTGTGTTTTACCCACTTTTCTGATACAAACTTGATCTCAATTCTCTGACAGAACAACGAACCATTAACCTCTAATATTCTTGTTCTGACCGTTTTGCCTGTTTGTCTGCGATGTGATGAACGGAGAAGAACACCTGCAGACTAGGCGTTTAGCTTATCGGATCAGCTTGAGGGCTAGAAGCCCTTTCTCCAACACGGTACCAGGTACACTCTTTGTTAACAGATCTGCTAGATTAACACTAGTATGAACCTTAGCAATAGTGACCTCCCCATATGTAATCTGATCCTTGATGAAGTAACACTTAGAGGCCATATGTTTGGTCCTCTCATGATAACCCCCATGTTTAGCTAAACCCAAAGCACTTTGTGAGTCACAATGAATCTTGACTGCTCCATGATTAAACCCCAGTTCCTTACACATGCCTCTTAACCACATAGCTTCCTTAACAGCCTCTGTCAGTGCCAGATACTCTGATTCAGTTGTTGATAGAGCCACAACTTGTTGTAGACCTGATCTCCAACTGATAGTGTTCCCACCAACCTTAAAAATGTAGCCTGTGATAGATCTTCTTCTGTCTAAGTCTGAGCCGTAGTCAGCATCACTGTACCCCTCTATAGAGAACCCTGTATCTTTAGTGAAAGTTAGTGCACTATCAACAGACCCTTTAATGTACCTCAAAATCCATTGGATTGCCTTCTAATGTTCCCTGTATGGCTTTGCCATAAACCTACTAACAACTCCCACAGAGAGTGCTAGATCTGGCCTTGAACCAACCATGGCATACATGATACTACCCACTGCGCTTGCGTATGGTACGTTTGCCATGTGACTAGCCTCTCTCTTTAACTCTTCCTCAGTTAGACTCTTGAGCTTGAACTGTGAACCAAGTGGTGTGATAACTGCTTTGCAGTCAAGCATATTGAAAGTTTTCAGAACCTTCTCCAAATACTTTCCTTGAGAGAGTTTCAATGTCCCTTTTTGTCTATCTCTGATGATATCCATGCCTAGGATTCTGGTAGCTGGCCCCAAATCCTTCATCTCAAATTCACTGCTCAAGCTGTCTTTCAACTTCTGAATCTTCTTTGAATCCTGAGATGCAATAAGCATATCATCCACATAGATCAATAGGTAGACCATTTCCTGTATCTTAGACCCCTTAGTGTAGACACACGGATCATGAACTGTCTGAACAAAACCCTGATCTTTCATGAATCCATCAAACCTTTTGTTCCACTGCCTAGGAGATTGCTTTAATCCATAGAGAGATTTCTTCAAAAGACAAACCATGTTTTCTTTTCCCTTCTCTTTGTGGCCTTCTGGCTGTTCCATGTAGATCTCCTCATCCAAAGTACCATGCATAAAAGTTGTTTTTACGTCTAACTGTTCCAGCTCTAGGTCAAAGTTGACTGTAAGTGATAACATTATTCTTATAGAAACATGTTTCACTACTGGTGCAAACACTTCTGTATAGTCAACTCCTTCTACCTGTGAATATCCCTTAGCTACTAGTCTTGCTTTATACCTTGAGCTTTCTACATTTGGAATTCCTGGTTTCCTTCTGAAAATCCATCTGCAGCCAATAACTCTTTTCTTTTTTTGGCCTCTTTGCAAAATCCCAAGTGTGATTCTTGTGAAGAGAGTCCATTTCTTCTCCACAGGCTCCAGTCCATTCCTCTCTGTCTGCACTTCTCATAGCTTCAGTATATGTGTCTGGTTCATCAGTGTCTATGTCCTTAGCTGCTGATAGAGCATAAGCAACCACGTCAAAATCATCATATTTTGATGGAAGTTTCCTTTCCCTTCTTACCATATCCCTTGCTAGCACATAGTTATCTAGGTCTTCTATAACTTCAGTTTCTGAAACTGCTTCATTTAACTCCTCTGTTTCTTCTGTGGCACTTTCTGAAACTGTAGTTGGCTCACTCTGACTTGAACTCTGACTGGCCTGAATTTCTGAATCTGATCCACTGTTCACATCCTGCTCTGCTCCACCTGACCCAATCACCTCTGCTCCACCTGAACTATGAATTCCTCCACCTGAACTGTGAGCAGATTCTGTAGGTCCTCTGACCAAAATAGGATTGAATGTCACTCTCTTCTTTACCTTGCCTTTCTCCTTTTCACTCTGAGTAGTAATGACTGGTGTATTCTTGAAAACCTCTTCCTCATGAAACACCACATTCCTACTGACCACACACTTAAGCTCCTCAGGTACCCATACCTTAAAACCTTTTGTGCCTTGTGGATAACCTACAAAGTAGCCTTTCACTGCTCTTGGGCTGATCTTAGACTGAGTGACATGAACGTAGGCTGCACAACCAAACCTTCTTAGGTGAGATATGTTTGGCTTGTTTCCAGACCATAACTCATCTGGTACCTTGAAATCAATTGAAGAACTTGGTGACCTGTTTATCAAGTAAACTGTTGTACTTGCAGCTTCAGCCCAAAACCTTTCTTCCATGCCACTTTCAGCTAACATACATCTCACCTTGTCCATAATGGTTCTGTTCATTCTTTCTGAAACTCCATTTTGTTGTGGCGTGTAAGCACAAGTTTTGTGCCTTCCTATTCCAGATTGCTTGCACAGTTGATCAAACCTTGAGTTGCAGAATTCCAAACCATTATCAGTCCTTAAAGCTTTTATTTTCTTCCCTGTCTGATTTTCAACTAGACTTTTCCATTCTGAAAAATTCTGAAAAGCTTCATCCTTTGTCCTTAGGAAATATATCCATACTTTCCTTGAGAAGTCATCTATAAACGTCACAAAGTATTGGTTCCCTCCAAGACTTGGAGTTACTGATGGTGATCCCCATAAATCTGAATGGATGTAATCCAGCACATTCTTAGAAGTGTGTTTAGCTTTAGGAAAGCTTTGTTTGTGAGATTTTCCTAATACACAATCTTCACAGAAACTCAAATTCTTCACATCCAAATCTGATATGTACCCATCCTTTACCATTCTTTCCATGTTCTTCTGGCTCATGTGACCTAACCTTGAGTGCCATTTCTTAGCTGGATCATAGGCACTCTTGACAGAGTTGACTTCTCCACATGGAATTGTGCCTTCTAGGTAGTAGAGTCCATCATCATATTTACCAGACAAGACCTTTGTTCCATCCTTTTTGAGACGAAAATTAACTATGACATCCTCTCCTTCATACTTGCAGCCATCTTTCTCTAAACAGCCATAGGAGATTAGGTTCCTGCCCATTTTAGGCATGTATTTGACTCCAGTCAATATCACACTTAGCCCTTCATTATTAATGATCCTGACTTTTCCAATACCCCTAATCTCACTGAATGTGTTATTTCCCATCAACACCTTTACTCCTTTGAACTCCTCTAGATCAAATAGGAGGTCCTTGTTATGAGTTATATGATAACTACTTCCTGAATCTAAGACCCAATCATCTTCAGATTTATGAATCCCAGCTGATAAAGTCATTGGCTCTGTAATGGTTGATGACTGATTATCTGGATTCTCAAGTACTAATGAACCAGGGAATTTCATTACCAAATTAACACTGCCTTGAACCTTTCTTTCTGGACAATCTCTTTTCCAGTGACCTTCTTTGCCACAGACAAAACATCCCTTGTCCTTCTTTTCAGTTATGTTCCTGGACTTGCTCCTGGAACGCATTCTGCCTTTTCCTTTACTGTAATGATGCTCCTTCTTCTCTGACCTGCCTCTGCTGCTAGATACAAACCAGCCTTCTGCTTGTCCTTTTGAGGACTTTCTACCTTCTGAGAGTTCTCTTTCTTTTGATTTGGCCGAGCCTATAACCTCACTTAAGCTCAGTGTCTCTCTTCCATACTTGAGAGTCTCTTTTAGCTGGTCATATTTGAAGGGCATGGAGATCATTAGCAAAATGGCTTGGACTTCTTCAGAAATACTGACTCCAATGTTTCCTAAGTCTGAAACTAACTTGAGGAAATCATCCACATTCTGATCAATGTTTTTAGATTCTTGCATCTTGAATGTGTAGAACTTTAGTTGTAGATATATTCTGTTTGGTAGGGTACTTTCTAGAGACAACTTGTCCAGTGTCTTCCACATAGATGCAGCTGTCTCACAACTTATAATCTTTCTTAAAACATGATCACCAACATTTGGTATAATGATGTTCTTTGCTTTCTCAGATTTTTCCACCTTGACAGGATTTTTAACCTTAGCAACTATTGTTGTGTCTGTAGAACCATCTTGTGTAATTGATGTTGCTGATTCTACTTCTGATTGTGTTGTATCAGGTTCTTTCCATAGATCCTCGTCTGTGAGAATATCTTTCAGTCCAAGAAGACTAAAATGAGCCATCATCCTAACCTTCCACAGAGAGAAGTCCCATCAAATCTATCAACCTTAACCCGCGTCTTGATCATCTTATCATCCACCATGATCCTTGAATCAGAAGCTGAACCTTGAAGACCAAGCAGCTTGCAAACACACACAGACCCGCAGATAAGTTTCGAACCTGACCTGCTTATCTTCTTTGCACTATCTTGATCTTTAAACCTTGCTTCTGAGTCTCTGAACCTGGCTCTGATACCACTTGTTAATGTTCTGTTCTTGACCTTGGCTTATCTATGATCACGCTTATTCTTGATTGTTGTTTATGCCTAATGCTAAATTGACACAAGAACTTGGTTACCCTGAGTTCACCCAACAATGGCTACCTCTCAGGGGTCGGCTTTCGCCGACGTTGCACTATATTGACCGGAAAACGCCTCCGGTCAGTGGCTTATAGTCTTCCTATGCTAATCACCTAATGTCTCTTTGCTTTTCAGGTAATTACAAAGAGATATAGAGATTGCAGAGATTACAAGCAACTACGATCTAAAGAAGACAACTCCGGCGATCCCTCCGATGTCGAGCTCTTCTTTTTCCGGCGATGATGACTTCTTTCTCTCTCTCTCTGTTATGCTTCTTGTAACAGAATGTTTTTGGATAAATTGCAAGGCTTAAAAGGCTTCCCCTTTTATAAGCCTGATTTGCTTAATGGACCTTATGCGTTTGGCCCATTAACTAAATCTCGCAGGCCCATTAGGTTAGAATATGAAACTAACCTCACATATGGCTCTTAGATATGATAAAGGAACATTCGCTAGAATCTTCTCACCTACCAATATAGGTGGAAGATCACATATCGTCTTCATCATCGTTCTTTCTTCTTATTCGAAATTAGGGTTTTCCTCTCATATTCAAATATTTTTCATAAAAAAAAATTATATCAAGTTTAACATTATGAAAAATTTAAAATAATTCCAACCTTAAAAGTAAGAATTACAAAACTACACCAAAAGGTTTCACAAAATTACACTTTTTAAAAAAAATTCACAAAACTACATATAAACACAAAGAATTAATTCCAAATTATGTCTATCCATACAATTTTATCCCCTTAATCACTATACCCTAAACACTAATTAGCGAACTCGAATGTAATTTTTTAATTTTGGTAAAGTTCTAAAGGGTAAATCAATCTTTTAAAATTTTGAAAGGGTGTAATTATATATATGAAAAAATTGAATTATCACTAGTAAAATATCTGCGTATAGCCACGGTTGAGCCACGGTAAACCGTGGCTTTTTCTTTAAAAAGCCACGAATCAGACACTGTCAGCCAACCGTGACTAAAAAAGCCACGAATTGGTCACGTTCCTGAAAACGTGGTAAAAATAAGCCACGATTTTGCCACTATCACATTAGGTGGCTAAAAAGGCCACGATAATGCCACTATTTGTTCGTGGCAAAACAAAGTTTTATGCTGTGTCAGAGTTGTGTCGGAGATATTTTTGAATTAAGCCACGATTTAGCTACGTTTTTAAAAGAGTGGCAAAAAAATACCAGGAAATAGCCACTTTTTTTCCGTGGCAAAGTCATTTTTTCTGTTGTGTCAGATATTTGTCGGAGATTTATTGCGAAAAGTAGATAGCCACGGTGTTTTCGTGGCCTTATCGTGGCTATGCCTTAAAAAAAAGCCACGGTTTTATTATTCTTACTATAGCCACGGTTTTGGATTGTGGCTGTGCCGTGGCTTCCTAATAATAAATGTGAAAATACGTTATCCATCTATCCTTTCTCCTCTTCTCCTCCTCTCATCTTCTCTTTTTCACTCTTCTACTCATAAATTATTCTCTTCTCAATTCTAATGCAATGGCTAATTATTCACACTCAAGAAGATGGATGGATAAGCGTATGGATCCTGAAACTAATTGTGTAAGTGAAGAATTTACTACGGGCATTCAAGAGTTTCTTCAATTTGCTTGTAATCAACCATCTTTCCAAGAGCTAAGTACCATATTGTGTCCTTGTGCCCGGTGTAAGAATGAAAAAGATCATAATCCAAAAATGGTGTCAAGACATCTATTTCGATATGGATTCAAAGGAAATTATTATGTGTGGTTCAACCATGGAGAAAATGCTTATGAAGAAATTGGTGAATCTTCAAGAAGAAGTCATTTCACCGGTGTTGAAGAAACAATATGGCCTCAAAATCCTACAAATTTCCAAGTTCCAATGGATGCATTCGAAAATCCTCTTTACACAACATCTCCACATATGGGAACAAACGCCAATGAAGAGTCCTATCAAGATACTGTATTTGAAGCTTTTGAAGCATCTACGAAACCTCTCTACGAAGGTTGTCCTAAAGGTATTACTCAATTGTATTTGGCCTCGAGGATTTTAAAAGCAAAAACGGATTACAATTTAGGCTGAAGCGTGTGTTGATGAGATAGCAAAAACTTTCAAAGATGTTCTCCCTAAACCGAACAACGCTCCCGCATCTTACTACGAAATAAAGAAGTTGACACGGTCGCTTGGACTACCGGTACAAAAGTTCGATGTTTGCGAGGATAATTGTATGCTCTTTTGGAAGGAAGATAAAGATTTGTTAAGTTGTCGCTTTTGTGGTAAAGAAAGATATCATCCGAACAAAGGAAAAGGGAAAAATCGGGCTAAACAAAGGATGTTTTATATGCCGATAACAGATCGATTAAAGCGGCTATACCAATTAGAGGCGGCGCATCTCATATGCGATGGCATGCGAGAGAATATTTCTCTAGAAGGAGAAATGCATCATCCTTCGACGGAGCTGCGTGGAAACACTTCAATCGGGTATATCCACATTTCGCCGCTGAACCTCGTAATATATATACGGGATTGTCTACGGATGGATTTAATCCTATTGGTATGAATGGGGAAGCCCAATCTGTTTGGCCTGTGATACTCACACCGTACAATCTACCACCGGGGATGTGTATGAAAAGAGAATTCTTCTTTTTGTCGGTACTTATACCGGAGTCCAAAACATCCGAAAAAAGCCTTGATATCTACCTCCAACCATTGATCGAGGAGTTGCAAAGTTTGTGGAACCATGGGGTGGAAGCTTTCGATGTATCTAGAAAAGAAAGATTCACGATGCGAGCTGCGCCGATGTGGACAATTAGCGACTTCCCGGCGTATGGCATGCTCTCCGGATGGATGACTCATGGGCGTTTATCGTGTCCATCTTGTATGGATGATTCCAAGTCGTTTTGGTTACCAAATGGAAGGAAGCATAGCTGGTTTGATTGCCACCGAATTTTTTTACCACTTGAGCATCCTTACAGACGCAACGTGAAAGCGTTTAGAAAAGGGAGAAAAGTGACTGAACATCCTCCGTCGTGGTTAAGTGGTGAAGAAGTACTTCATGAAAGAATAGAGAGCATTAGGGGGTTAAAAAAAACTGTGGATTGTGGTGGAAATGGACACGATAAGGCGTCACGTACAATTGAAGATTATGGAGTTCATCATAATTGGGTGAAAAAGAGTATATTTTGGGATCTACCTTATTGGGAAAACCAACTACTTCGTCATAATTTGGACTTTATGCACATTGAGAAGAACTTCTTCGATAATGTGATCAACACGTGTTGAATGTTAATGGTAAATCAAAAGACAACCTCAAATCAAGGTTAGATCTCCCGGGAATATGTAACAGGCCGGAAGCTCATATTACAGACAATGGTCAGATGATCGCACCCATATTCAGGTTGTCCAATCAGAGGAAGAAAATTTTCCTTCAATGGATGAAAAACGAGATTAAATTTCCCGATGGGTATTCATCAACGTTTGGTCGTTGTGTAGATGACAATTATTCCAAGATATCAGGTTTGAAATGGCAGAACTTCTTCCAAAACCCGTTCATGTTGCAATTTCAGGTAAAATCTTACATTACACAATTTGTCAAATGAATGCAATGAAAAGGAAACTCTAACATATGTTTTTGTCAAATATTTTCAGAAATTGCATTGTTTTTCGGGACTCGTCTTCGAAGAGCTTACGAAACGAAGACGTTGCTATATTGAAATCAAATATTGCTTTGAAGATTTGCAATTTCGAAAAGCTATTCCCACCTTCGTTCTTCGATGTTATGGAACATCTACCTGTGCATTTACCCGATGAAGCTGCTTTAGGCGGACCGGTCCAATATCGATGGATGTATCCTTTCGAGAGATACATGTATCACCTAAAGAAGAAAGTTAAGAACAAGGCACACGTTGGAGGCTCGATTGTTTCTCAATGTATAATGGAGGAAATTACTCATGCAGCTTCAAGTTATTTTGGAAATCCAGAAGTGGTGCAAGAGTCTCTAACAGGGAAATTCGATTTACTTATTTAGATCCGAAGTCCCGGTCTTGTTTCACCATGAAGGTCGAGTAAGTGGAAAAGCAAAAGATGGTTGGTTTACGGACGATGACTACACCGTTCTCCAAACGTTTATGTTGCTAAAGCTGTGATCAATTTGAGCCTTATGAAAGGTACAATTCTCATTAAACTATATGAATCGTTTTTAATTTTACGCACTTTATTCTTACATTATATCTTAAAATATTTTTCAGGATGTTTGAACGATTCATGATGGAATCCAACCCTGAAATTAGCAGTAACATCATGCAAAATGCAAAACACCAACACTTTTCCCAATGGTGTAAAGATTATGTAAGTATAACATTTATAAATTAAAATCCTTAGTAATCATAGTACACTAATTGTTTATTATGTGGATTATTTTGTAGATTAATCAAGCCTCTTCTTCCTATACGTTTCCTTTTTGGATGTTGGATTTCGTACAAGGTCCTAAACATAGTTACACAACTTGGCCTATGTATCGATCACGAGGTTATTCCTTCCACACCGAAAGACATGGGAAAGATAGAAAAAGTCAAAACTATGGTGTATGCGTCAAAGGAACCTCGATACTGATTATTATGGGTTAATAGAGGAGATAATGATGATCGAGTACCCTGGTTCTGTTGGTCTCAAAGCAATGGTTTTCCGATGCAAGTGGTTTGACATAACTTTAGGTCGAGGTATTCGCAAACACCCATCAGGTATTATCGATATCGCACCTAATAGAAGATACGAGAAATATGATTCTTTTATACTATCTGGTAATTGCGATCAAGTTTGTTTCGTTCCTTATCCTCGTGAGACTCGATCTGTGGCAAATGAATGGTGGGTTTGTACTAAAGTTATGCCTCGTGGGGTTCGTGAAACATCTGAAGATGCTCAGACTGCTTTACAAGATGACACACATAATCAGAATGTCGTTCCAAGTGGCATTATTCGTGTCGAATCACATGTCGTGGAAGATGCTTGATTTCGATTCATTGCTGTGATGCCTCCTAATGATGAATACATAACGAAGATGAGTTTGAAGATTCAAGTGAAGATTCGATTCGAGTAACCATTATAGGGGTTGTCATGAATTTGTAATATATTTATGCATTTTTTTGATAAATAATGACTATTTCATATTTTTATTTAATTAGTATGATATATAATGACTTTTTAAAGTTTTAATACATTTTGTATGATATGTGGTGATTTTTAAAATTTATATGTATGTTATTGTGATAAATTTGAAAATATGTATGTTAATTGTGATATTTAAGAAATTAAAACCAAAACTAAAAATATAAACCTCTAATGAAAACCTAAACCCTAAACTAAAACTAAAAAACAAACCCTAAACTAAACCCTAAACCCTAAATCTAAGCTCTAAACACCATTTGAGTTCACGAGAAAGCCACGGAATAGTCACAGTTATGAATTGTGGCTTTATATATATAGCCACGATTTGTAGATATATAGCCACAATTTATTAAACTACAAAGCCACGATAAAGCCACGGTTTTTAACCGTGGCATCCTTTTAGGGTTTTATCAAAATCATTTCTCCTTCTTCGTCGAAACATTTCCATACAAAACATTTCGCCGTCTCCTTCGCCCAAATCGCCGTCTCCTTCGCCGAAATCGTCGTCTCCTTCGCCCAAATCGCCGTCTCCTTCGCCCAAATCGCCGTCTCCTTCGCCGAAATCGTCGTCTCCTTCGCCCAAATCGCCGTCTCCTTCGCCCAAATCGCCGTCTCCTTCGCCGAAATCGTCGTCTCCTTCACCCAAATCGCCGTCTCCTTCGCCGAAATCGTCGTCTCCTTCGCCCAAATCGCCGTCTCCTTCGCCCAAATAGCCTCACCGTCGACCAAATCGCCTCACCGTCGGCGATTCAACCTCTTCGTTGTCTCCGATTTCGGTAATCTTTTCCTCTGTCTCTCTCTCCACAACAAATCGCCTCCGCTATTCAATGAGTTCTGGAGGAAGTCGTGCTCATCCTTATCCTCAAGGTTTGCTTGCTTATCTTACTTCAAACGCCCAAATAGCCGTCTTCTGTTTGCTTATCTTACTTCTTTGTCCTTCTCTTGTCTTATCAGGAAGCCCACCAGGAGCCACTTTGGATCGGCGGGCTCGGCGTCGGCTGCCGACAACCAGTTCAATCAAGTAACGAGAGGGGCAATTGTTAGCTGCTCCACGAGAGAGAATCTCGGCCACATACGCACCCAAGAAAAGCCAATGGGGCTCTATGGTATGTTCTCTTCTCGAGTTACTCAAGCACTTCTTCTTTGAGTTAATTAAACCTTTATTTTTTGTTTCGGGTTTGGTGTGGACCCTTCGTCAACAGATTTGTTAGGAAGACATGGCAAGGCTACTACTTTGGACCAGGGAGAAGCTGGAATAAAGTTCCTAAGGAAAGAAAAACCACTTGGTGGCACACTTTTGTGGTAAAGTCTATCTTTTTGTTTTGTTTTCTTTGATGCATTGTTAATTTCCTTTTGTTTTCTTGCAGCAAAACTATTATTGGGAACCAAGGTTTCATGCTGCTGTCTACTTCCAATGGAAGTATGAGACGAGGACATCCATTTGTGAACGTATTAGCAAGAAGTACAGAAACAACAAGAAGCCAAAGTACATTGGTGATGATGATTGGACGCTTATGTTGGAGTATTGGGATGCGAAGAAGGCTGCGGCGAGGAGCAAGAAAGGCTGCAGATTCTAGGACATATGATCCGGATGGAATAGGGATGCACAAGCATAGTGGAGGTCCCAAGTCTTTCCTGAAACATGAGTATGATATGGTAAACGCTTCTTCTCTATCTCTGAGCTTATATGTTTTGATTCTTCCTTTAACAAATTTTACGTTTTTGCAGATGGTTGAGAGTGGTACTAATGAACCACCACCTTTGACTCAGCTTGTCCGCAAGACTCACACACGCAAAGATGGAACTTTCATCGATTCAAGGGCAGAGGCAATTGTTTTGGAAGTGGAGCAAGCAGCATCTGAATTCATCGACGAGGAAGGATCTCCCAATGGCCTTAGTCAAACTGCCTCTTCGGTCCTTCACGCCATCTTCTCAACAAAGAGTATATAAAGGTTACGTAACTTATGTTTCTTCTTTGATACTTAACATTATAAATTATGAGATTGCAATGTTGATTATGTATGCTTCTTTGTTATGTTTGTATGTGTATGTATACGCTACGTGTGTGTGCTTAGGTAAGTGTCTGTGTGTATGTCTATGTGTTTTGGTGTATGTCTGCGTGTGTGTGAGTGTTGCTTCTGTCTGTATGTGTGTGTCTTTGCTTATGTTTGTATGTGTTTGTTCATGTGCTTCTATCTGTATGTCTTTGCTTCGTACGTATGTGTGTGTTCATGTGTTTCGATTATGTCTTCGGCTATGTGCTTATGTATGTGTATTTGATTATGTTTGTCTTTATGTTAATGTTAGTGTATGTCTTTGTGTGTGATTATGTCTCTTAGTCTCTGTTTATTGTTTGGCGGCGTGGTAAGAGACACAAAGGCAATATATATGGGCTAGGGAGTGTTCAGTATCGAGAGAAGACGCCATTGGAGTGCGGCGAATCCGGTCTTGTGCGAAACGTCGATATAGAAGAACGGATAGATTGCCTCGAGGGCAAGTTCAAGACGGTGAATGACAATGTCGATGTCGTGAGGAAGGAGGTGACGAGTTAAAGGACGAAGTGGGAGACATAAAGAGCTCTCTCAATGCATTGCTAAGGCATCTCGGGATTCCTTGCTCGGCCGCTTCTTCCGCAGCATCGCAACGGGTCGTCAATCGGGTAAATTATGATCCTCCTGTGCCTCAGCCTGATCCTCAACAGGTCGTGACGTCTCCAGCAGTGGTACCATCTTCTTCTCCTCCAAACCAAAATCAAGATTTCAGTAGGTGGTGTACTAATCTAGGACTTTAGATTAGTTTTGTTTAAGACATTGTGTTGCCTTTGTATAAGGCTTGTTGTGTACTTCAAAACACTTTTAAATTTTGTGTATGTTGTGAATGATTCTTTTATGTTTCATCAATACCATGTTTTTAGGTTTCTTTTTCGGATTAGTGCAATTCTGGAAATGGTTTTAATATAAAAAATCAGTTTTTTTTAATTACTCGGGCATATATGCCACGGAAATAACGTGGCATAATTCTATGGCAAAATATGAAAATGCCACAAAAAATAAGTGGCTAGAATACGTGGCTAATATATCCAACGAAAAAAACACTATTTTACCGTGGCTATAGAGTCACGTTAATATCGTGGCAAAAATAGCCACGTTAATATTTATAATATACTGTGACTAAATCGTGGCTTTTTCAAATAAGCCACTGTTTCAAACCGTGGCAAAAACCGTGGCTCAATAAGCCACGCTTAGCCACAATTTTGGAAAGCCACGCAGCTATAGCCACGATTTTTTTAATCGTGGCACAACCGTGGCTTTTTGCCCTATAGCCACGGTTTTGGGCTTATAGCCACTAAAAAAACCGTGGCTATGCGCAGTAATTTTACTAGTGTATGTAGAGTTTCGTAAAGGAATGGATAAAAGGGTAGTTTTGTGAATTCCTCAAAGTAAAAAGAAGTTACATAATTATTAATATATAAACAACTCACAAGTTTCACAACAGTAACAAAGTTGCACTTACAACAATAAAATCTTCAATCATAAATTTCATATAAGATTAAAGATAGATGAATAATTATCTCCATATGACAAAAATTTGGTCAAATACTGTTTGAAATTTTTTAATTCCGGAATCATAATGATTTTGTTAAATTAGCGCAAAAGATTTTTAAGGTATATTCATGAATTCTTACATTTAAATTTTATATATTATACAAAACATTTATTTATAAAATATATAATATTGCTTATCATACATATGTAATTATATATTGCTTATCAAAGATAGAAAAGTTTGATGTCTCTGTAGTGAAATTATATCCATTTTTAAAAAATGGTTATTCTAAACATTGGGATAAAGTGTATACAATAAAAATTTGGTAACAATATTCTCAATATTATTTAAAATGTTATTTCGAAAGTTTTTCTAATTTCTATTTTGATTTATACGGTATAGAAATATTGTATTATAATTTCGGGTATACGCAGATCCTTATCTAGTGAATTTATAATAATATCTTTTCCTTTTTTGACGGTTTAGTAAAACCAATTATAATGGTTTTATCGGTTTAATGAAGGGAGAATTACAAAACTACACCATTTGAATTACATTTCACAAAACTACATCATTTCAAAATTACATTTCACAAAACTACACCTAAACACTCAAAATTAAATCCAAATAAATTTTACCCACAAAATTCTACCCACAAAATTCTACCCACAAAATCCTACCCCTTAATATTATACCATAAACACTAATTAGCGAACACAAATGAAAAGATTTTAATTTTAGTAATTTTTTAAAGAGTAAATCAAACTTTAAAATTTTTGAAAAGGTGTAAATATGCGGAAAAAATTGAATTGGATAGAATTTTGTAAAAGAAAAGAAGAAAATGTGTAGTTTTATAAATTCCTCTTTAATGAACCATAGCCTACTTATACTTTATGCCCCATATATATTGGTTCTCTTTGTTGTGATAGTTCTCTTTGGACCGTTTGTAAATGCCTAGGCCCATAATATTTAATATCTCAGCCTAAATTAGCTCAAAGTATGATGACACTTAAAAGTTTGATATAGTAGTGTGACTAGTCCTTTGTGAAAAAAAAAAAAAAAGTAGTGACGTTTATTTTGAAGACCGACAAAGTTAATGGATTGAAAGGATTTCTAAACTAAAGAAATTAGTGCTCATATGAGAGCTTATTGATAAAACTAAAGAGATGAAATAGATAGTTCATAGAGCTTTATTGAAACAAAAGAACAAAAGGGAAACACAATTGAAATGTCTTCAAGAACAATGTTTTTTTGATTGATATATTATAAGATGAAAGGGGAGAGTTTTGCAACTCTCAAAGGTTACATTGAATGTTCTCATAATAACAATACTTATACTACTCTACTTGGTAGACACCCTAAACATAATGAATATCATAGTGGGTTTGGGCTTGGGTTTGTTGTAATCTCTAATATGGACCACGAAGACGTCGAGGAGCTTAGAAAGTAGTCTTCTTTCCTAAGCTTAAAAAGTAATGGTTTTTTAGAAAAATTAAAAGGGAGAATCACAAAACTACGCCATTTGAATTACATTTCACAAAACTATACCATTTCTAAAATACTTCACAAAACTACACCTAAACACTCAAAATTAAATCCAAATAAACCCTATCCACACAATCATACCCCTTAATACTATACCTTAAACACTAATTAGCGAACCCAAATGAAAATATTTTAATTTTGGTAATTTTTAAAAGGGTAAATCAAGCTTTTAAAATTTTGAATGGGTGTAAATATGTGAAAAAATTAAATTAGGTGTTGTTTTGTAAATGAAGGGTTGAAAAGGTGTAGTTTTGTGAATTCCTCAAATTAAAATATATTTTAACAAAGTAGGAATTATAACCTGCCACTTTCTATCATTAGCCGTGAGATGATAGTTTCTAGAAAATTTTGACCCACAAAATTAATAAAATAGTATAGTTTAGAAGCATATGCTTCTTTAATATAATCCATCTAGGACTTAATACGTTGGAATGAATATGATGTGCATTTGGTTTAAGATTTTTTGGGAAATATATATGTTGGTGTGAGGATAAGCTCATAATGTTCAAAGTAATACAAAGCTACTCAAGCTAACTAGAGTTAATGAAGTCTAATCTTTGGTTAAGTTAACTTGTTGGACCACAAAGAGTGCATATGTCATGGTAAGGACAAGGATGTTTTGTCTTGATTCGGACAAGACTTGTTTGGGCAAAAGACAAGGCTTTGAAGAGACAACTAAGCATTGGGAACAACTCAAGTCCTAGGGTTTTAGTGCACTCTATAAAGTGGTGCTAAAGGTGAGAGAGGCAGGAGAGGGGAGAAAAGAGCCAAGAGAGAGTAACAATGTAGATAGAAGGAGAGAAACATGTAGAAGCTTAAGCTTCTTGGGTGGGGTTTCTCTAGGAGAGTGAAAGAAAGAGATCTTGAGTGTGATTTACTTTCTCTTGTATCATCCTTCTTCTACATTAATGAAAGTTAGGGATCTATAGATCCCGACCGGACGTAGCGGGTCGTTAATACCGTGAACCGGGTGAACAAACTTGTGTGCTCCCTTCTCCTCTTCTTTCCCTCTGTTTCATTATTGCTTCTTCTTCTCCTCTTTGTTATTTCCTCTGTTTTGGTTTCCATGGCATGGTGTGTTGGGTTTTGGTGGTGATGATAACTTGCAGGTTAAGCTTGAGGGTTGTAATGGTTGGTAAAAACCCTAACAAGTGGTATCAGAGCACAGGTTTGTGCTAAAGACTCAAGCTTTGTTCATGAATCTTCAGTTTCCGTGGGAAAGATTCAAGCTTTTCAAGGAAAAAAATGCAAGCTTTATCAAAAAAGGTCACAACTTTATGAAGTAAAATCTTATGGAAGAACATATTTGAAGAAGAAAGGTGAATCTGGTGTTTATGTCTCAAGGAAGAAGTTTATTCAGAGACATTGATTCGCTAAAAGCTTTAAGAGAAGAAGAAAGAGGAAGAAACTAGATTTGGACACAAATCTGGGTTTTGACAGAGGAAGTTATGTCATGAGCTTTTGATGATTCTCAAAGAGTTCAAAGACGGAGACGTCGCAGAGATTCTCGTCGGACAAAGGCGTGATGACGACATCGTGAAAGAGCCGACGACGTATAGTCACCGGTGGAGAGATAATCGGAAAAGGAGTTTCAAGTACGGTTTTGCGGTCAAGTTATAGAGACGCTGGGAGAAATCGTGGAATCTTGTTGACAAAGTATTCATCGGATACTGTGATATGTTGACCGGAGAAGATAGTCACGGCGGTCGACGGCGATGTGGAGAGAAGTCAGGTTACGACAAAAGAATTGTTGATTTCTCTAGATGGCCCATGATGGGCCTAGTTTCTCATATCAAAGAAATATTAATTTGGGGCTAAAATTCATTTGAGTCCAAATCAAAAAAAAGAGAAAAAGGCACACGTGTTATGTCTTTTCCTTTTGTATACTTCTTCGTGGAGACGGTGTTGAACCTCAAGGTAGTTTGAGCTCAAGAAGAAGATCTCCTATGGCGGTGACAAGGAATAAGATTGTATTTCGAGTAAATAGAAGCTCTTGTCAATGAAGTATGAATCTTAAATTGATGTTTTGGGGCTCCGACACATTCTGGTAAGTTCGTGAGATTGTCTGATTTTTGTAAGGAAATTGGAGGTTGAGCGGGGTTGATAGAGACGGTCACAAGACGGTGTATTTTCTGCAGATATTAGTAAAGCTCAATCAAAGAAGCTTTACTTGGGTGAAGTGTGATTCTGAACAGCGGTGCAAGGTAAATATGTGGTGGTTTTGCTAAAGAAGAGTACAAGATTTTGTTTTCTGGGATTGTGGTATGGTTTTTTTGATGATGTATCAGCTCATGTTGTTGCATTATAAAATCATGAAGAATGCTCCCAAGTAGAGAGGAAAAGGCTGCCGAAAAAAAATGAGAAAGGTCATTGGGGCTTGTTATGGTTCATTAGGCTAAGTTATAGTGGCTGCAAGAAGTTGAAAAATATGTCCAAGTTCAGACACATTTTTTCAAGAAGCCACACATATCTAGTCAATTACGCAAAGCAAGTGTGTATGGATTCAAAGTTACAGTGAACAAGATTGTTTAACATTGAAAGGTGGAGCCAAGTAAGAGAAAATATAGTGAAGTTTGTTTGGTGTTGTTCCTGGTGTAGTTCGTCTCTGCAACGAGTGTAGAGCACATCTTGTGATGTTTTTTGGACTGTTGGAGGAACAAAGATCCATGGAAAATATGTTTTCTTTGGTAATTTGGATTGTCACTAATATGAGCAGTCAGTGGTTCAAAGAAGCAATGTTAAACATGTACAAGTCGCTGTTGGAAAGAGTTCATGAAAGTTCTTGTACCAAGAAAGGAGCCATCCAAAAACAAGTGTTTGCCGATAAGTATTTAGCTCAAGCATGGTTATAATCTGAGGGTAAAAGGGTGCCTACAGAGTTGGTTTTAGAGCTGGTTATTGGTAAAGAGTTAGAAACGGTGAACCAGTTATAGTAAAAAGTTTTTCAAAAGGAGTTGCAAGTTTTCTGAAAATTCAGAGAAAGCATTAAAGTTTGAAAAAGCACTAAAGCTGTTGGTTTTCTTAAGTGTTTCGGTGAAATTCTGTTTGGATTAAACTGAAAGAAACAAATGCAAGAGTTGCAAGGATTGTCTCAAGGTAAGTCATTACAAGAAGGAAAAGATATTGTATATCTAGCTTGTTATACAACATCTCAAGGCTTGTGATAAAAGTGCTAGCAAGGAGATAATGTGCAGTAAATTCAAAGTGCATTTGGAAGACAACATCAATGGAGTTTTTTGTGTTAGTTGTCTGCAACAAGGAGAGTAATACAAAAGTATTTGCTCATGGAAAATTACTTGGAGGTTAGTCAAGTGGATATTTTCAAGTACAAGGGAGTCGTAAAGAAGACAAAGTTTCAGACTATAAGGTTTGGGAAATTGTTGATGACGATGGTACCAAGTTCTGGTGGAGTTTTGTGGTTATGGCTGAATATGCATCAAGGATTCTATTGATGCAGAGGTTGCTGTACATGGTTGTCTCAGAGTTATCACAATGTTTTGTTGGTATGAGACAGTTTTGGTTATATCTCGTGTGATTAAAATCTGCTAGTGAAAAGTCTGTTTTAGCTCAGATTTGAACGTGGCTTATTGTTCAAGATCCGATGGTGTGAAACAGGTTATTGTAAAGGTTCAGTCTCGGGATAGCTAACAAGTTAGCGAGACTGTTTACATGGTGAATCAAGAGCTTCAAGTTAGAGGCTAAGACGATTTTTTTTTCTGCATAAGATTCAGAAAAGGTTTTGATTCAAGACTCAGTGTGCACTGAAGGTGAATCAAGCAGTCAAAAAAGAATCAGGATTGCAGAATGGAAAGGATGAATTCATTCATTCATTGTTACAGGTTTGTGGCGTTAACAGAGGCCATAGACGAGACTGTGTGATTGTTGTGCTCATAGGTGGTAAAACTTATGGAGTTTTATGTTGGGATTAACAAGCTGGAGGTGTTTTCTTGTTTTGTTAATGAAGAGCTTAGTGGTAACATCAACATTCAAGCCTTGAATGCATTGTTAAGTGGTCAAAGAAGAGTTGAGCTTCATTCAAGATTTTTTTTTTTTTGGAGCTGGTTATTCACAATTCTAGTGATCAGAAGATTTGTTGATGGGTCATGTTCATAATTGTGAACAACCACAGTGGAAGTGCATTAAGTGTAAGCTAAATGCATGGAGGATCAAGCAAGTTTATGGTGTTTAAATTGCTAAGTATCAAGGCTGGGTAATGCAACTCAAGAGCTAAGATTGGGATCCAAGAATACAGAAGAAGGTACTCTCTATCTCTCAAATATGTGCAGGCTGCTACTTTAATCATTATGTTCTTAGGTGGAGAATTGTGAGGATAAGCTCATAATGTTCAAAGTAATACAAAGCTACTCAAGCTAACTAGAGTTAATGAAGTCTAATCTTTGGTTAAGTTAACTTGTTGGACCACAAAGAGTGCATATGTCATGGTAAGGACAAGGATGTTTTGTCTTGATTCGGACAAGACTTGTTTGGGCAAAAGACAAGGCTTTGAAGAGACAACTAAGCATTGGGAACAACTCAAGTCCTAGGGTTTTAGTGCACTCTATAAAGTGGTGCTAAAGGTGAGAGAGGCAGGAGAGGGGAGAAAAGAGCCAAGAGAGAGTAACAATGTAGATAGAAGGAGAGAAACATGTAGAAGCTTAAGCTTCTTGGGTGGGGTTTCTCTAGGAGAGTGAAAGAAAGAGATCTTGAGTGTGATTTACTTTCTCTTGTATCATCCTTCTTCTACATTAATGAAAGTTAGGGATCTATAGATCCCGACCGGACGTAGCGGGTCGTTAATACCGTGAACCGGGTGAACAAACTTGTGTGCTCCCTTCTCCTCTTCTTTCCCTCTGTTTCATTATTGCTTCTTCTTCTCCTCTTTGTTATTTCCTCTGTTTTGGTTTCCATGGCATGGTGTGTTGGGTTTTGGTGGTGATGATAACTTGCAGGTTAAGCTTGAGGGTTGTAATGGTTGGTAAAAACCCTAACAGTTGGAATGATAATGCATTGGCGTGTGGAGCATGAGTCATCGGAAAGTAAATATTTCTTTCTTTTGCGTAAAGCTAAAGTAAAGTAATGAAAATTAAACTAAACGAACTAAATAGACAAATAAAAAATTAATATCTAGTTTATAAAATTGACCGTGGTAAACAGACATGAATGCCATAAACTACCATGAGGTGATTCTCCACGAGATCAATATATATATATATATATATATATAATCAATCTAAGTGTGATGTTTTGTTTTTTGGTTTTTAGTGTGTTTTTAGCAAAGATGGAACCTATCGTTGCAGAGTATGACATACCACTGAATCTACAATAGTTTGAAATGGAGATTCCTCAAGGTTAGGTTTAGACACTTGAGTAAATTAGATAATTTATTAAAGTTTGAGAGTTGGTTAACTTAATTTTATGTAAACCAGATATGTTTGACGCTTTGAATGCCTCAATGCATCGCTGGCTGAATGTCGGAGAGTGGGCGTGCATATTTAACGCAGTCAACATGTCTGTCGTACCTCCTGAGATTGAAAGGCGGTACAGGGCGGACGCACTATAGACAAAAGACCGCAATGCTTGGTTAGAACCAACAATAACACATGGAACTACACTTAATGGTATTAAGTTCAATATAGTATTGGGCGTGACAGATATTGGTACGACGATAACCTCGTCACAGATGTTGAAGAGGAAGGCCACCAATTCCTCATGCGTAAAGTGTATCGCAATGAAAGTGTGTTGATATGAAAATAGAGCGTTATACAGATATATAAATTTCTTTCAGAATATTGTCCATGATACGAAAGTCTCGAGATAATAGTTGTTGTTCCTCGACCATGTCTATAATGACATGGTTTTGAATAGACTATTTCACGACAAAAAAATACACTTGAAAACTAAATCTAATTTAGTGAATAAAAAAAGAAAAAAAATTTTAACCGAAAAAAAAGTAAATCAAATCATAAATATTCTTATATTAGACCTTACACATAATTATGAACCTTTACGTAAAACTCTATTATTTTCGAAATTTATTTATCGCGCATAGCGCCGGAAGTTACCTAGTTCTTAATAATATCCAACTAATTACAAATGAACTTATAAAGCTCGTAAAGTATTTGTTGCAGAATTTGCCCAATTCTCTCATCTCTAATCTCTCTGTTTCTCTCTCTCTCTCAGGTGATTTGCAACTCACTAGAAGGAGATTGATTTCGCGGAAGAAGATTAGGAAGAAGATATACACACAACACGTTATAGAGTTCCCCAAACCGGGTACGTCTCTCTTCAGGATCAGGCTTGGAATTCACTATATACTTGCTCTGTTTCAGATTACACAGAAAGCTCAAGATATGCCTAACAATGGCGACAAAATCTCAGCTGAAGAAGATAAGGTTTGTTCTCCTTTTATAACAAACCTTAACAAGCCTTGTCTAACATTAGGCCCAACACTAATATCTGATGGGCCTTTATCTTTAATCTCACAATATTACTTTGAGTTCAAGTAAAGGGGTTGAAATTATCCATGTTTTTGCAATGCTCATTTCCAAGCATGAAAGGATGGTAGCTTTATGTAGTCTATAATATATATATAGCCATATAGGCTTTGAGATCTAGAAAAAAAAGTTAAATTTCAATTATAGAGAATTTCATATAACAATTGTATTTTTAGATTTCCACATACTTTAATATATCAATTTATTTTGTGTTGTTTATATCGACATGGGATCTCACCTATCAAACCTAAGAAATAGAATATTTTCATATGAATTTAAAATTTCAATGTAGAAAATATGAAAAACCAACTTAAGGAGACAGTTGGATATCAAGTTTCATTTTAGTGATTTAAATAGAAAATAACTTTTACTAAAAAAATTTTTTTTGTTAAAGGGATTAAGTTTCATCTAGTTAGTTAGAGAAAATAATTGTCCTGCAAAAGTTTGAATAATATGCTCAAACTTGTATATTTTAGATAGTAATGAACAGTCTTGAGTTGCATGTATCAAAAAACTATAAATTATAGAGATTGCAACATCAAATATAAAAGGAAGAGGAATACTAATAATATTTCTGAATTTTTTTTTTGCTTTTAAATGTAACATCCCTAAAAAATATATAATAATTTAATAAAATTTAAACAAAAATCTCCTTATAGGACATGTCACATGTTGAAGAATGATTTCAAAAATCTAGTGGACAACAAAACAAATAGGTCGTAATTCTAAACACTCTCGGCTTGAGCTAAACTCCACTCATCAACATGCATGTGATAAACGAGAATTTAACTCTCGTTCTTTCTTTCGAATGTCTTAATTTAGTACTTAAGATGTCAATCCGAATCAAGAGCAAATAATGTATTAAAATTATTATGAAACAAACTCAGTTTAAATGTAATCAAAGGGTTGTTTGTTGAGTGTTTTTGAAACCGTATAGTGAACAAAACGAAAACATGAATTAAGAGTTTTAAATGTTTTATAAAAAAGGCTAAACAATCAGGTTAAGGTACTTCAAAAGGTGATGAAACTTTCAAATTTTTAATTGTCTTTCAACAAAGTTAACTTTAAGGTTTTGAAAACGATTTTAGATCAATCCACTCTCGTGGCAATAATCTTTTTCCTAATAATTAAACTAAAACCATGTCTTGGATAGTTTAATTATCAAGAAACTTTAAGATCAATTCAATTTTAACCACTACGCTTATTAACACAAATCTCTCGGTTAAGCTAGGCTTAGTTCTAAGGTAATTGGTCAGAAACTTTTATAATCTCTCGATTCATAAAGTTTCCTAGTTTCAGTAATCGAATGGCCAACTCGATTAAGGCTTTAAACTTGTTATCAAAGACAAAAGTTTTAGATCAATTAAGTTCTAGACAATTTCAATCCTAAATTCAATCAACCCCTTTTTCCCTAACCCAATTGTCTATTTAGATCTACTTATTAAACATGTTGAGATTCAAAACAATGGATATTAAAGAAAGCATAAAAATAAACAATTCAAAGAGGTAAAGGGTTTAAGAAAACTCTTATTGTTGAAGATTACAAAGGTGACAAAAGCAAATCACCAAGAATTCTCCAAAGTTCAAGAACAAAAAGCACAAAGCGTTCCAAAGTCAAAAACAAAAACTAAGATATCAGAAAACAATAGTTAAAAACCCTAATATAGTCTTAAACCGTAAAACAAAGGAAAACCAATTGGTTTAGGAAATATTTTCCTTTTTAAACATGAAAACCGGATTTTCCTTTTATTTATCGCAGCCTGTACCGGTCAAGTAAAACCGGTACAAACTGGTCGATATCGACTGCTCGGTCGATACATATCGGTTGGTACAAGTGCTTCGGCTTCTTTCCCTCTGTATCGGCCACTTCAAACCGGTACAGCATGTCGATATTGATCTTCAGGTTCTGTTTCCTCTGTATCGACCACTTGTGACCGATATAACAAGTCGGTACAAGTTTCTGGCAAAAGAGTCTTCTATATCGGCCACAGCAAACCACCACAACAAGCCGGTACAACTGTTTCCGCCTCTTTTAGGCTCGAATTCTTCGTCTTTTGCCGCTTTAACGCTCTGAAACCTGAAATACACGTAACAAACCCAAATGCAACTTATATGATACTAAATGCAACCTAAATGAGTTTATTCTAATGCATAAAACAAGGTAAAACATGTGAAATATGCAAGATATCAACTCCCCCAAACTTATCATTTGCTTGTCCTCAAGTAAGAGAATTAACATCAAAGTTCGAGAAAGTACAGAGGCGAGGACCTCATAACCAAAAGCAACGTGGGAAGTGTAATGAACGAGTATCCTAAACATAGTATCCTCTCGCAACCGAGCTAGTTCTACTTATTTCTATTCACCTCTAACTCAGTCTAAATCCGCTATTATTACCAAAAGCATGTGATCCACTTGTCTAGTCTAAGCACCTTTCACATTCAATTAAACACAATCTAGCATAAAACATGATCAAGAATTTCCAAGAGTCTTTCTATTTGTCTAGGTAAAAACGGGATTTCGAATCAAGTGAGGAGGCTAACACTCAGGCATGTGGTTAGTTGTAACGCGATTTCTCTCGGGGAGTGAAAGGGTTAAGCAAAACCCGGAAAGACAAGGAGCAATACAAGTCCGGACATTCATCCCTATACAAATCTAATCTCTAACCCATCATCTCATTCTTTTAACACTTAAGCACTTTAACATCAAGTTTCTTTTCTTTTTTCTTAACTACCTTAGGGGTTTTGTTTTGGCTAAACTTTTCTTTTTTTTTTTTTTCTTTTTTTTTCGATTATTTTTCTGTTTTTGTTCTTTTTTTGTTTTTTTTTCTTAGCCATTCTTTTATCATTAGGCGTTTTACATTTACTCGTGTCTATTTTCTGATTTTCTTTAAAAAAAATTCAAAGATGGTTTTCCCGTTATCTCGTCTACGTACTAGTCTACGATAACCTAGCCAAATGGATGCCCTTTCTTGTCGCTCCCTATACTTTCAAGTTTTTGCGAAACCAAACAATCACTTATTGAAAAGAATTCTCACAAGTGTTTGGGTTTAGGCGTAGGGGGTGAGAGGGGAATCATCCTTAGAATGAGAATGACCGGATTGCGCTTAATGTTTTTCCGGTTAGGAAGCCGCAATTCGTAAAAACCACAAAGCCATAGAAATTATCTCGAAAACTATCAATCATGCTAATTAAAAATCAAGTTTAAGTTTAGATAATTTTTGAAGGCCACTTAGAACTATCAAGCTTCATAATCACACTATTGGCTTTTTAACATCAATGTCTCGGGTCTTGGTTTCAAGTTTTTCAGCGAGTTCTGATTCGTTTGAGGAAGACACTACACCTAAGATACTGTTCAAAACACTAGATGCGTTGCTTTACAAGGTTACATCATCATAGATCTCCTATGCATATGACCTAAATGCAATGAACTAATCCTAAATGCATAATTTTTTTTGTGTTTTTGTTTTTTTTTATATTTTCTTTTTTGTGTTTTTGTGCTTTTTTTTTATGCGAAAGCTAATATGTCTAATCCCCCAAACTTAATTCACACGGTCTCCGTGTGAAACAAGTATCGAAGGAGGTTCCTAAATGCAAAATAAACTAAGAAACTAGATGCAAAAACATGTGAAAATGCATATGTACAAGGATAGAGGGGTTACCTCAATAGTAGTAGCTTTCCGGGTCGGGGTCTTCTCCGTCGGAGGAGAAAGTGGGGGATTCGTTGTCGGAGAGGACTACTGGTGGACGACGGAGGATACGTCGTGGTCTCCTTACTAGCTCGGCGCGGCTCTGGGTATCTTCTTGCGGGTCTCGCACTACCAATTGCATGCTCTGGTTCGAGCTGCAGCTCGCGCAAGACAATCCCCTCTTGATAGTCTTCTTCAAAGACTTCACCTCGCACACTAACTTCCTGATTGTGCCTTCTTGGAACAGGTTCCAACGAGTCATCATCTGCATGTCCATGTACATGTCTTGTAGTGGACCGGGCTGCCTAGGCGCGGAGGACGGGCCTGGATAGTAGCGCTCATGGCCGTAGGTAGGCATTGGCGTGTAGTCTCGGTACTCGTGCATCCTCGGTCCAGCGGGTCTCGTTACCTTTCTTGGCCCACAAACAGATGTTAATGGCACCGTAGTCACATCGTTAAAATGGCGCCAATCAAGGTCGAAGTGTATCGCGTCGTTGCCATTGAAACTCGTGCACTCTTGGTTAGGTAGAAGGACAATGCGTTGGACATCATTCTTCTTGAATGAGTATTTGTATTTATCTCCACATTCCCCAACGATGATCAATTGCTTAGCCAAGTAAGGCATGTCCATGAAAGTCGGGTACTCTTCCTTACCTAACAAGGGTACGCGCATGCGGGTTAGGAGATGAGTAATCCATCCTCCTATGCTCAGTTTCGGCGTTGCATCCGTGCGCGTCCAAGCCCAATGCTTTAAATCCAACAACCCTTTGAGGAAGAGTCTTAATTAGGACGCTCGGGTAGCGTTCCCCCGTCGTGGGGAATAGGCTAGGGTCGCGACGTGATCGTCGAAGTATCGGTGCGAGTCCTTGCTGTAGGTACATCATCTCATTGCTGTTCACCGACCCCGTTTCGCGTCTAGGAAAGAACGCGTGTGACAAGAGTTTATGGACGTACCTAATCGCTGGTTGGCGAATCAGCGCGCTCTTTGATCTCCCGGGTTGGTAGACCCCGTTAGCGATGAAGTTCCAAAGTTGTACGCTCTCACCCAGTTCGTTACTAAGCTTGACATGTCCATCCGCGGGGAACCCGAAGATTCTTCCCAAAACGTCGAGACCCGCAATGCAGATTCTCCCGTCGTAAATTTTGAACGAAACCCTTATTCCTTGCGGTCCTTGCTCAACAAATGAGACCTCGAGGGTGGCAAAAAACTGGCATGTTTCCTCCTTGTAGGCGTTGTGCTTCATCCCTAGAACGCCATCAAGCCTCATGTGGCGCAAAATTTCCCTAACCTCGTCATAAATCCCCAATTTCTTAATGGCTTCGGGATCCGGGAAGCAAGACGGAACAAAAGATATCTCCATGAGCGCATCGTACAGCTCCCGAGGCGATGGTTGTTTCTTCGGATCGCGCACGAGAGGTGTTTCGCTTGTCCTCGGTGGGAATGTGAAACCGCGCGGTCCTTCCTCTTCCTCGGGCTCGGACTCGAGCACATACTCATGCTCTTCCTCTTCCACAACTGCGGGTTCATCACGTCTCCTCCTCGCAATTCTCTATCGCAACTCGCTCCGTCGCGGTTCTTCTCTGTGAACGTCATCGGTGGGCTCTCTTATCACAACTGAACCTGATCTTGTCCTTCTTCTCGTTGGTTCATCACCGGTCACCTTTCCTTTCCCTTTGTCCCCTCTCGAGGCTCTCTTTGGACCCATTGTTACCTTGTGTAGGATTGGGTGATTCCTGAGAAGACTTGGATTGAAAGAATGGTTGATATGACCTGAAAGACAAGGAGTAGACAAAGAGAATGAGCCAAGAATCAGGGGATTTCGTTAAGAAACGAAGGAGAAATCAAGCTTTTAAAAATCGGTATCTATGGAGAAAATGAAGGGAGACCGATATCGATGAGGAAACAATTTAACAAAACCTTTTTTTTGTTTTATAATCGACCGATATGCGAAAATTAAGGAAGAAAATTCAAGCGTATCGGTTACCTGACCGATACAGACAAGTCGGTATGACGCAATACAGAATTCTCTGTATCGGTGTGTTGACAATTTTCGGGTTTTTTCTCCTTGTATCGGTCTCAGCAGACCGATACGACATGTCGATATGTATCGGATTTTCCTCGTCGTCCTTGTACCGGTCCAAGCAGACCGATACAACATCCCGGTACGGCTCTCAGCCAGTTTGTTACTCGTGTACCGGTCCCAGCAGACCGGTACAACATCCCGATATGGCTCCTTGGCTTCGTATCGGTCACAGCAGACCGATACATCATCCCGATACGGATCTCAGCAGGTTCATTGCTCTTGTACCGGTCCCAGCAGACCAATACATCTCGTCGATATGGCTCCATGTTCGTGTATCGGTCCCAGCAGACCGATACAGCCAGACCGATGTGCAGGGCATAAATCGTCGTTGTTATCGTATCGGTCCCAGCAGACAGAAACAACATGTCGATACAGACCTTCTGTTCCGATTTTCTTCACATATCGGTCACATCAAGCCGATATGACTGGCCGGTATGGATCCCTGGCTGCTTTTTCTCGATTATATCGGACCTGAAAGCACTAACTAAACAACAAAGAAAATAATTAGAACTAAAAAATATGAAGTACTTAAGAAAATAAAAGCTTATGTACAGAGATAGACAAGGGACTTCCTCCCAAGTGAGCTTGTTTATAGTCACCTAGCTTGACTTTACCCGCTGTTTAAGCGACGTTGGGATCCGAAAGAGACAATGAGTTGATAAACGAGATTTTACCCCGTTAAATCTAATATCTTATCGTAGTACTTAAGATGTCAAACCAAATCAGGAGCAAACAATGTACTTGAATTTATGAGAAACAGACTCAGTTTAAGCGTGATCAAAAGGTTGTTGTTTGTGTGATTTTGTAACCGAAAATTAAATAAAACGAAAAAGAGAATTAAGAGTTTTTAAAAGATTAATTAAAAGCTAAACAATCAGGTTAAGGTGTTTTAAGGGTGATTAAACTTTCAGATTTCAAATTGTCTTTTACAAAAATACTTTAAGGTTTTGAAAACGATTTTAGATCAATCCACTCTCGTGACAATGATCCTTTTCTCAACAATTAAACTAAAACAATATCTTGGATAATTTAATCGTCGAAATACTTTAAGAGCAAATCAATTATAACCACCAAGCTTATTAACACAGATCTCTCGGTTAAACTAGGCTTGGTTCTAAGGTAATTGTTCAGGAACCTTTATAATCTCTCGATTCATAAAGTTTCATGGGTTCAATAATCGAATGACCAACTCGATTAAGGCTTTAAGATTGTTACCAAACACTAAAGTTTTATAATCAATTAAGTTTTAGACAATCATCTATCCTAGGTTCAATCAATCCCCTTTTACCCTAACCCAATTGTCTATTTGGATCTACTCACTAAACATGTTGAATTTCAAAGCAATTAAATTCAAAGAAAGCATAAACATAAAACAAAGACAAGAGAGTAAAGGGTTCAAGAAAATCTTATTGATGATGATGAAGATTACAAAGGTGGTCAAAGAAGCAATCACCAAGAAATCTCCCAAGTCAAAAGCACAAACCAAAGCGATGGAAAACAAAAACAAAAGATGAAAAAGAAAAACTAAGATAGGGTGGCTGTCAAAACATCCCAACCCTAATATAATATCAAAACCAAAATAAAATAAAGGAAACCCAATTGGTTTAGGAATTGGTTTTCCTTTTGACAACATAAAACCGATTTCCTTATAAATTTCGCAGCTTGTATCGGTCATAGCAAACCGATACAATCTGTTCGATACGCGCTGGTCGGTAGCCTTGCTTCAGCTCAGTTTCCTTCGTATCGGCCAGGCCAAGCCGATACAACAAGTCGATACGCGTCTTCGGGTTCTTTTTCTCTTGTATCGGCCACTTCAAACCGGTACAACAAACCGATACGAAGTAAAATTAGATTAACTTTAGATCTAACCGTTGAAATCATCTCAAACCACCGCCAAATGAAAGCTAACATCTGTGGCTATCTTGTGGTAAAATTTCATAAAGATCCAACGGCAGGAACGTCTTAAACGAGTGTCTTTTTGACGCTTTTCGTCACAATTCTCTGTTTTTTTCCATAATTGTACTCTTAAACCTGAAAACCATGAAAGAACATGCAAATGAAACCTATATGATACTAAATGCAACCTAAATGAGTTAATTCTAATGTATAAACTAAGGTAAAATGTGTAAAATATGCAAGTTATCAACTCCCCCAAACATATCATTTGCTTGTCCTCAAGTAAGAGAATTTGCATCAAAGTTCGAGAAAGTGCAGAGGCGGGGACCTCAGAACCAAGAGCAACGTGGATGTGTAATGAACAAGTATCCTAAACATAGTACCCTCTCGCAACCGAACTAGTTCCACTTATTTCTATCTACCTTAACTCCGTCTAAATCCGCTATTATTACCAAAAGTATGTGATCCACTTGTCTAGTCTAAACACCTTTCACATTCAATTAAACACAATCAAGCATGAAACATGATCAAAAATTTCCAAGAGTTTTTCTATTTGTCTAGGTAAGAGCGGGATTTCGAATCAAACAAGGAAGCTAACACTCAGGCATGTGGTTAGTTGTAGCGAGGTTTCTCTCGGGGAATGAAAGGGTTAAACAAAACCAGGAAAGACAAGAAGCAACTGATGCATACAAGTCCGGACATCCATCCCTACTCAAGACTATCCACTAACCCATCGTCTTTCTTTTAAAGATTTAAACACTTAAACATCGAGTTTCTTTTCTTTTCTTAACTACCTTAGGGGATTTTATTTTGGCTAAGTTTATTTTTTTCTTTTTTTTTTTTCTTAATCAATTTTTTTTTTTTTTTTTTTTACTTAGCCATTTTTTTACCCCTAGGTGTTTTACAATTACTCTTGTTTATTTTCTTATTTTTCAAAACTCAAAGACGTGTCTCACCAAACCTTTATACCTTTCTAATTCACTAGTCTACGAAAAACTAGCCCAATGGATGTCCTTTCTTGTCGCTCCCTATACTTTCAAGTTTTTGCGAAACCAAACAATCACTAAATGAAAAGAATTCTCACAAGTGTTTGGGTTAAGGTTTAGGGGGTGAGAGGGGAATCATCCTTAGAATGAGACTGACCGGATTGCGCTTTAAGTGTTTCGGTTTAGGAAGCCACAATCCGTAGAAATCACAAAGCCATAGAAATTCTCTTGAAAACTATCAATCATGCTAATTAAAAGTCAAGTTTAAGTTCAGATAATTTTTCGAAGGTGACTTAGAACTACCAAGCTTCATAACCACACAATTGGCTTTTTAAACATCAATGTCTAGATACTACACCTAAGATACTGTTCAAAACACAAAGTGCGTCGCTTTACAAGGTTAACATCATCATAGATCCCCTATGCATATGCTCTAAATGCCATGAACTAATCCTATATGCAGATTTTTTTTGTTTTTTTTTTGTTTTTTTTTTTTTTGAATGCTAATATGCGAAAACTAATATGACTACTCCCCCAAACTTAAATCACACGGTCTCCGTGTGAAACAAGTATCGAAAGAGGTTCCTAAGTGCATGTATGAATGACTTTAATATGAAAACTAATGCGTATGCACATGGTTCAAGAGTTACCTGAGTAGTACTAACGCGTCGAGTCGAAGTCGTCTGTATCGGTCTCAGCAAACCGATACTTTTGCCCGATATCGGTCCAGCAACCGATATAACGGGCCGATACGCCTTTTAGAAATCATTTTCCTACTTCGATTTCACCTGAAACCATCAAACATGACATAAATTCTAAGTAAATTATCATCTAAATGCAAACTAAAATTTTATATACAAGGATAGACATGGGACTTCCTCCCAAGTGAGCTTGTTTATAGCCTCTTAGCTTGACTTTACCCCCTTATTTTTAGGCGACATTGGGGCTTGAAAGAGATGTCGAATCTCCTTCGGTGACAACTTTGTGGTCCAGGGGCGGCTTGAGTTTTACTCCTTTCACACCAAACTCGACTCCATCTTTGTGTTTGCCTTTATCCGAGTCGCAGCGAGCACTCCTTGCTCCTTTCAAAAGTTTAAACTCGTTGAATAGCTTCCTTATAACACGGTTTTGGGATGTGTTCCAGCGCGTCATTCTGAATTTCCTAGGAGGGGATTGGTGTTCCACTTTTGGAGCTTTGGGTTTGCTCCTTGCATCATCACTAGACTTACCATTGCTAGCATCTTTTTCCACTCCAATCACCAAAGCTTCACAAGGGACCATCTCCGTAGGCTTCTTGACTACATCGTTGATGTTGTACCGCTGAACAAGGTCTTTCCCAAGGTGTAAATCTATCTTTCCAACCTTAACATCTATGACGGCTCCAGCGGTTGCCAAGAAAGGTCTTCCAAAGATGAGTGGATTATCAGGTTCTTTGTCCATCTCCAAGACGACAAAATCTGTTGGAATGAAAACGTCTCCCAACTTTACCGGAATATCTTCTAAGATTCCAACGGGTACCTTCACGGATCTATCGGCCAGCACCAAAGAGATCGAGTAGGTTGGAAAGAAGAAAGGCCAAGTCGTTTAGCCACAGACGAAGGCATAACGTTGACACTAGCCCCTAAATCGCATAGGCACTTTTCAAAGACCAAAGGACCAAGAGTGCAAGGCAAAGTAAAACTCCCTGGATCACCAAGTTTCTTAGGAGAATGGTTCTTTTGAATGATCGCGCTGCACTCTTGTGAAAGATTCACCGTGTCTTCCGAGTTTTTGAACTTGTTTTTGATGGTGTCTTTCAAGGATTTAGTGTTGTCAGGGACTAGCTTGAAAGCGTCAATAAGTGGCATGGGAACTTGTACCTCGTTTACTTGCTTCTCGAGCTTAGCTCTAAAGTACTCCTTCAAGCGTTGCATCTTAGCTCGATACGGAAAAGGAAGTTTGGGCACGTAATCGGACGTCACATAGACCGGCTTCTTGTTTTTCTCGGATTTGTCCTCGATATCGACCAAGTGTTTGGTCGATATAGGTGGTCGATATCGACCACAAGTGGTCGATACCACTGGTCGATATCGGCCATCTGTTTCTTCTTCTTCACCGATTTTCTCCTTTGACTCTATCTCGGGGTTTTCGTCGATGATAACCGTGTTTTTTGGCTCTGTCGAGTGGTCCACCCCCTCACCTTGTTTCGCATTGTCCTCAATGAGATTGCTAGAGTGCACTTGTGTACCACTAAGAAGTTCTATTGAGTTGACATACTCTCTAGGATTGGCTTCAGCTTTACCCAGAAGTTGACCAATTGGTCGCTTAGAAGCCGAGGTAATTTGAGCCACTTGGTTGTCTAAAGCCTTCAAGTGTGAGTTCATGGATTCGATCTTGGCGTTGAGATCATTGTAAGTAGAGTCCACCTTTGTCTTGATGGCATCGATTTCCATGAAGCTTCGGCTTTGACCTTCTAGAATTTGCTTCAACAGTTGGTTAGTTTGGTCACCTTAGGGAGCTGGTGAAGAAACTTGGCCTTGAGCAGCGGGAGGATGGTTGTAACCCGGTGGTGGATTAAGTGGTGGTCTCGGTGCATATCCTCCTTGTTGTGCTTGGGGATAGACTTGATCTTGAGGATTAGCTACGTTGGTGCTTCGGTAGGAAAGGTTCGGGTTGTGTTTGTAGTTGTTGAAACGCCAATCACCTTGATTACCCACATAGTTTATCTCCTCATGAGTGCTATGAAGTGGGGTCGCCTCTTCTTCTCTACTTCCTACGAAGTTGATTCCCGCTTGTTGAGACATGAGTAGCTTATCCAGCTTCTCATTCACCGCCTTTATCTCTCTCTTAAATTGCTCATCATTCCCTGAGCTGCGGATGGTGCGATCATAATCTTCCCCGTAGTTGCTATCGCTTAGGGCGTAGTTTTCCACCAAAAGTTGTCCATCGACTTCTGTCTTCCCAAGGAAATTTCCTTGGCTAGCTGAATCGAGAAGCATCCTAAACTTCGGTTTTAGACCGCGGTAGAACGTGCTGAGTAAGCTCTCTCCCGTGAAACCGTGGTGTGGACATCTCACCGTGTAACTCTTGAATCTTTCCCAAGACTCGCTGAACGTTTCTTGGTCTTTTTGTGCGAAAGCTGAGATCTCGATTCTTAGCTTTGCTGTCCTCACCACCGAGAAGAACTTTGTGAGAAAAGCCGTCTTACACGCCTCCCAAGTCTGTATGGTGTCTTTCACAAGATTCTTCTGCCATATGTGTGCTTTGTCCCCGAGTGAGAAGGGGAACAAACGCAGCTTAAACATATCCTCATTGACACCATTGATCTTCACCGTGTCGCATAGCATGTCAAATTGGTGAAGGTGATCAATGGGGTCTTCACTAGGCAGCCCATAGAACTTGTTGTTGGACACCATATTAATGAGACTAGACTTGATCTCGAAGTTGTTGTTGGCGATGGCTGGTGGTGTGATGCCACTACGGTTGGTGATGTTTGATGGCATATCGGTTGTTCCAATGGTGCGTGCAACGTTAGGTGCGTTGTTTGCATCGCCCATCTCGAATTCTGAATCTGAACCTGAAGTGTCTGATGTGGATGAGTCGGAGTGAAGGCTGGATCTTCTTTCTCGTGATATAGCTCTTTCGTGTGCTTTGATGTCTGCGAAGAAGAGCAAGCTGTCACTTTGTCGGTGACTTCTTCTTTGCATACACCTAACAAAACGAAAATCACAAGAGAAGAAAACAAGTTAGTAACAAAACTGAAACTTAATCCCAAGTAGTTTCAAAATTCTAATAATTGCTCGAATTCCTGAATTGGCAACGGCGCCAATTTGATAAACGAGATTTTACCCCGTTAAATCTAATATCTTATCGTAGTACTTAAGATGTCAAACCAAATCAGGAGCAAACAATGTACTTGAATTTATGAGAAACAGACTCAGTTTAAGTGTGATCAAAAAGTTGTTGTTTGTGTGATTTTGTAACCGAAAATTAAATAAAACGAAAACGAGAATTAAGAGTTTTTAAAAGATTAATTAAAAGCTAAACAATCAGGTTAAGGTGTTTTAAGGGTGATTAAACTTTCAGATTTCAAATTGTCTTTTACAAAAATACTTTAAGGTTTTGAAAACGATTTTAGATCAATCCACTCTCGTGGCAATGATCATTTTATCAACAATTAAACTAAAACAATATCTTGGATAGTTTAATCGTCGAGAAACTTTAAGAGCAAATCAATTCTAACCACCAAGCTTATTAACACAGATCTCTCGGTTAAGCTAGGCTTGGTTCTAAGGTAATTGTTCAGGAACCTTTATAATCTCTCGATTCATAAAGTTTCCTGGGTTCAATAATCGAATGGCCAACTCGATTAAGACTTTAAGATTGTTACCAAAGACTAAAGTTTTATAATCAATTAAGTTTTAGACAATCATCTATCCTAGGTTCAATCAATCCCCTTTTACCCTAACCCAATTGTCTATTTGGATCTACTCACTAAACATGTTGAATTTCAAAGCAATTAAATTCAAAGAAAGCATAAACATAAAACAAAGACAGGAGAGTAAAGGGTTCAAGAAAATCTTATTGATGATGATGATGATTACAAAGGTGGCCAAAGAAGCAATCACCAAGAAATCTCCCAGGTCAAAAGCACAAACCAAAGCGATGGAAAACAAAAACAAAAGATGAAAAAGAAAAACTAAGATAGGGTGGCTATCAAAACATCCCAACCCTAATATAATATCAAAACCAAAATAAAATAAAGGAAACCCAATTGGTTTAGGAATTGGTTTTCCTTTTTACAACATAAAACCGATTTCCTTATAAATTTCGCAGCTTGTATCGGTCATAGCAAACCGATACAATCTGGTCGATACGCGCTGGTCAGTAGCCTTGCTTCAGCTCAATTTCCTTCGTATCGGCCAGGCCAAGCCGATACAACAAGTCGATACGCGTCTTCGGGTTCTTTTTCTCTTGTATCGGCCACTTCAAACCGGTACAACAAACCGATACGAAGTAAAATTGGAATAACTTTAGATCTAACCGTTGAAATCATCTCAAACCACCGCCAAATGAAAGCTAACATCTGTGGCTATCTTGTGGTAAAATTTCATAAAGATCCAACGGCGGGAACGTCTTAAACGAGTGTCTTTTTGACGCTTTTCGTCACAATTCTCTGTTTTTTTCCATAATTGTACTCTTAAACCTGAAAACCATGAAAGAACATGCAAATGCAACCTATATGATACTAAATGCAACCTAAATGAGTTAATTCTAATGTATAAACTAAGGTAAAATGTGTAAAATATGCAAGTTATCATGAGTCTCCTCCGGTGACAGCTTCGTTTGCAAAGTACGGCTTGAGTCTTTGACCGTTCACTACAAACTCCCCTTCGTGCTTGTCCCAAAGAACCACAACTCCAAGTGGTCTTACTTCTTTAATCTTGAAAGGGCTGAACCAACGGAATTAAGCTTTCCCGGGAATATTTTTAGTCTCGAGTTGAATAGCAACACCAAATCGTTCACCTTGAACTCCTTCTTGGTGATCTTTTTGTCGTGGAAGGCTTTGGTTCGCTCCTTGTAGATCTTTGAACTCTCATAGGCCTGTTGGCGTATGTCGTCCAATTCCTCGAGTTGAAACTCTCTCTTCTCTTTCGCGGTTTTAAGGTCGAAGTTTGCTTGATAGCCCAGCTTGCCTTGTACTCGATTTTTACCGGTAAGTGACACGCTTTCCCGTACAACAAGTTGAAAGGCGTTGTCCCTAATGGCGTTTTAAACGCTGTTCTGTACGCCCAAAGAGCGTCATCGAGTTTGACGGACCAATCCTTCCGCGTTACGCCAACCGTCTTCTCGAGAATCGCTTTGATCTGTCGGTTGGACACCTCTACTTGGCCACTAGTTTGGGGATGACAAGGCATTGCGACCTTGTGTTTAACGCCGTGTTTCTTGAGGAGACTCTCGAAGATCTTGTTGATGAAGTGGGATCTCCCGTCACTAATAACAACTCTAGGAACTCCGAACCGAGGAAAGATTATTGTCTTGAAAAGACTAACAACAACTTTTGAGTCACTCGTTGTGCACGCTACAGCTTCCACCCACTTAAAGCATAATCTACGGCCACGAGGATGTATTTCTTGCCGTATGAGGATGGGAAAGGGCCCATGAAGTCTATACCCCACACGTCGAACATCTCAACTTCCATGATCGGGTTTTGTGGCATCTCGTTCCGCTTGCTTATGTTTCCTTTTCTTTGACAAGGGTCACAGCGTTGAACGAACTTGTGAGTATCCTTAAACATCGTAGGCCACCAAAATCCAGCTTGTAATACCTTGGAAAATGTCTTGAAACTCGCGAAGTGTCCTCCGTAAGCTGAACCGTGGCAATGCATGAATATGCCGTTTATCTCTTCATCCGCTACACATCTTCTGTATAACCCATCTTTGCTCAAGGTGTAGAGATAAGGTTCGTCCCAATAGAACCGTTTCAAGTCGTGGAAGAACTTCTTCTTTTGGTAACCCTCCAAATGGTGTGGTTCTTCTCCCGTGACCAAGTAGTTCACAATGTCTGCGTACCAAGGTTCCTTCTCGATAGCAAAGAGCTCCTCGATCTCGTGCTCTTGCTCTCCCCGAGATTTCTGTATCATAATGGTCATTAGTTGGTCCTCGGGGAACGAATCATCGATGGGGAGTAGATCGTCTACGCGCAGTCGTGACAAGTAAAAGTGATCCATGACTCCATTCTCGATGCCTTTCTTCTCCTTGATCTCCAAATCAAACTCTTGGAGTTGCAAAATCCACCGTAACAATCGAGGTTTCGCATCCTTCTTCGCCAGCAAGTGTCTCAATGCTGCGTGATTGGTGTAGACTATCACCTTTGAACCAACCAAGTACGACCTAAACTTCTCAAAGGCGAACACAATGGCCAGAAGTTCTTTTTCTGTGGTGGCGTATTTGACTTGAGTTTCGTCCATCGTCTTACTAGCGTAGTAAATAACGTGGAGCTTCTTTTCATTCCTTTGGCCTAACACCGCGCCAACGGCGTAGTCACTAGCATCGCACATGATCTCAAAAGGCAGATCTCAATCCGGTGGTTGCACTATAGGAGCGTTTATCAACTCTTGCTTGATCTTGTGGAAGGTTTGGAGACACTCTTCATCGAACAGAAAATCGACGTCTTTGCATAGCAATCTCGTGAGCGGTCTAGCTATCTTTGAGAAGTCCTTGTTGAACCTCCTATAGAAACTCGCGTGACCGAGAAAGCTTCTTATGCTCTTTACCGAATTCGGAGCTCCAAGGTTAGCCATCACGTCGATCTTTGCTCTATAAACCTCAATACCCTTCTCTGAAATCCGATGATCCAAAACAATACCGTCTCTAACTATGAAGTGGCACTTCTCCCAGTTCATAACCAAATGGCATTTCTCTCACCTTTTAAGTACCCTGCAAAGATTAGACAAACACGAGGCAAACGAAGAACCATACACAGAAAAATCATCCATAAACACCTCAACAATGTTTTCAATTAAATCAGAAAATATGGACATCATGCATCGTTAGAATGTCGCTGGTACATTACACAACCCGAAAGGCATTCTACGATAAGCAAATATACCATAGGGGCATGTAAAGGTTGTTTTCTCTTGGTCTTGGGGGTGGATGGGTATTTGGAAGAATTCGGAATACCCATCGAGGAAGCAATACTATGGATGGTTTGCTAATCGTTCAAGCATTTGGTCAATAAAGGGTAAAGGGAAGTGGTCTTTTCGAGTCGCAGCGTTTAACTTTCGGTAATCGATGCAAACTCTATGACCCATGATTGTTCGTGTTGGGATTAATTCGTTTTTAACCACGGTAATTCCACCCTTTTTCGGCACTACATGAACGGGAGAGATCCAATTGCTATCGGATATAGGAAAGATGATTCCCGCATCCAATAGCTTGATTATCTCTTTCTTAACCACTTCTTTCAAGTGAGGGTTCAGCCTACGTTGGTGTTCTATTGAGGACATAGATTCGTTATCTAGATGTATATGATGCATACACAATGAGGGTGATATCTTTTTGATATCATCTAGAGAATAACCTATGGCCTTCCTGAATTTTTTAAGCTCATGAGTTAAGGTTTTAACTTCATCGTCGCTAAGCGAAGCGTTGATAATTATTGGATAGGTGGAGTTAGGCCCCAAGAAAACGTACCTTAGCCCTTTAGAAAAAGGTTTGAGCTCTACCTTTGGCGCTTTGAGCTCGCACCAGTCGTCGTCGTCGTCGCTAGACTTACCATTGCTAGCGTTGCTCTCCGTCATTATTGCCTTTGCGTCGCACAGAACCGCCTCAGGTAGGTCAAGAACTTCGGCCTCCGTATCTATAGGGTGGGAGTCGATTCTCTTCTGCATTGCCATCACGTCGTCTCTCGCGGTTCTGCCTCCGTCTTCTCGGGTAGTCATGGCAAGTTGGAGCTCATATTCCGCGGCTAACTCCTCCAAGAACTCGTCCGCGAGTTCATCCATCAAGTCGATGTAAAAGATCTGCCCGTCGATGGTTGGTTTCTTGATCGTGTCGTTGATGTCGTACCTTTGGACTAGGTCCTCTCCAAGCTGCAGGTCGATCTTACCTTTCTTAACATATATGATGGCTCCGGCAGTGGCTAATAATGGTCTACCTAGGATAAGTGGATCCTTAGGTTCTTCATCCATTGCCAAGACAATGAAGTCCGTAGGAATGAACGCGTTTCCTAACTTGACCGGGATGTCCTCTAACACACCTGCGGGTATCCTTACTGACCTATCGGCAAGCATTAGGGAGATTCTAGTTGGCTTGAAGGATGAGAATCCAAGTCTCTGGGCAATAGACAATGGCATTAGACTAGCGCTAGCTCCCAAATCACACAAGCATCCTTCGAAAACTAAAGGACCGATGGAACATGGTATTGTAAAGCTTCCCGGGTCACTTAGCTTCTTAGGACAGTTTCTTTGGATGATTGCGCTGCACTCGTGCGAAAGAACTATTGTATCGTCGAAGTCCTGAAACTTGTTCTTGACTGCATCATTCAGAAACTTGCTATAGTGAGGAACAAGTTTGAACGCGTCGATAAGAGGCATAGCAATTTGAACTTCCTTCATTTGCTTTTCGAACTGCGCTTTGTACTTCTCTAAGAGTTGTTTCTTAGCTCGACCCGGAAAAGGAAGTTTATGCACGTAAGGAGACGTAACGTAAGCTGGTTTCTTCGTTTTCTCGGATTTACCCTCTGTATCGGCCATGTGGTTGGCCGATATTGGTGGTCAGTATCGGCCAGTTGTGGTAGATACACCTGGTCGGTACGACGTCTCTGTTTCCTTCTCCTCTGTATTGGCCATAAGTTTGGCCGATATAGGTGGTCGGTATCGGCCACTTGTGGTTGTTACACCTGGCCGATATTGGCCTTCTGTTTCTTTCTCATCACCACTTGTGGTGTTTTCGTCGTCAAGAACCGTGTTTTCTGTTTCGTTCGAGTGTTCCACCTCCCCGACCTGATTCGCATTGTCCTCGATGCGATCCCTAGAAGGTAATTGTCGTCCACTACGTAGATGTAGAACGTTGACATACTATTTCGGATTAGCTTATGGTTTCCCTGGAAATTGACCCATTGGTCGCTTGGAGGAAGAAGTGATTTGACCCACTTGATTGTCCAGAGCTTTCAGGTGTGAGCTCATTGATTCGAACTTGGTGTTGAGATCATTATAGGAGTTGTCTACCTTGGCGTGAATCTCTTTCTTAAACGTGTTGAACTCCATGAGACTCCGGTTCTGACCATCTATTATCTGTTTTAAGAGTTGAGTGGTTTGATCACCTTGGGGAGCTGGTGATGAAACTACTCCTTGAGCAGCGGGAGGATTGTTGTAACCCGGAGGTCAATTGGGTGGTGGTCGCGGTGCATATCCTCATTGGTTGTATTGAGGTTTACCTTGGTAACCTCCTTGTTGCGCTTGAGGATAGACCTGATCCTGAGGGTTAGCTACGTTGTTGTTGCGGTAGGAGAGGTTTGGGTGTTGAGAATAGTTGTTGAAACGCCAACCGTTCTTATTTCCCATGTAGTTTATCTCCTCCTGATTTCCCTCGTTTGGGGACAATTGTTCGTCTCCACTTCCTACGAAGTTAATCCCCACTTGTTGAGACATGAGTAGCTTATCAAGCTTCTCATTCACCACCTTCATCTCTCTCTTGAATTGCTCATCATTCCCAGAGCTGCGGATTGTGTGATCATATTCTTCGTCGTAGTTGCTATCACTGAGCGCATAGTTCTCCACCTAAAGTTGTCCATCCGCTTCTGTCTTCCCAAGGAAATTTCCTTGGCTAGCTGAATCTAGAAGCATTCTGAACTTCGGCTTGAGACCTCGGTAGAACGTGCTAAGCAAGCCTTCTCCCGAGAACCCGTGGTGTGGACATCTCACCGTGTATCCCTTGAATCTTTCCCAAGCTTCGCTGAACGTTTCTTGGTCTTTTTGAGCGAAAGCTGAGATCTCATTCCTGAGCTTTGATGTCCTAACCACGGAGAAGAACTTTGTAAGGAAAGCCTTCTTGCAAGCGTCCCAAGTCTAGATGGAATCTTTGACAAGGTTCTTTTGCCATTGGTGTGCTTTGTCCCCTAGTGAGAAAGGTAACAAACGCAGCTTGAACATGTCCTCATTGACACCATTGATCTTCACCGTGTCGCCTAACATGTCAAATTGATGAAGATGGTCAATGGGATCTTCACTAGGCAAGCCATAGAACTTGTTACTTGACACCATGTTGATGAGACTAGACTTGATCTCAAAGTTGTTGTTGGCGATGGCTGGTGGTGTGATACCACTACGGTTGGTGACGTTAGAAGGCACATCGTCTGTTCCAATCGTGCGTGTGACGTTGGTTGCGTTGTTTAGATCACCCATCTCTGAATCTGAATATGAAGTTTCTGATGTAGATGAGTCGGAGTGATGGTCGGATCTTCTTTCTCTTGAGATAGCTCTTTTGTGTGCTTTGATGTCTGTGAAGAAAAGCAAGCTGTCACTTTGTCGGTGAATTCTTCTTTGCATACACCTGAGAAAACGAAAACCACACAAGAAAAGAAAAGATTAGTAACAAGAACTGAAACTTAATCCCAAGTAATTTCAAAATTCTAATAATTGTTCGAAATCCTGAATCGGCAACGGCGCCAATTTGATAAACGAGATTTTAACTCTCGTTCTTTCGAATGTCTTAATGTAGTACTTAAGATGTCAATCCCAATCAAGAGCAAACAATGTATTAACATTATTATGAAACAAACTCAGTTTAAATGTAATCAAAGGGTTGTTTGTTCAGTGTTTTTGAAACCGTATAGTGAACAAAACGAAAACGTGAATTAAGAGTTTTAAAGGTTTTTATAAAAATAGGCTAAACAATCAGGTTAAGGTACTTCAAAGGTTGATTAAACTTTCAAATTTTTAATTGTCTTTTTACAAAGGTAACTTTAAGGTTTTGAAAACGATTTTGGATCAATCCACTCTCGTGGCAATGATCATTTTCCTAATAATTAAACTAAAAAAATGTTTTGGATAGTTTAATTATCAAGAAACTTTAAGATCAATTCAATTTTAACCACTAAGCTTATTAACACAGATCTCTCGGTTAAACTAGACTTAGTTCTAAGGTAATTGGCCATGAACCATTATAATCTCTCGATTCATAAAGTTTCCTAGGTTCAGTAATCGAATGGCCAACTCGATTAAGGGTTTAAACTTGTTACCAAAGACAAAAGTTTTAGATCAATTAAGTTCTAGACAATTTCAATCCTAAATTCAATCAACCCCTTTTTCCCTAACCCAATTGTCTATTTAGATCTACTCACTAAACATGCTGAGATTCAAAACAATGGATATTAAAGAAAGCATAAAAATAAACAATTCAAAGAGGTAAAGGGTTTAAGAAAACTCTTATTGTTGAAGATTACAAAGATGGCAAAAGCAAAACACCAAGAATTCTCCAAAGTTCAAGAACAAAAAGCACAAAGCGTTCCCAAATCAAAAACAAAAACTAAGATATGAGAAAACAATAGTTAAAAATCCTAATATAGTTTTAAACAATAAAACAAAGGAAACCCAATTGGTTTAGAAAATATTTTCCTTTTTAAACATGAAAACCGGATTTTCCTTTTATTTCTCGCAACCTGTACTGGTCAAGTGAAACCGGTACAGACTGGCCGATATCGATTGCTCGGTCGATACGTATCGGTCGGTACAAGTGCTTTGGCTTATTTTCCTCTGTATCGGTCACTTCAAACCGGTACATCATGTCGATATTGATCTTCAGGTTCCGTTTCCTCTGTATCGACCACTTGTGACCGATATAACAAGTCGGTACAAGTTTCTGGCAAAAGAGTCTTCTATATCGGCCACAACAAACCGCCACAACAAGCCGGTACAACTGTTTCCGCCTCTTTTAGATTCGAATTCTTCGTCTTTTGCCGCTTTAAGAGCATATTCATTGGTGTTTCTTAAAGAGATCTTAGCAGGTGGGACCCATTAAATAGTTAAGATCTGGATCTTATATTTCCTATTTAAGATCCGGATCTTAACTATTTAGTGGGCCTTTGGATACGTGGCGACCATTGATTGATGCGTTTTTAATTATTTTATTTTTCTTTTTTGTAAACCAACTGTTCATGGGTCTCAATGAATAGTTAAAAATTTTTGTGGATTTCTCTGTTGGAGATGTTGGAGATGGTCTAAATTTCTCATATTTTTATTTTATTTATTCTGAAAGCCCTCCAAAAATCATCCGAATAAACTTTTTTCTTTCTTTCTCCCCCCTTGCTCTGGCGACGATTCAGTAGATCTTTAAATCGGATTTGTTTTGTTGCTTGCCTCCTAATTTTCGATAAGCTCTTCTTCGTCGTCGCGTTCAAGATTCTCTCTGTGTTTTGATTCGCATTGCGTTTTGTATTCGATTAGGCTCCGATTGGTAGATTTTCATATTATATTGATCGATGATCGATGACGATGATGATGATTGTCCTCGCAGGATGATTCAATAAGAGATGGATGATAGAGAAGGCTCGTTCGTAGCCGTGAGGCGTATATCTCAAGGTCTCGAACGTGGAGGCGTTTACAATTCATCTTCTGGTAACTTCATCACTCTCATGCTTTGCATTATCTCTCCGCTATGGATGTTTTCAGCTCAGTAATGCACTTTTGATTAGATGCTTAGTATGTGTCTTATGTTTCATTGTATATTTGTCTTCAAACCTTTGGTTTGTGTGTGGTTTTGTAGAATTCTTAGAGACATTGCATCAGTGTGCTGCATTGGTTTGGTTATAGCTACATCTTTAAGATCTGTGAAAACAGTGAAAAGATGTTTGCCTATACTCAGTATGTCTCTGTTGAAAACACTGAAGCTCCATTTCAATGCTAGTTTGTTTGTTTTGTTATAGCCGACGCTGTGCCTGGATCAGCAGCTTGGTTAGGTCGTGTGGTCTTTCGTGTGTTTGTGCTCAGAGAAGAGATAGTGACACACATTCTACTTTTGATCTAACCCCATCTCAGGTTACTCATTTTTTGTTGGGAATGTCCTGAAATCAATTGTACTTATTTTAGTAAGGTTGTATCGTCGAAGTTTGACAGTCGGATAATATTAGATGATTATAACGTTTTGCTAGAAGCCTCTTATAATCGATGGGCTTTAGAAGTCCATTGTTAATATTATGCGATCCTACAGGGTCACACACCTAAGCAGACTGGATTAATATTTTATGTTGGGTTATTGATTATAATATAATATATGTGATATTAGATATACATATATTTATATTAGTGCACTTTAATAATATAAGATATTATATTTATATATATATGATATATATATTAATGCACATGTGAAAAAGGCAAGTCATTGTGATGTGCTTATTGGGCTTGGCTCATTAGCCATATAAGCCCATTAGGTTATTAATTAGGTTATGAGAACCTATTATATAAAGATGCACAATGACGCTTGATAACATTAACTTTATCCTACACAACCCTAAACATAGCATACAAATAGTTGTCTAATAGATTGAGATTAGATCTCTACAGCACTAGCATCCCGATCAATCCAGTTTGTGTGCGTGTGGATACCAGTAGAGGCACGACGTTTGGAGTGCTTCTAGACCTCGATATATCTCGGTTCAGATTTCCGCTACGAACCATCCAGATATATTCATAAACTGATGACATAGATTTGATTCAATATTTGCACGTATCCTAGGGAAAGAATTCGCAATTGTTATTTATAAATCGTTATAAAGCGGTACGAATTCCTACAGTGGTATCAGACCTTACGTGTGTAATTTTGAATTAAACTTAATTGAATATATTAGATATATAAAATTTTGTTGTCTCTGTTCGCATGTCGATGTTGTTTTGAATATCGATGTCGGCCTTAAAATTGATTGGTCGATCGGCATATAAATAATTAGTGCGCATATGTACATATATTTAATTGATTAAAAGGTCAACAAGTGTTGCTTGATTATTTGATTTTAATAAAATATATGTCATATTCAATTGTTTAACTCTGTGTATGACACAGACTTGCATAATTGAATCTTTATGAAAATCGTTTCATAAGCATGATAAAATAGAGTTGTTTACATATAAAGGCATTTAGGTGGTCTTTTGTTTCACAAAAAGGCACTTTGGTAGGAAGGTGCACTTTTCTTTAAGTTTTGATGAATTATGGACGATTTTGCCCTCGTCTTTTTGGAGCCAAAAACATAGCTTTTTCTCTCCACTTACATTGTGACCGGATCGACTCACACATTTAATGGTGTGTCATACCTCTTGTTTCCCTCCAATTACATTGTAACTAAATAGGTGAGTTTCTTTATTGTTTTTTATCTATTTTGTATATGGTATTTATTTTAATTTTGAGTTTACAAAAAATAATTTTGATTGTGTTTCTAATTATAATTTTAAATGTTTTATATTTTGACATTCATATTGATATATTTTTAAAAAAATGTTGATCATATCTTGTGGACATGAATAATTCGATTCCTAAATTCCACTTATAAATCAATATATGTGGACATATCCATATGGATGAGGGGACATATATATTGACAAACACGTGGATGTTAAGTTTTGGATAGACATATAAACTTACAGTTTTTTAGATGGATATGTTCTTGTGGATTTATTTAGTGCGTGCTAATTTTCGAATTAAGTTTAGTATTTACGTTTAGGGTTTTGAGTTTTAGAGATTAGTGTTTGGGAACTTTAATATCTATCATGATTTAGTGTTTTAGATTATCGATTGAGACAACTGTCCATGCCGTGTGTTTTACGATGTCCACAAATATGCCGTTGTGTGAACTGAAAATGTGATGTATCCACAACGTCCACAAAAAAACGTCCACGAGTAATCGTTCATGAAGAAGACTATTTAGAATCAAAATACATGGACATATACATATGGATGACGAGAGCTAAAATAATCAATGTTGTCCATGTGGACTTATGCGTACTAATTTCGAATTGAGTTTACAATTTAGTGTTTACGTTTAGAGTTTTGGGTTTTAGAAATTAGTGTTTGAGAACTTTAATATCTATCATGATTTGGTGTTTATGTTTAGGGTTTTGGGTTTTAGAAATGACCAAACTCAGTCAAAAAAGCCTCATTATCCAAGTTTGGATAGACAAGTTTGGATAGACAAGTTTGGATAGACCTTTGGATTTATTGTTTTTTAGATGGATATGTTATTGTGGACTTATTTAGTGCGTAAGTTTAAAGTTTAGTGTTTCTGATTATGATTTTAAAAGTTTTATATTTTGACATTCATATTGATATATTTTTGAAAAAATGGTGACGATATCCCGTGGTCATCCACATGGATGACTAGAGCTAAAATTATTAGTGTTGTCCATGTGGACATATATATTGGCGAACACGTGGATGTGAAAATGTGGACGAGTTTGGATAGATCTATAGATTCGCCAAACAGTATCCACGTGGATGCATCCATGAGAACAACAATTTCATAGAAAAATCACATTAAAAAAGTTGATATTATCCACACAAACGTTTTCACTATTAAATTTTTTTATTTAAAGCGTGGACGAAACTACGTGGACTAAACATAGTGAACTAGCGCGTAAACTCGAAGACGTGGATGATGATTTGACATTTCTCATTTCTCATATAAATTACCATCTGTATTAACCTAAACAAGAATAAGAATTTAAGAGCTTGGTGTTAAGTTTAAAGTGTTTTAGATTATCGATTGTGACAATTGTCCATGCCGTGTGTTTTACGATGTCCACGAGTATGACGTTGTGTGAAATGAAAATGTGATGTATCCACAACGTCCATAAAAAACGTCACACACAAGCAAAAACCAATCCATAGAGACCAAAATCTCAATACACATATTCAACAACAATACATCACCCACATAAACATATACACATAAGATTCAATCACAAACATGAAACTATAGTGATGATTCAAAAATCTAAGAATCATTGTGATTCAAAAATCTCAATACCTCGTTTTCTCTTGCGATATGCACAGGAAAAGGATGAAATCTGAACAACGTCGTTGGCGGAGGCGTAACCGTCGGCGACGGCGGCGTTCAAATCAGTACAAAAAGATAATTGAAGGGTAACAATGGGCACTATTCAAAATTAAAACTTACTTTCTCCTTGAAGAAGCATATAAAGCTTTGACTCATAATGAAGTTGTGGATGCCTAGCCCTGGCAGGTTCCTGCAACAAAAAAAACAAAGACAAAGCCTAAGATCCTAGTGATGAAAAGAAAAAAAGCCAAATGCAATATCATAAACATTGAAAAGACTGATAATATTTAGCTTGAAAAGAGCAATAGTGAAACATGCAAGTTTCACTGCAACTTCTCCTCCAATTTGCACATTAACCCCTGAAAACAAAAAGCAAAGAAACTAGTTTTTTAAGGAGACTATGAATTAACCACAACAAAAAGCCATAGACAAGAAAGTATGCAAAAAATACCTAGAAAAATTTCACCAAATGATCCACTACCAAGTTTTCTTCCAAGCTTATACTTTCCACCAACCACACGATCCATTCTTCTCTCAAATTTCAAAAATGTTACCTTTATTTTTTCAAGTCACAAATTCACCTTCGAGATCTATCAAAACACTCTAATCGCGAGAAATCCAAAAATTTGAAAAACCCAGATCTCCTCTAATCATGTTCCCTAAGCAAAGGTATAAGCTTTATCGAATTAGATAATAACCCAAATCGAATTTGATTGTAGAACACTGTGAAAAGTTGTGGAGAGAAAGAAGAGTGAGGGTAATTAATTTTGTTAATTTTTTATTTATTTATGAGAATTTGAAATCTATTTGAATTTCAAATTTTTTTAAAATCAACAAAAAAACCTAACTAACACTTTCCCTTAGTTAGAGGGTATTATAGTCATTTAATTCATAAAAAGTGCACCTTCATGTGTAAGTATCTTATTGTGAAAAGGTAAGTTTATAAAGTATCTATAAATGTAATATACTCGATAAAATAATAGTTATATTATATTTAAATGGTCTAACACATGTTAATTTAAAATATATATAATAAACATCGTGTCGTATGTGTATGACACAACAACATGGTTAGAAACATGTAATCATAATAGATTACTAAACGAATATTTTATTAAAATTAAAATATTATCTTTTCGGTTTAATTGGGTTTAGTAATCATAGTTATATGATTTTTCGTCAAGGTCTCGTACAGATTTTGATTCTTTTTCTTAATCTTATTAAGTTTAGTTTCTAATTCAATTAGAGCTAATGAATTTTAATTAAGATTAGTTTCCTAAAATTTAAATTGAAAAATTTAATTTGATTAAATTAATTCAATTATTTCTGTAATTTAATTTAACACATATTGGATATGTAAATTTTATATTTTGATAATTTATATTAGATATAAATTTTAAATATAAAATTAAATTAAATTAAAATTATTTCCTCAATTAATATCAAATTTAATGTCTTTCCAATTTTGTCAACTGTCAAGACTTGTTTCGTTGTGTATGGGCCTGCTAAGCAGGGTGTCCACAATTACATGAGTAAGACGGATGGTAATGGTTACCATACGAGTAAAATATTGGTTTATTTGACTAAGCTATCAAAATGGTTTTGGGCTTAGAGACATAAGGTTGGATAAGACATAAGATGTCATCCACAACCAAGAGTTATATTGGATATAATTAGCAATGTTGTTGCTTACCTAAATAACTAAACATTCAGGGGATGAGCCAAAACTCACTTGAATTTTAGTGAGATAAGGATCTTGGATCACTATACTCATATGAGGAAAATTATTTTGAGTTTAGTGTGAGTTTTCTTAAATGTTGAGACACCTCAAATTTCCATGAACATCATATTAACTTTTGCTATTATTTTGACAGTTATGTCAAACCTTCACAACTCGTTTTCACTTCGATCCGTCCTTGAGAAGGACAAGCTGAATGGATCGAATTTCCTCGAATGGTATCGAAATCTGAGAATTGTTCTCAAACAGGAGAAAAATGACTATGTCCTTGAAAAGGTTTTGCCTGAAAAACCTAAGGCAATTCTTCCACATGCAGAGAGGAATGCTTATGATAAGCATGTCAATGATAGGGTCGATGTGTGTTGTCTTATGTTGGCTACCATGAACTCGGACTTGCAAAAACAGTTTGAGAACGTGGAGTCGCCAATTGAGAAGATCACTAGCCTGAAAGGAATGTTTCAGGAGCAAGCACGAACGAGAGATATCGGTTGTTAAATCTCTCATTGAGTGTAAGGCGCCAAAGGATAGTCCGTTAGCCCCCATGTCATTAAGATGATGGGTTATATCGATAACACGGCCAAACCGGATTCCCCTATCGGCTAAGAGTTGGCTCGACCTCATCCTACGGTCATTGCCGTCAAGTTTTGATCGGTTTGTTATGAACTACAACATGAATAACTTGACAAAGACTTTGACTGAGTTGCATGGGATGCTCAAAACTGCTGAACCAAACATCAGAAAGGACACTCCAAATGTTCTCATGGTGCAAGGGGGTAAAAGGTTTAAGAAACCTGGTAAGGACAAAGGAAATGGTAAGATAAGCGGGATTGAGAATCCAACTAAGTCTGATTCTTCTCCTAAGTTTAAACATGGCCCATCTGGTGAAGACAAGTGTCATTATTGTAATGTTGTTGGGCATTGGAAGAGAAACTGCAAGAAATACTTGGAAGATCTGAAAAAGAAGAAGACTTTTAAGACTTCTTCGCCGGTATCTATGTTATAGAAGTAAATGTTGCTACTTCTAGTTCTACCTCTTGGGTATTGGATACCGGTTGTGGTGCTCATATTTGTGTGAATATGCGGGGCCTAAGCAACGATAGAACTTTGGAGAAAGGACAAGTGGACTGCGCGTGGGGAATGGAGCAAGAGTTGCTTTGCATTAGGCGTAGGAACATTTCATTTGTCTTTACCTTACGGCATGGTTTTAGAACTTAAAAATTGCTACTATGTACCTGCTAGAAGCAGAAATATTATTTCTATTTCTTGTTTGGATTTGGAAGGATTTCATTTTTCGATTAAAGACAAATGTTGTTCGTTTAATCTTAATGATACGTTTTATGGTAGTGGCCCATTAGAGAATGGGCTTTATGTTCTTAACCAAAGTGTGTCTGTCTATAACATTAGTACCAAGAGATTAAAGTCTAACGACTCGAATCCTACTTTTCTCTGGCATTGTCGTTTGGGCCATATAAACGAGAAACGCATTCAAAAGCTTCACAGTGATGGACTTTTGAACTCATTTGATTATGAATCATTTGAAAAATGTGAATCTTGCTTATTAGGTAAAATGATTAAGGCTCCTTTTACTGGAAAAAGTGAAAGGGCCAACGACTTGTTGGGCCTTATACATACAGATGTGTGTGGGCCAATGAGTATAGGTGCTAGAGGAAACTACCAGTACTTCATCACATTTACTAATGATTTCAGTAGATATGGTTATGTTTATCTAATGAAACATAAATCTGAATCTTTCGAAAAGTTCAAAGAATTTCAAAATGAAGTACAAAACCAACTTGGCAAAACAATTAAAGCTCTTCGATCAGATCGCGGAGGAGAATACTTGAGCCAAGTTTTCAGTGATCATCTTAGAGAATGTGGAATTGTTTCACAACTTACTCCTCCCGGAACACCTCAATGGAACGGTGTATCCGAAAGGATAAATCAAACTTTATTAGATATGGTTCGATCTATGATGAGTCACACAGATCTTCCATTATCCTTTTGGGGATATGCTCTAGAAACGTCTGTGTTTACGCTAAACAGATGTCCATCAAAATCAGTTGAAAAGACACCATATGAGATATGGACTGGAAAGGTTCCTAATATATCTTTTCTGAAAATTTGGGGTTGCGAGGCTTATGTAAAACGTTTACTTCCCGATAAACTTGGACCCAAATCTGATAAGTGCTACTTCGTTGGTTATCCCAAAGAAACCAAAGGTTATTACTTTACAACCCCGCCGAGAGCAAAGTGTTTGTTGCTCGGAACTTTGTCTTTTTAGAAAGAGAATTTCTTTCTAAAAGGATCAGTGGGAGTAAGGTACTACTCGAAGAAGTTCGAGATTCACAGGAGGTTGCCCCACCTATTCAGGAAGAGCAACAACTGGATTTACGAAGAGTCGTAAATACCACACCGTGGAACCGAGGTACGTAGGTCACAGAGGGTCATTCATGAACCTGATAGATATGGGGTTTGGGTGACTGACCATCACGATCTATTGATTATAGAAAGTGATGAACCTACGTCCTATGAAGAAGCAATGATGGGCGCCGACTCTGAAAAGTGGGTAGAAGCCACTGAATCCGAAATGGGATCCATGTCGTCCAACAAAGTATGGACTTTGGTCGATTTACCTGATGGTGTAAAAGCCATTGAGTGTAAATGGGTTTTCAAGAAGAAAATGGACGTGGATGGTAATATACATATATACAAAGCTAGACTAGTGGCTAAAGGCTATAAGCAAATTCATGGCATTGACTATGATGAAACTTATTCTCAGTCGCGATGTTTAAGTCCATTCGGATTCTTCTAGCAATTGCCGCTCATTATGATTATGAGATTTGGCATATGGATGTGAAAACAGCTTTCCTTAATGGAAACCTGGAAGAGGATGTGTACATGACACAACTTTGAAGGTTTCACAAGTCCTGAAAATGCTGGGAAAGTATGTAAGCTTCATCGCTCTATATATGGGCTGAAGCAAGCATCTCGGAGTTGGAATCTTCGTTTTAATGAAGCAATCAAAGAGTTTGATTTCATTAGGAACGAAGAAGAACCTTGCGTTTACAAGAAGATTAGTGGAAGCGCAATTGTGTTTCTTGTGCTATATGTCGATGACATATTACTCCTAGGAAATGACATTCCTTTGCTTCAGTCCCGTTAAGACTTGGCTAGGAAGTTGTTTCTCAATGAAAGACATAGGAGAAGCTGCATACATACTTGGAATAAGGATCTATAGAGATAGACCTAACGGGTTGATTGGACTAAGTCAAGACACTTATATAGATAAGGTCTTACATAGGTTCAGTATGCATGCATGATTCTAAGAAAGGTTCTCTACCAATGTCTCATGGCATAACCCTCAGCAAGACTCAGTGTCCTTTAACACATGATGAGCGAGAGCGCATGAATAGAATTCCTTATGCTTCTGCTATAGGTTCTATTATGTATGCCATGCTTTGTACTCGTCCTGATGTGGCATGTGCCTTAAGCATGACGAGTAGATACCAATCTGATCCAGGTGAGAGTCACTGGACTGCTGTTAAGAACATCCTTAAGTATTTGAGAAAAACTAAGGATAAGTTCTTGGTCTATGGAGGATGTGATGAGCTTGTTGTGAGTGGTTACACCGATGCCGGCTTTCGGACGGACAAAGATGATTTCCGATCTTAATCCGGTTTTATCTTTTGTCTTAATGGAGGAGCGGTGAGTTGGAAAAGCTCCAAGCAAAGCACCCGTGGTCGACTCAACAACCGAATCAGAATATATTGCCGCTTCGAAGCAGCAAAAGAAGCTATTTTGGATTAGGAAGTTCATCACCGAACTTGGTGTAGTTCCTAGCATCTGCGGTCCGATGGATCTTTATTGTGACAACAATGGAGCCATCGGTCGGCGAAGGAACCAAGGTCGCACCGAAATCCAAACACATTCAAAGACGATATCACCTCATTCGTGACATTATCGAAAGAGGAGATGTGAAGATTTAGCAGAGTTCCAACGGATGCAAATGTTTGCGGATCCTTTAACCAAGCCTCTTCCTCGGCGAAAGCATGAAAGTCATACTCTGCTTTGTAGGCATTAGGTTTCTTAATGTTTGATTTTGTTTCTAGAGAGAGAAACTTATTTTTATGATATGATGTTCGTGTTTGCAAACATTTGATTTATTTTCAAATTAATGAAATTGTTTCAGCATTATTTAATTATTGGATAATAAAATAATTTGTCCCAAAATAGTTTATATCATCCTTATAAGTCATCAAGTACGTGACTTGATCATGAAACCTTATGAGTGAAAGATGACATAAATTATTGCGGTCCCTAGTCAAGGTTATTAAATGGGACAATAGTAACCAAAACGACTAGTATGTGAGGTGACCCGATGACTAAGTTTCGTGGAGTCATTTAATATGTGGTATTAAAGTCAATCACATAAGTATGTGTTAGAGAACACAGTATTGGACTGACCCGCTATGGAAAACTCTGCAAGAATATTATATGAGTGTCATAATAGTTTTTCATTACAACTATAAAATATAGTCCTTTGACCAGAGTTTGTCATGATTTCTTATACATGGACTAGTGCGCGCTTTGATCGTGTCAAAACGTCGGCCGTAACGGTGATTATAAAAACAACGATTGAGCGTATTACGAATTGTATAAGGAACATGGATAAAACAAGATGGGATTTGTCCCTCCTATATAATGGGAGATAAATATCTCTGGGCCTATCGATAATTTAATGCGAGAAAATGCATGGCCGTGCTCAAACGAGGTGAATGTCAATCGTTTGTTTTATCAAGTATAAATTGGGGGAATCGATAAACATGATCTAGCTTAATAAGGATGACACTATTGCTTGCCTTATGCTAGGATCGAGATATAGCGACGAAGGGATTATCGGAATAGATGATTCCAGTACAAGTGGGAGATTGTTGGGAATGTCCTGAAATCAATTGTACTTATTTTAGTAAGGTTGTATCGTCGAGGTTTGACAGTCGGATAATATTAAATGATTATAACGTTTTGCTAGAAGCCTCTTATAATCGATGGGCTTTAGAAGTCCATTGCTAATATTATGCGATCCTACATGGTCACACACCTAAGCAGACTGGATTAATATATTATGTTGGGTTATTGATTATAATATAATATATGTGATATTAGATATACATATATTTATATTAGTGCATTTTAATAATATAAGATATTATATTTATATATATGATATATATATTAATGCACATGTGAAAAAGGCAAGTCATTGTGATGTGCTTATTGGGCTTGGCTCATTAGCCATATAAGCCCATTAGGTTATTAATTAGGTTATGAGAACCTATTATATAAAGAGGCACAATGACGCTTGATAACATTAACTTTATCCTACACAACCCTAAACATATATTGAGATTAGATCTCTACGGCACTAGCATCCCGATCAATCCAGTTTGTGTGCGTGTGGATACCAGTAGAGGCACGACGTTTGGAGTGCTTCTAGACCTCGATATATCTCGGTTCAGATTTCCGCTACGAACCATCCAGGTATATTCATAAACTGATGACATAGATTTGATTCAATATTTGCACGTATCCTAGGGAAAGAATTCGCAATTGTTATTTATAAATCGTTATAAACCGGTACGAATTCCTACATTTTCTCCACTTTTCGAGTTCATTACAATAGCTAATAGCTACTGTCGGTGTGTATCTTAAGTACCTAATAACATCTACCCTGTTCTTGGAACTTGCAGGAGGAAGCCCAGCAGAGTTTGTAGAACCGTATTGATGTAGCTTATGACAGCACAATACCTCTGCATCAGGTAAAGTTTTCTATCCCTTTCGTTTCTTTATCGTATGCTTGCATAATAAGTTCACATGCAGTGTGCTTCTTAACTATTTTTTGTTTGCTTCTTCATATGCTCTTAGGAAGCTCTGAGGGATATGTGGAAACTTTCTTTTCCTGAAGAAGAGCTTCATGGATTAATATCCGAGTCAGTGCCGGCTCAAGTGGGGGGTCAAAGGGTGCGACGCACTAAGACCCACGATTTTTGGGGCCCACGATATTTTTTTTTTAATTTTTTTCAGTGTTTCGTTTTATCGTTTAGTTTTTTATAATTATAAGAGATTATATCTAATGTTGAACAAGTTAAAATTTTGGAAATAAAAACTAAAATTTTTTACTAAAAAAATATACAAACCAACTTTTTGAAAAAACTTTAATAAAATAACTACAGAGACCTACTTTTTTGCCATTTTTTAGTAAAAGGGTCTTAAATTATTTTTTTCGCACATGGGCCCCGAAATTATTTGAGTCGGCCCTGATCCGAGCAGTGGAAAGAGATGGGTGGGCAGGGGAAAGATCCGTCAACAGATTTTAGGTATAACATTTACTATCATCTTCATTGTTGTTATGGTTATATATCTTGCTTCCATCCTCTTTGACTTACGGTGCAGCATATCTTGCAGGGGTGGCGGTTTCATATCTCTTGAAAACTTGCTATACTTTGCTAGGAACTTTCAGGTTTGCACCTCTAAAGCTACATATACTTAAATTTTGAGAAGTAAAAATGATTATTATTGTACTTCTTAGCTATCACTTTCCATGAACGATATGTCTATGTATGTGTACCCATCATATTTTCCTTTTTAACGTTACGTTTCTATATGATGCAGAAATCTTTCCAGGATCTTCTAAGGAAGCATGTTGGGGATCGGTCTGTGTGGTATTACCCGTTTGTTGTGGCTGGTATCAATCTAACATTCATGCTCATCCAGATGCTTGACCTTGAAGCAGGTACAATGCTAACTTACCTTGTAATGATTGTGATAGTTGCTTGCTATTAAGATCATAAGAGCAAATCCATCGGGATTTCCTTAGTGGATCTTAGGTGTATTCTTTTTGTATTTGGGCCCAAAAAAAATGTTTTAATACTAGAAAGGGGAAGATCGATCCATATTAAGCTTTTTAAGATCTCTGCAAGATCGACACGCGTCACGTTTTTATTAGTTGTTTAATTTTTTATTTTGTTTTTTCTTCTTCTTCTCCTTTCTTCTCTGCGACAAGGAAAGCGATTGAAGCTTTTCGGGGAAATTACGCCGTGTAATCGTCGGTGGCGATGATGTCGGAGAAATCTTTAACGGAGGGACGATGAATGGTCGTCGCGAAAACAGACTCTGTGAAGGAGAAGAAGGATGATTCGGAGTCTCTATAGCCGATAATGCGTCTTCGTCTTCTTTGCTTCAACGGATGAGAAGCTCCATAGCCGATAATGGTCCGAAGCTTCGAGAAGCTTTTAAAAGAACTTCACGCGAGATTCTCCTTTGGACACATAGAGGAAGCTCTCTTCGTTCACTTCTTGTCATCGATGTAAGTGAATCTTGATTTTGATTTGATTGGTATTCTCAAATATTTAAATCAGAGATGGGTCTGTGTAATTTTACAGAATCTGTTTGAATCAAAAACTGAAATCTCAGGATTTGTTAGATTAAGAGGATAAAGTTGAAATCTTTAGGCCTTTTAAGTGTGACTTTAGTATGTATTCTCAAGAGTTTAAACCCCTAATTACATGTATATTATAGTGTAAATCCATTAGTATTAAGTAGACTTAAGGCTTGGTTTTATATGTGTTTATAGATGCTGCTTGTAATGTTTGATTTGCTTTTCTATTTCTGTTTCTGTTTCTGATTTTGTTTCTGATCTTGTAATCTTGTAATTATGTTTTTGTTTCTGATCATGATAAGCTTTTTTGTTCTAATGTTGTCTTGTTGTAATGTTGTATTTGCTTATGTTTTGGTTAAATGTTAAGCTTTTGTGTTCTAATGTTTTTGTTTGATGTCTTGTTCGTAGGAAGACACAATGTGAGTGGAGGAAATGCTTTGATTTGTCTTTTGCTCATAAGTTAAGTGGTATTTGTGACTTAAAGTTAAGCTAAATATATCTTTGCTTTGATTTTTCTTGTGCTCTAAAGTTAAGTGGTATTTATGACTTAAAGTTAAGCTAAAAATGTCTTTTTCATATTGTTTTGTAGGTACTGTTTTGCTTTGTGGTATTTCTGATTTGTTTTGTAGGTGCTTGAAATGACAAGTTGTTTCAGGATCCTTGAAAGCCAAGTTGTACATTTTTGTGTTTGAAAGGCTATTAGTATTATTATAGTGTAAATCCATTAGTATTAAATAGACTTAAGGCTTGGTTTATATGTGTTTATAGATGGTGCTTGTTAATTCTAAACCACACTATGTTTGGTTTAGATTAATTATTGTGTTGTAATTTTTGAAGCTAACTCTTGATCGATTCACTTAGCTTGTAATAAGAACTAGTGATTGATGGTTTTTAACTTGTGATTTTTTAGCTTTAGATTAGTGATTTATATTTATTGATTATGTTATTGATTAGAGATTATTGTAATTTCATTGTAGGTTTCAATAAAAAAAAAAATTTAAGATCCCAAACTTAAGATCTACCATTGAATTGTACAAACAATAAATACATAATTCTATTTCTTAAGAGTATAAATTTTTGCAAAATACATTTAAAATAATAGCTAAGAAATCTTCCAAAGTTTCTCCAATGGATTTGCTCTAAGCCAATAGGATTTGGAAGCCTGTTACTGTAGAGTTTTGTTTTTGCATATGCATTAAGCAGCAATCTCGTAATTGCTTATTGTCTGTCATCCTGATAACGAGTAGTACCGTATTGAGATAATAAGAGGTTTACTGACAAATATATCCTTTTTTGAAAAAATTACAGTGAAACCAAGAACAGTTGTTGGGGCGACTTTTCTGTTGGATTTTGACACTGATTCAGATAAAGTGTGGTTTCTTTTTGGGTGTTTGTGGTGTTTAAGCAGAGAACGAAGCTGCCTTTGACTTTCTTTATTGCATTGTGTTCAAGCTAATGGATCAACAATGGCTTTCATTTTGATGTAAGACGAGACGATTGAGTAATTGTTGTCTGCGTGTGAGGAGAGGGATAATAAATCACTTTTGGTTTTATCTCCAAAAAATAGAAAAAGCACTCTTCATTTGTTTCTGTATCAAAAATATTTATAAGATTATATATATAAAAATATATATGAGAACATGTGGTGGGTGCACTTATAAGAAATGTAAAACCACAAGATGAAATGTATATGTGGAGAAGAGAAAGTCATGTCACTATAATATATTACAAACAAGCAAAAAAAAATGATTATGAAAATAAATTTCAAATAATAAAATTTATAGTTACAATGAACTGGTGACGTAACACACAAGTTACAACCAAAACCAAACACAAAATAAAACAAAGCAGTCACTCAAATCTTGGCTCTTTTAAAAACCAGCCTACATCATCAAATCACATAACCAAACACCAATGAGACACTGACCAAAACGTAACTCATCACTCCCTTGTTGGAACTTGATTTTTGACAAGTGTTTTTCAGCACTTTTCCGGTGGCTATTCCGGCAAGGTCGTTGCTCGGAATTACCGGATTATGATTTCATTGGAAATTTTATAGTTTGGACTATAACTTGGAATACTTGAATGTCAAAATCAAAGTAATAGTGAATGAGAAATGTGAGGTCAAAGTAGGTACTTTGTGACTTGGAAAAGTCAACATAGTTAAAAAGTCCCACATTGCTAACATGAAAAGTTTTGGAGTAGTATATATACTATCCAATTCTTGTTAAGTCTCAAAAAGGTTAGAAGGCATGGAGAGGTGAAACATCACACGCACTCGCTCGGCACGGCACGGCCCGGCCGCGGTTCGCGGGTTTGCAGTTCGCGGGTTCTTGGGTCAACGTGCCATTAAGAAGTTTTTTTTGGAGAAACTTTTTATTAAGTTTCGGCCCAATTATCTGGCCCATTTAAATCGAACAGACGCGATAAACCAACAGACGCGATAAATCGAACAGACGCGACTAACGAACCGACGCGATTCGTGTCTGTTCGGTTCTATATAATCGAACATCTCCTTCTTCCTTTTGAACACAATCTCATTTTTTCAGAAAACAGAAACAAGCGAGTGAAGCGTAACGAAGACGTCCACGGTTGTATCCTGGGATTCAGAATCGCTTCAAACCGTCTCACTACGGGCGATTTACAGAATTAAGGACAGAGTTCTTACTCGACTCCGTGATTGTAAGTCTTTTCCTTAATTCTCATCAATTTTAGATCATAGATTTCTCGATCCGTTTATCCGGTTCCTACATCTTAATTCTGTAAATCCGTTTCTCGCTTATGCGTTGAATCAGATTGAGAAATTCTTGATCTTTAGAACGGTTAGTGAACACTTTAGAACGGTTTTAGAGAACACTTTAGAACGGTTTTAGTGAACACATTAGTCTCCTTCTTGTTCGCGATTCGTTCACGTCTCCGCGATACTATATTACAACTAAATCTATCATTTTTTTGTTTCCGCGAACGCTTAAACGCGAGTTTGCGAAACACTTATCATAATTTCAAATTTGCGGTTCTCTGTTCTCACATGGCAACCGATGATACCAACGTCGATATGACGAACACAAGTCCGGCTGACGGACAAACCGATGGCAACACGCCTGCTGACACCACGGTCAATGCATCCAGTGGAACCGCAAATGTTGGGTTTACACCTTTTGGGTCCGCCCCTGTTGGATCCACAAGCAACACGCTTCCGGGTGTCACGCCTCTCGACACAGTCACGAGAGACTTGTTTGGAGTTCGTCTCCAATCACCATCGGTTCAACAAAACTCGTTTCTAGGCATGTCACAACTACATGTTGCTATGGCACATGGGTTATTGCCTGAGAAATTTGATGGGAAGAACTTCAAAACTTGGCAAAACAAGATGCTCTTCTACATGAGCAACATAAACGCCGAGAAGTTTCTTAAAGAGGATCCACCACTCATTCCTTTTGGATGCACAGATTCTCATGTTGTTGTCGCGGTGGATGCTTGGAAGCATCATGACTTCATATGCAGAGGTTGGATCCTAGGCCGCCTTGTTGATCCGCTCTACAAGGTCTATAGCCAAGAAGCAAGGACTTCTAAGGAACTTTGGTTGGCTTTAGAGAAAAAGTACAAATCTGATGATGCTGGTTGTCAGTAATTTGTGGTTGCCAAGTTTCTCGACTTTAAGATGGTAGACTCAAAACCCATCATGGAGCAAGTCGATGCTTTGAGTCTCTTGTGCCATGACATTGCTGCCGAGGGAATGTCGATAGATGAGACCTTCACGGTCAATTGCTTCATTGAGAAACTCCCTCCGAGTTGGTCAACCTACAAAAGCTATCTCAAGCATAAGAAGAAGCCAATGACGCTCTCCGATCTCATCACGAGAATTAGGATCGAAGCCGATAACCGCTCTAACTTCTCTCCCCCGGAAGAAAACGTGGTAAACATGGCTGAAGTCAACAAGGGAAAACGTAAAAGGGGCGACAAGGACTTCAAAGAATCCTCCTTGAAACCATCTTCTTCAACAAATTTCAAGAAGCATGGCAGATCGGATAAGAGGTTCAAGGGGAAATGCCACAAGTGTGGTAAAGTGGGACACAAATCCGATGTGTGTCGAAGCGCTCCTAAGAAAGACAATAGTAAGCCTCAAGCTTATCTTACTCAAAAGGATATGTGCGTCGTGGTCTCCGAAGTCAACATGGTTGATGATAACCAAAAGGAATGGTGGTATGACACAGGAGCAACCACACACATTTGCACAGATAAGACAATGTTTACTACTTATCAAAAGAGCAAAAGTCAAGATCAACTCTTCATGGGAAACACGGCTTTCTCAAAGATTGAAGGTAGCGGCAAGGTGGTCTTGAAGCTGTCTTCAGGACGTGAAATCACGCTCAACAACGTCAAGCACGTGCCGGACATGAGAAAAACCTGATTTCGGGAACTTTGTTGAGCAAAGCAGGATTTGGCATCAACTTTGAAGCGGACAAGTTGGTCCTTAAGAAGAATGGGGTGTATTTGGGAAAGGGTTATGTAAAAGAAGGACTTGTCAAAATGTGTGTAATGATAGTCCTTCGTCCTGATAACAATGTTAATGTTGTAAACGATAACACATCAATGAATAAAACATTGTTTTGCTTATTTGGTTGAGTCTTTTAATGTTTGGCATGAAAGATTAGGACATGTTAATTACAAATCCATGCAAAAGTAAATGAGTTTAAACTTGATTCCCAAATGCAAAGTAAGTAAAGAAAAATGTGAAGTTTGTGTACAAGCTAAACTCACAAAAACACCATCCCCAACCGTTCAAAGAACAACCGAAACTTTGAGTTTAATACATACATATTTATGTGATCTTAAATATATACAAACTCGAGGTGGTAAAAAGTATTTTGTGACATTCATAGATGATCACACAAGATATTGCTATGTCTATTTACTTCATAGTAAAGACGAGGCTTTGTCAAAGTTCAAAGAGTATAAGCTAGAAGTTGAAAACCAACTTGGTAAAACTATTAAAGTAGTAAGAAGCGATAGAGGAGGTGAGTATGACGGACCATTTAATGAATTTTGTAAACTACATGGTATCATACATCAAACTACCGCTCCCTACTCCCCGGAATCCAACGGGGTTGCGGAACGAAAAAACCGAACTCTTAAGGAAATGATGAATGCAATGTTGCAAGAATCGAGGTTATCCCGATCAATGTGGGGGAAACTTTGCTTACTACTAATAGTATACTAAACAAAATACCAAATAAAGCAACTGGCACAACGCCATTTGAACTTTGGACGAGAAGGGTATCATCGTATAAACACCTCAAAGTGTGGGTGTGTCTTGCACAATTTGCTATACCACCACCCAAAAAGGTCACCATTGGACCCAAAACCGTCGATTGTATTTTCATAGGCTATGCACACAATAGCAACGCTTATAGATTTCTTGTTCAAAAATCAGACATAAGTGATATTCATGTCAATACAATAATCGAATCCCGTAATGCATCTTTCTGTGAAGATATCTTTCCTTGTAAAGAAAAACAACGTCCTAAAAGGACTTTCGATCAAAGGGAAGAATAAAACACAAATGAAGCAAGCACTTCAGGAACTTCTCCAATGGATATGGATGAAAAACAAAATGAACCTAGACGAAGCAAAAGAGCTCATAAAGAAAAATTCTTCGGTGAAGATTTTCTAATGGTTTTTCTAGCAGAAGACGAACCAAAGACTTACAAGGAAGCCATGTCTATACCCGACGCACCTCATTGGAAGGAAGCGGTCAATAGTGAAATCGACTTTATTTTGCAAAACAATACATATGAAATTGTCGATTTACCTGAGGGGTCTAAAGCACTAGGCTGTAAATGGATTTTCAAAAAAAAAATGAAAACCGATGACACCATAGACAAATATAAGGCTAGACTTGTAGTACAAGGTTTCAGACAAAAAGAAGGTTTAGATTTCTTTGACACTTATTCTCCAGTAACTCGGATAACATCCATAAGAATTTTGGTTAGCATCGCCGCCTTAAGAGGCTTAGAAATACATCAAATGGATGTAAAAACTGCTTTCCTAAATGGAGAATTAGAAGAAGAAATCTATATGAAGCAACCTGAAGGTTTTGTCATTCCGGGACAAGAACACAAAGTTTGTAGACTTGTCAAGTCATTATATGGACTCAAGCAAGCTCCAAAACAATGGCATGAAAAATTTGACAATTTAATGATGTCAAATGGTTTTAGCACAAACGAATGTGATAAATGCATATACATGAAATGTACTCCACATGGATACGTTTTATTAGGTTTATACGTTGATGACATGCTCATTATTGGTAGCAATAAAGACATGACAACACAAACCAAAACCCTACTTAGTCAAAACTTCGACATGAAAGATATGGGGTTGGCAGATGTCATTCTCGGAATTAAAATTCACAGACATGTCGAAGGAATCATTCTATCACAATCGCATTATGCTAAAAAGATACTTGATAAATTTAAAGAATATTCAAGTGGAAATGCGAAAACTCCAGTCGACCCACATATCCACATGACCAAAAACTCAGGAGATGGGATCAAACAAGTGGAGTACGCACGAATAATCGGCAGTCTAATGTACTTAACAAATTGTACAAGACCGGACCTAGCGCATGCAGTAAATGTACTCAGTCGCTACACTAGTAATCCAGGATATAAACAATGTAAGGCAATAACTAGAGTATTAAATTACCTACGTTATACTAAAAACTACGGATTACACTATGGTAAAGAACCAGGAGTTTTAGAAGATATAGTGATGCTAATTGGATAGCGGATTCTAAAAACTCAAAGTCGACAAGTGGATATGTTTTTACCATAGCTGGTGCCGCAGTGTCCTGGAAATCTTCCAAACAAACCGTCATAGCCAAATCAACTATGGAATCGAGTTTATAACTCTTGATAAAGGCGCAAAGCGAGAATGGCTTCGAAATTTTTTGGAAGATGTTCCCATGTGGGAAAAGCCGATGCCGACCTTACGTGTACACTGTGATAGCCAATCGGCTATTTCTCGGGCACTAAACACAATGTATAATGGCAAATCTCGTCATATACGAAGACGACATAAGTCCATCAGAAACTTGATCTCAACCAGAGTACTCACGTTAGATTATATAAAATCTGCTGATAACCTAGCTGATCCGTTCACAAAAGGTTTAACAAGAGATCAAGTCGAAAAATCATCAAGAGGAATGGGTTTAAAAGCCTATGAACGAAGATAAAGTTTGATGGTAACCCTACCTATATGACTGGAGATCCCAAGAAATAGGTTCAAGGGGACAACAACTTCAAACCAAGGCTGCCAAAACACTGTGAGACTAGTTTCTCTACCCAGTTCCTAGGATGATGAAACAATGTTTTTCTGTATTAATTAGGTTAAGCATTTTGCTTTTAATGATTCTGAAACTTTGTGTGAAAGAGTACTACATGAAACTCTGCAAAAGTTGACGGCAGATCATCTATATGAGTGTGAATAAGGCCGATTCTAGGAGAAAGAAGGAAAAGCTATATTCTCCAAGTTCACTCATGAAACCAGGTATGTTCAAGGTCAAAATGAACACAATATAGAACTTAGTTTAGCGAGAAAATGAAACTGTGTTATACTTGTTGTCTAGGTTTACATCAAAATCCGGGGGGTTCAAGACATCATGTTCACTCCCTGGCCAAGTAAACCCGACTAGTACTAACTATGATTGGTTCAAAGCTGAAAAATTGCTACCAACTCAGATACAATGATTTTTCGTTATACTCTCGAAAAGTCCCATGCCTAGCTTCATAGTTGATCTAGTCAGGATATTTTCAATCGAGTCTCTTTAGTAATCATATGTTTACGATTTCTATTCATGTGGGGGATTGTTGGAACTTGATTTTTGACAAGTTTTTTTCAGCGCTTTTCCGGTGGCTATTCCGGCAAGGTCGTTGCTCAGAATTACCGGATTATGATTCCATTGGAAAGCTTATAGTTTGGACTATAACTTGGAATACTTGAATGTCAAAATCAAAGTAATAGTGAATGAGAAATGTGAGGTCAAAGTAGGTCATTTGTGACTTGGAAAAGTCAACATAGTTAAAAAGTCCCACATTGCTAACATGAAAAGTTTTGGAGTAGTATATATATTATCCAACTCTTGTTAAGTCTCAAAAAGGTTAGAAGGCATGGAGAGGTGAAACACCACACTCGGTCGCTCGGCACGGCCGCGGTTCGTGGGTTCGTGGGTTTCTGGGTTCGTGTTGGAGAAACTTTTTATTAAGTTTCGGCCCAATTATCTTGCCCATTTAAATCGAACAGACGCGATAAACGAACAGACGCGATAAATCGAACAGACGCGACTAACGAACCGAAGCGATTCGTGTATGTTCGATTCTATATAACCGAACATCTCCTTCTTCCTTTTGAACACAATCTCATTTTTTCAGAAAACGGAAACAAGTTACCAACTTCCTCTTCTTCTGTGTCTCGAGAGTATTCGTTGCGCAAGTGGTTCGCCAGGCTTCGTTAGCGAGTGAAGCGTAACGAAGACGTCCACGGTTGTTTCCTGGGATTCGGAATCGCATCAAACCGTCTCACTACGGGCGATTTACAGAATTAAGGACAGAGTTCTTACTCGACTCCGTGATTGTAAGTCTTTTCCTTAATTCTCATCAGTTTTAGAACATAGATTTCTCGATCCGTTTATCCGGTTCCTACATCCCTTAGACGCAACATTTCCATTTGCCTTTGGTGGTGTAGGCGCGGCCGGAGTCCCATGATCAGCCGGTGCTGTAGGAGCACCATGAGTTCCCGCTACGACCGTAACGGCTAGCTTTTGGCCATTGGCACAATGACCACGTGTAGGACATATGTAGTACTTTTCTCCTATTGTCTTTAGTTCTATTTTGGTGTCTCCGTCGGAGTGTTTCTCAGTCGCGGAGGAGCTGTCGCAGCCTTCGTATCCGGCTTTGTCAACCACATCAACCGTGTGTGTAGGCCCATACTTGAACTCTATTTCATTCAAAAGAAATAACATTATATTTTTAATATTATTAGAGTAGTAATCCCTCCTTTTTATGTAATAGATTATCTAGGTTTTCACACATATTAAGAAACCAATTAATTGTCATATTGTTTTTCGTAAAAACATAATTCTTAGATAAACAAACTAATAAAAATTTAGATTTTTCAAAATCTACAATTTGCGGATACACATGCATTAAAAATGAAAAAACTCTATTATTTAAAAACAAATTTGAATTATAAAAACTCTATTAAAAAAGGTAATAAATGTGTATAACCCCGAAATCAACTTGAAACAAATAAATTCAAGAGATACATTATTAGTTAATTATTGAACCAAAATATGAATAATAATAATTTGTTTTTCAATATTAAAGAAACTAAAACCAAATCAACAAATAAACTCATATACATATCTTAGTAATACTAAACCAAAGATGAATTTGAATCACTAATACCATTATCAAACTTGGTTTTGATTCAATTTAGTATATTGTAATGAAGCATAGCTTAAATATTTTAAAAATAAATAAACATTATATAATCAAATAATGTGGCTATGATGATGGTTTACCTAGAATGTCACCAACCAAGAAAGTTTTTCCATTAACCCAATCTGTGTAGTTCACACGAGCGGCCCATCCATTAGTGTCTCCAACAGTGTATGTCACAGCCACCGCGGCTGGGACGATTGCTAGGACTATCATTAGAGCGGTTGCAACCATCTTGCACAAACGATTCATTGTCAACTATTTTTTTTTTCTTAGGAGAAAGATAGTATTCTTGTGAATAGAAGATTATTGATTGTGAGGAGAGGTATTGGTGATGGTGTTTATTTTATAACAATGAAATGTGAGATTGAGATGGACCAAATTAAAATTAAGTAAATTGAAATGTATGTAAAAGTCACAAACTCATTCAAAAAACTTCACCCTCTCATGTTCATTATTTGTTTTTTTTCCTAAGACATTGTCATGATGATGCGTACCAACTCTTTCTTATTATATAATAATCAAAGGAATGGATAATTGATCAAATTACTAGATGGATTTTTGATGTAAATTATATAACCACATCACCCTAATGAGTAGTTATTTGGATTTCTATGTTTTTCTACCTAAAATGTGATGATAACATGGTTTTGTTTGTTAATATATGCATATAATATTTGCCATAGCTATTGTAGTCACTATGTGAAACATTGAGAAGATGTAATATTGTATATATTGTATATAATTAACATGTTATAATAGATTCCGCATGTGCCAAGATTTCATCAAGATCGATTGAAGCAAAAGTCAAAATTCAATCTAATTAATGCAATAAGAAGTAAAGAGTAATTGAACAAAATCTTTTAAGCAAGAAATAGTTTACTTTCTACAAACTGTTATAATATGTTTGAGTTTAGAGAATATATTTTTTTATCGAGTTTTTTTCTCATCCAAAAAGAATTATTTTAATTTTCTTCTGTTTTATTGGTTTTTATCGAGTGTAGTGATTTAAGCTCAAAGTTTCTAACTTTTGTACGGCTAAGTCAAGTTTTAAGATTGTGCAGGTTACTTGATATGCAAGTTTAGTGATGAAGACACAAGATATACGAGTTCCCACAGTCAAAACAACTGTGGTAAGTCTCGGTGACCTCATAAACCAGAATCACAACACCAACACAACAAAGATTCAGTACAGAGAATACTACACTCTTGCTCACTCCACTCACCAGAGAAGAACCAAGAAAGAAAGAATAAAACTCCAGAACAATGTTTCACTCACCCTTTAGGTACTCTCTCTCTTTTCTCTCTATGATGTAGCAGCTTCTTACTTTGTGTTAATCTCCTCTTGTTGTGCCTCTTCTACCTTTTATATTCCCAGGTACAAAACCCTACCTTTCTTCTTGTCTGACCAAGCAGGGACAGTACGAACATGAAGTTGCCCGCTAAAGACAAAACAGAAATCTCAGACTTGAGTTAAACTCAAAACGACACAACCTTAGTCGTTTTCTTTTTTGTTTGTAAACTTGGGCCCAAATAATTCTGAGGCCCAAACTGCTAAAAGCCCAAAGCATTTCAACAATCTCCACCTTGCTTTTCTTTTAGCCCTTTTCCTTTCCCGAGAAACAAAACCCGTCTCTCGTTCCCTGACGATTCACCTCGCCGGAAACCTAGACCTTCATCGATCCAGAATCAGCCGCTGATTACCCTCAGCTGGCTTCGACCCTCTTCAAATTTCTTCACCGACACAGACTTGGTAAGAATATCGGCCGGATTTACGCTCGTGTGGATCTTCGATACCACAATGGAGCCTTCTGCAATCACATCCCTGATGAAATGGAGTCTAACATCGATGTGTTTTGTGCGTTCATGGAAGACGTTGTTCTTGGAAAGGCTAATTCCACTCTGGGAATCGCAGAACACCTCGACGCTCTTCTAAGAAAACCCTAATTCACAAGTAATCCCCTTTAGCCACAAAGCTTCCTTAATTCCTTCTACTAACACCAATATACTCTGCTTCTGTTGTTGACAGAGCAACGATGTGTTGAAGCCCAGATCTCCAGCCCACTGTATTTCCACCGGCTTCGAAGACATAACTGGTGATTGACCTTCTTCTATCCAGGTCAGATGCATAATCACTATCAGTGAATCCTTTTATATCAAAATTCTCTTTCTGCTTGAATGTTAAACACAATACCTTAGAGCTTTTGATATATCTGATTAACCACTTGACAGCTTTCCAATGTTCAGGATTTGGTGAGCTCATGAATCGGCTAACAAGACCAACAACATGAGCAATGTCAGGACGAGAGCCCACCATTGCATACATGAGGCTCCCTACAACGCTGGAATAAGGTATGTTCCTCATGTCTCACTCTGCTTGACTCTTTTCTTCTTGCTTGGTATTAGCTAACCTGAAATGACATCCCATAGGAATAGAGACTGGCTTTGAATCAGTCATTCCAAAGTTCCTTAGAATCTTTTCCAAATAAGCCTCTTGAGACAGAACTAACACTCCTTTGCTTATGTCTCTTGTAATGTCCATGCCTAGGATCCTCTTAGCTGGTCCTAGGTCCTTCATTTCAAACTCATTACTCAACAGCTCCTTAAGTTTTCTTATCTCCACTGAGTCTTTAGCAGCTACTAACATGTCATCAACATATAGTAGCAGATATAGGTAACTACCATCTTGGTATATCTTGTAGTAAACACATGAATCATAATCACTCCTCACAAACTTCTGCTTCTTCATAAATGTATTAAACCTCAAGTTCCACTGCCTAGGAGACTGTTTAAGTCCATAGAGAGATCTTTGGAGTAAACATACCTTGTCCCCTTGAGCATAACCTTCAGGCTGCTCCATTAGAATTCTTTCTTCAAGATTTCCATGTAAAAATGTTGTTTTTACATCTAGTTGTTCCAGCTGTAAGTCTTGATTAACAACCATAGACAACATCAGTCTAATGGTAGTGTGTTTAACCACTGGAGAGAACACTTCATGATAATCAATTCCTTCAATCTGTAACCCTTAGCAACCAATCTTGCTTTGAATCTTGGTTCTGCAACTCCTGAAATTCATGGTTTGATAGTAAATATCCATTTGCAACCTATGGTTCTTGCACCTTCTGGCCTATCAATGAGCTTCCAAGTAAAATTCTTAGCTAATGAATTCATTTCCTCATCAGCAGCTCCACCCCATTTGTCTTTGTTTAAACCAATCATAGCTTCAGAATATGAACTAGGTTCATCTTCTTCCATAGTGAATGACATCACTAATTTGGCTGCAACATCTTCATCATCAAATCTGCGTGGAGGTTTTATCTGTCTCTTAACTCTGTCTCTAGCCAAGACATAATTTCTCAGATCTGGTGATGCTTCTTCTAATGGTTCTGCATCTTCTTCAGGTTCTTGAACCTCTTCTACTGAGTCAGACAAAGCTCCACCTGAAGCTGAAGATTCACCATGAACATCTGCATGTTTAGTTTCTTCTTCTATTGGCAGAATAAATGAGACCTTCTTCTTTCCTTTATTAGCAAGATCTTTTGAGCTAATCTTCTTCTCTTCTAGGACATCTTTGTAGAGAGTATCTTCACAGAATGTGACATGTCTAGTGATTACACACTTATACTCATCTAGACTCCAAATTCTGTATCCTTTTACCCCTTGAGGATAACCAACAAATATGCCGTTATTTGCCCTTGGTTTGAGCTTCCCTTGGTCTACATGGTAATATGCAACACATCCAAATCTTTTCATGTGTTCATACTCAGGCTTTCTCCCTGTCCAAATAGCTTCAGGAATCTCCAATCTTAATGGTATAGATGGAGTTCTATTAATCATGTAGACCACAGTAGAAGCAGCCTCAGCCCAAAATTTCTTCTTTAAACCTGTCTCACTCAATAGGCTTCTCACCTTCTCCAATATTGTTATGTTGAGTCTTTCTGCAACTCCATTTTGTTGAGGGGTATAAGGACATGTTTTATGTCTCTTTATACCTCTTTCTTTGCAGAAGTCATCAAAAGGTTTATTGCAATACTCTAGGCCGTTATCAGTTCTCAGAACTTTGACCTTCTTTCCACACTGATTCTCCACAAGTGCTACCCATTCAACAAACTTTGAGAAAACCTCATCTTTAGTCTTTAAGAAATACACCCACACCTTCCTAGAGTAATCATCAACAAAGGAGATGTAGTATTGACACTTAGACAGACTTGGGGTGACATTAGGAGAGCCCCATAAATCTGAATGTATATACTCTAGTTGGACTTGAGATGTGTGTATTCCTCCTTTGAAAGATAGCTTCTGAATTTTCCCCAAGATACAGTGTTCACACTCTTTTAGGTCTTTGACATGTTCTTCTCTTAATACTCCTAGATCAGCCAGCCTTTGCAAACCCCTTAAACTCATGTGACCCAATCTGCTATGCCAAAGAGTTGTGGCATCTTGGATTCTTTTAGTCACATTTGCTTGAACAAGTATAGGTTCACCATCAAGAAAGTACAACGTGTCTCTGTAATCAGCTGCCATAACCTCCTCATCTTCCTTAAAGACTTGCATTCTAAAATCTCTTGATCTGAACCAGCAACCAAGTGTCTCAAGCTGACCAAGAGATATTAGATTCCTTCTGGCTGTTGGAGAGTATCTTACATCCTTTAGAATTATAGCAGTGTTGTTATAATTCATAATCTCAATTTTCCCAATGGCAGTGATCTCACAATAAGTGTCATTACCCATAAGTATCTTGCCTCCATCTATTTCTTTTACATAAAACATCAAGTCTCTTCTGAAAGTAACATGGTAGGAACATCCTGAGTCTAACACCCACCCATCTCTGTTGTTCTATTCAGAAGTTGTTAGCATAACTGCATCAGATGTTTGAGCTTTTCCAATTCTAGCTTCAGCTTTGAAGGACTTGTACTGATTTGTTTTGTTTGGACAATCTTTCTTGAAGTGACCTTCATCTCCACAAACCCAGCAAGCTCTCTTGTTCTTTGTCGTAGGGATGTCAATTGGGCCTGTCCGCGTCCAATGGGCATGTCCAAATGGACAATTTATTTTTACGGACGTAATTGGTCAAGGCCCAAATTGGACCATGTCCATATAGGACCAAACCCAAATAGGACCATGAAAAATGGGTTGTCCACAATGTCCAAATAAGACCAAATACAAATAAGAACATTGGTTATGGTTTTTATTCCGATTTTCGATTATGGTTTCAAATTTCATTTTCGATTATGGTTTCAAAATTTATTTTCGTTTTCGGTTTCCGTTTTTTCCAGATTTTGCGGTTTTGATGGAAACATGATTTCGCGGTTTTAATGGAAACATGATTTCGCGGTTTTAATAGAAACATGATTTCGAGAGTTTAACATAACAAAGGTGATTTTACGGTTTTGACGATAAAACGTGATTTTGATGTGGTTTTTGCGGGAAAACGTGATTTTGCGGTTTATGCCGCCCATTTCCGACCAATTATATATGGTTTCATAATGGTCCGCCCATTATTGTCCAAATGAATATGGACGCGGACTGTCCATGGACATGGCGCCGAATTGACATCCCTATTCTTTGGTCTAGACTTGCTTCTCAGGTTTGACTTTCCTCTTTGAAAAGTTGCCCTCTTATCAGCTATTCCTCTGTCACTTCCATAAAGTCCTTCACCTCTTGATGAAGTAGCTAGGCTTCCTTTTGCCTTAAGATCAAGCTCAATGGAGTAAGTTGATCTTGTTATTTCCTTTAGTGAAATAGTGTCATGTCCTCTTCCATACTTGAGAGTATGTACCAATGGCTCAAATCTCCTTGGCAGGCTATTCAGTAATATTACTGCCTGATCCAGGGCAGTCCACATCTCCAAGGCAGTCTTAGCTTTAATCACCTTCTTGAGTACAATATCAGACAGACTCATAGTTACGAGATTCTTCACTCTACGATCCTTTTCAAGCCTCTTAGGATCAGTAGTTGTTTCAGTAGACACAATCTGTTTCACTAGCTGTGCTTTTTGGATCAGTTTCTCCTTCAGTTTGTAGAACTGAATCCAACCCTAGAATCTCCAGCTGAGCCAACACTTTGTGTTTCTACAAAGCAAAATCCCCTTCTCCATCAAACTTGTCTACTTCAAACCTTGCCTTAGTAGGCTCCATGTTCTGTGAATCTAAGAACATATTTGATCAGGATCTAAGTTAGGTAACACAAAACACAGAGTATACCACCACAAAACACACAACACCACCCAGCCTACACAAACTAACTTCCTTCAACAACACTAAGAGTTTCAGATCTAATACTTAGACAGAGACTCTAGTATGTATATCCAAGAGACAACTAGATCTAGTCCTTAGGTAGTAACCTTACCTTGTACCAGCTAGATCTGAGTTTTTAGAGACTTCTTGTAGCTTTAACCACCAGATCTTCATACCACCTAAAGTTCTGATACCATTTGTAGTGAATTAACCTCAAAGTTTCTAACTTTTGTACGACTAAGTCAAGTTTTAAGATTGTTTGTATGTGTTTGTGCAGGTTACTTGTTTAGTGATGAAGACACAAGATATATGAGTTCCCACAGTCAAAACAACTGTGGTACGTCTCGATGACCTTATAAACCAGAATCACAACACCAACACAACAAAGATTCAGTACAGAGTATACTACACTCTTGCTCACACCACTCACCAGAGAAGAACCAAGAAAGAAATAATAAAACTCAAGAACAATGTTTCACTCACCCTTTAGGTACTCTCTCTCTTTTCTCTCTATGATGTAGCAGCTTCTTACTTTGTGTTAATCTCCTCTTGTTGTGCCTCTTCTACTTTTTATATTCCCAGTTACAAAACCCTACCTTTCTTCTTGTCTGACCAAGAAGGGACAGTACGAACATGAAGTTGCCCGCTAAAGACAAAACATAAATCTCAGACTTGAGTTAAACTCAAAACGACACAGCCTTATTCGTTTTCTTTTTTGTTTGTAAACTTGGGCCCAAATAATTCTGAGGCCCAAACTGCTAAAAGCACAAAGCATTTCAACATTGAGATTGAAGCACAAAGACTTTTATTAAATAATAATTTCCTTTACAAAAATTGTTGAATCACACAAAGGATATACATGAAGATATTGTGTATAAACCTCGTTATTGTATCAATGGGATGATTTGTTTAGTATTAGCATTTTGCTAGGTGTTAACCATTTTTACAATAACAAGATTTATACACATAATCAATGGTATTGATTAATTAAGTTCGTTATTCAATTTGGAATACATCGTCAAAGCCACTGTGTCAGAAGTTATATGCACAAAAGGTAAACAATATACACTATAATCGAATGTCAACCTTACTTTATTAGAACTATATATTTTTTCAAAAATACTTGGGTTCACCCCTAAAGTGAACCCTTTCATTCACCTCTTTTAATTCAACCAATTAAATCATGTCATTTAAAATTAGATAAAATGAATATGTAAAATTAAAAAGAGGAAAGAAAAAGGTTTAGGGGTTATTGATTACGGTTTATTGTTTAGGGTTTATTGTTTAGTGTTTATTGTTTAAGGTATAAGTATAGGGTTTAAGGTTAGGCTTATTGCTTAGTGTTATGGTTTATGGTATATGGTGAAAGGATTAGGATTTATTGTTTAGTGTTTAGGGGTTAGCCCTTAGGGTATAACGTATGAGTTTAGGGTATAGGATTTATTTAAATTTATTTATGTAATTTATTTAATTTATATTAATTTAAAATTGTTTAATTTATCAAATTATATGGCATGTTTTAATTGGTTAATATTTGGAGGGGTGAACGAGGGTTCATCTTTGGGGTGAACCGTAGTATTACTCATATTTTTTTAGAAATCGAAAAATAACCGACAAAGATGGATAATAGCTAATAAACTGACAAAGATGGACTATAAAAGAAAAGCAGAAACACTCGTGGTTAGCTAATAAACTAATCAGATCAAGAGATTCGATCTACCCTTGGATTAAAGTCAAACCTGGAAATGGGGGAAATTGCAAGTTCTGGACCGATAATTGGTCTTCGCTAGGCCAAATCAGTCATTTCCTTCGTCCATCAGGTCCAACACAGGTTGGAATAGCCTCGGATGCAACTCTGGCCAGCCTATGGAGAAGAGGTTAGTGGTTTCTTCCACCTGCAAGATCAGAAGATTTGGTCATTGTCTATTCGGAGCTATCCACAATAACACTCTCTCAAACAGAGGAGGATTATTTTGAATGGTGGATTGATGATATTGCAAAAGATAACCACTCAACGGGTCAGATTTATAGAACTATTACTAATCATAGACCAGTCGTACCTTGGAGTGATTTGGTTTGGTTCTCGGCAGGGATCCCCAAACACAAGTTCCTCACTTGGCTATTCCTCCTAAATCGTTGCCCCACAAGAGATAGGATTTCAAATTGGGGTGTTCAGATAAGCCTCTTTTGCCTTCTCTGCGGCTATGCGCTTGAATCTAGGAACCATATCCTTTTCGAATGCGACTATAGCTGGGATCTTTGGTCTCAAGCAGGTGGAAGATGCGGCATGGTCGCTCATCGATCATGGGATCAAACCATCCAATCACTTCAAACAGGAGCATGTGGAAAGGATCTCAAGACCATGAGGCTATTGGCGTGGCAAACCACGATCTACTTGATCTGGACTGAATGGAATCACCGACTACATCGAAACCAAACCAGGACTACGGAGACTTTGCTTCGTGAAATTGATAGACCCATAAGAAATAGAGCTTCCAGCTTACGATCGGACAGACCTCGTCTTGTCTCGACGATTCTACAGCGATGGTTTGCTGGGACCTTCTGATCGGCATCACAAATGAAAAAACACCAACGTCGACCGATTTATCATGTCTTTCTACAATTATCTCTCGACATCACAATTATGGTAGGGTAAGCATTAAAAGCGGTTAATTGGTAGGTAAACCAATTCTCTGGTTCAATCCTAAATCTTTTTTTCTGGTTCCATCGTAACCATTAATTTAACTTAGAAAATAGTTAGATTTTACTCTCGTTTTAGTTACACCCAATTATTTGTGGGCTAATCTCAAACTGGGCTTGACTAGAACTGGCCTAAGGCCTAAGGCATGCTGTATCTTTTTATATTTTGCATTTAATTTGAATATCTTTTAACAAAAAAAGAAGAAAAGATGGATAATAGCTAGGTAATAGAAGATATCTAATACGTTTTGAAGATATTCTTTTACGTACCTGTCAATAGTGTTATGAGAAATAAATATTTACAAAAATTCGAATTTTGCTGAAATCTTTTCAAGTAGACATTTTAGCTGACCCGATAAAAATCGAGGCAAATCAAAACTTGTAAAAACAAAACATACATCATGAACGGCCCATAATTCTGTGGGCTTATTATAGGCCTATTACGGCAAGTGAGTGGGCTTCTAGCCGACATGGAAGTCAAAGAAGCCATTTGATAGAGTTTAAAATGTTGTAAAACAAATTGCAACTAAAAATACATCTTATATAATATGATTGAATGTTTTTCTTAACTTTTCTTGTGGTGGTAACATGTGTTTCCCTATTCTAGCTTATGACATGTGTTTTTTTAAAATTTAATGGTTAATTTATGATTATAAAAAAACATTTCATTTTAATTAATTTTTCAAATCAAAATTGATTTTACTTTTTCCAATAATCAAAAATAAATAGCAAAATATTTTATATGTATATTTTAATTTAAGATTAATTATCCTCGTAAGTTTCATATATTATTGATTTTAGATTTATTATAAATTTACAATTAATTATATCATATTAGTCACATAATTGAAATAATATATAAAATTATATATTAATATTTTACCACTTTCAAAAATTAAAAATAAATGTCAATAATCTTCTATTTTTATTTTAATTTGATAAAATGATTAAGATTATTTTCATATAATATTATTTTTAGATTTTATTTTATATATAAAAATTGTTAAACGAGATGTGTCTTCTATACAAAAAATAAATGTGAAATTGGAATACTTTTAGTTACAAAATAAAATTCACAATCACTATATTCTAAAAACAGAATATTTTTGTAACCTCCGTAATACTAATTACATTTATGCTATTAAATAAATTAAATAAAATAAAATAAAATATAAATTTTGGTTAAATGATATTTTTTTTTTTTTGTCAACATTTGGGCCACAAATGGCCGGCCCCGTGTCTACGATATTGTAGGTTAAATGATATTTATTTCTTATAAAATTGACCAACAATAACTTCCATCTTCAAGTTGACATTAATTTTTAAAAAAAATTGTGTAACCTCCACCATAATGATGTGTAAGTAGTGGAGTATGTGTATAAAATCAAGCAAAAAGGTTAGCGTTCACTCTAACGTCTTCTTTTTTCAAGCAAACAACAAAAATTAAAAATATGGATGACTCTTTCATCTTCCTTTATTTGTTATATTTTTGGTTTGTGTTCTTGAGAGCCTAACACAAAAAGATTCAAATGTTTATGATTTTAGGTACGTCAAAAAAGCATCACACTATGGGGAGTTTCAAAAACTAAGAAAAAAGGTTTTAGTCTTCGTAAATACATGTTTCTTTATAATTCTTGTATTAGTGTCATGCAAATTTTTCACTTTTAGATTTAAGTATTTTATTTTACAAATATAAATTAGTTCATGTCGTAAAAATTGCGTTACTATAGTATTTTTCTGTTTAAAATTTTTTTTTCTGTTAAAAAATAATTCTATGATAAAATTTTTTGCCCAACAAAATAATAATTCTATGATAAAAATAATTAAGTTTTGGTCAAACAAAAATTTTATAACTCAATTGTGTAACCACTAAATTTGACATAAATTTATGTGTTAAATGTGAGTAATGGTGATGTTATGGATTACATGGTGAAACCAAAAAGTTTTCCTCTTCCTTTATAATCGATAATCTTTAATATACCATTATTCACATATATTTTTTGTCTATAAATTTATTTTTATTCTTCCTTGTGTGAGAGTACAACACAAATAATGAGTTCGTGAGCTTATGATTTCGAATTATATGAATCATAAGAATTTTCCAATTTTGTTTTAGGATTCAGAAAGTTCTGAAATCGTAGGCGTTTTCAGAATTAAGGAAAAATTGTTACTCCGTAAAACCACTTGCTAATTCTTGTATCAGTAGTTTTGTATTTTTAATTAAATTACCAAACATTTTACTTACAAAACCCGTTTGATAGTCAAATATATGTATATTTTTATATCATTATCCGGCGCAACGCGCGGGTTTTCAATATAAGATAGAAATTTTTTTTGACAAACTATATAATCTTGACATGTGTCTTCTTCTTTTATTGACATTTGTCATCTCTTCAAACAAGAATTATTTTATTATATTTATTTAATTGTCATATTTAATATGAAAGAACCATATTTTATGTTATAATTTTTTTTATAGCTCTAAAACAATATTTTTTTAACAAACCATATATTTCTGATTTGATAAGTATCAAATTTATTAAAACATAAATTTTGTTTATCAAGTTCTAACAACTTGACATTCTTGATTTTTTTTTCCCTGAATAATACCTTACCATTAAAAAGAGTTTGAAATACAATAGAGCACAAGCCTTCCCTATTTACAGACCGAGTACAAGAGACTCCGGTATTAAGAGAAAAATGACTTACAGTGAGACAAGACAAAACTGGTCATTCACAAACCAGAAACTACAAAGAGGCTATAGCATAAAACAAAACCTTAACCTATAACGACTCTTCAGATAGAAGACCACTTAGCCAACGATTTAACTAATATTATATTTAAATAGTTGTAATATTTAAATATATATGCATCATTTTGTGATACACATATTTTAATAACTCTAAACCAATATTTATTTAACAATCTATATATGTATTTTTTCATAAACATCACGAACTTAAACTCACATATATCATAACTTTCTTACTTATTTGAAATTAATTATATTGAAAAACATGATGCACTTTTTTTGGTCAAAGAAAAACATGATGCACTTAAATACATATATATCATCAAAAAAATTATAAAAAATTAATTATATTGAAGATATCAAGTCAACAAAATATTTTCTACATTTAGTCATTCAACAAAATTAAATTGTAATCAATATTGTGACATAATGGTGACAATTATGTTGAGATTAAATTCTCATTATTCCATTTCATAACTCCTATGTAAATGGGCTATATAAGAAAGTTATATTCTTCTAATTTTGATATACATTGAAACATAGAAACAAAACTAGAAGAAAATTAATTATTCACATGTTCTTTCTAATTTTCCTTTATTTGTTCTATTTTTTAATTTGTGTTCTCGAGAGCAAAACACAAAAAGACTTAAATATTTATGATTTTAGGTACGTCAAAAAAAAGTTATACTATAGGGCATTTCAAAAACTAAAAAAGGGTTTTGTCTTCGTAAATACATGTTACTTTCTAATTCTTGTATTAGTATAATGCAAATAAATAATTTAAATATTTTATTTTACGAATATTAATTAGTTCACGTGTTGTAAAAATTGTGTTAGTATAATATTTTCTCTTTAAGTTTTTTAAAAAGTGTTTAGAGGTTGATAATCTTCTCTTTTGAAGGTATTTTATTGTTTCTTGAGATGTTAACGAATTCAATTTTTTCGTGAAAATTTTGTTGTTCAAAAGTCGAAAAGTTTATGATTGTTTTTTTATGACAAAGTTTATGATGGTTCAACGGTCGAAAAACTTATGATTTTAAAAAATGTTTAATATATTAAAATTTTCCTACATTGTTAAATATAATAACCAATACTAATAACTTATACGACACACTATAATTTCTTTTTACAAAAAGGAGCTAGGGTTTCACCGCCGCTGGAGAGATGAGTCAAGGTATGAAGTGTCAGGATATTAATATGGTCGATATGGCTAGTCCACCGGGAGATCCTCCTGATGGGTCGACTTCATGGGTAGGTAAAGTGACCGGGAGTAATATCGGGGGGATTCCGGTGCCGGAAACGGTGATGGATGATGCTTTTGTGTCATCAAGAATGCAGTTAGAGTTCCCGAATGGAGAGGACGGGGAGCCAGTGGTGACTATCGGACAGGAAGTGTTGGACGTGATGAACGGACTTTGGAAGCAATCTATGATCGTTACGGTGTTGGGTAGGAGTGTGTCTTTGGCTGTGTTGAGCCGTAAATTGAGAGAGTTGTGGAAGCCACATGGTGGTATGTATGTGGTAGATCTTCCACGACAATTCTTTATGGTTAGATTTGATGGAGAGGAGGATTATATGACGGCGTTAACCGGTGGTCCCTGGAAATTGTTTGGAAGTTATCTCTTGGTTTGGGCCTGGTCGGCGGAGTTTGATCCCTTGTGTGATGATATCGTTACAACTCCGGTATGGATAAGGTTGACGAATGTTCCGGTGAACTTCTATCATCGTGCGATATTGATGGGAGTAGCTGAAGGAGTGGGCAAAGCGGTGAAGGTGGATATGACCACACTTAAGTGTGAACGAGCAAGGTTTGCCCGAGTGTGCGTCGAAATTAATCTGAAAAAACCTTTGAAGGGTACAATGCTAGTGAATGGAGAAAGGTATTTTGTGGCTTATGAGGGGTTAACAAACATATGTTCGATGTGTGGATTCTACGGCCATATGCAAGTGAATTGTCCACGTAAACCAGTTGAGAATACAGTTAGTGTGCCATCAAATGTGGAAAAAAGAAGAGAAGATGAAAACGGAAGGGAGGAAGGCTTTACGGTGGTGAGAAAACAAGGGAGAAAGTCACAGGCATCGCCGGAGAATATTAGGTTTGTGGCGGGGGAATCTAGAACTAATTCGGGAAAGATCTCACATAATATCTCTAAATCTCCAAGTTTGGAAATAATTGAGGTGTCGAATAGATTCGGTGGTTTGGAGAAAGATATTATCATGAATTCACAAAGGGAGGAAAGAATATCGGGAGATATGACTCGGGTGAATAATAATGATATGGAGAAAAATAAAAAGGAAAAGAGTGAGGTGCATAGAAAAGAAGAGATGTCGAGGGTTAAAGGGTTTAAAGAAGTTGATGGGGCCCGTTTCATTAATAAAGAAAAAATGAAAATTGGTGGCAAAAGTGGATTAGCTAATGGGCCAAAAATCAGGAAGTCGAGAGTATTAAGGCCCACGAGAGGTTTGATATTTGGTACAACCAAAGGTGAAAGAGATGAAGTTACAAATGGAAAAAGACTTAGGATCGAGCATATCGATGTAGGTCGCCCGGGGGGAGCTTTCATAAATGGGACCGAACAAAGTAATGAAGCCAAAAAGAGTATGGAGAACATAGGAGAGACCAATGAGAGCGTCTTTGTTGATATGAATGTAACGAAACAGAGCATGAAAGATATATCCGAAGAAGGTGGTTCGGATATGGTCTTGAATGGTGTGGTAGCATAATGGCTTCCCCCGGTTTTTCTTATGTACTCCAATAAGTTTATGATGAATTGCATCTTATGGAATTGTCGAGGGGGCCAATAAACCTAACTTTCGGAGATCGATACGGTATATAATTAAAAAGAATGTGGTTGATGTTTTGGCTTTTTTTGAGACTCATGCTGAGGGTGATGGGGCTTCACGCATTTGTGAGAAACTCGGTTTTGATAATTCATATCGAGTCGATGCAGTGGGTCAAAGTGGAGGGATATGGTTACTGTGGAGATCTTCGGTGGGACAAGTTGTGGTCAAGAAAGCGACGACGCAGTTTATACACGCACAAGTGGAGTTAAGTGAAGGGAAGATAAGCTTGATCGTGGTTTACGCAGCACCATCAGCTAGCCGACGAAGCGGGCTATGGGATGAGCTAGGTGATGTGTTGAGAGCCTGATGAGTTTGATTGTTATCAAACTTGAGAAACAGAGTACGCAAGAACAATAAGAACAGAGGTAACTTTGTTGGCGATTAAGATTGCCTATTTTTGGCTTTTCTCATTAGTTAAATAGAAGATTATATGAAACAAAGTGGTGGAGTCGTAACTCCTACAAGTAAGGAAATAGTGGAAGAGGAGAAGTTGGTTTCCTCATGACAAGGAACACCAAGTCATCTCTTATTTGCAATTAAACAAAGAAACAAATACTCAAATAATTAAGACAATCACTTAACCGAACTCATCACATGTACCTCCGGTTTGGCACTCGGTTTCGGTTGGATGCTCTGCGACTCGGTTCTGCAATTGCATCATTACTCCCCTCGTCCAAAAGAAGCTTGTCCTCAAGATTCAACGTAGGAAAGCTCAGCTTTAACTGACCCAAATCTTCCCAAGTAGCATCCTCAAGCGGAAGACCTTGCCATAGAACTCGTGCCTCTTTGATAGGTTTTCCATTTTGCAGAATGGTACGAATCTCCAGACTCTCTCGGTTGCGGGCGTAGCAACCCATTTGATCGCAGCGGTGGTAAGTTTCCTGAGGCGGGAATGTCTGATCCCACTCTCGGTTTAAGAAGAGACACATGAAAAACATTGTGGATTTTTGTTCCCTCCGGAAGTTGTAAACGATAAGCCACATGACCAATGCAAGCTGTGACCTGAAATGGACCATAGTACCTTGTGGCAAGCTTCTGAGATGTGCGTTTAAAAATAGTATGTTGTCTGTATGGCTGCAGCTTAAGAAAGACCCAATCACCTACTTTAAAAGATACATCACGCCGCTTTGTGTCCGCTACTTGTTTCATTTTGTTGCGTGCCGTATGTAGAGTAGAATTAAGCACCCGCAATAACTCATCTCTCTCGACCAGTTGCTCATCTAAGTCGGTAATGGGGGTTGAACCAGCTTCATACCCAACCAACTGTGGCGGATCACGACCATACACAGCTTTAAACGGAGACATACCAGTTGAGGAGTGGAAAGTGGTGTTGTACCAATACTCTGCCCAAGGAAGAAGGAAGCTCCATTGTTTTGGTTTGTCATGAACAAAGCTCCGGAGATACTGTTCGATGCAGCGATTAACGACCTCTGTCCGGCCGTCGGTTTGAGGGTGATAGGCTGATGACATCTTCGGTTTGGTACCAGTTAAGCGCCAAAAATCTTGCCAAAATGCACTCATGAACACGGGATCTCGATCACTTACGATGGACATCGGAATTCCATGGAGTTTAACATAAAAATCAAGAAATTTTGTCGCCAATGAACGAGATGTGTAAGGGTGAGAGAGTGGTACCAAGTGAGCAGCTTTAGATAAGCGATCCACAATAACCTATATGATTGTATGATTGTTTGACGTAGGCAAGTTAGTGATAAAATCCATGGAGATGTCTTCCCAAATTTGACTTGGAATCGGCAAGGGCTGGAGTAAACCCGCATGTGCGAGGCTGTCATACTTCACACGTTGACAAATCTCACATGAAGCAACATAATCTCGAATTGTTTTATGCATCCCTGGCCAAAAGACCTGTTGCGAAAGTCGTTTAAATGTGCGTAGAACTCCTGAATGCCCTCCAAGAGGTGTGTTGTGAAATTCGTGGAGTAATGTCTGAACAAGCGATGATTTTGGTGGGATAACCACTCGATTGTTGAAACAAAGAATCCCATTATGCCACATAAAAGGCTGTCCTGGTGAAGCGTTAGCAAGACTACCTAGACGCTGCAAGTACGGATCTGATGAAGCAAGGCTGCGGAGCTCATCCCAAACAGACGTGAGAGGCGTGAAGAGAGCGTTGAGGCAAGGACTACCGGGTTTTCCAGACAAGGCGTCGGCTGCGGCATTGGCTGACCCAGGTTTGTAGGTGATTTCATAGTCATACCCAACAAGTTTAGCCATCCACTTTTGTTGTTTCGGTGTTAAGATCCTTTGCTCGAGGAGAAAACGAAGGCTGCGTTGATCCGTTTGTATAGTAAAACGACGACCAAGCAGATAAGGACGCCAAGTACGAACCGCGATGACGATGGCAAGCATCTCTCGAGCGTAGGTGGACCAACTCTGCTTCATCACCCCTAAAGCACGACTCATGAAAGCTAGTGGTTTGCCGTGTTGTGATAGAACTGCTCCGATGCCGTCACCAGAAGCATCTGTTTGAATCACAAATGGAGAGGAGAAGTCAGGTAAGGCTAGTGTAGGGGTCGTTGTCATTGCGGTTTTAAGAGAGGCAAAAGCTTTCTCTGCAATCTCTTCCCATTTGAACTTTCCTCTTTTCAATAGATTTGTCAATGGCCTTGCAATGATACCGTAATCCCGAACAAATTTCCTATAGTAGCCAGTAAGACCAAGGAACCCGCGTAATTCAGTGATAGTTGTAGGTGCAGGCCAATCAATCATTGCCTTTATCTTTTCTTGATCAACCTTGACCCCTTCTCCTGAGATAATATGGCCGAGGTACTCAAGCTCTTTCTTTGCAAATTCACACTTCTTTCTCTTAACGAAAAGGCTGTGAGTGCGTAATATTTCGAACATCGATCGAACATGCTATAGATGCTCTTCAAAAGACCGGCTATAAATCAAAATATCATCAAAGAAGACAAGGACAAACTTTCGGAGATGTTCGCGGAATATCGAATTCATCAAGGACTGGAAAGTCGAGGGAGCATTGCAAAGACCAAAAGGCATCACCAAATACTCGTAGTGACCATTGTGGGTGCGGAATGCAGTCTTAGGAATGTCAGAAGGATAAACCCGTATCTGATGATATCCTGCAGTTAGATCGAGCTTCGTGAATATCGTGGCCCCGTGGAGCTCGTCGAGCATATCGTCAACTGTTGGAATTGGGAATCGATCTTTGATAGTAGCGTTGTTAAGTGCTCTGTAATCTGTGCAAAACCTCCACGAACCGTCTTTCTTCTTCACTAATAGAACCGGTGACGAGAAGGGACTCGAGCTCGGCCGAATCAGACCCGCTTGCAACATCGTCGTCACTTGCTTCTCAATCTCCTCCTTTTGAAAATGAGCATAGCGATAAGGCCGAACATTAACTGGATCAGACCCTTCTTTAAGCGTGATATGGTGTTCGATTTTGCGAACCGGCGACAGCTCTGTCGGTGTTAAAAACACGTCGTCAAATCGGTGGAGAAGGTTATGTAACTCTATTGGAACTGCTGAAACGTCATCGTTTGCTCTGTGGAGAGAGAGAGCAAAACAAGCATGCCCTAACTTAGCATCTCTTTTGATTTCTTCTGGTTGGGCCTGTGAGATTTGTTTGTTTCTGAGCCCAACAATTTTCCTTTGTTCTCCAGCCCACGAGAACTCTAAAGGACTGAGCCTTCCAATCACACAAGGTGGGACCTAGATGTGTTAGCCACTGAATAACTAACACGATGTCGAGTCCAGTGAGGGACAAGACAAAGAGATCAATTGGGAAATTCACGCCATTTATTTCCATGGAGAGGTCAATGTATTTGCCCCGTCAGTGTAGTGGATGTCCGTCAGCAACCTTTACCTTAAATGGCTTCACCGTCATGCGTTTGTTCGTGAGGTGTTTGGTAGCCTGCTCACTGATGAAGTTATGCGTTGAGCCGCTATCAATCAACGCCACCAGTCTCTGGTTGTTAATTATGACCTCTACGCGCATCGTTTTTGGTGTATCCCATCCGGTGAGCGCTTGTAAGGTAATCTCAAGTTCCTCCGTTTCGTGAAATACATCATCGTCATCGTCATCGATGTCTTCACCCTCCATGAGTAATAATTGTGATTTGCGACACCGATGTCCCTGACTGTACCTTTCATCACAACTGAAGCATAAACCCAAACTTCTTTTGCGTTTCATTTCATCCCAACTTAGTTTCTTTGGTACTTGAGAATCTTTTGTTGGACCTGTTTGAGTTGGTGGATTTGGCGAGGCATTATGATCATTTGATTGTTGTGACGAGGTGCGTGGTGTGAATGTCTTTCGTTGTCTTTGTAGTTGCTCGTCTCGGAGGCGGGCGAGATTGATAACTGCTCATAATGTCGTCGGTGAGAACATTCTAACATTATCAGCAATGTTGTCTTTTAAACCCCCAAGAAATGTTCCGACGAGGGCTTCCTCTGACCAATTATCAACCTTATTCATTAATCTCTCAAACTCTTTCTGGTAATCTCGCAAAGATCCTGTTTGGCGTATCTTAGATAATGCTTCATGAAAATTTTCACCCTCAGATGGTCCAAACCTCACCCATAACTCTTGCTCAAATGTCTCCCAAGACGATGTATTTGGATCTAGCCGAAGAGCCTTAGATGTAGCTTGCCACCAAGCATTCGCTTCAGATGTGAGATGAAACGATGCGAAACTTACTTGTTGATCTACCGGTATCTCGTGAAAGGTAAAATATTGTTTGATTTTACTCAGCCACTCAGCAGGGTCTCCTCCATCAAATCGCGGACAAACGAGCTTGATGCGACGATATGTATTAGCCGGTGCAGGGAACAAGTTTGGAGTGGGGGCGGGTTGTATATTGGGTGCCGGCTGTTGCGGTTCTCTTGCAGGTTGTGGAGGTTCTCTTGGAGCATTGCTTGCATTGGTACGGTTAAGTGTCATCATCTCCATCATTTGTTGCATCGATGCCTCCAATGATCGGTTTGATTCCTCCATACGCCTGAACTTCTCGTTACTTGTTTCCTCTATATGAAGCAACTTGTTTCCTCTATATGAAGCAACTTGTTAGATCATTCGTGAGCAAACCCATCCCTTTCTCTAATTCGTCAAGTCTTTCTTTCGTGTTAGCCATTTTGTGTTTTTTTTTTTTTTTTTTTTTTTTTTTTAGAAAAAGAACTAATGAAAAAAAAAATGGGATCAAGCACAAGGTTCTGATACCAATTGATGAGTTTGATTGTTATCAAACTTGAGAAACAGAGTACGCAAGAACAATAAGAACAGAGGTAACTTTGTTGGCAATTAAGATTGCCTATTTTTGGCTTTTCTCATTAGTTAAATAGAAGATTATATGAAACAAAGTGGTGGAGTCGTAACTCCTACAAGTAAGGAAATAGTGGAAGAGGAGAAGTTGGTTTCCTCATGACAAGGAACGCCAAGTCATCTCTTATTTGCAATTAAACAAAGAAACAAATACTCAAATAATTAAGACAATCACTTAACCGAACTCATCACATGTACCTCCGGTTTGGCACTCGGTTTCGGTTGGATGCTCTGCGACTCGGTTCTGCAATTGCATCAGAGCCATACAAGAGCCAGTCTTTGTGGGTGGTGACTTCAACACAATTGCAAAAAATGAAGAGAGGATGGGGGGTAATGGTAGATTATCGCAAGACTCTTTGAATTTTGGAGAATGGATTAATGAGAACTTGCTCATCGATATGGGGTTTCTAGGGAGTAATTTCACATGGCGGAGAGGACGTAAGGAGAGTACGTTTGTAGCAAAGAGACTAGATTGAGTGTTGTGTTGTTCTAGTGCAAGATTGAAGTGGCAGGAAGCCGTAGTTCGACACTTGCCTTATTTGGCATCCGACCACACGCCTTTGTATATGCAACTTTGCCCTGGTAGTAAAGGAAATCCAAGGACACGACCGTTTCGCTTTGAGGCTGCTTGGCTAAAGCATGAAAACTTCAAAGACTTGTTAAGCTCATCGTGGAATAATGAGTTAGCGACCCCAGCTGCTCTAAAGAGACTGAGTGGTAAGTTAAAGAAGTGGAATAAAAATACTTTTGGTGATATCACTAAACGTAAAGAGAAGTTGATGGAAGAGATTAGTAAGGTGCAACGGTCACTAGAGCTTGATCAAACTGATGAATTGTTGGAAAAAGAAGTCAAATTAATTAAAGAGTTTGATTTGTTACTTGAGAAAGAGGAGACACTTTGGTTCCAAAAATCAAGGGAGAAGTGGATCACACAGGGGGATCGGAATACTAGTTTTTTCCACACATCAACAATCATTAGGAGAAGAAGAAATAAAATCGAGCTGTTAAAAGACGCAAATGGAATATGGATCTCGGACTCTGCCGTGTTAGAAAAAACGGCTACAAACTATTACCAAGAACTCTACTCACTAGTTGATGTTCCACAAGTGGTGGAAAGGCTACCGCCAACGGGTTTTGCGTTGTTGAATAAGTCAGATCGGGATGGGCTGGAAAGCGTAGTAACCGCTTTGGAGGTGGAGAAAGCGGTAAGATGTATGGGTAGATATAAGGCACCGGGTCCAGACGGCTACCAACCTGTTTTTTATCACGAAAGCTGGGGTGTAGTAGGGCCATCAGTGGTACGCTTTGTTCTACATTTCTTTGAAACAAGTATTTTAAAGCATTCGGCGAATGATGCTTTAATCGTGTTGATACCAAAAGTGTCAAAACGGGAGTGCATTACACAGTTTCGACCGATTAGTTTATGTAATGTTTTGTTTAAAACAATTACAAAGATTATGGTGATTAGGTTGAAGGCGGTGATCTCGAAACTTATCGGACCAGCTCAATCGAGCTTTATTCCAGGACGGTTAAGTACAGATAATATTGTGATAGTGCAAGAAGCCGTTCATTCTATGAGAAGGAAAAAGGGACGGAGAGGTTGGATGCTTCTTAAGTTAGACCTAGAAAAAGCTTACGATCGTATACGGTGGGATTTTCTCGAAGATACAATACTCGCGGCTGGTTTATCGGATAAATGGACTGAACAGATCATGGCATGTGTACGAAACCCGAGAATGAGTGTGTTGTGGAATGGGGAAAAAACAGAGAGTTTTCGACCAATGAGGGGATTAAGCCAAGGTGACCCCTTGTCTCCTTACCTATTCGTTTTATGCTTAGAAAGACTATGTCATTTGATTGATGATTCTATAGCAAAGAAAGAGTGGAAGCCGATCAGTTTTGTCACGAGGAGGACCAAAGTTGTCCCATATTTGTTATGCTGATGATTTGATCTTGTTTGCGGAAGCGTCTGTTTCGCAAATACGGATTATTCGGAGAGTTTTGGAGAAGTTTTGTGTAGCATCGGGGCAAAAAGTAAGCTTGGCAAAATCAAAAATATTTTTTTCTGGTAACGTCAGCAGAGATTTAGAGAAAAGTATTAGCACAGAAAGTGGCATCGACTCGACGCGGGATCTCGGAAAGTACTTAGGTATGCCGATCCTTCAGAAAAGAATTAATAAAGAAACTTTTAGTGAGGTGTTAGAAAGAGTTGCATCAAGGCTCGCTGGTTGGAAAGGAAAAACGTTAAGTTTTGCGGGGAGACTCACTCTTACGAGAGCAGTTTTATCCTCGATACCGACACACACAATGAGTACTATTATGTTACCAGCTACTACTTTGGATCATCTAGATAAATTGTCAAGGGACTTTCTTTGGGGAAGTGTACGTGGAAATAAGAAGCAAAATCTTGTTGCTTGGAAAAATATTTGTAAGAAAAAAGATGATGGTGGGCTTGGACTTAGAACGGCAAAGAACATGAATAAAGCTCTAGTGTCGAAGTTGGGATGGAGGCTGATGAACACCAAAGATGAATTGTGGGCACATATTTTGTTAAGTAAATACAAGGTTGCACCAGCGAATGCTAGAACTTGGTACGTTCCAAAGAGTACTTGGTCATCAACTTGGCGAAGCGTGGTGGTGGGCCTTCGAGACGTCATTGAGAAGGGCTTCGGATGGGTCCTAGGGGATGGTAGATCGGTCCGTTTTTGGGCAGATAGATGGCTACTAAATAAACCTTTATTGGAGCTTTCGAAAGGTACGATATTACTTGCGGACCAAGAAAGAAGCGCGAGGGAGTTTTGGATTGACGGGACGGGTTGGGACTTCGAGCGACTAAACCCAGTTTTACCACAGTGGGTGCAACTACACTTAAAGGCGATAGTGGTGGATGAGAGCCCGAGTGTTAAAGACCGTATATCATGGGCTAGTACGTCAAATGGGAGGTTTACGGTCAAGTCGGCACATGATATTATGACGGTGGATGAGACTCCGAGGCCTTGTATGGCTAACATCTTTGAGAGTGTGTGGAAAGTCAAAGTTCCTGAAAGGATCAAAGTGTTTATGTGGATGGTGGTACGACAAGTTATTATGACCAACGAGGAAAGGGTTCGTCGACACATGCGGGATACAGATACATGTCAGGTTTGTAAAGGGGCTAAAGAGACTATCCTTCACGTACTAAGAGATTGCCCAGCACAGGCTGGGATTTGGTCGAGGTTAGTACCCGCGAGCAACCAAGACGCGTTCTTTGCCGAATCCTTGCTTGTATGGATATATCGTAATCTCAAAGTGGCTGAGAGCGAGTTATCGGGTTCATGGCCTATCATGTTTGCTTTAGCAGTTTGGTGGGGATGGAAATGGAGATGCGGATATGTATTCGGAGAGATAGGAAAATGTCGTGATAGAGTTTCGTTCATCAAGAATCTTACGAAGGAAGTTATAGCTGCGAACAAGTTGGGAAGAGAAGCTAATAAGTATCCAAGAGTGGAACATATGATAGCTTGGAATAAACCAGATGATGGATGGCTAAAAGTGAACTCATATGGGGCTTCGCGTGGTAATCCGGGTCTCGCGACGGCGGGCAAAGCGTTACGAGATAAGACTGGAAGGTGGATTGGGGGATTTGCGCTAAATATTGGGATATGTTATGCTCCCTTGGCTGAATTGTGGGGGGCTTACTACGGTCTTTATTTTGCTTGGGAGTATGGTGCTCGCCAAGTTGTCTTGGAGGTTGATTCAGAGAGTGTGGCCGGTTTGTTACAGACAAGGATTGAGGATGCTCATCCTTTGTCTTTCCTGGTACGTATGTGCCATGGCTTGTTATCAAAGGACTGGATAATCCGAGTTACGCACGTGTATAAGGAAGCTAACCGTCTTGCGGATGGGTTAGCAAACTATGCTTTTTATTTACCTTTAGGTTTACACTTTTATAGTGTTGTTCCTGACATTGTTAACTCTGTCTTTGAGGATGATACTCGTGGACATGTATGCTCACGATTCATTTGAAAAGAGTTTTCCAAAAAAAAAATATTAAAAAATAGAAACAAAAAGTGTAATGAAATTCTCAAAAAAGTTGAGTAATCAATTTAAAATAAATTACGTTTATCCTTTAAAAATCAAATATTGTATGTACAACCACTACAAGAAACTAGGCAAATAGCAACGGAAGATTTCGTCGCTAAATCGTCGCTATTGGAGAATAGCGACGATTTAGAGATGATAAAATTTTCGTCGCTATTCGCTCATCGCTAATCACAAATCGTCGCTAAATCGTCGTTATTTTATAATCGTCGCTATTTTAGAATTGTCGCTAAATCGTCTCTAATTTAGCGACGCCGTCTAATCGTCGCTATTTAGGAGTCGTCGCTAATTCGTTGCTAAATTAGCGACGAATTAGCGACGTTTTTCGTAAAACTTTAGCGACGATATATAAAAAATAAATTTCCAATTAAAAGATTTTGCGAAAACTAATCGTTGCTAATTCGTCGTTAAATTAGCGACGAATTTAATAAAAAAAAAATTAAAAAAAAACAATTATAAATATATTAAAAAAATACATAATATTTTAAAAAACAATAAAACTAAACAACGGATCATCAAGATCGGCGGGATCGACGACGAAATCATCAATCCCGAGATCAAGTCCGAGGTCTTGAGCTGCCTTTTCCGCTACTTCTGGAGGGATCACTGGTGGCTGGGTCGGTTGAACTCCCCGCTGCTCCATCAACCTCGCGAGGTTTGGACTTTCCATCGCGATGATGGAGAAGAAGTCCGTGATGTTCTGATAGCGGCGATCTTGTTCCGCTATCTGCTCCCTCAACCGAACATTCTCTTCGGCGTGATCTTGGACAGTGCGACGAGATTACGAAGATGAAGCAGCGGGAACAGTCTCCATCGAACCGACTCCAAAAGTGTGGTTCTTCTTCGTCTTCGGGGCAACCTACATAGACAAATTTAAAATCGTTAGATAATATAAGCAATATTAATTTGAATTAAATTAAATAATTTGAAATCATTACCTCAATTTAGATATAGTAGATCTGGTCGCACTCGGTGACCGACGATTTAGCGACGCAGAACTCTGATAAACGAGATTTTACCCCGTTAAATCTAATATCTTAATTGTAGTACTTAAGATGTCAAACCAAATCAGGAGCAAACAATATACTTGAATTTATTAGAAACGAACTCAGTTTAAGTGTGATTAAAAGGTTGTTGTTTGTGTGATTTTGTAACCGCAAATTAAACAAAACGAAAACGCGAATTAAGAGTTTTGAAGATTAATTAAAAAGCTAAACAATCAGGTTAAGGTGTTTTCAAAGGTGATTAAACTTTCAGATTTCAAATTGTCTTTTACAAAAATAACTTTAAGGTTTTGAAAACGATTTTAGATCAATCCACTCTCGTGACAATGATCCTTTCCTCAACAATTAAACTAAAACAATATCTTGGATAGTTTAATCGTCGAGAAAGCTTAAGAACAAATCAATTTTAACCACCAAGCTTATTAACACAGATCTCTCGGTTAAGCTAGGCTTGGTTCTAAGGTAATTGTTCAGGAATCTTTATAATCTCTCGATTCATAAAATTTCCTAAGTTCAATAATCGAATGACCAACTCGATTAAGGCTTTAAGTTTGTTACCAAAGACTAAAGTTTTATGATCTATTAAGTTCTAGACAATTTTCAATCTTAGATCCAATCAACCCCTTTATCCCCTAACACAATTGTCTATTTGGAACTACTCACTAAGCATATTGAAATTCAAAGCAATTAAATTCAAAGATATCATAAGCATAAACAAAAGCAAACAGGATAAAGGTTTAAGAAAACTCTTATTGATGATGATGATGAAGATTACAAGGTGGCCAAGTAGCAAAAACACCAAGAAATCTCCCAAGTCAAAAGCACAAAGAAAACTGAAACGATCAATGTCAAAAACAAAAGATGAAAACCAAAAGATAGGTTTCTTTCCAAACATAAAAAAACCTTAATATATTATTAAACCAAAGGTAAACCAATTTGGTTTTCCTTTTTACAAAACAAAACCGACTTTCTATAAATTTCGCAGCTATATCGGTCAAGTCAAACCGATACAGGCTGGTCGATACGTGCTGGTCAGTAGCCTTGCTTCGACTTCGTTTCCTTCGTATCGGCCAGGCCAAGCCGATACCACTAGTCGATATAAGTGCTTCTTCATCTTTTTCTCTGTACCGGCCACTCTAAACCGGTACAGCATGTCGATACGATGTCTTCAGGTTCTCCTTAGCTTGTATTGACCAGGTGTGACCGATACGACAGGTCAATACAAGTCTCGACAAAAGAATTTATTCTATATCGGCCATGGGAAACCGATACAACAAACTGATGCAAGTGTTTCCACTTCTTTTTTTGCTTGAATTCTTCGTCTTTTGCCGTTTTAACGCTCTGAAACCTGAAATACATGAAACAAACCAAAATGCAACCTATATGACACTAAATGCAGCCTAAATGAGTTAATTCTAATGCATAAACAAAGGTAAAATGTGTAAAATATGCAAGCTATCAACTCCCCCAAACTTATCATTTGCTTGTCCTCAAGTAATAAAATTCGCATCAAAGTTCGAGAAAGTGCAGAGGCGGGGACCTCAGAACCAAAAGCAACGCGGAAGTATAATGAACAAGTATCCTAAACATAGTACCCTCTCGCAACCGAACTAGTTCTACTTATTTCTATCTACCTTTAACTCCGTCTAAATCCGCTATTATTACCAAAAGCATGTGATCCATTTGTCTAGTCTAAACACCTTTCACATTCAATTAAACACAATCAAGCATGAAACATGATTAAAAAATTCCAAGAGTTTTTCTATTTGTCTAGGTAAGAACGGGATTTCGAATCAAACGAGGGGGTTAACACTCCGGCATGTGGTCGGTTGTAATTCGGTTTCTCTCGGGGAGTGAAAGGGTTAAGCAAAACCAGGAGCGACAAGAAGCAACTGATGCATACAAGTCCGGACATCCATTCCTACTCAAGACTATCCACTAACCAATTGTCTTTCTTTTAAACATTTAAACACTTAAACATCGAGTTTATTTTCTTTTCTTAACTACCTTAGGGGATTTATTTTGGCTAAGTTTCTCTTTTTTTTTACTTTTCTTTTCTTAATCGATTTTTTCTTTCTTTTTTTTTTTTTTTTTTTTACTTAGCCTTTCTTTTTCCCCTAGGTGTTTTACAACTACTCGTGTTTATTTTCTTATTTTTCAAAACTCAAAGACGTGTTTCACCAAACAATTATCCCTTTCTAAACCACTAGTCTAAGAAAAACTAGCCCAATGGATGTCCTTTCTTGTCGCTCCCTATACTTTCAAGTTTTTGCGAAACCAAACAATCACTAAATGAAAAGAATTCTCACAAGTGTTTGGGTTAAGGTTAAGGGGGTGAGAGGGGAATCATCCTTAGAATGAGAATGACCGGATTGCGCTTTAAGTGTTTCGGTTTAGGAAGCCACAATCCGTAGAAATCACAAAGCCATAGAAATTCTCTTGAAAACTATCAATCATGCTAATTAAAAGTCAAGTTTAAGTTCAGATAATTTTTCGAAGGTGATTTAGAACTACCAAGCTTCATAACCACACAATTGGCTTTTTAAACATCAATGTCTAGGGTTGCGGTTTCAAGATTTTCAGCGAGTTCTAATTCGTTTACGGAAGATACTACACCTAAGATACTGTTCAAAATCACTAAGTGCGTCGCTTTACAAGGTTAACATCATCATAGATCTCCTATGCATATGCTCTAAATGCCAATGAACTAATCCTAAATGCAGATTTTTTGTGTTTTTTTTTATTTTTAAGTATGGATGTTAAACTAAACTAAAAATGCGTAATGATAATGTGTCTACTCCTCCAAACTTAATTCACACGGTCTCCATGTGAAACAAGTGTCGAAGGAGGCTCCTAAATGCAAAACAACCTAAAAACTACATGCAAAAAAAATGTGAAAAAGCATATGTACAAGGGTGGAGGGGTTACCTCAATATTAGTAGTTCTCCGGATCGTCGTCTTCTCCATCGGAGGAGAATGTGGGGGACTCGTTGTCCGAGAGGGTCACCGGTGGGCGTCGGAGGGTGCGGCGTGGTCTCCTAGTTGGCTCGGTGCGGCTCGGCTCGTCTAGCTGCGGATCACGCACTACCAGCTGCCTGTCTTGGTTCGAACTGCAGCTCGCGCAAGACAAACCTCTCTTGTTGGTCTTCTTCAAAGACCTGACCTCGCGCACCAACTTCCTAATGGTGCGATCTTGGAAGAGGTTCCAGCGGGTCATCCTCCGCATGTCCAAGTACATATCCTGCAGCGGACCGGGCTGCCTAGGCGCGGAGGAGGGGGCTGGATAGTATCGCTCGGGACCGTAGGTGGGCATCGCCGTGGAGCTGGACTCGTACCTACTCGGTCCAGCTGGTCTCTGGACTCTCCTCGGGGCGCGTACTGAGGACAACGAGGCTGCAGTGACGTCGTGGAATTGGTGCCAGCCAAGGTCGAAGTGTATCGCGTCGTTTCCATTGAAGCTCGTGGCTGCTTGGTTAGGTAGAAGGACGATGCGTTGGACGTTGTTCTTCTTGAACGAATATCCGTACTTACCCTCGTATTCTCCGACGATGATCAACTGCTTAGCTAAGTAAGGCATATCCATGAGGGTCGGATGCTCCGCCTTACCCAATAAGGGTATGCGCCAACGGGTTAGAAAGGGCGTAATCCATCCGCCTATGCTCAACTTTGGTGTGGCGTCGGTGCGCGTCCAAGCCCAACGCTTTAAATCCACTAGGCCGTTGAGGATTAGCCTTAGCACGCTCGGATAGTGCTCCTCCGTCGTAGGGAACAAGCTCGGATCGCGGCGTGATCGTCGAAGTATCGGTGCGAGGCCCTGCTGCAGATACATCATCTCGTTGTTGTTCACCTGCCCCGCTTCGCGTCTAGGGAAGAACACGTGCGAAAGCAGTTTCTGCACGTACCTTATCGCCGGGTGGCGAATCATCGCGCTCTTCGATCTCCCGGGTTGGTAGACTCCGTTGGCGATGAAGTTCCAAAGCTGCGCGCTCTCGCCCGGTTGGTTGTTGAGCTCGGCCTGACCGTCTCCTGGAATTCCGAGAATCCTTGCCCAGACTTCAAGCGGTCCCCCGTAGGTATGCCCGTCGTTCCCCGCGTAGGTGCATGTGATCCCTGTGTTGGTGTATCCGAGGGATAGAGTGGCTAGAAACTGACATGTTTCCTCCTTGTAGGCGATGTTCTCTCTCCCTAAGACCCACTCTAGCCTCATGTTGCGCAAAATCTCCTTTACCTCGTCGTAGATACCCAATTTCTTGAGTGTATCCGGATCCGGGAAACGCGACGGGACGAATGTTATCTCCATTAGCGCATCATAGAGTTCTCGGGGCGACGGTTGCTTCTTCGGGTCGCGCTCGAGAGGTGTTTCGTTTATCCTCGGTGGACGCGAATCCGCGCGGAGCCGGTGCCAACTCTTCCTCGGGCTCGGACTCGAGTACATACTCGTACTCTTCTTCTTCCACGATTGCGGGTTCATCACGCCTCTTCCTCGCGTTGCTCTTTCGCGATTTGCTCTTTCGCGGCTCTTCCCTCAGTTCCTCCCTTGGAACCTCATCGGTGGTTTCCCTTATCACCACCGAACATGACCTCGTTCTCCTCCTCGGTGGTTCATCGTCTATTGCTTTGCCTTTCCCTTTTTCAGCCCTTGATGCTCTCTTTGGACCCATTGGTTGTTGTGGGGAATTTGGGCGATTTCGGAGAAGGCTTGGATCGAATGGCTGGTTGGTATGACCTGAAAGAGAAGGAGGAGACAAAGAGAATGAGCCAAGAATCGAACGATTTCGTCAACAAACGAAGGAGATATCGAGTTTTTAAAATTTGTAACAATGGTGGAACAAGAAGGGGGCGATATCGTTTAGGGTGATAATGAAATAAACCCTAGTTTTTTCATTAAATAAGGTCGATAACGAGAAAAATTAAAGGAAAATTTCAAGTGTATCGGTTACCTGACCGATACAGACAGACCGATACGATACGATATCGGGTCATCTGTATCAGCGCGTTGCCATTTTCTGCGTCTTTCGCGTTGTATCGGTCACAGCAGACCGATACAACAAGCCGATACATGTGGGCTTCCTTTCTTTTTTCCTTGTATCGGTCCCAGCAGACCGATACAACACCTCGATGCGAATGTCTCCATTCTAAATCACCTTGTATCGGTCTCAGCAGACCGATACTGCTCGTCGATACGAGCTTCGATAACTTCGTTGCTCATGTACCGGTCCCAGCAGACCGGTACAACCTCCCGATGCGATTGTCTCCTTATTTCCTCGCCTTGTATCGGTCCCAGCAGACCGATACAACATCCCGATACCAGATATATTTTTCGCCTTTTGCCCTGTGTATCGGTCACAGCAAACCGATACGGCTGACCGATACGTAACTCTTGGTTATTTCTCCTCGTTTTTCACCTGGAAAACACTACTAAGTAACCAAAGAAAATGATTATAACTATGAATATGAGAATGCTAAATTAAAAATAAAGATTATGTACAAGGATAGACATGGGACTTCCTCCCAAGCGAGCTTGTTTATATTCACTTAGCTTGACTTTACCCCTTTGTTTAAGCGACGTTGGGATCCGAAAGAGACAATGAGTCTCCTCCGGTGGCAGCTTCGTTTGCGAAATACGGTTTGAGTCTTTGACCGTTTACTACAAACTCCCCTCCGTGCTTGTCCCAAAGAACCACTACTCCAAGTGGTCTCACCTCCTTGATCTTAAAAGGGCCGGACCAACGGGATTTCAGCTTTCCCGGGAATAATTTCAGCCGCGAGTTGAATAGCAGCACCAAGTCGTTCACCTTGAACTCCTTCTTGATGATCTTCTTGTCGTGGAAGGCTTTGGTCCGCTCTTTGTAGATCCTTGAGCTCTCATAGGCGTGTTGGCGTATTTCGTCCAATTCCTCGAGTTGAAACTCCCTCTTCTCTTTCGCCGTTTTCAGGTCAAAGTTGAGAAGCTTAATTGCCCAGCTGGCTTTGTACTCGATCTCTACTGGGAGGTGGCGTTCTTTACCATAAAACAAGTTAAAGGGCGTTGTCCCTAATGGCGTTTTAAACGTTGTCCTGTACGCCCAAAGAGCGTCGTCGAGTTTAACGGACCAATCCTTCCTCGTTACACCGACCGTCTTCTCGAGAATCGCCTTGATTTGTCGGTTAGACACCTCTACTTGGCCGCTGGTTTGTGGGTGGTAGGGTGTTGCGACCTTGTGCTTGACGCCGTGTTTCTTGAGGAGGCTCTCGGAGATCTTGTTAATGAAGTGGGATCCTCCGTCACTAATAACAACCCTGGGAACTCCAAATCGAGGGAAGATTATCGTCTGAAAAAGACTAACAACGGCTTTTGAGTCGCTCGTTGTGCACGCTACAGCTTCTACTCACTTGGAGACATAGTCTACTGCCACGAGAATGTACTTCTTGCCGTACGATGATGGGAAAGGTCCCATGAAGTCTATACCCCACACGTCAAAGATCTCAACTTCCATGATGGGGTTTTGTGGCATCTCGTTCCGCTTGCTTATGTTGCCTTTCCTTTGACAAGGATCGCAGCGTTGAACGAACTCGTGAGCATCCTTAAACATCGTGGGCCACCAAAAACCAGCTTGTAACACTTTGGAGACCGTCTTAAAACTCGCGAAATGTCCTCCATAGGCTGAATCGTGGCAATGAGTGAGTATGTCGTTTACCTCTTCATCCGCTACACATCTCCTATATAATCCATCTTTGCACAAGGTGTAGAGGTAAGGTTCGTCCCAATAGAACCGTTTCAAGTCGTGGAAGAACTTCTTCTTTTGATGACGCTCCAAGTGGTGCGGTTCCTCTCCCGTGACCAAGCAGTTCACGATATCTGCGTACCACGGCTCCTTCTCGATAGCAAAGAGCTCCTCAATCTCGTGCTCTTGCTCTCCCTGAGATTTCTGTATCATAATCGTCATCAGCTGCTCCTCGGGGAACGAGTCATCGATGGGCAGTAGATCATCTACGCGCAGCCGCGACAAGTGATCCGCGAATCCATTCTCGATGCCCTTCTTATCTTTTATTTCCAAGTCAAACTCTTGGAGCAGCAAAATCCACCGTAGCAGCCGCGGTTTCGCATCTTTCTTTGCAAGCAAATGTCTCAATGCTGCGTGATCGGTGTAGACTATCACCTTTAAGCCAACCAAGTATGACCTAAACTTTTCGAAAGCGAACACGATGGCTAGAAGTTCTTTTTCTGTGGTTGCGTACTTTGATTGAGCCTCGTCCATCGTCTTACTAGCGTAGTAAATAACGTGGAGCTTCTTTTCCTTTCTTTGTCCCAACACCGCGCCAACGGCGTAATCACTAGCATCGCACATGATCTCAAAAGGCAGATCCCAATCCGGTGGCTGCACTATGGGAGCGCTTATCAACTCTTTCTTGATCTTGTGGAAGGCGTGTAGACACTCCTCGTCGAACACAAAATCGACGTCCTTGCATAGCAATCTCGTGAGCGGTCTAGCTATCTTTGAGAAGTCCTTGATGAACCTCCTATAGAAACCCGCGTGACCGAGAAAACTCCTTATGCTCTTAACCGAATTTGGAGCTCCAAGGTTGGCCATAACGTCGATCTTTGCTCTATCAACCTCAATACCTTTTTCTGAAATCCGATGACCCAAAACAATACCATCTCTGACCATGAAGTGGCACTTCTCCCAATTCAGCACCAAGTGGCATTCCTCGCACCTTTTAAGCACCCTGCAAAGATTAGACAAACACGAGGCAAACGAAGAACCATAGACAGAAAAATCATCCATAAAAGCCTCAACAATATTTTCGATTAAATCAGAAAATATGGACATCATGCATCGTTGGAACGTCGCGGGTGCATTACACAACCCAAAAGGCATTCTACGATAGGCAAATGTACCATAGGGACATGTAAAGGTTGTTTTCTCTTGGTCTTGGGGGTGGATGGGTATTTGGAAGAATCTGGAGTACCCATCGAGGAAACAATAGTATGGATGGTTGGCTAAGCGTTCAAGCATTTGGTCAATGAAGGGCAAGGGGAAATGGTCTTTTCGAGTTGCAGCGTTTAGCTTTCGATAATCGATGCAAATTCTATGACCCGTGATTGTTCTAGTTGGGATTAATTCGTTTTTATCGTTTTTAACCACGGTAATTCCACCCTTTTTCGGAACTACATGAACGGGAGAGATCCAATTGCTATCGGATATTGGGAAAATAATCCCCGCATCCAATAGCTTGATTATCTCTTTCTTAACCACTACTTTCAGGTTTGGGTTCAGCCGACGTTGGTGTTCTATTGAGGACATAGATTCGTTCTCTAGATGTATACGGTGCATGCACAAAGAGGGTGATATCCCTTTGATATCATCTAGAGAATAACCTATGGCCTTCCTGAATTTTTTAAGCTCATGAGTTAAAGTTTTAACCTCATCGTCGCTAAGCGAGGCGTTGATGATTATCGGGTAGGTGGAGTTAGGCCCCAAAAAAACGTACCTTAGCCCGTTGGGAAGGGGTTTTAGCTCTACCTTTGGCGCCTTAAGTTCGCTCCAATCGTCGTCATCGCTAGACTTACCATTGCTAGTATCGATGTCCGTCGTCATCGCCTTGGCATCGCATAGAACCGCCTCGGGTAGGTCAAGAAACTCGGCTTCCGCATCGATAGGATGGGAGTCGATTCTTTTCTGCATTGCCATCACATCTTCCCTCGATGTTTTGCCTCCTTCTTCTAAGGTGGTCATGGCAAGCTGGAGTTCGTCTTCCGTTGCTAACTCCTCCAAGAACTCATCCGCGAGTTCATCCATCAAGTCGATGTAGAAAATCTGCCCATCAATGGTTGGTTTCTTGATCGTGTCGTTGATGTCGTACCTTTGGACTAGGTCCTCTCCAAGATGCAGATCGATCTTACCCTTCTTCACGTCTATGATTGCTCCGACAGTGGCTAACAATGGCCTACCTAGGATAAGAGGGTCCTTAGGTTCTTCATCCATTGCCAATACAATGAAATCCGTAGGGATGAAAGTGTTCCCTAGCTTGATCGGGATGTCTTCTAACAAACCCGTGGGTATCCTTACCGACCTATCGGCGAGCACTAGGGAGATCCTAGTTGGGCAATAGACAGCGGCATAAGACTAGCGCTAGCTCCTAAATCGCACAAACATCCTTCAGAAACCAAGGGGCCGATGGCACATGGTATGGTGAAACTCCCTGGATCACTTAGCTTTTTAGGACAGTTTCGTTGGATGATTGAGCTGCACTCGTGCGAAAGGACCACTGTATCGTCGAAATCCTGAAACTTATTATTGATCGCATCCTTTAGAAACTTGCTATAGTGGGGGACGAGTTTAAAAGCGTCGACAAGGGGCATAACAATTTGAACTTCTTTCATCTGCTTTTCAAACTGCGCTTTGTACTTCTCTAACAGCTGTTTCTTAGCTCGACCCGGAAAAGGCAGCTTAGGCACGTAAGGAGACGTAACGTAGGCCGGTTTTTTCGATTTGGCGACTTTTTCCTCTGTATCGGCCTTGTCTTAGGCCGATACAGGTGGTCGATATCGGTCTTCCAAAACCGATACGCCTGGTCGATACGAGTGTCATGTATTCTTTTCGCTCGTTTCGGCCTTGTCCTTGGCCGATACGGGTGGTCGATATCGGTCAGATGTGGCCGATACGCCTGGCCGATACAGGTGTCCTGTATCTTCCTTGTTACCGCCTGCGGTATTTTCGTCATCTAAGAGCGTGGTTTCTGACTCGTGGGACTCTTCCACCTCCCCGACCTGATCCGCATTGTCCTCGATGCGATCCCAAGAGGGTAATTGTCGTCCACTACGAAGATGTAGAGCGTTGATATACTCTTTCGGGTTCGCTTCTGGTTTCCCTGGAAGTTGACCCATCGGTCGCTTGGAGGAAGATGTGATTTGTCCCACTTGATTGTCCAGCGCTTTCAAGTGCGAGCTCATTGATTCAAACTTGGCGTTGAGATCATTGTAGGAGTTGTCAACCTTTGCGTGAATTTCTTTCTTGAACGTGTTGAACTCCATTTGATTCCGTGTTTGTCCGTCTAGAATCTATTTTAACAGCTGAGTGGTTTGATCACCTTGGGGAGCTGGTGATGCAGCCACTCCTTGAGCACCAGGGAGGTTGTTGTAACCCGGAGGACGATTAGGTGGTGGTCTCGGTACGTATCCGCCTTGGTTGTATTGAGGTTTACCTTGGTAACCTCCTTGTTGCGCATGGGGATAGACCTAATCTTGAGGGTTGGCCACGTTGTTGTTTCGGTAGGAGAGGTTTGGGTGTTGAGAATAGTTATTGAAACGCCAACCGTTCTGGTTTCCCATGTAATTTATTTCCTCCTGATTTCCCTCGATTGGGGGCAATTGCTCATCTCCGCTTCCAACGTAGTTAATCCCCACTTGTTGAGACATGAGTAGCTAGTCCAGCTTCTCATTCACCGCCTTTATCTCTCTCTTAAATTGCTCATCATTCCCTGAGCTGCGGATGGTGCGATCATAATCTTCCCCGTAGTTGCTATCGCTTAGGGCATAGTTCTCCACCAAAAGTTGTCCATCGGCTTCCGTCTTCCCAAGGAAATTTCCTTGGTTAGCTGAATCGAGAAGCATCCTAAACTTCGACTTGAGACCACGGTAGAACGTGCTAAGTAAGCTCTCTCCCGTGAATCCGTGGTGCGGACATCTCACCGTGTAGCTCTTGAATCTTTCCCAAGCTTCGCTGAACGTCTCTTGGTCTTTTTGAGCCAAAGCCGAGATCTCGTTTCTTAGCTTTGATGTCCTCACCACCGAGAAGAATTTTGTGAGAAAAGCCTTCTTGCAAGCGTCCCAAGTCTGTATGGTGTCTTTCACAAGGTTTTTCTGCCATATGTGTGCTTTGTCCCCAAGTGAGAAAGGGAACAAACACAGCTTAAACATGTCCTCGTTGACACCATTGATCTTCACCGTGTCGCATAGCATGTCAAATTGATGAAGATGGTCAATGGGGTCTTCACTAGGCAGACCATATAACTTGTTGCTTGACACCATGTTGATGAGACTAGACTTGATCTCGAAGTTGTTGTTGGCGATGGCTGGTGGCATGATGCCACTACGTTTGGTGATGTTTGATGGCACATCGGCTGTTCCAATTGTGCGCGCAACGTTAGGTGCGTTGTTTGCATCACCCATCTCGAACTCTGAATCTGAACCCAAAGTTTCTGATGTGGATGAGTCGGAGTGAAGGCTGGATCTTCTTTCTCTTGAGATAGCTCTTTCGTGTGCTTTGATGTCTGCGAAGAAGAGCAAGCTGTCACTTTGTCGGTGACTTCTTCTTTGCATACACCTACAAAACGAAAATCACAAGAAAAGAAAACAAATTAGTAACAAAACTGAAACTTAATCCCAAGTAGTTTCAAAATTCTAATAATTGTTTGAATTCCTGAATCGGCAACGGCGCCAATTTGATAAACGAGATTTTACCCCGTTAAATCTAATATCTTAATTGTAGTACTTAAGATGTCAAACCAAAATCAGGAGCAAACAATATACTTGAATTTATTAGAAACGAACTCAGTTTAAGTGTGATCAAAAGGTTGTTGTTTGTGTGATTTTGTAACCGCAAATTAAACAAAACGAAAACGCGAATTAAGAGTTTTGAAGATTAATTAAAAAGCTAAACAATAATGTTAAGGTGTTTTCAAAGGTGATTAAACTTTCAGATTTCAAATTGTCTTTTACAAAAATAACTTTAAGGTTTTGAAAACGATTTTAGATCAATCCGCTCTCGTGGCAATGATCCTTTCCTCAACAATTAAACTAAAACAATATCTTGGATAGTTTAATCGTCGAGAAACCTTAAGAACAAATCAATTTTAACCACCAAGCTTATTAACACAGATCTCTCGGTTAAGCTAGACTTGGTTCTAAGGTAATTGTTCAGGAATCTTTATAATCTCTCGATTCATAAAGTTTCCTAAGTTCAATAATCGAATGGCCAACTCGATTAAGGCTTTAAGTTTGTTATCAAAGACTAAAGTTTTATGATCTATTAAGTTCTAGACAATTTTCAATCTTAGATCCAATCAACCCCTTTATCCCCTAACCCAATTGTCTATTTGGAACTACTCACTAAGCATATTGAAATTCAAAGCAATTAAATTCACAGATATCATAAGCATAAACAAAAGCAAAGAGGATAAAGGTTTAAGAAAACTCTTATTGATGATGATGATGAAGATTACAAGGTGGCCAAGTAGCAAAAACACCAAGAAATCTCTCAAGTCAAAAGCACAAAGAAAACTGAAACGATCAATTTCAAAAACAAAAGATGATAACCAAAAGATAGGTTTCTTTCCAAACATAACAAAACCCTAATATATTATTAAACCAAAGGTAAAAAAATTTTGTTTTCCTTTTTACAAAACCAAACCGACTTTCTATAAATTTCGCAGCCTATATCGGTCAAGTCAAACCGATACAGGCTGGTCGATACGTGCTGGTCGGTAGCCTTGCTTCGGCTTCGTTTCCTTCGTATCGGCCAGGCCAAGCCGATACCACAAGTCGATATAAGTGCTTCTTCATCTTTTTCTCTGTACCGGCCACTCCAAACCGGTACAGCAGGTCGATACGATGTCTTCAGGTTCTCCTTAGCTTGTATCGACCAGGTGTGACCGCTACGACAGGTCGATACAAGTCTCGACAAAAGAATTTCTTCTATATCGGCCATGGGAAACCAATACAACAAACCGATGCAAGTGTTTCCACTTCTTTTTTTGCTTGAATTCTTCGTCTTTTGCCGTTTTAACGCTCCGAAACCTGAAATACATGAAACAAACCAAAATGCAACCTATATGACACTAAATGCAGCCTAAATGAGTTAATTATAATGCATAAACAAAGGTAAAATGTGTAAAATATGCAAGCTATCAAACTCATTCGTCGCAAAAATCGTCGCTAAATCGTCGCTAATTTTGCGACGAAATAATACCTCGCTAAATAGCGACGATTTAGCGACGACTAGATTCTCCGTTGCTATTTCGTCGCCAATTCGTTGCTATATAATTCGTCGCTATTTCCTTGCTAAAATTCGTTGCTAAAAGCCCAGTTTTTTGTAGTGAACGATATACTTTTATTTCACTACCTGGCGCAACGCGCGGATCTTTTCCTAGTATATAATAGACTATAGTTTATAGTCTCTCTACCCAAAGAAAATGATGTCACTATTATATAGTATTTGATCCAAAATTACGAAATGTTATTATTAGCCTTCTTTCTTCAACATGAGGTAAAATCAACTCATAGATACAGATCGCATTTCCGCACGCATGTGTTTTTCTCATTTCTCTAATTAATACTCCCTCCGTTTCAAAAAAAAAAGTGTCATTCTAGAGTTTTGTACAGATTCTCGATTTTCCACAAAAACAACATTAAATATAACTAAACCAACCAATAGAAAAAAATGAAATATACAATTAAGTGCATTGTTGGTCCATTCCGATATTTATCCTTCATAAATGACGTCAACACAAGTACACAACACACACATATACTAATGTTTCTTTTAAAAAAAAAAAATATCTTAAACACCCTTTTATGAATGGCGGTAAAAACCTCACCCGGTTCAACCACATAGTCAAAAGACGGTTTTGCCCCTGAAGCGAATTATTAAGCTTTGTCACCGTTTTAAATTGCTATTAAACCCGGTTATATAAGTATCCACTCTCTAACGAAGGAATCATACATATAATGGCACAGTTTTGCCTCTCTCCTAAGCTGTCCACGTGTACTTTTACCTTATAAAACTAAATGGCCCAGCCATAAATAGCGTATCTCCGGTTTTGCAAGGCCCGATTCAGGTCTTCTTTTTTTTTAAGCTTGTTTCGCCTCTTCCAAATTGCTAGGGTTTCCTCCTGCTCTCTCCCCCTACCCTTCGTAGCCGCCGATCCCGTTTTAAGTTTTCCCTTCATCAAACCGTCGTGTCCCTTCACCTTCGTCTTCATCATTGAAACTCCGTTCGCGAAGACTTCAATCCCAACCACGGTGACGGCTTTGTACAATTCGGTAACAGGTACTAACCAACATGTCTTATGTTTGTCAGCTTAGTCATGTATTCGCACGGGATGTTTAGTTGTAAAGTGATGTGCTATTGGTTTTTTTACAGGCAAAGCGCTGAAGAAGCCATAGGGAACTTGAACGAGACATTCATCGGGAAGAACACTGTCCGGCTTTCTTGGGGAAGAAGCCCAAACAAACAGGTACAAGAAGTTTGATAAGTATGTTGTATTATCATTGAAACCTTATATGCATTTATATATTAGTATGTTTTTGTTTCATACATAGTCTTAGAGATCTTATCGAAGCTATTAATTCATGTATGATTAACCAACACACACACAGTAGCTATTACTCTATATGTTCTGTTGTATTATATATTGTTTTAACTTTTGTAATGATAGTGGAGAGGTGATTGTTTTAACTTTTGTAATGATAGTGTAGAGGTGACTCGGGAAACCAATGGAACGGAGGATACTCGTCGAGAGGACAAGGATACAACAACGGATATGCTAATAGTCAAGACCCAAACATGTACGCTACCGAAGCGGCTGTTGTCCCTGGAGCTTCTTGAGAAGTTGTTGTCGGTATCATCAAGCCATCGAGTTGATCAAATTGATTCGATGATAGTTGTTGTCGGTTCAAGTGAACAACAAAATCTAAAAATCTCTTTATGTCCAAAGAGGTTTTTTGTACTCGGATTTTTAATTATGCTTTTATCTTTTATTGTCTATTCGGTCTTGTGTCGAAATTTTTGGGGGTTGTCTGAAACCTATACGTTTATTTTCAATACTTTTAAGTTTGCTTTTCTATGTTTTGTTTTATAAGTTTTATATGATTATGAATGAATAACCGAAATAACTGCCACATTGTGAAGTATAAAGCAAATGGTTTCATCGAAAATGTCTACTATAACGATTCCAAGCAATGGCTTTGCTCTATTTTCCACTCTTTTTTCGTAGTGGCTTTTCTCGCCTTCGATGCAAATTCCTCTTGTGGAGGATACTTTTATTCTTCTTCTTCTCATATCTTTCTCTTTTGGCGGAAACTGGCTTTATCGCATTCAAAAATACACTACTTTGGTCTACCTCTTTGTCTATGACAGCCCTCTCTATCGAAAACATTTGCGGTCAGACTTTACAGTGGCCAAGGTTGATGGTTTCTTACAGACCTCAACACCATTTTGTGACCCTTGTCTTAACCAATGCGCCTAGCAAACATACTCACGAAAAAGTAGACAAGAGCATAACATAGAGACTACGAAAAATGGGTTTCGAAAAAAGATCTATCAAATTGGACAACCAAAATTAGTACTTGTGGGTACAATATACCCGAAATTTGATTTCCGATTAAACCTAATTAGACCTCATATTTTTAAAAGACGTAATGTAATTACAAACAGCCTAAACAGAGTTACATAATTTTAGATTAATTTACCAATCATAAATCAATTCTGAGGGATCACTTTATTATAAAAGAAAATTAATTTTCAGAAAAAACATAGAAAGTGATTCTTAAAATGTATTTCCTATGTCTCAAAATGTAGGATGTTAATAGATTTATATATTTGTTCCATTTTATTATATTTTTTCATATACCTATGCAAAATTTTAGTTAATTTAATTCTAACCATAACTAAATTTAATTCGAACCATAATTAAAAAGGTTTTCTTGGTAAAAAAAATCAAAAGGTCTATATCACAATCAACAAAGACATTGAAAGTGGTCATTTTAACTTATGATTTATTGAGTTTTTGTTTTTTTGAATTGTTTTTTAAATAATATTCATTAAATTTTGAGAAATTCACAAAACTACACCCTTTCAACCCTCTCTTCACAAAATTACACATAATTCAATATTTTCACATATTTACGCTTTTTCAAAATTTTAAAAGCTTGATTTACCTTTTAAAAAATTACCAAAATTAATTTTTTTTTATTTGGGTTCGCTAATTAGTGTTTAGGGTATAATATTAAGGGGGTAGGATTGTGTGGGTACGGTTTATTTAGATTTAATTTTGAGTGTTTAGGTGTAGTTTTGTGAATTAATTTAAAAATGGTGTAGTTTTGTAATTCTCCCTTAAATGTTTACAATCTAAAAATAAGTTTTCTTAAGAGGAATTCACAAAACTACACCCTTTCTTCCATTCATTTACAAAACTCTACTTAATTCAATTTTTCACATATTTACATCCTTTCAAAATTTTAAAAGTTTTATTAACCTTTTAAAAAATTATCAAAATTAAAATCTTTTCATTTGGATTCGTTAATTAGTGTTTATGGTATAGTATTAAGGGAGTAGGATTGTGTGGGTAAGATTTATTTGGATTTAATTTTGAATGTTTAAGTGTAATTTTGTGAAATGTAATTCAAATGTTGTAGTTTTGTAATTCTCCTTTCTCTTAATTCTTGTGCTTTTAATAAACAATAAAAATGAAACAGACAAGAACCAATTGAAACCAAACCAAACCTACATCATTGTAAACCTTCCATATCATCAATCCCTTCTTCTCATCTTCTTTGCTTCTTCTCTTCTTCCTTTTGTTGCTCATTTTTTTAAGCAAACGTAGCCTTCACCGTGGTTGGGATTAGCGAAATGGCCCGAAAAGGCTACGGTCCAGCTTTGCAACAAGACTTGGTGCACGATTCGAAGGAGCTTGACGATAACGAACACTTACACCATCGTTCCCTCACTTTTAACCCTTCCCGTCTTTTAAATAAATACATCCATAAGCTGGCTTATTTTCCAGAGTAAACTTTTATAAGCATTATCACCAACATTCTGCTCTTGATTTAAATAGCTTTGGTTCTAAATTAATATAAGAAAATGGTTACAGTTTAATTTGGCCCATTAGTAACACGCTAAAACAATCCAAGGAAATCTCAAAGATGAAATGCTTGGATACACAAACAAATTTGAAAAACGCTGAATTTAAAATAAACATGTTTTCGCATACCGAAGGACTAAATAAAACCAATCGCTAAGCTAAAACTAAGAATCTATTAGCTTTACTTCCTTCATGTCGCATAACAAAAACACATGCTTTTCACATGAAGGCGATTCCCATCGGTAATGACCCAAAAAAAATTATGTTTACATTATACGCAATCAAGTACATCCCCGCGCTTGCGCGGGGCTTCGCCCCTAGTATAGCTAGTTAGATACTTTATGAAGACGCGTCATTACACTTTTAAAAATCCACATTTGTAATTTGATCTCTTACTTCATTTAATGTGTAAGATGATCGGAAAAGCAACATGTGGTTTCTAAAACCGTAAGCAAAATACAAAAACTAATACTCCCTCAGTCCCATTTTGATTGAAGTTTTGAAGGATTTTTTATGTTCCAATTTAGTTGATGTTTTTCAAATATTTATGCAGAAATTAAATGCATTTGACTTTTCTAACCAATGAAGTTATATTATATTTTTTTCTATTGGTTGATTTTGTTATATTTAATGATAATTTTATGATAAAAATGGATGTCTTAAATAGCGTGCAAAGCTTCAAAACTTCAATTAAAATGGGACAGAGGGAGTAATAATGTTGACTTTAATATGAATATAAATAAAAATTATCTTCTTTGAAGATTTTAACATGTATAAATATCCATGTTGTATACTCTTTTAGAGTTTTTAGTGTACTATTACGAGCTGGGGCCCACAAAATAAAGCTCTTTCTACTCTTGTTTCAGAACCAATTCTTGGAAAGTTTGCGGGCCCCACTGACACGTGGCGGCCCGCAATTGATTCACTTTTATTTTTTTTTTTAATTTTTTTTGAATCAAAAAAATAAAATAAAAAGCCTACCTAGGAGACGGTGCATGGTCTCTACCATTGAACATGGTCTTAGTAACTCACTGTAATAATAAACATAATAATATCCAAAACAAAAAAGAGTTTGCTTGATGATACTTTTATAAGTGCAATGACACTTACCAATTCAGGTGTACCTCAAGTCCCTGACCGTTATGTTCTTCCTCTGTCGCAAAGACCAGCTTTTGGTTCAACCACCACAAGCATCATTCAGACAACAACAACACTTCATGTGGTTGATCTCTCTCTTCTACACCAACCTCTTCTTTGATCCCGCGCTATTCATCACATCAACATGGCATGTAAAGAGTTTGGTTTCTTTCAGGTAAACAAGTTCATCAAGATTCAATACAAAATGTCTATGTGCTTAGTCTTTAGCATCAACTTATATCGAATCTACCAATCAAAAATCGGATAATAATATAACTTAGAAAGACCGTTATTGTCTTGTTGCATTAATGTCATAAAAAAGGAAAAGAAAAGAGACAAAATCTTCAATCTCTGTCTTTAATGAGAGAGATCACACAAATTGCATGCATGCGTGTTTCTTCTCTCTTTACTTAAAGAAGCCAATCATATAACAATAACATTCCTTTTTACTAATAGATAAATAAAGACAAAACTATTGAACTTTTACTTTGCATGTTATAAAACATGGGATACCATCAACAGTTGTTAAAGATGCTTTAGATGCAGCAACACAGTTCTTTGACTTACCTGTTAAGGAGAAGATGCTTCTCGTCTCTGCGAATGTAGATTTCATCAAGCATTACTCTCATCCTCTCTCAAAGTGGATCAACATGTGGCCATCAAATCCTCCATGCTACAAGTAAGTATAATAAACCTTATCTATAAGCCAAGATTCACTAACTCGATCGAAGAGTATGTGTTTTCTTAATATACTCTTCTTCCTTTTTTAGGGATAAAGTGGGCAAATATGCAGAGGCAATACATGTGCTACATAAGGAGTTAATAGAAGCTATCTCAGAAAGCTTGGAGGCTTGAGAAAAGTTACTTACAAGAAGAGATCGAAGAAGGGTCACAAGTCATGGCAGTGAACTGTTATCCAGCGTGTCCTGAACCTGAAATCGCCTTGGAGATGCCGCCACACTCAGACTTCAGCTCACTGACCATCTTGCTTCAGAGCAGCCAAGGCATACATATAATGGACTGCAACAAAAATTGGGTATGTGTACCGTACATCGAAGATGCTTTGATAGTTCAGCTAGGAGATCAAGTGGAAGTGATGAGCAACGGTATATAAAAGAGCGTGATCCATCGTGTTACAGTGAACAAAGACGTCAAGCGTCTCTCTTTCGCCAGCCTTCACAGTCTACCTCTGCACAAGAAAATAAGCCCTGCGTGTGAGCTACTAGACGAAAACAATAAAGCTGCTTACGGAGAATTCAGTTTCAACGATTTTCTTAACTACATATCGAGCAACGATTTTATACAGGAGAGATTCATTGATACGCTTAAGAAGAACAGTTCCTGAAGATGCCACAGCTAAAACCACAGGACACACTCATGGATCAATCTTTTTGAATTTAAGTTTACAATATTAATCCACATGAACTTTGTAGCTCTTATGTGTATCTATCTATCCTACTATATGCAACATCACCAAAATATATATATCCATTGTTTATATCACTAATGAAATGTGGACAAGAATCAATATCTTCTCCTCCTGAAAATGTATTTGCTAATGTTTTGTTATACAATAGTTTATAAATTTTGGATCTTTGGTATGAAATATTTCAAAAAATCAGAGTGATGAAACATCAATGTATCTTCATATGTTATAATTATCACATTAAGCTACAGTTTGTTGAATTTTTCAGTAACAAAAATGATCTTTGTGTAATTCATATAAGATCATAACTATACAATAGTTCATATTTTAAGCTAAAGATTAGGATCAAAGCGATAATAAACAACAAAAAATTTGAAAAATTAATATAAAAAATCAGCAAATTCAACGGATTATTCTCAGTAATTGAGCTATGAAGGTATTGGATTACAATTATAAAGAGTAAAATATTCGATTAAACGGCGATAATCATCCCAAAATTATTTGAATCTCAATCTATCGAAAAATAATCTAAGCATGAGATTCGATACTTACATGAATCTAGAGAGATCGTTGAGTATAATCTTCCGGCGATTAATTTACCATTTAAAAGCTTTCTCGCGACGGACTTGGCCTATCGATTCCGCCGTCGCGAGACAATTTTTTTTTCTTTTTTTTCAGGATTATCGATAGCGTCTTTTTTTACAGTGGTTTGTTGGTTTTTTTACTCGCGGTTTATCTCTTTTACCATAAGGTAATTTTACATGTTTTTTTTAATCATTTACAAAACTTTAAAATGGATGCAAACTGTACTTTTAGAGCCAAAGTGCTACAAAAACTCAAAATTAACCGATTGACAAAGTGCAAGAAAATAAGTTAATTTACAACTTATGATTGAAAAAAAATACGAACGTGAATAACAAAATTATTTAAATTGATGTATAAATTGTGATTCTGGGTCGCATATACTCATCCAATCCAATGTTTGAAGCGTTGGAACTCGTTTTTGACAAGTGGCTTATGCCAAGTTTTCGTTCAAGTTTCCAGCTAATATAGTTAGCGGAATGATCGGATTATGGGCACGATATAATCGTCGCCGTGAGCACTATATGATAGTGTATAAATATGTCAAAATTGGAGTTAGTTTGAATGAGAAATGGAAGTTTAAAATGAGTGATTAAAAAAACTTGTAAAGTTTCTAAATTTGGCTAAATGTAAAAACTAGCAAATGTATCATTTTGAAAGTTAGAGATGAAATGAAATTCTCTAAGATATAATGTGGAGAGATTTTAACAATGTTTAAAATTTTATATACACTTTAGTGTATTGGAAAGAGGAAATATCCGAACCGGGTTTAAGATCCGGACTTCGGAATTGGCAAATGGACCAACGGTGTAAATCAAGATAACTTTGTAGCCCATATTATTTTGTTGAATAAGTCAACAAAAAAAAATCTCCTCATTGATTTGTGTTCTACAAAATTAATCACACTTTAATTTTGTTGAATAATTTTGTAACATAATAAAGAAATTCAAGTGAGAATAAATTTCTCATAACTCCACATTGTAACTCCCATGGGAGTGAGACTATATAAGAAAGACTATATAAGAAAGACATATGGTTCTCATTTTAAATATATACATGAAAAAGTGTATACACAACATACAATCTCTCACATTCTCTTCTTGTTTTTTTAGAGAGTACATCACATTTTAAGGTTCGCAAGATTATTATTTTTGGTGATGCAAATCATAATAGTCTGCAGTTTTATCATGGGATTCAGAACGCCATGCAACCATCACACTGCGGGGCGTTTACATAATTAAGGAAAGAGATCTTGATCTCGACTCTGCAATCCGTCTTTCCAAATTTTTGTATCGGTATTTTTATTGTAATATTGTAATTTAGTTACATATTTTATTCACAAATATTCAGTTTGCCCATTTGTAGAAATTGCGTTCCTACATGAAGTTTTTAACCACAATATATCAAAAAAAAAAATATTAACCATTGGAAATTTATTTTAAAAAAATTAATTTTTTAAAATAATATATAAATAATTAATATCCAATATACCTTAATATGTATATAGTATTATATTCAAAACTCACAAGTGTCACGTAGTTATGATTTATAATTGCAAAATTCTATTATACTTTACAAGTATAGTGGCAAGTAATATTTATAAATATATTGAAAAATAATACAACGCCAAAAAAACATCTTTTAATACTTAAAAGTAGTAAAAAACATGGCGCAATTCACGAAACCCTATTCTATAAATGACAAACGTTTACTGAGTATGTTTGTAATTTTAATTAAGGTCAATATTAGTTTTACATAAATCAGTTTTAAAATAATGTTTATAATAATTAAACATGAAAATTAACTTTGAAATAATATATTTTACGGGTTAACCATAGGAAATTTAACATGAATATTAACTTAATAATTAAACATGAAAATTAACTTTGAAATCATATATTCTATTTTAGACTACTTTTCTACTTCTAAATTTTATTGAGTACCCGAAAATTTTATATACAAAATATATCAAATCTTATATAACACGACACAATGTTTTGTAACTTTGCACCAGCTTCTAACATGTGTTCCCCTCTGGTAATGACACGTGTCATAAATTTACCCTAATGTTTTTGTTACGCTTCATCTCGCTTCTTGTCCTCTGCGACTCCGCCGTCTAAAAAAAACAAAAACAAATCGCTCACTTTCCTCACCCGCGATTATCGATCTAACTCACGCTATTCTCTTTCTCTCTCTCTCTTCGAGCTTCTTTTCTCGATCCCACTACGAATCTGGATTTGTTAGATTTCGTCGTCATCGTAGCTGAGGAATCTGAAGAAATCAAAAGGATGTTTGATGGTATCTTAGGTCGTGGCTTTGCTCCCAAGGGGTTCGTCTTCTCTCTCTCCGATTCTCTATCAGAAGATTGTGTAAGTGTTTTTAACTATTTTATATGTGTATACAATGCTTGTGAACATTCGTCAAATTCGAAACCAGATCTGTGTATTTTTTGTGGGTTTAATCTCTTATTAAGACCTAATTTCAAAGATTAATCAGCTGATTTTTTGAGATTTTGGTTTTTAGTGGATGTGTCAATTTAGTTTTTTGTTTTTTTGGGGGTTTAAAAGTTGAATTGATTTGTTTGTGTTTTGAATATGTTAAGATGGATAGTGGAAGTCTCACATAAAGAATTGGGTACAAATGGATAATTATCTTTTGATTGATTCACCGGTACAGATGTATTGTAATGATCTTTAAGAGAATTGAAAAGTTTGTGTCTTTTTTTCTATTGTTATCATATAGTGTATCAATTAGCATATTTGATTCTTGCTTACTTTGTCTTGTTGTTGAAGCTTTGTTTGGTTTTGTTTTGTTTCTTATTGAATCATGAAGTGGTCTAAAAGCTTTGTTATTCTTCTACTTGTTGGTTTTTGTGACAGGGAACTTTCGTGGGCGTAAGTATCCTACAAGTGTTTCTATGCAATAAAAACCATTGAGACAGAGTAAAAGATCTGTCTTTGTATGTAACGCTGCTTCGTTGGTAGGTTTTCTTGTCCTGACTCTTTTGAGTTAATTCCATGTCTTTTGAATGTAATGTAATGTAGCTTTGGTGAGTCAAAAAGTTTTTAGCTTGTCTCATTGAAGAAGATCCTACTTTGCTCTTCATGGTTTATAGTTTTTTTCTGTGGTATTGGTGTTTCTGATAAGCTATGTATGTTTACGCTATTTGGTGATTTGTTTTCTGCAGAATGCGAAGTGTAGTCAAGGGCAAACACAGACTGTTACGCGACAATCACCTACAATCACACAAGCTCCTACTCATGGTAAGTCGTTTGCATCCATTTCTTTCTCTAACTATGTTGATGTGCACGGAGAGAACTACTCTTTTTATGTTTCTATCAAACAAGAAAGGCTATAACAAGAAAGGCTATAAGACCGTATTATCTGTTATGAATCTATCTCTCTCTAGACCATAAACTTGTAATTGAGTCCGAATGTTGTTTTCACTTATAACGTCTCTCAAATCCTAGGATAATAATGCATGTCTGTAGTACTATTTTTCACGTAGGTAAATATATAAATCCAACTTGGTTGTAAACAATTACTTGGTAAAGTTTGTGTATTTACGATGCTTAATTAAGTTGTGTAATCCTCCAAAAGGTTTTACATTTTTCATTTCTTTGAAATGAAATGCATATAGGGAGTGAATTTTATGTTTCACTTACAATTAGAATGATTATAGTAATAAATTTTATTACAAAAATGGTGACTCCCCAAATAACAAAAAAACACACACAACATTAGCTTTCCCTTTAATATTTTCCGTTTATACTACTTTTTAATTGGATTACTAAAAAATAATAAATCCCTAAAATAAGAGGTTATTACCAAGTGTAATTTTTAATATTAACAAGTATTTTGAATCAATAATAATTTGAATTTGATTTGAATTTTGAATCACTAATAAATCCCTACAAATACGCCTCTTTCCATAATATTTACGGTTCCCTTATATAACTCTAACGATATCAATAATAATTTAATATGTTACTTTTTATGTTACCATAATACGTTACTTTTTAATTTGAATTTTGACTCAATAATAAATCCCTACAAATATGCCTCTTTCCATAATATTTATGGTTCCTTATATACATGACTTAAATCTCTTTTTCCAAATCACTTGCCTTCTTATTTTTTCTAAATTTGCTCTCTTATAATACACTACAATATTTCTAAAAAGTCTAAGTTAAAGATGCCAACAGTGGAATATTGCACCCTTGATGCAGTGAACGACAAAGATGATGCAAAGAAGATTGTTGTCCGCCTTTTCCGTACATGGGAAGCACGTGATTTTAAATGCAACAATATTCTGCTCAGCGTTTAATGCTTGCTTTTGGACGAGAAGGTTAACCACCCCCATGGCCCCATTCTTACATTAAAATAAATCCTCTCTATCGTTTCACTAATGCCTCTGCGTTAATGTTTTTCGATTGTAGGCTAATGCTATACAAGCTTCTATCCACCCACGTCGTCTCCATAAATTCAAGACAAACACGTCGTTTAGCTTTAGGTTCCACGTTTACAGTGCCCACGGGAAATATTATTTTAGCTCAGCGCCGTGTCTCTTAAATTAGAAATATTATTTTCGCTCAGCGCCGTGTCTCTTAATATTATTAAATCAGTTTTTCCCTAGCATGTGATTTATATCATTCCTAAATCATCCTTTGAGCCTCTCTAATATCAAATTTTATACACACGTTTAGCTCAGCGTCGTTTAGACATATAGGGTCAAGGACAAACATACCCACGTCGTATTCCACTAAAAGAAGGCCTTCTATTTTCACTAAGTTCTTTTGATGTCAAGAAACAAGGTGAGACCTACCGTCTAACTGACCACGCCTACAGGATCTTTTTCAACGATCAGACGACCATGGATGTTGTAGAAGGTGATCAATACAAAATTCCAGTGCATCATTTCCGTATCTTGCCATACGAAAGCATCGAGCTCCTTGCAGACAAAGGAGCGAATCTTCCTGGTAATAAAATATACACAAAGAATACCCCAAAAAACTTCATGTATGCTTTCGCATTAATATATGAAAATTGTCCTATATTTGTTTACTAATATTTTTTCGGGTTTCTTTATTAGATATTGTGGCCCAGGTTTCATGTATACGCAATTCGGAAAAAGTGGACGACAAAGTATCTCCTCCCAATCAACTTCCAATCTCATCCTTACATGTGTTTTTGCAAGGTGAAAAAGTTTCTATCTTTACAATTTCCACACGAAAAATATAATCCAAATCTAATAAATGTCTTCCATATCGCAGTGGGGAGAAGGCTTTCATATCTATATGGGACAAACTTGCATGTAAGGTCCATGATGATCTTGAGGAGTTAAAAGAGATACCAATCGTGGTCCTAGCCACTGGGGTTAATCCCAAAATTTTCCGAGGTTAGTGGCAGGTTATTGTAAATGATGCACATTTGAATTAATAATGTACTCTTACACACATGTTGAGCTAATTTTTTTTTTGTATTTGAAAGGTGTCTTGTATCTAATTGTACTGCGTCTACCAAATTTTCTGGAATTTGGAAAACAAAATTACTTATGAATTTCGTCAAAGGTAACACATTCAACAAAAGTGTGTCATATATTCACTACAAGAAACTGGGCAAATAGCAACGAATTTTAGCAAGGAATTAGCGAGGAATTTATTTAGCAACGGATTTGTGAGGAATTAGCGATGAATTAGCGACGACACTAAATTTCGTCGCTAATTCGTCGCCAAATAGCAACGAAACTATTCGTCGCTATTTCGTTGCTATTTAGTGACGAAATAGCGACGATTTAAGGAGGAATTCCTATACCGTCGCTAAATCGTCGCTAATTAGCGACGATTTAGCGACGAAGATATTTCCTTGTTAAATAGCGACGAATTTGCAAGGAATATTGCTAGGTAGGTGAGCACGTTTTCATTGAGCTCCACCGGTATTTAGCGACGAATTATTCGTTGCAATTTCCTCTCAAAATCGTTGGTAATTCATTGGTAAAAATATTTCGTTGCTAAATCGTTGCTAAATTTCCTTGCTAATTCCTTGCTAAAATTTACAATGTCCCTATATAAACTCATTCGACCAAATCAAAATCACAACACAATATCAAAACATTCTCTCTTATATATATTCTAAACACTTATACAAAAACTTTCATAACATATATACTCAAAATGTCTCACGGTAATAACGTATTTGAGTTACGATCTTGGATGTATAGACACAAAGATCGATCGGGGATAGTGACAACAGAGTTCACGGAGGGACTTCAAACATTCATGTATCAAGCTGGAAACATGCGTACTACTCAAGAAAGTGGTAAAATGTATTGTCCATGTAAGAAGTGTGTGAACACTAAATACATTCATGTTGATACCGTATGGAAACATCTTTTTAATAGGGGTTTTATGCCACAATATTTTGTTTGGTTTCAACATGGGGAAGGGTATAATTATAATAACACCGAATTTGGAGAAAGTAGTTCGTTTCATGTTCCCGAAACTAACGAACCGGCTAATTTACCGCATCATTTTGATAATAGCTATGATCATCATGGTGGGTCTAATATGCATGTAGATGATAATAGATATCATGACATGGTTGCTTGATGCATTTCATGATACGAGGGAGTATTTATCTGAAAATGTTGTTGAAGAACCTAACCAAGATGCTAAACGTTTTTATGATATGTTAGACGCTGCGAATAAACCAATTTACGATGGATGTAAAGATGGATTGTCAAAACTATCATTAGCATCTAGAATGATGAATATCAAATCGGATCATAATTTGAGTGAATTTTGCATGGACTCCGGGCGGAATTACTAAAAGAGTATTTGCCTCGAGGATAATGTAGCTGCCGATTCATATTATGAAATACAAAAGTTGGTTTCTAGTCTTGGATTGCCTTCGAAATGATTGATGTTTGTGTTAACAATTGTATGATTTATTGGAAAGATGATGATAAGTTGCGGGAATGTCGTTTTTGCCGTCGGTCGAGATATAAGGTCCATGGAAAAGGGAGTAAGGTCCCGTATCAACGGATGTGGTACTTACCCATTACGGACGGAGCTCAAGAGATTGTATCAATCGGAAAGGACATCCGATTCAATGAGATGGCATTCGAGCACTCGGTCGTAGATGGGGAAGTAACTCATCCGTCGATGCAAAGGCTTGGAAGCACTTTAACACGGTATACTCGACTTCTCTAGAGAGATTCGTAATGTATATCTTGGTTTATGCACCGACGGATTTAGTCCATTTGGTATGTCCGGTAGACAATACTCCTTGTGGCCGCTATCGTAACCCCCTTATAATCTTCCTCCATATATGTGCATGCAAAGAGAATTCCTCTTCTTAAGTATATTAGTTTCCTGGTCCGAAACATCCAAAGAGAGCTCTAGATGTTTTTCTCGCAACCTTTAATCCATGAGCTAAAAGCTAAAAGAGTTATGTACGTGCATATATCGGCAAAAGAAATTTTATGTGATATATCGTGCAAAAGAAATTTTATGATGCTGCGGTGCTATATGTGACTATTAGTGATTGCCCTTATGTCATGTTATCCGATGGACAACGCATGGAAGGAAAACAAGTTGGTTTGACCTTATTGTCGTCATCGGACTGATGCGTTTCAACTCCCACACGGAAGGAAAACAAGTTGGTTTGATTGTCACCGACGATTTCTTCCAATTAATCATCCGTACCGGAAGAACAATCTCTCTATAAAAACACCACAATTTTTTCTCAAAACACTAAACCTTTTTACAAAAATGCCTCCTCGTCCAAACCATTATTTTAATTTCATCCGTAATCGTTCTGGTAGCGGATCTGATTCTAATCCTCCCCGAGAACCTTCAGAACCAACCCAACCCGACATCCATGAGGTCCCCGAGGTGGGGTTAGATGCTGCTTCCAACATTCCACCGGCGGATTTACCACCGCCTCCGCATCAAGGACCCCACATGATGCGGATCTTGGATCTCCTACGACAAGAAGGCCACGACCGTTTGCCTTTGATAGATCCAGACCGGCCGCGACACACGTTTTGGTAATTTTTTAATATTATATTAAAAATATTAAAAAATAATAAAAAAAATTATTAAATATTAAATATTAATAAAAAAATTTACTTTGTTAGGTTTTGCGATAACAAAGTGAGTCGGAGTGTCGCGGACACAATGAAGTCTTACTTCGTCGAGCCGCACGTGAACCGGTCCCAAACGCCGGGATACATACGGGATATCCGGTTCGAATCTTTCGCGGTAAACTAAATTAAATTTTAAATTTTAATTAAAATAATTTATATTTAAATATAAATTAAAATTTTTAATTTGAAAATTTTAATTTAAAATTTCTAATTTAAAAAGTTAAACTAAAACTTAGTTTTAATTAATAGCAAAAATGGCATTGGGCGAGGCCGATACGGTGAAAGTCCGTAAGGGGTTCAACGAGAAGGCGATGCACCGCCTTACGGCATTGTTTCCGGTTGGAAGAAAGACGGAAACTAAAAGGAGATGGTGGAAAGCCGGAGTCGATGGACCGGCGGTGTGGAAAGGGCCGATCGACTACGGGACGGAACCGCATTCTCTCGCCGTCGCGCAAAACTGTTCCAAGTCCCGCCTCACTCCTATCGACGGGATCGGTCCCTACGTCCACACTTCGGGACCGAGTTCATACGCCGGTCGTCGTATTAAAATGGTAAATTTAATTTTTTAACACTTTCTTTAATTATTTTTTAAATAAATAAATATTTAATATAAATATTAAATATAGGCCGAGGAAGAGGGTGAACCGCCCCTATTGTGGAGATATTGAAGAAAACCCGAAGCGCAAAGATGGGTCATATGTCGGTTCACGATCGAAAAGATCGTGAATGACTATGAGGCTAGACTCTCCGAGCGGGTAAGTCGGTCGTCCACCTGCGGAAGGGAGCTCGGTGAACTCCTCGGGACGACTTTCGGTCGCGGAATGCGACCAAATCTACTACGAGGTAAATAATTTAATTTATATTTTTTAAATTATATTATATTTACTAACGGATATATAATATTAATTCTACGTAGGTCGCTCCGAAAAAGAAGAACCGCACTTTCGGAGTCGGTTCTATCGAGACCGTTCCCGCAGCTTCTTCAACGCAACCTCATGTTTCTCGGCGGGATCGAGGCTGCGGAGAATGCTCGTTTGCGACGGGAACTCCAAGATACAAACGCCCGCTTCAAGACAATGACGGATCTATTCTCCATAATTGCGATGGATAGTCCAAACCTGGCTAATGCGATGCGGGAACGCGGATTAGGGGTCGATCCGGAACCGGAGGTTGCTCCGCACGAGGCTGAAGCCGCGGCGCAAGAGCTCGGGACGGAATGTCGGGATTAATGATTTTGATCCCTAGTTTAGTTTTTGTAAAATGTAATTTGAATTTTAAATTTTAATTATAATAATTTTATTTTATTTTATTTTTAAATTCGTTTTTAAATTTTTTTTTTAATTTTTTTTTAAAAAATCGTTGCTAATTCGTTGCTAATTTAGCAACGAATTAGCGACGATTGTTATGTTCTTCGTTGCCAAATCGTTGCTAAATTTAGCAACGATTTGGCAACGATTAATAATCAAATCGTCGCTAATTCGTTGCTAAAATTAGCAACGAATTAGCAACGATGTGTATAAAGAATCGTTGCCAATTCGTTGCTAAATTAGCGACGAATTAGCAACGATTTGTATAAAGAATCGTTGCCAATTCGTTGCTAAATTAGCAACGAATTAGCGACGTTTGCAGCAATTTCATAAGTTTTTAAATTCTGAAAATCGAAAATAATTTTTTTAAATTCGACGCTAAGTCGTTGCTATTTCGAAGCTAAAATAACCTTGCAAATTCGTTGCTAATTCGTCGCTAAAATAGCAACGAATTAGCAACGAATATTTGGCAACGAATTAGCAACGATTTTGAGTCGTCGCTAATTTAGCAACGAATTAGCGACGATTTCGAAATAGCGACGAGAGATTAGCGACGAAAATGTAATCGTCGCTAAATCGTTGCTAAACGCGTTTAGCAACGATTTAGCAACGATTTTGGTCGTTGCTAAATGTGCAGATTCTTGTAGTGATTTATATATACAAGCCATTAGTATTACACGTTATAACACATTTTAAAATTTTTGTCCAAGCAGTTCACATTTTCAAAAACTTCTTATCCCCGCATTTGAGGACAAAACCATGGAGGAGGTCCCACCGATATCCAAACAATTGAGCAGATACTAGGTTTTGTCGATGCACAAGGAGGCATGGTAAAAACACTTACCTTGGTTTCAAATAATGAACAACTCTGTTTGAATTCAATTTAAAAATTGGGTTTTCTAGGAAAAACTGATTTGGTGCAAAGCAAAGGTGGTTGACGTGATCCTTAGCAGTGGGTGGTTTATGATTTCATGTACAACATGCATCACTAAAATGAAAAAGAATGGTGAGACTTTGACTTGCCGAAAGTGTGGCCCCGTAGCTATTGGTCAACTTAGGTACTTGTTATGTACTATAACTCAGGTTGCAACTTTAGCTACTTAACTCTTTCTTCAGTCTCACGTGATTGTCACATGATACTTTCTTTTATTGCTAGATACCGTATTGAGGTTATCGTTGATGATGACATCAACACGGCCACATTTGTTATTTTCAACGAACCCAGGAAAGAAACCCTGCACATTTCGGCCTCTGAATTGGCTGCAGCTAATGTAAAATTTCTTCACCCCTAATTTACTTAATTTTCACTTGTCTATGTAACATCTTATGTTCTTTCTCTCCAAGCAGAATGTAACTGATAACGACGATTTTGGTGAGATAGTCCCCGACGTGATTCAGAAGTTAGTTGGACGGGAATTTTTTTTTAAAAGTTACTGAATACAACTACACAGCGACAAACCAAAGTTTCTCGGTTTCGAAAATGGTAACACTTCCCCCCAGGGAAACTAAAAAGGTTTGCCTCTAAACTTTTCTACACGCAACAGTCCTATATTGTATTCCATTTCTTGGTAATATTTTAAAGTGCACAGTGCACTTATCTTATAGAGGCCCCTCCCAAGTTTTGTGTCTACTCCCACCAAATCTTCTATTTCAAACGTCGCCACCGAACAATAAAACCTTGAGCGCTTCATCAGGCTCCGACAGCCAAGAATTAAAGAAACGTCTAACAGTGAGGTATTTTGAAATCATGAGCCTTTAGTTTCACATAATCGAATTCGAAAAATGCCGACCTATATTTTTTTAATCGCATGACCCATTATTTATCATTATGTTGGCGTAACATGTTCTGCCTTCGTAATTTAGTGAATACAAAATTAGTTTCTTAGTTAATTTTGCATTGTTTTAGGTTCTAATAGAAAGTATCTTCTAATATACCATTGCCTGAATTGTTTTCGGTTATAATCGAACTTATCTTCTAATACACCATCGCCATATTTTTGTATATTTTTAGGAAGAACAAATCAAAGGTTGTTACCGACGAATCAGATGAGGAGGAATCACATATTCTTGTCCGTGCTAATCATACTTTGGAAGATGATGCATGAGGCGACATATTCGTAAAAGAACTTATAATCTTGGCAACTTTTTAGTGGGTTGAAATTTACACCAAATAAATACCACATGGGAACATCCAATATTGTTTTCTAAAACTATACAATTTACCATGGCTTTGTTTTCTGTTTACTTTGAATTTGTTTTGAAAGTACAAAAAGTCTGTCATGACTTTGATTTGAAATCCTTATACATTTTTCTTTGGGCGAATTCTTATTTTTTACAGATTATCCATCTGTACTATCCTATCCTTTTTAAAAAGTTTGTCTCACATGTTCAATCTCTAAAACACATATTGATTATTTAGAATGATCGTCGAAGAGTTTGGTTTAGATATGTAAGATTTATTGAATATGATTAACTGTTATCAAATAAAGCTGGTAAAAATCGAACCTTGACAGAAAGATTTTCAGCTCATAGTGTAACTTTGAGAAAACTTGACATGGTACTTACTTGATGAAAAATATTTGTAGAGGAAATGTAATTTTTTAGTCCAAAAGTTATTATAATGAATAAATTTATTAAAATTTAATATTTACAATTATGTGATTTTTTATTCACCCACTACATATTTAATTATCAAAAAAATATTGGCCTCATAATGGGATGGAGAGTAATGGTGGATTAAGTTGAATTTTAAATGTTATGTGACACAAGATGGAACGTGGGAATTCGTGACTAAAACAAGATGATCATGACCATATGGGCCCATAATGTATTTTTCCTTAATTTAATTAGTAAACTATTTTATCTTATATTATTAATACAGAAGACGGAGAGAGAAAATCATTCTAAAATTACACGTGTCATCACCTGAGCATTTCTGGTCTCACACTATTAAAAATTAAAAAAAGCCCAAAACAAAAGCTCAAAACAAAAGCCCAAAACAAAAGCCCAAAACAAAAAACTCAAATTTAACACAAAATTACTTAAATTGACATAATAAATGGATAATATTAAAAAATGTTAAAAAACCCATAAAATATAATATTAAAAAATTCATAAGAAATACAATTTTATAATTTCTAATAGATCTCTTAATATTTATATATTAGATTCTATTATATTGAGTTCAAAATAATGATAAAACATATTGTTCATTTACAAATAACAATATTATTTTGTAAAATTGTATTTAACACCAAAATTCATGTCAAATGAAAAAACATGAACACACAATTTACCCGACTCATCGGTTGAACCACCAGTTCTCAAACTTTGAACAAAGAATTTTCGGATAAGTTTATACATGAAAGAGTGATTAAACCTTCCAAGAAAATATGTTTAAAATATTTAAAAAAACTAATGAAAAACACCATTTTATAATTTTCCTAATGTTTGTATGTTATATTCTCGTACAAAATAATGATAAAACATATATTTATAAATAACAATATTATTTTGTAAAATTGTATTAAACATCAAAGTTCATGTCAAATGACAAAACTTGAGCAGAAAATTGACTCGAGGTTTTATATATCTGAGGTTTTAATAGTCCAATTTTATGATAAATAGAGACCGGATTGACATACTTTTAATTGTTAAACGAGTCATATCAAAGTTTCAAAACACTATGTAATTATTGTTTTTTAATGATAAATAGTAAATTATACGTAAAGGTAAATATTCAACATCGAAATGGCAATGATAATCTTTTTCTATCTTTTTCTATGATAAATATTAAAATAGTAATAGTAAAAACCAATAAATTTTTGTAAATAAAACATTATAAAAACCAATATACAATATATTTTCTATATATACTTCAAATTTAAACTCCGCGTTAGCGCGGATCACATGAGATACAAATTCTTTTTATTTCATTTTATACTACACATTATTTTTACCTATAAACATTTTTTTCTATTACGTAAATTTTTATTCCGCGCTTGACGCGGGTAAATTCCTAGTTTTCTTCTAAAGAAGGAAGCATAATGAATTTAGAGATAATATAAAGAAGGAAATATCCGTCAAACACAAAATTTTGCAATTATTACACAAAGATGAACCACAAAGAATACATTAGGCCCGGTTCTTGGAATCTTATATTATTAATACAGAAGACGGAGAGAGAAAATGAGATTGAAAATCCTACGTGTCATCACGTGAGTAATTCTGGCCCCACATCATTAAAAGATTTATTGGAAATTCATAAAAACCCAAAACAAAAAGCCCAAAACAAAAGCTCAAATTTATCACAAAAGTCTCTTAAACTAACATAATAAATGAATAATATATTTAGAAAATGTTGAAAACCCCTAAAATATAAAAAAAAATAATATTAAAAAATCCATAAGAAACACAATTTATAATTAAAACAGATTTCCCTAATATTTATATGTTATATTTTATCACATTATGTTTAAAATAATGATAAAACATATTGTTCATTTACAAATAACAATATTATTTTGTAAAATTGTATTTAACACCAAAATTCATGTCAAATGACAAAACTTGAACACATAATTTACGACTCATCGGTTGAACCACCGGTTCCCGAAATTTGAATAAAGAATTTTTGGATAAGTTTATATATGAAAGAGTGATTAAACATTCATAGAAACTATGTTTAAAATTTTTAAAAAGCCTACAAAATATGATTTTAAAAAGCCTTTGAAAAACACAATTTTATAATTTTCCTAATGTCTGTATGTTATATTCTCGCATAAAACAATGATAAAAAATATTGTTCATTTATAAATATCAATATTATTTTGTAAAATTGTATTAAGCATCAAAGTCCATGTCAAATGACAAAACTTGAACCCAAAATTGACTTGAACCATCGGTTGACCCACCGGTTCCCGAAAGTTTAGTGGTTTTATCTGAGTTTTTAATAATCCGAGTTATATGACAAATAGAGACCGGATTAACATATTTTCATTGTTAAACGGATCATATTATGGTTTCAAAACACTATGTAGTTATTGTTTTTCAATGATAAATAGTAAATTATACGTAATGGTAAATATTCAACATCGAAATAGCAATGATAATCTTTTTCGATGATAAGTATTAAAATAGTAATAATAAATTTTTGTTAATAAAACATTATAAAACCCAAAATACAATATATTTTATATATAAACTTCAAATTAAACTCCACGTTTAACGCGAATCACATGACATCCAAATTTTTTTTATCTCATTTTATACTACACATTGTTTTTACCAATAAATATTTCTTTTTTTATTCCGTAAATTTTTATCCCGCGCTTGGCGCGGATAACTTTCTAGTATGTGTAAAAACTTAAGTCAAATGTTGCTTATTTTGCCAAAATTCGAAATTAAATTTGTTTTGACATTGACGTTTTCTATCCAACAATTTATTTATTAATTAATTAATTATGATCCAAACTAACTTCTTAATCTATCACTTTTCAAATGAGTGTAAAATATGTATTTCAACTCAATATTCCATAATTAAATTTCTCTCACTTAAATTTTCATTTCACACCTAATGTGTTATTTTAAAAACAAAATATTGTAGATTTTTTAAAAAAATTCATGGGAATAATGTTGGACAAAGAAAGTACTTTATTTTGAGCTTAAAACAAAAGAAACAACTTCGGACTAAAAAAAAGAAAATAAAAAGAAACAACTTCTCATAGGTGACAAAAAACGAAAAAGTATCAAAAGACACTTCTTCTACAAGTAGGTCAGGTAGAAAATTTTGTATGAATAAATTAGAAATAATCTTCATTTTGGTTACAAGCATAAACCCAAGGTTCTATGAAGGTAAACCGTAATATATGATCTTGAACTATTATGTATGCTTTACCATTTCTAAAATTTATTGCATAAATATTAAAATATTAATATGATTCTCGCAGGTAGGCTCCAATTGGAATCAACAACATCGACTCGCATTTATAAAGAAGAAAACGCATCAATAGTTACAAAATTTCAGAAGAAATGGGAAGCGAGACAACCTACGACGAAATAATCTATATATATGAAAACATAATGTAATCTCCTTTAATGAAACTACCAGTTTCCATCTCTTTAATCAAATATTTTATGAAAAATATCCGTCGAATTTAATTTCCAATAATTATATCTAAAATTAATATATTATCAAATTCCAAACGCGGGAAGGAGTTCACAAAAAAAATGTGCACACATCGAATTAAATTCAAATGACCCACAATACTTGAAAAGTCCACAAGAAACGTAAAACATTAAGGTCAACTCAATAGATAAAAAGAAAGTATGACAAAAACATTGAGAAAGCCGAAAAAATTTTTTTGGTTTAAGTTGAAATTTAGTCTATGGATAAACAAGAATGCATAAACAACACTGTCTTTTTTCTTCTATGATGTCTTGAAGTGTCTTCCACCTCATGACGTATAAGTTGAATCATTACACGAGATAAAACCTAAGAGGACTCCATTTTAAAGGCCATATGCACGTTTAAGAACTTCCGCATATGTCGCATTCTAAGTCACACAATCATCGGGTCAAACCAGCTTAACTACGTAACATGATGGTTCGGGAATGTCAAACTAATTATAAAGCACACGTGCAACGCACGGGCCTCTACCTAGTATATGAATAATATTGCACATCTTATATAATAAGACACAATGTTACAATGTTTTTGTAACTTTGCACCAGCTCCTGACATGTGTTCCCCTCTGGTAATGACACGTGTCATCAATTTACCCTAATGTTTTTGTTACGTTTCATCTCACTTCTTCCTCCTCTGCGACTCCGCCGTCTAAAAAAAACCCAAAACAAATTGCTCACTTTCCTCACCCGCGGATATCGATCTAACTCACGCTATTCTCTCTCTCTCTCTCTCTCTGATCCGCGACTTCTTAGAGAGAGAGAGAGAGAGAGAGAGAGAGAGAGAGAGAGAGAGAGAGAGAGAGAGAGAGAGAGAGAGAGAGAGAGAGAGAGAGAGAGAGAGGAATCACAAAAATCAGAGAAGAAGAAGCAAAGCAGAGGCAAATTAGGTTTTGGCCTGGAAAAAAAAACCCGGCAGGTACCCGTTACACTTTAGAAAGAACAAACTTTGTATAAAAATTTTCTTAACGCACCTGTCCATTAAAAACCGTGACTTTTTTTATGATACGGACAGGTCACGAGTTTAATAATAATGACAGGTCCCAGGTACCCATCCGGGTTTTACCCTTTATTAACATCCCTACCTACATGCATACATTGTCCTTAATTATATATACAGTCTGTAATTATTCATTTCCAATATTTATAAATTAAAGTACACAAGTTGGAACTTAATCTGTTTGTATTATAGTATTCATATATTAATGTTTGTTTATTTGTTAAAGGTATCGTATATACATGCTATCATAAATGATTTTCGGCATTTATATATACGTCATGTGACCAATATATTATTTTCATAAAGGTCAAACTGTTAGATAATACTATTTATTGATAATTATCCATTTAATGTAGATAATATGATTTGGAATTATCCATTCTTTATTTATATTTAAACTTTGTAATTATCCGTAACTAAACCGACGTTTGCCTTAGTATATAAACACATCGTCTCTTTGTAAACATAACACAATAAGAAGTTAATAATTAACTTCTCTCAATTTTCATCTCTCACAAACGATATATATATATATATATATTATAATACTAGTTTTATAACACGTTATCAGTACGAGCGTCTCTGCTTATACGAGGTAATCGTTATATGAGCTTTTATATACTTCAGTTAAATATTATCCAGGTAATTTTAAATTATGTCGTTAAATTTATAAACATAATGGAAAAATTATGTTTCAAACCTATGACATAATTTATATCCTAAAATGTTTAAATTATGATTTTACTATATAAAAAACTCTGGCAAAATTTAAATTAATATAGTTTAAAATTTAAGAGAAACTCTATCAAAATAAATTTTGCCAAAAGTATAAAATTAATAAATCTAAAAGAAACTCTGGCAAAATTTTAACTAGTATAATATTAAAAATCTAAAAGAAACTTTGCCAAAATTTAGTCGATAAAATTATCGATATTTATAAACTTAAATTTTTATATTGGAGCGGAAAGTTTTGTCTCCAAAAATATATAATAGAATATGTCTCTTTGATCAAATAGAAGACTATGATTCATAAATCAAATAGAAGACTATGTCTCTTGATTATATGAAAATATATGTCATTAATCAAATTGAAGATAAGGTCTCTTTGATTATATTGAGGTTTTGTCTCTTTGATTACATGAAAGGCTATATCTATTTCATTATACGGTAAGTTAAAATCCAAAATATATGAAAATTTTGCATATTGCAAAATAATTAAATGTTTTAAAAGAGTAAAATATTTTAAAGTAAAAATGCTAAAACGCTCATAAAGAGCGAAACGCTCGTAAAGAGCTAAAACGGTCATGAAGAGCTTAGAGGCTCATGAAGAGCTTAACGGCTCATGAAGAGCTTAGAGGCTCATGAAAAGCTTAGCGACTCATGAAGAGCTTAGAGGCTCATGAACAACTTAAATGCTCATGAAGAGCTTATATGCTCATGAATAGCTTAAATGCTCATGAAGAGATTAAATGCTCATGAAGAGCTTATATGCTCATGAAGAGCTTATATGCTCATGAAGAGCTTATATGCTCACGGAGAGCTTAAATGCTCACGGAGAGTTTAAATGCTCACGGAGAGCTTAAATGCTCATGGAGAGCTTAAATGCTCATGGAGAGCTTAAACGTTCATGAAAGAATATACGCTCATGAAGATCTTAACTCCCGAAGAGTTAAAAGTATTTTAAAAGAGCGAAAACGCTCAAAACGAGCGAAAGAAAAGTTAAACGCTCTAAAAGAAAACATGATGACGACATGCAATATGTATAAAAATGGCAAAAGATGTATATGAAAGCAAACCTGAAGTTTACTGATTGATTAAAGTTTAATATATCCGGTTAAGCCATCCGGGAGTATTAATGATTGAAGATCATTAAAAATTTGTTGGAAAAACAAGAAGTTTTTCAACTTACGCATGTTTTAAAGAAAAGAAGAATCAAAGTCATCATGTGAAAAGAAATGAAAATCACCATTTTTGGGTTGAAAGAGCTCATTGAGTATAATGGTTGATTTCTTTAACAGACCGTATTATACTCTTAATATGACCGATCTAAAAGTGAAAATCGGTCTAAAATAAACGAGCATGTATAGTCGTTACTTTGAGAAAGAGAGTAATATGAATCCTATATTAAAAATTAAAAGGATCCAATATGAAACACATGATCCTAGAAGGATATGTTATTGATCCCAAAAAAATGGATTCATTTCGAGATGAATAATCTAGAAGAATTATCATCTCGAGGGGGAGAATTAAAGAATCCCACAATGACATTAAATTGATAGTTTTGGTGGATTGATATCCCAAAACTAAAGCTTATTAAAAGCTTATTAGATGTCGAATGAGATAAAGTTAAACATCCACAACATGAAAGTGAAACATCTAGAAGATGATATTCACAGTCAATGAGTTTTAAAGAATGGTGATATTTCCGTCTGGAAATTTGTGGGTGTGTGATAAATATTATGAATGCTCCTTCACACCACATAAAAATGACATCCAAGAGGATGAAGTATATGAGCTGAAGAAGAAGATCCGCTCTAAAAGTCATCATTGGAGATGTGCTTATTGTAAGATTTGCAATCATTATTTTGATGATAAGATTTCTCTAAGGGAGAATCATGGAATAGTTGGAATCCTTGAACAAAATGATTATGAACCAGAAGTTCAAAAAGTTCAAAGGATCGTTATTCATATTTATTGCAAATCGAATGATGGATGAGATTTCATGAAACGAATTATCATTATAAGATCCTCATACAAAAGAAAATGAACTTGAAGTTCATAAGATAATTCAAGGTGATGAAAAGGAAATCTCATTCCATATGAAAATGCTCCAATACAAAATATATGTGTTTATGAAGGATAACACATAAAGTCTATGTAAGACTACTTTGGTTCCGAAAATTGAGAAATGATAAAGGAGCAAATATTTATTAATCTCTTCAAAAGGAGAAGAGGAGTAATGAGCCATGATCAAAAATCCCAGGAGGAGTAAATCCCTGAAGGATCAAAGATGAAATCAAGTACTTGAACAAAATCATTGATAATAATTAAGAGATCTCGATGGGTCATGACAATAAAGTAAATATGGAACCAAAGTTGAAATGAATGTCGACTATAATAGTAACATAACACCCGATGTTATAAATGAGGATCAAAAATCTTCGCTTTGTGAATTAGCGTTGAGAGGTAATATTGGCCAATACATAAAAGAGACAATCAAGTCTATATTAAACTCATTTAAGTAACGAGAGTTTTGGACCAGAAGTCCAAATATGAAAAGAATATTAAGGTATATAAAACAAAACGCATATGATGTATGGTTTTGTAAAAAATACTCAGTATTGAAAAATATATTTGAGAGACTTGAATTGCGTCTCATAAAGAAAATGCATGCAAAGTTTAAATTCCTGAAGAATTAATGATATCATAGTAATGTTCTCGAGAACTAAGATCGATCAAACTCTGAAGAGTTATAAACAAGACCTTGGAAAGACCAGAAGTCTTCGGACATTAAGTTAAACATCTAATGAAAAAGTTGTTATGTTAAGAACTTCTAGAATAAGTTGAATATATATATATGGTCATAGAGGACCATACTTATATGTTGTTAAGCATTTATAGGTTTTGCAAATTATACATAGAATTTGCTATTATTTATGCAAGATATAACTCGTCCCTTATGCGCATATTGGGATGAGATAAAATATGATTAACTTGGGGTTATTAGAAATCCCAAATTTTGGTATAAGTTGTTTTGCAGATGAAGAATATTTAAGATCATATAAAGTGAAATCGCAAAACAACAATCTCGTGGTGTTTCCAGTACGTGCCTTTGGTCACCACTTATTAATGTCATAATCAATGCTTCGGAAGGCATGTAAAGAATGTGCAAAAGGACTTATTTCGGAATATGAACCTCCCAGAGGGAGCAATAGAAGAAAACATATTCTCCAGAAGAAGAAATGATTTGCGTGGTTGCACTCTTTTTCCCTCATCATGGTTTTTATCCCAATGGGGTTTTCCATGGTAAAGTTTTTAACGAGGCAACAAGAACGCGCCAAAAGGTAGACATTTGAAGAAGAAAATGTGTTCTCCCAAATAGCTCTTTACGAAAGACGTGTGTTCCAGAAGATAATGGTCTCAAGGGGGAAATGATGAAATGCGTGGTTGCACTCTTTTTTCCTATCATGGTGTTTATCCCACAGGGTTTTCCATGAAAAGATTTTTAACGAGGCAACAACAACAACAAACACGCAAAAGAAAAATTTGGAAGACGGTGTGTACAAAATTCATAAAAGGAGATTATACCCGACTGTTTGAAGGAAAATTATGTTATTGTACTCTTTTCCTTGTCATGGTTTTTATCCCGTCGAGGTTTTCCATGGATAAAGTTTTTAACAAGCCATTACACGATATGTCTACACAATAATGGATAATTAAGGGGGAGTGTTGGATAATACTATTGATAATTATCCATTTAATGTAGATAATATGATTTGGAATTATCCATTCTTTATTTATATTTAAACTTTGTAATTATCCGTAACTAAACCGACGTTTGCCTTAGTATATAAAGGCATCGTCTCTTTGTAAACATAACACAATAAGAAGTTAAGAATTAACTTCTCTCAATTTTCATCTCTCACAAACGATATATATATATATATATATATATTATAATACTAGTTTTATAACACAAACAAAATATATTTTTAAGAATTTTTTCTTTCTTATGCTTTGTTTATTAGTTCTCCCATTTGACAAAGGGCAATTAATTGATTGCATACTACGATGGTATTTTTCTATGTATTATGATATTAATACACACAACATCGTCGGATAAGGACTTTTGCAACATAATCAAATTTATAATTTAACTTGACTGGAACAATCTCGTCGAAAAAAGTAGAATTTGATATTTTATCACCATTTCTTTATATTTTTCATAACGGACGAATGATTTACTGCAGCAACAAAAATCACTAATTAAATCAAACAACGTGAAACTAGTGCTCTCACATAATTGAAATATCAATCATATGAATGAATGATTATATTGGACGGTGGCTTATATAAAATAGAACAAAAATAGTATTAGTGAAAATGAACTCAATAGTTTGAAGGTAAATTTGATGGATGGATTTTGGTCAAATTATAAAAACGGCTGGATTTGGACCAACTTTTGTAGACTTGATGTGTTCATATAATTATGTAATAATTGGTAACTAGAAAGTTACGCCAAGCGCGAGATAAAAATTTACGGAATAAAAGAAGAAATATTTATTGGTAAAAACAATGTGTAGTATAAAATAAGATAAAAAAGAATTTGTATGTCATGTGATTCGCGTTAAACGCGGAGTTTAATTTTAAGTTTATATATAAAATATATTGTATTTTGGTTTTTATAATGTTTTATTAACAAAAAATTATTATTAGTATTTTAATATTTATCATCGAAAAAGATTATCATTGCTATTTCGATGTTGAATATTTACCATTACGTATAATTTACTATTTATCATTGAAAAACAATAACTACATAGTGTTTTGAAACCATGATATGACCCGTTTAACAATGAAAAATATGTCAATCCAGTCTCTATTTGTCATAAAACTCGGATTATTAAAAACTCATATAAAACCACTGAACTTTCGGTAACAGATGGGTCAACTGATGGTTCAAGTCAATTTTGTGTTCAAATTTTGTCATTTGACATGGACTTTGATGCTTAATACAATTTTACAAAATAATATTGATATTTATAAATGAACAATATGTTTTATCATTGTTTTGTGCGAGAATATAACATACAAACATTAGGAAAATTATAAAATTGTGTTTTTCATGGGTTTTTAAAATAATATTTTGTAGGCTTTTTAAATATTTTAAACATATTTTCTATGAATGTTTAATCACTCTTTCATCGGTGGTTCAACCGATGAATCGTAAATTATGTGTTCAAGTTTTGTCATTTGACATGAATTTTGGTGTTAAATACAATTTTACAAAATATTATTGTTATTTGTAAATGAACAATATGTTTTACCATTATTTTAAACATAATGTGATAAAATATAACATATAAATATTAGAGAAATCTATTTTTAATTATAAATTGTGTTTCTTATGGATTTTTTAATATTATATTTTATTTTATTTTTTGTAATAAATTGTGTTTCTTATGGATTTTTTAGTATTATATTTTTTATTTATTTTTTTATTTATTTTTTATTTTTATATTTTAGAGGTTTTTCAACATTTTCTAAATATATTATCCATTTATTATGTTAGTTTAAGAGAATTTTGTGATAAATTTGGGCTTTTGTTTTGGGCTTTTTGTTTTGGGTTTCTATGAATTTCCAATAAATTTTTTAATAATGTGGGACCAGAATTACTCACGTGATGACACGTAGGATTTTCACTCTTATTTTCTCTCTCCGTCTTCTGTATTAATAATATAAGATTATTATAGGATGAATTGGTGTTATGGTGTTATTGGAGATGAAAATTGGGCTTAGTGATATTGGGCTTGGTTTATTTGGTGATATAACATCGGCGGGAAATTTTTTTTCCTTATTTCCGGTTATATCCTTATCGCCTGCAATTGTTAATGAGATGACAATTGACTGCGATTTTAAGCGGCTTCGAAGTGATGGGTATGAGACAGTAGCATACTCAAGTATATTATAGCAGAAAATATAAATATCTCACTATTTGGCCATATAACCAAATACAAAGATTTTGACTAATCTTCTCCTATATAGCGAATGGATAATAAGAGATAGAAGTTCAAGCTATTTGGACAAAAATCAGGTATTTTCAGAATCAAAATCTTATAATTAATTGCAGGTTTTACATTAATGGCTACATACTTTAACTGTTATGATTATTGATGGTTAATGTTCTGTAAATAGGTGGCTATGGTGCGTGGTCTCTCTGTTTTGTTGTTGTATGGAGAGTGGAAAGTGAATGAATATCGAGTTTGGGTGTTCCAAGCAAGGAACAGTTACAGTCTGAAGTTATCTTCTCGAACTCGATATGCAGAGCTTGTCGATATGGTGGAGAAAAAGCTGGGGGTGGATGTCTCAACTCAAAGGGTTAATCTAAGCTATTGTTGGCCTCAGTTTATGTTAATGGATGACGACAAAGATGCTCCTCTTGTCCCCATCAGGTCAGACGCCGATGTTAATTGCTTCGTATCAGTTAGGGCGGACCTAGAGCATATAAACCTTTGCGCCACCATTACAGATCTTTCTCCAAATTGTCATCAAGGTAGTAGAATCCTCTGTTTTTTGTTGATAAATAATGTGCAAATACTGACCTAGTTCTGAACTCTATAAACATAAGTGGTTGGGTCAAATAGCTTGAATACCTCTAATTTGAGTTGTGGTGATATAGTCGAACAAACAAAACCCACAACTAGATGGAAACAATGGCGCGATGGTAGTCTATCAAGGCTTGGAGATACATCTGTCAACAAAAGAAAGTAAGTAAAAATAGTTAACTATGTAGACATAAATAACCCCTTACTAAGACTGTCAATTTTTTTTAAATAACGTTTACATTTTTAACCACAAATGTAGAAGATATGTTTATGGTTCCTATAACGAGTCCAGTTTTGGACGAAGGTAATCTATAGAGAACCGTAAAAGAATTATATGTACATGTTTACAATATTTTATTGAACATTGTCTTAATGTCCATGTTTACAATATTAATAGTTATATGTATATGTTTTAGATACTTCGAATGGAGTTCAAATAGCATACCAAGATAAAGGAAAAGGTAAGGTGGGTGAGGAAGATATTAGGTGCAACAATGACCTATTAATGTCCGCAAAACTGGGTATTGGAACTGATCAAATTGATGCAGCCATGTTTACAAACATGACAACTGGGTTTGAGAAAGGAGGTATTTAGACAACTATATTATCCTAAAATAGTTACCTATGTTTATACATTAAACAAATTATTTAAATTTTTGGAATACAGAGGGAAGTAACCGACAAAGATGTTACGCGGGGCCACCTTGGCAAACTCTCTATGAAGAACTGAAAGGTTATTGTCACCCTGGAAACTTGAACACCGCGGAGACCAATGACCCTCCTCCTGAATTACCCATATTCGATAACCCTCCTCCTGTATTTCCCAACGTGAATGACCCTCCTCCTGAAGTTCCCATCTATAATGACCCTCCTTCTGCAGTTCTCAACATGAATGACCCTCCTCATGAAGTTCCCATTTTCAATGATCCAGCCGGTGAGGTTCCCATATTGACTGACACATACGAAGAAGATGACCGAGATCATAATAGTGTTATGGGTAGTGCAATGGGCAATGTGGAGAATTTAATTGCAGAAGAATTTGATCATGTGGAGGAGTTTGTTTGGGGTAGCCCAATCGAAAATGAACACGACGGAGGTAGTGACCTATGTAGTTATAATAATAATAGTCTATTGACTATAATATGCAACTACATCTCTTGTACTCTGCCATATAACATACACAACTAAGTATAATATTCGTCAATTTACCAAATATCATACTAGTGATATTATCCTAATAATAAAAGTCTTTTAACTATAATATGCAACTACATTTCTTGCAATCTACCATATAAATTTTGAACTAAGTATAATATTCGTCTATTTACAAATATCATAGTAATTAAAATAATAGAAGTCTATTTAATATAAAATGCACCTACATTTCTTGTACTCTGCCACATATAATATGTATATATACCTACTATCCTAAATATATGACTATTTATATAAAATATCATACTATTTCTCAGGAAAAATAACATGTTCTGTTTCCTTTAATTTTGTTTTCAGGATCCCCACATGGTGCAAATGTGGAAAGTCTCTCCGTTGGTCGTGTATTCACGGACAAAGCAGACTTCAGACTGCAACTTTCAATCAATGCTATCAAAGAAAAATACACTTTGAAGACATTAAGGTCTTCTCCAAAAAAAATTGAGGTAGTATGCATAAGCATGGAGTGTCCTTGGCGTATTTTCGGCTGCATTGTTGAGGGAGGTACCGAGTTTGAAGTACGATTCCCAAATTTAGTTCATAGTTGCAGTGTGGATGAAAGACGTCACTACAACAAACATGCAATTGTTGAAGTGTTGGGAGAACTAATGATGCCACGTTTTGTTGGCGGCCGTCGTGGACCTTCCCCCGTTGAGATACAACGGTTAGTCCATGTAGAACACCAGGTCCGAATCACGTACTGGAATGCTTGGAAGTGTAGGGAGATTGCAATGATGGAGAAAGTTGTTGGCTCGATCAGTGGGAGTTATGCAATGTTTCCATCTTATTTTTCTAACTTGATTGACAAGAACCCTGGGTCAATATGTAAACTTGAGTGTGACAACGATGTGACAGGCGAGAGGAGGTTCAAATTCTTGTTCATTTCGTATGGGGCATCCATAAAAGGCTTACCATTTCTCAGGCCCGTCATTCTTGTTGATGGGACGTATCTCAAAGGTCGATACGGCGGATGCCTACTAATTGCTAGTGGACAAGATGGGAACTTCCAAAAATTTCCCATCGCATATGCAGTAGTGGACAGTGAAAATGATACATCGTACGAGTGGTTTTTCAAATGTTTACTAGAAGTAGTTGATGACCACCGCCACCTAGTCTTCATATCAGACCGTCACCCAAGTATCAACAAAGGTCTAGAAAAGGTAACAAATGGTCTACTACATCCATTACAGGCTATCTAACTAGTAAGTTTAAATGTGTATATACATACTTAAATACTAAACTGTATTGGAGAAGTGTTATGTTTGAAATAGCTGAAATTTATAGCTAAGTAGACTACATATTATAAATAAATAGATGACTTTTATACAGTAGTCCACTAAATAATCTATATAAATACCTGACTACTAAAGAGTTATAGGTAAATATTTCATAACGTAACTAATTTAGTGCTAAAATTTTATGGGACTTACACAAGTGTACCCACAGGCAGGTCATGGGGCTTGTCTTGTGCATCTTACCAGAAATGTTGCAACGAAATTTAGCAGGGAAAAAAGATTGCCTGGATTGGTGGTACGTGCTGGGAAAGCTTACACAATTTTTGAATGTGCTCTAGTCATGGCAGAGATAGACTCTATCAGCCCAGCATGTAGAGAGTATCTACAAGATGTTGGTTTTACGCGTTGGACCATAGCCTATTTCATGGGAGATCGGTACAACCTAATGAACACCAATCTCGCCGAGTCGTTGAACAACGTGCTTAAGGAGTGTAGAGGACTACCTATTTTTGTAATGCTAGAGGCAATTCGGATTAGTTTACAAGGATGGTTTAATAAAAGGAGGAATTTCGCTAGTAGAGATAACCATTCCCTAACACCCCGTGTCAGAGCAATGCTGGAGGCAATATTCAACGAGTCGCATTACATGACTATATATCGGATCAATGTCGGAGAGTACGAGCTTCACGATAGGGCGGGTGGTAAGTTTTTGTTAACTTACATACGAAGTCTTTCTCCTGCAGGTTTTGGGATGTGGAAAAGATACCATGTCCCCATGCAATGAATGCTTGCCATAAAGAAGACATGATGTCAGAGGACATGATTACAGAGAAGTCTTACCAAGGTTACTTGCAGCACACATGGGTTGAAAGCATATATCCATTCCCCGCTCCGGTTGTCACACAACCACGTGTGTTACCACCGTGGACAAAATGACCGCCTGGGAGGCCGAAGAAGGAGAGATTCAAATCAAGAGTCGAGATAATGGTATGCATTTCAATATATAATAAGCAAGTTTATTTATAGAAACGAAGAGAATGACTAATAAATCCTTTATTTATGCAGAAACGATCAACAAATAAAAGGAAGTGTTCAAGGTGTAAAGGAACAGGGCACAACAAAGCAACGTGCAAGAAGCCTCTGCGCGAGAAGGGTACGGCGTAACAATAGTGAATCACTGGTTACGTAGTGGGTTGCAGACATGTTATTTTTAATTTAGCCGGCTTATAGAAATATGAGTCTATTTTGTTACATTTTGGGGTAAAATAGTCTCCTATTTCTAATGATGTAGTACGTTATAAACTTTGTCAAGGTATTACAGATATAGTAGGCTATTCTAGTTCAATTTTTTGTGGTAATAGCCTACTATTTCTGTGAAGGTTGTAATATTTAAACTTTTGTTGTTGTCGTAATAAACCCAAGGAATATGTTTGAATGTAGGTATTATGTCTTAAACCCGTAAACCAATAATATAGTAGATTGGTATTATGTTATCAAGCATGGAATATAGATGATGTAGTACGCTATAAAGTTTCTAAGGGTATTTCAAAAATAGTAGACAACCCTATATTTTACAGATATTATGTTATCAACTATACAAAATAGACTCCTATTATAATTCAAAAATAGTTTATAATACATACAACTATTATTTGATAAATAATCGGCTACATAAATATCAGATTATATAAGATTAAATTATTTTCATTTATAATCCGTAGTCTACTCTATCCTAAACCCTAAAACCTAAACCCTATATCCTAAACCCTATACCCTAGAGACTAATCCTCGATATTATGTTATCAACCATACAAAGTAGACTCCTATTATAATTCAAAAATTATTTATTATACACACACCTATTATTTGATAAATATTCAGCTATTTAAATGTCCAAATAGGCTGAAACATGCGAAAATGTAAGTTTAAATTATTTTCATTTATAATTCGTAAACTCTAAACCCTAAATCCTAAACCGTAAACCCTATACCCTAAAGAGTAAACCCTGATATTATGTTATCAACCATACAATGTAGACTCCTATTATAATTCATAAATTATTTATTATACACACAACTATTATTTGATAAATATTCGGCTATTTAAATGTCAAAATAGTCTTAAACATGCGAAAATATAAGTTTAAATTTTTTTCGTTTATTATCCGTAAACTCTAAAACCAAAACACTAAAACCTAAACCCTAAAACCTAAACCCTATATCATAAACCATAAACCCTATACCCTAGAGACTAAATCCTGATATTATGTTATCAACCATACAAAGTAGACTCCTATTATACACACAACTATTACTTGATAAATATTCAGCTATTTAAATGTCAAAATATATGAAACATGTGAAAATATAAGTTAAAAATATTTTCATTTATAATCCGTAATTCCTAAACCCTAAACCCCAAACCCTAAACCATATACCCTAAACCCTGATCCATAAACAATTAACCATTTACCCTATAAACTATACCCTTTAGAGGAGGTCAATCCTAAACACAAAACAATGATACATAAACTATTAAACCTAAACCCTTTACCATATACCGTAACCCTCAACCGTAGCCCTAATTATGAAGCATGGTGAATAGAGTGGTATTATAATTTTAAAATAATAAATTTTCTAGTTGACTATTATTTTATAAATTGGCAACTATTTAAATGTATAATTATAAGATAAATAGGAGAATATAGATGTGGGAAGAAAAGACGAACATAGAGAATACATAAATTGTATAGTTATTACATGGTCGACGACACATACTATGCGGAAATAAAACATTTAAAGAGTATTAGACAAGACAGTATGGAGGCAGACCAAATAAGAAGTACGTGTTCTTCTTATTTGAGGTGGTATTTCATTATGGCGTGGAAAAGTTGAACGGCGTAATTCTGGGAAGCAGTTTCAACCTGATTACGCGTAAGATCGATTTTATCATCTAACTTGTCGTTGGCATGTAGCAACATCAACATGAACGACGCAATCCCACTAAGCTCTGCATGAAAAATACATAACACACATAGTTGAAGGAGGTGGTTTAGGCAAATAGAAACAACCAATTAGGGAGGAAAAATTACAAAGTGCAAACCTGGAGCTGTTAGCCGAGTCTTTATAGGAGGTCTGGTAATTGCGAAGGGTTCCAACGAGTCGTGCCTCATCTCATAATTGTAAGCCATCTGTATAGTGACATAGGGAAGTGCAGATGCAAATGGAGTAAGAAGCGCATCAACAATTGGGGTCTCGACAACATCAGGATTACAATCAAGGACCACAAGCTCATGTTCAGACAAGTTAACAACAACCCCCACCCAATGCTTGTCTTCCAGTAAGAAAGGACATAGAAGAGCTTCCACTTCAGTGTAGAGGTTCCTTCTAGACTTGACATAGTCACATAGTTGTTGTTTGATGGCAATTTTTTCCTGCGCTTTTCAGGTTGAATCAATTCGTGCAACAAGCCTATGTCATTGAGAAATGTGCAGTCCAAGAAATCATACTTCGTTGGCTCCCTTTTGGTGGAATGGTCAACAATGTTGTTGTGTAGGTAAGAAACTAGTGTATCCATCACCTAGCACAATGGCAAAATTAATATATAAGGACTAACAAACAAACTGATATGTGTGGGAATATACTTACAAGTGTGGAGCTTAGTGAAGCTGGAGCAAGAAGCTCAAGGAAGCTAGACTCTACCAAAGTGTGCCCATCGTATGTTGGAAAGTAGCTGTCATAGACATCTACTTTAATGACCAAGAAATTAGTATTGAAATTAGTTCGAGTAAGCGTGTACCTTGGCTTTTCCATTAGTTTTTTGATCATGTCCACATTTTCTTGTCCTGGTGGTGGGAACATTGTAGTGACGACACATTGCTTTCCTTTGCCTGGTATGTCAATCACAAAGTCGTTCAACGAGGAAGACGTATGTTTAGCCCGTTTGCTTTTCCTTGTGTAAACCTAGTTAAATAGTTTCCTTTTTTTGGATATCCTAGGTCAGGCCTAGGGAAAAGGAACGGGTTATATTGACATTTGGTTCTTTTGGTCCTGCTATAGTAGCTTCCAGCTCATTGTTTGAAGATTCTCCATTGTCCTTGTAATGAAATATAAATCAAAGGTTCAACAATTCCATAATAGATTCAAAATAAGGTACTCAATAGCTGAAAATAGACGAATATATTTACATAAATAGTCATTTATTATGTTCCACAAAAATAGCAAGTTATGAAAAGATATAGTTAACTACGTAACAACAACACATCCGAACTCACATTGGTAGGGGGATGCATATCCACGTCATCTTCTTGTATTGGACCAGAAGACTCCATCACATTTTTGGGACTTTCTCCACCATCCTTGTCATGAAGATGGAAATCAAAAGTTATGGTAACCTACTTTAAGACATGTTATATATGCAAATGTAGTTTAATGTATACACACATGGATGCTTATTTGTATGAATTCAGAACCTTAATAACGCTTCCAGAATAGATACAAATTAAGGTACTCAAAAGTTGAAATAGACGAATATATGTACTTAAATAATTATTTACTAAGTTCCACTAAATAGAAAGTTATGACAGATATAGTTAATTACATGTTGTTTTCATTCACTTACAGTGTGAGGAGGTTGAATCGGGTCTTCAACTTCTGGTACTTCAAACACGCCAGTGTACCCTAACACTATGACATGTTCCTCTTCATCTTGTTGCATTAGGTTGAATTGTGGACCAATTTTTACATCTCCTGGGCACTGTAAATACCAATGTAATCCATAATCGTGAGTTAATAATAGAGGTCTATTTACTTTAATATGCAACTAAATTTCTTGTACTCTGCCATATAACCTATACAACTCAATATAATATGCGACTATACAAAAATATCATAATATGTACATAAACATATTATTCTAAGAATATCATACTATTTACATATACTAACTATTATAAAATATTCCGTTGTCTTACCTTCGCATTAGGAGATGTTACATCTTCGTTAGTTATTGAATCAGGTTCATGAGGAGACTTGTCATTTCCCAGAGTAGAATTCTTTTCACGTTTCCCTTCAACTGCTTTTTCATTCAACGTATCCTCCACATCTTCTAAAACGGGTTCATCAACAGTACGACTCCCATCTCCACCCGTTGAGTCTTCGGCCGCCATTGCATTAATATCCGCTACCACATTCCTTACCATAGTATCTGGGGATTGAACCAAATCCGCATCAATTTTCTGGGACCCATCAGACACATGGTTGAGGTTAGAACCGCGTGGACCACTGGGGGTTCTGTCACACTCACCATCATCAACCTGAGTTGTATTCACGCAACAGTCAACATCATTAACTTGTCGAGGTGTCGACAATTTTTCAACAACTTGGACACCAACTTGAGCAGGGTTACTACTCCCATCATTGCATGTTTGATTAAAGTCATTAGATAGATGGTTGGAGTTAGTGCCATTGGGAGTATTATCAGAGGAGTTTGGCTCACAAAAAGGATGAGGAGGGGTAGATGTTGGACGTGATGGTCAGTGCAGATCATGAAGTCCTTCAATAATGGTCTCCATGCGACTAAATTTTAGTACCATATCCATTTCAATTGAGGTAATTGCATAGTCAATCATGTCTTGCATCTTCCCAACAAGTTCATCTGTTAGGGCTTTCACCCTTGCATAGCACGCATCCCCAACATCAGCAATTACCTTCTGAATATCAAATTGACTTGACTCACCCTCTTCTACTTTCCTAGGTTTCAGAACATCAGCTGCCTTGATCCCTCCTCTCCATGATTGGTGTGTGAACTTATGTCCAGACCGTATCATGTTAAGCATGTAATCTACAGATGGGTCCGGTAGATCACCTCCTAGAATCAGCTTATCTAAACCTCGTTGAAGCGGAGATGCTTGCATTATCGATATCACATCACCCTATAAAACATCCACAAAATTCCATTATGAATGAGTAAACATTAGAAATAATTATATTATATTGTAATGAAATATACACATATTTGAGAAAATATTCACATATTCTATGTTTCCTCTAATAACGAAAAATTGTAACAAAATAGCCTCCTACTATTTCTGTGAACTACAATAGCCTACTATTTCTGTGGTAATATCCTACTATTTTATTTGGTAATATCCTACTATTTTTGTGGTAATAGACTACTTTGTCAACGTATTACATACATAGTAGCCTATTGTAGTACAATTCTTTGTTTCTGAAAAATATCTAACTACAAATTAAAAATGTCCAATTACATGTCTTCCTTTATCATCATTGTCAAGACGGCACACTAGAGGCATGTACAAGTTAATGGGTTTGGTGACACCCCCCTGCACAGAATAGCTCTCATTATCCTCTGATCCAGTACAAGATGACACACCAGGATCGGTTGTCAATATATTAGGCGAACAAGCGAGCACAACCATTTGTAGAGCATGAGGAAATCCTTGTATGGCCGCCGAGGGTTGTGTGTATTTGTGGGTGAGCGTGGATTTAATGTTGCCCATTGTCATATCAAATGATTTACGGCCCCAAGGATGCGAAATGAACCTATCAATATCCCTCACAACTTCAATAGATTCTAACGATATCTTAGCTTCACCAGACGTGCGACACAACACACCGTCAACAATCAACAAAAGGGCCAACCTCATCCTAGTGTCCCTGTCCCTATAAGGTGCTCCACTAAGCTTCTCAACTATCCATTTGGATGTGGGAGGCAAGTCTTGACCAAAGAGCTCTTTAGAAAATGTCTTCGTTTCTTCTATAACTACAATCTCATCTCCATTACACATCATAGAATAGTTGAGATTGGTAGCAAGTGCAAACTCTCGAAGAGAGAACCTTATTGGTTGACCCCCAAAAAGGACCCAAATTTCATGAGTCTTTTTGGTTATAACCTGTCGACATAGGAGGAAGTGTGCAAACTTAACAGAGAAAGCGATTTTGTTTCCAATCCCCAATAACGTACCAAACTGAGAATCAAGAAGCGTATGGATTTGGTCCTCATCCAACGCTTTCTTGATAACTTCTAGGTGATTCAAACTGAAATAAAAATTGACTTTATTCTTCACATGTTCGTGGCCGCGTACAAACATACGCAGAGGAAGAGACGGTGACGAATCACTTTGCCTAAAAACCCAAGAACCAAATAACACACGATTAGTCGAATTTCAATAGATGTCAACAAAATAACCCTAAACCCACAATAATCCAAATTTCAATAAGCGTTATGAATAATTAGAAAAATAAGAGGAAGAGAAATCTGAGAAAACAAATCTGAGATGATAACACCATTGACGCGTACATAAAGCAATAACAAAACGAACCTCGTGCTCTTCCTCGAGGATGCGACTTCCGCAGCCGATTTCCTCGAGGATGCGACTTCCGCGGCCATATCGGCTAATGTTTTTTCCGGTGATATTTTCTTCTTCCTTTCTTCTTCTCCATTATTCTCTCTCCAGTCGATAACTTCTTTGCAGTTGGACAATAAAAACTGAAGTGACAAAAGCGAAAAAGAGGAGGCGTGTTGTCAGGGCAAATAATTATTTGTTTGTTTAAATTGTTTGAAATCATTTAGAAAGTTTACGTTTAGAGATATTTAGGTATTTTTAACTCATGGAAATAGTGACTATTTTTCCCAATTTTCATCTCAATAACTATTATATCTACCCTAATTTCTCATTATTATATCCACGTAGTTTTAATATTTATTAAATTATAAATATTAAAATATGGGGACTCATACGGATCCGTAGAAAGTTGTGTGTTGGACCGGCCTTATATGTTTCACATTTAGGGTTATGCAGTTTCTTATGTTTGATAAAGAGGGTTATACAGTTTTATTAATACATTTAAATAATAACATTCCAATGCCATCAAAATGATTAATAATTTAATACAACTAGGATAGAACCCGCGCGTTGCGCGGGATATCCTTCAATATTTTATAGTAATTTCAAAAAAAATATATATTTTGTTTATGATGATTGATTTTGTAATATATTTTATTATTGTAATATGTATTTGGTTTGACATTGGATATAACTAACTCATTTTATTTTACCAAATTAATGAAAATAAAATTGTTCATTTGTAACTTTTGAAAAGATATTTTAGTTTATTATAAACGATTAGAATATCAATATGTGATGAAATCTAATTTTACAAAAAAAAATAATTTAAAGAGAAGTAAATATTGTAGTGTATTCGTTTAATTTATTTACTACTAATAATTTATTTTTGTCCACAATACCTTTATTTCAGTTTACTGTGGAGATTTTAATCCGTTTTTAAAATTGCATCATAATTTTTGTTTTCTTTAATGGTATTAGAATCTTTATATGTATTTTTCATTAATTTATATGACGGTTATGTTTTCGGTGGATATTTGTACTGATTATTAATATTTAGTTTAAGAAGATTATCGAGAAAAATTTATATATTATTTAATTTTATTATAAAATTGCATCATGGTTTGTTTTTTTATTTATTTCGCATTCTAAAATTTAATATTTTATTTTTATTATAAAATTGCATCATAGTTTGTTTTTTCTTTAATGTTATTAGAAACTTTATATGTGTTTTTGTTTATTTTATATGACGTCTATGTTTTCGGTGGATATTTTTAGTGATTATTAACTTTTAGTTTAAGAAGATTATCGAAAATTAATGTATTATTTATATGTATGACTATGTAGTATTTGAATCTCAAATTTATAATGGTTAAACTTTATATATATGTATATTTCTTAAGTTTAAATATTTTTTATCGACTTGTTGTAGCGGTCTGCTGTGGCCGATACAGAAGATCTTTTGCCAGAAACTTGTACCGACTTGTTATATCGGTCACAAGTGGTCGATACAGAAGACACGAGACCTGAAGATCAATATCGGCATGTCATATCGGTTTGATTTGGCCGATACAAAATAAAAGAAGTCGAAGCTCTTGTACCGACCGATGCGTATCGACCAGTCTGTACCGGTTTTACTTGACCGGTACAGGCTGCAAAAAATTAAAAGGAAAATCGGTTTTGTGTTAAAAAAGGAAAAGATTTCTTAAACCGATTGAGTTTCTTTTGGTTTATGTTTTGAGACTATATTAGGGTTTTAATTATTCATTCTCTTAATTTATCTTTTGTTTTTCCTTTCACGCTTTGTACTTTTTGTTCTTTAACTTGGGAGAAACTTCTTGGTGTTTTTGCTATTTTGTCACCTTTGTAATCTTCAATAACAAGAGTTTTCTAAAACATTTATCTCTTTGATTTGTTTATGTTTATGCTTTCTTTAATATCAATTGTTTTAATTTTCAGCATGTTTAGTGAGTAGATCTAAATAGGCAATTGGGTTAGGGAAAAATGGTTGATTGAATTTAGGATTGTAATTGTCTAGAACTTAATTGATCTTAAAACTTTTGTCTTTGGTAACGAACCTAAAGCCTTAATCGAGTTGGCCATTCGATTACACAACCTAGGAAACTTTATCAATCGAGAGATTATAAAGTCTCTTGACCAATTACCCTAGAACTAAGCCTAACTTAACCGAGAGATCTGTGTTAATAAGCTTAGTGGTTGAAATTGAATTGAACTTAAAGTTTCTTTAAGAATTAAACTATCCAAGACATTGTTTTAGTTTAATTATTAGGAAAAGAATCATTGTCACGAGAGTAAATTGATCTAAAATCGTTTTCAAAACCTTGAAGTTACCTTTGTAAAAAGACAATTTAAAATCTGAAAGTTTAATCACCTTTTGGAGTACATTAACCTGATTGTTTAGCTTTTTATTAAAATCTTTAAAACTTTTAATTTACGTTTTCGTTTGATCATTACGCGGTTACAAAACACTCAAACAAACAATCTTTTGATTACGCTTAAACTGAGTTTGTTTCTTATAAATTTTAATACATTGTTTGCTCTTGATTCAGATTGACACCTTATATACTACGATAACACATTCGAATGAACGAGGGTAAAATCTCGTTTATCACTATTTTAATTTTCACTAATTTTAAACTTTAATTTTCACTAATTTTAAATTTTAATTTTAAACAATAAATTTGAAAAATCATTGTGTATTTTTGTAAATATAACCACTATTTATTTACGATTTTCGTGGTTATTTCGAAAACTTATAGAAATTCACTATATTGCCTATAAAACCAAAATTAGCTAACAATAAAATTAGTCACAAAGATATAGACAAGATAATTTTCTTAGTTGATTTTTTGTTGTCTGACTAATTTTTATAGGGTAGATGACAATACTAGATTTGGAAAGTAAGGTTATTATTAGAATAGTCTAAAACTTTTTTTATTACTAGAATATTTTTGCTTACTTTTTTACCCTTTTATCATTTGACAACAAAAAACGTAATTACGTAAAATGCCATTACTATTTTTCTGCGCTTTTGCGTTTATTACGAAAAAACCAGCGCGCTGATGTTACGGCAGACTTATTAGAACGGTAGATTTATATTTTGGAACGGTAGATTTATATTTTGGAACGGTAGATTTAAAAAACGATGGTAGACTTATAAAAATGGTTGGTAGAGTTATTTCGTTAAATCCGATAGACTTATATTTCTGACATAGTAGATTTGTTTGGGTGTGGTAGACTTTTATCGACATTAGTAGATTTGTTCAACAGACACGGTAGAGTTAAATACGTTTGGTAGATTTTTAAACCTTGGAAGCTCACATTTGACTTTTTAGGAATTTTCGTTGACTAAATCGGTAGATTTGTTTTATATGATGGTAGATTTTTATGTTTATTGGTAGGTTTATTTACTGACTTGGTAGGTTTAATATTGTTATTTGTTTTTGTGTGTGATGGTAGACTTGTTCATGTAGTGGTAGATTTTGTAAAATTAGATAGACGTAACCATTGTTGCGGTAGACTAATTGTACCAGTTTTCATTTTCCGTCTTGGTAGTAGATTTATTTCTTTGGTGGTAGATTTGTTATATGTTGGTAGATTTATTTTTGTTGATGGTAGAGTTTTGCTAATCTTTGAAGAGGTTACTATAATAGTCTTCTCATGGCAGATTTATCAGTTTTCGGTAGATTTATTTGAAAACATAAAATAAGAAAAATAAAATTTATGTTAGGTTATGGTAGACTTTTTAATATATAAAACGTTTTAATTACTTTTATGCCCTTAGTTATGCACAACAATTACAAGCATTGGAAAAAAGGTTTTCAAGCACCCAAAAAATGCAATGGTGAAATTTCTCGTAAATGGAAAGGTTTAGTTGAACATGAAAATGTACAAAACAATGAAGAAGATGAGGACGACGAATTCAAATTTGATTAATGTGATGATATGGATGGTGCAAGTTCGGATGATGACTAAATGGAACACATAAAGATTTAAGGGAAGAATATGATAATTTTTGGTAGACTTAGATTTAATTGAAAATACATCGTGGTAGATTTTAAAACATAAAATAAGAAAAATGAAATTTATGTTATGTTATGGTAGACTTTAGATATTTGTTACGGTAGATTTTTTTTAATATAAAAACGTGTTAGTACTTCTATGTCTTTAGTTATGCACACAATTTCATAAAAACCTCTTTCTCCTATTTTCACCACACTTATTTTCATTTGCATCCTCCTTCTATTTGATCTTTGGATTTAGATCTTTCATTCATTTACAAAAAAATAGTTATCTTAAAACATGAATCAAGTCATTTAGATTGTGGAGAGTGGAGTTTTGAGAAGAATTGATTGATGTTTTTGGTTGATAAACGTAAATGATATTGTATCTTAGGTGTACTAAATACAATATTTTGAATATTTTTTCGACATGGTTTATTAAAATTTTGGTTTAGATGTAGGGGTTGAAAATGTAAAATTGAATTATATGAAATACTTTTTTTAACTAAACTATCATTAGACACACCAACAAAATTTATTTTAAATTCAAGGCAATTAAGTTGTTTTTACAACAATTGAAAAATAATATATGCTGCGATTGAAAGAACCATTGACACTATAAAGGATAAAAATAAATTTAAGTTTTGTTTTATTGCATTTGGTAATAATTTCCGTTTTAAAAAATTGTTATTGCCTATGTAATACATTTACAACTAATATTTACAATAATATGAATTACCAAACCCAATATGAATCAACCAACAACGAATTTACCCTTATACATAAACAAATCTACCATTTTACATCAATAAATCTACCATCAAACCTTACAATAAAAAAAATCTGTCAAAATAAGAACAAACACTATAACCCCAAACAAATCTACCACATTGAAAAAAATGAGATCTGAACATTTCTCATCGTTAGTGTTGAAAAATTTCGTTGCGACAAAGAAACAAAAACCATGTCGCCACGAGATAGACACTTCGCCGACCAAGAACATCACAAACCTCCTAAAAATATTAAACCACAATATTTCAAATCATAAATACGCATAAACTTCATAAAATTACCAAATACAACATAAACTCGATTGAAGAAACATTAAACAAAAGATAAATGAAGAAATATATATTTTTTTGTCGAAAAATAATGAAAAATAAAGAGAGAAGAGACAAACATCTTTGCGCCGTCGTCTGAATCCGTCGTGAAGCCTCGTCGTCGTGAAACACAAAATAAGTCTACCACACCAAATTTGCACAAAATAAAGATACCGAGAAAAGTCTACCACAACAAGTTATGAACAAAAAAATTGACAAATAAGTCTACCACTTCATCTAACGTTAAAGTAAAACAAATCTATTGCATAAGATTTAAAATAAACTAAACAAACTAATCACATAAAATATAACAAAAGAAATCTACCACAACTTTACAGATCCGTCGGATCTCGGCGGAGGAGAGATTGTTACAGATCCGATGGTTCTCGATGGTTCTCGACGGATCTCGGCGGAGGATAGATTGTTACAGATCTGAAAGATCTCGACGCGTGACTTTTAGTTTCTCTTTCTCCAACAAAAACGAATACAAAAATCTCAGATCTAAAACCGAGAACTCACCGGAAAACGAGATTGAACGGTGAACGAAAACGACGCGAGTGTGACCGCCGTTGTAACGGAAACGAGATTGAACGATGAAGAGGAAGAAGATGAAGATTGACGATGACGATCTTCTTCTTCTTTGTTTCTTCGTTGGAGAGAGAGAGAAAGATGAAGAAGGAGAGAGATATGAAGGAGAGAGAGAGATGCGAGAAAGAGAGAGATGAAGAACGAGAGAGTGAAAAGAGGAAAGAGAGAGAAGAGAGGAGAGAGAGAGAAGCGAGGAGAGAGAGAGAAGAGAAGAAGAAAGGAGGAGAGAGAGAAAATAGGAAAGAGAGAGAAGAGAGAAAAGAAAGAAGAAAATTTTTTTTTTCTTTAAAAAAAAGAAGAATGGCATTTTCGTTATTATAAACAAAACCAAGGGTAAATTTTCAAATCTAAACTTTCCAAGACTATTATAGTAAACCTTGCTTGGTAAAAGACTAGTTAAGTAAATACTATACTTTCTAAGTCTAGTATAGTTATTGTTTCATTTTTATATGTGTTTTCTAAAAAAATTATGTCTCTCTGGTGTGATATTTTTTTTTATAAATAACCACAAATTTGTGATAAATCATCTTTATGCATAATTACTTTAAATGCAGAGCTGTTCAAATGTTTCCTCTTAATTATGTTAGTATTCGGAAATATTTGTTTAATTTTGATGCTATAAATTTTAGAGAAATTCAAAAAACTACACCATTTCAAACCCTTTTTCAAAAAATTATCATAATTCAAATTCTTTCTAAGTTAAATTACACATTTTTAATTTCAAATGGTTATATTACTCTTTAATAATTTCTCCAAAATTATTTTTTTTTAATTTTGTTTACCATTTAGGATGTATTGTTAAAAGGGGATAGAGCTTGGTGCGTAGATTTGTAATTCCCCATACATTTTATAGCATACACGTGTGGGCTATCTAACAAAATTTATTAAAATTGCAGTTGGGAAAACTATTGTAATTATATTTTTCAATTAAACTAAAAAATATATCAATTTTTTTTGGTGAATCAAATTTTTCAAATTTGTTAAAATTGAGTAAAACTTATAACTTCCACCTAATTAAAAAATAATATTTTCCAACTAAATTTTTTAATATCTCTGCTCAACATAGTCCATACATTGACACATACCAAAAAGATAAGCGAAGCAAAAGACACACACAAATTGTTTTATTTTTATTTTATTTTCTTAATACAAAAAATGGTAATTGCAATAACAACATCAACCACTATAATTTCACTCGCGTCCGTATTATACAGGCGCCACCGTTGTAGTTTAGGGTGTTTATCGGTAACCAGAGCAAGCTCCGGTGGTTTTTCGCCGGAGGTTTCTCCTCTTCTCCGAGCAGCTCACCACACTGTAAGGCTTTAAACTTTATCTAACGATTTTTTTTGTTTTTTTTATAATCTATATCTTACAAATTTACGCATTTTAATTTCTATATTATGTTCATATATATTCTTATATGTATGGATATTCTTATAAATGCAAATGCTTTTACAAATAATTATCTAATTTCTTTTGTTTATCTCTTATGAGTAATCATTTGAATTTGTGTTAAAATTCGTAATCTTGAGGAAAAATAATATACTTTTTTGAAATAAATAGATAAAAACTTGAACACAAAATTTTCGAAATATTTTAAACCAACTTTTGTTTGAGAATTATTCATAAATATGTTTTTTTAATCTTTGGGAAAAATAATATACTAATGCAATATAGATCTCTATAATTGACATCAAAAGACTAATAACCTCTTTAAATTAATATTTAATTCAAATTTGATTTTGAGTGTTATTTCTATTTTAAAATATATTATATAATCACTGTAAATCAATTTTGGTTGGTAAAATATTATAATTTTGACGTTATTAATGTATATAGATTTTATTATATATGCACAAACACCATAAAAAAACAATGCTTGAATAAATTTTCTTTTTAATAATTTTTTACAGGTTGATAATTACGTGAAGAGTGGGATGATAATTGGATTAGGATGTGGAGAAGCATCAAAAATGGCTATACATTATTTGGGCCATCAACTTCGTTCTGGTTCATTACAAGATACTAGGGGCCGAACCCCGCGCAAGCGCGGGGACGGATGTTATGTGTATTGGTGTAGCGGCATAGTTTTTTGTAGGCAACTGACAGAAGTCGGGTATTAGATGTACACTAAGGACTATCGTAGAGTCCATCGAGCAACGCATAAGGAGGGGTACGTGGTTTGAGTAAAAAGCTTGATTTGAACATTGTATTATGAAATTTATTTTGTTTGGGACGTTTGATTCCATCGATGCAGCATTAACGCAATTCAGAAAACAAATTCTTTGTAATTAGGTGAGAGAACTCTGATTGAATCTTTATTTTATGAGAAGTTACTCTAAGATAAAACCATTTATGAGTGTATTGCACGTTTTTTTTTTTTTTTGAAAGTTTATTAGGAGAAAAAATTTGTAAGCAAACGCGGGCTGTTTGAAACAATATTGAGACTCATAGACATGGAACCAAAAGATATAAAGTAACAGGAAGCCTGACTTATCCAAATCTCTCGTTCAGCTTAGGTATGGGTCCCTGTTACCTTAACGGCGCACTCTATTCGTTGTTGTTACAGTGGTTCTCCTTTGGGCAGCGAGAGTCCACTGCAGCACATGGGTCGGAGACGTTGTTGTGAGGCTGCATTTGTGTGGCAGGCAGGCGGTTAAAATCAAGAATGTAGTTGCAGAGAAACAATTATCAACTTTTAGTACCTCGTCTCCAGCGTAGTTGGTGATCCCTAACACGATAAATGGGCAAGTTCGGGAGCTGAAAGTGTTGGCTTTGATTACATGGATCACAAAACGACGACCCTGCAGTTGCCTAACGGCTCGTGCGAGTCCTCCCTCACCTCCAATATTAACCTGACAGATAGGCAATAGAGCAGTGGTGGAGCAGTTTTTTTTGGCGTTTTATTTGTTAGTCTGAGTAGCGGAGATTTACCTCATCAGTAGTCATGTCTGAAATGCCGTCGGCCAGGGCTAGTATGTCTTTCACTGCAATTGCGAGAGTTGCGTAGTTGGTGCCGTCGTCGACAAGCACCTCGACGCGGGTCCTGAGTACGAATCGCTTTTTAAAACCTCACTTCTGTTCTGTTTGGTGGACGCAATTAATCGGTGTTTTTAAATCACTAACCTCGCTACAGGGGGAGCACTCCCATTGCAACAGAGGGTGGCTGGTTTACCGCTTGCACTGTGATCCAGTGGTACCCCGTAGTCAGTGCTAAAGTTTTCCGACCAGGGGGTTTGGGATACGAGCTCCACAATGCGGGCGCTGCAACTTAAAAGTATTTCCTGTCGACAATGCAAGCAATTTAAAGGTTCAGATCATCTTTTCCTGTCTATGGGTAGACTTTGTAAAATATTAGTGGAAGCTCTACTAATGACCTGCGTGGAAGCACTGTTGAGGAACATGTTAAGATCTCCGAGAGGGCTGATGTCCGTTTCGCATATCACACGCTCAACATCGACAGAGTAGTTGTCGGACTCATGATCGTCAGGGAAGCTGTTTACAATTGTGGACCAGATAAAATGTTGCCTCAGATATTTGCGCAAAACATTAGTTCCCAACAAATTTTACAAGGGAAAATGCCTTCTCATGTAATGGGTGACCACTTCCAGAGCAGGACTATAAAAGACGCGGGTTGCGTTTGTTGTTGTGAGGTACAACGTGTCTGTTCAGTTGCAAACGATACAGGTAAGGAGTAATTTCATGTTATCTGAATAGTACATTCGATACTTACCACCAATCCGCTCTGGGTTCACTCCTGTGATTAAGACGACAGAGTGGATGCTATCCCTAGAATTGAGTTGTCCTTTTAACTGCCTAGCTGCGGCATCCAGTAAAACCATGTCCACTTCAACGTCCCTGCGCATACGCAAAGCAACAAAGGCCCGAGCGGTGTTAAATAAACTGGTCCTTTGTGTGTTAGTTCGGTGCTGATTTAGGGTGTGCCAGACTTACGGGGCTATTAGGATGCGAATGAGGACTGGTGCAAAAACGTTGTTGTTCGTAAGGCCATAACCTTTAACTGATTTGATACGACCCACGACATCTGGCGTTTGATGCATGTGGTAGGAACCAATTAATATTTAGAGAAACCCCAAATATGGCCGGCCATCGCAAATATTATCTAAAACTAACCTGCTAGTTCCAAGCCGGTGTTGGCGAGCATTCGCAGATGTTCGTAGGTCCTGACCATGAACTGCAGCATCTGGATTGGAGGACCATCTGCCCCACACGGTCGCATAGTTGTTGTCTGGAGATATCTTATAACGTACGGATGTTCTGCCGTCTTGTACAGTTGTGGACACCTAGCGACCTTAAAATTGCCCACATCATAGATTTGGCCTTCGCACAAAGCCGCACGTTGTTGATCTGCTATGGCTCTAGGAAGGAACGCGTTCATCATTGCACCCTGCGCATAAGGGTTTCATGTATAAAGTTCAACACATACCAATTATCTAACCCAAATAACAGTATAAATTGGCGGTTTTGTAGCGGCCATGACTATACCTTCTCGTCAACGAAAAGCAAGGTGGTCTCTGTGTACTCGACGGGTAGGGAGAAGGGTGGGGAGTTCCAGACTCTGAGCAGACGGGCCTGAATTCTCTGGTCTTTGCCTTCGAGGTTCAGCTTGTCGAATGTTGAGTATCGAAGTTTCTGATCGGTGCCGTCGACTGTGATGTTTGCCATTGTACGAAGAGTGTTTTTTTTTCTTTCTGCAGCTGCGAGAGTAGTCGTGTTGTGTGCTCTTCATCATAGGCTGTGGTCTTATATAGGCGATGGGTTTAGCTGTCGGTTTCATGATGGTAGAAGATGGAAGGAAAGGGTTAATGAATTCGTGTGGATGAATAATCCGCTCAATTTACGCAGCAATTGAATGCCTGTAACCGAAGAGTGGGACTCAAGAAGGCGGGCATTAACAGACGAGATCCGGTTCAGGTCTGCAAAGCTTCCGCCTGGAGCAGTCGAAGAGTTTTCAGGCGTTTTCTTAACTTCAATGTGTCGACTGTTTGAGACGGCGTAGTTTTGAGGGTGTAAGAGGATACTGCATCGTGTCTGGGCCTTCAGTTTTCGTAAAGTTTCAAATCGTCATCTGGTTAAATGTAAGGTTTGGGCCTTCAGTTTTCTTATGTTGTAGAGAGAGAGAGAGGTGAGATCTTTTCATCTGATTTCTGTTTGTTTAGAGAGAGAAGGAGAAGATTGGATCGGAAGAGAAAGAGACGACGAGAACCACAAATTTTGTTTCTTCTGGTATCTAATTTAATTCTTATTATTTTGATTTTTAGTGAATTTCACAGAAAATAATTATATAAAAAACGTGACAGTGTTATACATACAGCTGTTTGATCTCTAATGGAATAGGTGCACTTTCGATGACTTTTTTTTTTTTTTTTACATATTCGTTCACATTTAAAAATTGAAACCAAATCAATTTGACCAATGATTAAGTCATGAATTAGTTATTTTAGCAAAAAGTAAAAGCTAAAACAAACACACGTGTCGACATTAGAGAGTTATGTAGATTGTGACGCCTACGAACAAAAAATATCAGAGATTGTAAAAGGTAAGCAAACAGTAAACATTGACTGAAAAAAATCGTTAAACCCATAATCGTATGGTATATTTGTAATTGTTTTTTTGGTGAGTTAGGATTTTTTTTGGCTCTTTGTTTGTCGCGCTTCTTAAAGCCCAAGGTAAGAGGGCCCAAAATAAAAGAAGGAATTATTTAAGTTCAAAAAATAAGAAAAGGGCCCAACCTGGATCGAACCGGTGACCTATTGATCTGCAGTCAATTGCTCAACCACTGAGCCATGGACCCTTCTGGTTGACAATTTAACACATGGGCCCAAGAAACGGACAGATTCAACATTTTAATCTGGGCCTGTTTAAAAAAAAAATTTGGCCTTGCACAGTAAGTACAAAACGACATACACGAGACAAGCATGTCTGCACACATTAATTAAAAAACGACAGAATTTAGGCTAGTATGTCTCCGCCACCATATTTGGCCGGAATTAAATCAGCGGAACATGTTTCGGTTTGGGGGCGTAGCGAGCCGCCGCACGGACGGGTCGTCGGTTGGCAACATTAACGGAGTTAGATGTGCAAGTGAGCTCTGCTTCATGCGTTTTGAACTATCCGGGGTCTTCCTTGAGCATCTTCGTCATAACCTGCAATCAGTGTTTATGTTTTAATCCTTTCAAATCGTAATTCATCAATTGCTAGGTAAGAGCGGCATACCGATTTCAAACGTTAGTCAGCTTCAATTGCTTTTTCTTCTGGCGAAGACGATTCATCCGGCAGACCTGCGAATGCTTCCGCGAAGACAATATTGGCGAGCGATTTTGCGCAATATCTAGGCCTTGTAATGTTTAGAACCCTGAGCCCTTTTGGAGTGGTCACTCTAGATAGTGCAACGTACAGCTGGCCGTGGGTGAAGACCGGCTTCGGCAAATACAGAGCAACTTTACCTAATGTTTGCCCCTGACTTTTGTTTATAGTCATAGCGTAACAAACTCTTATTGGAAACTGACGCCTTTTGAGCGTGAAAGGATGGTTTGAGTCTGCTGGCGAGAGCACTATCCTTGGTATGAGGACGGTTTTCTTTCCCTCGGGAGCGTTCAGGACATCCGCTTTGATAAATCGGTCACCCAAGTGCGTAACAATCAGTCGTGTCCCGTTGCACAGGCCTTCGTCTTGGTCGAGGTTACGAATCAACATTATTGGGACCCCAATTTTCAAGCTTAGCCTGTGCGCCGGTATCCCTGGGAATTCAAGCGAGTTGAGATATTCAATGGGATAGGTTAAATCAAACTTCCCTAAATTTTCCTCATCCTCGGCGAACCCATCTAAGCTCAAATACTCGCGCAACTCTCCTGGCACTTTAGAAAGCAAGTAAGCGTTAATCTCATCAACTGTAGCATTGCGAGGTGTTAAAATGGCCGTGTTACGCAGCTGCTGGAGGTCTGCGTAATCGTTTTCAAAATCGGGAAAGACGGAGTCGCACAGTGTTTGGAGCGGGTTTTGTGTCAAGGGGAGCAGGAGCTTCTCGTCGACAAGAATATGTTCTTCAGCTGTATCTGTGTGGCTTTCCAGGTGCATTGCTTGCTGTGCGGTCCCATCACCCACTTCTAGTATCCACTTTGCGAAGTCTGATTCCTCAGGTAGGACACGCATGTTTGTCGAGAGGACTCTAACCTCACAGAAGCTCCAAAGGTGAGAGTGATTGATAGCAGCTTTTATCGTGTCTTGCCTTGTGCCTTGCGGAATGACCGGGAGAATTTGGCGAAAATCACCACCAAGCAGCACCGTCTTACCGCCGAAAGGTTTGTCAAGCGCAGAAACATCAGAGGTTGATAGAATATCGCGCAGCGTCTTATCTACGGCCTCTAGTACGTGACGATGTGCCATTGGGACTTCGTCCCAAATAATAAGATCCGCTTGGCTTAAATAGTTCGCAAGGACTGTCCCATTTTTAACTTCGCAAAAAGAATCCGGGTAAAGCTTAAGAGGGATCTTAAACCTTGAATGGGTCGTCCGTCCACCGGGTAGAAGCAAGGCCGCGATTGCGGACGAGGCTACAGGTATGATTTTTTTACTTGATGCTCGCAGGGCCGAGATGATAGTTTTGTATAGGAACGTCTTCCCGGTGCCGCCTGGTCCGTAAACAAAGAAGAGGCGCCCTTCGTTTCCGTAGACGGAGGCAATGACATCATCATATATTGACCTCTGCTCAGCATTAAGCCGAGGAAACATCTGACCATGTAACACCTTTCTCCTCGGCTACGTCACAGAGATATTGTTGGGCTATTTTTTTATTCTTCATATCATCCAAAACAGTCAAACTTGGCAGTGGCATCCCCGTAAACTCAGTTAACGATCTGTCGTGGGTTTGTAGGAGTTTCTCAATCTCGATGAGAGTGTAATGGCGGAGTTCGTGCTGGTTTAGCTCAAGCTGCTGGAATCGGAGGACACGTCTTTGATGGTGTAAGATATCATCACACATAAACTGCCAAGTATTGTTCCAAAGGTTCTGAGGGTCCGAAACTTGGCAAAAGACGAGAATCAAAACAAACATGCGCCTTACGCATTTTGGCATACTATATTGGGAAGCTTCGGTTAATGTGTGCTGCCACTCTTTGTCTCCGTCGAGGAGCCCTCTTGCCAAACAGGCAGCCTGAAAGGAAGCATATTTTTTGCTGGCCCAGGTATACAGATCGTCGTAACAAGTAGGGCCCTTGAAGAAGCTTAAAAGTAGGCGGAGGTAGTATCGATCACCGGCATTAGGATGGATATTGACCAGCCTCCCAATAGTGCCCTTCTGCTTCCTTTTGGAGTACACTTTGTTAGAAGTATCCCAGACAAACATTGTAAGCATTTCGATGTAATTAAGTTGTCGTGCCTCTTCATAAAGTCTGTTCATTTCAAACCACTCCGTCAGCATTGTTCTCCCATGAGTATACCTTATTTGAACGTTTTCAAGGTCTTCGTCCTCGTTAAACACGGCTGTCTCTTCGCCGGGTAAATGAACCGGAAACTTCTGGACGGCAGGATTGTTATGGTGGACATCGAAAGAGAAGATTCTCCACATCGCTTCACATGCGGAAAGGTAACGGCCCTCCAAGTAATCATTTATTTCGTTCTTAGTTTTAGTTGAATTGGTGGCGTTTGTTTCAGGGGTAGCAGCTGCAGTCGGACTAATCACAAATGTTGCTCGGTCTACACCTTTCGTAATATATTTGAAAAGGTATTTGATTGCACTCGACTTGTTGCACCATTCTACGTTGACATGGGCCTTGTACTTCTTTAGGATTTGTAAATTGTGAGGAACCACGTAAGAGTTGTCCAAACTAACACCTCCCTTTATCACCACTTTATGACGCCAGCGATGTCTGGATTAACACATCTGCTGCAACGGAGTGCGTTGCCTATCTGTTCGAGCTTTTTGCTGCAGCCTGTGCAAGACACGAAATACCAACCACTGTCCTCAAGAACGTCAACAACTTCAGCCTTGCAAATGAAGTCAGCCTCCTGTGTCTGTCGAGGCGAAAATCATTAATGTCCTACCTCGACCAATAAAGGAAATTAAATCGAGAGCTGGGCAAGCTGACCTGTTCGTTAGAGTTCCCAATGAATTTGTTTAGCTCACCGATGGAGACAACTTCCTTCTTCTTCACGCCATCTTTTGTATCGGTGCAAGTATAGGCTTCCCCGACCAGGCTTCCAATGCTGTTAGAAGTTGTGAGAGTCAGAGGTGTTGGCAGGGGAACTAATTGAATGTGTAATGTGCAATGTCATGTGGCATACCTTTTGGTGAAGTGACCTATTGCATCATTTCCTTTGTCAAAGCAAAACTTTGTCCCTGGGGTTGAGTTCAGGTACAGATTACCTGTTATAGTACAATCTAAAAGGTCAGACAAAGGTAGCCCGTAAAACCATGTTAAAACAATAGATCTGTTTCTTATGTTCAACAAACCTCCAAACATTTTAGGATTAACAGTCGTCACTACCATCAATGACTGTGTCCTGTCTCCTGTCCGAAGGAGGCCCCTGAAAACAGAGGCAGCATCGTCCCAGAGCGACAAGTACACGACTACCTGACTGGCTTGTCAAGGAACCTAGTTAGTCGAAAGCATTTTTCTCAGACAACAGTTTGTTCGAAACACAATTATAAAACCAGACTTACGGCTCGATGAGGAAGCGAACAACCACACGTGTATTCACGGCAGGATCTGTTAAGTTCGATCCCTGCACAGATTGGATCTGGCCTACAACATCTGAGTTGCATGCGGCAAATTTTTTTTGTAAGGCTTACAGTTTAGGCAGGGGTAAGTAATAAGGAGCAATTAGTACTGTTAAGTAAAGGGAGGGGAGTACCAGGCAACTCAAGGTTTGTGTTGGCCAGAGATCTTAGCGCTTCAAATTCACGGCACATAAATTTCTCAGACTTTATGATTGGAACATCATCAACAACCTCCTCGATCGTTGTCTGCGGGGTAAAACGGATGAGGAACGGGTGCTCTGAGATCTTATACGTAGTTGCACACCTAGCCACTTCAAACTGGGCAAGCATGACAACCGAACCTACTTTCAGGCGAGGACGGTACTCAGGGCAACGGGCGGCAGCTATGAAGTCGTGTATGATTGTGTCCTGCGGGATAAGAAACTTCTAAATTAAGTATTAAGTTGCTCGAAGGGGTAAGAGGAGGGGAAGGTAAGAACACGAAATGTATACCTTTTCGTCGAGGAGCAGTAGAGTTATCCCCATGAACTCACCATTTTTTTTTATGTTCTTAGAGTCCCAATAACGCAGCAACCGACCCACGGCTGTCTGGGTGGCACGACCAAGGCGGAGGGCTGCGAATCCGGCCTGCGTGGGGGCGATAGTCGAAGAAACCATTTTGTCGGAAAGTAAAATTTGTCTGCGATGATTTGTTTGTGCATCTCAAAACCACAGACGCACATATTTGTACCCACCATGGCAGGGTGTACGAACCGGCGTAACGTCAGGCTTGTTATTAACTGCGGATGCATTGAATAATCCAAATTAACCTCGCTTTAAAGCAGTTGCAGATGACTGCGAATGACGAAGGGATCGTAACGGGAAGGGAGAGGTGGAGAGGCTATGAGGCGGCGGCGAAAAAAATAATAGGTTTCTGCAATATGAGAAGAGAAGAGAGAAGAGCCCAATATCCTGTATGAGAAGACAAAATTAAGGCCCAAAACAGTATGAGAAGAGCCCAATATCCTGTCAAAATTAAGGCCCGTATACTTTTAACGAAACAATACTATATTTTAACTCCAGGCGATTGCTTCATCATTCCTTCAAATCACTCCATGCACCATTAAAAAAAAAACAGGCCGAGGCCCAAATAAAAAATCAAATGGCATGAGAAATGAGAAAGTAAATTGCACCTGCCACGTGGACAGCTTAGGGAGAGGGTAAAGAGCCCCATTATATGTTAGATTGTTGGCGTACCAATGTAAAATCTTTTAAAATATTTTTATGCCTTTGTTTTGTTTCTTCTTGTTTGATATCAAACAAAAGTATTGACTCTTCATAGAGTGATTTGTCGTTAACTTTGTAACAGGTCTCCACGAAGCGCAAGTGAAGCTGCAAAATCTGGAATCCCTTTGAAATATTTCCGGGATGAATTTCAGGTTAGCCCGTCTCCGTGCTAGGGTTTGTCAATGGGACTGGAAAATTCCACAATGTTATTAGGCAGCTATAGTTTCGTACACGTATTATTTGAAATTATACGTATTATTCATGTTTCGATACCCAAAATTTCCGTGACTAATTTGAAAAAATCTCGGAGAAACTACACAAAACCCGTGAGTAAACCACTAGAAAACAGTAATAGTTATCGATAAATTTAGTCATGATGATGCATATTTTCCGTTGGTTTTTTATGTGGCTTTAGCTTCGTAGCTAGCATTTTAATTAATTTTTCATGACTTCTATGTCTCATCTTGGGGGTAATGTTTGGTAATGTGACTCCTATGTAGATTGATTTTGCTTTTCATGACGCTGATGTTGTGGAAGAGAATACACTTATCATAATTATTGGGCGAAAAAGAAGATCACAAGAAGATGACTATATACTACAACAAAAGGCGAGTGCGCTTTTTCTGAAAAAACGAAATTTTCATATATGAACTTTATGAACTTCATATATTGCAAAAGTTGCAATATATGAACTTCATGTAATTCTTCATGTATGAAAAAATCGTTTTGTTTTCTACTAAAGATTTTACGGTCTTCAAAAACTTACAAAAAGAGAATAACAACACAGTGTATTGTAAAAGCAGCTGATGAGGTAGTCTTCATGATAAGGATATTAGGGATAAATGTCCCACATCGGAAACACAAAGGGTTAAACACTAATATATAAAGGATATGGACCTCTCCACTTATCGCCAATTGGTTTTAAGTTGGAAGTCCATAATCCTAACATGGTATCAGAGCTCGATCCGATCACAGATCTGACCCGACTGGTCCGCCTCTCTTGCCCAAACTACCCGAGATTAATGGTTAACGAGACCCATTATCTCGAGGGGGCGTATTAGGGACAAATGTCCCACATCGGAAACTCAAAGGGTTATAAATTAATATATAATGGATATGAGCCTCTCTCATAATCCTAACATGGTATCAGAGCCCGATCCGATCTTAGGCCTGACCCGACTGGTCCGCCTCTCTTGCCCAAACTACTCGAGATTAATGGTTAACGAGACCCATTATCTCGAGGGGGCGTATTAGGGATAAATGTCCCACATCGGAAACACAAAGGGTTAAACACTAATATATAAAGGATATGAACCTCTCCACTTATCGCCAATTGGTTTTAAGTTGGAAGCCCATAATCCTAACATGGTATCAGAGCCCGATCCGATCTTAGGCCTGGCCCGACTGGTCCGCCTCTCTTGCCCAAACTACCCGAGATTAATGGTTAACGAGACCCATTATCTCGAGGGGGCGTATTAGGGATAAATGTCCCACATCGGAAACACAAAGGGTTAAACACTAATATATAAAGGATATGGACCTCTCCACTTATCGCCAATTGGTTTTAAGTTGGAAGTCCATAATCCTAACAAAGGAAAGAACAATACAAGAGTGGTCTTGAAGGTTCTATACCGGTTTTAGTTCCATCGGTAAGATTTTTGGAGGTCTCTAGCTTGAAAAGTATCTTCGATCCTTTAGTTAATTAACCAAAACGAAATTGAGACTTTTTAACTACTCCCTCCGATTTTTAATAGATTTTTAGGGATATCACACATATTAAAAAACTAAGTATTTATTCTCTTGTTCTCTGTAAAAACATGTTTCCTAGATGAATAAACCAATATAAATTCATATTTGTCATTAAAATCTACAATTTACGGTTTATGGATAAAAATGCATTGAACAAGTAAAAATCTATTATTTATAAATAAATTTGAAATGGGAAGTGACATTGGTCTAGTGGCAGTCATAAATCCACAGGAGGCAGGTAGCATCAACCCACCCGGATCGATTCCCCGCGCCTACGATAGTGTAGGTTTGGCTAATGGGCCGGCCATTTGTGGCCCAAATGTTGACAAAAAAAAAAAAAAATTGAAATCTATAAACTCTTTTGAAAAATGGAGGGAGTTAATTTTTAATAGTTTTAGTTTTTTTTAAACTAAAAGTTCTATTATACTTATACATATAAACGGTTTGCTTGTAAAAGTTATATATGTATCTACAACATAAAAACCTTTTCCCCTGATATCATGGGCTCCTTTGCAACGCTTGCATGTAAGGTTAAGTAAACCCAAAGTTAGGGCGTTATAAGACCAAATTGTTTGCTTGCTTTTCTTTGTTTTCAGCTTAATTGGTTGGCTATAGCCGAAGAGATAGATGACATGTACTTAGGCGATGCCGAGGTGCGAATATAGTTCTTTTTTTGCTAATAATTTCCCGGGGTTTTTTTCGGTGGAGAAGATCTTATGTAGAAGAAGCAAGCCCACTTGGTGGTGACTCTCCTATAGTCACAAGTGATGGTCACAACATTCTTGATGTTATATTTACAACACCTATTCCAAGCCTTGGTAAAAATAAATCGCGTGGGAAATTCCCAAATATACTATCAAAATGTTTTTAAGACTAATATATCATCACACGTTTTTTTCTTCTTAGAAAACCATTTAAAAAATTGGATCAAAATACCCAAAAACTTAAAATTATCTTAAAACCTTCAGAACTAAACCATGTTGTCATCTACAAAACTAAACCCCAAACAATAAATTGTGAATCCAAATGAAAAATAAAATAAATTTTAAGCTGTTAAAGCTTTTTTATTGTATTTGTGGTAATTTGGTAAAACAAGCTTTTTAATGATATTATAGAAATACAAAACTTGTGATATTTTTTTCAACCTAAATTTTTTGTTATGGTATTTAAAAAAAAACATTTTGGATTAATGCAATAATTTTGTAGGTGAGGTGGCTACAAGCCTAGATAACATTGATGGGATTGTGGATTATGGACTAGTTATAAAAAATCGGTTAGTTTCACCAAAGTTTTAAATCTATTAGTCGATTCATGGTATCAAGAATTCGTCTTTTGTTTCGATATTATAGATGCACGGTGGTGATCGCATCAGAAACCGAAGTTAGAAGTGTTACCTTGAAGCCTACTGTAGCGGAGAGTGGTATATGAACCATTGAAATATCCTTCAAGGGCAATGAGAGGTTTAGGTTAAATTGGAATTTAGTCAAAACCATCTTTTACGAATTATACATTTTGTTCATTGAGAATTTTAGTTACTTCTACAAGTTCATATTTTACAAAATCTTTTAATATGTAACTCTTTCTCTTTGTGAGACTAACCCAAAACATATGTATCCATGTAAACTTTTCAATTTGTTTTTGATTTAATTATCAAAGAAATAGCCTTGTTTTGGTTGTTACTTCTTTAAATTTTATTGTATTTTTAAATAAGATATTTATATCCTCAACTTTAATTGGAATGAAAATGACTTGGTTAAAAAGATATAAACATAACTTTAATTTTTTTAAACTATTTTTATGCTAATATATTGTATTATGTTTAAGTTTATTCAACTTTCTGCTTATGCTTTTACAATTATATGATTTAATTTCACAAAAACATATCAAACTTACTATTATAAGAAGAGAGTGTATTTTCAGGATATAGCTAAAGATTTCAATGTGAAGAATATCCCAACTTCAAAACTGTTATTCAAACTTTTGACTTTGTTATTAGTTTTTTCTGGTAGAGTACTTAACAATATTTGGGACCAGTTCTCATTTATTTCTATAAAAATCATGCAAGTATCAAATATATAACTTCTAATGTCATTATGTCATAGCAATGGTATATATGAACTACTTTGATTAAAACCCTAAACAATTATGGGATTTGAAACTTTCTTATGTTTTGATATTGGGCTTATAAGTTATAATAAATACTCGAAAATGAGGTAAATAATTAAAAAGAACTCAATGTAGATCAGAGAGATACTTTGGAGAGCAATAGTCATGAATGTTCATGTTTTGAGACAAGATCTCAAAGAAGATATAATATTAAGTGTGGTGGGGAGTATAGTCTTAGTCGACTTACTTAATGATCGACCATAAATATTATGTTTTCGCTATGCGGTTTGCTTTTTTATAGGTGAAACATAAACATATGAGAGAGAGAGATGGCAAAGAAGAATAAGCTGAATTTAAGAGTGGTGTTTTTGCCTATAGTGATTTTCTTGGTCTCATGTTATGTAGAATTCGTTCTTGCTTCTTCACAAGAATTACTACCACAAACAGGTTAGTGCTTGGCCAAATAAATATATACTAATGATCTTTTCAAAATCATGTTTGGTCTTTCAAACACCAATATTTTTAGTATATTATGTTTCATTTCCAAGTTTTTAATTATTGATTATACATAGATTTTTGAAAATAATGATTAGTATGGTATTAAAATACCAATTAGTTGCTTAGTTTTTATATTTCATAAAGTAATTCTTGTTCAGTGTTAGTTTTCATATAAATTATTTTATTGTAATATAGAAAATAGAGTAGAAAACAATATAATTCGATTCAACGAGATTTAAAGTTTTGAGTTCCTAAGTATTTTAAAAAACTCATATATACTGTAAGTAAAATATGATTTTGTTTATTTTCTTAAATCTTTTACGTGAAACGATCTTTTATTTCTCTTCTTGGTATAATTTAGTTTGGAAAAAATAACGGTTGTTTATGGAGCAAAAAATTGGACTAATCAATTGGGAAAATTTATTTACAATTTAAACATTATTAAAACTCCTTGTTTTTTAGAAAGATTTTTATATTTATGATACTTTTGTTTGTTTAATATATATAGTCAAGTTTCATCAAATATATAAAACATAGTTAACATATTTTTTTTTTGAAATTTAACAATATATTTTTAAAATTTAATGAAATAGGATTAAAACAAAAGATGGTTCAGACACCACACACAAACTAGGATAGAACCCGCGCATTGCGCGGAATATCTGCCAATATTTTATAATAATTTTTAAAAATATTTATATTTTGTTTATTGCGGTTTGAGGTGGATATTATAAAAAAAATTATTATTGTAATAGGTATTATGTTTGACATTAGATACAAACAACCCATTTTTTTACCAAATTAATGAAAATAAAATTGTTCATACGTAACTTTTGAATGAATATTTTAGTTTATTACAAACTTTTTAATTTAAAGAGAAGTAAAGACTGTTGTGTAGTTTTTTAGTTTCTTTACAATAATCATTTATTTTTGTCCATAATACCTTTATTTTTGTTTTACGTGGAAATTTTAACCCGTTTTTTAAATTGCACGTTTGTTTTCTTTTCTTTAATGTTATTAGAACATTTCTATTTGTTTTTGATTATTTTATATGACGGTTATTTTTTCGGTGGATATTTTTAGTGATTATTAACATTTGGTTTAAGAAAATTATTGAGAACAATCAATGTTTTATTTATATTTGTAGTCATGAAGTCTTAAATTTATAATGTTTAAACTTTATTTATCTATATATATTTAAGTTTGAATTTTTATATATTTATTATTGTATATAACATAATTTTTTTTTTATTATTAAATAACTTTATGTATTTAATGATTTCTTATTTGATTTTTATTAATATTAAATGAAATTTATCAAATTTTTATTTTATTTGTGTATTTAATATTTTTTTTTTTTGATGATGTGTCACTCATATGGAGAGAGTTCTTCTTCTTTTATAATATATAGGGGAGGACCCGCGCTATGCGCGGGTGTAGTTATCATTTTGTTTTTTTATGCAATTTTCGAGAAAAGTTTACATTCGCGTGATATATTGTAAGATAACGCATTTTAAGACACACCGGAAAAAAATTCAATTGTACTGGAATTTTAAAATATTAAGTTATACTTCATATGTTACTTATTAAATGTTGTTTTAAATTTTTTTTTTTTTTTGTTCTTCTTTAAATGTAGTTTTAGTTGGGAAGTGACCTTGGTCTAGTGGCAGTCATAAGTCCACAGAAGACAGGTAACACCACCCCACCCGGGATCGATTCCCCGCGCCTACGATAGTGTAGGTTTGGCTAATGGGCCGGCCATTTGTGGCCCAAATGTTGACAAAAAAAAAAAATGTAGTTTTAGTTTTTCAACAAATTTTCTATATTATACCCCTTAATTTCATTAAAAAAGAATAAAAATAATATAAATAGTGGGAGAATTATAAAACTACACCATTTGAATTACATTTCACAAAACTACACCATTTTCAAAATACTTCACAAAACTACACCTAAACACTCAAAATTAAATCCAAATAAACCCTACCCAAACAATCCTACCCCCTTAATATTATATCCTAAACATTAATTAGCGAACCCAAATGAAAATATTTTAATTTTGGTAATTTTTAAAAGGGTAAATCAAGCTTTTAAAATTTTGAAAGAGTGTAAACTTGTGAAAATATTGAATTAGGTGTAGTTTTGTGAAGGGAGGATTGAAAGGGTGTAGTTTTGTGAATTTCTCTAAATAGTATAAATTAATGTCAGTAAATTCATTTTACAACCTTCCTTAATTTTTCAAAAAATATTTAAAACTCAATTTAATGCGGAACAAAAGGAGTATTTCTTATAATTGTATTGAGTATTTGTATTAAGTGTAAATTACAATTATTTTAAATTTAATTTTTTATATATTTTCGCTTTGTTAAATTAATATTTGAAAAGTTTTGTTTGCTAACGCAATTGATAAATAAAAATATAAGTATTTACTTGGGTTTGAGAAATTTAAGATGTTAATCTAATTGAATTAAGATAAAGTTTTAGCAAGTTGTATAATTTATGCCCTTGTAAAAATTCATTTTCTACTTCAGTTTAAGAATTTAGCAATCTTTTTTTTTATTATAACATATATATGATATTTAAGCTTTTGAAGTATTTTTAATATTTGAAATGCGTGCTACATTTAAAATGAATCGAAAAACTCTTATTAAACTCGTTAAGCTGTTAAAGTATGTTATACATAATGTAACGATTTTGCATTATGAATGTCTTATCTAACGAGTTTACTTATATTTATAATTTCCTTAAAGATATAGTTGTTTTAGTTTCTTGTAATATGACAACTTGACTTCTATCATGAATGAGAATATTATTATTATTTATGATAGTTTATTTTTAATTGAGGATTGACTTAGCTTCCCAACGTATTTTAAATGCATGTGAGGTTAAAAATACCCTAATATTAAACATATACATTGTCCAAATTTTGCCAGTTGATCAAACTTATCATATTTCCAGATGATTTTCTTGAATGATACATTTATTCATAATTATTTAATTTAAAATTTTTATTGTTTGTGTATAGTATATAAATGATCAGACCTACATGTTAAGTAGAGGTGCAATTGGCACTCCTTAAATATTAAGAATATATGTTTAAGAATAAGTACAAGAAAAATAAAATAGCACATTTGGTTAAGTTCTTTATTACCTTAAATATGTAACCTGAGTTCGAATCTTGTCTGTGACAATTTGAATTCTTTATTTTTTTTTTCTGATGAGTCCATCGGTTTAAAAGTGGACACGTGTCGAAACCTGGAGAAAAGTAGTTCTCTTTTTATAGTATAGATTTTATTGTTGTAATATGTATTTGATTTGACATTGGATATAACTAACTCATTTTATTTTACCAAATTAATGAAAATAAAATTGTTCGTTTGTAACTTTTGAAAGGATATTTTAGTTTATTATAAACGATTAGAATATCGATATGTGGTGAAATCTAATTTTACAAAAAAATAATTTAAAGGGAAGTTAAGATTGTAGTGTATTCTTTTAATTTCTTTACTACTAACAATTTATTTTTGTCCACAATACCTTTATTTCAGTTTTACGTGGAGATTTTAATCCGGTTTTTAAATTGCATCATAATTTTTTTTCGTTAATGTTATTAGAATCTTTATATGTATTGTTTGTTTATTTTATATGACGGTTATGTTTTCGGTGGATATTTGTACTGATTATTAACATTTAGTTTAAGAAGATTATTAAGAACAATTTATATATTATTTTAATTTTATTATAACATTGCATCATAGTTTGTTTTTTTATTTATTTTGCATTATAAAATTTAATATTTTAACTTTATTATAAAATTGTATCATAGTTTGTTTTTTTCTTTAACGTTATTAGAAACTTTATATGTGTTTTTTATTTTATTTTATATGACGTCTATGTTTTCGGTGGATATTTTTAGTGATTATTAACATTTAGTTTAAAAAGATTATCGAAAATTAATGTATTATTTATATGTATGACTATGTATTATTTGAATCTCAAATTTATAATGTTTAAACTTTATTTATTTATATGTATTTAAGTTTAAATATTTTTTTATATTTTTTATTGTATATAATGTAATGCTTTATTTTATTATTAAATGAGTTTATGTCTTTAATGATTTCTTATTTGATTTTTATTAGTATTAAATGAATTTTATCAAATTTTTAATTTTAATTATGTATTTAATTTTTTATTGCCAAGTGTCTTTCATATGGAGAAAATTCTTATTCTTTTATTGTATAGATTTAAACTTTTATAAATTTATATTTATTTATTTTTTAACTTATTCTCTCTCTAACTCATTTTGTTAGATGTTTTCGGTCTTTTGATTTGTTTCATTTTATTTGATTTTCACAAGTTTCTATCCATATTTTTTTATTTATTTACTATACTATGACCAATAATATTATGTAGTCTTGATTTTTAATTGTTTTGAATAAATGTTAAAATAGTAAATCATTTATAACTTTTAAACTTTGTGCTTTTAGTTAGAAAATTTTACATAATGGGACATATGTAATATATTCCGAAAAAATTAGTATAAGAAAGAAACAAATTTTATTTATTTTCATTTTAGAAAGTTGATATACATGTTTTTATTAGTGTTAAATATTATATTGAATGTTTTTTATCTGTTTTATTAATATTGAATGAGTTGTATTAAATGAATTTTTAATTGAATTGTCTTAATTATTTTTGATGATGATGTGGATGCCTTAGATTGAGAGAGTATTGTGCTATTATATAATAGATTACCATGAATACGTAGAATACTACTAATATTGTGTCCTAAAATTAATGTGCCTCAGAATATATTTTGTAGAATACTAAGATAGTATTGTGGCTCAACAAGAAAAAATATTGCATTTAATAATTACAAATGAGAATAGATTTCAAATTCTCAATAATCAAGAAAATAATCAAGAAAGTAACAATAATCTTGCTATAAATTTTTTTTAAAAAAAGTAACAATCGTCAGCATTTATGACATAAAAAATTAAAAACTACATATTCACATTTAGCAAAAGTAATTACTCTAGTTTGTTATTGGGTGGAGTGAGAAAGGAGAGAAGCAAATAAGTAAAAGCAATGATCAATAAGTACTTGACTTTCTGACACGTGTCGCAACACTTTTAATAAAAAGATAGAATTACAAAACTACGCTATTTGAATTATATTTCACAAAACTACATAATTTCAAAATTACTTTACAAAACAACATCTAAACAATCAAAATTAAATCCAAATAAACTCTATCCACCCAATCATACCCCTTTAATATTATACCCTAAACACTAATTAGCGAACTCAAATGAAAAGATTTTAATTTTGGTAATTTTTCAAAGAGTAAATCAAGGTTTTAAAATTTTGAAAATGTGTAAATATGTGAAAATTTTGAGTTAGGTAGAATTTTGTAAAGAAAGAGAAGAAATTGTGTATTTTTTTTAATTCCTCTAATAAAAATTCATATGATGAAATGTAAATTTTCATTTTTTTGGTAAACAAAAGTGCGGGTAAGGACATGGGAATCTTTTTAAACACATGCATATACATAAAATAATTAGAGTTTTTATGTGCCCACATCAATACACCAAATAATTTTTATTTTCATTTTAATACACAACATTTATACCACGTTCTCAATTATCGACACGTCTCTGACTTTCACTAATGCCGATTTAACGTCCGTTAAATTTTTGTTTTTTTAAATAAATAAAATTACAAAAAAAAATCGGTAAAATGAAAAAAAATAATGAAAAAATCATTTTAAAAAATAAAAATTACAAAAAAATTCGGAAAAATAAAAATAAATAAAAAATTTCACGGACGTTAAGTCGGTGTTAGTCAAAGTCAGAGACGTGTCGATAGTTGAGAACGCGGTATAAATGTTTTGTATTAAAATGGAAATAGAAATTACTTGGTGTATTGATCTGGGCACATAAAAACATTGTGTATTAAAATGGAAATAGATAAATACTTGGTGTATTTAACTGGAATTTTCCCTAAATTATTTTATAGGTATTTTCTTCAATATTATTGTCTACAAATCCGAATTATTTATTTATGGATGTACATAATTTGTTTTTTTGGGTTAGTAGTCACAAGTATTAATTAATTATTGACACTAGTACTATTCTGGTCGGCAAATAAAGACCGAGAAACAAATAAATAAATAAATAAAAGAACGTGAGGCTCATTAGACCATCTCCAAAAGAGAAATCCACAAAATTTCTTAACTATTCATTTGGCCCATGAACAGTTGGTTTAAAAAAAAGAAAAATAAAATAATTAAAAACAAATCAATCAATGGTCGCCACGTATCCAAAAAACCCACTAAATAGTTAAGATCCGGATGTTAAATAGGAAATATAAGATCCAGATCTTAACTATTTAATGGGTCTCACCTGCTAAAATCTCTTTAAGAAACGCTAATGAACATGCTCTTAGAGATAAATAAGGTCATTCTCTATCTTTATATAGAGGCATATCCTCGCACATAAATAAAAAATAAAAATAAATTTTGTCGGAGGGAGACTCGAATCGATTCGGGATATCGAAAAAACCCTAATCTGGCGATTTTGGGAGATCCAATTATCTCTCGATCATATCAATAATTGAAAGTGCTTTGAATTGATGATGATGATGAAGAAGATGACAACAGCTACGAAGGAAGAGGCAACGGCTGAAACATGTGTATTGGGACATGAAGATGTTTCATGTATCTGACACTGAAGCTGCTCGTAAGTTTGGTCCTTGCATGAAACGGTTTTTGAAGAAACATCATGGCTACTTTGGTCCTATCACCATCAATGCCTTTGGAGTATTAACAGACTATCACGTGGACATCCTTAGAGCCCTCTCTTTCAACGGAATCACACTTACTTATTCCCCTTATGTTACAAGTGATATCTCAGTGAGTGTCTTGCGGATAGTTCTTGCTAAACCTCCTCCTCCATCCCCATCACCCAATTTTATTCGCTTGATCGATCCTATGTCTTCAGATTCTTCTATTCAAGACAAAGCCATCCACTGGCAAGACTTTATTCGGACAGGTATGTGTTTGTGACTCTTGTGTATCTGTGTTTGTCCATGTTGTTGTTGTTTGTTGTTGAAATATATGTTTATTCTGTTTTGATTTCCACTGACTCAGTAGAAGAAGAGGAGGAGGAGTATATGTCCACTACTGAAAAAGATGAATCTGCCAACAATAACAACAACAACAACAACTGGTGTTGCTTTATATGCAACGGACTTTCTGGACAAGGTTTTGATAGTTTCATCTCTCATTTCTCTTCTCCACAACACGCTGTTGAAGTAAATCAATCCCCCCAAACCCGGAACAGGCCCTTGTTGTTGTTGTTGTGTCTTGAATCTGATTCTGAGGTTATCATTTTTTTTTCAATGCAGAGGTTACAATGGTTGCCTGTGCATGCGTACAAACGCCGGGAGAAATTCTTTGAGGAGAATGAGGTTCCTTTCACAACGGTGTGGAAGCGATCTGAGGAGGTTTCTTCCGCTGTAACATCAGTCTTTTGGGACTTGAGTATGTTTCCTGTACCCTCTGGCTTTGATCCTCTTCTCGTTGTTCAGCGCATTGAACGGTTGATGGTTCATTTGGGTTACTCTCTTCCTCCCACCATCTATGCTTTTAACCCACCCGACGAAGAAATCCGGCATCTCTTTCAAGCTCTCTCTTCCAACGGAGTCTTATTTATTCCCTCCTGTCGCCGCTGCTTTTCCAGTTAAATATATATATCCTCTTTTGTTATGCCTTTCTACAGATGTCTGTGAATAATAATCAGAGTCTCAAATCTTTACTTTCTTGAATCAGGTACCGAAACAATCGAACGGCTTATGAATGACTTGATTCGTGTTCATGGACCCACAGCTACGTTCTTGTCCATATGCGATCTGACACTCATCCCTAAGCAACCTTGCGAGGGATACACTCTTTTCCGACCTTTTTCTAGAGACGAAGCATGTTTATGGGGAAAATTTATCCGGGCAGGTGTGTGTGTGTGTGTGTCTCCTCTTATGTTGTTGATATAACTAAAGACTTATGTTTGCTAAAAGCAGCTTCTTTTGTTTTTTCTCCCTCCTGCAGATATAGTGTCCACTGAGGAGTACAATGAATTACAAGAAGAAGAAGAAGAGTTCAAATTCGAAGAAGAAGAAGGTGGGGGGAGGTTGAGAAGAAGATTACAAACTCGAAGATTACGAATTTGAAGGAGGAGGAGAAGAAGAAGAAAGCCCCATGGTGTTGTTTCTACTCTTATGTTGGTTTGGTTAACTTTGCTACTTAGAACATTTTCATTCGGAGTTTCTTAACTTAGGAACCAGAAACTCTCATCAAAAATAATATAAAATATTCAAAGATTATTTTTATATTTAAAAGATTTAGGAACTTTCAAAGAGAATTTCTTCCGTAAGATATTCTTTAGAAACACTCTCGAATCATTACAACTTTTCACTTAAAATATAATAAATATAATAATATTATGGGGGAAAATTCCATATTAATACACAAACTAAATTATTATTAGCTTTTTAATACACCAACTTTTTGATTGCCCAAAATAATACACCAACTATTTTATTTTGTTCATTTTAATACGCGAACTATTTTAGTTTCTTATTTTAAATCACAAACTCAAATCATTTATCCATTTAACCAAATCACCGTTAGTTGACCGTTACAAATTTTTTGAAACAAAAATATTTTTTTCTATTTTAATAAAATGATACTTTAAAATTATGTAAAAAATCCAACAAAAATTATAAAATTCGGAAATATACAAGAGGTTCCCGATAAAAAATTTAAGAATAAAAATGAAAATGTTTTCACAAATTAAATTTAAAAATTGTTATTTTCCTATCTTTTAATTGTTTATAATTTTAAATTGTGAAAATATTATTTTTCGAAACTTTTATTTTTGTTACAATCTTTTTATATATTCTTAAAATTTTCTAATTTTTTTACATAATTTTAAAGTATTTCTTTATTAAAATAACAAAATTTAGATTTTTTACAAAAATAAACTAACGGTCAACTGACGGTCAACTAACGGTGATTTAGTTAAATGGATAGATGATTTGAGTTTGTGATTTAAAATAAGAAATTAAAATAGTTCGCGTATTAAAATGAACAAAATAAAATAGTTGGTGTATTAATATGAAATTTTCCCTAATATTATATTGGTAAAAGCATCTTCAACCCTTTTCCATTTTAGAGTAGATCTCCATTTTGGAGAAAAAATCCTCTCCAACCCCACTTCATTTCCTACTCCAAAATGGAGAAAACAATTTTTCTATCCCATTTATGGAGAATTTTTAATCTCTATGAAGATGAACTATTTTAATTGCACAATAGTCCTTCAAATTTTATATTCTTTGTTTTGTTATTAATTTATGTTTTAAATCAAGTGTTTGTTATTAGTAAACTAAAAAATATGAAAACAATATTTTTTGCAAATAAATATTTAACTAATTTTAAATTTCAAAATACAATAATAACACAAAATAAACATAAAAACTTGATTTTTAAAATACAACAACCAGAAACCAAAACAAAGATTTAACAAAAAAAAATAAATTAAAAATCCGGTAAGTCACTTCCCGATCCACCAAGATCTTTAAAATATTCTGCAAATGAAGTAGAAGGTGAGATTTGTTGTTCTTGTTGTTGGAGACTCTCTTTTGTAAAGTTTGTTCTTTTTGAGTTTGAATATAAGCACTAATGGAAATAATTGAATAATATATATGTTTTATTTTATGAAGTAATGTAGTTTTAATTACAGGGTTTTATTGAATGATACGATAAAGTGATGAAGGAGTGACACATTTATAGTTTGTGGAAAAAGGGGTCGGTGTAGCCGCTGTCATTGCCAGCCGTTTCAGATTTGGACCCGTAGATGCAATTAATTGTCGGAGTAACGTTTGCACTTAATTAGAGCAGTGATGAGTATATGCCTTAACTAATTACGGAGGTATGATGGAGTGTTTACTGGCTCGGATGTGGAAGATGAGACGGTGTAGAAGGCGATGGGTTTGAAACGGCGGGGTAGATTTTTGTTTGTTCGGCGTGGTTAATTAGGTCTGTAACGTAAATGGAGGTTTTAAACGGGCCTAATGGGGTGGAGTTATTATTTCATTGTTGGGCCTTTGTAGTGTTTGGTTTTTTACGTATTGGTTTCTTGGTTTTGGTGGAGATGTTGTGAAGAAGTCAAAGCTTAGGTGGTAGATTCTTGGAGAACGCGATGGTGACGTGGCGGCCCAAGAAGAGAGGAAATTCAATTTTATATATATAGATTTACTCAAGAAATAACGGTTTTATTGGGAATGTATAATAGAGTAACCGTAGGACGATAATGGAAGATCCGTTCATAAGAAGAAAGTGAGGACACAAGTGCTGATGAAGCTGATAAAGCCGTACACAAAGATAAGTATACCTTTCATATCGAAGGAGCTTAACGTGGCGGAGAAGGAAGTAACAGTGTTGCTTGTTTCGCTGATACTAGACAGTAAGATAGATGGAAGGAAGATAAATGAAACACACAACTCAGGTATCTCGAGATAAGTATCACTAACCGAGTTTGTTAACTTTCTCTCTCTCTTGTTTGGATAGGCCAAATTGATTCGTGGTTTTGATAAACATTTTGATGAAATGAACGGTAGTGATCAAAATTGTTGTGATAAGATTTGTATTCACGTGTATTGGATCAAGGATTTTAATTAGTTTATTGGATTTGATTCTAGGTGAGATTTAGGAAGATTATGAAGGAAAAACAATGTGATTGTGGTAAAATTTATAAAAAAAAAAGAAATTTTGTTGGTGATTTGATAAGATTCTCTTTTTAAATCACTTTTGTATTTTAGGTGATTTGAGAATGTGTAAATTCAAAAGAACGTCTAAAATAAAAATAAAAAAAAATACTATTATTAATATAATCTTCATGCATGTTCATGTATAATAAGTAAAAATAAGAAAAACTACAAATCAAATAAAGAAAACTTGTTGTTGAATCAAAGTCTCATATTCAAAGCATCCGTCCACATGGTTTCAGCGTCATTTAAAAGTAATGTATATAAATAAGATAAAATTTAAATATATTAATGCAAAAATATTTTCATAATAAGAAACATACCTTCTGGAACTTTGAACCTATTTGTATTTCTCGTTAAAGCGTCATTTAATATTTTTGCATCATGAGCTGAACCTTCCCATCCGCTAAGAACATATATAAATTCTAAGTCAAAATTACATGCAGCTAAAACATTTACTAAATCCATCTTCCCAAAAGTATCATCAGAGTTTATGTTTATGTTATATTCATCAAACAATGAAGAACATGAAGGATCGATGTCGACGTAAACGACATAACATTCTAGAACCGACAACATTAGGAAACAATGAACATAGGAAAAAGAGAGGGGTGACTGAAAGCTCTTTGATTTTGGTCAAGAACGATGTCCGAATAAGAGATGCCGACGAAAAAATTAGCTTGTGATTGAAATCACTTCAAATTCCATCGTATAAAGTGATGACCTTTTGATATTTGTTTTTAATTAAAAAGATATTTAAAATCTCTCTAAAAATATATCTTTTATAAAGCACTGATTGAATAACATGAGATTGTAAAGTGTTTTGAGTGATTTTGAACAAATGTTATGTTCAATAACATAAGATTTGGGAAGAGATTTAGAAATCCTTAGTTGAATAACAAGGGATTTTAAAAAATATTAAAATCTCCCAAAATTCATGTTTCAATACACCCCCTAAGAGATTTATAAATCCTTTCTACAAAATCTCTTTTTTCATTTTCGAGTTGTTTGGTCTCTTGTTAAGATTAGCCAAACATTTTGGGGCCGATTGGAAAGGACTGTGACTGTAGAGATTTTGACTGTTAAGGTTGTAGTTAAATTTATTATTGAAATTATTATTTATTATAAATCATGAATTATATAAGTTTTAAATAAAGTCTAATTACAATATTTTTTTAGTTTTTAATATTATATTTTGTTATAGACAAAAAGATAATGAGGAGTTTTAATTATTTTAAACAAGTTAAATACACTTATCGATTTTTTTTTTATTATAAATTATTAATTATATAGGTTTTTAATAATGTCAGATTACCATAATTTTTAGTTATCATTATAATATTTGGTTACGGACAAAAAAGGTAAACATATGTGCAATTTTAATTCTTTGAAAAGATTATTGATTATTTCTAGTCACAAAAGAAATTGGAATATACGTATTTTAAAATCTCCATTTTATTAAATTGGAATTGTAACATGCAATTGTATAATAGTAATAATATACAATTATTAATTATAATAATAGAAATAAGAGGCACATATTTTGTAGAGTGCATAAAAATAGAATTCATATCTAATGTAGTATGTTGTATATGTTACTGTGTATGTGTTTGTTAATAATCTATTTTACAATAGAACAATTGAATAGCAAAAAATGTTTCAGCCGACGGTTATCAATGAAGTGGGCTGTAGAAATTTTTTTGGAGTTAAAGTCTGATTGGGTGAAAAGTGACTGTTAGAATTTTTAAAGCTCTTAGAGGCCCGATTGGTTGTAACCGTAGCTTTTGATTTTTTGCTGTAGAAATTTGACTGTAGTTTTTTTTGTTGTAGCTTTAAATTTTATTGTTGTAGGATTTTGACTGTAGAAATTTAGCTGTCACTTTTTAAAATAAAAGCATGAATGGACAACTGTAGGTTTTTTTTTATGTTTAGTAAATATAAGTAAATTGTCGATAAAATAAAAATAAATTAATCGTTACATACTTACATGTAATTAACAAAAATATGTAAACATATAGGCGGTAGACTTTTTTTGGCTGCAGCTATAGCTTTCGACTTTTTGTTGTAGAAATTTTGTTGTAGCTTTTTTGTTGTATCTCTAGATTTTGTTGCTGTAAGATTTTGTTGTAGAGTTTTAGTTGTAACTTTTTATAATAAAAACATGATTGGATAGGTGTCGACTTTTTATGTTTAATAACTAAAATAAATTATCAATATAATAAAAAGTTAATAGCTTATAAAGCAAAATAAAAATTTATTAGTACTTTTATCGATAAGAATTCCATAATTAAATTATTGTTTATTTAGAAAAATCATTTAATGTTTGTTAGATAATATATTATACTCCCTCTGTTTACATATATAGGATGTTTTAGAAGAAAAAATTGTTTTAAAATATAAGATGTTTTCAAGTTTCAATGCAAAATTATAAAGGATTTTAATTGTTTGTTTATCATTTATATTTATTCTCTATTTATGATTGGTTGAATTGTGTAACATTAATTGTATCTTAAAATATGAGCTTTTATCTAAAAAATCTTATATTTAAAAACAGAGGGAGTATAAATAACTACTTATAAATTTTTACATAAAATAATATATATATTATATATTTTACATACTATTTTCAATTTTCATACGTGTCATTAGCTTTAATTATTTACATATTATTATCATGTTTTTATTATAATATTATGTAATTAAAATTATTTTACGTAGAACAACGTAATGTTATTGTCTAGACTTGAAAAAAAAAATTTGATCACATTGGATAATAAAAAAGTAATGAAATAAAAAAGAAAAAGAATAACAAAAAAGAGAAAAGTGGAGAGTTAAAAAAATGTCACTCTAGGAATTTAGCTTTCTACATCTATAAATTAAAGAGAATCTTTTTATTGGCTCTGAGTAATTTCTTAAATCTAAAGCATGATTGGTTTCACAAATAGGCGTTAAAATTTTTTTTGGCTATGCACGACACCTTAAATCTAAAGCATGATTGGTTTCACAAATTCAGTGGTTTTATCCGAGGTTTTAATAGTCCGAGTTTAAGACAAATAGAGACCGGATTGACATACTTTTCATTGTTAAACGAGTCATATCATGGTTTCAAAACACTATGTAGTTATTGTTTTTAATGATAAATAGTAAATTATACGTAATGGTAAATATTCAACATCGAAATGGCAATGATAATCTTTTTCGATGATAAATATTAAAATAGTAATAGTAATAAATTTTTGTAAATAAAACATTATAAAAACCAAAATACAATATATTTTGTATATATACTTCAAATTTAAACTCCGCGTTTAACTCGAATCACATGAGATTCAAATTCTTTTTATCTCATTTTATACTACACATTGTTTTTACCAATAAACATTTCTTTTTCTATTACGTAAATTTTTATCCCGCGTTCGTAATTTGGATTTAAAACCACCACGAAGCTTATTTAATGGGCTCATATCCAACCTCTTATAGTGAGAAAGTTAAAATCCATACGATAATAATAAGTATCTTTCCATATCTTGACATTATTCATGATACATCGTCGAAAAATCAAATAGAAAAGAGGAATTCACAAAATTACACCCTTTCAATTCTTCATTCACAAAACTACACCTAATTTAATTTTTCACATATTTATACCCTTTCAAAATTTTAGAAGCTTGATTTACCCTTTTAAAAATTACCAAAATTAAAATCTTTTCATTTGGGTTCGCTAATTAGTGTTTAGGGTATAGTATTAAGGGGGTAGAATTATGTGGGTAGGGTTTATTTGGATTTAATTTTAAGTGTTTAGGTGTAGTTTTGTGAAATAATTTTGAAATGGTGGTTTTGTGAAATGTAATTCAAATGGTGTAGTTTTGTAATTCTCCCATAAAAACACAAATTTACACATAATCTTTAGTTAAAATATATACACAACTTAGTCAACTCTATCATAATATTAATCACTATTTAAAGTATCCTTTCAAGTTTCAAGTTATTAATTACTCTACATGAGAAACAAAACACCTAAAATGTCAAATTAACTTATGCATTTAGTTTCTTTGAATGAATAACTTTTAAACACTTTAATTTCTTATTTGCTTTTTCATGTATATTTAGAAACCCACGTCTATTTAAAATTAAGGAAGTCAAAACATATGGATGTGTCCTAATATAATCCAAAACTTGTAAATTGCTCATATTTTTAAAAAAATATAATTATTAAAAGTTAATAAACTCATATAGTATGATCATTATATGAGTTTAGAATAAGCTAATCTTCTATAAGTTAATCTAGGCTTAGACTAAGCTAATCTTCTATAAATACTCTTCTTCGGGTGCGCCTTTATATGTGAATATTTATGTGTCTTATTTCATAAACCAAAGAAGAATATTTATAGAAGAGTAGCTTATACTAAGTTTAATAGGAATAGGAAATCTAGCTTAACTATAATGTAAATTATACTATTTAGAATAGAAGAAGTATATCTCAATAATGTAAATCATATAGTTGTTGTGTCAGCACATGGACGGATGGTTATCTGATAACATTTGCTCCTAATTCTCTACGGAAAAAATATAAATGGTAAACATGAACAACGGTTCGGAGTTGATTTAGACTTGTAAATTACAAGTTGTAATGTTTGAGGATACTTGACATCGGCTTTGCTTGTGATTGGGTGAGATAGATTGATGAGATGAGTTACCTGAAGACATGTTAAACTAATTATACCAGTAAGAAAAACTAGAAAAATTATTTGTCTTTTCAAGATTTTGTAAAAAGAGAGAGTTGTGGAGACAGTTCGGCTAAGGAATATATTGTACTTTTGTTTTGCCGAAAGTACTTTTTATTGTAATCTATATTATTATTTGAGGAGTAAATTTTTAGAAAATGAACTTAAATGTGTAAACAATTACATTAAATGTCATTGTAATTTAGAACAATCCAACAAAATTCATTAAGGGACCTTATAACCTGGAATAAAACATGCACAATTAAGCTCTTATTATTACTCCTTTTCAGAACAGAGTCGGTATGGGTGCGATGGATTCATCAGAACGTTATAAAAGACAAATCATATTGGGGTCTAGAACCAAAACAAAGCCACACATGGATATTCAAGCAATTTCTAAAGCTAAAAGGTACAATTTTCAATTGGGTAAAAATCTTACCAGGAACTCGCGGTTCCTCCAGGTTTTGGCTTGATCCGTGGACCCCGTTTGGGTCGTTGATAGAGTTTATAGGAAGTGGAGGACCGTCGCAATACGGGATACCTATAAACACAAAGATAGGTTCTCTTTGGTGCAATGGTACTTGGTTTCTTCCCCCAGCTAGAAGCAAACACTTTGAAGATCTTCTCTGCTACATCTCCACCGTTGTTGTCCCGAACCGAGAGGATGTGATTGAATGGAGGTTAGACTCAGACGCTCACTCAGTTTTCGGCACCAGAAAGGTGTATGATCGCCTTCGTGAGCATAAACCCATTTACTCTTGGTTTGATTTGATCTGGTTCAAGCGAGGGATCCCAAAACACCAAGCGCTAGCCTAGATGATGGTGCTTAATAGATGTCCGACAAGAGATCGTCTTCAGTCTTGGGGAATTCAAACTGATACGACATGTATGTTATCTGGCTGCGAAGAAGAGTCAAGGGATCATTTTCTATTCGCATGCTCATACTCGACTACGATATGGAGAAGAATAGAGCTCAAATTCCATCTCCAATCGACATCGCTTGTCTGGTCTGATTTGCTAATACGACTTAAGAACAATTCTTACTCGACTCTGGCGAATTATCTCTGCCTCCTGGCATGGCAAACCGCGATCTATGAAATTTGGATGGAGAGGAACAGTCTCCTTCATCGCGGTTCATTCCGTCCACCAGAGTCTCTACTCCCCCGCATAGATCTCACCGTCAGAAACAAGATCTCATTGTGGAGATACATAAATCCGATTAAGGCCAGTAGAGCTCTTCAAATCTGGTTCGGATCTGACCTCTAGTTGAGGTTCGTCTATAACAAGAGTTTCAGAAACCTCTGGTTCTTTTCGAATGATATGGTCTCTTTTTGGTGTTGACTTGAAACGTAATTACACATGGTCTTCTCTACCTCTATTGGGCCTCTAATAGACTTCAACAACTAATCCACCAATATCACTTATGGGCTACTTCCAAGGGCATGTTTTATTCAAGGTTTAATCAAGGTTAAGTTTGTTCTTTTACGTAGGCTTAAATTTTCATCTATATTATTATTTTTGGAATACTAATTTGAACATGTCCAAAAAATTACTCAATATTACACATTATGCCATTGATTATAAAAGAAAATAATTTTGAACATTTAATTAAGAAAAACCAAATAAGGAAATATTACAATCCTCTCCAAAAATAAACACAAAAATATTAAGGAAATTATGTAAAAGTCATTTGGAAAACAAAATAAGATATATGCAATTCACATAAATACACAATTACATAGTTTTTTTTATAAAAAATACCATTAAAATTTTACTTAAATCAAAATACCATTAAAAAGATTTTTTTAAAAAAAATCATAACATTATTTTTACCAAAAATAACACACAGATTAAAAAGGAGTTTAATTAGTATTATTAAGAATTTTAAAACGAGTTGAAACATATTTTTGTTAAAAATATCAAACAATAAAAAATAGTTTGTAAACGGGTTCGGTTTCCGGTTCGATTCTAAAAAAAACATAAGAAATTGCAATTATATTAAAATTTAAATCTTATATTACATATTCAAAATAATTAAAATTTTGAATAAATTTGGGTAAATCGCATAGTTCGATTTATGTATTTCGATTAGGTTTCGGTTTGTATTTTGAATAAGGGTTTTTCTAAATAAATAATAAATTATAATAATTTGATTTAATCAACTTACAAATTATATTAAAATTTTATTATACGAAATATATAATAAAAATATTAAATAGTAATAAAAAAAATCTCATTTCAACAATATTAATTGATCCTATTTTGTTTAAACAATAAAGATAAAATAAAATTCAAAATTTCTAAATTAAATATATAACATCGTTTAGAAAACATAAACCCGTGGTGAATCACGGGTTAATTCCTAGTTGTTTAATTAGTAGTGTCTTTGTAAACTATGGGCCTACTTGCCTCGTTTTAATTTATGCAAAATCTTTAACAAAAAAAAAATCATTAAGGGTAATTTGGTCAAAATTATAAATCAAAATTCAGATTTGATTATATTATAGATACTATTTTCGGGAATAAAAATCAAAAAGCTACTTTGGTGTAGTGGTTTAAAGATATCCTTAAATGTTAATGAGATTAAGTGTTCTAATCTCTTCAAATTCTATTTTTATAAACATTTATTTTTGGATTGATTTATTGGATATTTCATAATGTTGTAATATATTACCATAACTAATTTATATATATATATATATATTTTTTTTTTGATAATTTAAATGCAAATTATAATAAGCAAATTTTCGGTTCAACGGGTTCATTGGTCGATCATGGTCAACCACATGTAATATACTAATTTTTAGGATATTTCTATATATATTTAAACATAGTAATAAAATAATTCATATTTATAATTTATGTTTATATTATCTTTGTTTTTTTCTTATAGCATAATAAAATCTTCATCAGTATAAAAAATAGTAGAAAACATATTTTGTAAAATATATTGTTTACAATTTTTGAAATATTAGGATGTTTTATGAATATTTTAATAAATAGCTATTTATCGAATTTTTCCGGGTTAATAAATAACGACCGAACCCGAACTGAAAAAACCTCCAATCACTGGAATTACTGGTTCGACCGGAAGTTCGGGTTCATGTACAAAAACACTTGCTATAATGATAATAACATTGGATATTTTAACTATTTTTACTAACAATTTTTATTTAGCTTTAATTTATTATTATTAAAATATAAAACACAACAATATATGTCATTAAAATTTATAAATTAAATTTATAATAATATTTGTTAAATAAGTATTCCCGCGCTGTCAAATCCTAGTTAATTTACATATAAGTTCCTTTATAACTCTAATTATTACCTCTTAAAAAATTGTGAAGAGCCTATGTAACTGTCAAATGTTACATTTGGGCTACAATGTACATTCTTCAACATGAAGATACAAGAAGATAATAGCAAGGAACAATCATTAAATAACTTCATTCCCAAGTAACCGAGATTACAGAGTTCGCAATCCCAGACTGTTCAAAAGAAACATTGACTTCAAAGTCCAAAGTCTTATAAGCACCAGGAACCGCTTGTACCAGTTTAAAGCCTTTCTTGTCTGATCCATCCATGTGAGAATAACAATATGACCATAGAAGCCTAATCGGTTCGGTCTTGAAAAACTTCCTTTGCTTTCTTGTCCCACCAGGAAACCTAACGCAGACAGTACACACAAGGCTTCGATCGCAGTCTCCTTTTGGCTCTTCTGTCAAATCCGGAAACTTATATAAACAAATGTCTTCCTCCATAGCTTCTTCACAAGATTCTTCAAACTCTTCACCCCACGACGGAGCCAAGATTTGATTAATTGGTTTGCTTGACAAACACGTCTCCTCCTTTTTCGGATAAATCGAAATCTTTTCTTCAGAAGTAGACATGTCTTGATTAGTAGTCTCGTGGTTGCTTTCGAAACAAGTCTTGTCTGTTTTAATGCGTTTGTTACTTGTTAGTGAAGCAATGTGATCATGAGGACCAGAATCATTGTAATTCATCATATCTTCAACAAAGCCATGCGGTTCAACCGCCCCGCTCCAAGAACGCATCTTCTGACCAGTGATGGGATCGATAAGAAGCACCACGGGAGGCAAAGATTCAATCTTGTAGAAAGTAGATATTTTCTTCCCATCATTGGTATCATCATAGACTTGCCATAACACAAAGCTAGACTCAATGGCTTGAGAAACGAGGTCGTTTGACCATAAATCTCTGTTAAGCGTGTGAGAACCAAACTCGGTCTTCACTAGCAACCATAGATTCTTTCTAGAAGAAGCTGTTTTTGCGTCTTCGAAAGAGCCTTTGAAAAGTAGGTTAAGAGGAAGACGGTACAAAGAAGACAACTTGGAATCCAAACCAACAGAGTCTTGTCCTTGATTCGAGTCCCAGATCTCTTCAGGACATGCTTGGACCGATGACGTGGCATGCATGGAAGAAGAATCATAGAGAGTATCTATAGTACAAGGTAAAGGAGCCCTGATTTGTTCTTCTTCATCTTCTTTGACTTGACTCTCAAGTAAACTATTATGATGTGATGAGTTTTGGTTCTGTCTATGGATGAGAAATAGGTTAAGGGCTTCTTCAAGGTTCCAGCTTGTTGAAAGTAAGAACTGTTTTGCTGTATCTATGGTTTCATCAACAATGATCTCCATGAATGATGATATTAGTCTCTGTTGATGATCCGTATTTGTGGTAGTCTCCATTATTTTTCTCTTCTTGTTCTTACAGAGAGAGAGAGAGAGACAAGAGATCGAGGTAAATCAATTGAAAGATCGATTGTAGAAGACAGAGAGAGTTTGTGAGATAGATAATATACTTCTCTAGCTTTTTGGTTTTGTTTATATAGAGAGAGAGGACTCATTAATTAGGTTTTGTTTTGTGAAAAAGGAAAACGCGTAGGCAAAAAAAGGAAATTTCTTTTCGCTTTTCCTTCCTTCTGTTTGATAGATATCCCTAGGGGTGGGCATAATTCCCGTCCCGTTCCGATCCGTCTCGTTCCGTCCCGTTCCCGTTCCCAAATTCCCGTCCCATATAAGACGAATGTCCCGATATGGGACAAAAGTTTAATTCCCAATTGGGACCGGGACGGGACGGGAACGGAAATACCCGAAGTCCCGAAGTAAATTTTAATGATGTGATATATATATATATATATATATATATTGTTTTTTTTCTATGTGTACACAAGTTATAAATAAATATAAACACATCTAATTTACTTATCTATTTAATCTAATATTTAAGATTTAAGTTATATTACTAAACCTAGTTAATATTAATATAAGTCCAAACTCCATACCAAAAAAGTTACGGCCGCTTTTTTAAATATTACATATTTTAAAATATATTGTTGTTAATATTATCTTATATAACCATCTACTATTTTTTCTTATGAATTTGTATAGAAATGAGAAAACAATCTCGGAAAGAAGAATGATGCAAAGAGACAATGAATACTTAGTTGTTTCATGTTTGGTTTTTGAAGTTTTTTTATTATTAGACATTTCTTTTTACTTGAGTTTTATCATATGACTGCGGCTTTTTGTGGTGAATTTTATTGGTTTAGATTTTATGAACTTTGATTATTAATTACGTGTGACCAAATATATTTTTTATATCATTGATACAAAAATTATCATCGTATAAGAATTGTGATATAAATTATTTTAACATGATAATTGATAAGTAATCACGATTTTAAATTTTTAACAAATGAATTATGAATGTCTAGATATTTGGGAATTCCCGATCCGTTCCCGTTCCGTCCCGTTCCATTCCCGTTCCGTCCCAAATATAAAATGGGACAAGAATGGGACAATTTTTTACGTTCCGAAATACCCGTCCCATTCCCGAACCCGAAAAATCATATCCCTTTAGAAAGAATATTACATGTGTTAGATAATATCAATAGTGATTATTCAACTTGTAACTTCTTCTCCAAGTTTACTTCTTCTAGAAGACTCTTGCTCTCTGATGTGTGGCGTTTTTAACGTTTTAAACATAGGATTTAGCCACACAATAGAGTGTTTTTATGTGTTTTTAGTTATTTTACAGGTGAGAAAAGGCATAGTGGCGTTCCAAGACACTTAGGATGAACTTATGAAGTTTAGGAATGCAAGGACGGAAAAGAAGGAGAATTCAGACGAAAAGCTTCAAAAAGACACTCGTTGAAAGAGTTCCCACCAATGGATCTTTATGATATTTTACCACCGGAAGGGGACGGATGTTAGCTCTGATTTAGAGGTGATTTGAGATGTTTTAAACGGTTAGATCTGAAGTTATGCCAGTTTTACTGACGACGGGTCAATCTGCCAGCAAGAGAAGTTTTAATTTCCTTTTATTTTAGATTTGCCAAGATACTTTCCTATTTGGTAAGGGAAACGTCAAAACCTATAAATACATGTTTTTAACCTCTAAACTCTTTTAGAGGTGTGCTTTCATAATATAAGTTTTTGGAGAGATTTGCATCCAAAGAATTCTTGGAATCTTCGGTTTCGATAATCAGAGTTTTTTCTTATCCATTATCTCTTTAATTTGTTTATGCTTTCTTTAATCTCAATTGCTTTGATATTCATTATGCTTAGTGAGTAGTTTCCCTTAGGCAATTAGGTTGGGGGAAAAAGGGTGAATCAATATTAGGATTGATAATTGTCTAACACTTAATAGATTATAAAACTTTTGTCTTAGGTAACAAGTTTAAAGCCTTAATCGAGTTGACATTCGATTACTGAACCTAGGAAACTTTATGAATCAAGAGATTATAAAGGTTCCTGAACAATTATCTTAGAACTAAGTCTAGCTTAACCGAGAGATCTGTGTTAATAAGCTTAGTGGTTAAAATTGATTTGTTCTTAAAGTTTCTCGACGATTAAACTATCCAAGATATTGTTTTAGTTTAATTGTTGAGAAAAGGATCATTGTCACGAGAGTGGATTGATCTAAAATCGTTTTCAAAACCTTGAAGTTACCTTCGTAAAAAGACAATTTAAAATCCGAAAATTTAATCACCCGTTTAAGTACCTCAACCTGGTTGTTTAGCCTTGAATTGAATCTTTAATCTTGTTAAATTGCTTTTTCGTTTTCTCGTTAGTCTTTTTATTATTCACAAAACAAACCATTCTTTAATTTGCTTAGACTAAGTTTATTTCTCACAAGCTTTAGTACATTGATTGCTCCTGATTCGGATTGACACCTTATATACTACGATAAGGCATTCGATTGAACGAGGGTAAAATCTCGTTTATCAAATTGGCGCCGTTGCCGATTCGGGAACTCGATTGATTATTAGAGCTTTGAAATCACTTGGGATTAAGTTTCAGTTTCTTGCTTCTGTTTCACCGGACTAGTCCCTGAATCTGTCAAGCTAATGACGTTAAACGAGCGCTTAATGGGAGGCAACCCATTGGTACGTGTATCACCTACTTATTCCACATGCTTTTGATCTTTCAGCTTTACCATCCTTCTTTAGACATGACATACACACCGGGACGGTGTGAAGTAAGTCTGGGGGAGGGTGTTCATAAAGCCAATCAAGCTTTATCTTGTTTTAAAATCCTACAGCCCAAAAGATAAATAAAAAAATGGGCTTGATTGGAAGGGGCTGTAGAAACTTTCTAAAGCCAAAATTTAGTCTAGAGTCAATTTATAAAGCCAATCAAGATTTATCTTATTTTAAAATCCTACAGCCCAAAAAATAAAACATGGCTTTAAAATGGCTTTAGAAAGCCATTTTTCTACAACCTAAAATATTGTGCTTTACAAATCTTTCAAACCAAAATATCACAATATTACTTATCAATGTTAACATATCTATACAAAAAACATATATAACATATATTATAACTATTATAGTTCATGATAACATATATACTATTTTGTTATATATATACGTTAACATAGGTGTATGTTATTTTTCAACTAATATATAATTTATTGGAAATTTATAAAGTATTCCATATATATGTATATATAATATTTTTTTCAACATATATTTGTGTATATATATATGATTATCATTTATTTTTTAAATTTTAGATTGTATTTTTATTTTGTTCTTTATTACAAATGTGTATATACATAACATATTAATGATGTATAAATATTTTATACTTATGATACTTACTATATAATTTTAATTTTTAAATAAAATTCTACATTATTATTTACAGCATTATGAAACCAATCACATTTTTTTTAAAAACTGACAGCCGAAAATCTAGAGTCAAAATCTTACAGCAACAAAATCTAGAGCTACAGCAAAAAAAACTACAGCAAAATTTCTACAGCCAAAAGCCAAAAGCTACAGCTTCAACCAATCGGACCCAATATAACATGGCTTTAGAAAGCCATTTTTCTACAACCTAAAGCCATTTTTCTACAACCTAAAATATCGTGCTTTACAAATCATTCAAACCAAAATATCACAATATTATTTATCAGTGTTAACATATCCATACAAAATACATATATAACATATATTGTAACTATTATAGTTCATGATAACATATATACTATTTTGTTAGATATATATACTTTAACATACGTATATGTTATTTTTCAACTAATATATAATTTATTGGAAATTTATAAAGTATTCCATATATATGTATATGTAATACTTTTTTTGTCAACATATATTTGTGTATATATATATATATATGATTATTATTATTTTTTTTAATTTTAGATTGTATTTTTATTTTGTTCTTTGTTACAAATGTGTATATACATAACATATTAATGATGTATAAATATTGTATAATTATGATACTTACTATATAATTTTAATTTTAAATAAAATTCAACATTATTATTTACACCATTATCAAACCAATCAGATTTTTTTTTAAAAACTCACAGCCGAAAATCTAGATTCAAAAATCTTACATCAACAAAATCTAGAGCTACAACAAAAAAAAAGCTATAGCAAAATTTCTACAGCAAAAAACCGAAAGCTACAGCTTCAACCAATCAAACCCTAAGTAACATTATGAAAAATTAAAATATTATGAATATTTCAACTTTATGAAAATCATACAATATTAAAAATATATTTGAAGTTCTTTTAAAAGTTTTTAAGTTAAATAAAAGTTTAAAAGCATATATTACTTTTTAAAAAGTAAAATAAATGTTACTTGCGGGTCTAATTTTAAGGGTCTAATTTTAGATTTAAATGTAGGCATGATTTTAGATTTTAGTATCTAAGTTGACTAAAGATCATGATCTCCACATATTTTAATTTACGTAGCGGGTCAATAAAGATCACAAATCAAATTTGATACAAAAATAAAAATTGTTATGAGATAAAATCAAATTATTTTTCTATAGAAAATATATGTGTAATTTTGCGACGGGTCGGAAAATATCATACATAATTTATAAGATATAAAAAGTTGTATTCGTAATATCAAAACATACATATATGATTCCTTAATTATCAGATTTAAAATAATTGCATATCAGATCTTTAATACAATAACTAAATTATCTAATTCAATTATACTTGATAGAAATTAGTTATCAAAATTTTATAATAAATAAGATTTATTTTTTAATAAATATTACTTCCGGGTGGGACACCCGGGTACAAACCTAGTATTGTAATAATTTCAATGTTATTTTAAATTACAGTGAAATTTCTATCCTAGGAGAAAAAGAAAACTACATAATATATTTAGAGGAATTCACAAAACTACACCATTTTATCCTTTTCTTTACAAAACTCTACTTAATTCAATTTTTTTCATAATTACACTCTTTCAAAATTTTAAAAGTCTGATTTGCCCTTTAAAAAATACAAAAATTAAAAAAAATTATTTGGGTTCGCTAAGTAGTGTTTAAGGTATAGTGATTAAGGGTGTAGGGTTGTGTGGACAGACTTAATTTGGATTTAATTTTTAATATTTAGGTATAGTTTTGTGAAAAAAAATTAAATGATGTAGTTTTGTAAAACGTAATTTAAAAGGTGTAGTTTTGTAATTCTCCAAAAATTAATTAGGTTTTAATATAATTTAAAAAGCACCATGATCATGTATGTACTCGTGAATTTCTTTATTGTAACGGTTCTATTTTTTTCTAATTTTTTTTTTTAACAACGTAAATTGATTAACGTTACGATATAATTCATCATTATTATTATAAGCAATTAAGCAGGTAATCTAATCAAACTTTATACGTAACTCTTTATTAGTAAAGCAAATATTCTCTTTTATTTGGCTATTGACACCCAATATGCCAACATACTAAACCAAATAGTCTAGTTCATTTTGTTGAAATAAAGACTAGTTTATAATCATGAGTTGCATTTTAATACTATGAATGAGCTTAATATTATCAATGATGCCCATTTAAAATCGTTCGGTTATTTCTAAAAATAAGCGTAATACTCCCTCCGTTCCATATTAGATGAAGTTTTATAGGGTTTTTTTGTTTCAATTTAGATGATGTTTTACAAGTTTCTATGCAAAAATTAAATGTAGTTGATTATTTCAACCAATAGTGTTTTGAATTGTTTTTTTCTATTGGTCAATTTTGTTATAATAAATAATGTTTTTATGTAAAAGAGAGTTTTATTAATATATGTGCAACTTTCTTAAACATCAACTAAAATAGGACGGAGGGAGTACTAAATATCAGAACTTGTATTGTGTGATCAATGCTAATATTAATTGTTTTTTTTTATGACATCTATCGTAAATTGACAATAATTGATGATTGACTTGCAATTAATTAGAAACTTTTATAGTCTAATTGGTACAATTAATTATCTCATATCTGTCATATAATCAATCATTGTGTAGTTTTTAATCGTATCAAATAATTTTGGTCATAGGACAAAGGATAAAATATTGTCACAACTCACATATATATATATATATATATTAATATTAATGACCTCTCAATGATTATATGATGGCATTTATAGTACACAGCCGCAACTAATTTTATAAAAACAATATTTTGCGTGACCATAAATTATATGATTTGAAACAATTGACAAAAAATTGCATATCTATTTATATTAACAAATAGGTTGTTGAAGTAAATTGTTACACAACTAAGTCACCCACCAAATCAGCTGTGACAAAAGGAGACAAAGACATAACAAATAACACAAAAGGACACTGAGACAGAGCACAAAACATCACTTAGAGCTGAACAAAAGTATTAAATCTAAAATCACATATTGTGGGGTTTTTTCATATTTTTCCGTAAACCCAACAATAACTAAAAATTCATCAAAAACTTTAACCACATCTTAACCAATATTTACTTTACTATCAGGCAAAAACCAACCAGAGATGAATGATTCTCCAATGGTTCTCATTTTGGAGGATACCCAAAAGTCACATGCCATAGATGATTTGTCGAAAAATGCTGACCATAACCTTCATACAATCCACAAACAGGTGGAACAACCTTGTCTAATATCATGACGACGACTCGGAAAGAACCCAACAAGCTCACCATTAACTTGGCGGAAATATCCACTTGACATAAATTTAAGGATGTTGGAATTCGTTTTTGACAAGTGGCTTAAGCCAACTTTCAATTGAAGTTTTCGGCCAATATAGTTGGTGGGATAAATCGGATTATGGGCATGATGTAGCCGTTTTCGTGAGCAAGATAATGTATTAATATGTCAAATCGGAGTTGGTTTTGAATGAGAAATGGTGATCCATGTTAGTGACTAGAAAAGCTTGTAATGTTTTAAGTTTTGACTTAAGTGTCAATTAATGTATGTAAGTACCATATTAAAATAATTTATAAAAAGATTATAATAAGGTAAAATTTTAGGTTCGTAACGTTATGACTTTGGGGGATTCAATCATAAAAACCGTCACACTATACGGACGTTTACAAAATCAAGGAAAGAGTGTCTCGCCTTCACACAAACCAATCTTCCTTCACATGATTTTGGTATCATTTGTTGTATTATTTGATTATGTTTTTATCAGTACAATTCACAATTATTTTGCTCACCATTTTGTATAAATATTGGTACTGAAAATGTAAATCACCTAATAAATAAGTTTTAGAATGAACGTCCATTACAAAGATCAAAAGAAGTAGTATATTAACGGGCTGAAACATAATTGTATTGAGTGTTGGTTTGTTGGCATGATTGAATTATGATAGATAGAAAAAATGAATTTAATGTTAAGGATAAGTGAAGAAATGTAGAAAAAGTGGTTTGAAAGTATAATGAACATTTTTTAACAACAACACAAAAATGTTTAATGTTAAGGAGGACTTAAGAAATACATAAGAGTGGGTTGAAAAATATTGAACAATTATGTTATCGCCAACATAAATAGACTCCAAAAGAAAAATATAATGTATTTCCATTATATCTTCCTAGCTCAATAATTCTAACACTAACAAAAAAATGTGCATAAGTAAGTAACAAAAAACTACTTAATATTATGAAACAAGTTGTGTGGCTTCTCACCACACAACTAAGTGTGATTACTCATCATCACAAAGTAACACTCTTGTTGTTATCTACATAACACATGTCCTTTAGGTGTCATATTTGCATGGAACTTGACACAAATCTTTCTTCTTTATTAAACACATGTTTGTATACTTGTCACTTGTATAGTCAATCTTTTGTACTATGAATAGAGGTAGAAGTTGCTTGTAAATCATAACACACAACATTACATATAATACAAATTCTTTGTTCTTATATACTTACTTTTAAACATTAAGTCCTTAGTTACTTGTTACAAATATACTAGTAACACTTTGGCTTACATTCCAAAAATCTATACAATTTATTCATAGAAGCTAGTTAATCTTATTTCCAATATAACCAAGGAGCTAAAGGAGGTGTTTCATAACACTTAACAATTTGAATATTTTTGTACAATTTTTGTATTTTGAATGAAGCATAAACTTCAAGAAGAAGTGCAAAGATTCATTGATACATGGAGGGTGATTGAAGATGACTTTTACAATTTTGAAAAAGAGAGACACATTCTTGTATATGATGGCGATTCCAAAAATTTGGGAAAACTACTCCGGTCTAATCAAATTTCGCATGGAGAATAAGCCACCAGAAGAAGTTCAAATTCATTGATGCTTGGAGACTAATTGAGGAAGGATTTAAAAATTCGAGAAAGAAAGGTACGATCTTTTTTTATATGAAGAAAGTTACAATTTTTTTTTTATATGAAGAAAGCTACAATCTTTTATTTTATATGAAGAACGATACGATCTTTTTTTTATATGAAGAAAGGCAAAATCTTGTAATTGATCCTTGAACTATTTGATTTCACTATTTTTTCTATCTATCTTTCTATATTTCTTGATTACGGTTTGATTATCAATATATATGAACCTATGTGTGAACTTAATACCAAGTCATACTTCAAATATGGAGCTTACTTATGGAATATGAGAGTTTCTTGATGGGTTTCTTTACGCAGGAGGTGGAATATGAGAGTTTCTTGATGAGTTTCTTTATGCAGGAGGTTCACAACAACTAATTGGCATGAACAAAGAAAGAGAGGCTCTTCGGATAGCAATACGGAAAAGCGAAGCAAAACCACCAACAGTGATGACAGTGAGGAGGAAAAGCAAATGCAAACACGTTCTCATGAAAGCGGAGGAAAGAAGCAGATCAAAAGAAAACTGAAAGAAACAGAGGAGGAGAAGAAAAAGATAGCGAGAAAATTAGCACGTGTGAGTAAAATTCTCTCCGGTATGACAAGTCTTCAAGGTACGTAATCTCTCCCAATAAACTACACTCCATTACTCATACTTCATAACAAATATTAACATTTGTTATTTGTTCTCACTCTCTCTCTTTAAGCTTCTGGTACAAAATGGGAGGGTGGCGTAAGAAGAAGTACACGGATTAAGTCGAGACCACATGTATACTGGAGAGGTGAAAGGCATGCCTACTGTCAATTTTATATGCCCCCACACAGTTTAAAGTATTGTAGCTCTTCATGTGTAGTTTATGGTCTTTACAAAGGATAACATTATGAAGTAAAACTGTTTCTTCTCTGACCTTATGATGGTAATATATATATATATATACACTTGCTGTTTCTTACAGTTTTACTATATTTTACATATCACAAGCCCATAGTTATATGCTTCCCACATAGTTTCAAGTATTGTAGCTCTTACATGTTGTTGTTACTATTGAACTTGGTATGATATCTTTGTTTCATCTTGTTTGGTTTGAAAATGACAGATTTGATACCACTGTTGGAATTCGTACCGGTTTATAACGATTTATAAATACTAATTGCGAATTATTTCCCTCGGATACGTGCAAATATTGAATCAAAACTATGTTGTCAGTTTATAGATTTATCTGGATGGTTCGTAGCGGAAGTATGAACCGAGATAAATCGAGGTATTGAAGCACTCCAAATGTCGTGCCTCTACCGGTATCCACACACACACAAACTGGATTGATCGGGATGCTAGTGTCGTAGAGATCTAATCTCAATCTATCAGACAAACTATTTGTCTGCTATGTTTAGGGTTGTGTAGAATAGGGTTAATGTTATCAAGTGTCATTGTGCCTCTTTATATAATAGGTTCTCATAACCTAATTAATAACCTAATGGGCTTATATGGCTAATGAGCCAAACCCAATAAGCACATCACGATGACTTGACTTTTTCACATATGCATTAATATATATATAAATATAATATCTTATATTATTAAAGTGCACAAATATAAATATATGTATGTCTAATATCACATATATATTATATTATAATTAAAACCCAACATAACATATTAATCCAGTTTGCTTAGGTGTGTGACCCTGTAGGATCGCATAATATTAGTAATGAGTTCTAAACTCATAGATTATAAGCGACCTATAGCAAAACATTATAACCACCTAATATTATACGACATTGTCAAACCTCGACAATACAACTTTATTAGAGTAAGTACATAAGATTTCAGGACATTCCCAACAATCTTCCACTTTTACTGGAATCTCTATTCCTATAATCCTTTGTCACTATATCTCGATCTCAGCATAAGGCAAGAAACAATGTCATCTTTATTAAGCTAGATATGTTTATCGGACTCCGATTTATACTAATTAAACAAACGATTGACAATCACCTCGTTTGAGCACGGCCATGCATTTTTAGTATGAAATCTCCGATAGGCCCTGAGATATTTATCTCCCGTTATATGGGAGGGACAAATCCCATCTTATTCCATCCCTGTTCCTTATACATTTCTCTAATCCGCCTAATCACTGCCTTTATATTCCCCATTTACGGCAGACGTTTGACAGAGTTAAAGTGAACCAATCCATGTGTAAGAAATCATGGCGAACTCAGGTCAAAGGACTATACTCTATAGTCGTGATGAGAAACTCTTATGACACTCATATAACAATCTTGTAGAGTTCTCATAACGGGTCAGTCCGATACTGTGTTCCCCAACACATATCTATGTGATTGACTTTAATACCACATATCAATGACTTCATGAAACTTAGTCATCAGTCACCTCACATACTAGTCATTCATAATTATTAATGTCCCATGATTAATAATCTAACTATGGACCTCAATAATTTATATCATCTTTCACTTATAGGGTTTCATGATCAAATCACGTATTTGATGACCAATAAGAATGATATAAAATACTTTGGGACTATTATTTAATTATCAAATAAGAAAATAATACTGAAAAAAATTTCATTAATTTGAAAACTTATCAAATGTTTGTAAACATGAACATCATATCATAAAATAAAATAAATAAAAACTCCCACTAGAATTAAGATCACATCTTAAGAAATCTAATGTCAATCGCAGCAGTATGACTCTCATGCTTAGGCTGCGTAAGGGGTTTAGTCAAAGGATCGGCAACATTTGCATCCGTTGGAACTCTGCTAATCTTCACATCTCCTCTCTCAATAATCTCGCGAATGAGATGAAAACGTCTTTGAATATGTTTGGATTTCTGAATGTGCTCTATGTTCTAAACCAAAGTGTGCCACTCTATGACATTCGCACCAAGCGGTTTAAGTCTAATGACTTAAATCCAACTTTTCTCTGGCATTGTCGTTTGGGCCACATAAATGAGAAACGCATTCAAAAGCTTCATAGTGATGGACTTTTAAACTCATTTGATTATGAATCTTATGAGACATGTGAGTCTTGCTTGTTAGGTAAAATGACTAAAGCTCCGTTTACCGGTCACGGTGAAAGAGCAAGTGACTTATTGAGCCTCATACATACAGATGTATGTGGACCAATGAGTACCAGTGCTAGAGGAAATTATCAGTACTTCATTACATTACTGATGACTTTAGTAGATATGGTTATATTTACTTGATGAAACATAAATCCGAATCCCTTGAAAAGTTAAAAAAAATTCAGAATGAAGTACAAAATTAACTTGGCAAGACAATTAAAGCTCTCCGATCAGATCGAGGAGGAGAATATTTGAGTCAACTGTTTAGTGATCATCTAAGAGAGTGTGGAATTGTTTCACAACTCACTCCCCCAGGAACACCACAATGGACGGTGTGTCTGAAAGGAGAAATCGAACTTTATTGGATATGGTTCGATCAATGATGAGTCACACGGATCTTCCATTATCCGGCCTTTTGGGGATATGCTCTAGAAACTGCTGCGTTTATGCTAAACAAAATTCCATAAAAATCAGTTGAAAAGACACAATATGAGATATGGTGTGGAAAGGTTCCAAAACTGTCTTTTCTGAAAATTTGGGGTTGTGAAGCTTATGTTAAACGATTGTTTACTGATAAGCTTGACCCCAAATCTGATAAATGCCTTTTCGTAGGTTATCCGAAAGAAACCAAAGGTTATTACTTTTACCATCCTTTTGAGAACAAAGTGTTTGTTGCTCGAAATGGTTCCTTTATGGAAAGAGAATTATTAACAAAAGGAACTAGTGGAAGTAAAGTAACGCTCGAAGAAGATCGTGAACCACAGGAGGATGTTCCAACTTTCGAGGAGGAACATAGATTAGATCTACAAAGAGTTGTAGAATCTACACCTGTGGAGCCTGAGGTACGTAGGTCCGAAAGGGGCCGTCACGAACCTAATAGATTTGGGGACTGGGTGATGGATCATCATGATTTATTTATGATAGAGAGTGATGAACCTACATCTTATAAAGAAGCAATGATGGGACCCGATTCCGACAAGTGGGTAGAGGCCACTGAATCCGAAATGGGATCCATGTCACTTAACAAAGTATGGACTTTGGTTGATTTGCCTGATGGTGTAAAAGCTATTGAATGCAAATGGGTTTTCAAGAAGAAAATCGACATGGATGGTAATATACAGATATACAAAGCTAGATTGGTGGCTAAAGGTTACAAGCAAATTCATGGTATAGACTATGATGAAACCTATTCCCCAGTAGCAATGCTTAAATCCATTCGGATTCTCCTAGCAATTGCCGCTTATCATGACTATGAAATTTGGCAGATGGATGTGAAAACAGCTTTCCTCAATGGAAATCTGGAAGAGGATGTGTACAGTGGCGGACCTAGGAAGAAATTTTATAGATGTCATAGAGAAGGTTCAAACCCTTGGTATGGGGTGTCAATAAGACCATTTAAACCAATTAAGCTATTAATTCAATAAAAAATAAAAAATATTAATTATTTATGGAGTGTCATTTGCACTCTTATTGTTCCATATAGGTCTGTCACTGGATGTGTACATGACAGAACCTGAAGGTTTCATAGTTCCTGGAAGTGCTAGGAAGGTATGCAAGCTTCATCGTTCCATTTATGGTTTGAAGCAAGCATCTCGGAGTTGGAATCTTCGTTTTAATGAAGCGATCAAAGAGTTTGATTTCATTAGAAACGAAGAAGAGCCATGTGTTTACAAGAAAACCAGTGGGAGTGTAGTTGCATTCTTGGTATTGTATGTAGATGACATACTGCTCATAGGAAACGACATTCCTTTACTTCAGTCTGTCAAGACTTGGTTGGGAATTGTTTCTCAATGAAAGACATGGGAGAAGCTGGTTACATTCTTGGAATAAGGATCTATAGAGATAGATTGAATAAGCTCATTGGACTATGCCAAAATACTTACATCGATAAAGTCTTACATAGGTTCAAAATGCATGATTCCAAGAAAGGTTTTTTACCAATGTCTCATGGCATAGTTCTTAGCAAGACTCAGTGTCCTAAGACACCTGATGAGCGTGAACGTATCACTACAAGAATTATTCGCTATAGCAACGGACAAGTCTGTTACTATGACGTTTAATTCGTTGCTATTTCCCCTATAGCAACGGACAGTTAGGATATAAATTTGTTGCTATAGCTTCATTACATTTCCAAATTCGTTGCTGGTCGTTACCAACTTGGTAACGACCAACAACGAATAGCAGCGAACGATATAGTAACGAAATGTTTCGATGCTAATCTAGTCACGGATATATCGTTACTATTTCGTTGCTAACATAGCCACAGATCAATCGTTACAACTTCGTTGCTAACATAGCCACGAATTTTTCGTTACAACGTCGTTGCTAATTTAGTCACGAATAATCCGTGGCTATTTCGTTGCTAACTTAGCCACGAATAAGCCGTTACTATTCGTTGCTAGTGTAGCCACGAATAATCCGTGGCTATTTCGTTGCTAACTTAGCCACGAATAAGCCGTTACTATTCGTTGCTAGTGTAGCCACGAATAATCCGTGGCTATTTCGTTACAAATATAACAACGAATTCTTCCGATACAAATTTGTTTTTATTTAAAAAAAATAAATCGAAAAATTCTATTTTTTTGTTTAGAATTTAAAACATTACTACATCCAAAAGTACACTAACAAAATATAAAATTGTATCCAAATATTGAAATATGCAAAAGTATACTAAACAAAATATCCAAATACATTATCCAAAAAAAGAGTTCAAATATACATAAAAGAGGCTTAGTCCAAGTCATCGATCAAATTAGGATCGAGTGACCTGCACCAACCCTCGAGTTCTGGATTCTGTGATGTTCCCGGTTCAGCAGTCGGAACATAAGCTGGGAGTGTGGTCGAGGAGCCATTTACCCGAGGAGAGTGCGGCCGAGACGGTTGTGGTCGACGATTCTTTGGATCAACCCCAAGGGCCTCAAGAATCGCTTCGCGTCTGCACTGTCTCCACGTTTGAGCGCACCGTCTCAACCTTTGTCTCCAACCCATCAACCCGCAACTCCATGGAGATGTTACGAACAAGAGAAGCTGGAGGTGGTTCGTTGGGGTCGACGTTTATGTCCCGAGAGCTCCCAAGGCCATAGTATCTTCCCTTATTAGGCTTAACATGCCGCAACACAAATGAGCAAAGAACACAAATAAGCAAACAACAAAAATGAACAATTTCGTTAATAACAATTCATAAAGAACAAGCAATACTACGAATTAAATCAATTCTCATTACCTGAAGATATGTCTTGTTAATAACCCGAGAAGGAATCGATTCCCCACCTGGACGGCCGGAGAACCTGCAGCTTCACCGCCTCGCCGCAGCTCGCCTCAACCTCTTTCACAATTGTCTCGGCTCGTTTGTCGATGAACGTACCATCTTTGCGTGTATGCGTCTTACGCACGAGCCGTGTGAAAGATGGTGGTTCTCCCGTTTCGACCATCTACAAGAAGCACAACACAACACATAAAAAACAGACCCAAACATCAACAAAGAATTCATATAACACTCATATAAAGTTGTAAAGAAACTAAACTAACTCATACAAAACTCATAATTAAACTTGTAACTTATATAACGTTCATAAACTAATCACTCATATAACATTCATAAACTAATAACTCATATAACATTCACAAACTAATCAGTCATGGTATACAATCAATCTAAAACAGACCAAAAACAGTCAAAACTAATAATTGATTTATAAATAACAAACAATATACTAAATGGAAAAGGAACATACCATGTCATACCCTATTTTGGCAAAAGAGACTGGACCAAGCACAATGCTTGCTTACCCCTAAACCATCCGGATCGATAGCCTGTTTGCAGAATTGGTGGTGGACCTACCCCGACATTCTGGTGTGTCCCATTGCTCTAACATCGTGATCCAAAGTGCTCCTCGCAGACGTACTTCGGCTTCTTCCCTTGCGACTTCTTCTTGCCGATTCTTTGACCGATTGATAACATTGTCTCCTTCCTCCATAGATAGAAAACCAGACTATGGTGTGCTGGTTCCCAATAGTAATGTTGTTGAAAATAAAAGTGAAGGATTAGTTCGATATCATTACACTAACCATCACAACATAGTCTATCTATAAAATAAAAAAAGTGAAGGAACAAAACAAAGAAAAGATAGATACACCGACCACAAAATCCTCGCCACCATTCTTGCACTCTCTCCTCGGGAATTTGGGACCAATTCCACCAAGGAGCCATGAAATTGTTCTCGCCAAGTAGTCCGGACGTATTTCTTCACCTCCGGATCAATACCAAACCTGAAATATCCAAACAATATGAATAAACAGAAACAAGAATACTAAGTTAAATATAGACATGTGTGATAAAAAAATTAACAAAAAAGATTAAATAATGACTTACCATAGAGCTCCATTTAGCTTCATTGGGTGGAGGACTTGCTGGTTTCTCCTAGCTGGAGCATTGAGGAGAGCTTCTATGCTCATTCCAGCAGCTCCTTCTGCAGCTCCTTGTGCAGCTCCTTGTGCACCAGCACCGTGTGCAGCAGCTGCGTGTGCAGGAGAGCTCTGTGCAACATAGGCATTTGGAGAAGATTGGGTTCTTTGCCTCTGTCCAAGAGCTCCCGGTGGAAAAGATGTTGGAGACTGAGAGGAAGAAGTTGATGCATTTCCTGGCGAAGGCATACGAGGCTGAGAGTGAGGCTGAGAGTAATGAAGCTGTCCAGGTGGAGAACCAGTCCGTATTCTCTTACCACGTTGAGGCATATCTGCACAAGAAAGAGGAGTTAACAACTAGAAGAAAACAATAATGAAAGACAAAACAAAAATTAAAAACATAAGCAACATAACAATAGCTAACACCAATCGAACAGAGGCTAACACCAATCAAACAGAGGCTAACACCAACCTAAAACAGAGGCTAACACCAATCGATTAGAGGCTAACACCAACCTAAAACAGAGGCTAACACCAATCGAACCCGAATCTTAAAACAGAGGCTAACACCAATCGAACCCGAATCTTAAAACAGAGGCTAACACCAACGTTAAACGAACCTTAAACGAACCTTAAACGAATCTAAGACAAACCCTAATACCAATCAAACCTGAATCCTAAAGCTAGATCGCCGCGAAAGAGCGTGAGAGAAAGACAAAGAGAGAGATATACAGAGAGATAGAGAGAGATAGGGAGAGATCCTAACCGGGAAAGTGAAGAGTCGCCGGTGAAAGTGAAGGTCGCGTCAAAGAATAGCCGGGAAAGCGAAGAATCGCCGAGAAACTGAAGAATCGCCGCCCAAGAGAAAGAGAGAGTAAATAATGGAGAGAAAGAGAAGGTCGCGTGACATTAGGTTTAATATTTTAGCAACGAAATAAACCGTGGCTATTCGTGGCTAATTTACTTTATATTAATTATAGCAACGAATAGTCACGATTTGTTTCGTGGCTGTGCCTTAGAAGTTTTTTCCATTTCTGTTTTGATTTAGAGGTTTATTGTATCGAACAAAGTTAGTGACAATTCGTTGCTAAATTATGAAGATAGCCACGAAAAGTGACGAACTATTTCGTTGTTGCGGTTTAGAGGTTGGTTGCAACGAATTTATTTGATGCTATTCACAATAAGTCGTTGCTAATTATTTAAATTAGCAACGACTTGCAACTGATGTAAGTCGTTGCAATATTTTCAAATTTTAGGGTATGCGTTTTTTTACATAAAAAACCATTTCTAGAAACTTATGATAATTTTTAAACATTAAAAATCTATAGGAAAGGTTTTGACTTTTGAAGTTTTGACAAAATAATGAATATATATAAATTTAGGGTTTGATATATACATAGTCAAATATTTTATGTAAAAAATGTATGTATAAGATAGTATATTTTTGAACAATGTATAAGTTTTAAAAACTTCAAAACATTAATTAAAAGCCACATAAAAATTCATGAAAATAATCATATATATGAGTTTCAAAGCCACATAATAATCATATATATAAGTTTTTAAAACATTCTTATAACAACAAACAACATCATACAACATCAAAAATAAATAAACTTCATTATTACACATCTTCGACATCATCGAAGAATCGAATCTTCGAAAACTCATTAGGATCAAGTTGCTCTTCGTCTAAAGGATAAGGATAAACATTGTCAAAATCAGCAGGATCTTCCACGGCATGCGTTGTAACCCGAACCATTGCACTAGGCGCAACAATGTGGTCGATTGTATCATCTTGCAACGCTAACAGAGCATTTTCAGAAGTTTCACGATATCCTCTTGGCACCACTTTAGTACAAGCCAACCAATCATTTGACGCGCGCCCAACACGTGGATACGGGATGAAACAAACTTGGTCACAATGACCAGGCATAATAAAAGGATCGTATTTTTGGTACCTTTTACGCGAATCTACATCAACCACACCAGACGGGTGTTTACGCAATCCCGAACCTTCAGTATTATCAAACCATGTGCATTTAAAGACCATCGCTTTGAGTCCAGCGGCACCATGATACTCAATCTTCATGATTTCTTCTATAAGTCCATAATAATTCATATCCGTTGTACCACGAACACAAACCCCATAATTTTGTGTTTTCTTATTTTGACCGTGTCTTTGACTGTGGAAATGGTATCCCCTAGTAAAGTACATAGGCCACGAAATGAAATTGCGTCTCGGACCTTGAATAAATTCAAACATCCACAAAGGAAATTCATAATTCGAGATGCTTCATTAATCTACAAAATGTTAAATATATTAGTAGCCATAATATTACAATAATTATATGATATATATGAAAAAATTAAATCAAAATATTATAACTTACATAGTCTTTACACCATTGTGCATAATGGTTGTCTTTCGCATTAATCATTGCATCACTAGTGATATCAGGAATACTAAGCGTCATCTGCTCTTCAAACATCCTGAAACAAGAGAAAAAATTAATTTAGTCATATAAAGTACTTAAATAACTTAATTATCTAAATATTTAAATTTATACCTCTCATATGGAGCAAATTCTTCACAGCTTAAGTAACAAAAACGTTTGGAGCACGTTATAATCTTCATCACTAAACCAACCTCTTGTATTTTTCCCCGTAACCCGTCCACCGTGATAGAAGATATTTGGCACCTCTCGCATCATAGGTAAATCGAATTTCTCCAGGACCACTATAATCTGAATCACGAAGAAGTTCTGTGTTTTCGTAATAATTGGTTGCCACATATGAAATCTCTTCTTGTACACATTGTGCAACAATGGAACCTCCAATACGAGCTTTATTTTTAACCCTTTTTTTCAAATGATACATGTACCTCTCGAAAGGATACATCCACCTGTATTGGACCGGACCACCCAATGCAGCTTCATCCGGTAGATGCACGGGTAGATGTTCCATGACGTCAAAGAACGATGGAGGAAATATTTTCTCCAAATTGCACAACTTCAAAGCGATATTTGCCTTCAAAATTTCCACATCCTCTACCCTTAACATTCTAGCAGAAATATCCCGAAGAAAAGTGCGATTTCTACATATGTACATAAAACATATATAAGTATATGATACAAAAAATATTACTCATCTATGTAAGATAATAGTATATACCTGAAATGGCTGTGTGGACATTTTTCGGCAAAAGTTTTGCAAACGCAAATGGGAACAAGCGTTGCATAATGACATGGCAATCGTGGCTTTTTAGCCCAGACAATTTTCCATTGTTTTCGTCAACACATCGACTGAATTTTGATGCATAGCCATCAGGGAATCTAATATCCATTTTCAACCATGCCAAAAAACTCTTCTTCCCTTGATTGGATAATCTAAAAATTGGAATCGGAATACTCCCATCATCATTAATCTCCAAATCTGGTCTTTTGCATATCGCAGGAAGATCCATTCTAGATTTGATATTGTCTTTTGTCTTCCCTGGTGCATTCAAAATCGTGTTGATAAGATTATCGAAAAAGTTTTTCTCGATGTGCATGAAGTCTAAATTATGCCTCAATAACTGGTCCTCCCAATAAGGCAAGTCCCAAAATATACTCTTCTTCACCCAATTATGGTAATCGCCATAACCATCGATCGTTCTACTCGGATTATCATGTCCTTGACCTCCGCAATCAACAGTTTTGCACAATCCTCGGATGCTCTCAATTCTTTCGCATAGAATTTCAGTACCTGTCAACCACGGTGGAGCATTATCCCGAACTGATGAACCTCGCTTAAATGCTTTGATATTTCGTCGATAAGGATGATCATGGGGCAAATGTCTTCTGTGACAATCGAACCAACTATGTTTCCTTCCATTTGGTAACCAAAATGCTTTTGTTTCATCCATACAATACGTACATGCTAGCCGACCATGCGTAGTCCAACCAGAAACCATTCCATACGCCGGAAAATCGTTTATCGTCCACATCAAAGCTGCTCTCATTGTAAAATTTTGCTTCCTCGAAATATCATAAGCAGGAACCCCGTCGGTCCATAACATCTGCAACTCTTCGATCAATGGTTGTAGATAAATATCTATACTTTTCTTCGGATGTTTAGGCCCAGGCACCAAAATGGCCAAGAAGAAATATTCTCTCTTCGTACACATACCAGGAGGCAAATTATATGGAGTAACAATGACTGGCCATACTGAGTGTGCCTCCCCATTCATGCCAATTGGATTAAACCCATCCGTCGCTAAACCAAGATATATATTACGACTTTCAGCACCAAATCCAGGATATACCTCATTAAAATGCTTCCACGCCGCTCCGTCCGATGGGTGATGCATTTCTCCTTCAGAGACACATGTTCCGCGTGCCATCGCATATGAGCAGCGGTCCCTTGCATTTGATACAACCTCTTCGCCGATCTGCGATAGGTAGATAAAACATCCGTTGCTTCGGTATATTCTTCCTTTTTCCATTGTTGGCGTGATACCTATCTTTATTACAGAAACGACAACGCGAAAGCTCTCGATCTTCGGACTTCCAGAAGAGCATGCAATTATCCTCGCACACATCAATCTTATGAACCGGTAATCCCAATGAACGCGTTAACTTTTTGGTCTCATAGTATGACTCCGGAGCATTATTTGGCTGTGGAAGAATGCGTTTATATGTTTGTGTGATTTCATCATCGCATGCCTCCGCCAGATTGTGATTAGTCTTTATCTTCATAACACGCGATGCCAGATACAATTGTGATATTCCTTCAATACACCCTTCGTAGAGCGGTTGACTAGCGCCTTCAAAAGCTTGATAAAGGCTATCGTTAATTGGCTTTTCCTCAACATTTTGCTGAAATTCGTCTTCTATTCGATACCTTCTTGACCCATGTTAACCTCATCATATGGAACTTCAGTGTTAACATGACCATCAAACGTTTCTTCTTCTTCATGTCCAAAGTGCGTCGGCATCGAAGATTCTCCAACATCATAACAATTTTCTCCATGGCTTGTCCAAATGTAGTAGTTTCCTTTAAACCCTCTCCTTAATAAGTGCTTAGAAACTGTAAAAGCATCGAGCTGCTTCAAATTTCTACACCGAACACAAGGACAAGCCATAGATCCACGGACTTCAAAAGAAGCTTGATTGCAAGAGAAATTTATGAAAGTGTTAACACCCTCTCTAAATTCTTCAGAAACGTCATTTGTGTTTGGATCTATATGATGATCCATCCATTCTCTTGAATGAAAGAAATGTGTCATTTATTTTCTATGCATATGAAATTGATGAAGAGAGAAAGAATGAGATTTTTTTGATTTATTGAAGGTATGGTGCTCTGGAAAATTTTGTGCGTTATGTTTTTAATTTAGCAACTGTTAGTAACTGAATAATTTTGTTGCTAAGTTAAGTTTTAATCAGAACCACTCATATAGCCACAAATAGCAACGAAACAAATTAGTGGCTAATTTCGAATAATTATCCTGACAACTTAGCAACGAAATAGCCACGAAAATGTTTCGTTACCACTATTAGTTGCTACTTCCTTGCTATTTCCTTGCTTTTTTGGTATCGAAATAGCAACGAAACAAATTAGTGGCTAATTTCGAATAATTATCTGACAACTTTCTCGTGATGTGACCATTATAAATTTAGCAACGACTATTTCGTTACTAATCGTGGCTATATTAGCAACGAAATAGCAACGCACCGACGTCGTTACAATTTTGCAACGAAATAGCCACGAAAAAGTTTTGTTACCAGATTTCGTTGCAACTTCCTTGCTATTTCCTTGCTTTTTTTGTATCGAAATGCATCGGAATTGTTATTTCGTTACTGGGTTAATTTTCGTTGCTTTTCGTTGCTTTTCGTGGCTTTTCTGGATTTAGCCACAAACACTTCCTCACCAATTCGTTGCTATACAGATTAATTCTTGTAGTGTATGAGTAAGATTCCTTATGCATCAGCTATAGGATCTATCATGTATGCCATGCTTTGCACTCGTCCAAATGTCGCAAATGGTAAGTTGCATGATAATGATACTGAAATCGTATGATAAATTGCTTAATGTGGAACATAATGCCCAATCGGGAGATCAAAACATCGCACCAAGGTAAGTTAACTAGGGTTTTGTTGATTTTGTTTTGTTGGTGTGTGTTTTTAGTTTAATTTTTTTTAATATTCTCTCTGATATGTAGAGATATAGTTGAGTCGTCCATCAAAATACCACGTGGCGTTTGGACTCAAGAAATGCAAGAATGAGTTATTTAGTTTTATTTTAAGACTTTTCAAGTGTTTTGTTTTGTCCTTCGTATAGACTTTCCATTGAAGGATACAAGAAGTACAAGACCAAGTGGACAAAAATCTCTCCAGAGTTTGTAACTACTAAGACCAAATAACAAGTGAAAATTGAATAAGACGAACAATTCTTTGTTAAGACAATACAAAGATTTTTTGGAAATTTTGTATTGAGCAATGATGGTGCTTTTATACCTGACGTCTTGCTTGAAGTCCGAAGAAGTGACCTTGAAACATATAGGTCCACAACACTTAAGTATTAAATCACTTCAACACATGTTCTCCAATTTACAAACCTCCATGACCATCTTCTTAGCCTTAATCTCTGATTCCCGTAGTGTAAACATAAACAATTTTTTAAAAGATCAAAAAATGACCACATACCAAAGGAAAGAATATATAAACAAACAATGAATTAAAAGCATAAGATTTTTTTATAGAGAGGTTTATTTTAGGAGAGAAATGTTCTTTAGGAATGACGAACTCTCACTTGCTTACGCTCAGTCGCCATAAAACTCAAAAAAATATAGGTGATTATTTCACCTTGTTAATCTTTCTCAATAGTCTCATCAGTGATATTTGAAGAGTTCACAAGCATAATTGTACAGAGGACATGATAATGGCACATGATAATGGCAGTTACAACCTCATCATTCAAGCTAATCCATGCACAAATTTGAAGGCTTGTAAGGAATAATTTCAATGGATTTTAAATACAAAAAAGTTATAAGTCATGCTTTTCAAAACAATAAACTGAGAGGTGCATATATATATATATATATATATATATATGGATAGAATATTTAGAGAGTATGCAATTAGTTTAAATATTACATGGGAACCTAAGAGCATGTTCTTTAAAGGAGAGTAAATAAATGGTGCTTAAGAATAAAAAATTACTTTATTTGTGTATTTATACAAAACAAAATACATAAGCATTTTGTAAGGTTATATTAAAATTTGTGATCTATTAAGGGAGATTAAAAATGGTGCTTAAAAAAATAGTCAATTATGAGGTGTATTTAGAAAATAGCAACAAACAGAACTGTGTAAAAATGTTCATAGACGAAAGCCGAAAGTCAGTCACGAACCGATTGATTCCAGCAAAATCAGAAACTATTCTCAAATCACTAAAATTGTTCATGAGATCATTGCCGATGTAATCAACTATCATCTTGCTTTGCTTCTTCTCTCCATTCGTCTGCATCATCATCATTAACTCAATAAGTTCCAATGATTCATCACTCATGATGTATGTAATTATTATTAGTAAATATACAAAGATCTTCAAACTAAGAACACACTCACAAATCAAATTGTGGAGAAAGAGAGTGAAGGGAAGTAGGTACCTCGAAAGCAAAGAAGCCACCGCGTTTAAGCATCCGAGAAGCACCCTGACATAAATGGACAAGACTATCAGTCCCATCGATACCACCGTCCAAAGCAAGCTTAGGCTCGTGTCTACCAACTTCAGCTTGTAAGCTAGGAATGTCATCACTTGGTATGTACGGTGGATTACTCACAAGACCCACAAGTTTCCCTTGAACATCATTCAATGACTCAAACCAAGATCTTTCTCTAACCTCAATCATCCCCTAAACATACAAAGAAAACCAAAACAGTCCAAAACTATATGATTCCTTATCTTAACATCAATCATTGTAACAATTCGATTTCTCTCTAACTAACCTCAAGGCCGTATCTCCGAACGTTGTTACTAGCGACGACGATAGCGAAGAGACTTAGATCTGTAGCTATAACTCTCCCATGGATTCCCAAAATTTTAGAAACGCCGATCGCAATCGCGCCGCTTCCTGTGCCCTCGATTCATTCGCCGAAGAAGCTTCCCTCGAATCAATCGCCGAAGAAGCTTCCCTCGATTCAATCGCAGAAGAAGGTGGAAATAGAAAGAAGAAGAACGAGATCAGAAGAAGTTCGAAACAAATCGAATGAAGAAGAAGGTGACTCCTTTCGATTTAATCGGCGATTCAATCGTGAAGAGGAGGAGAGAAATGAGTTTAGGTTGTTTTGGGGAAAGTTAAACATTGACCCGATTCCTCTCCATTTTTTTTTTTATTATTTCAGCCAATCATAAGCCAACAAGTAAAGAGCTTAAAGGGAGTTAAAACTGCTTAATTAAGCAGCACTGCTTAGTATTAAATGGAGATTTGATTTATTTTAATACACAAATACATTAAAAAAATACATAAGCACTCAATAAAATACAATTAGCACATTTGATGAACATGGCCTAATGAAACGGATTTTATATCATTTGAAAAAGATCTTTTCTAAAACGATGTATGTCCCTGGAATCAACCCAAAATATTTGCTTTTTTAATCTACAAATATTTCCTCTATTTGCAGTGGTAGTAATTAGAGGAGGAAAAGAACAATTGAAGAAAAAAAACAAACAGTAGAAGAAACTTTTCATTTGAAACATCTTTCAAGCCAACGATACCTTTTTTCTATTTAAGAGCAACCAACTCTTATGTCCATTTCATCGATCCAAATATATATACAGATTCGATTTCGATCTTGAAGCTAAAGGTAAAGGTTTGTTCTAGTTTTGTGTTAGTGAATGAATACCATACCTGCTAGTATATTATGTAGTCTTCCTCCCAGTTCTACCTTTTCAAGCCAGATGTTAAATAGCTGGTGAATTAAACCGTAGACATGAAATAAATCACAGTGAGATAAACCATGAAGAGACAATACAATGAAAATAATCAATTGATAAACAAACCTGTGAGAAAATATCAATCCCAAATTCTTTTATAAGTAGCATTCCCAATCTGCAACCTATGCTTAAGCATATCCATGGGTGTAAAATGTAAACACACTGTCGCTTGATTCAGTGTTGAAAACACCGAAAATTGCATGTTTGGCTTGAAAGATAGACGGTGTGAACAAGTGATGCGTTGAATCTCATAGCCTAACTACGGTTCGTGGGTTTTGATGATAGATCGGAAAGGTCGTCGGATTTTGACGGTTTTAATCGGACATGAGCGAAGAGCGTCCATACGGATCTTGACTTTATCGACAAAACACATCGCCATGTGTTTGACAGAGTTAGCTATTGAATCGGCGACCATGAGTTCAAGATCGAGAGATTGAAAAGTGAAGAATTAATTTGTTGGTTATGAATCGATTGGATTTTATAAAATAAGATGTGACCTATGAGAAACCGAAACATCTAAAAAAAATTAAGTGAGAATTTAATTTTATATGTGTATATTTAGAGAAGGAGAAGAGATATCAAAATTATAACACGTGGCAGATATATAGGTAGTCACAAGAGGTTGACGTGGATACCTCCAGAGGTCCTAAACAGCTATTATTATTAGTATTAGTATTAGTATTAGTATTAGTATATAGATTTGTCGTTCTTTATTGTTTTTCATTATTAATGTTTATATGCAATGTAATTTTATTGTGATGTTTCTATATGTTTGAATCTTGAATATAATGAAATTAGTCTCAGAAATTAAACTATTTACATTAGTACCACTTGAATTCATTCAAAAAAGTCGACATTAATTTGTTCAAAGGCTACTCATGCGCGCGGGTCGACCACCTAGTTTTCAAGTAATTATGCTTTAATATTTTATATGCTCCCCGTGTCCCAAAACATAAGATATTTTATGGATTTTTTTTGTCCCACATTATAAGATGTTTTAAAGTTTATAGGAATTTTTTTAATTGATTTAATATTTTATAATCAATAATATTTAATTTTCTATTTAGTGATTGGTTAAAATGTTTAAAATTGAATACCTTTTAAACTTTGTGCTTTAAGGTCTTTTAAATACAATTTCGCAGAAAAAAATAATTTTTTTATGAATCTAACATAACTTGAATTTTTTAAAATGGATATATATTTTGAAAAATGCTAAATAATAAATTTAAATATTAAACTTTACGGCAAAATAGAATAGAATGAGATTGGTAATAGAATAGAATGAGATACTAACTTAGTTTAACATTTGAAATTTAGGGGTTAGAGTTAGCGTGTACTACTTTAAATACTAAAACACTAAAACAACTATACTAAACTCTAAACCCTAATTAGAAAACCCTAAACCCAAAATCTTAACTCAAAATAATAAACCCTAAACACTTATTACTAAACCCTAAACCCAAATTACTATACCCTAACCCCTTATTACTAAACCCTAAACCATTATTACTAAACCCAAAACCCTTAATACTAAACCCTAACCCAAAAATACTAAACCGTAAAACATAATAACTAAACCCTAAACCCACAACCTAAACCCCACTCTAAACCCCAAACCCACACCATAAACCCTAAACCATAAATATGAAACACTAAACCCAAATGTTATACTAAATCATAAAATAAAAATATAAGTTTTTAAAAATATTAAATAGAAATGAATAAGATTAAACTATTTATTGTAGATATATATATATGTTATATTAAATCATAAATATTAAACCCTTGTTATTAAATTCTAAACCTTAATTACTAAATCCTAAACCCTAACCATTGTTACTAAACCATAAATCCAAATTAATAAACCCTAAACACAATATACTAAAACTTAATTACTAAACCTTAAACCCAAATTAGTAAATCTTAAACCCTAAACCCAAATTACTAAATACTAATTGTGAATTAAAAAATCCAAACCTTAATTACTATACTTTAAACTCTAAACTCAAACACAAATTACTAAATAAGATAATCAAAAATATAAGTTTGATAATATATTAAATAGAATAACATAAAATTATTTGTTATAATAGAATATAATATATATATATATATAGAGAGAGAAAGAAAGGAAAGAGAGTATGTCATAAGGATATGATTGTGATTTATAAAAATATATAAAGAGAGGGAAAGGGGATGGTTATATATTATATTAGGCTAGGGTTTGTAGTCATCTCACCTAATTTCTCTATAATCAAAAATATAAGGGTCCAAACTCTAAAAGGTTAAAATTTTCTAAATTTTTCTTCACGTAAGCAAAACTACCTTTCATTTAATATATTTAATGTTGGAGAAAATTAATCATAATCAAAATGGGTTAAATGAAACCGGATCTTGATTAATAAAATAAATGAAAGGATATATTTTTGTTGTTCATACGCGTAGTCGATAATTTTTTAGGTCCGAAAATACACAATTTAGACCAATCAAAACTTTCTCAAACATTATATGTAAGTCTTTTTGTTTTTTTTTTGGTGGAAGAGTGGGGTTATACCCCATTTTATTAAAGAACGTAACACTCAAAATTACATCGGATCATACGTACGAGTCCCAGACTCTTCGATGTCCTTAAACAGTACAGCCCGATAAACATTCGGGCAATTATTCAAGACGTGAAAACCAAGAGGTAACTCAAACGCATGGTTAGCTAAACTATCGGCGAGACGGTTTGCTTCCCTATAGATATGCGACACTCGGACTGTCCAGTCCTTCGATAAAAAGCCATAGCACAATCGTGCTAGGAATGACAGCGGATGCGATTCACTTATCCCTGTTTTTAGGAACCCGACTACAATCTCAGAGTCAACTTCCAGCTCTAAACACACAACTCTCTTCTCCCATGCCATGTAGAGCCCGTAGTAGACTCCCCATAGTTCCGCTAAAATAGCCGAACACTTGCCTATATTCACCGAGAAACCTCCACACCATTCTCCATCACTATCTCGCAGCACCCCTCCTGCTGTAGCTAGGCCCGGGTTGCCTCTCGACGCTCCGTCTGTGTTCAGATTGAGCCATCCAATATGTGGTGGCGACCACCTCGATGTTCTGCTTATGCTCGGTGCGGCTCGTGAACTCTCTTTGACGCTTCTATTCGCCATCGATACTTCCACTGCTAATTCCTTTATGAAAGACGTCCGATCCCGACACTTCCCCAAGTTTCCAAATATGTTACCACACCTCCATTTCCAACTCCACCACACGCCCATAGCAAACTGTGTTGCCCATTGTGTTCCTGCCCCATTCTCCTTCTTCTCAAGGTTCAAAAAAATCCAATCGAGTAGGGGCTGGCTAAAGAACTCGCCTTGCTTTCTAGCGGGAACAATCCTACTCCAAATGCCTCTCATTGATTGACAATCTCGAAGCACATGAAGGATCGTTTCGTACCCGCTTTTGCACACTTCACACACACCTGTGTCGCTAAGGTGACGTCTAGCTCTTTCCATGTTCGTCATGATTATTTGGTTTGCTACCAGCCATAGAAAACACTTCACTCTTTCTGGTGCCACAACTCTCCATATCCTATCAAACAATCCTTTGACACACACAGTCGGGTTATTGTCCCGTGTGATCAATGCATAAGCGGACTTGACCGTGAACACACCATCTCTTGTTCCACCCCATGACAGTCTGTCCTTCGCCCCCGTCACCGTGTCCACCACCATTGCTCCAAGCTCCAAGCGTTTATCCTCGGTTATGAACGGAGTTATTCTTGGTAAGTCCCACCCTACCCCGTGCCTCCAAACGTCCTTTACACGCAGTTCCTCTTCACCCGCTGGGAGAGGTTGCGTACATGACTCAATAAGTGGTTCATTCGAAAGCCACGTGTCCCGCCAAAATCTTATGTTACGACCGTCTCCCACTATCCAGCTCACCCCGGGTATCACTCCCATTATAATCCCCTTGACAATACTCCTCCAAGTTGAGGACCAACTGCCTTTACCCATCATCCATGAATGGTCAAGTAATAACCCCACCTTATACTTCTTCTTCAAGACTTTTGCCCACAAGCTCGTGTCATCATTCACCAGTCTCCATCCCAACTTAGCCAATAAGGCTACATTCATTTCTTTAGCTGAACGAATACCTAGTCCACCATGATCTTTGGGCAAGCATACTTTCTGCCACGCCACCAGATGTTGTTTCTTCTTCTCTGTGGTGCTGCCCCAAAGGAAGGATCTTGAGACTCTATCAAGGCTGCGTAACGTTGTCTCTGGCAGCGCAATCGAACTCATGGTGTGGATCGGGAGCGATGAAAGTACCGCTTTCGTTAATGTAACTCTCCCTGCAAAGCTTAGACACCCACTTTTCCATCCGGCTAGCCTCGACGATGCTCTTTCTACCAATTCTCTGAAAGTTTCTTTATTAATTCTTTTTTGAAGAATTGGCATCCCTAAATATTTACCTAGCTCGCGCGTAGCCTTAATCCCACTCTCAGCTGTGATCAGCGCCTCCAATTCTCGTGTCACATTCCCGGAGAAGAAAATCTTTGACTTCTCCAAACTCACCTTTTGGCCCGAGGCTGCGCAAAACAGCTCCAAAACCCGCCGTATGTGTTTGATTTGGGACACCGACGCCTCTGCGAATAATATCAAGTCATCCGCGAAACATATATGTGACAGTTTAGGTCCTCCTCTTGACACACATATAGGTTTCCACTCTTTTCGGTCCACCGCGCTCTCGATTAGATGGCACAACCGCTCAAGGCAAAGAACAAAGAGGTATGGTGATAGAGGATCCCCTTGACGGAGTCCCCTTGATGGCTTAAAAGCTTCAGTTTTTTCCCCATTCCACAAGACATTCATTGATGGTGCCATCACACAGCTCATTATCCGGCTTACCCACTTCCCAGAGAAACCAGCAACACCAAGGGTATCTTCCAAGAAATCCCAACGTATTCGGTCATAAGCTTTTTCCAAGTCTAGCTTCAGTAACATCCATCCTTTCACCCCTTTCTTCCTTCTCATCGAGTGAACTGCCTCTTGTACAATCACAATATTATCCACACTAAGTCTCCCTGGGATAAAACTTGCTTGCGCCGGACTTATCAGTAGCGGAATAATTCTCTTCATTCTGGTTACCATCATTTTCGTAATGATTTTAAATAATACATTACACAAGCTTATCGGTCGAAATTGAGTTATCTTTTCCGGCTTATTCACTTTTGGGATCAAAACCACTAAAGCATCATTTAATCCCTCCGGTAAAATCCCGTTCTCAAAAAACTCCATCACAAAACGCGTGACCGAGGGTCCTACAACTTCCCAACATTGCTGGTAGAAGACTGGCTGGAATCCGTCGGGCCCCGGAGCCTTGAACTTCCCCATACCACGGACCGCTGCTTCCGTCTCCTCTCCACTGAACGGTCTCTCCAGATGGCTTATATCTTCCTCTGCCATGGGTTGGAACCCCTCAGGTGGCAGCTTGCTTACCGTATGTGGAACATCATTCAACGAGTATAAGCTCTTATAATACTCCACGGCCATTTTCTCTAACGCTAGGCTCTCCGATATCCAGGCCCCCGAATCATCTTTCAAGCTCTCTATCCTGTTCCTTCGTCGTCTAATGATCGTAGCCGTATGGAAAAATCTTGTGTTACGATCTCCTAGAGCAATCCATTTCTCCCGCGATTTCTGGAACCACAGCGTCTCTTCCTGCTCTAAAGCCACATCAAATTCTTTAGCCAGAGCTGCTTCCTTCTCCAACAAGGCGTCCGATTGTGCTGTTTCAAGTAAAGCCTGAACTAAACTTAGCTCCTCAGCCAGCTTCTCCTTACGAATTTGCACATTTCCAAATACCTCTTTGTTCCACTTCTTAAGTTTCACCCGTAGCTCATCTAAAGCAGTAGGCGTAGTGAGAGCACTCTTCCATGAAGTTGTGATCAGATCTTTAAACTCGGGATGTTGCAACCAAGCAGCCTCAAATCTGAAAGGTCGTCTTCTCCGGTCCCCTTTCACTTCTGGGCTGAGTTGTAAATACAGCGGGGCATGATCCGAGGCTAAGAAAGGAAGATGAGAAACCGTGGCTTCTTGCCATTTCAAACGAGCATGTCCGCAACACACCACTCTGTCCAATCTTTTAGCAATAAAGTTGCTCTCTACCTTCCCTCGCTTCCACGTATATCGATTCCCTTTGAAGCCCATATCAATCAGTGAAAGATCATTCATCCATTCCCCAAACACTTGTGAATCTTGGGATAATAGACCATTACCTCCTGTACGTTCATCAAGTCTCACAATTGTATTAAAATCTCCACCAACAAACAAGGGTCCTTGTACACGCTGGATCACCACTTTCAACTCATCCCATAAACCGCTCCTCCTGCTAACTGATGGAGCTGCATAAACCGCTATCAAGTGCCTGCTCTCCGCGTCCTTAGTTATCCTAGCATGAATAAACTGGTTCGTGTGGTCCTCAATAACCACATCGCCTACCTCATCTCTCCACAAAAGCCACAATCCTCCGCTCTGGCCTTGTGCGTCTACTCTGAACGAGTTACTGAAACCTAGCCCCTGACATATTCTTTTGGCTCTATTCCCACCCGCGTGAGTCTCAAACAAAGCCAAAATGTCCACGCTAAACTTCTTCAAGATATACCGAATCGATCTTCGAAAATTGGGTTTGTTCACCCCCCGGCAATTCCATAGCAAACAATTCATGATTATTAGCTTCAGCAAGTATCGGACTACCGGGGAGTACCATCACGCTGCCGTCCTAACTCCCTCCATCTCCGCCTCTTGAGACTGCGAATCCGTCGCCTCTCCATATCGCGCTTCTCTCGCGGATACTCCCTCCCCTTCCACCGCCTCTCTAGTCGGTGATTTGCCACAAAGAGGGTCTCCATCCAACCCCAATTGCACACAAGCTCCATTATCTCTCCCAACACAACCCTTATCCACTCTTAACCTTTTACCAGACGACGAGAGTTCAATATTATCCTTGTTAGATCCGAAAATTAAACCCTTCACAGGTCTGTTGGCTCGTAGTCTATGGGTCGGCCCAATTCCACCTGCAACACTTATTGGGCCACTTCTTTTTCCTTTAGGCCCATCACGAGGCAAAGCCTTACCCTTACCTTTATCCAAAAGATCCCTTACTGATTTGAAAGCCTTATACGCCACTTCATTTCCATTTCTGGTCTGATTTTGAGAATATTCATTTTCCTTATTCCCTTCTAAAATCTCTTTAGATCCCATCCCTTCCGGTAAATTCGAACTTTCCGCTAACTTACCAAATCTGTTAGATATTCCCAGATTTGATGTATCTTTCCTTAATTGATTATCCCGGAAATTTCGTTCGTTCTCAGCCCTTGATCCGCCGTCAGCCAACGCCGCCGCTCTCGTCGGAATTCCCGTTCTCCTCACCGCCCTTCTCGGCAAAGTAAATCCTGCGGTTAAATCAGTTTGTATGCTCGTCCCACTTCTGTTCTCCTGTGTCTCTTGTGGTGCTGTCGTTGTTGTTCTACCTTCTCTCTCCCGGGTGCATTTGTGGACAGTGTGGCCATATAACCCACAGGCAGTGCATATGTTTGTAAGTCCTTCATACAAAGCGTAATACCTCTCCCCATTGATCATAACCGATCCTTTCAATGGTTTCTTCAGATTCACTTCCACACAAATTCTTGCAAACCTAGCCCTTTCGCAGTTCAAGGTTGTATCATCCACCTTAACCGGCTTACCAAACCCATGAGCAATTCCCATCAAAATCGCTCTATGGTAAAGATTCAGAGGTATATTCGACAGGCGGATCCACACTGGTGTAGTAGCGATGTCATCCTTCATTGGATCGAAACTCGGGGTCCATGCTTGTACCATAAGGTAGCTACCAAACGCCCTCCATGGACCTCCTGTTAGAACAGCCAAAAACTCCTCCTCCAACTCAAATCTGATCATAAAAAAGTTTCTCGGTAGGTCCAACACACTCATTACTCCACACGGTTTCCACATCTCTCGCAGTCTTTTCGTCAAAACTGGGATAGGTATGTTCACCCCCAATACTTTTACAATCATACAGTTCTTCCATAGCCCGTTCATTGCCTCAATGACTTCCCTTCCGATTGTGATCACTGGCTCACCATCTTCCCCATTAGGAAATTCTAGATTCATCCTTGCTTTGACAAACTCCTCATTAATCACTCCTTCCGGTGTCAACCTTCCTCCGGCGGCAGTCCCCGTAACTTTTTGTGCCCATGATGTCCTCATGTCCGGCGGATCCCCCGGTGGCCTTCCTTTGTTTCCAATATCCATCATCGTCACCTCTTGTTCCTCACCACTCACACCCCTTATAGGGGTCAAAATCACCTTCTCTGCTTGCTCCATTACTCGCTTCTTCTTTTCCCTTTAAGCTTTTGAGTTATTCTATAATGATTGATATGTTTATCTTTTTGTTGGTTAATAAATTTATTTTTTAATAAAAATAAAATAACAGAAAAGGCAAGACCAAGGAGAAATCAAAAGAAGCCCTAGTCCTATTTTGCTAATTAGATTATGCCAGTGGCATATTTGTTTAAAAAAAAATTATTGCGACGTTATAGAGATCCGTTCAAAATTCTCACTGAAACCCTATAAGATAGAGAAAGCTATGTTTGGACTACACCTAAACAATCTTATATTATTAATAGAGAAGACGGAGATATAAAATCATTCTAAAATTACACGTATCATCACCTGAGCATTTCAGGTCCCACATTGTTAAAAATTCATAAAACCCAAAACAAAAGCCCAAATTTAACACAAAATGACTTAAATTGACATAATAAATTGATAATATTAAAAAATGTTGAAAAACCCATAAAATATAATATTAAAAAATTCATAAAAATACAATTTTATAATTTCTAATAGATCTCTTAATATTTATATATTATATTCTATTACATTGAGTTCAAAATAATGATAAAACATATTGTTCATTTACAAATAAAAATATTATTTTGTAAAATTGTATTTAACACCAAAATTCATGTCAAATGAAAAACTTGAACACACATTTTACCCGACTCATCGGTTGAACCGTCAGTTCCCAAACTTTGAACAAATAATTTTTCGGATAAGTTTAGACATGAAAGAGTGATTAAACTTTCCTAGAAAATATGTTTAAAATATTTAAAAAACTAATGAAAAACACAATTTTATAATTTATCTAATGTTTGTATGTTATATTCTCGCACAAAAGAATGATAAAACATATTGTTCATTTATAAATAACAATATTATTTTGTAAAATTGTATTAAACATCAAAGTTCATGTCAAATGACAAAACTTGAGCAAAAAATTTAGTAGTTTTATATATCCGAGGTTTTAATAGTCCGATTTTATGACAAATAGAGACTTGATTGACATACTTTTCATTGTTAAACGAGTCATATCAAAGTTTCAAAACACTATGTAGTTATTGTTTTTAATGATAAATAGTAAATTATACGTAAAGGTAAATATTCAACATTGAAATGGCAATGATAATCTTTTTCGATGATAAATATTAAAATAGTAATAAATTTTTGTAAATAAAACATTATAAAAACCAAAATACAATATATTTTCTATATATACTTCAAATTTAAACTCCGCGTTTAACGCGGATCACATGAGATACAAATTCTTTTTATTTCATTTTATACTACACATTGTTTTTACCAATAAACATTTTTTCTATTACGTAAATTTTTATGGCGCCGGTAAATTCCTAGTAATTATTAAAATCACATAAACCCTAAAGTCCTAAACCCAAAATCCATATATTGTGTAGGATATATATGCACCTTGTTTAGATGAATCAAATTTGTATACTGATAAGATTTATATAAATAGTCAAGGGGGAATCACAAAATGCATATTTTACAATTGCACTTCACAAAACTAAAACTTTTCGAAGTCCACTTTTTACAACTATACCTAAACCATAATTATTAAAGTTGAATAAACTTTAAACAAAAAATCTTACCTTTTACACTAAATAGTGAATCGAAATGAAAAGTTTTAGTTTAGTATAAATTTAATTGTAGATTTGTGAAGTAGAGTATGAAAAGGTACAGTTTTCTGAATTTCTCAATACTCAACGGGATTACAAAACGACACTCATTTAACGTCCTTTTTTATAAGTATAACTAAGTATTTAATATTTAACCCAAATAAACCCTAACCCCTTCATAATTAAACCTCAAACACTAATAACGAATCAAAGGAAAACTTTTAATTTGATGTCATAAAAAATAATAATTTGGATAATTTTTTGAAGATTAAAAATCATTTAACTTTTTAAAAAAGTGTAGATCTAAACCCAAAAGATCGTTTATAATTTTAATAAGGGCGAATTTGCTAAATATACAAATGGTGGGTGGAAATTTGTTAAAATAACAAAAGTTTAAATTAATTTGCTGAAATAACAATAAATAAGATAAATAAATATTTTTTTATTTTTGCCCTTGGATCTATCTATTTTAGCAATAGTTATCTATTTGAATTAAATAGATAGGTAAATTACATGTACATTAATCTATATCGATGAATAATAGTTACCTATTTGCATTAATAAGTAATTTATTTACATGTACAAAAAATATTACCCTTTAAAGCTAAAAACATAAAACATAACTATAAAGATATAACACCTTATTCATTATAGATAACTAATTTAAGAAAAATAGATAATTATTCGTGAGACAATAAACGACTATTTAATGAACTGTATGTACAAAATAACCAACTATGAAGATATAACAAGTTTGAAAAAGTAAATAGATAGCTATTTTTGAAATATGTATTAACAAAGGTTTTTTTTTTTTATTACATTATGAACAAATGTTTAGAAAAGAAGAGTTTGAGATAATATAAGGCGAGAGAAATCGAAAACCTAATCCAAATTCCAAAACATCTTACGTAAATCCTAAACCATATTCACAAACAATTAAAACCTAAAACCTAAACCATAAGCCCTAAACCCTAACCCATAATTCCGTAATCCTCCAATTTCCCGTGTGGGTAAAATATATATATATTTGTAAGGTAAATAGATGACTATTTAAATTTACGGAAGCTATTATAAGGAAGAACACTCGGGGCTTAAATAGTCGACTATTTTCGTGAGGGATAATTTGACCATTATACCATGGCTGGAAACCCCTAATTTATTTACCTAATTATGCTCCCTGATATGTATATACAGCCTAAATATCCTTTTAATAATAACTTGTTTACTTGATTCAAGTTCGGAGGCTGATAAGATCTATATAAATATTTAATACACATCATTCACTACAAGAAAAACACGGTATAGCCACGACATATATTGTGGCTATGAACAGATTTCCGTGGCTATATGGGTCCACAACCACGGATAGCCACGACAAAAATACGTGGCTATAGCGTCATAGTTGTGCAATATTCGTGGCTATTCGTGGCTACGTAGCCACGAAATAGCCACAGACTGTCACGGAAAAATTAGCCACGGATTTACCACAGATATATCGTGGCAAGTTTAGCCACGATAAAATTTGTAGTTCTTCCGTGTCTATATTTAACACGAATGAAAACGTAGCTAGTTGTGGCTATTTAACCACGGTGTATTTCGTGACTATTCGTGGCTAATTTGCCACAAAATATTCGTTGTTTTTCCGTGGCTACGTAGCCACGATTATAAACGTGGCTAAGTTGCCACATAAATATTCGTGGCTATTTCGTAGCTACGCAACTACGGTTTAATACGTAGCTTTTGTCGTGGTTGTCTAGATACGACTTAATACGTATCTTTTGTCGTGGCTCCTTAGCTACGGATTAATACGTAGCTAGTCGTGGCTACGCTGCCACGATACATTCCGTAGCAAATCGTGGCTACACCTTATTAGCCACGGAATAAACCGTGACTTCCTTGTTTTATTTAAAAAAAACTAATTAGTATTTAAACTAAACCTGCTTAATTATATAATCAAAATATAATTAAAACCCATTGTATTAAAACAAAACATGATCTTGTTTTTGATCAGGTATTCAATATTAAAAAAAGAACAAAGTTATAAGAACCAATTACATGTTTTTAACTAATCAAAACGAAGTTTTGCGAACCAAACCATCACCCTCATTCTCATCATCACCATCATCCTCACCCTCACGGTCAGCCATAACACCAACACCAACCTCCATATCAGCTTCTTTCCCACGGACAACTCCTTACTCGCGGTTATCTTGCTCGCGATTAACGCTTTGAGCAGCAAAGTTGCCACTGGGTTGAGGCGTTGAGTTCGAGGCTGCATCATGTGGAGTCGTAAATGGATGGTTTGGATCGATCCCGAGACTAGCAAGAATCACCTTCTGCGACTCTATCATGGCCTTCTGCGACTCGATTATGGTTGAAACCGTTGTCTCGAGAGTTCCCACACGCATCTCCATGCTGACATTACGCGCAAGAGAATCCGCCACAGCTTCGGACGGTTCGAAAACTTCGAACTGCTTGCTTCTGAGGCCGTATATATGGCCTCTGTTTGGTTTGACCCGCTGGAAATACCAACCCATTTGCTCACATTTAGCAACAACAACAAATAACAAACAAACCTAACCAAAACAACAATACACATAATGACACTAATTTCTAGATACGCCTTGTTAATCATAAGTGGTGAATGAGTCTCATCATCTTGGGTGACCTTAGAAGCTACCGACTCTACGTCCAAGACTATCGACTCCGCCAGACGGTCGACGAAGCTGCCATCTCTGCGAGTGTGAGTCTTACGCACGAGGTCAGTGAAGGATGGTTCAACACCACCAGCCTTTTGCGTCTGCACAACAACAAAATAACACAGCAAGTATCACAAAATTATAAATTAAATAAGAACTAATCCTAATCAAAACATAAACTAAGCTACAAAGGATTAGTTCACAACAACAACAAGTAAACAACAACTAATCAAAACATAAACAACAACTAAACATAAACATAAACAGAACAACATCAAGTAAACAACAAAGGATTAGTTCACCAAGCCACAAATTTAACAAGAACGAAACGCTAAGTATAACCAAAGTTGGAGCAATAACAAAACATAACCTTTTTACAAATCTAAATAGAAAGTATACACAAAAGCATGAAGATAGTACGTGTTACCATGTTATAGCCGATCTTCGCAAATCCCACAGGTCCAACACTATGCTTGTGAGGACCAAGACCATCGGGATTGGACATTCGGTTCTTAGAGTTTGTGTCCGACTTCTTTAGGCATGGCTCTGTATCCCATTGCTCTTGCATCTCCACCCACGCATTGTCTGAAATGTAATCAAGTTTGTTCTTTCTCTTTTTTTTGCTGACTCTGTCCCGGATTGACTCCATGCATTTCTTCTTCCACATGAAGTACACCTGGTCATGGTGAGAAAGAGACTAGTAGTACGCTTGTTGAAAAGGAAAGAACAAACATTAGACAAGTAAGTGATTAATAAACAGATTTGAAACGAAAAAATAATAAGACTTAACTTATAAAGTAACACTTACAACAAAGTCTTGCCACCATTCCTCCGCTTTCTCATCTGGAACCATAGAACAGTTCCACCATGCTCCCATATAATTGGACTGCCAAGTCTGTCTGACAGTCCTGTTAACTTCAGGATCAATCCCAAACCTGAAAAGTGATGAACATATATGCGAGCAAGCATTACAAATCATCAACATCATAATCAGCTATACCTATGGAAAAAAGAGACATAGAATTATTTACCATAGAGATTTACCCACCTTCTTTGGATGGAGGACATGTTGGCTTTTTCTTGATGGAGCATTTAGAAGAGCTTCTAAACTAAGTGGAGCGGCTGCATTTGAAGTAGAGGCATCTTGACTTGATTGCCTTTCTCCGGTTGAACCAGGGGGAGTGAGAACTTGAGGCGGACGTTGTGGTGTTAAGGTTGTCTGAGTTCTACGTACAGGAGGCATAGGAGGAGTCATCTCCATCATCCGGGCTGGTTGACCACGTCTTCCTCTCCCTGTGGGAGCCATTACTGCAATTACAACAATACAATAAGACTTAAAACAAGCAATTAACTATATTATGAATCAAAACAGCAACAAATATCCACGCAAACTCAAAAATGAAGTTCAATCTCAAACAGAAAACAAATCATAATACAATAATACTTAACAGAAGTCAAAAACAGAAGTTAAAAACAGAAAACAAAATCAAAAACAGAAGTTAAAATCAAAAACAGAAGTTAAAATCAAAAACAGAAGTTAAAAACATAAAACAAAATCAAAAACAGAAGTTAAAATCAAAACTGAAGTTAAAATCAAAAACAGAAGTCAAAAACAGAAGTTCAAACTATATAATGAATCACAACAACAACAAATATCCAAGCAAACTCAAAAATGATGTTCAATCTCAAGCAGATAACAAATCATAAAACAATAATACTTAACAAAAGTCAAAAATAGAAGTTAAAAACAGAAAACAAAATCAAAAACAGAAGTTAAAAACAGAAAACAAAATCAAAAACAGAAGTTAAAATCAAAAACAGAAGTCAAAAACAGAAGTTAAAACTATATAATGAATCAAAACATAAACAAATAGTCAAGCATAGTCAAACATAAGTTCAATCTCAAGAAAATAACATATCATAATACAATAATACATAACAAAAGGCAAAAACAGAAAACAAAATCAATCATAACTATATACTGATTCAAAACATCATGTTCATTCTCAAACCCTAAATAAAACCTTTTATGAAACCCTAAACTAAACCCTAAAGCAAACCATAAAGCAAACCCTAAACGAAACCCTAAATCAAACCGCAAACGAAACCCTTTAACAAACCTTAAACGAAACCCTTAAACAAACCCTAAAAGAAACCCTAAATCAAACGCTTATACACCGCAACAAAAACACTAACAATACGATGAAATCAAAGTGAAGTAAAGATGCAAAGAGGAAGAAATCATGAAGAAATGAAGAATACTAACCTTTTAGATGAGTTTCGCGATGAATCGCCGACGAAGAACCCGAGTGAGAAAAGGAAGAACCTGTAAACAAAACAAACAGTTTAAAGACGAGTACGAAGGGAAATGAAGGGAAGGAGAAGAAGAAATCGAAGAAATACGATGATTACCTTTGGATTTGACGACTTTCTCGGTGAATCGCCGGAGAAGAAGGCGAGAGAAACGACGGAGGCGGATGGAGAAAGTGAGATCTACTTTCGCGAAGAATTAGGTTAAATTAATCATATCCACTAAATTTTCGTGGCCATCCGTAGCTATGAGTTGGTCCATGACTAAAACATTTGGCACAATAGTCCAATGAATTAGGTAGCCACGAAACAATCGTGACTAAACCGTGGCTATATATATAAAGCTACGAATTAGCCACAAATCCTCCGTGACTGTGCCTTGTCAAATTATCTAAGTTTAAAATTTATTTACTGGTTACTTAGCTACGGATGAAAACGTGGCAAACCGTGGCTAAAGTAGCATATAACTACGAATTAGCCACGAATCTTTCGTGGCTCTGCCTTGTCAAATTATCGAAGTTTAAAATTTATTTAGGGGTTAGTTAGCTACAGAATGAAACGTACCCAAACCGTGGCTAAAGTAGCATATAGCTACGATTTAGCCACGAATATTCTGTGGCTATGCTTTGTCAAATTATCGAAGTTTAAAATTTATTTAGGGGTTAGTTAGCTACGGAATGAAACTTGGCCAAACTTGTGGCTAAAGTAGCATATAGCTACAATTTAGCCACAAATTTTTCGTGGTTATGCCTTGTCAAATTATTGAAAATTATAATTTATTTAAAGTTTAATTAGCTACGGAATGAAACGTGGCCAAATTGTGGCAACACGACCATATAGCCACGAATCTATCGTAGCTGCTAGTTTCAAGTCCGTAATTTATTTAGTGGTTATTCAGCCACGGAAATAAAACGTGACCAATCCGTAAGTCGTGACTCGCCGTTTTCTTATCATCGAATATGGACCTGACAGTGACCAGGTACATGCGAGTTTTTTGTCAACTAGCCACAGAATAGTCCATGGCAATCCGTGACTACTGTTATGTTGTTGAATGTATGTGGACTATAAGGTGTCCATATATATATATTACAAAATTATAAAATCATAAATTATAGTTAGATAATAAGTTTCATACTAAAAATTTCATAACCAAAAAACCATAAATCAACACAAGTTTCACAATATATTACAAAAAGTTTCAGAATATAGTACAAAAAGTTTCAGAATATCGTACAAAAAGATTCAGAAATAATACAACAAGTTTCATAATATAATACATGATTAAACACTCTTATTAACTAAATTTTCGAATATGTTGACGAATCCGAATCCCTGAAAACTGTCCAGAACCACCGTCTTCGACATTTTCGTAATCCAAAGGCTCCAAATCTGCCAAATCATCATAATCAGAAGCATTTTCATCAACGACATGTGTTGTTACTCGAATCATTGAATTAGGAACAACGACGTTGTCGACTGTATCATCCTGAAGGGATGTCAAAGAAATTTCGTCATTCTCGCGATAACCCCTCGACATAACTTTTGCACATGCCCACCAATCGTCTCTCGCTGAGCGTGATACGCGTGGATACGGAATGAAACACACTTGGTCACATTGACCAACTAGAACGAAAGGGTTATATTTCTCGTATCGTCTACGCGGGGCTACATCAACTAAACCAAATGGGTGTCTACGCAATCCGATACCGTCTGTATTGTCGAACCAAGAGCATCTGAAAATCATCGCTTTAAGACCAACTCCACCGCGATACTCGATCTTCATTATCTCTTCTATAAGACCGTAATAAGTAGTTTATGTTGTACCTCGTACAACAACTCCATAGTTTTGAGTTCTTTTATCCTGACCGTGTCTGTGATTGTAGAAATGGTATCCACGAGTGAAATACATAGGCCATGACGTGTAATTGTTTCTCGGACCTTGTATAAATTCCAACATCCATAATGAAAATTCATAATTCTTACTCGCTTCATTTATCTGCAAAAGTACACAATTAATTTATTGTCGAGAACTTGATATATAGAGACATCATTAGCATATAAAGTACCCACGTAGTCCCGACACCATCTCGCGTAATGGGCGTCTTTAGCTTTTCCCATTTCATCATCTGTAATACCTGGCATACTCACTCTCATTGCTTCCTCAAACATCATGTAACGAAAATGTAATACTCATCTTATTAGAATTTGAGTCTTTAAAGTAAACAAATTTACCATTTAATCGCTTACGTTTCATAAGGCACAAATTCTTCACAATTAAGCAACATGAATGTTTGGATGATGTTGTAATATGGATCTTTTAGCCACCCATCTACCCTTCTCCCGCTCACACGTCCGATGTGATGAAATATGCTCGGGACACTTGGGTATTCATCATATGAATATCGAATTTCCCCATGACCATCATTGATTCCATATTCCGTATTCCCGTAATAGTTGCTTGCTGCATAAGAAATCTCTTCTTAGACACATTGCGCGACAATGGAACCTCCAATACGTGTTTTGTTCTTGACCTTCTTTTTCAGGTGATATATGTAGCACTCAAATAGATACATTCATCTATACTGCACCGGACAACCTAAGGCAGCTTCATCAGGGAGATGCACGGGTAATTGTTCCATGACATCAAAGAACGAAGGTGGAAATATCTTCTCCAAATTGCACAATTTTATTGCAATGTTATTCTTCATTACGCTCACATCCTCAACTCGCAACATTTTGGCAGAGATCTCGAAAAACACGACAATCTCTCAAAAACCTTATAATTAGAAACATCCTAGTGTTACATGCATGAAACATGTGTTAAGAAAAAAAAGCACATACCTGAAATTGCCTTGTGCACGTTGCTATCCAAAATCTCTAACATCGCAAATGGAAGTAGGCGTTGCATGATCACATGAGAATCATGACTTTTCAGCCCCGATAGTTTCCCACAACTCTCATCAACACATCTAGTGAAATTAGATGCATATCCATTCGGAAATCTGATGTCATTTCTCAACCATGAGAGAAACTTCCGTTTTGCTACGTTCGCCAATCTGAACCTTGGAATAGGAACTGTTCCATCAGCTCCTATTTGTAAATCAGGTCTTGTGCATATGTAGATCCAACCTTGATTTTATATTGTCCTTCGTCTTCCCCTTCGTATTCAAAAGAGTGTGGATGAGATTGTCGAAAAAGTTTTTCTCGATGTGCATGAAGTCGAGGTTGTGCATGAGAAGGAGATTTTCCCAATAAGGCAAGTCCCAAAATATACTCTTCTTGTGCCAATTATGGTACTCACCATATCCATCGATTGTTCGACTTGGGTTATCATGTCCTTTTCCTCCACAACCGACTGTTTTCTCTAATCCACCAATGGTGTTTATTCTTTCATCATAACTCGTCAACCATGCTGGAGGGTTACCTCGAAATGTCTTACCTTTCCTGAAAGCTTTGTTATTACGCCGATATGAATGATCATGAGGTAAAAATTTGCGGTGACAATCGTACCAACTATGTTTTCTTCCATGTGGTAACCAAAACGATTATGTTTCTTCTTGACAATATGGACATGATAGTCGACCATGCGTCGTCCACCCAGAAACCATTCCATATGTTGGAAAATCACTTATCGTCCACATCAATGCAACTCGCATTGTAAAATTATGGTTCCTAGAAACATCATAAGCACCTACACCTTCTCTCCATAAGAGTTTTAACTCTTCAATCAGCGGTTGAAGATAAATATCTAGACTTTTCTTCGGATGTTTTGGTCCAGGCACCAACACCGCCAAAAAGAATCTTCATGCACATACCATGAGGTAAGTTGTAAGGGGTGACTATAACAGGCCAAACCGAGTGTGCCTCACCATTCATTCCAATAGGATTAAATCCATCAGTTGCTAAGCCTAAATAGATATTCCGACTTTCTGAACTAAAATCAGGATATACCTTATTAAAATGCTTCCTCTCCGTCTGATGGGTGATGCATTTCTCTTTCAGGAGACTCGTGCTCTGCGTGCCAGCGCATATGCGAAGCTGTGCCCTCCACTTGGTATAACCGCTTCAGTAGATCCGTAATAGAGAGATAGAACATTCTCTGCTTTGCTATATTCTTTCCCTTCCCTCTGTTGGTGTGATATCTATTCTTGTTACAAAAACGACATTGTAAAAGGTTGCGGTCTTCGCCCTTCCAGAAAATCATGCAGTTGTCCTCCAAACATCAATCTTATGAACTGGCATTCCTAACGAACGCGTTAGCTTCTTCATCTCATAGTATGACCCCATAGCTTTATTAGGTTGTGTAAGAATCCGCTTAAATGCTTGTGTTATGTTACCTACACAACTCTCAACCAAATTATGCTTCGTCTTTATGCCCATTACTTCAGACGCCAAAGAGACAACTTCGAAATTCCTTCAGCACAACCATCATAGAGTGGTTCACTAGCTGCTTCAAAGGCTCCTTAAATATTATTGTGGTTTGGCTCTTCCTCAATATTATCATGGATAATGTCTTCTGTTGGAACTCCTTGTTCTTCTCCCATATTAACATGACCATAGGGATTGTCATGAACATTCCAAGCTTCTTCTCCGGGTAGATAGTGACTCGGCATCGAAGACTCCCCAACATCGTAACAATTTTCACCGTGGCTAGTCCAAACGTAATAATTTTTCTTGAAACCGACTTTATAGAGGTGTTTTAAAATTGTATATGCATCACGTTGCTTCAAATTTCGTCACCGAGAACACGTACATGGCATAGTACCAAGCTCTCGATATGATTGTTGGTTGAAAGCAAACGCAATGAACATATTAATATCCTCTCCAAATTCTTCAGAAACACAATCTCTCATAGGATCAATAATATCATCATTACTTATATTTAACATAAATGATACTTACAAAATATGTGAATAATTGTATCTAAAAGATGTTGGATGTTTTATTCTTATATAAGAGAGGAAGATGCAAAACTCTTTGTTTTCACTATGTTTTTCTTCTTATATAAGAGAAGAAGATGCAAAACTCTTTGTTTTCACAATGTAATGCTTAACACCACCAATACTCACATTTAACACATTTTTATGTCAAATTTGGTTGTTACACAATTGAGTAATAAAAATCAATTATGAATACAATTTAATAATACAAGTTTTTTTTACCAATATTTAATTTTGTTATCATGAAAATTATTATTTTTGTGTACCAAATGTAGCTTTTTGTAAATAGATAAAAATTAAATATTTATTTATTTCTTTTTAAAACTTTTGTTGACCAAAAAAAAGTAACTAAGCTTTTGTATACCATAACACAAATATTTTTGTCCAATATAATTTATTTTGAAAATATATACAAAAACATCTTTAAAAAATAAAAAGTGATATATATCAAAATAAAAAATAAGTTATTAAATGAATATTGGTTTATAGTCATTTTTTTTTTAAATAGATGCATTATATCTAAGTTTTATAACTATAAACAACTATTTATTTGAAAAACCAAATGTATGAAAATTATGAAAGAAACTTGTTTTAAGAAAATATAGGAGATAATTATGGAAACTAAAATAGACACATGCCAACTAAAAAACTTGTCCTAAAAATAAAGAGGATACTTATGAAATTAAAGGGGACAAGATGTGAAACAAAAATAGAAAATATGTGAAGAATGGTTTAGAAAAGATGTTGAATATTTTGGATACAATAGTCTTTGGTTTCATCATGTAATTTATAATACCATTAGTTCCCACATTTAACATAAAATGATATTTACAAAAGATGTGAATAATTGTATAAAAAGATGTTGGATGTTTTCTTCTTATGTAAGAGAGGAGAATGCAAAACTCTTTGTTTTCACTATGTAATGCATAACACCACCATAACTCACATTTAACACATTTTTTATGTCAAATATGGTGGTTACACAATTGAGTCATAAAAGTCAATCATGAATTCCGTTTAAGAATAAAAGCTTTGTTTGAACAAAATTTAATTTTGTTATCATGAGAATTATTATTATTGTGTACCAAATTTCACTTTTTTGTAAATAGATAAAAATTAAATATATATTTTTTTAATCACACAAATACGTAATTTTTATTTTTCATTTGATTAGAAAAAGATAGATAAAAGTAAGTAAATAACTAAGGTTTAGTAGACCATAACACAAATATTTTTGTCCAAAATAATTTGTTTTTAAAATATATACAAATTATGATAATGTGGGGTTTAGTCCAAGATCTTTAAAAAATAAAAAGTGATAGATATCAAAATAAAAAATAAGTTATTAAATGAATATTGGTTTAGAGTCATAATAATTGTTTTGAAAAAATAGATGCATTATATCTAAGTTTTATAATTATAAACCAATATTTATTTAAAAAATCAAATGTATGAAAATTATGAAAAAACTTATTTAAAAAAATATAGGAAATAATTATGAAAACTCAAATAGACACATGTCAACTAAATACACTACCACTTGTCACTCTAACAATGAAAGTTAAAAAACTTCTTATCTTACTAGGAAAGAACTCGCGCGTTGCGCGGAATATTCGCTAATTATTATAGTAATTTTAAATAATTTTACATTGAATTTACGGTGTTTTGGTTTGTTTTATGAAGTTTTTTATTTTTGTAATAGATATATGGTTTAACTTTAGATATTTTCCATCTATTTTATATTTTACTAAACTAATGAAAATGATTTTGTTTACGAACAACTTCTGTTTGAATGTTTTAGTTTATTCTCAAACGTATGTTGTTTACTTTGGTTTTATGTGGAGATCTTAACCCGTCAATTAATTTAGATCATATTTTGTTTTGTATTCTCTATAACGTTATTCAATTATTTGTATATTTAATTGTTGATTTTGTATGAGGTTTTGTTTTCTCTGTAAATATTTTAAGTTTATTTCATATATTTGGTACTAACATTTAGATTTAGAAAGTATGTATATATATGGAGTTTTTTCATCCCAAATTATAGTTATTTAAACTTTTATAAATTTATATTTATTTATTTTTAAACTATTCTCTCTCACCCATTTTGTTAAATGTTTTAGCTCTTTTGATTTGTTCCAATTTATTTGATTTTCACAAGTTTGTATGCGTATTTTTTGTTTATTAACTGTAGTATGACCTCTAATATTATGTAGTCTTAATTTTTAATTGTTTTGAATAAATGTTAAACATCATTTATAACTTTTAAATTTTGTGCTTTTAGATAGAAAATTTTAGATAATGAGACATATGTAATATATTCCAAAAAAATTAGTGTAAGAGAGAATTTTTTTATATATTTTCATTTTAGAAAGTTGATATACATATTTTTTATTTTAGTTTTATTAATATTGAATGAGTTTTATAAATATTAAATGAGTTTTATTAAATAATTTTTTTATTGAATTATTTTAATTATTTATGTTGATGATGTTGATGCCTTAGATTGAGAGAGTATTGTGCTATTATATAATAGATTATATAAGATTTTAATACTTAAACCTTTACTCTTTTTTGTGGTATGGAACTTCTCTAATAGAATGAGAGAGGAAGAGACGAGAAGGGAACATACACAAGACTTTATCGAATTCACACCCAAACCGAATTAGTTAAGCTTCCTCAAGACTTGTTCACCAAGTTTTTATCTTCATAGTTCATACGCATATGATGCATTAAAAAATTCACATATAAATGTATCAATACTACTTATATAGAACTACTAAAATATGGATGCAAACGTAGTAGCGTATATTAATATTTAAAACATCAACCTTCTCACTAAATAGGATCCGTCACTCGTCACAAACATATTCGAGTAATCTACATCTTCTCAAACATCAAGAAAAATGATATTGTCCTCCTGTATTTATATGAAGTTGTAAACCGTCTATACATTGGAATGACTCAAAGAATATACGCGAAATTTCAGTAATAGATCGAGAAAATGTACAATTTATTCTAGGTACAACAAGTAAGAGGAAATTGATAAAGAAATTCGTATAATTAAGTGAGTTTTAATCGATAATCTTCTTACACAATATATTATTATTAGTCTCGACTACAATGGAACCATAAAACCACACCTCTTCAAACCAAGAAAACATAACGGTTTGACATCTATGAAATGTTGAAAAGGTGTTCATGTACCAACACATTGTTCAATTAGTGGAATATGTTGTTTATGTATATGAACAATGTAGGTCAAAATTTTAGCCGTGTTGGGAGGAGATTCACATCCAAATGGGGAAATAATCAATGTGTTTTGATCCCCGGTCCAGATAAATTATGGTTTCGACCCAAAACTTCCTTATATACCGGAAAAAAGTGTTCATGTGATTGAGAACTTATTATATATCCAAATACCAATTTAATTAAACATTCGTGGTACGATAAACGCTCTAAGTCATGGGGCTTGAAGGTCATGACATACTTTCCATAAACCTAAATTAATTGTCTATTTAGCACTAAACGTGTATACGTAGTCGTTTATTTGAGAGTATAAGAATGTAAAATATCCAAATAGTTACGTTCTTATGTATGCATACATCAATAGTTCGAGAAATTATGTACTTATCACATATGAGACAAGTATGATAGAGTTGTTGAAGGACAAAAAAACATGATGGATCCTAGAGACAAGAAAAAGAAGTTGCAAACCTCTAAGTTGGAGTGTTTAACTTTAAGAAATGATTACTTCTGGAACTGACAAAGAAACATATAAAACAAATGAGTCTAGCTAACAAACCTTAGTCAAGTTATGTATGTGAGGCATACCACACTGATGTCTCTGTATGAAAGAACACACATGTGTTTCACTTTCCTTGAACAAATATATATAATTTAAAACATCTTTTACGCAACTTTACCAAACGTAATAAAAGAAGTTGAAATTGATAGTGGGACATGGTCTCTTCACACGCGCATTCGGCCATAAGCGGTACATAATATTTAAAAACATTGAGCACCCATATGATATGACCAATTAGACCATTAGTGTTTTTGTGAGTGTTTTTGTTAAACCAAATTTATCTAGGCTTTAACCCTTATAAGGTGGTTGTTGAAAGTTCACAAAAAAATCCGTATGGCGTTACGAGGCCATTGTTCATGATCCTTATAATGTGATAACTATCAAGAGCTAGGGCACAACACAAATACAAGAACACATATCATTTTTTCTGTGTTTGAACAAATTGAATTATACCATTTCAAACTATTTAATGTTATTTTTGTTATAAAAGAACTTTGTAATGGCATATTCAAAATGAATTTTTTTCGGTGGTATTTCAAAGAATTTTTGTACAAAAATATATAGTAAATCCTTGTGCTACTACTACACTGAGAGATATATTCCCAAATTGAAAGATTTATTGCGATCTTGTTGTAGATAGCCGGACTATCGTTAAGGCATATTGACGCAATCAGAAACTTCTAGGATTAACAAACGCTAAACATGAATGAAACTCAAATTTGCAAACGAAAAATTTGAAAAAAACTTTCTAGAATCCAATAGAAAATTTTGGAATCCACCATAAGAAAATATCGAATCCACGAAAGAAAATAACATAAAACTTGTAAGTTTTATTAAGAATAATAATTATTTGACGATTTCTTACTATGACCCTAATGCTCTTATTTATAGCTAAACCCTAACAATTAAAAGGACAAAATCTTATGAAAATAGAAAAATCAAATAAAAAAGAAAACTTAAGAAAACTAATAGACAATTTAACTCATTTAAATAAACATCTTTCAAATACTTCCTTATCAGACTCAACCACTTCCAAAAAACTCAAACTTCGAGTTCTCCTTTAATAAAGCATATTGTCCAATTCATGATCGATCGATTTTATGCTTTTCTCGGAAACACTAACGATGTCAGATACAAGATTAAGTTGAATCTCTTGATTGTTTCTTCTTCCACAAGTTTTTCTTCATCGACACTCATTAACCTTTTAATTTCAAGTGGATAGAAATATTCTAAACAAAGAAGTTGGAATTCTTTCTCCCTGAACTCGGATCAAAGTGTAAAATAGCAGAAATCGCAATCTTGTGATATCTCCATATAAATTGCAACACATTATCATTCCCTCGGTCTGTAATATCATTTTCATATTGCCAAGGACACCCAAGCAAGACATGACAAAAATCCATGTCGATAACATCACAATGCACCTCCTCTTTATAATGCTTTGAAATGGAGATTGGAACTTTACATGTCTCGATAATTCGAACTATCCTTCGCTGACCCAACCTAAGGCGTATGGCTTCTTATGTGGCTTTGTGGGAAATTTCAAATAATCAACCAATTTATGAGAAACCAAATTCTCCCAACTACCATTGTCCACGATCAGATTACATACCTTTGTCTTGAATATAACACTATGTTCTCAGCAGATTACTTGTCCTTCATAGTAGTAAACTTTAAAGTACAATATTTATCATCTCACAGGATCCTTCTTTGGCAAAGTCAATTCTTTCTTTATCCAAAATAGCAACAATTCTTCTGCTAGTATATACGTTTGATTTGTTTCCTTGACCTCCGCAACAAAAACGCTTATCTATAAATGGTTTTGCATAAGTATTTCTTTGTTTCTAGATTTGTGTTTTACTTTGTTGAATATTGGCAAAACACATTAGTAGGAAAATTATCTCCTTTATTCACTTAATTGAAATCTTCGACCACAAAACGCTTATCTTTAAATGTGGTTGATTCAAAAAAATTTCGAGGTGCATATATCTTGAAGGTTAAGACACTTTGAGAAAATTTCTCAATTAGTTTAGCTTTCAAAGTTAGGTTAGAAGCCTCTTGCACTGTCCATACAAATTGTAGACCCATATTCTCACGTATAGAACCCTTTAAACCACTGTTGTATCTGGTCACTTTCTGATTTTCTGTCTCTCTTAGATCATTTTGTTCAGAAAAACGTATGAACTTAGCCGTGTATTAAACGACAATTTTCTTTAATTGCTCACATTCGATATACATCTTATAAAAATAGTTATATCATCAATTGTTTCATTCGACGCCAAGTCCTAATACAACATCAGTTTTCTTCAGCCTTATGGCTACCATCTTAACTTGTCTGTTTTAGGGACTTCCATTACTTCAAAGAATCGATCAACATCGATTTTTCAATCCGTAAACTCTTCAACCCCCATAGTTTCTTTAAATAACGGAATACCAGCCTTCACCCGTTAGTCACAATTATTGTGTCGATTCCCTTGATCAACTATCTCTCCCTCTTTAGTTTCTTCATCAGAACTTAAGTTCTCTGCAATATTGACACAATTGTTTTCTACCCTTTGAACTCTAATGGGTTCACGGTTGTCTCGGATTCTTGAAACCCTCGCTAGTTCACGGTTGTTTCCAACCCTCGGGGCGGGTTCACCTTCGATGAGTTTTTAATATTCTCGTTGTTTTTGGTGTTGTTTACATCAAGCTTTAAATTTTCTATCTAAGTAGTTACTTGAGTAGTTAGGTTTGCGACAAAGCCCGCGAATAAATTATCTATATATATGCTTTGGTCAATGGTTGATCTCCCATTTCTCAAGTTTCAAAAAACGATATGAGAAAGCCTACTCTTATAACACTTGTCATCGAAAATTTCTAAGGTTAGCAAGCGTTAAACCTGAATGAAACTCAAGTTGGCATGCGAAACACTTGAAATAACTTTTTAGAATCCACTAGAAAACTCTGGAATCCAATAGTGGAAAATTTCGAATCCATGGGAGAACAAAAGTATTGGGTATTTCTTACACATACCCTAAGGCTCTTATCCCTTAAAAATAATTTGTGTAGTCACTTTTAAAATGTTTCTATTGTGTCATTCCAAATTTTAAATGTGACATGGCAAAAAAAAATTGTGACTTTGAAAAAAATGTGACATAGCATTTAATCATGTGATATTATAGAATCATTTTATTATTTAACTATTTTTGGAAACTTAACATCATTATATAAATATAGTAAATATAATTTATATAAATAAAAAATCTACTTAAGAAAATTGAAATATGCATATATATAACAGTTTCACGAAACTCCGCAAATCTTTTTTTGACAAAATATAAAAAAATATTTTTTATTATAAAATTTAATTTCTGAGGTTTGCATATGTATTCATGTTTTATATCATTGATATATTTGGTTTGTTATTGTCAAAAATACGTTAATTTTAACAATGTTAATTATTCAAATAATCATTTATAAATTAATTTAATTACATGAAACCCTTCGGTACATGAAAATAAATTTTCTGACATAAAATAATATCTTTCAAATGTATAATACTTTAAATACCATTGGATACTTTGGTGGTAAAATTCAATTTTTTTATAGAAAGAACCACTAAAAGGTAGTATTAGTGTGTAAATATATAAATATACAGGAAAAAATTATCTTTTAAACACGGGGAAATTACACTTAACCCTAAACATTAATTGATGAACTCAAATGAAAATGATTAAATTTGGGTAAATTTAAAAGGTAATTCAGCTTTTAAAATTTGAAAAGGGTAAATATTTACTTATTATACAACAAATTATAGACAATTTCAAATCTTTGTTTTTGACAAATAATTTTAATTAAGTGTGACGAATTATGTAAAAGAATTTTTGAAATAATGTAGTTTTGTAAATTTCTATTTAAAAATAATTTTAGATTGCTTATTAGTCGTTTTTATATCTACTTTCAACAAAAAAAAAATATATTATATAGTATAAATTATAAAAATTTGTAATTCTGAATCATATTTTGACATATTATCTAACTAATAAATATATATAAGTATATAAATATGAATAAATAATTTCTGATGTCCATAATACAAAAATATTAAAAATACACCATATATAATAGAAGTACAAAAAAACATGACTACAAAACTATTAGAAACACCCTTATTTGTATATATGTGAATTAAATCATTAGTTGAAGATAACAAAATTTAAATTAATAGAACACGTTACACAATTATTAAAATATAAATATTTATAACAAATTTTTTATCTGCGTAAAATGGATCTTCTTCATATTTAAATTGGGAAAATTCTATAAAAAATAGAAAAAATCAGAGAAACATATACCTTTTTGTGCACTAATTTGCCAATATGGTGATTTGTGTTCCGAATTAGGTAATTAGGTGATTTCCCTACTTGAAGTATTTTTTGTGACCGATATACCCCTCTGCGGTTATTAATCACTGCGAATGTTCACTACTTTTGTTGTATCATTTTTTTCATGAATTACTTGTTTTTACTATGAATGTTCACGTGTTGCTATGCATATTCACACATGTTCATGAATATTCATAGTATTTAGAAAACTACGCGATCAAAGTTCAAATTTTCAGATACAAAACATGAATGTTCATGGGCATAAATGAATGTTCACACGACTATACGTACATTCACTGTCTCATTAAAATACTTTATACATGAATGTTCATGCGATTACATGAACATTCACACGACAAACGTGTCTCAAATTAGGGGCGTATTTGACTTTTCAACTTAAAAAATCATCTAAACGTAAACACAAAAAAAACCACCTTATCTATATTAGTATTTTTGAAGTACTAATTTGAATTTTTCCAAAAACACACTTATTTACATATCTCATGTCTTTAGCTTAACAAATGATTTAAATTTTTAAAAAAGACAAAACAATAACTTCCAAAAATACAAAAAACCTATTAAAGGATATTTCTATCCTTAACTTGGATAACAAACATAAAAGACAATAATTCTAAACTTATAACCAAACATATTTTAAATTCATTTTTTCTTGTATAAATAAAAAATAAAACAAGAAAAAAATTATTTAGAGAAATTAAAATGAACTTAAATATGTTTTATTCAAAATGTTTTAAATTCGTTTTTCTTATATTATCAAAGATAAAATACAAAGAAGTTATTTAGAGAAATTTAAACGAATTAAATCATTATTGGGTAATTCGGTTTGATTCCATAAAAAAATTGTTTCTATTCGGATTTAGTTCTGAGTTTTGGTTTAGTAAATTTCTTTACCCGTACGAAGTATTTATTTTTTGGTCGATTTCAATTTGAATATTTCGGTTATGTTCTGGTTTGATATTTCAAATACGGGTTATTTGGATATGAAATGTTCAAATTATATTATTTGTTTGTATAAACAATAATAATCTTGAAAGTTTTAATTATTTCAATTTATTATATAAAACAAAAAATATATTACAAACTTCTAAATTGAATATATAGATATATAAAAATCTTTTGAAAAACATAAACCCGTGGTGTAACACGGGTTAAATCCTAGTTGACAATCCTAATTTGCTAAGAAAGTCTAAAAAATATTAAAATACACAAACTTGATCATGATTACATTTTTAATGCACCAACTATTTGGTTGTAGACAATAATAAACCAACTATTTTACTTATTTCTTTTAAATCGCAAACTAGTATTTTATTTTTTCACTTATAAATATTGCTTAACTGGATCTTCTTCATACACTAAATTTATCATTAATACAAAACTTATTTTAAGCGTAAGTGTCTTGGTAAATTCCAACACCAATTTTGTTTCCTTGTCACTAAACTTGACAAGGAGAAAGTGGAAAGCCACATAGACAATCGTTGCCAGCGAATGCATTGGCAGAAAATTTTGTTTTGGGAAGCTCTCCGCACATATGGTTTTGACTCAAGTTCAATCTTTGCAGACCAGCCACAATATCCGGCACGGCCCCGAATATAAAATTTCTTGACAAATCAAGAGTTTTTACCGTCCTCGAAAACTTAAGGTTCCCCATATCGAATCGGAGTTTGTTCCCCGCTGCCCGAAATTCTAGCAGATACGCGGTTTGGTTTATGAACTTTTCTAGACTCCCCGAGATCTCATTTTTTGACAGATCAATATAATGGTAGTACAAGGGTTCCATTGGCTGCCAATCATCAGAGCCGTGCTTCAGTTATGGGCAAATGAAACATTCGCTTATGGCATCCATTTTTTATAAAAAATTAATAGTCTATATTTCTATTATTAATATTAATATTATTAGTAATAATATATGATATATATATATATATATATTGGAAGTCTACAATGAAAAAAACTAAATATGAATAATGGGCTTAATAAAATATGAATAATGGGCTTAATAAAATATGGACCACATCACATAATTTATTACTTAAATATTAAACAAAAATTCATAAAATAGAAAACTAAAAACTGAAAAAATTAGGGTAAAATAGAAAGGGAAACGTTTTTTCTCTTCTCCTCTCTACGATTGATGTTTTTCTAAGTTTCTACAAAAATTTTCTTCTGATTATCTTTCAACAATCTTCAAGGTAAAATTATTTTTCATGTCTCTCTAAATCTTTCTATTTACCTTTTCAAATTGTAAGTAATCATTATAATTTAATTTTATATGACAGAGATGTCATCAAACAAAAAACATCAACCCTGTGGAGCAGAAAACCGAACAAAAAGGAAAAGAAAAGAAGAACAAGCAAAATCTCAAGAGAATGCTTTATTCAAGTATTTCAAAAAATCTAAAACTTTAGATGAATGTGTGGAAAACAATGAAGAAGGACATGACACTTTTAAAGAAGATGAATTGGATGAGAACATAAACGAAACTCAAAAAGAAGAAGTTATTCTTGAACCGGAGAATATGAATGCAATAAACGAAGAAGGTTTAACCGTTGAAGATGAAGAAAATAAGAGTGAGCGCGAGAAGGGTAATAATGAGAAAGAGTTTTGTGGATTATTGGATATGTATGATCCTGGTAATTGGGATAACATAAAAAAAGGATGGAATGAATGGAGAGATTTTATGGTTGTACAAGGTCCTACAAAAAGATTACCGGTTGATTATAATTTTCCCAAAGATGATCTTAAAAGACACTTCTCACACTTGTATTATACAAGACAAATAGGTGATGAAAGAAAACAAGACCGGCGTTGGCTAGTTTACTCAAAGAAACTGAACAAAATATTTTGTTTTTGTTGCAAGTTGTTCAACAAGAGTGATAATGCTCAATTGGTATCTACGGGATTCAATGATTGGAGAAACGTTTTGAAAAGACTTAAAGAGCATGAATCTAGTCGTGGACATATATTGTGTATGAAACAGTGGGCAGAATTAGATCTTCGACTGCGAAAGAATCAGACTATTGACAAATTGGCTCAAGAAGAAATCAATAAAGAAAAAATTCATTGGAGACAAGTGTTGCTAAGAATAATCTCTGTGGTAAAAACTCTCGCTAAGCAAAATTTAGCGTTTCGCGGAACCAATGAGAAGATAGGAGAAGAAGGTTGTGGTAATTTCCTAAGCTTCATAGAGACGATTTCTGATTTTGATCCCGTGATGATAGAACATCTTAGAAGATTCAAAGAAGGTGAATCCCGATATCATTATCTTAGCAACAAAATTCAGAATGAGTTAATAGCTTTGTTAGGCAATGAGATAAAAGCTATGATTATCAAGAAAATTCAAAATGTAGAGTATTTTTCTGTTATTCTTGATTGCACTCCAGATATTAGTCATCATGAGCAGATGACTGTTATAGTTCGGTGTGTAGATGTCTCTGGAACTTCAATTAAGATCGAAGAATTTTTTTTAACATTCTTGAAAGTTGATGATACAACCGGAGAAGGACTTTTTCGTGAGCTTCAAAAGGTGTTGGTTGCTTTTGACTTAAAAATTAATGACGTTAGGGGGCAAGGATATGATAATGGCTCTAATATGAAGGGAAAACATAAAGGAGTACAAAGAAGATTTCTTGAGATTAATCCGAGAGCGTTTTACACACCATGTAGTTGTCATAGTCTGAATCTTGCTCTTTGTGATATGGCAACCACTTCTTCAAAGGCAATCTCATTTTTTGGGATTATTCAACGAACTTACAAGTTCTTTTCATCTTCGGTTAAACGATGGAAAGTATTTGAAGATCATGTGGATGGCATAACACTTAAATCTCTATCTCACACTCGTTGGGAAAGTCATGTTGAAAGTGTTAAAGCAATAAGATTTCAAGCTCCTAAAATCATGGACGCTTTAGTTTACATTGCTGAAAACAGTGATGATCCACAAGAGCAAAGCGAAGCGGAATGTCTTGCAACAAGTGAAGCTCATGGAATTGGAAGTTTTGAATTCTTGGTTTCATTGGTTATTTGGTATAATCTTCTGTATGCCGTTAACATTGTGAGTAAGAGTTTGCAGTCAGAGCAGAGCCGTGCCACCGATATTTTCTTTTATAAGCGATTAAAAATTTAATGCCCAATTAATTAAAAATATTCAAACACCATGATAAAGGCCAAAAAACACAACAACAAATTAAGCATTTTAAAACAAAATGTTTATTGCTTTTCTTTCCACAAAGTCATTAACCAAGTTTTCAAAATTAATATTCCTAAGAAATTCTCTTTCAATGGATATTGTAGCCAAGTCGCTTAATCTCTCTTGTGACATAGTCGAGCGAAGATACGATTTTATTAACTTTAATTTTGAAAAGCTTCTTTCAGCAGATGCTACGGAAACTGGAATCGTCAACATTATCCGATAAGCAATCCATGTGTTCGGATAACAATATGCGACTTCTTTTAAAAAATCTAGCACTTCAAGGGGTCTCTTTACTTCTTTTGGTAAAGCTTCTCTTAAAATTTTAAGTTCAAAAAAAAGATCATTACCGATAACATCTGAATGTTTTCCATGAGTCAAAGATTCTTCAAGGTTGACGCAAAAAGCTATCAAGTTATCATCACTCGCCGCATGCAGTTTTTTCAAATCAAATAGAAAACCGAATATTTGTTCATACTTCTGAAATTGCTCAAATCTCGTCTGGAGTGAGTAGAGTGCTTGATCCATGATTTGGATGAAGTAGTCAACTCTAAAGCTCTCTTCGGGTGATAGTGTCACACTTCCCTCGGTTTTCTCTGTCTCTTCACCAACATATCTTTTTTTCCTAATGACTCGCTTTGCTTTTCTAAGAAATACAACCTCGATATCCATAGATTCTGCAATTACTTTAGCTTCTAACTTTGCTTTCTCGAAACCTGAATCTCTATATTTTTGAAAATAAGAGACCAATCCCTTAAGTTGAGCAATGGCTACGTCAATGTTCATGTCCTCTGACTGCAAACTCTTACTCACAATGTTAACGGCATACAGAAGATTATACCAAATAACCAATGAAACCAAGAATTCAAAACTTCCAATTCCATGAGCTTCACTTGTTGCAAGACATTCCGCTTCGCTTTGCTCTTGTGGATCATCACTGTTTTCAGCAATGTAAACTAAAGCGTCCATGATTTTAGGAGCTTGAAATCTTATTGCTTTAACACTTTCAACATGACTTTCCCAACGAGTGTGAGATAGAGATTTAAGTGTTATGCCATCCACATGATCTTCAAATACTTTCCATCGTTTAACCGAAGATGAAAAGAACTTGTAAGTTCGTTGAATAATCCCAAAAAATGAGATTGCCTTTGAAGAAGTGGTTGCCATATCACAAAGAGCAAGATTCAGACTATGACAACTACATGGTGTGTAAAACGCTCTCGGATTAATCTCAAGAAATCTTCTTTGTACTCCTTTATGTTTTCCCTTCATATTAGAGCCATTATCATATCCTTGCCCCCTAACGTCATTAATTTTTAAGTCAAAAGCAACCAACACCTTTTGAAGCTCACGAAAAAGTCCTTCTCCGGTTGTATCATCAACTTTCAAGAATGTTAAAAAAAATTCTTCGATCTTAATTGAAGTTCCAGAGACATCTACACACCGAACTATAACAATCATCCGCTCATGATGACTAATATCCGGAGTGCAATCAAGAATAACAGAAAAATACTCTACATTTTGAATTTTCTTGATAATCATAGCTTTTATCTCATTGCCTAACAAAGCTATTAACTCATTCTGAATTTTGTTGCTAAGATAATGATATCGGGATTCACCTTCTTTGAATCTTCTAAGATGTTCTATCATCACGGGATCAAAATCAGAAATCGTCTCTATGAAGCTTAGGAAATTACCACAACCTTCTTCTCCTATCTTCTCATTGGTTCCGCGAAACGCTAAATTTTGCTTAGCGAGAGTTTTTACCACAGAGATTATTCTTAGCAACACTTGTCTCCAATGAATTTTTTCTTTATTGATTTCTTCTTGAGCCAATTTGTCAATAGTCTGATTCTTTCGCAGCCGAAGATCTAATTCGCCCACCGTTTCATACACAATATATGTCCACGACTAGATTCATGCTCTTTAAGTCTTTTCAAAACGTTTCTCCAATCATTGAATCCCGTAGATACCAATTGAGCATTATCACTCTTGTTGAACAACTTGCAACAAAAACAAAATATTTTGTTCAGTTTCTTTGAGTAAACTAGCCAACGCCGGTCTTGTTTTCTTTCATCACCTATTTGTCTTGTATAATACAAGTGTGAGAAGTGTCTTTTAAGATCATCTTTGGGAAAATTATAATCAACCGGTAATCTTTTTGTAGGACCTTGTACAACCATAAAATCTCTCCATTCATTCCATCCTTTTTTTATGTTATCCCAATTACCAGGATCATACATATCCAATAATCCACAAAACTCTTTCTCATTATTACCCTTCTCGCGCTCACTCTTATTTTCTTCATCTTCAACGGTTAAACCTTCTTCGTTTATTGCATTCATATTCTCCGGTTCAAGAATAACTTCTTCTTTTTGAGTTTCGTTTATGTTCTCATCCAATTCATCTTCTTTAAAAGTGTCATGTCCTTCTTCATTGTTTTCCACACATTCATCTAAAGTTTTAGATTTTTTGAAATACTTGAATAAAGCATTCTCTTGAGATTTTGCTTGTTCTTCTTTTCTTTTCCTTTTTGTTCGGTTTTCTGCTCCACAGGGTTGATGTTTTTTGTTTGATGACATCTCTGTCATATAAAATTAAATTATAATGATTACTTACAATTTGAAAAGGTAAATAGAAAGATTTAGAGAGACATGAAAAATAATTTTACCTTGAAGATTGTTGAAAGATAATCGAAGAAAATTTTTGTAGAAACTTAGAAAAACATCAATTGTAGAGAGGAGAAGAGAAAAAACGTTTCCCTTTCTATTTTACCCTAATTTTTTCAGTTTTTAGTTTTCTATTTTATGAATTTTTGTTTAATATTTAAGTAATAAATTATGTGATGTGGTCCATATTTTATTAAGCCCATTATTCATATTTTATTAAGCCCATTATTCATATTTAGTTTTTTTCATTGTAGACTTCCAATATATATATATATATATATATCATATATTATTACTAATAATATTAATATTAATAATAGAAATATAGACTATTAATTTTTTATAAAAAATGGATGCCATAAGCGAATGTTTCATTTGCCCATAACTGAAGCACGGCTCTGAGTCAGAGGACATGAACATTGACGTAGCCATTGCTCAACTTAAGGGATTGGTCTCTTATTTTCAAAAATATAGAGATTCAGGTTTCGAGAAAGCAAAGTTAGAAGCTAAAGTAATTGCAGAATCTATGGATATCGAGGTTGTATTTCTTAGAAAAGCAAAGCGAGTCATTAGGAAAAAAAGATATGTTGGTGAAGAGACAGAGAAAACCGAGGGAAGTGTGACACTATCACCCGAAGAGAGCTTTAGAGTTGACTACTTCATCCAAATCATGGATCAAGCACTCTACTCACTCCAGACGAGATTTGAGCAATTTCAGAAGTATGAACAAATATTCGGTTTTCTATTTGATTTGAAAAAACTGCATGCGGCGAGTGATGATAACTTGATAGCTTTTTGCGTCAACCTTGAAGAATCTTTGACTCATGGAAAACATTCAGATGTTATCGGTAATGATCTTTTTTTTGAACTTAAAATTTTAAGAGAAGCTTTACCAAAAGAAGTAAAGAGACCCCTTGAAGTGCTAGATTTTTTAAAAGAAGTCGCATATTGTTATCCGAACACATGGATTGCTTATCGGATAATGTTGACGATTCCAGTTTCCGTAGCATCTGCTGAAAGAAGCTTTTCAAAGTTAAAGTTAATAAAATCGTATCTTCGCTCGACTATGTCACAAGAGAGATTAAGCGACTTGGCTACAATATCCATTGAAAGAGAATTTCTTAGGAATATTAATTTTGAAAACTTGGTTAATGACTTTGTGGAAAGAAAAGCAATAAACATTTTGTTTTAAAATGCTTAATTTGTTGTTGTGTTTTTTGGCCTTTATCATGGTGTTTGAATATTTTTAATTAATTGGGCATTAAATTTTTAATCGCTTATAAAAGAAAATATCGGTGGCACGGCTCTGCCAATCATCTAAGCTCATTTTGATCCCGCATTTTGCTAGTTTCAACAAGAAGATACTAGGCAACGAGGTCACCCATTCTGGAATTACTTTCAAGTGAAATTGATTGTACGAGAGATCAAGATATTCGATCGTGTTAACGTTCAAGTCGGGGAATGGATCAGTTAGAAGATTGTGGGAGAGATCAAGATTGTTAATATTGGTAAGATTGACGAGGCCTTTGGTCACAACCCCTGAGAACCGATTCTTGGAGAGATCCAACTTTTCGAGTTTGCTGAATTTTGATATATAGTTAGGTATCGTCCCTGAGAGATTGTTCTGGCTCAAATCGAGGGCCAAGAGTTTTGGTGCAAGAGATTCAATCGACGGAGGAAGTTTTCCAAATAATCTGTTACGAGAAAGATCGAGAAATTTAAGATCCAACATGGATTCAAAAACATCTGGAATGGCTCCAGAAAGTCGGTTCCCGCCAAGTTTTAGATTTTTCAAGAGCTTGAGATTAGCAATCCCCAAAGGTATACTTCCGGTGAGAAGATTATCACCCAAAAAGAGGCCAAATAATCTAGTCAGATTTGATATCGAATTTGAGATCGAACCGGTGAATTGATTTCCTTGAAGATTTAATTCTTCCAACATGCTTTCCACGCCAATGTTGTCCGGGAGTGGACCCGAGAGACGGTTATTCTCCATATTAACATACCTTAGCTTTGGTAATTGGAGAAGAAACTTGGGAAAATATCCACTGATGTTCCCATGATCTCCTAAGATTATCACACTTAGGTGCTCGAGTTTTGTTAGCAATGGCGAGAGGGTGCCGGAGAGTGACCGCTCTGGTTTTTTGGAATATCCGATTAGTTCGAGCATGGTGACACGGTCGCTGTTGAGACAAATAATGCCTTTCCAAGAGCAACAAGGAGTAGCTTTCTTCCAAGAGCTTAGCATGCCCGAAGGATCTCGAGTTATACCCGATTTGAAACCTAAAAGACCCATCTCGTCATCAGGGTGACACGTGGCTGCATTAGTCCAGCTTAAATGCTCGAAAAAGATGATGAAGACAAAGATCAGAAAAGTGAAGGAGAAAGAGTTCATTGTGATGATTTTGTGGTGGGATTGAGAGAAGCTATGGGTTAGCTATTTTATAGAGACGACTTGAGAGATACAAAGTCAAAGTCAAAGTCAACGTATTGACCAATAGGTGGCTTTTAAAGCCATGTTTAATCTCGTGATCATAGAGCAACTCATCTATCGTAATGTTCCTAATGATTAAAAAAAGATTGAACTACTATTTTATTGTATTATTTATTATTATTAAGTTATTGAGAAAATAATTTGTAATATCATTACATATATTAGTATAAGGTAAATTTAGATAAAAAAATAAATAACAAAACATATTTCTATTTAATAAGAATAAAAGTGAAAACGAAATTTTAAAAAATAAGCATAAAAAACTATCCCTATTTAATAGGATAAAATTTTTAAAAAATAAAGAAAAATAAAAATAAAAATAAATCCCAAACTATTTAATAGGTAACATAATGAAAACTAAAATATAATGAATATTTCAATTTTATGAAAATCATACAATATTAAAAATATATTTAAAGTTTTTCAAAAAATTAAGTTATAGAAAATTTTAATTATTTAAATGTATATAATATTATTTTTTAAAAGTAAGATAAATTTTATTTTTGGGTCTAATTTTAGATTGAAAGGTAGGTATGATTATAGAGTTAAATATATAATTTGAATAAAAATCATGATCTCATATTTTAATTTACAGGTCACAAAAGATCTTAAATCGGGTTTCGAATAACAAATGATAGTTATTATGAGATTAAATAAAATTATTTATCTATATAATATATATGTGTAGTTTGACGCCGGATCGGAAAATATCATACTTAATTTGTAAGATATAACCAAATTATATTCATAATATCACAACATACATAAATACGATTTCAAAACTTTATTTTCAATATACATCAATTGAAAATTCAAATAAATTTGTATCAAATTAATATGTTTATAAACATTACATCCGTGTAGGACGCAATGTTCGAACCTAGTTATATATTAAATATCAAATCTTAACGTTAAATCCTAGGGAGAATCACAAAACTACACCATTTGAATTACATTTCCCAAAACTACGTCATTTCCAAAATACTTCAAAAAACTACACCTAAACACTCAAAATTAAATCCAAATAAACTCTACCCAAATAATCCTACCCCCTTAATACTATACCCTAAACACTAATTAGCGATCCCAAATGACAAAAAATTAATTTTGGTAATTTTTTAAAGGTTAAATCAAGCTTTTAAAATTTTGAAAGGGTGTAAATATGTGAAAATATTAAATTAGGAGTAGTTTTGTGAAGAAATGTTGAAAGGGTGTAGATTTGTGAATTCCTCTAAATCCTATTCACTTTAAACTACATCAAATGCTGGATGTTTTCTAATTTTAGTTTTATCTTTGTAATGTAATATTCGATTACATTTTTTAAGAAATTGGGAAATTTATAAAAGAAAATTTGAAGACTGTAGTTTTGTATAATACAATTCTAAAAATATATTTTTTGTAGTGTTCCCTCATTGTTTGTGTTTTCATCATTATTAATACATTTTTTGTTGTCAAAGTAATTATTCTTTCGTTATCTCTCATTTCATGCAACATCTATATTGTTGTGAGTTTATTTACTTTCATTGTTAAAAACTCAATTTTACTTTCATTATATAATTTGTCGTTACTTTTTGTATTCCATATTTCACACATTGTTTCTTAGTAAAGCACTTTATTTTCATATTTTCATATTCCTTTTCGGTTTTATCACTAAATAGTTAACTTTTGTATATTTTTCTAAACAGTTCTCTAAAATAGCATGAAAAAAGTTTATGGGTCAAAAATACCATTAGATGCCTTTTTCCTATAATACCATTTGGGCAAAAATATTCTAAATTTTAAATTAGCTCAAAATCTTAGAAATTGAATCCTAAATCCCAAAGACTAATGTACCCAAATGAAAAAAACATAAATTCTAAAATGTTTAAAATAGTTTTTTGTGTTTAAGGGATTTTGGTTTAAAAGGCATTATAATGGTATATCACGAAAAAAGAACTTATATAATGTTATTTTTGTTTTTAAAAGTTTTTCATAGTATTTCAAGGAATCGTTCTTTTTTATTGAACCTTTTCCTCAAATTTTACAAAAAGCTAAAGCACCTTTGCCCTTAGTTTCTAATAATACACAAAACAATTCATCAAGTCCTCTATCTCTAGGCTTGAGGCTTTTGCATGTTAACTTCCCTCCTCAAACGGTTTCACACATGTATGAAAGTTTTGATATCATAACAAAGTAGATGAGTGCTAATTTGGGAATTATTTGGCGTCTTTCCCTATTTAAATATGTAAAAAAGTTTTTTTTCCCTCATGTATTCACTTTTTTTATCTACTGTCTTTTTTAATTTAGTTTTTTTCCATGGCACAAAGATAATATTTAGGGAGAAGAAAATTCATATAGTCTTTTGGCAACTAATACTAGTTATTCTAGTGCTAATTTGGCAACAATTTTTTCTAAAATATATAAATATATTAATCATTTGAACAAACATAAATTCATGGTGTGCCGTGGGTTAAATTGAGGAATTCACAAAACTAAACATTTTCAACATTTCCTTCACAAAACTGCATATAATTCAATATTTTATATATTTAAACCTTTTTAATATTTTAAATGGTTGATTTACCATTTAAAAATTACGATAATTAAAATCTTTTTATTTGCGTTTGCTAATTAGTATTTCGGGTATAATATTAAAGGGGTAAGATTGTGTGGATAGGGTTCATTTAGATTTAATTTTGAGTATTTAAGTGTAATTTTGAAAATTGATTTAAAAATGGTGTAGTTGTGTAGAATGTAATTAAAAAGTGTAGTTTTATAATTATTCAGGTTAAAATTTTAGTTTCTTATAATTTGCGTTTGGAGGCTTTAGACCATAACTAGATTCTGACCCGCGTCAAGCGCGGGAGTTAAGTAATTTTTTGAATGTTGTAAAATGCTATTTTGTGTAGCGGTTTGTTAAATAGAAGTGCACAATTGATTTCATTAATATTGTAAAATTTAAGAGAAACATATTATAAATTCCAAAAAGTTAACTAACAATGTGAATTATAAATTCTCGTAAACACTCATAATTTAAAAAAACTTTATAATGAAAATTTGTAACCTCTCGAAAACGCATATGAGAATAAAATTGTAGTTCATTCAAACGATGAATCTCTATACACTAAACATAATTATATATTATAAAGAATTTTATAGTTTAAAAAAATAAAAGATCATTACCTATCGAAGTATCCATGATAAGAAGGTCTTTTAACCTACTTAAATTCAGAGGATATTATACGGTCAATATCCTCTACTTTAATATATTTAGGGATTTTTATATAAAAAATACATTTATCGATTGAAAATAGCGTATATAATTGAATAGTGTATAAAATAAAACAAATATAAATAATTTTTTTATAAAGTATCATGCATGTGAAAAACTAAAATATTGAAAGCATAAAATTTAGTTATACAACAATTTAATATCTAATCTAAAGCCGAGCAAAAATATTTATGAATGCTTCATCAGTCACCACCTAGACTCATACCACATATATTATATTTTATCAAAATTATATTGGTATTGGGTGGTTTTCCACATGTTTTATATTTTTATCAACAATTAACATAATATGGTTTAATCTAATTTTTTATGGGCTGTGAGATGGCTTATGTTACACCAATATATGTAGTCTTTTTTAAATCAAAAATGTAATGTAATTAAATGGGTTTTTGATATGTGGTTAATTGTTGTTAATTTTTAGAATCTTTCTAGCGATGACACGTGTTATATTTCCTTGTTTAACTCAAGTAATGTTTCTCAATTAGTATATATAGGATTATTGTAGGGTTCTTAGTGGATATCTTAACCTCCGCCCTTAAAAACCATTAGATTTGGTTCGTCTCGATTTCGCACATGCTCTTAAACCATTAATATCAAGTCTCTTAAGTCCTCTCTTAACGGTGGGGCACACGAAAATGAGCAAGAGGTGATTCTGAAAAATCCAATATAAGAAGTGTCTCTTTTACTATTCGCGGATCTCACTGCCACGTGGCAGCCCGCGATTTTTTTAAAAAAGAGTTAAGATGTTTTTTGTATTTTATGGATATTAATGCTCCCAAAGAAAAAGGGCATAAAAAAACAAAAGAAGAAAAAAAAGCCAAGAAATCCTCCTCTTTTATATAACGGAGATAATAACAAAATTGTGAGAAGCGTAAACCTTTTATATACTGTATAGCCGCGTATAAAGGTGAAATCGTAGGATCCTAATTTTTTCTTGTAAGTTTTGAATTCGATTGAAGAAAATCGAATTTGGTTTTTATGTACAACCCAAAATAACTTTTGTTCGATTTATTGTGTTTTAAATTCGACTTTGATTTGGCTCTGTTTGTGTTTTGATCTGTATATGCGTACTTGTCTGCTTTTGTAGATTAGAGCTTCTTAGATTTCATTGAGAAACTTGATTTTCCTCAAACTACACCATTTCACAAAACTAGATCTAATTCAAAAAAATTTCTAGATCTACTTTTTCTCAAATTTTAAATGGTTAAATTATCCTTTCAAATTTTAAATGGTTAAATTATCCTTTCAAACATTATACAAATTAAAAAAATTCACATATATTCACTAATTAGTGTTTCGGGTTAAGTGTGAATAGGGATAAGATTTTGCGGATATTATTTATTTGGATTTAATTTTTAGTGTTAAGATATAATCTCGTGAAATACATTTTGAAATATACTTTGAAATAGTGTAGTTTTTGTGCAATACAATTTAAATGATGTAATTTTGTAATTCATATACATTTTGTGTGCGCTTTTCCCTGAATCAAGTCACTAACTTTATTTCGTAATTTTTTAGCAATGTACACTGGAAATGTGAGAAAGGTATCAAGGCAAGATGTAAAAGTGGTATGATCCTTTACTCAACGGTATCGATTTCTCTTTCTGTTATATATATCTATGTCGATTTTGGATGATTCTTAGCTATGTCAATTTACAATTTCTTTAGAAATGGTCCCGGAACTTTATAAAGAATGTTTGTATGGTGGAAGCTTAAAAGATTATATTAGTTTGCTAAATGCTAACAAGGTAGGTGTTTGTGCTTTCTAGACTGATTTGGCTTTCAAGAAGGCAAGAGAATTGTTTACATCTGGAAGGATATTGGCGTTGAGCATTGTTCCTAAGGAACTGACCAGTAACTCTTTTGAAAATTCTGGTATGTATTAGCCACCATGAGAATTAATTTTGATATTTGATAATTAAAAACCCCTTAATTAACTCGGATAATCAGTTGTTTTCTCCACATTCTTGAGTTGTATGATCACTGGGCTTTTTCAGTGATTTACCAGTCGAGGACTTGTAACTCCTTTCTCATAGTCTACTCCGTATGTACCACCACGAGTATTGCACTATGACAAAAACAAACTAAACCCATTGTGCGAAAACGCATAGAAATTCTGAAAAATAAAACGATCTATATTTTATAAACGTAGTGGGTAGTGACTTAGTTTCCTACACTTGAGAGTGAGAATAGGTTAAGAAACAATATACAATAAAACTTCAATAAATTAATAATGTCGGGACTACATCAATACATTAAAAATTATTAATTTATAGTGATTATTAATTTATAGAGAGATAAATTACATCATTATCAAGCTTGAGACTGAAAATAATTATTATTTGTAATTAACGAATCAAATATTAATTTAAAGAGGTTATATTGTAGTATTGAATTAAAAGTTTCCCAATGCCTTTTGATATTTTTATAGGTGGAGGAGATTCTTTTGGTGGTGCTGCAAAACACATCATCCCTATTAGACGTTTTCAGGTAATATATTCGTTGAATTTTAAACCATCCCTATAGTGTCATATTTAGGCAAAAAGGTAATATTTTGTGTCCAAGCGGACTCCTTATGGATGCTTGAGAATAGCCATACTTCTGAATTTTTCACCTTGTTTAAGTAGTCTTTGATTCAATGGGCCATGAAAGTGTTCCATAAAAACAAGGAAAAGATTGGACACCACTAGAACATTGGTGACTCCTTGTGAGCTTGCCAATGTGTAAGTGTTCTCTCTTTACATTAAAAGACATTGTCTTCGTGGCTCTGACGGGTATCTCTATCTTTTGCTAGACCAAAAGAACTCGTGAACAAGCTTGGAGTGAAGAGGTAGCCTCTATCGTCCTTGGAGAGTCTTTAGAGAATACTAGTGATTCAAGCTTTGAGATGAAAAGTAAGAAACCAAAATCTTGTATTCCATATGCATATCCTTGTTTTTCCTCACACCAAACTATCGATTGTTCAAACCAACCCGACCATGAAGATATTAGAGACAAGACTCCCAAAGATGTAACTCGTGGCTCAAAAAAAGCAAGACCATTTATCCCGACTGGACCTGGTTTCCAAGCAGAAATTCCCAATTGGATTGCCCATACTAAGAAGGGTAAATTTTACGGTAGCCCTGAAGACTCAAACACTCTAAGGTGGCTAGGAACTGGTGTTTGGCCAACATATAACCTTCAGAAGAAAGCTCAACACAAAGGTGTTGGTGAAGGAAGGCATGACTTTTGTCCATGTGTGTTTCCTGGGTCGAGTTGTTGCATCAAACAACACAAGAAAGAAACACGAGAGTTTTTGGAAAAAGAACTTGGTCGCGAGTTCTATACAATGGAGTTTGATCGAATGGGAGAAGTCGTGGCAAAATCATGGACAACTAAAGAAGAGCAAAGGTTCAATTCCATTGCAAAGAAAACCCCTTTAGAAAGTAGTGAAGGGTTTTGGGAAATTGCTTTAATGGCTTTCCCGAGAAAAAGTGAGAAAGATCTTATTAGTTACTACCACAATGTGTTTCTCATCAACCGAATGCGAATGCTTGCAAATTCTTCTGGTGACCATATCGATAGTGATGATGATCAAAATGGTGACTTCTTAGGACAACAAAGACCTTATCGATAACCATAATCACAATTAGAAGTAATCACTCTTTTATCCAATACAATTAGTTTTTCTTATGTTTTTGATTCTTAGTGATTCAAGAACTTGTTTCTTTGAAGTTTATTTGTTATAGGATCTTTTGAATTAGATCTTTATAGGGAAAAAACACCAACCCCATTATGATTTTGTCATTTCAAATATGTAGTTTTTTATTCCTCATGAAACTTGGAGAGTCCACTCATGAGTCATGAAATATGTCTTCAATACTTTGAATTTGAAACTTTAGATTTTTTAGAGAACTTAAAATTTTGGTTGGCAATGATCTTCTAGACTTATTTTCCTATAAATATCCTTTCAATTCCTAATTTCATATATATATATAATGGTGTTGACAAATAAGGAAAATTATTCTTTTATTTTATCAAAGAAGCAAAAGTAATCTAATATTTTTCTTTTAATATATTTCTATAGTTCAAAATAGTTGTCATTCTAGACTTCTTTGATTTCCAAAATAATTTTCCCAACATAATTGAAACTAGTGACTTTAGCTAAGTAGCACCGAGACGGGACGGGAAACATGGATGGGACGAAACCAGCAATTTTGAAAATTTAAAGATACGGGGCCGGCTGGGGTACGACAGTAAAATATATAAGAAATACTATAAGTTTTATATAAAAAGTCAAACATCTTCCACAAAAGCAATAACATGCATACCATAAATCACAAAATAACAAAAATCACAAAATAAATAAGTCACAAAATAACATAAGTCGTAAAATAGCACAAGTTATAAAAGAAAAATCTAATCAATAAGTAATTCATCTTCCAAATCCGGTTCATCTAGTGAAAGCTCGTCAAACTCTAAATATCCCGCTCCTTCCATAGTATCATTAGAATCTCCACCAACATCCCACATTTTAGTCTTTTCATTTTCATATTGATTAGAGTTCCTTGATCAAAGACGAAGATTGTTGTGAATGAAAACCAAATCTTGAGCACAACTTGGATTCAACTTGTTTCTTCTAAGAAAGTAAATAAAAGAGTAAGTACTTCAATTATGCTCCGTACAAAAAGAGGAACTAGGTTGTCCAAGCACTTTAAAAACCAAACTTTGAAGAAGAGGAGTTTGTCCACCAAAGTTTGTCCACCAACTCTTGGGATCCATAATAGACATCATCGAAATGTATGTTAAATCCTCAAAAGGACCACTTTCATAGAAAATGATGCATAAAATGCATGCTAAATCCTCAAAAGGACCACATTTCATAGAAAATGATGCATATTCCTCCATCATTTGGAAACAATCTTCGAAAATACTTCATTCTCTCAAGTGAGATTTTTCCAATTTAGTAACATAACTCCACAACGGAGCTCTACCACTACCACATTCAACATCATCACTTACTTCTTGAGAAGCCATTATACACGTTCACGTTCTATAAAAAAAACAAGAAGATCATCGATCACGTTCAATAAAACCAAAACAAGAAGAGATAAAGAGACAAGAAACAAAAACAAAACACAACAATCATAAAATATATCAAATACATACCTTACTAAAGAAGAAAATCACAAAGAATTTGAGAAGACAAGAAGAAGAAGACAAGAAGAGGATTAAGAAGAAATAGGGAGAAAAAGAAACATGGAGAAATAGGGAGAAAAAGAAACATGGAGAAAAAGAAAGATGCAGAAAAGAAACAAGGAGAAGAAGAAACGTCATGTAAAAAAGTATTTTTAAATCTTAATTAATTTTATTTCCTTTTCTTTATTTTCTTATTACAAGTTGGAATAACACTTCACACAGGTTTTCGATAGTTGACGACGATGGAGGAACACATTAACAAAAAATAATTAAAAAAACAAAAAAACATTTCCGAAGCGTCTCCACGCCTTCCCTAAACCATCATGTCAACCCCGCATATTCCGATACGTCCCCCTTGGGACCGATTTAGACCATAAAGACTTTAATTCATTCATAAGTCTCTATAGTTAATATTTCTCCAATGGAGATTTAACTTTAAAATTTTCCTAATAATCCACTTTATAAATAACCTCTCACTTTCTCTTTTTAACACTAAAATTTTTAAAGCCTTAGAACAAGGTTGTACCTGACTTTTGTTTTTTGTTCCTCTTTTGCTTTATTTTTTTGTTTTCCTTTCTTCTTATTTTTTTTGTTTTTCTTTTATATGTATACTAGTGTCTTGGCATGTGCACGACTAATTATATTTTTTATTGAATGACAAACATTTGAGTTATTTAAAATTCAAATTTAATTCTAGTTTTTGTGGAATATAAATTTTTGAACTTGGATTTTTATTCATTTAAAATTTGAATATAAATAGAAGAAATTTCAAGAGGCAAATTTTTAGATTTATAAAATTGATAAAAAAGAAGGTTAGAGAGAAAGAAGAAAGAGCAAAGGAGGAAGATGAAGAAAGTAAGAAAAATAATAGAACGGTTGAGAACTTGTAGAGGATAATTATATATGAAGATATATAGGAAAATATATAAATTATTGATTTTTAAAAAATGATGGTGATGAGATATAATAGGGATTTAAAAGGAAATATGAAAAATATTAGGGAAGTGGTTGTACATCTTTTTGAGATGGATATTTAAAGTTTTGAAAAAAAATTATTGATGAAAATTTGTGTGGTTTACACGTGTATTTTGATTACGTATCAAAAAAATTAAGGCGAAGTTACTTAGAATTTTACTTGTGATGGCTTTGTATTAAAACTAACTATAAGCTAAATTTTTTTTAAAAAAACAGATTCTATATTTAATAAATTGTGATTACATATTCTTTTATAATAATCTTAGTTTTTAAAATACGAATTTTGAATGTTATATTCTATAAATTCTATCTTTAATAAATTGTTATAAATATCATTGCTTCAAGATTATCTTATGTAAAATAATTTAATATCTTTATAATTTTACAATTTTATAGCTAAATATAAGAGAAATTCACAAAACTACATCCTTTCAACCCTCCCTTCACAAAACTACACCTAATTCAATATTTTCACAAATTTACACCTTTTAGAAATTTTAAAAGCTTGATTTACCCTTTTAAAAATTACCAAAATTAAAATATTTTCATTTGGGTTCGCTAATTAGTGTTTAGGGTATAGTATTAAGGGGGTAGGATTGTTTGGCTATGGTTTATTTGGATTTAATTTTGAGTGTTTATGTGTAGTTTTGTGAAATATTTTGGAAATGGTGTAGTTTTGTGAAATTTAATTCAAATGGTGTAGTTTTATAATTCTCCCTAAATATAATAATGATAACTACAAATTATTTTAAATTTGACTGTATTTGTACTTATGTAAATCATAACTAATATTAAAAAAATGTTGATAATAAAATTAGCGGTAACAATTTTTACGTTTTTTATCACCAATGAAACTTTTATTATAAACTAAATGAGGACCCGCACGTACGTACGAAAATTAATATAGTTTATAATTTTATATATTTATAATTATTTAGTAAATATATATATATATATTAAAAAAAATTCACCGACTTGGATTATATTTAGATAGTCTCTTATTTCATAAAATACATTAAATAAAACATGTAGATTGTGCGAGGTATGGTTTAACGCGAGATTCATCCGTGTATTATAAATATTTAAATTTTTTACCCGGGATATACCTTCCAAGATGTCTTGATACAAATTTAAAAATAGTTTACTGAATTATATTTAATATAAAGTTCAAAATTATATTTATGTATAATTTTATATTTCGAATATAATTTAGTTATATATTATGATTTATTTATGCTATTTTTTGATCCGTTGCTAAATTACACATAAATATTTGTGCATTAATTGAATTCGATTTAATCTCATAACCATTATCATTCGTTTAAAATTTTTTGTGATCTTTTAACGACCCGTTACAAAAACTAAAATGAGAATTACAAAACTACATCATTTGAATTGCGTTTTACAAAATACGTCATTTCAAAGTTATTTTCAAAAACTACATCTAAACACTCAAAATTAAATCTAAATAAATTCTACCTACACAAAATTTACCCTTTAATATTATATTGTAAACACTAATTAGCGAACCTAAATGAAAAGATTTAAATTTTGATAGTTTTTTTAAGGATAAATCAACCTTTTAAATTTTTAAAAGGGTGTAGTTATAGAAAATATTGAATTAGATGTAATTTTGTGAAAGAAATGTTGAATAAGTGTAGCCTTGTGAATTCCTCAAATTAAAATATGTATTTGCTATTATGATTTGTATTTTTTTAACATCGATTTTTTCTTTCCTTTATTAATTTTTTTTATATAGCAACTTCCTATATTAATATTTGTTTTTTAAATATTTTGAATGTTAGTTAAATTGAAATTGTTTGGGCCTTCATGTTGGACTTTTTTTATTGTCCATTTGATTTTTTCCAGCCCAATAAAAACCATAGGTTAAACAAAAAAATGCAATGACATTTGATAGTAAATATAATTTTTCTAAGGGTATTTTGAAAAAATGCTTTCCAATTAATATATAAGATAAGATTAATGTAACAGTCACAAATTATAAATGAAAGTAACAGTCACAACTTGAACGACAAAAATCTCTACGGCCTAAAGTCTACAATCACATCTCTTTTCAATCGACACAGTTATTTATTAAGGTTAAAATAGTTTCGGGGAAGTGGCCTTGGTCTAGTGGCATTCATAAGTCCACAGGATGCAGGTAGCACCACCCCACCCGGGATCGAATCCCCGCGCCTACGATAGTGTAGGTTTGGCTAATGGGCCGGCCCTTTGTGGCCCAAATGTTGACAAAAAAAAAAAAATAGTTTCCAAGTTGTTGGAAGATGGACTTTATTTTATCTGTTAAAAAGAGGTAAAAACTGGAAAAAAACATTCCCTCACATGGTGGAAGAGAAATCTTGGGTGATTCCAATGTATAATTGTAAGTATGGACACTAACAGAAGAAGCTTATCTATTTGTGTTGGCTCTTTCAAAGAATATTAGAATTTGTTTTAAGAGTAATACCATGTATGAAATTTTTTTTATCCAAAATAATCATCCCAATTTATTTTTTCTAAACTACTATTAAAAAGTTTTTGGGCATAAAAGGAAAGTCAAATTTTAGCAAAAGAAACTAAATTTTGGATTATAGAACTGCAAATGTAACTAAACATGAACCCAATTTTATATCCTAATCTTGTTCTCTCTTTCAAATCCTTCACAAAATTAAGGTTTGCTTCATCTCTACGGTGGGAAATGGTTTTTTTGCTGCGGCGATGTCCGTGTAAATAAATGCTTGGATCAACTACTCGTTTGATTATTTCTACATCTTTACTATTTTGTAGTTAGTTTTTTTGGCTCCTCGCTGGCTAGAGCTTCACCATCTTCTACGAGTTATGTTTTCATACCAAAGACAGGAAGAATATATTTCCTATCATCTGAGGTAACTCCGATGCTCGTCTCATAATTGGACTTGGAAGAGCATCGGTTCTCAGCTCTGAAATTGGAACGAGATGACGCAGGCGGCTGGCAATGGTGTATTGAGACGGTTTGTAGGTTGGGCTCGTTGTGGAGCATCAAGAGTTGTCGTCTGAGATTCTTTGTTTTTTCGTTTCTTTGGTGATATGATATAGAAGACGATAACAATCATATTGGCTCGTCTAGGTGGAGATTATTGAATGGTTTTATGATCTTTTAAGTTTCATAAAGTGGCGGGATTGGAATCGGCTTGTATTGGACTTGGCTCCCATAAACATTTTCTTTTCTTTTGCTTTTAATAGAAAACAGTTAACAAAAAAATTAATGAATATACAAATGTTCAAACTTATTCATATTTTTATATATCTAATTATATATGTATGATAAACTATATTATAAATAAATATTTTGTATAACTGTAATATATGTGAAGTATCGACCTTTAAACAAGACGGTGTATTTTTCTTTGAAACAAAAATTCAAAATTCTCCCATACACGATTATCGAGACAAACTTGTCTCCACCTATCTTCGACGCCGGCAGCTTCGTTGCTTGGGGTCGAGTTCTAATCTTTGGTTCTTCTTTTTATACTTTCGCCGATGTTTGTGATAGTTCTTGGAGTTTGGAGTTGCACGAGTGTGAGCTTCCTCCTCCGGCTGGGAAGCTTGTTTCTCCGGGAAGGTCTTTCGCCATCGCGGAGGTTGGTCTCTATCGTTCCTTGGACCCATATCTGATTTTGATGGAAGACCAAAGCATATCCATTCGACCTCGGATTCTCCAGCCAAGTGAGGTTACGTCGCCGCCGTACGAAACTTGTCTTGCCCTCTCATTTCCCGCATAATGTTGTGGTATCTTATCTATTTCCGAGACCTCTCTCGTGTTTGTCAGTTAAATCCCCGTCGAACGTAACCTTTGGCTATGGCTATGGCTATGATTTTAACCCGTCGAGCAATGCTATCACCCACCGTCGGTTGAATCCTTTGCGGTTAACGAAGCTACTCGTTTATATCTCTCTTGGTCCTTCTTTAGCCTCAAATATGTCATCTCTCCCTCTACTTGTCTGTATGTCTCCGGTTTTTACCTCGTCAAAGTCACCAATCGGGACACCAAGACCCTTCAACGGCCCTCCGTTGTCGATGTACTGCGCTCCGGTTAACCGGATTTCAAAGGCCCACGACATAATTCTGAGCACCAACCGTCATTTTCTATACCACGAACAAAGAGATATCATGCTTTCTAGGGCTTTTGGTGGTGGGCCAATATTGGGTTTGGCAGTTTGTTATTCAAACATAAATTTTATGACTTTACGGTTTGATAGGCCAAAAACTTATTGTTAACAAGAAGAAAACTATCTTATGGTTATGGTTATTCTCTTAAAAAAGTCATTTCCTCCAATTTGGAGAGTTCATTGTTACATCCGTCATTTATTGAGGAGAATATCTTTTTATCATCTCTGTCACAGAAGACATTTTCCGTTTATCGTGAAGTTGCTTTGGTGGGGAAATGCATGTATATCGCCATCAAAAATGTTCAGAGACCTAGATTTCATCAACTCTCATCATCGCTTTATTGCATTATGGAACAAGTTATCTTCGTTCAAGGAGTAAGCATAAATGTTTTGTCCTCGACAAACTCTTGTGGTTTTGGCACAGTATTGCCGCATATACAAAGTTTTGTCAAGATACTATCTCTGAATTAGCGTATGCTTCACAAATCTCCCTCGTATGTTGAAAGCTTCTTTTTACTACCTTCCTTCTCCCAAGGATTTTGGATCGCGAGAATTTATTCTCGTCTTATTTGTGGTCACCCTGTTCAGGGATCTAGTGTCTCGGCACTTCTAACACAAGTTTGGATATTTAAAATTACTCGAAAATTTGTTATTTTGTTATTTTCTTGTGGCATTGCATCTCGAAGTGACACCTTCTTGAAGCGGAGCTCATATGTACCTTATCTTCTTTATGTATTGTTATTGTCTTGAAATTTTCTTTTATGCTATGTTGTATTAAGATCCTTGTGGTTTTCGTTAAGAAAATTTTCACGAAAACCACACAGATTTTAATACAACATAGCGTAAAAGAAAATCTTAAACCAAAAGTTTAATAAAATGGGATTGTTGTAAAAATAAATTAAGATTTTGTATAATATATAAATTTTAAATGTAAGAATTCATAAATGTACCTTATATTTATTTCGCCATGTTTGCTAATTTAACAATATCATTTTGGTTCTAGAATTAAAAAAAATCAAGCGGTATTTGACCAAATTTTTGTCCCATGAAAGTGATTATCGTCTCATTTTTAATCCTATATGAAGCTTATGATTGGAGATTTTAAAGTTGGAAGCGCAACTTTGTTGTTGTGATGGAACTTGTGAGCAATCTCGGTTGTTTATATATAAGATTGAAATTATATTAAATTTTTGATAATGTTAAATTTGATAAAATATTTTATTTTTGATGATAAATTTTGAATAGTATAACTAAAGCTCTAATAACCTATTTTCATAAAATTAATTTTTAATAACATTAAACTTAAGATTAAATTATATTAAATTATTTTCTTTTGCTTTTAAGATCGTAAATGTATTATAGTCTTACTAGATGAGGACCCGCACATACGTGCGGTTTTATATTTGTTATAATTTTAATGTAATAAGATATGATTTCAAAATGAGGAATTCACAAAACTACACCCTTTCAACCCCTCCTTCACAAAACTACACCTAATTTAATTTTTTCACAAAACTACACCCTTTCAAAAATTTTAAAGTTTGATTTACCCTATTAAAAATTATCAAAATTAAAATCTTTTCATTTGGGTTCGCTAATTAGTGTTTAGGGTATAGTATTAAGGGAATAAGATTGTGTGGGTAGGGTTTATTTGGATTTAATTTTGAGTGTTAAGGTGTAGTTTTGTGAAGTATTTTTGAAATGGTGTAGTTTTGTGAAATATAATTCAAATGGTGTAGTTTTATGATTCTCCCTTTTAAAATCACTAGGTGTTTTGACCCGCGCGCATGGCGCGGGTATAAATAATTTTTAGAAAAAATAAATAAAACAAATGTTATATTAATGAAAAATAATATTTTTCTTAAATTATGCTAACATCACAATGAGATAAATAAAACCAAATGTAATATATTAACAATAAAAAAATGAAAATTTGAAAAAGAACAAACATATAAAAGTTGTGGTTTTGTGTTTTATGGCGGACTTATATTATTTAAATACAAAATTTGTAATATTTTTATAGTTTTTGTTAAAGAAATATAGCCTTGGTTAGAGATTTTACATAGAAATCATAAATTAAAATGAAAATTTGTTAAAAACGTATGTATCTGTGCTATTAAAACATATGTTTGTTACGTATGTTTTTATTCTACGAAATAATATTTGACACATAAAATGACGTTAAAGATATATGTCCACAAATTAATTTGGATAATATAAAACAAAGCATATTCAACAAAAATAGTTTTATGAGAATTAGACAAAAACCCATTAATGAAGATGTTACAAATTATAATAGCTTTAGATTTCAAAAAATATAAAATTGTATGATGTAGGTCAAAAATTATAAGTTTACATATTTATAAGAATAAATTAATAGTTATCAAACATTTAAATTTAAAAGAAGTTACATTTATAATATTTGCATAAATATTAGAAAATTATTGATCAAACTTGAATCATCGTGTATGTAAGCAAAATGGATTAGAAAATTTATAATAATAATAATAATATTATTAGTAATAAGTGTATTTTTTTTATTTTCCCTTTATTTCTCCCTTATCTATAATAATACATAAAACTAATTAAATATTTTTAAAAAATCATTTCCCCAAAATTTCAGTTGTCACGTGAAGACCAATTCTAGGATTTTATAGAAGTTATATATTTTTTTGTTTTTTTTAATTATGTGATTGTTATATTTTTTGTTGAAAATTAATTTTTGTAACAACGTTCTTTATATGATTTAATTTCTTAAATGTACGTATTACTTCCATATTTATTATTAAATTATTTTATATTCTTGGTTATATATTGTTATTTTGAGAACTTTAATGTTTTTATAGATTTTTCATAATTTAGATTTTGTTTTCCTTTTAAGATTCTGTATGTAGTCGCTTATTTATAATTAAACACATTCTTGTGTTTATGGATACTTAAATTTCATCGATTTTATTGTTGTTCGGAAGTTTTTTCAGTTTGTCTCATTAGTTTTCGAAATCATTTGCTTATTTTTTAGTTTTATTGTTTCAATCTTTTACCATGAATTGACATTAATATGATTTAGTCACATTTTAAAACAAAATTTGGTTTTTTTCTTTTAGATCTAGTGTTAGGTGTCTTATTTTTTTTATCTTAAATAACTTTTTTTATCTTAACTTTCTTTTGACGCGACACATAAGTTAAATTACTTATATTTTTATGCATGATTTATAATAATAGTATTAATGATAAGTAAATATAAGATTGTCAACAAAAAAAAGTAAATATATTTAGTTATAATATAAATTAAAATCCAAAAACTTGACATCGTATAATTTTTTAGAAGATATTATTGAAATTTTGAAAATATTAAATTAATAAAAAATACAAGATAATATTTAAAAAAATATTAATGAAATTTCAAAAATATTAAATTAATAAATAATATATGATAATATAAATCTTTGAGAAATAAAAGGGATAATCATAAACAAATATTAAAATATATCCTTAATTTTCTCTTTGTGCGGCACATAAGTCAAATTACTTGTCATTTATTATATATGATATTTCAAATAATATTTATAATAAATTTAAAATTTTGATATATATAGTATTTTTGTTTGAAATTTATTTAGGCGCGCGGGTCAAACCATCTATATAATATGATTACTTGTCATTTATTGTATACATAATATAAATTAAAATACCAAAAAGATAACGTACACATTTTAGTAAATTTATTGAAATTTCAAAAATATTATATTAATAATTAATATATGGTAATATAAATTATGAAAAATAAAATGGATAATTACAAACAATTTTTGAAAATATTAAATTAATTAAATATAAAACAATTTTTTTAATTTTCTCTTTGGACAAAACGTAGGCAAAACTACTTGTCATTTATTATATATGAAAACATTAAATTAATTAAATATAAAACAATTTCTTTCATTTTTTCTAGTAATAAGTAAATATCTTAAATTATAATATAAATTAAAATACCAAAAAGACATCGTACACTTTTTAGTAAATTTCAATATATTAGTAATAATTAAATATTTTAAATTATAGTATAAATTAAAATACCAAAAACATATTGTACACTTTTTAGTAATTTATTTTAATTTCGAAAATATTATATTAATAAATAATATATGATAAAATAAATTATGAGAAATAAAAAGGATAATTACAAACAATTTTCGAAAATATTAAATTAATTAAATATAAATTATGAGAAATAAAAGAGATAATTACAAACAATTATCGAAAATATTAAATTTACTAAATATAAAATAATTTCCTTATTTTTCTCTTTGGACGACACGTAGGCAAAACTCCTTGCTATTTATTATATATGATATATATAATTATTAGGTAAAAATATATAAAAATGTATACATCAATTTAATTAGATTTTATGTTTGTGGTCTATTGTTTCGTAGAATACATAAAATTTCTACATCGACATAGATTATATGTTTGTAGTCTCTTGGATTATATGATTATATCTCGTAAACTATGTTTGATGACCTGTCGCAAACATAACACCTATATACTATACATAAACTAATCTTGATTTAGTTTAATAACAATTATTATTCGTGATTTCAAATTCTATTTTTAATTTTTAATGACCCGTTATAGAAAAATATTTGTGGAGATCATAATTTTGTATTCAAATTGGATGTTAAAAACTTAAAACAATGTTTTCTTTCCTTTTTGAATATTTTTAATCAAATATTTTTGTTTGTTTTTTATTTCCTATTTTGGTGTTGAAACTTAAATTTTTCTCTTTCTTTTGTTTTTAAATATAACAATAGGTTATATAGAGTGACAACATTGTAAATACAATTTTTTTTGTTTTCTTTATAAGAATGCTTTCCTTTTAATAGTATAGATTTTTGTTTTCTTTATAAGAATGCTTTCCTTTTAATAGTATAGATTATTAACTTTGAAACTATTTTAAAAAAAACAAATATTGAATAAACTAAGGGCTAGTTACAAAAATACAACATTTAAATTGCATCTCACAAAATAACATATTTTCAAAGTCGCTTCACAAAACTACACCTAAAAACTAATAATCAAGTCCAAAAAAACCTTACCCACAAAACCACAACCCCTTTAATACTAAATCCTAAACACTAATAAGTGAACCGGAAAGATAAATTTCAATTTGGGTAATTTTTTAATGGATAAAATTAAACTTTGATAGAAAGAATTTAAATTAGGCGTATTTTCGTGAAGGAAAATGTAAAAGGGCGTAGCTTTGTGAATTTATCATGGTAGAATTAATTTCATGTTAATGTTTTCCTATTTTTTCTTATTTTTATTTATTTTAAATACAATTTTAATTTTCGTCTTTTATTGTATTTGTTTAAAAATTGAAATTTACATATTTATTTTAGTTTGTTTAAACATGATTGGTAAAAAAAAATTATAGGTGTCAAAATCTTAGCGATAAACATGACACTTGTTACGATCATATGAATTAGTAACTTTTAAAATAAAACTTTATATAATAAGGTTAAAACATGATTGGTTTATCTTTTTTACGTGTCAAAATCTTAATGGTAAATTTAACACATGTGACGATCATATAAGTTTGTACTTTTGAAAACAAACTTTAAATAATAAGACATTATACTGAAAGATACTGTCAACTTTTGGTACACTTTTACATAGATAAAAAACTATAATGTCCTTAAATCAAATGAACAAAATCTATTCCAAGTTAGATGATTGAAGACAAGACAATTTAATAATTTAACATTTTAAATAACCCAAAAATTACTTTACACCTTTTCTTTTTTACCTGTCCAGACACTACCCAAATCTATTATCAACAGAATCACATATCAACCCAAAGACAACTAAAACTTTTAAAATCACGTACAACTCAACAAACATGGAAGAAAGGATCTAAAATTATCTCAATAGATCACAAAAATACATAACTGCACAAGAAAAAACATGTAAGAAAACATGTGTGAAACTAAATTGTAAGTTTAATATGGTTTAAGTTCATACAATAATCTACTTGCACAATCTATTATTCTGAATGCTCATACATATAACAATATAGTATTTTTTATGTGGACAATTGGTAGTGGTCACTAAACAATATGACGTAGACATGTTATGGCCTATGAAGCACGGGGACGGCTAAACGAGTGACATAGTAGTCTCCGGGACGTTTCGGGACGGGGACGGCTCGGGTTGTCGATTGTATCGGATGGTCGTATCGGATGGTTGGAGCAATCCTACAAGGAAACATTTGATTAATTTCATTGGTACTTGTGAAAATTCTTTTATATTTTTCAAAGCCGTGAATTGTTTTGGCGAAGTGAAAGATAGGTTGTTCATTTCCAACTTGATGAAAGAAGTTATCAATGAAGTGTGTCATCAAAATGTTGTGCAAATTATCACCGATAATGCCTCAAACTGTAAAGCGGCCGAAGAGCTTATAGAGAGTATATTTCCTTACATCTACTGGACTTCTTGCGTCGTCCATACTCTTAACCTGCTTTGAAGAATATTTGTGCCACAAAGAATGTAGAAAGAAATGGAGACATATATATAAAGTGTAACTGGATAACGGAGACTCATGAAGATGCACTCGGCATCAAACATTTCATCATGAACCATAACATGAGGTTATCAATTTTTAATAAGCTCTCTCCTCTTAAGTTGCTTTCGATTGCCGATACGCATTTTGCCTTCTCCTCTTAAGTTGCTTTCGATTGCTGATACGCATTTTGCCTCCATCATTGTGACGCTTAAGAGATTGAAGCTTATTAAAAGAGGTCTTCAAGCCATGGTCATAAGTGAGGAGTGGTCTAGTTATAGAGAGGATGATGTGGGAAAAGCGAATTTTGTTAAAGAAAAGATTTTGAATGATGATTGGTGGGAAAAAATGTCTTATACTCCCTCCGTTTTTTAATATAAGATTTTTGTTGAAAATATTTGGTTTAAAAAGATGGATTTCCTAACTTTTCTATATACAATTGTTAATGATAAATTATAAAATTCAAGAAAAATAACTAAACATTATTGATTTAGAGTTGTTGGAAATCATAAATCACAAAAAATAATATATTTTAATATGTTTGTTTATTATATCTGAAAAACTAAAAAAATCCTATAATTAAAAACAGAGGGAGTATTATTGATTTCACAAAACTTATATATGATATGATTAGGTTTTGTGATACCGACAAGCCTTGCCTTCACTTGGTGTATGAGATGTGGGATTCCATGATTGAGAATTTGAAAGTTGAGATCTACAAGCGAGGAAAGATTCAAATGTCCGATTTTAGTTTATTCTATGATGTCGTTTATCATATTTTGGTGGCTTGTTGGACAAAGAATAACACTCTTCTACATTGTGTAGCTCGTTCTTTAAATCCAAGGTATATAATTCCAAACTACATTTTTATTCTTGTTTTTGTTTTATTGTAACACAATTAATTTTTTTTGTATATTATAGATTTTATGGTAAACTAAATTTAAAAATTAGAATATATGTGCCAAAGAGAAGGACTGGTATTGCAAAGAAAAAACAAATTTGCAAAAATAATAAATCCCTCTCATAGTAGCTAATTTAATATATGCCTCCAGAACAAAGCTAACAAGAATACATCTTGCTGCTGAAAGAAGATGCATCTTTATTTTTTTAGCTTTTTAAATCTTGATTACATGCCCATAAGAAAAATAATACTTTCTTTGATATAATCAATATAACAGAGAAAATATTATGTACCAAAGAGAAAGATAATATTTACAGAGAAAAAAATAAATAACTCTGCAAAAATACATAAAAACTTTCTCATATTGGTGAAATGTTACGAGAACAAAGCTAACAAGAACATATCTTGCTGCTGAAAGAAAAGGCATCATCTTTACTTTCTTTAATCAAAAATTTAATCCACAAAAAAAAAAAATAATAAACCATATATTATACATCTTAATAAGAAACACAGTATCATTTGAAGCCAATACCAGAGTAACGAGTTGTGAAGATCATTGGTATATATATAAATATTGAAGCGGCTTCATGATTCTTACTTAAGAAACCCTAGTTTCATGGCTCATAATGGGCCTTATTTTGTTAAAGCCCTTTGACCAATATAGTGTGTATTTCAAATATTTTGCCCCTTAATCTATTGAATTTTGACAAACTTAATCAATTGTCTTACTAATTAATTAGTAGAGTTGGGATATCATTTGTGAGAAGAATTTCGAGTTCTATAAGACCAAACATTGAGGCCTTAGGGAGATTATTAACAACAAATGTGTTTGGTGGATATAAATCAATATTCAATGGCTATAAATGCAATTTTTTGTTAAAACTAATCCTAATTTTATTGAGTGATAAGTTAGTTTCAACTTTCATTTATCACTAGATTCTGAGCGCGAGAGTTAAGTATTTTCTTAATGTTGTAAAAGGCTATATTGTGTAGCGGTTTGTTAAATAGAACCGCACAATTGATTTCATATAAAAATTAAGAAAAAATATATCATTTTAAAAGTAAAAAAAACATATTGTAATAAAGACACATCAGCAGTTAAGATCGGAGAAAGATAACATCAGAAGAGGTATTCATCTGTTTTAAAAAAACATAATTCACAAGATAACGACCACCTCAAAAGTATGGTGAACAACACCGTAAACGGTCATTGTGTCGTGCAAATTGTTCGATCCACGAACTTTGTAAAGCAAAGTTATCAAGTAATATAGTTTAACAGTACATGACAAAATAAATGGAAGATGTTGAATCAGGAGATTGACATTGCGAAATTTCCAAACGTATATCTTGCATCCCAATAAAACATTTCACAAAAATCTGAAAAAATCAAAATTCTCTCTTTTTGTCAACCTTGTTATACTTCATCCATTCCAAAGTTAACTATCAATGTGAATTATAAATTCTCGTAAACACTCATAACTTTTAAAAAACTTTATAATGAAAATTTGTAACCTCTAGAAAACGCAGATGAGAAGAAAATTGTAGTTCATTCAAACGATGAATCTCTATACACTAAATAGAATTATATATCATAAAGAATTATATAGTTTAAAAACAAATAAAAGATCATTACCTATCGAAGTATTCATGATAAGAAGGCATTTAGACCTACTCAAATTCAACAGATATTATACGGTCAATATTCTCTACTTTAATATATATTTAGGGATTTTTATGTTTAATAATATTTTTAATTATTGAAAAATAGCGTATATAATCCAATAGTGTATAAAATAAAATAAAAATATAAATAAAGTTTTTATAAAGTATAATGCATGTGAAAAACTAAAATATCGAAAGCACAAAATTTAGTTATACAACAACTCAATATTTAATCTAAAGTCGAGAAAATATTTATGAATGCTTCATCAGTCACCACCCAAACTCATACCACATATATAATATTTTTTTCAAAATTATACTGATATTGGGTGGTTTTCCACATGTTTTATATTTTTATCAAAAATTAACAAAAATAGTTTAATCTAATTTTTTATGGGCTGCGAGTTGGATTATGTTACACCAACATATGTGGCCTTTTTGAAATGAAAAATATAATGTAAATAAATGGGTTTTTGATATTTGAGCTAATTGTTGTTAATTTTTTAGAATCATTCTAGTGATGACACGTGTTATATTTCCTTGTTTAACTCAATTAATGTTTCTCAATTAGTATTATAGGATACCTTTATTGAAAACACATGTTATTCATTATATGATTTATACATATTAGTAGAAAATCCGGTGTTATTCGTATAATGATTCATAACTGGATCTTCTTATATTATTATGGATTTATATGTATTTTTGAGTTCAAAATACAAATAATCAATCCAAAGGTAAATCAAGTTAACTATCTTTCAAAAAGCTTAGTCTGAAAATCTAAAAAAAACTAATTTGTTTCTATGAGTCTTTTTTAGTTTTTCTAAAAATAGTTTAACTTATCAAATTATTTGAGAATCTCAATTTTAGTATTGTTTAAAGTAAGAATGTCAACCTTGGGAGTAATTGAATAAAACGGATTCCTGTGATAGATCAATCCCGAATCTGGTTATCATGTGGCATGTAATGTGAAAAGAGTCAAAGATATTGCATTAGTTAACAGAGAAGTGAGAGAGTTGAATTGGTATCAAAATCATGAAGGGCTACTTTAAATTTAGTTTTTTTTGTCAACATATATGCCATAAATGGCTGACGCATTAGTCATTCTGACACTTTCGTAGGTGTTGGGAATCGATCCCAGGTGGGGTATTGTTAGTCCACGAGTTTCTTCTCTTTGTCACGAAGATTCTCGGTGAATTCGGTTGGAGGCGTCAGCGCATATTTTCCCTCCAGCTGCTTCAAAGCATCGAAGATACCCTTTAGCTTGTTCCGAAGGAGAAAGTTGATCATTGCGTTCTCCTCATCGTTGAGGTAGTCCTTCAACCTCCCCAAGCGAATCTCCAACGCCTCAACATACTCAGAACGGGACCGACGAAGCCTCGCGATCTCATGGATGTCACGAATGACGAGCTCGCTGTAACCTTTCTTGTAAGTTTCGAGCTCCTCTGCTCCAACCGAGCCAATAGGGGGTCTCCTTCGTAAACACTAGGGAACTAGGAGGATAATCGTCTTCGTGAAAAGCTTACATCATGTGATGGAAACCAGCACATCCCTCTTGACTTGCAAGGAATGGTCCCTCGCCGTCATATTGTAACTCAAACCATAGGTTTTTTCCATGTTCAGCTTAAAACTGAACTCCTCGCCCCTAAAAATGGCAGACTCGAAGAAGAAGGGTCTTTGACGTGCTTGTCCGAAGTAACGACATGAGCAGCGTTTCTGGCAGGCCGTTCGCCACCAGACCCTTCGGTGCGAACTTGCTCAGTCCCCAACTGCGGGCCCAACCACTGTCCTTTCGCCGTCATTCGCGACTTGGCCACCTACAACCGTGACGTTTTCATCGGTCCTCATCTCTTTGTGCGGGGAGAATTGTCATAATTTTCTCTTATCGCATCGCGGGCCCGCAAAGTTCGAGGGGGCGTCGAAGTCGTTGCTACTTCTCGGGGTTTGCAGCGAGAACCGGAAGATTCGCCTCAACGGAAGCAACATTCTCTTCGCCATCGAAGAGAGAAGGAGATCTGCAGCGTTCACCATCTCCCGATTGTCGTCTTTGCTTCAGGAGTCATTGAAATCTCTTTGAGGTGACAACGACCAGGATTCTGAAGAAAGATTCCAAGTAAGAAGATAACAAAGAACAAAGGAAAATAACGAACTAAGTATGACTGATGGCCTGACCTTTCAACAGTTGAAGTAATGCCTCTGTTGTTCAAGTACTTCCACCCACGGCACCTCAACCCTTCGCTTCAATTTCTCTTTGGTTTCTAAGATCGCCCCATGCCCTAGGCCTTTTACTAGTTAGTCCCGGTACTCCTCCGAAAAGGGATAAATTGGCTCATTGGATCATTGATTTGAATGGATTTGGAAATCCAAGTAAAATCATGTGTTATTCAATCATTGATTTTAAATTTTTTATAAAAATCATGTGTTATTGGTTCTATGATTTACAAATACTTTTTAAAATCACCCCTTATTCAATATTGAAGATTTGAGTATGTATTTAACTTCATATTAGATTTGAATGAAATTGGATATATGTTTTACTTATAAACAGAGTGACTGAAAATCTTGGGTTCACCTTGTTATTTGGGTGGATTTGGAAGAAAACAGTATTTTATCATATCTTAATCCCATATGGTTAAAAACGTATGGCCGTTTGTTGTATATCATTTTCTCGTGTGGTTGTTTGTTGTATAATAATGTTTTGAACAACAAAGAGAATAATACCTTCAAACATATCAATCATGAAAAAATTGCTAATACAAAGATCATGAAACACCATCATAAAATAAAAACCAACAATACTAGAAAACAAAGAGAAGCTTTCCAAAACCAAATGAGACTAGAAAAAAAATTCTAGAAAACCTACAATACTTGTAAACAAAGATAATTATTATAGCACTCTATCAAGTTACGCACAATCCAACCATAACGATCATCAATGAACATACTAACAAAGACTTCTTTTATTCCTAATGGGTGAATCAGTTTAACGACATCGTAACAAACTGTGATGAACGTGACAAATTATTTCTTAAAGTTGTAATGTTTTAATTTTATAATCCTTTGGTATGAATTTCAAATCTGCTTTATTTGACTTTCAAATCCACATTGTCTGATTTTTAAGACAATGAATTCTGTGTGAATTTCCAAATGTTACTTGGATTTCCAAATCCATTCAAATCAATCATCCAATAACTCCCTATAAAACATTTATTTAGTATTTGTTTGATAATTATAAAGGACATCAAGCTTGGAAATGTGTTCACAATAAACAATTTTTCAAAATTGTATTGTGCGAGATTTATTTTGTTGTAGTCCTTACATAATAACATATATTTTTTAAGATATATAAAATATAATTATTTAGTAAAAATATATATTAAAAATTCTTACGTCGATTTGGATTATATGTTTGTGGTATCTTGTTTCAAAAAATACATGAATATATTGATTGTATTAAAGATAAAATTGTACTATTATTTAGGTGAACATGAACATGAATATTGGAAATGGAAGAAATTAATTACTAGAGTCGTAAAGGAACCAAACAAAATAATTTATAAAGTAAAACTATTAATATCTACAAACATATAAATGTTTCTAATCTAGAAAATAAATCCGCGAGTATCGCGGGTTCCCTCCTAGTATAAATAATAACCAAACTCTTATCTTGGATAACAATAAGATTAATAATTATGTTATACATACACACAAATGAAAATAATTACCTAGTTCTTTTGTAGTAAAAATATCATTAAAAATTTACTTATAATCAAAATACCATTAAAAAGGATTTTTTACAAAGGAACCATCAAAAATATTTGAACAAAAATAACACAATAATTTTAAAAACGAGTTTAACTAAAACTAAGATTTATATAGAATTTAATTTGTTCACTTGGGTTCAATATTTAATGTTTAAGATTTAGTTTTCAAGGTATTAAACTAATTTCATATTTGTAGTATATTTAATAATAAAAAGAAATTTTTATTGAGACTTATAAGCTATTCATTGTATATGGATTATAAAACAAAAAAACTTAATTTAACAATTGTTTTTAATTAAGTTATCAAATGATTCTAATTATTTGTATAAACAATGAATAACCAATAATAATAATAATGGTAAATTTTTATAATTTCTATTTTATTCTAAAATAACAAACAAAATATTATGAACTCTTCAATAAAATATACCTAATTCAATATTTTTACATATTTATACCCTTTCAAAATTCTAAGGGTTGATTTACCCATTAAATTAAAGGGGTAAGATTGTGTGTGTATGATTTATTTGGATTTATTTCTGAGTTTTTAGGTGTAATTTTGAAAAGTGACTTTGAAATAGTGTAGTTTTGTGAAATGCAATTCAAAAGATGTAGTTTTGTAATTGTCCCTAAACATATTAATCATTTAAAAAACATAAATTCATGGTGTGCCATGGGTTAAATTGAAGAATTCACAAAACTATACCATTTCAACACTTATTTCACAAACTACACTTAATTCAATATGTTACAGATTTACATCTTTCAAAATTTGAAATGGTTGATTTAACCTTTAAGAATTACCAGAATTGAAATTTTTTCATTTGAGTTCGTTAATTATTGTTTACGGTATAATATTAAACGGTAGGATTGTGTGAGTAAGTTTATTTGTATTTAGTTTTGAGTGTTTAGTTGTAGTTTTGAAAAACGATTTTGAAATGGTGTAGTTGTGTAAATGCAATTCAAAAGAGATAGTTTATCATTGTCCCGGTTAAATTTTAGTTTCTTAGAGCATCTCCAATGGAGTTTATTAGAGGGATCTTAATTAGCCGGTGGGGTCACAAAATAGTTAAAAACCCGATTCTTAATTTTTTTTATCTAAGATCTGATTTTAGAGGGATCTTGCACTGTTCATAGACCACACTTGATACGTGCCGGCCCATGATTGATGCGTTATTAAATTTATGTTTTTTTATTTTTTTAAATTGCACTGTTCATGGATCCCATTGAATATTTAAAAAATTTTGTCGGTTTATCTGTTAAAAATGGTCTTATAATTTACATTTATGTTGGAGGACCCAGAAGCCCAAAGAAAAAAAGAAGAAAAATGGCATAAAAAAAGAAAAAAAAAAGCCGAGAAATCTTCCCCTTTTATATAACGGAGATACTAACAAAATTTTGAGAAGAGTAAACCTTTATATTCTGTATAGCCGCGTATAAAGGTAAAATTATGGATTCGATTGAAGAATATACGATTGGGTTTTTATATACAACCCAAAATCGATTTTGATTTGGCTCTGTTTGTGAATTTGATTTTTATATGTGTACTTGGTTCTTCTTTCTTTAGTGAGCTTTTGTAGATTAGAGGTTTCTTAGATTACATTTAGAAACTTAAAAATCTTATCCCTTTCACAATAATTCAATTTTTTTTTCTAGATCTTACACTTTTCTCAATTTTTAAATGGTTAAATTATTTTTTCAAATTTTACCAAAATTAAAAAATTTCACATGGGTTCACTAATTAGTGTTCCAGATTTAGTGTTAAAAGGGATAAGATTTTGCGGATATGATTTATTTAGATATAATCTCGTGAAATATATTTTGAAATGATATTTTGAAATAGCGTAGTTTTGTGAAATACTATTTAAATGATGCAATTTTGTAATTCGAATACATTGTGTGACTAACTTTATTTAGTTTTTTTCAGCAATGTACACTGGAAATTTGAGTAAGGTATCAAGGCAAGATGTAAAAGTGGTAAGATCCTCAACTCAACAATCTATATTTCTCTTTCTTTTATTTATGTTGGTTCTTGATGATTCTTGGCTATCTTATTACTATGTCAATTTACAATTTCTTTAGAAATGAACCCGGAATTGTATAAAGAATGTTTGTATGGAGGAAGCTTAAATGCTTACAAGGTTAACGTTTGTGCTTTCCAGTCTGATTTGGCTATCAAGAAGGCAAGAGAATTGTTTACATCTGGAAGCGTATCGACGTTGTGCACTGTTCCTGAGAACCTGACCAACATCTCTTCTGAAAAATCTGGTATGTATTAACAATCATGAGAATTATTTTTGATATTTAGGCAGACCAGATAATTAGTTGTTATTCCACATATTCTTGAACCATATGATCACTAGATTTTGTCCAGTGATTTACCTTTCATAATCTGATAACTCTCCTTTTTTGGAGTCTTCTCACTAGACTCCAAAAAATTAAACGTGTTCCAGTTTTTAATAAACTTAGTGGGTAGTGACCTTAGTTCCTACATTTCAAAGTAAAAATAGATTAAGAAACAATATACAGTAAAACTTCAATAAATTAATAATGTCGGGACTACATCAATACACTAAAAAATTGTTAATTTATAGTGATTATTAATTTATATATATATATATATATATATATATATATATTTAGGCCACAATCAAATTTGAAACCAAAAAAAGATTATATTTGTAATTAATGAATCAAATATTAATTTATAGAGGTTATACTAGTCTTAAATTAAAAGTTTTGCAATGCCTACTAATATTTTTTATAGGTGGAGGAGATTCTTCTGGTGGTGCTCCAAAACACAACATCAATATTATGCGTTTTAAGGTAAAATATTTATTGAATTTTTATCCATCCATATAATGCCATACTAGGCAAAAAGGTAGAAATATTTTCTCTCTAAGTAGACTCTTTATGAATGCTTGAGAATATCCATACTTTTAAATTTTATTCACCTTGTAATCGTTGAATAGACTTCATAACTAGAATATTGGCAGACCATGACCTGTTGGGAAAGTTTTCCATAAAAAACAAGGAAAAGATTGGACACAACTAGAATATTGGTGACTCCTTGTGAGATTGCCAATGTGTAAGTGTTCTCCCTTTACATCAACATACATATTGTGAGTGGCTCTGACGAGTATTTCTATCTCTTGCTAGACCAAAAAGATTCGTGAACAACCCATGAGTGAAGAGGTAGCCTCTATCGTCCTTGGAGAGTCTTTGGAGAATTCTAGGGATTCAAGATTTGAGATGAAAAGCAAGAAACCAAAATCTTGTATTCCATCCGCATATACTTGCTTTTCCTCTCACCAAACTATCGATTTCTCAAACCAACCCGACCATGAAGATATTAGAGATGAGACTCTCGAAGATGTAACCCTTGGCTCAAAAAAAGCAAGACCATTTATCCCAACTGGATCTGGTTTCCAGGCAAATATTCCAATTTGGATTGCCCATACTAAGATGGGTAAAATTTACGGTAGTCCTGGAGACTCAAATACTCTAAAGTGGCTAGGAACTATTGTTTGGTCAACATATATCCTACAAAAGGAAGCTCAACACAAAGGTGTTGGTGAAGGAAGACATGACTCTTGTTCATGTGATTCTCAAGGGTCAAGGAATTGCATCAAACAACATAAAAAAGAAACACGAGAGCTTTTGGAAAAAGAATTTGGTCGCAAGTTTTATACAATGGAGTTTGAAGGAATGGGAGAAGTCGTGGCAAATTTATGGACAACTAAAGAAGAGCAAAGGTTCAGTTCTCTTGTGAAGAAATATCCTTTGGAAAGTAGTGAAGGGTTTTGGGAAATTGCTTCAAAAGCTTTTCCGAGAAAAGCTAAGAAAGATCTTATTAGTTATTATCAGAATGTGTTTCTCATCAACCGAATGCGAATGCTTGCAGATTCTTCTGGTGACCATATCGATAGTGATGATGACCACAATGGTGACTTCTTAGGACAACAAAGACCTTATTGATAACCATAATCGCAATTAGAAGTAATCACTCCTTTATCCTATACAATTAGTTTTTCTTATGTTTTTGATTCTTAGTGATTCAAGAACTTTTTTCTTTGAAGTTTATTTGTTATAGGATCTTTTGAATTGGATCTTTATAGGGAAAAACACCAACCCATTATGATTTTGTCATTTCAAATATGTAGTTTTTTATTCCTCATGAAACTTGGAAAGTCGTTTCACTCATGAGTCATGAAATATGTCTTCAATACTTTGAATTTGAAACTTTAGATCTTTTAGAGAACTTAAAATTTTGGTTGGCAATGATATGCTAGACTTATTTTCCTATAAATATCCTTTCAATTCCTAATTTCATATATAATGGTGTTGACACGTAAAGAAAATTATTCTTTTCTTTTATCATAGAAGCAAAATTAATCTAATATTTTTCTTTTAATATATTTCTATAGTTCAAAATAGTTGTCATTCTAGACTTCTTATGTTTCCAAAATAATCGCAATTAGAAAGTATTCACTCGTTTTTCCATTTCGAAATAGATCTTTGAGGGAAAAAACACCAATCCCATTATGATTTTGTCATCTTAAATATGTAGTTTTGTATTCCTTATGAAATGTGGATAGTTTTTTCACTCATGAGTCAAAACATTTTTTTAATATTTTGAACTTGGAATTTTAGATCTTTTAGAGAATTTAAAGAGTTGGTTGGCAATGATCTTCTAGATTTATTGTCCCATAATAATTCTTTCAATTCTGCTTTTCATATATAATGGTGTTGACACATAAGCAAAATTAATCTAATGTGGCTCATTTAATATATTTCCTATGTTCCAAAATAATTATCAAATTAGTAGTCGTCCCTGGTTTGCAATGTAATTTTTGCAACATAATTCAAAATAGTGACTTTATACACACTCAATTCATAAAATTTTGATGTTATTTATTAAGGTTAAAATAGTCTAATTATAAAACCTTTAACTTACATAATATAACTTGGAATGATAACTATTTAGAAACCGAAAAGTTGAAAAAAATCCTAGGATTACACTGTCTAGTCCAAAATTCTCCAAATCACCTAGATCCATTATGGAAACGTCAGTGTCTTTCAATTTGTATGCAATCATGTGTTGATTAGCAACCTCCATCTTCTGTCAACATTGATTGAGATTCTTCGTGTTATTACATGGTTTAACGTATTCTTCCTTGTTGACGGCTTTCCTATCATGCGAAGAACTGTGACTTCGATTTCAAGAGTCAAAAGCAATTTACGTCCACCACTCAACATTCGTTGACGAAGCCAACGGTCGGGAAAACTAAAGTGTGCCGAGAATAAAGACTCAATTGCTGGAAACAAAAGTAGACACCTCTTCTTATTAAGTAAGAGGTTCTAAGCCAAATGACTAATCTCTTTAACCTATAAGATGAATAATCTCTTTCTCTAGAAGATTTTTGAGAATGAAAGAAAAAGACTTATTTCCTATATATATATATATATATATATTTATATAACTTTGTGGTTAAGAAAAACATGTGATCTGGTAATTGTTTGTTTACTGTTTACTGAAAGAAAACCCTTAAATCTATTTTTTTTTTTTTTTTGTTAAAAAAACATATAGTTTTGGTTACGTAAAGTGGAGATGTGGGAATATCTTTGGAAAACGTAAAGTGACGAGACAGAGTAGGGTTTATGTAACGACCCGAATTCCAACCCGTTTGTAAAGCGAAGCCCCGTTTCGAAAAACAGGTCCATTAGCGTAAAACCCTAACTTTCTCCCCCTTCTCTATATAAAGAGATGTTTAGAGGTGAGAGGAGGCACACAAAAGAAAGACGGCGAAGCCCTGGCCAATCTCCTCCACCCCGTAGCCGCCGGAGTCACCGCTTCACCACCGCAAGAAGAGCTTCATGTAAAGGCCAAGAAGACTGCAGAGACACGTTTGGGAGAATAGAGAAACGGCAGAGCAAATCATCTCAAAATGTCCTGAAACTTTATGTGTAAGTAGAAGACTCCTTTATCTACACGTGAGAGAAAACTATTTGTTATTCGGATATGTGGATTAATAGTTATGAATGTTTTGGTGAGAGGTACCAAAGCTCTCCCGAACTGCGACCAGTCCGAGTAGAGCTTCATCCAGACGAATCAAATCAGACCCGATCAAGATGAAATTTGTCAGAGACGTTTATGACATCGACATCTATCTTCTTTGCAAATATCTCAGGAAGTGGACGGTGCGAAAAGTTATGAGTTCATCTCTTAACCCTTTATATTCTGTCCTTTTTCAGATTTGTCGAGTTATTGAATTCGTGATGTTTGGATGGTTTAGTGATGTCCGTTATGGCTGATACTTCACAGGAACCAAGTCAAGACAGAGAACTAAGTGTGTGCAAGAGGAGAAGTCATTTGGAGACCGGAAACATGGAGAATCCGTAGGAGTAAAAAGATGCAGCGAATCTGTCCAAATACAAAGGTGAGGTTACTCCATACAAAGTCTGCGATTGTAATGAACTCTTTTAACATGTAATTTAGTAACTAAATGTGATGTCTCTTTGATTGAGTCTAGTTAGTTTTGATTGAAATGGACTTAGTGGTTTAGAAGATTCAACCACTTGCTTGATTCATTTACTATGGGTTGTTTGCTTGTATGTTATATAGATTTGTGTATGTTGTGATGTTATGTGTGGTGGGTTTTTGCGGGGCACCGAGTCGAGCTATTGGGCTGGCCGCCAGCCGTTGTGTTTACACATATTTTTGTGGGGCCCAGAGCCTGGCTTCGGTGCCACAACCGCCTTGTGGATTGTGGGGACAAACAATTTAGTCGATTCATTGCCGATGCCTCGTAAGGATCGATAAAGCGTCTCCGGACGGTGTCGTGGACACTTATTCCACTAGGGCCATTGTGTGTTATGCTTGAACACTTTAGGTGTTGTGTTTGTTCATATTTAGTTTTTGCTATATTGTTATCGGTGTGATATTAATTGACCAATGCGTGCGTGTTGTAGCATCCCCACTCACTGGGTGACTCCCCTGTCACTCACCCCTCTCGCTTCCCTTTCTTTTTACAGGTTTAGTGATAGATGTGTTGATTCAAACCTATGTTGGTGGCATTTTATAAACTTTTTGGCGATGATATTAATTGTACGACATCGTTCCTGGTAATCCCAGGTCGGGGTTTTACAGTTTGTGAGGAAGCTTGCAAATGAATTGACAACGACAAATATCAAAAGTAAAGACACATAAATGAGGACTTGAGTAGAAGAACGTCTGATATTCTTGGAAAAGACTTTAGTTAGGGTGGTTCAAGGGTAATACGAATGGAGCTTCCCGAGGTAATCCGGGTTTAGAGGTCGCATGAGGAGTTTTGAGGGATGAGGAAGGGATATGAAGAGGAGGCTTCGAGTTGAATATCGGAATATGTTCGGCACCTCTTGGAGAATTCGTGGGAGCACGGAGTGAGACGAGTCCTTGTAGATGGTTATGATAGACTATAGAAAGTATATACAAGGCAAAGAAAGGCACGTGAGGAAGAGGTGGTAGGAGCTTAAGCGCAGTGAATGATTCTCACTAGTATAAATACATAGTCTTAGCTTTCAGTGTGGATTATCAATTTTACTTTTGTAAAGAGAGTTGATCAAGAGAGACGTGAGAGAGAAAGAGAAAAAGGATTGTATTTTGCGATTATACACTAATAAAGAGAGTTTTACAAAATTACACCTTTCTTTCTTATCAAATGGTGCGGTGAGAAGACGAACACAACGATTCAGAGAAATTGAGTTTCACGAAGAAAAAAAATGTCGAAGAAAAGCCAGGATTCAGCGAAGCAGATAGCGGAAACAGCGAAGAAGAAGGCGAAAATAGCGATATCAGAAGAATCTGCGACGAACTTCGAGGAGATCTATGAGAGATTGGAATCTTACCTGCTCAAATTCGCCGAACAAGAAGAAGACCGTGACAAAATGCACAGGGAGATGCGAGAAATTGGATCGGCGATTCTTGGGATTCGAAGTTAGCTAGAGAAGATGAATCAATCATCCAATGGTGATTCCCGGCTTCGTCACGAGGAAGTAAGCACTGGAGAAAATCGATATAATCAAACGCTACCGAAACAGGTATCGATTCCAAACTCGGAACCAAACCGTAATTTTAGTGGATTAGGTAACAAAGACAGGTTGTTAAAGAAAGTTGAGATGCCGAGCTTTGAAGGGACTAACACCTATAGTTGGTTAGCAAGAGCCGAAAGGTTCTTTAGGTTGGGTGGGTATGATGATAGGGAAAAGAGAGATATGGTTTCTATCACTCTTGCAGGTGAAGCCTTAAGCTGGTATAACTACGAGATTAACAGAAGGAACTTCTCGGATTGGAGTGAGTTCAAAGAGAGATTGTTGCTGAGGTTTGGAAGTGTGCATAGTAGAGGTCCAAGTCAAAGCTTGTTTTGCATCAAGCAAGAAGGGTCTGTTCCTGAGTTTGTGCACAGATTTGAAGACCTATCTTCACAAGTTAATGGCCTAAGTGAACAACAGCTAGAGGGAATCTTTCTCAACGGGCTAACAGAGGAGATGAGAGAGATAGTTTCTCAACGGGCTAACAAAGGAGATGAGAGAGATAGTACATATGATGAAACCACAATCACTCTCGGAGATGATTTTTGTGGCAATATCAATGGAGACTAGTATGCTGAAGAAATTGATGATGAAAGATGGTTATCAAGGAATGAAGGAAAGAGGAAGTTTTGATGATCAAGATGCAAGAACTTCGGGAGGGAATAAGTGGAGAAACAAGAACAGCCAAGAAAATACTTCAATAGCAGAACCTTCAACAACTAAAGCTATTGAGAGACCGTTTGTTATGCTCACCGAGGCAGAGTTAGCGGAGAAGAGAAGATTGAATCTATGTTACAAATGTGATGGTAAATACTACAGAGGACATTCGTGTATTAACAAAGAGCTTCAAGTGCTTACAATAGTGCATGGATACGAGATGGCAATACTACAGGATCCAGAGAATGACATGGAGATTGAGAAATGGGAGAAACCAAAGGGACTAAGATCTGGTCAATGAATTGTCTGTAATGGAACTTGGGGACAAGTTGAGTTTTAAAGCGGGGGGTATTGATAGACTATAGGAAGTATATACAAGGCAAAGAAAGACACGTGAGGAAGAGGTGGTAGGAGCTTAAGCGCAGTGAATGATTCTCACTAGTATAAATACATAGTATTAGCTTTCATTGTGGATTATGAATTTTACTTTTGTAAAGAGAGTTGATCGAGAAAGACGTGAGAGAGAAAGAGAAAAAGGATTATATTTTGCGATTATACACTAATAAAGAGAGTTTTACAAAATTACACATTTCTTTCTTATCAGGTTATGCCAAGGATTTATATCTATGGACTGAATAGTCCGGATTACACATGTAAATCTTGAAGCTAATTGTCTAGCGGATGGTTTAGCTCAACATGCTTTTTTACCGTTAGGTCTTGATCCTTTTGTTTTGAGTCCATTGTTGGAGGTTGATAGAGTAGGGTCTGCGTACCTAAGACGTATTGATGTTTTAAGTTTTCAGAATAAATTATAATGATACTCTCGATTTCCTACAAAATTTTATTTTGAATCTGAGTATTTTGTTCACACTTATATAATAATATGTAACAATTTTCACGGTTTAAAATAGTTTGGAGTAAATCAACTTACAAATTTTATTAGAATTCAAAATTAGTTATTCGATTCCGGTTTTCCGTTAGTAAATTCTCTATTCGTTCGATTTTTTTTTAATTTTTTGGATTTGTTTCGATTTAGATATTACGCGCTAGTTTTATCTTGGTTTTCATGAATAACACTAGATAAAGTTTTTCTCACAAAATTAACATGCATTTTCAAAAAAATTACAAATATCATTAAGAAAAAATCATTCAAAACTATTACAAGCTATATATTAGTTAAAACTTTCAAAATTAGACCCTAAAACATTCAACACTAAACCCTACCACATTCAAAACTATAAATTACACCCTATATTTCGAATCCATATAATTTTTTTATAAATATTAACTTCTTATTTGTTATAAAAAAACTTCGTAATGATATTTTCAAGAAATTTCTCCATTATAATTTTTAGGTTTTAAGATTAATTTGTGTATTAATTTTATTTATAACTAGTTTTGTGGTCAGTGTTTTCCATAGTATAATTTTTATCTAAAATGCTTATTAATTTAATTTTCGTAAGAAATTGTTAAATTTATAGATAAGAAAAAATATGTTAACTAGTAATATTATATTTATCCACAAAGTTAACTCAAAAATTATATTTACTATATGTATTTTGAGATTATTAGTTTGTTTAATATGTAATTTACATGTATTTAGTTGAACTATTGTTAAAAAAATTAGTTTAATTGAAAAAAATAGGAAAATAAGTGGGTTTACTGTGGCGAGTAACACTTTTTCTTAATTCTGAAAACACCATGTGGTGTGACGGTTTCATTGAATTCCAAATATAACCACATAATTTTTATTATTGACATCACTGGAACTTTATATTTTTTATTGTATTCTCACATAAAGAATAAAAATAAAATGATAGATAGAAAATATGTGAATAATGATATATAGAAAATGTTAGATGAGTTGAGAATGTAAGATTTTTTGGTGAAACCAATATTTCTATACAAATATTCATTTAGTAAATAATTTTTTAAAATCTGATATGTATTACTTCCTAAAAATCTTGAAGTAAAACTACTTATATTTAAAGTAAATTATGTTGGAAAAAATATTTACTTTAAAAATATTTACTTTAAAAGTATATTTTCTTAGAGTCATAAGAAAATTGTTTAAAACAAAAATGATACATTATAGTTAAGTTTTATGACTCTAATCCAATATTTATTTCAAAAACAAATGTATGAAAATTATGAAATTATAAAAAACTTATCTTAAAAATAGAAAGAATACTTATGAAGAACTAAAATATACACATGTCACAAAAATAGACAAACAACATTTGTGAAAACAACATTTGTGAAAGTTACCAAAACCTTCTATCCCTAAGACATTATTTGGGAAGTGATTTTCTTTAAAAATCCTACGTGTCGACACCAAAATGAGTTTCGACAAATAAATGGTGACATGACAGAAAGAATCATTAACAACCAATAGAATATATTACATGGAAAAATCATTAATCATTTTATTTAAAATCACTCAACATCTTTCAAGGCACAAATATAAGATCTATGTGAAAATTTAATTTTTCACAATGAAAAAAGTTTAATAAAAAAATCATGATTCTCTAATAAATCAATAAAATAAAGTTATTAATATTCTTTTTATTTTGATTACGAAAATAGAACTCTGGCATGATATAAGTAAATTTATGAATATCCAAAAAATAGTCTTTTAATAAGAAAATTGTTAGAAAATAGAACTATTTAACACAAACGTTTTCGTTTGATAATATTCCTTTAACGAAACAATCAAACATATTTCTTTCGAATTTATGAAGATCCATAAAATAGTAGGATTAAACTTTGATGTAAAAAATATCTCCCCATTTATTTAAATTATATTCAAATATGTTTACCAAAAAGAACTAAAAGATCGTATAACATCTTCTCATGTTATAAATAATAGAGGAATTCACAAAACTATTATCCCTTCCTTTACAAAACTCTACCTAATTCAATTTTTTTTACATAATTACACCCTTTCAAAATTTTAAAATGTTGATTTACCTTTTAAAACTTCACCAAAATCAAAAAATTTCATTTGGATTCGTTAATTAGTGTTTAGGGTATAATGATTAAAGGGGTAGGGTTGTATGGGTTAGCTTAATTTGGATGTAATTATATGTGTTTAGGTGTATAGTTTTGTGAAGAAATTTTTAAAAGGTGTAGTTTTGTGAAACGTAATTCAAAAGATGTAGTTTTGTAATTCTCCCTAAATAATATTTATCAAAAATAATTTTAACATACAAATATATTTTAAGGTAGGATGTAACTTTTAATTAGACAATAAAACAATTTTCGTAATAACTTTTACTAAAAATAATATCCACATATTTGTTAGGAAAAAAATCATATTTGATATGATTTTCCAAATTAATATACGTTAATTAAGGGAGTTTTACGAACAAAATTTATTGTCAAATATTTAGTTTATAGAGCCGAATTAGGTAAAGACATATTCACGGGCCATATAAATTTGTGTGGAATTACAAAAATACACCATCCGAATCTTTCTTTACCTAATTTATCAAAATTATTTTCTTTTATAATCAATGGCATAGTGTGTAATATTGAGTGATTTTTTGGACATGTTCAAATTACTACTTCAAAAATAATAATATAGATAACAAGATATACATTATTTGGTGGGATCGTATAATTTCTAGATTATATTTTTCATAAAGATTATGAAAATTTAATTTTTAACTTTTTCGATTTTCGAAAATTTCCATATAAATTTGTTCTTATTTCTCCTATAATCTATGAGTTATCATATAGTGTTAAAAATATTATATGGAGTACTTCTAACAAAGATTTTGGAGATTTTGGAAATATACTAATAACAAAGATTTTTGAGATTTTGGGAAAATACTATAACAAAGATTTTCGAGATTTTGAAAAAAATATTGTTTAAATTATAAAAAATTATAATATTGCTCATGATACGAAAGTCTCGAGATAATAGTTGTAGTTCCTCAATCAAGTCTATATTGAAAACTAACATGGTTACGAGTAGACTAATTCACGACAAAAAAATTACACTTTAAAACTGAATTTAATTTTATAACCGAAACAAAAAATAAATCAAATTGTAAATATTATTATAAGAAACCTTAAACCTCATTATCATTATCCATCTCCACCTCAAACTATATTATTTTTAAAATTTATTCATCGAGCATGGCGCGAGAAGTCACCTAGTTTTATTATATAAGATAAGTGTTTAAGAAAATGTCAGATGCTAAGACCATGATTATCGGGCTACTAAGCCCAGCCCTTATGTCCATTTTTTTTAAAAAATATATAAAAAAAAATAATAAAAGTTAAGTGTCGCCACCAAAAAACCTAAACTAAGACGCGATCCTTCTCTTTCACTACCGCCGCGCTTTCTATCTTTCGTCGGTTTGTTTCTCGACGATTCCGGTGAAATCTTCGTCTCCGACACCGAAAAACGGCAGCTCCGTGACCAATCAACATTCTCGTTTGTTTTGGTGGAGAAGAAAACTCTATCTTCGTCTCCGACACCGGAAAACGGCGGCTCCGTGACCAATCAACATCCTCGTTTGTTTTCGTGGAGAAGAAAACTCTATCTTCGTCATCTGATTGCTCATTCGGTGAAAAAATCGTCATCACCCAACAATTTGAAGGTATGTTCTTTGTCTTCCATCTTCTCTTGACGTTATTTGCATGATTTAGTTATGATTTAGTTCAATATTCGTTTGCATGTCTGTCGATTGAGTTTTATGATTATGAAGATTGACTTTGTTGTTCTTAGTTTCAGAGTTATATAGAAGGAGCTTGAGAGAGTGAAACGAAGATTCATCTTAGAAACAATTCCTCTTAGAAGATTCTCCAAGGTATGAAATGTTTAGATGTTGATTGATGAGTGATTATTTGATAGACACAAGGTTAGATTTAGATGTTGAAATGTTTTGATGTTTAGACTTAGACATAGCCATTAGATCTAGACTTAGACATAGCCATTTTATATGAATGTGTGTATAATCTGATGTTATATGAACATTATGTCCTGATTTGGTATAATCTGATGTGTGTATAATCTGATTTTATATGAATGTGTGTATAATCTGATGTGTGTATATGAATGTGTATTGATGCAATGGCTTATATGAATGTGTGTGTAATCCGCAAGTGGCTTATATGAATGTGTGTATAGGCTGATGTGTGTATATGAATGTGTATAATCTGTTTTTATATCTGTTTTTATATGAACGTAAAAGGTTTTTTGAAGTAGAATGTGCGTATCAAAACTTAAAAGTGTATTAAACTAGAGAATGTGTTTGATTTACTTTTGGAAGGCTTAATTATATTCTATTGTTTGTTATAATTGATGGATTTTGGTTAATTATGAGTACAAGCTTGTTAATTTATTGGTTTGTTTCTGCTACTAAAAGGTTGTATTTGTGTTGACTTGTTTTACAGAGACACATGCAGAGACACATACAGAGACACTACATACTCATATGATAGAAAGCACAGAAGATGAGGACCAAGCCTGGTAAAATTCTCAAACTATTTTGATGAGTTTACATGTATATCTACTTCAAATTAGTGATTGTATTTGCAGTTTTACATCATTAATGGTTTGTGTTGTTTTATATTTAGCATGATTTGATTTGTTTATGTGCATTAAACTATCCTTAATCATATCTTCACATCAACAGATTTGATTATGTGCATTAAACATGATCTTATCTAGCATATATATGCAAATGTTTTTAAAAAAAATAATCAATTTTTTTTTAAGAACCGTTTGACCGTCCTACCTATAATCAACAATTTTTCTTACAGATTTCTAAATAATATCTTCTCCACCATTTATTAATAAAAAACCACTAAATACCCATTTAGGGTACTAAGGGATAATTATGCTCTAAGAACCCTAAATGGGAGCGTAATATTATTTTATAAGTCCTTTGTGGCAGCAGATGACTAAAATATGGGGTTACGGTATGCCACATGTCACTATGTTATTGGTGAACGTGTTGACTATTCACATATATCTCTTTATAAATTAGACTTTAGTAATAAGTGTTTTGGCGACAGTTACGTCTTTCAGTAATGTGAGAATTATTTATTTGTATTATGGCTAAAGGACGAATTCATGACCATCAAAACCGACAAATACCTCTTCTTTTTCTTTTCTTTTTATAATTTGAAACGTTACATAATAGTAACTATAAAGTTACTATGAAATAAATTATTTATGGAATTAAATGTTATAATATCCTTTGATTAAAATTCGAGAGTTATTATACCTTTAGATAATTTTGACTTTTTATTACTTTTATAAATTTAAAAATAAATAAATTTTATAAACTGAAAACGTGATTATTTTTTACTTAATTTAGTGAATTTGATAGCTTTTTACCCTTATTTATGATCGCAGTTTCTTAGTATAAGTAAACGTTATGAGATGCTCTAAGAGATGACAAAGACGATTCCGATCGGAAAATAAAGAAATGGAATTCACTCAAATTTCACTTGTCTCTTTAATCTTTATAATTATCGCAATCACATTCTTGTTCAAAAGATCTATCCCGAAGCTGAATCTTCCACCGTCTCCCGCGATATCTTTGCCCGTGATCGGCCACCTCCACCTCCTCAAGCCACGGCTCCACCGGTCACTGCTCTCATTCTCCCACTCCCTCGGAAATGCTCCGATCTTCCACCTCCGCCTCGGAAACAGGCTTGTTTATGTCGTTTCCTCACGTTCCCTCACTGAAGAATGCTTCACCAAAAATGACATCGTTCTCGCGGACCGTCCGGTGTTTATCGTGAGCAAGCACATCGGCTATAACGCCACCCATATGGTAGCAGCACCTTACGGAGACCACTGGAGAAACCTCCGACGTATTGCCGCCGGAGAGATATTCTCGAGTCAGAGACTCAATATGTTTCTCTACATTCGCAAAGACGAGATCCAAAGGCTCATCTCACGTCTCTCCAGAGACTCCTTACACGTATTTACTTCTCTTTTTTCTTGTTATAATTCTCATTACATTTTGTTTACAAAAAAGAAAAAAAATCTAATAACGTTTACAAATATAATTTAATTTTATATTCGTTTAAAACTATTTAAGATTGTCCATGCAATTCTTTTTGGTAAGTATACTGTCCATGCATGTTCGAATAATAATTTATTTTGTAAAGCATGTAATTCATCATCAATTTATTTTAAAATTATAGACATAAGAAAGAAAGAAAAATATAAACCGATAAAAATTAATCAAATTAAATATTTTAATATATTTCCTAAATTAAAAGTTTTTTCGGTAATTGTCTTGCAGAGATTTGTAGAGGTGGAAATGAAATCGTTACTAGGAAACTTGTCATCAAACAATATCATAAGGATGGTGGCTGGAAAACGATACTACGACGACGGAACACAAGACAACGACGAAGCCAAGCGTGTGAGGCAACTTGTGTCAGGGTTAACCGGTGGTGCTAGTGCCGGGAACCCAGCTGATTATATTACTATTGTACGATGGGTTACAAAGTTCGAGAAAAATATAAAAAATATAGGGAACGGTATGGACGCGATTTTACAAAGATTGGTTGATGAGAAACGTTCCGAGAAAGAGAAGGGTCATACTATGATCGATCATTTGCTTTCTCTCCAAAAGACTCAACCTGAGTACTATACTGATGTAACCATCAAAGGGATGATCCTCGTAAGTATTATTAACTACTAATTAATTATCAATTATGTTGTAACTAAATATAGATTATACATAAAATTTATTATTTAAGAAATATATACATATAATATTGAGGAATTCACAAAACTACACCCTTTCATCCCTTCTTTTACAAAATTTTACCTAATTTAATTTTTTTTACATAATTACACCCTTTTAAAATTTGAAAAGGTTGATTTACCCTTTGAAACTTCACCGGAATTAATTTTTTTCATTTGGGTTCGCTAATTAATGTTTAGGGTATAGTGATTAAGGGGTAGGGTTGTATGGGTAGGCTTAATTTGAATTTAATTTTTGGTGTTTATGTGTAGTTTTGTTAAGAAATTTTTAAAAGGTGTAGTTTTGTGAAACGTAATTCAAAAAGTGTAGTTTTGTAATTCTCTCTAGAATATTTTATAATATTTTCTTTTATTGGTTAGTATAATTATATTTAATGCGGGTTTTAAAGAAAATATAAATTTCTTAAAATATGTGTAAAACTCTAGAATGACATTTATTTTGAAATGGAGGAGTGGTAAATAATTGAGACAATTACAAAACTACACCTTTTGAATTAAATTTCACAAAACTACACCATTTCAAAGTCACTTTTCAAAACTACACCTAAACATTCAAAATTGAAATCAAATAAACCATACATGTTTAATATTATACCATAAACACTAATTAACAAACGCAAATGAAAAGATTTTAATGTTGGTAATTTTTTAAAGCGTAAATCAAACTTTTAAAATTTTGAAAACGTGTAAATATGTAAAAAATATTGAATTATGTATAGTTTTGTGAATGAAGGGCTGAAAGGGTGCAGTTTTGTGAATTCCTCTAATTAATTAGCAATCATTTTGTAGCTAAATTTAGAATATATATATATATACAAATTTATTAATAAAGAACTATATATATGTATCAGTCTATGATAAGTGCAGGGTCAGACACGTCAGCAGTAACACTAGAATGGGCAATGTCAAGTTTATTGAACCATCCAGAAATACTCATGAAAGTTAGATCTGAAATTGATGACAAAATCGGTTTAAATCGGTTAATAGAAGAATCAGACATTGTAAATCTTCATTATCTACAAAAGGTTGTGTCGGAAACACTACGTTTGTATCCTGCGGTTCCGTTACTACTCCCTCACATGTCAAGGGAAGATTGTAAAGTGGCAGGCTATGATATGCCACGTGGCACAATTCTATTGGCCAACGCATGGGCCATGCATAGAGATCCGAATTTATGGGAAGAGCCTGAGAGGTTTAACCCAGAGAGGTTCGACAATGAAAGGGAAATTTATAAGATGATGATACCGTTTGGGATAGGACGACGAGCTTGCCCTGGGGCTGGGCTTGCTCAAAGATTAGTGAGCTTGACTTTGGGAGCTTTGGTTCAGTGTTTCGAGTGGAAAAGGGTTGGCGAGGAACTTGTGGACATGACCGAAGACGATGGAGTTACATTGCCTAAAATGTTGGCGTTACGAGCAATGTGCAAAGCCCGTAACATTGTCAGTAAAGTTATGTAAAACATTGTGAAGCAATGTTTCTCAAACATTATTGTCAGGGGTCTAAGGCTAATGGCATAACCACAAAAACATATCATAAGCAACTTGTTTTGTTGCCTGCACTCTTGTCCATCGTACTTTCCATTGAACCCATCGATAAATTGTGATGTCTACAACAAATCGTATAGTATTTAGGGATCGATTCCGCATACACCAACAAATATTAAACTACTTTCCCTAGATTAAAGTTAAGCTAAGAGACACAATAAAAGTTTGTTTGTAATGATGATAGCAATAAGTAAACAAACAATTGTAATTAATTAAAAGCGTTAGATATTATGATTAGTCGCAAGAAATAGATAGATGAAGAAATTGATTAAAACAAATATTGAGATTGGTAAAATAAATATTCATAACATTTTTTCAAAGTAAAAGAAAATATGAATCTTCTCCTTTCAAGCTTACAATCGTTAGCCTTCGATAAAATAAAAAGTGTAATCTTTAAGATCATCTTCATTAGTGAGACTAGGGCTGGGAAAAATACCCGGATCCGAAGATCCGAACCGAACCCGACCCGAAAGATCCGATCCGAATGGATTTCGGATCTTGCGAAATACCTGAACGGATCCTCACCTCAAATACTTTGGATACCGGATCCGGATCCGGTAATACCCGAGATCCGAAAGTACTTTTTTAGATCCGAACTAATATGTCTTTTATATTTATATACCTATTATTTTACTCCTTTTAACATGTGTTCCACTTCTTCCTTAATTTATTTTCTTTCTTTTATGTATCAAGTATAAATTAAATTGAAAAATTTAAAAACAATAATTCGTTTGTTTGACATCAAAAACTCAATCGCATATAACTTTATAAACTTCATATTCATTATTCCGTTTTTATTTGTTTTTTAAATTCTTATTCAATTTGTTAGTTTTATTTTGTTGTATTGTGTGTGTTGTGTGTATATTCATTCGAAAATATAAATTTGAGTTGATTTTGTTTTTATTGATGAATTTTTTATTAGAATTTGAATTTTTTTTTAATATGAATTTACATTAAACTACATATATATATTGTAGGATTTTCGGGTATTTCGGATACTTTCGAGTAATTTTGGGTAGGTTTGGATATATAATACCCGAACCCGATTGTATCTGAAAAATATTGGGTATTTTCCGGATCTTTTGAGCAAGATCCGAACCGACCCGGACCCGACAAGATCCGAACCGAACCCGCTCCGAAATTTTAAAATACCCGAATGGGACCTTGACCTCTAGTACCGAAAGACCCGAAACCCGAAAGATCCGACCCGAACCCGATCCGGTACCCGAACGCCCAGGCCTAAGTGAGACTCTCATGAAATCCTATAAGTGTCTATTTTTTTGTTTTGTATTTAATTTATATGCTAATGGTCCTAAACAAATGGAAAATAAATTTGTGTCAAAATTAGTGGACTTCTGATTGAATCCTTAAACCCAATTTCAAAATAAAACTACACTAAACCAAAATCAAAAAGCAAATCAAAACTACTCTAAAAAATCAAAATTAAAAGATTAAAAATCAAATCAATCATAATTATTCGTAAAATTAAATAAGATATACGAAACTACTAATATTGATCTCTCTCATTAATTAATTTACTTTATTTTTTCTTTTTTGTTATTTTATTTCTAATTAATTTGTCTCAATCTTTTCTTATTTTTATTTGGATTATGTTTTAAAAATATTATTTTATTATTTATTTACTGATATATAAATAATATATATTTTTTAATTGAATGCTAAACAGTAGAACATGTATTATTAATGTAAGGTTGCTAAATCATGTCGTCAAAATTTACTAACTCGCCTTTGTAGCTGAAACTATTCTTCTATGTTTTATTCTCACCTGAAACTTATGATTAAGTAATTTATAATTGTAACTGCAACTAGATTGGTGTGGTGAAACTTGTTTGCAATCTCCATTGTTTATAGAGGAATTCACAAAACTACACCATTTCAACCCGTTCTTTACAAAACTCCACCTAATTTAATTTTTTCACAAAACTACACCCTTTCAAAAATTTAAAAGTTTGATTTACCTTTTAAATATTACCAAAATTAAAATCTTTTCATTTGGGTTCGCTAATTAGTGTTTAGGGTATAGTATTAAGGGGTAGAATTGTGTGGATAAGATTTATTTGAATTTAATTTTGAGTGTTTAGGTGTAGTTTTGTGAAATATTTTTGAAATGGTGTAGTTTTTTTAAATGTAATTCAAATGGTGTAGTTTTGTAATTCTCCCTTGCTTATATGTTAGAAATTATGTAATTTTTCTTTTTTTGGAATTGAAATTTTAATATATTTTTTGTTGATATTAAATTTATTATAATGTTTTATTTTTATGATAAGTATTGAATAATATAACAAATTTAATATTTATCTTTTTAATAACATTAAACTTTTGATAACGTTATACTTACAATTATATTAAGTAATTTTCTTTTCTTTTTAGAATCATCATTTTATTATATCTTATTATAACTTTGAAATTATTATAATACTTTTATAAGATAGATATTGAATAATAAAATTAAATTTAATATTAACTTTTTTATTTATAAATGTATCTTTTAATTTTTTTTATCTTAATGCATTTTTAACATGATTTATCGAAATATAAGAATTTTTATATGTATCTTAATATTTGTTTAAACATGATTGATTGTAAAAAATTTACACTGTCAAAATCTTAATGGTAAAGTTAACACGTATCACAATCATATGAGTTTGCCCATTTGTCACTTACATTCAAATGGTTCATTCAAATGATCATCACAACATCTTTTCAAATGATCATCGCAATATATATTCAAATGATCATTGCAATGATACAGTTGAATGATGTTCGTTTTATTTTCTTTTTCATTCTCACAATTCATTTGAATGAATTTTTGTTTGTTTGTTTAAATCATATGCATTTCCATCTCCATCTAGATGCTTAAATAAGAAAATGAAAATGACTAAAATACACGTGTTTTAATGTAATCGCATTTTAGTCTTAGTCTTAATTATCTAAATAATAATTTTCGATGTAAAATATGTTTATAACTAAAATAGATGAGGATCCGCACGTACGTACGGAGTTTAACATGTTTTTAAATATATATATTTAAAATTATTTAGTTAAAAATATATATTAAAAATTCCTAACTTGGATTATAAGTATATAGTCTCTTATTTCATAGAGTACATTAAATAAAATATATACATTGTGCGAGATAACATATAAATTATAGGCTAACCTAGGATTGATATGCGTATGAGAAATATTTAAACATTTATTTATTGAACTACATGTAATATAAAATACAAAACTATACTTATGTATATTTTAATATTATAATTTAATTATATCTTATCAATTAATTATGTTATATTTTGACCCATTTTTTAAGAAATAAAGTAAGTTTAGATTGTTATAGATATTATTCTTCGAATAATTCATGTTCTTTTATTTTGATATGAAAACTATTATCAAATTTTATTTTATTTGCTAAATTTTCAATTGATTTGTATGTTGAAATTTAAAATCCTTTGTTATCAAAGACGTTTCAAGAATATTATAGTTTTTAAATTTTATCCTATAGAAATGTTGAAATTTTAAATCGTTTTTTGTTCTTTTCTTTATTCGCTTTTGTAGAATATTTTTCAAATTTAAATTTTAGAATTAATTAATATTAAAATTTGAATGATTATTTTTACCAGAATTTTTGTTACAAACATTAAAAATACATTATGAATTCTTTTGGACTTTTGTAGTGGGCTTAAAATTGTAAGTTGCAAAGATAATTAAAAACATATATTATATTAAAAAATGTAGTGGCATTACATTGTAATTATAATTTTTTAAGGGTTCTTTGAAAAATGTTTTCCAATTAATAGATGAGATAATTTTTCAATTAATATTTTTAACATTTATAAATTTTCCTTTTCTTGAAATATATATATTTCTAACAACTATAACCAAATACCGCGAAATCATGGTTTTTGACAAATAACGCGAAATCGGGTTTAAGCAAAATCCGCGAAATTGCGTTTTTTGGTAGAATACGCAAAATCCAAATTTTCGAAAAAATTCGCGTAATTGTGTTTTTCATCAAGATCTACAAAATTGTGGGTTTTTCGACAAAAACGTGAAGTCGCGGTTTTTGGCAAAATCCGTGAAATTGCATTTTACGGTTTAATCAGCGAAATCAGCGAAATTGCATTTCACGGAAAAATACTCCAAAATTATTTTTAGAAAAATCAGAGAAATTGCGGTTATATGCAAATCAGCAAATTAACGTTTTTTGCAAAAACCGCTAAATGTCTTTTTGGAAAAGTCCTCGAAATGGCATTTTTGACAAAAACATGAAATTATGTTTTCTGAATTAATTTGTATTTTTAATCCTTTTAGGTATAAATTTTTTTATTGATTATTTTTGTTTAGACAAGGGTATATTGTTTATTTGTCATTTACATAATGTAAAGTTATTAAAATTACTATAATAATTAACAAAATATTTTGCGCAACGCGCTAGTTCTTTCATAGTTCTCATGAATAACACTAGATAATGTTTTTCTTATAAAATTAGCATACAATTTTTTTCAAAAATACCACAAAATTTAAATTATTTGAAACTTTCAAAATTAAATCCTAAATCTACCATTCGTCAAAACTATATCCTAAACACTATAAAATGTAAGTGTTAAAAATTCTTTTTGTATATGTGATATTTTGTAAAATAAAGTTTTAGCCTTTCCTTAACAAAACTACACTCTTTCAACCCTTCCTTCACAAAACTACACTCTTTCAACCCTTCATTCACAAAACTACACCTAATTCAATATTTTTATATATTTACACCCTTTGAAAATTTGAAATGGTTGATTAATCTTTAAAAAGTTACGAAAGTTAAAATATTTTATTTGGGTTCACTAATTAGTATTTATTGTATAATACTAAAGGGGTAAGATTGTGTGGATATGATTAATTTGGATTGAGTTTTGGGTGTTTTGTGTAGTTTTAAAAAGTGATTTTGATATGGTGTATTTTTGTGAAATGCAATTCAAAAGGTGTAGTTTTGTAGTTGTCCCTTTAATGGTATTTTTGGTATTAAAAACATTTTAATTGTAGATAGGTTATAAAAAGAGGAATTTACAAAACTACATCATTTCATCTCTTTTTAACAAAACTCTACATAATTCATTTATTTCCAATATTTACACCCTTTCAAAATTCTATAAAGGTTAATTTACCTTTTAAAAATTATTAAAATTAAAAAAAAAATCATTTTGGTTCATTAATTAGTGTTAATGGTATAATATTAAAGGGGTAGGGTTTATTTGAATTTAATTTTACGTATTTAAGTGTAATTTTGAAAAATAACTTTGAAATTATGTAATTTGTGAAATGTAATTCAATTGTATAGTTTTGAAATTCTCACTGTTTTGAGGTTATTCAAGGAATCTCTATTAAATTATCAGTTTTTTGTTTAAAAGTTATAGACTCTCTTTATCAAAGTATAAGGTTTTACTTTTACCATTGATTTGTGTGTCCATTTTAGTTATTACTAGATTTGAACTCGTGCGTTCCTCACATGTGTAATATTTGTAAACATATTATTTTAATACCATTTTAAGAAACTATTTTTGATATATATTGATAAAATTTGGAATCATATCTATTTATCTTTTGATATTATGAATATAATTTTGTTTATATCTCTTATATTCTATATTATATTTTCTTACCCGTTGCAAAACATATATTATACATCACATGACTTTGATTAAAATTTTGATATGTGATATTCAATGATCCGTTACAAATTAAAATATAAGAAGATCATCATAATTATTAAATAGGATGTTAAAATATACAATTATACTTACATTTAAATTTAAAATTACACCCACAAGTCAAATTTATCCTACATTTATAAATTTAAGGGAGAATCACAAAACTACACCATTTGAATTACATTTCATAAAACTACACCATTTCAAAAATACTTCACAAAACTACACCTAAACATTAAAAATTAAATTCAAATAAATCATACCCACATAATCCTACCCCTTAATACTATACCCTAAACACTAATTAGCGAACCCAAATAAAAATATTTTAATTTTGGTAATTTTTAAAAGAATAAATCAGGCTTTTCAAATTTTGAAAGGGTGTAAATTTGTGAAAATATTGAATTAGGTGTAGTGTTGTGAAGGAAGGGGTGAAATGGTGTAGTTTTGTGAATTTCTCTAAATTTAATATATACTTTTAAATAATAAAAAGATTATATAACTTAAGACATTTTTAAAAAATTTAATTAGATTTTTAATATTGTATGATTTTCATAAAAATGAAATATTTTTACTATTTTAATTTTTCATTATCTTATCTATTAAATATGAATAGTTTTTGATATTTGTTTTTATTTTTTTGTTATTTATTTTTGATCCTATTAAATAGGAAAAATTTTTGCTATTTTTTTAAATATAAAATTACATTATACTATAATTTATACAATGACATTACATGTAATTAAAGAGAAATTTAAAAGGTTTTTCAAAATTTGTTTTTCCCAATTAATTAATAGTATAGATATATAGACGGTCGTTAAAAGGATTTTAGAAAAAAATTAAACAAAATTTGGAGAAACCGTCTTGTACCGCCTATAAAGGTGAAATCATAGGATCCGATCTTTCTCTCTGTAATTTTTTTATTTGATTGAAGAATATATCTCTTTTAGGATCCTGTAGTAATCTCTCTGGGTTTTTACATGCAACCCAAAACCACTTCTGTTCAATTTTGTTGTGTTTGAAATTCGATTTGATTTGGCTCTGTTTGTGAAAAAAACTTTGTGATTTTGATCTGTTTATGTGTAAGCAATTTATTTGTTCTTTCTTTAGTTAGCTTTTATAGATTAGGGTTGTTAGATTTGATTGAGATCACATGTTCGATTGGGAGGAGATTCGCACCCAAAGAGTGGAGATTAACAAACTTTGATCCTCGGTTCAGGAGATTATGGGCTTCGGTCCAGAAGTTCCTCGTATACAAAAAAAATATAGATGCTTATATATACATTGGCGATGTTCATTTGTAGGTCGCTGCGACCTATCGCGAAATACGGCGACAAACAAATGTCGCCAGATGTTATTTGTTTTATTGTCGCGCGACTTATCGTCTCGACCTGTCGCACGACTTATGGTCTCGACCTGTCGCACGACTTATGGTCTCGACCTATCGCAAATTTTTTGGTCGAAACGCTTAATTTTTCAGCGATCCAAATTTTAGGTTGCAAACGCTAGCGACCGATCACTGCGACCTGTCGCAAAATACGGCGACTAACAAACGAACAACATTTGAATTCTGACTCTGGTCGCGATCGCTAGCGATCTTCAAGTGAACACCGCCATTGTGTATGTATGTGTGTGTGTTTTCTCAGTTAAGTCACTAACTCTAATTCGTAATTTTTTCAGCAATGTACAGTGGAACTACGTGAAAGGTATCAAGGCAAGATGTAAAACTAGTAAGATCTTAATGATTCTTGGAATGTTCTTACTATATTTCTTTAGAATTGGGCCCGAAAAGCAACATGTATAACGTATATAATATATACTTGTCGTGTTCTCTTCCTAGACTGATTTGGGTTTCAAGAAGGCAAGAGAATTGCTTACTTCTCGAAGTGTATCGACATTGTGTTCCGTTACCGAGAAACTGACCAACAACTTTTGCGAAAAATCTGGTATGTAATAGCCATCATGAGAATTATTTTTTATATTTAGGCAGACCGTGAGGTCTATTTCGTCGTTGTTATTCCCCACATTCTTGAGACATGATCATTAGATTTTGTCCGGTAATATACTCGTCGTGGACCTGGTAACTTCTTTCTTGGAGTTTACTCGGTATTGTGCTATGGCAAACAAAAACTAGACTCATATTGTGCTAAAACGCGTAGAAATTCTGAAATAAAATGTTCCATTTATTAATAAAATGTTCCATTTTTTATGGACTTAGTTGGTAGTGACTTAGTTTCCTACACTTTAGCGTGAGATTAAGTTAATTAAGAAATAATATACAATATAACTTTTATATATTAATACTCAATTCATTAATACCTCTATATAATAATTTGAGTTTTGGTGTAATTTGTCTCATTATAAATTAATAATCACTATAAATTAATAACTTTCTAACATTATTAATTTATACATGTTTTAGTGTACTCTTAAATTAAAAAGTTTCCCAATGCATACGGATATTTTCATAGGTGGAGAAGATTCTTCAGGTGATGCTTCAAAACACAACAGTCCTATTAAGCGATTACAGGTAATATATTCGTTGAATTTAGATTCATCCGTATAGTGTCATATCTAGGCAATAAGGTAGAAATATTGTTTCCAAGTGGACTCCTTATGAATGCTTGAGAATAGTCATACTTTTGAATTTTATTTACCTTGTTTAAGTAGTCTTTGACCAGTGAGGAAAGTTTTCTCTAAAAACAAGGAAATGATTGGACACAACTAGAACATTGGTGACTTCTTATGAGCTTGCCAATGTGTAAGTGTACTCTCTTTACATAAAAATACATTGTCTTAGTGGCTATGACGGGTATCTCTATCTCTTGCTAGACCAAAAGGACTCGTGAACAACCTTGGAGTGAAGAGATAGCCTCTATCGTCCTTGGAGAGTCTTTAGCGAATACTAGTGATTCAAACTTTGAGATGAAAAGCAAGAAACCAAATTCTTGTATTGCATCCTCATATCTTTGTTTTTCCTCACACCAAACTATTGATTGCTCAAACCAACCCAACCACGAAGATATTAGAGACAAGACTCCTAAAGATGTAACCAATGGTTCAAATAAAGCAAGACCATTTATCCCGACTGGTCCTGGTTTCCAGGCTAAAATTCCAATTTGGATTGCCCCTACTAAGAAGGGTAAATTTTACGGTATCCCCGGAAACTCAAACACTCTAAGGTGGCTAGGAACTGGTGTTTGGCCAACATTTAGCCTAAAGAAGAAAGCTCAACACAAAGGTGTCGGTGAAGGAAGGCATGACTCTTGTTCATGTCCTTCTCCCGGGTCGAGCAGTTGCATCAAACAACACAAAAAAGAAACACGAGAGCATTTGGAAAAAGAACTTGGTTGCGAGTTCTATACAATGGAGTTTGATCGAATGGGAGAAGTCGTTTCAAATTCATGGACAACTAAACAAAATCAAATGTTCAATTCTCTTGCGAAGAAGAATCCTTTGAAAAGTTGTGAAAGGTTTTGGGAAATTGCTTCAACGACTTTCCCAAGAAAAAGTGAGAAAGATCTTATTAGTTACTACCAATATGTGTTTCTCGTCAACCGAATGCGAATGCTTGCTAATTTTTGTGGTGACCATATCGATAGTGATGATGATCAAAATAGTGACTTCTTTGGGCAATCAAGGTATATTCAATGACCATAATCGCAATAACAAGTAGTTGCTCGTTTATCCAAAACAACTAGCTTTTCTTTGTTCTTTGAATCATAGTAATTCAAGAAGTTGTTTCTTTGAAGTTTGTTTGTTATAGGATCTTTTGAAAGAGATCTTTATTGCGCAAAACACCAATCCCATTGTGATTTTGTCATTCTAAATATGTAGTTTTTTATTCCTCATGAACTTTGGAGAGTTGTTTCACTTATGCGTCATGAAACATGTCTTGAATATTTTGAATTTGGAACTTTAGATCTTCTAGAGAACTTAAAAAGTTGGTTGGCAGTAGTCTTCTTGACTTATTTTTCCATAATTATCCTTTCAATTTCTCTTTTCATATATAATGGTGTTGACACATAAGCAAAAATTTTGAGAGAGAAGAGAGACCGAGTCATATGATAAATAAGGTCTTTTTAAAGATATATTTTTGAGAGAAGAGAAAAACACTTGTTGTCAAAAAAAAAAGAAAGAGAAAAAAACTTATTTCTTATTTATTACTAGGAAAAGGCCCGCGCGTTGCGCCGGATAGTGATATAAAAGTATATAGTTGTCCATACAATAGCTGACTTTTAATGGATAAACGTAATTTATTTTAAATTGATTACTCAAATGTTTTCAAAATTTCATTACACTTTGTTTCTATTTTTTATTTTTTTTTGTATGCAAAAATCTTTTTTGCTAACATGTGTATAAAAGTTTTTTAGCAAATTATAATTATGTAAATATTTATTATTATTATTATTATTCTTTACAAAAGTATAAGTTATTATATTTAACAATGTAGGAAAAATTTAATATATTAAACATTTTATAAAATCATAAGCTTTCTGACCTTTGAACCATCGTAAACTTTTCGACCTTTGAACAACAAAATTTTCAAGAAAAAAATTGAATGAGTTAACATCTCGAGAAACAATAAAATGCTTTCAAAAGAGGAGATTATTAACCTCTTAACACTTTTTAAAAACCTTAAAGAGAAAAATACTATACTAACGCAATTTTTACAACACATGAACTGATTAATATTCGTAAAATAATATATTTAAATTATTTGTTTTCATGATATTAATACAAGAATTAGAAAGTAACATGTATTTACGAAGATGAAACACTTTTATAGTTTTTGAAACGCCCCATAGTATAACGTTTTTTGACGTACCTAAATCATAAATATTTGAATATTTTTGTGTTTTACTCTCGAGAACACAAATTAAAAAAATAGAACAAATAAATGAAAGTTGACTTAATATCTTCAATATAAATAATTCTTTACAATTTTTTTGATGATATATGTGTATTTAAGTGCATCATGTTTTTCAATATAATTAATTTTAAATAAGTAAGAAAATTATGATATATGTGGGTTTAAGTTCATGATGTTTATGAAAAAGATACATATATCGATTGTTAAATAAATATTGATTTAGAGTTATAAACATATGTGTATCACAAAAATGATGCATATATATTTAAGTATTACAATTATTTTAACATAATATTAGTTAAATCGAGCATGTCAAATTGTTAGAACTTGATAAACAAAATTTATGTTTTATTAAAAATTGATACTTATCAAATAAGAAATATTTGGTTTCTTAAAAAAATAATGTTTTATCGTTATAAAAAATTATAATATAAAACATTATGTTTTCATATTAAGTATGACAATTAAATAAATATAATAAAATAATTCTTCCGAATGGAATAGGCGAACGAAATTGTTTTGTATATCATCTTTCTGGTCATTGCCTCAAGGGTGCAATATTCTTTTTGTGGCATGTTTAAGTTAGAGGTTTGTGATTTGGAAGTCTTTCAATCCATTGAATGAAATGTTTGTGTATATAAAATTATTGTAGTCTATTATAAAGTAGTGAAGATAGAGTAAATAAAAACGTAAGTAATTTGGCAAGAATAAATTTTACGGAAAGGAAACATAAATTATTGGGAAGGAAACATAAATTATTGGAAAGAGGCAGTTTTGTAGGGTTATAATTTAGAATTGAAAAAAAAAAAACGGGAGCTTTTTTGTTTCAGGAAAGAGGCATATTATTAGGGATATTAATTAGGTTTAAAATTAGGAAAACTGCAACCAATTAGCAATTTAGTAATCCAATTTAGTATACACATCAGCGATTCCAATGTCCAATGCTTTCTCAATTTACAAAAAAATATTCATACAATTTTGTCATTTATTAAGAAGATTTTCTATTGAGTATAGTTAGGGATATTTAGGAGATCTTATTATTTTTATAAGTTTTAAATTGTGTTTCACGTAGAAACTAAAACAAAATAGTTCAGAATAAATTCTTTTGTATTTAGAATTATGTAATCATGGATTATGGAATATTTCAAAAATTTAATTAGATTAATTCAGTTTATTTAAGGCAAAAAGCTATTAATGATATTTTAGGGGAAAAAGATTTTTAATATTATTTCAGACCTAAACCACTTTTAGATGATATTTTAAGCCTAAATACTTGTTGGATTGTATTCGGAACTTCTCTAATTATAAACAATGTCAAATTTTCTGAAGAGAAATAGCATTTATGACCTTCTATGTATTTTGCACATGTTGCCTTATCATTAAACTACTCTCCTTGAGTTGTCTCGCAAGCACAACCATTTCATTGGTTAGATCCTCTTCAAGATTTCTATTCGCAATCACCACAAGAACCCATCTTAAAAACTCTCAAACAGAATAAAACACATAAGTTTTTACTAAAGAAACTTACCGCTGCTTATCGATATACACCTGAGCCGCAACGTCTAGTTGAAAACAGAGGTATCATAGCTTTGTTGTTCATTGGAATTTACTACAAGTGTGGTGAGAGGCTTTGGATTTGAGAGAATCTTGAATGATTAAGAAACATTTGCAATAAAAACATAGATCAGATGATGATGATTTGTATAGTTATAATAGCCAAAAAGGGTAATCATAATAAACAAAAAGAAAACATTAGACTCACTTCTGAACCAACTTCAGGATGAGATCCATTGAGAGAGAAGCCAGCCCTTGTAATAGGATAGTGGTAACAAGTTATTCACCCATGAATACAATCATACAGATAAATGACCTTCCAAGGCCTGTCTCCACATATTTAAAAGTTCACAAATAATCATGTTTCATAAATACACAGATCACACATAATCAATTCAGAAATAAATGGCATTCAAGTAGTAGTAAGTCAATTAGTCACCTGAGCAGTCATCCAAACCATAACGGGAAGCTGTCCCTGTACTTGAAAGTCAGGGTTCTTCTTCAGTTGCGGCAACACAGACGACAAAGCAGCAGGCTTGCCACGTAATATCATTGATAAAGCGACCAATACCGACACTGGTCCGAAGCTAGGCGTATCCCTTGTTTGGATCTTGTCCTCACCAAGAAGTCGTACTTCGATTTCAGTGAGAATATGTCGCAGTTGCAAATTCGTTTAATAACCAATCGACTAATGTTTTGTGGACATGTTCAGGAATATAAGACAACAGAACCTAAGATAAGATTAAAAATCAGCCTTTTCACTAAGCTTTTTTTTTATTCGAAAATCTCTCACAAGTCACAAACAAAAGAAGAAATAAGCTTACCTACATCGACACTCTTGGAGAATCCGGAGACTCATTAAACATCTCAAGCCATGGAAATTGCACACCGTAGAGTACTCTCAAGGCAAAAAACAATGTGAAATATTCGTGACATCTCCGAAACCATTGCTTATATATATATATTGAGAAAACATCAAAAACGATTAGCTTTTGTTTTATTTATTTATTGTGGATTTCACATACGAGCATAAGAGGCGCTTACATCTGCATCCATCTCGAAGAGGGTAGCAACAACATGTGACAGATCGATATTTGACAGAGTGATCTCTCGTGTTTTACCACATCAAATAACCTTTGAGTGCACACTACCACAAGAGGATGGTATGTCGTTGTGCACTTAAGGATCGAATCCACAAGGAGATAAGAACAAAACAATAAGAATACAAGATACTTTTTAAGATAAGTTAATTGAGGTTTTTAAGTGTTCAAAGTATCCAAGTAAAAGGGAATAACAAAACTAGAATCTAATAAGCAAATAAGACTAGCAATTTATAGAAAGTCAACTTAAAAGTCAACACTAGCTAAAGACTAACAAGTTTGAGACTAAAATGATAAAGCATGAATCTTGGGGTTTAGGTCAATGATTAGGCATGACAAGACTCTAATTGATGATGCTAAGAACCTAAAGGAATCACCTTTCTAAGACAAGGAACACTAATAAAGATAAGATCACTTCCATGACTCAAATCCATTCTCTAATCATAAAAACCACAAATCTTCCAATCGAGCTTAGATGATTAGAGATCATTAAGTATAAGTCCTAAAATTCTACCAATCACCTTAGACATCAAATTCCATTGGCTAAGTATGAAAAGCATGCATAAGATTCTACTAGACATTTCATCGAACACCTTCCGGGCATGAAAGTCTTAAACATCTAAGAATAGATTAGCAAGTTCTATCTTAGCATTAAACACATCTTAGGCAATAGAAACCATAGTGAAACCATCCTAGCAATCATCATCTAATCAACCTAATCTACCAAACCCCTTGATCCACAAAAGAGACTACTCACACATAGATGAAGAACAATACATAGATAAAGATAAAGAAAGCATGATTAAAGAAGATAAGAAATATAAAGAAACTTCAATAAAACATAAGTAAAGATTCAACAAAGATGTTCTTTATCTAAAAGAGACAAAGAAAAAGAGGCTAGATCCAAACTTAGGTTTACAAAAGCTTAAAAAACTATTTATATTCGTCTCCAAGCGAACCGGGTCAACCCGGGACAAACCGGGTCAAACCCAAATCATTAAGTGACGATGTTCATCTCGGCGGTTTGGTTCCAGCGGTCTTACGGCCGCCGGGATTTACACCTGCGCACAGAAATCTTGTTTTTCTTCAACGTATGGCCCGGCGGGTTGTTTCGGCGGTTTGCCACCGCCCATATATACATCCTCAAGCTTTCTTGCTCATTTTTAGCTCCAAATGCACTCTCTTTGACCCTTTTTTTGATCCAATATGTCCACCTCTTCTCAAACACATCCAAGCTCCAAGAATCCCCTTAAAATACAAAGAAATGCTATGCAAATGCATGATTACTATCCTAGGACTCTACATGTGACTATATATGAAATTAAGCTAATAATGACTATAAACTATATGATAATGCACTTAATGATCTAATATGATATGCAAATGATGGCTTAAGAACACCTAAATTACACACTTATCACAGAGATTCCGTGAAAGATAATAGCGACGGCATCGACTCAGGCTTCAAAGTATCATTCCTCACCGTGATTCTTGTATTCTTTGTTATCATCGACGGCGGTGTTTTGTCTAGATCCTGACCCCTCTTTTTAGTGTTTTGTTCAGATCCAGCCGCGTCAGAATTATTCGATTCTTTCACAGCAACTGGCAACCGTCTTCAGATTCTTTATAATATTCACAATGATATTCGGTTTAGTGAAGTAGGCATTTTTGAGAGCAATGATATTCGCAACCATCCGATTTCATCGTTTTCTTTTAGGGTTTTGGTTAAACGTTACGTTCTGGTTTGGAGGACACATGTCGCAAGGAGAAGAAGACATATGTCAGCAGAAGAAGAAAAGTTACAAAAAACTTTTAATCGTATTATATAAGATTGGTAATTGGTAGTTTACCAGAAAAAAAATGCTTAAATCCGGTATATTTTTGTTTTTATTGTGATAAAAATCATGTAGTTTTGGTTACTATTAAAAGATAATGATTTTGTGTTGGGAAAATTGCAAAAAATCTATTTTTAAATTGTATTTTTCAAATTACATTCACTTAAAGAGAGTTTTGATCATATAACGTTTTTAAATAGAGTGTAGTTGTGTCAATAGTTTTTTAAAATATAGATTTACCAATATTTTTTCTTTTGTTTGCTACTATCCTTTTATGAAGCCCCTATCTCCAAGTTGAAAGATGGACTTTATTTTATCCGGTGGAAAGAGGTAAAGTCTATATACTATTTTTGAGAGAAAATTATTAACAACATTCCTCACCTTGTGGAAGATGGAGATTAGTTTTGAATAGTTTATCAAATTATACTAAAAAATATCTCTAAATAAAAATTATAAAATTTTATAAACTCAATACAAAACAAAACATAAATAAATAAAAATTTATGTACTTTTTTAAACTTAGATCACATAATTAGAGTTTAGTTGCTTTTCGTTGTTGTTCTTGCTTAATAAAAAGAGGTTGAATTTTTGTATTGATAAATTACCTTGATTACTTTTGTTATTGAGTTTTCTTACGAAATTCTAATATCTTACTAGACCAGAAGAGAGATTAAAACATTTCAAAACCTTTGTGGAGGGGCAGGTATTGTCAAGCTGCAAGTTAAATGTATTAATTATTAAACTATTCTCCAATTTATTTTTCTTGAATTAAAATAACAATAATTATAATAACAAAAAGGTGGAACGATTTGGTGCTTAATAAATTAATAATCAAATGGGAGAGGAAAAAATTACATATCAATAGTAAACGTTGAAGATGTCAAAAAAATGAAAATTAATTTGAAAGGTCAATTAAAAGCATATTTCAATTTTTTGATTTATGGTCAATAATTAACAACTTACTGAATTTTGTACGTTATACCACCGTATCTTTTTATGTGTTACACCATCTTATTGTATTTCTTAAGCTAATATAATTAATGAAAAATTAGGAAATCAGTACATTTTTGGACCTTAATTTGCAATAAGGTGATTTATGTTTCAAAATTGGTAGTTAGATATTTTTCTTCCTTCTATTTTTTTATGACTGATATACTCCTCCGCGCATTCATACAAGTTCGTGAATGTTCACAAGTTTTCTTCATGATTTTTTTTTATTACAATTCTTCATGAATTATTTAATCAAACTATGAATGTTCACATGTTATCATGAATATTCACACATGTTCATGAATATTCACACATGTCCATGAATATTCACACATGTTCATGAATATTCACAAATGTTCATGAATATTCACAAATGTTCATGAATATTCACAAATGTTCATGAATATTCACACAATGTCATGATTATTTTAGAAGAAAGAAAATGAATGTTCATACTAATACATGAATGTTCACGCATATACATGAATGTTCACACGACCTGACCAGAAAGTTCAGGGTTATTTTTGACTTTTCAACATAAAAATCACATAAATGCAAATACAAAAAAATCACCCTAAATTAAGAAATAAAAAGTACCTAGTTTACTAAATAACTCTATACTTAATTTGAAATATTATTTTTAAGTATCCTATTGATATAAGACCATCTCCAACCGAAAACTCCTTTTGTTACTTTATTTTTAAGCAATTCCAATTTTTCTTCATATTTTCTTAAACCGAAAACTCCATTTCTATCTCATTTTTGCCTACTTTTTTTATTTATCTCAAATCTATCCTATTAAATTTTCAAATTTGCAAATTTCACCCACTATATAATTTTTACAAACAAAAATAATTAACCATTTGATAACAAAGACATTTTTTGGGTATAAACTATCAACGAATACAAATTTCTAAAAACTATAATATATAGTAAATTTTATATTTTTCATTATTCAAACACAAAGATTGTTTGTAAATAATAAATTAAAAATTCATGTTTTAAATTATGTTTAAGAATATCAAATTACTCTATTTAGTTATAGATAAAAATACGAACAAAATAGAACAATAGAAACACTGTTGAAACTAATTTGGAAACAAATAAGAACTCATCCCCGCGCGTATCGGTGGGAAATTTCTAGTCTTCTCTACTAATAATAAGAGGCTAGCCATTGAGATGTGCCACATCTGCAATTTCAGTAAGTCTAAAAAGTGACACGTAAGATTCCTCTTATTAACAATATCAATCCGCCCAACAAAACGATTGTGTACCAGCTAACACAATCTTCACTTGACGTCGTTTTCTTCTCTGAGAGAGCGGCAATCAGAGCTGCCATCGAGGTCCTTCAGGATGCACTAGATGCACGTAAGTTCTCCTCTTTACTAATTCCTAACTGATTTGTGTGAATGTTTTAACTGATTTGTGCAATCAATCAGGGAGAAGGTGATGAGGAAGAAACTGAAGATGCAGCTGGATTCAGAGGCTGAGGATCGTCAGAAGGCTGAGGAGCCAGCAGACAGCTGAAGACAACTCATGATATTTCGGACTTGGAAAAGCAAAAGGAAACAAGCTTTAACAAGAAGATTGCCTTATTTGGAGAAGGCGTGGTGAACAAGGGAGGAAGATTCGTTATGGGAGATGCGAATCAAAGGAAATATTTCCTAAGAGAAAAATAAGGAAATATTCCCGATTTAATGAAGATATGGAGATCTTCTAGATTTGACGTTTTGTATGCCTTATTTGGAGAAGGCGTGGTGAACAAGGAAGGAAGACTCGTTATGGGAAGATAGCGAAGTTGGGGAATATTTCCGAAAGTGAAGAATAAGGAAATATTCCTGGATGAATGAAGATATGGGAATCTTTATGTTTTGGGAAGTTAGGTATTGTGTGTGGGGTATATAAGGGCGTGGATGTGTTCAGAATTGGAGTTAACACTCTAAGCCGCTTATTTTCGTGGGTGATCATCTTTGTATAGGAGAGTGTTCGATCTATTGTACAAACAGGAAAAACCTCAGTGTTGTAATAGATCAGTTTGTTTATTAGATAGCGTCTGGGGGCAATAGGGTAGATTGCGTAATAGCCAGTTTGGGTTGTGTCTTGTAAAGAGAAACCTAAAGAGATATCTAATAAAAGTGTTAAGCGTTTGAGTTCGGCGCTTTCCGAGTGAAATCTGTTTGTTCATCAGTTGACTGAGAGTTTCCACACTTTCAATTGGTATCAGAGCCTGCATCTGACCAAGAAAAGGTGTTTCTTTCAAACAGGTGAGATCTAGGACACAAGGTATGGAGAACTCTCAACACTACATGCCGATGAACAAGCTGCCGATACTAAAGTCTCAAAACTATGGCTGGTGGAAGGTGCAAATCAAAGCGTTGATTCGTGGTATCGACGAAGATGCTTGGAAAACTGTTGAAGATGGTTGGATTCATCCGAAAGTCATGAATAACAAGTCGGAGGAGATTGACAAGCCAAAGAATCAGTGGACCGCTGAGGAAAAAGCAGCCTCCAAATTCAACAACAAAGCACTGTCAATAATCTGGTGCTCGTTGTCTGAAGACCAGTTCACTAGAGTGCAAGGATGCACCACAGCCAAGCAAGCTTGGGATGCTCTGGAAGTATTCTACGAAGGAACTGAGGAAGTCAGAAGAACCAGAATTGACAGCCTGGCGACTGACTTCGAAACGCTGACCATGAAAGACAGTGACACCATTGATGAGTTCAGTGGAAAGCTGAGTGCTATTGCCAATGAAGCGCGAGTCATGGGCAAAGTTTACAAGGACAAAAAGATGGTGAAGAAGTTCCTTAGAAGCCTGCCAGACAAATTCCAAGCTCACAAAGCTGCCATAGAAGTATCTCTCAACTCTGATAAAATGAAGTTTGACCAAATTGTTGGTATGATGCAAGCTCATGAGATACAACAACTTCGGAAAAGTGAAACAAAAGGGAATTCCATTGCTCTGGTTGCTGAGAATCAATCACCAAGTTATGATAATCTGGAAGATCAAGTTGGGCTGATTGTGAAGAAATATCTCAAGAAGATGGAGCGTGGACAACACAAGTTCAAAGGGTCTGGTTACAAGTCTGAGCCAAAAGGTGAAGGAGACCGCACTAATCAAAGAAGTAATATTCAGTGCCATGAATGTAGAGGATTTGGTCACTACAAGAATGACTGCCCAAATCTCAAGACAAAGGAAGGAACTCAGTGCTTCGAGTGCAAAGGATATGGTCATCAGAGGGCTGATTGTGCAAATACTCTGAAGAAAGGTGAAAAATCGTATGTCCCTTGGAGTGAATCAGACTCAGATGAGGAAGAAAAGGGAATGATTAATATTGTTGCTTACCTCAGTGTGGTGGAATCAAACTCTGAATCAGATGACGAGTCTGTGATTGTAAGTGACAATCAAGAGCTAGTAGGGAATCTGTTGAAACTCCGCAGTGAAAACAGAGATCTGCTTGAGGTACAGCTAAAGCTACTGTGTGATAACCAGAAGCTTATCAAGGAGAAATATGATCTTGTTGTGGTGTCGTTGAAACTTCAAGAAGAAAATCAGAAGCTTGTCATTGATAAGGAGGATCTTCTAGCTAAGATCGAATCTCTCAATGCTGACATCAAATCCGAGGTTGAGAAGAATCAACTTCTTAAGAATCAGCTCAGTGAACAGATGAAGAACATCAAGATGCTGACCAAGGGTACCAAGGATCTGGACAAGGTCCTAACTGTAGGACGTACCAGCAATGCAAAGTGGGGTCTACGGTATCAAGGAAAGAAGTTTCACTTGCCAAACGTGAAGACCCAGTTTGTTAAAGCAGCACACCCAAAACCAGTCCCAGTCCATCAGAGGCACATCCCTCAGAGGTCTACCTACCAGACTACTGCTAAGGTCAATCGCAACTGGTTTCCTGCGTGTAAGATTCCCAGGAAACAGAATCCACATGAACGACATGAGTGCTACTACTGCGGTGAGTATGGGCACATTCGAGCATCTTATTACTATTTCAGAGGATGTATCAGACGACTGATTTCCATGGGCAGATACTCAACAGACAAGCAGAACTACAATCGAGTGTGGGTCATGAAGAAATACATTTATTGTTATGCTGCTCACACTTTTGAGATGGTGCAACCAACTGCTGATGAGAACAAGTGGTACTTTGACAGTGGATGCTCCAGACATATGACTGGTAAGTCAGAGAACTTTCAAAACTATGAGAAGATCTCTGAGGAAAAATCACTTTTGGGGATGGTGGTAAAGGAAAGATCAAAGGTAAGGGTAAGCTCATTGGTGACACCAAACCTAAGTTGGCAAATGTTTACATGGTTGATGGACTCAAAGCTAATTTAATCAGCATCAGTCAACTGTGTGATGATGGACTGGCAGTCACATTTACCCAACGAGAGTGTCAGGTCATTGATGAAGCGAGAAATGTCCAGCTCAGAGGAATAAGGGCATCAAACAACTGCTATGTATGGAACCAAAAACTCAGGTGCATGACTGCTACTCAGACCATTGATGATCAATTGTGGCACAACCGTCTGGGACACATGAATGTGAAGACTATGATCAAGCTGACATAGCAGGAAGTGTTGCTAGGAATTCCTAATAAACTCAAAGAGGAATCCCCATTTGTGTGTGGGTCGTGCCCCAAAGGGAAGCGTGTGGAAGTTCAACACAAGAACATGACTGACATCAGATCAACCAGGGCTCTGGATCTCATGCACATGGACTTGATGGGTCCAATACAAGTCGAAAGTCTCTCAGAAACTCACACCCCAGTATCAGAATCTCAGAAGTTTGAAGATTTTGATTCAGAAACCGATGTGAGTAAGCTCCAGAAAGTTCAAGTCCATAAAAATCACTCTCACCAAGATGTTATTGAAGATGTGATAGGTGAGCAAGTCACCAGGAAGAGACATACCAACCTTCAGAAGATGGTATGGTTCACCTGTTTTGTCTCGATGTTGGAGCCGAAGGACCATCGAGAAGCTCAGCTGGTTGAGTTTTGGATCAGATCAATGCATGAGGAGCTGAAAAACTTAGATCGAGCTCAAGTGTGGGATCTGACTCCAAGACCAGCTCATGTCAACATATTAGGAACCAAGTGGATATTCAAGAACAAGATTGATGAGCTTGGACATGTGGTGAAAAACAAGGCTCGATTGGTGGCTCAAGGTTATTCTCAGATCGAAGGGGTGGACTTTGAAGAAGCGTTTGCACCAGTAGATATACTTAAGTCAATCCGATTCATGTTAGGGATGGCTTGCTTGATGAACTTTCGGTTGCATCAGATGGATGCGAAAAGTTCTTTCTTGAACGGGATTCTTCAAGAAGAGGTATATACCAAGCAACCAAAAGGCTTTGAAGATCCAGATCATCCTCAGTATGTTTACAAACTCAAGAAGGCACTCTATGGCCTGAAACAAGCACCACGTGCGTGGTACGAACGGCTGACGGTCTTCCTAACAGAGCAAGAGTATCAACGGGGTAGTGTGGATCAGACCTTATTCCTCTTCACCAATCCAAAGGGGTTTCTGGTTGTCCAAATCTATGTGGATGACATCATCTTCGGAGGAACAAGCAAAACACTGGTGGATCAGTTTGTCAAGACAATGACCCATGAGTTTGAGATGAGTATGGTCGGAGAGTTGAACTATTTTCTCGGGTTACAAGTTAAACAGAAGGATGAAGGCATCTCAGTTTCTCAGAGTACCTATGCCAGGAACTTGGTAACACGGTTCGGACTGCAAGAAAGCAAGGATGCAAGAACTACTATGAGTACTACAACCAAACTGTTGGCAGATGAGCATGGTGAAGATGTGGATCAACGCATGTATCATGGTATGATTAGCAGTCTGTTGTATCTCACAGCCAGTCGACCTAATCTTTGCTTGAGTGTGGGAATGTGTGCAAGGTATCAAGCAAAGCCCAAGATGACGCACCTCTTTGCTGCGAAGAAAATCATACAGTATGTCAAGGGAACAACTGATTTGGGGCTCGTATATACCAAGGATACGAACCAGAATCTCGCAGGGTACTGTGGTGCGGATTGGGAGGGGTGCATAGATGACCGCAGAAGCACAAGTGGTGGGTGTTTCTTTCTGGTTAACAATATGATCTCCTGGCACAGCAAGAAACAAAACATTGTGTCTCTATCAACTGTTGAAGCCGAATACATCGCACTGGGAAGCTGCTGCACTCAACTCATGTGGATGAAACAGATGGCTAAAGACTATGGTATGAATTCTGGAACTCTACTCATTCATTGTGATAATGTTAGTGCCATTAATATATCTAAAAATTCGGTTCACCATTCACGAACTAAACATATTGACATTAGACATCATTTTGTTCGTGAGTTGGTTGAGGAGAAACTGATAGTTATAGATCATGTGGGCACTGAGTTTCAACTGGATGATATTTTAACCAAGCCGATGGACTTTAATCGATTCGTTGATTTAAGAAAGTCCATTGGTGTTTCTGAAATCTAATTTGCCTTGTGAGTTGAGATGCTTGTGACAAGGATAAACAGGACACAATGTTCATACAAGTCAATTCATCACAAGCGATCTCAAGTGTCTGGTGGAAAAAAGTTGCCTGTCTCACCGTTCTGAATGTTGATAAGTACAGATCTGTTGTTGGGTGTACAACACGCTGAGGATGAGGAGGTAAAAAAAAAAAAAAAAAAAAAGGAAAAAAAAAAAGGAAAAAAAAAATTGTGTGTTGTGCAAGAGTCTTCTTGATGAACCTGAGAAATCAAGTGATGGTTCTCACTCAGCTGGGAAAAAGTATAAACTATTGAGGAACCTGAGAAATCAAGTGATGGTTCACAAACAGCTGAGAGAAGGACTCACTCCTCATCCAAAGGAAATTCCAGCCGCCTTGGACGACAGAGAAGGTTGAAAACGATGTCAAGTATCATGATAAAGGCGGGAGAGTGTGAAAGCTAGACATCAGACAGGCGAGTTGCAAACATCTACCACCATGAGCATTGTTTCTGTGAATTCTCATGCGTCTAATGGTGTCTCAGCTTCGTGAGGCGGATTTCAACAGGGTAAATACTGAACTTTAAATGAATTTATACTCTGCTCATGTGATTTATAGTTGATCTGGTTCACTCACAAATTGTGACAAATGTGTCTGCATGCTCAAGATTGTTAAGTCATGTGAAAAATTAAAAGAATCATACTTAAAAGAGGGCTTAACATTTCACTGTGATGAGATAGGGTTTTGGAAGTTGGTGCCGTGATCTGTTTGTTGAGTGTGTGCATGCCCAATAGATGAGAGAGACCCAAATCGCAAAAAGATAGGATTTCACTATAAAAGGTGAAAACGAAAGAGGAAAGGTCATTATCATCTCACAGCCGCCTGTTGATGTCTGTTATCTTCACCGGAATCAAAGGTTGGGTCAAAATGCTATCACCACCACCGCCTCAAGTACAAAGCGCTGAAACTAGGGTGGCCAAATCGTCTGACATGCAAGGTAGCGATGAGTTCAAGGAGGCCATCGATTCTCAGATTCCCGATGAAGCTCAATGTTGTGAAGTCAAATCAGGGAACGAGCAGATCAGAGAGGAGAATGTAGCTCCGAAAGAGCCTTCAGGAAGACAAAGAGACTCGAGAAGCCGAAGTGACACCGGAGCAGGAGGAAACCGCCAGACTAGATCTGATGGTGACAACAATCGACAGAGAACATCAAGAGAGGGAGAAGCTTCCGCAGAAGGGGAAAAAAACTCCCGAAGCATTGGAGCCTAAGTCCAAGGCCCCGATTGATGGCTCTATTGTGCAGGTTTCCTCGTCAGAATCCCAGTCGGAGAAGAAACGGAAGAGAATACCCAAGCCGGAACCCCGGAAGAGATCTCAGCGATCTACTATTGCTTCCAGCTCTCAGGGAGGTGACTCAACGGGGTGAGGAGACTCAATCATGAATCAACACAGGTACGACTCGTTCTTCAGAAGGAACGTCATTGAAGAACGAGTCATGATCGAATTCGATGAAATGCTAGTGACCAAGACCTTGTTGAGAGACACCAACCTTCTGTCATCAGTCATAGATGTCTCACCTTTCAACAAAGAGCTGCTCTGTGAGTTCTGATCGGTCTGCCAATGGTGAAAACCGAGGAAGAGTCAGTTGAGGTGAAGGTTCGTGGATCCACCTACAAGTTCTTCCAGAGAAATCAACAAGACTCGGCATGATCCCACTCACACAAAGGAGGAGCGCAAATCTGTGCGGAAGAAGGTTGTTGGGTTTGTCTGATGAAGAGCTCGCTGAGTATAGACTGACAAGAAGTTCACCACCCTCAAGGGGCTGAAAGCTTCGCACTTAAAGAAGGAGAAGGGGTTGCTTTATAATATTTGTTGTGTAAACCTCGACAATGTCACCAACAGTCTGTTGAAGTTGGTGTATCAGGTCTGTGAAGGAATCCCAATTGACTTGGGTAAGCTGGTCTACGACAATGTGTTGAACATGGCCAAAGGTTGAGATCCCAAGTTGCTCTTACCATACCCATCTCTCATCACCAGGATGATTCAGCGTCAAAGGTTTTGTCTTCCCGGAGGTTCAGAGCACCCAGCCCAAAAGGCAGAAGGTCTCAGTTGTCAAGCTTGTGAGGACATCAATCCAGACTCTAGCTTCAGACTCACGCATGTCAAACATGAGAGCTGAAATTTAGTCAGCCATTCTGCTTCTCCAGACTGCTCTTAATGCAGGTAAATATTCATAATCACAACTCTCCATATTGCTTAACTAAATGTTTTTAACTGATTTATGCAATCAAGCAGGGGGAGAAAGTAGTGATGATGAGACTCACCCTGATGTTTAGATGTAGTATTGTCGCAGGGGGAGAGTGTGGGATTTTGGGTTAGTGAGTGGTAGGTGTAGGCTAAGGGTTAAGGGGGAGAGCTGTGGAGTTATGTGTTTTTTTGTTTAAACCCTTGTGTGAATGAACCTTTTGACTCCGTCCGTTTATTCGGTTCGTTGTTGTTTTAAATGCATGGTGGTTTTTGCTACTGTTTTTGTGTGCTGTGTGTGTTGGTTTTGTCTATCATCTTGCAGGATTGCTGGATTGTCAAAATCAGATAAAAAGGGGGAGATTGAAGATGCAGCTGGATTCAGAGGCTGAGGATCGTCAGAAGGCTGAGGAGCCAGCATACAGCTGAAGACAGCTCATGATATTTCGGACTTGGAAAAGCAAAAGGAAACAAGCTTTAACAAGAAGATTGCCTTATTTGGAGAAGGCGTGGTGAACAAGGGAGGAAGATTCGTTATGGGAGATAGCGAATCAAAGAGAATATTTCCTAAGAGAAAAATAAGGAAATATTCCCGATTTAATGAAGATATGGAGATCTTCTAGATTTGACGTGTTGTATGCCTTATTTGGAGAAGGCGTGGTGAACAAGGAAGGAAGACTCGTTATGGGAAGATAGCGAAGTTGGAGAATATTTCCGAAAGTGAAGAATAAGGAAATATTCCTCGATGAATGAAGATATGGGAATCTTTATGTTTTGGGAAGTTAGGTATTGTGTGTGGGGTATATAAGGGCGTGGATGTGTTCAGAATTGGAGTTAACACTCTAAGCCGCTTATTTTCGTGGGTGATCATCTTTGTATAGGAGAGTGTTCGATCTATTGTACAAACTAGGAAAAACCTCAGTGTTGTAATAGATCAGTTTGTTTATTAGATAGCGTCTGGGGGCAATAGGGTAGATTGCGTAATAGCCAGTTTGGGTTGTGTCTTGTAAAGAGAAACCTAAAGAGATATCTAATAAAAGTGTTAAGCGTTTGAGTTCGGCGCTTTCCGAGTGAAATCTGTCTGTTCATCAATTGACTGAGAGTTTCAACACTTTCAGAAACCTGAATGGATGTATGTTGCAGGGGGAGATTGTAATAGTCTAGCTGTAGGTTGATAGCTAGTTATTTTGGTTGTGTACGGTTGTGGTCTGTTTAACCCAGTCGTTTAACTTTAAAAACTTGTTTTTTTTTTTCGGAACCTTGTCTGAACCAGTTCCTTTTGGTTCTAATCTCATCTCCTTTTGTGAATGTGTGCATGCATTTGTATTATGTATGTGGTTGGTGTTTGATAAGTGTTTGAAGGGTTGCTTGATTATCAAAATCAGTCAAAAAGGGGAGAATGAAGATGCATCATGACCTGAGGTATATTAGAGAGCTGGAGCAGCAGCAGGAATTTGTAGCAGAGCTCAGATGAATGATGATGCAAAGATATGCGAAGATTTGCTGACTTGAAAAGAATCAAAAAGGAAAAGAGAATCTTTGGCGTGATGCGCAAGCAGGAACAAAAAGAAAGAAATCCAAACAGAATTGGAAAAGAAGATTATGTTAATATTTTCGATCAAAAGATATGGAAATATTCACTAAATTCCTAGGATTAGATTTGGAAATCTTCCTTAGGTTTTTAGGGTATAAGAGGCGAAGAGTGTTTAGGGTTTTTAGTCAACACTCCGAGCCGCAAATACTTGTTCATCACCGAGAGAGAAAGAAACTATTCTTAAGGTGAGTGTTCCTTCATTCAAGCTTGTGTGGGTTGAAATCAAGGGTGATTAGGTTATTAGAATCGTCTGGGACAATTGGGTAGAATTGTGTAATTCCAGTTTATGAGTAATCTTATGTAAGATTGTCATAAAGAGATTTTAATAAAGATTAGTGCGTTGGACTCGGCGCTTTCCGAGTAACTTGGTGTTTTCATTAGTGATTTGGGATACCTTACTTTTACATAGAGAGTGGTGCCATCAATATGACCGAGGACTCCAAAAGAAGAGCAGTGAGTCTCAAATAGTTTACTCCAGGTTTGGTAATTAAGTTTGGTCATGTCGAGGGAGATGGGAATATATGCTTTGATTTGAGAGATGGTGTACAGTTTGTCATTTGTGAAAGCCATGGTAAGGATTTGAGAGGAAAAGTAGCTCTCACGAGAGAAACAGAAAAGAGAAAAAGGGAGGAAAATAAAAGAGAAAGAAGATTGGAGGCTAGGTTAAGGCTCTAATACTATGTAGGTGTGATAAATTCCGTAGAGATCATATATTATTAGGTCGAATATATATATATAGGATTACATAAGAGAATCTACGAGTATATACATGAATATAGATTTGAGTCTATCTTAACTAACTAAGCGATATATGCGCTAACATGGATAACTGGTTCATGCATTTTCACAAATACATGTCGGATGTGAAATACCTTGGCTCTATAATCGAATGGTCAAATCTATTACAACTTTAAGTTCATTACACAAAATTGAATTTTATTAATTTTTAAATCCCAACATCATAAACCCTAGGGTTAATAATTATTTCCCCCGAACATGATTGCTAAAGAAAACTACTCACTACTCATGATAAAATTCAAAACAATGCTGACTGGTGAAAGCATAATCAAAATAAATAAAGAGATAAGGGATAGAAAAAACACTGATCATTAAAACCCAAGATTACAAGAATTCCTGATTGCAATCTCTCAAAAACAAGTGTGAAAAGCAAGATTCAAATCCAAAAAAATCAAACCAAAAGATGAAAAACAAAGTGTGGTGGCCAACAAAACCTAATAGAAAAAAGTCATAGAGGAGGCACAAGTCGCTCTCCTCCTTAGGAAAAAAAACGTAGAAAAATTTCTTCCTTGGGCCCGATAATTAGCCCGTTTAGCTCTGAATAGTTGAAGCCTTATTCTTTTGTGTTTTTAAATCTGTATCGGTCGACCGATACAACTTCCCGGTACGGGGCTTCACGGTTCTTCCTTCTCTGTATCTTCTCTGTATCGACCTGTAGAAACCGATATAACAAGTCGATATGTTCGTATCGGTCGCACCCGACCGATACAACAAACCGATATTGTTCTTTCTCGATGTATCTTTGTTTATCGGCCAAATTCAACCGGTACAAAATACCGGTATGGATCCGTCCTTTCTCTTCTTTGGATATCGACCACAACTAACCGGTATAACATGCCGGTATGGTCATTTTGCCACTTTTTGCTCGACTTTTGCGTTTTTCCGTTCTTGCACTCCTAAACCTGAAAATACATGAAACACCACGCAAATACAACCTATATTCTACTAAATGCTATCTAAATGAGTTAAAACTATCAAATAAAACGGGTTAGAATACGTAAAATATGCAAGATATCAATATTAATATTACATTTTTGTAGTATCATTTTGTATACGTATTTAACATTGTTACACTTTAGAAAAATCATAACAATAGTCTTTTGTACCTTCAAGAGCACTTACATGTAAAAAACAGTTATCGCGTCTAGAATTTTTCACAAAGTGTAGATGCAAATCGGTAAAACAGTATCATAAATTTTGATGCAATAAGTAAAACTAGAGATGAACTCCAACGATATTCTAACCTTTTTATAAAAGACAAACTACAGTAGAGTCATATTTTATTAAGTTGTCATATACTCATAGTTATATAATGTATGCATGAAATTGAAATTATTAATTTATAAGTTTTTTGGGACCATACTGTTACATGGAAACTTTATAAAAAGTATTATTATTAATTTATCGAAATTGATTAATTTTTACATTGGTTCAACTTGGGACCGGAAAATTTTAATTTATAGTGGTTATTAATTAATTTATAGAGGTTCTATTGTATAAGATGTTTTAGTTTTTAAAAAACGATAAATGGTTTGTTAATTTCAAAAATTTAACCAATATATAGAACTGATATGGTAAAATACTAGTGTTTATAACATATTGTATTAAATAAACATAAATGATGCATAGACATGAGAAAATCAAATAAAATGGAACAAATGGAAATACTTTAACATCTAATAAAATGGAATGTATTTCTCATAAAGATAGATTTTTCAAAATTTCAATATTATACAGAAATGATTGCAAAATTGTAATTAAGTTCGAGAATATATTTATCTTAAATTTTGAAATGCAATATTGGTCCAGAACTATAGGTATTTGTTTGATTCCAAAAAAATATAAGGTAAAAACTATTAATCATTAACTTGGTTTTCGTAATAAAAGTGAAAACCCTAAAAAAGGAAAAGTATATTTTTTTGTTGCCGTCAGAGTATATATATATACACTCTGTTATTATTGTGAATGAGCCCAAATAGAGTTAGGAAAATAATATTAGGGTTAGTGAAGGCACTTAGAGACATGATGATGAAACTCAGCCGTATGATGATGATGATGACTTCCTTGAGGCCCCTCGCGACAGTGGCTGCGCCAAGGCAGCAGAGGCGGAAGAAGAATCATGAGACACTTAGGTGTTGATTGGTTCTCCCGCAACCACCCGCAAACGCAGCTTTTGCGGGCGATTGCGATTTATCGCGTTTGCAAAAATCACTCAAATCGCTTTATACAGTTTTTCATCGTTTTGCACCACCTGAAATCGCCATATTTCAAAAGCTCCTTTCCGCTAGCGTTTGCGATTGCGGGCGATTGCGATTGGTTTAAATAATTTATTTTTTCAATAATATTAAAAAAAAATTTAGAAAAAGAATTATTTTATCCATAATAATATTACAAATAATAATACTAAAAATGTATCTATAAATAAAAAAGTTTTGAATAATTATTTAGGTCTTTCTTTAGTTTTCATTGTTATTATTTTTAATTTATTATAAGATATCATAATATATTACTTTTTATATATTTTCGAAAAAAATATAGTTGTGACGATATAAAATATAGTTGTGATGTTTGTAATTTTCAAATAATTTTGATAATTTTTAACAGCTACTACAAGCGTTTGTCAACCAGTCAAAAATATCCCGCAAACACAAAATCTTTTAACCGTTATACCAGTCGTACAAACCGCCTAATACCATAATTAACCGCCATCGCCAGCTTCAGCAATCTCCCTCAACCGCAACAGCAACCGCTGCGTTTAAACCAGTCGAGCCCTTAGGTGTTGATTGGTTTAGCCGCTACCACCCGCAAACGCTACGTTTGCGGTTGGTAGCGATCTGTGGTTGTTGAAAAAATCGTTCAAATCGCTTTAAATCTCTATGTAACGCTTCAAACAACATAAAATCAAAAGTTGTTTCCCGCAAGCGTTTGCGTTTGCGGGCGATAGCGATTCATTTTAAAAAAAAATTATATTAATAAAAAACTACAAAAACGTATAAAAAAAAGAAATTCACAAAACTACAACATTTCAATCATTCCTTCACAAAATTAAACCTAATTCAATTTTTTCCTACTTTTACATCCTTTTTAAATTTTAAATGGTTCAATTATGCTCTAAAAATTACGAAAATTAAAATATTTCATTTGGGTTCGCTAATTAGTGTTTAGGGTATAATATTGAAGGTGTAGGGTTTTGTGGGTTATAAGGCTAATTTTGATTTAATTTTTAGTAATTATGTGTAGTTTTGTGAAGTGTTTTTAAAAAGGTGTAATTTTGTGAAATGCAATTTAAAAGGTGAAATTTTCTAGTTCTCCCTATAAAAACCCTAGACACGTTTATTATATCTCCTATCTCTCATAATTATTATCTTCATCTCTTTTTCCCAACGATGACCTCACAAGAAGCGGAAGAATCCCATGACACATCAAACGTAAGTCTCATGTTTTTTACGTAAGCTAATTATTATTTTTATTATATTTATTTGTGATATTCTTTTTGTTTTGTGAGGGTTCAATCTAGGGTTATATGTTTATATTTGTATGCAACTTTTTATTGACTAGTTTCGAAAATACCACTATTAGTTTATTGTTTTTTTAAATTTAAATTTTATAATAATAATAATATAGTTTTGGTGTTCTTTAGTTTTCAAAATAATTTTGGTAATATTTAATTGCAATCGCAAGCGTTTGTCAACCAGTCGAAAATGTCCCGCAAACGCATAATTTTTAAACCACTATACCAGTCGTACAAACCGCTTAATAACACAACTAACCGCCATCTCCCGCTGCAGCAATCTCCCGCAACCGCAATCGCTACCGCTGCGTTTAAACCAGTCGAAGTCTTAAGAAGTTGCGATCTCTTACGGTTGACTTCTTAGATAAAACCTATAATAATAATGATAATGATAACAACTTGACTGAAGCCAATCTAACTCATTGGGCTAAGCTTCTTGCCAAGGAAGGTAGAGATTCACAATCATTCGAGGTATGTCTTATTATTATTATTATTATTATCTGATGATATCTTATTTATATACACTCAATTAAAGGGTCTCATGTTAATCTAATTATAAATCAAATAATATAATTGTAAATCAAATAATGTAATATAGATATACGAGTTTATGGATAAAAAGAAGATGGAGTTTACATCGTCCTCGCTAGTACACTATGTGGAGCTTACAAATAAGTTCAAAGGCATTGTAGTTTGTGGTCGTTTGTTTGAGAAATTTGTACCAAACCATTCGACCAATCTTGGTCTAATTGGTGCCAAGAATTGGCCTGCTTTTTGCAAGCTTAAGGATTTGGAAGAAGAGTACAGGCAGGAAGAAATTTGGTTTAATGCATCCGATTTGGAGAAAGAGTCCATGAAGAAAATTGGTTTAATGCATCCGGTTTGGAAGAAGAGTCCATGAAGAAAATTGGTTTAATGCATCCGGTTATGTACTTCATCCGTGTGTAATTAGATATCAATAACAAGGGGTTGTTCGTTTGTCCATTTGTTATTTACATTCAAATTGTTCATTCAACTGATCATCTCAATGATCTATTCGAATGATGTTCGTTTTTTTTGTTTTTTATTCACATGAATCTTTGTTTGTTTGGTTTAAATCATATGCATTTCCATCTTCATCTACATGTTTACAATATGAAAATGACTAAAATACCTTTGACTTAATCTATTCACATTTTAGTCTTAGTTTTATTTATATAAATTTTAATTTTTGATCAAATATATATTTAAAACTAAATAATTTTGATTAATATTTTTGACATTTATAAATTATCATTTTCATGAAATATCCGGTTATGTACTTCATCCGTGTGTAATTAGATATCAATAAAAAGTCGATTGAAGATTTTAATTACATACGCTATAGAAATTGGGTTGATTTTTTGTAACAATCATCATTGATTTTTTTTTTTGGTCTAGCTAATAGGTGGTGAATAACTTATTGGAAAATTAAAGACAAAAACATTTAACCTAATATCCCGAAAAAGCCCATTCCGGAAAGAAAAAAACACTTAGTGAATAATAGATAGAGAGAATTACAAAACTACACCATTTTGAATTATATTTCACAAAACTACACTATTTCAAAAAAACATTCACAAAACTACATCTAAACACTCAAAATTAAATACAAATAAACCCTACCCACACAATCATACTCCATTAATACTATACCCTAAACACTAATTAGCCAACCCAAATGAAAAGATTTTAATTTTGGTAATTTTTAAAAGGGTAAATCAAGCTTTTAAAATTTTGAAAGGGTGTAAACTTGTGAAAATATTGAATTATGTGTAGTTTTGTGAAGGGAGGGTTGAAAGGGTGTAGTTTTGTGAATTTCTCTATTATTTATCATTCACATTATACTACTAAGGGAAAATTACAAAACTACACCATTTGAATTACATTTCACAAAACTACACCATTTCCAAAATACTTCACAAAACTACACTTAAACACTAAAAATTAAATCCAAATAAACCCTACTCACACAATCCTACCCCCTTAATACTATACCCTAAACACTAATTAGCCAACCCAAATGAAAATATTTTAATTTTGGTAATTTTTAAAAGAGTAAACCAAGCTTTTAAAATTTTGAAAGGGTGTAAATATATGTTAAATTAAGTGTAGTTTTGTGAAGGAGAGATTGAAAGAGTGTAGTTTTGTGAATTCCTCTACTAATTATCATTCAAAACTATTATTCACTCGAAATCATTCACATATGAACATTTACAAACAACCATTCACGAGATTTGACAATTTTAAAGTTAATGGTAAAATTGTAATTTAAAAAGTCAATATCACATTATAGCAAATTAAAAAAAAATCACTCAATTTGTAAATTTATGTCCTGCAATATACTTATTTTCTCAATTTTATTTTTACGTTTCAATGGTTTATATCATTATATACTTAACTTCGTTTAAAATGTTAGATAAATATTAATTTATTGTTATAAATATGTTAATATAAAAAAATTTATACCACATCATACAATTTTATATTTTTCGTAATCCAAAGCCATTATAATTATTAACATCTTCATTAAGGAGTTTTTCTTTAATTATTATAAAACTATTTTGTTGAATACGCTTTATTTTTATTAATCAAATTAGTTTGTGAACATATACAACTTTCACTTCTCTTTAAGTATCAAACTTATTATTTTGTAGAAGAGAATATGTAACAAACATATGCTTTGGTAGCATTCAAACTTACATTTGTAACAATTTTTCAATTTAATGGATTAATTTTATATAAAATCTCCTATCAATATTATAATTTTTTCTCAAAAACGAAAAACTATAAAAATAAAACAAATTTTGTATTTTAAATCATATAAGTCTACATAAAACACAAAGCCACATTTTTGAAGTTTGTTATTTTTCATGTTTTTATTTTTATGGATAATTTATAACATTTTTATTCTGGTTTTACCTCATCGTGATCTTAACGTATAGTTTGAATTATCATTAGTGCACCATTTGAATTCATTTAAAAATGTCAATATTAATTATTTTCATGTAATTTTTTGATATTTATTTATGTCCGCGCCATGCGCGCGGGTCAAACCACCTAGTGGTAATAGAAATATCAAACCACTTTAAACCTTATGAGTTATGACTCCTCACAAATTTTTTTTGGTAATTAGAAATTTAAAAGTCCTCTCAGCTAAAAAACGAACATTTGCTAAACTATAAAAATTACAAAATATAAAAAAGAAAATTCATAAGTAAATTTTACAAACTTAAGATCAAAACTAATTAATACCTTTTACAAACAATAAATTTAATATCCACATTCTCATTTCGATTCATTTAGACAAAAAAAATCTCAAAGTTTAGTTTGACAACTAATAATTATCACCAAAAAAAAAAGTTTATTTTCAAATAACACATATACAAAACCACAAGAAAACATTTAAAATAAATATTCCCGCGCGTAGCGCGGGCAATTCCCTAGTCTATATATATAAAGAAGAATGTGCTCTCTTCTCATAAAGCCACATCATCTTTCAAAACTTCTAAAATCTTGACACTTTATCACCTCATTTTTAGTTTTTAAATAATAGTTAATTATATTATAATACTTTACATCTCATAATAGATAGAATTTAATTAACAATTACACCTAGAATTTGTAAAGACAATTCCTTTTTAATTTGTTGAATATCTTTTATATGTGTATATATACATTCATATATATCCGTATAAAATCTTCAAATTAACAATTGTAGAAAAGAAAATCTCTTCATCATCTTTCAAAACTTCTAAAATCTTGACACTTCATCACCTCATTTTTAGTTTTTAAATAATAGTTAATTGTATTATAATACTTTACTTCTCATAATAAATAGAATTTAATTAACAATTACACCTAGAATTTGTAAAGGCATTTCCTTTTTAATTTGTTGAATATCTTTTATATGTGTATATATACATTCATATATATCCCTATAAAATCTTCAAATTAACAATTGTAGAAAAGAAAATCTCTTCAATTTAATGCATATAAAGATTACCGACAAACTACAATAATCTACAAATTTATTTTCATTGTAGTAGTGACTATAGCGATCATATTTCAAATTTCCATCTATGTGATTATATGATAGATTTTGAAATTTTATTTTGATGATTAAGTACAATATAATTAAAATGATATTTGGTCCTGAATTCTAACATAAGTAAACATATTATTAACATTGAAAATTAATAATTTGAAATTCTCATAAACCTCTCATGAGAATCGAAACAATATTATAAACATAATATTGCAAATGTATATTTTATCCAAAAAAAATCTATATAAAATAATAGATAGTGGATTAAAACTGAAAAATGATATTAACGAAAAGAGAAAAAAATTATTAGGAAAATAAATTTTCACCTTTAAGACAATAATAAAAACACTGATATATATTTTACGTTCGAAAAGTAATGTTACAATATATTTTACAAATATTAAACTGTATATGAATTTGAAAGCACTAAACGAATATCCATTATTTACATTAAACATATGAACAACTAATGAAAAATGTTTAGAGAGTTGAAAATATAGATTTTATTAAGAGGAATTCTCAAAACTACACCATTTCAACCCTTCCTTTGCAATACTACACCTAATTCAATATTTTTACATATTTACATCCTTTCAAAATTTTAAATGGTTGATTTACCGTTTAAAATATTACCAAAATTAAAATAATTTTATTTGGGTTCGCTAATTAGTGTTTAGTGGTATTAAAGCGTAGGATTGCATGAGTGCAATTTATTTGGATTTAATTTTGATTGTATAGGTGTAGTTTTGAAAAATGATTTTGAAATGGCGTAGTTTTGTGAAATGCAATTCAAAATGTGTAATTTTATAATTCTTTGTTTTATAAAAGACATGCAAAAATATTTCCGCCGTTACAATATAAGTGTACATGATAAAACAAAAAAAATACTCAAAAGTTATTACAATATTAAATCACAAAAAATTATGATCATCAAAATACATAAAGATATATAACAAATAAAAATTCAATTCAATGTACCAAATAAATAATTAAATAAAAATACTTTTATTAAAAATTACAATACTTTTTAATAAAACTATAAAGTAAAATTCCTCTAACATGTAAGCCAAATTACTTAGTGTATGTATCTATTAGAAGAATTCACAAAACTACACCCTTTCAATCCTTCATTCACAAAACTATCGTAAGAATTCTCCTCACATCCAACCACTTTCGTGTTTTGATGATTTTGGAAAGTGTTTAAACAAGAAATAAATTATTGTAAGAATTATACACTATTGGGAGGCAAGAAACCCAAAAAAAGAGGTTTACTTATGGGTTTAGAAGTGTTGCTTATTAGAAGTTTTGCTTATTGATCGAAAGGTAGCAATTTACTTATACATAATCGAGAATAACGTCTACGATAATATATTCTACTAATGCATAAATTTTTACAGTCAACAGTAATCCAAGAATTCATATCGGCTAATCGAATCCAACATTATGAAGAAAATTTAAAGGCATGTATAATTTAAAAGATTATGTATACTTTTGAAGCATAACAAATATGTTACTCGAATTTATAGTTATAATTACTCAAAAATAACTTCATCACTGAAATTAACATGTTTGAGAATAATATGAATAAATAAATATTAAAAATAATAATTAATGGAACAAATTGTTAGAGTTAAAAGTAAAATACAAAAAGCCATTAATGGTCAAACATCAAATATAAAAACGTATACAATATTTCAATAATCATATATATAATGAGAGAGTTTTCTCTCTCACCACAAGAAGCCACATCATCACCCTTAAAACAATATAATTAAAATAAATTATTTTATACAACTATTTTTTTTTATCAAAAACATTAATACAACCATTTAATACTAATAAAATCAAATAAAATCCCAAAAATATAAACAACATCACTAAAATATTTTTGATAAAACTCATTAACATTAATAAAATCCGAAAAAAATATTTTATAAAATATATGTTTATATATACGTATATCAATTTTAAATAGCTATTAAAACTAATAATAAATAAATCTTACAAACGATATAAACAAAAAAACAAGAAAACTATAAACATCTTACAATTCATATGATCACAATCAATATTTAAAAAAACAAACTAAAATAAATATAAGTGAATTGTGTATATCTATACTATTAATTGACAAATTTTTTTTTAGAGAAACCCTTCAAATCATATTCAACGTCAGGGTCCTTGACCAAAACTCTGTCAAAGTATTTTCTACTTTCTTTTTTATTAGCTTTTCTAATAATGATGAATTTTTCTTACACAACTATTTTTTACAACATTAATACAACCATTTAATACTAATAAAATTCAAATAAAACGCCAAAAAAATATAAACAACATCACTGAAATATTTTTGATAAAACTCATTAACATTAATAAAATCCGAAACAAAAATATTTAATGTAATTTTTAATATTTATAAAATATCTATTAATATATATATATATAGATACATATATCAATTTTAAATAGTTATTAAAACTAATCATAAATACATCTTACATACGGTATAAAGAAAAAAACAAGAAAACTAGAAACATCTTACAATTCATATGGTCACAATCAATATTTAAAAAAGCAAATTAAAATAAATATAAATGAATTGTGTATATTTATACTATTAATTGAGAATAACTTTTATAGAAAAACCCTTCGAGTCATCTTCAACTTCAGGGCACTTGACCAAAACTTTGTCAAAGTATTCTCTACTCTGTTTTTTATTAGCTTTTCTAATAATGATAGATTTTTCTTACAAAATATATAAATAAAAAAATAAGAAAACCAGAAACATCTTACAATTCATATGGTCACAATCAATATTTAAAAGAAAAATTCACAAAACTACACTCTTTCAACCCCTCCTTCACAAAACTACACCTAATTTATTTTTTTCACAAAACTACACCCTTTCAAAATTTTAAAAGCTTGATTTACCCTTTAAAAAATTACCAAAATTAAAATTTTTTCATTTGGGTTCGCTAATTAGTGTTTAGGGTATAGTCAAAGTATTATCTACTCTCTTTTTTATTAGTTTTTCTAATAATAATAGATTTTTCTTACAAAAGGTACAAATAATAAATAAAAAAAAAGAAAACGAGAAACATCTTACAATTCATATGGTCACAATCAATATTTAAAAGAGAAATTCACAAAACTACACCCTTTCAACCCCTCCTTCACAAAACTACACCTAATTTAATTTTTTCACAAAACTAAACCCTTTCAAAATTTAAAAGCTTGATTTACCCTTTAAAAAATTACCAAAATTAAAATCTTTTCATTTGGGTTCGCTAATTAGTGTTTATGGTATATTATTAAGGGGGTAGGATTGTGTGGGTAAGGTTTATTTGGATTTAATTTTGAATGTTTAGGTGTAGTTTTGTGAAGTATTTTTGAAATGGTGTAGTTTTGTGAAATGTAATTCAAATGGTGTAGTTTTGTGAAATGTAATTCAAATGGTGTAGTTTTGTGATTCTCCCTATTAAAAAAAAAACAAATTAAAATAAATATAAATGAATTATGTATATCTATACTATTAATTGGGAAGAATTTTTATAGAGAACCCTTCAAATCATCTTCAACTTAAGGGCCCTTAACCCAAATTTTGTCAAAGTATTCTTTCTCTTTTTTATTAACTTTTCTAATAATGATGGATTTTTCTAAATTTATACATTTAACTGAAATGAAATTCAAAAAAGTATTTTATAAGTAATTTTTTCACTTATCATGATTTATAATTCTTATTAGCAATTATGTGAATATACAATTTCTGATACTAAAGTTACAAATATTTAGTTTTAGTCAGTAATAACTAAATTCAAAATAATTATTTAAAGGAAAACTAAGTTCATCACACATTATTACGTCTTACTGAAATTGACGACAATCATTGGCATAACAGTCAGATGGTTGTTCACTTGTCTTTGTGGGATGATGTTGCGTCTGTTTTTAGGGGCATCCTCAAGTCGGGTGATAAGACACAATTTGTCATGTTTGTCACCACTGTTAATCCCGAACTTTTTGGAGGTAAAGTCTTGAAATTTGCAAACTTTGATTGGTTCTATGAGCACCATTGGTTTCTCTAATAAGTTGTTGTTCAGTGTTAACTCAAACATTCTTTATATTTGAAATAAGTAAGAAAAGATAAACAAGTGTGTTGCTTATCACTAACATTATCATCATTCTTCATCTAAGTATCAAACTTAAACGAATGTATCTTCCTTTGATATTTTTTGTCCTCCTTGCCATGGAATGTGCTATTATCTTAATAGTGGTTGTTTGGTTTTGCTTTATTTACTTTTATCTTTCTTTCAGTAAAGGTGACTAAAATTTTGAACCCACCCTAAAGTCAAGTATGTGTTCTTGCGTCTCTTTTTGTTTTTTTAATGACAACGCTTTTTCTTTAAGGCATTCAGTTTGTTCTCTGTTTTCTGTTTTCTCTTCGCATATACAAATAAAAATGTATTCACTCTTCAGGGTGCATAGGTTTCTCAGTCTATATTTATGAACAAGTTTCACTTTAAGATTTTCTAACAATTATTCAAACTTTTAAAATAAAAAAATTGTCACCCTATATGTTCATCGGTTTAAATTTTCATCAACAATATTAAGAACTATCACAATTTAAAACTTGCCTCTTACAGATGGAGAGAAAATATAAAATACATCAACTGTTAGCATTTGATATCAGCCCTTATCGTCGTCACAACACTGCACACTCCTACTTCAGCTCATAACCTTTCTCATCGATTCAGCATTGGTTAAATATATGTTACCATATTCAAAATAGACATACGTCCCCGCGCTTGCGCAGGGCTTAGCCCCTAGTTTAATATAAAAGGAGGCTTTTGAAGCCTATAAAGCTAGCCACGTCAGATTCGTTGTTTACCTATATGTTTTCCATATCAGATTTCTTAAAAAAATGCAAAAACTACAACCATTTAATATTAATAAAATTCAAATAAAATCCCAAAACATATAAACAACATCACTAAAATATTTTTGATAAAACCCATTAACATTAATAAAATCCGAAAAAAATATTTTATAAAATATCTATATATATATATATATATATATATATATATACGTATAACAATTTTAAATAGCTATTAAAACTAATAAAAAATAAATCTTACAAACGATATAAACAAAAAAAAAGAAAACTAGAAACATATTTCAATTCATATGATCACAATCAATATTTAAAAAAACAAATTAAAATAAATATAAGTGAATTGTGTATATCTATACTATTAATTGGGAAATTTTTTTATAGAGAAACCCTTCAAATCATTTTCGACTTCAGGGTCCTTGACCAAAACTCTGTCAAAGTATTCTCTACTCTTTTTTTATTAGTTTTTCTAATAATGATGAATTTTCTTACACAACTATTTTTTTGCCAACATTAATACAACCATTTAATACTAATAAAATTCAAATTAAACCCCAAAAAAATATAAACAACATCACTGAAATATTTTTGATAAAACTCATTAACATTAATAAAATCCGAAAAATAAATATTTTATGTAATTTTTAACATTTATAAAATATCTATATATATAGATACATATATCAATTTTAAATACCTATTAAAATTAATCATAAATAAATCTTACAAACTAGGTATTTAATGCAAAGGCACGTTCGACAACCGCATTAAATGCAAAGGCATGTTCGACAAAACAACTTTTCGTATGTCGGGCATGCGTCGAAGTGATCCCGCCAAAGAGCAAAACCCCGCCAAGGATCAAAGGTCTTCACTTTAAATAGAGGGTTCCGAATTTTTAGAGAGAGAATCTACAGAGAGAAACTACTACAAACATATATTTTCACTTCGTCATTGTATCAAACAATCAATCTATCAATAAACGAACTCCGAGTTCTTAATCATATTTTTGTTCGGCACCTTATCATTTACACCTAATTTCACTTCGGTTCTATCTGTTCGCCTCTATTATCACTTAACGAGTTTTCCGACCTTCCTCTATCTTTATCATCTCAGTTTAGTCCTAAGATCGAACCCTGTTTTAACATTTGGCGCCGTCTGAGGGGACAGTTCAGGAAAATCTCTCACGCTTACGATAATTCGCGAACAACCCGAAGTTAAAAAGATCTACATCTCCAATCACAATGACAAATCAACCAGAGAACGTTTCGCACAGACCAATCGTCCTACAAGCAGCACTTGCCGAAGCTCATACATCGGCAACCCCGGTCGGCCAAATCCCGGCAGTCCCGGAATCGGAGCTTCACACGCCGATAGCGGTTCGTACAACAGTTGTCGAACCAGCACTCGAACCAAGAGTCACCGTCGCCGTACCAAGCAGCACCCCAACAACGGTTGCCGAAGTCAACCGCTCCAACCAAGACGGCCGATCTCAAATCGCCGAAATCCTCACCAGCCTCATGAACAAGGTGGACACCCTGACCAGATCCACCAACGAGCGATTCGAAGCACTCTCGGGCGAGAGATCCCGAAACCCGAGACCAACCGTCAACTTCTCGCCGAACATCCAGAGAAATCTGTTCGGCGGACCCTCGGCAGATGCGACTCAGTTCGCAACACAGGGAAATCAAAATCCCCAGGCCTTCAGCCCACTAACAGGACGTCTTTATGGGACTCGTGACCCGACGTCAATCTACAACTCCCTGCAGTTCACCAACCAAGCTGCTGGACCGAGTACACATCAACGAACCCCGCGGTTCGCCAACCCCCAGTTCGGCATAAACGATCATCTCCTCTAGGACGCATCAACCTTCGCGCAGAATGGAAGAGATTACGAGGCCACAAGCGCAACACCTGAGATCGGCCGCGTCCTGCGAGAAGCACAGAATGTCCCCTTCACATCGGACATCACACGCTTCCGTATTCCACATCCCGGGAAAATCACCATCCCGAAGTACGACGGAACAAAGGACCCCGTGCAGCAGGTCACATCGTTCACCATATCGATGGGCAGAGCACAGTTCGCACCTGAACTGCGAGACGCGGGTTATTGCCAGCTCTTCGTCGAAAACCTGACGGGTGGAGCACAACGATGGTTCAATAGGCTAATGCCGAACTCCATCAGGAACTTCCACGAGCTCCAAACCGCCTTCCTCAAACATTAATCGATGTACATCCACAAGGAGCTGTCGATCGCCGACATCTGGAAAATGACGCAGGCAGAAGGAGAGTCGCTTCGGCTATATGTCGAGAGATTCAAGGAGGTCGCCTCCAAAATAAAAGTGTCGGATGATGTCGCCATCGAAGCACTTCGTAACGGGGTCTGGACCGAATCCCAGTTCTTCCGCGAACTCACAACGAATTTGCCGAAGACCTTGGAAGATGCGTTGCATAAGGCAACGGCATATATCAAACTGGAGGAAGACATAGCCAGTTTTAAGAAAAAACGGACGTCGACCAAGGCCGTCCCAAAAGAAAAAGAAAAGCAAGAAGAATACCGCGAACCGCGACAACACTTCGACGCGGAATACAAGAACCGACACCCCAGAGTCCACTCGGTCGAGGAAGCCGAGGAACAGACGGTTTACAACGTAAACCGCCCTGAAAACAACCAAACTGGAAACAATTCAGGATATCCGAACAGATGGAACTACCAAGAAAGGAGTAGTTCGGGAGGATATCGCGGCCGACCACATGGTGAAAACCCGAACAGAGGCTCGGGAAGCTACCAGAACAACGACCAGCAAGGAAGACACGATGCAACCAAACATTGTAGCTTCCACAATCAAGACGGCCACTCTAACGAAGAGTGCAGGCATCTGAGAAGCCTGCTGATGCGCGAGTACATGGCCGATCAGGTCAAATTACCAACAGCGGAAGAAATAAAAGCCGCATACAGATACAACCGGTCTCAACCGACGGGAAACGATCATGCCGAACGTAATCAGACGAGGAACCACGATCCGTCTGAAAAAAGAGAACGGGAAGAACTCCCAGGCCCGCCCAAAGCGGCCCGCAAGAAGATCGGCATGATAATGGGAGGCCTCGTCGACTGCAACGACTCAATCAGGTCGATTAAAAGGGCCCAACGCGGAGCTGTAGCCGCAGTCAAGTGGGCACCTGTAACTGATGCCCCGGAACACACGATCAAGGAGATAATCTTCACCGAATGCGACGTTACCAGCGTCGCCTTCCCTCACAACGATCCTCTGGTCTTAGAGCTACTCATCGCGGACTGCGAAGTAGCCAAGGTTATGATCGACACCGGCAGTTCAGTCGATCTAATTTTCTACAGCACCCTGCAGAGGATGGAGTTGAAGGATTATACGATCAAGCAGAATCGAAAACCCTTGACCGCGTTCAATGGAGAGACGACCATGTCATTGGGAACCATCAAACTCCCAGTGCACATCGGAGGAGTGACCAAGTTGGTCAAGTTCGATGTCATCGACACTCCGGCTATTTACAACGCCATCATGGGAACCCCGTGGATCCATGCAATGGAGGCCGTCCCATCAACCTACCACCAATGCCTAAAATTCCCGAGCCCAACGGGAACGGTAACAGTTCGCGGAGATCAGCGCATAGCACGAAGCTGCTTTATCGCCGAACTCAAAATCAGGAACTCTTGCGCGATAACTCAACCGGAAGACGAAGAGATGGCCGAAGCTATTCAGTCAACGGTAAATCTCACGCCAGCCGACCCTTCTACGTCAACTTCGGCGACACAATATGAAGAAACGACGAACGAAGAGGCCCCGAAGTTGGACAAAATATTGCAAGTCAACATCGACTTAAGCGATATCACGCGATGCGTCGGCATCGGAGCTAACCTCGAGCTAACGCTACAGGATAAGCTGATCGAGTTCTTGAAAGAGAACTACAAAACGTTCGCTTGGTTCACAGAAGACATGTCGGGCATTGACCCGAACATAACTTGCCACAAACTCAACGTGGACCCAACTTTCAAGCCGATCAAACAGAAGAGAAGAAAGTTGGGACCAGAACGCGCCCAAGCAGTAAAAGACGAGGTAGAACGACTCGTAAACGCCGAGTCAATCGACGAAGTAAGATACCCAGACTGGTTGACCAATCCCGTGGTCGTGAAAAAGAAGAACGGCAAATGGAGAGTATGCGTCGACTTCACCGATCTCAACAAAGCCTGCCCGAAGGATAGCTACCCATTGCCTCATATCGATCGAATCGTCGAGGCAACGACCGGAAACGAACTCCTATCCTTCATGGATGCCTTCTCGGGCTACAACCAGATCATGATGCACGCCGAAGATTGGGAAAAGACTTCGTTCATTACCGATCGGGGAACTTACTGCTATAAGGTCATGCCGTTCGGCCTAAAGAACGCAGGGGCAACGTACCAACGACTGGTGAACCGCATGTTCGCCGACCAACTGGGCGAATCAATGGAGGTAATCGACGACATGCTCGTCAAGTCGTTAGCCGCCAAAGACCACGTCGATCACCTCGCCACCTACTTTGCAACACTCAATCAATACGGGATGAAGTTAAACCCGACCAAATGCACGTTCGGCGTAACTTCAGGCGAGTTTCTAGGATACATCGTCACCCAAAGAGGCATCGAAGCAAATTCGAAGCAGATCGCAGCCATCAGGGACCTTCCCTCACCCCGAACAACCAGGGAAGTTTAAAGACTGACAGGACGAATCGCCGCACTCAACCGGTTCATATCGCGATCTTCGGGCAAATGCTTACCCTTTTACCGGCTCCTAAAGGGTAACAAACGCTTCGAATAGGACGAAAAGTGCGAGGAGGCATTCACACAGCTTAAGGAATATCTCTCTACGTCGCCGATCCTCGCCAAGCCAGTCGACCAAGAGACGTTGTACCTCTACATCGCCATATCGACCTCGGCAGTAAGCAGCGTGCTAGTCAAAGAAGACCGAGGCGATCAACGGCCTATCTTCTATACGAGCAAAGCCCTCGACGGTGCGGAGAGCAAATATCTAACCTTGGAGAAATTAGCTCTAGCAGTATTCAGTTCGGCAAGAAAGCTCCGACCGTACTTCCAGTCTCACTCCATCGTTATCCTCACGAACCAACCGCTGCGAACCATCCTACACAGTCCAACGCAATCGGGTCGAATCGCCAAGTGGGCAGTCAAACTCAGCGAGTACGACATTGAATACAAAACGAGAACCAGCGCGAAATCGCAAGTCATGACCGACTTCCTGATCGAACTCCCACCAGAAATGACAACGGCATCAGAGAAGAACACTTGGACGCTTCACGCCGACGGATCGTCCAGCCAACACGGGTCCGACATCGGCATCACGCTAAAATCACCAACAGACGAAGTCCTCGAACAATCGTTCAGACTGGGCTTCAAGGCCTCCAACAACGAGGCAGAATTCGAAGCCATGATAGCCGGCATGCGCCTTGCGATCGAGCTCGGGGCAAAGGAGCTCGACGCATTCTGCGACTCACAGCTCGTCACCAGCCAGTTTAGCGGCGAGTTCGACGCAAAAACGAAAGGATGGAGGCGTACCTCCAAGTCGTCAAAGAACTTGCCAGAAAACTCAAACACTTCACCATCACCAAAATACCTAGGGCAGAAAACACATCGGCGGATGCACTCGCAGCTTTAGCTTCAACCTCGGATCCAACAATGCGGAGGACGATCCCCATAGAGTGCATCGAGAACCCAAGCATAGCCCTTCCGAAAGGCGTATGCATAATAAATCGAGACATCGAGGAAACAGACGAGTTCGGCGAAGACCTCGACACACCAGACTCGCCGCTGAGAGAAGATCGCTGCCCTCAAACCCTCAAAGGACCAGACGATTGGCGACGAGAGATCGAACGGTATCTGGCTACCAGCGAAGTAACCGAAGGAAAATGGGCAGGCCGTAGACTCAAATGCAGGGCAGCACGCTACACCCTCCTCGACGATTGCCTCTTCCGTTGGAGCGCCTCAGGAGCCCTCCTATTTTGCATCGCTAGCAACAAAGTCAACCGCGTAATGCGAGAAGCACACGAAGGAGCAGCCGACAACCACTCGGGAGGACGCGCATTAGTCCTTCAAGTGAAAAACACGGCTTTTATTGGCCGACGATGCAGAAGGACTGCGCCGACTTCGCCCAAAAGTGCGAGAAATGCCAAAGGCACGACGACTACATAAACGCCCCAACACAATCCTCAGTTCGGGAACTGCGCCTTATCCCTTCATGAGATGGGCCATGGACATCGTAGGGCCCCGACCGTCTTCAAGACAACGAAAATACATATTGATCGTCACCGACTACTTCACAAAGTGGGTAGAAGCGAAGGCGTATGCGAAAATTGACGCGACCAAGGTTCAAAAATTCGTCTGGAAGTACATCATCTGCCGCCACGGACTCCCATACGAGATCGTTACCGATAATAGAACCCAGTTCACTTCGGATAAATTCGAAGGGTTCTGCGCAAGGTGGAACATACGGCTTAATAAATCAACCCCGAGGTATCCACAAGGAAACGGACAAGCCGAAGCAACGAACAAGACGATCATAGACGGCATCAAAAAACGACTCGAAGAAAAGAAACGGTTTTGGACCGACGAACTGGAAGGCGTCCTCTGGTCACACCGAACAAGTCCACCCAGTTCGACAGGGCGAACACCTTTCTCACTCTCCCATGGAATGGAAGCCATGTCTCCTGCCGAAGTCAACGTCCCCAGCATACGCAGAATGATGTTGACCCAGTACCCACTGACGAACGAACAGATGATCGTCGATCAACTGGATCATGCCGAAGAGCAGCGGCATCACGCCCTACTCCGCATCCAGAACTACCAGCATCAGGCGGCAAGGTACTACAACATGAAGGTGAAGGGAAGACACTTCGAAGAAGTCGATCTGGTCCTCTGGAAAGTGTTCGAAAATACAGCAGAAAGGCCGATCACAAAACTCGGAGCGAAGTGGGAAGGTCCGTACCTCATTTCAAAGGTTGTTCGGCCTGGCGTCTTCGAACTCATGGAGATGTGCGGCAAAACAATCCCAAGTCCTGGAACGCGATGCACCTCAAAAGGTTTTATCACTAAAGGGAACGAAGCCGAAACCAAAACGACGACTCGATAGTGCGGAAGAAGAACCCAACCAAAGACGATACCGATCATCCAAGACGAAGGCTAACAAAAAAATTGTAAAACGAACTACGAATGGCTTGATCCCTACGTAGGCAGCCTTTCTAAAGGCACAACTATAATAATAAAAAAAAATTCCTTAATACGAGTCCCGAACTCAGGAAACACGAGCTCAGTACTCAGACAACAACGAACTCCGAGTTCGGTCACACAAGCTCTTCGCTTATACTAAAACGGGCTTCGCGCTCTATCTTTAAGGCGGTCTATTCCGCAAACTAATTAGCCACTATCTTAAAGTGCAGTGGACTGATCACCCACTATTTTGCAAGGAAGATTTCTACGAACTCATGTTCAACACTTGCAGTGGCCCAATCCGAAACCACAAAAGCCGAGTACCTCGCAACCTTGAAAAACGGTTCGTATCATATGCGAACTATGAAAGAAGAATATGCAAAATAAAAGAAACAAAACGAGTTCGGCATACGAACAAGGAAGAATAAAAGACGAACCAACAAAAGGATTTTTATATCAACAAGTTCAAGAAGAAGGTCGATTACAACAAACAAAAGAAGAATTGAAGTATGATCAAAGAAAGAAGAAAGACGAGCCGAAAAAGGGAGAAAAAACCTTATATTGATAAAGAGCAATAAGGCCGACCCCAACAGTCGACCCAAAAATTACAAGAAAAGGGGTCGATCACAACAATCGACCCGGAAGAGATAACAAAAAAATAAAAACAAAAAAAGAGAAAAATGGCCGATCACTCCTATTCGTCCAACCCTGCCGCCTCATCTTCTTCAGCCAAGTTGGCATTCTCGGCAACCTCGTCCTCGGCTCGATCATTGGCCGCTTCATTTCGGGTCCCCTCGGCATCATCGCCCTTTTCCTCCTCCAAAAACCCGAGAAGAGAGTCGATCTCGAGTTCGACAGGGAGTTCGAAGTCCGAAGCTTCGTAGGAAAGTTGCGGCCTTTCCGCCAGCCAGCTCTCGAGTTTCCCCTCTTTTTCACGACAGCGACGGTAGAAAATGGGAGGTGTATCGATCGCGAACTGAGTCTTCAACCGTTCGATAGTCCCGAAGACTTCCCTCATCTGGTTGAACAGAAGGTATTTCTCCTTCGTAAACTCCCGTTCGTCGAGATAGGCCTTTAGCTTGCAAAGCCGAACCTCTGAAGCTGCACGGAGATCATTGAATCTCTCTTTCACCATGATAAGACGCTCGCGGAGGCACTTAACCTCTAGTGCGCCAACTTCAGAAAGCTGGTCATAGTCTGCCCTCAGTCGGCAAGCTCCCTAGCTCCAGCCTCTTCGGCCTCGCGAGACGATTGAAGAGCCAAATCGCGGACCCTAGACGACTCAACCTCAACCTCGAGCGCCTTTTTGAGATCGCCTTTCTCGGACTCCACCTTTTGAATCTTCTTCTTGAGATCGGCATTCTCGGATTCCGCCTTTTCGAGCCGCTCCTTCAGCTTCCTCGACCTATTCTCCTTCCTCGCCGAAGCCAGGTCAACCTCGAGCTCCTTGACCTTAGCCAAGGCCGCGTCCCTTTCCTTCTCGACAACGTCGAGGCGTACTTTGGTCGAACTCTTCTCCTCGGCTAGAAGAGTCTCATAGGTGAAACTAAGATGGGTCCTCTTGAAGGCGACCTTAAAAAGCACAAAAGTTAGACCAAGACAAATATCAAATACATAACGAGTAACGAAGAAGTCACCGAAGAAAACCTACCCTTTGCTCCAGCCTCGCCAGTTGAGCTATCTCTTCGGCAAGCACCAGCTCGGCAGGACCCTCTTCGCCGTGATAAGCCGCATAAACGGCCCGCTGGAAACCTGCACTCGTTTCCTTGTGGTTAAGGAAGGGGACCGTGCCATTGTAGGCAAAGTAGAAGCCGTGCTCATTGCCTTCCTCGAGTGCATGAGCGAACCCATCCCCCACAACCAATGGAGGATCAGTCTCCTCTCCGACAGGACTAGAAGGATCGACATTCTTCGCAGACCGATCCGCTCCCTCGGACCCAAGCCCAGCAGCTTGGTCCTCACTTTTCTCTGACTGTCGGACGCAACATTCGACCGATCCTCGGTTGATTTAGCTTCAGTACGAAGCCTTGTGGCGTGAGGAAGCTCTACCAAACCCTCTCCGGCAGTCTCGCGACCCCTTTTAACCCCGACCTTTGGCAGCAAGGAAGGCGAGGCCTGAGCGGGCAAAGAAGGATCGTCCACCGGCGGGGGCGGAATGATCGCCGTGGGAGGAGTACCCGTTGGAAGAGGCGGATTGTTCGCCACAGGAGACGAACTCTCTGGCATCGGAGGCAGATCGGCCCACGGTGAGGGCGAACCCGACTAAGACTCGGTCTATTTTTCCTCTTCTTCCTCTCCGGCACGAAACTCATCTTCGAGTTCGTCGTCAAAGACACTCGAGAAATTAGCGAGAGTCAACATAGCGTCTGCGTCCTGCTTCTTCTTAGGCTTAAGCTTGACGCACCTGAAAAACAGATCCGACGAACCAGAAACGTAAGTAAAGCCGAACTAACCTCCTAACGATGCAAAATAGATCTTCTGTTGCCGAAGTATTTTGGCCCACAACACCTCCGTTCGGCTCCGAAATGCTTCCTTGAACGGTTTGTATTCTGAAGGGAAATGATAGAACGGTTGGAAGAGAGCTGCAAAGAATAAGGAAAAATCAGTTAGAGAATCAAAGAAAAGAGAAAAAATCCGAAGAACTTACCGACACAAGGCGACCATTTGGTTTGGTACACCCTATCGACGTCTAAGACAGATGCCGAGTTGATACGGACGAAGAAGTATTTGTCCCACCACTTGGCGAATTTGACCGACGTGTCCGATGTCAACCTAAATCCGGGCCTCCAGCAGATCGACCATGTGCCGAGAAGCGAGTGGTTCTTACTGACCCGCGTAATCTCGTTAAAGAGCCGAAGGGTCATCTCGATCCCTAGCTCCCTCGACACCACCATCGCAGCCACGACATTCCGAACGTAGGGAGCGGTCAGCTGAGAGAGGGCGATCATCCGCTCCTCGATATAATCTATGAGAAGCCGGGGTAAAGGAAACCACAATCCCCCCGAGGTAAACATTTGCTCGTACAAACAAATGTACCCGGGAGGACAGTCCCAGGGTCTCTGATCCGGCTTCGGCACCAGCAACTCCAACGGCTCACTTTTCCCAGAAGGAACCTTGATCCTGCTAAGAGTGCCCGAGAGCTTGCTCTTGGACGGCCCGAAGGTATGGATCCGCCTCACTACCTTCTTCTTCGGCTTAGAAGAAGGCCCAGGTGCCGAAGAAGAAATCAGGACACTCTTCGCCGACATTTTGACCCTCTTCGGCTTCGTGGAAGACCCAGGTGCCGAAGTAGATACGTTAGACTTGGAGCGAACCACCGGGTCGCTTGCACGGTCAGTAGCCGAACCCACGGTTGGAGATAACCTTGAGTTGTCCTGAAACGGCCTCACATCGGGCCCACTGATCGTCCCGCCGGTCTCCGGTTCGGACCAGAAGCCGATCTTGAAGGAGCCGAACTTGCTTTGGGAAGAGAAGACATGCCGGAGAAAACTAACGGAAGCTTAAAATCTAGAGAGAGGTTGGAGGAAAAACTAGAGAGAGAAAGTACCTGAAATTTGCGCGAGAGAATGAAATGAAGAATTGAAGCCAGAAGAGACTTTTTATAGAAAAGCTTGGGAAAACGAAGAGGCGCCATCGAACGGCGCGAAATGAAAATTCATCATTACGATGACGTGGCAGTTCATTATTCGCCAAAATAAAGGCACAACTTTGACGATACGACTTCGGAATACGAAGAGGTGAGAACCCATCATTACGATGACGTGGCATCCAGCGATTCGCCAAGGAACGGTGTGCGTCCCCCAATGCGCCGCCAAACTTCAGATACCTTTGCACGATTTTGATGACATGGCATTCAGTGATTCGACAAAAAAGTGGTGCGTCTTTACGACGTGGCATTCCCTAAATCGATCAAATGCCGATGGTGACTCCCCAAATACGCCAAGGCCGACCTCTTTTAGTTCGCCTCTCCTAAAAAACCGAAATGGGGGAGGGACTAATGTTAAGGGTGGGCCTAAGCCCACTCAGGCCTGACCCATTTCGAAAATCACCAGGAGAATTCGGTGGGCCTTACACTACAAGAATTATTCGCTATAGCAACGGATAAGTCTGTTACTATGACGTTTAATTCGTTGCTATTTCCCCTATAGCAACGGACAGTTAGGATATAAATTCGTTGCTATAGCTTCGTTACATTTCCAAATTCGTTGCTGGTCGTTACCAACTTGGTAACGACCGGCAACGAATAACGCGAAACGATATAGTAACGAAATGTTTCGATGCTAATCTAGTCACGGATATATCGTTACCATTTCGTTGCTAACATAGCCACAGATCAATCGTTACAACTTCGTTGCTAACATAGCCACGAATTTTTCGTTACAACGTCGTTGCTAATTTAGTCACGAATAATCCGTGGCTATTTCGTTGCTAACTTAGCCACGAATAAGCCGTTACTATTCGTTGCTAGTGTAGCCACGAATAATCCGTGGCTATTTCGTTGCTAACTTAGCCACGAATAAGCCGTTACTATTCGTTGCTAGTGTAGCCACGAATAATCCGTGGCTATTTCGTTACAAATATAGCAACGAATTCTTCCGATACAAATTTGTTTTTTATTTAAAAAAAATAAATCGCAAAATTCTATTTTTTTGTTTAGAATTTAAAACATTACTACATCCAAAAGTACACTAACAAAATATAAAATTGTATCCAAATATTGAAATATGCAAAAGTATACTAAACAAAATATCCAAATACATTATCCAAAAAAAGAGTTCAAATATACATAAAAGAGGCTTAGTCCAAGTCATCGATCAAATTAGGATCGAGTGACCTGCACCAACCCTCGAGTTCTGGATTCTGTGATGTTCCCGGTTCAGCAGTCGGAACATAAGCTGGGAGTGTGGTCGAGGAGCCATTTACCTGAGGAGAGTGCGGCTGAGACGGTTGTGGTCGACGATTCTTTGGATCAACCCCAAGGGCCTCAAGAATCAGTTTCTGCGTCTCCAGAATTGTCTCCACGTTTGAGCAGACCGTCTCCACCTTTGTCTCCAACCCATCAACCCGCAACTCCATGGAGATGTTACAAACAAGAGAAGCTGGAGCTGGTTCGTTGGGGTCGACGTTTATGTCCTGAGATCTCCCAAGGCCATAGTATCTTCCCTTATTTAACATGCTGCAACACAAATGAGCAAAGAACACAAATAAGCAAACAACAAAAATGAACAATTCTGTTAATAACAATTCATAAAGAACAAGCAATACTACGAATTAAATCAATTCTCATTACCTGAAGATATGTCTTGTTAATAACCCGAGAAGGAATCGATTCCCCACCTGGTGGCCGGAGAACACTGCAGCTTCAGTGCCTCGGCCCGATTGCCTCAACCTCTTTCACAATTGTCTCGGCTCGTTTGTCGATGAACGTACCATCTTTGCGTGTATGCGTCTTACGCACGAGCGTGTGAAAGATGGTGGTTCTCCTGTTTTCGACCATCTACAAGAAGCACAACACAACACATAAAAAACAGACCCAAACATCAACAAAGAATTCATATAACACTCATATAAAGTTGTAAAGAAACTAAACTAACTCATACAAAACTCATAATTAAACTTGTAACTTATATAACGTTCATAAACTAATCACTCATATAACATTCATAAACTAATAACTCATATAACATTCACAAACTAATCAGTCATGGTATACAATCAATCTAAAACAGACCAAAAACAGTCAAAACTAATAATTGATTTATAAATAACAAACAATATACTAAATGGAAAAGGAACATACCATGTCATACCCTATTTTGGCAAAAGAGACTGGACCAGCACAATGCTTGCTTACCCCTAAACCATCCGGATCGGATAGCTTTGTTTGAAGAATTGGTGGTGGACCTACCACGACATTCTGGTGTGTCCCATTGCTCTAACATCGTGATCCGGTGCTCCTCGGAGACGTACTTCGGCTTCTTCCCTTGCGACTTCTTCTTGCTGATTCTTTGGTGATTGATAACATTGTTTCCTTCCTCCATAGATAGAAAACCGGACTATGGTGTGCTTTGGTTCCCAATAGTAATGTTGCTGAAAATAAAAGTGAAGGATTAGTTCGATATCATTACACTAACCATCACAACATAGTCTATCTATAAAATAAAAAAAGTGAAGGAACAAAACAAAGAAAAGATAGATACACTGACCACAAAATCCTGCCACCATTCTTGCACTCTCTCCTCGGGAATTTGGGACCAATTCCACCAAGGAGCCATGAAATTGTTCTGCCAAGTAGTCCGGACGTATTTCTTCACCTCCGGATCAATACCAAACCTGAAATATCCAAACAATATGAATAAACAGAAACAAGAATACTAAGTTAAATATAGACATGTGTGATAAAAAAATTAACAAAAAAGATTAAATAATGACTTACCATAAAGCTCCATTTAGCTTCATTGGGTGGAGGACTTGCTGGTTTCTCCTAGGCTGGAGCATTGAGGAGAGCTTCTATGCTCATTCCAGCAGCTCCTTGTGCAGCTCCTTGTGCGGCTCCTTGTGCACCGGCACCGTGTGCAGCGAGCTGCGTGTGCGGGAGAGCTTTGTGCAACATAGGCATTTGGAGAAGATTGGGTTCTTTGCCTCTGTCCAAGAGCTCCCGGTGGAAAAGATGTTGGAGGCGAGAGGAAGAAGTTGATGCATTTCCTGGCGAAGGCATACGAGGCTGAGAGTAATGAAGGCTGTCCGGGGTGGAGAACCGGTCCGTATTCTCTTACCACGTTGAGGCATATCTGCACAAGAAAGAGAAGTTAACAACTAGAAGAAAACAATAATGAAAGACAAAACAAAAATTAAAAACATAAGCAACATAACAATAGCTAACACCAATCGAACAGAGGCTAACACCAATCAAACAGAGGCTAACACCAACCTAAAACAGAGGCTAACACCAATCGATTAGAGGCTAACACCAACCTAAAACAGAGGCTAACACCAATCGAACCCGAATCTTAAAACAGAGGCTAACACCAACGTTAAACGAACCTTAAACGAACCTTAAACGAACCTTAAACGAATCTAAGACAAACCCTAATACCAATCGAACCTGAATCCTAAAGCTAGATCGCCGCGAAAGAGCGTGAGAGAAAGACAGAGAGAGAGAGATACAGAGAGATAGAGAGAGATAGGGAGAGATCCTAACCGGGAAAGTGAAGAGTCGCCGGTGAAAGTGAAGGTCGCGTCAAAGAATCGCCGGGAAAGCGAAGAATCGCCGAGAAACTGAAGAATCGCCGCCCAAGAGAAAGAGAGAGTAAATAATGGAGAGAAAGAGAAGGTCGCGTGACATTAGGTTTAATATTTTAGCAACGAAATAAACCGTGGCTATTCGTGGCTAATTTACTTTATATTAATTATAGCAACGAATAGTCACGATTTGTTTCGTGGCTGTGCCTTAGAAGTTTTTTCCATTTTTGTTTTGATTTAGAGGTTTATTGTATCGAACAAAGTTAGTGACAATTCGTTGCTAAATTATGAAGATAGCCACGAAAAGTGACGAACTATTTCGTTGTTGCGGTTTAGAGGTTGGTTGCAACGAATTTATTTGATGCTATTCACGGTAAGTCGTTGCTAATTATTTAAATTAGCAACGACTTGCAACGATGTAAGTCGTTGCAATATTTTCAAATTTTAGGGTATGCGTTTTTTTACATAAAAAACCATTTCTAGAAACTTATGATAATTTTTAAACATTAAAAATCTATAGGAAAGGTTTTGACTTTTGAAGTTTTGACAAAATAATGAATATATATAAATTTAGGGTTTGATATATACATAGTCGGATATTTTATGTAAAAAATGTATGTATAAGATAGTATATTTTTGAACAATGTATAAGTTTTAAAAACTTCAAAACATTAATTAAAAGCCACATAAAAATTCATGAAAATAATCATATATATGAGTTTCAAAGCCACATAATAATCATATATATAAGTTTTTAAAACATTCTTATAACAACAAACAACATCATACAACATCAAAAATAAATAAACTTCATTATTACACATCTTCGACATCATCGAAGAATCGGAATCTTCGAGAAAACTCATTAGGATCAAGTTGCTCTTCGTCTAAAGGATAAGGATAAACATTGTCAAAATCAGCGGGATCTTCCACGGCATGCGTTGTAACCCGAACCATTGCAATAGGCGCAACAATGTGGTCGATTGTATCATCTTGCAACGCTAACGAGCATTTTCGAAGTTTCACGATATCCTCTTGGCACCACTTTAGTACAAGCCAACCAATCATTTGACGCGCGCCCAACACGTGGATACGGGATGAAACAAACTTGGTCACAATGACCAGGCATAATAAAAGGATCGTATTTTTGGTACCTTTTACGCGAATCTACATCAACCACACCGGACGGGTGTTTACGCAATCCCGAACCTTCGTATTATCAAACCATGTGCATTTAAAGACCATCGCTTTGAGTCCGGCGGCACCATGATACTCAATCTTCATGATTTCTTCTATAAGTCCATAATAATTCATATCCGTTGTACCACGAACACAAACCCCATAATTTTGTGTTTTCTTATTTTGACCGTGTCTTTGATTTGTGGAAATGGTATCCCCTAGTAAAGTACATAGGCCACGAAATGAAATTGCGTCTCGGACCTTGAATAAATTCCAACATCCACAAAGGAAATTCATAATTCGAGATGCTTCATTAATCTACAAAATGTTAAATATATTAGTAGCCATAATATTACAATAATTATATGATATATATGAAAAAATTAAATCAAAATATTATAACTTACATAGTCTTTACACCATTGTGCATAATGGTTGTCTTTAGCATTAATCATTGCATCACTAGTGATATCGGGAATACTAAGCGTCATCGCTCTTCAAACATCCTGAAACAAGATAAAAAATTAATTTAGTCTGTTACGGTACTTAAATAACTTAATTATCTAAATATTTAAATTTATACCTCTCATATGGAGCAAATTCTTCACGGTTAAGTAACAAAAACGTTTGGAGCACGTTATAATCTTCATCACTAAACCAACCTCTTGTATTTTTCCCCTGTAACTCGTCCTTGTGATAGAAGATATTTGGCACCTCTGCATCATAGGTAAATCGAATTTCTCCAGGACCACTATAATCTGAATCACGAAGAAGTTCTGTGTTTTCGTAATAATTGGTTGCCACATGAAATCTCTTCTTGTACACATTGTGCAACAATGGAACCTCCAATACGAGCTTTATTTTTAACCTTTTTTCAAATGATACATGTACCTCTCGAAAGGATACATCCACCTGTATTGGACCGAACCACCCAATGCAGCTTCATCCGGTAGATGCACGGGTAGATGTTCCATGACGTCAAAGAACGATGGAGGAAATATTTTCTCCAAATTGCACAACTTCAAAGCGATATTTGCCTTCAAAATTTCCACATCCTCTACCCTTAACATTCTAGCAGAAATATCCCGGAAGAAAAGTGCGATTTCTACATATGTACATAAAACATATATAAGTATATGAAACAAAAAATATTACTCATCTATGTAAGATAATAGTATATACCTGAAATGGCTGTGTGGACATTTTTCGGCAAAAGTTCTGCAAACGCAAATGGGAACAAGCGTTGCATAATGACATGGCAATCGTGGCTTTTTAGCCCAGACAATTTTCCATTGTTTTCGTCAACACATCGACTGAATTTTGATGCATAGCCATCAGGGAATCTAATATCCATTTTCAACCATGCCAAAAAACTCTTCTTCCCTTGATTGGATAATCTAAAAATTGGAATCGGAATACTCCCATCATCATTAATCTCCAAATCTGGTCTTTTGCATATCGCAGGAAGATCCATTCTAGATTTGATATTGTCTTTTGTCTTCCCTGGTGCATTCAAAATCGTGTTGATAAGATTATCGAAAAAGTTTTTCTCGATGTGCATGAAGTCTAAATTATGCCTCAATAACTGGTCCTCCCAATAAGGCAAGTCCCAAAATATACTCTTCTTCACCCAATTATGGTAATCGCCATAACCATCGATCGTTCTACTCGGATTATCATGTCCTTGACCTCCGCAATCAACGAGTTTTGCACAATCCTCGGATGCTCTCGGTTCTTTCGCATAGAATTTCGGTACTGTCAACCACGGTGGAGCATTATCCCGAGCGATGAACCTCGCTTAAATGCTTTGATATTTCGTCGATAAGGATGATCATGGGGCAAATGTCTTCTGTGACAATCGAACCAACTATGTTTCCTTCCATTTGGTAACCAAAATGCTTTTGTTCATCCATACAATACGGACATGCTAGCCGACCATGCGTAGTCCAACCGAAACCATTCCATACGCCGGAAAATCGTTTATCGTCCACATCAAAGCGACTCTCATTGTAAAATTTTGCTTCCTCGAAATATCATAAGCGGGAACCCCGTCGGTCCATAACATCGCAACTCTTCGATCAATGGTTGTAGATAAATATCTAGACTTTTCTTCGGATGTTTAGGCCCAGGCACCAAAATGGCCAAGAAGAAATATTCTCTCTTCATACACATACCGGGGGGCAAATTATATGGAGTAACAATGATGGCCATACCGAGTGTGCCTCCCCATTCATGCCAATTGGATTAAACCCATCGTCGCTAAACCAAGATATATATTACGACTTTCGGCACCAAATCCGGGATATACCTCATTAAAATGCTTCCACGCTGCTCCGTCGATGGGTGATGCATTTCTCCTTCGGGGAGACACATGTTCTGCGTGCCATCGCATATGAGCGACGGTCCCTTGCATTTGATACAACCTTTTCGGTCGATGCGATAGGTAGATAAAACATCCGTTGCTTCGGTATATTCTTCCCTTTTCCATTGTTGGCGTGATACCTATCTTTATTACGAAACGACAACGCGAAAGCTCTCGATCTTCGGACTTCCGGAAGAGCATGCAATTATCCTCGCACACGTCAATCTTATGAACCGGTAATCCCAATGAACGCGTTAACTTTTTGGTCTCATAGTATGACTCCGAGAGCATTATTTGGTTGTGGAAGAATGCGTTTATATGTTTGTGTGATTTCATCAACGCATGCCTCCGCCATATTGTGATTAGTCTTTATCTTCATAACACGCGATGCCAGATACAATTGTGATATTCCTTCAATACACCCTTCGTAGAGCGGTTGACTAGCAGCTTCAAAAGCTTGATAAAGGCTATCGTTAATTGGCTCTTCCTCAACATTTTGCTGAAATTCGTCTTCTATTCGATACCTTCTTGACCCATGTTAACCTCATCATATGGAACTTCGGTGTTAACATGACCATCAAACGTTTCTTCTTCTTCATGTCCAAAGTGCGTCGGCATCGAAGATTCTCCAACATCATAACAATTTTCTCCATGGCTTGTCCAAATGTAGTAGTTTCCTTTAAACCCTCTCCTTAATAAGTGCTTAGAAACTGTAAAAGCATCGAGCTGCTTCAAATTTCTACACCGAACACAAGGACAAGCCATAGATCCACGGACTTCAAAAGAAGCTTGATTGCAAGAGAAATTTATGAAAGTGTTAACACCCTCTCTAAATTCTTCAGAAACGTCATTTGTGTTTGGATCTATATGATGATCCATCCATTCTCTTGAATGAAAGAAATGTGTCATTTATTTTCTATGCATATGAAATTGATGAAGAGAGAAAGAATGAGATTTTTTTGAGTTATTGAAGGTATGGTGCTCTGGAAAATTTTGTGCGTTATGTTTTTAATTTAGCAACTGTTAGTAACTGAATAATTTCGTTGCTAAGTTAAGTTTTAATCAGAACCACTCATATAGCCACAGATAGCAACGAAACAAATTAGTGGCTAATTTCGAATAATTATCCTGACAACTTTGCAACGAAATAGCCACGAAAATGTTTCGTTACCACTATTAGTTGCTACTTCCTTGCTATTTCCTTGCTTTTTTGGTATCGAAATAGCAACGAAACAAATTAGTGGCTAATTTCGAATAATTATCTGACAACTTTCTCGTGATGTGACCATTATAAATTTAGCAACGACTATTTCGTTACTAATCGTGGCTATATTAGCAACGAAATAGCAACGCACCGACGTCGTTACAATTTTGCAACGAAATAGCCACGAAAAAGTTTCGTTACCACTTTTCGTTGCTACTTCCTTGCTATTTCCTTGCTTTTTTGTATCGAAATGCATCGGAATTGTTATTTCGTTACTGGCTTAATTTTCGTTGCTTTTCGTTGCTTTTCGTGGCTTTTCTGGATTTAGCCACAAACACTTCCTCACCAATTCGTTGCTATACAGATTAATTCTTGTAGTGTTATTCAGAGTTCGGCCCAAAGGCCCGCCGAAGGCAAGGCCCAACGAAGCTGAAGCCCACTGTCGAAAGGAAGCGTGCCCGACATGGCGACGTCAGCACGGACCTGCCGGGACTGACACAGGTGACGTTTGTACGGCGCCGTGGTTCAGTCAACAGAGGTGTCAGTACGAACCAGCAAGACGCAGAAGTCAGCCGAACTAGCATTTAATGCAAAGGCACGTTCGACAACCGCATTAAATGCAAAGGCATGTTCGACAAAACAACTTTCCGTATTTCGGGCATGCGCCGAAGTGATCCCGCCAAAGAGCAAAACCCCGCCAAGGATCAAAGGTCTTCACTATAAATAGAGGGTTCCTGCTCAGAAGCAAGGGATCCGAATTATTTAGAGAGAGAATCTACAGAGAGAAACTACTACAAACATATCTTTTCACTTCGTCATTGTATCAAACAATCAATCTATCAATAAACGAACTCCGAGTTCTTAATCATATTTCTGTTCGACACCTTATCATTTACACCTAATTTCACTTCGGTTCTATTTGTTCGCCTCAATTATCACTTAACGAGTTTTCCGATCTTCCTCTATCTTTATCATCTCAGTTCAGTCCTAAGACCGAACCCTGTTTTAACACCGATCCATAGTCATACTAGAATAAAGATTTTGTAGGAGCTTATATATTATTGGTATCTCTTAAACTTTCATCACGATCTGTGTGTAGATCTAACTAGGTAGGTTTTGAAAAATCTTTGAATTGGATGCCATTGAATCAATGTTTTAAACATTTCATGTACTTTTTTCATTACATGACACGGTTAGGTATGAATCAAGCTTAAAATGCTTGACTGGTGGGAATAGTACCTTTTCAAAATTCTTTTCTGTCTTGAACATGACATAATTCATTATTTAAAACTGCTGGATCTTGATAGGATGATGATGACTTAGAGTCATGCAATTCCTTCGTTACAAGTCCGTTCACATCCCAGCAAGAAACTTGATAATTATTCTAGGTAGATTATGCAAAGTAGCTATTTCCTAAAAGTGTTTTGAAACCGCTTATGTTGGTAGATATGGGAAAATCGTATACGCTTTCTCAGATCTTATAAATGCTTGTGGGAGAAGGGGTCTCCATGAGGAAACCATAAGTGTGTTTGCCGTGTGTGGTACTTAAGGTATAGAGTTTAAGAAAGTATTTTGGGTTTTTACGACGAGATGCAGAAAAATTGTATGAAGTCCGATAAGATAACTCTTAACTCTTCGCTTGGTATTTGTAATAGAAGGAGGGGAAGCAGCAAAGTAATTGCTTGGTGAGATGTCGAAGAGAGGGATCGAGCAATATATCTTCTCTTACATGCGATCTACAACTCCGGCAGATGAAACTCGCTATGGATATCCCACAAATGGAACCATGTCGAACTTTGTAAGTTATAGCACCGTTATTCATCTTTGTTTAACTATTTTCTTTGTTTGTGCTCAGTTAAGCTGATGGCTTTGTCTCTGAATTGCCAAGATCTTTGAATTCGATGATTGAGTTTAATATTCTGATTTCAGATTTTTAATCAACCTTTTCACTATCTGCGACAACACTATGGCACAAAAAAAATTGGTGGTAAGAATGCTAGAGTTCTCTCTAAAACTCATGTGATAAATTACTCTTACGGTATTTTGATTGGTGAAAACTAACATATCAAGATCTCATTGTCTATATGGTCTTCTCTTTTCTACTTAATTTATCATTAAATCTTTCACTACATATCAAATTCTGTTTTAGAATCTATTTAATTTATCATTTAACTGATTTGGTGCATAGTTGGAATGGGCACATATTTATTTAGATTTCTTTTCAAAGGATTCAATGGGGATAGTGTTAGAATGTTCTTAAGGAGATTTTAAATCTGTTGTAAGAATAACAAAAAAAACACATTAATGTATTTGTTGCTCTTTTTTGGCAGTTATATCAAATAACAAGATTTGATTTGAAATGTACATACATTAAAAAGAGATGAAGAATGCTTTGGGAAGGAGGGTAGAAGAGATGAAACGCCGAAAAGTTATGTGTTTTACAATATTAATGATAACGCCGGTGAAGATCCCGTTTTGATAGTCAATGAGCTCAAATTCGTGGCTAGCCTCCAACACATTTATAGATTATATTCAACAATGGGTTACTATTTCATACAAGTCCCGTGGTGGTGGCGGTATTTGAAGAAGAAGAAGAAGAAACTTGAGCAACTCAAAGAAGATTATGTTCCTTTCATTACAGCAACATTGTTGGCTTCAGAGTTGCACTTCGTAAAGTTTACAACGACAACGTTGTTAGCAGACTCATAATTGATGTTAGATAGAAAACCAAAAAAACAAACAATGAGTTGCTAATATTGTGCTCTGATTTTTAAGATGTAGTGTAGAAGACAATCTCAAACATGAGCTTTGTATTGGAGTTTTCTTTGTCTTCATATGTAAAATACCAAAGGACATGATTTTTCTTGAGATTTGCTTTTATCAGAAACAATTATTTATGGTGATGTCCATAAATCTCTTAAATATAATTGTGTTCAGTTTGTTTTTGATTAAAAAAGTATGTCGCAGTTGTTCTTGAAGTTAATTTATGATGTGGTTTTGTGTTTTGTGAAAAAGAACCACAAATGGATGGATTTTTGGGTACAACCATGCAGCCTTTAGACTTCCTTTATTATGAATATGTCATAGAATCAACATCATAGTTATTAGTCAACTCACTAATGTGATCTAGCATAAGAATCTCATAAAAGAATTAAACTAAAAATAGAGAATTAAAAATATAACATAACAAATATTTTAAAAATGATAATAAATTATACAAATAAAAAAGAAAAATGATAAAAACAAGTTTTTGAAAAAACATACAATAACCCGGGGCAAGTGGCCCAATGGTAGTCACCTCTGCATCTAATCGCATAACCCGGGGTTCGAACCTCACCGCTCTCAGTTGGGAGAGAACTACTTAGACACTAGACTACGATGAAAAAAAAAAAAAAAAAAAAACATACAATAAGATGAAATTAATGAACAATATGTGAAAATCTAAAAATAAGAAACTCACAAAGGTTAAAACTAAAAAATTAAAATATTAAACATAAAATATATAAAAAAATTTAAAATAATAAGTTATAATGTAAATTAAAAAAATAGTAAAAATGTGTAACAAAAACTTAAAGACACCCAAAAAATTAGAGGAATTCACAAAAGAGGAATTCACAAAATTACACCCTTTCAACCCTTCCTAGTTCCTTCACAAAAATACACCTAATTCAATATTTTCATATATTTACACCTTTTCAAAATTTTAAAAGCTTGATTTATCCTTTAAAAAATTACCAAAAATAATTTTTTTTCATTTGGGTTCGCTAATTAGTGTTTAGGGTATAGTATTAAGGGGGTACGATTGTGTGGATAGGGTTTATTTGGATTTAATTTTGAGTGTTTAGGTGTAGTTTTGTGAAGTTATTTTGAAATGGTGTAGTTTTGTGAAATGTAATTCAAATGGTGTAGTTTTGTAATTCTCCCTTCACAAAACTACACCCTTTCAACCCCTCCTTCACAAAACTACACCTAATTTAATTTTTTCACATATTTACACCTTTTCAAAATTTTAAAAACTTGATTTACCATTTTAAAAATTACCAAAATAAAAAAACATTTGCATTTGAGTTCGCTAATTAGTGTTTAGTGTATAGTATTAAGGGGATATGATTGTGTAGGTAGAGTTTATTTGGATTTAATTTTGAATGTTTAGGTGTAGTTTTGTGAAGTATTTTTGAAATGGTATAGTTTTCTGAAATGTAATTCAAATGGTGTAGTTTTGTAATTCCCCCAAAAAATTATGAATAAAATGAAAACATGTGAAAATCTCAAAGTAAATTATTTTTTAAGAGTTACATAATTTGGGATAGAAATTATATTATTTTTTTTATAAAACATAGAAAACATTTAAGAAATGATTAAAGAAATAATAAATGATACCAACAGGAACAGGAGAGAAAACTATAAATAAATAATAATATATAGACACATAATACAAAAAAACCAAGTGAAAGTATGTGCAAACTAAAAATGTGATTTAGAATAAGAATCTCATGAATGGATTAATAAAAAGTTGGAAGTAAAAAAATGAATAAAAACACGGAAACTTTTGTTGTGAAAAAAAAACACGAAAACTTTTAGAAACGGTTAAAAATCATAAATTATGCACAATAAAAAAAACCATGTAAAATGGTTTAAAATTATTATAGTTTGACAAAAAATCCTTCTATATAATAGGAAGGATCTGGAGCCCCTAATGTTATCCACCTCAGCTTTTGAAACAACCCATATAGTTGCCACGTCAGTGTATTTAATTAATTTTGTGTGACCCACTTACTTACTCAAATAAATTTTGTCTCTTAGTCTTCTTCTTTGCAAAACTTCTTCCGTCGGATCTGAGTTCGTTTCATGTCATCGAAATCTTTCGTTACTTCAAAAACAAAGCATAAACTCTCTCTTTAATGCAAAAAAAATAAACGCTCACATATCGATTTTTCCACCTTCTTTGAATCTAAGGTTTCTAAAAAAAAGATTCACTGAACTCTTTTTCTCGTTAAAAAAAAATCATCTTCTCCCAATGTCGTCAAATCAGGTTCGTTTCCCGTGTAGAAGATGGCTGTCAACAGAGAACGAGAGTAGATTAGGGCTCCAAAGATGGTACACTTAGCCGTTTTACCCCTACAACATTTGGCGCCCACCGTGGGGCCTATCAGGAAATTCTCTCACGCTAACGACAACTCAACAGCACCCCGAAGCTAAAACCAACAACTCGTTCCATTCAATGACGAACCAACAAGACAACCAGACTCACATTCCGATCGTTCTGCAGGAAGCTCTCGCAACCGAACGAACGATTCCAACAACATGAATCCTCCCAGCAATTCCCGAATCAGGTCCCCAGACCTCACCCCCGGTTCAAGCACTTACACGCCCGTCGATGATCCATCCCGAGGCAACCGCAATACAAGAAACGCCCCTGGCTCGCATGAACAATCGGACTCCCGAGTCCATAGTCACGAACGACATGGCCAACGTCTCGCCACAGACGAACGCAATCGCCCATCGCCCCGAAGTCGCTCAGCCCGGCATAATCGAACTCCTCGCAAGTCTAGTCAGCAAGGTGGACAGTCTCACCCAGTCGACAAACACGCGGTTCGAAGCACTCGCCACGCAGGGGCCGCGGACCCAACGGGCTAACAATGAATTCTCCCCAGGCATCCAGAGGAACATATTTGGAGAACCCTCACACACGGCACAACCGTCCGGTCACGAAGTCCAACATCACCCGAACGTCAGTTCATTCGCAGGACACCTCTACGGAGCCCGTGGCCCGACTCCAATCTATGGGACACCCCCTTTCGTACGCCCGACCGCCGAAACCAATTTTGCCGGTCCAAGCGGTTATGACGCGGCAACCGCTGCCCCGACCGCCAGGGACTACAAGTTTGAGCGAATGCGGCAAGAACTGAGTGATATGAGCTCTCGAGTCCATGAAGCAATCAGCGCGACACCAGAAATCGGACGCGTGTTACGAGAGGCACAAAGCGTCCCTTTCACGACGGATATCACACGATTTTACATCCCGCATCCTGGAAAAATCACCATCCCGAAGTATAACGGGACGACAGACCCAGTTCAACACGTCACGGCGTTCACAATCTCGATGGGAAGAGCCCAGATCGCCCCCGAACTGCGGGACGAGGGATATTGTCAGTTGTTCGTCGAGAACTTGACAGGCGCGAAACAAAGATGGTTCCATTGGCTGGCCCCTAATTCGATCGGCAACTTCCATCAGCTCTAGACCGTATTTCTCAAGCACTATTCCATGTATATCCACAAGGAAAAGTCAATCGTCGATCTATGGGGCATGACCCAAGGAGAGGGAGAAACCATGAGAAAATACGTCGAAAGGTTCAATGAGATCGCCTCCAAGATCAAAGTACCAGACGACGTGGCCATTCAAGCGCTACGCAACAGACTATGGTTTGAGTCGCAATTCCGCGAAGAACTTACGACGAACGAACCAAGAGCGTTGGAAGACGCGCTACATAAGGCGACCGCCTACATAAAGTTAGAAGAGGAAAAAGCCGCCTTGACTAAGAAGCACGCGTCCCTCAGGACGCGCTCGATAGAAAAGGAGAGAGTGAAAGAAGAACAGCGTGAACCGCGACAACACTACGACGCGGATTACAAAAACAAAAACACCCGGATCCACCTGATCGATGACGAAGAGTTCAAAAGGCAAGCAATCAACAACGTATCTCGCCCATAACACAATCGATCGGGAAACGGTTCGGGACACCAGAACAGGGGGAATTATCAAGATAGAAACCTCGGATCCAGAGGATCGCAAGGCGATCACCAAAACAGAAACGACTCGGGAAATTATCCGAACAACAGACGGCCCAACAGCCGCAATACGAGCGAACATTGCGATTTCCACAAGCAAGATGGGCATTCAACGGCGGAATGCAGATATCTTCAAAGCCTCCTCCTGCCGGAATATGGCAACGGAAATATCAGGCTACCGACCTCGGAAGAAACACGAGCCAACTACACATACATTCGGCCCGAGTCCGAACGCGGCCAGAAAAGGGCTCCAGAGTCGTCCGACAAAAGAGAACGGGAAGAACTACACGGTCCGCCGAAGGTGGCGCGCAAGAAGATCGGCATGATCATGGGAGGTATCGTCAACTGCAACGATTCAGTCAGGTCGATCAAAAGGTCGCAGCGTGAAACAATCGTCGTGGTTAAATGGGCCAACATCAGCGACGTCTCCGACCGCCTAGCAAGGAAATTACGTTCAGCGAACGTGATAACTCTGGTGTCGCCTTCCCTCATAACGACCCGTTGGTCGTTGAACTACTTATCGCAGATTGCGAGGTAGCCAAGGTCATGATCGACACTGGCAGTTCGGTCGACCTCATATTTTACAGTACGCTGCAGATGATGGAGCTCAAGGAGTACACCATCAAGCCGAACCGAAAGCCCTTGACTGCTTTCAACGGAGAAACTACTATGTCTCTAGGAACCATCAAACTCCCAGTACATATCGGAGGGGTCACAAAGCTGGTAAAATTTGACGTCATCGACACGTCGGCGATCTACAACGCCATTATGGAAACTCCATGGATCCACGCAATGGAAGCCATCCCATCCACATACCACCGAGCGGAACTAAGACAATACGCGGAGACCAACGCGTGGCGAGAAGCTGTTTCATCGCCGAACTAAAAATAAGGACGTCATGCGCAATCGTACACGCCGTTGAAAGTACGAAGCCAGGGAGCGTGAAAACACAGTACAACGAAGTGACCATCGAGGAAGCCCCGAAGCTCGACAAAGTCATACAAGTGAATGTCGACCTCAGCGACATCACCAGGTGCGTCGGAGTTGGAGCCGATCTCGAACCTGCCATGCAGAACAAACTGACCGATTTCCTGAAACGCAACTGCAAAACCTTCGCATGGTGCACGGAGGATATGCCGGGAATCGATCCGAACATCACTTGCCACGAGCTCAATGTTGATCCAACCTTCAGGCCAATCAAGCAGAAGCGAAGGAAGTTGGGTCAGGAACGCGCCCAAGCAGTGAACGAAGAGGTCGAGCGCCTCATTAATGCTGGCTCAATTGACGAAGTCAGATACCCAGACTGGCTAGCGAATCCGGTCGTGGTGAAGAAAAAAAATGGGAAGTGACGAGTCTGCGTCGACTTCACCGACCTCAACAAGGCGTGCCCGAAGGACAGTTATCCCTTGCCACCCATAGATCGAATAGTGGAGGCAACCGTTGGAAACGAACTATTGTCCTTCATGGACGCTTTCTCGGGTAATAATCAGATAATGATGCACGTAGAGGACCGAGAGAATACTTCAATCATCACCGATCGAGACACCTACTGCTATAAAGTAATGTCTTTCGGTCTGAAAAACGCCGGAGAAACCTACCAACGACTCGTAAATCGAATGTTCGCCGACCAGCTGGGCGAGACCATGGAGGTTTACATAGACGATATGCTGGTCAATTCATTGGTCGCAAAGGACCACGTCGATCATCTCGAGACCTGCTTCGCAACGCTCAACCGATATGGGATGAAGCTGAATCCAACAAAGTGTACGTTCGACGTCACATCGGGAGAATTCTTGGGCTATATCGTCACCCAACGAGGCATCGAGGCCAATCCGAAGCAGATCTCAGCGATAAAAGATCTCCCTTCGCCCCGAACGACCCGAGAAGTCCAAAAACTGACTGGACGAATTGATGCGCTAAACCACTTCATATCGAGGTCGTCCGATAAATGCCTGCCCTTCTACCAGCTCCTCAAAGGCAACAAGCGGTTCAAATGGGACGATAAATGCGAAGAAGCATTCGCACTACTCAAAGAATATCTCTCGACCTCGCCGATCCTCGCAAAGCCCGTCGATCAAGAAACCCTTTATCTGTACATTGCCATCTCGACGTCGGCGGTAAGCAGCGTACTGGTTAAGGAGAATCGCGACGACTAGCGGCCGATATTCTACACCAGCAAAGCCTTGGACGGAGAAGAAAGTAGATACCCGACCTTGGAAAAGTTGGCACCCGCGGTCGTCTCGTCGGCACAAAAGCTCCGACCTTACTTTCAATCTCATTCAATCGTCGTCCTGACGAACCAACCGCTGCGAACTATCCTGCACAGTCCAAGCCAGTCAGGTCGTATTGCCAAGTGGGCGGTCGAATTAAGCGAATATGACATCAAGTATAAACCGCGAACAAGCACTAAATCACAAGTACTCGCCGACTTCCTCATCGAACTACCACCAGAGATGACGTTCGCCGAAGAAAAAAACACATGGACCTTGCATGCAGACGGATCGTCAAGCCAACACGGGTCGGGAATCGGCATAACATTGAGATCGCCAAAGGGCGATGTCTTGGAGCAATCTTTCCTACCCGCATTCAAAGCTTCCAATAACGACGCGGAGTACGAAGGAATAATCGCCGGCATGCGATTGGCCCTCGAACTCGGAGAAAAAGAGCTCGACGCTTTCTGCGACTCGCAACTGGTAACCAGTCAGTTCAGCGGGGAGTTCGACGCTAAGAACGAAAGAATGGAGGCTTATCTCCGAGTTGTCAAATCTCTGGAAGAAAAATTCGTCTCCTTCACCATCACGAAGATCCCTCGAGCGGAAAATACATCCGCGGACGCATTGGCAGCCTTGGCCTCCACCTCCGACCCAACTCTGCGACGGACCATCCCGATCGAATGCATCGAGCGCCCAAGCATCGATTTGTTGAAGGGAATATGCGCCATCAACCGCGACATAGACAAAACCGACGACTTCGCCGAAGGAACACCAGACTCCCCTCCCCGAACAGAAAACAATCCCCAAGGATGCACCGGACCAACGGATTGGCGAACGGAAATTATGCTATACATTTCGTCCGGGGTTTTACCAGAAGATATATGGGAAGCTTGCCGTCTGAAAAGCAGATCGACCCGCTACACATTGCTCGAAGACTGCCTTTACCGATGGAACGCATTCGGAGTTCTTCTGTTTTGTATCGCCGGCGACGAAATCGAGAGAGTGCTTCGAGAAGCACACGAAGGCGGGCTGGAACTCCGGAGGACGAGCATTAACTCTCCAACTCAAAAACCACGGTTACTATTGGCCGACATTACAAAAAGACTGCGCAGACTTCGCCATGAAGTGCGAGAAATGCCAAAGGCACGGAGATATCAAGCACAACCCGACCCAACTACTCAGTTCGGCAACCGCCCCGTACCCTTTCATGCGGTGGGCGATGGACTTCGTAGGACCCTTGCCATCCTCGAGGCAGAGGAAGTACATCCTGATCGTGACCGACTACTTCACCAAGTGGGTCGAAGCAAAGGCATACGCGGACATCGACGCGACAAAGGTACAAAACTTCGTCTGGAAATACATCATTTACCGTCATGGACTCCCCTACGAGATCGTCACGAACAACGGGACGCAGTTCGTATCAAAGAAATTCGAAGCTTTCAGCGCAAAATGGAACATACGACTTAACAAGTCCACCCCGAGATATCCACAAGGGAACGGCCAAGCCGAAGCAACGAACAAAACTATACTTGACGGAATAAAAAAACGTCTCGACGCTAAAAAGGGGCTCTGGGCTGACGAACTGGAAGGTGTGCTTTGGTCGCACCGAACGAGTCCGCGAAGTGCGACAGCCCAAACGCCATTCTCACTATCCCACGGAATGGAGGCAATGTCACCGGCCGAAGCGAACATGCTAGGAATACGACGTCTAATGTTGTCTCAGCATCCTAAAGCAAACAAGGAAATGATGATAGACGAATTGGACTACGCAGAAGAGCAACGATATTACGCCTTGCTCAAAATCCAAAATTACCAGCACCAGGCAGCAAAATACTACAACAAAAAGGTCAGAGGAAGACACTTCGAAGAAGGCGACCTCGTACTACGCAAGGTTTTCGAAAATACAGCCGAAAGACCAATCACCAAGCTCGGAGCAAAGTGGGAGGGCCCGTACTTAATATCAAAAGTAGTTCGGCCCAGCGTGTACGAACTAATGGAGATGTCCGGCAAGGAAATCCCGAGATCCTGGAACGCAATGCACCTGAAGAGGTTCTATCATTAGACAAGAAGAAAGCAAAGACTAAACATACCGCCGAAGGTCGAAGCAAAAGAACGACAAAGCACAAAAAACAAAGAAGAAAGCGAAGCAGAAGACGAAGACAAAAAAAAAAAAAATCGAACTCTCAACGAGTTCAAACCTTTGTAAAAATCGAACTACGACTGGCTTGATCCCCTTTGGGGTACGTAGGCAGCCTTTCACAAGGCACAAATATAAAATAATAAAAATCTTTTCATCTTAAATTCACGAGCTCCGTGCTCAAGACATCACGAGTTATTTACTCAGTCACACAAGCTCTATGCTTAAAATCGACGAGCCCATCGCTCAGATCGTCCGCCTATCTATACATAGCCACTTAGGAAAAGAACTAACGAACGAAAGAAGCGCTCCGTGAGTTAGTAACTAAGCAAAAAGCGCTCGAAGATTCAAAGCCGGTCCGAACCGCAGTCAGCCACTTACCAAAGGTGCAAAATAAGTTAGCCACTCTGCAAGAGTGCGGTGGACTGATCATCCACCTTTGCAGGGTAAGACTCGTCCCTGCAGTGACCCAATCTGAAACCACAAAAGTCGAGTACCTCGCACCTCCGAACAAAATTTCACAATTTTCCGGACAAAATAGAAGAACGATTCACAAAAAGAGTGCGAAAACAAACGATTTCATTAAAAAGAAAGCGCAAACTACAAAGCAAGGAAAGAACAACTTCATCAAAAAAGCACGAACTACAAGGTCGACCCCAACAGTCGACCCAAAAAAAAAAGATATAATAAAAACGACAAGGGAATCTAATCTTGAGCCAGTTCATCCGCCGCATCGACTAACCCATCGTCGCCACCAGGCTCCGACCCATCCCCTTGGTCACCACGAGAACTCTCCCCTTCGACCCTTCCAGACTCATCGCGGGACGACACTTCAGGAACCGCAACAACTCCTAGCTAGTCAGGAAGTTCTAAGTCCGAAGCCACGTACGACAGCTTTGGCCTCGACGCAAGCCACGCCTCAAGCTCTACCTTCCGCTTGCGAAGGACCTCGACAAAATCGTTTGGCGGCGCTACCCCGTACCGCCGATCCATCGTCTTCAGGGTATCAAAGATCCCCTTCAGCTGATTCCACAGCAAGAACTTCTATTTTTTCGCCTCCTGTTCGGCGAGGTAGTCCCTCAACTTCGCCAACCTACTCCGCGACTCCTCGTGCAGCCGAGCAAACTGGTCCCTCGCATCATCAACATACTCGCTTCGGGACCGACAAAGCCTTACGAATTCATGGCCATCACGAATGACCATGTCCTCGTAGCGTTTCCGGAGAAGCTCCAGCTCGCCTGAAAGGTCGGCCTCGGCCTTCCGAGACAAGTCAAGCTCCGAATCCCGAGCCTGTAGCAAAGAAGAGGCCACCTCGAGTTCCTCCCTGATTTTTGTTCGGTCGAGTTCAACCTTCTCAAGCTGGTCCTTCAACTTTTGGACTCTTTTCTCCCTCTTAGCCAGACGGAGAGCCTCCTTGAGCTCCTTAACTTCGGTTCGAGCCTCGACTCGCTCCTTCTCAACCACTGTCTTCGCCTCCTCGGACGAAGCAAGACGACGTTCGTAGTCGTAAGCAAGTTTGGTCCTCCTATAAGCGACCTAAAGAAGGAAACCAGAACAAAACAAGATTTCATAACTCCGAACAAAAACAAAGATAATAAAGTTAAGATAAAGGCTCACCCTTTGCTCCATCCGAGCCAGTGAAGCAATCTCAGCTTCGAACACCAGCGAAGTAGGGGGACGAGCCTCATCGTGGGTCTCCACAAGCAAGTGCTGAAGACCAGCGCAACCTTCCTCGTTGTTGAGAAAAGCTCCCTCGCCGTCATAGTTGAACTCGAATCCATGAGGATTGTCCTTGCTCAATCTAAAGGAGAACTCCCCAGCCTTGAAATACGGAAGACTGGACGAAGAGAAGCTTCCCCCAGTACCATCCAAAGGAGCAACCTCGGTGGCATCAGCAGCATTTGGCTCGCCCTCGAACCCTTCAGTCCGAGCAACATCGGCCTCCGTTGCGGCTGCCCCATCACCCAGAACGACGCCCGAACCACCCAAGACGTCGACCCCCCTACGTTGGTATCATCCCGAACTTGGGCCTCCTCAAGAGAAATAGCCCCGACCGACCCATCCTCTCCCGCGGCGGCCTCTCGACACGAGCCCTTTTGACGCGAGGATTTTCTCCATCTTCCGAGGAACCTCGGGTTCGCACCGAAGCACATTCAGGAACGGTTGTCGGAGTAGGATGAACACCCTCGCCCGAGGGTTGGTTTTCTTCCTCCTCAAAAAGCGAGGGGAGCTCGCCTTCGTCCATAGTACCTTCGTTTGCCTCCGAAGATTCACTGAAGCGTTCTTGGGGACCCAGGGACCAGGATTCTGAAAACAAATCACAAGTTAAAAAAAAAAAAAGAAAAAAAAAGAAAAGGGTTTCGGAGTAACGTTTTAGCGAACACCAGTAACGTCTCTGTTGCTCGAGTACTTCGGTCCAGGGAACTTCGATTTTACGCCTTAACTGGTCCTTGTATCGGTATACTCCTCCGGGAACGGGACGAACGGAATGAAGCGATCGAAACGATATAACAATGAGTCAATTAGCAAAGTAAGACTAAGAAAATAAAAGTGAAGACACCTACCAATAATAACCACCCGATCGGTTCGATACTCTCTGTCAACATCAAGGACCGACGCCGAACTAATCCTCACGAAAAAATACTTCCGCCACCAATGCGTAATCTTTACGTGACGATCCGAGGTCAACCGAAATCCTTTTCGCCAACAGATTGAAAAGGTACCCGGAAGCGACGCGTTCGCCGCGTCGTCATGATCTCGTCGAAGCACTCCGGGGTCATCTCAAAGCCGTGATCCTTGGCCGCCAAAATCGCAACGACCAAGTTCCGAAGACAAGGCGCCGTCAATTGAGAGATAGCCATCCCCTCGTCTCGCAATAGGCGACCGAAGTCGGGGCAAAGGAAACCACAAGCCCGCCTCGACGAAGGTCGCCTCATAAAGGCATCATCGAACCGACTCGTCGATGAAGAGAATGAATTAATCTGCCTTGGTTTCTTGGGCCGCCTCCTCGCCCTCCTATATCCTGGAAATGACGAACGGCACTACAAGAAACTGGGCTTTTAGCAACGAAATTTAGCAAGGAAATAGCGACGAATAAATATAGCAACGAAATAGCAACGAATTGGCGACGAAATAGCAACGGAGAATAATGTCGTCGCTAAATCGTCGCTATTTAGCGAGGTATGTTTTCCTCGCTAAATTGGCTACGATTTAGCGACGATTTTGGCGACGAATTAGAGTCGCGTCGCTAAATCGTTGCTAAGTAGCGACGATTTAGCGACGAATATATATCCTTGCTAATTGGCTACGATTTAGCGACGATTTTTAGCGACGAATATATATCCTTGCTAATTAGCGACGAATTAGCGAGGAGGGTCGCTAAGTACGTAAGCACGTTTTCAAAAACGTTGCTAAATCGTTGCTAATTTGATTTCCTTGCTAATTCGTTGCTAATTTTCCATCTATATAAACCCATCTACACTCTTCAAAAATCAAACCACAACACAATACAAAATCAATAACTCTATAAAAATATAAACACTCTAAAAATTTCAATATGTCTCACGGTAATAACAATATATACGAGTTACGGTCTTGGATGTATCGGCATAAAGATCGATCGGGGGTAGTTACGGACGAATTTACGGAGGGACTTCAAGCATTCATGCGAGCAGGCCGGAAACATGCAGAATACGCAAGATACCGGTAAAATGTATTGTCCATGTAAGAAGTGCGTTAACACTAAATGCGTGTTTGTTGAAACCGTATGGAAACATCTTTTTAATAGAGGTTTTATGCCGCGATATTTTGTTTGGTTTCAACATGGGGAAGGGTATAACTCTAATTATAATACTGAAGTTGGAGATAGTAGTTATACGTTTCCTGTTAGTGATCATGTTAGTAACGAACTCGCTAATTTACCGCATCATTTTGATAGTAACTATGATCATGATCGGGCGGTGGTTCCGTGCATGTAGATGATAATAGATATCATGAAATGGTTGCCGATGCATTTCATGATACGAGGGAGTATTTATCCGAAAATGTAGTTGAGGAACCTAACCTAGATGCTAAACGATTTTATGATATGTTAGACGCTGCGAATAAACCAATTTACGAGGGATGTAAAGTTGGATTGTCAAAACTATCATTAGCATCTAGGATGATGAATATAAAATACGATAATAATTTGAGTGAGTTTTGTATGGACTCATGGGCGGAGTTACGAAAGAATATCTGCCCGAGGGTAATGTAGGCTGCCGAGTCGTATTACGAAATACAAAAGTTGGTTTTTAGTCTTGGATTGCCTTCGAAATGATTGATATTTGTGTTAACAATTGTATGATTTATTGGAAAGATGATGATGAATTGCTTGAATGTCGTTTTTGTCGTCAACCGAGATATAAGGTCCAAGGGAAGGGGAGTAAAGTCCCGTATCAACGGATGTGGTACTTACCCATCACAGACAGACTCAAAAGATTGTATCAATCAGAGAGGACATCGATTCGATGAGATGGCATGCAGAACACTCAGTTGAAGATGGGGAAGTCACTCATCCGTCAGATGCAAAGGCTTGGAAGCACTTCAACACGGTATACTCTGATTTCGCGAGAGAGGTTCGTAATGTATACCTTGGTTTATGCACTGACGGATTTAGTCCATTCGGTATGTATGGTAGACAGTACTCTTTGTGGCCAGTTATACTAACTCCGTATAATCTACCTCCCAATATGTGCATGCAAAGAGAATTTCTTTTCTTAAGCATTTTAGTACCGAGTCCGAAGCACCCAAAGAGAGCTCTTGATGTTTTTCTGCAACCTTTGATACATGAGTTAAAAGAGCTATGGTCCACTGGGGTTTGTACGTATGATATCTCATGCAAGAGAAATTTTACGATGCGTTCAGTGCTCATGTGGACTATTAGTGACTTTCCTGCTTATGGCATGTTAGCAGGTTGGACAACGCATGGACGATTGTCTTGTCCATATTGTCGTCATCGGACTGATGCGTTTCAACTCCCACATGGAAGGAAAACAAGTTGGTTTGATTGTCACCGACGTTTCCTTCCAATCAATCATCCATATCGAAAGAACATAAGGTTATTTAAGAAGAATCGAGTCGTTAAACATCCACCCCTACTTTATCCGACGGGGCGAGTTATTGGAGGAGTTGGATAATTATGGGGCGCAAAAAACATGTAGACGGGGTGGTAATTGGCATGTTTCTAATTTACCCGATGGATACGGAGAAAGCCATAACTGGCACAAGAAAAGCATTTTTTGGGAACTCCCGTACTGGAAAAATCACTTGTTGAGACATAACCTCGACGTTATGCACATTGAAAAAAACTTTTTTGATAATATTATAAACACATTGTTGAATGTACAGGGGAGAACTAAAGACAATTTGAAGACAAGACTAGATTTGCCCGAAATATGTTTTAGAAGTGAGTTGCATATCACGAACGATGGTAAGGCTCCGGTCCCAATCTACAGATTGAAACCTGAAGCAAAAAACGCGTTATTCAAATGGGTCACTTCAGATGTCAAGTTTCCCGACGGATATGTTTCCAAGTTATCTGCATGTGTTGAGAATGGTCAAAAGTTTTCAGGTATGAAACGTCACGACTGTCATGTGTTTATGCAACGACTTTTACCTTTTGCTTTCGATGAGCTTTTACCTGAACCCGCACACACAGCAATAGCAGGTATCATTGAACCCTAAAATGTTTATATTTTAATTTTGATTAAGTATATATATAATATAATTAATATAATGTTTAAAATTTTCCAGAGATCGGTGCATTTTTCCGAGATCTATGCACTCGTACGCTTACAGAAGAGGTCATTGAACAGTTACGTGACAGTATCCCGATTGTGTTGTGCAACTTGGAGAAGATTTTCCCTCCATCCTTTTTCGATGTTATGGAACACCTTCCAATACATCTTCCTCACGAGGCAGAATTAGGAGGGTCTGTGCAGTTTCGGTGGATGTATCCTTTCGAACGATTTATGGGATATTTGAAAGGAAAGGCGAAAAACCTTGCAAGGGTTGAAGGATCTATTGTTGCTGGATCTTTAACTCAAGAGACGTCTCATTTCGCCTCATATTATTTCGGTTCCAATGTAAAAACACGTAGAACAACAACACGACGCTACGATGATGGAGGTGTTGGCGCAGTGTATGGAATGGAAGGGGTACCTGATATATTTTCACCAATCGGAAGAGCTGCCGGAAAAATAAAAGAAGTTTGGTGGGAAAGTGATCAACATCGGCAAAGCGCACATACTTACATCCTCCTTAATTGTGAATATGCCCGACCTTTTGAAAGGTATGCATGCAACTATTCATTCGCAAACCCATCATGCATAAATAAAATAAATATTTAATTTTGATTCAGTTTTTTGCGTTGTTTTAGAATGTTTGAGGAGCAAGTGGATGAGGTTTATCCAGGGCTTTCAAAAGACGAAGTAACCGCTCTTAAAGAACGAGATTTTGCAGCTTGGCTGAAAACGCAGATCGCATATGGTGACACAACGTATCCAGTGTGGTTTCACGAGTTAATACAAGGACCGCTCGGAAAGATCACAACTTCTCCTATGTATTTCACTCGTGGTTACGTGTTCCACACTTTAAGTCATGGTCAACGTCGAGCAACCGCGAATTATGGGGTAACTGTGTCAGGTGATTCAGTTTTTTATGGTCTTCTAACGGATATTATTGAAGTGCAGTATCCGGGATTAGTCAATTTACGAACAACCCTCTTCAAATGTGATTGGTTTGATCCAACACTCGGTCGTGGTGTTCGGTACAACAAATTTGGTATGATTGACGTCAACCGATCACGACGATATCGGAAGTTTGAACCTTTTATCCTTGGATCGCAAGCCGAACAAGTTACTTTCATACCTTATCCTCGGGTTAAGACTAGCGGTATAGCATGGAGTGCAGTAGTCCGAATCGTTCCAAGAGGTTTAATTATGGGTAACGATGAAGTTCCTATGCAACAAGATGTCATTGGTGGGACAATCATTCCATCAAATCAATCGACGGAAGATGTATTTCTTGTCGACCCCGATAATCAAGTTATTGAAGATATTGTGGATGATGAAGACGACGGAGGTGCAGATGAATTCGATGAAAGTAGCGAAATCGAATCTGTTGATTCCGATAATAATGAATAATTTTTTTGTGTTTTTGTAATATAATTGTGTACATGTGTTAGTTGTAATATTTGTGTGTGTTTTTGTAATCTTTGTGTGTTTTTGTAATAATTGTGTGTGTTTTTGTAATTATTTTTTTTAAAAATAATATTTAATTTAGCAACGAAATAGCCAGGATTTGTAATTGCCGTTGCTAAATCGTCGCTAATTAGCGAGGATTTAGCAACGGTACGCTTTCGTTGCCAATTCGTCGCTAATATAGCGACGAATTGGCAACGATTTATAAAAAAAGCTAATTTTCGATGGATTACAGATTTAGGGGTTCAAGATCGTTGCTAAATCGTCGCTAAACTTAATTACATTCCGTTGCCAATTCGTTGATTCCTTGCCAATTCGTTGCTAAGTCGTTGCAATCCTTCGAACTTTAAACCCCTAAAACACCACTTAATATCGATTTATACGAGTTTTGCTTAACTAAAAAAGTGTACAAAACTAGTAATATATTTGTATAAAACAATAAAATTATAGATTACAAAATTATACTTAACACATTTAAGCTAAGTAAACCATAACTTATAAGAGTTTATACTATAAAGTTCATAATAAACTAGTTTACAAGTTTTTTTGTCATATATTGAGTTTGTGACTTCATATGATCAATGTTATAAACTCGTTTTGACGAAAAAGTGGTAAAAAACGATACAAACCGAATTTAGGGTTCCAAACCCTAAAATAAGGGTTTAGCATTAGCGACGATTTAGCAACGAATCGTTGCTATTTCGTCGCTAATTTTAAACCTCCTTAAATTCTCGTACTTGGAAATACGATGAATGTCGTTTCGTGTCATGTTAACATATAGCTACGAATTAGCAACGAATTGGCAACAATTCGTTGCTAAATCGTCGCTAAATATATATAGCGACGAAATAGCAACGAATTCTGACATGCATGTACTTATTAAATACGATGTAAGCCGCTTCGTGTCACGTTACCATATAGCGACGATTTAGCAACGAATCGTTGCTATTTCGTCGCTATATTGTATCGTCGCTAAATCGTCGTCTTTTTTTCGTTTGCCGCGGGTGGGAAACCAAAAGGTTTGAACCGAAAGAGGCGACGAAATGGCGACGAATCGTCGCTAATTCGTCGCTAATTTAGCGACGAAATGGCGACGACACAAAATCCTATATATACCCGACGACACTTCTCATTTTTTCCCACAATCTCATTCTCTCTCTCTCTCTAAAATATTTTATCTCTCTAAAAAACCCAACTCCAAAACCCAACTTCAAAAACATGTCTCAAAATAACCAACCCCCTCATTACTATAATTTCATCAAGAACCAATCCGGTTCCACCTCTACTTCAAACCCATCCCAACAAAACCCACCCCAACAAAACCCACCCCAACAAGACCCACCCCAACAAAACCCAAGTCAAGAGCCTATTCCCGATGCTCCAGTTGATCCCCCGTCGATTTACCACCACCTCGGCATCTTGGACCGCACATGCGGCGGATCCTCGACTTTCATTGGCGGGAGAGCCACCGGTACCTACCGTTGCTCCATTCGGGCGGCCGAAGGGACATTTTGGTAATTATTTAATTGATTTTTATAATTAATTGATTTTTATATTATTTAATTAATTGATTTATTTTAATTAATTGATTTTTATATTATTTAATTAATTGATTTTCAAATATAATAATTGCTAACGATAAATTTATTTTTCGTAGGTTTTGCGATAACAAGGTTAGTAGGAGTGTCTCGGATGTGATGAAGACGTATTTCGTGGAGCCGCACGTCAACCGGTCGCGGCGCCTCCTTATATCAAGGACATCCGGTTCGAATCTTTTGCGGTAAGTAAAATTTTTAATTATTTAAATTTTAAAAATTAAACATTATAAAAAGTTAATATAAATATTTATTCTAATAAAATAACATATATATTATATAAAATGTAATAATTATTACAAAATTTATTTTAATATTTTAAAAAACTCAAATAGCAAAAATGGCATTGGCGGGAGGAAGACACGTTTAAAGTCCGCAAGGGTTTCGAGGAGAAAGCCATGCATCGCCTCACTGGGATTATCAACAAATGGAAGACTAAGTGGCTGAAGAAGGGAGACGAGGCGAAACCCATAGCAATGGATGGGGCGGTGTGGAAGGGTCTTTGCGACTATTGGACGAACCCGCATTCGGTTCAAGTTGCGGGTAGCTGCTCCAAGTCCCGACTCACACCGATCGACGAGACCGATCCATATGTCCACACCTCAGGACCGACTTCTTACGCCGGACGGCGTATACAAATGGTATTATAATTAATATATATTTAAAATTTAAATACTTTTTCAAATAATATAAAATTTAAAAATATATAATTTAATTATAATTTTCAATAGCGCGAGGAGATGGGCGAGCTTCCGCCCATTGTAGAAGTTTTGAAGAAGGTCCAGAAGAGGAAGGACGGGACCTATGTGAGTTCACGATCTGAAAAGATCGTGAACGCATATGAGGCTAGAGTCGCCGAGCGGGTTAGTCAGGGTTCGACGTCGACCGATGGTAGTTCGGTCAACTCCTCGGGACAGCTGTCGGTCACCGAGTGCGACCAGATCTACTATGAGGTAATAATTTAAAATAATTTAATTTAATTCAAAATAATATTTATTATATTAATATCTAACGATTTTAAATTGTCTATATAGGTGGCCCCGAAGACGAAGAAGAACCGCACTTTTGGAGTCGGTTCGATTGAGACGGTTCCCGCTGCTTCTTCTTCGCAGCCTCGTCCCACTGCCCAAGATCACGCCGAAGAGAATGTTCGGTTGAGGGAGCAGCTCGCGGCACAAGAAGTCCGCTATCAGAACATCACGGACTTCTTCTCCATCATCGCGATGGAAAGTCCAAACCTCGCGAGGTTGATGCAGCGACGGGGAGTCCAACCAACTCAGCCACCGGTGATCCCTCCAGATGTAGCGGCAGCTCAAGACCTTGGACGTGATATCGGGATTGATGATTACGTCGTCGATCCAGATGATCCCGCTGATCCCGCTGTTTAGTTTTAATTTATTGTATTTTTAAAATATTTTGTATTTTTTTAATATTTTTATAATTGTTTTTTTTTTATTTTTTTATAATTGTTTTTTTTTTAAATTTGTTTTTTTTTAATTTTTTTTTTTTAAATCGTTGCTAATTCGTCGCAAAATTAGCGACGAATTAGCAGGGACTTGTCAAGCCATCCTTGCTAATTCGTTGCTAAATTAGCGACGAATTAGCGACGAAATATCATTAGCGACGATTATGCGGCGTCGCTACATTGGCGACGAAATAGCGACGATTCTAAAATGGCGACGATTTAGCGACGAATTTTGAATAGCGACGAGCGTATAGCGACGAAAAATGGCGTTGCTATTTGCCGTTTTTCTTGTAGTGCGGTTACCTGGAGACGAGCGAACGCGAGGCGGAGGAGTGATCTCTTCCTCAATTAACGAAGGAACCTCTATTAGATGTCGAACAGAAGTTTGAGGCATCTGTGCCGAAGGATCAAACATAAACCCTCCGGAAACTGGAATGACACCCGATGTGTCGCGAGCCGAGTCAGATCGCGGAAGCAGTCGTGAGTTACCCTGATTCGCTTCGTTACCCGAAGCTCCTCTCTCTAATACCCTCTCAGTATTCGAAGAAAGAGAAGACCCAGAACTTGAAGACGAGGAAGAATCCGAACTCGAGGACGAAGTAGGGTCCGAAACCGAAGGCAAAGCAGAAGACATAATTCGAAGGGAAAATCTAGAGAGAAGAACAGTTTTTAGAGAGCGAAGGTACCTGAGTTCGCGCGGAGAGAATGAGAAGAAATGAGAAGAAGTGAGAAATGAATTCAGAAGAAGGCTCTATTTAAAGGAAAAACAAAGGAAGAGGAAAAGACGACATCGAAAACAAGCGAATGAAGAGGAAGGGACGCCGCCGAAAGTACACAAAGAGACATCATGATTACGAAAGTAGTATGACGTGGCATTCAATGATTCGCCAAAAACAAGGCGAGACTTCTTGAACACGCCAAGGCCAACGAACGAATCGTTTCGTCTTCTCCAAAACGAATTGGGGAGGGACTAATGTTATGGGTGGGCCTCCCAGGCCCAACATGACCAGACCCGTTTAAGAAGCCCGCCGCGACAAGCCCGCCAAAGCCCAAATAACAAATCACGCGGCGCCAAACGATAGCCCTGACAGAGCATTTATGAGGCGTCGAACGACAGCCCTGACAGAGCATTTATGAAGCGCCGAACCGAACAACCCTATGGTAGGGTACTGTTCTGCGGTATGGGATCGGTATGGTGATCGCGCACCGAGGAACTCCGCCAAAAGGATCATTTACTATAAATAGCAGACATCCTGCTCAGAGTAAAGGATCCGGATTTCAGAGAGAGAAATCTACAGAGAGAAACAAGAACATCAAATCTACTATCTTTTAGTTCGACATCTTTTGTTCGACATCTTTGTCTTTATATTCCGTTCGGCATCTCTGCCCATATTTTGTTCGGCATCTCAACCCACTTTATGTTCGCTATCTTTAGCGTAATAAAAACGGTTCGGTGGCATCAGCAGCATTTGGCTCGCCCTCGAACCCTTCAGTCCGAGCAACATCGGCCTCCGTTGCGGCTGCCCCATCACCCAGAACGACGCCCGAACCACCCAAGACGTCGACCCCCCTACGTTGGTATCATCCTGAACTTGGGCCTCCTCAAGAGAAATAGCCCCGACCGACCCATCCTCTCCTGCAGGCGGCCTCTCGACACGAGCCCTTTTCACGCGAGGATTTTCTCCATCTTCCGAGGAACCTCGGGTTCGCACCGAAGCACATTCAGGAACGGTTGTCGGAGTAGGACGAACACCCTCGCCCGAGGGTTGGTTTTCTTCCTCCTCAAAAAGCGAGGGGAGCTCGCCTTCGTCCATAGTACCTTCGTTTGCCTCCGAAGATTCACTGAAGCGTTCTTGGGGACCCAGGGACCAGGATTCTGAAAACAAATCACAAGTTAAAAAAAAAAAAGAAAAAAAAAGAAAAGGGTTTCGGAGTAACGTTTTAGCGAACACCAGTAACGTCTCTGTTGCTCGAGTACTTCGGTCCAGGGAACTTCGATTTTACGCCTTAACTGGTCCTTGTATCTGGTATACTCCTCCGGGAACGGGACGAACGGAATGAAGCGATCTGAAACGATATAACAATGAGTCAATTAGCAAAGTAAGACTAAGAAAATAAAAGTGAAGACACCTACCAATAATAACCACCCAGTCAGTTCGATACTCTCTGTCAACATCAAGGACCGACGCCGAACTAATCCTCACGAAAAAATACTTCCGCCACCAATGCGTAATCTTTACGTGACGATCCGAGGTCAACCGAAATCCTTTTCGCCAACAGATTGAAAAGGTACCCGGAAGCGACGCGTTCGCCTGCGTCGTCATGATCTCGTCGAAGCACTCCGGGGTCATCTCAAAGCCGTGATCCTTGGCCGCCAAAATCGCAACGACCAAGTTCCGAAGACAAGGCGCCGTCAATTGAGAGATAGCCATCCCCTCGTCTCGCAATAGGCGACCAGAAGTCGGGGCAAAGGAAACCACAAGCCCGCCTCGACGAAGGTCGCCTCATAAAGGCATCATCGAACCGACTCGTCGATGAAGAGAATGAATTAATCTGCCTTGGTTTCTTGGGCCGCCTCCTCGCCCTCCTATATCCTGGAAATAACGAACGGCACTACAAGAAACTGGGCTTTTAGCAACGAAATTTAGCAAGGAAATAGCGACGAATAAATATAGCAACGAAATAGCAACGAATTGGCGACGAAATAGCAACGGAGAATAATGTCGTCGCTAAATCGTCGCTATTTAGCGAGGTATGTTTTCCTCGCTAAATTGGCTACGATTTAGCGACGATTTTGGCGACGAATTAGAGTCGCGTCGCTAAATCGTTGCTAAGTAGCGACGATTTAGCGACGAATATATATCCTTGCTAATTGGCTACGATTTAGCGACGATTTTTAGCGACGAATATATATCCTTGCTAATTAGCGACGAATTAGCGAGGAGGGTCGCTAAGTACGTAAGCACGTTTTCAAAAACGTTGCTAAATCGTTGCTAATTTGATTTCCTTGCTAATTCGTTGCTAATTTTCCATCTATATAAACCCATCTACACTCTTCAAAAAATCACACCACAACACAATACAAAATCAATAACTCTATAAAAATATAAACACTCTAAAAATTTCAATATGTCTCACGGTAATAACAATATATACGAGTTACGGTCTTGGATGTATCGGCATAAAGATCGATCGGGGGTAGTTACAGACGAATTTACGGAGGGACTTCAAGCATTCATGCAGCAGGCCGGAAACATGCAGAATACGCAAGATACCGGTAAAATGTATTGTCCATGTAAGAAGTGCGTTAACACTAAATGCGTGTTTGTTGAAACCGTATGGAAACATCTTTTTAATAGAGGTTTTATGCCGCAGTATTTTGTTTGGTTTCAACATGGGGAAGGGTATAACTCTAATTATAATACTGAAGTTGGAGATAGTAGTTATACGTTTCGTTAGTGATCATGTTAGTAACGAACTCGCTAATTTACCGCATCATTTTGATAGTAACTATGATCATGATCGGGGCGGTGGTTCTGTGCATGTAGATGATAATAGATATCATGAAATGGTTGCTGATGCATTTCATGATACGAGGGAGTATTTATCCGAAAATGTAGTTGAGGAACCTAACCTAGATGCTAAACGATTTTATGATATGTTAGACGCTGCGAATAAACCAATTTACGAGGGATGTAAAGTTGGATTGTCAAAACTATCATTAGCATCTAGGATGATGAATATAAAATCTGATAATAATTTGAGTGAGTTTTGTATGGACTCATGGGCGGAGTTACTGAAAGAATATCTGCCTGAGGGTAATGTAGCTGCTGAGTCGTATTACGAAATACAAAAGTTGGTTTTTAGTCTTGGATTGCCTTCTGAAATGATTGATATTTGTGTTAACAATTGTATGATTTATTGGAAAGATGATGATGAATTGCTTGAATGTCGTTTTTGTCGTCAACCGAGATATAAGGTCCAAGGGAAGGGGAGTAAAGTCCCGTATCAACGGATGTGGTACTTACCCATCACGTACGGACTCAAAAGATTGTATCAATCAGAGAGGACATCGATTCGATGAGATGGCATGCGAACACTCGGTTGAAGATGGGGAAGTCACTCATCCGTCGGATGCAAAGGCTTGGAAGCACTTCAACACGATATACTCGATTTCGCGAGAGAGGTTCGTAATGTATACCTTGGTTTATGCACCGACGGATTTAGTCCATTCGGTATGTACGGTAGACAGTACTCTTTGTGGCCGATTATACTAACTCCGTATAATCTACCTCCCAATATGTGCATGCAAAGAGAATTTCTTTTCTTAAGCATTTTAGTACCAGGTCCGAAGCACCCAAAGAGAGCTCTTGATGTTTTTCTCTCGCAACCTTTGATACATGAGTTAAAAGAGCTATGGTCCACTGGGGTTTGTACGTATGATATCTCATGCAAGAGAAATTTTACGATGCGTGCGGTGCTCATGTGGACTATTAGTGACTTTCCCGCTTATGGCATGTTAGCGAGAGTTGGACAACGCATGGACGATTGTCTTGTCCATATTGTCGTCATCGGACTGATGCGTTTCAACTCCCACATGGAAGGAAAACAAGTTGGTTTGATTGTCACCGACGTTTCCTTCCAATCAATCATCCATATCGAAAGAACATAAGGTTATTTAAGAAGAATCGAGTCGTTAAACATCCACCCCTACTTTATCCGACGGGGGCGAGTTATTGGAGGAGTTGGATAATTATGGGGCGCAAAAAACATGTAGACGGGGTGGTAATTGGCATGTTTCTAATTTACCCGATGGATACGGAGAAAGCCATAACCGGCACAAGAAAAGCATTTTTTGGGAACTCCCGTACTTTGGAAAAATCACTTGTTGAGACATAACCTCGACGTTATGCACATTGAAAAAAACTTTTTTGATAATATTATAAACACATTGTTGAATGTACAGGGGAGAACTAAAGACAATTTGAAGACAAGACTAGATTTGCCCGAAATATGTTTTAGAAGTGAGTTGCATATCACGAACGATGGTAAGGCTCCGGTCCCAATCTACAGATTGAAACCTGAAGCAAAAAACGCGTTATTCAAATGGGTCACTTCAGATGTCAAGTTTCCCGACGGATATGTTTCCAAGTTATCTGCATGTGTTGAGAATGGTCAAAAGTTTTCAGGTATGAAAAGTCACGACTGTCATGTGTTTATGCAACGACTTTTACCTTTTGCTTTCGATGAGCTTTTACCTGAACCCGCACACACAGCAATAGCAGGTATCATTGAACCCTAAAATGTTTATATTTTAATTTTGATTAAGTATATATATAATATAATTAATATAATGTTTAAAATTTTCCAGAGATCGGTGCATTTTTCCGAGATCTATGCACTCGTACGCTTACGAAGAGGTCATTGAACGATTACGTGACAAAGTATCCCGATTGTGTTGTGCAACTTGGAGAAGATTTTCCCTCCATCCTTTTTCGATGTTATGGAACACCTTCCAATACATCTTCCTCACGAGGGCAGATTAGGAGGGTCCGTGCAGTTTCGGTGGATGTATCCTTTCGAACGATTTATGGGATATTTGAAAGGAAAGGCGAAAAACCTTGCAAGGGTTGAAGGATCTATTGTTGCTGGATCTTTAACTCAAGAGACGTCTCATTTCGCCTCATATTATTTCGGTTCCAATGTAAAAACACGTAGAACAACAACACGACGCTACGATGATGGAGGTGTTGGCGCAGTGTATGGAATGGAAGGGGTACCGATATATTTTCACCAATCGGAAGAGCTGCCGGAAAAATAAAAGAAGTTTGGTGGGAAAGTGATCAACATCGGCAAAGCGCACATACTTACATCCTCCTTAATTGTGAATATGCCCGACCTTTTGAAAGGTATGCATGCAACTATTCATTCGCAAACCCATCATGCATAAATAAAATAAATATTTAATTTTGATTCAGTTTTTTGCGTTGTTTTAGAATGTTTGAGGAGCAAGTGGATGAGGTTTATCCAGGGCTTTCAAAAGACGAAGTAACCGCTCTTAAAGAACGAGATTTTGCAGCTTGGCTGAAAACGCAGATCGCATATGGTGACACAACGTATCCAGTGTGGTTTCACGAGTTAATACAAGGACCGCTCGGAAAGATCACAACTTCTCCTATGTATTTCACTCGTGGTTACGTGTTCCACACTTTAAGTCATGGTCAACGTCGAGCAACCGCGAATTATGGGGTAACCGTGTCGTGATTCAGTTTTTTATGGTCTTCTAACGGATATTATTGAAGTGCAGTATCCGGGATTAGTCAATTTACGAACAACCCTCTTCAAATGTGATTGGTTTGATCCAACACTCGGTCGTGGTGTTCGGTACAACAAATTTGGTATGATTGACGTCAACCAGTCACGACGATATCGGAAGTTTGAACCTTTTATCCTTGGATCGCAAGCTGAACAAGTTACTTTCATACCTTATCCTCGGGTTAAGACTAGCGGTATAGCATGGAGTGCGTAGTCCGAATCGTTCCAAGAGGTTTAATTATGGGTAACGATGAAGTTCCTATGCAACAAGATGTCATTGGTGGGACAATCATTCCATCAAATCAATCGACGGAAGATGTATTTCTTGTCGACCCCGATAATCAAGTTATTGAAGATATTGTGGATGATGAAGACGACGGAGGTGCGTATGAATTCGATGAAAGTAGCGAAATCGAATCTGTTGATTCCGATAATAATGAATAATTTTTTTGTGTTTTTGTAATATAATTGTGTACATGTGTTAGTTGTAATATTTGTGTGTGTTTTTGTAATCTTTGTGTGTTTTTGTAATAATTGTGTGTGTTTTTGTAATTATTTTTTTTAAAAATAATATTTAATTTAGCAACGAAATAGCCAGGATTTGTAATTGCCGTTGCTAAATCGTCGCTAATTAGCGAGGATTTAGCAACGGTACGCTGCTTTCGTTGCCAATTCGTCGCTAATATAGCGACGAATTGGCAACGATTTATAAAAAAAGCTAATTTTCGATGGATTACAGATTTAGGGGTTCAAGATCGTTGCTAAATCGTCGCTAAACTTAATTACATTCCGTTGCCAATTCGTTGATTCCTTGCCAATTCGTTGCTAAGTCGTTGCAATCCTTCGAACTTTAAACCCCTAAAACACCACTTAATATCGATTTATACGAGTTTTGCTTAACTAAAAAAGTGTACAAAACTAGTAATATATTTGTATAAAACAATAAAATTATAGATTACAAAATTATACTTAACACATTTAAGCTAAGTAAACCATAACTTATAAGAGTTTATACTATAAAGTTCATAATAAACTAGTTTACAAGTTTTTTTGTCATATATTGAGTTTGTGACTTCATATGATCAATGTTATAAACTCGTTTTGACGAAAAAGTGGTAAAAAACGATACAAACCGAATTTAGGGTTCCAAACCCTAAAATAAGGGTTTAGCATTAGCGACGATTTAGCAACGAATCGTTGCTATTTCGTCGCTATTGACATTTAGCGACGATTTAGCAACGAATCGTTGCTATTTCGTCGCTAATTTTAAACCTCCTTACATTCTCGTACTTGGAAATACGATGAATGTCGTTTCGTGTCATGTTAACATATAGCTACGAATTAGCAACGAATTGGCAACGATTCGTTGCTAAATCGTCGCTAAATATATATAGCGACGAAATAGCAACGAATTCGACATGCATGTACTTATTAAATACGATGTAAGCCGCTTCGTGTCACGTTACCATATAGCGACGATTTAGCAACGACGGCGTATACAAATGGTATTATAATTAATATATATTTAAAATTTAAATACTTTTTCAAATAATATAAAATTTAAAAATATATAATTTAATTATAATTTTCAATAGCGCGAGGAGATGGGCGAGCTTCCGCCCATTGTAGAAGTTTTGAAGAAGGTCCAGAAGAGGAAGGACGGGACCTATGTGAGTTCACGATCTGAAAAGATCGTGAACGCATATGAGGCTAGAGTCGCCGAGCGGGTTAGTCAGGGTTCGACGTCGACCGATGGTAGTTCGGTCAACTCCTCGGGACAGCTGTCGGTCACCGAGTGCGACCAGATCTACTATGAGGTAATAATTTAAAATAATTTAATTTAATTCAAAATAATATTTATTATATTAATATCTAACGATTTTAAATTGTCTATATAGGTGGCCCCGAAGACGAAGAAGAACCGCACTTTTGGAGTCGGTTCGATTGAGACGGTTCCCGCTGCTTCTTCTTCGCAGCCTCGTCCCACTGCCCAAGATCACGCCGAAGAGAATGTTCGGTTGAGGGAGCAGCTCGCGGCACAAGAAGTCCGCTATCAGAACATCACGGACTTCTTCTCCATCATCGCGATGGAAAGTCCAAACCTCGCGAGGTTGATGCGGCGACGGGGAGTCCAACCAACTCAGCCACCGGTGATCCCTCCAGATGTAGCGGCGACTCGAAGACCTTGGACGTGATATCGGGATTGATGATTACGTCGTCGATCCGGATGATCCCGCCGATCCCGCTGTTTAGTTTTAATTTATTGTATTTTTAAAATATTTTGTATTTTTTTAATATTTTTATAATTGTTTTTTTTTTATTTTTTTATAATTGTTTTTTTTTTAAATTTGTTTTTTTTAATTTTTTTTTTTTAAATCGTTGCTAATTCGTCGCAAAATTAGCGACGAATTAGCAGGGACTTGTCAAGCCATCCTTGCTAATTCGTTGCTAAATTAGCGACGAATTAGCGACGAAATATCATTAGCGACGATTATGCGGCGTCGCTACATTGGCGACGAAATAGAGACGATTCTAAAATGGCGACGATTTAGCGACGAATTTTGAATAGCGACGAGCGTATAGCGACGATTTAGCGACGAAAAATGGCGTTGCTATTTGCCGTTTTTCTTGTAGTGCGGTTACCTGGAGACGAGCGAACGCGAGGCGGAGGAGTGATCTCTTCCTCAATTAACGAAGGAACCTCTATTAGATGTCGAACAGAAGTTTGAGGCATCTGTGCCGAAGGATCAAACATAAACCCTCCGGAAACTGGAATGACACCCGATGTGTCGCGAGCCGAGTCAGATCGCGGAAGCAGTCGTGAGTTACCCTGATTCGCTTCGTTACCCGAAGCTCCTCTCTCTAATACCCTCTCGCATTCGAAGAAAGAGAAGACCCAGAACTTGAAGACGAGGAAGAATCCGAACTCGAGGACGAAGTAGGGTCCGAAACCGAAGGCAAAGCAGAAGACATAATTCGAAGGGAAAATCTAGAGAGAAGAACAGTTTTTAGAGAGCGAAGGTACCTGAGTTCGCGCGGAGAGAATGAGAAGAAATGAGAAGAAGTGAGAAATGAATTCAGAAGAAGGCTCTATTTAAAGGAAAAACAAAGGAAGAGGAAAAGACGACATCGAAAACAAGCGAATGAAGAGGAAGGGACGCCGCCGAAAGTACACAAAGAGACATCATGATTACGAAAGTAGTATGACGTGGCATTCAATGATTCGCCAAAAACAAGGCGAGACTTCTTGAACACGCCAAGGCCAACGAACGAATCGTTTCGTCTTCTCCAAAACGAATTGGGGAGGGACTAATGTTATGGGTGGGCCTCCCAGGCCCAACATGACCAGACCCGTTTAAGAAGCCCGCCGCGACAAGCCCGCCAAAGCCCAAATAGCAAATCACGCGGCGCCAAACGATAGCCCTGACAGAGCATTTATGAGGCGTCGAACGACAGCCCTGACAGAGCATTTATGAAGCGCCGAACCGAACAACCCTATGGTAGGGTACTGTTCTGCGGTATGGGATCGGTATGGTGATCGCGCACCGAGGAACTCCGCCAAAAGGATCATTTACTATAAATAGCAGACATCCTGCTCAGAGTAAAGGATCCGGATTTCAGAGAGAGAAATCTACAGAGAGAAACAAGAACATCAAATCTACTATCTTTTAGTTCGACATCTTTTGTTCGACATCTTTGTCTTTATATTCCGTTCGGCATCTCTGCCCATATTTTGTTCGGCATCTCAACCCACTTTATGTTCGCTATCTTTAGCGTAATAAAAACGGTTCGCTAGAAAACCTAGTGAACTATCTAAACGAACCATAATCATTCACTCAACTCCGAACATTACACTTAGCCGTTTTACCCCTACAACAATAACCATGGACTTGAGACCAAGATCGTGTATGGCTATTTTCTTTAGACGTGCATGTTCTTATGGTTGGTTGCTCGACAATCCATCATGACTAATCAAGAGAGAGACCGTCGCCACATTAGTGACACGGGCATCTGTCAAGTGTCTAAAGGAGTGAGTGAAACCATTCTCCATGTGTTGAGAGATTGCCCTGCACAGTCGGGAATTTGGTTACGTTTGGTACCAGCGAGGAAACGAAATGAGTTCTTTACCAACACCTTGTTTGAGTGGATGTTTAATAACTTGAAAAAGGAAAAAGATGAGTCGATGGGAACATGGCCAATTATGTTCACATTGACCGTGTGGGCTTGGAAATGGCGTTGTGAATGTGTTTGGCGAGTTAGTGAGATGTAGAGATGGAATTGATTTTATCAAAAAAATTACTAAAGAAGTCCTGGAGGCAAATAAGTTGGAAAGACATAAAAACCAAGGTCAGATCAAAGTGGAACAAAGAATAAGTTGGAGGAAACCTGGGTGTGAATAGTTAAAGGTGAATACGGATGGTGCATCACATGGCAATCCGGGCTTGGCGACAGCGGGATGAGTGATGCGAGATGATTAGACCCGGTAAATACCCGGAAAATCGGGTACCCGTTCGGTTCGGGTATTTTTCCATTATTTTCGGGTATTTTTCGGATATTTTAATATTTTCTATTTTAATTTTTGAAAATTTTGGATATTTTCGGATATCCGGGTATATACGGATATATGGGTACCTATAAATATATGAAATATAGCAAAGTTTCGAATATTCGGGTACTCGTTCGGGTATCGGATCGGTTCGGGTATTACTCGATACCCACGAATACCATTGAAGTAACTTTCGGGTATAAGTCTAATACATGTACCCGAACTAAACTGAAAATTTCGGGTCGGTTCCGATTCGGGTATCGGGTATCGGATAATTTGCTTACCCCTATTAGTGGGTGAGCTTGGTGGGCTTGCAAGCTCACGATGCATTCGTGTTTAGTATGTTTTATGTTTTAATAAATATTTTGAGGTTTTCCTCTCGTCTTCAACAAAAAAAGATAAATGGGTTTTGTGTGATGGAAATAATCATAATGTTTATATCATGATAAACTAAGAGATCATATTAGTTTTTGATGATCAACCTAAAGTGGAAACTTACTTGATGAAACCATTATTCAAGACCTCAAAGTTGGTTATGATTCTTCCAAGGCAAACTCTGAATGATCCTCAGGTCTTTGGTGATGAGATGCAAAAATACTGATTTATCTGCTAGTGTTATTTGGGGGCATACCCTTCTATTTATATAAAATATTAATATTTTAATTATATCTCCGGTTATTTACTTTATTACAAAAGTGACCACATAAATTCAAATTAATAAATAATGATCATATCACATATTACTATATATGTGAGCCAAAATAGACCTTACAATCTTCAAGTGGGTCACATATGTATCCAAAAGGGATAGACCTAAGTGATCTTCATGTGTCATTATTTTCAAGGCATATCAATCTCGTCCATTAACCATATCAACTTAGGATCATAACGGTGTTGACTATATCAATCATAATAAAAACCTTCTTAGTCGCGAAAATCAATATAACAAAATGGCGTAAATCATTTATGAAAAATGTGGCATGAAAATTACTTGAAAAGTGATCGGTACATATCAATTTCCAACTGGTCCTACTCTATTGAGATCCTTAAATTTATTGTATTAAGCGTAAACTTAAAACTATTCTTAAAACTTTATTTATTATTAGAAAACATTCATAAAATGTCAATAAACATAAATAAAATAAAGAACTTGACACAAAACAACAAACTTCCACTGGTCTAAATAATCCTCAAATGTCGAAATGCACATTCCAGTACTATGCTAGTGAAAGACATTTGGCACAATACCCTTTGCAAATATATCTGCTGTCTTAGAGTTTGTTCCTATGCGCTCTACACAAATCTCTCTACTTTTTATAGTTTTCTTTATAATTCGGTACTAGATGTCACATGTTTCGATTTTTCCCAACTATGATTGTTATTCGATAACAAAACAACCAATTTGTTGTCAAAAAATAACTTAAGCGGTCTTTCAACTCCTTCCACAATTCGCAGCCCAATGACAAAATTTTGTAGCCAAATTGCATGATTGGATGCTTCATAAACTGCTACAAATTATGCAACCATGGTGGAGAAAGTCACGAGTGTTTGTTTTGAACTACGCCGTGAAATATCTCGATCGTCTAACAGAAAGACAAAACATGATTTAGAATTTCTACTATCTTGGCATCCAACATAATCAGAATCTTAATACCCAATGATTTCCATATTATTTGATTTCTGATACGTGAGCATATAGTCTTTAATTCTCTGCAAGTACTTCATGACCCTTTTTGCTGTTTTCCAATGGTCCATGTCTGGATTGTTTTAAGTATTTACCTAAGATTCCAACAAGGTACGCTATATCCGGATGCTTACAAATTTGATTGTACATCAGACTCCCTACTGCAGATGCATAAGAGATCTTCTGCATCTCGTGGCTTTGCAAAGTTCCTTTAGGGAACTGATCAAGACAAAAAATTTCTTCTTGAACAACTAGGATATCACCTAGTTTGCAATCCTGAAGGCCAAATCTTTTAAGTACTTTATCAATATAGCTCTTTTGCGATAATCCAAGAATTTCTCGAGATCGACCTCGTTGAATCAGGATCTGTAATACAAAAGATGTTTCACGAGATCTTTCATCTCAAAATGTTCCTTAAGAACTCGTTTGGTGTCGTGCAACATGCCCATATCATTAGTGGCCAATAATATGTTATTGACATACAAAATCAAGAAAATGCACTTAGTCCCACTGAAATTTTGATACACACAATCATCAACCAAATTCACTTCAAAACCAAAGGAGGTGATAACCTTATGACTTTTTGTACCTTTAAAATATTTATTTACAACCAATAGTTTTTTTTCATAGTAATAGAACGATTTTCCAAACCATATTGTCTAGCATCAATTAATACTCTTCTTTTGTTGCTTCGGTCCACTTATCAGAATTGGAACAACTCCTAGCCTGACAAAACTTGATGGGATCATCTTTCACTAGAGTTAGATTTTCCTCATGTTCCATAAGATACACCATATAATTATCCAGAATAACGTTTCTTCTTAATGTACTGGATCGCGACAAAGCAACTTTGATTTTGCTGCACCATTTCTTTAGGATTTTGAATTTGAACCACAAGTTCAATATGATCAACATCTTGAACTGGTAGAATAACTTCATTATCAACTTGAGGTTCTAAATTTGTTTTATCTAAAGAAACTATATGAACCGGTACAATAATCGAAGTCGATTCTTTCTCAAAGATGATATTTTGAACTTTATTTCTCACCCAAATTCAACATTCTTAAAAAATGTAGTCATTCATGTCTCAAAAATGTTCTTTTGTGTGGGATCATAAAATTTATATCCATGAGTTGCTCAGAATAAACAATAAAATAACCGCTCACAATTCTAGCAGATAAGGCCTAGCCTCAGCAGGACATCACCAAATGTGAAAAAATTTAAACTGGGTTTTCTGCTAGTCCAAAGCTCATAAGGTGTTTTTGCAGTCTTTAATGTCTCTCTCTAGAGTGATTCTCTTAAGGTAGAGTGACTAATCGTACTCCTTACCATGTCGTTAAGAATGTGATAACGACTTTCAGATACAAATCCCATGCTAGGAAATCCATGCATTGAGTAACGCAGGACAATTCTACACTCTTCTAAGTATCTGGCAAATGATCCCGAACGTTGTTCTCATGAACCGTCATACTGATTGTATTGAAACAGTATTGGAGATTTCAAAAATGTACTCCTTTATATTTCCTTTGTTTTGATACCTCAAATCGATGCAAAAGCATGCTAATTTCCTCCTAATCATTTCTTGCAAAGCGCAACTCCAACTTAGCAAGAAAACCTTTGAGATCGTTGATCCCATCACAAATCCTAGAAGTTTCTCGAACGGTGTCCATAATGATTGTTAAACTAACTGTCTTAACTCATCAGAGCTATCATCAGTAGAAGAATAAAGTTTGTCCAGTCTTAGAGTAACTCCAACGGACTCTTTAATGAGTTTGTTAGGTGAGTTTTTTTAACTTTTAAGTAAAAAAAATAAATCAAAATAAATCTATTTAGCAAGATACGTATATTAGGGGAGCATATTGTTGAGCTTTTAAGTGTTGAGACTTATAGTCGAAAGTGACCGAGAAAGATAGTCTAACCGAGGAAAATAAATGGCTTCTTAGACAAGGCATTTAAGAAGACTTGTGTCACAAACAACCTAAGAAGACTATCACAAAAGGTTACAAAATGAAGAAAAGAGTCAACAAAAGCAATTTGTCTAGATTCTTCTCTTGTGCCGAGTCAAAGACGCGTCCGAGCACACACGCGACCTGAACCACAAACGGCTAGTCCCAAAAGGGAAAAACGGCCGATTGCTGCATCAACTAAGAGCATCGTGCGAATTACTACATGAACTTTGAGACCATGTCAATTTATATATAAACTACATTCAATTTTGAATTTCATGCATGGAAAAACGAAATCCGTCTAATTACTACTTTGACATAAACTCTGTTAGTCAAACCGTGAAGTATAACTATCTAATTTAACATCTTTTTTAACTATATATATTTTTATTTGTAGACATAAACCAAATAGTCAATGGGGCCTAGTGGAAAAGATATTTGGATTTTGTGTTTTTCACTCTCGGTTTGATCCACGTCAAAGGCTTTTTTATTTTTTTAAACAAATATGTCACCGTTAATACTGGGTATCGAATCCGGGTTCCAGTTAAAAAAATTTGCTTCCACCCAGCCTTTATTGCCACTGTGCTAATGGTATAACAATGTTTTATTTAATATATATATATCTTTTAAATATTTTGAACTTATATTTTTAAAAAACACTTAAAAACAAAATAAAAATTTTATTTTTTGAAAATTAATAAAATTAATAGAAAAGAAAATTAATTTTATTTTATGTCCAAAACATAAAAAATACACATTTAATTTTTTCAAACATTAATAAAAATTATTATAAATTAAACATTGTTTGTTTAAAAAAATTGATGTTGAAATTTTTATTTATTTCAAAATGTTGAAATGGAATTTTCTGTTATATTTTTAAGAAATTTGAAATAGAAATTTAAATCATATGAAAAATATTTACGAGAATTGTTAATATAAATTTTTTTATGATTTAGAAAGTTAAAACTATCATGATGGAGGTTTTAACTATTGATTTCAATAATGGAGGTGTATTTTAATTTTTTAATTTTATCTTATCTTTTATTTAATTTTATATTATTTTCTTTAATAATTCGATATTTGTTTTTTCAATTAAAAAAGTTAAGGGAGAATCACAAAACTACACCATTTGAATTACATTTTACAAAACTACACCATTTCCAAAATACTTCACAAAACTACACCTAAACACTCAAAATTAAATCCAAATAAACCTTACCCAAACAATCCTACCCCATTAATATTATACCCTAAACACTAATTAGCGAACCCAAATAAAAAAAAATTAATTTTGGTAATTTTTTAAAGGTTAAATCAAACTTTTAAATTTTTTTTTTTTGTCAACATTTGGGCCACAAATGGCCGGCCCATTAGCCAAACCTACACTATCGTAGGCGCGGAGAATCGATCCCGGTGGGGTGGTGCTACCTGCCTCCTGTGGACTTATGAATGCCACTAGACCAATGTCACTTCCCCGCTTTTAAAATTCTGAAAGGGTGTAAATTTGTGAAAAATATTAAATTAGGAGTAGTTTTGTGAAGAAGGAGTTGAAAGGGTGTAGATTTGTGAATTACTCAAAAGGTTAATAGTTAAAGTAAATATATATTATTAGTTGGACTATGAAAACCAAGCTCTCGAACGCCACCCAGATTCGAAAGTCCTCAATGCATAATCATTTTAATAATAAATGATTGTATGTAAAAGGATTCGAACACAGAAGGAGCATTTAAAAATAGTGAGTTATACCACTACTGCACTGAACAAATGGTATTCATATGCATCCAAAAATATCTATAGTGAAATAAAAATATTAACTCTAAAATTTCATTTTTAACGATTTAACTAACAGAATTTCGGTCAAAGTAGTAATTAGTCATATTTAATTTTTTCATGTAGGAAAATTAAAAATTAATGTAGATTATGTATAAATTGGTATAATCTAAAAGTTCGTATAGTAATTCGCACGATGACCTTAGTTGATGTAGCAATCGGCCGTTTGTCTAGATTCTTCTCTTGTTTTATTTAAGCATCATTATTTCCATTGTTGTAACTTAAGAAACTTGTTCCTCTTATCAATGTACAAGAACTGAAACTATTCTCTCATAAAACACCTTAATCTCTTTATCATAATCTTCAAATCTCATCATGGTATCATGAGCAATCATGCTCCTGATCTCTATTTCCACATATTCTCTTCCATCTTCATCTCGCCGAATCTCAAGAACACCAAACTTCTTATCTTTCTTCATAAAGGTCTCGGCTTTGTTGCTAAAAACATCAAAGTCATCACCTTTTTCTCATCAAACCTCTTGCTTTGTGCCTAAAAACACTATAACTTCTCTCTTTTCTCATAAAGTTACTTTTTTCTCACAAAGACTCAACCTTTATCATCCTTCAAGCGCTTACCATGGAAGACAACAAGGAAAGCTCCAAGTTTTTCGTTGCTCCGGTGACATTCAAAGGCATAAACTACCTTCTTTAGACAAGAACCATCAAAAACAGCCTTACGTAGTCGCGGTCTATAGAGCCATATCTTTAAGACTCAAGCTCTTATAGACGCGGAAAAAGGCAAGTGGTAATGCGGTGGTGACATCCGGTGGAATCTTTCAAAGCTCCTTATATCCATCGATTCTCAAAGCCTACTCTTATTGAATAACGACAAAAGAGCTATGAGACACCTTACAAACGGTGTATGGAAACATCTCGAACTTTAGCCGAGTGTATGAGGTGAAGCAAGCCCTCGTGGATCTATCCCAAGAGGACACAGAGTTTACTCAACACTTCGGAAAGTTTCGAGCTTTGTGGGCCGAAGTAGAGATACTAAGGCCAAATACCGTCGACGCCAAGATTCTCAATGAATGGAAAGAGAAAGACAAGGTCTTCGGTCTCCTCTTGACACTCAACTCAAGCTACAAAGATCTACTTTCCTGTGGGCGACCTCTTTTCGTGTTTGGCAAATGCTTTGTCCTACAAAAACATTTCATAAGTGTGATTACTCTAATCTACAAACAATAACTTTATATTATAGTGTAAATTTATGTCTGTATTTGAGTTAATGTTGTTTTCTTTTTGTTGTGTCATCATATGCGTAACCTTTTCTTTGAGGCCCTTTTAGGTTGAGATTATATATATGTGTCATATTGTGGTCGTTGATATCAAAACCATCAGGTATGTGTATATCACTCGCAACATTCATTTCATTTTATGTGCTTGGCAAACCTGTGTAAAGTAGTGATAAATTGATTACTCTGTATAGTTTTTTAAATGGAAGCAAACACTTTTTTGGTGTGGTGTAATGTCCACCAAATAAATTGATAAATTGATTACTCTGTTTTCAAAAACTGTTGGAGCAAGAAACAATGAAGATTTCATATGAAGAAAAAGATGGAGCAATAAAATTTTACTTAAATTCAGAATATTAGTAAAATTCTTTTCTCTATTTAATCTCAATTACGATATTTCTATTTAATATTATCTTAAATTGATATACTTTTTGGTATAAAGTGAATAAGTATTATTCACATATCTTTTTACAATTAACAACACAATATAATTTAATATCATAAATACTTAAGCAACTAACATGGATCTGTGTTGTTATATTGATCGTTTAGTTATTTTATTTTAACCAAAATTACATGACAATTTCTTTTATATATTGATGAACGTGATGATGTGAGGGTGCATAATTGTTTCACTTTGTCGGAACATATTAAGGTAAATGTTCTCTTGAATTCAATTATTTCTTTTAATTGACATATAATTTAAGTAACACGTAGAGGTAGTTTGGTATATTTGTAAGTAGTAAAAATTAAACATAGGTGACGTTTATTTTAATAGTGATCTAAAAATTATGAAAATAACATTATAAAGTACCAAAAAAAACTAAAAACATAAGGAACAACCCATTTTAGCTCTGAAAACTAACTTAAAAACAAAGGAAAGCAAAAAATTAAAAAGCTAAAAACCACAATTATTCTTGATATTGATAAGGTAAGAATCTTTATTCAAGTCCATGTTTACTTTTGCATCAATCCCTTCCTATCCATCCTCATCTAGACTTTTTCATCTTCCACTTTAACATTTTGTTGGTGCAAATTCATTGTGATACCTGGGAGACAGATTCTTTTGTTGGTAGATGAATGATCAGCAAGAGTGTCACTCACCATCACAATGCGTTTTGAGATGGGTGTGGTTGACGCAGTCTTAGGTGAATGATCCGACTCACTTGTTTGTGAGGTATGCATGAAGTAGTTTATATCTTAATTACTCCCTGATTTAATAATTGAAGACATTTAAATATTTAAATTATCTGCTTAATGCATAAACTTGTAAAGGATGACATGTTATTTCAGAGTCATTGGTCTGGTTATCATCTTCAACAAATTCATTTATCAACTATGTAAGAACCTTGTAAAAATCCCTACAATTTTGGATGTTTTCCTTCTGAATCTCAACCACAAATTCATACTCTTTGTTGATCAAATTCTCAATCTGGATAGGCAATTGGGTTGGATCTTGTATCTATGATTAACACAAACACTAATATTAGAGAATTAAAACACAAAACTTATTTTACGTAATCTAGATACAAAGTTTACCTCTTCTATTTCACCATTGAGAATTTCACTTGCATCAATCTTGCCCATGCTTTTTATAGTTTTGTCTAACAACAAAAACTTTGTATCACCAGTCTTATCTCTACCATTTAACCATAATTGATACCTAGAACTAAAGTTTTATGATTACTTTATAAAATAGAAGTATTAAATTAAGTAAAGTTCTTACTGATTCAAACCTTGGGCTAACTTTAGTGGTCTCGATTTGGCAACTTGACACCAGAAAAGAGATTTCTTAGTTTTCGATACCTTCTCGTTCTCATTTTTTTGGGACTTTGTAGGTCGAGTTGTTGCATTTTATTCAACCAAAAATATACCAAGAGTAGTCGATATCAATAGCTCACACTTCACAGAGTATCTTACACTTCATGACATGTACAATAAATAATTGAACAAATCAAAATTGTTTTACAAACTTGAATCCTGCACTTACATCATTGCTCTCAAGTAGTTCAGAGATAGACATTGTCAACAAGGCTAGGTACATCTATTTTTTTATTTCGTTGATACTTGCCTTTGGTTTTTCTGGGATAACGGCCAGGGTAAGTCCATCCTTTGGCAACATGTATTCACAAATGTTCACGGTTAATGATGTAAAGAGATAAAACCAAATATTATTATTGAGAAATTCAATGGTCACTGTTAATCAGTTAGAGAACATACTTCTTTTGAATTCCTCAACGCACGGGTAATTTGGGTTGATCAATACCAGTGAAGTTTTAAAGGAACTGCTTATTAAACGCTTTCCTTTTTCCAGATAATAAAACTTGTATTAAGTGATTGTAGTAAACTTTCAAAACTAAAAAATGTCATGAGTATTAGGATTTTATAATACCTTGCCACTCATTGATTTTCCAAATCTTAGTACACAAATAATGGGGTCTTCTCCCGCACCATCTAAAGCTGAATAAACTAGACCTGCCTACTTAGCCAACACCGTACATTTGAGTCGTTCATCCCTGATCACATAATACAATTGGTCATATAAAAATTTCATCTAGCGAACATGTTGTAGAAAAACATTTTGATTTTATGGTTATGTGATTTACAAAGTGTTTCTCAGTTCGAATTTAATTTTCTTCACTGGTTTTCCTTGGATCGTCATAGTTTTCAACGCTCTACATACAAGATTTTCCCAATAACATCTAATAGCATACATGAAATAGTCGTCAGTTATAAATGAACAACAAATCTATAAACATATGTTATAAAATTGATTGTTAAATACTTACTAATTAGGATGTTTGTTGGGTATTCTGGTTTGGCGATATCCGCAAAACTAACCAAATCAGTATACATATCATCATATATGTGATCAGCCTTACAAAAAACACTCGTGTTCATGATAGTCATGTTGTAGGGATGCCTTGTTGCACGATAATTGCCACTTGATCGGCTTAACATGAAATGTTCTATTTGAATCCACTGTCCATATTTAACATCTCTTTGGAACTTGATTATCTGTTGCTTCTTGACTGTTCCATGAATGAGTGTTCCCTACGAAAAAACAATATGCATTTAAAATATCATAGAGAGAAGATAAAACTATATTTGTGCCTGATAAGTGTTTAAATTACCTCTTGATCTGCAAGGATCATCTCAAGTATCTCACCTATATTGTTTCTAGGTGTGGAAAACCTTAACACAAACCTTCCACCATGTCTTGAAAGGTTTCACATCATTAAGGTTGGTGACATTAGAAACTTTTGACATTTTTATTTTTTTATGTGATTTTGTTTTTTTTTATGTCGTTGAGTTGATATAAGAATGAAACGGGGTTGAACTATATTATAGTAAAAAAATATAAAAGGATATTCGAAATTTTAAGGAATATAATCTAATAAAATGTAGATTTGTTTAGATATTTTCATCTTTTAAAGAGTTTTAATCGAAATAAATTATGATTTTATGCTAAATTTATATTTTTAATTTGTTTTTTAGAAAATTTCCTAAATCTTTGCAAATTTCCGAATTTGTAGGTCTTGTTTCCGAAATGAGCACATTGTTAATAAAAAGATATCCATACTTTTTGAGGAATATCTTCTAATTAAATTTATATTTGTTTAGATATTTACATATTTTAAAGATTTTTAATCGTATAGGAAATAATTTCCTAAATCTTTGCAACTTTCTGAATTTGGAGGTCTTGTTTTCGAATGTAGCTCATCTTAAATAGGTTTATTTTTGAATAGATTTATTTGATTCGATTTTAGCGGAATTTGATAGATTTGTTTTCTGTTTTGTTAATGCGTTATATTTGATAGATTTAAATTGTAATTTGAAGCGTATGGTTGTAACTTTTAATAGTATAAAATTGGGCCTGATTGTTGGGCTTTTTTAATAGAATCAAATCCAATTACAATGTAGTTTTCTCTTTTAAATGAAAACACTAGATTCTGACCCACGTCAAGCGCGGAGTTATTATTTCGAAAATGAAATAAAATGTGTAAGAGAATGGGTGCTCTCTTCTTCAGAAGATCTCTTGCGTTGCAGCTTCATTTTCTTCATGTCTTTTCTTCGCATCACCTGCTTCGGCTAACTTGGTGGCTAAAGACATCGGGAAAAGTGTTTCAAGATGTGGCCTCTTCCATTCATACATAACTTTAGCAGGACCTGATTGGCTACACTCTAAGATTCAACGAGAACCATCACTTAACTAGATTTCTGCTTATTTGTGTTTTGTTTATCTCTTTGTATTAATATTTTGTAAAACCATTTATCATAATAAAATTCATAGTGATAAAAAAGGAAATGGGTGTATAATTGATGTGTACTATGTATAAATTTACCATTTATATATAGTATAAAAAGTAGGGTTTACCTTGATTTAGGGTAATTTAGAGATGGTATGTCACAAAAATTCTGAAAAATGTTTAAGAAAACAAAAAAGATATGTTGAATATTTTGATTGCTTACAAAATCTCTAATATTAAATATTTCTTTTGCATCTTAAAACTACGATGTTGTAATTTTTTGACGTGCGTCAATCGCAGAGTTATAATCTATAAATATATATATATATATATATATATGTATTTTTAATTTTTGGCATATCTAATTAATTAAAATAAATTTTAAATTGTTTTCGAAGCCTTTTTATTATTTATTAAGGCAATTGTCAAAAATATCTTTAATTTATTTTTCTTAAAAAAATATTTACATCATAAGTTTTTTTCCTTTTTCCGCATATTCTCTATTTAATGATGAACCGTGCGATCTTGGTAAAATCATTGGAAAAAATCGTTGACTAATTTTCGTCGTATTTCCAATCGATTAGTCATCTCAAATCGGTACAATACCGATTTATTTTCAAAAAATTTAAACTGTTGTGAGTTAATGCTAGTTTTGATGGAGCAATGTAATAACTTTACTATACCCATTTAATTCTCGAAGCACAAAAGATTTATTTATAGGTAGTTTTTTAACTAATATGTAGCTTCCATTACAAATGTGAGACTTTTTAGTTATATTACTTGTTGAATAAGATTTAATGGGCCGTAAAATTTCAATTAGCATTAGGGTTTTATATTCAAATTTTATGAGTTTTTTAGATTCAAATTTAATGAGCTTTCAACATTGGGTATGTAATTGATTGTTGTTAGTTTTTTTTAAATCGTTCTAATGATGACACATGTTTTATTTCCATGTTTAACTCACTGAATGTTTCTTAATTAATATATATAGGATAGGTTATGAAGGAAATATGCAGTGACATTTGATGATAATTACAATTTTTTTGTCTTTTTTACAAAAATATTTCTCTTTTAATAGTTAAGATTATATTCTCACCCGCCCGTAAATCATAGTAAAAGTAGAGATTGAATTTAAGTTCGGCCACTTGCATAGTTGTTAGAGATCTTTGAGATTTGCATGAATTAATAAGATTTTTAAAATATTTTGTAGAGACTTTGTTAAATCAAAAATTTTAAAACTCTTTATTAAATTGCCGTTTTGAAAACCCGTGAGGCCTTGTTGGGACACAATCTTATTATATAATAGTGAGCGCGTTAAATTATAATTCACCAGATCGTGACACGTATCACAATTAAAAAAGAAGAAAAATGTTGATAGTGTTAATAATTTTAGGAAAAATGTTAATAATGTGGAGGAAAAATTTTAATAATTTAAAAAAAAGAAAAAATGTAACGTTTAAGAAAAAAGGCAAAACAAAAAATAAGGAAAAAAAAGAAAGAAAAAACAAAAAAAGGAAAAAAGTAACCAAACAAAAAGTCACATAATTATCAAATAATCTTATTATATAAAGCTGAGCGCGTTTAAAGTGAGTTTTACAAACATAATTATAACTCACGAGATCGTAACATTTGTAATGTTTAAGAAAAATTTAAGAATATTTTAAGAAATAATCAATAAAAAATTAGAAATAAGAAAAAATAAAAACGTAAAATTACTTGATAAAATAAAGAAAATATTTATGATAACTTCTTTGGATCCAATATCCACTATCTAACTATTAATTTAAAACAAATGTTTTTTCATGTAAATAACAAAAGTAATGTAATAAAACAAAAATATGTTATTTTTATTTCTTAATAGATGAAAAAAGTAAAAATTACTTATTTACTATTACCATATATTGTTGTGTGTTTTTTATATTTATTTGTTAGTAAAATAACGGATATAATATTAGTTTCCGTTTAAATCTAAATATAACTATACAAATTTACTAACAATATTAATATATCGTTATAAAATGTTTTTATGTAATTTGTCTGCATATTACACGGGATTTCATCTAGTTAATAAAATAAAGCTGTCCGTTGCTGAATCTATACTATAATAAGAGAACTACTTTTCTCCAGGTTCTGACACGTCAGCAGTTTTATTTCTTCTCTGATTGGTCAGATCTTCTGTTGTGGGCCCTCATCCTTTGATGTGAAAAAGCCATTAATCCCTCTTGAGAAACGTTGCTTCTTTCTGTTCATCTTCTATGTTAAAACGAATCAAATTCTACTTGTTGTCTTATTAATTAGGAGTGATGCATATTCTCTTTTTTACCTTCCTATCTCTTTCCTTTCTTTCTCCATAAACCAATTAATCCCTCTTTTCTTTTCTCTCCTCTTTCATCAACGGTGGATCTGAATCGGAATCGAAGACGAAGAAGGACCCGAGCCTTAGAAAATCTCGCCGAAATCGACCATAGGAGATCTCGATTTCGACTGAGAAGCGAAACGCCGTCGTATATGGCATTTGTGTTGAAGGTAAGGTTGTGGCTATGACTACGGTTACTCATCTTCCTTGAGAAAGCAGTAGAAGATGACTTCTCGTACTCCAATAAACAAAGAGAAGAAGAAAGGTCGTTGTTAGTGTTTCTTCTTCTTCGACGAAGAAAATTGCAGAGCTTAGAGAGAGAGAGAGAGATCTTCTTCGTTTCATGCTCTTCTTCTTGTTGTAAAGATCTCAACTTTGCTTGATTATAATCGAGCATAAAATGGTTAATGAGAACAATCGTAATCTTGTAGCTAAACCCATTGCAGAGATTCTTCAAGGTAGATTGAGAATTTGAGAAATTATGGGTTTTCTAAGAAAACAGAAAATCTAAACATTTATGATTTTTTTTAAAAAATTAAAATCTTTTTATGGGTTATTTGTCAGATGGAACAAGAAAAGAGATGGAGATGAAGAAGAGACAGACCAACAGGAGAGCATTCGGTGTGATTAATCAGAATCTCGTCTGTGCAAAGCCTTATCCTTGCGTCGTTGTCAATAAAAGAAGAGGCTTGGAATATTACTTAAAAACTCTTTATTAATCCTAAAGTTTCAACCTTTTTTGAAGAAATATCTTTCATTGATTTGATTTTTTTGTTTGAATTTCTTTAGATCTCAAGAAGAGACTAAGAAGCTGAAACCATCGGTTCCAAGTGGTAATGAGTTCGGTCACTGTATATTCATCGATGAAGAAGAAGAAGAGAAAGAAGCTACATTGGATCAGCCTATGCCAATGTCATTAGAAGAGGAACCTCACATTGAATTAAATCCAATGGTATATTACTAATTAATATAAATACTATTTCTATCTTTTTAAATGTAAGTTTCTGAAGAAAGTTTTAATTTTGATAGAGGATCTAATCGAAGAAGAAGAAGAACCGATTTTGGATATCGATGAATGTGATGCAAACAATTCTCTAACAGTTGTTGAATATGTTGAAGATTTATACGAATTCTACCGCAAAACCGAGGTACATTATATATTAGTATATGCTTTTATAATGACAAAACCTTTATATATTAGTGTTAAAACAATCTTTTGCTTGGTGATTTGCGGAAGTTTAGTTGTGTTCCTATAGATTATATGGCCAACAGTTTGATATAACTGATAAAATGAGAGTTATACTTATCGATTGGCTTATCGAGGTAACACAACATAACATTTCAAATAAGCATTCTTTGAAAACTCAATAGAATTTTATAATTAAGAATGTGTTTTTTGTTGTTGTTGTAGGTACATGACAAGTTTGATCTAACGAATGAGACATTGTATCTAACAGTGAATCTTATAGATAGGTTCATGTCCAAGCAAGTTGTTGTAGGAAAGAAGCTTCAACTTGTTGGTTTAGTTGCTTTGCTATTAGCTTGCAAGTACAAAGAGGTCTATGTGCCTATTGTTGATGATTTAGTAGTCATTTCCGACAAAGCTTATACGAGGATCGATGTTTTAGAAATGGTACTAAACCGACAAAGATTTTGATTCTTTATCTTCTAAAGATTATACATGTCATCTGATTTTGGTAAAATGTGTTTGTTGCATGAGAAGATTATGCTTAGTACTCTGCAATTCAGTATGTCGTTACCGACACAATATCCTTTCTTGAAAAGGTTTCTCAAGGCAGCTCAATCAGATTAGAAGGTAAGATAGATATATGAAGCAACTTATGAATTAACAAACAAACTCTTATGAAAGTATACATAACTTATCTTTGTGTACTTTGAAAAAACTTGAGATATTGGCTTCGTTCTTGATGGAGCTTGCGCTTGTGGACTACGAAATAATTCGGTATCAGCCATCATTACTAGCCGCCACTGCAGTGTACTGATAGACGAGATTTTACCCCGTTTAATCTAATGTCTCAATTGTAGTACTTGAGGTGTCAATCCGAATCAGGAGCAATTAAATTACTAAAGTTTGCAAGGAATCAATCTTAGTCTAAGCGATTTAAAAGATGGTTTTGTTTATGTGATTTTGTAAAGATTAACAAATAAATAAAACGAAATTGCAAGTTTTAAAGATTCAAATTAAAAAGCTAAACAACCGTGTCGTGAGTACTTTAACGGGTTCATCAACTTTCGGGTTTTCGATGTCTTTTATAAAAGTACTTTAAGGTTTTGAAAACGATTTTAGATCAATCCACTCTCGTGAGAGATCCTTTTCCTAACAAGTAAACTAAAACAATATCTTGGATAGTTTAAATTTTAGAAAACATTAAAGTTCAAATCAATTCAACCATTAAACTTATTAACACAGATCTCTCGGTTAAGCTAGGTTTAGTTCTAGGGTAATTGTTCAGGAATCCTCACGCACCTCTCTACCGTGAAGTTTCTGGGTTCTATCAATTGATTGATCGAGTCAATTAAAGCATTAAGATCGTTACACTAGATTAAAGTTTTATCAAGTTTGTAAGTTCTAGACATCGATCAACCCTAGAGTTGATTCACCCTTTTTCCCCCAACCTAATTGTCTATGGGAAACTACTCACTAAGCATGTTGAAATTCAAAGCAATTAAATTAAAAGAAAGGATAAACATAAACAAAGACAAGAGAGTAAAGGGTTCAAGAAAATCTTATTGATGATGAAGACTACAAAGGTGGTCAAAGAAGCAATCACCAAACAATCTCCCCAAGTCTCAAAAACAAAAACAAACGATGGATAACTAAAACAAAAGATAGAATAATTGTCAAAACATAAAACAAAACCCTAATATAGTCTTGAACCATAAAATAAAGGAAAACCCATTGGTTTAGGAATTATTTTCCTAATTAAAACATGAAAACCGGATTTCCTTTTAATTTTCGCAGCCTGTATCGGTCAAGCGAAACCGAAACAGACTGGTCGATATTCGTGCTTCGTCCTCGTTTCCTTCGTATCGGCCAGTCAAGCCGATACAAGATGTCGATATGCATCTTCGTGTTTTTTTTCTCTTGTATCGGCCACTCCAAACCGATATGGTTGGTCGATACAAGCTTCGGCAAACTTTCGTCTTCTATATCGGCCAACGAAACCGATACAACATGCCGATGCAAGTGTATTTGCTTCTTTTTGGCTTAAATTCATCACTTTTGCCGTCTTTATGCTCCAAAACCCGAAATACACGAAACAAACCAAAATGCAACCTATATGACACTAAATGCAACCTAAATGAATGAATTATAATGCATAAACTAAGGTAAAATGTGTAAAATATGCAAGTTATCAACTCCCCCAAACTTATCATTTGCTTGTCCTCAAGTAAGAGAATTTCGCATCAAAGTTTAGGAAGGTGTGGAGGCGGGGACCTCAGAACCAAAAGCAACGTGGATGTGTAATGAACAAGTATCCTAAACATAGTACCCTCTCGCAACCGAACTAGTTCCACTTATTTCTATCTACCTTTAACTCCGTCTAAATCCGCTATTATTACCAAAAGTATGTGATCCACTTGTCTAGTCTAAACACCTTTCACATTCAATTAAACACAATCAAGAATGAAACATGATTAAAAATTTCCAAGAGTTTTTCTATTTGTCTAGGTAAGAACGGGATTTCGAATCAAACGAGGAGGCTAACACTCGTGCATGTGGTTAGTTGTAGCGCGGTTTCTCTCGGGGAGTGAAAGGGTTAAACAAAACCAAGAAAGACAAGAAGCAACCGATGCATACAAGTCCGGACATCCATCCCTACTCAAGACTATCCACTAACCCATCGTCTTTCTTTTAAAGATTTAAACGCTTAAACATCGAGTTTCTTTTCTTTTCTTAACTACCTTAGGGATTTTCTTTTGGCTAAGTTTCTTTTTTTTTTTTTTTTTTTTTTTTTTTGTTTTTCTTTTCGATTTTTTTTTTTTTTTTTTTTTTTTTTACTTAGCCCTTCTTTTATCACCCTAGGTGTTTTACAATCACTCGTGTTTATTTTCTTAATTTTCAAAACTCAAAGACGTGTCTCACCTAGCCATTATCCCCTTCTAAATCACTAGTCTAAGAAAAACTAGCCCAATGGATGTCCTTTCTTGTCGCTCCCTATACTTTCAAGTTTTTGCGAAACCAAACAATCACTAAATGAAAAGAATTCTCACAAGTGTTTGGGTTAAGGTTAAGGGGGTGAGAGGGGAATCATCCTTAGAATGAGAATGACCAGATTGCGCTTTAAGTGTTTCGGTTTAGGAAGCCACAATCCGTAGAAATCACGAAGCCATAGAAATTCTCTTGAAAACTATCAATCATGCTAATTAAAAGTCAAGTTTAAGTTTAGATAATTTTTTGGAGGTGACTTAGAACTACCAAGCTTCATAACCACACAATTGGCTTTTTAAACATCAATGTCTAGAGTTGCGGTTTTAAGATTTTCAGCGAGTTCTAATTCGTTTACGGAAGATACTACACCTAAGATACTGTTCAAAACACAAAGTGCGTCGCTTCACAAGGTTAACGTCATCATAGATCCCTTATGCATATGCTCTAAATGCCATGAACTAATCCTATATGCAGATTTTTTTGTTTTTTGTTTTTTTATGAATGCTAATATGCGAAAACTAATATGACTACTCCCCCAAACTTAAATCACACGGTCTCCGTGTGAAACAAGCATTGGAGAAGGTTCCTAAATGTATGTATGAATGACTCTAATATGAAAAACTAATGCGTATGCACATGGTTCGTGTGTTACCTCCGTAGTACTAACACGACGAGTCGAAGTCGTCTGTATCGGTCTCAGCAGACCGATACTCTTGCCCGATATCGGTCCAAAGAACCGATATAACAGCCGATACCCCTTTCGAAATTCGTTTTCCTACTTCGTTTTCACCGAAACCATCAAACACGACACAAACTCTAAGTAAATTATCATCTAAATGCAAACTAAAATTGTATATACAAGGATAGACATGGGACTTCCTCCCAAGTGAGCTTGTTTATAGTCTCTTAGCTTGACGTTACCCCCTTCTTTTTAGGCGACGTTGGGGTTTGAAAGAGATGTCGAATCTCCTTCGGTGACAACTTTGTGGTCCAGGGGCGGCTTGAGTTTTACTCCTTTCACACCAAACTCGCCTCCATCCTTGTGTTTGCCTTTATCCGAGTCGCAGCGAGCACTCCTTGCTTTTTTCTTGAAAGCTTTCTTCAAAGATTTAACCTCGTTGATTAACTTTCTAATGACGCGGTTTTGAGACATGTTCCAATGCGCCTTTCTGAACTTCCTAGGAGGGGATTGGTGTTCCACTTTTGGATCTTTGGGTTTGCTCCTTGCATCATCACTAGACTTACCATTGCTAGCATCTTTCTCCACTCCAATCACCAAGGCTTCACAAGGGACCGTCTCCGTAGGCTTCTTGACCACATCGTTGATGTTGTACCGCCGAACAAGGTCCTTCCCAAGGTGCAAATCTATCTTTCCAACCTTCACATCTATGACCGCTCCGGCGGTTGCCAAGAAAGGTCTTCCAAAGATGAGTGGATTATTAAGCTCTTTGTCTATCTCCAAGACGACAAAATCTGTTGGAATGAAAACGTCTCCCAACTTTACCGGAATATCTTCTAAGATCCCAACGGGTACCTTCACGGATCTATCGGCCAGCACCAAAGAGATCTTAATAGGTTGGAAAGAAGAAAGACCAAGTCGTTTAGCAACAGATAGAGGCATAACGTTGACACTAGCCCCTAGATCGCACAAGCACTTTTCAAAGATCAAAGGACCAAGAGTGCAAGGCAAAGTAAAACTCCCCGGATCGCCAAGTTTCTTAGGAGAATGGTCCTTCGAATGATCGCGCCGCACTCTTGTGAAAGTTTCACCGTGTCTTCCAAGTTTTTGGATTTGTTTTTGATGGTGTCTTTCAAAGATTTGGTGGAGTGAGGGACTTGCTTGAAAGCGTCAACAAGAGGCATGGGAGTTTGCACCTCGTTTATTTGCTTCTCGAGCTTAGCTCTAAAGTACTCCTTCAAGAGATGCATCTTGGCTCGACCCGGAAAAGGAAGCTTAGGCACGTAAGAAGACGTCACGTAAACGGGCTTCTTCTTTTTCTCGGATTTTTCCTCCGTATCGGCCATGTTTTTGGCCGATGTAGGTGGTCGATATCGGTCGATGAAACCGATACTCCCGGCCGATGCGAGTGTCCCGTCTCCTTTTCGCTCGTATCGGCCTTGTCCTTGGCCAACACGGGTGGTCGATATCGGCCGGTTGTGGCCGATACGCCCGGCCGATACGTGGTGTCCCGTATCTTTCTCATCACCGATTTCCTCCTTTGCCACTATCTCGTGGTTCTCGTCGTTAACAACCGTGTCTTCCGGCTCAAACCAGTGGTCCACCCCCTCACCTTGTTTCGCATTGTCCTCAATGAGATCGCTTGAGAGCGTTTGTGTACCACTACGAAGTTCTATGGAGTTGACATACTCTCTAGGATTGGCTTTAGGTTTACCCGGGAGTTAACCCATTGGTCGCTTAGAGGCCGAGGTAATTTGAGCCACTTGAATATCCAAGGCTTTCAAGTGAGTACTCAATGTTTCAAACTTGGCGTTGAGATCATGGTAAGAGTTGTCAACCTTTGCCTGAATTTCTTTCTTGAACGTGCCGAACTCCATTTGACTTCGGGTTTGGCCGTCTAGAATCTGTTTTAGCATCCGAGTGGTTTGATCACCCGGGGAGCCGGTGATGCAACCACTCCTTGAGCAGCAGGAGGGTTGTTGTAACCTGGAGGACGATTAGGTGGTGGTCTCGGTACGTATCCGCCTTGGTTGTATTGAGGTTTACCTTGGTAACCTCCTTGTTGCGCATGGGGATAAACCTGGTCTTGGGGGTTTGCTACGTTGTTTTTTCGGTAGGAGAGGTTTGGGTGTTGAGAATAGTTGTTGAAACGCCAATCATTCTGATTTCCCATGTAGTTGATCTCCTCCTGATTTCCCTCGGTTGGGGGTAATTGTTCATCTCCGCTTCCAACGTAGTTAATCCCCACTTGGTTAGACATGAGTAACTTCTCCAGCTTCTCATTCACCGCCTTTATCTCTCTCTTAAATTGCTCATCGTTCCCTGAGCTGCGGATGGTGCGATCATAATCCTCTCCGTAGTTGTTGTCGCTAAGGGCGTAGTTCTCCACCAAAAGCTGTCCATCGGCTTCCGTCTTCCCAAGGAAATTTCCTTGGCTAGCCGAATCGAGAAGCATCCCGAACTTCGGTTTTAGGCCGCGATAGAACGTGCCGAGTAGGCTCTCTCCCGTGAAACCGTGGTGCGGGCATCTCACCGTGTAACCCTTGAATCGTTCCCAAGACTCGCCGAACGTTTCTTGGTCTTTTTGTGCGAAAGCCGAGATCTCGTTTCGCGCGCTTTGATGTCCTCACCGCCGAGAAGAACTTTGTGAGAAAAGTCGTCTTGCATGCCTCCCAAGTCTGTATGGTGTCCTTCACAAGGTTTTTCTGCCATATGTGTGCTTTGTCCCCGAGTGAGAAGGGGAACAAACGCAGCTTAAACATGTCCTCATTGACACCATTGATCTTCACCGTGTCGCATAGCATGTCAAATTGGTGAAGGTGATCAATGGGGTCTTCACTAGGCAGCCTATAGAACTTGTTGCTGGACACCATATTGATGAGACTAGACTTGATCTCAAAGTTGTTGTTGGCGATGGCTGGTGGTATGATGCCACTACGGTTGGTGATGTTTGATGGCACATCGGCGTCCCCGATCGCGCGTGCGGTGTTGTTTGCCATCTCCGTTTCCGAGTCTGAAGCGTCGAGTGCGGGTGGTTCGGAGTCGGAGTGGTGATCCAGTCTCTTTTCCTTAGAGATGGCTCGTTCGTGTGCTTTGATGTCGGCGTAGAAGAGCAAGCTATCACTTTGTCCGTGACTTCTTCTTTGCATACACCTGAGAGCACGAAAAGTCACAAAAGAAAAGAAAAGATTAGTATCCGGTAACTAAAACTTAGTCCCAAGTAATTCCAAAACTCTAATATTTAATCGAGTTCCTGAATCGGCAACGACGCCAATTTGATAGACGAGATTTTACCCCGTTTAATCTAATGTCTCAATTGTAGTACTTGATGTGTCAATCCGAATCAGGAGCAATTAAATTACTAAAGTTTGCAAGGAATCAATCTTAGTCTAAGCGATTTAAAAGATGGTTTTGTTTATGTGATTTTGTAAAGATTAACAAAGAAATAAAACGAAATTGCAAGTTTTAAAGATTCAAATTAAAAAGCTAAACAACCAAGTCGTGGTACTTTAACGGGTTCATCAACTTTCGGGTTTTTCGATGTCTTTTATAAAAGTACTTTAAGGTTTTGAAAACGATTTTAGATCAATTCACTCTCGTGACAGAGATCCTTTTCCTAACAAGTAAACTAAAACAATATCTTGGATAGTTTAAATTTTAGAAAACATTAAAGTTCAAATCAATTCAACCACTAAACTTATTAACACAGATCTCTGGTTAAGCTAGGTTTAGTTCTAGGGTAATTGTTCAGAATCCTCACAGACCTCTCTACCGTGAAGTTTCCCGGGTTCTATCAATTGATTGATCAGGTCAATTAAAGCATTAAGATCGTTACACTAGATTAAAGTTTTATCAAGTTTGTAAGTTCTAGACATCGATCAACCCTAGAGTTGATTCACCCTTTTTCCCCAACATAATTGTCTATGGGAAACTACTCACTAAGCATGTTGAAATTCAAAGCAATTAAATTAAAAGAAAGCATAAACATAAACAAAGACAAGAGAGTAAAGGGTTCAAGAAAATCTTATTGATGATGAAGACTACAAAGGTGGCCAAAGAAGCAATCACCAAGCAATCTCCCCAAGTCTCAAAAACAAAAACAAACGATGGATAACTAAAACAAAAGATAGAATAATTGTCAAAACATAAAACAAAACCCTAATATAGTCTTGAACCATAAAATAAAGGAAAACCCATTGGTTTAGGAATTATTTTCCTAATTAAAACATGAAAACCAGATTTCCTTTTAATTTTCGCAGCCTGTATCGGTCAAGCGAAACCGATACAGACTGGTCGATATTCGTGCTTCGTCCTCGTTTCCTTCGTATCGGCCAGGTCAAGCCGATACAGCATGTCGATATGCATCTTCAGGTTCTTTTTCTCTTGTATCGGCCACTCCAAACTGATATGGTTGGTCGATACAAGCTTCGGCAAACTTTCTGTCTTCTATATCGGCCAACAGAAACCGATACAACATGCCGATGCAAGTGTATTTGCTTCTTTTTGGCTTAAATTCATCACTTTTGCCGTCTTTATGCTCCAAAACCTAAAATACACGAAACAAACCAAAATGCAACCTATATGACACTAAATGCAACCTAAATGAATGAATTCTAATGCATAAACTAAGGTAAAATGTGTAAAATATGCAAGTTATCATGTACATAGCTCTATGTACAACCTATGGCTTAGACAATGGAACAACACTTGTGAATTCCACAGTCACTACTCTGAAACTCAATTTCTGTAAGTAGTCTTATATACACATTAACCTTAAAAAGAGACCAAACTCAACATTCTCTTATCCTTTTTTATAATGGATTTGTTGTTTGCAGAGAGTGTTGTAGGAAAATGGTAAGTTTGCATAAGAAGGCAGCGAGTGATAAACTAACAGGAGTTGGATTGCTATAAACACTATGAAACTGCTCACTTTCATCCTCTTGTGTCTTCAGATTCTCACATACTATAGCAATTTCATTAAGGCTCTTCTGTAATTTTTCTCTTTTTTTTTCATAATTATTGACATCTCAGCAATAAAAATTTACTCTAATGATGATTATAATCCATTGTTTAATTAATCTTAGAATATTAATACGATGAGGACTAATAAGCATGAGAGTTTGAGTTTGAACTCTCTTCTTACCAACACAAATACATAAAAAAAATTAAATAATGTTAAACAAATTTTAAAATAAATTTTAAACACAAAACTGTTTTAAAAATCAACACAAAAAACAATAAGATATCTGTACCCGCGCATCGCGCGGGTTTTCCCCTAGTTCATGTAAAGGTCGAAGTGTTTTTTCTAGTAAAATAAGTCGGTGTTTTTTCATTCTAAAAGTAAGACATAGTTTTCTTTAGGGAATATTGGCTTTTTGGACAGTTTTTCAAAAGTAATCCAAAAAACAGAACTGTCACTGTATACAAATCAGTTTTCGTCCGTGGGTCCCGCCGTTCTTGTTTGCTTAAAAGTCCACAATGGGTATAAATTTTGTGTTATTTACATGGTATGCCATTAAGTTTATTATGATATAATTAGACATAATTCCACATAAGCCCATTAAATGTGTACTCATTTAATTTATACTCATTTTATGAGCCCACTTAATACCTAGTTTTAATCGATTTTAAACCACACTTCTTCTTCCTCGTTCTTCTTCACTTTTTATAGTTTTTTTTAACCTAGTGACGACAAGTATGTCGAAGAAATTGCAACTTTCTATTGACGAAGCGAGTGGATCCTATTCCGTTCGGACTACTCGCGCATCGGCGTCCAGGCTTTCAATAGGTGAGTGCATGTTCTTTTTTTATTTTGTTTTCTTCTTCACTGAGTTTTGTTCTCTCCTTTTATTGTCTTCCTCGCTGAAATGGTCTCTGGTTTTGCAATTCCTGGTTCATATTCGATTTTAATTTCACCTCGGTTTTTATCTTTTTAGTTCAGAATCAGAGCCGAGTGGACCATGGTTCAGAGTCCATTCGGTGAAGCTCCCCAAGCGGTTGTTCTCCGTCGATCGTTATCCATCAGGAGGTCGTCTCAACATTTATTCTCGCCCGGAGTATTTGGGTCTTCTAGTCGAAGTTCTCCGTGGGACAAATGCTCTGGATTGTTTGTTGAGTTCACAGTTTGGGGATTTGTTCAAGCTGCCTGTATCACGGTGTAATCACTCCGGCAAGCTTATTCACGGTCTTCTTGTCCGACAACTTGTAACAAAAAAGCAACATGAGCTATGGTTTGTTTATGATGGACATCCATTAATATTTTCACTGCGCGAATTCCACTCTGTAACTGGACTTTCCAGTGGGTTAGTTCCATCCGAAGAGGAGATTGAGAAGCATCAGGATCCCGCCTACCTGTCTCTGTGGAATCGGCTTTTTGGGGACAAGAAATCTGTTTTAGTCTCGGAAATAGCTGACATTTTGAAAAATGATTCTAATGTGGTTGTGGGTGAAAGATTGTCTCCGTGGAAGAGAATCGCTTATGCTCTAATTGTATTGATTGATGGTGTTGTAGTATGTAGCAGCAATGACTATTCCGTCACTAACAAGTATGTAGAGATGCTACATGATGTAGAGTTTTTCTTGTCTTTTCCATGGGGTAGGATTGCATTCACTGAAACTATAGTACGGGTTGGACCTCCTAGAAGAGTTGATCATCCATTGGTGGACTTGAAAAACCGCCTACAACAAAGCACCAGCTCTTGCTACGGATTCCCTCTTTCCCTGCAATTACAAGCTTTGATGTCTATTCCCGAACTGTGCCGTAAACTCAAACATCCAGGTGCTGTTAGAGATTTTATTCAAATGGGTTCTAAAAGTTCATTGTCGACTATCTTATTACGTGAATCAGATGTGTTTGATGCTGAGACAAAAGACAATGTAAGTGATAGAAGTAATTGATTTTGAATATTATTAAAGTATGTCTTCATATGATAACATATTTATTTTCATTTATAGCTTAGTGTCATGTATACCATTCATCCACATGCAGAGCTGGATGAGTGTAACTTTACATGGCCTGATGAAAAAGAAGACTAGGAGGTTGACTTTTTGTTTGCCCTCACTAAAAATGGACATCGTTTTACTCCCGACGATTGGGAAGGTGGTGATGCATCTCTCCCATTACTAAGATCTCAAAAACATAGCTCATCTGAAAATCCCACAGACTCTACTCAACCAACAAAAAGAAAGAGGCAACCGACTAAGTCAAAAAAGAAATTTATTCCTAAACAACCTGCTGCAGCTTCTGCCGGTGAGTCTTCAAAACAGCCTGATGTTGCTTCTGGTTCTAAACATACTGCCGCTGCTTCTTGTCCATCCAGTGTTGAAGATTGGTGCGTAACCAAGGATTGGGTGATTATGCAGAATCAGATTCTGAGAAAAAGTATTGTTGAAGACATAGGAAAACTTATTCAAGGTCTTCTTCCAACACCCCAACATAGAATATACCCCAAGACGTCGCAAAGTCCATTCTCTAGATCAGGTGGCTCCATCAACAGAGCCTGAAAAAGCAACACTGGAGGCTGACCCAGAAGCTGACCACCCTGCAGATGTTGGTACCAATATTGATGCATCTAATTGTGAAGGGTACGAAGTAGCCTTTGACATAACTTCAGAAATCAATATCGTTGACGATGTTTCAAAAGATGTAAGACAATTATTTTATGTTTTCTCTTACATTCCCTTCATTTTATGTTTTGTACAGTTAATTAATTATCTTATGTTTTACGTTTTAATAGGCATACGTGGTGATCTCTGACAAGGTTCGGGTCGAGGACCCAATAGATGCAGATATCAATACCTCTGGACACTCTGTAGTGGATGCGGGGCGGATTCATTCCGATCAATTAAAGTGTACGGCGGTAACCCATGAGAGCAACAATTCTCAAGATGTACAGGTAATTAAATGGACGTTATTAAATTTATATGAATGTTCTACCATTGTGTGTATATTTCTGCTTTGTGTGTATAGGTTTTTTATTTTTTGCTTTGTGTGTATAGGTTTGTAACCAATTATCAGATGCAGAGGATCCTCGTGAACCGGATGCTGTACATGTACATGTACTGGATAATCCCTCATTTTGTTTGCATTTTTCTATCACACGATGGTAGACTTTTAACTTATTTGATTTTTCATCACAAGGACTCTGATGAATTACTGGTTACCGACAAGGGTTTGGAGGATCCTCCTGAATCGGATGCTGTACAGGTACATGTACTGGATAATCACTCATTTTGTTTGCATTTTTCAATTACACGATGGTAGACTTATAACTTATTTGATTTTTCATCACAAGGGCTCTGATGAAGTACTGGTTACCGACAAGGGTTTGGAGGATCCTCGTGAACCGGATGCTGTACAGGTACAAATACTGGACAATCCCACATTTTGTTTACATTTTTCAATTACACGATGGTGGACGTTTAACCTATGTGATTTTTCGTCACAAGGGCTTTGATGAAATGCTGGATACCGACAAGGGTTTGGAGGTTTCTCGTGAATCCAACCATCCAACCCCGGATGATGTACATGTAACATTTATCACCGCTTGTATTTTGCATTATAGGATATTGTACACGAACCTTATGTCAATGAAGGTAAACCTTGTTTTTATTTTAGATGGGGTTTAGTGAAGTACAAGCTACCCAAGATTATACCCAAGTCCCCCGTGAATCCAACCATACAGAGGGTGTGCAGGTAATTAAATGGACGTTTGTAAACTGCGTAAATTCAGTTGTCTATATTTTTGTTGTGTGTATAGGTTTGTAGTCAAGTAACAGATGCAGATGCAGAGGATCCTCATGAACATACAGAGCCGGAAGCTGTACAGGTGGACTTCAATCCATTAGTTTTTTGGTTTCCTGTATTACAGGATAGTGGACTCTAACCTCTATTTATTTTTGGTTTCCTGTATTATCAGAGCTCGAAAGGATCCAGAACACCGATGTGCGTACTTATTCATGAGAGAACACTTCGTAATGAAGTGGCAGCTATTCAAGATCCACGATTACCAGATTCTGTATATGTAATAAACAAAATAACATTGCATTCTATAATACATGACGTTGTTACTGTACGCTGTGGAAATGGGCACTGTACGATGTTCAAATGGTTAATGGACGTTGTTTAAATGGTTATTGTACGATGTTTTTTAGCTTGTCCAACGTCATATATTGACTAATATCTATTTTTGCAGTTGGATCAAGTCGCAGAGCATAGAATACAAACCACTCCTAGTAAATTTACTGACAAAGAGGCAACTAATTATGATCAAGATCTCCCTAAAAGGATTCCCAAGCGTTCACGTTTTCTAGATGATACTAAATTAACAACTGGCCCTAGGCTTAAAAAGTTATTTGCATCTCGTACAAAACTACCTGTGTACAAGCCTATCCCTAAAGAACCCAATCAATTAGAGTTTCAGTCGTTCACTTCTATTATGGGGGAGAATACGGATCAATTAGTTATTTAGACTAATTTTTTAGAAAATTTATACTTATTTGTGATCACTATTAATTTTGTTCTCTTTTTTTCGTAGAACATTTGGTATATGTACGGGCCACAAAGTGTCTAATGGTATGTTTCTGGAATGTGCGAACAAGGATGTACCTTTCAGCACGGAGGTAAAGCTTTAAAAATTTTGTTTATATGGAAATGTCAACATGAATGCTTATTTGTATTTTTTTGTCTTAGCATGTCCAAGTAATCATATCCATGCTTCTGAGACAACGTGGAAAATCCTATGAACTTAGACGTTGCGCAATGGTTTACAACCCTTCTTACGAATCGCTATGATGAGTGTGTGGCCTCTTTTGATCATCTTACATTTGATTGGGGAATAAATGTCAAAGGATATGTTACGGGTAAATCACTACAAGAAAAAACAGATATAGCGACGACTTAGCCACGAAATAATCGTGGCTAAACGGGATATAGCCACGAATTTGCCACGGATAGCCACGAAAAAAATAATAAAAGTTTCGTGGCTAAATCGTGGCTTTCCGTGGTAAGTTAGCCACGATTTTGCCACGGAAAAAGTCGTGGCACAATTTTGCCACGAAATAGCTACGAATGGAACATTAAAAGATTGTCACGAAACTGTTCGTGGCAATCCGTGGCTAATTGTAGCCACGAAATATATTCGAGGCTATTCCGTGGCAACCTTGATGTCGGCAAGCCAAGTTGGTCTCCGCGATACGTCCAATCACTTTAACAATTGTCAGTATAATAATTTGAATTAGCCACGGATATAATATGTGGCTAATCCGTGGCTTCGTGTAAAGATATCCCAAGGTTCTTCTTTCCTCTCTTTGGTAAAACACAAGGTAAAACGATTTTTCCTCTTCTCTTCGTTTTCTTCACTTAATTTGGCGATTTTGAAGAGTTCAAAATGTCAGATTTCTTTCGTTCTAGAGAGTGGATGGATCACCATATTGATCCTATGAGAAATTGTGTTTCTGAAGAATTTGGAGAGGGTATTAATATGTTCATTGCTTTTGCTTCCAACCAACAATCATATCAAGAGCGTGGTACTATGCCATGTCCGTGTTCTCGGTGCCGAAATTTGAAACAACGTGATGCAAATACAGTTTTAAAACACCTCTATAGAGTCGGTTTCAAGAAAAATTACTACGTTTGGACAAGCCACGGTGAAAATTGTTACGATGTAGGGGAGTCTTTGATGCCGAGTCACTATCTACCAGGAGAAGAAGCTTGGAATGTTCATGACAATCCTTATGGTCTTGTTAATATGGGAGAAGAACAAGGAGTTCCAACAGAAGTCATTATCCATGATAATATTGAGGAAGAGCCAAACCACGATAATATTTACAGAGCCTTTGAGGCAGCTAGTGAACCACTCTATGATGGTTGTGTTGAAGGAATTTCGCAGTTGTCTTTGGCGTCTGAAGTAATGGGCATAAAGACGAAGCACAATTTGGCTGAGAGTTGTGTAGATGACATAACACAAGCATTTAAGCGGATTCTTCCCCAACATAATAAAGCTCTGGGGTCATACTATGAGACGAAGAAGCTAACCCGTTCGTTAGGAATGCCAGTTCATAAGATTGATGTTTGTGAGGACAACTGCATGATTTTCTGGAAGGGCGAAGATCGCAACATTTTACAATGTCGTTTTTGTAACAAGAATCGATATCACACCAACAGAGGGAAGGGAAAGAACATAGCAAAGCAGAGAATGTTCTATCTCCCTATTGCGGATCGACTGAAGCGATTATACCAAGTGGAGGGCACAGCTTCGCATATGCGCTGGCACGCAGAGCACAAGTCTCCTGAAGGAGAAATGCATCACCCATCAGACGGAGAGGCGTGGAACCATTTTAATAAGATATATCCCGATTTTAGTTCGTAAAGTCGGAATATCTATTTAGGCTTAGCAATCGATGGATTTAATCCTATTGGAATGAATGGTGAGGCACACTCGGTTTGGCCTGTTATAGTCACCCCTTACAATTTACCTCCTGGTATGTGCATGAAGAAGGAGTTTTTCTTTTTGGCGGTGTTGGTGCCTGGACCAAAACATCCGAAGAAAAGTCTAGATATTTATCTTCAACCATTGATTGAAGAGTTGCAACTCTTATGGAGGGAAGGTGTGGGTGCTTATGATGTTTCTAGAAACCAAAATTTTACAATGCGAGTTGCATTGATGTGGACGATAAGTCATTTTCCAGCATATGGAATGATTTCTGGGTGGACGACGCATGGTCGACTATCATGTCCATATTGCCAAGAAGAAACATAATCGTTTTGGTTACCACATGGAAAAAAACATAGTTGGTACGATTGTCACCGCAAATTTTTACCTCATGATCATTCATATCGGCGTAATAACAAAGCTTTCAGGAAAGGTAAGACATTTCGAGGTAACCCTCCACCATGGTTGACGGGTTATGAAGTTTTGACGGAAAGAATAAACACCATTGGCGGATTAGAGAAAACAGTCGATTGTGGAGGAAAAGGACATGATAACCCGAGTCGAACAATCGATGGATAAGGTGAATACCATAATTGGCACAAGAAGAGTATATTTCGGGAGTTGCCTTATTGGGAAAATCTTCTTCTCAGACACAACCTAGACTTCATGCACATCGAAAAAAACTTTTTCGACAATCTCATCCACACTCTTCTGAATACGAAGGGGAAGGCGAAGGACAATATAAAATCAAGGTTGGATCTTCCAGACATATGCACAAGACCTGATTTACAAATAGGACCTGATGGAACAGTTCCTATTCCAAGGTTCAGATTGTCGAACGTTATATGAAAATCTAATCACTTATAACAATGTTTTTCATAATATCACATACACTACTACTTACTCTTTAATTTATAATTGTATTTTTTTTTAAAAATTAACACAAACATTAAAATCATTGTTTTCAAGTAAAACAATTATTTTAATCTTGTATCCAATAGCTTATGTCACGTAATATCTAAACCCTAGCCAAACCCTAAAAAAACCAAAAGACATAGCCACGGCTTATCCGTGGCTATTTCGTAGCTATATTGTTTACCAGCCACGTATTGGTCACGGATTTTCCGTGGCTATGAAACCTCTAAAACAAATATAAACCCTAAACACTGATAAGTAGGTAGCCACAAAATTATCCGTGGCTATTTCGTAGCTATATCCAACTACAACCATGACTTTGCCACGAATCTATCTGTGGCTACTGAATCTCTAAAAAAAAAATTTATCCCACGAAAATTTTGCAAGTACCAGCCACGAATATATTCGTGGCTATTCGTAGCTAAACTTATACGTAGCCACGGTTTAGCCACGACAAGATGCGTGGCTATTCATAATGTCTTTCAAAACGTGAATCGTTTATTTTTCTAAGTGTCAGCCACAGAAGTATTCGTGGCAATGTCGTAGCTTTAATGTTATTAGCCACGATTAGCCACGGACTTTCCGTGACAATGACATAGTTATTTGGAATGGGCCTAAGCAATTGGGCCTTATTTTAAATATAGCCACGGACAACCACGATTATATCCGTGGCTATACGTGTTTAACCTAATTCATCGCGAAACTGGATCTCATTTCCTTAGCCGCAACTCTTTTTTCCCCCTTTTCTTCTTCTCCGGCGATTCTTCGCAAAATCCGGCCAAAAGTTTAATTTTACGGTGAGTTCTTCCTCAAATCTTCTTCTCCGTTTATCCCTCTTCATTTTAACCGTTTAATTTTTGAATTCGATCCGTGGATTAGGGTTTCGTCGTTGTTTAGGGTTTCGTCATTTAGGTTTTCGTCGTTTAGGGTTTCGTTTTGTCGAAATCATCGTGTTCCATCGTTTTCTTCGTGTTTTACTGTGTTCTTCTTCATCGTTTTGTCGTGTTCTTCGTGTTTACTGAAATCATCGTGTTCCATCGTGTTCTTCTTCATCTTGTTCATCGTGTTCTTCGTGTTTTACCGTTCTGTTTTATTGAGTTTCATGAATGGTCTCTGTTTCATGATTTAGATGTCTTTCTCTGCTACTGTTTGTGATATTGTGATATTTAAATCTGTGATGCTTTGTCTACTTGACTTTTGATGCCTTATTTACCTTATTTTTGATAGTTATGGCTCCTAGAGGAAATGGGAGAGCAAGAGGAAGAGGACAACATGCTCCATCCTACAGGATGGAGATAACTCCTCCAATGCCACCCATCACCAGAATTCAGACCACACTTACCCCACCTTCTCAGACTCCAACAGCCAATCCACCTGGTTCAAGAGGAAGAGCAAGTCAAGCTGGCTCTTCTTCTTCGAATGCAGCCACGCCTCTCAGCCTAGAAGCTCTCCTTAATGCACCTGCAAGAAGAAACCAACCTGTTCTCCATCCAAAAAGGTTGATGGAGTTCTCTAGTAAGTAAATATGTTGTTGTGAATTGATGTGAATTGTTTTGTAATGTGAATTGTTCTGTGATGTTTTGAATTGTTGTGAATTGTTCTGTAATGTTTAGTCCATTATCAGCCATTGATGTGAATTGTTCTGTAATGATGCAGGTTTGGGATAGATCCTGAGGTGAACAAAACGGTAAGGACGACGTGGCAATCTAACTACATGGGTGCTTGGTGGAACCGGTCAATGGTTCCAGATGCAAAAGCAGAGGAGTGGTGGCAAGACTTTGTGGTAAGTTAATAATCCATATGCCTTTCAATTTCTCTTATTTCTTTGTTTACTTTTTCTAATGTTTGTTTTCATTTTTCAGCAAGCCTACTACTGGTCTCCTTCTCACCATGACCAGGTGTACTTCATGTGGAAGAAGGAGTGCATGGAATCCATCCGTGACAGAGTCAGCAAGAAGAAGAGAGGCAACAAGAAGCCAAGTTTCATATCCGATGATGCTTGGCTGCAGATGTAGGAGCAATGGGATACCGATGTTTGCGAGAAGAAGTCAAAGACAAACTCCGAGAACCGTATGTCTGATCCTCATGGTCTAGGTGAGCATAAGCATTGTGCTGGGCCTGTAGGGTTTGCCAAGATCGGCTATGAAATGGTAAAAGTATTCTCTTTCATGAATGTATGTTTTTGTGCTTAGATTAATATTCTGTCCTTAGACTTTGATAAATAGTTTGTGATGTTGTTAATGCTTTGTGATGTTTTTTGTGCTTAGATTAATGTATTGTCCTCTGTTTTGTAGATGCAACAGACTGGTGGTGTTGAACCACCATTTACCGAGCTCGTACGCAAGACTCATACCCGTAAAGATGGCACGTTCATCGACCGTCGGGCGGAGCAATTGTGGCGGATGTGGAGACAGCTGCTTCACAGGTCACATATGAGGAAGAGGCCACTCCTTCATCGCAGCGGATTAACAAGGCATATTTGGAGGTAAATTTGATTTCTATTTTTAACTTAAATTTTTGTCTATGTATTTGTTATTTGGAATTTAACTTATTCTATAGGCAACGAGTGAAACCAAACCGAGGGCGTATTTACGGTTTGGGAAGCAAGCGATTCGAGGTTTTCGAACCTTCGAACCGGTAGCAGCCTTCCCTCACTCGGGCCGTGGACATGGACATGAGGGTGGGATCTCTCGAGTCAAACGTGCAGGCCATTCTAGCCTCGCAGAGCCTAATGCTTGCGTCGCGAAGGCAATACTCGATCATCTCGGGATCAATCCTCAACCAAACAATCCATATGCCACCCCTTCTCCTCATGCACCGCTTCAAACACCACACCTAACACCAGTCCAGAGTTTGCACCGAGTGTAAACCGTGAAGATCAGCTCGGTGAAAATGATCAAGACCAAGGGCGTGAAGATGATCAGCTTGGTGAGGAACAGAGCCATGAAGAGGAAGAGGAAGAAGTGCAAGGCCTTGGTTGATTTTTGTTTTAAAAAACTGAAAAATTGTTATTTATGCTATTTTGAACAATGTTTGTAATAATCATATACTATTTATGCTATTTGCGAATCAAGTTTAGGTTTTATAAAAAATAGTTTCAGTTTCAATTTTTTATATTTATTTTTTTTTGCGAAAATTATGTAAAGCCACGGCAATTTCCGTGGCAACCGTGCAGAAAGCCACGGAAAAACCGTGGCTAGTCTTAGCAAAAAAGTTACGGTTTGCAACGAATACATCCATGGCAAATAAGCCACGAAAGAGCAACGAATACATCCGTGGCTAATATCAGCCACGACCTTGTTACGAAAATAAATCGTGGCTGCAGCAACGGTTGCCACGGAACATTCGGTAGCAAGAATAGCCACGAATTTTACCGTGGCTAAAATTGCCACGGAATGCCACCACTACTTCCGTGGCTAAAATGGCCACGAATTGCCACTAACACTTTCGTGGCTAAAAAAGGCCACGAATTGCCACCACTGCTTCTGTGGCTACATTAGCCACGACTTTGCCACAAATAATTTCGTGGCACTCTAGCCGCGAATATATACGTGGCCATTTCGTGGCTATGACATCCGTGGCTAGACGTGGCTCTTCGTGGCTAGGATAGCCACGGATAACCAACAGCTACGACGCTATAGCCACGATTATGATTTCTGTTATGTTTTGAATCTATGATCTTATATGTCTGTTAAGTTTTGGTATATTGAAATCATTGGTGGATGGATTTTAGGTTCATCCATCATATCGCTAAAGTATGCTTTGGTTTATCATTTATGCTTACTTTAATTCCAACTACTTGTTTTTGTTTAGTTACATTTCAACTATAATTTAATTGAAAATCACATTATCGAGCGGCGATAGCGACGTGTCTCTGAACAACCTTTATATTAGATACACTATTATTCTTCTCGTATAATAAGAAATCGCGTCTTTTATGTTAAGTACGATAAAGTAAAAAGTATGCACTGTATTTGTCGTAAATATTTAATATAAGGACCCTTTAATATATTGATTTACGCTTATTCCATTCACGTGGGTTCTGTATAAAAGGTAACGAAACAAGCGCTTATCTATGGATTGATTTACGCTTATTCATACCACTCGTAACGAGACATCTTAATCATTAGGTGTATTTTGGATGTTTTCGAATTTTACACTTCGTATAAAATTAGGTGTACTCTGGATGTTAGTATTTTAGCATTAGGTGTACTCTGGATTATAATATTCCAAACCTTATATTGAAAACAACTACGTACATTCACATTGAACATTTTATCAAAAAAGCACTCAAAAAATGTTCACATCGACATCCACGTCTAAGGCATACTGTCTCCCCCATCACGTGTTATCAAACCACCGTGCCAAAAAACAAAACATTTGGGGGACCCATATTTAAGCATCCACCGTACTTAATTACACGAAAAATAAAATAAATTCATCCACAAGGGGGGTAATAGACAAAAACCATCCACCGTCCGTAACCCAAGGGGGTTTGTGCAAGTCGCCATACTGTGCCCAATACGTCCACATCGCGAACAATTGTTAGGTTGCTGAGATTTGTTATTACCCTACAAAATTTGAACATTTTTCTTAAGCAACAATAGACTATGACAATCTGAGTTATAATAAAAAAAGTGGTAATTTTATTGGATGTATAGATTACCCCATACTCAGCTGCACCATGGATTCTTAGTTTCGGTGGACGTCCAGGGGGCCTTTTGGTTTTTGGATGCATGACGTCTAACACTCTTACTGCTTCTGGCACCGACACTTCCTTTGGATCCGGCACGGGGAGTATAACTCCTTGTAATGCTGGTTCCCAGTTGCATATTTTCTGCATATCTCCAACCAAAGTCCTAAATTGATAATTTTTTACATCGGCGACAACCATCGCGTGCTCGCAAGGTATGTCAAGATTTTGGAATTCCTGACACGTGCAAGTTCCGTCTTCTAATGAAACATGGTAACTTTCACCTTTATCCCTTACTTCGAAGTCTTTCACTCCAACGGCAAGAACATCCAATGTTACTGATTTTTTGTAGCGCTTAAGTAATTCATTTTTCGACCGCTATTGGTATGTCCCCAACTGTTCGTTCTATTTTTCGCCTACCCGCTTCATACCACCTCCCTATCAACTTTCTGATGAATTCAAGCAAAGCCACTACGGGGCTCCCCTGTGCTGGGGTCAATGACTTGTTCAAAGACTCAACAATATTACTCGACATTTGATTGTAGCGTTTCCCTTTGAAATGAACACGGGACCAGTTTTCTATACCAATGTCTTCTAAATATTGTCAGCAACTTGGAATCCTCTGCTTGATTCGTTCGTATTCAAAGTTGAAGTCCCTCAACCTATGTGCAGAACCAGCCCTCCATGCGATTGAATCCACTCTCGCCTTTCTGTAGTGTTTCTGCACGTTCCTTTTGATGTGCACAAGACAAAACCCATGATGTGCGAGAGGATATACATCTTGTAATGCTTTACCAATTTAATTATTTATGTCCGAAATAAATGTCACATCTACCGAATCACCAATTGTATCTTTTAATTTTGAGAAAAACCAATTCCACGATTGATCATTCTCTCTATACACCACCGCGAATGCAAGTGGGATGATTTGGTAATTTGCATCTTGACAACTAGCAGTCAATAAGAATCCTCTGTACTTCCCGAACAGATGTGTTCCATCCACTACATATACCTTGCGCACATACGGAAGGCTCTGGATACTTGCTGCAAAAAACAAGAACACACATTTGAACCTGTCATTGCCCATCTCGTCCTTCGCAGTCTCTAAATGGTACTCCGTCCCAGGATTGGCAAACTTCACTAGATATAAGTAGAGAGGAAGCATCCTGTATGAATCCTCCTCTGTTCCCTGGGCAGTGGCAACGACTAGTTCTTTTGCTTTCCAAGCTTTATAGTAGGATACCCTCACGCCGTGTGCACAACTTATAGTCTCTGAAAGGTCTCTAGCTCTTGGGTTGCAGTATTCCTTTGCATACTTTGCGCGGAGTAGCGCGGCTAACACATTTGTTGTTGCAAGTTTTGAAAATTGTCTTCTAGTTTCTAATGCACAAACATGTTCTAGTTTTGCCTTACGTATTTCATACTCCTGTGTGTCGCCAACATGTTTAGCAAACACCCGCCAGTCGCAGTTTGTCTTGTCCCCGCATACAACAACTAAGGATCTCTTTTCAAACTTTGGAAACTTAAATCTCTCTATCCTATTGATTGAATATGTTGAAAGCGCAGTTTTGAAATCCTCTCTGGTTGCAAATCTTCTACCAACGTATATAGCATCATCCTCTTTAGTTAGATCGATCTCTTCAGCCAAAGCGTTTTCTTCCTCATCTTCAAACATTGGCTCGATGTCTTCATAACCGTACATATCCGCTAAGTCTATTCCTTTTTTCATAGTGTCAGACAACTCTTCTTGTATCACCTCAACCGCTACTGGGTCACGGGTTTTCTTGTTTTTCTTCTTAACTGGAGGGTCCACGAAATCGTTATCGGTATCAGTTGTTTCTGTACAGTGTGGACTATCGTTCATTACGTATTCGTGCATTGCGTCCCAATCATAGTCTTCCTCTTCACTTTGTTCAGAACCGTATTCGCTATTGTATCCGTCAAATCCACCATCTTCGTAACATCCAACGTCACTCATTTCTTTCACAAGTACCTCTACAGCCCCATCGGCCGCGATTCTATCTGCCTTTGATCTAGGTAATTCCTGATCCGCCATCATACGACGCTCAATGTCTTCCGCCACCCGCGTAAGTTCTTCATCCGTGATGTCGAAGGTATCCACCGTATCATCCACCAAACGATGTTGTTGCGCTAACAAGTCAGTAAAATATACTGTATCATCCGTTGTATTCACCGTATAATTAACATTCCTCTTCCTCAAACTTTCTGGAGAATTGACGAAAACTATATGACCGTTATTCGTATCCTTGAATGTCGCAAAGAGATTAACACCTTCGTTATGCATACTATGAGATTTGAAGATTCGAAATTCTCCGTCGTTTGATATAACTGTCGGTATCACATGTAAACCATTTATTTCTGCGAGGACATCTTCCATCCAGTAACTTAGCTCAACGATCTTCGTAGATCCAACAACTCCAAACATATCTCGCACCCAGTGTAACAGTTCAGAATATGTCCGTATTGTTTTCAGTCTTATATTTCTCCCTTGCCTGTCTCTTCTTATTTTGAACTCCCACTCACCAGAAATGTACATAATCCATCTCCATTCTTGTACGACAACAATATCATCCCCTATATTCAGAAATTGAATTAGTCATGTAACATTAACATTAACATTATATTAGTCATATAACAATATCGTCCAAAAGATTTATCCCAAAAAATTACCTTCCATAGCACAAATGTGTTTTTGTTAGCTCTGGTTTTCAATTCATAGGATACTTTTGTTTGTTAAAGCTCTACAAAGTTTCGTTGTGATTTGTGATGTCCACTAATTTTTTTTTACAAACTATTCATTTTATCAACATTTTTTAATAAAATTTGATTTCTCGAGCCTCTAAATAATCATAACTTTCTTTCATAATGACCGTATAATGTCAGATTTAGAAGAAATTGTCCAGAAGTCATATCATCCGCATTAAATGCAATATTAGACGTAAATATCTTGACTTCAAAACACATGAATATCTTCACAAAAAGTTGTACAACTAAAGAACATGCCCAATTTTATCTCAAATTAATTAAAGCCCAACAATTGTCTTCTGTTTCGACGATAAAACGATATACCCTTTATAGTAATTTCACATTGGACGACATCACGCGCTCCTTTTCTCTAATTATTGTCCGTTGTATTTCACTGACACATACCCACTCACGCGCGGACTATTTTCGCTATTACTTTCAAAAAACTGTCTAAATAGCCAACACACCCTTTTCTTTAACAAAAAGAAAAAGACAAAGTTCTTGAGTTTCTTTTTTGAGGAATTCACAAAACTACACACTTTCAATCCATTTTTCACAAAACTACACCTAAGTTAATTTTTTCACAAATTTACACCTTTTCAAAATTTTAAAAGCTTAATTTACCCTTTTAAAAATTACCAAAATTAAAAAATTTTCATTTGGGTTCGCTAATTAGTGTTTAGGGTATAGTATTAAGGGGGTAGGATTGTGTGGGTAGGGTTTATTTGGATTTAGTTTTGAATATTTAGGTGTAGTTTTGTGAAATAATTTTGAAAATGATGTAGTTTTGTGAAATGTAATTCAAATGGTGTATTTTTGTAATTCTCGCTTCTTTTTTGCATTGTTAAGATTTATTGACCTAAAGATCATCTCTTGGAGTGTGGGGAAAATATTATTGAGTTAGATTCAAGTAGATATTTAAACCGATTATTCAAAAGGTACATAAACAATATCATATATATGAGTTTTTAGCATATATTTCGGTGTCAACATAATATCCTCCACAAAATCCGATTTAGTTAAAATTCAACCATAATTTCACTGTTAAAAAAACTAAATTGAAGTAAACCTTCAAAATCCAAAGGCCAATTAGTTTTGGTTGATTTTGAAAGTTAATTAGTGTGATCGAAACATATAATTTCTGTATCTTGTTAAAAACATATAGTTATTTAGTAAACTAGGTACTACCTTTAAATTTGCCAATATAGTGGGTTTTTTTGTATTTGCAATTAGGTGATTTTTTATGTTGAAAAGTCAAAAATAACTCTGAATTTTCTGGTCATGTCGTGTGAACATTCATGTATATGCATGATCATTCATGTACGCATGAACATTCATGTTCTTCCTTCTAAAATAATCGTAACACTGTCAATCTAAACATGTGTTAATATTCATGAACACGTGTGAATGTTCATGAACACATGTGAATATTCATTTAATATATAACAACATACGAACATTCATAGTATGATTAAGTAATTCATAAAAAAAAATTGAAACATAAAACTAGTGAACTTTCATAAACATGTGTGAACGCGCGGAGGGGTATATCAATCATAAAAAAGCAGAAGGAAAGAAAATCACTTAATTGCCAATTTGAAACACAAATCATCTTATTGCAAATTAAGATCCAAAAATGTATATTGATCATTTAATATTGGGAGATTTCAAAATTTAAAATTCACCTTCATATATTATGAAACAAAAGAAAATCACTAAAAATCTTACGTTGTGAACAAAGAGAATAAGATTTTGAATTCATTGATATACTTATGTATTATCTATAGTAAATAACTATTTAGCAAATGGATTTTATTTTTGTGAATTCAAATTTAATATTTTATTTATAAACTTTATTTACTTAAGAATATGCGCAAATAAAAATTCAATGTGAATATAAATCTGGAAATTGGAACATAACTAATTTTAGGTTTTGGAACATATTGTTCCCTTTCAAAAAAAAAAACCCTTTCAAAAAAACATATTGTGAAAAATTATTAATAAGGAAGTTTTTATAATGATTTATAAGTAGAAGAATTATGTTTATTACATTGTAAAAAAAAGAAACATAATTGTTAGTGGTGGGTTTAAACCCAACAATATCCGTCATCCGGTCCATCCGAGAAGTTTCTACGTCACCTTAATCAAACCCCCGAATCTCGTTAAAGAAATAAGCTGACTTCGCGGCCCATTTACTCCGAATCTATTAAGACTCGTCAAAGGTATGCCCGACATAATGACGTCATTACGGACATCGTAGGTTGCAAAGTAGGTCGTACGCTCAGACCGTACGACCTACAGTCGGGAAACACGTTTGCATGTTTTTCGCTAGAGGTTCTAACCGACCAGTACGGACCACGCGCAAAGACAAGAAGTTCCACTATAAATAGAGAACTCATGTTCAATGAGAAAGGATCACATTTTTAAGGAGATAAAAAAAATGAGACACAATCAATAATATTTATCTATCTTTGAGCTCGAGACTCACTTCACAATCTTGTAATACTCATCTCATAGTTGTCAAATAAACGGGATTTCTGACCTTCGACCACCTCGTTTTCTATCTAAATTACTTAACAACATCTCATTTTCGACCAGACACTTAACAATTTTACCCCTTCAACATTAAGCGTTGTCTGAGGGGAAATCTCAAGAAATCTCTCTACGCACAACTCAATGACGAACCAAGAATCAAACGAACAATCCCACCTCCCGAAGGTCCAGCATGCCGCTTTTGCTAAAACAAAAACGCCGACCACGTCAACGTCGTTAATCATCCAAGCTCCCGAGCTGACCCATCAGCCTTCTACCCCACAAAGTTCCCCAACAACCGTTCCCGAACAAGTCTCTTGTCTAGCACCTGCCAACATCGAAGAAACTCAACCTTTCGGTCTCAGTGGACATCTCTCCGCGCAATATCGGACACCAGAATCGAGGATCACAACCCTGGAAATCCGAGACGTCCCACCCTAGGTTCACGTTGACATCAGGAACGTTGATAACCACGTCGGAAATGTCCATCACAACAAGGAGGTCGCTCGGTCCCACATCACGACTCTCCTCGTCATCCTGGCTAGTAAAATAGACGCTCTAGCTCAATCTTTGGGCTTCAAAATACTTATAGCTAGAAAGGCTCAGAACATGCGACGAACAGTTCGCGAACTCTCACCATGAATCCAATAAAACCTGTTAAGGGAACCACCAATATGTCCAAATCATTTCACGACGCAAGGATACCAAACGGTTTGATTACTCCCAGCTCTCTGGAAACGTTCAACCTTCCGACATAACCAGTCCGACTCTAATCGCCAAAAATCGCGAGATCAAGCTGATGAGGCAGGAAAATAAGGATATGAACTCTCGAGTTCATGAGGCGGTTAAAGCTGCCCCGGAGATCGATCGTGTATTGTGCGAAGGGAAAAATGTTATGTTCACGACAGAAACCACAAGGTTCTGAATCCCGCATCCTGGGAAGATGCGTATCCCGAAGTACGACGAGACTGCATACCCCAACCAACATCTCACAACCTTCACCATAACAATGATGCGAGCTCAGTTCAAACCAGTAGAGCGAGAGGCATGCTTTTTCCAACTCTTCGGGGAAAACCTAAAAGGAGCGGCGCAAAGATGCTTTTGTAGACTGGAAACCAATTCAAACGACAATTTTCACCAATTGTTGACGGCTTTCCTAAAACATTACTCAATATTCATCCTTGAGGAATAATCAACTTCGAGTTGTGGGCAATGGCCCAGGGACCCGACGAAACACTATGTAAGTTCATAGGAAGATTCAAAGAATTCTCCTCGAAGATCTCAATGTCGGACGAAGTAGCTGACCCAGTGCTTTGCAATGCATTATGGTACGAGTCCCAGTTCTGCGACGAGCTCACACTCAACCAACCTAAAACGCTCGAATACGCTTTACACTAAGTTACCGCTTACATAAAAATGGAAGAAGAAAAAACAACTTTAGCAAAGAAGTATACGTCGCCTAAAGCCAGCTCAAAAGACAAAGAAAAACAAAAAGAACATTACGAACCACGACAACACTACGACGCTGAGTATCGTAAAGGCAAAAGCAAAAGAATCAAGCAATACCACGATCCTTGACCGCTAGGATCAAGACACCAAGACCGTCGAGCTAAAACACCAAGACCGACGAGCTTCAAATATATATATATATATATATATACTCAACATGACTAATATAGCGAAGTACGACCAGCTTGATCCCTTTTGGGTACGTAGTAACCCTTTTCGAGGTGCAGCTAAAACAATTTTAGAATCAATTTTTCCAAAATTATTTCATCAACAATACTTTCAATTATCCACGTATAAAAAGTGCAAAAATACTCGCAAAAGTTTCCCACTTAGCAAAAGTGCAAAAATGCTCGCAAAAGTTAGCCACTTAACAAAAGTGCATAGATGCTCGAAAAAGTTACCCACTTAGTAAAAGTGCAAACATATGAGCACAATGCTCAATAAATTAGCCACTTAGCAAAAATGCAAACAAGCGAGTGATAAACGAGTTTTTACATTCGTTGTTTCGAATGCCTTAATTGTAGTACTTAATATGTCAATCTGAATTGGGAGCAATCAACACACTAAAATTTATTAGAAATTATCTTAGCCCATGTTTTAAAAGAAAAGTTTGAATTTGTGTTTTTGTAAAGATTATCGAAATTGAAAACAGAATAAAAGATAATTAAAAAGATTGTATTAAAAAGCTAAACAATCAAGTCAATGTACTTAATCGGATAATCAAAAGTTAGGGTTTTCTATGTCTCTTAAAAATGTAAATTTTGGGTTTTGAAAACGATATTAGATCAATCCACTTTCGTGGCAGAGATCATTTTCCTAACAATTTAACTAACACAAGTTTTTGGTAAGTTCAATTTTCAGAAGACCTTAAGTCTAATTCAATTCAACCACTAAACTTATTAACACAAATCTCTCGGTTAAGCTAGGCTTAGTTCTTGGGTAATTTAATCAGGATCCTTTACAATCTTTCGGTTGTAAAGTTTCCTAGGTTCTATAATCGAATGACCAACTCGATTAAAACATTATGTTTATTACCAAGACAAAAATTTCAATGATTAAGTTCTGGACAACGATAACCCTATATTTGTCAACTTTTTTCCCCACACCCAATTTCCTATTAAGATCTACTCACTATGCATATTAAAAATCAAAACAATCAAGACAATCAAAGATGATAAGAACATGATAAACAAATTAAAAGAATTAAAATAATATTAAGGGATAGAAGAAACTCTGATGTTGATTAATTGTTACAAGGATTCTTGTTGCAAAACTCTCAAAATCTCCTCCAAAAGGTCTCAAAGTTTAGCAAAAACAAAAATAAAGTATAAGATAAAGGAAAACCGTAAAAATTGTCTTATAAGGGAAAAAATTGGTTTTTTCCATTTATTTCGTAACATGAATCGGTCAAAAGTGACCAATATCGACTGACCGATATCGGTCTTGAATGAACGATACAACAAACCGGTACTAGTTCCTTGGCTTTTTCCTCCTTGTGTCGGCTTGTGGATGTCGATATAACAAGCCGATATGTTGATATCGTCCAGTCATAACAGATATAACATACCGATATACTTCTCACTCGTCGATTCTTCATGTATCGATCATCCCAAACTGGTACAACAAACCGGTACTGACGTTTTTTTATGCTTTTCGCCTGAATTATTCGTCTTTTTCGTCCTTGCACTCCTGAAACTTGAAAATCACGAAACAAATGCAAATGCAACCTATATGCTACTAAATGTAGTCTATATGAGTTAATTCTAACTAATAAAATGGCTTAAAACATGTAAAATATGCAAGATATCAACTCCCCCAAACTTATCCTTTGATTGTCTTCAAGCAAGAGAACAAAAAATAAAGTCTTAGAGAGTATAGAGGTGGGGACCCCAGAACCAAAAACAACGTCAAAAGTTTAGTAAAATAGCATTTTAAGCATATTGTCCAAGTGCAACCAAACTAGTTCTACCTACTAACCATTCACCCTAGACACCGTCTAATTCCGCTATCATTACCCAAAGCATGTGATCCACCTATCTAGTCTAAGTGTCTTTGACGTTCAATTAAGTACAAGTGTAAAACATGATCAAGTGTGTCCAATAGTTTTTTATTTGTGTAGATATAAAGGGGATTTCGAATCAAAAGAGGGGGTTAACACTCACGGTAATGCGGTCAATGTAATGCGGGTTTATTCGAAAGGGAGTGAAAGGGTTAAGTAGAAACAAGAGAGTCAAGGAGCGATTTATGCATACAAGTCTGAACATCCATTTCTAACTGAATCTAAACACTAACCCGTTGTTTTTTCTTCAACCTATTACACATCGAGTTTTCTTTATCTTTTTCGATTAACTAAATTAAGGGTTTCATCTTTTAGCTAAACTTCTTTTGTTTTACTCCTTTTTATATATTTTTTTTTCTTTTTCTTTGCTTATCCTGATATGATTTGACTATGTAATCTCTTGAATATTTCAATACAAAGAGCTTACTCCAAATCCAATATCCAGATCTGAGATCTAACAAGAAGTTATCGTCTCCAAATCTCTCTCAAACTCTCTCTCTCTAGTTTGAAAATCAAATCATAAAATCATAAACTGCAAATAACGAACAACAATTGTTTATATCTTTTGAAACGGCAAACCTTCCACCTCTAACAAAGTCTTCAGTCTTACCTTTCCCCCATGTGTAAATCACGTGACACACTAACCCCTTCTTCTTCATCCTTGTGTACTCTTCTTCACATTTCTTCTATAATAAGCTCTCGATAGCTTATCAATACTCCCCCCTTTGAGAAGCTTGTCCTCAAGCTGCAAATTAGGATACATGTGAATGAGATTTGAATCCAAATGCCAAGTATGTTCATGTGAAGGAAGACCTTTCCATGTCACCAATAGCACCAAATACTCTTCCTTGTCATAGCGAGTACTTATTATATCCTGAGGTTCCATCACAGTGTCACCAACGTCTAAAACTGTAGGTGGTATTGTTGAAATCTCCGCACCTTCACCTACCACTTTCTTCAACTGTGACACATGGAAAACATGGTGAATTTTTGAACCATGTGATAGTTGTAGACGATAAGTAGCTTTACCAATGCATTCCATCACTTGATATGGCCCAAAGAACTTGGATGATAGCTTTTGATGGACCCTTCTCACCACAGATTGTTGTATATATGGTGTGAGCTTGAGAAAGACCAAATCACCCACCTCAAAAGACACATCCCTACGATGTTTATCAGCATGTTTCTTCATCAACTGTTGAGCTCTCTCCAAGTTCTTCTTAATTGAACTCAACATATGATCACGTTCTTTCAAGCTAACTTCCAGCTCATAGTTCTGAGTACTTCCTTTCTCAAACATGATCACCAAAGGAGGTTCCCTTCCATACACCACCTGAAATGGTGTTTTCTTCAAAGAAGTATGATATGTAGTGTTCTACCAAAACTCTACCCATGGTAAAAACTTCCGCCAAGTCTTAGGATGAGTAGAAGCATAGCATCTCAAATAAGACTCCATACATCGGTTCAAAACCTCAGTTTGTCCATCTACCTGTGGATGGAAAGAAGTACTATACTTCAATCTCGTTCGTGCCATCTTAAAAGTCTATTTCCATAAGTTACTCAAGAAGATACGATCTCTATCGGACACAATAGAAGCAAAAAAACATGTAATCTTACTATTTCTTCAATAAACTTTGTAGCAACCTCAGCAGCTATAAATGGATGCTTCAAGCTCAAGAAATGAGCATATTTACTTAGCTTATCCACCACTGCAAAGATGACATTAATTACTCCCCATAGAAGGAGGTAAGCCTTCAATAAAATCCATGGATATATCCTCCCAAATCTTTTAAGGAATTGGTAAAGGTTGAAGTAATCCCCCTAGAGACAAGGTGGAGTACTTATGTGTCTGACACACCACACATTGAGCAACATACCTGTGAATCATATCAAACATTCCCTGCCAATAGAATGATTGTTGAATCCTCTTCACAGTCTTTAACACACCTGAATGGCCACCACACTTACCTTCATGGTATTCAGCTAATAACAATGGTATCTGAACTGAAGTAGCAGGAATCACCAATCTCCTCTTGAACCATAACTTCCTATCCAACAGAACAAACCCATTCTTTACCTTCTTTTTGTTTTTAATTTTCTGAATCACTGCTTGTATGTCAGTATCCTGTGCAATCTCATCCAACAATTCTTGCAGCTGAATAATGTTTGGAACTGTCAATACCATGAGATGCATCATCAAATTTGCTGGTGCCAACTCCCCCATCCTGGACAACCCATCTGCAGCTCTGTTCTCACAGCCTAGTTTGTACATAATCTTAATATAATACCCCAATATTCTTGTCAACCATTTCTGATACTCCATGTTAACTTCCCTCTGTTCCAACAAAAACCTAAGACTCTTTTGATTCGTGTGAACCAAGAACTTTCTCCCCAATAGATATTGTTTCCATTTATGTATTGCTAACACAATAACCATCAGCTCTCTTTCATACACTGGCTTAAGTTGCTCCCTCACTATCAACCCTTTGCTAAAATATGCTATTGGTTTCTTCTGTTGCATCAAGACTGCTCCAAGACCGTAACCAGAAGCATCAATTCCAACAACAAACTCCATCTCAAAGTTAGGCAAAGCTAACACCGGGGCTGACATCATTGCTAACTTCAACTTCTCAAACACTTATTGTGTCTCACTTGTCCAAGAAAAATTATCCTTCTTTAGCAACTATGTCAATGGTCACACCATAACCCCATAAGATTTTATAAATCTCCTGTAATACCCAGTCAATCCAAGAAACCCTCTCAAAGCTTTCTGATTCTTAGGAGTAGGCCAACGCTGCATTGCTAATGTCTTCTCGGGATCAGTGGAAACTCCTTTATTTGTAATCACATGAACCAAATACTCTACTTTCTCCTGACCAAACATACACTTCTTTCTATTAGCATACAGTCTGTGTTCAACAAAGATCTTCAACACAATCCTCAAATGTTCATATTTACTATAAACCAGAACATCATCAAAGAACACTAAAATAAACTTAAGGTCAAAAAACCTTATTCATTAGTGCTTGAAATGGGGCAGGAGCATTTGTTAACCCAAATGGCATTACCAAGAACTCATAATGCCCATCTGTAGTTCTGAAAGCTGTCTTAGCAATATCTCCCTCAGTCATCCTTATTTGATGATATCCTGCTCTAACATCCAGCTTTGAAAAGATAAGAGATCCTTTCAGCTCATCCAACAATTGATCAATAATTGGAATAGGAAATTTATCTACCACAGTAACTCTGTTGAGTGCTCTATAATCAACACAAAAACGCCAAGATTCATCCTTCTTCATCACTAATAAGACAAGACTAGAAAATGGACTTGTGTGAGGCCTTATAATCCCTGATTTTAACATCTCTGATACCATCTTCTCCATAGATTCCTTATGTGCATGAGGATATCTATAAGGTCTAACACTCACTGGACCACACCCATGTTTCAACACAATATTGTGTTCTCTACCACGTATAGGTGGCAACCCTGTTGGTTCCGCAAAAACTTCCTCATGTTCCTTCAATACTCTCTCTACAACATCAAATTTCATTGCCCACACTCTTGTTTTAGCAGACTGATTCCCTAACACAACAGGTGACCTTGTAAATTGTCCACCCAAAGCTTGGTTAACAGATTGTGTCAATCCTGATGCATGTAAAGTAGGATTTCCCCACAATGTTACTTTTGTTCCTTTATAAAAGAATGTAAACTCATGTGATTCCCAATCCACCTGACACTTCCCTAAAGTCCTTAACCATTGCACTCCTAAGATCATATATGCTCCTCCCAGTTCCAAAGCTATGAAACCAGCTACCAAATGCAATTGTTGAACCATGAACACTACTTCTTTACAAATTCCCAAGCCTGGAACTGTTACTCCCGTACCCAGCAGAATATTCAATTCTTTTGCATCCATGGCTGTTAATTTGGCTTCTCCATCAGGGCATGTGTAATAAAATTGTGGGTGGCTCATGAATCAAGCATCACCACCATCTTGACATGACCTATATGTCCCTGAATCTTCATAGTAGTAGGATTATGAATTCCCAGAAAAGAAGACAAAGATAACTCCATCAACTGACCTTCACTGTCCTCTTTAGAGTCTTTTGTCTCCACCCTCTGATCCACCATCACTTCCATGTCAATCCCATTCACCACTGTCAACACTTGTGTGGATTTGTTAGGACATATATGGCCTCGTGACTACTTCTCATCACACTTATAGCACAACCTCAAGCGTCTCTTTTCAGCTAACTACTCTGCACTTAACATCAGCTGAGGTCTTTGAGACCCTTTATTTACCGACACAGATTTATTCTGGTTCCCTTGAGTCATTGCTCCTTGACCAATATCTGTCACAAGAGTTCTCATCTTCCACGTATTGCTCTTATTCTCTCCACTCCATGTTGATCTCTGAGATTTAATGGATAATTGTAACTCTTTATTGACCAAACGCGTCAGTGGTTCATTCTCCATTTTCAATGCAAAAGCAATTATCTCTGGTAAACCATGTGGTTTCATTAGGTTCACAACAACTTTCATCTCTGGTTTTAGACCATTCAAAAAGATCCCTTCCAAGTGTTGTTCTGATAACCCCACGACTTGTGCATTCAGCTCTTCAAATTCATGAACAGACTTTGGATAGGTTCCCAAACCTGACCATCAATCTCGCCTTAAAATTCTCCCAAGTCACAAATCTGGACCTGGTGATTTCTGAGTTATACCAACCCAAGGCATTTCCTTCTAGACATAGCGGAACCATCTCCAACCTATCCTCATCATCATATCCCCCTAATCTGAAGAATCTTTTCACCTTAGAAAGCCATTCAAATGTATTCACACCTTCAAACACCATAACTTTTATTTTCTTAACCAGGCTATGTTTACTCCCTAAGAAACTACAGCGGTGTTCTATAGGGGTATGAGATACCTGATTTTGCATCTCCGACATCGGCGAAAGCTGGATTTGACTCGATTCTCCGAACAACGCACGCGTCGCACGTCGGGTAATGTCTATGCGAGTCACTCCATGTTCACTCTCATCATCCTCTCCATCTGAGCTTGAAAAGCTTCGAATCTAGATTCCAATTTTTATTCGATTTTCGCATCAATCTTTTCCAATCGCTGAAAGATTTCATCGATCTACATGTGAGCTGTGAATCGCCATGACTCGCCGTAAGCTGAGTCGATTTCTCTTCGATTCGCTTTATCTCCAATGGCGTCGTCGTCTTTGTCCTTTGTCACTACGCACCAGTTGATATGATTGGACTATGTAATCTCTTGAATACTTCAATACAAAGAGCTTACTCCAAATCCAATATCCAGATCTGAGATCTAACAAGAAGTTATCGTCTCCGAATCTCTCTCAAACTCTCTCTCTAGTTTGTAAATCAAATCATGAAAGCATAAACTGCAAATAACTAACAACAATTGTTTATATCTTACCTTCCACCTCTAACAGAGTCTTCAGTCTTGCCTTTCCCCATGTGTAAATCACGTGACACACTAACCCCTTCTTCTTCATCCTTGTGTGCTAAATTATCCTCAATACTCTTCTACACATTTCTTCTATAATAAGCTCTCAATGGCTTATCATAGCCATCCCGTGCCCTTAAGGTGTTTTACAATACAATGATTTACCCTTTAAACCTCAAAGATGCATTTTTAACCCCGTTTCCCATCCTAGAACACTAGTATATAAGATAAATGAGTCAAATGGATGTTCTTCCTTGTCGCTCTCTATACTTTCAAGTTTTTACGAAACCAAACCATCACTTATCAAGTTTATGCAAACTCACAAATGTTTGAGTTTAGGCTTAGGGGCGATAGGGGAATCATCCTAATGATGAGGATGACCGAATTTGGCTAAAGTGTTTTGGAAACAATCAACCATGCTAATTATGAATCAAGTTAAGTTCAAATAGATTCGAAGATAACTTAGACTAACAAGTTTCATAACCACACTCTCGGCTTTTTAAACATCAAATTCTAGTCTCAATGTTTCAAAGTTTTTGGCGAGTTCTAAAATGTTTGCAAAAGACACTACACCTAAGATACTAGTTCAAAACACTTAGAGGCGTTGTTTTATAAGGCAAACTCATCATAAATCCCCAATGAATATGACCTAAATGCAATGAATTAATATGAAATGCATGATTTGAAATTAAAAAAAATTGTTTTTGTTTTATTTTATTTTTTTAATTTTGAAATGCGATGTTGACAATACTCCCCCAAACTTAAATCGCACGGTCCTAGTGTTAAACAAGTATCAATGGATGTTTCTAAAATGCATGTATGAATGATCCTAATATGAGAAACTAATGCGTATATACATGTTTCACGTGTTTCCTCATTAGTAGTATCACGACGAGTCGAAGTCCTCGTCGTCCATAGAGAATGTGGGGGACTCGTTGTCGGACTCTAGTGGTGGTGGGCTCCTGATGTGGCGTCGCGGTCACTTTTGCCTTCGCGATGGATAAGGTTGGCTCGAATATTCTCCTTCCGGGTCCTTTACAACCATTTACAGAGTCTGGCTCGAGCTACAATTTCGCGCACGATGCTCCTCTCGATATTTCCTTCTTCAAGGATATGACCTCGTTGGCCAGCTTCCTAATAACGCAGTCTTGGAACTTGTTCCACCGCGTCATCTTCCTCTTCTCCACGTACATATCTTGGAGCGGACCGGGTTGTCTCGGGACGGACGATGGGCACGTGTAATAGGGTTCACTACCATAAACTATTTGGTTGATCGGCTCGTGTTGGTAGTCTCTTGGTCCCACGGATCTCATGTTCTTCCTAGGTTATCAGATTGCTGAAAGAGGTTGTTGAGTCGGATCGTGAAAGAACCGCGACGATGGTCGGAAGTCGATCACATTGTTGTACTCGAAACTAATACATATCTCTCCTCCCATTCTCCGATGATGATCAACACCCTTTCTAAATACGGAATGTCCATTAATTTAGGGTCTTCGAGTTTACCGTTGAGAGGTATGTGCATCAGCTTCAGCATCGGAGTGACCCATCCTCCTATACTCTACTTTGGTGTCGCATCGGTGTGATGTCATGCCCAATGCTGAATATTCAACTGACCTTGGAGGAAGATCCTTAGGGTGCTAGGTCGAAGCTCCTCGGTTGTGTATAAGTTATCAAGGCCTCATGATTGTCGGATTATCGGGACTAGTCCTTGTTGCAAGAACATCACCTCGTTGCTGTTAACCAAACCCTTCTCGCGCAGAGGAAAGAACGCGTGTGATAGGAGTTTTTAAACGTATCTCACTCCCAATTGACGGATTTGGCTGCCCTTTGATATCCCGGGTTGATAAACTCCATTTGCGATGATGTTCTAAAGCTGAATGCTTTTCCCCTGGTTCATTGGCTAACTTCGGGATCCCTTGGGTTGTAAACCCGTATAACTATGGGTGATTCGGTTGGCGCCCGTGATGTGAACAGCTCCCCTGCCGGTGTCTTGAGGTCTTCGACTACCTTTCTTGTCCAAAATAACTTCCAAGGGTTGGGATAAACTGACACGTTTATTCTTGGTATGCATCATATTACATACCGAGAGTACTCGCGATACCCATATTATCCAAGATCATCCTTACCTCTTTGAGGATGCCCAGTTTCGCGAGCGTCTCCGGGTCCGGGAAAAAGAGACGACTGAAATTGTTCCTCCATGAGAGCGTCGTAGAGTTCGCGTGAAGAATGTGATTTCTTTGGGTCTCTTACGAGAGGAGTTTTAATTGGTTCTTTTCGGGAATGGAAAACCACGTGGTGGAGTCTCTTCATATTCGAGGTTGAATTCTTCTCCTTCCTCGACGTCTAAAGGTTGATGGTCTCTTTTCCGCAAAGGTCGTCGCGATTCGCGTTGAGGTTCTCTCTCCGTTGAGGTTCATCAATGGGTTCACTTATAACCGCTCCTCCCCGTGGTCTCTTCACTCGTGGTTCTTCCGCCACTGCTTTCCATTTTCCCTTGTCCTTTGCACTTAACTTTGGCGCCTTTGAAGCTTATGTATGATTGGGTTTCTCCGTTTTCTCACCGATTGCAGAAATCGTTGGTATCTTATGAAAGAGAACGATGAAACTAAGAGATTACGCCGAGAATCACAAGAATTCGTCAAGAAACGAGAGAAAAATCGAAGTTTAAAAATCTGGGTTTTAATGGCCAAAAAATCGCACACAAGAGGAGGAAGAAGATAAGACCATCTCCAATGGAGAAATTGGACTTAATTTCTTAATCAATTTTTTAATACTATTTTATCAAAACTTTATACTTTTAAAAACTTTTTTTGGTATTTATTGTTATTGCAATCCAATGATGGATCTTAAGTTAGAGATCTTAATAAAACATTAAAAAAAAATTATTTCAAATTATTATAATCTAATTATTTCCCAAACATATGACTTCGTACTGTGAAAATAATTCGTATTCGCACCTTCTCAAGAATCGAAATCTCTTGATCATGTTCAAGCTTTCCTAAGCTTAAGAAGCACTTACCGATTGTCCGAACTATATTCTTTACTAGGTGCTCGAACACATGTTTACCATCTTCAAGATTCTTGGTTACTCAGTGAAGAACAAGACAAATTAAAATCCACAAATTTAATTATAAAAAAAGGTAAATACGGAAAGACATTATCACCGCAAGCCTTTGTGCTAGCTTTAACACCGCACACATCAATACTCTCCACCAACCCAGGTGAATCAACAGGTGATGCCAAAGACAAAGACAAAGAAGAGGAAGAAGAGATCGAGGACCTGAAGCCGAGACTGAGAGCTTGATTAAGACGTTGGTGGAGAGTATTGATGTGTGCGGTGGTGTTTCCTCCTTTTGGCGACGCCATATGTGTCGCCGTTTCGCCGGAGTTTCTTCTCCGATGAGATTTGCCGACGGATTAATATCAACGGAGAAAGATCGAGAGACAACTTCGTCTTTGATTTTGATTAGCTCCTTCGTTAAACAGACAACACCGACTTTGATTAGCTCCTTCTCACGCCATCGTTCCTCCGACGATTTTACATCGGAATTTGACCGGAAAAGACGAATCGCCTTCGTCGTCGTCGAAGCGGCGGAGCGAACGAAGAAGGTTTTTGTCAAAACAAAAGAAGAAAAAAAACAAAAAAAAAAACAAAAAAACGGAACCAGTCACAAAACGCCACGTGTCGGATCTTAGTTGATCTTAAAAAGCTTAACTAAGATCGGTTCTTGTATTTAAACTTTAATTTTGGGCCTAAATACATAAATTATACATCTAAGATCACTCTTAGAAACCCCATTGTACATGCTCTAAGGAAAAAGAAAATTAGGTTTTTTAAAAAATTTTGGTGAAAAATACAAATATAAACCGAAATTTTTCAAGCATATCGGTCAGGTTGTTTGCATCGGTTAGTCGAAGTCGGTATGTTCCAAGTTGCGCGTATCAGTCAAAGGTGACCCATACAATATCACGATGCCCGATATTTGTCTTAGTAGACCGATATAACTAACCAATATGCATCCTCTGTATTTCTCGTTGTTTGTATCGATCCCAGATGATCGATACCATAAAACGATATGGCTTCTTCTCGTTTTCCATTTGTTTGTATCAGTCCCTGCAGGCTGATACGACATCTCGATACACTTCAGAAAGTTTTTTCCTTCTTCTTATTCACCTCGAAGCCATTAAACAAGACAAAACGAAATAAAATCAAAGTAAGTTAAAGCTTAAATGAGAATTAAAATTGTAGTTACAAGATACACGTGGAACTTCTTCCCAAGTGAGCTTGTTTTAAGTCTCTTAGCTTGACTTTACTTCCTTGTTTTAGGCGAAGTTATTATTCATGGGCGAGGTACGTCGAGTCTTTGACCGTTTACAACAAAATCTCTCCCTTCTTTATCCCAAAGAACTATGACTCCATATGTAAGTACTTCTTTGAATTTGAAAGGACCCGACCACCGTGTTTTGAGTTTACCCGGGAAAATCTTTAACCTTGAGTTGAACAACAACACTAAGTCGTCTTCCTTGAATTCCTTCCTGACGATTTTCTTGTCAAGAAAGGCCTTGATGCATTCCTTGTATATCTTTGAACTCTCATAAGCTCGCTTCCGTAATTCATCTAGTTCCTTAATTTGATGTTCTCTTTTTTACTTCGCGGTTTTTAGATCGAAGTTCAAGAGTTTGATTGCCCAACTCGTATTTTACTCAAGTTCCACGGGTAGATGACATGCTTTCCCGTATAACAGATTGAACGAAGTTGTTTCCAAGGGGTCTTGAACGCCGTTATATACACCCAAAGAGTGTCATCAATCTTAAAGGACTGATGAGATCGAGTTTTACCTCAATCACAAACAACCCCAAGTGCAAGGCACATGACGTTGTAGTAATATAAGGATCGAATCCACAAGGAGATTGAACTAAGAACAACAAGAATACAAGAAACTATCTTAGAATAGACCTAATAAGAAGGTTGTTTGGTAACAAAAACTATATCTAAAACAATAGTACTAAAGTCAACAAAAGTCAACTAAACAAGGAATAGCTAGAGATGTGCTTAAATAAGATAAAGGTTGGATCTTGGGGTTTAAATCATTGATTTTGGATAGATGGAATCAAGCTAATGATGTTAAAACTAATAAAGGAGACAGCTTTCTAGAACAAGGATCACTAATCTAGATTAGATCACTTCCATGACTCAAATTCATTCCCTAATCATAAAAACCTCAAATCTTCCAATCGAGTCTAGATGATTAGGGATCATTAAGTATAAGTCCTTAAAAGTCCATCTTAAACCTTAGACATCAACTTCCATTGGCTAAGTATAAAAGACTAGCAAGAGATTGGACTAGACATTTCATCGAACACCTTCCGGGCATGAAACATCCTATAAGTACTAAGCTAGGATAATTACTTCTACCTTAGTGTTAAGAACATCTAATGCTATAGAAACCATAACCTAAACATCCTAAACATCATTAACCATCATCCATCATCCTAACCTAACTAAACCCCAAAACCCATATGGTAACTACTCACTAATCATACCTAAACACATGCTAATAACAAAAGATAAAGACATGATAAGATAATGAAAGAGATTTAAACTAGATAAACATAAGATTCAAACCACAATAAATGAACCTTGAGAGGTTTCACAAAGGTGGCTATAGTTTAGAGAGAGTATTAAAAGATAAGATATCATATTAATGTTGAAAACCCTAGGAGTATTTATAGGGAAAAGTAAAAAGTGCACATGCGCACGGCTCCAGCGGTTTGGTCCAGCGGTTTGGAGGCCGCTGGACCAGACATCCGCAACTTCTTTGCTTTGGTCTTCTCCGGCGGTCAGGATCGGCGGCTTGGAGACCGCTGGAATCGCACCCGCAAGCTTGCTTCTTTTGGTTTCGTCTGGCGGTTTGGTGCGGCGGTTTGATAACCGCTAGATGCTTCTTCTTCAGGACGTCTTGGTGCTCCAGCGGTTTCATTCCAGCGGTTTGGAGGCCGCTAGGAATTTCACCGCAACCTCGCCTGATTCCTCCTTCCTTGGCGGCCTGGCCTGGCGGTTTCCGAACCGCTGGGGCTCCTTTTCTTCTTCTTTGCCTCCAATGAGCTTCTCCTTGGCTCCCATCTGCTTCCCATGAGCTCCCCATAGCTCCAAGTACCTGAAATGCACATGATGCAATGCAAAGATGACCTAAATCTAACTAAGACTCTATCCTAGGCTACTAAGTGAAAATATGCTAAATTAGACTATAATCTATATGAAATATGCAACTAAGGTCCTAAAATGTTATGGAAATGCATGCCTAAAACAGCTAAAATACACACTTATCAAGGACCAATCTTTTCGAGTTACACCAAGCGTCTTCTCTAGAATGGCTTTGATATGTCAGTTAGATACTTCTACTTGACCGCTTGTCTGAGGATGATATGGTGTTGTTACCTTATGCTTCACTCTGTATTTCTTTAGTAGATTCTCGAAGATCTTGTTGATGATGTGGGATCCACCATCGCTTATCACAACTATGGGGATTCCGAACCTCAGGAAGATGATTGTTTTGAAATGACAAATTACCACATTTGCATCGTTTGTCACACATGCAACAACTTCTACCCATTTGGAGACGTAGTCGACGGCTACAAGGATATACTTCTTGTCTTATGAAGATGGGAAAAGAAATATGAAGTCAATCCTCCACACGTCAAAGATCTCGACTTCAATTATCGGGCTCTGCGGCATCTCATTTTGCTTGCTAATGTTCCCCTTTTTTGGCATGGGTCACATCTTTGTAAGAACTCATGGGCATCTTTGAACATTGTAGGCACCCAAAAACCAACTTGTAGAACCTTTATAAACCGTCTTCATGTGGCGAAATGGCCTCCATACGTTGTATCGGCAATGCATGAGTATCCCTTCAATCTCTTCATCCGCTACGCATCTCCGGTAAAGACCGTCTTTGCTCAAGGTGTAGAGATAAGGATCGACTCAATAGAATTGCTTTATGTTGTGAAAGAACTTCTTCTTTTGATAGCCCTGCAATTGGTGTTGTTCTTATCATGTGGCCAAGTAGTTTACAATGTTCGCGTACCAAGGTTCCTTCTATTCAGTAGCCATAATTGTTTCAAAATCTACTCATGGGTTTTATAGAGAATGTTTCAGTGTGATCGTCATCAACAGCTCCTCGGTGAACCATTCATCTATGTAGCATGTCGTCAATACGCATCTTTGACAAATGATTCGCTACGCCATTCTCGACGTCTTTCTTGTCTTTGATCTCCAAATCGAACTCTTGGAATAACATGATCCATCGTAACAACCTCGGCTTCGCGTCTTTCTTAGCCAACAAATGCCTCAATGTCGCATGATCAATATACACTATCACTTTCGAACCCACCATATAGGATATGAGCTTAATTCTTGAAAGAGAAAACGATTGCTAGGTGTTCGTTCTCGGTTGTAGCGTACTTGATTTGAGCATCGTCCATCGTCTTACTAGTAAAATAGATTATGTGAAGCTTTTTCTCTTTTCTTTGTCCTAACACTGCACCAACGACGTAGTCACTTGCGTTGCACATTATCTCGAAAGGTAGGTCCCAATCAGATGGTTGCACAATAAGATCGCTTACCAACTCTTGCTTGATTTTGTTGAAAACGTCAAGACATTCGTTGTCAAACCGAAACTTGGTATCTTTGCATACCAGCCACGTGAGGGGTCTAGCGATATTTGAGAAGTCCTTGATGAACCTTTTGTCGAATCCGGCATGACCAAGAAAACTTCTTATACCCTTCACAGATTTTGGTGCCCCGAGATTAGCCATCACATCTATCTTAGCTCTATCGACTTCGTTACCCAACTCGGAGATTTGGTGACCCAAAACAATACCATATCTAACCATGAAGTGATACTTCTCCCAATTAAGAACCAAATGGGAATCCCCAAACCTCTATAGTACCCTACAAAGATTAGAAAAACACGAAGCAAACGAAGAACCATACACATAAAAATCATCCATAAACACCTCAACAACATTTTTAATTAAATTAGAGAATATGGACATCATGCATTGTTGGAATGTTGCGGGTGCGTTACAAAACCCAAAAGGCATTCTACGATATGCGAATGTTCCATATGGACAAGTAAATGTCGTTTTATCTTGTTCTTGGGGGTGGATGGGTGTTTTGAAGTCGTACTAACATATGGTCGATGAAGGGTAGAGGGAAGGGTCTTTCCGAGTCGTAGGGTTTAGCTTACAGTAATTGATGCGAACTATGTGACCAGTGATTGTTCTTGTTGGGATTAATTCGTTTTGGTTGTTTTTTACTACGTTAATCCCATCCTTTTTAAGGACTACATGAACGAGAGAGATCCAATTGCTATCGGATATTGGAAAAATTATTCCGCCATCCAATAGTTTGATTATCTCTTTCTTTAAAACTTCTTTCAATTTTGGGTTTAGCCTTTGTTAATGTTCTATTGAGGACATAGATTCATTCTCTAGATGTATACGATGCATACACAAGGCGGGTAATATTCCTTTGATATGATATAGAGAGTAACCTATTGCCTTTCTGAATTTTTTTAGCGCACAAGTTAAAGTTTTAACTTCTTCATCATTGAGTGTGGCATTTATGATTATTGGGTAAGTGGAGTTAGGATCCATTTAAACATACCTTAGAATTTTAGGAAGAGGTTTTAGTTTTGCCTTTGGTTCTTTGAGTTCGCTCCAATCATCATCCTCACTAGTCTTACCATTTATAGTGTCGTTCCCGTCTTGACCGCTTTGGCTTTGCAGCGCACCGTCTCATGCAGTTTCTCGAAATTGGAGTTATAATTTTCTATTGTGTGGGAGTCGAGTCTCTTCTACATCGCCATCAATTCATCGTTCCCGAGCTTGCCTCCCTCATTTTGTCTTGTCAAGGCCAGTTCGAGCTCATCCTCTGCGACTAATTCCTTTAAGAACTCATTGTCCAACTCGTCCATCAAGTCAACATAGAAGATTTTTCCGTTGATGGTTGGTTTCTTGATTGCACCATTGATGTTGTATCGTTAATTTAGATCTTCTTCGATGTGCAGGTCGATCTTTCCCTTATTCACGTCAATGATTGCACCAACGATTGCTAAAAAGGGTCTTCCTAAGAAGAGCGGGTCTTCCTAAGAAGAGCGGGTCTTCCTAAGAAGAGCGGGTCTTTAGGTTTTTCATCCATCTCAAGAATAACGAAGTCCGTTGGAATGAATGCGTTTCCAAGTCTCACCAGAATGTCTTCTAAAACTTCAGTGGGTATTCTCACGGATCTATCGGCCATCACCAAAGAGATCCTAGTTGATTTGAAGGAAGAGAAACCAAGTATTTCAACAATGGTCAAGGGCATGATACTAGCGCTAGCTCCCAAGTCACAGAAACATCCTTCGAAGACTAAAGGGCCTATAACACAAGGTATGGTGAAGCTCCCTGGAACGTTGAGTTTCTTTGGAGTGTGATCGCTTTGAATAATTTCGCTACACTCTTGCGAAAGAATCAACGTGTCATCAAAGTCTTTGAACTTGTTCTTTATGGCGTCTTTTAAGAACTTGTTGTAGTGAGGTACTAACATGAAAGCGCCGATGAGGGGCATGACAGTTTGCACTTCTTTCATTTGCTTTTCGAATTGAGCTTTATACTTCTCCAAGAATTTCTTCTTGAGTCTACATGGGAATGGTACCTTAGGCGCATAAGGAGATGTCACGAAAACTAGCTCTTTTGGCTTCTCTGTTTTCTTTTCAACTGAGCTTTTTCCTTTTGTCTTTTACCACCTCATCCTCAACAACTGCATCGTCGACTACCATGTCTTCTTGTTCATCCATAAATTATATATCCCCACCTTGTTTCGTATTGTCCTTGATCTGATCACCTGAAGGTAGTCGTTGACGAATTCTTTGGGATTTGGCTCGGCTTTTCCCGGAAGTTGACCCACTGGTCTTTTTGAAGTAGAAGTGTTTTGGCCTATTTGGTTGTCCAAAGCTTTCAAGTGAGAGTTGAAGAAGTTAAACATGGCATTACGTTTGCTGTAGGAGCTGTCCACCTTTGCATGTGTCTCTTTCTTGAATGCGTTGAACTCCATTGCATTGCGATTTTGACCATCCAAGATTTGCTTCAATAGATGAGATGTTCAATCACTTTGAGGGTCGAAGAGGAAGCATTCCCTTGATAGTTTTGTGGTGCTTGGTTGTTGTAGAAACCTGAAGGTTTGTAAAACTGACTTTTAGGCGCTTGTCCCCCTTGGTTGTATGGAAGTTTACCTTACAAACCATCTTGGTTGTGAGCTTGTTGATGAGGATAAACTTAATCTTGAGGGTTTGCAACAATCGTATTGCGGTAGGAGAGGTTGCAATTTTGTTGGTAGTGGTTGTAGCGATAACCTTGGTTACCTACATAATTCACTTCCTCTTGAACGTCATCATGGATGACAACGTTCTCTACATCTCCTACGAAGTTAAATTCTACTTGTTTAGACCGAAGTAGCTTGTCAAGTTTCTCGTTCATCGCTTTCATCTCGCGCCTATATTGGTCATCATTCCCTACGCTCCGTGTTGTTCGATCGTAGTCCTCACTATAGTTGTTGTCACTTTGAGGGTAGTTCTCAACCAACATCATACCATGAGGCTCGCTATTACCAAGGATGTTACCTTGAATCGCTAAATCGAGCATCATCCTGAATTTGGGTTTTAATCCTCTATAAAAAGTACTTAGCAAGCTTTCTGAGTTGAACTCATGGTGCGGACACTTAATATTTTCCCCTTTGAATCGTTCCCAAAACGTTTCTTTGTCGTTTTGAGTGAAACCTGAAATTTCGTTTCGCAATTTCGAGGTGCGAACGACGGAGAAAAACTTTGTCAAGAAGGCTTCTTTTTACATTGTTGGGATTTGTCCCCTATATAGAATGGGAACAACCTGAGCTTAAACATGTCCTAAGTAACACCGTTCATCCTTACTGTGCCACACAACATATCAAAGAGTCAAGATGATCTAATGGATCTTCGTTACGCAAGCCAAGAAACTTCTGGTTTGCCACCATGGTGATGAGACTTGACTTTATCTCGAAGGTTTTGATGGCTAAAGCTGGTGGTTGGATTCCGCTTCGGTTGGTGAAGTTTGTAGGGATATCATTCGTACCGATTGTACGTGCGCCTGCTTGTTCAGCCATCTCTGAATCGTTCTCGTGAGACACTTCTTGTTGTTGTTTTTTTAGTCGAGAGATAGCTTGTTCGTGTGCTTTGATGTCTTGAAACAGCGGTAAGAGGTTTTCTTGTCCTTGACTTCGTGAGTGCATGCACTTGTGATTCGAAATTAGTAACCTAAAAAGAAAATGTAGTCCCATATAATTTCAAAAGTTATAATTGTTAATCGAGTTCCCAAATCAGCAATGATGCCAATTTGATAAACGAGTTTTACACTCGTTGTTTCGAATGCCTGAATTATAGTACTTAAAGTGTCAATCCGAATTGAGAGAAATCAGCGCACTAAAACTTATTAGAAGTTATCTTAGTCTATGTTTTAAAAGAAAAGTTTGATTTTGTGTTTTTGTAAATATTATCGAAATTGAAAACATAATAAAAGATGATTTGTAAGATTGAATTAAAAAGTTAAACAATCATGTCAGGGTACTTAATCGGATGATCAAAAGTCGGGTTTTTCGATGTCTTTAAAAAGGTAAATTTTGGGTCTTGAAAACGATTTTAGATCAATCCACTTTTGTGGCATAGATCACTTTCCTAACAATTTAACTAACACAATATCTTGATAAATTCAATTCTCATAAAACCTTAAGTCGAATTCAATTCAAACACTAAGCTTATTAACATAGATCTTTTGGTTAAGCTAGACTTAGTTTTTGGATAAGTTAATCAAGATCTTTAAAAATCTTTCGGTTGTAAAGTGTCCTAGGTTCTATAATCGAATGACCAACTTGATTAAAACATTAGTTTTATTACCAAAGACAAAAGTTTCAATGATTAAGTTCTAGACAACGATAACCCTAGATTTGTCAACCTTTTTTCTCAACCCAATTGCCTATTAAGATCTACTCACTATAAACATATTGAAAGAATTAAAATAAGATTAAGGGAAAGAAGAAACTGTGATGTTAATTAATTGTTACAAGGATTCTTGTTGCAAAAACTCTCAAAATCTCCTCCAAAAGTTTTCAAGGTTCAGCAAACACGAAAAGAAAGCATAAGATAAAAGAAAACCTTAAAAAATTGTCTTATAAGGGAAAAATTGGTTTTTCCTTTTATTTTTCATAACATGTGTCGACCATCCCAAACAAGTACAACAAACCGGTACTGACTTTTTTTAACGCTTTTCGCCTGAATTCTCCATCTTTTTCGTCTTTCCACTTCTCAAACCTGCAAATCACGAAAAAATGCAAATGCAACCTATATGCTACTAAATGTAATATATATGAGTTAATTCTAACGAATAAAATAGGTTAAAACATGTAAAATATGCAAGATATCAACGAGCTCAAAGCTCAATAAATTAGCCACTTAGAAAAAGTGCAAACATACGAGCTCAATGCTTAATAAGTTTGCCACTTAGCAAAAGCGGTTGGTCCAAACTTCAAAGTTAGCCACTTAGCAAATGTGCAAAATAAATTTGCCACTTCGCAAAAGTGCAGTGGGCTAATCATTCAGTGGCCCAATCCGAAAAAAAACAAAAGCTGAGTACCACCTCGCATTATTTCATAACAATTCATACAGAAAAACCGAGTACCACCTCTCATTATTTTAGAACAGTACATACTAAAAAGGCGAGTATCACCTCACATTATTTCAGAACAATTCATACTAAAAAGCCAAGTACCACCTCACATTATTTCAGAAAAATTCATACTAAAAAGTCGAGTACCTCGCATTTCTTCGGAAGAGTTCACGCTAAAAAACTAAAATCAAGCTCTGAGCTCCAAGGTTGACACCAACGACCATCAGCGACCTGATTCTCGCACTTCACTCCACCATCTGACTCGGAATGACCAACCTCAAATTCACTCGAAATGCAGTTGCATCAGAACATTAAGCTCGAAGTTCGAACTCTCATACGAAGTCTCCCGAGTTTCATCTTGACCACCTCGATGTTGTTGAATCAAGATCGATGGAGTCGTGCCGCTTCTAAATTGTGATAATCGACCAAATCATTGTAACGGCCCGACCTTGCATCGATTTTTCCCTCTTATCTCTTCCTCGAATTAGCGATCTCCTTTCATATCCACCTCTCTAGCTCTCTCCATTGCGACCTCTCAAGTCCTTGGTCAGTTTAGTTGCGATCTCTTTGGACTCAAGTTCAGTTTTCAGATTTGGATCTACAGGATAACGTGTTATCTTGCGGGTCGCTTCGTTTCCTACAAAACTTCTCAGGTACACCTATACCAAAGTAAAAGAAGCTTGATTTCCTCCTCGAAGTCAAGAATCAAACTAGGGGAGGGACTAATGTTAGTGGTAGGCTTAACCTCAACAAGGCCCGACTCAACCTGAAAGTTTCTATGTCACCTATGACAAAACCTGAAGCCCGTTAAAGAACTAATCCCAACTTAGCCCGTTGAAGCCTATTAAGACTCGTCAAAGGGCATGCCCGACATAATGACGTTAGTACAAACCTCGCAACTCGCAGAGTAGTTCGTACCCTCAGACCCTACGACCTACAGTCGGGAAAATGCAAACGTTTTCCTCTAGAGGTTCCGACAGTACGGATCGAACGTGATGTAATTTGTTGAATTTGTTGAATTTCGAAAAGTTCTTAAGTTTGGGTTAAAACTATTCATCATTCGGATCTATAGATTGATAGTTATGCATGTTTTGATGAGAGGTACCGAATCTGTTTCGATTTGCACACAGACGAATCAAATAAGATTCGATCGTAGTGAAACTTGGCGGTTACGTTAAGGTTAAAACTATTCATCATTCGGATCTATAGATTGATAGTTATGCATGTTTTGATGAGAGGTATTGAATCTGTTTCGATCTGCACACGGACGAATCAAATAAGATCCGATCGTAGTGAAACTTGGCAATTACGTTAAGGACACTTTCATCTATCTTGGGTGAACATATCATGAAGTGGACGGTCCGATCTAAAGTTATGGTTCAATCTCTGAACTCTTTAGATATTGTCCATTTTTCATATTTGTGAGTTATGAAGTTTTATGATGTTTAAATGGTTTAGTGATGTCCGTTATGTTTGATATTTCCTAGGAACGAAGTAAAGACATAATTTTAAGTGTGTGTAAGAGGATAGGTCATTTAGAGACGTGAAACATGTCGAATCCATAGGAGAAAGAAGGCACATCGAATCTGTCCAAAAATCAAAGGTGAGGTTACTTCGTACAAATTTTGCGATTGTAATGAACTCTTTTAAAATGTAATTTACCAACTATATGTGATGTCTCTTTGATTGATTTTAGTTAGTTTTGAGTGAATTGGACTTAGGTGTCTAGATGATTCATGCTTCATTTTGAGTTGTTGATAATTGTTTGTATGTATACATATGTGTATGTATTTGTAGATAGGTTAATTATATGTTGTATGTGTATGAGTATGGTTGTGTGGGTACCAAGTCGAGCCGCTGGACTGGCCGCCTGTTTGCAGGGTCTTGAGTCAGGACTCGTTAACGTTGTATTGTTGTGGGTATCGAGTCAAGCCGCTGAACTAGCCGCTGAACTAGCCGCCTGTTTGCGGGGTCCTGAGTCGGGAGTCGGTACCGCTGTTTTGTTGTGGGTATCGAGTCGAGCCGCTGGTCTGGCCGCCTGCTTGCGGGGTCCTGAGTCGGGGCTCTGTACCACTGTGTTATGGTGATAGGAAAATTAGTCGATTATTTTCCGACGCCTCGTGTAGGAATCGATTAAGCATCTCCAGGCGGTGTCTGAACACTTATTCCACGTAGGTTGTTGTGTGTATTGATTGAGCGCTTTGGGTGTTGTGTTTCGTTATATTTAGTATATGCTATATTGTTATTGGTGTGTTATTACTTGACCAGTGCGTGCGTTTTCTAGCATTCCCACTCAATGGGTGACTCCCCTGTCACTCATCCCTCTCGCTTCCCTTTTTATTTTACAGGTTTAATGATGGATGTTTGATTTTTTTTTTTTTTTTTTTTTGAGCACCAAGTGATGGATGTTTGATATTTTACAATAAATGTATACTTTTAGTTCAAATATTTTGAATATATGTAATATACACGTTTCTCTAAATCTTTCGTAAATCTTTCATAAATATGTTTTATTTCAATCAATGTAGATGATTAAAGTGTGGATGCAAACTATTACATGAACTATATATCAACATTTTTCTAGGTATTTTTTGCTTTCTTTTTTTGTTATCGATATAGTGTTTACATTTTTTATGAATGTTTAGGTTTTATGGAGATTTATTGTGACTTTTTCTATGATATTATATTCCCCATTACTATAACACTTGAATTTATTTTAAAATATCAAAATAAATTTGTCGTTATATACTTTTGTTTGAAGGCTTATATACTTTTGTTCGAAGGCTACTTATGCCCGTGCTGTAGCGCGGGTCAAACGACTTAGTAGTTATTAATGTAATAGTATTTTGTCTATGTTTTGTTTTTGGTTTATAGTTTCTTGTATTTATTAGTTTATATATATAATTATTTAATCGTATTGATATATATAATTATATATATATTTTTTTTTTTGCAACTTGTTATGATATATACTAATAGGTAATAACTATTAATGCACATTATTATTTTGTGGAGGTTCAACTTTAATATGTTATACAAATAAATTTTGTCATAAAAATATGGAGAAATCTAGTGGGGATGTACATAGGAAGAAGGGGTGGCAGTTACCCCTATAAAATGTTTATTTTTTTGTATTTTCATTGTTTTTACTAAGAAACTAGATTTAACCCGTGGTGTACCACGGGTTTATGTTTTTTATAAATAATTTTATATATATACAATTAATTTAGAAGTTTGTAATATTTTTTCTAATTTTGTAAAATAAATAAAAATATTCAGAATTTCTAAAGAGTATTTTGTTCTTTTATTGTTTATGCAAATAAATATAGAGAAATTCACAAAACTACATCCTTTCAATCATTCCTTCACAAAACTACACCTAATTCAATATTTTCACAAATTTACACCCTTTCAAAATTTTAAAAGCTTGATTTACCCTTTTAAAAATTACCAAAATTAAAATATTTTCATTTGTGTTCGCTAATTAGTGTTTAGAAATAGTATTAAGGGGTATGATTGTGTGGATAGAGTTTATTTGAATTTAATTTTGAGTGTTTAGGTGTAGTTTTGTGAAATATTTTTGAAATGGTGTAGTTTTGTGAAATGTAATTCAAATGGTGTAGTTTTGTGATTCTCCCATAAATATATAATGAGAATTATATTTTATATAGCAAAATCTTAATATAATTTGTAAGTGTGTTTATTCCAAACTATTATAAACTATAAAAATTAGGGATGGACAAAACTTCCGGATCCGAAATACCGAACCCAAACCAAACCGAAATCCCCAAATCAATACCGATTCTAAAAACAAATAACTCGAATGTATAGGGAAATTTACTACCATAATACCCGAAATCGAATCGAACCGAACTCAATTTTGTAGAACTAAACTAAACTACTCTAACTACCCAAAAATTATTTAAAATAATAATAGTTATAATTATATTTGAAGTACATAATTGGAACCAAACCGAAATTAAAGAACCGAAACCGTTCCAAAAATAAATAACCCGAACGAATTGAGAAATTTACTACCGAAAACCTCGAAGCCAAAACAAATTTCTAGATTTGAACCCGAATTACCCGAAATTTGTTTATGATAAAGTTTAATCATTATTTTCAAACTTCTTGTCATTTATCTAGAATTTTTCTAGAAACTGAACATGTTAATAAATAATTGTTATGCTAGTGTTAATTGATTTAAACAAACTTTATCTATGTTCAATCAAGATGTTTATTAACATCTAAAATATTAATATAAATAAAAAATTATAATATGGACAATGATTATATATAAAAACTAAACTATATACTTTTTTAAATATATTTATATTCTGAAATTTTTTACAGACCTCCGTAAGAAAAATAAAAAAATTATATCAAAAATATCATAAATATGAAATTAGTGGTTGATTTTATATTAAAATCGGTTTTATTGTTTTTGTTGATATTTAAGTCAATTTTAAAAAGTATATATATAGAATGAGATATGTTTGTGTGTAAGTTTCACATAACTCTTTAAGTGAGTTTAAAATCAATGACATTGTATGTAGTTAAGTGAGTTTTTTTGGAAAAGTTCAAAAAAGTACTTCAAAAATAATAATATATATATTTTTATTATATATTTCGTATAGTAAAAATTTAATATAATTTATAAGTTGATTAGACCAATAATTTATTATTTATTATATTTAGGATTCGAAAATACCCGAATTCAAAATACAAACCGAATCAAAATACACAAATCATATTATGCGATTTACCCAAATTTATTTAAAATTATAATTATTTTGATTATATATATATAAATAATTGTTGTAAACATATTCTAAATATGTAATATAAGATTTAAATTTTAGTAGAATTGCAATTTCTTCTTTTTTGTTTATAATCGAACCGGATATCAAACTCGTTAACAAATTATTTTGTTTTTTATTGTTTGATATTTTTAACAAAAAAAATTTTCAAATCGTTTTTAAATTCTTAATAATATTAATTAAACCTGTTTGTTTTGATTTAAATAAAATTTTAATGGTAGTTTTTATAAAAAAAAACTATGTAATAATGTATTTATGTGAATTACATATGTTTATTTTGTTTTTCAAATATTTTATACATAATTTCTTTAATATTTTTTATTTATTTTTGGAGAGAATTATAATATTTCCTTATTTGATTTTTCGTAATTAAATGTTCAAAAATATTTCCTTTTATGTCCAATGGCATAATGTGTAATTTAGTGTGATTTTTTGGAAAATTTCAAATTAGTACTTCAAAAATACTAATATAGATCAATAGTTTAAATGGTAAAATATGTCTCTTGCCCCCTATAAATTTAGGATCAAATTCATGTTTGCGCCCGGTAAAATTTCATCCTAGATTTGCCACCGTAGAAATCGGGAAAACGACCTATTTCCCCACGAGAAGTATCATATAGTATCAGATAGAGCTCATACTTTGACCCCATCCTCAGTCTCCACGAATTAACTATATCGTACTAATTACCTATTAAAACTATCGTTCCTTCTATTTCCCATCCGTGTTGGTTATGTTTGGTTCAGATAAAACCAAGTATTGAACCCGTTTCTTTTATGTGTAACAGAAATTGCAAACCCAAATTGTAAATATAAAACCCGATCCGAGAACCCGACCCGATAACCCAATCTAAATTCGATTTAAAACACAAAATTCCTAAATTTTTCGAAAGTGCTTGCTTACTCTCTATGAAACTAATTAAGCTAATTATAAGCTTCCCTATATTTGCTCTCCAAAACGACAACACGTTCTCATCTTCACGACGAAGACGACGAGCAGTTCACGTTTCCGACTTCTGCTCTGCCGCTATCACTTGCAATGACGTGTTCTAAACCGTTTCCACATCTTCGACGATGGAGTTATTCTCGCTGCCGGGAACAGCGACGCCGTTATCGATGTTCTGCACAGCGGATCCGCCGGGGAATTGATGGTGGTGGTGTGCGGCGAGATTGTTGGCGGCGGTGAAGTTCAGATCTGAGAACGGCGCGGTTTTTATTGGTGCCTGAGAGAGCTAGGAGCATGTAAGAGGACGAGATCGGCGTCGGAGAGGAGGAAGTAGGGATGCGAGTGAGAGGAGGAGGAGGAGGCGAATGGTGACGGTGGTGATGCTGGTACTCGATTGCGGTTGTTGTGGAAGAAGGAAGGAGAGACGGCGGCGGCGGAGATTAAGGACTATGTGTGGTCTGGGTCACGACGGTGGAAGTTACGGTGACAGCCGCAGGCGGCGCACTTGAGGGAAGTTGGATCGGAAGGAGTGGAAGAAGGAGAAGGCATGAATTTGCCGTAACCGTCGAGCGCGTGGCCGCCAATCGTCGCGGCGTGGATTTTGAGACATTCTTTGATGTCGATAATGAATTGGGGTTTTTTTATTTTTTATTTTGGCTTTGGATAGTAAATCGGGTTTGGGTTTAGTTTAATGGGTAATTTTTGGTTTAAAATTAATGTAAGCTGGTTTAACAAACGAAATACCAGGTTTAAACCATAATTAAACCATGAAATGTGGAATTAGATATTTAACTTTTAAGCTATGGAGAACTAGAACGAATGATAGTTTTAATGGGTAATTAGTACGATATAGTTAATTCGTGAAGACTGAGGATGGGGTCAAAGTATGAATTCTATCTGATACTATATGATACTTCTCGTGGGGAAATATGTCGTTTTCCCTGAAAAATCTAATGAGTTTAATGATTACAAATATAAAAGCAAATATTTGGAACTCAACTAACGTGGAAAACATAACACAAGATGTCAAAATCCCCAAAAACAGAGACGGACAAATACTAAGCAAGAAACCAATACTGAACAAGAAAGATCTTATATTGTTGGGAACAAATCAACACAAAAAGTTTCCGCCTGAAAGCACTAATGTCGTCAATCTTCTCATTGAACATGCACGAGTTCAATGAGCCGCATAAACAAAGGGAGCTTCGACAGTGGCGGAGGCAGGATTCTGATCTACGTGGGTCATAACAATTATTAATTACAAAAAAATGAATAATTTTATTAAAAGTAAATTTTGAAAAGTATTTCACGTGATACATTTTTGATTTTTTAGTTTTCATAAAATAAAAGATTGTTAAAAATGTTTTAAATTCACACGAGAGAAAATTAAAGGATAATAACGCAAACAAAAATTCTAAAAACATAAAGTTTTTTAGAAAGTTTGAAAAATTAGAAGAAAATGAAGCATATTGTTTAGTGATTTTGTTAGAAATTATTAAGTTTCATTAATTTTATAGGGTTTATTTTTAAATTTGTTAATGTTTAATATGCCAGGGAATTACAAATTTACATCTTTAGAATTGAGTTTCACAAAACTATACTTATTAAAGTTCCTTTTTATAAATACACATAAACGCGAATTAATGTTAAATCTAAATAAATTGAAATACAAAAACCTAACCCTTTAACACTAAATATTGAACCCAAATGATTTTTCAATTTTTTGCATAAATTAATATAACGATTTTAAATTTTAGAAGATGTAAAATAATAATAAATAATTAAGTGTAGTTTTGTGAAAAAGAGTTTGAAAAATTGTAGTTTTGTGAATTCCTCTAATATGATTGTAGGTAGATTTAAAATACACATGGGTCAATATTCATTTTGGACATGGGTAAATTTTGTAAAAAAAATTATTTACTAAACTATATAATATTTTTTCACATGGGTCCCACGTCCACTAAGACCATCTCCAACAGAGAAACCACAAAATTTCTTAACTATTCATTGGGACCCATGAACAGTTAGTTTAAAAAAAAAGAAAAATAAAATAATTAAAAACGCATCAATCATGAATCGCCACGTATCCAAAGGACACACTAAATAGTTAAGATCCAGATCTTAAATAGAAAATATAAGATCTAGATCTTAACTATTTAATGGGACCCACCTGCTAAGATCTCGTTAAGAAACGCCAATGGATATGCTCTAAGTATACCTCCGCCACTGAGCTTCGACGCTGAATTTTGAGGTCAAATATTGAAACAATAATTCAAGAAAGCAACACTAAGGCAATAATGGAAGCTACTCTCCCTGGAGCTTAATAACAAATTATTCTCATCATCGGCTTGGGCGAATTTGGTGATCTGGTCAGGCGAGGTTAAGGTTCAACCATGTATTAATTGCGGGATACATGTCAAAAGTACGAAAAAGATACTTATCAACTTTTGAGATTGCGATTGTACGTTTTTCCGTTGAAATCTCGATTTTAAGTTTTCCCGTCGAAATCACGATTTTATATTTTTCTACGAAATTTTATTGTTATTTGACATATAAGTGAAAAGGAAATTTATTTTAAATAAATCAAAAATATCATTTATGGCTAATTTTAGATAATTCCCTTTTCTAATAAACCCGACCCTAAATTGACCCTAAAATTTCAAAAAATAACAAAAAAAGATTAGGGTTTTAGTTTTTTTGACGGGTTAGGGTCAACCCTTTACTAGTGAGCTCTTATTAACATCCCTACTATTAACTCATCAGAGCAATCAAGACATCAAGAGTATCTAAGAGATAAAAATGCAATAAGAGATTTCCAAGAAGTAGTTATGCACTATGGGTTGTCAGATTTACACTTTGTTGGGCCTATTTTTACGACAAATAATAATGATGCTAATCCTAATGGTAAAAAGCTAGATAGGGGTTTGGTGAATGGCCAATGGTTAACTAATTTCCCTTTTTCGTTCGCGAATTTTGAAGCTAGTGGCATCTCATATCAATATTGATTTTGGTTCAGCTACGATCACCACCACTTGGTAGAAAGAAGCCTTTCAAGTTCTTTAACTATCTAGCTTATCATAAATGGTTTGATATGGTGTTAAAGAAGGTCCGGATACAACGACGCCTCTATGTCACTAGCGAACATCGTTGGTGCGCTTTCATCATAAACTTAAGTTGCTAAAGACAGTGCCGGTCCTAAGCTATTTGATGCTTGAAGCTAACGATTAAAATGATGCCTTTTAACCATACATTTAGTAACTTAAGAATCAAGATAAAAATAATGTAAAACATAAACGTTTTGTTTTTCTTTCAAAATGCACCACAAAACGCCAATACATTGTTTATGAAAAACAATTCGCCTTGCTTTATTTCCGGCAAAATCATTAACTAGCTTCGAATAATCAATGTTTTCAATCAAATTATGTTTTATCGATATCAACTACAAACCATTCAATCGCTCTTGAAAAATAGTCGAACGTAGATAATTTAGATTGATGATGTTTCAATGAATAACACAAGTGCTTTGGAGGAGTTGATTTTAGGGTAGAAGACAGTGGCGATTCATATTTCTTTTCTTTTTGTGGTGTGTAATTTTTTTGTTTTTTAATTCATTTGATTTTCCTTATATTTTATTTGATTGCCTAAAAAGAAATTTACATAAATATCTTAATTGGGTTTGCAAAATAAAAATTTGTTTTTTGAAAAAAGGAAATAAAACCGCTTTTAAAAAAATGGAAATAAAATCGTTTAAAAAAAGAAAAAATTGGGTAAAGAGGTACATTTTTTTATCCTAATTAGGCAATTAGGTGATTTATTTTTTAAATTAGCAATTAGTTGATTTCACTTGATTTCAGAAAGAATTCGGACATTTACACCCTTATACGGTTCAGCATATTGGTTTACAAGATTTTGATTTTCGTTTTAACCGGTTATGGTATAAAGAATATAAAACCGAAAATATTAAGGAAACAATTACAATATCACGTTTAAATTTTTAACACAATATTCTTATTCCCTTTTTTTATCACGATCTTTTCTAATATTGTGTAAAAGAAAACAGATCTCAAAACACAGAGGACGATACATAGTGATATTGTTTTATGGTTCTTATAAAAAACTTTTGCTTTTATTCACCATCAATAGATTATAATTCCGACGGATTGCAGATTTGCTCAATGGGTACTATGGATTCTCTTCGCAATCCACTTGATGGTAATTTTTACACAAACAATTATACAATCATCGTTTCTTCTTTTTCTATGTCTCTATCTTTTTAATATCGACATTTTTAGATGCAAGTTAGAGGTTGAAGATGATAGTAAGTACTTTGAATATTCATGAAATATTACAGCTTACCACGAATGTTCACATGATGTTATGAGTATTCACACAAACTTATGAATATTCATAATTTTGTTATAAATCTAGGCTTTTATTACTCATATTTTTATATACAGGACATGAACATTCATAAGCGTACATGAATGTTCACACTACTTTATGAATATTCACATGAATGTTCACACTACTTTATAAACATTCATCAGCTCACATATGTTCTAGGTGCAACCAGGGAGGACATAACAGGGCAACATACATTTCTCCGTTGGATGAGTTTTAAAGCTTTCGAAGAATTTCAACTCCCTTTCTTTGTTTTCCCTCTTTTTAATGAAGTTTTTAAGTTCTTCAATTGTTGTTACTTTTTAATTTCATTTCATGTTTAAACATTTGTTGCTATTTTTTATTCTTCTTTCATAATGGACGTGATTCATAATTACTAAAAAGTTTTTCTTGGTTTTTGAACAATGTTACATTTACGCTATGGACGTTCACGTCGTTCCATGAATGAACACAACATGTTATGAATATTCACATATGTCAACTTGATTATTATGATGAACATTCACGTATAGAAATGAATGTTCATATGCCCTCATGATAATAAGTGGATTAAAGATCGATTTCAAATGAAAGACATTATGGAATCAAACTCGATACTCTGAAAAATGTTTCAAAACAAGTTTGTAATCCACATGATAAACATCCTAATTAGAGTTATTAAAATTATTATTGTGATTGTAGGCGGTACTACCATTGTGGAAACAACTTGACTACTACAAAGAATACCAAACAAAACTAAAAGCATACCAAGGCAAAGAAAAAGCCACAGAGACTATATACAATTCTCTCTACCTAATAAGCATAGGCACAAACGATTTCCTCGAGAATGAAGCATGCTAACAAGATCTTCAACATTAAGCTCTCGATTTTCACCTAACAGCTCATCCCAATAGAACGGGTTATCCGGCTCGTTATTTTTAAAACGATTTAGCGTTGTCGCGTCAGGAAACTGACCACATGGAAGACATGTTGTCAACGCAAATTCCCTCAAGCCTAGTTGGTTACATGAAACAAAACACCTAATTGTCAATTTATCTATGACAAGAGAAAAGAAGATGAAACAAAACTATGAAAACGAAACTCACATGCAAGTCACCGAAGAAGAAATTCACAAAATCACAAACACAAACAAAATCACAAAATCACCCAAAATCTAAACATAATCCAAAATCAGAACATGACATATAACAAATCTGAAATCCAAAAAAAATCTCAGAAAATCAAGGATTGTAGTTTTGTGATTACAGAAAATTCAAATCAGAAATTCCAAATAAGAAGAAGAAATAGGTTTTTTGGTTGCAACAATAAACCAAAAAAAACAAACCAAAAAACAACCCAAAAAACCAACCAAAAAACAAACCCAAAAAACCAAATCAAAAACCATAAAATGGGTATTTTAGGATTTTTACATATCAAAATCACCTTTTTGCAAATGAAATTAAAAATCACCTAATTGTCAAATATTATACTAAAATGTACCTATTACACTAAATTACTCTAAAAAAAAAGATAATGGAAGAGGAGGGATTCGAACCTGTCAAAGTATGCAACATAAAAAACAGTTAACCAACTAAGCTATATAAGATACATGTTTATTGATGCCCCTAAAAATTTATATAATTACGCGCCGGAAGCCCTTGCTTCTTGGGCTTCACATCAAGGCCGGATCTGGCTAAAGATATTCCGGTTAAAACTAACGAGGCTTGGGATGACCTTTATTTGGAACAGAATGAAGCATTATCTAATCCACATCCGTTGCAGCTGAAAGGTGGAACCATCTAGCAGGGGTAGAGGAACAATTTTTTTTGCAAAAAAGCACGTATTCAATGGCTTCGTGCTGGTGATCAAAACACAACTTATTTTCACAAAGTGGCACAAGGAAGAGTATCAAGAAACTCAGTAAAACAACTAGTTACTAAGGAGGGTAATGTTCTCACATACCCGAGTGAGATAAAAACGGAGGTGGTTGAGTAACACTGCAAATTCTTACAAGGTAACACGACAAACTTTAACGAAGAGACGTCTAAGAGCTTACGACAAACGCTTGCTCCACGGAGCAGGCAACAGACTTGGTACAGCCGGTTAACTGATGCAGCGCGGAAGCGTAAAAAGATAGAAACTAGAGATCCGTTGATTATGAGAATACCCGGATAACTAGGGATAAACGCAAGGTTATTCGTTTAGTCTGAGAATCCCCGAATAAACCAATCCTTCTTGAACTCGTTGAGATCTCTCAATAGATCTACCGAAAACAAGGATGATAATACTCTTCTCTCAAAAGCCAAATCTTTATTAATAATCAAATAAACAACTGAATACAAACCTAGGCCTAAACGCCTTATTTATAACAATAGAAAAACCCTAAAAGCCTTTAAAATAATAAAGGAAAATAACTATATTATTAAATAATAAATAAAGGAAATAATAAAGATATATTTGGAGATATCCAAATATCAATATAAATCATTCTCTCCGTCGAAGAAAGATTCGTCCTGAATCTTAACTCCGGTCTTCGGGCTGAGATCCTGATTCTTCTTTCTTTTCTTCCACTGAGAAAATCTTTCATGCACAAGTAAAATATGTTGTTGAGGTTTCAACACGGGTTTTGCACGAAATAGATTCGACACGGATTTTGCACGGAACAGATGCGACACAGATTTTGCACGAATTTGATTCCAAGAAACCCTAAGTTGCACGACTTCTTCACGCTCAATGATATTCAGGAAAACTGTAATTGTCTGATGACGCACAACTTCTGCACAAAACTGTTTGCACGAGATGTGGTCACAACGATCCAATCCTTCTTCTTATATGCCTAAAAGTATTACTTCTACGATCTTATCATTGATCCCTAAGGTCATACATGCATAGAGAATGAAAGACTTTCGACTGATTGCTTGCTGCAATTTGCTTTACAAAGTTATCCCGAAGATCATAGCTACTTGGCTTAAGACAACGCTTCCCCGGGTCATAGACTTGAATCAATGCGCATTTGTGAAAGGTCACTTATTACTAGAAAACGTGTTGTTAGCAACTGAATTAGTTAACGACTACCATAATCCGGGTAATTCTTCTAGGTAGGCTATCAAGATAGATATATCTAAAGCCTTAGATACGATACAATGGTCATTTATCATAGTAATTTTGCAAGCCATGGGAATTGATGTTAGAGAAAATGCATCGAGAGGCTCTTGGATATGGAGGAAGTTGCTAAATTTCATACCATTGGTGGCATGGTTTATAAGGTCAGAATTAAAAGACAGGGCCGAAACGTTTTGTGGTCCGACCAATGGTTCTCAGACGAAAGATTAATTGATCTCCTTGGTGAGATAGCGGCTTCACCAAGGTAGCCGACACAGTACAAAACGGGGAGTGGAGGTTCTATAATACTCGGAATAGGAATACACGAATAGTTTTGGATCGGATTCGGGAGATGCAAACTCCGGTAGCCAATGGATCTGATGGAACTCTTTGGCAACATGATGTAGATGTGTACCGTGATTTCTTCTCTTTAAAAAGCACTTGGGACCAACTTTGAGAAAAGAAGAACACGGTAAGGTGGAGTCGTATTGTCTGGTTTTAGGAAGGAATACCACTATCTACGGGAGCTCGTATGCGCAGTTTGGGTCGCGTGCAGTTGTGTATACTATGTGACGAGACGGGTGAAACCAGTGGCGGAGCCAGTATTTTAATTTATGGGTATATTTTTTTATCAATAAGTTATATATATTTTTTAATACATTGTAAACATTTAAGGGTTCCAAATTTTGTAATTTATAAAAATATAGTTAAAAAATTAAAACACTTTAAAAAAATTCCCAATTAAGAAACAAAAAGAAGACAAAAAGGTAAAACATTTTATTTCGTGGTCTAATGATATTAATATTAATTATGATTTTTTTTGTTATCATAAAATTACATTTGTGTTAAAATTATTTATCATGAATTTATTTTTTATTTTTCGCAATGGTATCATATATTGAATTGGATTTTTACATGGGTATCATGAATTTTATTAGATTAATATTTTTTTATATTTAGTATGTATTGGATTTTTATTGAATTGAAATTAATATGAGTCATTTATTAAATTAGAGGAGGGTCAACCTAAAAATTTACTATACACTAAACCAAAATTTAAAATTCCACATGGGTTAATTGACCCCCTCAATACATATTGCCTCCACCACTGGATCACTTGTTCTTCGCTTGTCCATATTCATTTACTGTTTGCATTGATGTTGTGGGCGATTTGCTGCTGCGGATCCGGATTGGGTAGATACGTTACTCCACATGATTCGTCAAATGTTTGATAGAGATTTGTTTGTACTCATTCGCCTAGCCTTCCAAGCAACGATCTATCACCTGTGGCGCGAGAGAAATGGAAGACACCACTCGCGTACGTATCATGCTCCTCACATAGTACGCCTTATTAAAAAAGGGCAATTGTTATGAACACCACTAAAAACCGTTTTTTAACACAATTAACACAGATATTCGAAAGTTTTACAAATACCATTAAAAAGTTTTTTTCTCATAAATACCACAAATCTTAAATTTTAAAAATTACACCCAAAACCTTCAAAAAACTATACCCTAACCCTTCAAAACTATACCCTAAACACTATATAGCGAACCCAAATAAAAATTTAAAATCTAAAAGTGTTAAAACTCGTTTTTTGTATTTGTGGTATTTTTGTAAACTACTACCTTTTGATGGTATTTTTGTTAAAAAAACATTTTAATGGTATTTTTGTTATACAAAACTTTGTAATGGTATTTTCAAAACAAAAAATTATTTTGATGGTATTCTAATGAATTTCTCTTAAAAAAATTATACGGAACAGAATCGCATCGCTAAAATCACCAAAGTTTCCCACAACAAGTTATTACTGCAACGTTGGTTCCTCTCAAGTGTTACTAACTGATATATTTTAGAGGAATTCACAAATCTACGCCCTTTCAACCACTTCTTCACAAAACTATTCCTAATTTAATATTTTCACATATTTACACCCTTTCAAAATTTTAAAAACTTGATTTAACCTTTAAAAAATTACCAAAATTAAAAAAAATTCATTTGGGTTCGCTAATTAGTGTTTAGGATATAGTTTTAAGGGGGTAGGATTGTTTGGGTAGAGTTTATTTGAATTTAATTTTGAGTATTTAGGTGTAATTTTGTGAAGTATTTTGGAAATGGTGTAATTTTGTGAAATGTAATTCAAATGGTGTAGTTTTGTGATTCTCCCTATATTTTACTGCTTTTCCAACTTTTTGGTTTAATCTGTTAAATATTAATATAGTTGTTCACTCAAAGAATCCAATATGTTGGTTTAGATCTATATCACATTTTAGAATGAGTATTATTTTTCTAGTTACATTGAAGTTTGTTAATAATATTCTTAATATATGGCTTTCAATATAAATGATATTCTATCTTAAAAAAATTTGTTTCAAAATAAATGGTATTTTAAGATTTTAATGCCTCTTAACCAATAGTATTTTATAGTATTTTTCTTCTATTGGTTAGTTTAATCAAGAAATATGAAAAAATATTTTTCTTAATATATGTGCAATGTAGAATTACATTTATTTTGAAATGAAAGGAGGAAGTAATAATGAATCTTCTAAAATCATTTGAACCTAATAGAATGGAGTTAATAAAACAATAATAGAATGTTGCAGTTATTACGATTATTAGAAACATGTCCGGTCCTGGACAGATACATAAGATACGTATGTATTGGGCCTCAGATTTTTTATGATATTTTTTACTTATAAAAAATAATTATATTTGATTTGAATTGGAAATATTTTATAGATGGACCTAAATTTGTTATTTAGTATTAGCTCCAAAAAACGCAGTTCGGCCATGGTTAGAAATTTCAATTATGGATTTAAAGCACTACACAATAGGGATATCTCATGAAACTTGAATCACTAGTAAACTTTATAGACAAGCAATTATGCAATATATTGACCACTATTCTCATATTCGGGACGATAAGTTATATTAATTTCTAAAGTTTCAACTTGTGAATCTTACTCTTGTTGAATTTAGTTACTTCTAACTTGTATTGTTTAAACATATTATGTTAAGAAAGTAACTTAACATCAATTCCCATTTGTTAGGGATTCTTTAAAGTTTTCAAATAACCACTCATTGTATCTACACAATTTATTATTACAAATTAGGTTGTTAGTCAAGTTTTAACACTAAGAACAAATATCAATTATAATCTAACAATAAACCTATTATTTCCGGTTGCGATCATACCAACACTAATGCACCGGATCCCATCAGAACTCCACAGTTAAACGTGCTTGGGCGAGAGTAGTACTAGGATTGGGTGACCTCCCGGGAAGGCCTCGTGTTGCAACCCTTTTAAGTTGTAATAAAAAACCTATTATTTCCTTTTTATAGAGGATCGTTCTTAAGTTTATCATAAGTTCCTAGTTATTAAGGATCTTTTTTAAGTTTTTAAATCATCTTTTGTTGGAAGTAGCCTTGGCCCACTATCAATCATAAGTCCACATGAGATAATAACACCACTTCATCCGGGATCGTTTCTCACCACCTACGACAGTGTAAGAATGGTTAACAGACCGGTCATTTGCGACAAAAAATATTGACAAAAAACAACTCTTGTTGTATCAATGCAATTTAAGATTAAAAAGTAGGTAATGAATCATGTTTTCAACATTGAGATAAGATTCATGTTATCATGTTATCTTACCTAAGATAAGATTCCACAATTCTCTTAGAAACACTAAATCGTACCTATGTAGTTGATAGCTCTTTTAGATTCATAAGTATTTTTAGTCTTTGGAATTTTTCTTATGTTTTTTTTATGTAGTATTTTTTATATGTAACTAGATAAGAAAATCACAAAACTACACATAAGTTCAATTCCTTTTAACTTTCCACTCTTTAGAAAATTGATATGGTTAAATTACCTTTTCAAAATTTAACCAAATTCGAAAATTTCGTATCGGTTCACTAATTAATTTTTTGGTTTTAGTGTTAAAGGGATAGGTTTTGTTTCTAGCGTTTTTTGCTTTAATATTTAGTGCTTAAGTGTAGTTATAAAAATGTATTTTTAAAGGGTATATTTTTGTAATTGTTGGAACTCGTTTTTGACAAGTGGCTTAAGCCAAGTTTCCGTTTAAGTTTCCGGCTAATATAGTTAGCGAAATTAACTAATTATGGGCACGATGTAATCGTCGCCGTGAGCACTATATGATAGTGTAGTAATATGTCAAAATCGGAGTTAGTTTGAATGAGAAATGGAAGTTCAAAGTGAGTGATTAGAAAACTTGTAAAGTTTCTAAAATTGGCTGAGTATAAAAACTAGCAAATATCACTTTGAAAGTTAGAGATGAAATCTCTAAGTTATAAAGTGGAAAGATTTTAACAAGGTGTAAAATCTTGGATACACTTTGTTGTATTGGAATAAAGAGATAACCGATTCGGGCCTCAAGGTTTTGGGCTTCGGGATTTGGAAATGGACTTTTGGCCCAAAATATTATTCTTGTGGTCAAAGTTATTGTTAATATGTTGTTGAAAAAATCAACAAATATAACATCTCTTTTAATTGGTTTTGAGGAAAGTCAAAAGTTTGATTAAATTTTGTAACTTAAAATTCAATTCTCTTTTTATGGTGAGAAATGAATACTCCTCATTACTCCACTTTTTGTAACTCCCATGGGAGTGTGGCTATATAAACAAATAGTTTATTCTCATTTCATATATATTGAGAAATATGTTTTTTGAGAACAAAAATACATTCACACACAAGTGTTAAACACAACATACAATCTCTCACATTCTCTTCTTGTTTTTTAGAGAGTACATCTGATGCGATCATGGACAAGGAGCTGAGCAAGGACAAGCTAGGAGGTGATGAGCCGCTGGCCAAAACCCATGATGCAACACAAGAGGGGAGGATCACTCGGTCCAAAGCCGAGAAGCTAGCTAAAGGAGTGCACACAATGCTCACGGAGGAGGAATTAGAGGAGGAGCAGCTCATAACATCTACAAAGTGCTCACTCATGCAACCGAAGAAGATCAAGGTAACTAACTAAGTACTTAAGTAGTTAGTCTTGTACTCTTTTTCCTTTGCATAGTTTTATCCCACCTTGGGTTTTCTCGTGCAAAAGGTTTTAACGAGGCAAGCTAGCTACTTCGTTGGGTACTTAGTTGTTATCTAGATCTTGTGTAGGCGGGACACACACTACACTACACTACACTCTATCCACAAAGCTCGCCATTCATCCATCAACAACACGCTGTTTTCACTTTCTTTTTAAAACGTTGTGTTGTTTTCTTTCTTTCCTTTTTTGATTATTTTCGCAAAACCCTAAGAGACAAGCTAGTTTGTGCTTGTCTCCTTTATATTTTCGTGCCTCCCTCACTTTGAAAGGCAGTCAAGTATTATCAAAGAAATCTTTTGCTTAGACTCTCCCCTTCTTGCTCGGCGATTGAGCGTATTGAATCGATTCGAGAGATTCGAATCCGAGGTCGCTACAAGAGTAATCCTCTCTCGAAGCTTCTACGAACATCTAGCTATCCTCCCATCGATAGCTTGAGAAGTCCACTTCCATCTCGCCTCACTTCCACCTCCACTACCTTCCACCAAGTTCTGTTCTTGTGTTACTATACCGCCGCCACTCTCACCATCATTCACCTCATCATCTATCCATCAAGCAAGCTGCCTTCACTTGTTTGAGACGTCCACCATCCTTATAATACCTTCACCATCATCCTCTGCCCCTGCTCGTTGTCTAATCCTCCTCCATTATTTCTCTATTCCATCCACACGCCCCAGCTCTTCATTCAACCTAGTCCAGAGATCGATCCCGCGGTTAAGATCGTATCATCTGGTATCAGAGCCAACTCTGTACCAAGGCTGAGTTTTTCTTACCTTAAACTCCTTTAAGTTTCAGATCTTGCTTAGTACTTCCTTAGGTTGCTTTATTTTCATAAGAACTTGATAGATCTTTATTGATCTAAAACCTAATAGTGCTTGCTTGAATTCTGTTTCGTTTGTGCGATTGATTCTGCTTAGAAAACCTTGTTAAATTACTTGCCTTTGATTCACCACGTGCTTCTTAAGTTGTGTTCTTGAGCTGTATAAGATCGCAATCTGTTTGAGTTTATTTAGCATACAAATAACCTTGTTTTAATCGGTTCTTGAATCGTGCTTGTTTGAAATTTGTTGCTTTGTGTTCTAAGTTTCAGCATAGTTAGCGTGATTGTTTAGAGATTATTTAATCGTTGGTTAAGTGTTTACAATCTGTTGCTAGAGCTCGTTTAGTTTCGCACAATTTCGCTCTCTTGTTCTTGCTTGTTCTTGTGGCGGCTGCGAGTAGGTATTGTTAGAACCCTAATACAATTTCCTTTTCGCCTTGGCATGAATTTCCTTTTCTCAAACTTGTGATCTCATTTAGCGGGTTTTGATTTCCTTTTCGTGCATGGTTTTCTAATAAAATTTGCATAGGTTTGTTGCTTGTTCGCTTGATGAAACTCGATTGCAAATTACTTGAATGCTAGCTTAGGCCTTGTTGAACACGTTTTTAAGAGCTTGATCAACCTGTTTCTATTTGCTAAAGAACTTGACATAATCTGTTTTGCTCTTGCTAGTTACTTGTCTAGAACGTCTAGAACTTATTGGGCACATCAATTGCATCTCGGTTTTATATTGTGCTCAAAATCTGTCTCTAGTTATCATTCTCATTCGCTTGTGCTTCTTTTAGAACTACTTACTGCGAGTTTCATTGTGTGTAACATGTACTACGGAGGAGTCACAAGGAACTCATAGAACAAGAAGAATGTATTGGTATGAAGAGCTCCATAGAAGCACTCCACCGTTTCATGGAAGCAAAGATCCCGATGAGTATGTCGATTGGGAAGTTGGTATGCATTACGCCTCCAAGTGCAACCTCTTCACCGAGCATGAGCTACTAAGAGCCGCTGTTTCAAGCTTTTGTGGCGATGCTCTTACTTGGTGGGAAGAGATTAAGTGGAGACGATGGCCTAAGCAACCTATCAACACATGGACAGAACTAAAAGCACTAATGAGAAGAAAGTATGCTCCACACCTTAAGTTAAAGACATCTACTCGATCTGCCCATAAACCTCAAGATGCATATCCTCGAGCTAAGTCTTCTAATCTATTTGTTTCCAAAGAATCAATACCTTATGGTTATAACGAGAACATAGCTGTTGTTGAACATGAACGAATTAAAAAGAGAAAGAGTTCAAAACATGTGCTAGAAGAAGATATTAAAAGAGTTGTTGATAATGTCTTTGATGATGCTTTTATTTCTAGTATAATGCACTTGGTTTTGCCAAAGTCTTCTCTTGTAGATAAAGATCAAAAGGATCAAGGAGGAGACATGGAACAGAATGTGGAGCAAGATAATGACAAAGTGGTGTACAATAAGGAACATGAAGCATTGGAGCTTATTGAGTGTTGTATGGTTAAAGAACAAGGAGACAATCAAGAGCTTGTACGATCTGTTTCAAATCAAAGGGAGTCACTTGTTTCTCTTGATTCTAAATCTGATTTCAAATATGATTTTGATAGCTCCATGACTGTCTTAAAACACTTGTCTTGTGTCAAGAGACTTGAGGAACTTTCGGTGCTAAGGAGATGATCACAACCGAAGAAGAAGCTTCTACAAAGCCTATGGTGATCTATGAGCAAAACCTACCTCTTGAAGTCGATGATGCCATACTATTCACCCCAAAAGGATCCCTTACCGCCATGTCTAACCTCAAGAAGAGTGCAGATCAGATCAGAACAGAGTCGCCAACTCAAACCAGAACTACTTGGCAAGTTCAGAAATTGACAGATTGATAGGTGCGGCTTGTGAAGCTCAAAAGAGGACCAATATCAGCTACTGGGTTAAAACGGAGATTTCTAACATATTCTACACTCAAAGAGGAATCTTTCAAGATATAGCTCGTCCCAATATCATGTCGGAGCTGACCACAATCGATGTTCAAAGTTCAGCTAACGGCAGCTTGCTATTCATGAAGATGAGCACGCATGGTCCACTTCAAAACTTCATATGGCGACCTGGAGTTACTCCACAACATACACCAGACCCTCTTAGAGACGTTTTGCATGTTCATAACCCCCTGGTCCATATCAATACGTTGATTCCAAGCCTGTGCCATGAGGAGCAACATGCTACTATGCTTATCAAGCATCCACTTAGCCAAAGGTCTAGTAAGTATGGTGATTCTTTTCATGCATCTAAGTTCAAGACCAGAGATCGTAGCTACTCTCTAGATCAGCTGCTTATGAGTCCAAGGAAAGAGGACACTAAGTCCAAGAGCTCCAACCTCATGAACCAAATGGGTGAGATCGAGAAAACTTATGCTTTTGATAAATCTCGATCACGTTTTGTGTATAAAGAAAGTCTTATGAGTTTCTCTAATCTTCCATCGGTGTTTCCGAGTGAGTTTTCTTTTGTTTCGCAGCAGCCTGAGCATGAGTTCTTCAAAGACAAAGAGCTAAACACTCGAGCAGTCTCATGTCGAAGCCGAGCCAAACAAATGGAGGCTAGTGAGTCTTTCGGCCATCTTGAAGTACCACACGAGATTGACAAAGAACATGCTAGGAGTGTGTACTTCTATGAGGTAATTTCTCACTCCGTTCAGCCTAAGAAAGGTAAGGACAATGGTGTGCCCAACACATTGTCAAGGAGGTATATTCTACTTTATAACCTTAGCATCACATATATTGATTCTGTAAGTTATAATGAACTTTATGCTAGTGGTAATGAGTTTGGTAAATCATACAAAGCTTGTGGAAAGTTTGTTAGTAATCACTACCTTAGGAGAGATTTCTACTTGTTTCACAATAACTTGCGTTTGTCTAGTTTTGTTGCTTGTGAGCCATTGTTTAGGGTAGCACATGGAAGAAGGACAATGAGGAAGAAGAAGGACAATGAGGAAGAGACTATGCCAAAGCCGAGACTTAAGAAGATCATTGCACATCTAGTGGATCTTCAAGCTCAAGAGAAGCACAAGATGGCACGACCAGCCGCTGCACCACCTTGGACCATCAACCCCAACCGAGCAAAGACCAAGGACGTTCAAGAGTTGATCAAAACAACACTCCAAACAACTGGATCAACTCATTTTCTAAACCGAACACATTCAATCTCATTTAAGGATAATTATTTTATCTTTGAACTAATTATTCTTTGTGTGTGTCAGGTCTTTATATGGAAACCAGGAGAACTTCCAAGAAGTATTGGAGATACTCATGAACCACATCCGATCCTCAAGAACTTTAAAGACCATGCTCATCGACTTCATCCTCAAGGTAAGTTTGTTTCAGATGTTAATGATTCTAATTATGTTTCTTTCCTTGTAGGTAAAACAGATTTGAGGTCAAATCCTTTTCAAGTGGGAGAGGATGATGCGATCATGGACAAGGAGCTGAGCAAGGACAAGCTAGGAGGTGATGAGCCGCTGGCCAAAACCCATGATGCAACACAAGAGGGGAGGATCACTCGGTCCAAAGCCGAGAAGCTAGCTAAAGGAGTGCACACAATGCTCACGGAGGAGGAATTAGAGGAGGAGCAGCTCATAACATCTACAAAGTGCTCACTCATGCAACCGAAGAAGATCAAGGTAACTAACTAAGTACTTAAGTAGTTAGTCTTGTACTCTTTTTCCTTTGCATAGTTTTATCCCACCTTGGGTTTTCGTGCAAAAGGTTTTAACGAGGCAAGCTAGCTACTTCGTTGGGTACTTAGTTGTTATCTAGATCTTGTGTAGGCGGGACACACACTACACTACACTACACTCTATCCACAAAGCTCGCCATTCATCCATCAACAACACGCTGTTTTCACTTTCTTTTTAAAACGTTGTGTTGTTTTCTTTCTTTCCTTTTTTGATTATTTTCGCAAAACCCTAAGAGACAAGCTAGTTTGTGCTTGTCTCCTTTATATTTTCGTGCCTCCCTCCCTCACTTTGAAAGGCAGTCAAGTATTATCAAAGAAATCTTTTGCTTAGACTCTCCCTTCTTGCTCGCCGATTGAGCGTATTGAATCGATTCGAGAGATTCGAATCCGAGGTCGCTACAAGAGTAATCCTCTCTCAGAAGCTTCTACGAACATCTAGCTATCCTCCCATCGATAGCTTGAGAAGTCCACTTCCATCTCGCCTCACTTCCACCTCCACTACCTTCCACCAAGTTCTGTTCTTGTGTTACTATACCGCCGCCACTCTCACCATCATTCACCTCATCATCTATCCATCAAGCAAGCTGCCTTCACTTGTTTGAGACGTCCACCATCCTTATAATACCTTCACCATCATCCTCTGCCCCTGCTCGTTGTCTAATCCTCCTCCATTATTTCTCTATTCCATCCACACGCCCCAGCTCTTCATTCAGCCTAGTCCAGAGATCGATCCCGCGGTTAAGATCGTATCAACATCACATTTTAAGGTTCGCAAGATTATGATTTTGGGTGATGCAAATCATAATAGTCATGCAGTTTTATCTTGGGAGTCGGAACGCCATGCAACCGTCACACTACGGGACGTTTACAGAATTAAGGAAAGAGATCTTGATCTCGACTCTGCAATCCGTCTTTCCAAATTCTTGTATCGGTATTTTTATTGTAATATTGTAATTTAGTTACATATTTTATTTACAAATATTCAGTTTGCCCATTTGTAGAAATTGCGTTCCTACAGTAATACCCCCTTGTATTTTAATTACTTAGTAAATCTATAAATTATATGTTAAATTTGAGGAAACTAACTCAAATGACCTAAATATAAAATGAATGCATAGTAAGAATTTGTGGTTCAACAGTTTTTTCTTTATCCAACGTTAACATCTTTTTAGGAATTTTTATGGACATCATTTTTTCTTTTTGCTATTTATGGAAATATTTTTTAAATATAAGAAGTTGAATATATTCCATAAACATTATATCAAACAAAAAAACAAAATAAGAAAGAAAAATGAATAAAGGTATCATTGGCTATATTACTCGTTTGATGAGTTTATTGATGCTGTTAACAGGTAATATTATTCATTATGATATATCAATCTCTTTGAAGTCATAAAGTTTTGTATGAAGTTTGGTTTTGAATTTATACTTTAAATTACTATTTTATAGGATGTAAGATGTTATATTTTCAAAATAAAAATTTGGTGGTATTTGCATAACTCATCACCAATTAAAGTTATGAATATTATGATCCTAGTATTAATTCATTATCAACATCATTGTATCGAAAAGAAAAACCCGGATTTCAACCTATTTTGCAGGTGATTCGTACCCTAATTAACACATTTTTGATATCTGCCTAACAAAAGAGTATGAGTTTTGCGTCACAACTTCCCAATAGTTTTGTAAAAATTACTTTATCAACGCGAATAAATTTTTTAAAAAACTTTAAATTATAAAAATATCATTACTAATCAAATTTTTTATAGAAAATTATTTTGTTAAGATAAAAATATAATAACTTTAAATGTTTTTTACATATTTATGAGAAACTTGCAAGATTGCACGTTTACAACATTACTTTATAAAACTATAACCATTTTACAGTATTTTTAACTAGGAGGGAACAAACATCTATATTTAATATATAATATAAAAACATATACATTTAATATTTAATATATAATATAACAAACATATACATTTAATATTTAATAAATTATTTTAATTATTCAAAACCCAATAGGAAAGAAAAGAAAAAAACACATATTTAAAATAAATGATGAATTAGTAATTAAAATTGTCACATAGATTTTAATGCATTTGATATTGTAATATAAAACTATTTTAAAATTTATGTTGGAATTTAAAAACTTTTATGAATTAGTAACTAAAATTTTCACATATATATATTTTTAAATAAATGAATTTGATTTATTGACATAAATTTAGAGAGATGATGTGTTAATTATTGGAGAGCTCCCTTCATTCATTATATAAATGATAGGATGTACATTTTTAAGAGGGTGAAATGATTAAAATACTGCTCAAAATACTTTTTAATTTAAATATATTTATGGGAGAATTGCAAAACTACACCATTTGAATTACATTTCACAAAACTACACCATTTCAAAATTACTTCACAAATATACACTTAAACACTTAAAATTAAATTCAAATAAACCCTACCTACACAATCCTACCCCCTTAATATTATACCCTACACATTAATTAGCGAACCCAAATGAAAAGATTTTAATTTTGGTAATAATTTAAAGGGTAATCAAGCTTTTAAAATTTTGAAAATGTGTAAATATGTGAAAAATTGAATTAGGTAGAGTTTTGTAAGGAAAGAATAAAGGGTGTAGTTTTGTGAATTCCTCTATATTTATTTGAGTTTGATATTTAGTTCTTATGGTTTAGTTTTGAATGGACAAGGTTAAGTGTTGGGGCAGTTAAATATTAATTATTTGACTAATTCTTACATATCTATATAGTCAATTGTTAATAAAAGTAATACAGTTCGTTGATTGCTATCGCTAGTTAAGAACATGGCTTATAATTTGTTTAAAGTCATATTACTTATATAAAATAAGTTATAATTTATTTTTGTTATGTAAAATATATTTTAAAAAATCTACTTAAACAAAGATGAGCATAAAAGTATGAAATGTTTTGACTAATTTTGTAAATAGGAGGAATGGCTCAAGGGATGTGCAATGGCACACAAATCAAATCAACAAAAGGACTTTGTCATAAACCTAATGGGGCTGCAAATTGTGATAGAATTTGTAAACAAGAACGTTATTATGATGGTATATGTAATCATGGAGGAGGAACAGTTGGTCTAGATTGTTTATGTCGCCACTGCCGTAAAATTCAATTTTAAATGATATTATTGCAAACATATTATATTTTCGTCCTTGAAAAATAAAATGTGCCGAAAGGGCACTGTATGAATACATATCATATAATATATTACTAATAAAGATACATTCATTGAAGTACCATCAAGAATGTTTTTAAGTCAAAATATCATCATAAATTTAACAAAAAGATATACCAAGTTATATTCCCTTAAACTACCATCAAAAATGTGTTTTTGCCAACAATATCACAAAAATAAATATTGTTGCAAAACTTTAGAAGATATGTATATCAATATCCTTTATAATCTTCTTCCTTGAATAATAAAATGCGCCGAAAGGGCACTGTATGAAAAATATCATATAATAAATATTATTCTTAAGTCCAACAAAAGTTTTCTTTACATGTATAATGCCGTTAATTTTTTTTATTTTTTTATGGTTTTTACTGACCTTAATTTTTGTTAAGCTGGTTTGTTTAGTTAAACTAGCTACAATTTATTTTTTAATTTGTTAATAGGGTGATTTTTCTGTATTTACAGTTAGATTTTTTTTTGTATTTGCATTTAGATGTTTTTTTGTGTTGAAAAGTCAGATATAACCCTGAACTTTCTGGTCAGGTGGTGTGAACATTCATGTATATACATTAACATTCATGTATATACATTAACAGTCATGTATATGCATTAACAGTCATGTCTGCACCTGAACATTCATGTTTTTCCTTCTAAAATAATCGTGACATTGTCAATCTAAGCATGTGTGTATATTCATGAACATAAATTAATATGCATAACAACATTGTCAACATTCATAGTCTCATTAAGTAATTAATGAAAAAATCAGAAATAAAAACTTATGAACATGCATCAACCCGTGTGAACGCGCGGAGGGGTATATCCGTCACAAAAAACAGAATGAAGGAAAATCACCTAATTACTAATTTTGAAACACAAATTACCTTCAAATTAAGGTCCAAAAATGTACCTTATTTCATAATTTTTTCTATTTAAAATATAGTTTAGGGTATTCTAAACCAATATGATTCTGGTTAAAATTAATTTTAGTTCCCCCACTACAAGTATAATGCAATTACTTATATATGTTTTAAATTTTGTTAAGTAAGTTTGTTTAATCATTCAATATTAAAACAAACTTTAGGATACGAGAGTGTTTTTGAACAAGTTTTGAAACAGTTGGCTGTCTCAAAAACTCATATTGCGGATGGGATAGTTTTACCTGCTTAAGTGGAGTTATGAAATGTCACTATGTTAAGGTCAATTCCCCCAAACCGACAAGATTCGTGATAAAAATAAATTAAAATCTCTTAATTGTTGACTATGAGTGTAACATTCGTCCCACATCGGATATTTAAAGAATGAAAATCTAATATATAATGGAGAGTTTAACCCCAATTTAATGTGAGACCTTTTGTGATGGAAACCAAGACCAAAACCGTGCAGACCTTTAAGGTCCAAAGTGGACAATATCACATTAATGAAGGGTTAGACTCTCAAAGGTAACGAACACCGGGGTCGAGGTCGTTACAAGTGGTATCAGAGCCACAAGTCACTTCAGTTATGACATGAAAGGCCGATCAATTTTGAAAAGCCAAAATTATTTCTTTAAGGTGATTTGTTTTAAAATGGCCCGACAGAAAATATATTTTAAAGGATTTCAAATCATCTAACATACCTTGAATCTAAAGTCCATCTTAGTCGTTATATTTTATTGTATTGGTTGGGTCTTGAGTATGGTAAAACTTGGTTGTTAGAGATGTTTTGGCATGTTGTGGAGTTGATTGAGGTGTTTTTCTATATTATCACTGTATGGATAATTTGTGGTCTCGAAATCCTTTAAGATTCAAATATCTTTTTTTGGAGATGTTTCAATTTGTTTCAGGTTTGTGTTGTGATATTAAATGAAACATAACTAAGTCTTGTTGCATTTATCCTTGCATCATTGTGTCACTGCTAAACAATGTTGTATTGTCTGGAGCTCGTTAGTCATTAAGTTTTAGAACATGTGTATCATCGCCTTATCGTCTTGTCTTCACCGTCATTGTGTCACCGCTAAGCAATGTTGTTTTGTTCAGAGCTCGTTACTCATGAAGTTTTAGCACATGTGTGTCATCGCCTTATCGTCGTATCTTCAATGTAGTTGTATTACTAAGCCGTTATGAAGAAAGGTTATCTCAAGTTGAAGCTCGTTGTCAAAGGAAGAGTTTATGCATGTGTTCCTATGTTGGATTATTCTTATGCGCTCGGTTCTTTTGGTGTTTCGATTTCTTACGGATGCTTTCTCCTGTTTCTCATCAGCCATTTTCGAAAGAATAATCGTTTTTCGATATAATCGCAGCGTAGATTCAAGTTATTGGTCGCCACTTTTTTTTTTGTTTAGAGTCGTCTTTATGTCGTATCAGGTATTTGAAGTTGCTGTTAATTTTCTATTACATCGACGTTTGGTATCATGGGCATACATCGTCACATGGGTGGAGTTTTAAATCAAAATTGTTTTGTCTGAAGTGTGAGTCTCATGAAAAAGGAATCAAGAGTTAATATGAAAGAAGGAATATTTTCGCACAACTACACGGAAACTCGTTGAGCGTGCTCGCTCCAAAGATACTCATTGGAAGGTTAAGAGTGTGGAGTCTTTGTACTGATGTATTTTTTTGTTTGGATTCTATTGTTACCTACCACATAGGTGTCTACTACGTCATCAACGATTGAAGTTTTTAGTTCCAACTACATCGATGTTTGGAATCGTTGAGTTATTGATCCTCACATGGTGGAGTCATAAGACAAAGGTATCGAACGAGGTGCAAGCTCAATGGAAAACAAATCACAAAAGTCACTACAAAAAAGAAGCATCATTTTAAGATTAGAGGAAAGAAGCTCGTCGAGAGAGTTTGTGTCATTGATGTTGTCGCATGAACCCAAACGATAACTAGATGATTAAATGTGTTGGGACATATAGTTGACCGTACCGATTGACACAAAGATTTTGGTAGTTCAACAGTCGCAATGGAACCAATTTTCGTGTATATTAAATGTGAAAGAACATCATGCAAAGAGAGAAGAGTCAAAGTCATGACTGAGAATGAAACAAGGTTGCAAGGTTCATGATATAAGTAGTGCAGATGACACAATGTGGATAGTCGGATAGTCGGTTATTGATAACCAAAGATCTCAATGTAGATGGTCTGTTATTCTTAACCAAATATCTCATTTCTAGACGGAATAGTCTAAAGACATTAGAGATGCAAGGAGCTTAAGAAATTTAAGGAAAAATCTTTTTCATGGTGTGAAATTTAAAGTTTTGGAGCATCGAATGTTTTAGAAACGATTTCTTGTGCAAGAAAATAAACTAAGGGAAGTGGAACTCAAGTGATATAGAAACGCAAGGGAATGAAAGCGCCTAATGGTAGTGAAAGTTAAATGACATAACTTTTGCTCGAGCATACCTTAAGAAACGTGAACATCAAAGCTTGCAACGAACGCATGTGGTTTTAGCATTTGGCATAACATTAGTTGTTTGGGTTGTTGCACAACTTGCCCTAGGAGTCATAGTTGAGATGATTGTCTCATCAAGTCAACTTATTGTATAGCGATCAAGGAAATATAATGAGCATACTAGTTTGCAAAAGATTACATAATTGTGACGTTGTTTATGGCGCATGTCAATATGATGTGAGATCGCGACACAAGATTCACATATTATTGTGGTGATTATTTCAAGAGGCATTGGAGACTTTTGTTCATATTTGAGTAGAGGTTATTATTCGCGGGAGCCAACATTCAAGACGACTATTTAAACTTTTGAAGAATGTGTTCCTGTAGTTTTAGTTTTGGGTCGTTATCAAGAAAGATAGAAGCAAACCTTTAGAATTCGGCAAAAATTCTCTTGTGAATGGGGAAAAAATTGTAACGACCCGGATTTTTGGGCTTGTTTAAAAAACGAAAGCCCATTTCGGAAGAAGGCCCATTACAAAACAAAACCTTAGGGTTTCTCTCATTCCTCTCATTTCTCAATAAAAGAGATGTCCGGAGGTTGAGAGGAGACACATGGAGAAACGACGGCGAAGCCCTGGTCGACCTCCTCCATCCCGTAGCCGCAAGAACCACCGTTTCACCACCGCAAAGAGAGCTTCTTCTAACCACTTTGAAGACTGCACATATATATCTTGGGAGAACAGACGAACGGGTATTCAAATCGTCTCCAATCGATCTGAAACTTTCATGGTAAGTAGACGACTCCTTTACCATTCATCATTCGGATCTATAGATTGATAGTTATGCATGTTTTGATGAGAGGTATCGAATTTGTATTGATATGCGACCACACCGAGTAGAGCTGCACACAGACGAATCAAACAAGATCCGATCGAAGTGAAACTTGGAAGTAACGTTACAAACATTTTCTTCTATCTTCTGTAAAAATATCTCATGACGTGGACGGTATGATCTAAAGTTATGTTTCCATCTCTGAACCCTTAGATTTTGTCCATTTTCTAGATTTGTGAGTTATGAAGTTTTATGATGTTTAAATGGTTTAGTGATGTCCCTTATGTTTGATACTTCCTAAGAACGAAGTAAAGACATAATACAAGTGTGTGTAAGAGGAAAGGTCATTTGGAGACCTGAAACATGCTAATCCATAGAAGAAAGAAGGCACATCGAATCTGTCCAAAAATCAAAGGCGAGGCTACTCCGTACAAATTATAAGATTGTAATGAACTCTTTTAACATGTGATTTAGCAACTAAATGTGATGTCTTTTTTGATTGAGTCTAGTTAGTTTTGAGTGAATTGGATTTACGGGTTTAGATGATTCAATCCATTGATTGCTTCATTTTGAATTGTTGATTGTTGCTTGTATGTAAACATATATGTATGTATATGGAGATGTTTAATTGTATGTTGTATGTATCTGAGTATTGATAAGTGTGTATTTTAGGTGTTTTAAACATGCATCTCCTTATCTTTTTAGGAATTTAGTTACATGTTTCATATAGTTTATAGTCTTTATTAGCATATTTTCACTAAGTAGTTTAGAATAGAGTCTTAGTTAGATTTAGGTCCCTTTTGCATTACATCATGTGCATTTCAAGTACTTGGAGCTATTGTGAGCTCAGTGGAAGCAAAAGGAGAGTACAAGGGAGCTTGAAGGAATGCAAAAGAGGAGAAGTGAAGCAACTAGCGGTCCAAACCGCCTGTCCAAGCCGCTGGGGAGAAGGAGCCAAAGCAAGCTCGCGGGTGTGAGCTCCAGCAGTCATCAAACCGATGGATCGAAACTGTTGGAAGCAACCGAGGTGCCTAAAGACGACGAACCTAGCGGTGCAGAAGCAAACTTGAGGGTGCAGAAGCAAACTTGCGGGTGCGAGTTCCAGCGGCCTCCGGAGAAGACGAAGAATAGACTGCTCGCGGATGTTCAGTCCAGCGGTCACCAGACCGCTGGACCAAACCGCCGGTCCGACGAGACCTTGTTGCACTTTTCTTTTTCCTATAAATAGTACTAGGGTTTTTCATTAAATAACCATCCTATCTTTTAATAGTCTCTCTAAAACTTTTAGCCTCCTTTGTGAAACCTTAAGAGGTTCATTTATTGTTGTTGAATCTTATGCTTATTTAGTATTAAATCTCTCTTATAATCTTAATCATGTCTTTATCTTCTATCATTAGCTTATGTTTCATCATGATTAGTGAGTAGTTATCTTTTGGGTTTTGGTGTTTATTTAGGTTAGGATGTTGGATGATGGTTAGTGATGATTAGAATGTTTAGGTTATGGTTTCTATAACATTAGATGTGCTTAATACTAACGTATAAGTAATTAACCTAGTTTAGTACTTAGAGGATGTTTCATGCATGGAAGGTGTTCGATGAAATGTCTAGTCCAGTCTCTTGTTATTCTTTTATACTTAGCCAATGGAAGTTGATGTCTAAAGTTTAAGATGGACTTTTTAAGGACTTATACTTAATGATCTCTAATCATCTAGGCTCGATTGGAATATTTGTGGTTTTTATGATTAGAGAATGGATTTGAGTCATGGAAGTGATCTAATCTCGATTAGTGATCCTTGTTCTAGAAAGTCATCTCCTTTGTTAGTTTTAGCATTATAAGCTTGATTTCATCTATCCAAAACCAATGATTTAAACCCCAAGATCCAACATTTATCTTATTTAAGCATCTTTCTAGTTATTTGTTGATTAGTTGACTTTAGTTGATTATAGTTTATTGCATTAGTTATAGTTTGGTTACAAAACAAATCTAATTGATATGTCTATTCTAGGTTAGATTCTTGCATTCTGATTGCTTTAGTTCGATCTCCTTGTGGATTCGATCCTAAATTACTACAACGTCTTGTGCCTTGCACTTGGGGTTGTATATGATTGAGGTTAAAACTCGATCTCATCAAGTATGTGTGTGTGGGTACTGGGTCGAGCCGTTGGACGGGCCTCCTGTTTGCGGTGTTCCGAGTCGGGGACCGGTACCGATGTGTTGTGGGGATAAGCAAATTAGTCGATTATTTGCCGACGCCCCGTGTAGGAATCGATAAAGCGTCTCCGGGCAATGTGTGGACATTTATTCCACGTAGGTTGTTGCGAGTATTGATTGTATGCTTTAGGTGATATGTTTTTTTATATTTAGTATATGCTATATTGTTATTGGTGTAATATTACTTGATCAGTGGTGTGCGTGTTATAGCATCCACACTCACTGGGTTACTCCCCTATCACTCACCCCTCTCGCTTCCCTTTTTCTTTTAGAGGTTTAGTGATCGATGCGATGATTCAAAACTATGTTGGTGGTATTTTTAAAATGTTCCTGATAATCTTGAGTCAGGGTGTTACAAGTGGTATCAGAGCGAGTAGGCACTCTAACCTAGAGGGCCAATCGTTTGGGGCCTAGTGTGCAACAAGGACGTTGCGCTTTTGAGTGGGGGTGAATTGTAACATTCGCCCCACATTGGATATTTAGAGAATGAAAATCTAATATATAAGGGAGAGTTTAACCACAATTTAATGTGAGACCTTTTGGGATGGAAACCAAGACCAAAACCGTGCGAGTAGACAATATCACATTAATAAAGGGTTAGACTCTCAAAAGTAACGAACGCTTGGGTTGGAGTCGTGAGTGCCTGCTCAAATCCATAAGGACGGTTAAACTCAATATGTGCATTAGATCAATAATTAAGGTTAATCAATACTTGATTATAGATGATATTTAAGGACTTTTAAATTAAATTTACGTGAGACAACAAAAAATAAATAAATGATTTGACTAATAGGGTTATACAATGATAAAATTTGAATAGTGAGTTAAACAACAATGAACCAAAATGAACAATTGGATAATAGGTTGGAGCAATAATTAATGATTCATATTCAACCTAGAATAACACATTCTCGTGAAGTTAGTACCTTTGCTAATCACTGAATTGATAATCAACCCAAATGTTAAAGAATCACGAAATAAAGGCTTATATATTCATTCAGTATGTAAGCTCCCAAATAGTTGTATGAGAATCTCATCGAACATCTCTTGGATGAGAAATATAACATGAAAATAGCATAAATACTAATTTACCTTATGCAACAAAAACTAACCATAATTATTATACTAACTAGGCCTGTGCAAAATACTCGGAACCGAAAAATCGGAACCGAAGAACCGAAAAAACGGTTCCGGTTCCACCCTAAATATCCGATGGTTCCCGAGTTTAAGAACCATGAGTATCGGGTAGGAATCGGAAACGAACCAAAAACCGATGGGAAGAACCGAAGAACCGAAATATTTTTTATACTCTGGTTATTTTTTATATTTTCTGTATTTTTAATATTTTCGAGTATTTTTATAAATTTGGGTATTTTTATTATTTTTTCAGGTATTTTTTCTGTTTTCGAGTATTTTTTCTGTTTTCACGTATTTTTTCTGTTTTCAGGTATTGTTTTATGTTTCCGGGTATTTTTTCTGTTTTTGAATATTTTTTTCTGGAATATTTGGAACTGTACCAGAACTAAGCTGGAACCGAAAATTTTGGGTATGTAAAAGTTTATGCTTAGATTCATCGAAAAATAATATATGTGTAAGCTCATTCGGACATTTTCTTTAAATACGCATCATATGTAAATTACCTTGACCTTTGGCTTTGTTGAGTACAAGATTAAGACATTAGCACAAAGGTTGTGAATATATACGGTGATAAAGGAAAATATTGTCTAATTCCATGCACGTATTGGTTTAAAACATCTGTGAGTTTCCCCCATCGATTATAACCGAGAGGGACAAACACATACACAAATCTTTAAAATTTGTTTGAGGTTCGGAGATTTATATTGAAATATTTAGGACATTCTATTGAACTTCTTCAACCTGAAACTAGGATGCATGATAGTTTGATTGTTTTGGTCATTGCGTGTTGCTTGTTAATAGTTAATATTTTCAAGATGTGAGGCATCATTTATTTTCAAGATGTGAGATATTATTTATTTTCAAGATGCGAGACATAATTTATTTTCAAGATGTGAGGCATCATTTATGTTTAAGATGTTTGACATTTTTAAGGGGTGCGTATGCAGGTCCTATCAAGCCCGTATCCGGTTAGCTCCCGAGTGGGTGGCACTCGACGGAGTGTTATAGATGGGATATTCTGTTCGACCAAGTCTGTGTAACGGGATATCGGGAATACGCCCTCAAATTAGCGGCATCATGCGTTTGAAATCCCGCCTTGTTTGTTGTATGTGATGTATGTGATACCCCGTAACGGGTCCTATATGATCTTCAGAGATTTGTGATACCCCGTAACGGGTTCTATTATATTGTTTTGATTTATGTACTTATTGCTTGTGATTGGGGTTGAATTTTGGGAATGTGCTAATGTTTTCTAGATACCCGAACTTACTAAGTAATATTAGATTACTTATGACCCTACTTTTGTTGCAGGCACCTTTAGTGGGAAAAAGTAGAGGGCAACAAGGACGTAAGGAAAACAATAGTGTGTTTTATTTGTTTTGCCTTTTTGTAAAATATTGTTGTAGTAGTTGTGACTCGATCTTTTGGAGGGATAACCTCGAACAAAACTAGTTTATGCATTTTTGTATGTTTTAAAGGTTATGAATAAATGAATGTTTTTCACAAAGACTTGTTAATCCAAAATGATAAAGTCTTAGTCCAAGGCGACACAACGTTCACCATGAATACGGTTGGTAAGCCCGAACTCATTATCGAACATGATGTAGTCATGTTCGGTAAACCTCGGTTGACTAGACGTGACTACTATCAAAGTAGCATTTCGCGGGTAGTGGGATGTTATAGTAACCACCAACAAGGTAGCATACAAGACAAACTCTAAGTCCTATGAAGAAAGGAGATCTACTCTTTGTGATCATTGCAAGAAGAATGAGCAGACCAAGGATAAATGTTCTACATCCACATCTTAATACGACTAAATTCAAGGATGCAAAGGCGAATTTCTCGAGTGATGACACAACCGGAGCTAACACAAGCACGGTGAGTCAATCTAACAAGGAGAAAGAAGAAGAGTCCACGAAAATGGTACCATACATCGATGAATACGTGAGGAAATCCAACTTGGATGCACTCATCAAAGCCCTTAAGGGCCCCGATATGGATTTTCTTTACTCTCTTAGTGCTCAAGTAATAAATCAACCTACTAAACTATTACAATTAATTTCAGAGCATCTCACCATATGATTAGCAATAAGAACTTGATTAGTAATGTGAAACCGACATTACGTAATGTTATTATTGCAAATGGTAGTAAGATACCCGTGAAAGTCTTAGGCAATCTTAGGTTGTTTAATAGAGAATCTCAAGCTTTATTTATGCCTAATTTTACCTCTAATCTTATATCGGTTAAAAGAATTGCTTATGATTTGAATTGCAATGTTATCTTTATCCCTAACGAAGTGATATTTAAGGATATTGAATGTAAAGAGGTTACTGGGAAAAGGATTACACAAGGAGATCCCTACATACTTGATAAAGACGTGTCAAGCTCGCATTTACATTCATCTTTTAGTCCAGTTTTGGCCGAGGCTAATAATGTTTTGTGGCATTATAGATTAGACCAACCACATATTAAAGCTTTGAAAACATTTTTGCCTAATGTTTTATTTGATCATACTATTTGTGAATCTTGCATTTTAGGCAAACACCATAGATCTGTTTTCCCTAAGTCTTAAATGATCTATGAAAACTATTTTAATCTTGTTCATTCCGACGTATGATCATTACCATGCAAATCTAGAAATAGCCAAACATATTTTGGTACTTTCATGGATGAGAAATCAAAATACAATTGACTAACTCTTTTACCTTCTAAGGTTAGAGTTCTAGATGCATTTAAAGACTTTCAAAGCTATGTGATTAACCAATATAATGTCAAGATTAGGTGTTTCAGATCAGATAATAGTGGGGAATATACAAGCAAAACATTCAATGAACACTTAGCTAAAACGAGAATTCTAGATCAAACAAGTTGTCCCTATACACCACAACAAAGTGGTATAGCCGAAAAAAAGAATATACACTTGATGGAAGTAACCCGGTCTATGATGTTCCACATGCATGTACCGAAGAGATTTTGGACCGATGCCGTCTTGACGACTTTTTCTAATAAATATTAAACCAACCCAAATATTGGATAATCAATCTCCTTATCATGTATTGAGCAATAGTAAACCATTATCAAACATCTAAGAGTGTTTGGTTGTGTGTGTTTTGTGTTTTTACCAAGAGAGCTCCTAAATTAATGATAGTTTTCGATTGTGTTTAGTTAATCTAGCTCATAAATATTAATGATATCACACAACCAACCACTATCATTAATCAAGATCATAAATATTAATGATAGTTACCCCCATCGATTATAACCGAGAAATTTAATGATACTTTTCGTTTCATGAACCAACTAATACAAGTTTATGTAAATCCTTGTGTACGGAGGGTCATGGCCATGTTAGTTTGGTAGTCACTAGTGATAGGAGTCAGTGATTGTGATTATATGTTGCAGCCACTAATCACCAAGCCAACGATTGCAGCGACTAGTCATTAATTTTTCCTGTGACATGGTCACTGGCGATGTGATCCACACCGGCTTACTTAAAGGATCATACTATTTTTACCTTTCAAGGTTTTGTCCCAAATATGTCTTTCTTGATGGTTTCTTGATGGTTTTCGTGGACAACACGCGTCGAATAATTTTCTTTTCCTTGACCGCGTCAGCCATTTTTTCCTTTTTGCATTAAAACCTTATGCAAATTTCCTTTTCTTTTGTTTTGCGATTTATGTATAAACTCTTTGTAATGCGACCTTTTAGGCAGAGGTATTAAGTAAGAAGGGGTGTCAATTAACACCCATGAAATTATTATTTTAATTATCTTTTTTAGTATTTTTAGATGACACCCTAAATTTTATTTTTGACATCCATGAATACATTTATCTATTTAAAGTCTAATAAATCAATATAAAATTATTTTATTAGCCCAATTAGTTTTATAAAATTAGGCCCATTAACACATATACCCAAACTATAGTTAACAAAACCTAATTATTTTACGGACAAATTGGTGTTTTAATATTATTGGGTTATAAAATTGGGCCATATGATATTATGTTGCAAAAATTTGGGTAGATAACATGGCGAGAATCATTTTTTTTTTTAATTCCACTTATACCCTCCTATACCGTCGCCGCCTAATCCTTTAAATTGGATGTGACTACTGCGCATTTTGGGTGTGTGACATCTTGATTAGTGTTGGATACTCAAGATTTATATAGCAACAAATTTAAATAATAATCTATTTGATCATATGAACAAATAAAATAACATCTTTATATCCTCCTATATATCACCATTCATTAATGGTAATAGATCTTCAAGCTATTTTCACCAAAAAAACAAGTTTACGATTTGCCGACATTTTTACTTACTATCATTTATTCCAAGATTACCTTAATGGTAACAAACTTTATTAATTCATCTATCTATTTGTATAAATAGGTGGTTATGACTTGTGGACTTTCAGTGGCGTTATTGTATGAAGAGTGGCTTCTGAATGAATATAGAGTATGAATATTTCAAGTTAGGAAAAGCTATGGCTCGAAGTTAACTTCACTGACGCGTTATGCAGAGCTTCTCGAAATTGTGGAGAAGAAGGTGGGAGTTGATGTTACAACACAAAGAGTTAATCTAACATATTGTTGGCCGTAGTTCATGTTAATGGATGATGGCAAAGATGCACCACCAATACCTATAAGAACAGATGACAAGGTCAATTGTTTCCTATCAGTGAGGGCGGATATAGACCAAAAAACCTTTGCGCCACCATTACGAAGATTTCATCAAATTTTCATGAAGGTAACTCGTATCTATGTTATTTATTTGAGAACAATTTTTGAAGCTTACCAAAATTAATGTTCTTATATGATGCTAGTTGTTGAGTCTAATAACATTACGAATTCTCGTTTGAGTGGTGTTTTTGCGGATGAAAACAATGGCGCAATAGTAGTCTATGAGGGTTTGGTGGCTCATATTTCAACAGATGAAAGTAAGGACAAATATGAAGTTATTTTGTAAATAGCCGTATATAGTAACTATAAAAATATATTGTTAATTTTAACATGCAGATGAACACGAGATGTTTCACGGTTCCGTTATAATTGATGAAAATTATGTTCTCAACGTGTCTAATACTGTCATGAAAGAAGATAAACCATATGTAACTCTAAATACTAGTTGAAAGCCATGTTCAAAAAATTGCTAGGCGCTAGGCCCAGGTCGACCGCCCGAGACATGGGCCTAGCGCCTAATTGAAAAATTGGGGATTAATCGAGGATTAATCGGGGACTAGTTTATAAATATTTTAATTATTTAAATATTATTTATTACAAAGGTTTGGCAGAATATCACTTGTTGTGATACTAAATTACATAAAACCTTTGTAACTAATATTTTCACAATATTTTTTGGAAAAAATATTGTTTTATATACCTTACAAAATAATTTTCTACCAATACTAGCAACGATACAATAAATAAAATAAAAGATAAAATTATGATACGCAATTTATATGGGTCATATAAAATATTTTAGATCCAATATATTGTACTGTCAATAAATAAAATAATTTTTTTAAGTTTTTACACGTGTACTTTATTTATATTGAAAGACAAACAGTAAATGACCCTTACACAAATGTCCCACATCGGTTATAAGAGTTAAAGAAGATGGATACATAGTAAATAGTATCTTCATTTTGTTGTAATAATTGCGTGTGAGCTTTGAGTAATTAAGGTTCACTTATTTATGTTATTATTCGGACGATTTTTTAATTATGCGGCCGATTAATTGATCGCCGATTAATGTGTCCGATTTTCAAAAATTCCCACGCTCGACTGCCGACCAGCGATTAAGCGGCCACCTAGGCGGCCGCGTTTTAGAACAAGGGTTGAAAGTGTTCACTGCTATTGTTATTTTCAGAGACACTACATGAGGTTTATCAGATGTTTCGTAAGCAGTTATTTAAAGCTAAATAGACATCTATAGATTTGCAAATAGTCATCTATAAAATCTAAAATTAGTCACTCCTAATGTTTCTTTCAGAGACACTACATGAGGTTCAAATCACATATAATGATAAAGGCAATGGTAAGGTTGGTGAAAATGTTATTGGTGGCAACACTATTATGGTTACATCAATGGATGTAGCAATCATACCCAACATTCCACTTGGATTTGAAATTGGAGGTCTTGACAACCATTTTTCACCTTTTATCGTACCTATTTAGTAGTATAAGAGTATTAACGAATATAAAGATCCGATTAATGGTTTTGGAAAATAGAGGGAAGCAACCGCCAAAGATTTTACGCCCAAACACCGTGGTAAACATTATATGAAGAGCTGGAAGGGTTTAATCATCAAGCAACTTAAACAACCTAGAAGTTGTTGATCCCAACATTATTGATCAGGTCATTCACACTCCTCCTGAAGTTCCAATATTCCATGACGAGGGGGTCCAACGTAATGTGGATCCTCCTACTTGTATGGGGAGTGCAATGGGAAATGTTGAGATGTTAATAGCAGAAGAATTTGATCCTGCGGAGGAGTTTGTATGGGGTAGTCCAGAAGATACAGGAAATGAAGGTAGTTAACTATTTTTGAAATATGTCGTTTATTATTATATATTGCTATGTTTTGAAAATGTATCAAAATATAGAGCTATTTTGACACAGTTTGATAGAAACATTTGAAATAATTGGTTACTTTACTATTATCACAGGATCTCCACATGCTGGCACTGAAAAAAGGTTGTCTGTTGGGCGACTATTCAAGGACAAATCAGACTTCAGACTCCAAGTGTCAATAAACGCTATTACAGATAAATACACGTTCAAGACACTTCGGTCTTTCCCTAAGCTAATTGAAGTAGTTTGCATAAGCCCTGAGTGTCCATGGCGTATTTTCTGCAGCATTGTTGATGGAGGAACGCAGTTTGAAGTGCGGAGTGCATATTTAGATCATTGTTGCAATGTGGATGATCACTGACACTACCATAGACACGCAACAGTCGACGTTTTAGGGGAACTAATGATGCCACGTTTTGTTGGAGGTTGGCGTGGTCCTTTCCCTGTTGAGATACAACGGTTGGTCCATGTAGAATACCAGGTTCGCATTACGTACTGCAATGCCTGGAAGTGTAGAGAAATTGCAATGGAGAAAACTGTTGGATCAATATTTGGAAGTTATGAAATGTTGCCTTCTTATTTGTCCAATTTGGTTGACAAGAATCCTTGATCGATATGTAAGCTAGAATGTGAGGACGATGTTACCGGAGGAAAGATTTTCAAATATATGTTTATTTCTTATGGAGCTTCGATACAAGGTTTGCCATTTTTAAGGCCCGTCATTCTTGTTGATGGAACGCATCTAAAAGATCGTTACGGCGGATGTCTACTTATTGCAAGCGGACAAGATGTAAATTTACAAACATTCCCAATTATATATGGTGTAGTCGATAGTGAGAATGATGTTGCATATGAGTGGTTTTTCAAATGTTTACTTGAAGTAGTTGGAGATCATCGCCACCTAGTATTCATATCAGACCGTCACCCAAGTATAAACAAAAGTGTAGAAAAGGTAACTAATAGTATACTATTTTAGTTATGAACGGATTGTCTACTCAAATGAAATAGTCATCTATAATAGTATAAACAATGCACGTAACTGACGAATAATATATTTATTAATTACATACAATTATGAATTATATAAACGAAATACTAGTAGTTAACAATAATATTAGTTAACCATTTTGGTTTATGAATTTTATGTCTTTTTATTACAGTTATACCCACAATCGGGCCATGGGGCTTGTTTGGTGCATCTAACGAGAAATGTTGCAACAAAGTTTAGCAGACAAAAGAGGTTGTGTGGATTGGTGATACGAGCAGGCAAAGCATACACTGTGTTTGAGTGTGATCTAGCCATGATAGAGATTGAAGCAATTAGTCCAGCTTGTGGCGAGTATTTACGAAATGTAGGATTAAACTGTTGGACAAGAGCGTACTTCATTGGAGATCGGTACAATCTCATGAACACAAATCTAGCCGAGTCATAAAACAACGTTCTGAAGGATGACTCCCAATTATTGCAATGTTGGAAGCAATTAGGATGAGTTTGCAGAAGTGGTTTGATAGAAGGAGGTGTTTTTCCCAAAAAGATACACACTCACTCACGCCACGTGTAAGGACAATGTTGAAGCCAATATTTGACGAGTCTCATTACATGACGATCTATCGTATAAATGAAAGATAGTACGAGGTTCATGATAGGGCTGGTGGGAAGTTTTTTGTTAATTAAAAAAATAGGACATGCAGTTGTAGGTTCTGGGATGTTGAGATGATACCATGTCCACATACAATGGCGGCTGGTCATAAGGAAGATATGATGTCGGAGGACATGATTTCCGAAAAATATTACCAACAGTACTTGCAGCACACCTCGGCTGAAGGCATCTACCCATTCCCTGCCCCAGTTATCATCCAACCTCGTGTACTACCTCCATGGGCAAGACGCCCACCAGGAAGACCAAAGAAACAGAGGTTCAAGTAAAAAGACGAGATGAAGGTGTCTATTTTAATACTAAATAACCATATTTTTTGAGAAATTCCTTAGAATACAATCAAAATAAGTTTTTGTTTTGAAAATACCATTAAAAAGTTTTTTATAACAAAAATACCATTAAAATGTTTTTATAACAAAAATACAATCAAAAAGTAGCAGTTTACAAAAATACCACAAAATCAAAAAACAAGTTTAAAAACTTTTAGATTTTAAATTTTTTCATTTGGGTTCGCTATATATGTTTAGAGTATAGTTTAGAAGAGGTAAGACATAGTTTTCTGGAGGTTTTGGGTGTAATTTTGAAAATTTAAGATTTGTGGTATTTACGAGAAAAAAACTTTTTAATGGTATTTCTAAAACTTTTCAAAAACAGTGCTAATTGTGTTAAAAACAAATTTTTGGCGGTATTCATAAGAATTGCCCTATTTTTTTACCCCTAACATAATTTAAATTAAATCTTTATTTTTGCAGAAAATATCCAACAATAATAGAAAGTGTTCAAGGTGCAAAGGAACTCGCCACAACAAAGCAACATATAAGAGGCCGATACGCGATAATGTTACGGAGTAATCAACAATAGCGGACTATTTTGTTACATAGATGCTTTCTTAATCAAATTCGGATATCGAAAATAACGGGCTATTTTGTTACTTTTTTGAGAAAATAGCCTCCTATTTCTTATTTAGAACGCTTTATAACTCTTTCGTGTCTAGTATGTACTTCTTTTGTGGAGTTACATAAGTAGTACGCTATGATTGTTTTATTTTGTTGTTATAGCCGACTATTTATTAACATTGTAGTTCAAACGGTTTGATGGTTTGTTGTAGTAAGTAATAACTCCACCAATCATGATTAGTTATTTTGGCTTATTTCCATATGTAATTTAACATATCAAAGCATACCGAATTCTTAACCCTTCAACCATACACCCTAAATCCTAAACACAATCCACTACACACTATATATTAACCCCAAGACCTAATCCTTATACCCTAAACCGATACATAAATCCCTTATACCTTAAACACTAAGCTCTACCTGAAATTCTATAACTTATAGCAACTGATAGAATGTTAAATAACCAATATATAGAATTGTTAAAAAAATATATATAGAATGTTACATAAGAATCTATTTAATGTAAACTAGGCATCTATAGGTTGGAAAATAGGAATCTATAAACAGATTCAAAGACCTAAACCAAAAACCAAAAACCTATACCCTACCCCACGAAACCCATACCATATACCCTATACCCTATACCATATACCCTAAACCCTAAAGCATAAACTCTAAACCCTATACGAAATAACCTAAGCCATATACCCTAAACCCTAAGCCCTAAACCCTATACCTTATACCCTATACCCTATACCCTATACCATATACCATATACCCTATACACTATACCCTATACCCTATACCCTATACCCTAGATCATAAAACCAATATCCTTCAATAAAATGTTAAAGTATGTAATAACCCAATCAACCATGATAAGTTATTTACTTATAATTCCAAATGTATGTTAACACTTCAAACATATACAATATACCCAAAAATCTATAACTTATACCCTAAACTCAAACCAAAAATCTCTTTACCCTAAAGTATATACCATAAATTCGTAACCATAGAAATAATAGCCACCGATAGGCATCTATAGAATGTTACATAAACATCTATTTAATGTTAAATAGACATCTATAAAAAAGGTTCAATGACATAAACAAAAAACCAAGACCCTATACCCTATTCCGTAACCCAATGAATCTAATCCCTAAACCCAAATAACAACCCCCTATATCCTAAAAACTAGACCTTAAAACCAATAGCCTTCAATAAAATGTTAAATAGCCACCTACAAAATGTTACAAAAGCATATATAGTCTGTTAAATGACATCTATTTAATGGTAAATAGGAATATATAAATTGACAAATAACCATGTACGTAATAACAAATGGAAATGTTAAATAGGCATCTATAGAATATCAAATGTGCAGACACTAAAATAGGGTCATTTTATATTTAATATATACGATTTCTTTTTAAAAATGTATGGCTATTAGAACAAGATAGAGAACACAATCTTAAATATTAAAGTTTATGTTGAGTTACACATAAATTTCAAGATCGTAAATTGTATAGTTAATACATGGTTTCAAACGACAGATAATGTAAACCAAGTTTAGATTTTGAACAAATACGATACTTTAAGAAAATAATCAAGGCCGAATAACGATCTACTTAGATTGGAGAATCATTATTGTGTGGAACAATTCGACCACATAATTCTGGGAGGCACCTTCAACCTGATCGCGAGTAAGCGAAATTTTTTCGTCCAAGTTTTTGGTTGCATATAGCAACAACAACATAACAGACGCAATCCCACTAAGCTCTGCAACCAAAATACAAATAACACATTACAAATGGACGTGATATTGACATATAAAAACAAACACTAAAATTCTAAAAACAAGAAGTTTATACATGGATCTGTAAGCCGAGTGGTTAGTGATGGTCTGGTAATTGTAAAGGCATCCAAAGTCTCATGCCTCATCTCAGAGTTGTAAGCCAATTGTCTTGTAACATATGGGAGGGCATATGCAAATGGAGTAAGAAGCACATCGACGATTGGAGTCTTGATAAGGTCTTTATTACAATCAAGTACAAGAAGTGCGTGTTCATTGAGGTTAACAACCACCCCCACCCAATGTTTGTCATCTAATAAGAAGGGACAAAGCAGAGTATCCACTTCAGTGTAGAGGTTCCTTCTAGACTTGACATAGTCACATAGTTTTTTTTTATTGGAAGTCTAGTCCGGCGCTTTAACGGTTTAATCAACTCATGCAGCAATCCAATGTCATTGAGAAATGTGTAGTCCAAGCAGTCATACTTTAATGGTGGATTTTTTGTGGACTGTTGAAGGATGTTGTCATGTAGGTATGACACAAGTGTATCCATGACCTAAGACATAGAATGCAAGTTTTAAGATAAATAATTACATAAAGGTTTCATCGATGTTTGGACACTTACAAGTGAGGAAGTGATTGTATCGGGTACAAGGAGCTCTAAGAAGGAAGCCTCAATCAAATTGTGTCCATGGTAGGTTGGAAAAAAGCTGTCATATACATCTATTTTAATCCCTTTACAAACTATTAAAATAACCAACTATATCAATAATAGTTGTACGTAATAAAATTGTAAAAAATTGTGTTACCTAGGCTTTTCCATAAGTTTTTGACCAGTTTAACCTCGTCCGATGCAGGTGGTTTGAACATTGCAGACACGATATATTGTATACCTTTCCCATGCAAATCGACCACATAGTCGTCGAACGCAGAAGACGTATATTTGGCCCTCTTGCTTCTCCTTTTGTACACTTGATTAAAAAAAATTATTTTCTTTAGTTCTTGGGTCAGACCAAGAGAGAAAGAAGGGGGTCCTTGGACATTTTCTTTTTTTTTTACAAGAGAAGCCTCGCCCACATCTTTTGAAATTTCTCCATCAACCTTATAATATAGTAGTATCATAGGAATTAAAAAAGTGTGTATATGTGATTATATAATGATGTAACAAAGCTATATATGATTATATAGTTTACTATCTAAGCGCATAGTCGACTAATTCTATATTTATAAAACACGAAGCAGACAAACCATTTCTTACAAATAGACGCCTATTACACATTAAAGTGTTTATTCATAAACTACTGTATGAACTGACCGTGGCAGGGAGAAGTATCTTCGCGTCCTTTTCAAGTACAACATGCATGCCTTGTGCCCAAGTAATATGACTGGTTCTTCCCAAACTTCAGACTCCAAGTTGCAATGTGTACCTACGCCAACTTCTGCTGGGAACTGAAAATAAATAAAGACATTATTACTACATATTTATACCTAAATTCAGTAACACAACCAAAAAACCTCATCCAGAGGTATGGAGTGGGAGTTAGTGTTAGTGACATGATCAATGTCTTCTACAACATGCTTGGTGTCTTATACAATATGCTCAGGTTGTTGACATTCCTCATCTTCAGCACAACTCCCATCACCACAACTTAAATCTTCTTCCGCGACCGCATTAAGGTCAGCCAACACATTACTTACTATCCTATGGGAGGGGGATTCAACATTTATGTCTGCAGCTTTGTTGAACCCATCAGATATATGGGTGTCTTCATTAGCATCTGGAGTAGTACCCGAGGACGACTCAGAAAAGTGAGGTGGGGGTTATATGTTGGACCAGAACGTGTGGGCGGAACATGGATGCCTTCAATCATTCTTTCCAAAGCACTAAATTTTAAGATAAATTCAGACTCAATTGAGGTTACTGCAAGGTCAAGCATGTCTCGTATCTTCTTGGCATGTTCTTCATTTAGTGCTTTGACCCTCTCAAAGCACGCATCTGCAACATCTACAATTACCTATTCCATATTTAATTGGCTTGACTGACCCTCTTATACTTTCCTAGGCTTGAAAACATCATCGGCCTTGACCCCTCCTTTCTATGATTGGTGTGTGAACTTGTGTACAGACCGTATCAAGGTAAGCATGTGATCAACGTAGGGGTCTGGATTGTCGCTCTGGCGTACCAGCTTCTCCACATCCCGTTGAGATGGTAGTGCACGCATTATTGAAATGACATCACCCTATTATGATAAACACGTATACATTATGAATGACTATAATAAAAGAAAACATATTCAGGTGTAATAGACATAGACATATGTAGAGGTTTAACAATTAACTACACATTTATCCTACATCACAGTCAATTATTATAGTTAAATAGATACTTATGTGAAATCTTATATTGTTATTAAAGTTATCTAGACAACTATTATGCATCATATACAATTATTATATCAAAATAGAGTCGTGTTATATGTTTTTGTAGTAGTATACTACTAATATAAATGTAAAATATTACATGTCTTCCTTTATCATCGTTGTCAAGCCTGCGCACAAGAGGCATGTAGAGGTTTATTGGTTTTGTAACAACACCCTGCACAACATATGACTCCTCATCCTCCGATCTAGTAGTAGAAGATACCCCAACATTCGTTGTCAATACATTAGGAGAACATGCAAGGACAACCATCTGTAAGGCATGTGTAAACCCTTGTATTGCCGTCGAGGGTTGTGTGTATTTGTATTTGAGTGTGGATTGAATGTTGCCCATTGTCATATCAAAGGATTTACGTCCCCAGGGAAACACAATAAACCTATCAATATCCCTCACCAGTTCAATAGATTCTAGAGGTATCTTCGCTTCCCCAGATGTGAGACACAAGACACCGTCAACAATCAACAAAAGGGCCAACCTCATTCTTGTCTCCCTAACTCTATAGGTGTTCCACTTAACTTCTCAACTATCCATTTGGGTTTGGGAGGGAACTCTTGACCAAAAATGTCCTTTGAAAAGTTCTTCATTTCATCAGTGAAGACAATCTCATCTTCGTTTGACAACATCGCACAGTTGAGATTGGTAGCAAGCGCAAATTCTCTAAGAGAAAACCTAATTGGTTATACCCAAATTTCATGTAATTTTTTGGTTATAATCTGTCTACTAAGGCAAAAGTTTGCGAACTTAAACGAGAATGCAATCTTGTTTCCAATCCCGAGTAACGTACCAAACTGAGAATCAAGAAGTTTTCGGATTTGCTCCTACTCCAACGCCTTCTTGACAAGTTCAAGGTGGTTAAAACTGAAGTATGAATTGACCTTCTTTTTCAAAGGTTTGTGGCCACGTACAAACATCCGGAGAGGCAAAGACGGCGTGGAGTCACTTTGTCTGCAACAAGAAACACAAAACAAAAAAAATTAGAAACAAACAGTGGAAACCCAAATATGTAAGCAATAAAGGATATGACAAATAGATGTCGATAACATTAGAATTAAATCCCTAAATCCCTTTTATAGATAATCAACTATTTTAAATAAGAAATTCAGATTAGAGGAACTTCATATGAAAAATCCCTAACTCTGCACAGAAAGTTAGTCAATTATGGACCGGATTTTACATGCAATGCAAAATAATAGGAAAATTAAAGAAAAACAGACAAAAACTTTCAACTCTATAAATCAAATAGAGGATTTGAGAAATAGATTTCTACAACTACACAATCGAAATCCCTAATCCCTAATCAAAGATGCGACCGGTGACAAGTTTTCACTGTCGAAGTAAGAAAACAGATGAAAACACTAAAAACCAATATCACATTATACTGAAGTAACCGAAATCCCTAATATTTATCACAAATTCTCAAAATTTCTTGGGTAAATTTACCGAGTTCTCTTCTTCGATGATGTTATCTCTTCGGCCATCTCACCAATGTTTTTTTCCGGCGACTTCTTTTTCCGGCGACTCTCCCTTGTCTCTTTGGTCATCTCTTTGTTTTTCGCCATTGTCGTTTCTTCCAAACACACCAAGAAAAGGTAACCAAAGAGAGAGAAAGATACTGATTTGACAAAGATAATAAAAGGAGGCGTGTGTCAGAAGGATAATTGGTAAATATATTTTGAAGTCAAATAAAACGGTTTGGATTTTGAAGGATATAAACGAAATTTAACATAAGCGGAATAATAACTATTTTTTCCCCAATTTCGACCTCAATAAGTAACATCTCACCTAATTATCCTTATTTTATTTTTTTTTCTTGTCATATTTTCCTTCTTTCTCTTGTCTTCTTTTATTTTTTTCTTTCGAATCAACACTATGGATCGTTTTGTTGTGAAAAAAAATTCCACCAACGGAAATCGATTTGAATGATTTACCTTCTGACATAGCTTAGAGAAAAAATATTCTAAGTTTCCATCATGATCAAAGAGATGAGGTACGACGGACATATTTGATTAGAGACCTTGTCAACCTCGTAGTCATAATTTTAAACAAACACCAATTGGAAACGTATAACGACATTTTAATCCAAAGTGGTTTGATCAATATGGTCGTTTTAATGATCGTTTTGACGAGGTCAATTCAGAACTACTTGTTTGCATCGCATCTTTAAGCCCGATATATTCTTTTCGTCAATTTGACCAGTCAATGTTGTTGAGAATGGCTGAATTTTATCCATATGACTTAAGCTTTGTGGAGCGTAAATCTCTTGATGATGACCTTGACATTTATCTTGATAATTTGCAAAAAGATTAAAGATTTACAAATCTAAAAGGTCTTGGTGATCTTTCTCGTGTGATGGTGGAGACAAAAAAAACATATATCTTATCCTTTGGTATATCAACTTTTGAAACTAGCTTTGATTCTATTTGTGGCAGCTGCAACCGTTGCAACCGTTGAAAGATGTTTTTCAAGCATGCGTATTGTGAAGGTGACTTTGGATAACCGTATTGGTGATACATTTTTTAGTGATTGTTTAGTTTGTTTTATTGAAAACAGGTACTCGCTATTATGACAAATGAAACAACGATAAAGAGTTTTCAAAAAAATGAGTGAACATAGAGTTTCGTTTAAATAATTATATGTTATCATACTTTTTAATAAAATTTATGCATTTTTTAATTACATATTTGACACCCGTTAATGAATATCCTTGCTCCGTCATTACTTTAGGTCACGGTCTTTTGATAAAACATGAGTTTTTTTTTCTTTGTGTAACATCGTTGAGAACTTTGCACTTCAGTGAGTTATATCAAAGTGATTGCTAGTGTGTTTATATCTAGCATCCCTTGTCTCCTCACGGATGTCATATCCGCGTGAATTCAAGCCTATCCATCTAATATTTTCATCTCTCTTTCATCGGTTTGCTTAAGCATCACCATCATTCACATATCACTTTCGTGACATCCCCACTTCACCATTTCTTTTAGCTCCTTGTTTGTGATAGTTTTCGTTTGTCCTTATGTGGATCATATGAGATGGTAGCAAACCACAAAAAAAGCTAAGTCCCTTTCTTTAAATCTTTTTGACTTGTTGAACTTTCCAAACTAGTTTAAGTTGAAAATATGAATTAGTTAAAGTTTGTTCCATTTCAAGTTAAACACTTTGAATTCAAGTTGAACACTTTGAATTCAAGTTAATTGTTTCGTTTAATTTTTCATCACGTTAATTATTTGTTCATCACGTTGACACTTATTAGTATTTCCGTAAGAACTCATGATATTACAAGACGTTTTACTTTTATTTTCAGGAACAATGGCACAAACCTTCGTGAAAGGGAATGACTAAAACGAAGAGTTTACTATTGATCAACAACATATGCTAGAGAAGTTCGTGAAGTTATGATCACACAAATGTATCATATGTTCAACCAACGAGATGGAGTTCGTGAAGTGCTAGAGAAGTTGTCTAATTATGAAGTGCTAGACAAGCTACTTATGTCCAAACAAGTAGCAGTCAACTTCGTAGGAGACGGAGAAAACGTTGTCACCCATGACGACGTTCAAGAGGAAGTGAATTACGTAGGCAACCAAGGGTATCGCTACAACAACTACCAACAGAATTCCATCCTCTCCTATGGCAATATTAATGTCGCAAACCCTCAAGATCAAGTATATCCTCATCCACCTGCCCAACAACAAAGTGGTTCGCAAGGAGAACAAGCGCAAAAAATTCAATTCTACAAACCTCCGGGCTTCTACAACAACCAAGCTTCACAAAACTACCAAGGGAATGCCTCTTCTTCAGCTCCCCAAGGTGACTAAACTACTCACCTATTGAAGCAAATCATGGATGGTCAAAACCGCAATACAATGGAGTTCAACACATTCAAGAAAGAGATACATGCAAAGGTGGACAACTCCTAAAGCGATTTCAATGCCAAGTTTGATTTCGTCAACTCTCACTTAAAGGCTTTGGATAACCAATTGGCTCAAAATACCTCGACTTCTACGCGACCAATGTGTCAACTTCCAGGTAAAGTTGAAGCCAATCCCAAAGAGTATGTCAACTCAATACAACTCCGTAGTGGTATAAAATTGGGTTCAAACGATCACATCGAGGACAATGTGAAAGTTGGTGGGGAGGTAGACAATCCGTTCGAAAAGTGGATGTAGTTGTTGAGGGTGTGGCTCGGAAAGAGAAAATTTGCAAAGAAAACGTTGCAACCAATGAGAAAGAAAAGAGCCTGGTTCAAAAGAAACAGACAAGCCGAAAGAGCCAGTTTTCGCGACATCTCCTTATGCACCTAAGGTACCCTTTCTGGGTAGATTCAAGAAGAACCTCTTGGAGAAGTACAAATCTCAATTCAAAAAGCAAATGAAGGAAGTGCAAATCGCCATGCCTCTCATCGACGGTTTCAAGTTAGTACCTCACTACATCAAATTCTTGAAAGACGCCATCAAAAACAAGTTCAAAAACTTCGAGGATACGATAAATATTTCACAAGAGTGCAGCGCAGTCAGTCAGAAGGACTATTCTCCCAAGAAACTTGGTGATCCATGAATTTTTATTTTGCCTTGTGCACTTGGTCCTTTAATTTTTGATAAATGCTTACGTGATTTAGGGGCTAGTGTCAACGTCATGCCTTTGTCTATTACTAAACAACTTAGTTTTTCTTTTTCCAAACCCACTAGGACCTCTTTGGTGCTGACCGATGGATCCGTGAGGATACCCGTTGGAGTCTTGGAAGATATACCGATAAAACCGGGAGACGTTTTCGTACCAACAAATTTCTTTGTCTTGGAGATGGACGAAGATCCTAAAATCCACTTATATTTGGAAGACCCTTCGCGACCGCTGGAGCTATCATAGATGTGAATTATTGGAAGATAGACTTTCACCTTCGAAGGGACCTTGTCCAACGGTACAACATCAACGATGTAATCGAAAAGCTTACGGAGACAGTCGTTGTGAAGCGATGGCGATTGGAAAAGAGAAAGGTGCTAGCAATGGTAAGACTAGTGATCATGATTAGAGCAAGCACAAGGCTCGAAAAGTGGAACACCAACCTCCTCCTAAAAAGCTCAAAATGGCGCGTCGGAATATGTCTCAAAACCGCATCATTAGAAAGTTAGTCAAAGAGGTTAAATATTTGAAGAGAGCTTTAAAGATAGGAGGAAGGAGTGCTAGCCGAAACTCAAAACAAAACAAGCACAAAGATGAAATAGAATTTGTGGTGAACGGGCTAAAACTCAAGCCGCCCCTGGTCCATGAAGCTGTCACTGAAGGAGATTCAGTGTCTCTTTCGAACCCCAACGTCGCCTAAAACAATGGGGTAAAGTCAAGCTAAGAGACTTAAAACAAGCTCACTTTGGAAGGAAGTCCCATGTCTATCCTTGTATATATAGTTTTTAATGTGCATTTAGGTGATAATTTACTTAGAATTTATTTCGTGTTTTTAATTGATGGTTTTAGGTGAAAACGAAGTAGGAAAACGATTTTTGAAAGGCGTATCGGCTTGTTATATCGGTTGTTTGACCGATATCGGGCAAGTGTATCGTTATGCAGGGACCGATGTGAAGACAATAGAAATGAAGAACTCGTATCTACGAGTTATATCGGTTTTTGGACGGATATCGACCAAGGAATCTCGGTCAATTGACCGATACAGACGACTTCGACTCGTCGCGATACTACTACTGAGATAACACATGAACCATGTGCATACGCATTAGTTTTTCATATTAGGATCATCGGAAAAATTGCAAATTAAAACCTAAAGTTTGAACATTTCAACAAAAAAACTCAAAGAAAACGAGTTATATATTTAAACACGAACTAAATTTTTGATCCAATTTAAACATTAAAGTATCGTTTAAAGCAAAAAACTCCATACGCCGTAAGAGAGGTAAATATTAGATGAAATCCTAGATTCGATTCTTGATAATTTACGGTATTTAACATATCATCATCGTTGGTATAGGGAAAAACTGCAAAATAAAACCTAAAGTTTGAACATTTCTACAAAAAAGCACAAAGAAAATCGAGATCCATATTAAAACAAGAATTAAATTTATGGTCAAATTTAAATATTAGAGTATCATTTTAAACAAAAAAACCCTATAGTGAAACGACGAGTTTTGGATTCCATCTAATATTTAACTCTGCTACATCGTATGGGTTTTTTTGTTTTAAACAATACTTTAATGTTTAAATTTGATCATAAATTTAGTTCATGTTTTACTATATAACTCGATTTTCTTTGGGTTTTTTTGTTGAAATGTTCAAACTTTAGATTTTAATTTGCAATTTTTCCTAGGATCATCCATACATGCATTTTAGGAACCTCCTTCGATACTTATTTCACACGCCGACCGTGCCATTTAAGTTTGGGGGAGTAGTGTCAACATCGCATTGCATATTTTTTTAAAAAAGTTTCAAATCATGTATTTAGGATTAACTCATCGCGCTTAGGTAATATGCATAGGGGATTGATGATGAGTTTGCCTTGTAAAATAACGTCACTATGTGTTTTGAACTAGTATCTTAGGTGTAGTGTCTTCCACAAACACTTTAGAACTCGCCGAAAACTTTGAAACCTTGGCACTATAATTTTATGTTTAAAAGATAGGAGTGTGGTAATGAAGCTTGTTAGTCTAAGTTGTCTTCAAATATAATTAGCATGGTTTGATTGTTTCCGAGAGTATTCTATGGCTTTTAACGATTTCAACGAATTGTGGCTACGTGAACCAAAACACTTTAGCCAATTTCGGTCATCCTCATCTTTAGGATGATTCTCCTCTCTCCCTAAGCCTATACCCAAGCACTTGTGAGTTTACAAAAATTTGAGAAGTGATTGTTTGGTTTCGTAAAAACTTGAAAGTATAGGGAGCGACAAGAAAGAACATCCATTTGGCTAGTTTATCGTATATATTAGTGTTCCAGGATGGGGAATGAAGTTGGGAAATACATCTTTGGGTTTTAAAGGTTAAATCACTATTATTACAAGTTATTTAAAACACCTTAAGGGCGGAACGAAATGGCTAAGCAAAGAAAAAAAGAATAAAAGAAAAGAAGCTTAGTCGAACCCCTTAAGGTAATTGATTAAAAAAGTAATGAAAAGATTAAAAAAACTCGATGTTTAATAGGTTGAAGAAAAGATTACGGGTTAGCGGTTATATTCAGGTAGAGATGGATGTTCGGACTTGTATACATAAATTGCTCCTTGTCTCTTTTGTTTTTACTTAACCATTTAACTCCCTTTTGACTGAACCCGCATTACATTGACCATATTACCGCGAGTGTTAACCTCCTCTTTCGTATTCAAAATCCCCTTTACACCTAGACAAATAGAAAACTCTTGCACACTCTTGGTCATGCTTCGCACTTGTACTTAATTGATTGTAAAAGACACTTAGATTACATAGGTGGATCACATTCTTTTGGTAATGATAACGGATTTGGACGGTGTTTAAGGTGAATGGGTAATAGGTAGAACTAGTTTGGTTGCGATTGGACACTATGTTTAAGATGCTAGTTCAATACACTTTTGACAATGTTTTTGGTTCTGAGGTCCCCGCCTTCATACTCTCTTAAGCTTTATTCTTTGTTCTTTTACTTAAGAACAAGCAAAGGATAAGTTTGGGGGAGTTGATATTTTGTATATTTGATAAGTGTGTATTTTAGGTGTTTTAAGCATGCATTTGCATGACATTTTAGGACTTTAGTTACATGATTCATATAGTTTATAGTCTTTATTAGCATATTTTCAATAAGTAGTTTAAAATAGAGTCTTAGTTAGATTTAGGTCCCTTTTGCATTGCATCATATGCATTTCATGTACTTGGAGCTATGGAGAGCTCAGTGGAAGCTAAGGGAGAGCAAAAGAGAGCCCGAAGAAGGCAAAGGAGAAGAAATGAAGCAGTCAGCGGCCCAGACCGTTGGACCAAACCGCCAGAAATGACGCGAAGAGACGAACTCGCGGATGTTCAGTCTAGTGGTCACTGCGCGACTTATTTATCTCTCATATTTCCCTATAAATACTACTAGGGTTTATGTTAATGGACACCCTTCTTTCTCTCTAGTTTTTAGCCACTTTTGTAAACTTTGAAGGATCCTTAGTTTTATATAATTTTAGATTCTTATCTTTAATCTTTGAATATCTTTTAATTATGTCTTCATATCTATCTATTAGCTTTCTTTCTATTATGGATAGTGAGTAGTCATCTCTTGGATCTTTGGGTTTCTATAGGTTAGGATGATGGATGATGGTTATTGATGTCCATGATGTTTAGGTTATGGTTTCTATAACATTAGAGGTGCTTAATACTAAGATAGAAGTAATTAACCTAGCTTAGTACTTAGAGGATGTTTCATGCCCGGAAGGTGTTCGATGAAATGTCTAGTCCAAATCTCTTGTTAGTCTTTTATGCTTAGCCAATAAAGTTGAGGTCTAAGGTTTAAGATGGACTTTTAAGGACTTATACTTAATGATCTCTAATCATCTAGGCTCGGTCAGAAGATTTGTGGTTTTTATGATTAGAAAATGGATTTGAGTCATGGAAGTGATTTAACCTAGTTTAGTGATTCTTGTCTTAGAAAGCCATCTCCTTTGTTAGTCTTAGTGTCATTAGCTTGATTTTATCCATCCAAAACCATTGATCTTAACCCCAAGATCCATACTTTACCATTAGTATCTCTTTAGTTTAAAATCGTTTTTGTTGATTTCAAGTTTATTTTACTTATATTGCTTTCTTAGTTTAGTTTAGTTACAAACCAAGATTCTTACTCGATCTAACCTAAACTAGTTTCTTGTATTCTTGTTGTTCTAAGCTTTTTCTCCTTGTGGCTTTGATCCTTATATTACTACAACGTCTTGTGCCTTGCACTTGGGGTTGTATGCGATTGGGTTAAAACTCGATCTCATCAAGTTTTTGGCGCCGTTGCCGGGGAGAGTAGCGATTAGTCAATAGGATTTGGAATCTACTTAGTTTTAGATCACTTTTAGACTAGTTGCTTAAGAGGAACTTCAAAATTCCTCTCTCGGATCCTACATCCGCCTAAGCCTCGTCTAAGTCAAGCTTAGTGACTTTAAACAAGCGCACTTGGGAGGCAATCCCATGTCTATCATTGTACATACTTGTTTTCAAATTTAAGTCTTTTAATTCCTATCAAGTTTATGCTTAGAGTATAGGAGAATAGGGGGAGAAAAACGAAAAAGGAAGCAGGCCAGCGGTCAGGACCGCCAGGGGGAACTGCCGGAGAAGCCACGTCAGGTAAGTGCTTTTGTGTTGGTTTCGGCGGTCATCAAACCGCCGAAGCAAACCGCCGGAACCAACACAAACCTTCCCCTTCCCCTTTTAAATCGCAAAAGCCTTAGTTTTCCCCCCATTCTTTCTTTTCGTCCCAAACTCGATTTCAAGCCAAAATTCCACTAAAATTTCGTTTTTTCAAGAGTTTTTAAGCACACAAATCCTTTTTCAAACCTATTTAATATCTAAATCTTCATGAATCACAGGTAATATCTTTAAAATCATCAAACCTCCATTGTTGCTCCCATTGAAAGCTTGAAACTTTCAACTTTGGAAAATTGATTTCTTGATGATTCTAGTGAGATTAGGGATATTAAGATAGTGTATATCCCTTGTTAGATGATTATATAGAACCAATGTTGAGAAATTTTTGAGCTTGTGGAAATTTTGAGTTTGTTTGAATTCTTTTAAAACTTGTCTTATGTATGCTTGATTGAGACTCTTGTCTAAACACCATTATGTCCCATTCGTGGTGGTTCGAAACACCTTGAGAGAGTTTAACCCATCTTAATGGACATCTTATAGGAAAATATGACGTCAACAAGAAGCGCAACACATGCTAGCGGCTCTCAAGCGACATTCGTTAATAACAAGACCAAAGAAGAGAATGGGTTGTGAGGTTCAACAAGTTAAAGAGGAGCAAGAATTTGTGCTACAACGAAGACGCAAAACCGGTGCATCGTCATCGGCCCCATCAATCTAAGTAAACCAAGGTACCTTTCACGACCATTGTATATACCACTCATAGTAGATTAGTTTCTCAATTTTCCCATTTTAGCTTCTTTAGAATGGCCTTACTTCATTACTTTTTCACACCGAGACGGTATGATTTAATTGTGGGGGAAGGGACATTAGTTATTAATCATTTTCTTGTTTTAGTTATGTGTAGTCATGCATTGCATTCATCTAGTTAGTGCATTGCATTGTTAATAGTTATATGCATTCAAAAACAACAAAAAAATAAAAAATTTTATTAAAAACACAAAAAGAAAACTTAGTTTTATTTTGTTTTATCATTCATATAGTATAGGATTGAGTCTTAAGCTTTAGGATATACACACTTGTCAATAGATCAATGATGATGTTGCCTTGTAAAAAGTTTTAGAAATGTTTTGCAATGTGAATCCTTCTCGAGATGATTTTTGTATAATTGATAGAATCTTTTAAATCGTTGAAATTGTACATCTTGAATTTTCTTAGTCTAGAGGATATTGCTTGTTTGATGCTCACTTGATTTGAAACGACACCATGAATATTGAACCTAATTGAATCATTAATTTCTCGCTTGATAATGTGCATTGTAGTTTCATGACACATATCCAAACTTTATCCTTTTTTTTAACACCCTCTTGATTGTTTGGATAACCATCTCATCTTTAGATGACCTACCCTTAACCCTAGACCATTCCTTCAAGCCTCATTTAATTCTTTGAGTGAGGCCTTTTTGGAAAGTGTTACATTAGCAAAACTTTGTAAATATTGGGGACGTCAAGTCCCACATCTCATCTAGGTGGTTAGCAAGTTTTGTTGGTAATGGGGTGAGGGAAGTGAGGAAGTGAAAGGAAAAGAGGGTTGGGTATCATTAGAAAAGTCTAAACACCAAAACTAAATAACTACATTAAGGGAGGTTTGAAAAAGAAAAAGAAAGGGTTGTTGGAAAAACCAACGATCTGATGCCTCTATCACAGATCTATTAGCTGAACGATAACGTTATGATTCGCGATTCTCGTATGTGGTACGTGTGCATAAAGTAAATAAGACAAGATATTGTTCACCCAGTTCACGATGTACGCTACATCTAGGGGTAGAACCAAACTACCATGCTTTCACTATCAAACAAGAGTTACAACAAGGCCTAACAATAGCAACCTCTATAACCTAGGTACTAACGCCTTGATCCCTGAATCAGAGAACAAATCGGTGAGGACTTAACCTGCTTGCACCGATGATGAAGCAGCCATGCGGAACACCTTCTGCTTCCTCAGTGACCTGATCGATCTTGCTGTCTTGAAGAGATCGTCCCTCTGTCTTGATTCAGTCCTCTGTAAGGTGCAGCTTGTCTGATATTAGGTTAAATAAGTTAAGGTTGCAGTAAGCCTTAATTCACATATATATATAGTAGTCAGATGGGCCTAATATATGGGCTTGCCAAATTCATGATCTTGTTTTCGCATCTGGGCCCTGATGCCCAGTTTATTTAAGCAATAAGTTCACAAAACTCCACCTTTGCTTCAACTAACTCCCACGAAAACACCCTTCAACCCCATACTCTTGTCTTTCCTATGTGACTAATGCGCCTCATCACGTTTCTGACGCATCCCTGGCCTGATGAAATCAACGCCGATGTCCTGAGCTACAGCCATGTGTTTATCCTCTTCTTCCAAAACCTTGTTTTGCTTAAAGACCTGATACACCTCTTACTCTTGAGCCCCTTTAACTTGTGAGGTTCATTAAGCCTCAACTAAGCTTTTCTCCTTGATCCTCTTTGCTATGAATCTTCAGAAGCATGTTCTTAACTTCTTCTAAGACTCTACCATTCTGATTCATCTCTTGCAAAGACTAACAACTCAACTCGTTTGGGTTGTTCTTCTTCAGATCCCTGGATTCGTACCTTAGATGTTGTGACGCCTTCACATACTTCTAAGGATACTCTCTTTCAAGCTTCTCTCCTTGTCCAATCAGACTCTTGAGATAACTTTCCATGGTCATGTTTCTGATATATCTCTCATAAACTCATCCTAGAATTGAATGGTCTTTCAGCTCTACTTGCTTGTCAGGTTTTCTACGCCTCAACAAAGCTTATCTTCTTGATCTGCCTTATTCTGCTCTGAATCTTCACAGGTCTGTTCTTAACTTCTTCTAAGATTGTACCCTTCTGATTCCTCTGATGCAGACACTAACAACTCAATTAACTTCTGTTGTTACTCAGATCCTTGAAGACTGTACCTGATTCAATTTCTGATTTATCCCTCAGAAACTCCACCTGGAACTGAAATGCCCTTAATCCCCTGCTCAACGGGTAATTACCTTTGAGACTCCTTTATCTGTCAACCGACACACCTTGTCCTGACTCAATCTATGATTGTGCATCTTGTATTAAGTCACTGGTATGACAGATCTATCACACGGAGCCGCCTGCTTCTCAGAGCGAGATTCACCACATCACAACAGAGATCAAACTTAGGCTTAGGTAAAGCGCTAACTTGAAAGTCTATTGGATTTCTACTTGTGTGAATCATGTACAACGTGGTTGTAACATGGGCGAACATCAATACATCATGAGTACTCTTTAACCAACCTTTTACCTTGTTGATTAACCTCTTCAACCTGAAGAGTGATGTCGTTGATGTAGAGGTAAGCCTTGTATCAAACATGTCGAACGTCTTCAACATCTCCCGTTGATACCTTTCTTGTGACAATACTTGACTAGCCTTCTCTCTGCTCTGTGTACGGCCATACCTAAAATCCTTGAAGCATTACGCATATATGACCTGTCAAACTCTCTCCTGAGAGTGTTTTCACCCTTCTGATCTCTGTCTTATCCCCTGATGCAATCTGCATGTCCCTGATAAAAGACAAGATTGTCTTCTATGTCCTGACATACCTCAATAGCCAATTGAATATAAGTTGTTCCTGGTGAATATTTCACCCCTGAATGTATCAAACCTTAGGTTCTTATGCATTGGAAATTGCTTGAGGTTGTATGGTGAATCTCTCAACAAGTGCAGTTTGTTATCATAACCCTCCCTGATAAATCCTCTTGCATGATTCATCATGAATCCTTATGCATGATTTATCAGAAACCTTTCCTCCATATCTCCTTGCAAAACCTCTGTTTTAACAACCAACTGATTCAACTTATAATCCATGTTCACAACCGCTTACTACATCAGCCTGATAGACACATGCTTCACTTTTAGAGAAAACCTCTACTTGTAGTCTATTCTCAACCTTTTGAGAATACCCCTTTGTCACATGCCGTAACCTTCTTCCTTTCCTCGCTGGAAATCCCTGATTCGTGAGTTAGATCCAAGGGTTTGATTCTTGTCCAAAGAATCAGTATCCTCCTTTGCAGCACCTTTACAGAATCTCATCTCTCTACTTACCCTTGCTCCTTGATACGTCTCAGGCTCTTGAAACTATTTATCCCGAGCCACTTACAAAGCATATTCCACAAAATTGGCGTCCTCTAATCTTGTAGGAGCCTTTACATTCTGTCTTCTGCTTCTGTCCCTTGGAAGTAGATACTCATCTGAATTCTGATTGCCGTCTTACCCCTTTGCCTCATTAACCTCATGATCATCTGATCCTGATGAGCTTTCCTCAGATGTCTGTTAGCCTGAATCAGATCTGACGTCTGATTCTCCACCTGCATAACATGACTCACCTTGCGTGAATCATGAAGGACTTCAGCCCTGTATTAGATTTAGACTAAAGATGAATCTCTTGTCAACTTTCTTCTCTGATTTGTAGCTTGTCTTCTCCTTCCTCTCTGCGGTAACCTTATTGACCTCATACTCCTGAAACACTACGAGTGTTCTTTGTAGTACGTTTCCTGTCTTATGAGATCAACACCATGTATCCCTTAACACCTGAAGGGTACCCCAAGAAAATCTCCTTAGTAGGTACGAGATTTTTCTTGTCCTGCCAAGTGTGTACATAGGCAGAGCAACCAAACCAACTCAGGTGCGTGAGTTCTGGTTTTTCACTGTCAACACTTCTTCCAGCAGGTTGAACTCGATCGACGAATTCGGTGTTCTGGTCAATTTCACTGCAGTAGACTCTGCATCAGCGTAGAACTCTAGATCCACTTATGTCTCAGCCAACAAGCATCAGACCCTTGTCCATGACGGTCTGGTGCTTCCTCTCAGAATCACCATTCTGAGTGTACCACAAGTCTTGTGTCCCCTGATGTCTGATCTCAGAACATCAAACTGATTGTTGCAATATTTTAGCCTTTCATCAGCACTTTGAAAATTTACCTTCCTTCTTGTCTGATTCTCAATAGTTTTCTTCTACTTCTTTACCTTTGAGAACACTTTATCTTTTGTTCCCAAGAAATAAACTTAAACTCTCTTTGAGCAATCATCCAAGAAGATAATAATATACTTGCATCCTCCAAGGCTCTCCGGGGTTGTAAGAGAACCCCACAAGTCCGCATGAACGAAATCCCGTATCCCTTTAGTTGTTTGTCTTCACGTAGGAAAGCTCTGTTTCATAGACTTTCCCAACACTCAACTCTTACAGAACTCAAGCGTAACGACTATAGTCTTTTGAATGTACCCATTCCTCACCAAGACTTTCGTGTTACCTGCACTCATATCTCTCAGCCTTGAGTGCAACAACTTAGTCATCTGCTTGATGATTCTGTCAGGTTAATCCCACCTCTGGATATTGTTTCATGTTGGTAGTACATACATCCTCGTACTTCTCGGAGATGACTTTGTTCTCATCATTTTATAAAGTCTTCTCCCTCGTACTTGCATCCAAATCTCTCCAACATACGGTAGAAAATATAAGTTTCTACTCACCTTGGGTTGTATCTCAGCTCTGTGAGAAACACCTTGGATCCATCAGAATTTGTGATCCTGAATTTGCTCCTGCCTTTCTCATCACTCTGAGTCATGTAGTCAAACATCAACTCCTTGTTGAGTGCAATGTGAAAAAGCACTCTGAATCCATCACCCACTCATCTGTTGAGGCTTGTATGTTGGTCTTGAGATACTAAGGCTTTCTGATCTCTGACAATACGTTGACAGACGAATCAACTCCCTTCTTTTTCTCATCTTTGTACACTCCATGTACTTCCTCACAACCATAACATTCTGACTTTCCTGACTTGTTGTACATTTGCTTAGACTTGGATTTGCCCTCTAATCTGAACATATGTTGTTCTTCTTATCATTCTTCTCAGCAGTTCTGCGATGACACTCAACATACTAACCTTCTGATGTTGGTTTCGCCTTTCTGAGCAACCTTCTGCTTTAACTCAGTTTCCTTTGAGTAAGCAGCTGTGACCACCTCATTGACCTAGAGGGTGTCCTTTTGTCTCATACTGAAGCGTATGAACCACATGTTCATACTCAGACAACAGACCTGACAATCTCTCTATTTTCTGGTCTTCTTCAGAGATAATGACTCTCATGCTTCAAGATCCGCTCTAAGGTTCATGAAGAACTTCCTTTTGATGTAAATTTGGTTTTGAAGTGACTTGGTTTGGTGTTCTCTCATGAGTCTTCCACATACCAAGCGTCATGATCTCATTTGTAATCTTCTTTAGAATGAAATCACTCTGACAAATCTTCAACAGACTTATCACCCTGAGATCTCTCTCAACCCGCTAGGAAACAACCCTGGTCTTTGTCCCTGTCTCATCCATCTGGTCTTGAACTGACAACAGACCCTTGAATCTTGAGTTGTCCTAACATCTTGTACTTCAACCAACCAAAATCTTCTTTACCATCAAAATTCTCCACCTTGAATTTTCCACTGTAATTTCCATGACCGTGTCTTGACTTATCTACGTCTTGAGATATTCTATCCACTCATGTGATGCGAAACTACCTTCATGTGAAGATTCACCCTGCGAGTTTTTCATCGACCCAAGAACAGAGTAGCTTCCTAACCTTGTTTACTTACTTATGCCAATCGCAGAATCCAACACCTCCCTGATTGGCTCTGATACCACTTGTTGGAAAAACCACCGATCTGATGCCTCTATCACAGATCTGTTAGCTGACCGATAAGGTTATGATTCGCGATTCTCGTATGTGGTATGTGTGCATAAAGTAAATAAGACAAGAGATTGTTCACCCAGTTCACGATGTACGCTACATCAAGGGGTAGAACCAAACTACCATGCTTGCACTATCAAACAAGAGTTACAACAAGGACTAACAATAACAACCTCTATAACCTAGGTACTAACGCCTTGATTCCTGAATCAGATAACAGATCGGTGAGGACTTAACCTGCCTACACCGATGATGAAGCAGCCTTGCTGATGCAGCGACGAATGGGTGAACGGTCGATCTAAGAATTTAGGGTTCTTCGAGACCTGTTCTTGGATCGATTAAGGGTTTCTTTCGATAGCTCCTTAAGACCAACTTCTTGTATTGATGAATCTAATCAAATCAATAACAAGGAACAAGAATACTCTTCTCTTAAAAGCCAAAACTCTTTATTAATTAATCAAAGTCTGAATTACAACATAAGTCTAAATGACATATTTATAATAAATATTGAAACCCCTAAAATATTCCAAATAAGAAAAGGAAAATATCTTAATAATAAAATAACTAATAATGTAAATATAAAGATATTTGTAAATCTTCCAAATATCTCTCTGCATCATTCTCTCCGTCGAAGAGAAGATTCGTCCCGAATCTTAACCGTGGTCTTCGGGCTCAAATTCCTTCGGAAGATGCAAAACTTTGTTCTTCCCTTTTCTTCTTCTCTTCCATTGATGTCGTTCTTCCAACTTTTTAAACTCTTTATTTGCAAATATCAGATTCATCACGGATTTTGCAGGAAGCAGATCCGATACGGATTTTGCACGAACCTGATTTAACAGGAATCTTGCACGAATCTGTTTCACAAATATTGCACGAATCTGATTCACAGATTTTGCATGAATCTGATTCTGCACGGATTTTGCACGCATCAGATTATCAAAAATATTTTCTGAGAAAACAAAATCGATAATCACGACATCTTCTTCGTAAACATCGTAGATAGGATTACCATAAATCTCTCTATAGATCTCATGGTTATCTTCTTTTTCAACAAAGAGACTTTCGTCTTTCATGTGATAAAAACTGTCATACATCATGACAACCAGAATCGTTCTTCGATTGAGAAATCAAAGAAACGCGGCTCTGATACCAACTGATGCAGCGACGAATGGGTGAACGGTCGATCTAAGAATTTAGGGTTCTTCGAGACCTGTTCTTGGATCGATTAAGGGTTTCTTTCGATAGCTCCTTAATACCAACTTCTTGTATTGATGAATCTAATCAAATTAATAACAAGGAACGAGAATACTCTTCTCTTAAAAGCCAAAGCTCTTTATTAATTAATCAAAGTCTGAATACAAACGTATGCCTAAACGGCTTATTTATAACAATAGAAAAACTCTAAAAGCACTCTAAAATAATTAAGGAAAATAACTAAAATAATAAATATTAAATAAAGGAAACAATAAGAAATATGAAAATCTTCCAAATATCTTTCTGCATCATTCTCTCCGTCGAAGAGAAGATTCGTCCCGAATATTAACCGTGGTCTTCGGGCTCAAATTCCTTCGGAAGATGCAAAACTTTGTTCTTCCCTTTTCTTCTTCTCTTCCATTGATGTCGTTCTTTCAACTTTTTAAACTCTTGATTTGCAAATATCAGATTCATCACGGATTTTGCACGAAGCATATCCGACATGGATTTTGCACGAACCTGATTTAACAAGAATCTTTCACGAATCTGATTCATAGATATTGCACGAATCTGATTCTGCACGAATTTTGCACACATCAGATTATCAAAAATATTTGTTGGGAAAACAAAATCGATAATCACGATATTTTCTTCGTAAACATCGTAGATAGGATCACCATAAATCTCTCTGTAGATCTCATGGTTATCTTCTCTTTCAACAAAGAGACTTTCGTCTCTCATGGGATAAAAACTGTAATACATCATGACAACCAGAATCGTTCTTCGATTGAGAAATCAAAGAAACGCGGCTCTGATACCAACTGATGCAGCGTACGAATGGGTGAACGGTCGATCCAAGAATTTATGGTTCTTCGAGACCTGTTTTTGGATCGATTAAGGGTTTCTTTCGATAGCTCCTTAAGACCAACTTCTTGTATTGATGAATCTAATCAAATCAATAACAAGGAATCAGAGAATCTCTTCTCTTCAAAAGCCAAAACTCTTTATTAATTAATCAAAGTCTGAATTACAACATAAGTCTAAATGACTTATTTATAATAAATATTGAAAGCCTAAAATATCTCAAATAAGAAAAGGAAAACATCTTAATAATAAAATAACTAATAATGTAAATATAAAGATATTTGTAAATCTTCCAAATATCTCTCTGCATCATTCTCTCCGTCGAAGAGAAGATTCGTCCCGAATCTTAACCGTGGTCTTCGGGCTCAAATTCCTTCGGAAGATGCAAAACTTTGTTCTTCCCTTTTCTTCTTCTCTTCCATTGATGTCGTTCTTCCAACTTTTTAAACTCTTGATTTGCAAATATCAGTTTCATCACGGATTTTGCACGAAGCAGATCCGACACGGATTTTGCACGAACCTCATTTAACAGGAATCTTGCACGAATCTGATTCACAAATATTGCACGAATCTGATTCATATATATTGCACGAATCTGATTATGCACGAAATTTGCACGCATCAGATTATCAAAAATATTTGTTGGGAAAACAAAATCGATAATCACGATATCTTCTTCGTAAACATCGTAGATAGGATCACCATAAATCTCTTTGTAGATCTCATGGTTATTTTCTCTTTCAACAAAGAGACTTTCGTCTCTCATGGGATAAAAACTGTAATACATCATGACAACCAGAATCGTTCTTCGATTGAGAAATCAAAGAAACGCGGCTCTGATACCAACTGATGCAGCGTACGAATGGGTGAACGGTCGATCTAAGAATTTAGGGTTCTTCGAGACCTGTTCTTGGATCGATTAAGGGTTTCTTTCGATAGCTTTAAAGACCAACTTCTTGTATTGATGAATCTAATCAAATCAATAACAAGGAACGAGAATACTCTTCTCTTAAAAGCCAAAGCTCTTTATTAATTAATCAAAGTCTGAATTACAACATAAGTCTAAATGACATATTTATAATAAATATTGAAACCCCTAAAATATTCCAAATAAGAAAAGGAAAACATCTTAATAATAAAATAACTAATAATGTAAATATAAAGATATTTGTAAATCTTCCAAATATCTCTCTGCATCACCTGCGTAACACCTTTTGCTTCCTCACTGACCTGATCGATCTTCTCTGCACCGTCGCCTTGCTCTGCAAGGTGCAGCTTGTCTGATATTAGGTTAAATGTGTTAAGGTTGCAGTAAGCCCTAATACACATATATATAGTAGTCAGATGGGCCTAATATATGGGCTTGCCGAATTCATGATCTTGTTTTCACATCTAGGCCCTGAGGCCCAGTTTGTTTAAGCAATAAGTTCACAAGGGCAATAAAAACAAGTTTAAAAACTCCTAAAACCATATAGAAAAGAAACCCAAACACAAGGGGTGGAAAAATATGAGTAAAAAGAGTGAGGCCTACACCAAAATAAAACCCTTAACGATAGTGTGCAAAGGTGAAAGAGAGTCTTGCTATATCAAAGAAAAAAACCCAAGAGAAATAAAGGGTAGATTTAGGATTAAAAGGAAGGTTTTGAGTGGGTATATAAAGAGAAAAAGGGGAGTGAGCAAGAAAAGAAAAAGAGTGAGTGCTTAGAACGAAAAGTAGGAAGGGTAGAACATGAGATTTAATGGTTTGTACGTATTTGTTCCTAGTCTTCCTTACTTTTGCATTATGTTACACTACTTATTTTCTTTTGAGAGTAAGCCCCTAAAACACTTAACCATTTAAATAAGACCTTTCCCAAAACCGATTAAAACTCTTTACATTGCATTTTAGCGAGACCATCGGTTACTAATTAATGAACCTAAGGAGTGGTGAATGAAAGAGTGAGGGGGATACGAGCATTGAATTTAGCTAGGAATTGTGATAGTGTGCTGTGAATATTTGATTGAGAGTTCTCATTACTTATGGTTGAATATTTTCTCGAAGTGCTTCATTGCCTTAGTTAACATTGCATACGCTTGACGACAAGCAAAATGCAAGTGTGGGGGAGTTTATAAGTGTGTATTTTAGGTGTTTTAAGCATGAATTTGCATAACATTTTAGGACTTTTGTTACATGATTCATATAGTTTATAGTCTTTATTAGCATATTTTCACTAAGTAGTTTAGAATATAGTCTTAGTTAGATTTAGTTCCCTTTTGCATTGCATCATATGCATTTCAGGTACTTGGAGCTATGAGGAGCTCAATGGAAGCTAAGGGAGAGCACAAGAGAGCTTGAAGAAGGCAAAGGAGAAGAAATGAAGCAGTCAGCGGCCCAGACCGCTGGACCAAACCGCCGGAAATGACACGAAGAGACGAACTCACGGATGTTCAGTCCAGCGGTCACCAAACCACTGGACCAAACCGCCGGGTCCTGCGCGACTTATTTATCTCTTCTATTTCCCTATAAATACTACTAGGGTTTATATTAATGGACACCCTTTTTTCTCTATAGTTTTTAGTCACTTTTGTAAACTTTGAAGGATCCTTAGTTTTATATAATTTTAGATTCTTATCTTTAATCTTTGAATATCTTTTAATCATGTCTTCATCTCTATCTATTAGCTTTCTTTCTATTATGGATAGTGAGTAGTCATCTCTTGGATCTTAGGGTTTCTATAGGTTAGGATGATGGATGATGGTTAGTGATGTCTAGGATGTTTAGGTTATGGTTTCTATAACATTAGATGTGCTTAATACTAAGATAGAAGTAATTAACCTAGCTTAGTACTTAGAGGATGTTTCATGCTCGGAAGGTGTTCGATGAAATGTCTAGTCCAAATTTCTTGTTAGTCTTTTATGCTTAGCCAATGAAGTTGAGGTCTAAGGTCTAAGATGGACTTTTAAGGACTTATACTTAATGATCTCTAATCATCTAGGCTCGGTCGGAAGATTTGTGGTTTTTATGATTAGAGAATGGATTTGAGTCATGGAAGTGATCTCATCTAATTTAGTGATCCTTGTCCTAGAAAGTCATCTCATTTGTTAGTCTTAGTGTCATTATCTTGATTTTATCAATCCAAAACCATTGATCTTAACCCCAAGATCCATACTTTACCATTAATATCTCTTTAGTTTAAAATTGTTTTTGTTGATTTCAAGTTTATTTTACTTATATTGCTTTCTTAGTTTAGTTTAGCTACAAACCAAGATTCTTACTCGATCTAATCTACGTTAGTTTCTTGTATTCTTGTTATTCTAAGTCTTCTCTCCTTCTGGATTTGATCCTTATATTACTACAACGTCTTGTGCCTTGCATTTGGGGTTGTATGTGATTGGGTTAAAACTTGATCTCATCAATATTTTACATGTTTTAACCCATTTTATTTGTTAGAATTAACTCATATATCTTGCATTTAGTGACATATAGGTAGCATTTGCATTTGTTTCATCTATTTTCAGGTTTAGGAGTGCCAGAGCAGAAAAGACAGAGAATTCTGACGAAAAGCGTCAAAAACGACACTTTTACAGAACGTTTAAACCTATGGATCTTTATGAAATTTTACCACAAGATAGCCACAAGTGTTAGCTTTCAGTTAAAATTATGCCAGTTTTGGTGAATACGGGTCAAAATGCTTTGGAATATCGAGTTGTTATATCCGTTTGCTGGAACCGATACATGCATATATGTTTGTTATATCGGTCAATTGACTAATACGAACTTAAAAAACGCGAAAACAACCTATTTTGATTCAGAACCGATCCGTACCGAGCTCTGGCCCATTAGGGAAGAGAGATGACGTTTTTTTATATAAAAAGAGGGTCATTGACACCTTAGGAGAGATCTTTCATTTTTGATCGTTTGTCATCTATCTTTTATCTTGTCTTTTATTATTCTAGGGTTTTCTTGTTAGCTTTGGCTTTGTTTTGTTCTTGCTTTGGAGATTGGATCCTTGAGCTTTTGAGTTTTCTTCGTTATTAAACAGAGTTTCTTCTATCGTTATCTCTCTTTTATTTTATTTATGCTTTCATCATCTTAAATTGATTTGATTTACAATATGCTTAGTGAGTAGATTTAAATAGGCAATTGGGTTGGGGAAAAAGGGTTGATTAAACTTAAGATTATCATTGTCTAGAACTTAATCTCAAAACTTTTGTCTTTGGTAATGAACTTAAAGCCTTAATCGAGTTGATCATTCGATTACTGAACCTAGGAAACTTTACAATCGAAAGATTGTAAAGGATCCTGATAAATTACCCAAGAACTAAGCCTAGCTTAAATGAGAGATTTGTGTTAATAAGCTTAGTGGTTGAATTGAATTAAACTAAAGGTTTACTAAGAATTGAACATTCTAGGAGATTGTGCTAGTTAAATTATTAGGAAAAGGATCTCTACCACGACATTGGATTGATCTAAATTCGTTTTCAAAACCCAAAATTTAACTTCTTAAAAGACTTTGAAAAATCCGACGTTTGATCACCCGATTAAGTACCTTAACCCGATTGTTTAGCTTTTTAATTAGTCTTTTTTAAATCATCTTTAATCTATATTAGTATTTTTGAAGTACTAATTTGAAAATTTCCAAAAAATCACACTAAATTACACATTATGCCATTGGGCATAAAAGGAAATATTTTTGAACATTTAATTACAAAAAATCAAATAAGGAAATATTATAATTCTCTCCAAAAATAAATAAAAAATATTAAAGAAATTATTTAAAAAATATTTGAAAAACAAAATAAACATATGTAATTCACATAAATACATTATTACATAGTTTTTTTTATAAAAACTACCATTAAATCTATATTAGTATTTTTGAAGTACTAATTTGAAAATTTCCAAAAAATCACACTAAATTACACATTATGCCATTGGGCATAAAAGGAAATATTTTTGAACATTTAATTACAAAAAATCAAATAAGGAAATATTATAATTCTCTCCAAAAATAAATAAAAAATATTAAAGAAATTATGTAAAAAATATTTGAAAAACAAAATAAACATATGTAATTCACATAAATACATTATTACATAGTTTTTTATAAAAACTACCATTAAAATTTTATTTAAATCAAAACAAACAGGTTTAATTAATATTATTAAGAATTTAAAAACGATTTGAAATTTTTTTTGTTAAAAATATCAAACAATAAAAAACAAAATATAATGTTAACGAGTTTGATTTCGGTTCGATTATAAACAAAAAGAAGAAATTGCAATTCTACTAAAATTTAAATCTTATATTACATATTTAGAATATGTTTACAACAATTATTTATATATATATAATCAAAATAATTATAATTTTAAATAAATTTGGGTAAATCGCATAATATGATTTGTGTATTTTGATTTGGTTTGTATTTTGAATTCGGGTATTTTCGAATCCTAAATATAATAAATAATAAATTATTGGTCTAATCAACTTATAAATTATATTAAATTTTTGCTATACGAAATATATAATAAAAATATATATATTATTATTTTTGAAATACTTTTTTGAACTTTTCCGAAAAAACTCACTTAACTACATACTATGTCATTGGTTTTAAACTCACTTAAAGAGTTATGTGAAACTTACACACAAACATATCTCATTCTATATATATACTTTTTAAAATTGACTTAAATATCAACAAAAACAATAAAACCGATTTTAACATAAAATCAACCACTAATTTCATATTTATGATATTTTTGATATAATCTTTTTATTTTTCTTACGGAGGTCTATAAAAAATTTCAGAATATAAATATTTTTTAAAAAGTATATAGGTTAGTTTTTATATATAATCATTGTCCATATTATAATTTTCTATTTATATTAATATTTTAGATGTTAATAAACATCTATATTGAACATAGATAAAGTTTGTTTAAATCAATTAACACTAGCATAACAATTATTTATTAACGGGTTCAGTTTCTAGAAAAATTCTAGATAAATGACAAGAAGTTTGAAAATAATGATTAAACTTTATCATAAACAAATTTCGGGTAATTCGGGTTCAAATCTAGAAATTTGTTTTGGCTTCGGGTTTTCAGGTAGTAAATTTCTCAATTCGTTCGGGTTATTTATTTTTGGAACGGTTTCGGTTCTTTAATTCAGTTTGGTTCCAATTATGTACTTCAAATATAATTATAACTATTATTATTTTAAATAATTTTTGGGTAGTTAGAGTAGTTTAGTTTAGTTCTACAAAATTGAGTTCGGTTCATATTCGTTCGGGTTATTTATTTTTGGAACGGTTCCGGTTCTTTAATTTCGGTTTGGTTCCAATTATGTACTTCAAATATAATTATAACTATTATTATTTTAAATAATTTTTGGGTAGTTAGAGTAGTTTAGTTTAGTTCTACAAAATTGAGTTCGGTTCATATTCGATTTCGGGTATTATGGTAGTAAATTTCCCTATACATTCGAGTTATTTGTTTTTAGAATCAGTATTGATTTGGGGATTTCGGTTTGGTTTGGGTTCGGTATTTCGGATCCGGAAGTTTTGTCCATTCCTAATTTTTATAGTTTATAAAAGTTTGGAATAAACACACTTACAAATTATATTAAGATTTTGCTATATAAAATATAATTTTCATTATATATTTATGGGAGAATCACAAAACTACACCATTTGAATTACATTTCACAAAACTACACCATTTCAAAAATATTTCACAAAACTACACCTAAACACTCAAAATTAAATTCAAATAAACCCTATCCACACAATCATACCCCTTAATACTATTTCTAAACACTAATTAGCGAACACAAATGAAAATATTTTAATTTTGGTAATTTTTAAAAGGGTAAATCAAGCTTTTAAAATTTTGAAAGGGTGTAAATTTGTGAAAATATTGAATTAGATGTAGTTTTGTGAAGGAATGATTGAAAGGGTGTAGTTTTGTGAATTTCTCTATATTTATTTGCATAAACAGTAAAAGAACAAAATACTCTTTTAGAAATTCTGAATATTTTTATTTATTTTACAAAATCAGAAAAAATATTACAAACTTCTAAATTAAGCGTATATATATAAAATTATTTATAAAAAACATAAACCCGTGGTACACCACGGGTTAAATCCTAGTCTTGTTTTAATTCTTGATAATCTTTACTAATTTTAATTAGTGTGTAAATTGCTCCAATTCGGATTGACATCTTATATTCTACGATAAGACATTCGAAACAACGAGACGAAGATCTCGTTTATCAAACTTTGATCTCAAACCCGTTTCAATTTGAAGAACTTGATGAAATGAGATAACACGCTTATGAAAACTCTTAGATTTACAAAGGAAAAGCAAATGAGCGGCATGACAAGAAAATTGTCCAAAAAAATTCAAGGTTAAATTATTTCTCGGGAAAATCAAGTTTAAGTGGTCGGATCCATTTACCATCAAGGAACTTCGAAATGATGGAGCAACCACGCTACAAAATCAAAATGGTGAAGAGTTCACGGTTAATGGGCATCGATGCAAGTTTCAGTTAGCAGATGTAGCGCTGGAGGAACGCACAATTGTTTCTCTCGTGGATCCTCAACCCGTTTGAAAAGATATAAAAATGTTAAGATTAGAAACGTAAATCAAGCGCATTTAGGACAAGCACTGCCATGATATCCTATGTACATCTTTTTAAACTAATTTTTATGTTTATTTTATTTTTGTTATAGGTTTTCACGTTTTGAAGAGGTAGGGATTATAATTCAAAAGAGAACAAAGTAAAGTTGACCAAAATTACCGAAAAAAATTCGACACTTCATTTCAAGAAGAATGGTCGACATTTACAAAACCGGATAAGTAGGGTGAAAATAGTTCGAGCCTTTATTTCGACAAGAAGGAGTCGAATTTTATTTCCAGGTAAGTTGGAGTAGACAACTTTGGTTTAATTTAAGGGTATGAAATTTCGGTTTACAATAGATTTTGACCATATTTCTTTTTAATTTTGGCTCAAAACTATTTTATTAGATTTAAACAAAAATCGAATTTATGTATTTTTCTACTATTTCACTTGTTATTTTCACAGCTAAAGTCTTGTTTTCGTCATTCTTTATCTCCTTTATCAAGGTAAGCTCTTTGAAACAAATTCTCTCAAATTTGGAATTTCACCATGGAAGAACAACTTCCACTTTTCTTGAACTTGTTGCATTTCTTGAGCGTAAGTAAAAGTTTTTTGGAAATGCAAGTTCTAAGAAGTTTAACACTTGGGTAGTTGATTATACCAACTAATTTTAAGAGTTACATGAGAACATTGAAATATTGAAAAAGTTAGGGTTCTAAAGAGAACAAGAATGAAAATTTAGGGTTTTTTTTTAACTTGTTTGGTTATGTAATTTAGGACTAGGATACATTGTTTAGTTGTTGCTATTAATCACATGTGCTAAAATCATCAATTAAACTTAAAAATTGAAAGTGTCCAAGGTGGGAAACTAATGCATTCCCTTGTACTTGTGGTTTGTTTCTTTATACCTTATGCATTTAATTTATTTGTTGGGTACTATAATGCTAAGAGGAGATGAAAAGTGAATCATATATAATTCTTTACAAAATGTTTAGACTGATTCATTTCTAAATTTGCATAATCCATTATCATTGTTTACTTATTATAGGTATCTATTCACCTATCGGAAAACAAACGATAATGATGGAAATAATGAGTGTATGCTACCGACAAAAGATTTTGGAGAAGGTAGTAGAAAGAAGGTCCCTAGAGAAAAGAAAGCTCCAAAGAAGAAGCCAACCTACAATGGCTATCTTAAAGTCTTAGAAGAAATACCAATGCAATATGTTCGGGGATATTAACTTTCTCACAATACACGAAATTCCTCGAAGATGTGGAGAATATTTTTGAAAACATGGGAATTAAGAAGATTCTCTATCTAAAAAGAAATACATATCGTTTTCCTACACTCCAACTTCTTGTCTCTATAGTAGCAACACCCAAGTTGGGAGAATCAAGTTCACTCGAAGATATATGATTCGTTGAATTTGTTGGGATGTCGACAAACTAAGTCCCACATCGGAAGTTTGAAGAAAAAAGTTCTAATATATAAGGAGAGTCCAACCCCAATTAATATGAGGCATTTTGGGAAGGAGCCCAATAAAGAAAACCGTGAGGGTTCGAGACATGATCCCAAAGCGGACAATATCATATTAATTAGGAGTTGGACATGGGCCTCACCAGTTTTCAACATGGTATCAGAGCCTATGTTAAATAAACGGACCTAGAGAAGTTGGGTGGTTCGATGTGGGAAGAACCCTCTAGATTACCTCAAGATTAAGACGGTACGAGATATGTGCCAAGTTTCAAAAGGAGAAACTAAGGATATGTGGTCCTTAGTTTGAGGGGGAGATTGTTGGGAAGACAAACTAAGTCCCACATCGGAAGTTTGAAGAAAAAAGTTCTAATATATAAGGAGAGTCCAACCCCAATTAATATGAGGCATTTTGGGAAAGAACCCAATAAAGAAAACCGTGAGGGTTCGAGACATAAGCCCAAAGCGGACAATATCATATTAATTAGTTGTTGGACATGGGCCTCACCAGTTTTCAACAAAATTTAAGGTGCAAGCCAAACTCTTCAAGTTAAGCTATAAAGAACTTTGTGATATTTAAAATGGGAACCTGAAGTTACTTAGCACATAAAGGTGAAAAATTTATGGCTTGAGAAACTATTATAGATGGAACTTATTAAGCCGAATGACAAAAACTACATCTTTAATAAACCCGACGGGGAAATATGCCCAAGATTCCTTGCCCACACATTCTATGCAACGAAGGAACCAAAAAAGATCTTGAACGATGAGTTGTTGTTGCTTATAAAGGGGCTAAAGCCACTTTTCAAGCAATTTGTTACAAGCAGATTAGTAAATAGAAACAAGTGATCCAAACAAGAACAATATGTAATATAAAGATCTTTGTATTGAATCAAACGTTCACTACAAGAGATTTATGAGTCTCTCCCCTCACCTTTTTGATCCTTTTTCTAGATACCAAAATAACAATAACAACAACACTTATTTATAGTAAAGACACAGACAAACGGTAGACAAACATTTCCTTCCTCACGTCTTCATGTTACTCCGTTAACGTCATGTGGTCCCATAGTTAATTAACCTCACCCTGATTAGGATAACCATGGTGACTTCCTTGCTCTTTACTCATCTCATTTCCACTAGACTGGGCCTGAGCCTTGTTCCTCCTTCTATAACGATTAGATTCATAGCTATCACAATTCAAAAGTGGGAAAACCATAGTGTGTAATGATGACATATGTATCAGATTCCTCTTGGAAAATAACTTAACCACTTACAAGAATTTGGCGTTGATAAAAAAAAACCGCATGGCTAATGTCTTGCGTATTGGTGGAATGGTGACTCCAATTTTGGAGCATTGTCAATTAAACTTGGGAGAACCATATATGAAAGAACAATGGATCGACGCTTTCTATCTCCAACAGACAATATTCTTTGCGGGTTACTTGGATGAGAGCTATGCATATCGTTTCACACTAGGAAAGGATGAGAACAATAGAGTGTTGCTACCTAACCCGTAAATCACATCACTTAACACAAGGGAGAATTTTTAATTCGAAATTAAAGAACGCTTTTTCCACACTCAAGGGAATAGAAGATTCAATATCATTCGAGATTCTCAATCAAGCCAAGTAGCCACAATCCTTCACAATCAAGATAATGAACAAGCCTCTCCGCAACAACCAAAGTGGAAGTGAGCGTTATTTTCTAAATCAATATGACAAACCACTTCGAGGAACGGCCGACAAACACTTTCATGAAAGCCTCAGACTTCTCCAAAGATGGAATAAGTGGTAATACAAAACTATCAAAAAGCTTATAAAAACGGTGAAGCTCTTGAAAGGAAAAGTAAAATATCTCGAGGAGAAGCAGCAAGGAAAAATCTCTCGTGGACATCAAGCTCAAGAAGAAAGAGTTGAGACTCCGATAATGAGATGTATGGAAGCACAAAAGAGCCACAACCACAATCCGTATCCGGGTCATCCACTTTATCTCGTCTTCCGAGCAAACAACCAAGGTCTTCTTACCATGATATAAGGACAAGGAAGAGGCGCAAAGAAAGAATCCCCACACCAAGCTCTAGCAACATGTCTCTCATCATGTCACTTTTGGATTCTTCGGAGTCCAAACAATACTAGTAAGGTATGTCTCCAAAAACATTTATATATACTTTTCATTTCTAGTTTATTTTATCTTGTGTCCAGTATCCTCTCTTGAGTTTATTTTATCACCGAGACGTATTTAAATTTGTTTTCTTTGATCTTATTTTATTTTTCTTGAGTCTCATACATTGCATTTGTTGATATTAAGTGCATCTAAAAAAACCAAAAAAATGGAAAATTTTGAAAAGCACAAAAAAACATTTAGTTTTTGCGTATTTATTATATTTTTAGATACAGTCTTGGCATATAGGATGCACTTGCATTTGCATTTTGCATAGGGTTAAATGATGCTACTGCCTTTTAGGGAACCATGTTTGGATAACAAATAAAATGTCCTTGCTAATAGTAATATGTTGCATAAGTCATCTTGTGAAAACAAAAAATCCATGATTTTATCTCTTGACTACTTGACTTGGGCTTCTATGTGTTGTTTGCTTGATATGATAATCAATCCTATTAATATGAACCTAATTGAACTTAAATTTTCTCACTTATGGGCTTTTGATTCTTGTTTATGGTCTTAACATACATTCAAATTTTCTTATACCATTTTACCACTTTTGTGCTAATCCGAATGGCTATCTTCATCTTTAAGATGGTTCCCCGTCTTTAACCCTAACCTTTTCTTTGAAACCATCCATGTTTTTGTAGTGAGGTCTCCTTTTATTTGAATTCATTGGAATAATCTTGTAAGTAGTAGAGCGACAAAGAAAAACATCCAATAGAACTAGTCTAGCTTTAACATTGATGTACTAGGTGGTTAGCTTAGGTTGGTTTGTTATTATGGTTTGGGATTTGGTTCACGAGGTTTAGAAGTGGGGTTTATGGGATTGCGGGAGTAGAAGAAGATCCAAATAAAGAAAGAAGAAGTAAGAATATCCTAGAGATTTAAAAGTTAAGGGAATCTTGGCTCTAAGCTACAAAAAATAGAAAAGAAAAGTATAAACCACCAAAGAAAGAAAACAAAAGTGTATAAAAAATTAATTATTGTGGTGTGAAACAAATCTAGAACTATTGCCAAAAGATCAAAAGTATCTCTTAGGATTGTTAAGTTTTAATAAGAAGTTGGGATTAAGAATAAGAACCATAAAAGAAGAAATTCAAAGTGGTTTAAGGGGAAAAATGAATAAGGGTAGTATAAGATCAATGGGTAGTACATAAAATGAAATTTTATCTTTGTACCCTAACTATTTCTACTCTTCCTTACTTTTGTATTTGACATGCATTTCACATTGTTTTAGAATAAACCACCATAAATCACAATATCAAAGCCCAATGTTAAAGCAATATTAAAGCCCATTATAATGCTCATTATGTTTAGGGTTTCCATCAAGTAGTATGAGTATTGTTCTTATGATAATATTCATTGTAACCTTGAGAGTTGCTAAAAAAACTCTCCTCATTTTTATATTATAAGATCAATACAAGTTTATGTGTTATTGGTGACAATTTGTCACTGACAAACTTAAGTATTTCTCTCTTTAGTGTCTTTAACTAAATAAAGCTCTAATAAGTTATTTCCTTTCTCTTTTAGATTTTTATTTCAATAAGCTCTTTAAGCGTAAATCTCTTCTTAGTTTAAGATTGCTTTCAAATCCTTCCAAAAATTCTCGACGAATTCCCGACAATAGGTGTTTTTGACGGATTTTCTATCAATATTTAACGTTCGAAACGGATAAAAAGATAGATTTTGTTGAAATTTTGTTGGAAATACCTATCTTAAGAAATCCGTCTCGAATTTTCGAACGGATTTCAGACCAAATACCAAAATAATTACCCATTAGTCAGAATTCATCAGATTTTGGTCGGAATAATCCTACATTTTTCCGTCTAAGAAATTTCCAACGAAATCTGACGTATATACAACGAAACATGTTTCGAAATTTTACTATAGTCTTTCGTCATAAATTTTGTATGAAAATTTTAAAAAATATTTTTCTAGTTTTCGTCGACGGATGGGAAAATTTTCTTTGTACATGCGATGGAAATTTCTGTTGGATTTTGGTCGTAATTCTACGTTTGATAACAATTAAAACATGTCGTAATTTCGTCGTAATTCCCAATTGATTTCTGACCACGAGTTTTTGTCGGAATATTCCGACAAATTTCCTACCAAAATCATTTTCCAACCAACTCTAATCGATCACCGAGATATTCGACGAGATATGTCGTTGGATTACACTTGATTGTCAAAGAATGACAATACCAACCTATAATGTGATCCATCAGGAGTATGACCGAGTGATTTTAAATGAATGAATGTCTTTGGAGAAAGATCGAAATAAGAAAGGTAATGAGGATTAAATTTAGGGAAGATTACTAAAGTAACCCATAATTTGACTTTTATTGTTAAAACGAACATAATTTTTTTTTTATAACTAGAGTAACCCTTCTGAACTTTCTGCCTGAAACTGCCTTTATGACGTCATAAAAAAAAGGAAAAATTCCAGAAAAATACACCAAGTATTTAACTATTTCCAGTTTAATACACAAGGTTTTTACGTGCCCAAAAAAATACTCCAACTAATTAACGTTTCCTTTTAAATACACGAGCTTGTTACCGCGTTCTCGGATTTCAACTCGCACTGACTTTGACTAACGTCACTGTTTGATAAGTGTGTATTTTAGCTGTTTTAGGCATGTTTTCATAGCATTTTAGGACCTTAGTTGCATAATTCATATAGATTATAGTCTTATTTAGCATATTTTCACTAAGTAGTTTAGAATAGAGTCTTAGTTAGTTTTTAGGCCATTTTTGCATAATATCATTCATTTTAGGTACTTGGAGCTATGGGGAGCTCATTGGAAGCAAAGGGGAGCTAAGGGGAAGCTCATTGGAGGCAAAGGAGAAGAAGAGGAGCTCCAGCGGCCTAGAAACCGCCAGCCCAAGCCGCCGAGGAGAAGGAGCCGAAGCTAGCTCGCGGTGAGAAGTCCAGCGGTCGCCAAACCGCCGATCCAGGCAGTCGAATGATACCCGCGGTGTGATTTCCAGCGGCCTTCAAACCGCTAGGAGTGACCGCCAGAAGATACAAGAAACAAAGAAGTTGCGGATGTTCAATCCAGCGGCCTCCAAACCGCTCACTACAAGAAAACAGGCATTTTCCGACTGTACTATCAGTCGTTGAATAGTCGTTGAATTACCAGTTACGACTATTGCACGACTAAACACTGTAGTCGGAAATCCTTAGTCGCTAAACGATTAGTCGTTAATATAGTCGCCGATTAACGACTACGTGACGACCACAACGCGCGATCGTAACATCGTCGCTCAATAGTCGGTATATTTGACGACTATTTAAAGACTAACCTACGATTAATAAACATGAATAAGAGAATCTTTACAATAGTCGTAATGTAGTCGTATTACATAGCGACTATATTACGACTGTTTTACGATTATTTACTATGAGCGGTGTATCTATAATGTAGTCGGTAAATAGTCGTAACTATATAGTGACTAATTGACGACTATATGATGGCTAAACTTAAAATTTTAAAAAATTTTATTCAGTCGTAAAGTAGACGTTATTTTTTTGCGACTACTTCGTGACTACGATGCGACTACTTTACGACCGTTATATGTCTATTTGGCGACTAATATTCGTAAAATTCTATGCATATGGTAATCGTTTTGTTTCTTTTGCCATTTGATTTAAATCTTGAAATCCGCTGCAAATAAAACACGATCTAATCTAAAAAACATCATACAATTGAAAAACCACATATATCCGTAAATTATGCAAAGAAAAATACTTAAACATCAATTCAAAACCAAGTAACATAACATAAACATCCAAATACAAAAGTGTTTAGTTCATGGAATTGTTTTAGTAACCTATGAAGGAGGGGAAGTTGAGAGAGGAGAGGTGGTGTCTTGATTATCTTCACTCTCCATGAAGTCGAGAAATGCCGGATCAGTTTTGCGCAAGTACTTCTCCACCAAGGATAACTTTGCGACCTTGGCTTCTTGGTCCGCCAAAGCTTTGAGATGTTGTTCTTCACGCCTTTGACTCGCAGCGCTTGTTCTTCAATTTTCTTTTGTGCGACCTTCAATTGCTCATGAATAGACGGGAATGAAGAAGACTCTCCTTGTGTAATCCTCTTGCTAGTTCCCACATTCTCAAGATTCTCCTTGAGGCTTCCGACTCCATATATATTGCCTCGTGAATCCTTTTCGGTTGACTGCGAATAGGATGCCAAAACAATAACCAAAAACGTAAACATGAAATCTATAAATGTGGATAATGGAAAATGTTTCTTAGTACCTCGAGAAAGATGGCGTTATAGTCATCTGTTGTGAGCTCGCGAGGTCTCGAAGCACAATACGAAACGGCGAGTTTTCTCCGTCAAGCCGAGACAATTTAAGTTGCAAATTCTTTTCATATTCTGAAGCAATCTTCTCCGCCTTCTTATCCACATACGTGCCATCCGGCTTGGTGTGTGTCTTAATGAAAACCTCACCAATAGACACCGGTCTTCCCAATTCCTCTTCCTGAAATGATACAAAATCAAGTTAAAGTACTTGCATATGAGTAGGAAAATTATAGAACATTGATATTTACTAACCATTCCATATTGGATTTGTTGATAAGATGTAGGACCGGATAGGTGTATGTGAGGACCAAGACCACCGCGTTGAGATAAACGAGCATTAGAATAAATCTCACTCTTTTCTTTTGCTTCCTCTGTATCCCAATTCGCTGTCATCTCTTTCCAGAGAGTTTCGGTGATCCAAGTTGGGCGCTCTCGAGTAGTCCTCACGGAAGAGACCATGTCCTTCATACGACGTTGACAAATTTTCTCGAACTGTAGTTGAACATTCCCTGTTATCAATGGATCCCAAGTGTGGGTTTTCTACAAAACAAAGAGAGATAAGTAATTCATGTTAGTGATAACAAAACGAAGATAAAGCGATGAGAATTATAAAACGTACCGCGAACTCGAGAAAATATCGCTCTTGTCTATCCCGAGGCACACAAGACCAACTATAGAAAGGACCATCAAACTTGTTCGTAAAAACTTTCGTAATTTTACGAACAAGTTTAGACCCCTTGTCACGAGTAAACCTGTAGTGCAAATCATGAAGCAATGAACAAATCGGTTTACAAATTACACTAATCAAAGCAAAAGACTAGAAATCAAGAGAGACAATGCAAATCCTCATACAACCCAACAAGAGAGACAAAGCAAAAGAGAAACAAATCAATATAAAAGCGATCAAACAAAACAAACACATGACTTTCGGTCTGTTTTTGAGCGAGAATCACGAGAACATGAAGCTGCAATTCAAAAAGCTGCAATGAACATGAATCAAGAGAACAAGAGAATACCAAGTAGAGTTTGGAATCGGTAAGGGAAAGAGAAGCGTCACAAACTTTTCACGTCCTGGTATCATCAACAAAGAGTTTAGAGTCGCCAATGTGTCTTCCTGAAGCTCGGGCAATGCATCCACAGACTCGTCGAAGTTGTTTCCTTCCGAGGAAGGACGACTCCGGCTCTGAGAATGATGAGCCGTGCCAGAGTTCGCGACTTCTTCACCCTGTTGACGTGGCTCACTACCCGAGTTTTGGAATAAAGCCATTGGCGGTGGATAGTCTCTGATTCCCGGCGGTGGTGGCTTTGAAGGTCCGGTTTGTTCTTGAGGCGATTGGTTAGGTAAAGATGGCGATTGGTTAGGTAAATCGCTGTGTTGCGCCGGCGTGAAGTTGTATTGAGTCGGAAGAGAGGTTGGCCTTTTCACCGCCCCGCTCATCGCCACATTCCGCGTCGTCTTTCTCTTTCGAGAAACCTTTTGTTGATTCATGGTGCGAAGAGGAGAGAAGAGCAGCGGCGGAGAGGAGAGAAGAGCAGCGGCGGAGAGGAGATAAGAGAAGCCGCGGAGAGGAGAGAGACGCGGAGAGAAGAGCAGCGACGGAGAGGGAGATAAGAGAAGCCGCGGAGAGGAGAGAGACGCGGAGAGGAGAGAGACGCGGAGAGGAGAGAAGTGGCGGAGAGGGAGAGAATCAGCGGAGAGGAGAGATGCGGCGGAGAAGGAGAGAATCGGCGGCGAGGAAAGAATCGTCGGAGAAGGAGAGGGATGAGAAAGAAGTTTGTCGATTTGGGGAAAGAAGATTAGGTTATGAATTGGGGAAAACTTAGTAGTCGCCTAATAGTCGCTAAATAGTTGCTAAACATAATAGTCACTAAATAGTCGCTAAAAATTGTAGTCGCTAAATGGTCACGAAACATTGTAGTCGCTAAATAGTCGGGAAACAGTCGTAAAACATAGGTCCTTTATTTTTTTAGCCCAAAACATAATACCTTAGTAAAATTTTATTAATAATACATTATTTTGAATTTTACAAGTACATTATACGACAAATTATTCTTCTTCTTCTAATATTTATTTCAATTTTATTTTAATACATTAATAATAATACATTATTTCGAATTTTACAAATACATTAATAATACATTATTTCGAATTTTACAAATACATTATACGACAAATTAATCTTCGTCTTCTGTTTCATCATCGAAGAAGATAAATTACATTGAAACTCATCTTACGGTTCGCATCTCCGACATTGTAATCAAGATTTATTCGGTTAACTCCTTCTTCAAAATTGTCGAGTTCGAGATCTTCAATTGTAGTCAACGGTACACCATCGTCATTTTCTGTTTGCAAAAGTGTTGGTTCGTTGTTCACATATTCCACCTCTATGTTTTCCTCGGATTGACATTTACAACATTCAACCACGTTTTTTTCGGCTTCTTTACGTACGGGTACGGAATATAACAAACACGATGCGCTTGAGAGGCTTTTTGCAAGATTAAAAAGTTTAAGTTACATATCAGATATATATATGATAATAATATTATTTAACGTGTTAATAATATATATGTATATATGTATACGTACCTAAAATAAATGGTTCATACTTATTGTATTTTCTCGATGAAAGAACGTCTACAACACCACCATTGCTCCTACGAGTGCCTCTACCAATAACGGGATCATACCACCGACACTTAAATAGTGTGATTCTTAAATTGACCATCCCCTCGTACTCAAGTTCCATTATATCGGTTAGAGTTCCATAGAAATCCGCTACATCGGATGCATCGTGTAATTTTCACCTTTAACACCGACCCCGTAGTTACATGTCCTTCGTCCGGTGCCGTGATTTTCCGTATGAAACAAATAGCCTCTTGTAAAATACATTGGCCATGTTTTGACCTTGTTCAAAGGTCCATGAACTAGGTCTTGAACCCATGCGGGAAAAGGATTTGTGGCATTCCAATAAGTAACTTGCATATATATATATATATATATATATATATATATATATATATATATATGAAAATTAATCAGAAAAACATGTGTAAAACTAAATTTACTATACATATATATGACTATATTTTGTACTTACATAATCTTTGACCCATAAATGATATTCCTCGGCTCTTTTTACGAGAGTTCTTTTTCGGTAAGTCTGTATATTTGTCCGTGATAAAATCCTCGAACATGCTATATATATTCAACAAGTATATAAATATATGTTGCGAAATTGTGTAATTATTTACATGAAAAGGTAAATAAGTTTATGTACCGCTCAATTGGCTGAAAGTAATCGCAATTTCTCAGCACATATGAGTGTGCGCATTGATAGTCTCTCTCGAAAGCCAAAGTTCATGCATTTCACCACTTGGGCGACCTGGTTGAGTAAATATCAAAGGCACTCCGGGAACATTATATACGGGGACATCACCTTCATCAAATCTAGTTAACTTTGCATAATAAAACACTTTTAAGTAATTCACATTAATTAATAAGTTACGCGAAAGTGTATATTGTTCATTTACCTTGACTTTGTTTGTATATTCGCGGCAAAGTATTGTTCTGAAAAATATGCAATCTCGTCGTTGATATAAGATTGAACAATTGATCCTGCTGCATACCTTTTGTTCTTCGCTTTGCCTTTCAACTTTTTGAAAAACCTTTCGAAAGGATACATCCACCTATCTTGGACGGGACCTCCCAATTCGGCTTCGTATGGGAGATGTATAGGCGCAGGTGTTCCATCACATCGAAAAACGATGGCGGAAAGATCTTCTCCAAATTGCATAGGATTATAATTATGTTCTGTTTTAGAATTTGAACGCGAGTTGTGTGCAAAGTCCTCGAACATAAATCCCGAAAAAAAGCTCCAATCCCTGCAATATACATATAGTTTAATTGCATCGTTGTGTTAATTATTACATAATTAATATATTAGAACGTAAAGAAGTTGCATATTCATATTCGTACCTGCTATCGCTTGGTGGACATTGCGGTGCAAGAGTTCTGCAAAGATAAATGGAAGTAGTCGCTCCATAAACACATGACAGTCATGGCTCTTCATGCCTGAAAGCTTTCCATTCTCTATATCAACACAATTAGCCAAGTCTGAAGCATAACCATCTGGAAATTTAATCGAATGTTTCAAACATTCGAGTAAACTTGTTCTCGCAACTTGTCAATGTATAGGGTGGAAAAGGAGCCCTGCCTTCACTATCAATGTGTAAGTGTGGCCGAGCACAAAATCGTTCAATATCCCATCTTGACATGATGTTGTCTTTTGTTTTGCCCTTCACACTCATAAGAGTATTCATGATGTTATCAAAAAAATTCTTTTACGTATGCATCACATCAATATTATGTCGAAGATTAAGGTCCCTCCAATACGGCAGCTCCCAAAATATACTTTCCTTGTGCCAATTATGTTCCTTCCCATAGCCACGTATCTTTTTTTCGTGACCATTTCCACCCACGATCTTAGTTCTCGGAGGATTTACACCTTCTATCCGCTCACGGTAAACTTGCTCACCGGTCAAAGGCGAGGTGGGTACTCTCTTGATGCGTCTTTTCCTTTCAAAAAGTCTTTTTATTCCTTCTTAGTGGATGTCCATAAGGAAGAAATCTTCGATGACAATCAAACCAACATGTCTTCTTTCCATTTGGTAGATAAAAAGACTTTGTATCTTCCATGCAAACCGGACAAGACAATTTACCATGGGTTGTCCATCCCGATAACATGCCATATCTTTGGAAAGTCGCTTATCGTCCACATAAGCACTTGCTTTTAGATTAAAATTTTGATTTAACGACACATCGTATGCATCGACTCCAGTAGACCACAACTCTTTTAACTCGGCAATAAGAGGTTGGAGAAAGACATCAAGACTAGCTCGCGGATGATTAGGCCCGGAATTCGGAATAGTAAGAAACAAGTACTCTTCATTCATGCACATACCGGGGGTAGATTATATGGTGTCAAGATCACAGGCCACAATGAATGATTACGAGACATGCCAAATGGATTAAACCCATCTGTACACAATCCAAGGTAAACATTTCGTGGTTCGGCGGCAAACCGAGGATGTTGATTTTGAAAATATTTCCATTCGCCGCATCGGAAGGATGACTCATTACTCCCTCATTTGCTTCGTGCTCGGCATGCCATCTCATTGCCGCTGCGGTCTTGTGGCTACGATACATTCTCTTCAATCTGTCGGCAAGCTGGTAAATACCACATACGACTATATGGAACTTTCGTTCTACGTACGTCGTTCTTAGGTTTCCATCTTTGTGCACCACAAAAAACATATTTTTCTTCGTTTTCGTATTCTTTCCAGAATATCATACAATTGTTAAGACAAACATCAATTGTATGATACGGAAGACCTAAATTACGCATCAACTTCTCGGTTTCGTAATGAGAACCGGTAGACTTATTTCCTTCGTAAATAATCGTCGGTAAATCGCAAACCGAATCTACTAACTTTTCACTCATATTATATTCGGCCTTATTTTGCATGACTCGAGCGACTAAGGATAGCTGCGAGTGACCTTCACGACAATCATCATATAGTGGATCTTTTGCACCTTCTAACAAGTTGTAAAATTTCTTTGAATGGTTAAATATTGGTTCTTCTACATTTGCATAACTACCTTCTTGATGATAATTTTCATCAAAGCCCATGTTTTCCCGAAATGCATCATTAACCATATCCACATACCTATCTTCAACTACATGGCTCCCACTTATATATGTAGGATCAATGTAGCTAGTTCCTAAATCGATATTGATTTCTTCCCCATGCTTATACCAAACAAAATAATCGGCATAAACCCTCTACTATAAAGATGGTTCCAAATTCTTGTCCGGGGAGAAATTTTTCGTTTTTGCAAACACTACAAGGGCAGAAAAACTTACCCCCGTTATCTTGTGTTAGAGGTGACTATTTGCAAACGTCATGAACTGCTCCACTCCTAATCTGAACTCTTCGAAAAATTTCCGGTATCTTCATCGATCCGCCGATACATCCACTCCCGAGAATTGTTATAATGACTCGACATTATACAATCATATGAAAAAGAGAATTTGAGATATCAAATTATATGATAAGAAACGTTTTTTTATGTTGGAGAAAGAGATGTTTGTGGGTTGTTGAGGAAGAGAAGTGGTTGAGCTTTCTTTATAAAGAAACTACTAAGCGACTACATAGCGACTAAAACTATGTAGTCGCCAAAAACCAGTATACCTACCAACAAAACACGTGTTTTTTGCACCTAAAAAGACGGCGATTTCCGACTATATAATGACCCGCCGGAAGAGTAGTTATATAGTCGCTAAAAACCCGACTATTTTACGACTGTTCGAATTAGTCACAAATTACCGACTAATTACCGACTTCATTCAAAAATATTTTTCTCATAAAGATATTAGTCATATATCAGTCGTTAAATTACGACTACATTACCGATTACTGTTTGTAGTCGTTCAATAACGACTGATATATGACTATATCTATGTAGTCGTTATACAGTCGTATAATAGTCGTTAAATAGTCATCAAAGTTGGCGACTAATTGTTTAGTCGCTATATGTAGTCGGCAATTCGCTGTTTTCTTGTAGTGGCTGGACCAAACCGCTGGAAATTGTGCGACATGTGCACTTTATTTTGCCCCCTATAAATACTACTAGGGTTTATGTTAATGGACACATCTTTTTCCTCTCTAGTTTTTGTAGCCACTTTTGTAAAACTTTGAATGCTCCTTAGTTTCTTATAATCTTAGATTCTCTCTTTAATCTTCTTTAACTAGCATTAATGTTTTTATCTTTAATCTCTAGCTTTCTTTTTATTATGCATAGTGAGTAGTCATCTTTTGGATCTTGGGGTTTCTATAGGTTAGGATGATGGATGATGGTTAGTGATGTTTAGGATGTTTAGGTTATGGTTTCTATAGCATTAGATGTTCTTAACACTAAGGTAGAAGTAATTATCCTAGCTTAGTACTTATAGGATGTTTCATGCCCGGAAGGTGTTCGATGAAATGTTTAGTCCAATCTCTTGTTATTCTTTTATACTTAGCCAATGGAAGTTGATGTCTAAGGTTTAAGATGGACTTTTAAGGACTTATACTTAATGATCTCTAATCATCTAGGCTCAGTCGGAAGATTTGTGGTTTTTATGATTAGAGAATGGATTTGAGTCATGGAAGTGATCTAATCTAGTTTAGTGATCCTTGTCCTAGAAAGCCATCTCCTTTGTTAGTCTTAGTGTCATTAGCTTGATTCCATCCATCCAAACCATTGATCTTAACCCCAAGATCCATACTTTACCATTAGTATCTCTTTAGTTTAATATCGCTTTTGTTGATTTCAAGTTTATTTTACTTATATTGCTTTCTTAGTTTAGTTTAGCTACAAACCAAGATTCTTACTCGATCTAATCTAAGCTAGTTTCTTGTATTCTTGTTGTTCTAAGCCTTCTCTCCTTGTGGATTCGATCCTTATATTACTACAACGTCTTGTGCCTTGCACTTGGGGTTGTTTGTGATTGAGGTAAAACTTTGATCCCATCAAGTTTTTGGCGCCGTTGCCGGGGAGAGTAGCGATTAGTCAATCGGATTTGGAATCTACTTAGTTTTAGATCACTTTTAGACTAGTTTCTTAGGAGGAACTTTGAAATTTCTCTCTCGGATCCTATATCCGCCTAAGCCTCGTCTAAGTCAAGCTTAGTGACTTTAAACAAGCGCACTTGGGAGGCAATCCCATGTTTATCCTTTGTACATATGCTTTTAAGTTCAAGTATTGTAGTTTAATTATGCTTAGTTTTATGTTTTTGAAAAGGGGAGGCACAAATGAGAACGCCAACGCGATGGAGGAACAAGACTTCGTCTTTCAACCTCGAGTCAACACCGAAACTTCAACATCGGCTCCACCACACCATGATAAAGAATCATGGAACCCCTTTAAGTAAGCTCCAAGGTACCTTTCACTATCATTGTATATAACATACATTTTTAGATAATTTTTCATTTTTAGCACTTGTTTTCGTATTTACCACTAGTTTTAATTCTCTTTTAAATGGCCTTACTTCATCGCTTTTTCACACCGAGACGGTGTGATTTAAGTGTGGGGGACGGGCCATTAGTTACTAATCATGTTTATTGTTTTAGCTATGTGTGATCATGCATTGCATTCATCTAGTTAGTACATTGCATTGTTAATAGTTATATGTATTCAAACACACCAAAAAAATCGAAATTTTTTGAAAAACACAAAAAGAATACTAGTTTCATTTTGCTTTATCATTCATATAGTATAGGATCGAGTCTTTAGCTTTAGGATATACACACTTATCTATGGATCAATGATGATATTGCCTTGTAAAATTTTTAGAAAAGTATTGCAATGTGAATTCCTTCTCGAGATTGTTTGGTATAATTGATAGAATCCTTTAAATCGTTGAAATTGTACATCTTGAACTTTCTTAGTCTAGAGGATATTGTTTGTTTGATGCTCACTTGATTTGAAACCACTCCATGAATATTGAACTTAATTGAATCATTAATTTCTCGCTTGATAATGTGCATTGTAGTTTCATGATATATATCCAAACTTTATTCCTTTTTACCACACTCTTGATTGTTTGGATAACCATCTCATTTTTAGATGGCTTACCCTTAACCCGAAACCATTCCTTCAAGCCCCGTTTAATTCTTTGAGTGAGGCCTTTTTGGAAAGTGTTACATTAGCAAAACTTTGTAAGTATTGGGGACGACAAGTCCCACATCCCATCTAGGTGGTTAGCAAGTTTTGATTTGGTAATGGGTGAGGGAAGTGAGGAAATGAAAAGAAAAGAGAGTTGGGTATCATTAGAAAAGTCTAAGCACCAAAACTAAAAGAGTAACTACCTTAAGGGCGAGGTTTGTAAAAGTAAAAGAAAGGGCATTGAAAACGAGTTTTGAAAACTCCTAAAACCTCAAAAGAAAAGAAAACCCAAAAACAAGGGTAGAAAGTAGGAGTAAAAAGAGTGAAGCCTAAACCAAAAGAAAACCCTTAAGGATAGTGTGCAAAGGTAAAAGATAGACTTGTGGTGTCAAAGAAAGAAACCCAAAGGGAATAAATAGTAGAGTTAGGATTAAAAGAAAGGATTTGAGTGGGTGTTTACACTACAAGAAAACAGCGAATTGCCGACTACATATAGCGACTAAACAATTAGTCGCCAACTTTGATGACTATTTAACGACTATTATACGACTGTATAACGACTACATAGATATAGTCATATATCAGTCGTTATTTAACGACTACAAACGGTAATCGGTATTGTAGTCGTAATTTAACGACTGATATATGACTAATATCTTTATGAGAAAAATATTTTTGAATGAAGTCGGTAATTAGTCGCTAATTTGTGACTAATTCGAAAAGTCGTAAAATAGTCGGGTTTTTAACGACTATATAACTACTCTTCCGGCGGGTCATTATATAGTCGGAAATCGTCGTCTTTTTAGGTGCAAAAAACACGTGTTTTGTTGGTAGGTATCTTGGTTTTTGGCGACTACATAGTTTTAGTCGCTATGTAGTCGCTTAGTAGTTTCTTTATAAAGAAAGCTCAACCACTTCTCTTCCTCAACAACCCACAAACATCTCCTTCTCCAACATAAACAAAAACGTTTCTTATCATATAATTTGATATCTCAAATTCTCTTTTTCATATGATTGTATAATGTCGAGTCATTATAACAATTCTCGGGAGTGGATGTATCGGCGGATCGATGAAGATACCGGAAATTTTTCAGAAGAGTTCAGATTAGGAGTGGAGCGAGTTCATGACGTTTGCAAATAGTCAGTCTCTAACACAAGATAACGGGGGTAAGTTTTTCTGCCCTTGTAGTGTTTGCAAAAACGAAAAATTTCTCCCCGGGACAAGAATTTGGAACCATCTTTATAGTAGAGGGTTTATGCCAGATTATTTTGTTTGGTATAAGCATGGGGAAGAAATCAATATCGATTTAGGAACTAGCTACATTGATCCTACATATATAAGTGGGAGCCATGTAGTTGAAGATAGGTATGTGGATATGGTTAATGATGCATTTCGTGAAAACATGGGCTTTGATGAAAATTATCATCAAGAAGGTAGTTATGCAAATGTAGAAGAACCAATATTTAACCATTCAAAGAAATTTTACAACTTGTTAGAAGGTGCAAAAGATCCACTATATGATGGTTGTCGTGAAGGTCACTCGCAGTTATCCTTAGGCGCTCGAGTCATGCAAAATAAGGCTGAATATAATATGAGTGAAAAGTTAGTAGATTCGGTTTGCGATTTACTGACGATTATTTACCGAAGGAAATAAGTCTACCGGTTCTCATTACGAACCGAGAAGTTGATGCGTAATTTAGGTCTTCCGTATCATACAATTGATGTTTGTCTTAACAATTGTATGATATTCTGGAAAGAATACGAAAACGAAGAAAAATGTGTTTTTTGTGGTGCACAAAGATGGAAACCTAAGAACGACGGACGTAGAACGAAAGTTCCATATAGTCGTATGTGGTATTTACCGATTGCTTGACAGATTGAAGAGAATGTATCGAGCCACAAGGCTGCAGCGGCAATGAGATGGCATGCCGAGCACGAAGCAAATGAGGGAGTAATGAGTCATCCTTCCGATGCGGCGGAATGGAAATATTTTCAAAATCAACATCCTCGGTTTCTTCTTGAACCACGAAATGTTTACCTTGGATTGTGTACGGATGGGTTTAATCCATTTGGCATGTCTCGTAATCATTCATTGTGGCCTGTGATCTTGACACCATATAATCTACCCCCTGGTATGTGCATGAATGAAGAGTACTTGTTTCTTACTATTCTGAATTCGGGGCCTAATCATCCGCGAGCTAGTCTTGATGTCTTTCTCCAACCTCTTATTGCCGAGTTAAAAGAGTTGTGGTCTACCGGAGTCGATGCATACGATGTGTCGTTAAATCAAAATTTTAATCTAAAAGCAGTGCTTATGTGGACGATAAGCGACTTTCCAAAGCATATGGCATGTTATCGGGATGGACAACCCATGGTAAATTGTCTTGTCCGGTTTGCATGGAAGATACAAAGTCTTTTTATCTACCAAATGGAAAGAAGACATGTTGGTTTGATTGTCATCGAAGATTTCTTCCTTATGGACATCCACTAAGAAGGAATAAAAAGACTTTTTGAAAGGAAAAGACGCATCAAGAGAGTACCCACCTCGGTCTTTGACCGGTGAGCAAGTTTACTTGTGAGCGGATAGAAGGTGTAAATCCTCCGAGAACTAAGATCGTGGGTGGAAATGGTCACGAAAAAAGATACGTGGCTATGGGAAGGAACATAATTGGCACAAGGAAAGTATATTTTGGGAGCTGCCGTATTGGAGGGACCTTAATCTTCGACATAATATTGATGTGATGCATACGGAAAAGAATTTTTTTGATAACATCATGAATACTCTTATGAGTGTGAAGGGCAAAACAAAAGACAACATCATGTCAAGATGGGATATTGAACGATTTTGTGCTCGGCCACACTTACACATTGATAGTGAAGATGGGATATTGACACGATTTTGTGCTCGGCCACACTTGCGACACATTGTTTATAGAATGTTTGAAGGCGGGGCGGTCCTAAATTTCCACCCTATGGTTACGCTTCAGACTTGGCTAATTGTGTTGATATAGAGAATGGAAAGCTTTCGAGCATGAAGAGCCATGACTGTCATGTGTTTATGGAGCGACTACTTCCATTTATCTTTGCGAACTCTTGCACCGCAATGTCCACCAAGCGATAGCAGTACGAATATGAATATGCAACTTCTTTACGTTCTAATATATTAATTATGTAATAATTAACACAACGATGCAATTAAACTATATGTATATTGCGAGGATTGGAGCTTTTTTCGGGATTTATGTTCGAGGACTTTGCACACAACTCGCGTTCAAATTCTAAAACGAACATAATTATAATCCTATGCAATTTGGAGAAGATCTTTCCGCCATCGTTTTTCGATGTGATGGAACACCCGCCTATACATCTCCCCTACGAAGCCGAATTGGGAGGTCCTGTCCAAGATAGGTGGATGTATCCTTTTGAAAGGTTTTTCAAAAAGTTGAAAGGCAAAGCGAAGAACAAAAGGTATGCAGCAGGATCAATTGTTCAATCTTATATCAACGACGAGATTGCATATTTTTCAGAACAATACTTTGCCGCGAATATACAAACAAAGTCAAGGTAAATGAACAATATACACTTTCGCGTAACTTATTAATTAATGTGAATTACTTAAAAGTGTTTTATTATGCAGGTTAACTAGATTTGATGAAGGTGATGTCCCCGTATATAATGTTCCTGGAGTGCCTTTGATATTTACTCAACCAGGTCGCCCAAGTGGTGAAATGCATGAACTTTGGCTTTCGAGAGAGACTATCAATGCGCACACTCATATGTGCCGAGAAATTGCGATTACTTTCAGCCAATTGAGCGGTACATAAACTTATTTAACTTTTCATGTAAATAATTACACAATTTCGCAACATATATTTATATACTTGTTGAATATATATATAGCATGTTCGAGGATTTTATCACGGACAAATATACGGGACTTACCGAAAAAGAACTCTCGTAAAAAGAGCCGAGGAATATCATTTATGGGTCAAAGATTATGTAAGTACAAAATATAGTCATATATATGTATAGTAAATTTAGTTTTACACATGTTTTTCTGATTATTTTTCATATATATATATATATGCAGGTTACTTATTGGAATGCCACAAATCCTTTTCCCGCATGGGTTCAAGACCTAGTTCATGGACCTTTGAACAAGGTCAAAACATGGCCAATGTATTTTACAAGAGGCTATTTGTTTCATACGGAAAATCACTACTGGACGAAGGACATGTAACTACGGGGTCGGTGTTAAAGGTGAAAATTACACGTATGCATCCGATGTAGCGGATTTCTATGGAACTCTAAGCGATATAATGGAACTTGAGTACGAGGGGATGGTCAATTTAAGAATCACTCTATTTAAGTGTCAGTGGTATGATCCTGTTATTGGTAGAGGCACTCGTAGGAGCAATGGTGGTGTTGTAGACGTTCTTTCATCGAGAAAATACAATAAGTATGAACCATTTATTTTAGGTACGTATACATATATACATATATATTTATTAACACGTTAAATAATATTATTATCATATATATATATCATATGTAACTTAAACTTTTTAATCTTGCAAAAAGCCTCTCAAGCGCATCGGGTTTGTTATATTCCGTACCCGTACGTAAAGAAGCCGAAAAAAACGTGGTTAAATGTTGTAAATGTCAATCCGAGGAAAAACATAGAGGTGGAATATGTGAACAACGAACCAACACTTTTGCAAACGAAAATGACGATGGTGTACTGTTGACTACAATTGAAGATCTCGAACTCGACAATTTTGAAGAAGGAGTTAACCGAATAAATCTTGATTACAATGTCGGAGATGCAGAACCGAAGATGAGTTTCAATGTAATTTATCTTCTTCGATGAAGAAACGAAGACGAAGATTAATTTGTCGTATAATGTATTTGTAAAATTCGAAATAATGTATTTTAATGTATTTGTAAAATTCGAAATAATGTATTTTAATGTATTTGTAAAATTCGAAATAATGTATTATTATTAATGTATTAAACTAAAATTGAAATAAATATTAGTTTTCCTAATTTTTTTGTAATACATAGTAGTAAATACTAAGTAAAATTTGTTGTGAAATCATTTAATTTAGTGACTAATTAGCGACTATTTCACATATAGCGACTGTTTCGCGACTACAATATAGCGACTGTTTAGCGACTACTTATTTAGCGACTGTTAAGCGACTGAAATTTTTCCCCAATTAGTAAACCTAATTTCTTCGACATTTCTCCAATCGCACAATTCTCCTCTCGTCGCCGCCGCTTCTCCTCTCGTCGCCGAGAATCGTCCTCCTCGCCGCCTCTTCTCCTCTCGTCGCCGCAAATCGTCTTCTCCTCGCCGCCCTCTCCTCGCCGCGAGTCTCCTCTCCGTGTCTTCTCCTCGCCGCCCTCTCCTCTCGCCGCGATTCCTCTTCTCGTCGCAATTCGTCTTCGTCGTCTCCTCTCCTCGCCGCGATTCGTCTTCTCGCCGCGATTCGTCTTCTCTCGCCGCCCTCTCCTCGCCGCGATTCTCCTCTCCTCTCCTCTCCTAGCCGCGTCTTCTCCTCTCCTCTCCTCTCCTAGCCGCGTCTTCTCCTCTCCTAGCCGCGGTTCGTCTTCTCCTCGTCGCGGTTCTCCTCTCCTCGCCGAGATTCTCCTCTTCTCTCATCGCCGCGTCTTCTCCTCTCATCGCCGCGTCTTCTCCCTCTCGTCGTCACAATGAATGGAGGCCGAAAGCGGAAAACTGTCCCCAACGCTGCGTTGACTCCGGCGTTGCCTAAAAGACCTTCTCTTCCTGCTCAGTACAACTTCACGCCAGCCCAAGCCAATCCCGTGGTTAATCGCTCGACTGAAGAACACGCTGGCCCTTCAAAGCCGCCACCACCGGGCGTCCGTGATTATCCACCGCCTATCACCCTATTCCGGGACTCGCCCAATCAAGAGAACTCGGGAAATCGTCATTCTGAACCACATAGTCGTCCGTCTTCCGAAGGCAATAACTTCCACGACGCTACGGACAATGTCCCGAGCTTCACTGGATACGCTAACGACATTAAACGCGTTGTTGACAATGCCGGGACGTGAGAGCTTTGTGACAGTTCTCTCTCCCGCGCCGATGCCAAACACTACTTGGTATGACTCTTTTTATTCAATTATTCGTTTTGTATTGTCTCATTGATTCATGTTTTGTTGTGTTTTGTTGCTAATCATATGGCTGAGAGTACTTGTTGAATCATGTTTTGTATTGTCTCTTGTTTTGCATTGTGTATTCACGTTGTGTATTGTCTCATTGATTCATGTTTTGTATTGTCTCTTGTTTTGCATTGTGTATTCACGTTGTGTATTGTCTCATTGATTCATGTTTTGTATTGTCTCTTGTTTTGCATTGCTTCGTACTTTTACGGGTTTACTCGCGACAAGGGTTCTAAGCTTGTTCGTAAGATAACTAAAATTTTTACGAACAAGTTTGATGGTCCCTTCTATAGCTGGACTTGTGTGCCTCGGGATAGACAAGAGAGATACTTTCTCGAGTTCGCGGTAAATTTAGCTTTCTCATAGCTTTCTACATTTCTCATAGTTCTCTACATTTTTTTACCTAACATAAATGTATACTCTTTGTTTTGTAGAAAACTCACACTTGGGATCCTTTGATAACCGGGACAGTTCAACAAAATTTTGTGAATATCCGTCAACGTCGTATGAAAGACATGGTTTCGCCGTGAGGACTAGTCGACAACGCCCAACATGGATCGGCGAAACTCTATGGAAAGAAATGACTACATATTGGGATTCAAACGAAGCAAAAGATAAGAGTTTGACTTATTCTCGAGCTCGTATGTCTCAACGTGGTGGTCTCGGTCATCACATCCACTTATCGGGACCGACCTCGTACCAACAAATCCAATATGGAATGGTTAGTAACAAAAATAGATGTGTCCTTTAATTATTATTCACCTCTTTAACTTTAACTTTGTTTTGTAACATTGTAGGAAGAGAAATTAGGAAGGCCGGTGTCTATTGGTGAGGTTTTCATTAAGACACACACAAAGCCGATGGTACATATGTGGATAAGAAAGCGGAGAAGATTGCGTCAAACTATGAGAAGAACTTGCAAGATAAATTGTCTCGCCTCGAAGAAGAGAACTCTGCCATTTCGTACGGTGCTTCGCGACCTCGTGAGCTCACACCTGATGACTATAACGCCATCTTTCTTGAGGTAAAATAAAACATTTTTCATAACCAACATTCATACACTTTATTTATTATTGGTTTTGTCTATTGTTTTGCTCTTTCTATTCACAGCTTCATCGAAAAGGATTCACGTGGCAATATCTATGGACTTGGAAGCCTCAAGGACAGTCTTGGCATGAGCAACACACAAGGGGATTCTTCAATGTTTATGTCTATGCAAGAGCAGTGAAGAGAGCACAACAACAAATCGAAGAACAAGCTCTTACTAATAAAAGGCGAAGCGAGCATCAAAAGCTTTGGAAGAACAACGAGCGAAGGTCGCACAATTGTCCTTGGTGGAGAAGTATTTGCGCAAAACTGATCCAGCATTTCTTGACTTCATGGAGAATGAAGCAGACTCAAGACACCACCACACCTCGATCAAGTTCCCCTTCTTCTTAGGTTACTTAATCTCTTTTTCATGAACAAAACACTTTACTTTTTGGAACTTAATGTTAATTTTATTGTATGTGAATTATCTTTTATGTATGTTATTTGATGTTAATTATAAGTTATGATAACATTATCATTTTGATTACAAAGAGTTAGTGAATAAATTAAAATGGCAATAACAAACAAAACAAATACCAAATGTACAGTTTTTAGTTTTTAACTAAATGAAGTCGCTAAATAGTCATCATTGATCGATCGGTCGTTATGTAGTCGCCAACTGTCGTTTGAGTAGTCGCAAACTATTAACGTCTATTTTGCGACTAAATACAATAATTTTTTCCAAACAAATTAATCGTTACATGGTCGTAATTTAGTCACTAAAACTATACGACTATTTACCGACTATCTTAAGAAAAACATATTAATCTTAAATCAGTCGCCAAATAGTCACTATATTTGACGACTACGTTACGACTATCAAATGGTTCGCTTATTCGTTTCTTTTAGTCGTTGTGTAGTCGTTAAATAGTCTTACTCTACAGTGACTATATTGCGACTGTTTGACGACAACTAGTAATAGTCGTATTGTAGTCGCCAAATGGCGACTACAATACGACTAATCTGTTTAGCGACTAAGGATTTCCGACTACCTGCTTTAGTCGCAAAACAGTCGCTTCGTGTTCTTTCACGACTAATAAACGACTAATCTAGCAGTCGTAAAATGCGTGTTTTCTTGTAGTGTTAAAGATCAAAGGGGGAGTGAGCAAGAAAAGAATAGGAGTGAGTGCTTAGAACGAAAAGTAGAAAGGGTAGAACATGGGATTTAATGGCTTGTACGTATTTTTTCCTAGTCTTCCTAACTTTTGCATTATGTTTACACTACTTATTTGCTTTTGAGAGTAAGCCCCCTAAAACACTTAAACATCTAAACACTTAACCACTTAAATAAGACCTTTCCCAAACCGATTGAAACTCTTTGCATTGCATTTAGCGAGACCACCGGTTACCAATTAATGAACCTAAGGATGTGGTGAATGAAAGAGTGGGTGGATATGAGCATTGAATCTAGCTAGGACTTGTGATAGTGTGCTATGGATACTTGATTGAGAGTTCTCATTGCTTATGGTTAAACATTTTCTCAAAATGCTTCATTGCCTTAGTTAACATTGCACATGCTTGATTCTTAGCTTTTTGGTTCTGAGATCCATCCTCCACTACGTCTTTTGTGTTTGTTGAGTGTTGTTTGCTTGAGGACAAGCAAAAGGCAAGTGTGGGGGAGTTGATAAGTGTGTATTTTAGCTGTTTTAGGCATGTATTTTCATAGCATTTTAGGAACGTAGTTGCATAATTCATATAGATTATAGTCTTATTTAGCATATTTTCACTAAGTAGTTTAGAATAGAGTCTTAGTTAGTTTTTAGGCCATTTTTGCATTATATCATTCATTTTAGGTACTTGGAGCTATGGGGAGCTCATTGGAAGCAAAGGGGAGCTAAGGGGAAGCTCATTGGAGGCAAAGGAGAAGAAGAGGAGCTCCAGCGGCCTAGAAACCGCCAGCCCAAGCCGCCGAGGAGAAGGAGCCGAAGCTAGCTCGCGGTGAGAAGTCCAGCGGTCGCCAAACCGCCGATCCAGGCAGCCGAATGATACCCGCAGTGTGATTTCCAGCGGCCTTCAAACCGCTAGGAGTGACCGCCAGAAGAGACAAGAAACGAAGAAGTTGCGGATGTTCAATCCAGCGGCCTCCAAACCGCTGGACCAAACCGCTGGAAATTGTGCGACATGTGCACTTTATTTTGCCCCCTATAATTACTACTAGGGTTTATGTTAATGGACACATCTTTTCCTCTCTAGTTTTTGTACCCACTTTTGTAAAACTTTGAATGCTCCTTAGTTTCTTATAATCTTAGATTCTATCTTTAATCTTCTTTATCTAGCATTAATGTTTTTATCTTTAATCTCTAGCTTTCTTTTTATTATGCATAGTGAGTAGTCATCTTTTGGATCTTGAGGTTTCTATAGGTTAGGATGATGGATGATGGTTAGTGATGTTTAGGATGTTTAGGTTATGGTTTCTATAGCATTAGATGTTCTTAACACTAAGGTAGAAGTAATTATCCTAGCTTAGTACTTATAGGATGTTTCATGCCCGGAAGGTGTTCGATGAAATGTCTAGTCCAATCTCTTGTTATTCTTTTATACTTAGCCAATGGAAGTTGATGTCTAAGGTTTAAGATGTACTTTTAAGGACTTATACTTAATGATCTCTAATCATCTAGGCTCGGTCGGAAGATTTGTGGTTTTTATGATTAGAGAATGGATTTGAGTCATGGAAGTGATCTAATCTAGTTTAGTGATCCTTGTCCTAGAAAGCCATCTCCTTTGTTAATCTTAGTGTCATTAGCTTGATTCCATCCATCCAAACCATTGATCTTAACCCCAAGATCCATACTTTACCATTAGTATCTCTTTAGTTTAATATCGCTTTTGTTGATTTCAAGTTTATTTTACTTATATTGCTTTCTTAGTTTAGTTTAGCTACAAACCAAGATTCTTACTCGATCTAATCTAAGCTAGTTTCTTGTATTCTTGTTGTTCTAAGTCTTCTCTCCTTGTGGATTCGATCCTTATATTACTACAACGTCTTGTGCCTTGCACTTGGGGTTGTTTGTGATTGAGGTAAAACTTTGATCCCATCACTGTTGACGGGAATTAACTTCTGTTAAATTCTTTAAATCTAGTTAATTATTATTAACCCTACTCAAACCCGACATTAGAGGCAAAAAATCCCCAAATCGCCTCTCAAACCCTAATTTCCAAAAATCCCCAATTTCGATAATCGTTTTTCAATTATGCTCAATCGTGCCATTGTTGAGTGAAACCTCATCGTATATTGTCGCTATGGGGTAAGATTTCTTTGTTTCTTCTGTCTTCGTTTCTTTTGTCTTCGTTTTTTCTTTCTTCGTTTAAAAAAGCTAACAATTTTCGATGTTTCTTTTCAGTGAGGATTCTGTAATTAAGATGCACATTACATATGGAGGTTTGATGTCTTATGAAGACAACAAATTCTCGTATACAGGTGGAACAATGGCGATGAATTTCAACATTGACCTTGATTTGATGTGTTGGTCAATCTTTGAAGAATATATCGAGAAATAGGGAGTTATGAGTAATGTGGAGTAGATATAGTATCAACTACCAAATGAGGATATTTCAGTTGTTCGAAGAATATTCGAGGACAAAGACAATGAGATAAGGAAGATGTGCTCAGAAGTAGCAGAAGTTGGTGAAGTGTATGTGTACATCGAGCATGGTGTATCTCTGCCAATTTTGGGTAATGCTGGTGATATGGAAGCACACATGACTGAAGATATTGGTTTTAATTATGATGATGGTGAAGACGCTGATAATGAAATGGAAGAAGACGAAGATGTGGAAGATGGTGAGTTAGAACCTGAAGAGAATAATGAGGAGCATGAGGGTGAAGAAAACGCTGATAATGATAATATTGGTGAAGAGGCTGATATTGAAGCTAATGGACCACCATCTGAAAATGAAGGTGATATTGTAGGTGAAGGGGTTGTTGATCCTAGATTCGCAGATTTGTTTGCAAATGCTGAAGTTGAAGCATCAAAGGCAAGATATGGTGATATTGTGGATAACATATATGGTGATATTGAATCAGAAAGTGACAGCGAATAGGATAGTAGAATTGATGAAGGTGAGTATCCGGATTCTCCTGTTGATACGGATGAGGAGTGGGCAAATTTCAACAAGGTAGATGAGAAACGTAACAGTACGAAAGGGAAAAGAAGTGTTGCTGATTACGATAAGCCTCCTTACATGTGGTTGATGCAGACATTTCAGAATGGAGATGAGTTCAAAGATCAGCTTTTAAGGTATGTTTGAGAACTCAATATGATGTGAAGCTTAATAGATGGGAGTCAACAAAACAAGCAACGATATGCATAGAACCAGATTGTACCTGGAGGATTTTTTGCTCAGTAGATAAACCCATTAGAAAGTGGATGGTGAAAGTTTATGAAGACCACCACAATCATCTGCCTACAGGGAGAGCGATGATGCTTAAACAGAGCACCATTGCAAAATTGTTTAAAGAGGAGGCAATGAGAAGACCTGTCATAAGAAGCACAAATATCAAGGATGAATTGATGCATATGTACAACGTGTCAGTTTCAATTTACAAGTGTAGGAAAGCAAGAAGAATGACTCTAGATATGGTGTTAGAAACTCAAAAACAACAATTTGCGAAGCTATGGGACTATGAGGCTGAGTTATTGCGATCTGACAAGAACACTACTACATAGGTTGTGACTGTTGAGAAGGATAATAAACATGTATTTGATCGCTTCTATGTCTGCTTTGAACCACTTAGGCGAACATGGAAGAAATGTTGTCGTCCTTTGTTTGGTTTGGATGGTGCATTTTTGAAATGGGAGTTAAAGGGAGAGATATTAGCTGCAGTTGGTAGGGATGCAGAGAATAGAATCTATCCTATAGCTTGGGCTGTTATAATGTGTGAAGACAAGGAATCTTGGGAATAGTTCATTAGAAATGATGGATTCTCATTTCATTCAGACAAACAGAAGGGTTTACAAGTAGCTTTAGCCACAATTTTATCAAAAGCAGAGCATAGAGTATGTGCAAGGCATGTTTATGGAAATTGGAAGAAAACTTTTGGTGATATTGACTACAAGCCATTCTTTTGGAGAATCGCTTGTAGTTACACTGAAGGTGAGTATAAACAAAACATGGAGGAGTTACGCTTGTATGACAGAGAGGCACATGATGCTTTGATAGATCTGCAAATGTTTGTAACAACCTGCCAGAGAGCTTCAACCGGACCATCAAGAAGGCTATAGAATTACCTTTTATTAACATGCTAGAGACCATCAGAAGACAAGCCATGACACGCATTACTCGTAGGTTTAGAAGGGCAGACAAATGATTAATGGAGTTTCCTCCAAGGATTGCAGATGTCTTAGAAAAGAACAGAATAGCAAGCAAACATTGCATCATCATAACAAGTAGTGATAACTTGTACGAAGTTGTTGACCAAGGTATGGGTCATGAGGTGAGCCTGCGAATGGGAACTTGTGCTTGTGGACATTGGGACGTTAGTGGTATTCCTTGCAAACATGCAATATGTGTAGTCTATGATCGTAATCTAAAACCAGAAGAGTAAGTTGATTTGTTTGTATAGAATATGATGTCTTATAGATTATATAATGTGAATCTTTTTGGTTATCTGCAGGTATGTTGTTAAATACTACAGGAAACAAGTGTGGAAGGAAAAATACTTTAACAACATCAAACCAGTTAACGGAGAGATCTATTGGAGCAAAACAGGTAAACCACCAATCGCAGTCCTAGGATTCAGGAAGATGCCAGGGCGTCCTAAGAAGAAAAGAATAAAACAGCACATGAGTCACCATCTTAGCCGAATAGAGTCACTCGTGGTGGAGGTACTGTGATTTGTAGTCATTGCAAGAAGTCTGGGCATAACAAAGGAACTTGTAAGAATCAACAACATGTGGATAATGGTCCTAAACGCAAACGTGGAAGACCTCGAAAGGTAATTCTTTCATTTTGTCTTATGATGGTAAATTAATTTTCATGTTTCTTATGCTTGTTTTATGAATCAAAATCAGGTCGAGAGTTATGGCTTACCAAACCCACAACCAACAAGACGAAGAACTACTCTGGTGCCTCAAACCCAACCTGCTTCATCAACGACATCCACTGCGACTTCTACGTTTCCAGCATCGTCTTCTGCGCCAACTACTTCAGCTACTACACGTCCACGAGGAAGACCAACAGAACGTGGACGAGGTCGTCCTCCAGCACGTAGGCAGCCATCAATCCCTAGGGGGCTAGGAATGTATGTATGTCCTTTCACCAATAGAGTCTTCGATGTTAGGGGAGCTAGAGCAAGAGAAGTCGGAGAATCTCAGGGGAACCAACCATAGTGTGTTTTAAGTTGTGTGTTTTGGATCAATTATGTTTCAAGTTGTGTGTTTTGGATGTTTAAAGTTGTGTGATTTGGATGTTTTAGACTATGTTTTGGTATATGTTTTAGACTTGGTTTTAACACATAACACTAAGACAACACAAACCTGAAATACATAACACAAACCTGAAATACATGATCTCGGAAAGTGGATCTAAACATAACACTAACACAGCACAAACCCGAAATACTTGACCTCATTGCAATTAACACATCTACTTCATGCCATGAACAAAAATGCCAATAACAAAAATAAAACCAATCCATGATAACATTACACACTAATGGAGAATCTTCTCCTTCTTATTGCAAATCATAATCTCTAGCATCATCTTCTTGTTATCATTCTCCATTGTAATGCATATCTCTTCCTTCGCTGCCAATTCTCCCTTAAGCTTCATATTATCCTTTTCAATCGCATCGCACATCACTGTTTTCAACATTAACTCTTCCTTCAGCTTATTGTAATCAATCAAATTTGCTCCATAATCAAATCAATTACCACCTCCTCGCAGCTTCTTCAAGTCTTCTTGGTGTGCATTAATTACATCTCGAGCTTCTAACAACGCATTCTTTTGCCATCCATGAGGCTTTTCAACATCATACCAAGCAAAGAAATCACAAACCCCTCTCCAACATTCTCCGCATCGATAGAACCTTCTCCCCGAATTTGAATCGGTCCAAGCTTGCTTCACCATCGCGCACAATTGCATAATACCCTTCGGTTGGATGCAATAGACCCACTTCCTGAACTTTGGCTTGGATTCATCTTTCAATTTTTTTTCAAAAATAATTAGGGGTTTTTGGAAATTAGGGTTTAAGAGGCGATTTGGGGATTTTTGTTCTCTAACGTCGAATTTGAGTAGGGTTAATAATAATTAACCAGAGTTAAAGAATTTAACAGAAGTTAATTCCCGTCAACAATGACGTTAGTCAAAGTCAATGCGAGTTGAAATCCGAGAACGCGGTAACAAGTTCGTGTATTTAAAAGGAAATGTAATTTAGTTGGAGTATTTTTCTGGGCACGTAAAAACCTTGTGTATTAAACTGGAAATAGTTAAATACTTGGTGTATTTTTCTGGAATTTTCCCTAAAAATAGTCAGCACATTTAAACACGCGAGTTATTTACAAAATTGCCGCAGATTTATTTTTCACGTTTTGTATATTTATTTTGCCACGTTATTTTCAATATTTTGAAACTCTGCCGCAAATTTAGTCTCTTTTGATGCATATTTTATTCGATTTACAGTGATGACTTATTAAATTTGTTGCAGACTTATTAAATCTGCGACAAACTTATTAAATCGGTTGCATACTTATTAAATATGCGGTAAATTTATTAATTCTGCGGCATATTTAATAAATTTGCTTCACGTTAAAGATGTCTTGTGCGTTTTGTAGATTTGTTGATACGATTGTAGATTTGTTTTGGATTTGTAGATTTTTTGGCGCTTACAGTTTGTCTCTATGTGCGTGACTTTAACTTCATTGGTGAAATCATCAACCTCCATCGGCATTGTAGATCCAGTTTTTCTTAGCTTTTTCATAAATTCTCATCTCCGTTTCTTGCATCGGTAGTCCTCCGCCTTTGTCGTCGCCGTAGTCGTTATCTTCTCCGACTACTGTTCGTCTCTGTCTTCTTAGGAGTTGTCTTCATCATCGTTGTCTTCGTAGGCGTGATTTTTGCCGTCTTCGTTGAGATTTCTTTGGCTTGGTCGTCGACTTCGTCCTCATCATGTTCGTCTTCGTCTTCATCGGCTTGTTGGTGGTTGTCGTCTTCGTCGTCTAGATCTGGTTAAAAATCTGCAGCAAATTTTTAACTCTCTTTTGCAGATTTATTTTTAAAACCATCAGTGGAACAAGTTGTACTTGTTTGTGGTTTATGGAAGCTCAAGAAGAGAGGATGAGTGTTTGAAGTTGACAGTAAACGATGTTCTTGTATTCTTGGAGTTTACCCATACATGCGTTATGAGGATTTCATTCGGATGGTGTACGAGGACTATGGTTTATCTACGAAATTGCATCAAGTAAGTTTAACTTATATGTTTGGGGACAAGATGATGGAAAAATTGCCTTCTGATACTCCTCCGGTCATAGTTTGTAATTCACGACAGTTACAACTGTTTATCAACCTAGTGAAGGTTGATATGCTTCGATTATGTGTAGAAGTTGCATATATTGATTCTCAATCTTCGAAAAATTCGTGCAAGTTAAAGTCTTGGAATGTAATCGAGGAATCCGTTGACGACAAGAATAATAAGACCATGGAGTCCGAAGATGTTGTTGAAGATATTGAAGAAAATGTTGAAGAAGAAGATATTGAAGAAAATATTGAAGAAGAAGATATTGAAGAAAATATTGAAGAAGAAGATATTGAAGAAGAAGCTATTGAAGAAAATATTGAAGATAATATTGAAGATAATGTCAAAGATAATGTCGAAGAACAAGTTCGAAAAGATGTCGAAGAAGATTTTGAACTTAATGAAGAAGGAGACGAGGATGTTCAAGACCATGTCAATGTTGACGATTTTGACGATCTTGATGATTCGAGATTCGATTATTGTGACGACTCCGACGGAACGGATTCCGATGACGAGTATTTTGTTGTTTATGGTGTTATTTATACGGAGGAGGATACTAAGGAAGAAGAAGGAAAAGTACCAAAGCCAAAGGATTTATTTGTATATTTAAGCGACACGAAAGTTAATTATGATTTGTTAGACATGAGTGTAATCGATTTGAAAGAAAGTGAATTTTTTGCATGAAAGAGCATTTGGAAACAAGATTGAAGATGCTTAGTGTTATTCAAAATTTGATTTTGATGTATACAAATTAACACCGACGCTACTCTCGGTAAAGTGTTGGGTTCAAGGATGTGGTTGGAAGGTAAGAGTTACATCGGTGGACGATTTTCCAAAGTTTTATGTGAAGACATATGTTTCAAGGCATTCTTGTTTGGTGACTGAGCGGTCGGGAAGATCAGAAAATGTTATACCAGAGGTCCTTGGCGTATTGTACAATAATTTTGTTGGTGGTGTAGGACCAAAAGTGTTGTCAATTCACGTCGTTGAAGCTTTGAATAAGCGATTCAAAATCAAGGTACATAATGTGGAAAATTAACGTCGAATTGTAGATTTTTTGCTATGTATGGCAATTTTTGCAGATTTTTTAACGCCTAGTTGTAGATTTTTTTTAGTTAGTTTTTTATGTTGGTTTATCTGTTGAAGATTTGTTTTTGTTGTTGTAGATTTGTTTTGTTTGTTGTAGATTTGTCTCCATGTTGTAGATTTGTTTTTTCATTTGTAGATTTTTCCTCAATGTTGTAGATTTTTCCTCAATGTTGTAGATTAGTTTTTAGTTGTTTGTTAGCTGTTTGTAGATTTGTTTTGTCTGATGATTGTTCATTGTTGGTTGTATGTAGATTGCTATTGGAAAGCCTATGGAACGTTAAGACATGCACGATATATGGAGAGAGGTACTCCTGAAAGTGACTATGAGAAATTGACGGGGCATATCTATACATGATAAACATGCAAATACCAGAACTTATGCTAGACTCGTGGTGGATCCTGACCAAAGATTCAAATATATGTTCATAGCATTTAGTGCAAACATTAGTGGGTTTCAATATATGCGGAAAGTAGTCGTCGTTGATGGTACATTTTTACAGGGGAAGTACAGAGAAACACTTTTGACTGCTATAGCGCAAGACGGTAATTTTCAAATATTTCCTCTTGACTTCGCTATTGTTGATACTGAGAATGATGAGTCTTGGGAATGATTTTTCAACCAACTGAGTAGTGTGATTCCGGATGATGATGATCTTGCGGTTATATCGGATAGACACCATTCAATCGGGAAGCTATATCCCAAGTCCGCACGAGGGATATGCACTTACCATATCATATGTACAAGAACATATTGGTTCGTTTTAAGGGTAAAGATGTGTTTGGTCTAGTAAAAAAAGCTCCAAATGCTTTTAGGGCAAATTGATTTTGAAACCACATTCACCCAGATTGAGTTATTGAATCCTGCACTTCATGGTTATCTTCAAAGAGTTGATGTTCGCTTCGCGGAGATAGATACAATCTCACTACGAGCAACATCGCGGAGTCGCTGAATAGAGTTATTTCACAGGCACGAAGCTTACATGTCGTGCATTTACTTGAAGTAGTGCGATCTATGATGACAAGATGGTTTGCAAAAAGGAGAAACGATGCGATGAAAATGTCTACATCTCTAACTCGTGGAGTGAAGAAGTTGTTGCAGGTTTATTTTCTAGACCTGCAGATTTTTTAAAAACTCTGCATTTTGCGAGTGTACGTTAACTCTTATTTTGTATTTTGTAGAGTCGGATGGAACAAGCGAAGACCTACAATGTACAAGTAATTGATGAGTTAAAAATGAAAGTCTCATGCGGGACCAGTTCATATGTTGTGGACTTGATGGATAAAGCTTGTTCTTGTCGTAGGTTTGATTTGGAGAAGTTGCCTTGTGCTCATGCCATAGTTGCAGCCGATAGTGTAAATGTCTCTCGCATTTCATGTTGCCATTCATATTTGCACAGGGAAATCTTGTACGCCGCATAGTCGGATATCATTATGCCTAGAGATGTAGCACTGTCAATTCCAGAGGCTGTTAATTCAAAGGTTTGTCTACCGTCTGATGTGAAAATGCAACCAGGTAGGCCAAAGAAGAGTAGATTCAAATTAGCAATGGAGAACACAAATTTTCATAAGTGAAGCTTACATAACATCACAACATCATAAACGCAACGTTTTATTTAATACATTATAACAAATCTGCAAAGATGAATAACAAATCTGCAAAAAACCAAAGTAAAATAAGTCTACGACTCATACGTTATTCTACAATGAAGTAAAATAAATCTGCAAAGAAGTGTAACAAATACGTTTCGTCTTCTTATCTCTCTTCATTGCGACGTTTCGTCTTCCTATCTCTCTATCTCAACATATAGCCCTTCTCTTAAAACCTAATCTCAAGAAATCATACATATGTCTATTGTTCCACCATATACATCAAATTTCGAGACCATGGTCAATGCCATACACAACATTCTAAACCCTGGTGCGAATGTATGGTGTGACAAAACTACTGTTATGTGGTTTAAGTTTTTACATGATCTCTCCCAGGCGATCCCGAATATTCTTCGAGAGGGATGGGTTCATCCATGGCTGACTTACCACTTCATTTTTGATGATGTTAAGGGACAATGGTTTCTTAAACTAACTGTAAGCATAATCGATAATGTATTCTTATTAAATTTATTTTTTTGTTTCTTAAACAATAATACATTTTTTTTCTTTTTATAACGAAAATTCAGATGGGATCCGAGGCATAATTTGAACAGTTTGGACACAGTTTAATCTGATGGGTCGAACGATTTTTTGTACTCGTATGCGCACGTTAAAGAGGATATGGTTTCATGGCGGCGAGAATCTTGATGGGATGACTAATAAAATTTGTCTTACTCCGGTCGAAATGTTTGATGAGTTAGGACCTGATAATTTTGAGTATGGACAATGTTACTTTAAATAAATGTTTTCATAGGCAATTCATAAGTAACCTCTGAGTTTCATAAGTAATATATTTTGTGTGACACATTTATGAATTTCGTGGATGTAAACAAGTTTGCAAGTCGGCGATGACGGAGGAACACCACCATTGAATATTTTTTTTTATGTATTATCAAGTGGCCAAGGCAATTTGGAGCGTAAGCTAGAAAACCCCGCATAATCATTTTTCATCGACGGAATTGACCAAGGACACATGAAGAAAATACGTGGTTTGTAAGGAGAATTAGAACACATGGATCTCCTACGGAACAATGTCATGCCCAACTCCATGTGCTGCAAATTTAAAAACAAAAAAGTCTCAATATGTAAATAAGTATGCAATTCTATAAAACAAATCAACAATACAAATATACGGATGTAAACAAGTCTGCAATCGTACAAAACAAATCTACAACACTACCAAACAAATCTACCATCCATCTAAACCAAATCTGCAAGACGATAAACAAATTTGCAACCCTATAAATGAAATCAACAATACAAATCGACATATGTAAACAAGTCTGCAATAATAGAAAAAAATCTACAACCCTACATAACAAATCTACCAGCCCTCTAAAACCAATATGCAAGACGATAAACAAATCTACAACCCTATAAATAAAATCAACAATACAAATCTACAGATGTAAACAAGTCTGCAATCATCGAAAAAAATCTATAACCCTACAAACAAATATGCAAGACGATAAACAAATCTGCAACCATATACAAATTAACAATACAAATCTACATATGTAAACAACTATGCAATCATAGAATAAAAAATCTACAACCCTACAAAACAAATCTACCACCCCTCTAAAACAAATATGCAAGACGATAAACAAATCTGTAATCGTATAAATCAAATCAACAATTAATCAGGAGTTTACGACATGCTTACAGTATCACCAAGCCAACCATATCGTCTACTTTCCCTTCTTCCCTTGGAAGAAATAGCTCCTTGAAGAATCTCACATCATCGTTTAGGGTTCCAATGGATTCATGCCTAAAACAAAGCATATGTTAATTACCTAGTATATGAACATCTATAATATATAAGAATTAGTTACTTACTCTTTCGGAATGGTGAAATCAACAACTTTGTGCCATTTCTCTGTGTCCAGAGGCCCAAAAGGATTATAACCATGGACGGAAGACATAATCCGTTTCACTGTAGAGTTTCCCTCGTAAGGAAATTTATGGGAAACTGCTAGTTGTGGGACTCTCTTCTCTACAACATGTACAAGATCATCCAACCCCGACGTATCTATACTTTCAGCCTCATCATCAGAAGGAGCAACCATTTGAAGTTCTAACTTTCTTGTTTCTTCTGTAACGTCTTCAAAATCAACGTCTTTTTTTCCCTTTTGCGATTTTAGGCAGAGGACCTTGTTTACGACGACGACTTTGTTTTTCCTTCAGCACTTTAGGAACAGGTGGTTGTTTTTCCCTTTTCACTTTTTAAGAGTCGCTCCTTCTTTTTGCATTGCTCCTCTAGTTTTCACACTTTCTTTTATCTCTCTCTTCTCAATCTTTGGTTTAGACACCTTCTCAGTTTGTGGTTTAGACACCTTCTCAATTTTTGGTTTTGAAACCTTCTTCGGTGCATCAACATTTCTTTCTTTTTAACCCTGCTTCTAAATTTCCAACCACGATTGCAACTAAGAGTGTAACAATCAGTAAAATAAATCTACAGTACCATAAACAAATCAACAAGATCATAAAACAAATCTACCAAACCATAAAACAAATCAACAAGAGCATAAAACAAGTCTAGAAACAATAAATTAAATCTACAACACCATGTAATAAATCTACAACATTATTAATTAAATCTACAACATTTTAAATTAAATCTACAACACCATGTAATGAATCTACAAGATTATAAATTAAATCCACATGTTGTTACTAACATCATTGGTGTTGTCCACCTCACGTGCTCTGCTAGACTTCAAATCAGAGATAGCTCCCTCCATTTTACCCAATCTGACATCAACACTTTTCTTAAAGAGTGTAATTTCTTTACCAACTCATCAAAAGCCTCTTTCACAGCATCAATCACAATCTTCTTAACGGTAGACATGGCCACCATCTTATCTCAATCATTTTGTATAGAATCATCTTTTCTTCCACTCTTTTTCTTATTAGAAGCATTACCTTCAGCTTCATTAACCCTCTCGCTCTTTTTCTTCTTAGAAACATTACTTTTACCTTCATCATCTACTTTGTCACTCCTTCTCTTGTTCTCTTTTTTCTTTGTCTCCACTATATGCCAAAGCTTTGGATCAAAACGATATACAATGAGGTCATCAAGCAACTTGTCTAGACTTGCATCCTTCTACTCCTCGTTGTCAGGCCAATATGGATACTTGTTCGCTCGAGTAACATGAAACATATGCCTCACTCGAACCAATACATATACAAATGTAAAACAAATATGTTAGCACAAACAAACATACTAACAAATCTGCAAAACACACTAACAAATCTGCAAAACACACTAACAAATCTGCAAAAAGCATAAACAAATCGGCAAACACCATAAACAAATCTGCAAAGACCATACACAAATCTGCAAAAAATTAAACAAATCTGCAAACACCAGAAACATATATGTAAACAAAATTGCACAAAGCATAAACAAATCTACCATACCTCTTTATTAACATCTTTATCCTTTACCAGAAACTCTTCAACGGTGTATCGGTTTCGACCTCTTGCCCACTGCAAGAGTCCTGGCCCATCTACACCTTCCCTCTTCTGCCCTTGTATCTCTCCAATACCAAGAACCGACTCATAAACCAATATAAGGAGTGCGTGAACACATCTGTGTATCGTCTAAATGTCTTTAACAAAGGAACCTTCTCTAATGGAAATTAGTAGTGCAAAAAAACCTTCTTACCTTAAGGATATTTCTCAAACTGCTCTTCGTCAAATACTCGCACAACAGCAGAATAAGGAATTCTTGACCCTGCATGTAGTCCATAAATTCCAACGTGCAGGAGTATTAACTTTAATATCAACTTCTTCTTTTTTGCGTTCTCCTCAACTCCACCACTTGTCAAAGTTCTCAAGAACCCATTATACGAAGGAGCTTGATTTTCACTAATGCCAAAATCATTCCACAACTCTGTTTTAATAGCAGGGACAGGCGGGTTATCCCCTCAATTGACTGGATCACAATTTAACCCTGCAATTTTTTCAAATTCATTCAGTGAAAACCTTAGTTGAAGGCCATCAATAACAGACCAGAACTCATGCTTGTTCTTCACTTGTAATTGATTTGTCAAGAAATAATGGATTGTCTTTCCACACCATGTGTACTTGTCCATGTCCGTAAGCCTCATAAATACTCCAAGACAAGTATCCTTCATATTTTTCCACACATCATCTTCTACCGACGTCTTAGCAGCTTCTATTCTGCTAAGGAAACAACAGTGTCCCACACTTTTCCTTTCGATTGGAGATAACCCATCTTTATAGCGTCTAGGTGGATAAGAAGCCATACCTAATTACAAAAAACAAACGAAAACAATAGTTACCAATAGATGAAACAAGTCTACAAATACTATGAAACAAGTCTACAAAACATATGAACAAGTCTACAACACATCGCAAAACAAATCTATGAAACAAATCTACAAATCTGCAAAACAAGTCTACAAAGCACGTGAAAATCTACGTTCTTAGAAATCTACAAAACAAGTCTACAAAGCACGTGATTGTTCACCACGACATGCAATGGACCAGCCTCAAAAGAGAACCAATGAAATTCTAAACAACGAAACGCTAAAGGAGATTGAAAAAACTAACAAACAATGAAACCATAAATTACGAGATATAACCTTCTTCCATTACGCGAGGACGACGACGAAGACACGGCGAGGATGACACGACGAGGATGACACTGCGACGATGAGAAACGAAGAAGAAGACAATGGCGAGGAAAACGAAGCCGAGGACAAAGACGGCGAGGACGAAGAAACCGCTAATCGCAAAATCGCAGATGAGAGAGAGAGAGGGAAGTTTTTTTAAAAATCGAAATTATAAAAGTTATTAATCGAAAATTATAAAAGTTATAAATCAAAATTATTTAGTTTTTTTATTCATAATGGCATTTTCGTAAATGGCATAATCGTAAATAAGTTTTTGTTTCATAACCCTCTAAGTCAAACTCATATTTTTATAATAACTAGAGTAACCCTCCAAAAATGAGTTACTCTAGTCATTTCGGGTTTATTAAGGCCAATTGTAGTAATTTTCACTTAAATTTAATATAGTATTCCCTACAAGTTTAACCTACGAGCATAAATTAAGATTGAGAAAACTTCTTGAATGAATTTGAGTTATAATAATAATAATAAGAGTTAACTAGTGGTTTGGGTACATTTTAAAAGATAATTTGTCAATTGGGTGATTTTGATTTAGTAATTAAATTTTAGGTAATTTTGTTTGGTTTTCGTATTAAAATGACAAATTCATCCTTATTCACAAAACTTATTCACAAAAATCATTCACATAATATCATTCACATAGATCATTTACGGGAGGTCATTCACGATTCACCATTCACATGAATTTTTCACGAATATTATTCGTCATTCACATGTATTATTTATCATTCACAAAGACTATTGATCATTCACAAGAGAATTCATCATTCACAACGATCATTCACTCAAAATCATTCACAAAATATCTTTCGCATACAATTATTCACGAGATTTGACAATTTCAAAGTTAAGGGTAAAATTTTAATTTAACAAGCGAAAATCATCTTTTAGCAAATTAAAATAAAAATCACCCAATTAGCAAATTTATGTCTCAAAATGTATCTATTTTGTCAATTTTGTTTAATAATAATGAAAGAAACATATGTATCATATTATTAAATATAATGTGACCTTTGTGATTGATTTTAACATATATATATTATTTTATTTCTCCTAGTGACGATTTTATTTTCTCGAAAATTTATGATGGTAACTATAAGTTTTCTTGTAATATTAAGTTTTCTTGTAATATTTGTTACTTTTCCATAATCTATTGAAATTAGAGAAACATCGAGATTGTATTGTCTTATGTTAGAGCTCATCATCTTTTATAATTTTTTTAGGGTGATTTATCAGAATGACGTCCAAATCGTATTTTATTATAAAAATGGCTCTAATTTTTTTTTGTTATTCAAATAAAGGACATACCGAAACAACCCTTGTATCATTTGAGTTCAAAAACGGTAATTACGGAAATTTCCATTAATAAAATTTGTGGCAGTTTTTTTTCGGATGTTAAGACTTTTATAAAACTTTTCGGACGAATAAGAATGGTGCGAGAGTTTATTTTGAACCACAATTTTTTTTGGTTACATTCCAAAATATATATGTCGCAATGTGATGACATATATTCAAATGCGCGACATGTTTTGTAAGTAGTGACGGATTTTCATTTCAATTTGTTGTAGCTTAACGACAGATTTGACACGAACCGACACATTCTGACACAAATTATGGTCTATGTCGGGCACGTTATGACAGTTTTTTGGACCTATTTTTTAAAACTGCCACGGATTTTAAAACGTGCCTCAGATATTGAAAAGCTGTGACAGATTTTATTTTAAATCACAGTTTTACAAAGTTATGTAGTGACAAGTTTAGTTATGCCTTGGTAGCAGTTTATTGGCAGTGTCAGATTTTTGTTTCTCGACAGCAGACTTTATAGACATCTTTTTAATTACTAGAATGACACATATATTTGAGTTATTATTCAAATAACATCCGCTTGACGACATGTTTTCTGTGTCATTAATTAAAACAACAACTAACAACTAACCATAAATAATCTGATAAATTGAAGTCAACAACAATTTTTATAATAATTTAGGGTTGTCACCCACCCACTATAAATATTCGATCTAGAGGTCCCAGCTCACATCTACAAAAAAACGAAGAGGGACGACACTGGAAATCAGCTGAAGAAGAAGAAGAGGAAGAGGGACGAGACTGGACATTGATGGTACGGACACGATGCATGGTTCTTTGTGTATTAAACAAAGAGGATAATTCCAACGGGCAATGCGTTGGTATTTGAGAACTTCCACGACTGCGATAGCATATACAAAAAACGAAAACGAAATAGAGATGAATCAATTTGTAGCCGTTTGTGGTACTTGGAAGAACGATGGAAGAAAATGACGATTTGAGGTAGATAATGCAAAAGGCTATAAGTTCTTTGATGTCAATTCATTTAGTAACTATGCCGATTTCTTAATGATTTTGGCTGATGATTTTGGGGTCAATTTGGGTGAGGATGAAGTTCAAGTTTCTTATGCTCTACCCAAGAAGTTTCTTGGAAGTATGTTGAGAAACACTCCTCCCGTGAGAATTGGAAATTATCGTCAATTACAAGGATACTTTTCGCAATTGAAATTGGAGCGGATTCAATTATGCGTAGAAATTATTAAGAAACGAAGCAATAACCAAACTTGTGGCAGGTCAACTGATCCTTGCAGAAGCTCGGAAGAAGAAGTATTGTTGGAAGAGACTGAGGCGGCTGCTGTAGAAGAAGAAGAAGAATCGGGTTTTGAAGAAAAAGAAGATTGTGGTGCTATATTTGATTTTTGCGATGATTCAGACAGTGCAAACTCGGACGACGAAAACTTTGCGGATCTCGAAGAAGTTACAGATGAGGATGATGAACTCGTATTACCCAAAAAAAATCCAGGTGTAACATATCTATCTCCTGTGAATTTGGAAATCAATTCTTTAAATTTAGCTGTTGGGCAAACTTTTGAATCGAAAGATTTGTTGGAAACGATGTTGAAGACTTTATCTATTGTTAAGCAATTTGACTTCAACGTAGATCGATCGAATCTGACGCTTCTTATTGTACGTTGTTGGGTGAATGACTGTAAATGGCGTTTACGAGCATCCCCGATAGGCGACTCAACACACTTTACAGCTCGAGTATTTTGTGGTGATCACACATAATCTGTTACGGAACGTTCGCGATGTTGTAGACAAGCGACGCCAGAGATTCTTGGGAAATTTTATAAAGAGTTTGTTGGTAGTGTTTATAAAACTGTATTACATTGTCATGTTGCGAATGCCTTAAATATGAGATTCGGTTTGAAGGTAATTTTGTGTTAACCTTGCAACACTAAATATGAAGATATGAACTAATAAGTATTTTGTTTATGTTGTAGATTGACTATTGGAAGGCTCATCATGCACTTTATTGTGCACGTACTTTGGTTACCGGTTCTCCGGAAAACGATTATAAAGAACTGCCGAGTTACTTATATTTGATACGGAAAGCAAATTCGGGCTCTTTAACTCGTTTGGAAGTTGACGATGTGGGGAAATTCAAATAAGTCTTTATTGCTTTTGCGGCTTGTATCAATGGTTTTCCGTACATGAGGAAAGTTGTGGTCGTTGATGGTACGTATTTACAAGGGAAATTTAAAGGGACGCTATTAACGGCTCTAGCACAAGATGTTAACTTTCGGATTTTTCCTCTTGCTTTCGCTATAGTAGACACTGAAAATGACGATTGGTGGAAATGGTTTTTCCGTCAACTAAACCACGTTATTCCTGATGATGCATCTTTGGATATCATATCGGATCGACAAAAATCTATTGGTAATGCTATAAGAGAGGTTTATCCGTTAGCCAATAGAGGAATTTGTACGTATCATTTATACAAAAATATTTTGGTGAAATTTAGAGGGAGGGAAGCATTTGGTTTGGTTAAGAAAGCGGCAAATTGTTTTAGGCTAAGTGAATTTGAGACACTTTTTGGGATGATCAAGCATTAAATCCGGCATTACACTTTTTGGGATGATCAAACTATTTGGTGAGAGCTGATGTGCGTAAATGGGCACGTGTTCATTTCCCGGGAAACCGATACAACATGACAACATCCAACATTGCGGAATCTATGAATAATGTTTTAAATCGGTCAAAGAGTTTGCCAATTGTTGGTCTCCTAGAAGATATCCGTGTAATGCTTACACGATGGTTTTGTAATAGAAGGAACAACGCGGCTGCACTTCACACACAGCTAACGCGCGGCGTAGAGAAGCTTATGACGGTATGTAATCAATTTATAAAATGTATTTGTTATCCTTTTTAATGAATTAACTAATATGAAAGTTACATATTATAGAAACGTTTGCAAGAAGCTCGACACCTTACCGTGCAACCAATCGACAGTGAACGCAGTGAGGTCTCAAATGGTGAGCACACCCATGTTGTCAATCTACATAGTAGAACATGTTCATGTCGCCGTTTTGACTTAGAGAAGTTACCGTGCATACATTCACTTGCAGCGGCAGAGGCTTCTAAAGTTTCAAGAATTATGTTATGTAATTCTTATTTTTCTAGGATTTATTTAGCGAACGCCGACTCCACGGTGGTCATGCCACGAGATTTCTCAATGGTCATACCTGAAGAAGCAAAAACACAAACATGTTTGCCACCGGTTGTGCGACAACCTCCTGGAAGGCCAAAAAAATCTAGAATGAAATCCGCATTAAAAAAGGCAATTGCAGAAAAAAACGTCCGAGGAAGGGTCAAACGTGTTCTAAGTGCCACCAAACAGGGCACAACCGCACGACATGTCCTAATCCTACATGAATACATTCAAATTTGAAGTGTCTGAGAAGTTTTTTATTGTGTCTTCTTTGTTTGTTTTTTCCGAATAACTATCATGGTTTTATTGTGTTTTGTGTAAGCTAAACGGTTGGATTTGTGATACTTTCGTATTCTAATGTTATTGTTTGTTGGATTTGGTTAACGGTTTATACGCTTTAAAGGGTTTATTATTTTCGGTTATATGGTTCATGGTTGTTTAATGTTTGCGGTTAAGCGGTTAAAGGGTTCGTGTATAAGCTTTTAGTGTATAGGGTTTGGGGTTACGGATAAAGGCTAGGGTTAGAGGGTTAAATTGTTTGGTTTTACGGATAAAGGCATAGGGTTATAGGGTTTGGGGTTAGAGGGTTATAGGGTTTAGAAGGTTAGAGGGTTCAATTATATGGTTTAGGGTTTGGATTTCTTAGTGTATAAGTCTGTCATGGTTAGAGGGTTACAGGTTATGGGTTTATGCAACACACAAAAAAAATAAATCTGCCACAAACTTTTTGCACATAAAGTCTTACATAGATTACAATACACTGCCACAACATAACTTATAATAACCTACCACCATAAGCAGTCTTCAAACAAAATACAAAACACATACATAGAACACAAACTAAACATGGTAGAAGATGATACATATTTAGAAGAACAAGTGAGTTCTCGTGACTGCCAATAGCACAAAAAGACCAACAATACCCACCATTACAAGTTTTTTTTTGGTGGAGATTATTACCTTCTCTTGCCTTGTTACTCGAGCTTTGAGGTCACATAGCTCGAGGTCTGTCAAAAGGAGCTCATCTTCAAGGCGACGAACATCGTCTACCGGCTCGCGGACATAAGGTAAAGGGGTCCTCTCACGGAACCTTGTCATTATATTGACATTGTATTGAATTTGATAACTCAAAGAGTCGATTTCTTGCATCATGGCCTCCTCCCACCATTTCCATATGTGGTCATTACCGACCTACATTGACAACACACAATAGATTCGTATTTATAGATCTATGAGAATAGATCTATTAAACAGGTTGAGAAGGTCATTACCTGGAACGATACACAACCGTAGTAGCGCCGCCCTTTTTCATCACCTTCAAGCATTGTGCGTAACTCCATATCTCTCCCACAAAAGCATTTCTTGGGAATTCCTGATTCTCCATCTGCTTGGCAACCTCCATGAGTGCTTTCTTGTGATGAAGACGGTTGACTGTAGCTAAAAGTTCTTCCCATTAGATCTGCATAAAGGAGAAAGTTAAAGGTATTAGATTAGTGTTTAGAATGAGAATGAGAAAAGAATGAGCAAGATTGTACTTTTTGTGAAAAAGAGAAATGTCGATAGAGTAGTAAAAAATAGTGAAAAAGCAAATTATATATAGGCGGCGACTATTAAAGTGTAAAAACTATGTTAAATTTTTACAATATATACATCATCAGTTACGAAAACCTGTTGTCAATGTAAACAAGTCTGCGGTAAAAAAACTGTCGTCACATATATAAAAAACTGTCGTCACATACATAAAAAACTGCCACACATAAATTTTAGTCTCGCATTCATTGTTTATAACATACATACCCAAAAGTTAATGAAACATATAGAAAAAACAAAAAACTGTCAAGTTAAAATACAACAGAGATAAAAACTGTCACACAGAAAAAAAAACTGCCACACAAATGTCATTCAAAACAGCACATAGAGAACCCTGAATTAGATTTTTCACAACCAAAATACATGACCACTAAGGCAAAAGTTCGGGCAAAGACGATGTCATAAGAGGAACATGATCGTCGAAATCTCCTCGAGACAAAGGATTTGTACACGCGACTTGGGGACGCATTTAAAGGTCAAACAATTCAGCCGCTAACCTCCACCTAATGGCCATAATGTTTCTATCATCCAAGCCTTCAAAAGACCATCCAAGAGCAAGGCACTCAAGGTATTTAATCGCAAAGACACCGCAATCGTGGTGGTTTCTGTTTTGTGGAACACTCTTTAGTCGGACTACCTTGAATTGCTTGTTGCTTTTCTTTCGTAAATTTGGAGGTACAACCTCATTTAACATTGTCGGTATCATCCGCGTAAACACGCGGCAAGCTTCAAGGATATCTTTGTCTTCCGGCACAACACATAGAATAATATCATAGACGTGGATAGTACTCTTTTGTAAGTTGATATCAAGGGCAATTCAATGATCCCCATTCACATGAAGACAAGCATACAAGTGGTCAAAGTCGACGAACCATTTCTTTCGCGATGGCAAATCTCGAGGTCGGAGTCCATTGCACATATATTCTTGTAAGCGTCTATCATAGTCCATTCATTCTTCACAGAGTTCTTGTAATCAGCCACCCACTGATTAACAAACCAATGACCCAAAAACTGAATCCGCGAAGAGCGAAACGGTGAAGGCGTTTTTAAACTCCGTTGATGTAGCATGGACATTGCTTCGCTCATTTGCTACAAAAAGGTGAACACCCATTTTAGTTTATAAAAAACCAAAAACCTGAAACACACCAAACACTAATGCTTACCGCACCACCCAACTAACCATAATCGTCCGTCCTCCATTCTTTTCTTGGAGCCACAATAATCCGATAAAATTCAGCGCGAGAATCGAAAGTGTTAAACGGTTGAATCCTATACGTTCTCAATTATTAGTTCACTTTTTAACAAAAACTGGTAATTCTAATTATTAGTGCAAGTGATATGAATACTTACTCGTCAATCTTCAAAAATGCCTCCAAGTTATCAATTAACCTCTTGTCCACCGGAGCAAAAGGATCATACGCCAAGGGAGATGGAGCAGGGCCGGAGATGACGCGCTTCATTTCTGAGTTGCTTATGAATGGTGATAATTGACTTTGCGCCATGTGGGGTTTACGCTTCAGTTTATCTTCGTTTACACCTTGAATGCCAATACCAGTTACCATGGCGTCTAAAGCTACACCTAATCGCTTGAACTTATCTCGTTGTATAGGATCAGACCATATTTCCACTGAAACAGATGGCGTTTTATCACCTCTCCTTCCAGTCATGTCCACCATCTCATCAACAACATCAACCTTCTCCTTTTTAATACTCTTCTTTGTCACAGCACACCTTATCCGCTCATTACCTTCTGCTACAACTTTAGTTGTTGCCGTCCAAGACTAAAAAAAGAAAGATATTGTTAAATTTTGTATAATTTAACACATTATTCTATAATAGATTGCTAAACTATTACCGTATTGGAATTGCCACAATCATCCTCCTCAACATCCTTATTTAGTGTTGCATTCGCATCTTCGACACTTGCCTCTTGTTCAGGACTTGTTTTCTTGCCTTTTAACTCGTTCACTTCTTCTTCCAAACTTTGAATCTTCTCTCGAAGTTCTTTTTCCAACGCATCATGTTTCCTTTGAACAACATCCACTTTCTCCATGCAAGCTTTGATCGTTGCATTCAACCCAAGTATCACCAATTCATTGTTGGAAGGCATCTCAGCATTTCCCTTTGCAGGTACCTACGCAAATGCACAAAAACATAAACTGTCATTTAAAAAATTGTGGTATTTAAAAAATATTATAAAAACTGTGGGTGGCCTTTAATTAATTGTGGCAATTAAATTAACAACAACCCCAAAAAAATAGCAACATCTTACCTCTTTAGTGGTGGTGGTTTTTTTCCTGTTTATGTTGTCCTTCTCTTTGTTGTTATTAGACTTACACTTCTTAGGGATTTCATCCACAAAATCATCATCGCTATCTACCACCTCGGCCTTCCCCTTCTTAGGTTCTATAGTCCCTTTTTCACGTACCACCTCGGCCTTCTTCTTTTTACTATCTTATTCCCCTTCTTTAATGGTTTTTTGAATAGTTTTTGGCTTCTTATCCCACTATTTAGAATCCAAAGTATTAGCCAGAATATCCTTAATTAGGTGGTCTAAATCTGCATCTTCACCATCTCCACTCCATTTGGGATATATAACAATTAAATGGTGTACCCTTACCTAAACAACCAAAAGAGTCACTTTATAAGTTCTTGTTATTAATTTACCCATAATATTAGGAACACATAAATCATTATAAATACCTTTCCATGATTTTCAACCTCTTCTTTGATCAATTTCAAATCATCTAACCGCTTTCGTGATTCAGCCCAACGGAGTATAGGAACAAGATTATCGCATCCTTCACGTCTAAAACCATATCTCTCACCAATAATAGGGACAAACTCAAATATCCAAAAGAAAAGAGCATGTACACATCCTAACAACGTGTACTATTGCTTTCCCTCATACTCTACAACTTTAATTGACCCAATTAAGCTTTCAAATTCAACTCTACCCCAAGGAAAAATCTCAAAAGCTTCTACACAAAACACCTTCTTCGCCATTTCCAATGGAATCCTACAAGAAGGAGATATGCCCAATATTCCAACAGATATAATACACAACCATCCGAGCATTCTCCTCTTCTCAAAACTCCAATTCCTACATTTTCCTAACGCCTTCAAAAGTTCATTATACCAAGGTCCCCAATGAGTTGCTACTGAAAGCTCTTTCCAAAACTCATAATGTTCGTTGTTCACCACTCCCCCCCCCCCCATCAAGGTCTCCGCAATTTAGGTCTGTTATCACCTCATACTCAATCAACGAAAAACGGACAGGTTGACCATTTATCAATGACCAAATCTCGTAGGGCCTATTCACCGCCAATTGATTAGTTAGAAAATAATGAATTGTCTTTGCAGCCCAAGTATAATTGATAAACGAGTTTTTACCCTCGTTCATTCGAATGTCTTAATGTAGTACTTAAGATGTTAATCTGAATCATGAGCAAACAATGTATTAATATCTATATGAAACAAACTCATTTTAAGTGTAATCAAAGGGTTGTTTGTTGAATGTTTTGAAACCGTGTAATGAATAAACGAAAACGTGAATTAAGAGTTTTGAAGGTTTTAATAAAAAACTAAACAATCAGGTTAAGGTACTTCAAAGGGTGATTAAACTTTCAGATTTTAAATTGTCTTTTTTACAAAGGTAACTTCAAAGTTTTGAAAACGATTTTAGATCAATTCACTCTCGTGACAATGATCATTTTCCTAAAAATTAAACTAAAACAATGTCTTGAATAGTTTAATTCTTAAGAAACTTTAAGTTCAATTCAATCTCAACCACTAAGCTTATTAACATAGATCTCTCGGTTAAGCTAGACTTAGTTCTAGGGTAATTGGTCAAGAAACTTTATAATCTTTCGATTGATAAAGATTCCTAGGTTCAGTAATCGAATGGCCAACTAGATTAAGGCTTTAAACTTGTTACCAAAGACAAAAGTTTTAAGATCAATTAAGTTCTAGACAATTACAATCCTAAATTCAATCAACCCTTTTTCCCTAAACCAATTGTCTATTTAGATATACTAACTAACCATGCTCAGAATTAAAGCAATAGATGTTAAAGAAAACATAAACATAAACAAATCAAAGAGATAAAGGTTTTAGAAAAACTCTTATTATTGATGATTACAAAGGTAGCAAAATAGCCAAAGCACAAAGAATTCTCCAAAGTCAAGAACAAAAAGCTTCAAAGCGTACAAAGCATAAAAACAAAAGATAAGATAGGAGAAAACAATAGTTAAAACCCAAATATAGTCTTAAAGCATAAACCAAAAGAAAACCAATTGGTTTAGGAAATATTTTCCTTTTTTTAACTATAAAATCGATTTCATTTTTAAATTTCGCAGCCTGTACCGGTCAAGTGAAACCGATACAGACTGGTCGATACGTGTTGGTCGGTATAAGTCATTCGGCTTCTTTCCTTCTGTATCGGCCAGGTCAAGCCGGTACAACAAGTCGATACTGATCTTCAGGCTCCGTGTCTTCTGTATCGGCCACTTGTGTCCGATACAACAAGTCGGTACAAGTCCCCTGGCAAAAGTCTCTCTGTATCGGCCGCAGCAAACCGCTACAACAAGTCGTTACAGCTGTTTCCGCCCTTTTTAGACTCGAATTCTTCGTCTTTTGCCGCTTTAACGCCCTGAAACCTGAAATGCACATAACAAACCCAAATGCAACCTATATGATACTAAATGCATCATAAATGAGTTAATTCTAATGCATAAAACAAGGTAAAATATGTAAAATATGCAAGATATCAACTCCCCCAAACTTATCTTTTGCTTGTCCTCAAGTAAGAGAATTAATATCACAGTTCGAGAAAGTATAGAGGCGGGGACCTCATAACCAAAAGCAATGTGGGAAGTGTAATGAACTATTATCCTAAATATAGTATCCTCTCGCGACCGAGCTAGTTCTACTTATTTCTATTCACCTATAACTCCGTCTAAATCCGTTATTATTACCAAAAGCATGTGATCCACTTGTCTAGTTTAAGCACCTTTCACATTAAATTAAGCACAATCAAAGCATGAAACATGATCAAGAATTTCCAAGAGTCTTTATATTTTTCTAGGTAGAAACGGGATTTCGAATAGGACGAGGAGGCTAACACTCAGGCATGTGGTTAGTTGTAACGTGATTTCCCTCGGAGAGTGAATGGGTTAAGCAAAACCGGGAAAGACAAGGAGCAATACAAGTCCGGACATCCATCCCTATACAAATCTAATTTTTAACCCATCATCTCATTCTTTTAACACTTAAGCATTTAAACATCGAGTTTCTTTTCTTTTTCTTAACTACCTTAGGGATTTTCTTTTGGCTAAGATTTTCTTCTTTTTTCAATTTTTTTTTTGTTCTGTTTTTTTTTTTTACTTAGCCATTCTTTTACCCCTAGGCGTTTTACATTTAGTCGTGTTTATTTTCTGATTTTCTTTAAGATTTCAAAGATGTGTTTCCTGTTGTCCCGTCTACATACTAATCCATGATAATCTAGCCAAATGGATGTCCTTTCTTGTCGCTCCCTATACTTTCTAGTTTTTGCGAAACCAAACAATCACTTATTGAAAAGAATTCTCACAAGTGTTTGGGTTTAGGCGTAAGGGGTGAGAGGGAAATCATCCTTAGAATGAGAATGACCGGATTGCGCTTAAAGTGTTTCGGTTTGGGAAGTCGCAATCCGTAGAAATCACAAAACCATAGAAATTCTCTTGAAAACTATCAATCATGTTAATTAAAAGGCAAGTTTAAGTTGAGATAATTTTCGAAGGTAACCTAGAAATATCAAGCTTCATAACCACACTATTTTTTTTTAAACATCAATGTCTAGGGTCGAGGTTTCAAGATTTTCAGCGAGTTCTAATTCGTTTGAGGAAGACACTACACCTAAGATACCGTTCAAAACACTAGATGCGTCGCTTTACAAGGTTAAAATCATCATAGATCCCCTATGCATATGACCTAAATGCAATGAACTAATCCTAAATGCAATTTTTTGTGTTTTTGAGTTTTCTAAATATTTTATTTTATTTTTTTATATGCAAAAACTAATATGCCTACTCCCCCAAACTTAATTCACACGGTCTCTGTGTGAAACAAGTATCGAGGGAGGTTCCTAAATGCAAAATAAACTAAGAAACTAGATGCAAAAACATGTGAAAGTGCATATGTACAAGGATAGAGGACCGGGCTGCCTAGGCGTTGAGGACGGACCTGGATAGTAGCGCTCGGGCCGTAGGTAGGAAGTGGCGTGTAGTCGTACTCGCGCATCCTCGGTCCAGCGGGTCTCGTAACCCTTCTTGGCCTACGAACATTTTGTTAATGGCGCCGTAATCTCATCGTGAAAATGTCGCCAATCTAGATCGAAGTGTATTGCGTTGTTTCCATTGAAACTCGTGCACTCTGGGTTAGGCAGAAGGACAATGCGTTGGACATCATTCTTCTTGAATGAGTATTCGTACTTATCTCCACATTCCCCAACGATGATCAACTGCTTAGCCAAGTAAGGCATGTCCATGAAAGTCGGGTACTCTTCCTTACCTAATAAGGCTATGCGCATGCGGGTTAGGAGAGGAATAATCCATCCTCCTATGCTCAGTTTCGGCGTTGCATCCGTGCGCGTCCAAGCCCAATGCTTTAATTCCAACAAACCCTTGAGGAAGAGTCTTAGGATGCTCGGGTAGAGTTCCTCCGTCGTGGGGAATATGCTAGGGTCGCGTCGTGATCGTCGAAGTATCGGGGAGAGTCCTTGTTGCAAGTAAACCATCTTGTTGCTGTTCACCGACCCTTTTTCGCGTCTCGGAAAGAACGCGTGCGACAAGAGTTTCTGGATGTACCTAATCGCCGGGTGACGAATCATCGCGCTCTTTGATCTCGCCGGGTGACGAATCATCGCCGGGTTGGTAGACTCTGTTAGCGATGAAGTTCCAAAGTTGTACGCTCTCACCCGGTTCGTTAGTAAGCTCGGTTTGTTCGTCCGCTGGGAACTCGAAAATCGCGGCCAAAACGTCGAGACCCGCAATGTAAATTCTCACGTTGTAACCTTTGAACGAAACCCTTACTCCTTGCGATCCTTGCTCAACAAATAAAACCTCGAGGGTGGCCAAGAACTTACATGTTTCCTCCTTGTAGGCGGTGTAGTTCATCCTTAGAACACCATCAAGCCTCAAATGGCGCAAGATTTCCCTAAACTTGTCGTAAATTCCCAATTTCTGAAGGTTTCGGGATCCGGCAATCGGGACGGAACGAAAGATATCTCCATGAGCGCATCGTACAGCTCCCGGGGCGATGGTTGTTTCTTCGGATCACGCACGAGAAGATTCTCGCTTTTCCTCGGTGGGAATGTGAAACCGTGCGGTGCTTCCTCTTCCTCGGGCTCGGACTCGAGCACATACTCGTGCTCTTCCTCTTCCACGACTGCGGGTTCATCACGTCTCCTCCTCGCATTGCTCTTTCGCGACTCGCTCCGTCGCGGTTCTTCGCTTAGAACCTCATCGGTGGGCTCTCTTATCACAATTGAACCCGACCTTGTCGTTCTTCACGTTGGTTCATTACCGATCACCTTTCCTTTCCCCTTGTCCGCTCTTGATGCTCTCTTTGGACCCATCTATACCTTGTGTAGAATTCGGTGATTCCTACAAAGACTCGGATTGAGTGATTGGTTGATATGACCTGAAAGACAAGGAGTAGACAAAGAGAATGAGCCAAGAATCAAGCGATTTCGTTAAGAGACGAAGGAGAAATCAGAGTTTTACAATTCGGTTTCTATGGGGGAGAAAAGAGGAGACCGATATTGATGATGATGATAATGAATAAAAACCCTACCTTTTCCTTATATTTAACCGATATGCAAAAATGAAGGAGAAAAGTTTTAAGTATATCGGTTACCTGATCGATACAGACAAGCCGGTATGATACAATACCAGTTTTTCTTTATTGGTGTGTCGACGTTGTCGGGTTTGTCCTCTTTGTATTGGTTCCAGCAAACCTATACAACATGTCGACACGGCCTTGTTGTCCTCGTATCGGTCTCAGCAGACCGATACAACTCGTCGATATGGCTCCTTGTTGGCCTCGTTGATCGTGTATCGGTCCCAGCAGACCGGTACAACAAGCCGATATGACTGCATCGTCCTTCATTGATCTTGTATCGGTCCCAGCAGACCGGTACAACAAGCCGATATGACTGCATCGTCCTTCATTGAACTTGTATCGGTCCCAGCAGACCGGTACAACATGTCGGTAGCCATTCTCATGCGATATTTCTCACATACCGGTCCCAGCAAGCCGATATGACTGACCGGTATGGATCCCCTGGCTGTTTTTTTCTCGATTATTTCGGACCCGAAAGCACTAACTAAACAACAAAGAAAATAATTAGAACTAAATAATATGAAGTACTAAAGAAAATAAAACTTATGTACAGAGATAGACATGGGACTTTCTCCCAAATGAGCTTGTTTATAGTCACCTAGCTTGACTTTACCCACTGTTTAAGCGACGTTGGGATCCGAAAGAGACAATGAGTCTCCTCCGCTGACAGCTTCGTTTGCAAAATACGGTTTGAGTCTTTGATCGTTCACTACAAACTCCCCTCCGTGCTTGTCCCAAAGAACCACAACTCCGAGTAGTCTTACTTCCCTGATCTTAAAAGGGCCGGACCAACGGGACTTAAGTTTTCCCGGGAATATTTTCAGTCTCGAGTTGAATAGCAACACCAAATCGTTCACCTTGAACTCCTTCTTCATGATCTTCTTGTCGTGGAAGGCTTTGGTTCGCTCCTTGTAGATCTTTGAACTCTCATAGGCATGTTGGCGTATTTCGTCCAATTCCTCGAGTTGAAACTCTCTCTTCTCTTTCGCGTTTTTAAGGTCGAAGTTGAGAAGCTTGATTGCCCAGCTTGCCTTGTACTCGATCTCTACCGGTAGGTGACACGCTTTCCCGTACAACAAGTTGAAAGGTGTTGTCTCCAATGGTCTTTTAAACGCTGTCATATACGCCCATAGAGCGTCATCGAGTTTGACGGACCAATCTTTTCGCGTTACACCGACCGTCTTCTCGAGAATAGCTTTGATATGTCGGTTGGACACCTCTACTTGGCCACTGGATTGGGGATGATAAGGCGTTGCAACCTTGTGTTTAACGCCGTGTTTCTTGAGGAGACTCTAGAAGACCTTGTTGATGAAGTGGGATCCCCCATCACTAATCACAACTCTGGAACTCCGAACCGAGGAAAGATGATCATCTTGAAAAGACTAATAACAGCTTTTGAGTCACTCGTTGTGCACGCTATAGCTTCCATCCACTTAGAGACATAATCAACGGCCACGAGGATGTACTTTTTACCGTATGAGGATAGGAAAGGGCCCATGAAGTGTATACCCCACAAGTCGAAGATCTCAACTTCCATGATCGGGTTTTGTGGCATCTCGTTCCTCTTGCTTATGTTCCCTTTTCTTTGACAAGGGTCACAACGTTGAACGAACTCGTGAGCATCCTTAAACATCGTAGGCCACCAAAATCCAGCTTGTAATACCTTGGATACTGTCTTGAAACTCGCGAAGTGTCCTCCGTAAGCTGAACCGTGGCAATGCATAAGTATGTCGTTTATCTCTTCATCCGCTACACATCTTATGTATAACCCATCTTTGCTCAAGGTGTAGAGATAAGGTTCGTCCCAATAGAACCGTTTCAAGTCGTGGAAGAACTTCTTCTTTTGATAACCCTCCAAGTGGTGCGGTTCTTCTCCTGTGACCAAGTAGTTCACAATGTCCACGTACCAAGGTTCTTTCTCGATAACAAAGATCTCTTCGATCTTGTGCTCTTGCTCTCCCCTAGAATGATGTATCGTCATTAGTTTCTCTTCAGGGAACGAATCATCGATGGGGAGTAGATCGTCTATGCGCAGTCGTGACAACTGATCCGCGACTCCATTCTCGATGCCTTTCTTGTCCTTGATCTCAAAATCTAACTCTTGGAGTAACAAGATCCACCATAACAATCGAGGTTTCGTATCCTTCTTCGCTAGCAAGTGTCTCAATGCTGAGTGATCGGTGTAGACTATCACCTTTGAACCAACCAAGTACGATCCAAACTTCTCAAAGGCGAACACAATGGCCATAAGTTCTTTTTCTATGTTGGCGTACTTGACTTGAGCTTCGTCCATCGTCTTACTAGCGTAGTAAATAACGTGGAGCTTCTTTTCTTTCCTTTGGCCCAACACCGCACCAACGGCATAGTCACTAGCATCGCACATGATCTCAAAAGGAAGATCCCAGTCCGGTGGCTGCACTATAGGAGCGCTTATCAACTCTTGCTTGATCTTGTGGAAGTCTTGGAGACACTCTTCATCAAACAGAAAATCGATGTCTTTGCACAACAATCTCGTGAGCGGTCTAGCTATCTTTGAGAAGTCCTTGATGAACCTCCTATAGAAACCCGCATGACCGAGAAATATTATGATGCTCTTTACCGAATTTGGAGCTCCAAGGTTGCCATCACGTCGATCTTTGCTCTATCAACCTCAATACCCTTCTCCGAAATCCGATGACCCAAAACAATACCGTCTTTAACCATGAAGTGGCACTTCTCCCAGTTCAGAACCAAATGGCATTCCTCGCACCTTTTAAGTACCCTGCAAAGGTTAGACAAACACGAGGCAAACGAAGAACCATACACAGAAAAATCATCCATAAAAACCTCAACAATATTTTCAATTAAATCAGAAAATATGGACATCATGCATCGTTGGAATATCGCGGGTGCATTACACAACCCAAAAGGCATTCTACGATAGGCAAATGTACCATATAGGCATGTAAAGGTTGTTTTCTCTTGGTCTTGGGGGTGGATGGGTATTTGGAAGAATCCGGAATACCCATTGAGGAAGCAATAGTATGGATGGTTTGCTAATCGTTCAAGCATTTGTTCAATGAAGGGTAAGGGGAAATGGTCTTTTCGAGTCGTAGCGTTTAACTTTCGGTAATCGATGCAAACTCTATGACCCGTGATTGTGTTGTTCGAATTAATTTGTTTTTGTCGTTTTTAACCACGGTAATTCCACCCTTTTTCGGCACTACATGAACGGGAAAGATCCAATTGCTATCGGATATAGGAAAGATGATTCCCGCATCCAATAGCTTGATTATCTCTTTCTTAACCACTTTTTCAAGTTAGGGTTCAGCCTACGTTGGTGTTCTATTGAGGACATAGATTCGTTCTCTAAATGTATATGATGCATACACAATGAGGGTGATATCCCTTTGATATCATCTAGAGAATATCCTATGGCCTTCCGAATTTTTTTAAGCTCATGAGTTAAGGTTTAAACTTCATCGTCGCTAATGGAGGCGTTGATAATTATCGGATAGGTGGAGTTAGGCCCCAAGAAAACGTACCTTAGCCCTTTAGGAAGAGGTTTGAGTTCTACCTTTGGCGCTTTGAGCTCGTTCCATTCGTCATCGTCGTCGCTAGACTTACCATTGCTAGCGTTTATCTCCGTCATTATCGCCTTTGCGTCGCACAGAACCACCTCGGGTAGGTCGAGAAATTCGGCCTCTGTATCGATAGGGTGGGAGTCGATTCTCTTCTGCATTGCCATCACGTCGTCTCTTGCGGTTCTGCCTCCGTCTTCTCGGGTAGTCATGGCAAGTTGGAGCTCATCTTCCGCGGATAACTCCTCCAAGAACTCGTCCGTGAGTTCATCCATCAAGTCGATGTAAAAGATATGCCCGTCGATGGTTGGTTTCTTGATCGTGTCATTGATGTCGTACCTTTGGACTAGGTCCTCTCCAAGATGCAGGTCGATCTTACCTTTCTTTACATCGATGGTGGCTCCGGTAGTGGCTAAGAATGTCTACCTAGGATAAGTGGATCCTTAGGTTCTTCATCCATTGTCAAGACAATGAAGTCCGTAGGAATGAACGCGTTTCCTAACTTGACCGGGATGTCCTCTCATACTCCCGCGGGTATCCGTACTGACCTATCGGCAAGCACTAGGGAGATTCTAGTTGGCTTGAAGGTCGAAAATCCAAGTCTCTGGCAATAGACAATGTCATTAGACTAGCGTTATCTCCCAAATCACACAAGCACCCCTCGAAAACCAAAGGACCGATGGCACATGGTATTGTAAAGCTTCCCGGATCACTTAGCTTCTTAGGACATATTCTTTGGATGATTGCGCTGCACTCGTGCGAGAGAACTACCGTATCGTCAAACTCCTGAAACTTGTTCTTGATTGCATCCTTTAGGAACTTGCTATAGTGAGGGACAAGTTTGAACTCGTCGATGAGAGGCATAGCAATTTGAACTTCCTTCATTTGCTTTTCGAACTGCGCTTTGTACTTCTCTAAAAGCTCCTTCTTATCTCAACCCGGAAAAGGAAGCTTAGGCACGTAGGGAGACGTCACGTAGGCTGGAGTCCTCGTTTTCTCGGATTTTTCCTCTGTATCGGCCATGTGTTTGGCCGATATTGGTGGTCGGTATCGGCCACCTGTGGTCGATACACCAGGTCGGTGCGAAGTCTCTGTTTCCTTCTCCTCTGTATCGGCCATGTGTTTGGCCGATATTGGTGGTCGGTATCGGCCACCTGTGGTCGGTATCGGCCACCTGTGGTCGGTATCGGCCACCTGTGGTCGGTATCGGCCACCTGTGGTCGATACACCTGGCCGATATTGGCCTTATGTTTCTTTCTCATCACCGATTTTCCTCTTTGCCTCAATGTCGGTGTTTTCGTCGTCAAGAACCGTGTATTATGTCTCTGTCGGGTGTTCCACCTCCCCGTTCTGATTCGCATTGTCCTCGATGCGATCCCTAGAAGGTAGTTGTCGACCACTACGGAGATGTAGGGCATTGACATACTCTTTCGGATTAGCTTCTGGTTTCCCTGGAAGTTGACCCATTGGTCGCTTGGAGGAGGAAGTGATTTGACCCACTTGGTTGTCTAGAGCTTTCAAGTGCGAGCTCACTGATTCAAACTTGGCGTTGAGATCATTGTAGGAGTTGTCTACCTTAGCGTGAATCTCCTTCCTAAAGGTGTTGAACTCCATGATACTCCGGTTCTAACCATCTAATATATGTTTCAAGAGTTGAGTGGTTTGATCACCTTGGGGAGCTGGTGATGAAACTACTCCTTGAGCAGTGGGAGGATTGTTGTAACCCGGAGGTCGATTAGGTGGTGGTCTCGGTGCATATCCTACTTGGTTGTATTAATGTTTACCTTGGTAACCTCCTTGTTGTGCTTGAGGATAAACCTGATCCTAAGGGTTAGCTACGTTGTTGTTGCGGTAGGAGAGGTTTGGGTGTTGAGAATAGTTGTTGAAACGCCAACCGTTCTGATTTCCCATGTAGTTTATCTCCGCCTGATTTCCCTCGATTGGGGGCGATTGTTCTTCTCCACTTCCTACGAAGTTAATCCCAACTTGTTGAGACATGAGCAGCTTATCAAGCTTCTCATTCACCGCCTTTATCTCTCTCTTGAATTGCTCATCATTCCCAGAGCTGCGAATTGTGCGATCATATTATTCGTCGTAGTTGTTATCACTTATCGCATAGTTCTCCACCAAAAGTTGCCCATCCGCTTCTGTCTTCCCAAGGAAATTTCCTTGGCTAGCTGAATCTAGAAGCATTCTGAACTTTGGCTTGAGACCTCGGTAGAACGTGCTAAGAAAACCTTCTCCCGAGAACCCGTGGTGCGGACATCTCACCGTGTATCCCTTGAATCTTTCCCAAGCTTCGCTGAACGTTTCTTGGTCTTTTTGTGCGAAAGCTGAGATTTCATTCCTGAGCTTTGATGTCCTAACCACGGAGAAGAACTTTGTTAGGAAAGCCTTCTTGCAAGCGTCCCAAGTCTGGATGGAATCTTTGACAAGGTTCTTCTGCCATTGATGTGCTTTGTCCCCTAGTGAGAAAGGGAACAAGCGCAGCTTGAACATGTCCTCATTGACACCATTGATCTTCACCGTGTCGCACAACATGTCAAATTTATGAAGATGGTCAATCGGATCCTCACTAGGCAAGCCATATAACTTGTTGCTTGACACCATGTTGATGAGATTAAACTTGATCTCGAAGTTGTTGTTGGCGATGGCTGGTGGCGTGATACCACTACGGTTGGTGACATTAGATGGCACATCGTCGGTTCCAATCGTGCGTGTGATGTTGGTCGCGTTGGTTGCATCACCCATCTCTGAATCTGAATCTGAAGTTTCTGATGTAGATGAGTCGAAGTGATAATCGGATCTTCTTTCTCTTGAGATAGCTCTTTCGTGTGCTTTGATGTCTGCGAAGAAAAGCAAGCTATCACTTTGTCGGTGACTTCTTCTTTACATACACCTGAGAAAACGAAAACCACACAAGAAAAGAACAGATTAGTAACAAGAACTGAAACTTAATCCCAAGTAATTTCAAAATTCTAATTATTGTTCGAATTCCCAAATCGGCAACGGCGCCAATTTGATAAACGAGTTTTTACCCTCGTTCCTTTGAATGTCTTAATGTATTACTTAAGATGTCAATCCGAATCAAGAGCAAACAATGTATTAAAATCTATATGAAACAAACTCAGTTGAAGTGTAATCAAAGGGTTGTTTGTTGAATGTTTTGAAACCGTGTAATGAATAAACGAAAACGTGAATTAAGAGTTTTGAAGGTTTTAATAAAAAGTTAAACAATCAGGTTAAGGTACTTCAAAGGGTGATTAAACTTTCAGATTTTAAATTGCTTTTTTTACAAAGGTAACTTCAAGGTTTTGAAAACGATTTTAGATCAATCAACTCTCGTGACAATTATCATTTTCCTAATAATTAAACTAAAACAATGTCATGGGTAGTTTAATTCTTAAGAAACTTTAAATTCAATTCAATCTCAACCACTAAGCTTATTAACACAGATCTCTCGGTTAAGCTAGGCTTAGTTCTAGGGTAATTGGTCAAGAAACTTTATAATCTCTCGATTGATAAAGATTCCTAGGTTCAGTAATCGAATGGTCAACTCGATTAAGGCTTTAAACTTGTTACCAAAGACAAAAGTTTTAAGATCAATTAAGTTCTAGACAATTACAATCCTAAATTCAATCAACCATTTTCCCCTAACCCAATTGTCTATTTAAATCTACTCACTAAACATGTTGAGAATTAAAGCAATCAATGTTAAAGAAAGCATAAACATAAACAAATCAAAGAGATAAAGGTTTTAGAAAAACTCTTATTATTGATGATTCCTTCTGTATCGGTCAGGTCAAGCCGGTACAACAAGTCGATATTGATCTTCAGGCTCCGTGTATCGGCCACAACAAACCGCTACAACAAGCCGGTACAGCTGTTTCCGCTCTTTTTAGACTCGAGTTCTTCGTCTTTTGCCGCTTTAACGCCCTGAAACCTGAAATGCACATAACAAACCCAAATGCAGCCTATATGATACTAAATGCATCCTAAATGAGTTAATTATAATGCATAAAACAAGGTAAAATATGTAAAATATGCAAGATATCAATAACTCCCTCCAATAGTTTACAGATCACGCCTACTGGAGAATTACTAATAGCCTCCCATGCATCAACGCCCACACTTTCTTTAATAATCGTCATATTTGACAAATGACAACTATGATTCATGTTCCGATGTTGGCTTGGAGCTTTCCTAGGTGGAAACATTCTTGAAGGATACTTTCGTTCAGCTTTGCCAGAATCCATGATCTTTTATCTCCTACAAAGTTAAACAAAACATGTGAAAACCTGCTGCTACATATCAAAAAAACATGCTGCCACATATCAAAAAAACTGCTGAAACATCTATAAAAACTATCACCATTCACTTAGCATCATAAATACTGGAACATTTAAAAAATTGTAACTTTAAAACCTGCTGCTACATAACCTTTAACATAAAACTCTAACTTTAAAACATCCTGCTACATTTTAAAAACCTGTTTAAACATATCAAAACTGCCACCATTAACTTGGCAGTTTTTTTTCATAAATACCACTTAATATATATAGTTTAGGGTTTTATCAATAAAGTTTTGGACTTTTAACACAAAAGTTACAAGAATAACACTTCTATTACTTAATCCACAAAACATTTCTCAACAATACTTTGGTAAATCGATGAACTTTAGGAATCAAATACAAAAATACAGAGCATTGAAATAAACAACCAAATCCGTATCAAAGAGAGGAGGAAGCCGGAGAAGCCGAAATTGGAAGAAAGGAGGAAGCCTGACAAACCAAATGAGGAAGTCGGAGAAGATAGTGAAGACGAACGAGGAATGATGGACCCAAAAGAAGATGAAGTCGGTGACGGAGAAGAACCAGACCGGAGACGGAGAAGAAGCAGGGCGGCGGAGTTGAAAACACACAGAGGGAATAAGGCGAACTTTATGAGTAATGCGAAGAACCGAGCAGAATCATCCCCGGAGGGGAAAGTAACAAGTAGAAGGACAAATTGAGAGAAGGAGAAGGGAAAATTAATTAGAGAAGAAGAAGGGGAAATTAGAGAAGAAGAAGGTGAAATTAGAAAAGAAGAAGAGGAAAATCGTGAATGAGGTTTTCTGAAAGAGATCTAGGGTTTCTTTTTTTTTTAGATTGTGTTTTATTTATTTTCTTATATTTTTATCTTATTTTCTTATTTATTTTCTTATATTTTTATTTCCGATTTTTTTTTATAAGTGGCAATTTTGTAATAATTTGAGGGAAGTTTATCCATATGGTCTTTTGTCAACAAATAAGTGTCATTCTAGTCAACTTTTGTCTGGGAGCGTCATTCTAGTAATAAACCATAATTATAGTGTCATTCATGTGATTAGTTCATCTTTTTATTATAAAAGATGATGAAGTAACCGAACATATTAATGATAAACAAATATAGAGGAATTCACAAAACTACACCCTTTCAACTCTTTTTTTACAAAACTACACCTAATTTAATTTTTTCACATATTTACACCCTTTTAAAATTTTAAAATCTTGATTTACCCTTTTTAAAAATTACCAAAATTAAAATCTTTTCATTTGGGTTCGTTAATTAGTATTTAGGGTATAGTATTAAGGGGGTTGGATTATGTGGGTAGAGTTTATTTGGATTTAATTTTGAGTGCTTAGGTGTAGTTTTGTAAAATATTTTTGAAATGGTGTAGTTTTGTGAAATGTAATTCAAATAATTCAAAAGGTGTAGTTTTGTAATTCTCCCATAAATATTAGGCTCGGTTGGTATTTCAGAATGACCAAAAAAGGTTTAATTGTTCTGATGTTTCGGTAAAACAATTTGGGTTCTGATTACATCAATCAAACATAACAACAAGAGTGTAAACAAAACTAAAGAAAACAAACATTAAAGCCAAAACATTTAAATTAAAATATTCTAAAGTCTAAAACCCAAAAACTATATCCTAAATTAGCATGACAAACAATCTATTATATAATAGCACAATACTCTCTCAATCTAAGGCATCCACATCATCATCAAAAATAATTAAGACAATTCAATTAAAAATTCATTTAATAAAACTCATTCAATATTAATAAAATCAAATAAAAACATTCAAAATAATATTTAACACTAATAAAACATGTATATCAATTTTTTAAAAGAAAAATATATAAAATTTGTTTCTCTCTTATACTAATTTTTTAGGAATATATTGCATATGTCCCATATGTAAATTTTTTATCTAAAAGCACAAAATATTAAAAGTTATAAATGATGTACTATTTTAATATTTATTCAAAACAATTAAAAATTAAGACTATATAATATTATTGGTTAAAACATGTATATCAATTTTCTAAAAGGAAAATATATAAAATTTGTTTCTCTCTTATACTAATTATTTAGGCATATATTACATATGTCCCATATGTAAATTTTTATCTAAAATCACAAAATATTAAAAGTTATAAATGATGTACTATTTTAACATTTATTCAAAACAATTAAAAATTAAGACTATATAATATTATTTGTCATACTATAGTTAATAAATAAAAACATATGGATTGAACCTTGTGAAAATCAAATAAAATGAAACAAATCAAAAGATCTAAAACATCTAACAAAATGATTTAGAGAGAGAATGGTTTAAAAAATAAATAAATATAAATTTATAAAATTTTAAATAACTATAATGTGGGTTGAAAATACTCCATATATATACATACTTTCTAAATCCAAATGTTAGTACCAAATATATATATGAAATAAACTTAAAATATCCATCGATGGAAAAAAAAAATCTCATACAAAATAATCAATTACATATACAAATAATTCAATAACGTTACAAATTAAGAAAATTAAACAAAATATGATCCAAATTAATTGACGGGCGAAGATCTTCACGTAAAATAAAAGTAAACAACATGCGTACAACTAAAATTAGAGAAGATGAATGGGTGCACAACAACAATATTGATATTCCATCGGTTTGATAATAAACTAAAACATCCAAACATAAGTGGTTTGTAAACAAAATCATTTTATTAGTTTGGTAAAATATAAAATAGATGAAAAAATCTAAAATTAAACCATATACCTATTACAAAAATAAAAAAAACTTCATAAAACAAACCAAAATCTTCGTAAACTCAATATAAAATTATTTGAAATTACTATAAAAATTAATAAATATTCTAACATTCATCATTTAAAAGCTAATGTTAAATGTTTTTAATTGAACACCAATTTATTCTCCAAGTTGTCAAAATAAGCCACTTTATTCTCTAAGTTCCGATTATGCCAAATAATTCCTCAATTGAAGTTACCAAACCAATTTACACATCGATTTAGTCAATTGTTCACGGTGTTATTACCGTCGTTATCTTCGGTTTAACGTTGACTAAATCAATGTCTAAATTGGCTTGATCAACTTCACTTGGAGAATTAATTGGCCTAATATAAAGTTGGGGAATAAAATGACCTATTTTGATAATTTGGAGAATTAATTGATGTTTTTCCCCTTCTTTTTTAATAATGTGTGTTAATTAAATCATAATAAAATCGTGTTTTTACTTCATATTCGTTGTCAAGTTGTATTTGATACTTTATTCGTTTTAAATTATACGTTGTAGCCATAGATTTCTCTGGATATGCTAATATAAAACAAAAAATAATAATAATTAAATTCAATGGGCGAAAAAAAACCATTTGAGAGTCGATAGCCCATCGACTTGAAAATCAATGACGACATTTTTCCAACCATCAATTAATTTTGTGTACTTTATTATTACCTTCTTTAGACATTACATTTTTCAAAATATCATGGATAATTAATTAATTATAGTGAGAAATTAGATATTTACAAACTCGACTTTCACATAAGAAGAAATCAATTTCCACTAGATTTAATTTCGGAATCTTGAATAGTAAAATTTTGCAAATATTCAGAAACTACCAAACTTTTCTACTAAACAACAACAATATATATGCATGATTGCATTGTTGAATTATTGCACATATAACATTTGTTTTGTGTCAGTGTACTATAACAACAACAAAAATAACTGTTGAGTGTTTACTTGATTTTAATGAGCTGGTCCTCTCAAAATAACTATTATTCCAGAATATGCCCAACCTCTCAAAATCCTTCACTTAATAAAATGCGGAATATTCTACATTTCTACTAAATAAACCAAATCATTTTACTTTATTTTCTTGGTTTTAAACTCGTTATGGTATGATCTGTTCAACATTTGTTTAAAAAATAAACATTCTAATTTATATTAAAAGTTTTATTTTATCCCTCAAAGTTATTCTTCATAATTTTGACGTTAATTTAGGTATTCCATACCAAATTTTATATCGAAACCTATAAAGACACATAATTTGAAGAAAAAATCAATCATTTAATGTGTTCTAAATTTAAAGTTTGTTTGCTCCAAAGTGTTAGATTTATTTTATGAAAGTTCTAATTTACATATATAGTTGAAATTGAGAGTACAAATTTAGCTTAACAAGTAAATAAAGTTCTTTAATAGAGTTTCTTAGAGGATCTTAGCCAGCAGTGTCTACAAAATAGTTAAGAAACCGACTCTTAATTATTTTTTTTTCGGATCCGATCTTATAGGGATCTTACATTGTTCATGGACCCCATTCGATGTTTGGCACGACCCATGATTGATGCGTCATTAATTTTTTTTTAATTATACTGTTCACGAGTCTTATTCAATAATTTAAAAACTTTGATGGTTTATCCGGTTGGAGATCGTCTTACCAAAATAAAAATAGAATACTAAATAAAAAAGACCAATTATAATCAAAAAGGTTCTTTTAGTAATTTAAGAAAGTGTCGAGCATATCCGAATCTGCGATGAGAAGTTCTCGTGATTGCGTATGCTGACATCATAACCAGCTGTCTTTTGAGCCACCAGATCCGACTCAATTCCCAATCATATTTTGACACGTCATCTTATTTCAAAACGCAAGAAGAGCATCAACGCTCAACACACTTGCTCGCGGCGTCTTGTGTCCGTTTTTTTCCCATTAAGAGGTGGGTCCCATTATCTAGTGTGGGTCCCACATATGCTTCAATTTCTTTGACTATCTTTGACTATATATATCCTTCAAGTTTATTCTAATTTTTCAACAAGCCAAGTAAAAGAAAATAATAATAAAAACACAATTTTTCATCTCTCTCTCTCCTTAACCTATGAATCGGCAAGATTCCGATGATATCATGAGATTTCTTGAAGGCATGGCTAGCTCCGACGATGTTTTATTTGGTTTTCTAGACGAAGGAAACCATTCACCTGAGGATTTCACTGACTCCGGTAACTTCGCCGCCGGCGAAAAATCCGATGCCGACATCGACGTTGCCGTTTGCAATTATGAAGAGAACATAAGATTCTGGCGAGAACAAGAACAACTTCTACATGTAATATATTAATTCTCTTTAAGACTATATTCTTTAGTAAAAAAGATTTATTTTTGTGTTTTTGTGGGGTATAATTATTAATTAAATATGAAATGTTTTCTAGGCAACATTGTTTAGGACAAGTTCAATTGAGACAAAAATTAGACAAGCAACGAAGGAAGTTTTGAAAGAAGTGAGATCTAAGGGTTTAAAATGTATTTGCCGACGACGACCGGTCACTGGCGGTTGCCGTAGCTGTTTGCGCGGCGAAGTATCTCGCCGCCTCCGAGACTTTGGCTATGATTGTGTCATCACTAAATCCAAGTGGAGAAACTCTCATGATATCCCTGCAGGTACTAATTAATTACTCTAAAATTTATTAATATTTTTTAGCTCCCTAAATTCGTTTGAATACTGACTTTTTGTTTAAAAAAAGCTAAGCTAATGAAAGTTTTTAAAAAAAAATATGGGGTTGTTTTTGAAACTTTCTGGTTCAGCCATGTTATCGCTTTTTTGTTGAAAAACACGTAAACAAAACTGTCTAGATATTTTTCAAAAGATATACATCATGTGTATCAACTATCAAGCAAGTTGTCATTTATATTTGTATCACTTTATATGATATTTTATAAAGGAAAATTTGTATCAAATTATAGGTTGTTTATAGTTTGACCAATTTATATTGTTTGATCATTAGAAATTAAAGGTATTTTTTCAATATCTATGAAAAAGATTTAAACATCACTTGAAAGTGAGATATAAAATGAGTAATATAGTTGGACTAACCACAATATTTATTTATCTAAAAACATATTAGGTGAGCATGAATATTTGGAGATCTTAGACAAATCTTCAAAGAAAAGTGAGATTCGTGTGGTCATCGAACTATCTTTTAGGACAGAATTTGAGATTGCAAGAGGCGGCGAAGAATACAAACGATTCATCGGAGTATTACCGGAAGTTTACGTGGGCAAGACGGAGAGACTAACACCACTGATAAAGATATTGTGCACCGCGGCTAAAAAGTGCATGAAAGACAAGAAAATGCATATGGCTCCTTGGAGAAAACAAAAGTACATGCTGGCCAAGTGGCTAGGCATGTCCGAGAGAAAAACCATGGCTTTGGTTTCGGAGAAAGAGGCAGATGATATGTTTTCGAAGCGGCACATAGGGTTTCTATGTTATATTATGGTATTTTTGGTGATTTATCTGTTGGAATGGGCGGCTCGGCCGCGGTTGCGGTTTTGTGAATTATATGTTGAGATGATAAGTTAGTTAAGAGGAAAATAAGCGAGAGGAGTTCCTTTTGCATTGAGTTTGTCTTAGTGATTATAGTTTTGTGTGTGCCAAAATAAGTCTTCTAAAGGTTAAAATTAAGTTCAAATTTAAATTGCATTAAATGGATGATTTCGGCTCATGTGTTATTGACTAATGTCAACACGGTTTTGTAGTATACTTAAAACATTTATTATTTGACAAATGAATAAAACGTGGTTTAACAAAAAAAAATAAGGGGGAAGTGACCTTGGTCTAGTGGCAGTCATAAGTCCACAGAAGACAGGTAGCACCACCTCACCCGGGATCGATTCCCCGCGCCTACGATAATGTAGGTTTGGCTAATGGGCCGGCCATTTGTGGCCCAAATGTTGACAAAAAAAAAAAAAAAAAAAATAAATAAGAATGGGAAGTGGACTTGGCCTAGTGGCAGTCATAAGTCCACATGAGGCATGTAGCACCACTTCATCCGGAATCGATTTTCGCGCTTACGATAATGTAGATTTGACTAATGGACCGACCATTTGTGGCTGACCAAATGTTGACAAAAAAAAATAAAATAAGAATGAATAATAATATAATATACAAGGGCTATAATTTTGTATCTCAAATTAAGTGTAATATAATTGTATTGGCATTTAGCTCTTGAGCGGCTAAGTATAAACATAGAACGTGTTGCACGTGTTTGTACTTTTTTTGTTAATTTGCACGTGTTTGTACTTTTTTTGTTAATTTGCACGTGTTTGTACTCTTCTTCAATAAATATTAAATACTGATAAAAAAATTTCTTTCACGTACGTATCTTCTAAAACAAAGAGTGACGTTGACTTGAAAAACGATACTAGCTAGACCAATGTGTTTGAAACCATTTAACTTATGAACCTTTTTTTTTAGTCAAAGACCCTTTGACTTACGAAACTTGTACTGATTTTTCACTCTTTCTCTACTCCACACAAATAACCATTTTATACTAAGATCTTATAGTTTTAGCTATATGTCTATTCCATTTTTTAAAAAACTTACATATTGTCATATTGTCTTATGTTATAGTACTATTTTACTTAAAACCAGTCATCATATATAAATCATGAAGAGAAAAATGTACAAGTTAGTCACAACGAGCTATTACAATACAATGAAGCTTTAGTGGGCTTTTTCGAAGGGATCAAGTATGCTATTATATTATATTTAAGAAGGCTTTATGCTTTTGACAAAAAAAAAAAGAAAGAAAGAAGGCTTTACGCATTGTCTCCTCCATATTTAAAAATCTCAACTATTCGGAAGTGGATATGCTTTCTTCGAAAGGAAAAAAGAAATAGGACGTATACAAAATAACTTATATATAATTCTAATTGGATCAGAATTATAATTGCACTTTTTTAAAGTAACATCTAAATTTTCTACAAATAATTATTTTTCATTCCATGACATTAGTAATTGTTGAATTTTGCCACGGAAAATGAAAATCCTAAACTAACTAGCTAAGGTAAACTTTACACTTGATTAGTACATTTTGCATGTGTTTTCATCTCTTGAGTTATTTTAATTAACACTCCCATGTCATCAGTTGATAGAGAAGTAGCAACTTATATATTATTCTAAAACACCATTATATATATATATATATTTGCTCTATTTAAGATTTGTTTATAAATGGAGTACAAAAAAATAAATGAAGCTAGCGTCGGTGTGAAGAATGATGATTAAAAACGCGTCAGACATAGAAGAATAAAGACACATTGAAATCAGGTGCATGATGTCGTTGAACTTGTCTTGCTAGCTAGATAGTACTTGACACTACACCTCACTTACACCCAATTCAACCAAATTTATTATTATTATTAATTATATAGACATACAATTTGTGAAAAGTCTATATTAAACTATACTTCTTCCAAAAAAATATATTATTAAACTAAACACACAACTACACACAACTGATTATCATTTTAATCATAAATCTCCTGGAGGTCTCTCTCTTCTCTCCTCAAAATCCTTGAGAGAGAGACCTTCTTTTTTTTCTTCCAACATCCACCGTGTTCTTTGTGGTGGTTGGTTGGCTAAGTTCCGGAATCACTGCTCTCGGGCGTGATGTCTGCTTCGCTTCCGGGTAACGATTGCTTTCATAGAATCGTTTCGCTGGCTTATCCTTCCGGCGTGGTTGTTTTGTCTGAAACTACGGTTGGCCTTTGTCTCCGGCTTTTATAGCTACGGTGGTTCTATTTTTCAACGGTAACCCTTTATCTTTTTGGTTCCTAGAATCGATGGTGGCTCTCCATTCCGTCACAAATAGCAGCGTCGTGGATCTAGGCCTTGGAGGAGACGAGCTTTGTTTTCCCATACTTTCTCCGATGAAGCTTATCGATGTGGCAATCGATGATGACGAACGGTGAAAAGATCTTCAACGGCTGCAACAACGACGACTGTCTCAAACAGAAAAAACGGTGTCTTACCAGCCAAATCTCCGGCGAGTATCATGTCTGCAAATCCAGATCCGATTTGACATGAATTTCAACAAACGGCGCTGCTTTGTGCAAGAATTAGGGCAAATCTCGATTTTGGACTCTTATTGGGCTTAGTTTGTATTTTTATTGGGTTTTTAATTTTGTGTGGTTTTAAGTGTTTGGTTTTAAACTTATTATTTGGGTTTTTAAAGCCCAAAGTTGTAAGTTTCTATGTTTAAATGAAATTATCAAGATGAAAAAAAAAAACTAAACACACAACTTTACTTGTATTAATAAATTTTTATTCAAACATAAATAAATATATAAAAAATTAGGTCCTATGCCATTAAAAATTAATAAATATAAGAAAAGAGACGACACAATGACGAATTTAACCTTGTTTTTCGTGGACAAACTCTAGTCCATGAACACCAAGTGGACAAAATACGAAGACAAATTCGTCATTTGTCGTCTTTTTTTGTCCATGTGGACACGACAATTTCACACTACAAGAATCTGCGCAAATTACCACGAAAAATTTACAACGATTTGAATCGTCGTAAACTTACGACGATATTACGACGATTTTACGACGATTTTGGTAATCGTCGTAAAATCGTCGTAAAAGTTACGACGATTTTAATCGTCGTAAATTTACGACGATTTTACGACGAATTTCCGATTAAACACCAAATCGTTGTAAAATCGTGGTAAATTTACAACGATTTTACAACGTTTTGGTTTATAAGAATATTTCGTCGCTATATCGTTGCTAATTTACCACGAATTTACAACTTCTGATTTTGGGACTTTTTAACAACGATTTAAAGACATTTAATCTGGTAGTTGAAAACGTGTATTTATCTGTTGCACCTAATTATTTACAACTTTCATTTTAGTCGTTAAATCGTTGTAAATTCGTTGTTAATTCCTTGTAGAATTATGAATCGTTGTAAATTAGTAGTTAATTTCCTTGTTAAAAAGTTGGAAAATTTTTAAAAATCCTATAAATACCTCCTCATCTTTCACCATAAATCACACCATCAATTTTATATCTCTCTATCTCTCTCACTTACAAAAAAAACTCTTTTTATAAAAAAAATGTCCGGAGGCGATATTTACGAAATCCGAAAATGGATGTACATACATCGAGGCGATGACGGATCGGTGACACGGGAGTTCCTCGACGGGGTTGAAGTATTCATGCAGCAAGCCACAAATCTACCGTCACTATCGAAAGCGGTAAGATGTTTTGTCCTTGTATCAAATGCGACAATAGACGATTCATTTTGGTTGAAAATGTTTGGAAGCATTTGTTAAATAGAGGATTTACACCACAATATTATATATGGTTTCAAAGCATGGGGAAGGTTATTCGGTAATGTTGCTAGTAGTAGTAATTATCATCGGGAATCTGTAGACTATGACCAAGCATGTAGAAAATGAGTATGATTTTTATAATTTTCATCATGATCATGGAAATGAACCGGATAGGATAAATGACATGGTTAGCGATGCATTTCGTCCCGAAGTTGCATCGATGGAAATTTAGTTGAAGAACCTAATTTAGATGCTAAAAAATTCTACGACATGTTAAATGCTGCAAATCAACCAATATATGATAATTGTAGAGAAGGGCACTCTAAATTGTCATTAGCCGCTAGAATGATGAATATTAAAACAGACCATAACTTATCCGAGGTTTGCATGGATGATTGGGCCTCATTGTTAAAAGAATATCTACCCTCCGATAATTTAGGCTGAAACGTTTTATGAGGTTCAAAAATTGGTTATCGATCTTGGTCTTCCGTATCGGTCAATTGATGTACTGTGTAGACAATTGTATGATATTTTGGAAAGACGACGACATTCTTGAGGAATGTCGTTTTTGCAAAAAACCAAGATATAGGCCGAAGGAGTAGGTCGGAAGAGGGTACCGTACCGGAAGATGTGGTATCTTCCTATAACGACATGTGCTACAAAGGATGTATCACTCGGAGAGGACGGCTTCTTCGATGAGGTGGCATGCGAACATACACGAAGCCTGGAGAGGTGACCCACCCATCCGATGCGAAAGCGTGGAAACACTTTAACTCGGTGTACCCCGATTTTGCTAGACGAAAAGGTAACGTCTACCTTGGTCTATGTACGGATGGATTTAGTCCATTTGGTATGTCGGGTAGGCGGTATTCTTTATGGCCCGTCATCGTCACCCCTTATAACCTCCCACCAGAGATGTGTATGCAAAGGGAATTTTTATTTCGAGTATTTTAGTCCCTGGACCTAAACATCCAAAAAGATCCCTTGATGTTTTTCTACAGCCTTTGGTGGAAGAGTTGAAGGAGTTATGGCACACTTGGAGTAAAGACTTACGATTGTTCGAGGAAACGGAATTTTACAATGCGTGCGGCTTCTATGGACGATTAGCGACTTTCCCGCTTATGGAATGTTGTCGGGCTGGACTACACACGGACGACTATCTTGTCCTTACTGCATGCATCGTACTGATGCCTTCCAATTGAAGCATGGAAGGAAAACTAGTTGGTTCGATTGTCACCGTAAGTTTCTTAGTCTGCGCCACCCTTATCGGAAAAACAAACGATTGTTTAAAAAGAACAAAGTGGTTCGTGATCCTCCACCAGTTTATTACACGGGCGAACAAGTTGAGGCGCATATGGATCATTACTGTGCGAATTACACAGTTCCCCAAGGAGGAAACTGGCATGTAAATTTCACAAATCGTGGTACAATCGTGGTAAATTTACGACGATTTTACCACGAATAATCTTATAATTCTTTGTCTTTTAAAGACATCTAATCCTCAGGAGTTTTGTTTGTACGAGGTTGTCGACGTCAACGATTACCACGAGTTTACAACGCTTTAAAACGAAATCGTTGTAAAATCGTGGTAAATTTACCACGATTTTACAACGTCTTTTTGTATAAACCCTAAACCCTAAACATTTTTAAAAGTATGTCTTATATTATGTACAAACACTCGTTAAGACCTCTAAAGTTAATGAATAACTATAAAAACAATGTTAAAATTGCTTATCAATAAGTTTTGTTTACATATTCTTAGAATTCATAAAGTTTAAGATAAAGTGTACTATAATATATTGTTGTTAATATGTATATATGTTCTAATTTTATCAAAACTTGTTTTTGTGCAATCATACGACTTAGAATGATTTCATATGCATACAATATCATAATTATATTCAACATGAAGTGAAATGGCAGATGAATTTTAGCAAAATCCATTTAGTGTAATTTACCACGAATTTACGACGATTCACACAAAATCGATGGAATTTCGTGGTAAGTTAACAACGAAGTTACGACCAAAATTGAAACTCTAAACGTCAAATCCTCAGGAGTTTTGTTTGTATGAGGTTGTCAACGTCAACTATTACCACGATTTTACAACGATTTATAAAGTTCAAAAAGACGTTGTTAAATCGTGGTAAAGTTACCACGATTTTACGACGATTTAAAAGGTAATCGTTGTAAAATCGTGGTAAATTTACCACTATTTTACAACGTCTTTTTGTATAAACCCCTAAACCCCAAACATTTTTAAAAGTATGTCTTATATTACGTACAAACACTCTTTAAGACCTCTAAAGTTAATGAATAACTATAAAAACAATGTTAAAATTGCTTATCAATAAGTTTTGTTTACATATTCTTAGAATTTATAAAGTTTAAGATAAAGTGTACTATAATATATTGTTGTTAATATGTCTATATGTTCTAATTTTACCAAAACTTGTTTTTCTCGCAATCATACGACTTAGTATGATTTCATATGCATACAATATTATAATTATATTCAACATGAAGTCAAATGGCAGATGAATTTTAGCAAAATCCATTTAGTGTAATAATTCGTCGTAAATTCGTGGTACATTTACCACGAATTTACGACGATTCACACAAAATCGATGGAAATTCGTGGTAAGTTAACAACGAATTTACGTCCACAAATGAAACTCTAAACGTCCAATCCTCAGGAGTTTTGTTTGTTCGAGGTTGTCAACGTCAACTATTACCACGATTTTACCACGATTTATAAGGTAATCGTTGTTAATTCGTGGTAAATTTACCACGACTTAACAACGAATTTATTAAATCAAATCGTTGTTAAATAGTGGTAAATTTACCACGATATTACGACGATTACTTTATAAGTCGTCGTAAAATCGTGGTAAATTTACCACTATTTAACAACGATTTTATTTTCATCATTCCCAAAACGCGGCAAACCAAACGAACCAAACGTTTCAATTTTTTTTGCAACGATTTAACGACGAAATCGTCGTAAAATCGTCGTAAATTTACGACGATTTTACGACGATTGCTTATACTATATATAGTGGACCAAAATTTTTCATTTTCACTCATTCTCTCTAAATCTCTCTCTATCTCTCTAAAACTTTATCTCTCTAAAACTCTACAACTTTCACACTCTTCAACATCCCCAAAGGTAAATATTTTTAATATATGTGTTATAAAACCGGATTTTAGAATTAGTTTTAGGAATTGGAATTTAGTTTTAGGATTTAGAATTTAGTTTTAGGCTCGGATTTTAGTTTTATGATTCAAATTTTAGAATTATATGTTTAGGACATATAATGTCATTAAAATACTTATATAATGTTTAGTTTTTAAATACTTAATGTTTATTATTTAAATATTTAATGTTTTTTTATGGCGGTACTTATATATGGCTCCTAGGAGAGGGAAGACCTTACCGCCGACTACTTGCGGATGTTGGCGGAGAGGAGGGCTTCCCGGAAGGCTCGGCTTCGGGAAGGCTCGGCTTCCGGTTCAGCTTCCGGACATCTCTGTCCACACCGGGACGTCCGTCCAAGGCGAGCATCCTCCTCCTCCTCCTTCTGTGCCCGCCGCCGCCGCCCCCGCCGCCGCCGCTGACGATATCCCGGGCCCGGTACATCCAGAGTTGGATGTACCGGGACACGCGTCGTACTCCAACCTCCGGGTTGAGGATATTCTCGCTCAACCCGGACATGACAGTCTCCGCCGGTTGGATCCGTACAAGTCTCCGGGCACTTACTCGTAATTAACTTAATTTTTTTTTTTTATTATTTTTTATTATATTAATAAATTAATTAATGTTTTTTTCAGGTTCAAGTACGACAATCGGTCTCGCGTTCTATCGCGGACATAATCAAGGGGATACTTCACCGAGTCGCATCCCAATTGGAGCAAGACACCCGAGCACATCAAGAGAACGTGGTTCAAATGTTTCGCGGTAATGTTCTAATTTAATTTCAATTAAATTTATTTATTTAACTTTAAATTTTTTATTATATATTATTCGCGTAAAGTAACTTATAATTTCTCATATTTTGCGGCAAAAGTGGCATTGGGATTTCTCGATCAACGAGACCGTGAGGACGGAGTTCAACAAGACGGCGAAATTCCGTCTCGTCAACACGGTCTCTCGACCGGAAGGACAAGTGCGAGTCGTCGGCGACGCGGGGAAGCCGGTTTATCTCTCGGTCGCGGTCCGGGACGGCTTGAAGAAATATTGGACGGATGGCCACAACGCGACCGTAGCCGAGAAGTGTTCCACCTCCAGGAACGCGAAGCTACACGACGGGACGCCGCGTATGGCTCACACGTCCGACAAATCCCGTTCGCGGGTCGGGCGCACGAAATGGTAAGTCTTTCTTACTAACTCTTCCAAATTATTTTTATTTTCAAATTACTAATATTATACTAATGCACATAAATTTTATTATTTGTTTGTAGGCCAAGGAGCTGGGTCACAAACCGGCCGTCAGTGCCGTCTTCGAGAAGACGCACCGGAAAAAGACCGGCAAGTTCGTTGACTCCCATTCCGAGCGGATATTCAACGATCTTGAAGCTCGGAAGACGGAGATCGAGACTCAACGATCTCGAGATCCCCGGGAGGCACTCAATATCCAGGCGAGCCGCTTACAACCGCCGAGCTCGATCAAATATATCATGAGGTAAAATTTTACTGTAAAATTATTTTTTAAAACATTCATTTATTAATTGTTTAATTTTATAGGTTGCTCCTAAGAAGAAAGGGCGGGTTCTAGGCATGGGATCCATGCATGACGTCCCACTTGCTCCTCCCAATTACCGATCTCGGCCGAGTTGCGGTGAGATTCGAACTCGCATTCGACTCGGGGCGAACAACATGCGGTCTACAACGGCTGTTCACGGTGCTTTACGCATCTAACCCGGAACTACTTCGGACGATGCGGACACATCCCCTCCGTCCGACGGCCGAGCGAGCCGAACAAGCAACGTAGATCCCGAGAACGCAACGCGGGACTATTTCGGGCCTAATTTCAATTTAGACGACTAATTATTTTTGTATTTTGTATTTTGAAATTGTAATAAAAATATTTTAAAAAAATAATATTTTATTTTATAAAATATTATTTTTTTTTATTTATAATAATATTAATCGTGGTAAAATCGTCCCTAATAAGGGACGATTTTACCACGAATTGTAAAATTTATATTTCTTACAATCGTGGTAAAATCGTCGTAAAATCGTCCCTAATTAGGGACGATTTTACCACGATTGTAAGAATTTTCGATTTATTATAAATACAAATTTACAACCAAATATTCGTTGTAAAATCGTTGTAACAATTACAACGATTTTACAACGAATATTTTACCACGAATTTACAACGAATTTTATTCGTCGTAAAATTTACCACGATTTTACGACGATTTAGCTTTTACTTCGATCGATTAACGACGAAATGGAAATCGTCGTTAAATCGTGGTAAACTCTATTTTACCACGATTTTACAACGATTATGGTCGTGGTAAAAGTCCTGATTTCTTGTAGTGTCATGTCCACGTGTGGTATTTTCCAAAAGATTTTTTAACGACAAACGAGAATAATTTTCTTTTTGTAATGGTTTTTTCAATACTCATGAACGACACTGACTAAAACAAGCTATTTTTCGATGAAACGCGAGTATATAACTTTCGAATAATTTCAAAACTACGCATTATAAATTGCATTTCACAAAACTATACATTTTCAAAGTCACTTCATAAAATTACACCTAAACAATAAAAATTAAATTCAAATACACCCTATCCATAAAATTCTACCATCTTCAACACTAAACCCTAAACAATAATTAATATACCCAAATGGTAAATTTTAATTTAGATAAAAATTTTAAAGATAAATTAACCATTTAAAATCGGGATAGAGGGTAAATATAGAAAAAGTTTAAATCATGTATAGTTTTTTGAATTCTTATATAACTTTTGAGATTACAAATCACTTCTTCTAAATAAAGTTGAATTATAGACTTTAAGTTTCTCTCAAGATAAGTATACCACCAACAACGTGCCAAGACTCATCGCATTTTTTGCTAAAGACACATAACTTTGTATTTCAAAAACTTAAGAGATTCTTCTTTGGTGTAAAAAATTGAGTTTCGTTAATTATTTTAGAAATATGGCGTCGGTAATAATTTGTTGTATGTAAGTGTGTGGTGGGACTTTTAGAAGTTGCAATCAATAAGGTTCCGTCTATATTAATGGCACCGCCATAATATGAAATTGAGAATGACATTGCACCAAACAAACGAAAAAAAATCCCTTCAAGCAAGATTTTGCGTTTCTTTTACTAATTTATTTTCAAGTTTTTTCCAAAATTGTATAAATGCTTATGTGAAAAAGTGATTTTAAATAATCATGCCTAGGCGTAGGGAATGTATTTTTCTGTGTTATTTATTATACTAGGAAAGTATGTCAAACTTTATATTGAAAAGTTCGTCCTTTCATGTTTTACACGAACCATATTGTAAAGTTAATTTAATTATACTTGCTATATAATTTATGACTATAACATCATCTTTTAGTTCCGTTGACTAAGACAAAGAAACTATATAACCTATGACCTATGGGACCAGACAACAATAACACATAGCATTATTATTTTTTTTTGGATAAAACTTTTATCATAAAAGCACATAGCATTATTGAAAAATTTGGTTAGCTTTCATTATATAAAAATAAAATGTAGGTTATCTTCCAATCCCAAAATGAAAATGACTAGCTAATCTCCTTTGAAAGTTGTCTGATTAAAGATAAAATTAAAAATTAAACGAGAATGTAACAATTGCTAAAATAACTTTCAAGGAAAATATACTTATCAACCAGAAAATCAAAGTAGAATATGCCTTGGTATGATTCATGTAGAATTAATATGCAATGGTTATATAGAATATGCTATTATATAGGTAAAATTAACTATTACACAAAATTAACTTCTTAAAGAAGTTAATTTCTATGGTTGATATAAAATATGTTTAGTTGTCTACTAAACGTACACTATCACACCGACATAATTTACATAATCAAAAGTTGGCATTGTGATTAGACCCGAGTCATGACCTTTGTCCGAAATGTTACACATCAATCTACCATTCAATTTTGGCTCTTTGAAGAATCTTAGTTCCTTGTGAAAACATGGTCTTGCTAACTAGTGAATCAATTTTAGATGTCACAAATTTAGTTAGTACAGTGCACGCGTATAACATTATTATTGAATATCTATTGTACTATTAGAAGTGACAAAAATATATATATATACTAAAGTAAACCATTCCAAGAAACATAAGTTTTACGCATATACCAACAAAATCATGGTTATTAAAATATGAAAATTAGTAGATAAAGATAATTTATTATGAAAAAGTCACGTAAGAAGTATACGGTTTGAAAGTGTCACAACTATCAAATAATATTGTGTTCGACTCAAAAATATGTAAGCAAAGTTTAAAAAATTGTTGATTTGATTATCCTAAAATTAATAACTTGTCATCGTAACTCCTCTCTTCTATAAAATGATTCATGCCTATTATTATAATAGCTTCAACTTCATTATTGTCTGCATTTGATAATAATCAATTTTATATTAGGATACAATGTTATTCAATATATATGCTTCCATGTGCTAATCTTATCGATGTGATTGGAACTCAAATTATTATAATATAAGCTTTTTATATTAATATTTTTAATATAATTTCAATTATGGTTAGGGACCATAGTCAAGACAATCCATTACAAATTTATGATAATTAACTCTATTTTTTAAAAATGGTAGTAATACGTGTAATTTTATTATTTATTATAGAAGTATACCCCATGAAAATATAAATAAAGCACAAGATCCACGTCTTGCATTAAAACTCTTGCCTTGTTTAAGATGTTGTCTTTGTCTCTTTATAGTATAGCCATCTCTGTCTCTAAATACTGGGTCCCATTAGAGGTAGGGGTGGGCATTTCACCCGAGACCCGAAATCCGACCCGAACCCAATCCGAAAAATCCACACCGAAACCGAACCATATTTCAAAAAAACCCGAACGGATTTTAGAATTCTTTAATCCGGGTACCCGACCAAAACCCGATCCGAACTGAATCCGAACGGGTACCCGAATAAACCCGAATATATATATATGTGTTTATATAGTTTTAATAGGGAAATTGTGAATTTTCATAGGGTAGTTTGAATTTTAATAAGATATTTTGTTTTTTGTGGGTAATTTGGGGTTAACCGGAAATAAATCCGAATAACCCGAAACCGGAACCCGAATTTCTCACCAAAAATCCAAAAAATACAAAAATCCGAACCAAAACCCAAAAAACCCGAACCGAAACCCGAAAGTTCCGAACCGAATAATATTTCGGCTCCATGTCGGGTTTTGTTAAAAATGTGAAACCCGCCCGAACCCGAATATATCTGAACCGAACCCGAACCGAATTTGTAAATAACCCGAACGGTTTCTATATAGCCGTACCCAAAAAACCCGAACCCGAATGAACCCGACCCGAATCCGATCCGAAAACCGAACGCCCACCGTACCCCTGATTAGAGGTGTCAATTGGTCATGTCCATGACCACAAATGACCATTTATTATTTGGTTACAAATTGGTCTGTCCATAAGACAATGAACCGATTAAAGACCACAATAAAAAAAGACCATAACCAAATGGGTGTCCACATGTTGTTCATACAATTTTTATTATATTTTCTTAAACTTTAAAAGTAATTTGTTTTTCTAGTTAATTATGGTAATTTGCAGTTTTGACAAAAAAATAAATAACGGTTGTGACGGGAAAAAGTTAATTTAAGGTCTTGGCGGGAAATTCGATAATATACGGTTTTGGCCGGAAAACGATAATTTGCGATTTTGGCGGAAAACAATAATTTGCGGTTTTGGCAGAAAACAATATTTTACGGTTTTGGCGAGAAATCCGATAATTTACGTTTTTGCGGGAATTTCGATAATATACGGTTTTGGCGGGAAAACGATAATTTACGTTTTTTGCGGGAAATTCGATAATTTACAGTTTTGCGGAAAAATGACAATTTACGGTTTTGGCGGAAAATGGTATTTTACAGTTTTTGCGAGAAATCCGATAATTTACGTTTTTTGCGGGAATCCGATAATTTATGTTTTTTGCGGCGGAAAACAGTATTTTACGGTTTTGGCGGAAAACGGTATTTTACGATTTTAACTGAAAATCTTATAATTTATGGTTTTCAAAGAAAAACAATCAATTACTATTTTGATAATAAAATAATAGTTTTTCATCAAAAAAAATATCCATGAATAGCCTATTTAGACTATTTTGTTTTGGGCATGTCTATAGTCAATTGGACTAAGTCGGCCCATGGACAATGAGTAGGTCCATAAATATTACAATGAATGACATCAACACATGTGTCAGTGTGTGCACATAACTTTTATATATTTATATAAAAGATATCATCACATAACACACAAGCATATAATAAAAAGATTATATACAGTGATTACGTGAGATTCGCATAATTTTTGATAATGGATCATGACCGTAAGTTAAACTTGATCCCATACACACTTCAAGAAGTAATAGAGGAAGAAGAAAACGATAACGAAAGCATGTCATTGTTGTCGGTGCCGGAAAATGACACGTCATCGTCGGAGTGTTTGTCGTCTCCGGCGACGACGTATCCACCGATGCCACATCAGCCAGAAACTCCGAGAGAGCCTATGGAGTTTCTGTGTAGATCATGGAGCATGTCTACCTCTGAGATCTCTTTAGCTTTGTCTTCTCAGAAATCTATTAATAAACAAATCAGTAAAAATCCTAATTTTTCTCATTTGACCGCCGTCACTTTGCAAACACCGCCGCTGCCGCCCCCACCACCGCAGCTAGTGGTAAGTCATAATAATAATGTGTTTTTTTAATTAGTGTCACATTTTTGTTGAAGAATGACAATAACTTCACATAAATACTATTCCCTCCGTTTTTCCATTTTTAATTTAAGATTTTATAGAAAAAAATTGTTTTGAAATGTAGGATTTTCTAGAATAATTGACACATATTTTTCTATTATGTCTTTATTTATATAGTTATACATTTATGGTTTATCATGTTTATATTTTATCATTTATAATAGCAATAATAAATGAGGTTAAAAAAATCATTTTAAACAATTCGTTAATTTGTGATTTTTTCTAGAAAATCATATATTAAACTAAAGTAATAGAAGTATCATTTTTAATTGGGCAATTCTTATGAATACCTCTAAAAAAAGTTTTTTTAACACAATTAACACAGATTTTCGAAAATTTTACAAATATCATTAAAAAGTTTTTTCTCATAAATACCATAAATCTTAAATTTTCAAAATTACACCCAAAATCTCCTTCAAAACTATACCCTACCCCCTTCAAAACTATACCCTAAACACTATACAATGAACCCAAATGAAAAAAATTAAAATTTAAAAGTGTTAAAACTCGTTTTTTGTATTTGTGATATTTTTGTGAACTATTTATTTTTGATGGTATTTTTGTTATAAAAAACATTTTAATGATATTTTTTTATAAATTTTTTTTTAATAGTATTTTCAAAACAAAAACTTATTTTGATGGTGTCGTAAGAAATTCCACTTTTTAATTGGTATCTCAAAACTAAATATTCTCTTAAAAATATTTTATTTTTGAGGGAGAAATATATTTATAAGCCCAAAGTAATAAAAGGCCCAAATCTGTTATAAAAGCCCACAACATTTTAACTATTTCTACAACCAGATAGGAAAGCAAGCGAGTGTGGTCAACGCGCGGAGAACAAGAACGATCGGAAAATGGTTCCACCACCGAGAATTCGTCGGCGGATTAGTCTCCGCCGTCAAAAAGAGAGACAAATCTCGTCTAATCAACGCGCATCAGCACTCCGCCGTATCAATCGCGTCTCTAGCTACAGCAATCGCCGCCGTAGCCGCTTCGTTCAACAACAACAAAGACGGCTTCACGACGGAACCAAAGATGATCTCGGCGCTAGCTTCGGCAACGGAGCTTTTAGCTTCTCACTGCATCGAATCAGCCGAGATCTCTGGATCCGATCACGACCGCGTCGTCTCCGCCGTCAGATCCGCCGTCGATGTTCGAGGTCCAGGAGATTTGTTGACTCTAACTGCTGCAGCCGCTACAGGTGAAAATTGAAATAGCTTAGTAAAGGCTTATTAGAGTTTGGTTTCATGATTCGTAAGCTAATCACTGAATCCATTGTTGTCTCCTATGAATCTTCAATAGCTTCATAAGCTTACAATGAAAAAGCTTATTAGAGTTTGGTTTCATGATTCATAAGCTTATTATTGTGTGAATGTAGCATTGAGAGGAGAAGCAGCTTTGAGAGAAAGACTACCAAAGGAAGCTAAGAACAATGCAGCTATAAGCCCTTGTGAAAGAGCCTTACATGATTGCTCTTCTGAGCTTGATTGCGAAGCAAGCTCGACCGATGAACACATATCTGCAGAGAATGTTGAAGAATCAGATTCGACATTTACCGGCAAGCTAATGCAATGCGCAAAAAATGGTAATAACATTTATAGAAAGATATTCTGTTGGTCAATGTCTGAATGATGATATTCCATTTCAAGAAAGTCTTTATAAGTCATGGACTTTGCAGGAGTTTTGCGGTGGAAGCATGTAAAAGTCTACATCAACAAGAAATCTCAGGTTAAACTCGTCAAAGGAAAAGAGGCTGTGTTGTTTTTCGAACTCTGAAGTTGACGGTTTTTGCTTGTTTTCTCTTCACAGGTCATAGTTGAAATCAAAAGCAAACACGTTCGAGGAGCTTTCTCCACGAAAAGCAAAGGTTAAATAACTATTCTTTCATCTCTACAAGCCAAGTAATCTTGGGACCTTTTTCGAATGCTTTACAATAATCCAGTGGTTGAATCACTGCAGGCATTGTAAATGATGTGTGCGAGACAGACTCGGTCCTGCAAAAAGGGAAAGAAACAAAAAACGCAGAAGAAGAGCTCTATTTTGGAGTCACTACAGGGAAAGGTCTAACAAAATTCAAGTGCAAGAGCAAGGCTGATAAGCAAACATGGGTTGATAGCATCCGGGATCTTCTCCATCGCGTAACTTCTGCTGAGGTTATCAACACATCTCTTGAAACTACAAGCATTGGCGATGATAGCACATAAGTAAATATCTTGTATTAAAATGTTGGTTAAGTTTTGTTACTACACAATGATATGCATTGTATCAAGCACATATAATCTGTTACCATGTGTTTTTTCATCCCATGTTGTGTTTATTTTAGTCAGTTGTAAACATTTTTTCCGGGAAATAATGAAGAAGATTATACCGACCGATGAATCTCACCGGAGAACTGTCCAGATGTTTCTCTGTGGTTTCTTCCCCGATAAAACACTAGATAAAAATAAGAGCATGTACACATTTTTGTTTAAGAAATTGTCGTCTCTAGACATACATACGGGCCAAGGGTGTCGAGTTTGGGAACCACTATACTAGGGGTCGAACTATTTTTTGTTTTTGTCAACGCAAATGATCGACCTAATAGTTAATCTTACACAAACGTAGACATTGGGAATCGATCTCGGATGAGGTGATGCTACCTGCCTCATGTTAACTTATGACTGTCACTCGACCAAGGCCACTTCCCCTATTTATTTTATTATTTTTTAGTAAATATGCAATGTGAAAAATATGATCATTAAAAATAATAATTTAGCTATATATTTTGTATTTTCGTAGCTAAATTTAAGATAGTATATTGTGTATATAATAGTTAAAAGTCCATATTTTAAAATATATATACTATTAATTGGGAAGGACAAATTTTGAGAAACCTTAAAAGTGCTCTTTAATTACATGTAATGCCATTATATAAGTTATATTATAAGATAATTTTATATTTAAAAATAGCAAAAATTCTTCATATTTAATAGGACCAAAATAAAAAACGAAAATAACAAAGAAAATAAATACAAATATCAAAAACTATTAATATTTTATAAATAAGATAAAGAAATTATACGGAAATCTAATAATATTAAAAATCTAATTAAAGTTTTTAAAAATGTCTTAAGTTATTTAATCTTTTTATTATTTAAAACTATATATTAAATTTATAAATATAAGCTAAATTTTATTTGTGGGTGTAACTTTAAATTTAAATGTAAGTATAATTGTATATTTTAATATCCTATTTAATAAATATGATGATTTTCTCATATTTTAGTTTATAATGGGTCACTGAATATCACATATCGAAATTTAAATTACGAATTATAATTGTAATAAGGTTAAATCAAAATCATGTTATGCATCATATATGTATGTGTAATTTTGCAACGGGTAAGAAAAAATCATACATAATATAAGAGATATAACCAAAATTATATTCATAATATGGTTCCAAATTTTATCAATATATATTAAAAATTAATTTTTTTAAAATTATATCAAAATAATATGTTTATAAATATTACACCCGTGCGTCTCGGGACGCACGAGTTCAAATCTAGTATACTATTAATTGGGAAGAACAAATTTTGAGAAACCCTTCAAAATTTATTTTAATTACATGTAATGCCACTACATAAATTTTAGTATAAGGTATTTTAGATTAAAAAATAAAAAAATAAAAATACTCCTATTTAATAGGATTAAATAAGAAAACAAAAAATAAAAAATATTCCTAATTAATAGGATTAAAAATAAAAATAAAATTAAAGAAAATAAAAATAAATATCAAAATATTTAATAGGTATCATAATGACAAATTAAAGTATTGTAAATATTTTAATTTTATGAAAATCATAAAATTTTAAAAATATAGTTAAATTTTTAAAAATTGTAGAAAATTTTAATTATTTAAAAGTATTTTTTTTTAATTACGAATTTTATTTTAGATTTAAACGTGGGTATAATTATAGATTTTAACATATAATTTTGTCAAAAGGACCTTTTGGTCAAAAAAATATGAGAAATAAAATTGTTGTCAAATAAATAAAAACGTGAAAAACAAAAAATTAATAATAAAGTAACTTTAAGATTTTAGTTTATCTTTTTTTCTTATGAATATTGTTCTTTTTCCCAATGTAGTTAAAACTTTCATGTATTAATATTTATTTAACTAATTATTATTTTGTACCCGGTTATTTTAACATCCATTTTCATAACTTTTCTCAAAATATATCAATTACCGAAAACCATTCATAAATCTTTTGCAAAAAATTTTTGGTTATTAATAAAAGGATTGTACTATGCATATTATAATCTACTTATTTGCGTTACTTTCAGTTAACTTTTATAACCACAGTTTTTATCAATCAATTTTAATTTTTTCTTTATCCAAAAATTAAAATATGGATACATGTAAATTCACAACGGGCCAAAATATATCAAATAATTATGATATATAATCAAATTACATTTTTATATTAAAACATACATATACTCCCTCGATCCCATTTTAGTTGATGTTTTAGAGAGATTTTTTGTTCCAATTTAGTTGATGTTTTATAAGTTTCTATGTAAATGGGACAATCACAAAACTACATCTTTTGAAATTGAATTTACAAAACTACTCCATATGAAAGTCAGTTTTTAATTATGCACCTTGTTCATAACCAAAATGACGATATTACCCTATGTAACTAGGTTTATATTCTTCTTCTTCTTCCTCTCATCATCTCAATCTCGCCGTCACTATCTCGATCGCGCCGTCACTATCCCGATCTCGATCGCGCCGTCACTATCTCGATCAAGTGTATTGTCTTTTGTTTTCGGAGTCATCGCTGAGAACAAGAAGGTATCTCTTCATAGCATACGCAGTGGAAGTTAGATTTGTTCTCATTAGTCACAGGACAATCACTTTGAAACTTGTTTCTTATCGAACATTGATCTTCTTTACCACTACCTTTGTTACATCTTCATAATTGTTATATCTAACGATTGAGAAACATATTGTTTGTAGTTTGTCTAGTATGATGCTCTTGGTTGTTTTTTGTGCTATCTTTTGTTCAGGAGTGTGTTAGAATTGTTTTAGTCACTGCTAAAACTGTATGAAACAGTTGATGATGTGGCTCTAATCTTGATCACAGCTTCACATGATCTTTTGATGGAGAAACCGATTGTTTGATCTTAACTTTGGATAGTCTTATTCTTTGTACTTCTTGTTTGACCTCATTAGTAAACTACACTATCAAACATTTGTATGTCAAGAACTTTTGATATGGTTACAAGTGCTTGGCTTTCATTATTCATATTTGTGATGTTTTGTTTTTGTTATGTGTTTACACCTTAGACTCCGACTGGGCATCCTCATCCAACCGTTGCCTTGGGTTACCTTTTTGCTGCCTTTCTTCTAGCCTGCACTGGGAGAAATGAAAACACAAAAAACCCATTATAAAAAAGCATAGGATTTTTTCAAAAAAATGTCAATAAAAGGCCCATATCATAAGTATTAGTTGGAGACCAAATAAAATCAACACTTATAACACGTATAACAAAAAACATTTTAAACATAAAAACATCTTCCGTGATCACCAAAATATAACTTGTATAACACTTATAACAAAAAATAACAAACATTTATAGCAACAATAAACTGGATTATGGTCTTATAATATTTATAATAAACGGGTAATCTTATAGAAATTAAAACACAAAAAATAAAAAGCATACGATTTTTTTTAAAAAAACCAATAAATGGCTCATATCATAAATATCAAATAGATTAGTTGGAGACCAAATAAAATCAAACACTTATAACACGTATAATAACAATTATAACTATTATAACAATTATAACAATTATAACAATTATAAAAAATCAAATTACAAAAATTATAAAAAGAAAATTATAGCAACTATAAAATTATTATATAAATGAACTTATAACTATTATAACAGTTATAAAAAAGCAGTAAGCGGTTCGCTTTTATATACGCAAACTCAATATGTTTATAAACTAATATAACACTAATTGTTTAAAAAATGAACTTATAACAATTATAACAATTATAACTATTATAAAAATTATAACAATTATAACAATAACAATTATAACAATAACAATTATAACTATTATAACAATTATAACTATTATAACAATTATAACAATTATAAAAAATCAAATTACAAAAATTATAAAAAGAAAATTATAGCAACTATAAAATTATTATAAAAATGAACTTATAACTATTATAACAGTTATAAAAAAACAATAAGCGGTTCACTTTTATATACCTAAACTCAATATGTTTATAAACTAATATAACACTAATTGTTTAAAAAATAAACTTATAACAATTATAACAATTATAAAAAATCAAATTACAAAAATTATAAAAGAAAATTATATCAACTATAAAATTATTATAAAAATGAACTTATAACTATTATAACAGTTATAAAAAACACAATTAGCGGTTCTCTTTTATATACGCAAACTCAATATGTTTATAAACTATTATAACACTACTCTTAAATCATGATGCACTTGTTTCCATTGTATATGTCTTTCCGGTCCGGTCTCACCAAACGCAAAGATGATACAATTGTATTTTCCAGTTATACTCTACATCAACTTCTCTACCGTTCTTGTTACAAGAAATCACCACCGGTGTTTGTGTTATTAAATCTCAATCTCAACCAAAAAGGTTTATAATATATGTATAAAGTGGTACATATTTTGATGTGCTTGGTGTCAAAAGAGTTTTCCCCCGAATGGATAATAGAGTCATCTGCAAGAGAAACTATCTTGTTCTCTATATAGAAGTCGAGAAGACTAAGCGAAGAGATATGATAGAGAGGCACATCTAAAAAGAAAAAATAAAGAAATAGAAGATCGGAGACTAAAGAAAAAAAGAAAAAACTTTGAAATCATAAAAAACACTTATCCTAGTTTCATTTAGCTTATAGATAAAATAAAAATATAGAAGAAACTTTGAAATCCTCTCACATTACCTCTTGGTACATACAATTGAAGCTCACTAAAAGGTGATCTCCAAGAGTTCTTAATGACAGACTCCAAGTGAACTGTTTAACAAGCTTCGCTTTCTTAATTATGATTAGATTCTAACCAAATATATAACTGAGTTATGAGTGTTACCGAGATCGCTATCTGCCGCCTTTGGAAGACAACCATAACTAAAATTTTGTTTGATCTTGGAATCTTCATAACGCAAATCGAATCTTGATGATTTCTCCAAAGGACAATGTAAAGCTAATATCAACGGAGATAAAGCCACCATTAGATCAAAGACACTACAAATGAACAAGAACAAGGGAGATAAAGGCACGATGATGATGATGATCTTGGAATCTTCATCCTATAGTTTTTTGTTTAGAACCTCATTTATGCCTCAAGCTTAACTCATTAATATTCAAGAATGAAATTTGAAATTAAAGCTAAACCCATCAAAATATCTTACAAAATTCCATAACTAAAGAGAAACTTGAAGAGAATTTACATACGCTCTACACAAAAATTTTCACAACAAGAATTTTAAATATGTGAAAGATGCGTTACCAATAAAGAGAAGAAGCACTTCCGTAGGGATTCAACCCATATTGTAATTAGAGATTCACACTCTAATAATAATCTATCTGATCCAACCACGAGATTTCAATCACATAAAGGGATTTTCAAGTGAAAGAAATCAAAATCAACAAATTAAAATAGAAAAATACTTACATGAACAAACTAGATCTGATTGATTTTCGAATCATCTCTCTGCTTGAAATCGCGAGATCTTTTACCTAAAGGTGGAGATATTGCCGTTTCGTAACAGATCGGAGTTATGATGGTAGGAGTCTTCGATGATTTGTCTTCTCCGGTTGAATCGCGGCGGCGAATCTGAAAATCAGCTTACGTCGGAGAGAAACAAAAACAAAAAGAGAAAAGGACTACGACATAATAACTATGGGCATTTATGTCATTTTACCTATTAAAGAGGTGTATAACTGCGAAAATTTTAAATTGGGTGTAAAATTGTAAAGGAAGGAAGAAAAAGGTGTAGTTTTGTGAATTTCTCAAGATTAAATGTATGTAATTCTTAACCAATAATATTTTGAAGGGGTTTTTTCTATTGGTCTATTTTGTTATAGTTAATAATGTTTTTATGGTGGGGAAGTGGCATTGGTCTAGTGGCAGTCATAAGTCCACATGAGGCATATACCACCACTCCACCCGGGATCGATTCCCCGTGTCTACGATATTGTAGGTTTGGTTAATGGGCCGACCATTTGTGGCCCAAATGTTGACAAAAAAAATGTTTTTATGAAAAAAAAGAATTTTATCAATGTGTGCAACATCCTTAAACATCAATTAAAATGGGAATGCATAGTTCAAACCTAGTTATCTATTAAAGGGCCCTAAAATATTCCCAAAGGACTAGTTTTTTGTTTAGTTTGCATGCATATAGATTCATTTTACTATTTTCTAGTCCGACTCTACTTTAAGTCATGTCTTGGAAGAATTATGTCATATTATTTAACTTTTGCATCACATTAAAATATTTTTTTGATTCGTCACTGTAGGCATGGGCAAACGGCTAAAACCGAAAGAACCGAAGCGAAAGAACCGGTTCTTTCGGTTTTCGGTTATGAATTTAAATGAAATTCGGTCATATTCGGCCATAATTGAAACTGAAATCGGAAATTGTTCGGTATTCGGTACCGAATTAAACCGAACTATATATACTAAAACCCTAATTTTGAATAAATTTGGCTTATTATGTTTGAAATAGTTGTTATGTAATAAATTTAATTTTATTATTTGGCCCTCTATTTGTTTATAAATTCTGAAACCCAAATTTTTGCTTTTTTCAATTTCGGTTTGAAATAACCGTATTAGAAATTTTTTGGTTTATTTTCGGAATAAAAAAAAATATGATAACTGAACCGATTATCGAACCGAACCGAACCGAAACTTAATTCGGTTCAAATCGACTGACTTTTTTCTGCCGAACAAACCGGTTTCCGATTAAACCGACCTGATTTGATCCGATTAAATCGACCCGGTTTGATCCGATTAAACCGATTGCCCAGGCCTACTTCGCTGCATTAAATTGGTCTCAACTCCTAAAGTTAGGCAAGTTATAAAAAAAGTTTAATATGTGTATTTAGATTGTTGATTATCATGCAAATAAGAATGTTCTTGCAATCACAAAATCATTTTATCATTATTGTTTGTTAATAAAAGCGAGAATATTCAAATACATGAACAAACGAGTTATTCTTATAAGTCAATTTTTAACAAAACAAATAACAAGTTGATCCTTTTTTACGGAAATAAAAAAGAGGATCCGCATATTCATAAAATAGAACAACCTTTTTGAGATTTTGACATCTTTGGTTGTTCGAGAACAACTTTGACAGCAACATCAAACACGTCTTTCAAATTCTGGTATAGTAAAACCTCAATTAATTAATTATGTCAGGATTACACAAATTCTACTAATAAGTATTAATTTAGAATGGTAATCACAATATAAATTAGATAAATAACACCAAAAATTGAATTTTAGAACCGAAATATTTTATTTGATGTACCTCTTGTGTTTTTGCGCTGCATTCTATATAAACAACAGCTCCAATCAATTCCTTTAGTTCTTCTCCCTTAGGATAGGTAAATGAACATAAGCATAAGAAACTTACAATTTATAAAACATTATTATTGACAAAAAACATTAGTTTAAGCAGTGTTCATGAAAAGTAAACGTAAGACGATAAGCGGGACGTGGCCCAGACGAGTTTTGAACCATTCACCTCAACTCATAAAGGTTCAACATATACCACTGTGCCACGTAGCTAACTGTTGTTTAATGTAATTAAACATTACATATATTTTTCCGGTTCAGTATGCATCCCACTAACCAACGTGGGTTCGCCCCTAATCCTACTACCTAGAACGCTTAATTGTAACCTATGCGATTTTAGAGGGACTAAACGCTTACAAATACATAATATATTGCATATATATTATAAAATATATGAAATATCATAATTTATAGATAATAAAACATATGGATCATTTTTAGTTTGTTATTTTATGACATTATTACCTTTCGTTTATAACATAAATATTTTAGGTGGATTAAAAACTAATTGAGGCGGTATAAGAAACTACCGCCTAGGCCCCGCCTTTACGGACACCTATAACACTTTTTAGAACACTACTTTTAAGTGATGTATATATGGAATAAAATTTGACAAGTATATAAGTTTTTCAAAAAACAAAAATGTTTTTATTACAGGTTTTTCAAATTTAAAATACACCCGAATTTAAATATTTTATTTGGGTTTTAGTGTCAATGTGTATTTAAAAATCTATTTTATGTGTATTTATACAAAATACAATGTCTTTTATAACTCATGGGTAATCGTACACCTATGGAAGTGTCCAGACTAATTCACTGAGAAAGGGAAAACCCATGGATAGACGCTCTCTCCAGTTTTTCTAGTGGACTGAAAGCACGGCCCATATCCATGTGGATGTCCAAATAAATGTGACTTAGTTTCGCATAACCGGATGATCGAACTTGAAACGTGGTAACATCTCAAATCCGTCTCCAACCACTTGACCAGAAGCACTTGGACACAAAATACAATGTTAAAAGTGTTTTTGTAATTTTCCCTAGAAAAGAAGTTGATGAAAAGTTACCTGGACAGTAGAAATAGACACAGCTTCAGGGTGCTTGAGAAGGTATTGCTTATCATCTCGAAGATCTGGAAAAAAATAAAATGTTTGTGAGAACTAAGTTGTCTTTTTATATAAAGGATAACAAAAGAATGAAATTAAAATATATATATAAGTAAATAATCAACCTAGCTTTGTTCCAACAAGGATGATGGGAACACGAGGAGCATGATGTCTCAGTTCAGGAACCCACTAAATAATAAAAAATATGTTTATTTTTAGTAAACCGCATTTTCTCAAAATACCAGTAAATAAATTTTGGAGTCGAAAGCAATATTATAAGTTTTTTTGTTTTAAAATACTATTAAAAATATTTTGGCATAAAATAACACAAATTTTAAATTAGTTTGAAGATTTCACCTAAAAACTCTAAATTCTCAAAAGGGCTATTAAACTCTAAACTCTAAATTCTCAAAAGGGCCACTAAATAATAAAATATATATTTCTTTTGAAATAAACCCTAAAGATTATATATTGAACCCAAGAAAAAATATAAGTGTTAAACCTTTTCTTGTGGTATTTTGGTGTAAAAACTTATCTTTATGTTTTAGGCCAAACAACTTTAATTGATACTTTTAATCTACTTTTTTATGGAATTTTAAAAAACCTTTTGTTGTTATATATAATAATCTTCTCTTACATGAATTATAAAAAATGCATTTAGATAATACAATTAACCTTTCTAGAAACATTTTGAAAGCTGAATTCGTTGTCGAGAGAGAATGTAACAAAAAACACATCAGTCTTGGTATAGAACAATTTTCTTATTCTATCAAAGTCCTCTTGTCCTGTGTTCGATCACAAAAAGAGCACAAAAAGAGAAATAGGGAAATTACAAAAATACACCTTAAAGAATATATTTTACAAAACAAAACATATTCAAATTCCACTTTTATAAGTACACATAAATATTAAATATTAAATCAAAATAAAACTTAAACACTCAACTTAACCTTCTTTAACACTAAACCATAAACACTTGGGTAAATTTATAAAGATTGATTTAACCAATTAAATTTTGAAAAATGTATATATAAAATGAAATTGAATTATATGTTGTTTGGTAATAAAATGTTTGAAAGAGTGTAAAAGTATGTTATTTTAAATATTAATTTACAAAATATCTCATTTTAATTGTTTTTTAGAAATACACACATGTTTAAGTTTCAGTTGACTAAATTACACATTAAAGTTTATTTAAATTAGTTTCGTTTGATTCACTATTTTATGTTTATGATTTAGTTTTAAAAAGAATAGGTTTTAGTGTTTAAATTTATTTGACTTCAATAGTTAGTGTTTAGGTGTATTCGTAAAGTATAACTCTAAAGTAAACAAAATAAGATAACAAAAGCTCACTTGCCTCCAATGTCCCACAATTCAAAATTGATTGTATCATCTTTGAAAATCATATTGACACTATGCTTATTGAACATACTTGGCACATCTTGCTATCACCAACATTTCACAAAAATTATCAGTAAGAATCTACAAAAATAAATTAAACAAGGGGAGTAAAAAGTTTACATTTATTGCATTTCACAAAAATTATCAGTGGGAGATGAAGAATGTTTTAGATGGAAATCTTGGGTAATATGATTCTTGATGCTCTATGTTAGTATGGTTTGGTTACGGAGAATAATGGAGAAGAAGAAAATACCAAATTATTTAGGGATTTTTAATTGTATTAAATTGAGGTTTTTAAAGTGTCACAACGACGTCGTTTAATGTAATTTAATAATAATTTAACAGTTGAATTTCGACGAGTATAAAACGACATTAATTTAAAAGTTGAGGATTTATTTGGCTAATTCTAAAATTAAGGAATTTTTTGTTTTGATTCATAAATCATAAGTTGGGAAATATTTTTACGTGTTTCCCATTCTCTATATATGAATGATGTATTAGGTGTTAATTATAAATTAACTATGGGCATAATACATATATAATTATATTTATATGTGAGATATGGTTGTTCATCACAACTATTGGAAAGAACAAAAGTAACACTAAATCATTTTAAGTGATAACAATATTAAAATAACCATCACATAAAAACATGAGAAATTCCTTAGAATACAACCTAAATAAGTTTTTGTTTTCAAAATACCATTAAAATGTTTTTCATATCAAATATACCATAAAAAGTAGTAGTTTACAAATTTACCACAAATACAAAAACGAGTTTTAACACTTTTAGATTTTAATTTTTTTTCATTTGGGTTCGCTATATAATGTTTAGGATATAGTTTTTAAGTGGTAGGGTATAGTTTTTTGAAGGTTTTTGGTGTAATTTTGAAAATTAAAGAGTTGCGGTATTTATGAGAAAAAACTTTTTAATAGTATTTGTTAAATTTCGAAAATGTGTGGTAATTATGTTAAAAAACTTTAAAAGGATTTGATCTCCTTCGAACAGATCACTAAAGAGAAAGTGTCAAAGAGAGGAAGAGATTAATTCGTTAAGTGATCCTTCCCGGAAATGGAATAAAGGTTAGTCTTTCTTGCTCTCTAAGAAAGTGCATATGGCTGAATTAAATTCAATCTAGATTAGTCTTGGTATCAGATCTGTCTCTAAATTTTTTTGGATCCAAGGAAACTAATAATTTTTGACATTATCGTAATGGATTAATTAAAATATTTATGGGCCTTCATTCTTAAATTTTTTTGATATATATTGAGATGGGTCCATGACCCTTCCCCCACCTACTAACACCTAGAGTCGGGCCTAATTGGGATTATATTTCAAAAAATTTGAAACATAAAAGTAATTTACACATAACTCTAACACAATATGAATTATGTTCAAAAGCATGCAATTTCAATCTTATAGAACAAACAAGTAACATCAATGAGCCATAAGAGACATTAAAAATCCAAAGACAAAAAAGTGTTCAAAGAGGGAACTTACATAGCCATCGGTATCGATGGAAGTGTTGCTAATGTAGGAGACGACCATACATGTCTTGCCGGTGGTGGCATTACCGACAACCACGCCTTTTATTGGAAGATTCATCTTGAGAAAAAGCCTTTTGTAAAGAGAGAAAGAGAAAAAATATGGAAAATGGATTAAGAAGCACTAGACAAAATTGTGTGAAGTTAACTTTGACTTTTGATAAGAATAGGTCCAGAAGACAAAAACTTTACGTGCAATGGACTCTTTGAAATTATTGGAAAGAAATATGTTTTATAATGATAAATTTTAAAACTACGTCCTTTCAAACCCTACTTAACTTTACGATCTTTTCATTACTTTTTAAATTTTTTCCAAATAAAAAATACTTAGCTTCACAATTTAGTGTTTAGGGTTTAGTGTTAAAGGAGGTAAAGTTTATAGTTTATTTGGATTTAATGTATAGTTTTTAGGTGTAGTTATAAAAATGAACTTTAAAGGGTCTAATTTTGTATAGTGCAATTCTACATGTGCACTTTCGTAATTTTCCCTTTTTATAATTATTTATTATTACGAGAAAAGTGTTGGAAATTAAACTTGATTTTGGGTCAAGTTTAATTATTGGATCATTGACCCATTTACCGCCTAATGGACTAAATCCAAAACTTGATCAAGGTTCTAGAACATCTCTAGAAATATCTAAAGTCTCCACCTCCTTAAAATGTTCTAGAGAATTTGAGAGAGTAGAAAAATCTAGATATTTGTAATAAAGTAGTGTTAGAATTCTCTAGAGATATTCTAGATATTTTGTACTTTGGAGGCTATAAATACCTCATTCCCTTCTCCATTTGTAATTAACCAAGTTGAGAAATAAAAATCATCTACCTAGAAACAAAATCTTCCTCTTCTTTCAAGTCTAAACTAGCTTTTGAGTTTCTCCTTAAACACTTCTCCATCACTTTATAAATAACTTCCTTCCAACAAAAGGATGGTTGTTTCTAATTCTTTAATATTCTTTCGCTTTTGTTGGCTATAAAAATGGTAATGCTTAGTCTCTATCTTTATAATGGTTTCCGCAACTTTATCAAACTAATACTACTAGGCTAAGCGAGGAGATTGGCGAACCTGGCAATCTCAAGCCAATTTAGTATTTTTTAGTCTTAGTTTTAGAGTTGGGGAATATCTAGTTATGGCTTGTGCTTTGGTTTTTGAAATCGTTTAGATTGGTGCTTAGAGGATATAACTTTGCAAGCTTGAATTTATCAGAACCGTTTGACTCACCTTTTTCCTTAATCTTTCCCTAGGCTCCATCACTGAAGTAGACCCTACGAGCAGTTTGTTCATCAAACTTCTTTAGATTGTCTTGGCATCATATAATTTGTTGTGAGCACCCAGTGTCAAAATGTCGCACAATAGATAGTTTAAGATCAACAATGTGTGTCGTATAAGCTACATTTGAATATAAGTCTTGTTTTATGATCCTAACTTGTCCATATCCTTTATTATCTCAATGATATCTTTGTTGATGAATTTGTCTCGACCCTCTTCTATGTTAACTGTAACACCAAGCTTTCTAATGTTTTGCTTTGCCACTCTATCAGAAGCCGCTTCTTTAATCAATATGATGAACTGGTGCCTCGGCTTTAGGCCAACTTCTTGATCCCAAGTTGAACATATAGATGATTCCATAATTTATTCAAAATTAGTGAATTTCTTCTCGGGCTTTACTTCTGGTTTTACAAACTTAGTTCACGAACTTGTGGTTTGACCATGAAACCCCATACCTTAATTGACTTTGCTAGTTCTTCCAGATTCAAGAATCTTTTCATAATCTTTAATACCTATGGTACACATTCAGAAGTTTCGAAGTTGTTCCTACTTTTCCCTCTAGTTCAACTGATTTGGCAGGTTCAACTATGTAGGTTCAATCAAGAAAAGTACACTTCTCATAAAGAGACTTATTCTCATTAGGTTAGCCGCTTAAGAGAAAGGTTAATAGATTCAGATTTAGAATCAAAGTTGGAATTTTTATCAATGATCAAATTTGATTTTATAGCTAGTATTGGGTCATCCAAATTGGTTTTAACTTTTTCTATCCGGGCTATATTTATTCTCCGGCTTATCAATTTCATACATTTGTACGTGTTCAATCCTTAGTTCTTCCTCACCATGCTTTCTATGTTTCTTCACCCATTTGTTAACTTTTTCACGGAATGCACGACAATCTCTTTTTGGGAATTGAACGGTATACACATAATATGATACACTCTAAAACTCGTTTTTTCTCTTCTTTGGTATTGAATATTCTTTTGGGCACAAAATATAGGCTTCCTCGTTTCTGTGAGGGTGGTTGAAGCTAATTATTCAAGGATGCACAAATTTGAAAAAGGGTGAACATAATTGTTTAGGATCTCACATTTTGTTGTCTTCATCATTTTTTTCCGCTTCGCTTTCACTCCAACTAATGTAAGAATTCTCACGGTAATTGAGTATAGCGACGATCATGATAGGCTATATAGAGTCTACACGAAGAAGAGAAAGATAAGAGAATTGGAGAAAGAAGAAGCGACTTTACAGAAGATAGGATTGTGAAGTTGTGGATAAGATTAGTTGGAGAAGTAGTTAAAGACAGTTATAAACTCTAACTAGTCTAAATAGCTAAACAAAACTTTTGTTTAAGTTATCACATTTTTAATGTAAATCAATTGTGTCAAGGAGAAATAAAGAAGGAGAAAAGAAGGACTTGATCTTACAAGAAATACCACTTATATTCATAAATACACTAAATTGTACAGAATTATACTAGTATATTCTATCATATCACCATAATTGTCACTAAGTCGTCAAAGTTGCGATGAACAAAATTTACGATTTTGATCATCGAAATTCGTTACAATTTCGATTCTAATTTCAGTCGTTGCAAATACGACGCAAAAATTTATTCCTTGTAACGCTTCTTATGAATGCGTAATATCTTTCATTGCTGGAAAACTTTTAACTTGATGGACACTGAAAAGATGAAATTCTAGGGTAATTATAGAGAATATGGGGGAGGAGAATAGACCACCAGACCAATATGAGTTGGAGAGTTTTATGTCAATAAGACTGTGTATAATAATGAGTACCAAAAGAAGTGGGGTAATGAATGAATGGAAAAGTTGGGTAAGATGATGGTTATGGCCTTTGATAGGACAACATATCCGGTGGAATGGATTTAAAAGTGTGACGATTATTTCGACGATCAAAGGACCAATGAGTGAGCTAAGTTGAGACAAGCTACATTTTTTTAAGAGAGATTGCAAACCAATGGTATAATAATCTAAGAGAACTTATCACCCATCAATTTACATGGAAGCAATTTTGTGTACACTGTTGATATAAGTTTGGACCACCTGAAACAAATAAGACATTGGTCGAACTCTCAAATATGCAGAAAACCAGTTTACGCACCAAACCAGTTTATACGGAGAACGATAATTATGGCAATTTTTTGTTGGGTTAGCTTCTCTACCCTAAAAATATGTGGATCATCATAGGAACGAGACGATCTTTCCAGCAATAAAACTAGCTTGGATAAAGAGTACAATGTAGACAAGAGAGTTTGCTCCTTTGTAGAGCATTTGGATCCACCAATCATGAAATATATCAAAACATGTTAATAGAACATGTTTACGCACTACAAAGAAAGCGTGGAATAAGCGAGTGTTAGGCATAATACCCGAAACCCATTACCCAAACCGGACCCAACCCTAAAATACCTGAATCCGCGGGTATGGGTATTAGTTAATTACCCTATTGGATTCTCCATTATAGGAAAATGGGCAAATAACAACAAATTTTAGCAATCAAATAGCGATGAATATTTTAGCAATGAATTTGTGACAAATTAGCGACGACATTTAATTTCATCGTTAATTCGTCGCTAAATGTCAACGAAAAAATTCGTCGCTAAATCATCGCTAAATAGCAACGAAATAGCGACGAATTAGGGAAGAATTCTCATATCGTCGCGAAATCGTCGCTAAATAGCAACGAATTGGCAACAAAAGTTTTTCCTTGTTATATAGCAACGAATTTGGCGAGGAATATTGCTAAAGATATAAGTTTTTATAAGCTATTATATTTAGTTTCGCTAACTATCTATCTATATATGTATATATATATATATATATATATATATATATAAAGTGGTGGTTTTAATTAGAATGTTTAAGGAACAAGTGGAGGAAGTCTATTCAGGACTTTCGAAAGACAAACTTATTGCTTATAAAGAACGCGTTTTTGCGGGTTGGTTAAAACGCAAGTTGAATATGGTGACACCACATATCCGGTTTGGTTTCGCGAGTTGATACATGGACCGCTTGGAAAGATCACAACTTCGCCTATGTATTTTACTCGTCGTTACGCCTTCCACATAGTAAGTCATGGTCAACATCGAGCAACCGCAAATTATGGTGTCACTGTTGAGGGTGATTCGATTTTTATGGGGTTCTCACGAATATTATTGAAGTGCAATACCCGAGATTAGTCAGTTTAAGAACAACTCTCTTTAAATGTGATTGGTTTGATCAAACATTAGGTCGTGGTGTACGTTACAACAAATTTAGTGTCATAGGCGTCAACCAATCACGACGATATCGGAATTTCGAACCATTTATCCTCGGATCGCAAGCTTAGCAAGTTACTTTCATTATGTATCCTTGCGTTAAAACTAGTGGTATATCGTGGAGCGCAGTAATTCGAGTGGTTCCGAGAGGTTTAATTATGGGTAACGATGAAGTTCCTATGCAACAAGATGTCATTGGTGGGATACAAACAAATCAATCGACCGAAACTGTATTTCTTGTTGATCATGATAATCAAGTAGCTGAAGATATTGTGGATGATGAAAACGAAGGATATGCGGATGAAAATGAAGAATTCGATGAAAATAGCTATATCGAATCATTTGAATCAGATAATTATGAATAATTTTGTAACTTGTATTTGCAATTTTTTGTTTGCAGATTGGCAACGAATTTGCAACGAATATGAAAGAGTTTGCGACGATTTTGCAACGAATTCATAAGGTTAGTTCTTTTAGGTTTTTAAATTTTCGTCGCTAATTCTTTGTTATTTTAGCGACGAATCGTTGATATTTCGCCTCTAATTCGTTGCAATATACAAATCTTTAAACCCTCAAACCACCAATAAATAAATGTTTTAAAGGATTATTGTCAACTGAAAAAGTGTAAACAAACGTGAAAACAATTATATAAATCAATAAAAAAATTGATTACAAAATTATACTTAACGTATACTAACTTACCATTAACTTATATGTTTTAATACTATAAAGTTTATAATAAAGAATATTTTTAGTTTTGTAGTAAATATCCTAAATTGAAGTGTTATTCTCAATCTGATAATCTATAATTACATACTCCCTCCGTTTTTTAATATAGGATTTTTGTTGAAAATATTTGGTTTAAAAAATGTATTTTCTCATTTTTTATATACAATTGTTAATGATAAATAATAGAATTTAAGAAAAATAACTAAACATTATTAGTTTAGAGTTGTTGAAAATTATAAATCGCAAAAAATAATATATTTTTATATGTTTGTTTATTATATCTGAAAAAGCTAGAAAATCCTATAATAAAAAACGGAGGGAATATTAAGTATGTAGTATAGCATTGAAAACCGTTTTAGGGTTTCAAACCCAAAAGTTGGCTTTGAGTTTAGCAACGAATTGTTGCTAATTCGTTGCACTAATTCGTTGCTAAAGACCAGATAGCAATGATTTAGCAACGATTTGTTGCAAAATCGTTGCTAATATTTCGGACATCAACCTCGTACTTCGGATACAAGGAATGTAACATATGTGTCCAATCAATTATTTAGCAACGTATTAGCAATGAATCATTGCTAAATAATTGATCGGATATATACATACATTGTACCTGACGTATTTGTTGTACTAGGCGAAGTACACTTTTAAGTTTAGCAACGAATTAGCAACGATTAAGTGAAAATCAAAAGATCATAAAAATTGCGACCGTTTAGCAACGATTCGTTGCTAAATCGTCACCAATTTTTTCGTTTTCCCTCCGGTGGGAAAACTAAAAGATTAAAAAAAATTAGCGACGATTTACCTCGATTCGTTGCTAAATCGTCGCTAAATAGCAAAGATCTAGCAACGACCACAAAATTTATATATATGGCCGAATTATTTCAATTTTTTAACACAGCCATCTCTCTAAAATTCATCTCTCTAAAAAAATCCTAAATTTTTCCTAAAACACTCAAACTCTTTTCTAAAAATGCCTCCTCGTCCAAACCTTTACTTCAACTTCATCCGTAACAATTCCTGTTCTGGTAGCGGATCGTAATCTAATCTGATCCAACAACCTTCAGAACCACAACCCCAACCTGACATCCCCGACATCATGTTAGATGTCGCTTCCAACATTCCACCAGTTGGAGATATGCCGGCGGATCCGAGTGTGGATTTACCACCGCCTCCACATCAAGGTCCCCACATGATGCAGATCTTTGATCTCCTACGGCAAGAGGACCACGACCGTCTGTCATTGATAGATCCAGACCGTATGCGACACACTTTTTGGTAATATAATTTTTTTAATAAGGAGTATAAAAACACTAATAAAAAAATTATTTAATAATAATTATTAATAAAACTGTACTTTTTTAGGTTCAACGACAACAAAGTTAGTCGGAGTGTCGCGGACACCATGAAACATTCCGTCGTCGTTGTGGATAACTGTTCAAAGTCCCGCGTCACTCCTATCGACGGCAGTGGACCTACGTCCACACTTCGGGACTGAGTTCATCGTCGGTCGTCGTATTCAAATGGTAAATTTTAATTTTTTAAACTTTATTTTATTTATTTTTAAATATAAATATCAAATAGGCCGAGGAAGCTGGTGATCTTCCGCCTATTGTGGAGGTACTAAAGAAGAACCAGAAGCAGAAAGATGAGTCATTTGTCAGTTCACGATTTGAAAAGATCGTGAATGACTATGAGACTAAACTTGACGAGCGGGTAAGTCAGTTGTCGACTAAATCTACTACGAGGTAAATCATACGATTTTGGCTTGTCATTTCAAACTTTGAAACAAGTCCAACCATCTTCAACCGCTATCCACGCAACTTTGTCAATAACACGATACAACCGCTTCCACCAACCATAGTTTTGGGATTTCAGAATCGACATATTTGGCATGTAATGTTGAAAATTTTCTATACCTTGTGTCACATATCTCACAGGTTTGATAGAAAAATACTTTCTAAGTAAAATGTAAGGCTATGATACCAACTGAAAGTGTGGAGACCCTTACACATCTATGGAACAATATACTTTCTTTCGGAAAGCGTCAAGTTCAAACGCTTGAAACACTCTATTAAATATCTCTTTAGGTTTCTCTTTACAAGACAGAACCTACATTGAAAATTATACAAACTACCCTAATGCCCCCAAACACAACACGATCTACTTACAACTCTGAAGTTTGTACGATATATCGAACACTCACCTTTTTGGTAAGATGATACCCACGACAATAAGCGACTTAAAGTTTTAGGGGTTTTCTCAATACCTTTAACCCCTTATTTACTGACAACTTCAAACAAATCTTCCTTGATCTCAAAAGCAATCAATCGAGAATATTTTCTTATTTTTCTCCAAAAATATATTCCCCTTTTGTTCGCTATCATCTATATGCGAATATTGTCTCTTTGCGCATCACACCTTTCGCGGCTTTTCAAAATAAGGTAAGATTCTTGTTTTGACTTTAATCCTTTTGCTACTTTACGCATGCATTATCTTGAACTCGCCTCAACTGTCTGCTTACTCTTAAGTCTTCCGATTGATCATCAGCCAACTGCGTGCAATTGCATCTTCACATAATCTTATTAGTTTGGAGTGGTATCAATTTTGTTTAGCACTTCTAGCAGTTGCTCTCCGTGAATGAAGCTGAAGCCGATTTAGTATTTTCTAGTTGGTTTAGAAGTGTTCTAATGTTCGTTGCCTCTTTGTGGAGAAGATTTAGTGATGGCTTGTGCTTTGGTTTGTACTTTGTAGAATCGTTTAGCTTGGTGGTCGAAGGATTTAGTACGGCTACAAGGATGTTTAGAGTTCTAATATTTGGATAAAATTTTACTTTGTGCTAGCCGACTATGGGATTTAAGTCATGTATATCCATTTTCATGTTAATGAAATATTTACATTTTAGCAACAACAAAAAAACTTGGTTTGTTATGTTAGATAAGAGAGAGATTTCATACCACATATAAATGAAACCAGTCAAAATCAATAAAGCAATCTTATATAATAACACAAAATGTTTTTGTAACTTTCAATGTGGTGATGACAAATGTTCATCTACTTTTATGCCATTTGTCATCCTCTTAAAAACTTTGTTTAACTAACTTTTTTATATAATTAAATAAATTTTGTTTGACAAAATATAAAAACTTGACATGTATCTTCTTTTCAAATAATAATTATTTTATTATACTAAATAATAATAGATAAATTTGCTCACTACCATTTATTGAGAGCAAAATTGGCTGGAATGACAACTTAAATGATTAATTTGCAAAAAGCTGAAGAGAGAGAGAGTATAATTTTATTTTAATATGAAATTACCCTCTTCTCTTTCCTATCTACTTCGCCGAAGAAGCAGAGATATGAGCTGACATATTTGTCAGTCAGCAGATACGAAATCTGTGAATTACGACGAGGAGATATTGATTTGGAACAAAACTAATTAAACAAATAAACTATAAATCTATTTGCATAGATATCAAATATCATACTTATCCTTTTTCCTTATTATATATCGATAAGAACATTAAGAAACATAGTTCTCACACCTACTTTGAGAAAAAAACAGGTTTTGATCTTCCCCAAACATCTTATGAAACTCATTTATTGAGATTTTTCATTAATGGCCGATTTTGAGTTTAATGATAATTGTTATTATTATTTTTTATATAAATAGGTATCTATGGCAGGTGGAATGGTTGTTTTGTTCTTGTATGGTGAGTGGTTGATGAATGATAAATAGAAGGCCAAGTTGGTATTATTTTTTGAAACAACCTTCTATTTATCGGCTATGTATTACGTATGGATAGTCTTGCTTATGTCGTCATGCACTTTTATTAAGGAGTTGGAGAAATAGTAGGCTATTTAGGTACTTTTTGGATATAATAGCCTACTATTTCTCAACAATAATATTGTGATTGTATTTTGTTTTGTTGTTGTCTGTAATAACCCCATGAATTATGTTGCATTAATATGTTCATATTTTCTTGTTTAAATTACGCGTCTGATAGAAAAACAAGGTCAACTAAATTGAAAACAACATTAAAAAAGACCATTTGTATGTTATAAACATCTACTGATATGCAGAGTAGATTTCTATATTATGTAATATTCATCTATTTTCTTGAAATATTCACATATATTGAAAGAGCAATCTCCCGTAACATTTAGACATCTACTTTAAACCCTGCACCCCCAACAATAAACCAAAAACCCTATTAATTATGCATTAAACCCTAACCATATATGTAAACCCTCAAACTCTAAAGCACGCTAACCCACATAACAATGACCTTTAATAAAAGAAAATAGACGTCTATTATAACAATTTAGTCATCTATATTAAAATAGACTTAGATTATAACCTCTTATATTATCAATAATTAAATAAAAATTATATTAAACCCTAAACCTTAAACCCCACACCCCCAACAATAAACCAAATACCCTATTAACTATGCACTAAGCCCTAACCATATATGTAAACCCTCAAACCCTAAAGCACATTAACCCACATAACAATGACCTTTAATAAAAGAAAATAGACGTCTATTATAACAATTTAGTCATCTATATTAAAATAGACTTAGATTATAACCTCTTATATTATCAATAATTAAATAAAAATTATACTAAACCCTAAACCTTAAACCCCACACCCCCAACAATAAACCAAATACCCTATTAACTATGCACTAATTAAGCCCTAACCATATATGTAAACCCTCAAATCCTAAAGCACACTAACCCACATAACAATGACCTTTAATAAAAGAAATAGACGTCTATTATAACCATTTAGTCAACTATATTAAAATAGACTTACATTATAAACTCTTATATTATCAATAATTAAAAAAAATTATACTAAACCCTAAACCTTAAACCCCACACCCCCAACAATAAACCAAATACCCTATTAACTATGCACTAAGCCCTAACCATATATGTAAACCCTCAAACCCTAAAGCACACTAACCCACATAACAATGACCTTTAATAAAAGAAAATAGACGTCTATTATAACAATTTAGTCATCTATATTAAAATAGACTTAGATTATAACCTCTTATATTATCAATAATTAAATAAAAATTATACTAAACCCTAAACCTTAAACCCCATACCCCCAACAATAAACCAAATACCCTATTAACTATGTACTAAGCTCTAACCATATATGTAAACCCTCAAACCCTAAAGCACACTAACCCACATATCAATGACCTTTAATAAAAGAAAATAAACGTCTATTATAACAATTTAGTCATCTATATTAAAATATACTTAGATTATAACCTCTTATATTATCAATAATTAAATAAAAATTATTCTAAACCCTAAACCTTAAACCCCACACCCCCAACAATAAACCAAATACCCTATTAACTATGCACTAAGCCCTAACCATATATATAAACCCTCAAACCCTAAAGCACACTAACCCACATAACAATGACCTTTAATAAAAGAAAATAGACGTCTATTATAACAATTTAGTCATCTATATTAAAATATACTTAGATTATAACCTCTTAAATAAACAGACAATATTCAAACGTAAAACAAAGAAATTCAGTGATTGTTAAGTCATTACATAAAACAATTTTCTTACAATGTCTAATAGAGATAGATAATTAAAGACCATATGTCTAGTGGGGAAGGCCTTTCATGACTGTATGAAAAAGATCAACAGCGTAATGATTTGATGCACCTACAACCTGCGTGCGAGTGAGCTCTATGTTGTCGTTCAGCTGGACATCAACATAAGCGACGCAATCCCATTGAGACTAGTTGCAAGTGCAAATTCTCTTATAGAGAATCTGATAGGTTGACCACCAAACAAAACCCAAATTTCCTGCGTTTTCTTTGTGACAAGTTGTCTACAGAGAAGGAAATGCGCAAATTTCACAGAAAAGGAAATTTTGTTTCCAATTCCCAACAACGTACCAAACTGTGAATCAAGAAGAATCTGTATTTGGTCCTCCTCCAATGCTTTCTTGACAACTTCAAGATAACTTAAACTAAAATATGAGTTCACTTTTTTCTTACACGGTTCTTGTCCACAAAGAAACATCCGCAATGACAATGAAACCGTTGCATCAGATTGTCTGAAAAATCAAAAACAACCATTAAAGTTTTCAGATTTAAGGAAACGAAACTTTGATAGAGAGAAACTATGAACAGAGATTTACGAAATCGATAGAAGACAAATTACAGAGAGGTTTACCGGAACAAATCTAATAACAAAATATACTCTTCAAACTTAAATCGAAGAAAACTTAAAACTCAATCTATGAAACAAATCTATGAAAAAAATATAATCTTGAAATCTCTATTGCATGTTTCGGTTACCCAAAAAATCGGCCGGCGAACATAAAAGTACTTACCGAGTTCGCCGTTTTTTAGAAGCAACATCGGAAGCCATCTCGCCGATTGTCTTATCCGGCGAGGTTGGTTTACTGCCTTTTTTGGTCTTCTCTTTCTTCCTCTCCATATTTTTGTAACTTCTCTTCTCTAATAATTTGAGAAGATTAATTTTAAATTTTTTAAAAAGGCAGTTGCAAAAAATCAATAAATCGGCGTGTGTCAGAGGAAGAGTGTTAAAAAGAAAATCAAACATGATATATTGTGTCAGTATAAACTCTCAAATTTATGATTATGATTTTTGAAGCCAAATTAAAATATTTTCGGTTAAGGCTATAATAGTCATTAAACACCCCTTGTACAGTGCAAAAACATCTACCTAATTATACCAAAACTTATGTACGCTCACCCCAAATCCTCAATAATAATCATATTTATATATGAATGCATCATTTTTTATGTTACACATGTTTTTATAATCCTAAACCAATATTTATTCAACAAATTATATATTTATAATTTGATATGTATCATTTTAAAAACACATAACTTTTGTTTAACAACTTCTAAAAATTTGACATGTGTCCTCGCTTTAACTAATATTATTTTCATTATATTTAACTAATTATAATAGATAAATATATATGATCATTTTTTTGCAATACAGTTTTTTATAACTCTAACCCAATATTTATTTAATAATTCATATATTTTCAAATTAATATGTATCATTTTAAAAAGAAAACATCATGCACTTAAAATTATCAACAAAATATCTCCCATAAATTTTCATTCAACAAAATTAAATTGTAATCAATTTTGTAACATAATGGTGACAATTATGTTAAGAATAAATTCTCTTATACCATTATCTTATAACTTTTATGTAAGTGAGACTATATAAGAAAATCATATTCTTCTCATTTTGATATTTATATTTATTAAACTAATATTTATTTAAGAAATTATATTTCTAAATTGATATGTATTAATTTTTTTTTAAAACAAGTTTTGTTTAACAAGCTCTAAAACTTAACGTGTGTCTTCTTTAAGTGATATTATTTTTTCATTATATTTAACTAAATGTAATACTTGCATATATACATATCATTTTTGTGTTACATTTTTTTATAATTCTGAACCAATATTTATTTTAACAATTCATATATTTTAACTTTAATATGTATAATTTTAAAAACCTCTCATGGACTTAAATTCATATATTATAAAAATTCTATTTATTTGAAATTAACTATATTGAAAAACATAATAGTGACAATAATGTTGAGAATAAATTCTCATTATACCACTTTGTAACTCCTATGTGAGTGAGGCTATATAAAAGTCATATTCTTCTCATTTTGGTATACATATTTATTAAACTAATATTTATTTAAAAAATCATATATTTCTAATTTGATATGTTGTGCCAAAGATTAAAATCAATCCTCCCAAAGCTCATCTCTGAGACTCAATCTGCGTTTGTGGCAGGAAGGGTGATTACGGACAATATTCTAATTGCAAAGGAAGTGTTCTACGCCCTCAACACAAAGGAAAGTTGTAAAAAAGATTTCATGGCGATTAAGACGGACATGAGTAAAGCATATGATAGAGTGGAATGGTCGTTCCTACAATCTATGCTATTTCGGATGGGATTTGCTGAGGAGTGGGTCAACCTCATCATGAAATGTGTGAGTTCAGTTTCGTACAGTGTCCTCCTAAATGGTGAGCCTAAAGGGAGGATACAACCCTCGAGAGGGTTGAGGCAGGGGGACCCTTTATCACCGTACATGTTCATTCTTTGTACAGAGGTTTTGATCTCGCAAATGCAACAGGCGGAAGCGAATAAGTTGCTGACAGGAATCAAAGTGGCATATCGGAGCCCACCAATCTCACATCTGCTATTTGCAGATGATAGTCTGTTTCTATGTAGAGCAGACATGGCTCAATGCACGGAAGTGCTACGTATTCTATATGCATATGGGAATGCATCTGGACAATGTATTAATTTCGATAAGTCAGCGATTACCTTCGGGAAGAAGGTGGAGATGAATTTCAGGAACGACATTAAATCAAAGCTCTGAATTTTTAACGAGGGGGGGATGGGAAAATACTTGGGCATCCCGGAACAACTCCAGGGGTCGAAAACTCAAGTCTTCTCCTATGTGCGTGAGCACCTCAATCAAAGGATAAACGGATGGAATGCAAAGTTCTTGTCCAAAGGGGGCAAAGAAGTAATGATAAAGTCGGTGGCGCAGGCCATCCCAACTTATGTTATGTCGTGCTTCCTCCTACCAAAAACACTATGCAATCAGTTGACAAGTGCTGTGGCGAATTTATGGTGGAGTTCTAAGGAGGGGATCAAAGGTGTACATTGGTTGTCATGGAAGAAAATGTGTATTTCCAAAAAGGAAGGGGGATTGGGTTTTAAGATGTTCGAGGACTTTAACAAATCCCTACTAGCGAAACAACTATGGAGACTACACCAGTTCCCGAACTCCCTAGCGGCAAGAACTCTCAAGGGTCGGTATTTCCGCAATCAACACCGTTTCGATGCAAGGAAACCAAATCGACCATCGTTTGGATGGAGGAGCATCTGGTCAACAAGAGAGCTGCTACATATGGGAACAAGGAAAATAATTGGTTCAGGGGAGCAGACGCTAGTATGGAAAGACAACTGGATCCCGGATACAATACCAAGACCGGCGTCAGGACCCGGGGGCCCTTTTTTACCCAAACCTGAGGGTTTCGGAGTTACGGGGGGGGGGGGTGGTCAAGAGGGATGGAATATGCCCCTTTTGTATCAGATGGTGGCCCCAGAAGATATCCCACTTATTACTAGCATCCTTGCCGTCCAGACGGTTTACGGTGGATAGGCGATGATGGCACCACACAAAGCCAGTGTATATACAGTACAATCAGGATACCAGGTTCTGCACTTAAACAAAAATGATGAGGAGATTCAGATCCTCTTACAGGAACCATCATTCAGAGCTCTTAAAAAAGAAGTTTGGACACTTAAAGCTCCTAACAAACTTAAGCACTTTATGTGGCAAACACTTTCGAAGGTTCTCCCAGTTAACGACAGACTTGTGTACAGGCATATAGCGAGAGAAGGAGATTGCCCCCGATGTGGATTGGAGGAATCGATCAACCATATGTTATTCGAATGTCCTCCTTCCAGACAGACATGGGCACTGGCCGGATTCCCTTATGGAACTACAAGATTCCCAACAAGGAGTTTGAGTGCCAATATAAACTCTCTCTTCTCCAGACGGAGATGCCAGCAGGAGACGGATCCATTATACCCATGGGTCATGTGGTATATATGGAAAACACGAAATGATAAAATATTTTGAGGGTTAGAAAGGACCCCCTTAGAGATTAAGGAGATTGCATTTGGAGAGGCGGAAACATGGATAAAGGCGCATGAACTCATCACATGGAACCAACTGACAAGCACTACAGCTGCCCACCACCGACAAGAGGTCAATGAGGACCAAATTGATGGATGGGTCGTGGAAAGATGGGGAACCTACATGCGGAGTTGGCTGGGTACTCCAGAATCAACAAGGGGGCACTGTACTCCTGGGCCTAAAAGGGTACAATCGAAGTATTTTGTCGCTACATTCGGAGCTTAACAGACTACTATTTGCAATGAAATTCCTACGAGAGCACAACCACAACTGTAATATCATCTATGTCGAAACTAACTTTTTAAAGTGGACCTTATCGGATCACACGGAGTGTTTAATATTTGGCAGGTTTAGAAATATTTAATTCCATGTTTTGTCAAAGACGGGAAATAAAGAAGAATGATTAAAGTGAAATAACCCTTCGAGTTACGACACTCGGGGGAAAGTTCCAGAAAGCTCACCGAGAACAAATATGACGAGCCCGCTTAAGCTAACAATGTTCGAAGTGGTCCAATAGAGTGCAAAAGAAGCAGCCCACCTCTAATCAAAAGTGGACCACGACGAAAACATTGGTTGAAGAAAAGAGAAGAGAAAGATCAAGACGGAGGACCGTTGTTGAGGGCCACCAAAGAATCAACAAATTCTGGAGCAGGCAGACCTTTAAACTGATTTTGGGCCTTCGCCAACTAGGCGTAACGACGATCGAGACCCTCAAGATCCCAAGCCAGATGATGCCTAGTAAAGTACTCCTTCACTTTTTTCCAACGGGTCGTCACCGAAGATCCTCATAGAAAGAAGTCATATTCGGCCTCAAGGACTTCACCTCCTCATCCTTGATTTCATCCTCCTTCATCAGCTCGATGACATTTTGTTGAAACTCCTCCATGTTCAGCTATGGAGACCTTGAGTTTTTCTACCTCTTTGTTCTTGGCATTAATGGCAGCAAGCTGATCCAACAAGGGCCTAAAAGATGACGGGTGCACCATAAAGACGTTTTGGAATGGCCAACCAAGACGAGCCAGCAACGACTCATTCAACACCAGAGAAGGCGAGCCCTTAAAGCGACCTTGAGCCGCCCTCATACATCTTTTTCATGATGAGTAAGGCCTCATGATCCTTGGATGACTCATCGACCATGGCGGAAGTGTCAACCCTATGGAGTTCATCTACCATGGCGGAAGTGTCAACCTTACGGAGTTCACCTAGGAATGGAGAAGTTAGCCCACACGAGCTCTGTTTTGAAGACGAAGTTTCAACCTTTCATGGCGTACCTTTGACAAATGAGTATGATCCCGTAGAAGATCACACACCGAAGCTAAAACTCTATAAACGCTCGACATCAAATAGAGTTATGAGGAATCTCATTGACGAAATCAACACTGACGCAAAAGCTCATTTTCAACCATCAAACATTGAAGACGTGTGCTCTCTTGAAGGACCTACCTGCAACATTAAAAGGTTCCAACTTCACAAAACCTCATATTGGACCAAGAGGTATCAATTCCATCTCACTTACAACCTGTACGGCGATCACATCACTGAAGAAAGCGCGAGTTCGACGGTGATACTCTGCTTGGAGCCAAAGTCAAGTAAAAAGAATCCAAGAGGTTGAAGTTGAAGACGACATGTATGTTCCAAAATCTACCAACATGGCGCGAATTGTCTGTTAAGAAGAATCACCCTCTCACTTGCAAGGTGTCAATGGTGAAGAAACACAAGGCTTTGCTCGCAAATACTAAACCGGTAATCGGGGGCAATTCTAGAGCTGCGTTAAGGCGTAGTGCATCCAAGAAGTATTACTCAAAGGGGGACTATATCAAGTTAAGGATCTCATCGGACGAAACGAAGAAAGGATCAAACACACGGCGAGTCAGAATCATATTGTCACTTTCACCCACGAAGGATTCACATGGAGACACTTCATATCATCATCATCTAATCTTTATCTATGACGCTTTTTCATCAAGATATTTGTCGTAATCTCTCGCGAAGATATGATCGCCATCCTACTAAGGCGCTAATTACACTCGGTGTCGGCAACTTCATTCCTTCAGATGAGGTTATCAACATCTTGCCACATGGATTCAATGTCTTTCTTTATGTCAGAGATAGACGTCTCAAAACCTAGCATGAACATGAGGAACTTTATCCTACCTCCATGATTTCCCTTCGTGACCAAAGAAGCATCATCGACGATATAAAATAGATTACTTTCTCTCCAATGGAACATAATGAAAGTTTCTCTTACAAATAAGAAGTCATGCCAACACAGCTTTGGACACGGTGGCAGCATCAAAACATGAAGATACATGGTGGATTCTAACCTTTATTCGCTCGAAACTCGATGACAATTCATCAGCGACATCATATCCCGAACGAAACATTTCTCATGAGCAAAGTAGCTTGTCGGTCACTTAGTAGATCATCATCGAGGTAATCTCATTATCACAAACTCTTTCAGTTTTGACTAAACGTTGATATATGTTTATAGTTAAACACAATATCGAAAGAGAAACATTTTACTCTCAATGAGATAAAAAGTCTTTTCTAATCGAACTCTTACGAAGAGAACCCTATATGGAGTCATGGAACGATTACGTTCCAAGTCTTCAACAATCTTTACAAAAGATATTCACGCGGGAGAAGGTCAGTGATCCTCACAAAGGATAATAAAAAGACAAATCCCTACACGGGACAAACGTCTAAGATTCTCAGTGAAAGTAATCACATGACTATTCTCTATACGAGAAGAAAGTCATCAAATCCTTACAAAGGATAATCATGATCACATCGATCAAAATCGTTAAAGTAATACTTTACTTATTATCCTTAATATACTAACATATGTTTTCATAATCTCATCGAGGATAATGAGACGATCATCCTCTCAATGGGAAAAACACTAGAAAGTCATCACTTCACGAAGCCACACAAAAAATACCATCAAGTCACGATGCAACTTCAAGATTGGCGAGATAAGCTGTTTTTGAAGCATGGAAAGAAGTCATAATGCAAGTTTAAGTGAACCCTACTCCAGCGAGTCGATCAAACGAGGAGGAGACAATGCGTGTTGCACTCTTTTCCCCTTAACCATGGTTTTTCCCACTGGGTTTTTCTGGTAAGGTTTTTAACGAGGCAACATCCCCAGCGCATCCATGAATATCTCTTCCAAGTGAGATCGACTCAACATTGCTACTCGGCATATGACGAAATTGATCCACGGTGAAATCATAGGCGAGCTCAAGAAATTTATCCTTCGACTAACTACTTTCCCCTTCTTATTTAGAATCAAAAGAGGAAAGCTGGAGGGCAAACTGTTGGGGATAAATTTAACCATCCCGGTTCAGATTTAACCGGCGGCAGATCAGACCGGAACCGACGGCAAATCGGACCAGCTGAACCTGAACTGGCGACAATATAAGAATCGACTTCCTTTAATTGATATTGGGCTTAATAATCGACATAAGAAGAAAAAGGAAAATATATATTGCTAGATTCTCTCAAATAATCACAAAGGAGAAAATCTAGGAAATATCTAAAATAAGGAAAAAGGTCAAATCCTCTTCATAAAAGGAAAATGAAGCTCATTAATCTAAATACATTTATATAAAGAAGACAAGCTTGAAAACATGAAGGAATTCGATTCAAGAGACAAAACACTTATTTTTAGAGAGATTTATTCGTTCATAGCTTTAGATTGTACTTTAGGTCTAATTCTTTGATATTTCTCTCTCATATTGTAAACCCTCATCGATCAATACAACCGACACTTTAAACCGATTCCAATCATCTTAAACCGTTATTGAATTCCGTAGCTCTACTAACGGATCGCTAACTTTTGCCCAAACAGTAGTGTCATTTATTCATAATAATGATACTTATTATATAAAGTTATTTCTTGTTTTTTTTGTTTGTTTAGAAATAGATTACTGTTTATTTGTTTGAACATAAAATTATTATTATTTCTTTGGACCCAATTAATTCTTCATTACATGAGAATTACCTTACTTTGACTAAAATAAATTACATGTAGTGATGGTAGGATGTATTAATTAGATATGGTTTATTATTTATTTGTTTTAACATAAACTAATTACCAAGGTTTAAAATGTTATGATTTCTTGGTCGTATTATTTAATTTATTTTTAACACATAAATATAAATATAATTATGATAATGATAATAAGTTGCAAAAATATGAGGATAATAGGATATATTTATTTATTTTTGTCAAGATAAAAAAAAAGTCATGTAAATAATTTGTCGTAAATTAAAAGAAACATACAAAAATAAATTGACATTTATTTTTGATTTTTGAGAGAGGTACAAAACTTTTTTATTGAAGATGAACTAATATATATATATATATATATTAAAAAATGAAACTCATGTGAATCATATGTAAAAAATAAAAAGAAACACAAGAAATTTTTCTGCATTTATTTTTGACTTTTAAGAGAGATATAAACAAATTTTGGTTGAAAATAAATTAAAAAAGACATATGTCAATAAATGAATCTGACACTTGTTTTCTTGTGAGTGAAAGTTACAAAAACATATTGTCTTATCTTATATAATACGATAGAAAGTTTTTTCAACTTTTCTTCTTGTGTTGACATTTGTCTCGCTCTCACGGCGACATGTGGCGAATTAAGACTCAAAACCTTACAAGCATAAGTCGTTTCTCTCATGCGCCGTCTCTCTCCTTCTCTCTCTATCTCTCTTCTGAGTAAACCATGATTCTCTCTTTCTCTTCTCCGTCAAAGTAGCACAGGGCCATCGAGGAAGCGCGTCTCTCTTCTCCGTAAACCGTGTTTCTCTCTTTCTCTCTCTATCTCTACGCCGATGAAGGAAGAAGGAGGAGAAAGACAACATGGTCGAGATCCGTAAGACCAAACGCGAGGAGAATCTGCAGAAGAAGCGTCGCGAAGGTCTTCTTCAATCCACACAGCAGACGACTCAATTCTCTCCTTCCGCTTCATCCTCCGTCGAGAAGAAGGTAACAACAACAACATCGCCATAGATCTGTTACCAATTCTTAGGGTTTGTATTGGATCTTTTCGATTTTGATTTTCATTTTTGAATTTGATTTGAAAGTTGGAAAGTTTGCCTTATATGGTTGGTGGTGTTTTGTCAGAGGACAGAAAGTTACAGCTTGAAGCTACTACACAATTTCGAAAATTGCTCTCTATAGGTGATTTTTGCTTATCTCTATGTGTTTTGTTTAGAGTTTTTATTCGATTCGAGCGGTTTCTTTAAATGGATCCATGTTTTGGCAGAGCGTAGTCCTTCTATAGAGGAAGTGATAGATGCTGGTGTTGTGCCTAGGTTTGTGGAGTTTCTCACTATAGAGGATTATCTACAGCTTCAGGTTTGGTTTATCTGTGTTTTTGTGTATGTGTCTCTTTTGTGTCATGATTGTTTTGATGATTTAATGCTTTTGTGTGTGGGGATTTTTCAGTTTGAAGCTGCTTGGGCGTTGACGAACATTGCTTCTGGGACTTCGGAGCATACAAAGGTTATTATTGAACATGGTGATGTTCCGATTTTCATCAGATTGTTGGCTTCTCAGGGCGATGATGTCCGCGAGCAGGTAACATTTATAATTATGTGTTTAGTTTTGCTCATTTACAGAATCATTTGGTTAACATTATGTTCTGATGTTTGTTTTTTTTGGTTCATGTGTCAGGCTGTTTGGGTGTTGAGGAATGTTGCTGGTGATTCTCAACGGTGCAGAGATCTTGTACTAAGTCAGGGAGCTTTGATACCATTGCTCTCTCAGTTGAATGAGCATGCTAAAAACTCAATGCTGAGAAATGCTACTTGGACCCTCTCAAATTTTTGCAGGGGCAAGCCACAACCTTCTTTTGACCAGGGTTCAGGCTTGCTTTGGGGATACTTGCATTTGAGAAATCATCTGTGGACGGTTTTTTGGAGTCCAAATTCAGGTTTTATAATGATTTTTGCTATAAATTTGATGGAAATATTTGTACATTTTCTGAATAATTAATATATATCTCATTTCTTGTGATGCCTTGCAAGCAGATAATGTGGCAATTGTTCCAATCATATTGCATATCAGCTGCAAGAAAAGAAGGGTTGCACCCATTGTTGCGCTTTTGTCATTGACTATTATTAGTTTGTTGTTAGTTTTGTGATTATTGGTTAGTTGTTGCTTATTATTAGTTAGACTTTAGTTTTGTGATTATTGGTTAGCCTTTGGATTTATATGATCATCTTAGAATGTTTAAGTAATTAAAATGGAATTCTAGCTCACTTTTATTTTGAATAAATTGGAATTAAATGGTAGTTTAGCACATTTTGTTAGATTGATAGAAAATGTAAACAACATAGGTAGTAAGCATTTGGTCTTAATGAACTAGCAAGCGTTGATTAATTGTTTTGATACGAAACAGGTTATAATGGTTGTGTAATTAGGTGTGTAATGAGATTAATAGAGTAAGTGATGATTTAAGGGGGGTTTATGTTTGTGCAGTGAGAAGCTATTAGGATCAAGGAAAGATGCGGCGACGTTGCCGCTGGTCAACAAGAGCATGATACATTTGCGGCATTCACTCAACATATGAGAAGCCGATTCATTGTGAGGCCCATCAGTTTAGTCATATATTTGCGGCTACTTGTATCCCCGATTTCGGTTGCTATTTTGGTTATCAGTTTTCTTATGTTTTTCATGCATGGAAGAGATAAGCAAATCCATGTCTTTGTGGTGATTGGTGATACTACTACTTAAGGTAGATAAAATTGTAAATCTCAGTATACACTTGTAATTTTTGAGGTTGTGTTGTTTCTATTCTTTGTATACTATTTTCATTTTGTAACATCTTAATTAAGTAGGAGAGAGATGATATATTCACAAGATCCTGTGTTTTACTGCTGATACTAAAAAAAAGAATAATGTAATGGATCGGTAATACAGAGTCAAAGCCAATTTGCATGTTCGCCTGTGAAACTAAGTTTAGCTCTATCTTGCATTTTATTTAATTTTTCAAATTTATATTGATTTTACTTTTTCCAATAATCAAAATAAATATCAAAATATTTTTTATGTATCTTTTAATTCAGGATTAATTATCCTCATAAGTTTCATGTATTATTGATTTTAGATTTATAATCAATATATCATATTAGACATATAATTGAAATAATATCTAAAATTACTTATATTTTACCACTTTTAAAAATTAAAAATAAATGTCAAATATTCTTCTATTTTTATTTTAGTTTAATTAAAATGATTAACATTACTTTCATCTAATATTATTTTTAGATTTTATTTTATATATAAAATTGTAAAATTATATGTGTCCTCTATAAAAAAAAATAAATGTGAAATTGAAATACTTTTAGTTACAAAATAAAATTCACAATCACTATGTTCTAAAAATATAATATTTTGGTAACCTCCATAATAGTAATTACATTTATGCTATTAAATAAATTACATAAAACAAGATAAAATATAAATTTTGGTCAAATGATGTTTATTTCTTATAAATTGATCAACAATAACTTCCATATTCAAATTGTGGGAGTAGTGGTGTATGTGTACAAAATGAAGCAAAATGTTTTGTTCACTTTAGCATCTTCTTTCTTCAAACAAACAACAAAAACTAAAAATATGGATTACTCTTTTCACATTTCTTTATTTGTTATATTTTTGGTTTGTGTTCTCGAGAGAACAACACAAAAAGATTTGAATGTTTATGATTTTTAGGTGCGTCAAAAAAACGTCCCGTATGGGGCGTTTCAAAAACTAAGAAAAAAATGTTTTGTTTTTTCTATTTAAATTTTTAAAAGAGAGTTTAGAAGTTGATAATCTTCTCTTTTGAATGCATTCTATTGTTTATCGAGATGTTAATTTTCAATCAATTTTTACTGTGAATATCTTGTTGTTCAAATGTCGAAAAACTTATGATTTGTTTCTCATACTATTAAAGATTTATATTATACAACATATATTAAATTTTCCCTACAATGTTGAATATATGGCATGTAATTGACAATGATCTTAACTTTTGTTTATATTGTTTCATGTTTTTGTAATTCACCCACTATCTTCTACATGATTTAGGTTAAACGTTCTTGTAACTCAAACCAAATATGTTAATTAAGATTTGGAGTTCTTTACAAAATAATATAAATGATTTCTTAAAAGCATAATTGTTTAGTTGGTTTTGAGTATATCATAAAAAGATTTAATTGTGTACATAATTCAACGCTATCAATTTATAATTATTTGAAAAAATAAGAAACGACTTTTTCAAGTTCTAATTGATTTATGAATTTTGAAAAGAACAAAAAATAATCAAATAGATAGTAGAGATGAGATGATATCAACTTATGTGGTTTCCCCTGCTTTCCCTTTAAAATAGGGGGCATAATTTAATTTTGAGTGTTTAAGTGTAGTTTTGTGAAATAATTTTGAAATGTTGTAGTTTTGTGAAATGTAATTTAAATGGTGTAGTTTTGTAATTCTCCGTTTAATATTATTAAAATTAAATAATATATATTTAATGTACTTTCTAACATTAATAAAATAATATGTATATCAAGTTAAATAATTATTAAAAATGGTCAAGAAAAAAATCTTTTTATCAATATATAAAAAGTTCATCAATTCTAACTTGGGATGCAAATATTCTATATTTATACATATAAATAATACATAAATTATTCACAATAATCTTTTAAAACATAAAGTTAATACCAATTTTACTTGAGAAGATTAAAAATATTCACCACGAAAAAGAACTCTTATACAAAATAAACAATAATATATATAAATATTTTAATAATATTACATAGAAAAACAATACAAAAATATGATACAATTTAAAAATGGGTTAAAATCTCTAAATAAAACCGTAGTAAACATATTACAGAAAGATAAAAATCAATTAAAAGTCAAGAAATTGAAAGGGATGCACGTCAATCTTCAATATTTTTTAAGAAAACGTTTGAAAAATTAGATTTCTTAGCATATTAATATCCCCACAATTTGATAATAAACTAAACGATGTAGACAAAATGTATACGCAAACAAACTAATTTTCATTGATTTGGTTAAATATTAACTGCGTATATTCGAATAACAATAATAATACATATTACAATGAAAAATTCACCGTATATATTTTTTGACATTACTATGAGACGAATATCCCGCGCAACGCGCGGGCTCCATCCTAGTTATATAATAAGATAGATAGATTATATTAGATACTTGTGCTTTCGTAGTTCTATCATGGTTATAGCTTGCTTTAAGATTTGACCCCTTTTATCCTTTTATCTTCAGTTTATTTTCATCCCTAAATCTTTTGTTTTTCCTTTTGTCCTTTTTATATCTTTATATTACTAGGTGGTTTGACCCGCGCGCATGGGGCAGACATAAATAAATATAAAAAAAAATTACATAAAAAATAACTAATATTGACATTTTTAAATGAATTCAAATGGTACACTAATGATAATTCAAACTATATGTTAAGATCACGATGAGGTAAAACCAAAATAAAAATATTATAAATTATCCATAAAAATGAAAACATCAAAAATAACAAACTTCAAAAAAGTGGCTTTGTGTTATGGTAGACTTATATGATTTAAAATACAAAATTTGTTTTATTTTTATAGTTATTAGCTTTTGAAAAACAATTATAATAGTGATAGAAGATTTTATATAAAATTAATCCATTAAATTGAAAAATTGTTACAAATATAAGTTTGTATGCTATCAAAGCATATGTTTGTTACTCTCTACAAAATAATAAGTTTGATACTTAAAGAGAAGTGAAAGTTGTATATGTTCACAAACTAATTTAGGTTAATAAAAATAAAGCGTATTCAACAAAACAATTGTATAATAATTAAAGAAAAACTAATTAATGAAGATGTTAATAATTATAATGGTTTTGGATTACGAAAAATATAAAATTGTATGATGTGGTATAAAAAATTTATATTAACATATTTATAACAATAAATCAATATTTATCTAACATTTTAAACGAAGTTAAGTTTATAATATTTACATAAATATTAGAAAACTAATGATCAACTTGAATCATAATGAATGTAAACAAAATCAGATCAGGTTGCATGTAGTACCATTTATAATAATAATAAATTATATTAAATTTTATATAAATTAAAATTCCCAAAATATTGACATCGTATATAACTTTAGGAAAATATTATTGATATTTTGAAATATTAAATTAATAAATAATATATAATGATATAAACCATTGAAACATAAAAAGAAAATTGAGAATATTGAGTGATTTTTTTTTAATTTGCTATTATGTGATATTGACTTTTTAAATTACAATTTTACCATTAACTTTAAAATTGTCAAATCTCGTGAATGGTTGTCTGTAAATGTTCATATGTGAATGATTTTGAGTGAATAATCGTTTTGAATGATAATTAGTATAATATGAATGATAAATAATATATGTGAATAAATGATTTATGTCAATGGTGAGTTGTTAATGATCTCAATGAATGAAATATGTGAATGATTTGTCGTGAATGAATTTTGTGAATAATTTTGTGTGAATAAGGTTAAATTTGTTATTTTAAGTACGAAAATCAAATTAAATTACCCAAAATTTAATTATTACATCAAAAACAGTTAATTTACAAATTATGTTTAAAATGTATATAATACGTTAATTAACTCGAAAAAAGGGATAATCATAAACAAAAATATTAAAATAATAAAAAATCAAAAAATTTCCTTAATTTTAGGAAATATAATTAAAATTTTGAAATATCAAATTAACAATAATATATGATGATATAAACCATTAAAAATAAAAGGGATAATCATAAACGAATAACAAAATAATAAATTAATAATAAAAATATATAAATTCTTTAATTTTAGAATATATAATTGAAATTTCCAAATATTAAATTAATAAATTTTAGGAAACATAATTGAAATTTCGAAATAATAAATTAATAAATAATATTTGATGATATAAACTATTAAAAAATAAAGGAGATAATCATAATTTTAAAAAATTTATTATATTAATAAAAAATAAAAAAACCATTAATTTCCAAGAAACTCTCTCCACTTGACATGTAGGCAAAACTTCTTGTTATTTATTATATATGATTACTTGAGAAGTATATTTTTAATAATAAATTTAGAAATGTAAAATAAAACATGGAATGGATATAGAGAAAATATAACAACAAAATATATACAATATCTTTTGTTTTTTTGTAAATGAATATATATTTCTTAAATGAAAATATTATTTTTTATATAAAATTATTTTTCTAAATTGATAAAATAAAATATAAATCTAATTAAATTTGTAACACTTATAAAGTATAAAATTTGCAATCTAAAATTAATTTAGTAAAACAAAGATTAAATTTTGATTATAAAGTGATATTTTTTTCTTAAAAAAGAATATTATCATACAATATTCTATCAAAAACAACATAACAAGTTAATATTGATGCTTTTATATTATTTTTAATTTATAAAAGGCAACTAAACCCATATGACCCTTATAAAAACATAGAAAATGAAAAATATATCATATTTCTTTAAAAAATATAAAATATATATTGTTGAACTCAATTTTTAAAAATTTATATGTAAAGATTATAAGATCTACTACATATCGCAAGGATAAAATATTTTTTTATCTATGGTACAAACTTGTAAATTAAAAAGACATGCTACTATAGTTTGGGGTTAGGGTTTACTTTTGGAGTAATGAAGTTTAATATTTATAATTTATTTGGATTCAATTTTTAGTGCTTAAGTGTATAAGTGAAAAAAATTAAATAGGTTCATTATTGCTAAGTAAAATAGTAATATATATATATATATATATATATATATATATATATTATTTTTTGCAATTGTCCCAATTTAAAATGCTACACCCTCCGTTTCAGAATAAGTGTCGTTTAAGTCGAAATTTATCATTACAAAATAAGTGTCATTTTCAGTTTACGAAGCATAAATTATATGATTTTGACTTTTCTGACGAATAGTATCTTGTTGTACTTTTTTCTATTGGTGGATTTTTTTTTGGTAAACCAGAAGGTTCTGGGCTGAATCCCATAATCCTCCTAGGCCCGCGCGACCAGCCTTTGACAATACCAATTAATGGCGTAAATCATCGCTCCCACCGCGGTTCGAACTCAGGAGCACAACATCACCAACGATTGCGCTTAACCGACTTAGCCAACCCGTCGTTGGTTATATTGGTGGATTTGGTAGTATTAAATGATGATTTTATAGAAAACGTAGATTTGTTCATCCGAGTGCAAAACTTGAATTTGACACTTATTTGGCAATGAAGGGAGTAATAACTTTGTAGTTCTTTGGAGACTTAATTATTTCGCTCCGCATCCTCTTCAAAGTATTCTTAGAGATTGGTTTGAAGAAAGGAGTTTTTGAAGAATGCTTATAACTTATAGTTCTTTGGATTCACATTTTTGCTAAATAACTTTGGTTTAATTGTTTGTATACATCACTTTTGGTTGAGCAATAGAAATTTCGACCAATACGTATAAGTTGAAAATCGATAAATGTAAATTTAATGAGACAAATAGGATTTAACCTGTGTTACACCACATTTTATGTCTTTTGAAATGTTTGATATAATTATGTATTTAATTTACAAATTTATGTTATATTTTTTATTTTTTTCTAAATTATCATTATTATTGTTCTGTTTTAACTATTTACACAAACAAAAAGATAATTTTAAAAAATTTAATATTAAAAATTGGTTAAGTGAAATTGTTTGTTACTATTTTGATATAGTTTGTAAGTTGATTATATATTATTTTCTAGGAAATTTGTTATTTATTGTCTTTATGAATTGAAAAGACCCGGATTCAAAATACGTAATCATAACTTAACCAAAATACTCAAATCTAAGTTGATCTACAAAATAAATATCTTGATTGGAAGTGTAGATAAATTTTGTCATCCAAAAATTTGGAATTTAATCCGAACCGAACCAAATTTTGGACAACAACCCAAACTACCCAAAAATTATTTCAAGTTATTATTATTATTTTTTAAAATATGACTTAGTTTAAAACTTTCAAAACTAAATTATAAACACTAAATAGCGAAAGCGAAACCAAGTGAAACAAATAATTCTAAAAATAATTAGTTAAAATCATTTTTAACTTTTGTGTTATTTTGTTCAAATAATTTCATGTTTTGCCGTTAGAAACGCTTTCTAATGGTATTTTTATAATAAATAAAGTTTTAATGATATTTTTGTTACAAAACATTCTGTAATAGTTTAAGTTTGTGTGAATTACATATGTTTCTTATATGGTTTACCAAATAATTGTTCATAAAATTATTAATCTTAGAGATCCATTTTTTGGAAATAATTAAACATTTCCTTATTTCGTTTTGACTATTGTTATTCGGAAAAATCTTTAATTTTTTTTATTCATAATGGCAATTTGTTTAATGTTTTTGGACGTGTTCATATTTGGGCAACAAAAATAATAGTATAAATAGTAAAGTCATAAAAAAAAGAAGAAAAGTATATCATATGACTCGAGTGTTTAATACTCAAGTGTTTAATATGACTCAAGTGAGAGAAGAGAGCAAAAACCAATGTTTCGTAAATATATTTTTGATATCAATATAGTAAGTATAGGGAATACTATGACCAAAATTGTATATGGAATTATGTTTTAATATTTGACTAGGATTTTACAATAATTATTACTTGTCTGAATAATTAAGATTGATATATGTGGGCTTATTGTTTAAACTAATTGGGCCTCAGGGCCCAGATACGAACCAGGATACTGATATTTAATGAGGCCCATATCTTAGGCCCACTTGTCTATTATATAAGTACATTGCGCTTATCGCATGAAGAGGACGAAACCCTAATAGTAGAGACGAGCCGCACCGTGCAAAGCAAGGCAACGGCGCGAGAAATAAGAGGTCGAATCCGGAGACAGAGAGACGATCTCTTCGGAACCGGAAGATCGATCGTGTCGAAGAAGCGAGGTGTTCGCAGAGCCGCTTCATCTTTGGTGGTAACAAGTTAAGTCATCACTAGTCTGTTGTCTGATTTAGTGAACAAGACATTAGTACCTAGGTTTAAAGGGGTAGCTATTGTTAGGCCTTTGTTGTAACTCTTATTTGATAGTGAAAGCATGGTAGTTTTGTTCTACCCCGGATGTAGCGTACATCGTGAACTGGTCAACAATCTCTCGTGTTATTTACTTTATGCACACACCACAAACCTGAATTATAACCTTATCGGTCATCTAACAGATATGTGATAGAGGCATCAGATCGGTGGTTTTTACAACAAGTGGTATCAGAGCTCTCCAGGGAGGTGTTTGATTCAGCGGTCTGCATAGTAGTAAACAAGGTCAGAGAGTTGGTTTGCTCTTGAGTCGAAGAGCACATCGGTGGTTGAGTTTTTCACAGGTCTGTAGTTTTGCATCACTTCTCTGATTGGGTATCTCAGGACAGAGATAAATCAAAGAAGAGTCATGGAACCAACGTTGGGGAAATTCGTGGTGGACAAGTTTGATGGTAAAGGAGATTTCGGTTTGTGGAAGTACAAGATGCTAGGACAACTCGAGATTCAGGGTCTGTTGTCAGTTTTGAGTGATGAGCCAACAACTTCATCAGAGTCAGAAGCTGCTGAAGGAGCGACAGAGACCAGAGTGGATCCTAAGCGGGCTGAGAAAGATCTCAGAGTCAGAAGTCTGTTGGGGACTTGTCTGAGTGATCTCATTCTCAGGAAGATAATGACTGAGACCACAGCACTTGGTATGTGGAAGGCTCTTGAGAGAGATTATCAGACCAAGTCACTTCCAAACCGGATTTACCTCAAAAGGATGTTCTCATGTTACAAGATGGAAGAGGATAAATCCATTGAAGAAAATCTGGATTTCTTCCGAAGCCGATAGCCGACCTCGCAAGCCCGAAGGTCACTATCTCGGATGAAGACCAGGCCATTCACTGTTGTCGGTCTTCCATCTCGTATGAACAACCGGTTCATACACTTCGGTATGGTACTGGAAAGGACACCCTCACGGTTAATGAGGTGGTCACACCGCTACTCAAAGGAAGCCGAGTTGAAGCGAAAGGGTTGCTCGTAAAGGCGAAACCAACATCGAAGGCTTATATGTTGAGTCTCGTGGCGCATCGCTCTCGGAGGCATGACCAGAGAAACAACACGGTGTTTAGGTCAAAGAGCAAGGGCGATCCAAGTCTAAGCAAGGGTACAACAAGGCAGGAAAGTCAGAATGTTTTGTTTGTGGGAAAGAAGGTCATTGGAAGAAAGATTGTCCAGATAGGAGAAACAAGAAAGGGGCTGATACATCTGTCAACGTAGCTTCAGAGATCAGACAACCATGCGTTCTCACGGCAGCATGCAAGGCTCAACGGATGAGTGGGTGATGGACTCGGTCGCTCATTTCACATTACACCCAACAGAGAGCTGATGTTCGATTATCAAGAAACTGATGGAGGAAAAGTCTTGATGGCAAACAACACTCAATGTGATGTGAAGGGAATCGGGAAGGTGAGGATCACAAATCCTGATGGATCATAGGTGATTCTCACAAACGTAAGGTACATGCCTGGGATTAGTAGGAACCTGACTTCCTACGGTATGCTGGAAAAATCTGGATGTAGGTATGAAGGAGAAGACTTTGTTGTCACGTTCTTCAAGGATGGGAAGAAAGTCATCTCAGGGAAATACAAAGATGGCCTATACTACCTACATGGGACAGTATCCAGAGGTGAAATTAACCTAACAGAATCAACCAACAGGATGACGAAGTTGTGGCACTCAAGGTTGGGGCATATGAGTGCAGGTAACATGGAGGTTTTGGTGAAGAATGGATACATTCCAAAGACGGACGTCGGTAAGCTTGATTTCTGTGAGAGTTGTGTATTAGGAAAGTCAATCAAAAAGAGCTTTCCTACAGCTAAACACACAACTAAGGGGATACTAGAATATGTTCATTCAGACTTGTGGGGTTCTCCTTCAACCCCTCAAAGCCTTGGTGGATGCAAGTATTTCATCAGCTTCATAGATGATTACTCTAAGAAAGTTTGGGTCTACTTCTTGAGGACAAAGGATGAAGCGTTCTCAAAGTTTAAGGAGTGGAAGGAAACAGTTGAGAATCAGACTAGAAGGAACGTGAAGTGTCTAAGAACTGACAACGGGTTGGAATATTGCAACAATCAGTTTGATGATCTGTGCAGAAAATCAGGCATCAAGAGACATAGGACTTGCACATACACTCCTCAGCAGAATGGAGTGTCTGAGAGGATGAACAGAACCATCATGGACAGGGTCAGAAGCATGTTGGTTGAAACAGGATTGGGTCAAGAGTTTTGGGCTGAGGCAACGTCTACGCAGTCTACTTGATCAACGAACACCGAACTCTACGATTGAGTTCAAGCCGCACCGAAGAAGTGTGGACGGGATACAAACCGACCTCACACACCCGAGAAGGTTTGGTTGCTCGCCTACGTTCACACGGTGCGGGACAAGACAAGTCCCGTAGCCGTGAAGGGAATTTTCTTGGGATATCCTTTTGGTGTTAAGGGTTACAGAGTGTGGATCTCAGAAGACATGAAATGCACTACAAGCAGAAACGTAGTGTTTCAGGAGGATGAGGTTTACAAGGATATTGCAGATAAGAAGGAGAAAAGTTGTCACGAGATCGAACATGAAGCCGACTTTGAGAAGAAAAAGAAGAAAGTCACCTTCGGCCAAAATCGATACGGGCGAAGTCCTTCGGGATTCACAACGGTGAGTCATCTCGCTGCAGTGGAGAATCGACGACATATCCGATTCGGACTCTCGGTCATCCGGGGAAAGCTCATCGTGTTCGGATGGTCTTGAGTTTCATGAGGCGAGAGGGATCGGATAGCAATCAGAACTTAAATGGGTATCTACTCGCTAGGGACAGAAGCAGAAGGCAGAATGTTAGAGCTCCGTCAAGATTTGAGGACTCTGATTTTGTGGCATATGCTTTGTCGGTGGCTCGAGATATAGAGGTTGATGAACCGAGGACGTATCAAGAAGCAAGAGCAAGTAAAAATTGGAAGTTCGGAATAGTCTGCGGTGGAGGAGATCGATTCTTTGAAGAAGAATCACACGTTTGATCTAATTGATAGACCCAACAACCAGAAGGTTGTAGGTTGTAAGTGGGTGTTCAAGTTGAAACCAGGAATTCCCGGAGTGGAAGAACAGAGGTACAAGGCAAGGATTGTGGCAAAGGGCTATTCCCAAAAGGAGGGAGTTGACTACAACGAGATTTTCTCTCCTGTAGTGAAGCATGTGTCCATCAGGTTGATGTTGTCTTTGGTTGTGAACATGGATTATGAGCTAGAACAAATGGATGTTAAAACAGCGTTCTTGCACGGAGAACTGGAGGAAAGGATTCGATGGATCGGCCGAAGGATTCATCCAGAAGGTGATGAGAACAAGGTATGCTTGTTGAAGAAATCACTCTATGGACTCAAGCGTCTCCAAGGCGGTGGAACCTAAGGTTTGACACATTCATGAAGGGTGAAAAATTCACAAGAAGCAGTTATGATCCGTGTGTTTACATGAAGAATGTCAGGACAGAGAAAGCAATTTACTTATTGCTTTATGTCGACGACATGCCGATTGCATCAGGGGAAAAAGCAGAGATCAGAAGGGTCAAGGACAGTCTCAGCAGAGAGTTTGACATGAAGGATCTGGGTAAGGCTTCCAGGATTCTGGGTATGGACATACACAGAAACAGAGAGAAGGGTATTCTTATTTTGTCACAAGAGAAGTATCTCGAGAAGGTGTTGAAGACATTCGACATGTTGGATACAAGACCGACTTCTACACCGATTGCATCACACTTCAAGTTGAAGAGTTTGACTAAGGATGAAGTTGTTACAGAAGCAGAGCATATGGAATCAGTCCCTTATGCTAGTGCTGTCGGGAGTCTGATGTACGCCATGATAGGATCGAGACCTGATTTGGCACATGCTGTTGGAGTTGTTAGCAGGTTTATGTCTAAACCAAGCAGAGAACATTGGACAACAGTCAAGTGGGTTCTGAGGTATCTCAAGGGGACGTATCAGACAAGTTTAACTTTTAAGAGAAGTTCAAGTTTCAGTGTTGAGGGATTCTGTGACTCGGACTACGCTACAGATCTAGACAGGAGAAGATCAGTAACAGGGTATCTCTTTAAGGTGTGGGGTAACACAGTTTCATGGAAGTCAAACCTACAATCAGTGGTAGCTTTGTCAACGACTGAGGCAGAATACATGGCACTCGCCTCAGCAGGTAAAGAAGCAATTTGGTTGAAAGGTATATGTGATGAATTGGGATTCAACGAGGGAAGTACAAAGATTCATTGTGACTCACAGAGTGCGTTAGCATTAGCCAAGAACTCGGTGTTCCACGAAAGAACCAAGCACATAGCTACTAAGTATCATTTCATCAGGGACCTAGTGGCTGAGGGTGCTGTGACTTTGTACAAGATTCACACAAGTAAGAATCCAGCAGATTTTCTAACTAAGGCTTTACCCGGGCCTAAGTTTGATCTCTCGCCGTGATTTGGTGAATCTCGCCTAAGACGCAGCGACTCGGGTAATCGATCGTCAAATCAAGTGTGTGAGGGTTGACGGATAAATGAGTCTCAAGGTGATAACCCGTGTTGAGCGTGGAGCCGAAGACATTTCGGTTCCGGTGGAGTTTCGAGAGGATGATCGAAACTTAATCGGTACAATCTTCAAGGATCTGAGTAACAACAGAAGCGAGTTGAGTTGTTAGTGTCTGCATCATGGGAATCAGAAGGGTAAAGTCTTAGAAGAAGTTAAGAACGGACGTGAAGATCCAGAGCAGAGAGAAGCAGATCAGGAAGCAGAAACTTGGTTGAGGCTTAATGAACCTCACAAGCAAAGGGAGCTCAAGAGTCAGAAGGTGTATCAGGTTCTTCAAGCAAGACAAGGTTTTGAAGAAGAGGATAAACACATGACTGTAGCTCAGAACACTGGGCTGATTTCATCAGACCAGAGATGCGTCAGAAACGTGATGAGGCGCATCAGTCACATGGGAGATACAAGAGTATGGGTTTGAAGGATGGTTTCGTGGAAGTAAGTTGAAGCAAAGGTGGAGTTTTGTGGGCTTATCTTAAACCAGGGCCTCGGGCCCGATACGAACCAGGATACTGATATTTAATGAGGCCCATATCTTAGGCCCACTTGTCTATTATATAAGCATGCATTAGGGCTTATTGCATGAAGAGGACGAAACCCTAATATTAGAGACAGCCGCACCGTGCGTGCAAAGCAAGGCAACGGCGCAGAGAAATAAGAGGTCGAATCCGAGAGACGGAGAGACGATCTCTTCGAGAACCGAGAAGATCGATCGAGGTCGGTGAAGAAGCAGAGGTGTTCCGCGAGCCGCTTCATCTTTGGTGGTAACAAGTTAAGTCATCACCACATTGTCGATTTAGTGAACAAGGCATTAGTACTAGGTTTAAAGGGTAGCTATTGTTAGGCCTTTGTTGTAACTCTTATTTGATAGTGAAAGCATGGTAGTTTTGTTCTACCCCGCATGTAGCGTACATCGTGAACCGGGTCAACAATCTCTCGTGTTATTTACTTTATGCACACACCACAAACCTGAATTATAACCTTATCGGTCATCTAACAGATCTGTGATAGAGGCATCAGATCGGTGGTTTTTACAACAATATATATATATATACGATCATAAAATTCAAACAAAATCTCAAATACTCTTTTAAAACAAAAAAGACTACTAGAGTTTTAAGAGATGAAGTACACAACAATGGTAGCCTTCATGTTTCTTGTAGTAATGATCTTTTCGTCTTCGGTTCGAATCCAATCAACATTGATCGAAAATTCGACTAAACCGCCTTGCACCACGATAGAGCTCACCGGATGTCAACAAGCCATACTTTTCGGAGATAAACCAACAATGGAGTGTTGTGGAACGCTTAGGGCACAACAATTATGTTTTTGTGATTTTATAAAGAACCCTTCTTTTACTAAATATGTTAGCTCTCCACAAGCTCGCAAGATTTTAAAGGCTTGTGGTATTCCGTATCCTCAATGTAATTAATTTGGTGCGTTTTTTTATAAAATATGAATAAAATACGATTAAGATAAGAACCGGTTAATTTATATTATTCTTTGAAAGGAAAAGTGTAAATTGAGAATGTTTGTGTTGAGAAATCGACCAATATCGAGTTCTCTTAACCGATCGATTTCGGCGAATCACTAACTACGACACAAGCAATTAACCCGGTTCACGTTGTTAACTAACCGCTACATAATTAACAAAAAAAAAAAAAAAAAAAAAACTAACCGCTACATCCGGTTAGGACCGGAAACATCGTCCTCGCCGCTTCCGGTCCCAAGTTCCATAGATACACCAGAAAGAACCTCCGGCGGGTTTTACACAAGGATCTCTCACCGCACAACCACAAACCGTTTTGCTTACAATGAAGAAGAAGAAGAAGAGAATCAATAGAGAAGAACAAGAACTCTAACCCGAGAACAAACCACCGCACTCTCTAAGCTCTGAAGTCGTGACCGTCTCTGTGTATCGAAGAAGAAACCCTTGTCACACGGAAGAAGAAGACTTGATTCTGGATATATAAGAGAACTTCTCTTATTAGTTTATCATGTGTGACCACACGTGACTTGCCTCAAGAGACTCTCTTCCACATAGAGTCTTTCATTTCTTATGATAGTCAAACCTTGACTTGTCCAACTTGCCTCCTTTTCTTCTAACTTCTTTTCTTAATCCATCTTCTATTATTCTCCTTGTCTTGATTCTTTAAGATGAAACATTATCCAACAGTTTGTGTCGTAATAAACATACTCGAAAATGTTATGATTAAATTTTGAACATGTTAAAAGTATTTATTGAAATAAGAAATGTAATTGTGAATGGTTGTCTCGCATGAAGTGTAATAACCCGATTCCAAGTTTTTCTAGTGACTGGGATATCTTGGTGAATAAGCTCTCAGACAATCCAATGGATTTCACCTTTCAAAGCGCCATCATATATGGCTGGAAAGAAATAGAAGACGCCATAATGATCTCTTACAACTTTGGTTACTGTTTTATTTTAAAATAAACGTACGACATAAAAAACTACATCTCTTCAAATTGATCCCTCCCATAAAGCTCTAATCAACAAATTGATCCGAAACGAAATCATCGCCATCCGCTCTCTTGGTAACCACTGCTATGATGATATCTTCCAGCTTTGGTTCCAAACAAGAAGCTAAGTCACTAAATATCTGCTTCTCTTAGAACAATTACAACAACGTTTTAAACTCTTGTAAAGATTTTTGTTGGAAACAAAATTTAACATTACAAAAAACCGATTCCGGATCATTTCAAAACCAAAAGGCCATAAAAAAATGAGCCCTAATCTATTACTAAAAAAGTTGATGCTATTTGATGTTAAGGGTCCACAAAAAAATTTAACATTACAAAAAACCGATTCCGGACCATTTCAAAACCATAAGGCCATAAGAAAATGAGCCTTAATCTATTACTAATAAAAGTTAAAGCTATTTGATGCTAAGGGTGTCCACATAGGATTTTAAACAATTAATCACGATTAGCCACCTCACTAATTAACATTTTAAATGATGAAAATAATTTGGAAATAAAAAAATGTAAATTTTCTAAAATATTACGTAGTAGAGAAATGTAAAATAAGAAAAATGTAATTTCCAAAATCTAAAATATTACGTAGTAGAGAAATGTAAAATAAGAAAAATGTAATTTCCAAAAATATTACGTATAATGTAAGCATAAGAAAAATATAAATTTTCCAAAATTTTATGTAGTAAATAAATGTAAAATAAGAGAATTATAATTTTCAAAAATATTACGTATAATGTACGCTTAAGAAAAATGTAAATTTTATAAAATATTAGGATGTATAATTAGAGAAATGTAAGCTTCCTACAATATTAAGTACTTCCTAAAATATTACGTGCTTCTAAGGCCGTCCACATAAGATTTTTGACGACCAATCACGATTAGCCACTTCACTATTTAACATTTTAAATGAAGGAAATAATTTGGAAATAGAAGAAATATAAATTTTCTAAAATATTACATAGTAGAGAAATGTAAATTAAGAAAAATGTAATTTTCAAAAATATTACGTATATTGTAAGCTTAAGAAAAATATAAATTTTCAAAAATATTACGTAGTAGAGAAATGTAAAATAAGAGAAATAAAATTTTCAAAAATATTACGTATAATGTAAGCTTAAGAAAAATATAAATTTTCTAAAATATTTTTGTAATAGAGAAATGTAAGCTTTCTAAAATATTACGTATTAGACAAATTTAAAAAATAGTTGAATAAAATAATATAGAAATAAGATAAATAGAAAGTTCCTAAAATATTACGTAGTAGACAAATAAGAAAAGTTAGTTTTAAATATTAGTTTTATAAATGAAGAAAATAATTTGGAAATAAAAAAATGTAAATTTTCTAATTATAATACATAAATTTTCCTTTTTATTTAATAGATATCGTCAAACAAAAGGAAACTCTAATTTTACACCGCCTCTTAATTTTATATAAATACATTGTTTAATCTTCACTTTCACATCATAACTAACACCTATATTTTTTTGCTTTGACATTACATTTAATTGTGGCATGAAAGTTTTATTGAAATATTAATGGTGTTTAGTTTATTGCAAGTTGGATTTGTGAAAATAAAGACGTGAATCGATCTAAAATTTTGGATTGTTTCAGTTGATCAATATGTCTTAATATATATTGTAAGTATAATATTTTTTTCGTTTTTTCCTTTATGAATCTATGAGTTTTTTTGTGTTCTAATTTTTACATCGATGATCTATTAAAAATATTAAAAATTTTAGTTTGATTTTTTAGTGTATAAGTTCTCATTGAATCTTGATATTAATTTTTACTAATGATCAATAAGTCCATCAATAATTAGTAAATAGTCGATTTTATATTGTGAACATTTGATGGTTAGTATTGACGCTTTCAAACTATGAATAAGGTATTATCGATGTCGTGTTTTAAATTTTTTTTGTGGTTTTTATCAACAACCGACTAATAATTTTTCTTTTTATTCGATTAATTTTATGTGTTGAAACTACCAATTTCTTTTCTTTTTTAGTTTTCAATTTTTTAAAACATATTTTTAATTATAAAAAATATTAGTTAAAAATACTCTGCGTGTAGCGCGGGTTCAAAACCTAAGTTTCTTAAAACATCTGATACTTAAAAGTAAAACACATTATCTTATTTATATATATATATATTAGATAAGGATACACGTACACGCGAGATTATAATATAATATTTCTAAACCCGTAAAAATCATAATAGAAAATTAGAAAAAGTGTCAAAATAATATTTTAACAATATTGAGTTGAGAATATTGTTTCAATTTTTTTGTATGCGCTTTATCTCAATGATTAGAATAAATTTTCTAATAATTGATATATTTTCACTATACAAACATCAAACTTATCCATTTTTTACATATATAATTACATATATATGATACATAATGTTATATATATTAAAAATAAATATTTTATATGATATATAAATTTTACATTTGAGAATATATGAATGTACCTTTTAAATCTTTTTCCTTATTTGGTTATTTAACAAAATCACTGTGGTTTTTGAATTTAAAATTTTCAAGCCGTAATTGACCAAAATTTGTCTCAACCGGTTTTAACTAATTAATTATTCATCTCTCTTTTAATTTTATATGTAACTTATGATAGAAATTTTTATATTTGTAAGTGCAACTTTGTTGATGTTGCGAAACTTGTAATCTATATTGATTGTTTATATATTAGTAAGTATGTAACTTTTTTTTTAGGATTGAAATTATATTAAACTTTTGATGATGTTAACTTTGATCCTTGTTCTAAAACTCGGGCGCCTAGCCGATTAGGCGCCCGTTAAATCGCTAGGCGGCACCAAACCGATGCGATTTTGGCCAACTCGGCTAAAGAAATCGGCCAAACGATTTATCATAAAAATTACCGAGTATTAACTGTTCAAGAATCACGTGATGAAAGCTCAAAATAATGAGATTAAATATTGAGATTCATATCCATTCCATTTTCTGATGATCATGATACATATGCTTGAAACACATAGGTATGGTCTCATAATAAATATTGAAAGTATAGCTAAAGTAATATATATTCAACTATTTTCACAAAATTAAATTTTTGATAACATTAGACTTAAGATTAAATTATATTATGTAATTTTCTTTTGCTTTTAGTATCATAATTTGTTATAATCTTATTATAATTCAAAATTATTATTGTTGTTTCAAATAAATATCGAATACTATAATTAATTTCATGTTAATATGGTTTCTTATTTTTTCTTATTTTCGTTTTTTACTTTAAATAAAATTTTAATTTGTGATTTTTCTTATTTATTTTATTGTATTTGTTTAAAGACTAAAATTTTCATATTTATCGTAATATATATTTTTAACAAAATTGGTTGAAATTTTTGTTACACGTGTCAAAATCTTAACGCTAAACTTGACAAATATCACGATCATTTAAATTACAGTTTCGAAACCGAGCTCTTATATAATGAGATTATAACTTTAAAATTATTATTGTTGTTTTAAATAAATATTGAATAATATCATTAATTTCATGTTAATATTTTCTTATTTTTAGTTTTTATTTTAAAATGTAATGTCAAATTATATTTTTTCGTATTTATCTTATTGTATTTATTTAACGACTGAAATTTACATATTTATCTTAATGTATTTTTTAACATGATTGGTTGAATTTTTTTGTTACACGTGTCAAAATCTTAACGTTAAATTTGACACATGTCACGATTATGTGAGTTACTAAGTTCTGAAACCAAACTTTATATAATAAGATATATATATATATATATATTATTGGATGTTTTTGTAATTTTCAACCTCAAGCCAACAAGTGTCCTTCCATTATTTTGACATGTGTCCTCTTTCAATTATTTTAAACCAAAACATTGTTTTACTTATCTCAAGAATCAAACATAAATATCAACCTTATTTTCATATATATTTATTTTAATACATATGATTCACATAACTTTCATATAATATTGATTTTAGATTTATATATAACTTTTAATTCATTTCAATCAAAAGTTTAAATACAATTATTTTAATATAATTCTAATATTATTGTTTTAACACCCGACCCGAAGAACCGAACATAACCTGGCCTCAAAATAAGGATCCAAATCGAACCCAACCAAATACCTGAAAGGGTTTTATAATTTAAGATCCGAAAACCCGAACCCGAATGAATCCGAACCCGAAACCTGATTAGGTACCCGAATTACCTAAAATTTAATTAAATGTATACATATAATAATAATTTTACATTTGTAGTAATTTATATATACAAAATTATAACAGTTTTTCTTATATTTTGAGTATTTTGTGTAATTTGAGTACTTTTAGATACTTTTGGAGAATTTTAATTATCTTTTGTTCATATTATCCTAATAATTATGTATTTTTAATATATTGAACCTACTCGAACCAAACAAAGATATAGATATATCCGAACGGGTCTTGTAATCCTTTACCTGATAACCCGGATAGACCCGATCCGGTTCCCGAACGCCCACTCCTAACTCTAACCAATATTTATTTAACAAATCATATATTTATTATTTGATATGTATCATCTCTACTATTAAAAGTAGACTTTCGGAGCTACGGAGAGCATCCACAACATTTTTTAGAAGCTTTCTCCATTTGCCACATCATCTTGATTTTTAAGGGATTTAAATTTTTTTACAATCTCATTAAAAAAATTTAACACTTGATTAATGCAAAAAAAAAGAATATGAAACATTACTTTTTTCTGAACCTACGGGAAACGAAAATTAAGTATTTATTCTCCTTCTCCCTCTTTTGGATATTTTAATTCCATCCCACCAAATGAGTCATCTTAAAATCTAACCTTCACATTTTGTTTATTCCTTTCTCCGTGAAGAATATCAAATAAATATGCAAGCATGAATCGCATAGAAGCCTTACAAGGAGAGCTGACCCATGAGATGATCAAACCACAACGCATCAATTGGTCTTGAAAATTCAAGTGCAATAAGCTTCACCGTATCAGTCTCATGATGAAGGCACCAATGCTCTCTCCTCAATCACCCTCTTATTCCTTTGCATGTCTGTAAATAATTTGGTACCTTTCATAGTTTATGTCGATTGATTTTGTAAGATGAATTGTAAGATGAATGTCTTATTATTATGCTCAGACTTTACATAGGTATATATACATGTACCATGAGGATACCTAGGTTAAGCTATTAAGGGAACATTCTATAAGTGACATCGTAGAGAATATTTACTATTAAAGTATGGATCCTATTGTATCATTAACATGCCCCCTCAAGATGGAGGGGCTGTAGACACTCCAATCTTGTCTCGTAATTCCTGAAATCTGATCCTTGGTAATGGCTTCGTTAACGCATCAGCTAGCTGGTCCTTAGTATTGACGTGTGCTACTCGGAGAAGACCATGTTGGATTTGTCCTCTGATGAAGTGATAGTCGAGTGCCACATGCTTCATTCTTGAGTGAAATATTGGATTTGCGCAGAGGAATGTAGCTCCAACGTTATCACAATACACAACTGGGGCTGTAGGTAGTGTAATGCCAAGCTCGGTTAAAAGGTTACAAATCCAACGTATTTCAGAAGCAGTGTTTGCTACCGCCCTGTACTCGGCCTCCGTGGATGATCTGGCTACTGTTTTCTGTTTCTTTGCTGTCCAAGATATGGGATGACTACCAAGATAGACAATGTATGCATTTGTGGATATGTAATCGTCGGAGTCACCTGCCCAATCAGCGTCGGAGAATGCGTGTAATGACAGACTATTCGTAGCAGAGAAGAAAATGCCATGAGTCGTTGTTCCTGCCAAGTACCTGAGAATCCTTTTTGCTGCTTGCCAATGACTTTCAGTTGGTCGGTGCATGAATTGGGAGAGACGATTCACTGCATACGAGATATCCAGACGAGTGAAAGCTAGATATTGTAGGCTTCCTACCAATTTTCGATACTCCGTAGGATCAGACAGAGCCGTACCAGAAGTGAGGGTGAGTTTCGGAGAAGAAGCCATCGGTGAGCAAACCGGTTTAGCGTCAATCATATTATAGCGTTGGAGCATATCCATGATATACTTCCTTTGTGACAAGTGTAAGCCCTTAGAGGTGCGATGAGCTTCGATGCCTAGGAAGTAGTTAAGGTTTTCTGGATCCTTGATTGAAAACCTTTCGGCAAGCTGTTTGAGAATATGTTGAATGCTTGCTTCCTTACTTCCTGTGACAATGATGTCGTCGACATACACTAACAAATACACATATGTTGAGCCGTTTCTTAAGATGAAAAGAGACGTATCTGCCAATGAGTTCTGGAAGCCAACGCTGAGAAGATATGTCTTAAGCTCGGTGTACCATGCTCGTGGAGCTTGTTTCAGGCCATAGATGGCTTTGCGTAGTCGGCATACATATGATGGGTTATCTTTGTCGACGAAACCGGGAGGCTGCTCCATGTAAACTTCGTCTGTTAAAGTTCCTTGCAAGAAAGCGTTATTCACATCAAGTTGGCGAATCGACCATGAACGAGTGACGGCTATGTCTAGTACAAGACGCAAGGTTGTGGATTTAATCACGGGACTATAAGTATCCGTGTAATCTAATCCTTGTTGTTGATTGTAACCTTTCGCAACTAGACGAGCTTTGCACCTGTCAAGAAAACCATTAGATTTGAATTTATGTTTATAAACCCACTTACAGCCGACGACGTTGTGATTTGATGGTCGTGGGACCAAATCCATGGTTCTATTTCGAGCAAAGGCATCGATTTCGTGAGACATGGCATCTCTCCATCGCTTGTCTTTCATGGCTTGGTTCACGGTTACTGGTTCAGGTGGGATTGGGGTTGATAGGGCGGCGGATAGGTTTAGTTTTGTTTTTGGTTTAAGGATATTGTTTTTCCGGCGTGTTGTCATTGGGTGAAGGTTTTGTGTTGCCGGAGCGGTAGGGATTTGCAGCGGAGGAGAAGATGATGGTACGTTGGTTTGGGATAATGTTTGTTGGGCTTGGCCTTGTACTTGGTGATTTAGATCTTGTGTTTGGGTTTGGGGTAAGGAATTGGTTAATGGGCTTTCAATGGTTTGGGCTTGATTTGAGTGGGATATGGATTGGGTTAAAATTTGGGTTTGGTTACCTGAGGTTATGGTATCTCTGTTTTGGTTTTCGGCAAAACCACAAGATTCATCGTTTCTTTCATTCACCGGCGTCATTGTCTGGTGAGTCTCTGAGCTCGTGGGTCCTGGCGGAGGCGGCAATTGCGACGGTGGAGTTACGAGTGACGCAGGGAGAGGAATGTGACTTGATGATTGATGAAAGGTAGAAGGATTTGGTGTTTCTGGTTCTTTTGATTTTTGGAGAAGTTTGGCAAAGGGAAAGGACGTTTCATCAAATTTTACATGCCGAGATATGTAAATTCGACCAGAACTGGGTTGAAGGCAAAGGTAGGCACTTTGTGTCAAGGAATAGCCCAAGAAGACACACGGAGTGGAGCGATTCTCGAGCTTGTGATTTGTATAAGGACGCAGCCATGGAAAACAGAGGGAGCCAAAGATGCGGAGCTTTGAGTAGTTTGGCGGATCTCCGAATAGTTTTTGGACAGGAGACATCATGTCGAGCACCGGTGTTGGGAGACGGTTTATGAGGTATACGGCAGTAGAGAAAGCATAGGTCCAATACGAGTTGGGCATTCCGGCATGTGTAAGTAGTGTGAGACCGGTTTCAACTACATGTCTGTGCTTCCGTTCCGATATGCCGTTGTGCTCAGGTGTGTGTGGCGGCGAGGTGAAATGAGAGATGCCAACTTCTGAGAAGAATCGTCTGAGAGCTATAAACTCGCCTCCGTTATCGGAATAGAACGTTCCGATTTTTGTGTTGAACTTGTTCTCTACTAGAGCTTTGAAAGGTATGAACATGTCTCGGACTTGTGCTTTGGTTTTTAGAGGGTATAGCCAGGTGTATCTGGTAAAGTGATCAATGATAACCAAATAATATTTGTAATTATCGACAGAGATGATCGGAGATGTCCATACATCGGCAAAAAGATATTCGAGAGGACGAGTAGATGTAATTGAAGTTTGAAAGAAGGGAAGCTTATGACTTTTATTTATTGAGCAATCAGAACAAACCAAATTTGAAGAAACAGAAGATGAACAAGGAAGCGAAAAATTTGAAATAATTGTTTTGAGAATAGAAGCTGCGGGATGACCAAGGCGTTTGTGCCATTCCGCAGGAGATACTTTGGAGGATGAAGAGGCGAAAAAGGAAGTAATGGTAGATGGTGATGTTGGCCACTCGTAAAGCTCGTCTCTAGTTTTGCCTTGAAGTAATGGGACCCCCGAGCTCAGATCCTTCACCTGAAAATGTGCAGGAAAGAATTCAACAGAAACCTTGTTAGTATTGCATAACCGATAAACAGAGATTAAGTTTTTATGGATATTTGGGACACAAAGAATATTGGATAAAGTTAAGTTTTTAGAGGTTGAGGGTAGTGATAGTGAACCAGTATGTGAAATGGGTAGTCCCGAGCCATCACCGATAAGAACAGCGTCGTTACCGTGATACGGTTGGTGAAGCGACAAGTTATGGAGGTCACTCGTCATGTGATGTGTAGCACCGCTGTCCAGCAGCCATGCATTATTCGGATGCGAGGAACCTATAGCCACATTTGCACGAGGCTGCCATGGTGGATAAGAGGTTGGTTGTGACCTATTGTTGGATGTGAACTGGCGGTTAAGCTGAGAGCACCTTCTGGCGCTATGGCCTTGGACACCGCAGATTTGACACTTGCCTTGATATCCTTTTGAGACACGAGTGTCTTGCTTCTGAGTGTTGTAATGATTTTGGTAGTTATGTTGACTCCATGGCTGATTTGAGTGTGAGTTTTGACGATTATTGAAAGTGCGACCACGCGTCGTTGCAGTGTTGGCTGTGACAGGAGTAGCAGCCATAGAGACAGAGGAGATAGTCATCAATTTAACTTCATGATTAAGAAGCTTTTCATGGACTTCGGTGAGAGAAGGGGAGGTGTCTCTGCCTTCGATTTGTTCTGCTACAGTCTTGAACTCTTCAGGTAATCCTTCAAGCACCTTTGCGATTTGGTCTTCATGATCTATAGGTTTTCCGAGCAAGGCCAGCTGATCAAACTTTGTTATTAAACCTTGAATATATTCTTCAATGGTTTTAGTTCCCTTTTCCCATTGTTTTAGTTGGAGCTTGAGTTGTTGTACATGACCTCTGCTTGGATTCGCATAGGTTGTAGCAAGTGTTGTCCAGATGTCCGCAACTGTTTGAGATCTGGAGAGTATGGGCTGAATCGTTACCGAGATTGCACCGAGAAGACCACTGTATATGAGTTTGTCTTGACGTTTCCACAAAGTGTATGCAGGGTTAGGAGTGATGACATTGTCGGTGGTGAGAGTAGTGGGTGGAGGTGATGTTGAGCCATCGAGATAGCCGGCCAAGTCATATCCATCAAGCAGAGCGTGAACCTGAAGACTCCACATTAAGTAGTTGGTGGAAGTGAGTTTTGTGACATTTAGCATGTTCACGTTGAAAAGTGATGACTTATTTGTGATGTTGATAATCTCAGCGGGTGCAGCTTCCATGTTTATGGTGAAGAGATGATTAAGAAAGATGAAGAAGATGATAGATGGAGGCGGCCAAAATAGAGTTTTAGAAAAGAGAGAAAATTAAGGTATCGTTGACTGCTCTGATACCATGTAAGATGAATGTCTTATTATTATGCTCAGACTTTACATAGGTATATATACATGTACCATGAGGATACCTAGGTTAAGCTATTAAGGGAACATTCTATAAGTGACATCGTAGAGAATATTTACTATTAAAGTATGGATCCTATTGTATCATTAACAGATTTTATGTTTTTCTCAGTTATATAACTCTTGCTTCATGTCCAAGATCAATATCATGAAAAATTATAACTTTTATCTACTTCTTCCCTTGATTCACTGTGACCTTTTCTAACAGCTTTCACAACCTCAAATCAGGTTACTACAAGTCGTTTCACATATAAAATCTTTGGAGGTATATCACATATGGGAGATTACTCCTAAGTCTTAATAGTAATGTTGTAACAAATTTTTTTATCAAATGTAAAACATATTTATTATGAATTTTACGTGGTTTTGATTTTGTAGTAGGGTAGTAGTTTGCTATGCACGAAAGCAAATTAAACTGAAAGCAAATTAAACTAAAAGCAAATTAAACTGGGTGCACATAGTATTGTTGCCATCCAACATGTAGTTTATCTTATATATATAATAAGATAGAATGTTTTTGTAACTTTCAATGTGGTGTTCACAAGTGTATGCATATTCTTGTGACATGTGTCCACTTAAAGTGGTAAAATATTAGTAATTTTATTTATTATTTCTATTATGTGACTTATATGATATAATTAATTGTAAATTTATAATAAAATCTAAAATCAATAATATATGAAACTTATGAGGATAATTAATCTTAAATTAAAATATACATAGAAAATATTTTGGTATTTATTTTTGATTATTGGAAAAAGTAAAATCAATTTTGATTTGAAAAATTAATTAAAATGAAATGTTTTTTTATAATCATAAATTAAACATTAAATTTTAAAAAGACACATGTCATAAGAATAGGGAAACACATGTCACTACCACAAGAAAAGTTAAGAAAAACATTCAATCATATTATATAAGATTTACAATTAATTATATCATATAAGTCACATAATATAAATAATATATAAAATTACTAATATTTTACCACTTTCAAAAATTAAAAATAAATGTCAAATAATCTTCTATTTTTATTTTAGTTTGATAAAATGATTAAGATTACTTTCATATAATATTATTTTTAGATTTTATTTTATATATAAAAATTGTTAAACGACATGTGTCTTCTATACAAAAATAAATGTTAAATTGGAATACTTTTAGTTACAAAATAAAATTCACAATCACTATATTCTAAAAATATAATATTTTTGTAACCTCTATAATACTAATTACATTTATGCTATTAAATAAATTAAATAAAACAAGATAAAATATAAATTTGGGTTAAATTATATTTATTTCTTATAAAATTGACCAACAATAACTTCCATCTTCAATTTGACATTAATTTTGAAAAAAAATTGTGTAACCTCCACCATAATGATGTGTGAGTAGTGGAGTATGTGTATAAAATCAAACAAAAATGTTAGTGTTCACTCTAACATCTTCTTTCTTCAAGCAAACAACAAAAATTAAAAATATGGATGACTCTTTCATCTTCCTTTATTTGTTATATTTTTGATTTGTGTTCTTGAGAGCCTAACACAAAAGATTCAAATGTTTATGATTTTAGGTACGTCAAAAAAGCATCACACTATGGGGAGTTTCAAAAACTAAGAAAAAGGCTTTAGTCTTCGTAAATACATATTTCTCTATAATTTTTGTATTAGTGTCATGCAAATTTTTCACTTTTAGATTTAAGTATTTTATTTTACAAATATTAATTAGTTCATGTCGTAAAAATTGTGATACTATAGTATTTTAAGTATCAATTTTATTAAAACATAAATTTTGTTTATCAAGTTCTAACAACTTGACATTCTCGATTTAACGAATATTATATTTAAATAGTTGTAATACTTAAATATATATGCATCATTTTGTGATAAACATATTTTAATAACTCTAAACCAATATTTATTTAACAATCTATGTATGTATCTTTTTCATAAACATCATGTACTTAAACTCACATATATCATAACTTTCTTACTTATTTGAAATTAATTATATTGAAAAACATGATGCACTTTTTTGGTCAAAGAAAAACATGATGCACTTAAATACACTTTTTTTTTTTTGTCGCTTAGTACATCATTTTTATCCTAATACAAATACGCGAGACGTATCTGGTACCCAGATTGGAGGTGATGCACCGATATACTGGAAGCATAGGTTCCTACTACGTGCACTCCATGCTAAAAGATCCGCTTTTTTGTTCCTTTCCCTTGCCGCAAACCGAAGTGAGAAGCCCGGATAAGAAGACTGCAGATCACGTAGTATATCCAACTCCGGTGTAAAAGCCGGCCACTGACATGGCATATTCGCCATCCTGACAAGATCCAGACAATCTGTAAAGAACGTCTTACAAGATTGCCCAATCCTCTTTAGATCTTCCAACGCGTGGAGAAGCCCGTAAAACTCCGTATGAAGCGGCGAAATACTCTTAGGTATTCCCTTCATACCGACGAGATTCATCTGACCTTGATGAGTTTGTAGGAACCATCCAACACCACTAGTGCGGTCTCCTTCCTTCCACGATCCATCGCAATAGCACACCATCTCCGTAGTTTCGATTGACTGTGGGTTATCTGTGTCCATATTCTGCCCACCAATCTCTGGTTGTTGAGTAATTAGAAGCTCTTGTGACCTTCTCCATGCCTCAGCCTCTCCCAGCGCCGCATCTCTAGTATCCATCGGGCTACGTTCAATTCCCCGAAACAACTTATCATTGCGCGCTTTCCAAATATACCATGCTATCCATGGGTAATTTGGTACCTTTACTTCCGGGTTTCTCCAACGTGAGAAAAGGAAGTCGAAATTTGCTCCCAAACTGTTCGTGGGAAATCGAATATGTCCTACTGGCACACCGGCCAAAGCCCATGTCTGAATTGACGGTGGGCATTGAAACAGCAGGTGATTGATTGTTTCCTTCTGACCACAGCGGGGGCACGCCTCATCCCGTCCTATATGCCTGTATAGCAGTCGCTCGTTAACTGGTAGACATCCTGACAAAGCCTGCCATAAGAAATGCTTTTGTTTGTTTGGGGCTCGCAAACTCCATACAAACGTTTTTAAAGCTTTAAATGATGGTTCCTGTAAGAGGATCTGAATCTCCTCATCATTTTTGTTTAAGTTCAGAACCTGGTATCCTGATTTCACTGTGTACATTCCTGATTTGGTATGATGCCAGCAAAAACTGTCTTCTCTTGTTCCCCTCACTGGGGCCAAACTCCTAATCAGTGAAATATCCTCTAGGTTTACCAATTGTGCTAGGAGGGACATATTCCACCCATTTTGCCCCTGTAACTTCAACTCACAAACCCTCAAATCTGGGTAGTAGTACGCTCCTGGTCCGGTTGCCGGTCATGGGGCTAGTTCCGGCAGCCAATTATCTTGCCAAACTCGTATGCTCTCCCCCGATCCAATGACCCTCCTGGTTCCCAACTAGATGAGGTCTCGAGCAGACCATATACTCCTCCATCCAAATGACGGCCTACTTGGCTTCCTTGCTACGAAGGGGTGCTCGTTCCTGAAGTACCTTCCTTTGAGAACTCTTGCAGCCAGTGAATTGTGGAATTGGTGTAACCGCCACATCTGCTTTGCAAGTAAAGCCTTGTTAAAATCCTCAAATGATTTAAACCCGATTCCACCTTCCTCTTTTTGAAGGCACATCTGCTTCCAAGATATCCAATGTATCCCTTTTGAGTTCTCATTTGAACTCCACCAGTAATTTGCCACATCACTAGTGAGTTGTTGGCATAGCTTTTTGGGTAAAAGGAAACATGACATGACATAAGTGGGGATCGCTTGTGCCACCGACTTAATCATAACTTCCTTACCACCTCTTGAAAGGAATTTTGAACTCCAACCATTTATCCGGCGGTGCAATCTGTCACGGACATAAGCAAAAATTTGTTGTTTCGACCCTTGTAGCTGCTCCGGAATTCCCAGATATTTCCCGGTTCCTCCTTCCGCCGTGATCCGTAGCCTCAACTTAATTTCTCTTTTAGTAACGTTATCAATATGTTTTCCAAAAGTTATTGCCGACTTCTCAAAGTTTATAAATTGTCCAGATGCCTGCCCATATGCATCCAGAATTTGTAGGAGGGTCTCGCATTGGCCAACCTCAGCCCTGCAAAGGAAGAGACTATCATCCGCAAACAGCAGATGGGACACCGACGGGCTTCTATAGGCCACTTTGATCCCAGTTAACCTTCTATCCTCCTCCGCACGTTGTTACTGTGAGATCAACACTTCTGTACAAAGGATAAATAAATATGGGGACAGTAGGTCTCCTTGTCGAAGTCCTCTCGAGGGTTGAATCCTCCCTTTTGGGGCACCGTTAATGAGTACACTATAAGAGACGGAGTTAACGCACGTCATCACTAGTGATACCCAAGCTTCCGCAAAGCCCATTTTGATCATCAGAGCTTCAAGAAAACGCCATTCCACTCTGTCATATGCTTTACTCATATCTGTTTTTATGGCCATAAATTCATTTTTGCACTTATCTTTTGTATTTAGTGAATGAAACACTTCCTGTGCTATTAGAATGTTATCCGAGATCACTCTTCCTGCCACAAAGGCTGATTGGGTCTCCGATATTAACCCCGGTAGGATAGGCTTTAACCTCTGACACAATATTTTCGAAATGATCTTGTATCCCACATTGCATAAACTGATAGGCCTAAATTCCTTCATTTCCTTTGGTATTTCCGTCTTCGGGATGAGGCATATATTAACCTCGTTTATCCTATCGTCGAGCTCCCCCGTTGTGAAGAAGTGAGACACCATTGTGACGACATCATCCCCTACTATGTGCCAGAACTTATGGTAGAAAAGTGTTGTCATACCATCTGGTCCCGGTTCCTTCTCCGCTTTGATTGAAAACACTGCCTGTTTAACTTCCTCTGCTGTTATTCCCCTCAAAAGGTTCTCATTCATTTCCGTGGTTACACTAACCCTCAAGTTGTCGAAAACCTCATTATCCAGCCGTGTGGTAGTTGAACTTGTAAATAAGTTCTTAAAGTATGCTTCAGCCGTCTGATCAATCTCATTCTCCTTTTCCGTCCAAATCCCCCTTTCATTCATGATGCCCGTGATCCGGTTTCGCGCTCTCCTAGCTTTAGTGGTTGCATGAAAGTATTTTGTATTTCTATCCCCCTCCTGCAGCCAACCAATCCTACTTTTTTGTTTCCAAAATTGTTCTTCTTCATTGTATGCGGATCTTAAACGTTCTCGTATCGCATCCAACTGCGTCGTGGAGACATTATCATCTATATAGGCATAATCTAACTCTTCCTTGAGTTTTTCGATCTTCTCCAACGAGTTTGTTTTCTCTCTCCTCCTCCATTTTGAAATCGATGCCCTACATGCCCTGATCCGATCACCGATTTCATCGTCTCTATCCACCCGATTCCAGCCTTCTCGTATTATTCCTTCGAAAGTCTCGCTCGCGAGCCTTAAATACACATATATCATCAAAAAAATTATAAAAAATTAATTATATTGAAGATATCAAGTCAACAAAATATTTTCTACATTTAGTCATTCAACAAAATTAAATTGTAATCAATATTGTGACAATTATGTTGAGATTAAATTCTCATTATTCCACTTCATAACTCCTATGTAAATGGGGCTATATAAGAAAGTTATATTCTTCTCATTTTCATATACGTTGAAACATAGAAACAAAACTAAAAGAAAGATAATTATTCACATGTTCTCTTCTAATTTTTCTTTATTTGCTCTATTTTTTAATTTGTGTTCTCGAGAGCAAAACATAAAAAGATTTAAATATTTATGATTTTAGGTACGTCAAAAAAAGTTATACTATATGACATTTCAAAAACTAAAAAGGGTTTCGTCTTCGTAAATGCATCTTACTTTCTAATTCTTGTATTAGTATCATGCAAAAAAATAATATAAATATTTTATTTTATGAATATTAATTAGTTCATGTGTTGTAAAAATTGTGTTAGTATAGTATTTTCTGTTTAAGTTTTTTAAATTGTGTTTAGATGTTGATAATCTTCTCTTTTGAAAGTATTTTATTGTTTCTTGAGATGTTAACTAATTCAATTTTTTCGTGAAAATTGTGTTGTTCAAAAGTCGAAAAGTTTATGATGGTTTTTTTATGACAAAGTTTATGATGGTTCAAAGGACGAAAAACTTATGATTTTACAAAATGTTTAATATATTAAAATTTTTCTACATTGTTAAATATAATAACCAATATTAATAATTTATACTTTTGCAAAGAATAATAATAAATAATATTTACATAATTATAATTTGATAAGAATGTATTTTATACACATGTTAGCTAAAAAAAGTTCTCAAAAAAATAACAACAAAAAAATTAAAAAATAGAAACTAAAAGTGTAATGAAATTCTCAAAACATTTGAGTAATCAATTTAAAATAAATTACGTTTATCCTTTAAAAATCAGTTATTGTATGTAAAACGATATACTTTTATATCACTACCCGGCGCAACGCGCGGGTCTTTTCCTAGTATAATATATTACAATACGAAAGATTCATTAAAAATAAAATGACATGCAAGATGAAAAAGGATTGGGCAAAGAAGAACATACAAGCACAACATGAGGTATATTTATATACAAAGTCGTGCCATAGTGAAATTAAAATAAACATTCGCGTATGGCATAAGTTTTTTTGGAAAAATTTAAGGGCATAACCTGAGGTATATATATATTTATTTGTGGTCGTATATATTTGTAGCAAACATTTTAATCTACTCATTTTCACTCTTCCCAAATTTTTAGTAAATCACTAAATCTTATATATAATGAGTGAGGGGAGCTCTACTTGTGTTGACACCTCATCATTCATCATTTAAATCATGAAAATTATTTAACTTAATTTATTACATATGATTTTATTACACATTTAAAAATAACCACATGAATATCAATTAGGTCTATGTTTTAAATGTATATTCTAAATATTTTTTTGGACTTTAAATAATTGAAAATAGTATAATTACAATATATATATATATATAATATCACATTACAAAAATAACACGTAAAATAAAAAACATACCAAATTTATTAAAATAGTGAAAACATGACAAGTAATATAAAGAAAAGGAATATATACAAAAATTATACAAATTATTTAAGGTATATATATAGTAGACAAATACTTAAAAAAATATTGCAAACTTCATCTAAATGAGAAGAAATACAAAAAAATCTACAAATTATATAAGATAAGTGACAAATATGCAAAAATATAGAATTGAGAAAGTATCAAATATTGTAGCATTATTTAGGTGAACAAGAACATAAATATTGAAAAATGCAAGAAATTATTAGAATCATCAAGAAAAACTATAACAAAATAATATATAAAAATAAAATTATTAATATGTACAAAAATATACATTTCCAATCTAAAAAAGTCTGCGAGTATCGCGGGTGCCCTCCTATTGTCATATAATAATCGTTGTTACAAACTACAATCGTTATCAAAAACATATTAAAAATTCCAAACTATTTTTTGGTAAAAAGCCCACTAAGTTTTAATGTATAAGGTACAATAAACCATCTATATAAAAAAATATTTTTAATTAATTCAACCAATAGTTGAAAAACTTTTTGATTTAATTGGTCATATTATATTAAATGAATTCAAATTTTGCATTAAAAAAATAAAAAAAAATCTTATAAAATGAAACAAACATAAAAGTGTAAAACATTTTATAAAATGGAATGGTGCGAATATGATATTTTACAAAAAACAATAAGATGAAGAGAAATTCACAAAACTACACCATTTCAATCATTCCTTCACAAAATTACACATAATTCAATTTGTTTTTTACTTTTACACCCTTTTCAAATTTTAAATGGTTCAATTATGCTCTAAAAAATTACCAAAATTAAAATATTTTCATTTGGGTTCGCTAATTGGTGTTTAGGGTATAATATTAAAGGGGATATGATTGGGTGGGTAGGCTTAATTTGGATTTAATTGTGAGTTTTGTCTACTCAAACCTAACCTAATGGGCCTGTCAAATATAAATGGGCCGAGACAAATAAAGGCCTATTACATATGGACATATAAAAGCAGCTCAAAGTGTAAAAGGCTGCATCAAGTAACAGAAACAGAAAACAGAGCAAGAAGCCAGAGAGAGTCTTGTGTTTTCGCCGGAGAAGAAGAAGATCATGATCGGAGGGATCGCCGGAGTCTTTTTATTCTAGCTTCCATAGTCATCTTCCTCGAGAATAAACTCTGTAATCTCTCCGTCTTGTTGTTACCTATAAACACAAGACAATAATAGAGATTAGGCTAGAAGTTTATTAGCCACCGACCGGAGGCTTTTTCCGGTCAAGGTTTAGTGCAACGACGGTGAATACTGGCCCCAGAGACGTAGCCATTATTGGGTGAACTCTGGGTAACAAGTTCTTGTGTCTAATTCCGTAACAAGAACATAGCAAGTCACGCAGTATAATCAAGATCATCATCAGAAATTATACAGACGAACATTAACAAGTGGTATCAGAGCATAGGTTCAGGAGATTCAGAGGCTAGGTTCAAGATCAATAAGTGCAAAGAAGACAAGCAGGCAAGGTTCGAAACTTATCTGCTGGTCCGTGTGTGTTTGCAGAGCTTCTTGGTCTTCAAGGTTCAACTTCTGTATCAAGAACCATGGTGGATGATAAGCCAATTAAGACGCGTGTGAAGGTGGACAGGTTTGATGGCACATGAGACTTCTCCCTGTGGAAGGTTAGGATGATGGCTCACTTCAGCTTGCTTGGGCTCAAAGATATCCTCCTTGATGAAGAGCTCTTGAAGGATCCTGTTACAACAACAACACAAGAAACAATAATAGGAACAGAAACAAGCCAAGATAGCTCACAAGATACAACCTTAGTGGTCAAGGTTAAAGATCCAATCAAGGTGGAAAAATCAGAGAAAGCAAAGAGCATCATAATTCCTAATGTAGGAGATCATGTTCTGAGGAAAATCATAAGCTGTGAGACTGCAGCCTCTATGTGGAAGACTCTAGACAAGCTGTACTTGGAGATTACTTTACCAAACAGAATCTACCTACAGCTCAAGTTCTATACATTCAAGATGATAGACTCCAAGAACATTGACCAGAATGTAGATGATTTCCTAAAGCTAGTGGATGATTTGGGAAACATTGGAGTTACTATATCTGAAGAAGTTCAAGCTATTCTATTGATGAGTTCTATGCCCTACAAGTATGATCAGCTTAAAGAAACCCTCAAGTATGGTAGAGAGACTTTGAGTCTAAGTGAGGTTATTGGATCAGCAAAGTCTAAGGAGAGGGAACTTTCAGAAAACAACAAGGCTACAAGAAATCAAGCAGAAGGGTTGTTTACTGCAAATAGTAGAGGCAGGCCAGAAAAGAGAGAGAATCATCATATGAAAAGCAAGTTCAAGGGACGTGCTAGGAGCAAGTCAAGGGGCAGAACTGACAAGAAAGACAAAGGATGTTTTGTCTGTGGAAAAGAAGGTCACTGGAAAAGGGATTGTCCAGAGAGGAAAATTCAGGGAAGTGTTAATGTGGTAATGAAGTATCCAGGTTCTTTGGTGCTTGGAACTGATGAGGACAAGTTATGCAACTTCACAGAACCTATGATACTGTCAGCTAGAATTTAGAAATCAGAAGATGATTGGGTTTTGGATTCAGGTAGCACTTACCACATAACCCACAACAAAGACCTCCTGTTTGACTTAGAGGAATTCAGAGGAGGAAAAGTGTTGATGGGGAACAACACATTCAGTGACATTAAAGGCATTGGCAAAGTCAGAATCATAAATGATGAAGGCCAAAGTATTATACTAACAGGTGTTAGATATATGCCTAAGATGGGAAGGAATCTAATCTCCTATGGATGTTTAGAGAAAGCTGGCTGCAAATATGAAGGTGAGGATTTCAGAGTCATCTTTGTTCTGAAAAATGGAGGCAAGAAAGTTCTGTCTGGGAAATATGAAGATGGTCTGTATTATTTGGAGGGTTCTGTACCAAATGGGGAAGTCAACACAGTCAAGGACGTGTTCAATCCAGGCAAGAAATGGCATTCCAGACTAGGCCATATGAGTCAGAAGAACATGGAAAGGCTGGTCAAAGATGGATACATTTCAGACATGGATGTGAAGAGCCTAAGTTTCTGTGAAGACTGTGTTTTGGGAAAATCTCACAAGCAAAGTTTCCCTAAGGCAAAACACACGTCTAAGAATGTGCTAGACTACATTCACTCTGATTTGTGGGGATCAACATCTGTTACACCAAGCATTGCAGGGAACCAGTATTTTGTCACTTTCATAGATGACTACTCAAGGAAAGTTTGGATCTACTTTCAGAAAACAAAAGATGAAGCTTTCCAGAATTTTTCAGATTGGAAGATCCTAGTTGAAAATCAAACTGGAAAGAAGGTTAAAGCTCTAAGGACTGACAATGGATTGGAATTTTGTAATTCCAAATTTGACAATCTGTGTAAACAAGCTGGAATAGGAAGGCATATGACGTGTGCTTATACCCCACAGCAGAATGGAGTATCAGAAAGAATGAACAGAACCATTATGGATAAGGTGAGATGTATGTTAGCAGAAAGTGGAATGGAAGAAAAGTTTTGGGTTGAAGCAGCAAGTACTACAGTTTATTTGATAAACATATCACCAAGTTCATCCATTGATTTCAAAATACCAGAAGAGTTATGGTCAGGAAACAAGCCTAGCCTAACACATCTTAGAAGGTTTGGTTGTGCAGCCTATGTTCATGTCACACAGTCAAAGATAAGTCCTAGGGCAGTTAAGGGGTATTTCATTGGTTATCCTCAAGGCACTAAAGGGTTCAAAGTCTGGTTACATGAAGAGCAAAAGTGTGTTATCAGCAGAAATGTTATATTCCATGAGGAAGAGATCTTCAAGGAATCAACAGGGAACACCACTCAAGTAACAGAGGAACCAGAAAAGAAAAAGAAGAAAGTTTCATTCAGTCCAATACTTGTCAGAGGACCATCAGAATCAGTTCACAATTCAGGTGGAGCAAGTTCATCAGGTTCAGAAAATACAGATTCTCATGAATCAGGTGGAGCTAGTTCTCATGAATCAGGTGGAGCAAATCATGAGACAGAAAGATAATCAGGATCAGAGGCTCAAGAATATCAGAATACAGAAAGTGTAGAATCAAGTCCTAGCTCAGAAAATGTCACAGAAAGCTTAGAGGAAGTTTCAGACAATGTTTCAGAGACAGAATTGGTGGTGGACTTAGATAACTACGTGTTGGCAAGAGACAGAGTTAAAAGGGACAAAAAGCTACCCTCAAAGTTTGATGACTTTGATGTATCAGCTTTTGCCTTATCAGCTGCCAAAGATATTGAGACTGATGAACCAGACAATTATGCTGAAGCTATGAGGAGCTTGGACAGAGAAGAATGGACTTCAGCTTGTGAAGAAGAAATGGATTCACTTCACAAGAATCACACTTGGGATATTGCCAAAAGGCCAGAAAAGAAAAGGGTGATAGGTGCAGATGGATCTTTAAAAGAAAACCAGGAATACCAAATGTGGAAAGTTCTAGGTATAAAGCAAGGCTGGTTGCAAAGGGGTACTCTCAGGTAGAAGGCATTGACTACACAGAGGTGTTTGCACCAGTTGTGAAACATGTATCCATCAGGATAATGTTGTCACTTACAGTCAATTTGGACTTGGAACTGGAACAGCTAGATGTAAAGACAGCTTTCCTTCATGGACCATTGGAAGAGGAGATCTATATGGAGCAGCCAGAAGGATACAAAGAAAAAGGAAAGGAGAATATGGTATGCCTTCTCAGGAAATCTCTATATGGTTTAAAACAGTCTCCAAGGCAATGGAACAAGAGATTTGATGGGTTTATGAAAGATCAAGGCTTTAAGCAGACAAGGCATGACCCATGTGTCTACTCCAAAGGCTCTAGTGTTCAGGAAATGGTCTACTTATTGATCTATGTGGATGATATGCTAATTGCGTCTCAGGATTCAAAGAAAATTCAGAAACTAAAAGACAGTCTAAGCAGGGAATTTGAGATGAAGGATTTGGGTCCAGTAACCAGAATTCTAGGCATGGATATCATCAGAGACAGAAAGAAGGGTACACTCAAGCTGTCACAAGGAAAGTACTTAGAGAAGGTTCTAAAGACTTTTAATATGTTTGACTGTAAACCAGTTGTTACCCCACTGGGTTCACAGTTCAAACTGAAGAGTTTAACTCGGCGGGAGTTAAAGAAGGAAGCTAGTCACATGGCCAACATACCATACGCAAGCGCGATGGGGGCGGTCTTAGCTCATTCGGTATGTGTTGTTAGTAGGTTTATGGCACATGGTTGGTACCAAGACCGGACTTGGAGCTCATTCGGTGGGTGTTGTTAGTAGGTTTATGGCACGTGGATTGTGTTTTAACATTCACTAAAGGTGCAAAATTCATAGTGGAAGGACACAGTGATGCAGACTATGGTTCAGACTTAGACAGAAGAAGATCAATCACAGACTACATTTTTCAAGTTGGTGGTAATACTATCAGTTGGAGATCAGGTTTGCAACATGTTGTAGCTTTATCAACTATTGAATCAGAGTATTTAGCATTAACAGAAGCAGTTAAAGAAGCTATTTGGCTAAGGGGCATGTGTGAGGATCTAGGGTTTAAGCAGGATGCAGTCAAGATTCATTGTGATTCACAAAGTGCTCTGGGTTTAGCAAAGAATGGGGGTTATCATGAAAGGACTAAGCACATGGCTTCTAAGTGTTACTTCATCAAGGATCAAATAACAGATGGGGAAGTTACATTAGCTAAGGTGCACACTAGTCTAAACCTTGCAGATTTACTTACCAAGAGCGTACATGGTACTGTTTTGGAGAAGGGTCTCTTGGCCCTGAAGCTGGTCCGGTGAAGCTAGCCGCCTCGTCTGCAGGTTTTCTTCTCAGCTCATCACCTCGCAGACACACAGGCAAAAAAGAGACAAAAAGGTGTTAGTGGTTATCATCGGTTTTGTCAAAAGTAGAACTGAGAAAAGGGTTACATCAAAAAACAGGTATAGATCTATACAGAGGAGTATGAGAGGCTTACCTATCCAGATGTGAAGTCAAGCTCAAGGTTTTCCCCTTTCGGGTTCGTCAAGGCAAGCTGGCTCGGCTCAGATCTAGGTTCTCTCTGTCACTGTAAAGGCACAGAAACAAAAAAGAGTTAGTATTGTTAAAGAATATAACTCAGATCTGAAATCGGAAGGTGGAGAGGTTAGCTACTTAGCTTACCAGGTTCGTCGCCGGAGATCAGATGGTTCGTCATGTTGTTTGGTGGCCATGCATGTCAAGGAAACGGCTAGATCTGACAGTGTTGTGTTGAGACAGAAGCTGAACGGTTTAGGGTTCTTATCTGAAGAGGAGGTTCATCGGATAAGTTTGGTTGGTGAAGAAGGAAGGTGGAAGAGAGAGCTAGGCAGGGTTGGTTTTGGTTTTCCGATCAGCAACATGAAGCGTTACAGATCGGGGTTGCAAAAGGGTTGCGAAGAAATCGCCGAAAAAGAAGAAACGACGCAGAGGAAGAAGAAAGGAATTAGGTTTTGTGTTTGGAGAAGACAAGGTGGAGAATTGTGAGTTTTGTCTACTCAAACCTAACCTAATGGGCCTGTCAAATATAAATGGGCCAAGACAAATAAAGGCCTATTACATATGGACATATAAAAGCAGCTCAAAGTGTAAAAGGCTGCATCAAGTAACAGAAACAGAAAACAGAGCAAGAAGCCAGAGAGAGTCTTGTGTTTTCGCCGGAGAAGAAGAAGATCCTGATCGGAGGGATCGCCGGAGTCTTTTTCTTCTAGCTTCCATAGTCATCTTCCTCGGGAATAAACTCTGTAATCTCTCCGTCTTGTTGTTACCTATAAACACAAGACAATAATAGAGATTAGGCTAGAAGTTTATTAGCCACCGACCGGAGGCTTTTTCCGGTCAAGGTTTAGTGCAACGCGGTGAATACTGGCCCCAGAGACGTAGCCATTATTGGGTGAACTCTGGGTAACAAGTTCTTGTGTCTAATTCCGTAACAAGAACATAGCAAGTCACGCAGTATAATCAAGATCATCATCAGAAATTATACAGACGAACATTAACATTAATTTTTAGAATTTAGGTGTAGTTTTGTGAAGAAATTTTTAAAAGGTGTAGTTTTGTGAAATGTAATTTAAATGGTGTAGTTTTGTAATTCTCCCTAAGATCTATTTTATCAACAAAAAAAACCCAACAAAACCAACTAATTATTTGATTAATCTTTATCAATTAAAAATTTACGCTTAAATTTTTAGGTGGTCGTATGTCACAAGCAATAAGAAAAGATTCATAAAAATATAAATGTTCAAGACAAAAAAGTACATTATATATTTTCGGCAATGTCAAGCGATCAAGAAGGAAAAACCAAAAAACTCTCAACTTGACAATTTTCAATGTAAAAAATTGAAACTCTTAATGAATCATTTAGACTTCCTATCTTTGATCGTACAATTATTGCTTTCGATTATTCAAATTTAATTGCCACTCTAATGATTCAAACGTTTCGTATAAGGAATCGCCGTAGAAACTTGGTTGACGAATACTACATACAAATCCATTAAATCTACAAGCACCGCCCTTCTTACCAGGGAGCACTCATAAAGTAGGGTTCCTTTTGTTTACGTACAATTTCCCACACACAGAAAACATGCATATAAACTTTCGAAGAACTTTACTAAACTTTTGATTTATCATACATGCATATAAACCGCACTTCCAGGTTTATAAGGTGGTTTTCCCGTGGATGGATCAATGTGTTCTTTAGCAAGGAGAAGAAAAAGAGAAATGCGTATTTTACTCTTGAAACCATTAAGCCTCGACAACCTTTACCTAAACGTATTCCGAAACGATCCAGATTTCTCGATGATTCTGAATATACCGCTGATCCTAGACTGAAGAACTTGTTTGCTTCGCGTACCAAACCCCCTGGGTACAAACCCGTTTCTGCCGAACCATATGAGAAGGAGTTTGACACATTTGTGTCTCTTCTTGCCGAAAATAAAGATCAGTACGTTAGTTTTCATATTTACATTTTCCTATGTTTTATGATTTACATTATTTTATCTTATTTAATTCTTAAAACTTTTGTTTTTTTTCGTAGAACATATGGTATTTGCACGGGACATAATGTGTCTAATGAACTGTTTTTGGAAGTTGCCAAAAAAATGCGTATCTTTCTACAGAGGTTTGTACAATACTTTATACTTTGTACAATGTACTTTTTCTAGAATGACTTCTTAAAATTTTGTTTTTCTAAATGTTTGCAGCATATGCAACTTATTATATTGATGCTGGTAAGACAAAGGTGCAAATCTCTGGAGTTAAGGCGGTCTGTGTTACTTGATCCATGGTTTGTATGTCTCTTGCAAACTTTGTACGAAGATTTCAAGAAGTGTGATGCGCCTGATGCATTTGATTGGGGGGTCAACATAAAAGCCTATGTTACGGGTAAGTCAACCGGGAGATTAATGAGGTCAGATTTTGTCAAACATGTGGACATTGTCTATGTCCCAATGGAATGGGGTGAAAAGAAATGGGTAGGCCTCGTGATTGATCTTAAAGCAAGACAAGTTCTCATAATCGACCCATTGCTTGATGAATTTGAAGATTTTCTTCTTTTTGAGCAAGTTGCTCCCATCACAAACACCCTTCCTGCTCTTCTCAACAAATTATGTGGAATTGCTTTGTCGACGCCCTTTACAGTCTCGTACCAATCAGTGAAATACGATCACGAAGGAGACGGTGATTCTGGAATTGTTGTAGCTAAGTTGCTTGAGATGCATGCCTATGGGGACAAGCTTGTTGACCTTTCTGGTTTCACTGACGGTTTGGTTAGTTCCATTCGCAAAGTGTATGCCATGGATTTGTACGGGGAATTCGTCGGTGCTCCTAAATCTGAATAACTTCTTCTTGTTTACTATTTCAATGTTTTTCTAAAACTTATTATGTTTCGGCAGTTTCTTCTTTTAACAATCTCTATCATTCTACATTTAGACTTCTATAATTAATGTTTTAACGCTTTTATGTTGTTAAATTTAAGTAACTAGTTTGTTTTATCTTTTTAAAGTTTATAAATATTTTAAATAATTATATTATATATACAAAATTCAAACCACGCAGACCATCTATTAGTTAATTGGACCATTTACGCTTTATTGTTAATTGGACCATTTATGCTTTATTTTCTCTATAATCACGGTAATGGTCCAATTTATCATCATATTTTTTGGTCTTATTGTTTTTCTCTATAACACCAATATGTCTCTCTCGGTCTTATTTCCTCCGCCGCCTGCTCCCCACATTCCTGATGTAATTTTTGAAATAATTTTCAAAAAGCTTGGTGATGAAAACTTTATCTTCCTTGGTTCTTTAATTTTGTCTTCTAAGCGTTTCAAAAACATTGTATTTTCTAATAATATTCTACGTTCTACTAACATCATGTATCTTTGCTCAACATCCTCTAGCATAATCGAAGGTATGTGAACAATTGTTGCTTCTTTCATCCAAACCTCTATTGTTTAATTTAGTAATGTATTTTTCTGTATTTAGTGTCACCATGGAGAAGTTTCTTTGCGAAATGTGTACTTGCCAGAAACATCAACGCCATCTACTACGAAGCTATCAGACTTATAACTCTATCACATGATGTTCTCGGCTCTTTGCTATTACTTCAACAAGTTGCACATTTCGCTGACGGGTGTGCAATTGCCTATGCGATGTTTCTTATGTGTGCGGGTCGCGGTGACCTTTCTGGATCTTTTTTTAAACATATTTTCACAAACAATGCTCATCCTTGGTCATCATACATGTACGAGCTCGGTGAAGAACTTGTTAATAACGTATTGTTGTTCAACCCTCCAGATGAAGACACTTTTGGTCCAATTTGGGAATTTCTTGATTGTCCAACGATCACCCGCCCTACTTGTCTTATCCTTCATAGCGCAATGACCTACTGTGAACGCTGTCAGATATACAATTGCGCTTTAAAAATTTGTGAAATGATCTAAACTTAACCATCCTTCGTCCAACTTTGATGTTTTATATATTTATGGTCTTTTTGTTTTATATATCTAAACTTAACCATCCTCCGTCCAGCTTTGATGTTTTATATATTTATGGTCTTTTGTTTTATATATCTAAATGATAACTTGCATATTTTATATATTTTACCTTATTTTATGCATTAGAATTAACTCATTTAGGCTGCATTTAGTATCATATAGGTTGCATTTTGGTTTGTTTCATGTTTTTCAGGTTTAGGAGTGCAAGAATGGAAAAGACAGTGAATTGAGACGAAAAGCGTCAAAAAGACACTCGTTGAAGACGTTTCCACCGTTGGATCTTTATGAAATTTTACCACAAGATAGCCACAGATGTTAGCTTTCATTTTGCGGTGGTTTGAGCTGATTTCAACGGTTAGATCTAAAGTTATTCCAATTTTACTTCGTATCGGTTTGTTGTACCGGTTTGAAGTGGCCGATATCAAGAAGAAAATTCATACCGGTTTGTTGTACCGGTCACACTTGGCCGATACAGACGAGAAAAATAAGGAAAAACCGGTTTTTCGAGCCAAAAAGGAAAAAAACGATTTCCTAAACCGATGGGGAACGTTTTGGTTTATGTTTTGACATTATATTAGGGTTTTTATTATGTTTTTTTGAAGGCTCTCTTGTTTTTATCACTTTTGTTTTTGCTTTGGACAACTTGTGAGGTTTCTTGGTGATCCTTCTTTGGCCGCCTTTGTAATCTCCATCATCATCAATAAGAGTTTTCTTGAACCCTTTATTCTCTTTGCTTTTGTTTATGTTTATGTTTTCTTTGAATTCGATTGCTTTGATTTTCATTATGCTTAGCGAGTAGTTTCCCTTAGACAATTAGGTTGGGGGAAAAAAGGGTTGATTGAATTTAGGATTGATGATTGTCTAAAACTTAATTGATTATAAAACTTTTGTCTTTGGTAACAAACTTAAAGCCTTAATCGAGTTGGTCATTCGATTATTGAACCTAGGAAACTTTATGAATCGAGAGATTATAAAGGTTCCTGACCAATTACCTTAGAACTAAGCCTAGCTTAACCGAGAGATCTGTGTTAATAAGCTTAGTGGTTAAAATTGATTTGTTCTTAAAGTTTCTCGATAATTAAACTATCCAAGATATTGTTTTAGTTTAATTATTGGGAAAATGATCATTGTCACGAGAGTGGATTGATCTAAAATCGTTTTCAAAACCTTAAAGTTATTTTTGTAAAAAGACAATTCTGAAATCTGAAAGTTTAATCACCCTTTGAAACACCTTGACCTAGTTGTTTAGCTTTTTATAAAACTTTTAAAACTCTTAATTTTCGTTTTCGTTTATTGATTACACGGTTACAAAACATTCAACAAACAACCTTTTTGTTTATTGCTTAGACTAAGAAGATTTCTCATAAGTTCTAGTATTTTAATTGCTCTGATTCGGATTGACACCTTATATACTATGATAAGGCATTCGGCGAACGAGGGTAAAATCTCGTTTATCAAATTGGCGCCGTTGCCGATTCGGGAACTCGATTAATTATTAGAGCTTTGAAATCACTTGGGACTAAGTTTTAGTTACTTGTTACTAATCTCTTCTTTTCTTTTGTTATAAAGTCAAGCTAATGACGTTAAACGAGCGCTTAATGGGAGGCAACCCATTGATGGGTGAAAATAACGCCGAGAAGAACCAATGGGATAATGATATCGAGGAGCTTGAGAATCTTCTTTATGGAGACAAGCCAAGACCGAAGAAGGTAGATGTCGTGGAAGAGGATGCATATACCAATGGAAGCAGGCAATGGGACGAAGAGTTAGAAGAGATGGAACGTCTTGTGTATAGAAAGGAGCTACCGAAGGTAGTTGAGACAAATGCCAAAGTTTTTGAGGTTAAGGTTGTTGATTCCAAGGATGTGAAGACTAATGATGAGATCTCTTTCGGAATGGAGAGTTATGCTAGCAATGGTAAGACTAGTGATTATGGTGATTGGAGCGAGCTCAAAGCTCCAAAGGTGGAACTCAAACCTCTTCACAGAGATCTAAGGCGCGATCGATGCAAGAAATCGCGACACGAAGTTGTATCAGGTAGTCGTATCGATATGCTGAGATCGATATACATGTATCGACATGTTGTATCAGTACGCTTGGACCGAATTTTCTCCGGAGGAGTAATATTGACCCGTCTTAGTTCTCCTATCGAGGTAACTCCTAGACCTTTGTATATACGCATTAGTTTTCATATAGTTTTGCATTTAGGAACCTTCTTCGATACTTTTTCACACGGAGACCGTGTGATTTAAGTTTGGGGGAGTAGTCATATTAGCTTTCGCATAAAAAAAAAAAACACAAAACACAAAAAAATAATTCTGCATTTAGGATTAGTTCATTGCATTTAGGTCATATGCATAGGGGATCTATGATGATGTTAACCTCGTAAAGCGTCGCACTTAGTGTTTTGAACAGTATCTTAGGTGTAGTATCTTCCGTAAACGAATTAGAACTCGCTGAAAATCTTGAAACCGCAACCCTATACATTGATGTTTAAAAAGCCAATTGTGTGGTTATGAAGCTTGATAGTTCTAAGTCACCTTCGAAAAATTATCTGAACTTAAACTTGACTTTTAATTAGCATGATTGATAGTTTTCAAGAGAATTTCTATGGCTTTGTGATTTCTACGGATTGCGGCTTTCTAAACCGAAACACTTTAAGCGCAATCCGGTCATTCTCATTTTAAGGATGATTCCCCTCACACCCCCTACGCCTAAACCCAAACACTTGTGAGAATTCTTTTCATCTAGTGATTGTTTGGTTTCGCAAAAACTTGAAAGTATAGGGAGCGACAAGAAAGGACATCCATTGGGCTAGTTTTTCTTAGACTAGTGATTTAGAAAGGTATAATGGTTTGGTGAGACATGTCTTTGAATTTTGAAAAATAAGAAAATAAACACGAGTAATTGTAAAACACCTAGGGGGTAAAAGAATGGCTAAGTAAAAAAAAAAATCGAAAAAAAAGAAAAGAAAAGAAAGAAAAAAAAATCGATTAAGAAAAAAAAAAAAAAAAAAGGAAACTTACCCAAAATAAAATCCCCTAAGGTAGTTAAGAAAAGAAATGAAACTCGATGTTTAAGTGTTTAAATGTTTGAAAGAAAGACGATTGGTTAGTGGATAGTCTTGAGTAGGAATGAATGTCCGGACTTGTATTGCTCCTTGTCTTTCCCGATTTTGCTTAACCCTTTCACTCCCCGAGAGAAACCGCGCAACAACTAACCACATGCCTGAGTGTTAACCTCCTCGTTTGATTCGAAATCCCATTCTTACCTAGACAAATAGAAAAACTCTTGGAAATTTTTGATCATGTTTCATGCTTGATTGTGTTTAATTGAATGTGAAAGGTGCTTAGACTAGACAAGTGGATCACATGCTTTTGGTAATAATAGCGGATTTAGACGGAGTTAAAGGTAGATAGAAATAAGTAGAACTAGCTCGGTCGCGAGAGGATACTATGTTTAGGATACTCGTTCATTACACTTCCCACGTTGCTTTTGGTTCTGAGGTCCCCGCCTTTGCACTTTCTCGAACTTTGATGCTAATCTCTTACTTGAGGACAAGCAAAGGATAAGTTTGGGGGAGTTGATAACTTGCATATTTTACATATTTTACCTTATTTTATGCATTAGAATTAACTCATTTAGGCTGCATTTAGTATCATATAGGTTGCATTTTGGTTTGTTTCATGTTTTTCAGGTTTAGGAGTGCAAGAATGGAAAAGACAGAGAATTGAGACGAAAAGCGTCAAAAAGACACTCGTTGAAGACGTTTCCACCGTTGGATCTTTATGAAATTTTACCACAAGATAGCCACATATGTTAGCTTTCATTTTGCGGTGGTTTGAGCTGATTTCAACGGTTAGATCTAAAGTTATTCCAATTTTACTTCGTATCGGTTTGTTGTACCGGTTTGAAGTGGCCGATATCAAGAAGAAAATTCATACCGGTTTGTTGTACCGGTCACACTTGGCCGATACAGACGAGAAAAATAAGGAAAAACCGGTTTTCGAGCCAAAAAGGAAAAAAACGATTTCCTAAACCGATGGGGAACGTTTTGGTTTATGTTTTGACATTATATTAGGGTTTTTATTATGTTTTTTGAAGGCTCTCTTGTTTTTATCACTTTTGTTTTTGCTTTGGACAACTTGTGAGGTTTCTTGGTGATCCTTCTTTGGCCGCCTTTGTAATCTCCATCATCATCAATAAGAGTTTTCTTGAACCCTTTATTCTCTTTGCTTTTGTTTATGTTTATGTTTTCTTTGAATTCGATTGCTTTGATTTTCATTATGCTTAGCGAGTAGTTTCCCTTAGACAATTAGGTTGGGGGAAAAAAGGGTTGATTGAATTTAGGATTGATGATTGTCTAAAACTTAATTGATTATAAAACTTTTGTCTTTGGTAACAAACTTAAAGCCTTAATCGAGTTGGCCGTTCGATTATTGAACCTAGGAAACTTTATGAATCGAGAGATTATAAAGGTTCTTTGACCAATTACCTTAGAACTAAGCCTAGCTTAGCGAGAGATCTGTGTTAATAAGCTTAGTGGTTAAAATTGATTTGTTCTTAAAGTTTCTCGATAATTAAACTATCCAAGATATTGTTTTAGTTTAATTAATGGGAAAATGATCATTGTCACGAGAGTGGATTGATCTAAAATCGTTTTTAAAACCTTAAAGTTATTTTTGTAAAAAGACAATTCTGAAATCTGAAAGTTTAATCACCCTTTGAAATACCTTGACCTAGTTGTTTAGCTTTTTATAAAACTTTTAAAACTCTTAATTTTCGTTTTCGTTTATTGATTACACGGTTACAAAACATTCAACAAACAACCTTTTTGTTTATTGCTTAGACTAAGAAGATTTCTCATAAGTTCTAGTATTTTAATTGCTCCTGATTCGGATTGACACCTTATATACTACGATAAGGCATTCGACTGAACGAGGGTAAAATCTCGTTTATCACTAAACTTAACCATCCTCCGTCCAACTTAACCATCCTCCTTCCAACTTTGATGTTTTATATATTTATGGAATTTCCTGATTGTTTTGGTATTCGGCAAAATTTCCCTTTTATGAATTCTGTATTTTTTTCTGACATAATTATCTATCAACTCCTTTTTATTTAAAATGAAAATTGGTTCATTAATAAGTGACAAGTCTGACACTATATTGTAAAAACATATTTTGTTTGTTATTAAGTGTTGTGTCTGACACTAGTCCACTAACACATAACAATGATTATTGACTTGTTTTAGTCTACATATACATAGCCTTTTCGCATCATTACTTGTTTTAAATGATTCTTACACATAACCACTAACTATAAGTTACTCCCACCACATATTTCGCATCATTACTTATTTTAAATGATTCTTACACATATCCACTAATTCTAACTATAAGTTACTCCCACATAACCACTACTCTACTTTATTACTCTTATTGTCAATCAAATCAATTTTTTTCCATCCACGTGGGCTTCCTTTCACACGTCAGTCCCCTATAATATTATCGATAATTGTAAACCAAATTAATTATGGATTATCCTTTTAAATATCTAATTCAATTTTTCGTAAGTGTTTGGTAAATGTCATTCAAAAATTAACACATTCAATTAAACCCATATACTATTTGGACACCAACCAATTTAGGTGAGACTTATTATAAGCAATCCCTCTTTTATCTTCTTATATAAGTGTGCATTGCGTATATGATACATACTCAACATTTTTAAGTTACATTTTTAAGTTACATAGAATGGATTTACCATTTCTTCCTGAAGAAGATATACTTATAAAAATTGTTAAATTAATAGGTGAGGATCGTTGGTGGCTACTTGGCCCTGTTTTAAGAAATCGGTTTACAATTGGCTAGAAGAGCGCCCGGATGTTTTAATTTTCGAACGGTTTGTTGCGAGGTCCATTGGGTAGAAATTTGGTTTACAATTTCGAACGGTTTGTTGCTTATGGTAACCCCGATGCTCTTTATTACGAAGGTTTGCGTTTTCTTTGTCATGAACGAGACATACAAACGTCCATCCAAATGATTAGTCGCCTAGTTCCACTACACTGCGACGCAATCTATTTACATTGGTAATGTGGAAGATGCTATTCACTATCTCCAACTCTTAAGTCATAACCATTACCCACTTGTTTCTGAAGAATTAAGAGAAGCTGATAACGAATTGAAGAGAGAAATTTCATTGTAGCAGCCATGGCGGGTTTACAAGGCATCTCTAGTGCTTGGAACTCACCACAACTACATTTTTTTTTGTCCAGGGCTACATGTTGGCTTTCTTTATTTTCCCCATGTACTTCTAAGTCCATAGCACCTACTGCTTGTGCTTCTAAACGAACTGATTTCTTGTACCTCTTCAGCAATTGGTTTTCTACCTCTATTGGTATGTCTCCAACGGTTCTTGAGATTTTTTTCTGACGTGCTTCAAACCACTTCCCTATCATTTTCCTTACGAACTCCAAAACTGCGACCACCGGGCTCCCCCTTGCTGGCAGTAAAGCCTTGTTCAATGATTCAGCTATATTGCTAGACATTTGGTTGTATCTTTTCCCTCGAAAATGTACACGTGCCCATTTGTGTACACCAATATTTTCAAAATATTCCCAACATTTAGGGTTTCTTTTCTTTATCCTCTCATACTCCTCATTAAAATGTTTTAGCCTAAACCTTGTTCCAGCCCGTCACACAATTGGTGCAACTTTTCCTTTCTTGAAGTTGTTTTTCACATTCCTCTTTATGTGAACAAGATAGAATCCATGGTGAGCTTTAGGGTAAACTTCTTTCAAACCTGTTGCTATCGAGGTGTTACGGTCCGATACAAAGGTTACCTGTTCAGAATCTTCGATGATCTCTATTAGTTTTTCGAAGAACCATTTCCAGGAGGCATCATTTTCGCTGTCCACTATTGCCACTGCAATTGGAATAATTTGGTAGTTTGCATCTTGACAACTCGCAGTTAGTAAACATCCTCTATATTTTCCGAAAAGATGGGTTCCGTCGACCACAATAACCTTACGTACGTACGGAAGCCCTTGTATACTTGCACTTAGGACAAAAACACGTATTTAAATATGTCGTTGTCCGCTTCATCTCTCTCTGTTTCTAAACTGTACATCGTCCCAGGATTAGCTACTTGTACTAGATGAAGGTAAAGTGGCAACAATCAGTACGAGTTTTCTTCTGTTCCCTGCGCTGACGCCACTGCTAATTCCTTTGCTTTCCATGCTTTATAGTATGACACCCTCACTCCATGCTCGGCTCTAATTGTCTCGGGGAGGTCTCTGGCTTTTGGCGTACCATAATCCTTCACATATTTTTCCCTTAATAAAGCCGCTAAAACTTTCGCCGTCGCATGTTTAGAAAATTTCCTTCTTGCCTCTGAGCTACAAACGTGGTCAAGCTTTGCCTTCCTCACTTCCCACTCATCGGTCTCACCTACCTGATGCGCGTATACGCGCCAATCACACATAGTCTTCTCCGAACACACTGCTATCAAATATTTTCCGTCAAATTTTGAATATTTGAAACTGAAAATTCTATTGATTGCATAAATAGCTAGCGCCGTTTTGAAATCTTCTCTTGTAGCAAACGTTCTCCCTTTGAACATTTCATCATCTTTTATAGTCAAGTCTACTTCATCCGCCATTTCATTCTCAATATCATCCTCAAACATGGGTTATATATCCTCGTAACCATAAACCTCATCCAACCTCATACCTTGTTTTAGACTTTTAGACAAATCTTTTGCCATTGTCCCCACATTTGTTGGTACTTCCGCCTTTTTCTTTTTCTTAGTTGCTGGAGGATCTACAAAATCGTCGTCATCATCTTCTTCTTCTACGAAAGTTCTTGGTTTGTCATTTAAAACCAAATGATGCATCTCATCTCAGTCGTAGTCCTCATCTACCCCTTCATCACTTTCATCTACGATTAGACCATCGCTATCATAATCGCTCAAGTCGTTTTCTTTGTTGACTGTGTCTTCGTGTACTGCACATGATGGATTAGACTCCATAATTACAGCTTCTAAAGCCTCAACATGCACGATGAGGTCTGAATCTGACACATCTTCAAAGGTGGACAACTGCTCGGGAACATAGGTTTGAAGCTGATTAGTGGATTCCGGATGGTTCTTTGTGAATTCAGCTTCCACTATGTCAGTCAACCTTGCAATCATTACTTCTTCTTCGTCCACTTCCACATCTGCATCATTCAAATCGCCCCTCTCCACGCTCGCCAAAAGTGCGGGGAAAGTTGGGACCGCGTGTCCCAGAACAACGCTTTTTTCATTGAGTGTATGGGCCAAATCATAGATGATTCTTCTATTCGCTCCCAGTTCTGAGCGGATGAACACCACTTCACCATCCGCTAGTTCTCTAAAAGTCGCAAAGAGATTTACACCTTCGTTGCTCATGTTTAGATATTTGAATGCCTTGAAGTCCATATCGTTTGATATAGTTGTTGGACTAACGACTACGCCATTTCTTCGGGCCAACAAATCGTCCACCCAGTACGTTAGCTCAACTTGTTTGTTGCCACCATACATCCCAAAAGTTTCCCTGACTTTTGCTTCTAACTCGCTAACCATGTTAATAGTTCCCACCCTCAGATATCTACTCTGAGATTCTCGATTTGTTTTGAACTCCCATTCACCATTAACATACAGTATCCATCGTCCCTCTTGGACGACAACAATATCGTCCACTACCAATTAAAAAAAGAAAAACATTAGCTTATGAAATACACCAAATATGTACTTTAGGAAGAACACATTTGTTCTACTTATGAAGATACCTTTATCTCCCATGGTCAACGTCCACTTTCTCAAACTTCTTCAAAAGTATTTTTATCTTATTACTCTTTAAAATTCAAAGCGTACATATCTCATTAGGTTTAAGGGTATCCTTATAAGCGTAATTAAAATATTTCATCATTACATTTGAAATGATTGGTACATTTTTTTAGGGATGTGACTAATTTCCTTCGTTATCAAACATCCCTTGGTTTTTGAGCATTTGTCCTAATGTGTGTCCACCAAACCTACGAAATTATGCTTCTCCCGCAAAAAATTGGCTCACTTTTCATGTCCACTCTACAATTCAAAGCTGTCTGCGCATTAAATGCTCTTCCGACAACTATCCACTCCTTCCTTTCCGCATTAAATGTGGTTCATTACATGTATATTCCCCTTATACATCAACCAAATTATAATATATATTCCCTTATATATTATCCAAATCCATTAAACCCCTTTTAGTCATTTCCAAATCTCACCCAAATTGTATTAGATAAGTTAACACTCTCTCTACATTAGACATTTTTTCATTTATGTTGTTAGACCCACATGGCTATTTAACAATTATAAATAGTGTATGGTCCAAAATTTAAGTATATTCTGAAAATGGTTCCTTACAACAATTAACCCATTATTTTATACTTCCTCCATCCCAATTTAATTAAAGTGTTAAGTGTTTTTCTTTTGTTTCAAATTAAATGATGTTTTTAGTTTTTACTGTATTAATCACTATTTCTCTTTTTTATCCCTTCATTGTTAAGGAAAAATTTGGCCAAAGTTCCATTATTACCTAGTCATCATTATTTATCATTATTTGACGAGAGATCTATATTTTGAAGTCATTGTTTTAGTTAAATACTCTTGAATAAAGAAAAGTTCACAAACAAGTATAAAATCAACTCAACGGTTCTGTTAACAAAATTTATACCCTTAAAAATCATGAAAGAAGTCCTATTGTGACTCAAGCAACCATTGGGATCAAGAGAATGAAAACAAAGAAACTCAATTTATTCACAATAATACAATTAGCGGCGATTTACATTTCGACTTGAACAAACCATACTATGAACAAAAACTCATTTCAAGTAAAGAAAACGAAAAAAGAGAAGGTTCAACTAATTCAAAACAATGATGATCATCGTGGTCTCCAAATCCCTTTAACCAGCGTTACTATAAAGACACAAAATTTCTTTACGAAAGGAAAATGGAAGAAGTTATCATGGCTATATTAAAGATTTATGTTCCATATTATGTCAAACACATATCATGATCATGATATGATCATAGACGTATCAAGTCTTGTAGTAATAAAAATTTAATATGTTGAGGAGAATAGACCACATTGGCTATTATCCGAAATGTTGACCAGAACCGCGAAGGAGACTTGAGAGACTCTTTGTTGAAACAAAGGTTTGGACTTTGTTTAAAGGTTCTAAAAGCTCAATTGAAGAGATAATGATTAAAAGGACTTTGTACCTGAAAACGTATTGAGCACCTCAGAGATTTAAAGAGATTTTAACAAAAACTTTAACATAAAACTTTTGGGACCAGGGACTTACACCTGAGAGTGCACATCTGAATTCTGTGACATCAAAATCCAGAGTACAGAGCTGCAAGTTTTGATTGTAATAAAAATATCATCTCATAAACTCAATGAGGAGCTTTCACATTCATTGATATTCTCATAAAAGTCTACACATCAGCATGCATTTTCAGATAGCAAACCTCATGATGTGTGCGAGTCTATATGAGGGGAACTCGTAGAAGTATGAAATGCCTGACCTTCAAAAAAAACATGAATACATATTCAAAAAGGCATAAGAAACATACTTATAATATAATAATATAAATTAAGAAATCCAAATCAATTATCTAATAAAAATTCTCTTCGCTTACATACACCTACAATATATATAAATATGTCATAAAAGTCAAGTTTTTGCGTGAAAAAATTGTAGGGGATCCTATATTCAATTAATTATGGATATGGATATCATCACTAAATTGACATGGAGGATTCAATAATTAGGTGATGAAAAAGTGACTCTGTAGCAGTTACTATTCACCATATATCAGACTCTTTTTCCCCTATAAGCATGTGTGTTTTGATTTTTTGAAATCAAAACTATACTGACACAATCTGACACAACCGATTTTGGCAGAAGATAGCGATTTTATTTTTTATTTTAAAAAATATCTTTGTCTCTCTCATCCCATAAGTTCAATAAAACGTCAGTTTCTTCTTTCTAAACCCAACATATTTCCTTTATCCTTCTTCTTGAAATCGTTTTTCTTCCATAACTTCTCTCCAAATCTTTTTGTTGTCAACAAATTTTCGCCCAGTATTAACGAAAATCTCTATTCAAAACTCTATTATCATCTTCAATCCGAAGTAACGACGGATCCGTAGGTAAGTGTTCCGCGAAAATTTGGGTAGTTTAGTAATGGGTTTCAAATTTATGGGGTTCTCTCATCAAACTCTTGTATTTACTATAATTTTTTGATGTTGTAATAAATTTTTAACATGCATTGATGATTTTCAAATCTGTATCTCTGTTCGTATAGAACCCTAATCGATTTTAGGTTTTTGTTCTTGAGTTCTATGTAAACAGAACAGTCTAACCAAGGATGTTGTTGTTGTAGGATTATGGTATAACGATGTCGTTTTATAAAGCACCGTTCTTGGTGGATATAGACGTTGTTCAAGGCAAACGTGTGTTTAAGCTTAAGGAGATCTGGTAATGCCAATGCGTGCCACGACGTTGATCTTCTCATCCTTAACACCATTCATTCGTGGAGTTACACCGGATCTATGCAAGGGTAACATAAAGAAACTCTCTTTTGATCCTTTTCGGTGTTTAAATGTGTAAGTAATTAAACTCTCTTTTGTGAAAAACATAACATACAGATGGGACTTGATACAGTCAGACAATTTTTATTACCAAGACATGGACCGTTTCGTCGCTATGGAGAAAGCTCTTCGTACTTGGGCTTTTTGGGTAGAAACCCACGTTGTTAGAACCCAAATAATATGTAGCGATAATATACATAATACATAGTTTAAGTATTGAAGTTTTGTTGATATCTATTAATAATATTATCGAATATTTTACATTGTAGCCAATATATTTGTTGTTATCTTAATATGACGGTAATGAGGTTTTAACATATTGCAGACGACGACAATTAGTTGTTTTCTCCGTTAGTTTGAGATTTGAATTTTTAGTAAGATAGTTTATTCTGTTAGCGGATTTTATTCATAAGATTTCAAACCAAAGTTTATGTTAGCGGATAATATACAGAATACACAATATAAGTATTTTGAATCTTATTGATATCTATTAATAATATTATTGTATGTATTAAATTGTAGTCATTAACAATTTTTTTATCTTAATTTGACGTTAATGAGCTTGTAACAAATTTCAGATGGTTGATAATTGCAGATGGTCGAAGAAACTGGTTTGTGGATGGTTTCAATATGAAATTCCTTAACCAAAGAAGCTTGATTGTGAAGCATGTTTATGTTGACTTTTTCTACAAATTATGTTTGACTCTGCTTTTAGTTACACTAATATGATGTCACATTTAGCATGTAACATTTATTGTAGCCTTTAAATTAACATCTCTTATAATTACTCGCTTTAAAAATATTATTGCGTTTAAGTTATTTAATTATTGTTATTTCATTAATTCTTATCCTAATAACAATGATAACAAATATTGACAAGTCTGCGTTAACAAGGATAAATAACGATAACAAGGTTGTTACCTGCTATCATTTTGATTAAAACAACACAACTTCACATATAGCCATAATGTTATGTTATACAAAGTTTATCTTACATTATCGGTATCTTACATCAAGTTCATTTATCATCATGCATAGCTTATATGCATATCTTACGTTCATACATCACATTAGGACTAATATCCTTCATTCATTATCTTACATATAGAGTTATTTTACATCATCAATTTATTAAGGCATGATATTAGTTTTTTATGCTACATCCAAAAGTCGATCCATCATTAGCCTTTTACCATTCGTTTTGTTATCACTCCAAAAACCTCTTTCTACCACTGCTTTTTCCTTTGTGTGTCCTCACTGCTCCTATCATACGAAATTCAAAACTACAATAAGTTTAAGCCTTCAAATTGGGTTCGTTATTAAGTCATCTTATTCAGATATTAGCGTGCTAAGATTTATATTGGCAGTTGTACAATTTAAAATTAAAATTTGTATTCATACCGTCACAGGTCCTCGACATGTGAGCCTATTGTGACCTAAGGTTCGACACCTTGTGCACCGCTTCATGTTCGTCCGCTACAATATCATTCACTCATATTTAAATAATCATCAAGAACATTGACTGATACAAATATTATCAGCAGATACCTTGAAATGTACCTTAAATTTGCCCTTTGACGGTATTCTTCTTTTCTTTGGTCGCCCTGATGGCCTCTCACGTATGGTGGAGCCAGTTTACCACCTTTGTGCATAGATTGATATCTGCTAAGTCCGCGCTTATCGTCATGAACAAACTCATACCATCATCATCAATGATGTATATGGGTTCAATCATCTTCCAATCAGGTCTGATGATCCAAGTTGGCCATTTATAAGAAAGTTCAATGCAGTCTGCTGCGTGTAGTTTGTACTATGCTTTTATTACCTTCGCCGTCTCTCACAACTTTGTTGTCTCCTTTAGTTTAACTTCAACAACGTAACCTGATGATTCCACAACGTGATCAAAACAACTATCATCATCTTTCACCCAATGACCTTTCCATACTTTTACCGTTTTCGTCATCACAACCTGTAAATCATTAACAAGTATCATATCACTTACTAACTTGGCAGTTACAAGATAATATGAAACTTATCATAAGTTATATACTATATTAATAAGATAGATCGACTTCATACCTTTGGTCTATCTACACTTATTGCTCCGGCATATAATATCCTTTAATGCTAACAATGACTTTGACAATATCTTTTCTTGTACCTTAGTATTTAATGGAGTTCTTGTAACTTACTCTATAATGGTGTTTCTTGTGTTTACTATCACGAAATGTATCATTAGAGATTTTTAAATAGTTACAACAAAACATTTTCGACAAGTAAATCTATGACATATCTAATAATATCTATTTAGCATAGATAAATGAAGTGGCTAAGATTGCTATTAGAGGATATGCGATTAGTATCTTCCATATATCCGAGCATTTAATGCATGATCCTTACACAGATCTTCTCTCTTACACAAATACCTTCTCTCTTACACACATATCTTTTTTTGTCCCATAACCGCCAAAATCGTAGATAGTCTCTTAGGGGTATAATCGGCAACTCATGTAAAGTAGGTGTTGTCCATAGTTGCTAAAAACTAATTATGGATTTAATGTTTGCTAAAAACTAATTAATATAGTTGCTAAAAACTCATGTATAATCGCAATTAATGTTGCACATAGTTGCTAAAAACTAATTATAGATTCCTCCGTGTCCATATATTAAATTAACCCAAGAATCACGGTAATATTTGTCGATTATTTCTTCAGTATAAAAGATGATGCTCATTGTAAAACTTACAAGACAATAATATAAAAGCATCTTTCTCCAACGTATGTTCCTTTTATGGTTCATACAATACTATATTGTTTCAAATATCATTATTATTATTACGTTTCCTTTCATATTAAATATATCTTATTATAACACGTTATCATCACCATCGTCTCTATGTATTTTGTTATTTATATCATGGTTGTTTTGAGCAACATAATTAGCTAATATTATTACTTTTAAATTAATTATTGTATTAATTTGTATTTACTTATATATTATGGTTGTATTATGCACCATAACTGTTTGTGCGCGGACGCTGTTGGGGATAAATTTAACCATTCCGGTTAAGGTTTAACCAACGGCAGATCGGACCGGAACCGGTGGTAGATCGGACCGACTGAACCAGAACCGGCGGCAATATCAGAACCAACCTCCTTTAGTTGATATTGGCCTTTATTTGGGTTTAATAATCGACATAAGAGAAAAAAGAAAAGATATATTGCTAGATTCTCCTAAATATTCATGAAGGAGAAAATCTAGGAAAATATCTAAAAATTATGAAAAATGTCAAATCTTATTCATAAAAGGAAAATGAAACTTATTGACTTAAATGCATCTATATAAAGAAGACAAGCTAGAAGACCTAGATGAATTCACTTTTCGAGACAAAACACTTACTTTTAGAGAGATTTATTCGTTCATAGCTTTAGATTGTACTTTACGTCTAATTCTTTGATATTTCTCAATCATCTTGTTAACCCTCATTGAGCAATAAACAAACCGATTCATACCATCTTAAACTGTTATTGAATTACTTAGCTCTTCTAACGGATCGCTAACTTTTGCCCAAACAGACACGACAATATTTATTTACGTTTATATTTTGTTAAGGTTTTGTTAAGCACCATAATTTATTCGTACGCGGATTACCGAATCGATATTTATTTATTATTGTATTTTAAGTTTGTTTAACCGCACCATAATTTATTAAGAGAAATTTCTCAAAATAGCATGAAAAAATATTTTTGGACAAAAAAACATTACAAGTTTTTTTCCTCAAATACCATTAAAATGTTTTTTTTAACTAAAACACCATAAACACAAAAATCTAATTTTAACGCTTTAAAACTTAAATTTTTTCATTTGGGTTCGCTATATACTGTTTAGGGTATAATATTGATAAATGAGTATTTTAGGTGTTTTAAGCATGCATTTTCATATCTTTTTAGGACTTTAGTTACATGTTTCATATAGTTTATAATTTTAGCATCACTAGCTTGATCCCATCTATCCAAAACCAATGATTTAAACCCCAAGATCCAATCTTTATCTTATTAAAGCTTCTTTCTAGTATTTGTCATTTAGTTGACTTTAAGTTGACTTTTAGTTTATTGCAATGTAGTTATAATTTGGTTACAAAACAAATCTAATTGATAGGTCTATTCTAAGTTAGATTCATGCATTCTTGTTGCTATAAGTTCATATCTCCTTGTGGATTCGATCCTAAATTACTACAAAAACGTGTGCCTTGCACTTGGGGTTTATGTGATTGAGGTTAAAACTTGATCTCATCAAGTTTTAGGCGCCGTTGCCGGGGAGATTGCAACTAGTCAATAAGATATGAAATCTTCTTAGCTTTAGATCACTTGTTACTTAAAGGTTACTAACTTCTCTCTTGTTGTTGTTTCCCTTTTTGTTTTGCTTGAAGGTGTATGAACCTTAGGAGCAAAAAAGGAGAAATCATCGATTGTGTTCCCTAGTTAAGAAGGTTTGAAAGTGCGAACAAGCGTGCTAGGGACCAAGAGAGAATAGAAAGAGAAGCGCAACAACAACAACTACATCAAGAAGAAATGGAAGACATCCCTCAAAACCAAGCCCATGGAGTGGGAGTTGGAGGAGTGCCACCTCCCTTTCACGTTGCAAGGGAGGAGAGAAGGATCGGAGACTACGATGAGACAATCACTAACGGGACGAAGAAGGGAATATGACCACCACCATGCGCCGTGAACAATTGGGAGATCAAGTCGAGTTTGATCAACATGGTCCAAAAAACCGCTTCTTCGGCCTCCCAAACAAACATCCATTGGAGCATCTAGAAAACTTTGACCGTCATTGCGGTACAATCAAGATTGGAGGAGTACCGGAAGACGTCCTCAAGCTTACTCTCTTCCCGTTCTCACTTGGGGATAAAGCGGCCCAATGGGAGAAAAGCATCATCAACTCGTCTATCTTGACTTGGGATGAATGCAAAAAGAGGTTCTTATCCAAGTTCTTCTCAACACAAAAGATGGCAAAACGACATCGCCACTTTCAAACAAGGAGGGAATGAGAGAATTTATGAGGCATGTGAAAGACTCAACGAGTACACAAGAGCATGTCCTCATCATGGCATGTCAAAGGAGGCAATCCTCGTCATCTTCCATCGTGGTGTGCATAGGGATTAACTATCCCTTAACACGACTAGCAATGGAGACTTTACAAGCTTGACCATTCCACAAGGTGAAAAGCTAGTCGAAAACCTAGCCCAAAGTGAGAAGATAAGTGGGAAAGACTATGATAGGACGGTGAGAGAGACGAGGAGCGAGTCTAAGGGTGATGACAAAAGGTACAAAGAGTCGAATGATAAGTTTGATAAGGTGCTCCAAATCCTCAAGAAGCCGGTCCACTATGTTGGGAATGGAGAATATCAAGGATGGTGTGAAGACCTTGGCAACGGGGAGCAAGAGGGATTTAACTACATCCAACAACAAGGCCAAGGGAGAGGGTACAATTGCCAAAGGCCCTTCAACCAAGGGTATAACAAGTGTAACAACTACCTCTCCTACCGAAGTAACAACGTAGAAAACCCTCAAGATTAAGTCTACCCAAACCTCAAGCCTCAAGATTACAAATCCAATCACCAAGGAGGCTACGCCCAACGTGGACCCTTCTACCAAGGCCACCAAGTGACTCAACCCAACAATAGCATCCCTCCCTCTACTTTGGAAGAGAACTCGAAGATGCTAAAACAAATATTGGACGACCAAGGAAGGCACGCTACGGAGGTGAATAAGAAGTTATCCGAGATAAATGCGAATGTGGATGGAGCTTATGTGGAGCTAAACGTCAAGTATGATCGTCTCGCCTCTCACGTGAAAAGCTTAGACAATCAAGTGGCGCAAGTAGCTTCCTCCTCAAAAGGGCCAACGGGAAATCTTTCCAGTAAAACAATAGCTAATCCAAAAGACTTTTGCAATGTTATCCTAAACCTCAAAAGAGAGGATAGTAAGGAGGAGGGAAATGCTATCGATGAAGGGGAGGGAGAACCCTTTTACGCTACGTATCGAAGAAACGTCCTTTCAAGGCTAAGCGAGAACTTCTCAAGGCAAGGCATCGCTATCCCTTACCTTATCCACGTGAATCAAGTCCCCGCCTACGTAGAGTTCATTCAAGGGATCCTAGACAACAAGGAGTGGGTGGAAGAAATGATCAAGGACATTGAAACAACCCCGACTTCATGTCGAAGGAACCCTCTAATCAAGAAGAAAGACCCCAGAGCATTTATCATAAGACTCATACTTGGATCCCTCTGAATCAACAACGCTATAATCGATACCAGATCTAGTGTAAACGTCATAAGCATGAGGACGCTGTAGAGAATGAGAGTCTCTAGCATCTCTAGACGTGAGAAAGTCTTGATGTTCGGAGATTCCTCAATTGGGAGACCAATGGGAAGCATAAAGAGCTACCCAGTGTCAATAGGCCACATGATCATCCCCACCTACTTCGTGGTGATGAAAGGTTCAAATGATGGAAATGAGATCCCGCTCATCTTTGAAAGGCCTTTCTTGGCCACCATGGGGGCGAGAATCGACTACGAAATGGGAAGAATGATCCTCTAAAACGTCGATGAGAGACTCTAATACGCTACTGGCTCCTCAAGGAAGATTTTGTGTGGTATGATAACCACGAAGGAAGGGGGACAAGACACCGAAGCCGAAAGTGTGATAACTTGCATATTTTACACATTTTACCTTAGTTTATGCATTAGAATTAACTAATTTAGGCTGCATTTAGTATCATATAGGTTGCATTTTGGTTTGTTTCGTGTATTTCAGGTTTCGGAGCGTTAAAACGGCAAAAGACGATGAATTTAAGCCAAAAAGAAGCGGAAACACTTGCATCGGTTTGTTGTATCGGTTTCCCATGGCCGATATAGAAGAATCGTTTTTGCCGAGACTTGTATCGACCTGTCGTATTGGTCACACCCGGTTGATACAAGCTAAGGAGAACTTGAAGACATCGTATCGACATGCTGTACCGGTTTGGAGTGGCCGGTACAGAGAAAAAGGAAGAAGAAGCAATTGTACCGACATGTTGTATCATCTTGGCCTGGCCGATACGAAGGAAACGAAGCCGAAGCAAGGCTACCGACCAGCACGTATCGACCAACCTGTACCGGTTTCATCTGACCGATACCGACTGCGAAAAATAAATAGAAAGTCGGTTTTATGTTGTAAAAAGGAAAATCAATTCCTAAACCAAATTGGTTTTCCTTTATTCCTTGGTTTAACAATATATTATGGTTTTTGTTATGTTGGGACAGGCGATCTTTTGTTTTTGGTTTTTCTATCGTTTGTTTTTGCTTTGACATTGGAGATTTCTTGGTGAACCTTCCTTGGCCACCTTTTGTAATCTTCATCATCATCATCAATAAGATTTTCTTGAACCCTTATTTCTTTTGTCTTTGTTTATGTCTATGTTTTCTTTGAATTTAATTGCTTTGAATTTCAATATGCTTAGTGAGTAGTTTCAAATAGACAATTGGGTTAGGGTAGAAAGGGGTTGATTGAATCTAAGATTGATAATTGTCTAGAACTTAATAGATCATAATACTTTAGTCTTTGGTAACAAACTTAAAGCCTTAATCGAGTTGGTCATTCGATTATTGAACCTTGGAAACTTTATGAATCGAGAGATTATAAAGTTTCCTGAGCAATTACCTTAGAACTAAGCCTAGCTTAACCGAGAGATCTTTGTTAATAAGCTTAGTGGTTAAAATTGATTTGCTCTTAAGGTTTCTCGACAATTAAACTATCCAAGATATTGTTTTAGTTTAATTGTTGAGAAAAGGATCATTGCCACGAGAGTGGATTGATCTAAAATCGTTTTCAAAACCTTAAAATTATTTCTGTAAAAGACAATTTGAAATCTGAAAGTTTAATCACCCTTTAAAACACTTTAACCTGATTGTTTAGCTTTTAATTAATCTTTTAAAACTCTTAATTCGCGTTTTCGTAGTGTTTAATTTTCGGTTACAAAATCTCACAAACAACAACCTTTTTAATTACGCTTAAACTGAGTTCGTTTCTCATAAATTCAAGTACATTGTTCGCTCCTGATTTGTTTTGACATCTTAAGTACCACGATAAGATATTAGATTTAACGAGAGTAAAATAACGTTTATCAAAGTGATCCAAGCTTGGAAAGTTTGGAGAAAAAGTTTAAAGAAATGAAGTTGGGAGTTGGGTGAGGAGGTAAAACACGCACAAGGAAAATTGATCAAAGACGAAACCACCATACCAAAAGGAGCTACTTTGGTATGGGGCAAGAAAAAAAGAGACTACACAAACAACAACAACAACAAGGAGGGAGAAAAGCTTGAGGAGATCAATCGTGATCTCTTTGCGAATCCCGCTTCCGCCTAATCATCACACAAAGTTAAGCTTAGTGACTCTAAACAAGCACACTTGGGAGGCAACCCATGTATATCCATGTACATACAAAATTTCATGTTTTATGTCTTTGTAGTTTTTAGTCAAACCTTTCGAGATGTAGGGAAAAGAGGTGAAGAACCAGAAAGTGCATAATCTAGCGGCAAGTACCGCTGAGACAAACCGCCGGGAAGGACGTTGCATGTAAGTGTTATGTCGTTCATTTCAGCGGTGGTCACCAAACTGCCGATCAGGACCGCTGGAATGAACAAAATAGGTAAGTGACGCGATTTCGATTCCAGCGGTCACCAAATCGCTGACCCAAACCGCTAGAATCGACACGCGTCTTCTTTTTCCCCTATAAATGCGAAAAAATCCTAATTTTCCCCCCTCGCCCATTCATATTCGCCCAAAACACCATTTTTCCGAAAATCTTGCTCAAAAACCATTTTCAAATAAGTTTTCTAAGAACAAAGCTTTAATCTAATCATTCATCTTATTCAAATCTATCAAAAATCAAAGGTATTATCTTCAAAAAACTTCAAACTTCCATTGTTGCTCCCATTAAAAGCTTGAAAATTTTAAACTTTGGATAATTGATATTTTGTTGATTCTAAGAAGATTAGGGATATTAAGATTAGTATATAACCCTTGTTAGATGGTTATATAGAACCAATTTGATGAAATTTTTGTGTTTATGAAACTTTTGATGTTTTGGTTGAACCACCTTATGGCTTGTATTGTGTAGATTCGATTTCTAAGTGCTTGTGTTGATTGAAACCCTTGTCCATATACTATTATACTCCATTCGCGGTGGTTCGAAACGCCGTGAAAGAGCTTATAGGAAAAATGGTGTCGACATCAAGCACAACACACGCTAGCGGCTCTCAAGCGACGTTCGTTGACAACAACACACCACAAGACCGACAAAGAGAGTGGATTGAAAGGTTCAACAAGATAAAATGGAAAAAAGTGCATCCCACAAGATTCATGGATACCAATGTCTTGATCAAACAAGGTATAAGAGAACAAGTGAAGGACTTGTTGGATATAATGGACACGAAGGCCCTATTCACATTGGACGAACCCACATATTCCGAGCTCACATTGCAATTCTTAGCAACGGTGGACTATGAAGATAACGAGACAACCAGAAGGGTGACATTTATGCTTAAAGGCGAGCCATACTCGATTAACTTCGAGATGTATTGCGAGCTATATGGGTTGAGGAGAGGAAGAAGAGTGAAAAGGGGAGCGGCGTCTTGCCCAATACAACTTCTTTGGGAGAACATCGCTATTATGGAAGACTTTCGTCAATCAAGGGAAAGAATGTCGAAGGTGAAGAACCCCACCATTAGATACGTATTAAGGCTCCTAGGCAACACATTCTTCGCAAGACCCTAACCTTACACAACAACGAGGGAGGAGCTCGGTTTCATCTATGAACCGTTGAGGTCATTGCTAAGTACATCGTCCGGTCAACACGTGGACCAAGGAGAGAGCAACATATGCAAGGCATCCGAGTTCCTCAAATACCTAATAGGTATTAGAGATGAAGAGGAAATTGAGGGTCGAGACCATGGTATAAGCATTAGTGGAATGCTTACTCCCCTCTTTTGTTCTCTAACGATTTACCTTAGTCAGTATGATGAGCTACCAAACGCTTACATGGATGAAGAGTACATGGTAATGGCGAAGACGAGCGCGGGCTGTTTCAACGAAGATGCATTCATGTACACATTCATGGACGAGAGAATGATACCGATGTGTTGTTTCCTACCCAACATCCAATACTCCCACACGGATTCGAATGAAGGTATACGCTTCCGCCTCCCTACTTGGTTCTACGTCGAGGTTCCACAACCGAGGAACAAATCCCTTACCATTGGTAAACCAAGGTACCTTTCACGACCATTATATATACCATTCATAGTAGATTAGTTTTTTGTTTTTCGCATTTTAGCTTCTCTTTAAGAATGGCCTTACTTCATTACTTTTTCACACCGAGACGGTGTGATTTAAGTGTGGGGGAAGGGTCATTAGTTACTAATCATCTTTATTGTTTTAGTTTTGTGTGATCATGCATTGCATTTGTTAATAGTTATATGCATTCAAAAACAACAACCAAATCAAAAAAATTTGAAAAACACAAAAGAAAACTTAGTTTTATTTTGTTTCATCATTCATATAGTATAGGATCGAGTCTTTAGCTTTAGGATATTACACACTTTTCTATCGATCAGTGATGATAATGCCTTGTAAAAGGTTTAGAAAAGTATGGCAATGTGAATCATTCTCGAGATTGTTCGGTATAATTGCTAGAATCTTTTAAATCGTTGAAATTGTACATCTTGAACTCTCTTAGTTTAGAGGATATTGCTTGTTTGATGCTCACTTGATTTGAAACCACTCCATGAATATTGCACCTAATTGAATCATTAATTTCTCGCTTGATAATTTGCATTTGTAGTTTCATGATATATATCCAAACTTTATCCCTTTTTACCACCCTCTTTATTGTTTGGATAACCATCTCATCTTTAGATGGCCTACCCTTGACCCTAGACCATTCCTATAAGCCCCATTTAATTCTTTGAGTGAGGTCTTTTTGGAAAGTGTTACATTAGCAAAACTTTGTAAGTATCGGGGACGACAAGTCTCACATCCTATCTAGGTGGTTACCTAGTTTTGATTTGGTAATGGGTGAGAGAAGTGAGGAAATGAAAGAAAAAGAGAGTTGGGTTACCATTAGAAAAGTCTAAACACCAAAACTAAAATAGTAACCATCTTAGGGGAGGTTTGAAAAAGAAAAAGAAAAAGAAAGGGCAATAAAAACAAGTTTTAAAACTTCAAAAACCATAAAGAAAAGAAACTCAAACACAAAAGGTAGAAAAATAGGAGTAATTAAAAGAGTGAAGCATAAACCAAAAGAAAACCCTTAAGCATAGAGTGCAAAGGTGAAAGAGAGACTTGCTATATCTAAGAAAGAAACCCAAGGGAAATAAATGGTAGAGTTAGGATTAAAAGAAGGATTTGAGTGGGTGTTTAAAGATCAAAAGGGGAATGAGCAAGAAAAGAAAGGAGTTAGTCCTTAGAACGAATAGTAGGAAGGGTAGAACGTGGGATTTAATGGTTTGTACGAATTTGTTCCTAATCTTCCTTACTTTTGCATTATGTTTACACTACTTATTTGCATTATGTTCAACCATAAGTAATGAGAACTCTCAATCAAGTATCCATAGCACATTATGTTTACACTACTTATTTAAACATCTAAACACTTAACCACTTAAATAAGACCTTTCGCAAAACCGACTGAAACTCTTTGCATTGCATTTTAGCGAGACCACCGATTACTAATTAATTAACCTAAGGAGTTGTGAATGAACGAGTGAGTGGATATAAGCATTGAATCTAGCTAGGACTTGTGATAGTGTGCTATGGATACTTGATTGAGAGTTCTCATTACTTATGGTTGAACATTTTATCAAAGTGCTTCATTGCCTTAGTTAACATTGCATACGCTTGAGCTTAGCTTTTTGGTTCTGAGATCCCCCCTCCACTACGTCATATGTGCTTATTGAGTATTGATTGCTTGAGGACAAGCAAAAGGCAAGTGTGTGGGAGTTGATAAGTGTGTATTTAAGGTGTTTTAAGCATGTATTTTCATATCTTTTTAGGACTTTAGTTATATATTTCATATAGTTTATAGTTTTTATTAGCATATTTTCAGTAAGTAGAGTCTTAGTTAGATTTAGGTCCCTTTTGCATTGCATCATATGCATTTTAGGTACTTGGAGCTATTGGGAGCCCAGTGGAAGCAAAAGGAGAGTACAAGGGAGCTTGAAGAAGGCAAAAGAGGGGCAGTGAAGCAACCAGCGATCCAAACCGCCAATCTAATCCGCCGAGGAGAAGGAGCCAAATAAAGCTCACGGGTGTGAGCTCCAGCGGTCATCGAACCGCTGGATCGAAACCGCTGGAAGCAACTGAGGCGTCCTGAAGACGACGAACCTAGCGGTCCATACCGTCGTACCAAAGAAAACTTGTGGGTGCGAGTTCCAGCGGTCTCCAAGCCGAGAAACCAAACTGTCGGAGAAGACGAAAGAGACTGCTGACGGATGTTCAGTCCAGCGATCACCAGACCGCTGGACCAAACCGCCGGTCCTACGAGACCTTGTTGCACTTTTCTTTTCCCTATAAATACTACTAGAGTTTTCATTAAATATCTTATCTTTTAATACTCTCTCAATAGTTTTTAGCCTCCTTTGTGAAACCTTAAGAGGTTCATTTATTTTTGTTGAATCTTATGCTTATTTAGTTTTAAATCTCTTTTATAACCTTAATCATGTCTTCATCTTTTATCATTAGCTTGTGTTTCATCATGATTAGTGAGTAGTCATCTTTGGATTTTGGGGTTTATTTAGGTTACGATGATGGTTAGTGATGTTTAGGATGTTTAGGTTATGGTTTCTATAACATTAGATGTGCTTAATACTAAGGTAGAAGTAATTAATCTATCTTAGTACTTAGAGGATGTTTTATCCCCGGAAGGTGTTCGATGAAATGTCTAGTCCAATCTCTTGTTAGTCTTTTTTACTTAGTCAATGGAAGTTGATGTCTAAGGTTTAAGATGGACTTTTAAGGACTGATACTTAATGATCTCTAATCATCTAGGCTCGGTCGGAAGATTTGTGGCTTTTGTGATTAGATAATGGATTTGAGTCATGGAAGTGATATAATCTAGATTGGTGATCCTTGTTCTAGAAAGTCATATCCTTTGTTAGGTTTAGCATCACTAGCTTGATCCCATCTATCCAAAACAAATGATTTAAACCCCAAGATCCAATCTTTATCTTATTAAAACTTTTTTTAGTATTTGTCTTTTAGTTGATTTTAAGTTGACTTTTATTTTATTGCAATAGTTATAGTTTGGTTACAAAACAAATCTAATTAATATGTCTATTTTAAGTTAGATTCTTGCATTTTTGTTGTTCTACGTTCATATCTCCTCGTGGATTCGATTCTAAATTACTAAAACAACTTGTGCCTTGCACTTGGGGTTGTATGTGACTGAGGTTAAAACTCGATCTCATCAAATATTGAAGGGGGTAGAATTTAGTTTTGAGGGTTTCATGTTAATTTTGAAGGTTTTACCTTAATTTTAAGTAATGGTATTTTTGTCCAAAAAACTTTTTAATGGTATTTAAGGAAAAAAACTTCTGATGGTATTGTTGTCCAAAAAAATATTTTTCATGGTATTTTCGAAAATTGCCAATTTATTTATTATTATATTTTTATGGTTCTTTATACGCACCATACTTTATATGTTTTTATATTTTTATGATTTTTGAAACGCACCATTATTTATTTTTAATTTAATTTACATTTTTTTGGATGACTTTTTATCACCATAATTTATTATTGTCTTAATATATACTAATGTGATATATAATCTTTTTATTACTTCTTGCAAAAATAAATTTACGGTTATTATAAATGATATATTTATTCATTAATTCACAAATTAAATTTTCAACTTACATTATATTTAATTTATTACAAAATATTAAAATAAATTTTTATTACGTATCATTAATACCAATGGTCAAAAAGAAATTTTTTCACTTTAACAACGGCTATGAACAACAATTTTCGATGTATAAATACACTCACGTTTTAATATATTTTTCATTCACACATTTCATTTTCTCCAAAATATCTTTCTAAAAATATTTAAAAGATTCTTAAAAATGTTTTAACTATTGCTAATCGTTATGTTTTTTGATAATCATTGTTTGTATTTATGGAATTATTGTCGGAGATTCTACTCCTCACCAACATGTCTTAAATATAGTTTTAATTTTCTATGCTTTGTTTTTCTTTGTAATATCTTTCATTATTAATGTAAATGTGTTTTCTTAAAATTATTCTAATAAAATTTATTATTATGTTTTAGAAATAAAAATGGCTAATATTGATAAGTTCCAGTTTCCGACTCTCCAAATTACGGCAGCGAAGTACATAACATGGACAATCAATATGGAACTTCATCCAGATTCGGATAAAGTATCTACTATAAAAGATGGAAATAAATGAACCTCTTATGAAAAGGATAAGGCCATAATTTTTTTGAGAAAACATCTAGATGAAAATTTAAAGCATGATTATGCTAATTTAAAAGATCCACCAGAGTTGTGGACAACCTTGAAAGAAAGGTTTGATAACCAAAGATAAATAACTCTTCCACATACGATGAATAAATGGACAAACTTGAGGTTCCAAGATTTTGAAAAGGTGGCTATTTATAATTTCGCTATGTTGAGGATAGTGGCATAGTTGTAATATTGTGGAAAACCTCTTACATAAACATAAATGTTCAACAAAACTTACTTCACCTTTCATAAAAATCACTATGTCTTGCAAGAGCAATACATGAACCACGGGTATACAAGGTTCTCGGAGTTGATTATGGCGCTTATGATAGTGGAGAAGAATAATGAACTTCTCATAAAAAAACCACAACATCTGACCTACTATAACAAAAGCATTCCCTGAACTGAATACAATGGATGTGAAAAATCGAGAACGCGGTGGTCAATCATCGCAAGGTCACGACCTCGATTTAATCGCGGACGAGGAATATATTACAATCTTCAAAGGAGTAAATCTTACAAATGGGTTCGACCTGAACAATTCCCTAAAGTGAAGGAAACTCAAATCACTAAAGGAAAAGAAGCTCAAGAGAATATTACCCATAAACGTGAAAATAGATGTTACAGATGTGGGTCTGAAAATCATTGGGCACATGTATTTCAAACTCCTCCTCACCTTTGTAAGTTGTACGAAGAAGCCATTAAAGGCAAAGAAAAGGAGGTAAACCTCATTGAACATCTTGAGGGTACAACGCACCTCGATGCTTTGGACTTTGCAAATGATTCCGTTGAAAGAGATTTCGCGGCTAACTAAAATTCTTGTAGTTTGAAGTACTTCATAACCTAAGTTATGCCATGTATAGTATAATATATTTAATATAATCTCTAAGTTATATCATGTAAAATAGTTTGTGTAATAGTTATAGTTTTCATAAGAACCAATGTATAATAAGTGTATGCTTTCTTCATTAACAAATTTTATTTTCTTAATGTTTATGTTATTTCAAGGGATATGGATCACAATACTAATGAAACACCATCCAAGAAAATATTTAAGAAAATTTGTATACCATATATTTATTTAGCTAAAACCAGCTAACGTTATTGTTAACACAATATCAGGTCCAACAGACTTGATTGAAGCACTACAAGAAAACAGGGTAATTTCCTACCACATTTCCGACCGTAAAAATGTGGTCGGAAATTTCCGACCACTTTCCGACCGATTTCCGACTACATGGATATTGGTCGGAAATCGGTCGGAAATTTCCGACCAAATTCCGACACAAATATTTGGTCGGAATTTGGTAGGAAATCAGTCGGATTTCCGTCGGAATTTATTTCGGTCGGAAATCCGTCGAAAATTTCCTACCGATTTCCGACCGATTTCCTACCACAATTGATCCGTTGCACAACGGTAACGAAACGTTAAAATATCGGTCGGAAATTGGTCGGAAAACTAATTGGTCGGAAATTGGTAGGAAATTCGTAGAAAATTTCCTACCAATTTCCGACCAATTTCCGACGGAAAACTTTTCCGACCGATTTCCGACCGATATTTGAACGTTTCGTTACCGTTGTGCAACGGATCAATTGTGGTAGGAAATCGGTCGGAAATCGGTAGGAAATTTTTCTTATATATATCATCACCCTCACTTCTTCTTTCTCATAATTTCTCTTATCAATCTCCATTTACCACAAAATTCAATACAAATTAACAATTTCTCTTATCAATCTCCATTTACCACAAAATTCAATAAAAATTATTATAATGAGTTATTTTAGATCGTGGATGGATGGAAATCATAAAGATCCGGCGACGGGATTACTTTCGGAAGAATTTGCGGAGGGGCTTAAACAATTTATGGAGTTTGCCGCAATTCAAGAAAGAACCGTAGCAACGAGGTAAAATGTATTGTCCTTGTAAAAATTGCGATAATCGTAGAAATGTTTTGGTAAAAGTAGTATGGAAGCATTTATATAATGTTGGTTTTACGCCGGGGTATAAAATATGGTATTCTCATGGGGAAAATGATTTGATGGTAAATTATCCTAGTAGTAGTAATGTACAATATTATGATAATAATTTAGTTGTCCCTCCGGTAGAAGAACCTATATCGTAGATAGGACCGTGCAAATGGTAAATGATATTTTTCGCGAAACTATGCCGTCGTTTGTTGGAGATCATCATGAGCCTACATTGGAGGAGCCAAATGTGGAAGCGCAGAAATTCTTTGACATGTTGGATGCCGCTAAAAACCCGTTATATGGTGGGTGTAGAGAAGGTCATTCACCTCTTTCGGTTGCGACAAGAATGATGTCTATCAAAACGGATTACAATCTTTCGGAAGATTGTGTGGATGCGTGGGCTGGTCGATCAAAGACATTTTGCCCGAAGATAATATGGCACCGGGGACGTATTATGAAATCGAGAAGTTGGTATCTGGTCTAGGATTACCGTATCGGATTATCGATGTGTGCGTCGATAAGCGTATGTTATATTGGAGAAGAGATGAAAACCGCTCGGCATGCCGGTTCTGTAAGAAACCACGATATTAAGAAACTGGTGGAAGAGTGTCCATACCTTATAAGAGAATGTGGTATTTGCCGTTAACGGATAGGCGAAGAGGTTATATCGGTCGGAGCGCACGGCAAGTTCGATGAGATGGCATGCGGAACATGAGATGTTAAATGGAGAGATAGCACATCCTTCGAGATGCTCAAGCATGGAAACATTTTCAAAATGTGTATCCTAGTTTCGCAAGTGAGAGTCGCAATGTGTATTTGGGATTAAGTACGATGGTTTCAACCCTTTTGGGAAACATGGGAGACAATATTCTTTATGGCCGGTGATCGTCACGCCTTACAACCTGCCTCCGTCATTGTGCATGGTTAGGGAGTTTTTGTTCCTATCTATTCTTGTTCCTGGGCCAGAGCATCCGAAGAGAGCACTAGACATATTTATGCAGCCGTTGATACATGAGTTGAAGATTTTATGGGAGAGTGGAGTTGAAACGTACGACATATCAATGCAACAAAACTTCATGATGCGAGCAATACTAATGTGGACTATTAGCGATTTTCCGGCATATGGTATGTTATCTGGATGGACCACACATGGACGGTTATCTTGTCCTTATTGTCAAGATAACACCGATGCTTTCCAATTGAAGAACGGACGTAAATCATGTTGGTTTGATTGTCATCGACGATTTTTACCAAACGATCATCCATATCGTCGGAGCACTACTTTGTTTACGAAGAAGAAGAAAATCTATGAAGGACCTCCCGAAGAAGTAAGCGGTGAACATATACTAACTCAACTTAGAGATTTTGGAGCTGAGAAGACGAGTACGTTGTGGTGGTAACGGACATCAAGTTGTGGATGGATATGGTGAACATCATAAGCTGGCACAAAAAGAGCATATTTTGGGATTTGCCTTATTGGAAGGATCATTTACTTCGGCACAACCTAGATGTTATGCACATCGAGAAGAACTTCTTTGACAACATCATGTTCACCATTATGAACGTGAAAGGGAAGACGAAAGACAACTTGAAGTCCAGATTAGACTTGCCGACTATTTGTTCTCGGAAGGAACTTCATGTCACCGGTCAAGGAAGATATCCCCAACTTTGCTTTTCGGTTAAACGCTTGACAAAGCATGAATTCTTTAGTTGGATAATGGACGGTGTTAAGTTTCCGGATGGTTACTCTTCTAACCTTAGAAAGCGTGTTGATCGTGGAGAAGGTAAGTTTTCAGGGATGAAGAGTCATGATTGTCATGTTGTTATGCAACGTATTCTTCCATTTGCATTCGACGGGCTTCTTCCGCAAAAAGTCCATGAAGCGATTGCGGGAATAGGAGCTTTTTCGAGACATTTGCGAGATCCTTTCCGCCGAAGAAATCCGAAATCTTGACGAGAAGATCCTGTGATATTGTGCAACCTAGAGAAGATATTTCCGCCTTCTTTCTTCGACGTTATGGAACATTTGCCAATTCACTTGCCTCGGGAAGTAGAACTCGGTGGTCTGTTCAATATCGGTGGATGTATCCTTTCGAGCGATACATGTACCATTTGAAGAAAAAAGTGAAGAATTTAGCGAGGGTTGAAGGTTCAATTATTGCCCAAAGCATAAACGAAGAGAGATCTAACTTAGTGGGTACTACTTTCCACCACAAACCCAAACAAAGAGTGGAAAACAAAAACGACATGATGATGGAGGAGTGCATGCTTGTTATCCCGTATATGTACCGAACTTTTTAGACGAGTTGGGCGTTTAAGTGGAAAGGGTAAAAGGCGAAGACTCGGCGAGGTTGAGCATGCTAATGTGCACATGTATATTTTGACCAACTGCGAAGATTTGGTGCCGTACGAGGAGATTTACATGGCGCAAAAACGATTTGAACATTCGGAAGCAACGGACGATGAATTAAATGAAGTCAAAGAAAGAGAATTTGCGAGAATGGTTAAAGTTATATGTATACGGCGGGCGGCGCGAAGGAGAGTTAATTCCAACATGGTTAGAAGAGGTGGTGAACGGTCCACAATATATTGCTTGTTTCACACCCGATGTCTTGCACGCGTGGATACGCTTTTAAAATATTTCGTGAGGGAAATTCAAGGTCGACGGCAAACCATGGGGTGTCGGCGGTAGCGGAGATTTGGTTTACTACGGGGTATTACATGAGATATTAGAAGTGCATTATAGCGGGATGCTCGATCTAAGATGTGTTACGTTATATTGTGATTGGTATAGCCCCGTTGCGGGACATGGTGTACGTACGGACGAGTTTGGTGTTACTACAATACATTCTCGGAGGAGGTTACAAAAATATTATCCGTTCATTCTTGGATCGCAGGGCCAACCAAGTATCATACATGACTTATCCGCGACCACACGGCGGACGGGATCCTTGGATAGTTGTTACGAGAAATAAACCCGAGGGGAAGAGTTCATGGTAGTTCTTCGAGAGGTCGATCCTCCTTTGCAAGCGACAACGAGTTGGGCATTTGGGAGAAGTGGATGTTTCATTACAAGTGGATTTGGTTGTAGATTTAACGAGAAGATGCTGATTTTGTTGTACATGAAGAGTCCGAAGAAGAGGTTGGAGAATTTGAGGAGGGATCGATTCGCTTTGAAGACTCAACCGAATCCGAATGAAATGTTTCAAAAAAAGTTCAAATTTTTTGAAAATATTTTTAAAACACTTTTCAAAGAGTTTTCAAATTAAGAGTTTTGAAATAGTTTTTAAAGATTTTACAATAAGTTTTCAACAAGTTTTTTAAAGAGTTTTAAATTCTTTAACACTTTTTCAAAGAGTTTTCAAAGATTATATTTATCAAATAGTTTTCAACGAATTTTCAAATATTATACAATTTTTCAAAGAGTTTTCAAAGAGTTTTAAAAAAAGTTTTCAAAGAGTTTTAAATTCTTTTACACTTTTTGAAAGAGTTTTCAAAGACTTTTCAATTAAATAGTTTTCAACGAGTTTTCAAAAATTTTACACTTTTTCAAAGAGTTTTAAGTGAAAAGAGTTTTTGAAAAGAGTTTTCAACGAGTTTTCAAAAATTTTACACGTTTTCAAATTTTTAAATTTTTTTTTTATTTTTTTACATTGCGGTCGGAATTCGGTCGGAAATCGGTCGAAACTCGATTACCTCGTACCAACTCGATTACCTCGTACAAAATTAATTTTTTTTTTTTTTTTTTTAAAAAAACGGTCGGAAATCGGTCGGAAATCCGTCGATAGCCGCCAAAACTAAATTACCTCGTACTAAATCGAAACCCCAAATTCGGTCGGAATTCGGTAGGAAATTTCCGACCGAATTCCTACCGTTTTTTGATATGTGGTCGGAATTCGGTAGGAAATTTCCGACCGAATTCCGACCGTTATAGGGTTTCATTTCAAAATGATGTTTTTTTTTGTCGAATCAATGAAATACCTTTATACAATACGTTTTAGTAAAAAAATAAACTCTACAAATGTCTAAAATGATCATAAAATGCAAAATAGTTTTAATTTTTATAAATATATGTTTCATTACAACTTAGTTAAGTAACTTTCATATGTTTTTTCAAAATTTTGGTATTTTCATAAAAATATTTGAAAACGTGAAACATATTATACTTATATATTGTTATGTTCAAGAAATCTTATATAAACACTCCATTAAACCTATTCGAAATTCGTTTTTATGCGAAACACTAAATATACACTAAATCACGAACTTCGGTCGGAAATCGGTCGGAAATTCCTACCGATTTCCGACCGTAGTTCTTGAAATTTATCCGAAACTTGCTTGCTAAGTGTTCGGATGATAAAATGACATGTATTTTCCGTCGGAATTCGGTCGGAAATTCCTACCGAATTCCGACCACATTTAAATTTTTATATAATTAATTAATTGTGGTCGGAAATCGGTAGGAATTTCCGACCAATTTCCGACCACAATTAATTAATTATATAAAAATTATTAAATAAATAAAAAAAACTTATGAAATTTATTTATAAACTTTAAATTTCCAGCAAGAGTTTAATTGGGAACCACAACTCACTAGTCAAATTCAAGAAGAATTTGACAAGGCTTGTGCGACTTCCTACTCGAATCATATGTTCGAGTGGAAGGAAAAATGGCGTTTGGGTGGGGAAAAACCTTCGTTCATAAACCCTTCTGTTTGGGACGGGTTTAAAAACTATTGGACGACGGAAGCGGCCGGAAAAAAAGCCAAGCGAAACGCCACAAACCGCGGAGGTGGGGACGGGTCCATCGAGAAGGCGCCTCCAACTCACAATGCCGGCGCAAACACTTTCGAACAAATCTCGGATGTCATGGTATATTTTAAACCAACTAAATATATACAAATTATAATAATTATGATTAATCATACTAACATTTAAATTTTAATTCCGTAATAGAGAGTCCGAGAGGGTGGTCACGAACCTCATTGGTTGAAGGTTATGGAGACCACCCATACCAAACAAAAGACGGGTGAAATTATACCAAAGGTTCGTAACGTCGTCGAACGGGTGCAAACGAAAGTCACCCGTTAACTCAATCTTCCGACGAATCAACCGGTTCCAACACCCTAACCAATTCGGAAATAAACCGGTTGGTTCTCGAGGTAATATTTTATATTTAAATAGTTTTTTTTTAAAAAAATATAATTATATTAATAATTTAAATTTCCGATCGTAGGAGACTCCTATGTATCGAGGTAAACCTTACGGTTTAGGGACCCCTTCCTGAATCCCAAGAGACGTCTTTGCCTTACGTACCAAACACCGATCCATCGCTTCTTCTCGAGATCTACGAAATTTGAAAAGATGCGCTTCGAAATGCGAATAAAGAAAAAGATGAAGCAATTGAGAAGATCGGCAAGAAAACAAGCGCTCGAAATCCGAGAAGATGAATGAGTATTTGATGAACCGTTTCCCCGATTATCCTCCGGGATGCGGTTCGGGGGTCGGGAACGGGAATTTAGTTTTTATTTTCATTATTTGTTTTTTTTTTCTCTTTTTTTGTAATTTTTTTTTAATTTTCGTTTTTTAATTTTCGTTTTTTTTTAATTTTCGTTTTTTGTAATTTTTTTTTAATATTCGTATTTTTAATAAATTTTTTTTATTATAAAATTTACTTCCGTCGGAAATCCGTCGGAAATATTTATTTATTTTTTTAAAAAAAATATTACATTTCCGTCGGAAATCCGTCGGAAATGTAATATTTATTTCCGTCGGATTTCCGTCGGAAATTTAATATATTTTTTTAAAAACAATTATTTGTTTCCGTCGGAATACCCGTCGGAAATGTAATTTAATTTTTTTTTAAATTTATTTATTTCCGTCGGATATCCGTCGGAAATCCGTAGAAAAATATAATTTAATTTTTTTTAAAATAAATTAATTTCCGTTGGAAATCCTACGGAAATGTGGTCGGAAATGTGGTCGGAAAATGTGGTCGGAATTTGGTCGGAAAATGTGGTCGGAAATGTGGTCGGAAATTTCCGACCACATTTCCGTAGGATAGTGGTCGGAAATTTCCGACCACATTTTGGTAGGAGAGTGGTCGGAAATTTCCGACCATAATTGTGGTCGGAAATTTCCGACCACTTTCCGACAAAACCGGTTTCCGACCATCGAAACCGACGACGCAATTTTGGTCGGAAATCCGTCGGAAATAGACATTTCCGACCGATTTCCGACCAAAACTACGGTCGGAAATTGCCTGCATTCTTGTAGTGAAGGGACCATTAAAAGCAAACTTTGTGTTGCCAAATGGAACACAATTTTCCATAAGTAACGCCTTATATTCTCCGAATTCTTGAAGGAATTTGTTGAGTTTCAAAGACATATATCTTCAAGGATTTTATACTCAGTTTGAAACCGAAGACAAAAAAGTATATGTATATAACTAGTGATAAACAAGGGAAAAGGGTTATAATGAAAATATTACCAAGGTTTTATGCTGGTCTGCATCTTACATATATAGATGCAATAGAATCGAATCTTGTGACGAAAAGAGATCATGATAATTTCTCTTTATGGCATGATCGTCTTGGTCATCATGGCACAACTATGATGAGAAAAATCATAGAAAATTCACATGGTCATTCACTGAAAATCCAAGAGATTTTTAGGGGAATAAAAGAACATGTACTGCATATTCTTTAAGAAAATTGATTATAAGACCATCACTTAGGAAAATCGATTAAGAGTTGCCAAAGTTCCTTGAACGACTTCAAGGTGATATTTGTGGACCTATAAATGCACAATGTGGACCATTCTATTATTTTATGGTAAAGATTGACACATCAATTAGATGGTCACATGTTTTTCTATTGTCATCTTGGAATGTGGCATTTGCGAGAATTTTTACTCAGATTATCAAAGTAAGAGCTCAGTTTCCGGATAATCCAATAAAAAGAATTAGATTAGATAATACTGGTGAATTCACATCCCAACCATTCTATGATTATTGTATGGTAACGAGGATCGATGTTGAACATCTTGTGGCCCATGTTCATACACTATAATTGCAATGCCATTGATTATGAGATCTTAACTTTAATCTTTTGTATGGGGACATGCTATGTTGCATGTAGAAGCACTTATTCGGATTATGTCAAGTGCATATCACGAATTATCTCCATTAGAGTTGGCATTTGGTCGAGAACCAAATATTTCTCAATTAAAGATTTTTGGTTATGCGATATACGTGCCTATAACAACACCCCAACATACAAAGATGAGACCACAAAGGAGATTATAAATATATGTTGGTATGTCTTTACGGCACATTTTGCTGATTGTCACTTTGACAAGAAAGAATTCTTGTGGTGAGAAAACAAACAAGTAGAAAAGGATATCAAGTGGTGTGTACCATCTTTATAACACCTTGATCCTCCTACAAAACATTCAAAACTAGAAGTTGGAGATACTAAAATTGTAACTAAATCGCATATATCAGCTGCGAGTGTCCCCACTCGTCTTGAAATTCCAAAAGAACATAGTACCCGTGAATCCAAAACACGCTTAAAATGTGGTTGGCATGTTGGGCAAGGGTAAAAATCCTAGAAAAAGAAAAATAAGTGGAAATACAAAGTTCTCCCAATATAACTAAATTGTGGAAGAAAAGTGAGATGATGTTAAAAACCTTGAGCCTGGCGAAAATCATGAGATTTCTATAATCTACATTCATAACAAAAGGATATGGAATAGAAATAAAATCCCTGATATTGATGATATTTTCTTGTACATTGTGTCAAAAGATATAAACGAAGAAAACGATGACCCTGGACCAATCTATGTATCAGGATGTCAAAAGAGACATGATTGTATCAAATGGAAAGAGGCGATACGAGTAGAACTTGATTCGCTTAATAAATGAGAAGTTTTCGGATCTATCGTACTTATACATAGAGATGTGAAACCAGTTGGATACAAATGGGTTTCGTTCGAAAGAGAAATGGGAAAACGAAATAATGAGATTCAAAGCTCGTTTAGTGGCTCAAGGGTTTTCCCAAAGACTCGGAATTGATTACAAGGAAACATATTTTTCCGTAATGGATGCAATCACATTTAGTTTTTTAGTGACCCTAGCGGTTTATGAAAATCTTTAAATGAGTCTCATGGATGTCGTTACGACATATTTGTATGGATCATTAGATACAAATATCTATATGAGAATCCCCGTTGGGTTTCAAATGCCAGAAGCATTGAAGTCCAAACCAAAGAGTTATGTGTAATAAAATTACAAAGATCATTATAAGGTTTAAAAAAATATGGATGTATGTGGTATAATTGTCTCATTGAGCATTTAACTAAAGAAGGATATGTAAATAGTCCTATATGCCCTTGTATTTTCATCAAGAAAACATCAACCAGATTCGTGATAATCGCGGTGTATGTTTATGATCTAAATATTATGTGAATTCAAGCGGAGATTCAAAAAGGAGAATTATTTAAAAGGAGAATTTCAAATGAAGGATCTCGAGTAAACGAAATTTTGTCTCAATTACAACTTGAACACTCTGAAAAAGGTATATTTGTTCAACAATCCTGATATACCAAGAGAGTATTGAAACACTTTAATATGGATAAAGCTACTCCACTCAGTACTCCTATGGTTATTAGGTCACTTAATGTCGAGAATGATCCATTCCGACCACCTGGCAAAAATGAAAAGATACTTGGTCATGAAGTACCATATATGAGTGATATTGAAGCTCTTATTTACTTCGCAAATTGTACTCAACCTATATATCATTTGCCATCAATCTTTTGGAAAGATTTAGTTCATCTCCCACACAAAGACATTGAAATGACATTAAACATGTCTTTTGGTATCTTCAAGGGACGATTGATTTAAGATTATTTCATCCTAAAACTTCAAATGATCAAATTGTTGGTTTTGCAAATGTTGGATATTTATTTGATCCTCAAAAAGCTCGGTCACAAACAGATACGTGTTTACAATTGGAGGCACCGCCAAATTATGACGATCTCAGAAACAAACACATGTAGCCACATATTCAAACCACATTGAAATCATTGCACTCCATGAGTCAAGTAGGGAATGTGCATGGCTGAGATCTATAAATCAACACATCGAATCAAGTAGTGGAATCAAAGACAATCCAAAGCGACTATCTTATATGAAGAAAATGATGCATGTGTTGCTCAAACAAAAGAGGGATACATCAAAAGCGACATATTCCACCAAATTTTTTTTCATATACACAAAATTTTGAAAAAAACAAATAAATTGAAGAAAGATATGTCCGCTCATGTGACATCTATGCATATCATTTCACAAAGTCACTACTCACATCAACATTCAAGAAGCATGTCCATAACATTGAAATGTGTCGTAACCAACGAGACCTCTGAAAAGTTATTCTAATTTTTTGAGGGGGAGTTTCTTATCGTTTTACTCCTTTACCATACTATTGTTTTCCCACTAGTTTTTTTGAAAAGGTTTTTAGTGAAACAACATAAAAATAAATTGCAAGAAACATAAATAATTTTCATCTCCAAGTGGGAGTGTCATAAAAGTCAAGTTTTTGCGTGAAAAAATTGTAGTAGTGGATTCCATCATTTTTTTGGTTGAAAGAGAGGTTATACTTTCTAATATTATTAAAACAAAATCAGAAACTACAACCGAATGAGCCGAGGACTCGCGAAACCTTCAGTATCGTCTGTAAACAATGAAGCTACATCTAAAGGAACTAACTCAAATAAATGTAAACCAGGGTGCAAACCAAACGCAGTTTCGCTTCCATATACACATGACAAAAACGGACTCTCCGATCCCGTGAACAAAAGCCTTGGCACATACGCACCAGAAACGACAAAGGATGCGCATTATTGATCCTGTCTGAAGAAACTTAACAACCATCTCTGAATCCACTTTGACCACGACTCTACGGAACCCCTTATCCCAAGCTACTATGAGACCATAGTACACTCCCCAAAGCTTTGCTATAGGCGATGAACACACACCAATGTGTAGGGCAAATCCACCTTGCCGCCTACCATCAGTGTCCTGCACCACACCACCCCCCCCCCCCCCCCCGCCGTTTCAACGCCTGGATTCCCTCTCGATGCACCGTCGGTATTCAGGTTAACCACCCAAGCAATCATTTTTTCTACTGTAGCAGCTCCATGAGCATCTTTTCTTCTTTTTTGTTGTGACGTAGTCACCTCCATTTCCGCTCTCTTGACAAAGTCAATTCTATCCCTGAACTTTACCGTCGAGCCGAAGACATCCATACATCTCCACTTCTAGCTCCACCACATCGTCATAGTAAACGTCGTTTGCCAAGCCATCCCGTCAATGCCTTTCGTTGTCGGTCGAGATTCTCATATTACCACTCGAATAAGGTTTGTGAGAAGAAAGCACGTCTTTTTTGAGCGGGTACTAGTCTTGTCCAAAGTCCTTAAGCCGCTGGACACTCGCGAAGCACATGTATGGTGGATTCGTTATCATTTTTACATATGTGACATAGTTCCGCCAAATGTCGTCTTACTCTCTCTTGATTCCTCATCAATAATTGCTTGAAAGTTAACCAGAGGAAGAAACGAACTCGCTCCGGTGCTATGAATGACCAAACACGGTCCCACAATAACTTCATACATGGCTGTGGTGTATTATCTTTGCATAACAAGTCATACGCTGACTTGACCGTAAAGCAACCATCGATGGTTCCCATCCGAGATAAAGTGTCTCCTACTCCAAGAAAGCCATCCAGCACGACGGAACTTAAGCGTAAGGTAATGTGTCCTGGTAGATACGGTGCGATATTACCTATGATCCAACCAGATCCCTCCTCCCATAGCTCGTTAGCTTTCTTTCGTAACTCAATATATGGAACATGTGTTGTGACCAAGTCAATCAACGGTGTGTTCATAAGCCACTTATCACACCAAAAATTAATTAGCTCCCCATTACCTGGAGCCCAGCCAATGCCTTTTGAGATTACTTCACTCAGTCCCACAACCACACTTCTCCATGTGGATGACCAATTATTACGCTTAAGCAACCAAGAACAATCATGGAGCTCGCCCACTTTGTATTTCTTGCGTCGTATCTTCGACCACAAGCTGTCTTTATCTTGTAAAACTCTCCATCCTAGCTTCGATACGAGTGCTTTGTTCATCTCTCTCGCCGATCTCAACCCCAACCCTCCTTCCGACTTCTTCTTGCACACGTTTTTCTATGCCACTAAGTGTTGCTTTTTCTTTTTTGGGGAACTTCCCCATAGGAAAGTTCTCGATAACGTGTCTAGTTTCTCAAGAGTTTTCGCTGGTAGCATAATAATGCTCATGGTGTGTGTTGGTAAGGCTGAAAGTACAACCCTAGTTATTGTCAACCTCCCAGACAAACTCAAAGTTCTTCCTTTCCACCCCGCAAGCCAAGACGAGGCTCTCTCAACTATTTCTCCGAAGGTGTCTTTATTGATACGCTTTTGCAATATCGGCAACCCGAGATATTTACCAAGGTCTAACGTCACTCCAATTCCACTCTCTTCACTTATCTGTTTGGAAAGTTCGCGGCTTACATTCCCGGAGAAGAAGATTTTAGATTTTTCTAAGCTCACTTTTTGCCCCGATGCAACACAGAATCTCTCAAGAACTCGTCGGATAATGCGAACTTGCGCTACTGATGCTTCACCGAACAGGATCAGGTCATCCGCGAAACAAATATGTGATAGTTGCGGACCTCCTCGCGACAGTCGAATAGGTTTCCATTCTCCTTTCCCAATAGACGCGTCGATTAGGTGACATAACCATTTGAGGCATAAGACGAAGAGGTACGGTGATAACGGGTCTCCTTGTCTTAATCCCCACGAGGGTCTTAACTCTTGTGTTTTTTCTCCGTTCATCAAAACACTCATCGTTGTCTTTGTTACACACTCCATTACCCAGCTCCTCCATTTCTCTGAAAAACCCGAAGCTTCGAGTGTATCTGCTAAGAAGTCCCAACGAATTCGATCATACGCTTTTCAAGATCTAACTTCAACAACATCCACCGCTTGCGTCCTTTTATCCGCCTCATTGAGTGGACTGCTCGTTGGACAATGACGATATTATCCGCGCTTAATCTCCCAGGGATAAAACTAGATTGTGTCGGTCCTATTAGTTTACTTATCACTGACTTGAGTCTAATCACCATTATTTTGGTAATCACTTTGAACAAGACGTTACAAAGGCTTATTGGCCTAAATTGGGTAACGGTCTCTGAGTTTGCTACTTTCGGTAACAACACCAAAAGCACATCATTCGTTTTGTCTGGTCACCGGTATGTAGTAAAGAACTCCAACGTGAACCTTACTACCGATGCTCCCACTGTCTCCCAACATTGTTGATAAAATATCAGTTGGTACCCGTCAGGTCCTGGTGCTTTGTAACTCCCCATGCATCTAACTGCGTGTACCACTTCATCTTCTTTAAATATCTTGTTCAGCTCGCGTGTTTCAACCTCCGACAAACATGGGAACCTTGCGCCTGGTAAGCTGTCAACACTTTGAGGAATGTCGACCAAAGATTATAGTCTATCATAGTACTCAATCACCATTCTTTCAAGTTCTCTACTCTCCGATACCCACTCCCCATCTCCATTTCTCAGAGTTTCTATTTTGTTCCTTTTCCTTCTAATTATTGTGGACGTGTGAAAGAAAATGGTGTTTCTATCCCCACGCTCAACCCATTTCTCCCTTGATTTATGAAACCAAAATGTTTCTTCTTGTTCAAGAAAGCTATCCAAGACCTTGAGTAATTCCGCCTCTTTCAATAATAAGTCATCCGTTTGAGATTGCTCTAAGATTTTTTGCACTCCCGTGATCTCTTCCATCACTTCCGCTTTACGCTTTGAAACATCACCGAACACCTCCTTATTCCATTTTCTTAGTGTAAGTCGTAAGCCATCCAATGATTTTGTTGTCTTAATCTCCGGGTTCCAAGAATTCCTCAGCTGCTCATTAAAGCCTGCGTGTTGTAACCATGCTGCTTCAAAGCAAAACGGTCTTCTTCTCGGGTTCCCTTTAGTGTTAGGACAAAGCTGCATGTAGATTGGAGAATGGTCTGATGACAAGAACGGTAAGTGCGTAACCGAGGCTTCTTGCCACTTCAGCCTTGCATGTGCACAACAAAGAATTCTATCAAGCCTCTTAGCAACAAACGTATTTACCGTTCGTCCTTTCTTCCACGTAAATTTGTTGCCTTTAAAGCCCATATCTATCAAAGCTAACTCATTGATCCAATCCCCAAACGTCAACGAGTCTTCATATAGCCTCCCATTATCTCTTGATCTATCATCATTCCTCACAATCGTGTTAAAGTCGCCTCCCACGATTATAGGGCCTACAACTCCTTTAATCAATGCTCCAAGATCTCCCCATAACCCACTTCTCCTCCCTACCGACGGCGCTGCGTAAACCACCACTAGATTAACCAGGACACCGCCTTGTTCCACTAAGGCGTGGATAAACTGGTCCGACGATTACTTTATCGTCACTTGACCAACAAATGTTCTCCAAAGCAACCACAAGCCTCCGCCATGACCAGCCGCACCATTTTTAAAGTAGTTATCAAATCCCAAGTTTTGACAAATCCTATTATCTCTCTCTTCTTCTGTATGTGTCTCAAAGAGTACTAACACGTCCACTTTATTCCTTTTCAACATATATCTTAGGGCCCTCCGAAAATTAGGTTTATCCCCCCCCCCACCACGACAATTCCAAAAGATACAATCCATTAATGCTTTTAATAAACGCTGAACACCGGGGATAAACGTCAACCCTCCACGTTATCCATACTCACCCCCTCCTCGTCTATAAACGTAGTCATATCCACGATAGCTTGGTCTCTTCCACCAGCTTTTCCAGCTTGCGTATTATAAGCCAAACCAGGTAGAATTGAACCCGGTTCATCTCTATTGTTCACGAACGCTCCACCGCGACGTCCCACGTTGACATGTTCTACTCGAAACCTCTTTCCATTAGGGCCCATTTCCTTGTCTTCTTTTGCTGGCCCAACCACCAACCCTCTTGTTGGCTTATCCATTTTTCTATTTCTCATCTTAAGTGCAAGACTCCTTCCTTTTCTTGGGCCCAACCGTAATTTCTCTGTGGTACTTGGTGAGGCACATTCTTTCCTCCTAGGCGATTACCACCCATCAAACCTTCTCTACTCATGGCAATATCTTTACCCTTGTTATTAAGCCTTTTAACCGCTTCAACCACCTTGTGCGTCAAGTCCACAATATTTTCTTTCCTTTTAACCACTTGATTCGAATCTTCTTCCAAATTTAAGAATCTGTTGGATATGGTAACTTCCCTTCTCTCCAAAATCTTCATCGAGTCTTTTTTGGAAACTTTCCCGAACCTCCAGCTTCAAACGTTAAAGCCTTTTTCGGTACCACCACCCTCCTTGCCGGTTTTCTATCCACCGTGAACCCATCCTCCATAGTAGCTTTTGTTATCTTTTCTTCCTCAGTCGGTTCTCTTGGGGTTTGACATGAGCTTTATGCTCTCTTTTGTGTGCAATTGTTCACCATATGCCCGTAGATTCCACAGTGCGAACATATGTTCATTAATCCCTCATAAGAGGCAAAGTATCATTCTCCATTAATCAAAACAGAGCCTTTCAAAGGTTTCTTCAAGTTGACCTACACAGACACACGCAAATCTCGCTCTCTCGAATTTCAACGTTGTTAAATCCACCTTAACCGTCTTTCCCAACCTATCAATGATCCCCATTATAATAGCTCGATGGTAAAAATCCACCGGTAAGTTTGAGATTCTAACCCACACTAGGGTCGTCACTATTTCATCACTCAACAGATCAAACAGAACCATTAGGTAGATCCCAAACATCTCCAAGGACCCCCCCCCCCCCCCGTCAATGCCGATAGGTAGTCTTCTTCTCCATCAAACCTAACCATGAAAAATTGCCTCGGAAGATCAATCACGTACATACCGCTTGTTGGTTTCCATAGCTCCCGTAGTTTTCTACTCAACGTCGTCAAAGGTACGGTACGGTACGTCCGAGGACTTTCACGATAATACATTGCTTCCACAGGCCATTCATGGCTTCTAATACCTCGTTCCCTATCGTGACGATCGGTTCTTCATCCTCACCCTTTGGAAATTCTAAACTCATCCTTGTTGATACAAATTCATCGTTTAACACAGTTTCCGGGACCAGGAGACCGCCTATGTTGCTACCCTTCACTTTATCCAACCAAGACTCCTTGCTATCTGGGGGACCTCCCGGTGGTACGTCCACCATGTTAGTATCCCCTTCGTGAGTTTCTTGAGTCGTCGGCTCCATTTTGGCTCTCTTCTCGAAGAGTTGTTTGTAATAATATTACTTTGATTCCATATTCATTTAATTCTCAAAAAAATATTTGTCGATTATTTCTTGTAGGCCTGGGCGTTCGGGTTCGGGTCGGATCTTTCGGGTTTCGGGTCTTTCGGTACTAGAGGTCAAGGTCCCATTCGGGTATTTTAAAATTTCGGATCGGGTTCGGTTCAGATCTTGTCGGGTCTAGGTCGGTTCGGATCTTGCTCAAGAGATCCGAAAAATACCCGATATTTTTCGGATACAATCGGGTTCGGGTATTATATATCCAAACCTACCCAAAATTACTCGAAAGTACCCGAAATACCCGAAAATCCTACAATATATATGTAGTTTAATGTAAATTCATATTAAAAAAAATTCAAATTCTAATAAAAAATTCATCAATAAAAACAAAATCAACTCAAATTTATATTTTCGAATGAATATACACACAACACACACAATACAACAAAATAAAACTAACAAATTGAATAAGAATTAAAAAAACAAATAAAGAACGGAATAATGAATATGAAGTTTATAAAGTTATATGCGATTGAGTTTTTGATGTCAAACAAATGAATTATAATTTATACTTGATACATAAAAGAAAGAAAATAAATTAAGGAAGAAGTGAAACACATGTTAAAAGGAGTAAAATAATAGGTATATAAATATAAAAGACATATTAGTTCGGATTTAAAAAATTACTTTCGGATCTCGGGTATTACCGGATCCGGATCCAGTATCCAAAGTATTTGAGGTGAGGATCCGTTCGGGTATTTCGCAAGATCTGAAATCCATTCGGATTGGATCTTTCGGGTCGGGTTCGGTTCGGATCTTCGGATCCGGGTATTTTGCCTAGCCCTAATTTCTTGTATATAAAAGATGATACTTATTGTAAAACTTACGTCACAATAATATAAAATCATCTCTCTCAAACGTATCTTCCTTTATCATTTATCACTTTATGGTTCATACAATATTATATTGTTTCAAATATCATTATTATTATGGGTCATTTGCTAAACTAACCCTTTTTATTTGTTTATTACTCAAATAACCCTTCAAAATACAACACTAAAATATGGTCTTATATTCCCGTTTTACCCTCACTGCATGTGACAAAAATATGGTCTTATATTCCCGTTTTACCTTCACTGCACCCAACAAAATAAATCTACTATTTTAATGGTTGCAGATTTAAAATTTTCGCAGATCTTTAGAGTAAATTTTACGAAAAAACAGATTTCTTTCGCAGATGTATATAAAAATAGATTTACGATGCATGTTTATTATTATGTTAGTGCAGATATATTTGCGTTAGTAGAGTTATGTTGCAAACTTATACAATTGCGTTTGTGTTTTGCAAACTTATAGGAAATGGCAAGTATATCTTGCAGAGTTATATAATTGTTGACTTATTTTTTTGACTCCAGATATACTACGAAAAACAGTTTCGTTTCGCAGACTTGTTCGCACGATGAGTTAATTTGCAGTTTTAATGACGAATTGCAGATTTGTTTTGCTAAATTGTTGTAGGGAAAGTTTTATATGCAGATTTTAGGAAGGTTTGCAGATTAGTTTTGCAAAGATGTTTTAAAAATGGGTTAATATGCCGATTTGTTTTGTAAAAATGATTTATTTTGTAGATTAACCGGTGTGCATATATTTTAGGTTAATTTGTTTTATGAAGGAGTAGATTTATTTTGTAGATTAACTAGTGTGCATATATTTTAGGTTAATTTGTTTTATGAAAGAGTAGATTTATATTGTAGACTTGTTCACATGAACTTACGTTGGTCGATAAGAAGTAGGATAATATTACATTGTTACACAAATATTACATAGGAAAAAAACTTGAGTCTCTAAGCTATATAGAATGAGGGGAATGGGTATGTAAGCCATTGTTGTTATGGGAAAGAAATGAGAGGAAGTAGTGCAAAAAGAGAAAATGAGTGGTGATGAGAGTAGTGTTTATGTATTTACTCATTGCGTATTTATGGCGTATTTAGTTTGATAGTTATGAAATTAATAGGTTAACAGTCCATAAATTTGATAAGACGAGTCATTAATTAATGCTATAATTTCAAATTTGAAAAACAAAAAAAAGTTTTGTCTGTTCACAAGATCATTGGTTAACGATTTGTTTCGTAGGTTTGTTTATGCAGATTTTTCCTAACTATTTGTTTTGCAGAGGTTTTCATAAACATAAAAACCGTGAAAACATATTCCACATCTCCAAAACAGCCGAAACAAAAACCATATCCATACAAAATAAAAAACATGCTAATTCAAATAGTCAGTCACGAGCAACAACTTATCCCTCTTAGAGCGCGGTAGCGGGTTCGACATCTCATTATAGTCATCGGGTACCTCGTCATAGATGTCAACCGTCGTTTTCTTCCGGATAAACGGTATGTTCTCGTCGCACAAATCATCAAAGTTAACCCCAAGAGCAAGACACTTAATATATTTCATCGCATAGACACACCACAATCGCCTACTTGGATATTGTGGTACGGATTTCTTCCGATAGATCGTATACTTCTTCAAAGCAATGTTCTTTTTTTCACAAGGAGGGGAAATAGATCGTACCATGTATGGAAGCATTCGCGCGTAGGGTGTGATTTCCTCAACCATTTGCTTGTCGTTTGTTGACCGAATGATATTGTCGTATACGTCTATGTGGTGGGGAAGGAGATTCACATGAAGAGAAACTCAATGCTCAACATTAATGTTATGAAAAAAGTACATGTGGTCCACATCTTTAACCCACTCTTTGTTTGTTGGTGCACCAGCTGGATACCGCCCCATCATCACCTCCTTGTATGCATCGTAACTATCTATCATAAAACTATATCATCCCAATTTTAAAAACAAAAATGCATAGAAATCTTATAGTGATTAATGAGATCGAAGTTTTACCTCAATCACATACAACCCCAAGTGCAAGGCACAAGTTGTTGTAGTAATTTAGGATCGAATCCACAAGGAGATTGTACTAGAGCAATGAGAATACAAGAAACTAACTTAGAATAGACCAATCAATTAACATTGTTTGACCAAACTATATCTAATGCAATATAATAAAAGTCAACTTAAAGTCAACTAATCGACACATAACTAAAACGAGGCTAAACAAGATAAAACCTGGGTCTTGGGGTTAAGATCATTGGTTTTGGATAGATGAGATCAAGCTAGTGACACTAAGACTAACAAAGGAGATGAATTTCTAGAACAAGGATCACTAATCTAGATTAGATCACTCAATGACTCAAATCCATTCTCTAATCATAAAAACCACAAATCTTCCAATTGAGCTTAGATGATTAGAGATCATTAAGTATAAGTCCTTAAAAGTCCATCTTAAACCTTAGACATCAATTTCCATTGGCTAATCATAAAACACTAACAAGAGATTTGGACTAGACATTTCATCGAACACCTTCTGGACATGAAACATCCTCTAAGTACTAAGCAATATTAGTATTAAGAACATCTAATTTTATAGAAACCATAACCTAAACATCCAAAACATCATTAACCATCATCCATCATCCTAACCTATAGAAACCCCCAACCCCAAAAGATGACTACTCGCTAATCATAACAAGAAACAAGCTAGAGATTAAAGATAAAGACATGATTAAGATAACAAAAAAGATTAAAGATAAGAAAAATAAGATTCAACATCAAAATAAACCTCTAAGGTTTCCACAAAGGTGGCTAAAAACTTAGAGAGAAATAAAATGTGATAAGATCCTCATTAACATAAACCCTAGTAGTATTTTTAAGGGAAAATGAGAGATAAATAGATCGCGCAGGACCCATCGGTATTGTGCAGCGGTCTGGTGACCGCTGGACAGAACATTCGCGAGCAGTTCTTCTCGTGTTTTTCTCGGCGGTCTTCTCTAGCGGTTTGGTGACCGCCGGTTTGGTCATCCGCAAGCTCGTCTCTTCGCGTCATTTCCGGCGGCTTCGTCTAACGGTTTGGATCGCTCGGTTCTTCACTTCAACTCCTTTAGACTATTTGAACTTCTCCTAAGCTCCCCTTAACTCTATTTAGCTCCTTAGACCATGAACATTGCTGGATTTAAAGTGAGTTTTAAACTTATGGGCCCACAAAAATTAAGAGCTTTGGCTCCAACAGATCCGAAATAAGAGGCAAGCTCTTCAATTGTTCGCGGGCTCCACTGACTTGTGGCGGCCCGCGATTTGTCCACTTTTAAATAGATAAAAAAATAAAAATAAAGAAAAACTAAAAATTAAATGCCTAAGAACCACAAAAATGGGTTCTCCCATTGTGCATGCTCTTAGTACCTAAAATATATGATATAAAGCAAAAATGACCTAAAAACTAACTAAGAATCTATCTTAGACTAAACATAGAAAATAAGCTAATTAATACATTAAACTATATGAAATATGCACCTAAGGTCCTAATGGTTTTGCGAAGACAAGTTCTTATCGTTCAGTTCCACCGTCAAATCCGACACGACAAACAAGAGAGATCGATGTTCTAGCCTTGGAGAAGAAGTTTTGATATGAAATCCACATATAACTAAAGAAGGAAGAGAAGGAGAAGCATAAAGAGATATCGTCAGTGTTCAAGAAAGCGCTAGGCGCTAGCGGGCGGTGACATAGAGCCTAGTGCCTAGAACGCTTAGTCGGAGCTTAGACGATTTTGTAGATGGTCAAAACGTTTAGAAAACCATACAATATATTATATATACATAATAGAATATACAAAATATCATAGTTTATAGATAATAAAATATTTTAAAATATTTATTATTTTATATCATTCATATCTTTATTTTATAATATAAAATATTAAATATAATAATTTATAAATAATAAAATTATATTATATTTTTATATCATCCTAATATTTTAGGCGGATTAAAAGAAAATCGGGGCGGTCTATAAGAGCCTAGCGCCGCTTAGGCGACCTATAACGCTTTCTTGAACAGTGGATATCGTGTAAGGAGGCTGGGGAAAAGAGATGAAATAATATAATTAGGGTTTTCAGTATATATAGTTAGTTCCCTAAACCGAGTAAACTGATCGGTTACCTTCAGTCGAACAGAATCGAAGTGATAACTGAATCTCAATAATTAAATTGTCGATCGGTTCGGTTTAAACGAATTTCTGCCGAAAAACCAAAAAAATTTGGTTCGACCGTTTTGGTTTAGACGGTTTTTTGTCGTTTTCCCAGCCCTACCTATACCATTGTCACATAAACACGGTTCAATATATAAGTCTGCAAAATTTAACAAACAAGTCTGCAATAATATATAAACAACTTTGCACACATATAGATTTATAAGTCTGCAAACATATATATAACTCTTCACCCACAAAACTTCATACATTCATTCATAAAACCTACTACTTAAATCTACACTAAATCTACAACTTAAACCCCTATACCATTGTCACATAAGCACAGTTCAATCAATAATTCTGCAAAATAAGTCTTCCATAATAAATAAATAAATCAATAAGTCTGCAAAATTTAGCAAACAAGTGTGCAATAATATATAAGCAACTTTGCACAAATATAGATTAATAAGTCTACAAACATATACATAACTCTGCATTCACAAAACTTCATACATTCATTTATAAAATTTGCAACTTAAACCCCTAAACCATTGTCATACATAAGCACAATTCAATCAATAAGTCTGCAAAATAAATCTTCAATAAAACAATATTACACAAAACCATATTTGCGGAAAGGGACGAAGAACAAAAAACACCCACGAACACAAATAATCGAAAAACCCGAAGCTAGATTTGATGGGAGTTTCGTGTGATAAAAGAGTAAGATACGCAATAGATTCATAAACAGGAGATAAATCAAATTTATCTCCATGAATCGATTCCAACCTGAAGCTGAAGTGGAGCGATTATAAAAAACAAAGGCAAAGCAAAGGTTAAGCGGCGAAGATCGAGAAGATCGAGAACGCGAAGGCGAAGGTCAAGTGGCGGTGGTGGTGGAGAAGGTCAAGCGGCGGAGGCGAAGGTCAAGCGGTGGAGGCGAAGATCAAGCGGCGAATATCAAGAGGAGAAGATCGAGAAGATCGAGAACGCGAAGGCGAAAGTCAAGCGGCTGAGGCAAAGTTCAAGCCACGAAGATCGAGAACGCGAAGGTCAAGCGGCAAACGCGAAGGACTGCGTTATCGGCGGCGGTGGCTCTGCGTTAGACGGCGGCGGTGGTGGCTCTGCGTTAAAGGTGGCGGCTTTGCGTTATCGGTGACGATTAGGTTACACGGCGGCGGTAACACTTCGTTATCGGCAGCTTTGCGTTTGTCGTAGAAAGAGAAACAAGGTTAGAGAGATAAGTTAGGTTAGGGAAAGGGGGTTGATTTATTAGGTAGATTAATTTTCTTTGACAAAAAAATACAATTGCAATTTCGTAATAAAATATTAAACATTTGGGGTATAAGTCTTTTAACACAAAGTTTACCCAAAAAAACGATTTGTAGGTCATTTGAGTAATAAACACATAAAAAAAGGTTAGTTTAAGTAATTGCTCTATTATTATATCGTTTCCTTTCATATTAAATACATCTTATCATAACAAAATACACACACATAAGCCTTTCATACAATAATTTAACAACTCGTTTCACAAACCAAACAATCTTATTGTCAAAAAAAAAAAAACAAAAGTGAAATACTTAAAGATCGATGGAGGAGAAGATTCTTATTAAGTTGTTCATTATGTTATTGGTGGAGATGTCTTTGATTATTTCGGAAGCTGATTGCATAGCCTTGAGAACAAAGCATACCAATGGATTTGATCGGAAAATCGTCGTAGACAGTGGTGGTTTTGGCTTATTTTCGACATTGGCAAATAATTCGAGCAAGTGTCGTGTTTTGATGAGGATTTTGGTTTTTAAATAGCGTCTGGACCTAGCACGAAAGGTTGTGAATGTTATGATTATGGGCTTTCAACTTAAAACCAATTAGCGGTAAGTGGAGGGACCCATATCCTTTAAATATTAGTTTATAACCCTTTGAGTTTTCGATGTGGGACATTTGTCCCTATACGCCCCCTCGAGATAATGGGTCTCGTTAACCATTAATCTCGAGTAGTTTAAGCAAGAGAGGCGGACCAGTCGGGTCAAGTCTAAGATTGGATTGGGCTCTGATACCGTGTTATGATTATGAGCTTCCAACTTAAAACCAATTGGCGATAAGTGGAGGGACTCATATCCTTTAAATATTAGTTTATAACCCTTTGAGTTTCCGATGTGAGAGATTTGTCCCTAATAGTGAACACTAATGATGGTTGATATTTATTTTATTTTGTTTTCTTTTCGTCTTTACATAGAAAGATTTATGTCTCTTAGTTTTTTTATTCAAAAAGACAATGGATTGATTCAATGCCATGTAATGACTAGTGAGAGTCGTAGTTATTGGATTTTTGTTTTTACAAGTCGTTATACAACTTGCGAAAACAAAAGAAGAGGAAGAGCATTAGTTCCTTTCTTGCCCCACCATATTGGTGTTGTGTTTATCATTTTTTTTATTTTTCTTTTATCATTTTTTATTATTATCCTTTTTTATGGGTTACACACACTCTTTTTGGACATTTTTGCAGAAGATGCGTGATCAAGAGCTCTTTTCCTGAGAAGAAGTACCAATAACAGGTTTTAAATATATACTATAGTAGAATCTCTATAAATTAATATTCGATAAATTAACAACCACGATAAATTTATAAATTTTTCCGGTCCCAAGTTGGGCCAGGGTAAAAACTAATTAATTTTGATAAATTAATAAAATAATATTTAAAAAATTCTTCGTTAGAATACGGTCCCGACAATATTAGAAATTAATAATTGTAGTTTCATGTATTTTTTTTTTTTTGACATCCTTGTAGTTTCATGTATATATTACATGACTAAGACAATTTAGTAAAATATAACTCTAGTGTTGTTTGTCTTCTATTAATGTTAGATTTTCAATGGAGATTCTATATAATTATACTTATTTCATTAAAATGTTCTGTCGTTGTCTTTTCCATTAGCATCCAAAATTTTGAAATATTCTAGACGCGATAAACAGTATTTTTAAAATAAAAATTCCAAGTTTAATGTAAAAGAAAGTAATTTTATATAAAAAACAAGAAGATAAATTAGATAATAGATTCAAGGATTAATAACTATACTAGTCTCTTACCAAGCAAAGTTTACTATAATAGTTTTGGAAAATTTAGAAATGTAAAATTAACCTTAGTTTTGTTTTTAATAACGAAAATGTCATTATTTTAAAAAAAAATCTCTTCTCTTCTTTCTTCTCTCTTTCCTCTCTTTCCTCTCTTTCCTCTCTCTTTCCTCTCTTCTCTCTCTCTTCTCTCTCTCGTCTCTCTCTTTCCTCTTTTCTCTCTCTCTCTCCTCTCTTCTTTCTCTCTTTCCTCTCTTCTCTCTCTCCTCTCTTCTTTCTCTCTTTCCTCTCTTCTCTCTCTCCTTCTTCATCTCTTTTTTTTGCATCTCTCTCTCATTTTTCATCTCTCTCTCCTTTTTCATCTCTCTCTCTCCTTCTTCATCTTTTCTCTTTCTCTCTCCACGAAGAAGAAGATCTTCACCATCAATCTTCATCTTCTTCCTCTTCATCATTCAATCTCGTTTCCGTTACAATGACGGTCACGCGTCGAGATCCTTCAGATCTGTAACAATCTATCCTCCGCCGAGAACCATCGGATCTGTAACAATCTCTCATCCGCAGAGATCCGACGGATCTGTAAAGTTGTGGTAGATTTGTTTTGTTATATTTTATGTGATTAATTTGTTTAGTTTATTTTAAATCTTATGCAATATATTTGTTTTACTTTAACGTTAGATGAAGTGGTAGACTTATTTGTCAATTTTTTTGTTCATAACTTGTTATGGTAGACTTTTCTCGGTATCTTTATTTTGTGCATAATTTGGTGTGGTAGACTTATTTTGTGTTTCACGACGACGAGGCTTCACGGCGGATTCAGTCGACGACGCAAAGATGTTTGTCTTTTCTCTCTTTATTTTTCAGTATTTTTCGACAAAAAAATACATGTCTCTTCTCCCTTTATCGAGTTTATGTTGTATTTGGTAATTTTATGAAGTTTATGCGTATTTAGGATTTGAAATATTGTGGTTTAATGTTTTTAGGAGGTTTGTGACGTTCTGGTCGGCGAAGTGTCTATCTCGTGGCGACATGGTTTTTGTCTCTTTCACAACGAATTTTTCAACACTAACGATGAGAAATGTTCGGATCGATTTTTTTTTAATATGGTAGATTTGTTTAGGGTTATAGTCTTTGTTCTTATTTTGGCGGTTATTTTTATTGTAAGGTTTGATGGTAGATTTATTTATGTGAGATGGTAGATTTGTTTATGTATAAAGGTAAATTCGTTGTTGGTTGATTCATATTGAGTTTGGTAATTCATATCGTTGTCAATATTAGTTGTAAATGTATTACATCGGCAATAACAATTTTTTTAAAACGGAAATTATTACCAAATGCAATGAAACAAAACTTAAATTAATTTTTTATCCTTTATAATGTCAATGGTTCTTTCAATTACAACATATAAAAATCATATTGTTTTCCAATTATTGTAAAAATAACTCAATTGCCTTGAATTTAAAATAAATTCTCAAAACTCCACTCTCCACAAACCAAATGACTTGGTTCATGTTTTAACATAACTGTTTTTTTGTAAATGAATAAAAAATCTAAATCCAAAGATCAAATAGGAGGAGAATGTAAATGAAAATAAGTGTTTTCAAAGGGTTTTCTTATAAATGGTGCGGTCAAGCCTAGGTGAAAATAGAAGAAATTGGCTTTTATGAAATTGTGTGCATAGTTAAAGACATAGAAGTACTACACGTTTTGATATATTAAAAAGTCTACCGTATCTAAAGTCTACCACGATGTGGATGTTTGAAAACATTTTCTTTTCCAATGCTTGTAATTGTTGTGCATAGCCAAGGACATAAAAGTAATTAAAACGTTTTATATATTAGAAAGTCTCTACCGTAACCTAACATAAATTTTATTTTTCTTATTTTATGTTTTCAAATAAATCTACCGAAAGCGATAAGTCGTCATGAGAAGACTATTATAGTAACATCTGCAAAAAGATTAGCAAAACTCTACCATCAACAAAAATAAATCTACCAACATATAACAAATCTACCACCAAAGAAATAAATCTACTACCAAGACGGGAAATGAAAACTGGTACAATTAGTCTACCGCAACAATGGTTCCGTCTATCTAATTTTACAAAATCTACCACTACATGAACAAGTCTACCATCACACACAAAGACAAATAACAATATTAAACCTACCAATTCAGTAAATAAACCTACCCAAAAACATAAAAAATCTACCATCATATAAAACAAATTAACCGATTTAGTCAACGAAAAATCCTAAAAAGTCAAATGTGAGCTTCCAAGGTTTAAAAATCTACCAAACGTATTTAACTCTACCGTGTCTGTTGAACAAATCTACCAATGTCGATAAAAGTCTACCACACCCAAACAAATCTACTATGTCAGAAGTATAAGTCTACCAGATTTAACGAAATAACTCTACCAACCATTTTTATAAGTTTACCATCGTTTTTTAAATCTACCGTTCCAAAATATAAATCTACCTTTCCAAAATATAAATCTACCGTTCTAATAAGTATGCCGTAACATCAGCGCGCTGGTTTTTTCGTAATAAACGCAAAAGCGCAGAAAAATAGTAATGGCATTTTACGTAATTACGTTTTTTGTTGTCAAATGATAAAAGGGTAAAAAAGTAAGCAAAAATATTCTAGTAATAAAAAAAGTTTTAGACTATTCTAGTAATAATCATACTTTCCAAGTCTAGTATTGTCATTCACCCTAGATTCAACGAAATATATTTCCTTTTTTGTGTAAATATCTCTATAAATCAATAATTATTGTTTTATTTTACAAATTAATAATTAATAATTTATAGTTTAAGTTAATATGAATATAAATTAACACAAGTTGTAATGTATAAACAAAAAAGGAACTATTGTAACCTTTTACAATGTATCCTATTGCACAATTCCGAACAAACAAACACATTAGTGGTTACCAAGTCCAAAAGATTTTTGCAAGTTGAATTTCTTCTCAAATCCAATGGTTTAGAGAAAATAACTACAAATTGATTCTCTAGAGGTACATGAGTGATCTCTTTTGTCTTGCTTTAAACCAATTCTCTTATCAAATGATATCTAATATCAATATGTTTTGTACGAGAATATTGAGCATGAATTTTGAGATATTTATTGCACTCATGTGGGTCAAATTGGGGTAAGAGAGTGTTAGAAGTCATACCATAATGTGATATTATTTGCCTCATCCACATCATCTCCGTGTAACAGCTTTCGTCAAAATGTATTCACTTTTTTGTAGTGGACAATGTGACACAACTCTTTTTCTTATTGTAACATGAGAAAAGATTGTTCCTTAAAAGGAAACATTCACCGGATGTCCCATGTCTATCATTGAGGTTACCTGTCCAATCTGCATCACATAATCTTGCAAGATTCTTGTTACCTTGTTTGTAACAAACCAACCTATTTTTTTGTGATACTTTTTCCCTTTATGATGATGTGTTTGACAACATTTATGTGTGATATACGAGGATGAGCTTGGTACTCGTGGTTTTTATGATTTGGAAGATCAAAGCCTTTTGATTGCGACACAAACATCTCTTCATGCAATATCACATAATCCAAGAGGAATCACTCTTGACATCCACATCCATTTGAACCAACCATTCTGATGTTGAACACTCTTGCAGTATAAAGAGCTAGTCTGATTGGTTCAAGAAGAGTGTGTGTGTGGGAAATGAACTTTAGTTTCTGGAATCCACCTCCATAATCACTTGTGATCGGGATACGATTTTCTTTCTCAAACTAGTTGTTGTAGATCCAAAATCTTGCAGTTCTGTATGCCTCTATTTTTTCTCTTAGGAAACGCACCCATGTGTACTTAGAGAAATCATCTTTGTTGCAGGTTTGACATACCGTAGTTGTTGAAGTTTCAAACTTGGGAACTCTTCGAACTACTTCAGCCTTCACAAGTTTCACATGACTTTGAGTGTTCATGTGTCCTACATATTGATGCCATAGATTGAGTTGCAAATGCTTCTGCATTTGAGCTGAAGGACATGAGTTATTATATCCCACATGTAGCTATTATTTCCAGTTCTTGTTCTATCGAGAACAAAGTTTGACTTATCATCAATTTCTTGACATCCATCTTTTGTGAAAATCACTTTTAGTCCATCATCGCATAGTTGACTAATGCTGACAAATTTTTCAGGGAGACTTTCAACAAAGTACATATTTGAGAGATTTGGCTATCTGAATGGTCAATAATTACTTTGCCTTTAATACTTTCTTTTCCCCCATCCCAAACGTAATTTTTCCTCTTGTTAGGTCATGATAATCATAAAGGAGATGCTTGTTACATGTCATGTGTCTTGAACACCCACTGTCAAAGTACAAGGTCTCCTTGTCCGAACGCAAAGCTGAGGTGTGAGCAACTCTTGCTTATATACAAGTAATATCCATTATTGACATATTACACCTCAATTGAATGTACTTATCGTTACCCGAGTGCACCACATTTTCAACAACCTCATACATCTTTTCAAGTTTTAGATTTGAGACAGTTTGATTATGTTTCTATAGAGATCATTCTTAACAATCCACACATGCTTGTCCTCTTTGCTATTGTGTACTCCTCTTTGCTATTTACTTCATCATCTCGGATACTTCATCACGATCGATCTTTTTCTTTCAAGTTCTGGAGAAAAGAATCCTACATAAGAGGGGGTAAGATTTGAATCACGCACGCCATTTCCCATCTAAGCTTGAGAGCTTCGTCTTCTACTCCTTCGAATTCTAAGCAAAATTTTTAGAAACCCCAACATTTAGTTCAAAAGTTGTTTGGATCTACATGTGCAAACTTTGATTGAATTGAGCAAGCTTATCAAGACATTATATTCATATGAAGGATTTGTGTTAGTGAAAATAAGCTGTTGGGCTTTAGTGACAAAGAACAAGACATTAAGGAAGTTAAGCGTGGGAAGAAAGCAAAGACACAACACAAGATGATGTCATGACCAGGACCACAAGCTGTTGTAGCCGTTTGTCTCAGCAACAAAGGGGACAAAGCAGAAAGCACTTTGTACTATCAAGCACAAGTTGTTTACATAGAGTTGCACCCCTCCTATCTTGATTTTTCCGCATAGGCGGTCGAAATTGTCTAGGTGTTCCATCGGGTGTTCGTTGGGTAGACCGAAGAAACGGTTATTCTGCACCATGTTTATCAAGCTAGACTTGATTTCCCAATTGTTTACGGCGCAAGGAGGCGGTCGGATGCCCATTCTTGTTCTGTTCGTTATTGGCTTGTCGTAATCACCAATCTTTCTTTCCTCCCTTGGAACATGTAGAGGAGGCGGCGGCATATCTCCAACTCCCACCCCGTGGGCTTGGTTTTGGGGGTTCTCTTTGGCTCCTTGTTGGTTTGCCATCTCTTCTTCTTCTCGTTGTCGTTCTTCTCTTTCTCTTCTCTCTTGGTCCCTTGCCCTCTTATTCGCTCTTTCGAACCTTCCAAGCTCGGGAACGCAATCAACGATTTCTCCTCTTTGGCTCCTAAGGTTCATACACCTTTAAGAAGGACAAGATGAAAGAGACAACAAAAGGAAAGAAGTTAGTAACTTTTTAAGTAACAATTGGTCTAAAACTAAGAAGATTCCAAATCCTATTGACTAGTTTCAATCTCCCCGGCAACGGCGCCAAAAACTTGATGAGATCAAAGTTTAACCTCAATCACATACAACCCCAAGTGCAAGGCACATGACGTTGTAGTAATATAAGGATCGAATCCACAAGGAGATTGAACTAAGAACAACAAGAATACAAGAAACTAACTTAGAATAGACCTAATAAGAAGATTGTTAAGTAACAAAAACTATATCTAAAACAATAATGTAAAAGTCAACAAAAGTCAACTAAACAAGAAATAGCTAGAAATGCGTTTAAATAAGATAAAGGTTGGATCTTGGGGTTTAAATCATTGGTTTTGGATAGATGGAATCAAGCTAATGATGTTAAAACTAATAAAGGAGATAACTTTCTAGAACAAGATCACTAATCTAGATTAGATCACTTCCATGACTCAAATCCATTCCCTAATCATAAAAACCTCAAATCCTCCAATCGAGTCTAGATGATTAGGGATCATTAAGTATAAGTCCTTAAAAGTCCATCTTAAACCTTAGACATCAACTTCCATTGGCTAAGTATAAAAGACTAGCAAGAGGTTGGACTAGACATTTCATCGAACACCTTCCGGGCATGAAACATCCTCTTGGTACTAAGCTAGGATAATTACTTCTACCTTAGTGTTAAGTACACCTAATGCTATAGAAACCATAACCTAAACATCCTATACATCATTAACCATCATCCATCATCCTAACCTAACTAAACCCCAAAACCCATAAGATAACTACTCACTAAACATACATAAACACTTGCTAATAACAATAGATAAAGACATAATAAGATAATAAAAGAGATTAATACTAGAAAAACATAAGATTCAAACACAAATAAAAGAACCTTAAAAGGTTTCAACAAAGGTGGCTAAAGTTTAGGAGAGAATATTAAAACATAAGATAAGATCTTAAATGTTGAAAACCCTAGGAGTATTTATAGGGAAAAGTAAAAGGTGCACAAGCGCACAATCCCAGCGGTTTGGAGGCCGTTGGACTGAACATCCGCAACTTCTTCTTCTTCGTCTTCTCCGGCGGTCACTCCTAGCGGTTTGAGGGCCGCTGGAAAATACACCGCGGGCTTTCTTTGGTTGCCTGGTCCGGCGGTTTGCATCGGCGGTTTGTTGACCGCTGGAGATATTCTTCTTCAGGACATCTCGGTGCTCCAACGGTTTCATTCCAGCGGTTTGATAACCGCTGGGAATTACAGCGCGAGCTCGCTTGACTCCTGCCTTCTCGGCGGCCTGGCCTGGCGGTTTGGAGGCCGCTGGAGGTCCCTCTTCTTCTCCTTTGACACCAATGAGCTTCTCCTTAGCTCCCATCTGCTTCCAACGAGCTCCCCATAGCTCCAAGTACCTGAAATGCACATGATGCAATGCAAAGGGGACCTAAATCTAACTAAGACTCTATCCTAGACTACTAAGTGAAAATATGCTAAATTAAACTATATTCTATATGAATTATGCAACTAAAGTCCTAAAATGCTATGAAAATGCATGCCTAAAATAGCTAAAATACACACTTATCATTACTAGCCTGAAAGCTTAGAGCTTTAGGTCTCTGTTTCTTCACATAAGCAAATGACACATGAAAGAAAAAGAAGGTCTATTTTAATTAGACCCGAATACCCATAATAAAACTAAAGGTGAGTTGCAAAACGCTGCGTATAGCAACTAGAGGTTCACACATGTTAAATATTTAGGGTTTTCCCTTGTGCGTTAAATATTTAGGGTTTTTCCCTATATGTCTCAACACACCACTGAATAGTAGCACCCTTTCATTTTTAACAAGACATCTCATTAAAATAAAATAAAAAATCATTCTCGCAAAATTAGATTCTGGAAAAAATGAAATCTTTCGTTCCTTTTAATCGTTTAAATCATTCATCCGGTGTTTCACTCATTGTTGTTGACGTCTACAAGATTTTGGTTGAAATGATTCTAGGTTTCATACCAAGATTCACAATGATATTTGTATATCAAGAGGTTCTTGTTATAATATATATGTAACACCCCATCACAGTCAGATGTATCATAAATGCAAGTCATAATAAATAAAGAAAAAAGTCTACTTATTAATTAAAAAGAAACTCCAACTAGAACATTATCCAATAACGAAAAACGAGATTGATCGAGTGGCAAAAATAAATTGAAAACAAAACGCAACAAAATCGACAACATCCCAACGACCTGAACTAGGCAACAACTAGCTACTGAATCAGCTCACTTGCAACAAAATTAGAGAGAGGGGTGAGTAACAGGGAAGTCACTCAGTGAGGGAAAACGCAAGATGCGTGGAAAGAAGAACATGAAATATCAATCTAGCCATGATAACATAAATCATATATAATCAACAATCATAACAACTAAGTATTGATATACACACAACAACCTATGTCGCTTAAGTGCCTACAACACCGCCCGGAGACGATTTATCGATCCCTATGGGTAACGGGTAACAGATCGACTATGTTACCCGTCCCCACAAACTATGTGGCTCAGTACCGACGCCCGGCTCTGGCCCAGCTAACTCATACCATGTCGAGCAGCTGACTTAGCAGCTCGTCCCGGTACCTTCGCCCACGTCCCTCACCCTCATGCTCATTGGTACCGCAACCGGCTCTAGACCCCGGTAGCTCATGTAATCTCAAGTAGTTGGCCTAGATGAACGTCTCGGCACCATCGTCCATAATGGTCATATCAACATAGTAAATATCACGCAAGCATATACTTGATATCTTGCATATTTTACATATTTTACTTTGTTTTATTCATTAGAATTGACTCATTTAGGTTGCATTTGGGTTTGTTATGTGTATTTCATGTTTCAGGGCGTTAAAGCGACAAAAGACGAAGAATTCGAGCTTAAAGAGGCAGAAACAATTGTACCGGCTTGTTGTATCGGTTTGTTGTGGTCGATATGAAAGAATTCTTGCCAGAAGACTTGTACCAGTCTTCACTAAAGGTGAGTTGCAAAACGCTGCGTATAGCAACTAGAGGTTCACACATGTTAAATATTTAGGGTTTTCCCTTGTGCGTTAAATATTTAGGGTTTTTCCCTATATGTCTCAACACACCACTGAATAGTAGCACCCTTTCATTTTTAACAAGACATCTCATTAAAATAAAATAAAAAATCATTCTCGCAAAATTAGATTCTGGAAAAAATGAAATCTTTCGTTCCTTTTAATCGTTTAAATCATTCATCCGGTGTTTCACTCATTGTTGTTGACGTCTACAAGATTTTGGTTGAAATGATTCTAGGTTTCATACCAAGATTCACAATGATATTTGTATATCAAGAGGTTCTTGTTATAATATATATGTAACACCCCATCACAGTCAGATGTATCATAAATGCAAGTCATAATAAATAAAGAAAAAAGTCTACTTATTAAAAAAAAAGAAACTCCAACTAGAACATTATCCAATAACGAAAAACGAGATTGATCGAGTGGCAAAAATAAATTGAAAACAAAACGCAACAAAATCGACAACATCCCAACGACCTGAACTAGGCAACAACTAGCTACTGAATCGGCTCACTTGCAACAAAATTAGAGAGAGGGGTGAGTAACAGGGAAGTCACTCAGTGAGGGAAAACGCAAGATGCGTGGAAAGAAGAACATGAAATATCAATCTAGCCATGATAACAGAAATCATATATAATCAACAATCATAACAACTAAGTATTGATATACACACAACAACCTATGTCGCTTAAGTGCCTACAACACCGCCCGGAGACGATTTATCGATCCCTATGGGTAACGGGTAACGTATCGACTATGTTACCCGTCCCCACAAACTATGTGGCTCAGTACCGACGCCCGGCTCTGGCCCAGCTAACTCATACCATGTCGAGCAGCTGACTTAGCAGCTCGTCCCGGTACCTTCGCCCACGTCCCTCACCCTCATGCTCATTGGTACCGCAACCGGCTCTAGACCCCGGTAGCTCATGTAATCTCAAGTAGTTGGCCTAGATGATCGTCTCGGCACCATCGTCCATAATGGTCATATCAACATAGTAAATATCACGCAAGCATATACTTGATATCTTGCATATTTTACATATTTTACTTTGTTTTATTCATTAGAATTGACTCATTTAGGTTGCATTTGGGTTTGTTATGTGTATTTCATGTTTCAGGGCGTTAAAGCGACAAAAGACGAAGAATTCGAGCTTAAAGAGGCAGAAACAATTGTACCGGCTTGTTGTATCGGTTTATTGTGGTCGATATGAAAGAATTCTTGCCAGAAGACTTGTACCAGTTTGTTTTATCTGTCACGAGTGGCCGATACAGAAGATAAGGAACTTGAAAATCAATATAGGTTTGTTATAAAGGTATGAACTGGCCGATACGGAAGAAAAGAAGCCAAAGTACCTGTACCGATCGACGCGTATCGACCGAGTGGCCGATATAGGTATGTCCGTACCGGTACGAACTGCAGAGATTAAAAGGAAAATTGGTTTTTGGGTTTAAAAAGGAAAAGATTTCCTAAACCGATTTGGACGTTTTTGGAGAATGTTTTGACATTATATTAGGGTTTTTAATTTTTCATTCCTCTCTCTCTTTTTTCACGCTTTTGTTTTTGTTTTTGACTCTGGAGAAAAACCTTGCTAGAATTCTTGGAGCTTTGCTATCTAGAGACCTTTGTAATCTTCAACAATTAGAGTTTTTCTTAACCTTTACCTCTTTGATTTGTTTAATCTCAATTGTTTTAAATTGCAGTATGTTTAGTGAGTAGATCTAAATAGACAATTAGGTTGGGGGAAAAAGGGTTGATTGAACTTAGGATTACAATTGTATAACACTTAATCTTAAAACTTTTGTCTTTGGTAACAAATTTAAAGTCTTAATCGAGTTGGCCATTCGATTACTGAACCTATGAAACTTTATCAATCGAGAGGTTGTAAAGGTTCCTTACAAATTACCCTAGAACTAAGTCTAGCTTAACCGAGAGATTTGTGTTAATAAGCTTAGTGGTTGAATTGAAATGAACTTAACGTTTCTTAAGATTTAAACTATCCAAGATATTGTTTTAGTTTATTTAATAGGAAAAAATCATTATCACGAGAGTGGACTGATCTAAAAAACGTTTTCAAAACCTTGAAGTTACCTTTGTTAAAAGACAATTTTAAATCTGAAAGTCCCGTTAAAGTACCTTAACCTGATTGTTTAACCTTTTATTTGAATCTTTACAACTCTTAATTTTCGTTTTCGTTTATTCGCTACACGGTTACATAACATCCAAACAAACAACTTTTTGATTCGCTTAAACTAACTTTATTTCTCATAAGTTTTAATACATTGATTGCTTTTTATTCGGATTGACACCTTATATACTACATTAAGGCATTCGAAACAACTAGTGTAAAATCTCGTTTATAAAATTGGCGCCGTTGCCGATTCAGGAACTCGATTAATTATTAGAACTTTGAAATCACTTGGGATTAATTTTCAGTTCCTGTTACTAATCTTTTCTTTTCTTGTGTGGTTTTTCGTTTTCTCAGGTGTATGCAAAGAAGAAGTCACAGACAGCGTGACAACTTGCTTTTCTTTGCGGACATAAAAGCTCGCGAAAGAGCCATCTCAAGAGAAAGAAGACTCGATCAACACTCCGAAACATCAGATTCAGATTCAGAGATGGATGATGCAACCAACGCGACACGTAAGATTGGAATCCGACGATGTGCCTTCTAACAGCTCCAACTGTAGTGGAATCACACCACCAGCCATTGCCAACAACAACTTCAAAATCAAGTCTAGTCTCATCAACAAGTTCTATGGCTTGCCTAGTGAAGATCCGATAGACCATCTTCATCAATTCGACATGTTGTGTGACACGGTGAAGATCAATGGAGTCAATGAGGACATGTTCAAGCTGCGATTGTTCCCTTTCTCACTAGGGGACAAATCACACCAATGGCAAAAGAACCTTGTCAAAAATTCCATCCAGACTTGGGACGCTTGCAAGAAGGCTTTCCGAACAAAGTTCTTCTCAGTGGTTCGGACATCAAAGCTAAGAAACGAGATCTCGGGTTTCGCTCAAAAAGACCAAGAAACATTCAGCGAAGCTTGGGAAAGATTCAAGCCTTATACGGTGAGATGTCTACACCACGGGTTCTCGGGAGAAAGCTTGCTTAGCACATTCTACCGAGGTCTCAAGCCAAAGTTCAGAATGCTTCTCGATTCAGCTAGCCAAGGAAATTTCCTTGGGAAGACGGAAGCAGACGAGCAGCTTTTGGTAGAGAACTACGCGTTAAGTGATAGCAACTACGGTGAAGAGTATGATTGCACAATTCGCAGCTCTGGGAATGATGAACAATTCAAGAGAGAGATCAAAGCGGTGAATGAGAAGCTTGATAAGCTACTCATGTCTCAACAAGTGGGGATCAACTTCGTAGGAAGTGGAGGAGAACAAGTGCCCCCACTCGAGGGAAATCAGGAGGAGATAAACTACGTGGGTAATCAAAACGGTTGGTGTTTCAACAACTACTCTCAACATCCAAACCTTTCCTACCGCAGCAACAACGTAGCTAACCCTCAGGATCAGGTCTATCCTCAAGCAAAACAAGGAGGTTACCAAGGTAAACCTCAATACAACCAAGGAGGATATTCACCGAGACCACCACCTAATCAACCTCCGGGTTACAACAACCCTCCCGTTGTTCAAGGAGTAGTTTCATCACCAGCTCCCCAAGGTAATCAAACCACTCAACTCTTGAAACAAATACTCGAGGGTCAAAACCGTAGTATCATGGAATTCAACACTTTTAAGAAGGAGATTCACGCCAAGGTGGACAACTCTATAATGCCAAGTTTGAATGCGTGAACTCGCACTTGAAATCTCTAGACAACCAATTGGGTCAAATCACTTCATCCTCTAAGCGACCAATGGGTCAACTTCTAGGAAAACCATAGGCTAATCCGAAAGAGTATGTCAACGCTCTTCATCTCCTTAGTGGTCGACAATTACCTTCCGGGGATCTCATCGAGGACAATGCGAATCAGGACGAGGAGGTTGAACACTCGACAGAGACAAAAGACACGGTTCCTAACGACGAAAACACCGAGATTGAGGCAAAGAAGAAAGTCGGTGAGGAGAAAGAAAAAGATAGTCAATATCGACCAGTGATATCGACCACCCATATCGGCAAAACACATGGCCGATATTGAGGAGAAATCTGAAAAAACGAAGAAACCAGTCTACGTGACGTCTCCTTACATGCCTAAGATTCTTTTTCCGCGTCGAGCTAAGAAGCAACTCTTAAAGAAGTACAAAGCACAATTCGAGAAGCAAAACAAGGAATTTCAAATTGTTATGCCTCTCATCGACGCGTTCTAACTTGTCCCTCACTATAGCAAGTTCCCTAAAAGATGCCATCAAGAACAATTTTCAAGACTTTGACGATACGGTGGTTCTTTCGCACGAGTGTAGCACAATCATCCAGAAAAACTCTCCTAAGAAGCTAAGTGATCCGGGAAGCTTTAAAATACCATGCACCATCGGACCTTTGGTTTTCGAAGGGTGTTTGTGTGATTTGGAAGCTAGCTAGTCTAATGTCATTGTCTATTGCCCAGAGACTTGGATTCTCGTCCTTCAAGCCAACTAGAATCTCCCTAGTGCTTGCCGATAGGTCAGTAAGGATACCCGCGGGAGTGTTAGAGGACATCCCGGTGAAGCTTGGAAACGCGTTCATTCCTACAAACTTCATTGTCTTGGGAATGGATGAAGAACCTAAGGATTCACTTATATTAGGTAGACCCTTCTTAGCCATTGGCGGAGCCATCACTGATGTAAAATGGGAAAGATCGATTTTCATCTTGGAGAGAACCTAGTTCAAAGGTACGACATCAACGACGCAATCAAGAAGCCAACCATCAAAGGGCATATCTTTTACATCGACTTGATGGATGAACTTTCCGATGAGTTCTTTGACAACACGAGAAGAAGGAGGCATAACCAAAAGAGACGACATTATGGCGATGCAAAAGAGAATCGACTCCCACCCCATTGACAAGGAGGCCGATTTTCTTGACCTACCCGAGGTGGTTCAACGCGACGCAAAGGCGATAATGATGGAGAGGAACGCTAGCAATGGTATGTCTAGCGACGAACATGACGATTGGAGTGAGTTCAAAACACCAAAGGTAGAACTCAAACCCCTTCCTAAAGGGCTAAAGTACGTTTTCTTGGGGCCTAACTCCACCTATTCGATAATTATCAATGCCTCTCTTAGCGATGAAGAAGTTAAAACCTTAAATTTAGAAAGGCCATAGGTTATTCTCTAGATGATATCAAAGGGATATCGCCCTCATTGTGTATGCATCGTATACATCTAGAGAACAAAGGTATGTACTTAATAGAACACCAACGTAGGCTGAACCCGAACTTGAAAGAAGTGGTTAAGAAAGAGATAATCAAGCTTTTGGATGCCAGAATCATCTTTCCGATATCCGATAGCAATTGGATCTCTCTTGTTCATGTAGTGCCGAAAAAGGGTGGAATTATCGTGGTAAAAATGACAAAAACAAACTAATTCCAACGAGAATAATCACGGGTCATAGAGTTTGCATCGATTACCGAAAGTTAAACGTTGCGACTCGAAAAGACCACTTCCCTTTACCCTTCATTGACCAAATGCTGGAACGATTAGCAAACCATCCATACTATTGCTTCCTCGATGGGTATTCCTGATTTTTCCAAATACCCATCCACCCCCAAGACCAAGAGAAAAAAACCATTCACATGTCCCTATGGTACATTTTATTATCGTAGAATGCCTTTTGGGTTGTGTAATGCACCTGCGACATTCCAACGATGCATGATGTCCATATTCTCTTATTCAATTGAAAACATTGTTGAGGTTTTTATGGATGATTTCTCTGTGTATGGTTCTTCGTTTGCCTCGTGTTTGTCTAATCTTTGCAGGGTACTTAATAGGTGTGAGGAATGCCATTTGGTTCTGAACTGGGAGAAATGCCATTTCATGGTTAGAGACGGTATTGTTTTGGGTCATCGAATCTCCGAGAAGGGTATTGAGGTTGATAGAGCAAAGATCGATGTGATGGCTAACCTTGGAGCTCAGAATTCGGTAAAGAGTATAAGAAACTTTCTCTGTCACGCGGGTTTCTATAGGAGGTTCATCAAGGACTTCTCAAAGATAGTTAAACCACTCACGAGATTGCTATGCAAGGACATCAATTTTCTGTTTGATGAAGAGTGTCTCGAGGCCTTCCACAAGATCAAGCAACAATTGATAAGTGCCTCTATAGTGCAGCCACCGGATTGGGATATTCCTTTTGAGATCATGTGCGATGCTAGTGACTATGCCGTTGGCGCGGTGTTGGGCCAAAGGAAAGAGAAGAAGCTCCACGTCATTTACTACGCTAGTAAAACGATGGACGAAGCGCAAGTCAAGTATGCTACCACAGAAAAAAGAACTTCTGGGCATCGTATTTGCTTTTGAGAAATTTAGATCATAATTGGTGGGTTCAAAAGTGATAGTCTACACCGATCACGCAGCGTTGAGACACTTGTTAGCAAAGAAAGATTTGAAACCTCGATTGTTACGGTGGATCTTGTTAGTCCAAGAGTTCGATTTGGAGATCAAAGACAAGAAAGGCATCGAGAATGTAGTCGCGGATCACTTGTCACGACTGCGCGTAGACGTTATACTCCCCGAGGAGCAACTAATAACGATTATGATACGGAAATCTCGGGGAGAGCAAGAGCATGAGATCAAAGAGCTCTTTGCCATAGAGAAAGAACCTTGGTACACGGATATTGTGAACTAATTGGTCACGGGAGAAGAACCACACCATTTGGAGGGTTATCAAAAGAAGTTCTTCCACGACTTGAGACGGTTCTATTGGGACGAGCCTTATCTCTACAACTTGAGCAAAGATGGGTTATACCGAAGATGTGTTGCAGATGAAGAGGTAAATGGCATACTCACGCATTGCCACGATTCGGCTTACGGAGGACACTTCGCGAGTTTCAAGACAGTCTCCAAGGTATTACAAGCTGGATTTTGGTGGCCTACGATATTTAAGGATGCTCACGAGTTCGTTCAACGGTGTGACCCTTGTCAAAGGAAAGGGAACATAAGCAAGCGAAACGAGATGCCACAAAACCCGATCATGGAAGTTGAGATCTTCAACGTGTGGGGGATTGACTTCATGGGTCCTTTCCCATCCTCATATGGCAAGAAGTACATCCTTGTGGCCGTTGATTATGTCTCTAAGTGGGTTGAAGCTGTAGCGTGCACAACGAATTACTCAAAAGCTGTTGTTAGTCTTTTCAAGACGATCATCTTCCCGAGGTTCGAAGTTCCTAGAGTTGTGATTAGTGACGGTGTTAGACACAAGGTTGCAACGCCTTATCATCCCCAAACAAGTGTCCAAGTAGAGGTTTCCAACCGACAAATCAAAGTCATTCTCGAGTAGACGATTGGTCCGTCAAACTAGATGACGCTCTTTGGGCGTATAGAACCGCGTTTAAGACACCCTTAGGGACAACGCCTTTCAACTTCACGGGAAAGCGTGTCACCTAACGGTAGAAATCGAGTACATGGCAAGCTGGGCAATCAAGCTTCTGAACTTCTATCTCAAAACCGCCAAAGAGAAGAGAGAATTTCAACTCGAGGAATTGGACGAAATACGCCAACAAGCCTATGAGAGTTTAAAGATCTAAAAGGAGTGAACCAAAGCCTTCCACAACAAGAAGATCATCAAGAAGGAGTTCAAAGTGGATGACTTGGTATTGCTATTCAACTCGAGATTGAAAATCTTTCCGGGGAAACTTAAGTCCCGTTGGTCCGGCCCTTTCAAGATCAAAGAAGTAAGACCATTCGGAGTTGTGGTTCTTTGGGACAAGCACGGAGGGGAGTTTGTAGTGAACGGTCAAAGGCTCAAACCATATTTTGCAAACGAAGTTGTCACCGGAGGAGACTCATTATCTCTTTTGGATCCCAACGTCGCTTAAACGGCGGGTAAAGTCAAGCTAGGTGACTATAAACAAGCTCACTTGGGAGGAAGTCCCATTTTTATCCTTGTACATAAGCTTTTATTTTAATTTAGTACTTTATATTATTTAGTTCTTATTGTTTTCTTTTGTTGCTTAGTTTAGTGCTTTCAGGTCAGATATAAACGAGAAAAACGCCAGGGGATCCATACCGATCAGTCATACCGGTTTGTTGTGACCGGTATGTGAGAAAAACGCACGATAAAGACTATATCGATCTATCGTATCGGTCTGCTGGGACCGATACGAAATCAACGAGGCCAATCGAGAGTTATATCGACCTGACTGTATCGATCTGCTGGGACCAGTACGTAAGCAACGAGCCTGCTGAGGACCATATCGACATGTTGTATCGGTCTGCTCGGACCGATACGAAATCAACGAGGCAAGCTAAGCCATATCGACATGTTGTATCGGTTTGCTGGAACCGATACAAGGAGGAAAACCCGAAAAACATCGACACGCCGGTACATAGAAACCGGTATTGTATCATACCGGCTTGTTTGTACCGGTCAGGTAACTGATACACTTGAATTTTTTTGCGATTTTTACATATCGGTCAAGCATAAAAAGAAAAAATAGGGTTTTATTTCTATTCCTTCTCATCGATATCGGCCACCCTCTTTTTCCTCCATAGAAACTGAAAATTCAAGCTTCGATTTCTCTCTTGTTTCTTAACGAAATCACTTGATTTTTGGCTCATTCTCTTTGTCTACTCGTTGTCTTTCAGGATATAACAACAAATCACCCAGTCCGAGGCTAATTGAGAACCACCCAATTCTTCACAAGGTTACAATGGGACCAAAGAAAGCAACAAGAGCGGACAAAGGGAAAGGAAAGGTAACCGGTGATGAACCATTGGCACGAAGAACACGGTCAGGCTCGATTGTGATAAGGGAACCCACCGATGAGACTCCAAGAGAAGAACCGCGACGGGGCGAGTTTCAAAAGAGCAATGAGAGGAAGAAGAGACGCGACGAACCCACAGTCGTAGAAGAGGAAGAGCACAAATATGTGCTCGAGTCCGAGCCCGAGGAAGAGGAAGCGTCGCGCTGATGGGATCAAAGTTTAACCTCAATCACAAACAACCCCAAGTGCAAGGCACAAGACGTTGTAGTAATATAAGGATCGAATCCACAAGGAGAGAAGGCTTAGAACAACTAGCTTATATTAGATCGAGTAAGAATCTTGGTTTGTAGCTAAACTAAACTAAGAAAGCAATATAAGTAAAATAAAATTGAAATCAACAAAAGCGATATTAAACTATAGAGATACTAATGGTAAAGTATGGATCTTGGGGTTAAGATCAATGGTTTGGATGGATGGAATCAAGCTAATGACACTAAGACTAACAAAGGAGATGGCTTTCTAGGACAAGGATCACTAAACTAGATTAGATCACTTCCATGACTCAAATCCATTCTCTAATCATAAAAACCACAAATCTTCCGACCGAGCCTAGATGATTAGAGATCATTAAGTATAAGTCCTTAAAAGTCCATCTTAAACCTTAGACATCAACTTCCATTGACTAAGTATAAAAGAATAACAAGAGATTGGACTAGACATTTCATCGAACACCTTCCGGGCATGAAACATCCTCTTGGTACTAAGCTAGGATAATTACTTCTACCTTAGTGTTAAGAACATCTAATGCTATAGAAACCATAACCTAAACATCCTAAACATCACTAACCATCATCCATCATCCTAACCTATAGAAACCCCAAGATCCAAAAGATGACTACTCACTATGCATAATAAAAAGAAAGCTAGAGATTAAAGATAAAGACATTAATGCTAGATAAAGAATATTAAAGAGAGAATCTAAGATTATATGAAACTAAGGAACATTCAAAGTTTTACAAAAGTGGCTACAAAAACTAGAGAGAAAAAGATGTGTCCATTAACATAAACCCTAGTAGTATTTATAGGGAAATATAAAGATAAATAAGTCACGCTTGACCCGGCGGTTTGGTCCAGCGGTTTGGAGGCCGCTGGACTGAACATCCGCGACTTCTTCGTCTTTGTCTTCTCCGGCGGTTTGGTCCAGCGGTTTGGAGGCCGCTGGACTGAACATCTGCAACTTCTTCGTCTTTGTCTTCTCCGGCGGTTTGGTCCAGTGGTTTGAAGGCCGCTGGACTGAACATTTCTTCTCCTTTGTCTTCTTCAAGCTCTCTTGTGCTCTCCCTTAGCTTCCACTGAGCTCCCCATAGCTCCAAGTACCTAAAATGAATGATATAATGCAAAAATGGCCTAAAAACTAACTAAGACTCTATTCTAAACTACTTAGTGAAAATATGCTAAATAAGACTATAATCTATATGAATTATGCAATTAAGGTCCTAAAATGCTATGAAAATACATGCCTAAAACAACTAAAATACACACTTATCAACTCCCCCACACTTGCCTTTTGCTTGTCCTCAAGCAAACAACACTCAATAAACACAAAAGACGTAGTGGAAGATGGATCTCAGGACTAAAAAGTTAAGAATCAAACATATGCAATGTTAACTAAGGCAATGAAGCACCATGAGAAAATGTTTAACCATAAGTAATGAGAACTCTCAATCAAGCATCCAAAGCACACTATCACAAGTCTTAGCTAGATTCAATGCCTATATCCACTCACTCTTTCATTCACCACATCCTTAAGTTCATTAATTAGTAACCGGTGGTCTCGTTAAATGCAATGCAAAGAGTTTCAATCGGTTTGGGAAAGGTCTTATTTAAGTGGTTAAGTGTTTAGATGTTTAAGTGTTTTAGGGGGTTACTCTCAAAAGCAAATAAGTAGTGTAAACATAATGCAAAAGTTAGGAAGACTAGGAACAAATACGTACAAGCCATTAAATCCCATGTTCTACCCTTCCTACTTTTCGTTCTAAGCACTCACTCCTTTCTTTTCATGCTCACTCCCCTTTTGATCTTTAAACACCCACTCAAATCCTTTCTGTTAATCCTAACTCTACCCTTATTTCCCTTTGGGTTTCTTTCTTTGACACCACAAGTCTATCTTTCACCTTTTCTGATGTAGCGGAAGGAACCTGATAATTAACTCAATCTAAAGATTCAAAGAATCTTTGAGACCGACAACCTGACAAAGATGAATTTAATCGAATCTTTAGTCAAGGCTTCTTGTAAGGATGAATTTAATCAAATCCTTAAACAAGGCATCTTGTGAAGATGAATTTAATCAAATCTAGACAAGGCTTCTCGTGAGATGAATTGAATCAAATCAACACAAGGTTTAAGAAAAATCTCTTGTTTATTAATTATCAAAGTCTCCATTACAACATAAGTATAGATGACCTATTTATAATAAATTGAAAGCCCTAGAATATTCCAAATAAGAAAAGGAAAACATCTTAATAATAAAATAACTAATAATGTAAATATAAAGATATTTGTAAATCTTCCAAATATCTCTCTGCATCATTCTCTCCGACGAAGAAAAGATTCGTCCCGAATCTTAACTGTGGTCTTCGATATGAAACTCATAGTTTTCTTCTTCTGCGGAAAGAGACGCCTATGATAGGATAGATGTTTCCGAACAACATGACATCCAGAATCGTTCTTCGATTGAGAAACCAAAGAAACACGGCTCTGATACCAACTGATGTAGCGGAAGGAACCTGATAATTAACTCAATCTAAAGATTCAAAGAATCTTTGAGACCGACAACCTGACAAAGATGAATTTAATCGAATCTTTAGTCAAGGCTTCTTGTAAGGATGAATTTAATCAAATCCTTAAACAAGGCATCTTGTGAAGATGAATTTAATCAAATCTAGACAAGGCTTCTCGTGAGATGAATTGAATCAAATCAACACAAGGTTTAAGAGAAATCTCTTGTTTATTAATTATCAAAGTCTCCATTACAACATAAGTATAGATGACCTATTTATAATAAATTGAAAGCCCTAGAATATTCCAAATAAGAAAAGGAAAACATCTTAATAATAAAATAACTAATAATGTAAATATAAAGATATTTGTAAATCTTCCAAATATCTCTCTGCATCATTTTCACACTATCCTTAAGGGTTTTTCTTTTGGATTAGGCTTCACTCTTTGTACTCCTACTTTCTACCCTTGTTTTTGGGTTTCTTTTCTTTATGGTTTTAGGAGTTTTTAAAACTTGTTTTTAATGCCCTTTCTTTTGCTTTTTCAAACCTCCCTTAAGGTAGTTACTCTTTTAGTTTTGGTGATCAGACTTTTCTAATGATAACCCAACTCTCTTTTCTTTTCATTTCCTCACTTCCCTCACCCATTACCAAATCAAAACTTGATAACCACCTAGATGGGATGTGGGACTTGTCGTCCCCAATACTTACAAAGTTTTGCTAATGTAACACTTTCCAAAAGGCCTCACTCAAAGAATTAAACGGGGCTTGAAGGAATGGTTTCGGGTTAAGGGTAGACCATCTAAAAATGAGATGGTTATCCAAACAATCAAGAGTGTGGTAAAAAGGAATAAAGTTTGGATATATATCATGAAACTACAATGCACATTATCAAGCGAGAAATTAATGATTCAATTAAGTTCAATATTCATGGAGTGGTTTCAAATCAAGTGAGCATCAAACAAGCAATATCCTCTAGACTAAGAAAGTTCAAGATGTACAATTTCAACGATTTAAAAGATTCTATCACTTATACCAAACAATCTCGAAAAGGGATTCACATTACAATGTTTTTCTATAACTCTTTAAAGGTAATATCATCATTGATCCATAGACAAGTGTGTATGTTTTAAAGCTATAGACTCTTATACTATATGAATGATAATGCGAAATGAAACTAGTTTTCATTTTGATCCATAATTTTTACAAGTTTTTTGTGTATTTGATCCTAAAGCTAAAGACTAACGAAATGCAATGTACTATCTAGATGGATGCAATGCATGATCACACATAGCTAAAACAATAAACATGATTAGTAACTATTGGCTAGTCCCCCACACTTAAATCACACCGTCTCGGTGTGAAAAAGCGATGAAGTAAGGCCATTTAAAAGAGAATTAAAACTAGTGGTAAATACGAAAACAAGTGCTAAAAATGAAAAATTATCTAAAAATGTATGTTATATACAATGACAATGAAAGGTACCTTGGAGCTTACTTAAAGGGGTTTCATGATTCTTTATCATGGTGTGGTGAAGCCGATGTTGAAGTTTCGGTGTTGACTCGAGGTTGAAAGACGAAGTCTTGTTTCTCCATCGCGTTGGCGTCCTCATTTGTGCCTCCCCTTTTCAAAAACATAAAACTAAACATAATTAAACTACAATACTTAAATTTAAAAGCATATGTACAAAGGATAAACATGGGATTGCCTCCCAAGTGCGCTTGTTTAAAGTCACTAAGCTTGACTTAGACGAGGCTTAGGCGGATATAGGATCCGAGAGAGGAATTTCGAAGTTCCTCCTAAGCAACTAGTCTAAAAGTGATCTAAAACTAAGTAGATTCCAAATCCTATTGACTAATCGCTACTCTCCCCGGCAACGGCGCCAAAAACTTGATGGGATCAAAGTTTAACCTCAATCACAAACAACCCCAAGTGCAAGGCACAAGACGTTGTAGTAATATAGGGATCGAATCCACAAGGAGAGAAGGCTTAGAACAACAAGAATACAAAAAACTAGCTTAGATTAGATCGAGTAAGAATCTTGGTTTGTAGCTAAACTAAACTAAGAAAGCAATATAAGTAAAATAAATTTGAAATCAACAAAAGCGATATTAAACTAAAGAGATACTAATGGTAAAGTATTGATCTTGGGGTTAAGATCAATGGTTTGGATGGATGGAATCAAGCTAATGACACTAAGACTAACAAAGGAGATGGCTTTCTAGTATAAGGATCACTAAACTAGATTAGATCACTTCCATTACTCAAATCCATTCTCTAATCATAAAAACCACAAATCTTCCGACCGAGCCTAGATGATTAGAGATCATTAAGTATAAGTCCTTAAAAGTCCATCTTAAACCTTAGACATCAACTTCCATTGGCTAAGTATAAAAGAATAACAAGAGATTGGACTAGACATTTCTTCGAACACCTTCCGGGCATGAAGCATCCTCTTGGTACTAAGCTAGGATAATTACTTCTACCTTAGTGTTAAGAACATCTAATGCTATAGAAATCATAACCTAAACATCCTAAAAATCACTAACCATCATCCATCATCCTAACCTATAGAAACCCCAAGATCCAAAAGATGACTACTCACTATGCATAATAAAAAGAAAGCTAGAGATTAAAGATAAAGACATTAATGCTAGATAAAGAAGATTAAAGAGAGAATCTAAGATTATATGAAACTAAGGAACATTCAAAGTTTTACAAAAGTGACTACAAAAACTAGAGAGAAAAAGATGTGTCCATTAACATAAACCCTAGTAGTATTTATAGGGAAATATAAAGATAAATAAGTCACGCTTGACCCGACGGTTTGGTCCAGCGGTTTGGAGGCCGCTGGACTGAACATCCGCGACTTCTTCGTCTTTGTCTTCTCCGGCGGTTTGGTCCAGCGGTTTGGAGGCCGCTGGACTGAACATCTGCAACTTCTTCGTCTTTGTCTTCTCCGGCGGTTTGGTCCGGCGGTTTGGTCCAGCGGTTTGAAGGCCGCTGGACTGAACATTTCTTCTCCTTTGCCTTCTTCAAGCTCTCTTGTGCTCTCCCTTAGCTTCCACTGAGCTCCCCATAGCTCCAAGTACCTAAAATGAATGATATAATGCAAAAATGGCCTAAAAACTAACTAAGACTCTATTCTAAACTACTTAGTGAAAATATGCTAAATAAGACTATAATCTATATGAATTATGCAATTAAGGTCCTAAAATGCTATGAAAATACATGCCTAAAACAACTAAAATACACACTTATCACGCGCGACTTCACATTTCCACCGAGGAAGAAAGAGACACCTCTCGTTAGAGATCTGAAGAAGCCACCATCGTCCCGAGAGCTATATGACGCACTAATGGAGATATCTTTCGCTCCATCTCGTTTCCCGGATCCCGAAACACTTAGGAAACTGGGAATTTACGATGAGGTTATGGAAATTTTGTGCCACATGAGGCTTGATGGTGTTCACAAGATGAAGTACAACGCTTACAAAGAAGGGACATGTCAGTTTTTGGCCACCCTCGAGGTTATACTAGACGATTCGGGTTCGCAACGGGCACAAGTCACGCGGGGAGGAAAGATTCAGTTCCAAGGTTACAACGGGACGAGACACGTTGTTACCTTCAGCGTTTTGACAGAGATTTATGGGTTCCTGGCGGATGGACAACCCGAGCTTAGTAATGAACCGGGTGAGAGTGTCCAACTTTGGAACTTCATCGCTAACGGAGTATACCAACCCGGAAGATCAAAGAGTGCACAGATCCGTCACCTGGCGATTAGGTATATCGCTAAATCGTCGCTATTTTAGAATCGTCGCTAATTTAGCGACGCCGTCTAATCGTCGCTATTTAGGAGTCGTCGCTAATTCGTTGGAAAATTAGCAACGAACAAGCAACGTTTATCGTAAAACTTTAGCGACGAATTAGCGACGATATATAAAAAATAAATTTCCAATTTCAAGGTTTTGCGAAAAGGAATCGTTGCTAATTCGTCGCTAAATTAGCGACGAATTAGCTACGATGTGTTAAAATATCAATGTAAATTAAAAAAAAACAATTACAAAAAAATTTAAAAAAAAGTTATAAATATATTAAAAAAAATACATAATATTTTTAAAAAACAATAAAACTAAACAGCGGGTTCAACAGGATCGGCGGGATCGACGACGAAATCATCAATCCCGAGATCACGTCTGAGGTTTTGAGTTGCCTCTCCGCTACTTCTGGAGGGATCACTGGTGATTGGGTCGGTTGAACTCCCCGCTGCTCCATCAACCTCGCGAGGTTTGGACTTTCCATCGCGATGATGGAGAAGAAGTCCGTGATGTTCTGATAGCGGCGATCTTGTTCCGCTATCTGCTCCCTCAACCGAACATTCTCTTCGGCGTGATCTTGGACAGTGCGACGAGGTTGCGAAGATGAAGCAGCGGAAATAGTCTCCATCGAACCGACTCCAAAAGTGCGGTTCTTCTTCGTCTTCGGGGCAACCTACATAGACAAATTTAAAATCGTTAGATAATATATATATATATATATAAACAATATTAATTTGAATTAAATTAAATAATTTAAAATAATTACCTCATAGTAGATCTGGTCGCACTCGGTGACCGACAACTGTCCCGAGGAGTTGACCGAACTACCATCGGCCGACGTCGAACCCTGACTAACTCGCTGGGCGAGTCTAGCCTCATATGCGTTCACGATTTTTTCAGATCGTGAACTCACATAGGTCCTGTCCTTCCTCTTCTGGACCTTCTTCGCGACGATTTAGCAACGATATGCCATTATGTTTAGCGACGATTTAGCAACGATCATGAACCCCTAAATCTGTAACCCTCACGTAATTGTTCAATGACCTCTTCTGTAAGCGTACGGGCGCATAAATTTTGGAAAAATGCACCGATCTCTGGAAAATTTAAACATTAATTTAATTATATACTTAATTATTAGCTTAATTAATCAAAATTAAAATATAAACATTTTAGTGTTCAATGATACATGTTATTGTTGTGTGTGCGGGTTCGGGTAAAAGCTCATCGAAAGCAAAAGGTAAAAGTCTTTGCATAAACACATGACAGTCGTGACTTTTCATACCTGAAAACTTTTGATCATTCTCAACGCATGCAGATAACTTTGAAACATATCCGTCGGGAAACTTGACATCTGAAGCGACACAGTTGAATAACGCGTTTTTCGCTTCATGTTTCAATCTGTAGATTGGGACCGGAGCCTTACCATCAATTGTGATATGCAACTCACTTCTAAAACATATTTCTGGCAAATCCAGTCTTGTCTACAAATTTTCTTTAGTTCTCCCCTGTACATTCAACAATGTGTTTATAATATTATCAAAGAAATTTTTTTCAATGTGCATAACGTCGAGGTTATGTTTCAACAAGTGATTTTTCCAATACGGGAGTTTCCAAAAAATACTTTTCTTGTGTCAGTTATGGCTTTCTCCGTATCCATCAGGTAAATTGAAAACATGCCAATTACCACCCCGTCTACATGTTTTTTGCGCCCCGTAATTATCCAACTCCTCCAATAAGTCTGCCCCCGTCGGATAAAGTAGGGGTGGATGTTTAACGACTTGATTCTTCTTAATCAACCTTCTGTTCTTTCGGTAAGGATGATTGATTGGAAGGAAACGTCGGTGACAATCAAACCAACTTGTTTTCCTTCCATGTGGGAGTTGAAACGCATCAGTCCGATGACGGCAATATGGACAAGACAATCGTCCATGCGTTGTCCAACCTGCTAACATGCCATAAGTTAGAATGTCACTAATAGTCCACATGAGCACTGCACGCATCGTAAAATTTCTCTTGCATGAGATATCATACGTACCAACCCCAGTGGACCATAGCTCTTTTAACTCATGTATCAAAGGTTGCAGAAAAACATCAAGAGCTCTCTTTGGGTGTTTCGGACCTGGTACTAAAATGCTTAAGAAAAGAAATTCTCTTTGTATGCACATATTGGGAGGTAGATTATACGGAGTTAGTATAACTGGCCCCAAAGAGTATTGTCTACCAGAAATATCGAATGGACTAAATTCGTCAGTGCATGAACCAAGGTATACATTACGAAACTCTCTAGCGAAATCAGAGTATACCGTGTTGAAGTGCTTCCAAGCCTTTGCATCTGACGGATGAGTGAATTCCCCATCTTCAACTGAGTGTTCTGCATGCCATCTCATCGAATCAGATGTCCTCTCTGATTGATACAATCTTTTGAGTCTGTCTCTGATGGGTAAGTACCACATCCGTTGATACGAGACTTTAATCCCCTTCCCTTGGACCTTATATATCGGTTGACGACAAAAACGACATTTAAGCAGCTCATCATCATCTTTCCAATAAATCATACAATTGTTAACACAAACATCAATCATTTCAGAAGGCAATCCAAGACTAAAAACCAACTTTTGTATTTCGTAATACGACTCAGCAGCTACATTACCCTCAACCAGAAATTATTTCAGTGACTCCGCCCATGAGTCCATACAAAACTCACTCAAATTATTATCAGATTTTATATTCATCATCCTAGATGCTAATGATAGTTTTGACAATCCAACTTTACATCCCTCGTAAATTGGTTTATTCGGAGCGTCTAACATATCATAAAAACGTTTAGCATCTAGGTTAGGTTCCTCAACTACATTTTCGGATAAATACTCCCTCGTATCATGAAATGCATCAGCAACCATTTCATGATATCTACTATCATCTACATGCACATAACCACCGGCCTGATCATGATAATAGTTACTATCAAAATGATGCGGTAAATTAGCAGGTTCGTTACTAACATGATCACTAACAAGAAACGTATAACTACTATCTCCAACTTCAGTATTATTAGAGTTATACCCTTCCCCATGTTGAAACCAAACAAAATATTGCGACATAAAACCTCTATTAAAAAGATGTTTCCATACGGTTTCAACAAACACGTATTTAGTGTTAACGCACTTCTTACATGGACAATACATTTTACCGGTATCTTGCGTAGTATGCATGTTTCCGGCCTGCTGCATGAATGCTTGAAGTCCCTCCGTAAATTTGTCTGTAACTACCCCCGATCGATCTTTATGCCGATACATCCAAGACCGTAACTCGTATATATTGTTATTACCTTGAGACATATTGAAATTTTAGAGTGTTTATATTTTTATAGAGTGAATGTTTTTTGTATTGTGTTGTGGTGTGATTTTTTGAAGAGTGTAGAGGGGTTTATATAGTCTCATTCGAAATTTTTTGCAACCATTTAGCAAGGAAAATTAGCAACGATTTTGCAAGGAATCAAAATTAGCAACGATTTCGCAACGTTTTTGAAAACGTGCTTACCTAATCAGCGACCCTCCTCGCTAATTCATCGCTATTTACCAAGGATATATATTTGTTGCTAAATCGTCGCTAATTAGCGACGATTTAGCGACACAAAACTCATTCGTCGCCAAAATCGTCGCTAATTTTGCGACGAAATAATACCTCGCTAAATAGCGATGATTTAGCGACGACTAGATTCTCCGTTGCTATTGCTATATAATTCGTCGCTATTTCCTTGCTAAATTTCGTTGCTAAAAGCCTAGTTTCTTGTAGTGTATTCAGAAACTCTTGTCACACGCGTTCTTTCCGAGACGCGAGACGGGCTCGGTGAACAACAACGAGTTAGTCTATTTGCATCAAGGACTTGCTCTGATACTTCGACGATCACAAGGCAATGCTAGCTTGTTCCCCACGATGGAAGAACGCTACACGAGTGTTCTAAGAATCTTCCTCAAGGGTTTGTTGGATTTACAACTTTGGGCTTGGACGCGCATTGATGCAACACCGAAATTGAGCATAGGAGGATGGATTACTCCACTCTTAACCCGCATGCGCATACCTCTACAAGGTGAGGACGAGAAGCCAACTTTCATGGACATGCCTTACTTAGCTAAGCAGTTGATCATCGTTGTAAAGCGACGCACCTAGTGTTTTGAACGGTATCTTAGGTGTAGTGTCTTCCTCAAACGAATTAGAACTCGCTGAAAATCTTGAAACCTCGACCCTAGACATTGATGTTTAAAAGCCAATGGTGTGGTTATGAAGCTTGATAGTTCAAGGTTACCTTCGAAAATTTAACTGAACTTAAAGTTGACTTTTAATTAGCATGATTGATAGTTTTCAAGAGAATTTCTATGGCTTTGTGATTTCTACGGATTGCGGCTTCCTAAACCGAACACTTTAAGCGCAATCCGGTCATTCTCATTCTAAGGGATGATTCCTCTCTCACCCCCTAAGCCTAAACCCAAACACTTGTGAGAATTCTTTTTCAATAAGTGATTGTTTGGTTTCGCAAAAACTTGAAAGTATAGGGAGCGACAAGAAAAGACATCAATTTGGCTAGTTTATCATGGACTAGTATGTTAGAACGGGATAATGGATTAGAGAAACACATCTTTGTGGTTTTAAAAAAAAAAGAAAATAAACACGAGTAAATGTAAAACACCTAGGGGTAAAAGAATTGCTAAGTAAAAAATAATAATAATAATAAAAAAAACAGAAAGAAATCGAAAAGAAATAAAAAAAGGGAAAAAACTTAGCCAAAAGCAAACCCCTAAGGTAATTAAGAAAAAGAAAAGAAACTCGATGTTTAAGTGATTAAGTGTTAAAAGAAAGAGATGATGGGTTAGAGGTTAGATTTGAATAGGAATGGATGTTCGGACTTGTATGCATAAATTGCTCATTGTCTTTCCCGGTTTTTCTTAACATTTTCACTCCCCGAGAGAAATTGTGTTACAACTAACCACATGCATGAGTGTTAGCCTCCTCTTTTGATTCGAAATCCCGTTTTTACCTAGACGAATAGAAAAACTCTTGAAAATTCTTGATCATGTTTCATGCTCTAATTATGCTTAATTGAATGTGAAAGGCGCTTAGACTAGACAGGTGGATCACATGCTTTTGGTAATAATAACGGATTTAGACGGAGTTTGGGGTGAATGGTAATAGGTAGAACTAGCTCGTTTGTGATAGGATTCTATGTTTAGGATACTCGTTCACTACACTTTCCGCGTTGTTTTTGGTTCTGAGGTTCCCGCCTCTACACTCTCTTGAACTTTGATGTTAATTCTCTTACTTGAGGACAAGCAAATGATAGGTTTGGGGGAGTTGATATCTTGCATATTTTACATATTTTACTTTGTTTTATTCATTAGAATTGACTCATTTAGGTTTCATTTAGTATTATATAGGTTGCATTTGGGTTTGTTATGTGTATTTCAGGTTTGAGGGCGTTAAAACGGCAAAAGGCGAAGAATCCGAGTTTAAAAGAAGCAGAAACAGTTGTACCGGCTTGTTGTAGCGGTTTGATGTGGTTGATATGAGAATTCTTGCCAGAAGACTTGTACCGGTTTTTTTTATCGGTCACGAGTGGCCGATACATAAGATAAGGAATTGAAGTTCAATAACGGTTTGTTATACCGGTTTGACATGGCCGATACGGAAGAAAAGAAGCCAAAGTACATGTACCGATCGACGCGTATCGACCGAGTGGTCGATATCGGCATGTCCGTACCGGTTTCACCTGACCGGTACGGACTGCGAAAATTAAAAAGAAAATCGGTTTTAGGGTTTAAAAAGTGATGCGATCGTGAACGAGCCGATATCGACCACTCGACCACTCGACACCGACGAGATGCCGATATCGACCACTCGACCACTCGACACCGACGAAATGCCGATATCGACCACTCGACCACCCGATACCGAGGAGTTGCCGAGTACCCGAACATCGAATGCCGAGGAGATGTTGGACGTACAAGAAGGAGCTATCACTCGGACCAGAGCCAAGGAGCTAGCAAGGGAAGCTCACACGATGATCAAGGAAGAGAAGATTGGAGAAGCCGACACGAGAAGCTACTTCAACATCTTCTCCACGGCTACTTGAGGAAGACCAAGCTATGGTAGCTAAGCGGACTAAGTGACTCGCTTGGTACTCTTTCCCACCGGGTTTTAACGAGGCCAAGACGACCACTACGTCGTCCATTAGCCACCATAGCTTGAAGAGTGTGTTAAGCAAGGCACTTTCGCTACTTGCTTAGTTATCCGCGCAATTTCCATTTCTTTAAAGGATTTCCATTTTGCTACTCGGCTACAATTTCCTTTTCTTTGTGTTTTCCATTTTACTAAACGCAAAAACCCTAAGGAACAAAGCGACTTGTGCTTGTCCTATAAAAGGGGATGCGCCTCCTTTACATTCTTTTATCGAACAACTTATAAGCAAATTATACCTAAGGTCTTTGTCGCCTCTTTTGATCTTGAGAAGAGATCGGTTACCCTTGATCTTGTGAAGAGATCCGTTCTTCTCCTTGTGCAGCCGCCGGTGGAGAGAACTTCTATCACTTGTTAAACCTCCTCAACGTTTAACAAGTTTCCGCCGTCACTTACACTTCCCCGCCCATCCTACATCGACGTTCCACCCGCACCATTCCCCTACTATCCCCACTCGTCCATCCATCCCTTCGCCGAGACAGTTCAGCCTCGTTTGGAGAGTCGATCCCATAGGGCCGATCGTATCATGTGGTATCAGAGCCGCCTCTGAACCAAGGCTGAGTCGCTTCTATCTCTTACTTTCTTCTTTATCGTTTAGGCTTGACTTGTAGATCTATACCGTTTGTTTCAACTTGCTTGCTTGCCTGAGTGATTGCCCGTAACTTGTTGTTGATTTCGTTGCTTGCTTGGGTACTACTAGTAACTTGTTGAATCATTGATAGGTTGTTCTTAGTTGTTCGTTGTGTTCTTGCTTGGCGGCGTTGTTTTAAAAACTTTGATCTTTCAAAACCTAATCGCATCTTTCGAAACATGTATTTGTGATTTTCCTTTTTCCAAAACCGCGTGAGACGATTTCCTTTTTGCTTAAACTTGTCGTTTCATTTAAGCCGAGAATTTCCTTTTCATTGAAACCGTGTGTTTTCCTTTTGTTAGCGTGTTTGTTTGACGTTGCTTAAGTCAGTTATCGTGAACACCTTACTTTGGGTTATTTTTGCGTGTACCAGGTACCATGGCGCTTCCACCCGAGGCGTTAGACGACCTCCAGAAGCTCATCGCTACCCAAGTTGCCGAGGCCATGGCTCAACTCCTACCCCAACAAATCTCCCAGCAGCTCACCTTGGAACGTGAGAAGCAAGCCAGGGAAGCCAAGGAGGTATCCTCGGAGTCCGAGAGTGGTCACACGCCAACCCCATCCGAAGCTATCCGCCTTGCCAAAGGAAAAGGCCCAGCCGGTAGTTCCAGAGTGCAGGCCGTCCGTCACGTCTTTCCCCGAGACAATGCCGAGAAGGATACCCGGTTACCTAGAGATAGAACCGATCCTTTTAGACCAGCACCTTTCGCTCCTAGACGCGCTCCACACTTCGACCACAGCCGTCGGACAGAAACCGTTGGGGACCATAGGATCCACATCCACTCCGACGAAGACTACTATGAGCTAGGCGCATCGGATCGCAGCCATAGAAGCCGTAGGCGGGACAGGGAGGCCAGGGATCCTGTTAGGCAACAACTTAGACACATCAAGGCTAAGTTCCCTCCCTTCCAAGGTAAGAACGATCCCGAGGTCTACCTAGATTGGGAAAGGAAGATGGAGTCTAGTTTCCTCTACCATGACACTTACCCGGTCAACAAGGTAAAGATTGCCGTGTCAGAATTCAGTGACTATGCTCTCCTGTGGTGGGATCAGCTATGCACCACCAGAAGCCGACACAACGAGCCGGCTATCACCACTTGGGCACAACTTACCACGCACATGAGGAAGCGTTTTGTTCCCAACCACTACCACCGTGAGACTCTCCACAAACTCGGGAAACTCACCCAAGGGTCAAGCTCCGTCGAGACTACTACCAAGAGATGGAAACTCTGCTGGTCCGAGCCGGCCTAGAAGAAGACGACGAGGTCGCCATGGCCCGGTTCATCGGAGGACTTGCTCGGGACATCCAGGACAAGCTGGAACTCCAATCCTACGAAGATCTTGAGGAGCTAGTGCACAAAGCCGAGTTGATTGAGAGCCGAACAAGCGCCGATACACTAGGCCAAGCTACCCATCCAATGCAACCAAGCCGCGGGACGTCCAGCCAACCAAACCAGAATACCGCCGAGAGTTCAAACCACCACCTAGCGGCGTGAAAGAAGAGCCCAAGACAGCCTTCAAGGATAGGAGTGGAGCATCCTCGAGCCATGTCGGGTGCTACAAGTGTCAAGGCATGGGTCATTACGCTAGGGATTGTGTCAACAAGAAGGTCTACATGCCGCTTGATAACGGAGACATCCTTCCACCGGATACGGACTCGAATCTGACCCTCATGAGGAAGAGGAAGAAGAGTCCGCCGCGGTTGGAGAGATGCTTGTAGCCCACCGAGCATTAAGTGTCCGTAATCGGGCCGAGGAGCTACAACAAAGGGACAACTTGTTCCACACCCGGTGCATCGTCAAGGAAAGGGTGTGTAGCCTAATCATAGATGGAGGGAGTTGCACCAACGCTGCTAGTGAGCATATGGTCGAGAAACTTCACCTCCACACCACCCCACATCCGAGGCCATATAAGCCGCAATGGCCGAATGAAGGAGGAGCCCGACGGTTACTCACCAAGTCAAGGTAGCCTTTGCCATAGGAAAGTATGAGGATGACGTACTCTGTGATGTCTTGCCCATGGGCTCGAGCCACCTCCTGCTGGGTAGACCGTGGCAATCAGACCGCAAGGTTCTTCATGATGGATACACCAACAAGCACTCCTTTGAGTTCAAGGGCCGCAAAATCACCCTTCTCCCTCTCACCCCTAGCGAAGTCTACCAAGACCAACTCTACATCAAACTAAAGAACGAGAAGGATAAGGAGATACCGGCCAATACCAACCTACTCATCCACTCTAGTGAAGTTTTCAAAGACCTAAACTCGGAACTACCTATTTTAATGCTTATATATAGAGAAACGCTTGTTAGTATAACCGAGTTTGCACAGGATCTTCCTAGTGGTATGTCTAGACTTTTGCAGGATTTTAGGGACGTGTTCCCGGAGGATGCCCCGCCCGGACTGCCGCCTATCCGAGGGATTGAGCATCAGATAGACTTGGTGCCCGGAGCTGCCTTGCCAAACCGGCCGGCTTACCGCACCAACCCAGCTGAGACCAAGGAACTCCAAAACCAAGTGGAGGAGTTGATGAAGAAGGGTCACATCCGTGAGAGTATGAGTCCATGCGTCGTCCCGGTCTTACTGGTGCCAAAGAAAGATGGAACGTGGCGCATGTGTGTTGACTGCCGAGCCATCAACAACATCACGGTTAAGTATCGCCACCCTATCCCTAGACTTGATGATATGTTAGATGAATTGTGTGGTTCTAACGTGTTCTCTAAGATCGATCTTAAGAGTGGTTATCATCGATTAGGATGAAGGAAGGTGACGAATGGAAGACCGCCTTTAAGACTAAGCAAGGATTGTACGAATGGCTTGTAATGCCCTTCGGTTTAACTAATGCTCCTAGTACCTTTATGCGGCTAATGAATCATGTGTTAAGATCCTTTATAGGTGTCTTTGTAGTTGTTTACTTTGATGACATACTGATTTATAGCAGGGACATGGAGGCCCATCTCACTCACATCCGATGGTGCTAGACGTACTTCGGAAGGAGCGCTTGTTTGCTAACCTCGGCAAGTGTACCTTTTGCACTAACCGAGTTATTTTCTTAGGTTTTGTTGTGAGTGCGGACGGCGTACGGGTTGACGAGGACAAGATAAGGGCCATCCGAGACCGGCCGAGCCCTAAGAACGTCGGAGAAGTTAGGAGTTTTCACGGCCTAGCCGGCTTCTACCGCCGGTTTGTCAAGGACTTCAGCACCATAGCCGCACCACTCACCGAAGTCATCAAGAAGGAAGTAGGGTTCAAGTGGGAAGCCGCCCAAGAGCAAGCCTTTCAGGCTCTTAAAGAGAAGCTTATCAATTCCCCTCTACTTGCTCTACCTGATTTTATGAAAACTTTTGAAATTGAGTGTGATGCGTCTGGTGTAGGCATTGGAGCGGTTCTAATGCAGGACAAAAGACCCATTGCTTATTTCAGCGAAAAGTTAGGAGGCTCAACGGTCAACTATCCAACATATGACAAGGAGCTATACGCGCTGGTGAGAGCCCTACAAACATGGCAGCACTATCTGTGGCCCAAGGAGTTCGTCATACACACGGACCATGAATCCTTGAAACATCTAAAGGGGCAACAGAAACTGAACCGGAGGCATGGACGTTGGATCGAATTCATCGAGACCTTCCCATATGTCATTAAGTACAAGAAAGGTAAGGACAATGTAGTCGCCGATGCATTGTCCCGGAGGTACACTCTTCTTAGTACTTTGACATCTAAACTTATTGGATTTGAGAGATTGAAAGAATTATATGAGATCGACAATGAGTTTAGTGAGGCGTATAGGAAGTGTGCAAAATTCTCTTGTGATGGTTACTATAGGCACGATGGATATCTCTTTTATAACCATAAGTTGTGTGTGCCTAATGTTTTTGTTAGAGAGTTGTTAGTCAGGGAATCCCATGGGGGTGGACTTGCCGGGCACTTTGGAGTTACTAAGACTCTTCACAGCCTACAACAACACTTTTACTGGCCGGGCATGAGGAAGGACGTGGAGAAGGTCTGTGCTAGGTGTGCCACATGCAAACATGCTAAGAGTAAAGTCCAGCCGTACGGTTTGTATCTCCCTTTACCAATTCCTGAGCATCCGTGGACAGATATATCGATGGACTTTGTGATAGGATTGCCTAGGACTCAGGCTGGTAGAGACTCGATCTTTGTGGTTGTTGATAGGTTTTCTAAGATGGCTCACTTTATTGCTTGTCATAAGACCGATGATGTTGTTAATGTCGCTAACCTGTTCTTTAGAGAAGTTGTTAGGTTGCATGGTATGCCTCTTGTTATTGTGTCCGACGTGGATACGAAGTTTCTTAACCATTTTTGGAGAACCCCGTGGGCAAAGCTAGGAACCAAGCCGACCTTTTCCACCACTTGCCACCCACAGACGATGGCCGGACGGAGGTAGTCAACCGGTCCTTAGGCACCTTGCTAAGGACGATGGTAAGAAGCAATCTCAAGTCGTGGGAGGATTGTCTACCCCACGTTGAGTTTGCTTATAATCATTCTCAACACTCCTCTACCTTGTTCTCTCCTTTTGAAATTGTTTATGGGTTTAACCCGTCTTCACCACTAGATTTAATCTCTCTGCCTTTGAGTGAACGTTGCAGTTTAGACGGCAAAAAGAAAGCCGAGCAAGTGAGGAAAATCCATGAGAAGGCCAGGTTGAACATCGAGCACAAGACGCGGCTATACGCAAAGAAGGCCAACAAGGGTCGCAAGGAGGTTATCTTTAAAGAAGGCGACCTGGTGTGGGTTCACCTAAGGAAGGAGAGGTTCCCAGCCGAGAGAAAGTCCAAGCTGATGCCGAGAGTAGATGGCCCGTTCAAAGTCTTGAAGCGGATCAACGACAACGCCTACAAGATTGATCTTCAAGGGAAGTACACAATCTCTCGATTCGTTTAATGTGTCGACTTAGCTCGTTTTATTGCGATTCTGATTTGAGGTCAAATCCTTTTCAAGTGGGGGAGGATGATGCGATCGTGAACGAGCCGATATCGACCACTCGACCACTCGACACCGACGAGATGCCGATATCGACCACTCGACCACTCGACACCGACGAAATGCCGATATCGACCACTCGACCACCCGATACCGAGGAGTTGCCGAGTACCCGAACATCGAATGCCGAGGAGATGTTGGACGTACAAGAAGGAGCTATCACTCGGACCAGAGCCAAGGAGCTAGCAAGGGAAGCTCACACGATGATCAAGGAAGAGAAGATTGGAGAAGCCGACACGAGAAGCTACTTCAACATCTTCTCCACGGCTACTTGAGGAAGACCAAGCTATGGTAGCTAAGCGGACTAAGTGACTCGCTTGGTACTCTTTCCCACTGGGTTTTAACGAGGCCAAGACGACCACTACGTCGTCCATTAGCCACCATAGCTTGAAGAGTGTGTTAAGCAAGGCACTTTCGCTACTTGCTTAGTTATCCGCGCAATTTCCATTTCTTTAAAGGATTTCCATTTTGCTACTCGGCTACAATTTCCTTTTCTTTGTGTTTTCCATTTTACTAAACGCAAAAACCCTAAGGAACAAAGCGACTTGTGCTTGTCCTATAAAAGGGGATGCGCCTCCTTTACATTCTTTTATCGAACAACTTATAAGCAAATTATACCTAAGGTCTTTGTCGCCTCTTTTGATCTTGAGAAGAGATCGGTTACCCTTGATCTTGTGAAGAGATCCGTTCTTCTCCTTGTGCAGCCGCCGGTGGAGAGAACTTCTATCACTTGTTAAACCTCCTCAACGTTTAACAAGTTTCCGCCGTCACTTACACTTCCCCGCCCATCCTACATCGACGTTCCACCCGCACCATTCCCCTACTATCCCCACTCGTCCATCCATCCCTTCGCCGAGACAGTTCAGCCTCGTTTGGAGAGTCGATCCCATAGGGCCGATCGTATCAAAAAGGAAAAGATTTCCTAAACCGATTTGGACGTTTCTGGATAATGTTTTGACATTATATTAGGGTTTTTAATTTTTCATTCATCTCTCTCTTTTTTCACGCTTTTGTTTTTGACTTTGGGGAAAAACCTTGCTAGAATTCTTGGAGTTTTGCTATCTAGAGACCTTTGTAATCTTCAACAATTAGAGTTTTTCTTAACCTTTCCCTCTTTGATTTGTTTATGCTTTCTTTAATCTCAATTATTTTAACTTTCAGTATCTTTAGTGAGTAGATCTAAATAGACAATTGGGTTGGGAGAAAAAGGGTTGATTGAACTTAGGATTATAACTATCTAGCACTTAATCTTAAAACTTTTGTCTTTGGTAACAAATTTAAAGCCTTAATCGAGTTAGTCATTCGATTACTGAACCTAGGAAACTTTATGAATCGAGAGGTTGTAAAGGTTCCTGACAAATAACCCTAGAACTAAGCCTAGCTTAACCGAGAGATCTGTGTTAATAAGCTTAGTGGTTGAATTGAATTGAACTTAACGTTTCTTAAGATTTAAACTATTCAAGATATTGTTTTCGTTTATTTAATAGGAAAATGATCATTACCACGAGAGTGGATTGATCTAAAAAACGTTTTCAAAACCTTGAAGTTACCTTTGTTAAAAGACAATTTTAAATCTTAAAGTTTGATCACCCGTTAAATTACCTTAACCTGATTGATTAGCCTATTATTTGAATCTTTACAACTCTTAATTTTCGTTTTCGTTTATTCGCTACACGGTTACATAACATCCAAACAAACAACTTTTTGATTCGCTTAAACTAAGTTTATTTCTCATAAGTTTTAATACATTGATTGTTCCTGATTCGGATTGACACCTTATATACTACAATAAGACATTCGAAACAACGAGTGTAAAATCTCATTTATCAATACTCATAACAAATGAACAACAAGTGGGTGAATCCTCTAAGTTCTATATCCGGTTTCAGCCAACCTAGGCAGGCATTATTAGGTGTATTAATTGTAAGGGTTATCCCTCACCTTATTAGTGCGTTAAACGGGATTCAGAATCTCGGATGCTCGAACTGGTTAGGAATCGGAATAGCGGCGGCGCGGCGGCGGTGTAGCGACGACGGATTCCCAACGACGAGTGGACGGCTGTCGAACGCGGTACCTTTGGCGAACTCCGGAGTGGACGGCGGCGAACACACTGGGCTTCTGGCGGCGCGTGGTAGTGCGTTAGAAGGCGGCTCCGGCTGATCTCCTAGATCCGTCTTCGTCTCTTCGTCACGGTTCCAATGGTGTTCTTCAGTTAGGGAAAGTGGCGGCATGGTCGTGACGAGCTCGACTGGTGGTGGAGGCGGCGATTCGACGGCGACATGCTTAGGTGGCGAGGTGTCTGCAAAATTTGATATTAGAGGCTAAGGAAGAAGAAGGAGGCTAAGGTGTATATATATGGTGCTCAACTAGGGTTCTTGGATGCGGGATTGGGCCCTCATGGGATTTTGAAACCGGTTCATCACAATTCTCCCTCACTAACAAGAGATTCGTCCCCGAATCCAGGTCGGGGCTCTTCTCCCTGACCTAGTCCTCGAAAAGGTTTGGGTAATCTACTATCATCTTAGTTTCAGACTCCCAAGTTTCTTTTTGAATGTCACCCCTCTCCCAACGTACCTTAACTTCCTTTACCAATTTTCCGTATGTGCCCCTTTCTTGAGGCTCTAAGATTTCGGCAGGTCGAATAGCTGCTGAAAGAGTTTTGCTGAGATCCCCGGGTGGTTGGTGGTTGCTGCAGGATGAGTTCGGGTTCTCTTACGACTTTCCGGAGAACGGACACATGAAACACTTTATGGAAATTCCTCTGCTCGTCCGGTAGACTTAGTCGATATGCCACTGCTCCCACTCGTTTAATGATAGGATACAACCCCATGTACCTCGACATCAGTTTTTTTCATTTCTCGAGTTTCAGAACCTCCGTGAAATGTCCTCATCTTCAAATATACCATATCTCCCATCTGGAATTCCAAATCCCTTTTACATTTATCTGAATAGCTCTTCTGTCGATCATGGGATGCTTATAGTCGTCTCCTGAGTAACTCTACTTGTTGTTCTTTCTCCTTGACGATGGTAGGATCTAACCCTCGACGCTCCCCCACTTATGTCCAACATAGTGGTGTACGACACGGTCTGCCATAAAGGGCCTCATATGGTGTCATCTCAATGCTAGCATGGTAAATATTGTTGTAAGCAAACTCGCCCAACGGTAGGTATATTCCCTAGTTACCCTCTTAATCAAGAATACAAGCTCTTAGCATATCCTCAAGGGTCTGAATCGTCCTCTCCAATTTTTCGTCCTTCTGCGGGTGATAAGTCGTATTGATGTGTACCTTGGTCCCCAATGCTGCCTGAAAAGCTCGCCAAAACCCGGATGTGAATTTGTGTCTCGGTCCGACACTATGCTCACTGGGACTTCGTGCAATCGCAAAATCTCATCAATGTACTTCCTTGCTAACAATGCCGCCCTGTACGACTTCTTGATTGCCAAAAAGTGAGCAGATTTAGTAAGTCGATCCACGATGACCCAAATGGCATTTTCCCCTCCCGTCGTCGTAGGTAACCCCGTAACAAAGTCCATAGTCACCATGTCCCATTTCCACTCTGGTAGCGGTAAATCATGCATTAGTCCACTCGGCAACTGGTGTTCCGCTTTAACTATTTGACATGTCTAGTAGTGATATCTTGCATATTTTACATATTTTACTTTTTTATTCATTAGAATTGACTCATTTAGGTTGAATTTAGTACCATATAGGTTGCATTTGGGTTTGTTATGTGTATTTCAAGTTTCAGGGCGTTAAAGCGGCAAAAGACGAAGAATCCGAGCTTAAAAGAGGCAGAAGCAGTTGTATCGGCTTGTTTTAGCGGTTTATTGTGGTCGATATGCAAGAATTCTAGCCAGAAGACTTGTAGCGTTTGTTTTATCGGTCACGAGTGGCCGATACAGAAGATACGAAACTTGAAGATCGATATTGGCTTGTTATACCGGTGTGACCTGGCCTATACAAAAGAAAAGAAGCCGAAGAACATGTACCGACACTACAAGAAAAACACGGTATAGCCACGGCAGATACCGTGGCTATGAACAGATTTTCGTGGCTATATGGGTCCACAGCCACGGATAGCCACGACAAAAATACGTGGCTATAGTGTCGTAGTTGTGCAATATTCGTGGCTATTCGTAGCTACGTAGCCACGATATAGCCACGAACTGTCACGGAATAGTTAGCCACGGATTTACCACGGATTTATCGTGGCCAGGTTAGCCACGATAAAATTCGTAGTTGTTTCGTGGCTATATTTGCCACGAACGAAAACGTAGCTAGTCGTGGCTATTTAACCACGGTTGTATTTCGTGACTATTCGTGGCTCATTTGCCACAACAATATTCGTGGTTTTTCCGTGGCTACGTAGCCACGATTATAATCGTGGCTTATCGTGGCTAATTTGCCACAGAAATATTCGTGGCTATTTCGTAGCTATGCACCTACGGTTTAATACGTAGCTTTTGTCATGGCTGTCTTAGCTACGGATTAATACGTAGCTGGTCGTGGCTAGGCTGCCACGATACATTCCGTAGCAATACGTGTCTACACCTAATTAGCCACGGAATAGACCGTGGCTTCCTTGTTTTAATTATAAAAAAAAATAATTACTATTTAAACTAAACCTGATTAATTATATAATCAAAATATAATTAAAACTCATTGTATTAAAACAAAACTTGATCATGTTTTTGATCAGGTATTCAATATTCAAAAAAAATACAAAGTTATAAGAACCAATTACAAGTTTTTTACTAATCAAAACAATGTTTTGCGAACCAAACGATCACCCTCCTCCTCCTCCTCATCATCATCATCATCATCATCACCATCATCCTCACCCTCACCCTCACCCTCACCCTCACGGACACGGTCAGCCATAACACCAACACCAGCCTCCATATCAGCTTCTTTCCCACGGACAACTCCTTCCTCGCGATTATCTTGCTCGCGATTAACGCTTTGAGAAGCGAAGTTGCCACTGGGTTGAGGCGTTGAGTTGGAGGCTGCAGCATGTGGAGAAGGGGTCGCAAATGGCTGGTTTGTCTCTGGATCGATCCCAAGACTAGCGAGAATCACCTTCGCGACTCTATCATGACCTTCGCGACTCGAGTATGGCTGAAATCGTTGTCTCGAGAGTTCCCACACGCATCTCCGTGCCGACATTACGCGCAAGAGAATCCGCCACAGCTTCGGACGGTTCGAAAACTTCGAATCGCTTGCTTCCGAGGCCGTATATACGACCTCTCGTTTGGCTTGACCCGCTGGAAATACAAACACATTTGCTCACATTTAGCAACAACAACATAAAACAAGAAAACCTAACCAAAACAACAATAGTGGTGAAGGAGTCTAACCTCTAGATACGCCTTGTTAATCGGTAGTGGTGAAGGAGTCTCATCATCTTGGGTGACCTGAGAAGCTACCGACTCTACGTCCAAGACTATCGACTCCGCCCGACGGTCGACGAAGCCGCCATCTCTCGCGAGTGTGAGTCTTACGCACAAGGTCAGTGAAGGATGGTTCAACACCACCAGCCTTATGCGTCTGCACAACAACAAAACAACACAGCAAGTAAACAGCAACTAATCAAAACATAAACAACAACTAAACATAAACATAAACAGAACAACAACAAGTAAACAACAAAGGATTAATTCACCAAGCCACAAATTTAACAAGAACTAAACGCTAAGTATAACCAAAGCTGCAACAATAACAAAACATAACCTTTTTACAAATCTAAATAGAAAGTATACACAAAAGCATGAAGATAGTACGTGTTACCATGTCATAGCCGATCTTCGCAAACCCCACAGGTCCAACACTATGCTTGTGAGGACCAAGACCATCGGGATTGGACATTCTGTTCTTGGAGTTTGTGTCCGACTTCTTTTGGCATGGCTCGTATCCCATTGCTCTTGCATCTCCACCACGCATTGTCCGAAACGTAATCAAGTTTCTTGTTCTTTCTCTTTTTTTGCCGACTCGTCCCGGATTGACTCCATGCATTCTTTCTTCCACATGAAGTACACCTGGTCATGGTGAGAAGGAGACCAGTAGTACGCTTGCTGAAAAGGAAAGAAGAAACATTACACAAGTAAGTGATTAATAAACAGATTTGAAAAGAAAAAACAATAAGACTTAACTTATAAAGTAACACTTACCACAAAGTCTTGCCACCATTCCTCCGCTTTCTCATCTGGAACCATAGACCAGTTCCACCATCCTCCCATATAATTGGACTGCCAAGTCTGTCTGACAGTCCTGTTAACTTTAGGATCAATCACAAACCTGAAAAGTGATGAACATATATGTGAGCAAGCAATGCAAATCATCAACATCATAATCAGCTATACCTATGGAAACAAAAAGAGACAGAGATTTACTTACCAGAGAGCTCCATCCACCTTCTTTGGATGGAGGACAGGTTGGGTTTTTCTTGATGGGGCGTTTAGAAGAGCTTCTAAACTGAGTGGAGCGGCTACATTTGAAGTAGAGGCACCTTGACTTGGTTGCCTTTCTCCGGTTGAACCAGGGGGAGTGAGAACTTGAGGCGGACGGTTCGGTGTTAATGTTGTCCGAACTCTACGTACGGAGGGCATAGGAGGAGTCATCTCCATCGTCCGGGCTGGATGACCACGTCCTCTTGGTCTTCCTCTCCCTCTTGGAGCCATTACTGCATTTACAACAATACAATAAGATTTATAAAAGAACTTAACTATATAATGAATCAAAACAATACTTAACAAAAGTCAAAAACAGAAGTTAAAAACAGAAAACAAAATCAAAAGTTAAAAACAGAAAACAAAATAAAAAAACAGATGTTAAATCAAAAACAGAAGGCAAAAACTGAAAACAAAATGAATCATAACTATATACTGAATCAAAACAGCATGTTCATTCTCAATAAAACCCTAAATAGAACCCTAAAGAAAACCCTAAACGACACCCTAAACTAAACCCTAAAGCAAACCCTAAAGCAAACCCTAAACGAAACCCTAAAGCAAACCCTTAAACAAACCCTTAAACAAACCCTAAATCAAACCCTAAACCCGCAACAAAACACAAACAGTACGATGAAATCAAAGTGAAGTAAAGATGCGAAAAGGAAGAAATCATGAAGAAATGAAGAATAGTAACCTTTTGGATGAGTTTTGCGATGAATCGTCGGCGAAGAACTCAAGAGAGAAAATGAAGAACCTGTAAACAAAAACAAACGGTTAAGCAATGAGTACGAAAGGAAATGAAGGGAAGGAGAAGAAGAAATCGAAGAAATAAGATGATTACCTTCGGATTTGACGAATTTCTCGGTGAATCGCCGGAGAAGAAGGCGAGAGCAACGATGGAGGCGGATGGAGAAAGTGAGATCTACTTTCGCGAAAAATTAGGTTAATTTAATCATAGCCACGAATATTTCGTGGCCATCCGTAGCTACGTATTGGGCCATGACTAAAAAATTTGGCCCAATAGTCCAATAAATTAAGTAGCCACGAAACAATCGTGACTAAATCGTGGCTATATTAAATAAAGCTACGAATTAGCCACGACTCTTTCGTGGCTGTGCCTTGTCGAATTATCTAAGCTTAAAATTTATTTGGTGGTTACTTAGCAACGGATTGAAACGTGGCAAAACCGTGGCTAAAGTAGCATATAGCTACGATGTAGCCACAAATTTTCCGTGGCTGTGCCTTGCCAAATTATCGAAGTTTAAAATTGATTTAGGGGTTAGTAAGCTACAGAAAGAAACATGGTCAAACCGTGGCTAAATTAGCATATAGCTACGATGTAGCCACGAATTTTCCGTGGCTATACCTTGTCAAATTATCGAAGTTTAAAATTTATTTGGAATTTAATTAGCTACGGAATGAAACGTGGTCAAACTGTGGCTAAACAACGATATAGCTACGGATTAGCCACAAAACTGTCGTGGATGCTAGTTTCAAGTCCGTAATTTATTTAGTGGTTATTCAGCCACGGAAAAAAAACGTGACCAATCCGTGGGTATTTACCGCTATAGCTACGGTTAAGCCACGAATATTCCGTGGCTAGGAAGTATATATTTAGGGTTTGTTTAGGGTTTAGACTTTACATGTTCTAAAACCTTAAAACATAACTCAATTGAATGTATTACAACAAAAAATAGTAAATAGAATGTTTTTTGAAAAAAAATATTCAAAACATTAATATAAATTAAACACTAAGTAGTATTATATATAAGTTTATGAAGAACATTCATATGAAGTCATCAAATACTCTTATTATGCATTTTAGAGTTATATATTTTGAAAATTGTAATTTTCTTTGTTGCATTGCATTATATATGCAAAAATGTGAATATATGTATGAGAAATTCGATTTGAAACGCATAAATTTCATGTAATTTTGATATTTTCTTTATAGCCACGGTTATATCCGTGGCTAATGTAGCCACGAATATATTCGAGTAGCTACGATTAATGTCGTGACTCGCCGTTTTATTATCATCGGATCTGGACCTGACAGTGACCATGTACTTGCGAGTTTTTCATCAACTAGCCACGGAATAATCCGTGGCAATCCGTGGCTACTGTTTTGTTGTTGAATGTATGTAGACTATAAGGTGTCTATATACATATATTACAAAAGTATAAAATCATAAATTATAATTAGACAATAAGTTTTATACTAAAAATTTCATAACCAAAAAACCATAAATCAACACAAGTTTCACAATATATTACATTAAAAAGTTTCAGAATATAGTACAAAAAGTTTCAGAATATGGTACAAAAAGTTTCAGAAATAATACAACAAGTTTCATTATATAATACATGATTAAACACTCTTATTTACTAAATTTCAGAATATGTTGACGAATCCGAATCCCCTGAAGACTGTCCAGAACCATCGTCTTCGACATTTTCGTAATCCAAAGGCTCCACATCTGCCAAATCATCATAATCAGAAGCATTTTCATCAACGACATGTGTTGTTACTCGAATCATTGAACTAGGAACAACGACGTTGTCGATAGTATCATCCTGAAGGGCTGTCAAAGAAATTTCGTCATTCTCGCGATAACCCCTCGGTATAACTTTTGCACATGCCCACCAATCGTCTCTCGTTGAGCCTGATACGCGTGGATACGGAATGAAACACACTTGGTCACATTGACCAGCTAGAACGAAAGGGTCATATTTCTCGTATCGTCTACGCGGGGCCACATCAACTAAACCAATTGGGTGTCTACGCAATCCGATACCGTCTCGTATTGTCGAACCAAGAGCATCGAAAATCATCGCTTTAAGACCAACTCCACCGCGATACTCGATCTTCATTATCTCTTCTATAAGACCGTAATAAGTAGTTTCTATTGTACCTCGTACAACAACTCCATAGTTTTGAGTTCTTTTATCCCGACCGTGTCCGTGATTGTGGAAATGGTATCCACGAGTGAAATACATAGGCCATGACGTGTAATTGTTTCTCGGACCTTGTATAAATTCCAACATCCATAATGGAAATTCATAATTCTTACTCGCTTCATTTATCTGCAAATTAAAGTGCACAATTAATTTATTGTCGAGAACTTGATATATAGAGACATCATTAGCATATAAAGTACCCACGTAGTCCCGACACCATTTCGCGTAATGAGCGTCTTTAGTTTTGCCCATTTCATCATTTGTAATACCTGGCATACTCACTCTCATTGCTTCCTCAAACATCCTGTAACGAAAATGCAATACTCATTTTATTAGAATTTGAGTCTTTAAAGTAAACAAAATTTACCATTTAATCGCTTACGTTTCATAAGGCGCAAATTCTTCAGAATTAAGCAACATGAATGTTTGGATGATGTTGTAATCTGGATCTTCTAGCCACCCATCTACCCTTCTTCCGCTCACACGTCCGATGTGATGAAATATGCTCGGGACACTTGGGTAATCATCATATGCAAATCGAATTTCCCCAGGACCATCATTGATTCCATCTTCCGTATTCCCGTAATAGTTGCTTGCTGCATAAGAAATCTCTTCTTGGACACATTGTGCGACAATGGAACCTCCAATACGCGCCTTGTTCTTGACATTCTTTTTCAGGTGATACATGTAGCCCTCAAATGGATACATCCATCGATGCATCGCACCGGACCACCTAAGGCAACTTCATCAGGGAGATGCACGGGTAAATGTTCCATGACATCAAAGAACGAAGGTGGAAATATTTTCTCCAAATTGCACAATTTTATTGCAATGTTATTCTTCATTACGCTCACATCCTCAACTCGCAACATTTTGGCAAAGATATCACGAAAAAACACGGCAATCTCTGCAATTGTTCAAAAACCTTATAATTAGAAACATCCTAGTGTTACATGCATGAAACATGTGTTAAGAAAAAAATGTGCACATACCTGAAATTGCCTTGTGCACGTTGTTATCCAAAAGCTCTAACATCGCAAATGGAAGTAGGCGTTGCATGATCACATGAGAATCATGACTTTTCAGCCCGATAGTTTCCCACAACTCTCATCAACACATCTAGTTAAATTAGATGCATATCCATCCGGAAATCTGATGTCATTTCTCAACCACGAGAGACACTTCCGTTTTGCTACGTTCGCCAATCGAACCTTGGAATGGGAACTGTTCCATCAGCTCTTATTTGTAAATCAGGTCTTGTGCATATGTCCGGAAGATCCAACCTTGATTTTATATTGTCCTTCGTCTTCCCCTTCGTATTCGAAGAGTGTGGATGAGATTGTCGAAAAAGTTTTTCTCGATGTGCATGAAGTCGAGGTTGTGTCTGAGAAGGAGATTTTCCCAATAAGGCAAGTCCCAAAATATACTCTTCTTGTGCCAATTATGGTACTCACCATATCCATCGATTGTTCGACTCGGGTTATCATGTCCTTTTCCTCCACAATCGATTGTTTTCTCTAATCCACCAATGGTGTTTATTCTTTCGGTCGAACTTCGTAACCCGTCAACCATGGTGGAGGGTTACCTCGAAATGTCTTACCTTTCCTGAAAGCTTTGTTATTACGCCGATATGAATGATCATGAGGTAAAAATTTGCGGTGACAATCGTACCAACTATGTTTTCTTCCATGTGGTAACCAAAACGATTCTGTTTCTTCTTGACAATATGGACATGATAGTCGACCATGCGTCGTCCACCCAGAAACCATTCCATATGCTGGAAAATCACTTATCGTCCACATCAATGCAACTCGCATTGTAAAATTTTGGTTCCTAGAAACATCATAAGCACCCACACCTTCCCTCCATAAGAGTTGCAACTCTTCGATCAATAGTTGAAGATAAATATCTAGACTTTTCTTCGGATGTTTTGGTCCAGGCACCAAAACCGCCAAAAAGAAAAACTCCCTCTTCATGCACATACCAGGAGGTAAATTGTAAGGGGTGACTATAACAGGCCAAACCAAGTGTGCCTCACCATTCATTCCAATAGGATTAAATCCATCAGTTGCTAAACCTAAATAGATATTCCGACTTTCGAACTAAAATCGGGATATACCTTATTAAAATGCTTCCACGCCTCTCCGTCCGATGGGTGATGCATTTCTCCTTCGGGAGACTCGTGCTCGCGTGCCGGCGCATATGCGAAGCTGTGCCCTCCACTTGGTATAATCGCTTCGGTCGATCCGCAATAGGGAGATAGAACATTCTCTCGCTTTGCTATGTTCTTTCTCTTCCCTCTCGTTGGTGTGATATCGATTCTTGTTACAAAAACGACATTGTAAAAGGTTGCGATCTTCGCCCTTCCAGAAAATCATGCAGTTGTCCTCACAAACATCAATCTTATGAACTGGCATTCCTAACGAACGTGTTAGCTTCTTCGTCTCATAGTATGACCCGGAGCTTTATTAGGTTGTGGAAGAATCCGCTTAAATGCTTGTGTTATGTCATCTACACAACTCTCACCAAATTGTGCTTCGTCTTTATGCCCATTACTTCGACGCCAAAGACAACTGTGAAATTCCTTCAACACAACCATCATAGAGTGGTTCACTAGCTGCTTCAAAGGCTCGTAAATATTATCGTGGTTTGCCTCTTCCTCAATATTATCATGGATAATGTCTTCTGTTGGAACTCCTTCTTCTTCTCCCATATTAAGATGACCATAAGGATTGTCATGAACATTCCAAGCTTCTTCTCCGGGTAGATAGTGACTCGGCATTGAAGACTCCCCTACATCGTAACAATTTTCACCGTGACTTGTCCAAACGTAGTAATTTTTCTTGAAATGACTCTATAGAGGTGTTTTAAAACTGTATATGCATCACGTTGCTTCAAATTTTGGCACCGAGAACACGGACATGGCATAGTACCACGCTCTTGATATGATTGTTGGTTGGAAGCAAAAGCAATGAACATATTAATACCCTCTCCAAATTTTTCAGAAACACAATCTCTCATAGGATCAATATGGCGATCCATCCACTCTCTAGAACGAAAGAAATCTGACATTTTGAACTCTTCAAAATCGCCAAATTAAGTGAAGAAAACGAAAAGAAGAGGAAAAATCGTTTTACCTTGTGTTTTACCAAGGGAGAGGGAAGAAGAACCATAAGATATCTTTACACGAAGCCACGGATTAGCCACGGATTATCCGTGGCTAATTCAAATTATTATACTGACAGTTTTTAAAGTGACTGGACGTATCGCGGAGACCAACTTGGCTTGCCGACATCAACATTGCCACGGAATAGCCACGAATATATTTCATGGCTACCATTAGCCACGGATTGCCACGACAGGTTCCGTGGCAATCTGTTAATGCTCCATTCGTAGCTATTTCGTGGCAAAATTTTGCCACAACTTTTTTCCGTGTCAAAATCGTGGCTAACTTACCACGGAAAGCCACGATTTAGCCACAAAACTTTTATTATTTTTTTCGTGGCTTTCCGTGACAAATTTGTGGCTATATTTCGTTTAACCACGATTATTCTGTGGCTTTGTCGTGGCTATATCTGTTTTTTCTTGTAGTGCGATCAGTGTGTATTGATCGAATGGCCGATATCGGCCTGTTTGTACCGGTTTCACCTGACCCGTACGGAATGCGGAAAATATTAGAAAATCCTTATTAACTCAAAATATATTGTGTTGTATACTACAACTTGTAGTGAGTTAGTTGGCAAAGTAAGTTATATGTGTAGAGCCTATATCCATTTCTTCTAACCAAAAATCACAAAATGGTATTACTCACACGTTAAAATTTGATTTACTTGATCCAAGGTAATAATATAAACCCTAGCACTGATATCCCTTAAACTTTGTTTTTATTATAACTTTACTTTATAATTTTTTTTTTCATAGGTATTTTATATTTGCATGTTTTTTACGAGATAAAATGCCTTTTGTTGTCCAGTTAAAATATTGCATGAGTTTCTTATACACGGAAGTAAGATTATTCGTATAGAGAACGCTTGTAATTTGGTCTGCATTTCATTATTCACAAAATCTTAAAATTGAACTATATACTCAAAACCCTATCGACCACGTATATAGTTCAATTTTTAAGACATGAATAAAGACAAAATTAATTAAAAACCCACTAACAAGTATCTAAATTTGAAAGGCATGAAGCACAAAGAAGTAAAACTGAAAGTGATAAACAAATTATAGTTACCAGGAAAAGAAGATTTTAAGGACATGATTCCTTTGACAAAAAAAAAACACATGATTCATAATGGAGTTCAGCCTGTGGAATAAATAAGAGAGAAATCAAGAAAAAAAACTGACCACATTTAGGTAAATTGAAATGGCGGCCATCGCAATTGTAAGTAAACTTGTTGTTGGAGACAAGTTCAGCGAGAATCACATGTGCCATGAGCGACCGTAGATTAGGTTTTGTTGCGCCACTTATATGCAATTGTACGCCAACGATTAAGAAAAATTTGAACGCAACATATTTTCAATTTTTAATCCGGTGAAAGATAAAAAGAGATTACGTACGCAAATCATAACAATAGAGAAACAGGGGAAAATATGGGATCAAATTTATAAATCTTAAAAGTTATGTATGAAGCAAGACAATGCTTCGCTCCCGTCGTTTGCTAAACCGAGAGACACATTTGTTGCTGTTTTTTCCATATCCTTTTTGCTACAAAAAAGAGTGGGACACGTGTCGCGTCTAAATTGATCCAAAACTCATCTCTTTTTTTTTGTTTGATTTTTCTATTTAAACCCAAAACTCATCTTTTATATATGTTATAATATTTATCACCATACCAATTGTCCTTTACCTTGGAATCGTAGCTCTTGTACTGACCTAATGGCATCCCTCAACATGGTGACATCCAGTAACCAAACTGCCGCCGTCCCGACACAAGGTGGCCCGAGGAGGCTGAAGATGAGGCGGCCGGAGAATGCGGCTGAGGCCCAGGCAAGCCAATTCGCCTTGACGATGGAGGGTAGAGTCCTCAACCCTGAGCTCCAAGCCGATAAAGTGAAGGGTTTAATAGGCTTTATGCCTACGGTGTGGGGATGTGATGGACGAGTCCAAGGTTTCGACCTAGGAAAAGGTAACTTTCATTTTCGTTTTGAGCTTGAATCCGACATTGTCAAAGTCGAAGAAAACTGTCCCTATCATTACGATCAATGGATGCATGTGATTGAAAGATGGTCCGCAAGACCAATGGAGGAAGCTCTTTCCACCATCTCATTCTGGGTCAAGGTCGACGGGCTGAATCTGAGGAATTGGCATGAGGATACGCTCAAAGATATCGGAGCTGATTTGGGTATGGTTCAGTTCGTCAACTTGGCGGAAACAAGGGTGAAAGTGGTTCTACAATGCGATAAGCCGTTGGTATTTTCCATGGAACTAGAATACGACGACGAGGTGTTGGTTGTGTCACTGAAGTATGACAAGCTTAAAGGGTACTGCGGCATCTGTCATCGATTGACTCACGAGGCTAAGTGCTGTCCCCTGAGGGTGGTGAAGACGGAGCAGGACAGAGGAGCGAATCGCCGACCGGACTGGGACCGCAACGACCGGAGGGATGGGCACAAAGACCGTCGTAGCCGCAGGTATGGAGAGGAGAGGCTGAATGGTCAGTTCAACAACTTCAAGACAGAGAACACTCAGACCCAAGATGGGAACCGTGTTGAGACACAGCGGAATCGGCCGATTCAGCGACAACTCCTCCCCGAGTTTACAGCGGCGGCGGAAAGGCAGGGCACGAGGGAGTGGGTGAAAGCTTCCTTTGGATCGGTGGAGCAGAAAGTGACAGCGCCGGGGGAGAGAGAATTAAGGCTAATGAAGGAACAGGCGAAGAAACCCCCGACTATTGCGTTGGCGAAGGTGGCGACGGTGGAGACGGTGGCAGATCCATCAACGCAGCAGAAGGAGATGATCGTAGATCCATTGGCTACGAACCAGACGGGGTCGCAGGATATGGTGGCTAAAACGAGAGAGATGGTGGAGGACCAAACTGGGATTCGAAACCAGAAGGCCACGGCGGCGAAAAGTGGAAGAGGAACGACGGTGAAAACAAAATCGGCGCCGGTGGGGAAAACGACGTCGGTTTCGATTAAAGCTATTGGGAAAAACAGCAACCTCATTAATGGGCCTGTTAAAAAAAGGGTTGAGGCCCAATGCAATGGGGTGGACCATAAACGGGCTGAGGCCCAAAGTAACAAGATCAAGGAGACTTTTGGTAAACCAAATGCACTAGCATTGGCGGGCCCGCTAGGATTTTCATCGGCTCCAACAATTAAAAGCTGGTACGAGGAGACCGAGGCTGAGGAAGAAGCGCTAAAAAGGCGGGAGAATTTCGCAAGCCTGGGAATTTTGTGGGGACACGCAAGGAGACATGTTTGCAACCATTGGCAATTGAAGAAATAATTTCGCCATTAAAAGACTTGATTGAATTCCCGGTGACGGTGGAGGAGTTAACATCAAGCGAGAAGAAGAAGAAAGGGTATAAGACGGCCCTCCAGGTCAGGAAGAAGATTGTGAACACATTGGCAAGAAATGGGAAGATGATCAAGGCGTCTCGGCTAACCTTGAGTGTTTTTGCTTCGGTGGCAAAAACCCGGCCTTCGAAAACGGGCCCTGAGAAGGGGATTTCTTCGAAGAATTTAAGTGCGCTGGTGGTAGAGGAACCACCGGCGAAGGGGTAGTATGATAATTAGTTGGAATTGCCAGGGGGTAGGTAGTGACCTGGCAGTTCAGAGGTTAAGAGAGTTTCGTAGAGAATGTTTTCCTGGTCTCTTGTTTCTTATGGAGACGAAAAATAATGTAAGCTATCTTCAAAATTTACAAATTATGTTAAACTATGATTTTTTATACGGTTGAACCTAATGGGCGAAGTGGGGGTTTAGCCCTCTTGGCCTTATCAGAATTTAATGTTGAAATTATCTATTCTGATAAAAATATAATAGATACAATGGTAACACTAAAAGGACATAGAGTGAATATTTCTTTCGTCTACGGTGAGCCGATGGTTATGAGACGGAGGCATGTTTGGGAACGTATTACACGAATGAGTACAACCAAGTCAGGTCCGTGGCTGATGACAGGCGATTTCAATGAAATAGTGGACCACAATGAGAAATTAGGGGGAAGGAGGAGGCATGAAAACTCTTTCCTGGATTTCAGACTACTTAGACACAGTTGTGGTATGGTAGATTTTCCCTACAGAGGGAACTCCTTCTCATGGGTGAGAAGAAGGGGGAGGAAATTGGTTAGATGCAGACTGGACAGGTCCATGGGTAATGAAGACTGGTATGACATATTTTCGTATACCCAGGTGGAGTATATGAGGTTTATGGGGTCAGACCACCGCCCGATTAAGACCTGTGTGGATATCCAGCGTCGTACGGGCACCAAAAACTTTCGGTTCGATAAAAGATGGCTTGCGAGCAATCAGTTTGAGAGAGTGATTTCTGAGGGATGGAATCAATCTGGTAGAGAGGAGGACATCGGTGAACGCATTAGATCATGCAGATCGGCAATCTCTAAATGGCGGAGAGGGGAAGTCACTAACTCTAAGGAGAAAATTGAGACACTAAAGGAGGAATTGGACAGAGCTTACACTGAGGAGGGGGTTTCACTGGAGCAGCTAGAAGAAATTAGAAAACGTCTGCGGACAGCATTGAACGAGGAAGAACAATTTTGGAGGCAGAAAAGTAGGATTACATGGCTCCAGGAGGGGGACAGAAACACGGGGTTTTTCCACGCCTCCACGAAGATGGGAAGGGCACGAAATAGAATTACGGGTATAAAAACGGTTTCAGGAGATTGGACTGAAAGAGAAGATGAGATTCAGAATACGGTTGTGGCTTATTTACAGGATCTCTTCACAAGTACGATCCAAGAGGGCTCCCCGACCGAGGTGTTTGGGGACCATAGAGTAGGGGTTAGTGCGGAGATGAATGCATCCCTCATGAGTGAGATTAATGCCGAGGAAGTCAAAAAGGCGGTCTTCTCTATCAATCCAGAGAAAGCGCCAAGACCAGACGGAATGACAGCTTTGTTCTTCCAGAAATTTTGGCATGATGTAGGAGACGACGTAGTCAAGATGGTTAGTAACTTCTTACTTCCGGGTGAGCTCGACGATAGGATAAACGAAGTTAATATTTGTCTTATCCCAAAGTCGGAGAGACCAAAAGAGATGAAAGAATTCAAACCAATTAGTCTATGTAACGTGGGGTACAAGATTATTTCCAAGGTGATGTGTCAAAGATTAAGACCTATTCTTCCCGGATTAATCTCGGAGACACAATCCGCCTTTGTTGCAGGAAGGGCCATAACGGACAATGTGCTAATTGCGCAGGAGGTGTTCCATGCGTTAAATACAAAACCTAGCTGTCGAGACAACATTATGGCGGTCAAGACGGATATGAGTAAAGCTTATGACAGAGTCGAGTTGAACTTCCTTGAAACCCTCTTGACCCGGATGGGTTCGGGGAATCATGGATCGCCCGGGTGATGACATGTGTGAACTCAGTCACATATAGTGTACTACTGAATGGGAGTCCAAGAGGACGAATTGTGCCCTCGCGAGGGCTGAGACAAGGAGACCCACTCTCTCCTTACCTGTTTATCCTCTTCACGGAGGTATTGATATAACAGATTAGGCGAGCCGAGGAGGATCGAAGGTTAACCGGGATTAAAATGGCATACAGAAGTCCCCAAGTTTCTCACCTCCTGTTTGCGGATGATAGTTTGTTCATGTGCAGAGCATATGGGGATCAATGCAGGGCCCTGAAACAAATCCTAGTATCTTATGAGAAGGTGTCAGGCCAATGTGTTAACTTTGAGAAGTCGGCGATCACATTTGGCAAAAATATCACACAGTAATCAAGGAGGGAGATGAAGGATATCCTGGGCATTAGGTTGGAAGGAGGAATGGGAAAATATCTAGGGATCCCGGAGCAGCTACAAGGGTCTAAGCAACAAATCTTTGCTTATGTGTGTGATAGACTTCACCAAAGAATTAATGGGTGGAATGCGAAGTTCTTAACTAAGGGAGGTAAAGAGATAATGATTAAATCGGTGGCACAAGCCATTCCGACGTACGTCATGTCGTGCTTTCTGTTACCAAAGCGTTTATGTGACCAGTTAACGAGTGCCGTGGCTGACTTCTGGTGGAAAACAAACGGAGGTTCCAGAGGAATACATTGGATGTCGTGGAAGAAGATGTGTATTCCGAAAGAGGATGGCGGAGTGGGTTTTAAGTCATTTGCTGATTTTAACAAGGCACTTTTGGCCAAACAGTTGTGGCGACTTCATCGTTTCCCCAACTCATTAGCGTCGAGGGTGCTCAAAGGACGGTACTTTCGTAACAATCACCCCTTTCAGGCAAGGAAGCCAAATAGGCCATCCTACGGTTGGCGGAGTATCTGGTCGTCCCGGGATCTGATAAATGCTGGAGTAAGAAAGACCATAAGCTCAGGGGAGCATTCAAGGGTCTGGCACGACAACTGGTTACCGGATAGGCGTCCTCGACCAGCGTCGGGGCCAGGGTCATGTTACTACCCAGATATGAGGGTCTCGGACCTGAGGGTAAATGGACAACAAGAGTGGAACGTTCCACTTCTGCGACAAATGGTGTGCCAAGAAGACCTTTCCTTGGTAATGAGTCTCGCCCCCCCCGGCTCGGGGGCGGGAGGATAGTTTTTTGTTGGCACTATACAAAATCTGGCAACTATACAGTGAAATCAGGATATCAGGTTCTGTACTTAAATAAAAATGATGAGGAGATTCAAGCCCTCATACAGGAACCATCATTCACCGCTTTAAAAAGGTTTGTTTGGAAACTAAGGGCTCCAAATAAACTAAAACACTTCCTCTGGCAAGCGTTGGCCGGAATTCTCCCGGTGAAGGAATGTTTAACGTTTCGGCATATGGAGCGGGAGGGAGATTGTCCCCGATGTGGACAATTAGACACCATCAACCATATGTTATTTAAGTGTCCACCAGCCGTTCAGATCTGGGCACTAGCGGGAGTACCATATGGACACAATCGATTCCCTACAAATAGTTTGGGAGCCAATCTAGATTTTCTTTTCTCCAGATGGAGGGACCCTGACGAAAGGATCCCAGTTTACCCATGGTTGGCATGGTATATTTGGAAGGCACGAAACGACAAATTGTTCCGGAATATCGACCGTGACCCGATGGACACCAAGGATTTGGCGGTAGGAGAGTCCATTGCGTGGGGCACCGCACAGGAACTAAGGCCAGCTCAGATACCAGAGATAGATGCTGAGGGGGTGGAAAACCTTAGCATCACTCATGCTTCAGGTGAAGAATTTAGCTGTTTTACGGATGGCTCATGGAAAGAAGGTGACGAAACAAACGGGTTGGGGTGGGTTCTCCAACGCGGCGACGGCCGGACGGAACTAATCGGGCTTAAAGGGTCCATAAGGAGCTTATCTCCGCTACATGCGGAATTACTGGGGCTCTTGTTTGCTATGGAGGGTCTGCATCGGTATGGGACCGTTTGTCAAATCTTCTACACGGACTGCAGGGACCTCCTAAGGATGGTGGCAACACCAGAGGAGTGGCCTACATTTACGTCCGAGTTAGATACGCTACGAGATCTGCAAGAGTTCTTCCCAGGCTTCTCACTACGGTTTGCAGCAAAGGAAAGAAACAAGAAAGCGGATTTACTTGCACGAACTGCACGTGGCAGGAAGGATGTCTTCCAATTTACTGGTCCATTGCTCCCTTTTTGGTTTTCTGATACGTGTAATGTATTTGAAAGACAATAGAGACAATGTACTACCGTGAAAAAAAAAATAAATAAATAAATATATGTTATAATATTTATGAAGATTCGAGAAATTGGAGTTAAGTTAAACAATTGGTATTATGGTTTGGCCATTAGTAACATATAGGGTTGTGTGACAGAATGGACCACTAGATGGTGGATATGACAAATGTTTTTTATTATTAAAAATGTATTTTTTATTATTTTGGTTTTTTAGTAGTCCAAGAAAAAAAATTTGTTTTTATCCTACCAATTCCATGAAAAATGTTTACCATGAAAAATGTTTTATAGCATGTAGTAAACATTTTTTAGATCTCAACTATTCATAATTTCTTTAGAAAAATATTTTTTCTTCAGTTTGTTGTTCTTTTTATTACAGAAACTAGAAATTTATTTCAGAAACTAGGAAGCATGTAAGTATATAAAGATGATTAGGATTAACTAAACAATAAAACACATCTATTTAGTTTTCAAACGTGCGGTTGCGGATACATTTTTGTATCATACATATCTTAATCTTATCCATCTAAGACTTGTGTGTCACTTAATGATAAAATATGAAGATGATTAGGATTAACTAAACAATAAAGGGAAAATTACAAAACTAATTACAATTCACAAAACTACACATAAACACTAAAAATTAAATCCAAATAAATCATACCCCTTAATACTATACCCTAAACACTAATTAGCGAACTCAAATGATAAGATTTTAATTTTGGTAATATTTAAAAAGGTAAATTAAGCTTTTAAAATTTTGAAGGGGTGTAATATGTGAAAAAATTGAATTAGGTAGAGTTTTGTAAAGAAAGAGAAGAAAAGGTCTAGTATTGTGAATTCCTCAACAAATAAAACACATCCATGTTTAGTCAACTTTCTCTAAATGTTTAGTCAACTTTTCTTAATTTTTTTTTGTCTAATTTTTACTAAGCAAGTAAGAATATCTTTCTAAACGTATAATAAATTTATCGAAAATTTAGGAACTATTCCTAAATGGTAAATCATTTTAAATAGAACTTTGACCATGGAATCCTAGTATTTCACTACTAAAAATAATGCAATATTTTATATAAATAGATAACTAAATCTAATACTTTCAACTCAAAACAATTGCAAACAACTAACAAAAAAATGAAAAATTCATACGGAGTATTCATCCTTCTTTACATAATATTTTGTTATGTGACTAGTTTTGCTAATGGTTTTACCCTAGTTCCTAAAACAGTTGTTACAATTACCAACGATATTGGTCCTGGTGTACCCTTGACTATACATTGCAAATCTAAAGATGATGATCTTGGAGAGCATGTATTGCAATCTGGACAAATATTTGTGATCAAATTCAGACCAAACTGGTTCAGAACAACAATTTTTAAATGCAGTTTTAATTGGAATGATCAGCTGAAATGGTTTGAAATATGGTCATCCAGCAAAGATCAAGGTTTATGTCAGAAATGTTATTATTCTATTAAGGCTAGTGGACCATGTCGTACTGGAGATTTTAATCCAAAGCGTGATAAGTGTTTTCCTTGGGGTTAAAAAAATATGTGTTTGTAAGAATTATGGATAATGTATTATTGATATATACGATAATCTTATTATATAAAATTAAGCGCACTTAAAATAAGCTTGACAAGCATAATTATAACTCACGAGATCGTGACATTTGTATTGGTTACGTAGACATCTTATAAAACGGAAACTTAACAATATTGAGAAAAAAACAGAAATACGGAAAATAATCAAAATTAAAAAATTAACATTAATTATCAAATAAAATAAATTAATCCAAAATATAGAAAAATAAAATAATCAGAAATAAGGAAAATAACATAAAAAAGAAAAATTTAAGAATATTTTAAGAAATAATCAATAAAAAAAAGAATTAGAAATAAGAAAAAAATGTAAAATTACTTGAAAAAATAAAGAAAATATTTACGATAACTTATTTGTTATCTTCATGAATCCACTATCTAATTATTTATTTAAAATATATATTTTTCATGTAAATAACAAAAACAATGTAATAAAAAATGTGTTATTTTTAGGGAGAATTACAAAACTACACAATTTGAATTACATTTCACATACACCATTTCAAAATAACTTCACAAAACTACACCTAAACACTAAAAATTAAATACAAATAAACCCTACCCACACAATTTCACCCCTTAATACTATACCCTAAACACTATTTAGCGAACCCAAATGAAAATATTTTAATTTTTATAATCTTTTAAAGGGTAAATCAAACTTTTAAAAATTGGAAAGGGTGTAAATATGTGAAAATTGAATTAGGTAGAGTTTTGTAAATAAATGGAAGAAAGGGTGTAGTTTTGTGAATTCCTCTTATTTTTATTTCTTATAGATGAAAAAGTAAAAATCACTTATTTACTAGAGAAATTCACAAAACTACACCATTAAAATCATTCTTTCACAAAATTACACCTAATTCAATTTTTCATACTTTTGCACCCTTTTCAAATTTTAAATGGTTCAATTATGCTCTAAAAAATTACAAAAATTAAAATATTTTTATTTGGGTTCGCTAATTAGTGTTTAGGGTATAATATTGAAGGTGTAAAGTTTTGTGGGTAAGGCTAATTTCGATTTAATTTTGAGTAATTAGGTGTAGTTTTGTGAAATGATTTTAAAAAGGTGTAGTTTTATGAAATGCAATTTAAAAGATGTAGTTTTGTAATTCTCCTCATTTACTATTACCATATATTTTGTGTCTTTTATATTTATTTGTTAATATAATAATGGATATAATATTAGTTTCCGTTTAAATCTAACTATAACTATTTAAATTTATTAAAAATATTAATATATAATTATAAAATGTTTTAATGTAATTTGTCCGCGTATTACGCGGGATTTCATCTAATATTATAATAATATTCGATCTTTCCAATTTTTTTTAATTCTTTTATATACTTTTTTATATCTCAAATTTTATTTGATTGTAAAACCCTTTTACAAATTCAAGTGGTGTTGATGTAAAAAAAACCCAAGTGGTATAATAATGCAAAAAAATGCAAAGTCCACCGAAAAGCAAGCCCAATAGCCTTAAAAGCAAGTATAATAACACCATGGGAAGAGGACAAGAGGTCGCCGCTTGATGAAGCTTGCTTTGGAGCCACGTGTCCTGAAGATCCGGTTGATAAGTGATAACGACATGTCAAAATCTTTTATTCTTTTAGATTAGTGTTATGTTATAGTGAATTAAATATTTTTTGATTTTTACTATGATAATTTTGAGAAATTGACAGTAAATATATATATTTTATGAAAGTGTGGAACAGATGAACACATTAATTTTATTCGGAAAGCGTCAAGCTCAAAACGCATATACACTTTATTAAATAACTCTTTAGGTTTCTTTTTACAATACACAACCTAAACTGGTTATTACGCAATATATCTTATTGCCCCCAAACGTTAACTAATAACCCTAACGATCTATCACTACACTGACTACGGTACAATAGATCGAACACTCACCTTTTGCATACAAAGATGATTACCCACAACAAAAACGGCTTAGAGTGTTAACCATTTTTCTCAACACCTCTAAGTCCTTATATACTAGAACAAAATCTAAAATAGGCCAAATAATAAAAGATCTTCATATCTTCATTAAATCGGGAATATTTCCTTATTTTTCTCTTAGGAAATATTCCCGAAATTCGCTATCTCCCATAACGAAACTTCCTCCCTTGTTCACGACGCTTTCTCCAAATAAAGAAATCTTCTTGTTAAACCTTGTTTCCTTTTGCTTCTCCAAGTCCGAATCATGAGCTTCCCTCAGTTATTTGATGGCTCCTGAGCCTTCTAACGATCCTCAGTCATCTGAATCCAGCTGTATTTTCAATCTCCCCTTTTTATCTGATTTTGACAATCCAGCACTCATGCAAGATGATGAACAAAAACACAACAAGGCAAACTGGACACACAACAGAAAAACAACCATGCATATCAAAAGCATCAACGGACCGAATAAGCGGACCGAGTTTAAAAAGGTTCAACACACAAAGGTTTTTCAAATTCTTAAAATAAAAACAAGAGAGAGCTGGATACACAAACTCCACAGCTCTCTCTCTGAACCCTTAGCCTACAGCTACAACCCAAAAACCCCCACACTCTCCCCATGCATCAATACTCCAACTAATCATCAGATTGAGTCTCATCATCACTACTTTCTCTCCCTCCTTGATTGCACAAATCAGTTAAAAACATTTAACTAAACAATATGGAGAGGTATAGTTAAAGACACTTACATGTATCAACAACAGTCCGGAGAAGCACAAAGGCTGAATTTATCGCAGCTCTCAAGTTTGACTTGCGTGAGGTTGTTGCTGGAGTTTCAGCTGATGGCCTCACAGGCTTTACAGCGGAGACCTTATGCCTCTTGGATGTGGTGCTCTCAACCTTAGCAACGACAAACCCTTGATGTTGAAGCATCCTAGTGATGAGGGACGGATACGGCAGGAGTAGTTTGGGATCGCAACCTTTAGCCATGTTCGACACGTTGTCGTATACAAGCTTTCCCAAGTCAAAGGGAATTCCTTCACATACCTGATACACCAACTTCAACCGGCCGTTGGTGACATTTCGAGGTTTTTGACTGGCGACCAGTTCGCACAACAGATTTTGTAAAGCAATCCTTTCTCCTCTTCGAAGTTCGAGGCCTTCAGTCCCTTGAGAGAGGTGTACTTGTTGTTTTTCATGTACTCCGCATGTTCTTCGTCAGATATCCCAACAACTTTCTTTAGCACGGATCTGCGTTCCTCCTTTGTGAGAGTAGGAGCATGTAATGTATCGTTGATGGCTTTGGGAGAGAACACGTAAGTAGACCCACGAACCTTCACCTCTAATGATTCTTCCTCAATCTTCACCATTGGTAAGTCAGTCCAGAACTCACACAACAACTTCTTATCGTAGGTCGAGACGTCTGTTACTGAAGACAACAGGTTGATATTACTCAGCAGAGATTTTACCAGTTACACCTCTTCAGGGTTGATCAAACGGCGTTCGTCAATGAAGTTCATGCGGAAGAACGAGTCATACCTCCGATGAGTCAAGACCAAGTCACCACGACTCTTGGACTCTCCTCCCTGAGAGCTGGTAGCGGCATCAAATCGCTGAGATTTCTTCCGGGGTTCTGACTTAGGGATTCGTTTCCTCTTCTTCTCTGATGGTGGCTCAGACGATGAGACCTCAACGGCGGAGCTTTCAATCGGAGTTTTGGACTTAGGCTTCGGTGTTGTGGTGGTCTCCTTCTCCCTCTCTTGAGTTTCCTGGATGATCGTAGACACCACAAGCTCCAGCCCGGTGGTTGCCTTCTCCTCTGGTGTCGTTTTGGCTTATCGAATCTCTTCTTCTTCTTGATCTTCTCTCGAGATTTCAACCTTCTCTTGAATCTTTTCCTCCTCAGATTTCGAAACAGGATCTCGAGATTCTTCAGGAATCTGAGAATCCAGCGCCTCCTTGAACTCATCACTGCCTTGCATGTCAGAAGATTTGGTCTCCATTGCGTATATGCTTGAGATTTGCGGCGATGGTGGTGACAGTTTTTTGACTCAATCATTTATTCCGGTGAAGAGAGCATACATTTACAGGCGGCCAAGATGGATTGCGACCTTTCCCCTTTTTTGTTTTCACCTTTTATGGTGAAACCCTAACTTTGAACTTTTGGGCCTTTCTCACCTGTTGGGCCATCGCAACACTCAACAAACGGATCACGTCACCACTTTCCAGAACTCTATCTCATCACCGTGAAATGTTAAGCCCGTTTTCAAGTATGATTCATTTAATTTTTCACATGATTTAACAATCTTGAGCATGCAGACACATTTCTCACAATTTTGGGAGTGACCCAAAATACCATAAATCACATGAGCAAAGTATTTAAAATAATCTAGAGTTCAGTATTTACCCTGTTGAAATCCGCCTCACGAAGCTGAGACACAATTAGACGTATGAGACTTCACATGGACAATGTTCATGGTGATAGATGGGTGCAACTCGCCTGTCTGGTGTCTAGCTTTCACACTCTCTCACTTTTATTCTGATACTTGACATCGTTTTCAACCTTCTTTGTCGTCCAAGGCGGCTGGAATTTCCTTTGGATGAGGAGTGAGTCCTTCTCTCAGATGTTTGTGAACCATCACTTGATTTCTCAGGTTCCTCAAAATTTATATTTTGTCCAGCTGAGTGAGAACCATCACTTGACTTCTCAGGTTCATCAAGAGGACTCTTTCACAACAATTTTTTTTTTGTTTTTTTTATATTTACCTCCTCATCCTCAGCTCGTTGTACACCCAACAACAGATTTGTACTAATCAACATTCATAACGGTGAGGCATGTATCTCTTTTCCACCAGACGCTTGAGATCGCTTGTGATGAATTGATTTGTATGAACATCGGCCATGTTTATCCTTGTCACAAGCATCTCACCTCACAAGACAAATTAGATTTCAGAAACACATATGGACTTACTTAAATCAACGAATCGATTAAAGTCCAGAGGCTTGGTTAAGATATCAACCAGTTGAAACTCAGTGCCCACATGATCTACAACTATCAGTTTCTTCTCAACCAACTCACAAACAAAATGATGTCTAATGTCAATATGCTTAGTTCGTGAATGTTGAACCGGTTTTTTAGATATGTTAATGGCACTTACATTATCACAATGAATGAGTAGGGTTCCAGAGTCCATACCATAGTCTTTGGCCATCTGTTTCATCCACATGAGTTGAGTGTAGCAACTTCCCAGTGCGATGTATTCATCTTCAGCAGTTGATAGGGATACACTGTTATGTTTCTTGCTGTGCCAGGAGATCAAATTGTTACCCAAGAAGAAACACCCACCACTTGTGCTCCTACGATCATCTATGCATCCAGCCCAATCCGCATCACAGTACCCTGCGAGATTCTGGTTCGTGTCCTTGGTATACATAAGTCCCAAATTAGTTGTTCCCTTAACATAGCGTATGATTCTCTTCACAACAATAAGGTGCGACATCTTGGGCTTTGTTTGATACCTTTCACACACTCCCACACTCAAACAAAGATCAGGTCGACTGGCTGTGAGATACAACAGACTGCCAATCATACCACGATACATACGTTAATCCACATCTACGCTCTGCTCATCTGCGGACAGCTTGGTTGTTGTACTCATAGGAGTTCTTGCGGCCTTGCTTTCTTGTAGTCCAAACCGTGTTACCAAGTTTCTGGCATATGTACTCTGAGATACCGAGATTCCTTCATCCGTTTGTCTAACTTGTAACCCAAGAAAATAATTGAGCTCTCCAACCATACTCATTTCAAACTCCTGAGTTTTTTTTTTCTTGACAAACTGATCAACCAGTGTTTGGCTTGTTCCTCCGAAGATAATATTATCCACATAGATTTAGACAACCAGAAAACCTTTTGAGTTCGTGAGGAGGAATAAAAGTTTGATCCACACTGCCCCGTTGATATCCTTGCTCTGTTAAGAATACAGTCAACCGTTCGTACCACGCCCGTGGTGTTTGTTTCAACCCATAGAGTGCCTTCTTAAGTTTGTACACATACTCAGGATGATCTGGATCTTCAAACCCTTTCGTTTGCTCGAGATAAACCTTTTCTTGAAGTATCCCGTTCAAGAACGCACTTTTCACATCCATATGATGCAAACGAAAGTTTAATATGCAGACCATCACTAGCATGAATCGGACTAACTCAAGTCTGGCTACTGGTGCAAAAGTTTCCTCAAAGTCCACCCCTTCAATCTGAGAATAACCTTGAGCCACCAATCGAGCTTTGTTTCTTACCACATGTCCTAGTTCATCGCTTTTGTTCTTGAATATCCACTTGGTTCCTACCACGTTAGCATGAGCTGGTCTTGGAGTCAGATTCCACACTTGAGCTCGGACAAAATTTTCAAGCTCCTCTTGCATCGATTTGATCCAAAACTCATCCAACAAAACTTCTCGATGGTCCTTTGGCTCCACCATTGAGACAAAACATGCGAACCTTACCATCTCCTGAAAATTGATCTGTCTCTTCCTGGTGACTCGCTCTCCCATCACATCTCCAATAACATCTTGATTAGAGTGATTTTTGTGGACTTGAATGTTTTGGAGCCCACTTAAATCAGTTTCAGAACTAAGATCTCCAGGCTTCAGAGATTCTGATACCGGGGCGTGAGTTTCTTCAGTGAAACAAGGATCCAGAGCCTTGAAATTTTCTTTGTGGGATGCGAATTCATCAAACACAGCGTTCACAGTTTCCAACACTGTTTTGCTCCGCTTGTTAAATACACGATAGGTTGTGCTAGATCCTGAATACCCAAGAAACATCCATTCGTCACTCTTGGAGTCAAACTTACCCAGTTGATCCTTGTCATTAATAATGTAACACAAGCATCCAAACACATGAAAGTAGCTTACTGAAGGCGTCTTCCCTTTCCACATTTCGTATGGTGTCATCTCAGACCCTTTTCTCACATACACCCGATTGATGATGTAACATGATGTGATGACGCCTTCAGCCCAGAAATGCTTTGGCACCTGATTACCGTGTAACATAGCTCTGGCCATCTCTTGCAGTGTTTTGTTCTTTCTTTCCACGATTCCATTTTGTTGAGGAGTGCGTGGGGATGAGAATTGATGTGTTATAACCTGCTCGCCACATAACACCTCAAAGGCCTCATTCTGAAATTCACCACCATGATCACTTCTGATAGCCTTGATTCCCCATTTTTCATTCATGAGTTGCAATGATAGAATCTTGAAACTGTCGAGTGTCTCAAACTTCTCTCGTAGAAGCCTCACCCACGTGGATATGGTAAAGTCATCCACTATCATGAACATTTTTTTCTTACCTGAGATACTTTCAACTTGTATTTGACCCATCAAGTCCATGTGCATGAAATCCAAAGCCTTGGTTGATCTGATGCCAGTCACGTTCGCGTGTTGAACTTTCACTTGCTTCTCTTTTGAGCATGGTCCACACACAAACGAGGATTCCTCCTTGAGTTTCAGAATTCCTCTCAGCACTTCTCGCTCTGCCAGCTTGATCATGGTCCTCACGTTCATGTGTCCCAGACGGTTGTGCCACAACTGAACTTCACTAGTCTGATGGCAGTCAGGCACCTGAGATTTGAATTCCACACATAGCAGTTGTTTAATGCTCTAAGCCCTCTGTGCGAACATTTCCTGCTTCGTCAATGGCCTGACACACTCGCTGGGTGAAAGTGACTGCCAGTCCATCATCACACAGCTGATTGATGCGGATTAAGTTAGCTTTGAGTCCATCAACCTGGTAAACATTTTCCAACTTAGGTTTGGTGTCACCACTGAGCTTACCCTTGCCTTTAATCTTTCCTTTACCACCCTCCCCAAAAGTGACTTTTCCTCCAGAGATCTTCTCATAGTCTTGAAAATGCTCTAACTTAATTACCCGTCATATGTCTAGAGCACCCACTGTCAAAATACCATTTGTTTTCATCAACAGGAGGTTGCACCATCTCATAGGTGTGGGCAACAAAGCAATACATGTCTTTCTTCATGACCCACATTCGATTGTGGTTCTGCTTGTCTGTTGAGTATCTGCACAGGGAAATCAGTCGTCTGATACATCTTCAGAAATAGTAACAGGATGCTCGAATGTGTCCATACTCACCGGTATAGTAACACTTATGTCGTCCATATGGATTATGTGTGCCAGGAGTCTTACGCCCAGGAAACCAGTTGCGATTGTCCTTAGCAGTCTGGTAGGTAGACCTCTGAGGGATGTGCCTCTGATGGACTGGGACTGGTTCTGGACGCGCTGCTTTGACAAACTGGGTTTTCACGTCTGGCAAGTGAAACTTGTTTCCTTGATACCCCAGACCCCACTTTGTATTGTTGTTATGTCCTACAGCTAGCACCCTGTCCAAGTCCTTGGTACCTTTGGTCAGCATTTTGATGTTCTTCATCTGTTCCCTGAGCTGATTCTTCTCCCCTGCAAGTTTGATTTCAATATTGAGGGATTCCACCTTGGCCAAACATCATCCATGTCTTTCCTGGATAAGCTTCTGGTTGTCACTCAGTCGCTTCAGTTGTATCTCAAGCAGATCTCTGTTTTCACTGCGAAGCTTTAGTAGAGTCCCTACTAATGCTTGATTGTCACTTAAAGTCGTCGACTCTTCATCTGATTCAGAATCCGATTCCACCACACCGAGGTAAGCAATCATATTCATCATGCCTTGCTCTTCCTCGTTTGAGTCTGATTCACTCCAGGAGACATATGACTTTTCATCTTTCTTCTGAATGTTGACACAGTCTGTTCTCTGATGACCATACCCTTTGCACCCGAAACATTGATTTCCTTCTTTCGTCTTGAGATTCGGGGCACTCATTCTTGTAGTGACCGAAGCCCCTGCACTCATGGCACTGAACATCACTCCTTCGACTTGTGCGGTCACTTCCAGCTTTCGGCTCAGCCTTGTAGCTAGACTTGTTGAACCTGCATTGTCCACGCTCCATCTTTTTGAAGTATTTTTTCACAATCAGCCCAACTTGATCTTCCAAATCCTCACAGCTTGGTGATTGATTCTCAGCAATTAGAGAATTGTTGTATCTCATGAGCTTGCATCATTCCAACTACTTGGTCTAACTTCATCTTATCAGAGTTAAGAGATACTTCTATTGCAGCTTTGTGAGCTTGGAATCTGTTTGGCAGACTTCTGAGGAACTTCTTAACCATATTTTTGTCCATGTAGACTTTGCCCATGACTCGAGCTTCGTTTGCAATAGCACTCAACTTTCCACTGAATTCATCAATGGTGTCATTGTCCTTCATTGTCAGCGTTTCGAAATCAGTCGCTAGGCTGTCAATTCTGGTTCTTCTGACTTCTTCTATTCCTTCATAGAATACTTCCAGAGCATTCTAGGCTTGCTTGGTTGTGACGCATCCTTGCACTCTGGTGAACTGATCTTCAGACAGTGAACACCATATTATTGACAGTGCTTTGTTATTGAATTTGTTAGCATGTCTTAAAAGAATATTTTCAAATCTTTTATATAGGAAATATTCTTCTAACCTCTTTTCCTTTTTGCTCCAAAGAATATATTCTCATATATCTTTTCTTGAGCTGAACTCCATAATATCTTTGAGGATTTCCTCATATTTTTTTCCATTGTGCAACGTCATCCGCGGATTCTTCGCACCATCAGCTCTGCTTCCATCCTTCTGATGTTGCCTCAGCTTCCAAACGACCAGCAGCTCTCAGCTGCATCTTCGGTTTTGTTCTAATCTTGTGTTGACATTTTAACAACATTGGCGTTGACTATATCATGGCTCTGACTTTATGTCAGTCTGACTCCCATCTGCATTTTTATTATCCCCCTTTTTTATCTAATTTTGATAATCAAACAACCTTGCAAGAAAGACAAACAAAAAAACAAACAAACCCAACAGACAAAGCATGTGCGTAACGAGCCCTACAACACCATGCATTACACGACATACTCCACAGTCTAAATCCAAAACAACTTAGCTACACATATAGCTAGTTACATAAACACTCCCCCTGCATCAAGCATTAGACTAAATATGAGACTGAGTCTCCTCATTACTACATTCTCCCCCTACTTGATTGCACAAATCAGTTAAAAACATCCAATTGAGTGTGGAATACTTATCTGCATCATTAGACTGTTCTTCTACTCCTTGGTATTTTGCTTCCTGATTGTTGGCTCAGGATCTTCTAGAAGCACCAGGCCTTGGTTTTGCACCCGTTTATTTGGCATGCACATGTTTCCTGTTTGGGCTTGAAATCACTTACACACATCTTTCAAAACATTCAAGGAAAACATACAACTCGTTTCCTCTTCTTTTCATGTGATTTTTCCTTTCCTTTTAGATTATCTCAAGCCTGTTAGTCATATTTAACACCACTTAGATATATAATATTATCATGACATGAACAGTAAGTGATCCTAACAGTGATAAACTATATGAGCAAATTCTATTTAAAGTTCGTTTGTTACCTTCCTGCCAACTACCTCAAGAGCCTGAGACACCATGTGACTTTAGGAGTAGGACTTTGTACAATGCTCATGATGATGATGGATTCTTTCTTTGCATCAACCACCTGATGTCTATCTTTCACACTCTTCCACCTTTATTCTGATGATCGATGCAGTTTTCAACCTTCTCTGTTTGTCCAAGGCGGCTGGAATTTCCTTTGGATGAGGATCCGTTTTTGATCAGCCGCTTGAGAACCATCACTTGACTTCTCAGGTTCATCAAGATTCCGGTTAGGAACTTTTATTCAGCTGCTTGAGATCCATCACTTGACTTCTCAGGTTCATCAAGAATCAAACACACACAATTTTTTTTTATTTCCTTATCCTCAACTTTTTGTACTCCCGGCTTTAACAGAACTGTACATATGGCATATCCACTGAACAGTGAAGGAGGCATTTATTTTCCATCAGGCCCTTGATGTTTGATGTTACTTGTGACGATTGATGTTTTTATGAGCATTGTACATTATCCGCCCCTGTCACAAGTATCTTAACTCAAGAAAGAAGTTAGAGTTGGTAAACACCTATAGACTTTCTCAAATCAATGAATCGATTGAAGTCCAAGGGTTTGATCATTATATCAGCCAGTTGAATATCAATACTCACATGATCTATAACTATCAGTTTCTCCTCAACCAATTCACGCACAAAATGATGTCTAATGTCAATGTGTTTGGTTCGTGAGTGTTGTACATGATTCTTAGATATATCAATGACACTTTTATTATCACAATGAACAAGAAGGGTATTTGAGTTTATACCGTAGTCCTTTGCCATTTGTTTCATCCACATGAGTTGTGTGCAACAACTTCCCAAGGCTATGTACTCTGATTCAGCAGTGGAAAGAGAAACACTGTTTTGTTTCTTGTTGTGCCATGAGATGAGATTATTTCCAGAAAGAAACATCCTCCACTTGTGCTTCTTCGATCATCCAGACTCCCTGCCGAGTCAACATCACAGTAGCCTGCTAGATGAGTATTTGTATCCTTGGTGTAGTAGAGACCAAGATCAGTCGTTCCTTTGACGTACTTAGTAATATTCTTTCACGACAATCAAGTGAGACATCTTTGGTTTGGATTGATATCGTGCACACATACCAACACTCAGGCATAGATCAGGTCTACTTACTATAAGGTAAAGTAGACTTCCTATCATCCCCCTGTAAGTTCTCTCATAAACATCTTCACCCTCTTCGTCAACAAATAACTTGGTTGTTGTGCTCATCGATGTTCTGGCTGACTTGCTGTCTTGAAGACCAAATCTCCTTACCATGTTCCTCGCATATGTGCTTTGTGAGACTGAAATACCCTCATCAGTCCGCTTGACTTGAAGACACAGAAAGTAGTTCAATTCTCCTACCATACTTATCTCAAACTCTTGAGTTATGATGTTTACGAACTGATCAACCAACTTCTAATCTGTTCTACCAAAAACAATGTCATCTACATAGATCTGGACTACCAGAAATCTCAGCTCGTTGGTGCATGTGAACAGTGTTTTGTCAACACTTCCTCATTGATACCCTTGTTCAAGTAGAAAGATCGTGAGTATTTCATACCAGGCTCTTGGTGCCTGTTTCAAGCCATAAAGTGCCATCTTAAGCTTGTAGACATACTCAAGATGATTTGGATCCTCAAAACCCTTTGGTTGTTCAACATAGACTTCTTCTTGAATTACCCCATACAAAAACGCACTTTTGACATCCATTTGATGTAGACGAAAATTCATGAAGCATGCCATACCAAACATAAATCTGATGGACTATAGTATGGCCACTGTTGCGAAAGTCTCATCAAAGTCCCCCTCAATTTTCGAGTATCCTTGTGCTACCAGCCTTGCCTTGTTTCTGAAAACGTGACCGTATTCGTCACTTTTGTTCTTGAAGATCCACTTAGTGCCCACAACATTGATGTTCTCTGGCCTGGGTGTTAGATCCCACACTTGGCTCTTGAAAAAGTTTTGAATCTTCTCATGCATTGACCTGATCCATAATTCATCTTGAAGAGCTTCGATATGATTCTTGGGCTCTATCTTTGATACAAATCATGCAAATCTAACCATCTCTTGGAAGTTGATCTGTTTCTTTCGAGTCACTCGCTCACCGTGCAAGCTTTCAATCACATCCTTATGGGAGTGATTCTTATGTACATGGGGTGTGGGGAGCTCTGGCTCACTTTTCTCTCAGTCTGAGTGATCAGAGTTTGGAGTTTTTGGTGCCTGATTTTCTTTGTTAGCTTCCTGAGACAAATCCACCTCCCTAGTTGCTTCTTGATAAGTAGATGCTTTATCAAATACTACATTCACAGTCTCCATTACCATCATGGTGTTCTTGTTGTAGACTCGGTAAGCAGTGATGGTTCCTGAGTAACCCGGAAATAAACCTTCATCACTCTTGGAATCGAACTTACCGAGTTGATCTTTATCATTCAGGATGTAGCATACACACCCAAAAACATGAAAGTAGCTCACGGTTGGAGTCTTCCTTTTCCACATCTCATATGGAGTCATGACTGCTCCTTTGCAGACATATACCGAGTTGATGATGTAACATGCAATACTCACAGCTTCAGCCCAGAAGTGTTTAGGTACCTGATTCTCATGAAGTGTTCTTTCGTTCCACCACTCCATTTTGCTGAGGAGTCCGTGGAGAAAAAAATTGATGAGTTATTCCTTGTTCTCCACATAATACTTCAAAGGCATCATTCTGGAATTCACCACTGTGATCACTCATGATGGCTTTAATGCTCCACTTTTCATTTCTAAGTTGGAGTGTCAGAATCTTGAAGCTGCTTAGTGTCTCAAATTTTTCCCTCATAAACCTGACCCAAGTATCGTGTATAGTGATCAATAATTATGAACACATACTTATTCCTTGGGATACTCTCCACTTGTATGGGTCTCATCAAGTCCATATGCATTAAATCAAAAGCCTTCTTTGATCTTATGTTAGAAATACTCTTGTGTTGAACTTTTACTTGTTTCCCTTGAAAGCATGGACCGCATACAAATTCAGCCTCATTCTTGAGTTTTGGAATTCCTCTCACCACTTCCTGTCTGACAAGTTTCATCATCGTCCGGGTATTCATATGTTCAAGTCGCTGATGCCAGAGTTAAACATCGTTTGACCTCACTGCTGATAGACACTTGATGCTCGCTTTCCACATGTTAGCTGTTGTTTGTCGAGCGAGTTCCTCTGAGTCTCACATTACTTGATTCATCAACGACTTGACATTATTGCTTGGTGAAGGTTACATACATCCCATCATCGCACAATTGACTTATGCTGATCATATTGGCTTTCAGTCCATCGACCAAGTACACGTTTATCAGTCCTGGTTTTATCTCTCCCTTCAGTTGTCCTTTTCCTTTGATCTTTCCCTTTCCTCTATCACCAAATGTGACTTTACCAATAGACACCTTCTCGTAGTTGTTCAGATTCTCAGAGTTTCCTGTCATGTGTATGGAACATCCACTATCAAAGTACCACTTGCTGTCTTTAGCGTCTGAATCGTGTTCCTCAGACGTGATGGAAGTATAACAATAAAGATCCTCTTTTCTTAACCACACTCTATTGCGATCTTTCGTATCGCGCTGATACCTCCCTTGACTCATCAGGTTTCTGACACACCCATTGAAGTGTCGACAGTGTGCCTGAATATGTTCATCTCTCCCGCAATAGTAACACTCATAATTCTGATATGAATTTTGTTGTTTGACATCTGATTGATAACCTCTAGATACCTGACGAATCATTTGTCTACAAGGTGATCGTTGAGTGCTTTCTCTCCGTTGTGGTTGGATATGCATAACTTTGACAAACCGAGTTTTGACATAGATGTTCTTAGATGATATGCACCGAAATCCAAGTCCCCACTTGGTGTTGCTGATTCTTCAGATGTTCAGGATCTTGTCTAGGTCCTTGGTTCCATTTGTTAGCATCTTGATGTTCTTCAGTTGCTCATATAGCTGGCTTGTCAAAAACTTGTTTTTCTCAACTTCCTTATCTAGGTAGGTTTTCAGCTTTTTTCCAACTCCAAAAGCTTCATCTCTCTCTTTTATGGTTGTTTGGTGCTCTGTTTGGATTTTGCGAGTTGTTTTCTTCTTGAACCATTTTTCCGCTTCTGGGTCTTCTTCAGTATCTTCACAATAGGCGGAAGTTCGCCAGTTTTCTCGACCTATTTGATATATATATATTAAATATTTATTTATTTAAAAAATAAATAAAATAAAGTTTAAAGAGTACTTGATTCTCTTTCTCCAGTGAGAGACTTGATTCCTCCTCTGAGTCTGACTCATTCTCTTCATCAACTATACCTAGATATTGCACCATGTTGAGCATATCCTCGGCATCTGATCACTCTGTTTCCGAATCACTCTCACTGAAAATGATGTAGGACTTCTCATCTCTCCTTTGTTTGTTGATGCAATCATTTTTTAGATGACCATATCCTTTGCATTCAAAACACTGAATTCCTTCCTTAGTTTTGAGGTTCATTCATTCTTGTAGTGACCAAGTCCCTGACACTCATGACACTTGATCTCCACCTTCTGATTTTTCCTCAAGTACTTGACCATATCCTTTGCATTCGAAACACTGAATTCCGCTCACCTTCTTATTTCTCCTCTGGTTTAAATCCAGGAGCGTTGAACCTTCGCTGACTTCTGTCAATCTTCTTGAAGTATTTTTTGACAATCAAACCTACTTGATCTTCGAGATCACTTGTCTGAGATGTTTTTTGCTCAGACACCAAAGTAATGGATTTTCCTTTATTGCTCATATTCTTGTTTTGTTGCATCTCATATGTTTGTAGCATTCCAACCACTTGATCGTATTTAATCTCGTCAGAGTTATTGGACAACTCAATAGCAGCTCCGTGAGTCTGAAATTTCTCTGGTAGACTCCTTAGAAATTTCTTTACCAACTTCTTGTCTTTGTAGACTTTGCCCATTACACTGGCTTCGTTGGCTATGGCATTTAACCTCCCGCTGAACTCATTGATGGTGTCATTTTCCTTCATAGAACGTTTTTAGGGCGTCCCATGCTTGTTTGGTTGTAGTGCATCCCTGGACTCTGGTACCTTGATCTTCAGATAGGGAGCACCAGATGACTGACAAGGCCTTGTTGAATTTTGAGACAACCTTTTCTTCAACGGTCCAGTCTTTCTTGGGTTTGGGTAATTCTTTATTGTTTTCTCCCATCACCTTAGGCTATTTCAATCCTTCTTCAACCGTTGTCCACGCATCTTCATCGATTCCTCGGATTATCGCTTTGATCTGAACTTTCCACCACCCATAGTCCTAGGCTTTCAGCATTGGCAGCTTGTTTTTCGTCATGTAGTGTTGTGAGTTATCCATACCTTTTTTGTCACAAATCTCACCTTTTATACGCTCTTTGCCACAAATCTCACTTGTTATACGCTCTTTGTTAGATGCAGTGTTCAGATACCAATTGTAAAAGTATGAGATCCTCAGACGTCTGATAAAACTAGCAGGTACTCGGAAAACGCCGAGTCAACGCTTAAACTTTATTAGAAAAACTCTTCACAACCGTGAACTGGAATTACACAATAACCCTATTGTCCTTAGACGTTTTCTAATCCCCAAACACTCCGATAACAATTCTAACATAATTGTATCAAAGAACACTCACCTGTCATTTTTAATAAAAGCCCGAGGTAAAAACACAACTCGTGATTTCTTAGCAAAGAATGTTAACAAACTCTAACACTTCGTTTCCATTAAATACACGAAACAACAAACCCTAACAAATAGAATATTCCTAAATCCAATTTGTTAGCATGTCTTAAAAGAATATTTTCAAATCTTTTATATAGGAAATATTCTTCTAACCTCTTTTCCATTTTGCTCCAAAGAATATATTCTCATATATCTTTTCTTGAGCTGAACTCCATAATATCTTTGAAGATTTCCTCATATTTTTTTCATTGCGCCACGTCATCCGCGGATTCTTCGCACCATCAGCTCTGCTTCCATCCTTCTGATGTTGCCTCAGCTTCCAAATGATCAACAACTCTCAGCTGCATCTTCGGTTTTGTTCTAATCTTGTGTTGACATTTTAACAACATTGGCGTTGACTATATCATGGCTCTGACTTTATGTCAGTCTGACTCTAGATTTTATTGGGAAAACGGCCAATTTGTACATCAACTAAGACCATAGTGCGTATTTCGACATGATCTATTCGATCATGCCAATTTATACTTAAATTATAGTTAATTTTGAATTTCCTACACGGACTTTTAAAATGTGGTTAATTTCTGATTTTTGTTTAACACCGTTAATTGAAACGTTAACCCATGCCACGTAAAACTCCACGTGGTTGACGAAAACGATGGAGTTTTGAGGTTTAATCTATTGGGCGTGGTTTTGTCTTCGTCAATTAAGTTTTAAAAACATAAATCAAATTGGGGTTAGGGTTCTTACGAATCTAAGATTTTTTTTTATTTGATTTCTGTTTTTTAAACTTAAGTGACGAAGACAAAACCACGCCCAATAGACCAAACCTCAAAACTCCATCGTTTGAGTCAACCACGTGGAGTCTTACGTGACATGGATTAACGTTTCAATTAACGGTGTTAAACAAAAAGCATAAATTAGCCACATTTTAGATGTTCATGTAAGAAATTCAAAATTAACTATAAATTAAATATAAATAGGCATGATCGAATAGTTCATGTCGAAATCTGCACGATCGTGTTTAATGTATAAATCGACAGTTTTCCCAGATTTTACTCTTCTGCCGTCTTTATTATAGAAGTCCGTCTACGTCTTTTTCTATTTTTGTCGTGGTACATTCTTTTATTTAATTCTTTATGTCCAACATATCAATACTTATTAGTTATCCCTTATATTATAAAGCACAAGTCACTTAGCCAATATAATTCTGCCAAGTGGCTTGTGACTCATAATTTATTTTTTCATATTTTTAAACAAAAAAAATTCATCAAATAGTAAATGTTATCATTTTTCTTAAACATTTTTTTCATCAAATAGTAAATGTTTTGATTATTTTTTAAAAAATCATCAAATAGTAAATGTTATCATTTTTTAACATTTTTTCATAAAATAGTAAATGTTTTTCATTTTTTAACATTTTTTCCTAAAATTGTGGTGTCACTTTCACCGTTATTATTATTATTACGTGATTTTAGTCACTAAAATCATGTGAAAAATTATTGGAAAAATCATTTGAAAAGTTATCATTGACAAATTACTATATTTCAATACAAAACAGTTATATAATTAAATATTTTTAATTTTGTACATATAAGTTTAAAAAATAATCAATAGTTTTTTTTGAAATCATATTGCCGAGCGTAACCCGGATAAAAATGCTAGTTACGAAATAAAACTGACTGTCTTATTAACTAAAAACATCTTATTAACAAAAACAGCATTTCAACATATTCTAAAACATTTAACACCACATACTCCATCTCCATGCAAAGACAAATAAAGAGTAATAATTAAAATACTACTACGTACATGCAAAGACAAATAAATAGTAATAATTAAACAGCGGACAAGTTCTGCTGACGTGCCACGATTATTTTCATTGTTGGTTTATAGAAAGTAACATAAAACATTAGTTCTGCTAACCCCATGATTATACAGATTCCATTGGAGATCTACAAAAAAAAAATTAAATTTTATAATTAGTATATACGTTAGTTATTTAATAATAAAATAGAGAAATTCCTTAGAATATCATCAAAATAAGTTTTTGTTTTGAAAATACCTTATAAGTTTTTTATAACAAAAATACCATTAAAATATTTTTTATAACAAAAATACCATCAAAAAGTAGTAGTTTACAAAAATACCACAAATACAAAAAACGAGTTTAAACACTTTTAGATTAATTTTTTTTCATTTGGGTTCGTTATATAGTGTTTAGGTATAGTTTTGAAGGGTAGAGGCTATAGTTTTTTGAAGATTTTGGATGTAATTTTGAAAATTTAAGATTTGTGGTATTTATGAGAAAAAAACTTTTTAATGGTATTTGTAAAACTTTTGAAAATCTGTGTTAATTGTGTTAATAAAAACTTTTTTTAGTGGTATTCATAAAAATTGTCCAATAAAATATATAGTGAAAAGTAAAATAATAAAATTTACCGCCATAAAAGGTTCAAAAGGACAAAACGAGTATATTGTCAATATTATCGCATTTAAGAGGACTGCCAACGTCGGTGCCAATGTAATCTCTTCCGCGTTTTTGTTTTGTACAATTTCTTTCTGAAAGTATACAAAGTTGAGTTTTATTAGATAATTGCATCATTTATTTATAAAGGATTAATTAAAAAAAATCATTAGTTACCAGTGGCAGAGGCAGGATTAAAATCCACCGGGGTCATAAAAATTTATTAATTTAAAAGTTTGCATAAACAATAAAAATAATTACAAATGTATATCAAAGAACTACCCGACGTTCAATCATATTTTAAAATCGAGTTATCACTGTTTCGTTAGTCACGGTATCAAATACCTCATTTCACTAAATATTTTATTAAAGTTATTTAAAAATTCATCAGCAATATTATTACGCGGAGTCGATTTCACTAAATATTTTATTAATGTTATTTACCTCTTGATTTATAAAAGAGCAATTTATAAAAGTATTTAACTCACCGTAGGAAAACTCAAGAATATCAATGTCTAAGATAAAAAGTTAAAAGACTTCGGTGGAAATTTTTGTAGGAGAAGAAGACGAAACAACTTTTTGATTTTGTATTATTAAAATTATTAGGTTTTGTTAATGGGAGAATTACAAAACTACACCATTTGAATTACATTTCACAAATACTACACCATTTCCAAAATATTTCACAAAACTACACCTAAACGCTCAAAATTAAATCCAAATAAATTATACCCACACAATCCTACCCCTTAATACTATACCATAAACACTAATCGCCGAACCCAAATGAAAATATTTTAATTTTGGTAATTTTTAAAAAGGTAAATCAAGCTTTTAAAATTTTGAAAGGATGTAAATATGTGAAAAAATTAAATTAGGTGTAGTTTTGTGAAATAGGGGTTGAAAGGGTGTAGTTTTGTGAATTCCTCTTTGTTAATTTTAGTGGGTTTTTTCTTTAATTAACTTGATAGTATTGTGCCGTAATTAAATGTAAAATGCACATGGGTCAATAATTATTTTTAACATGGGTCAATCTTACAAAAAAATTTTTACTATAAACTAATTTTAAAAATTGACCTGGGTCAATTGACCCACGTCACAACATGTTGCCTCCGCCAATAGTTACCATTGTTTTAATTGCCCCGATATGCATTGCCACGTTCATCATGGAACAAATGGTTCCAACAATGAAAATCCGTTGAGACATGATATGAATTTGTGTAATAACCAAGGTAGTAATCAAAACTATGATTACTATCTCCATCATTAACACAACTATTATAATAACGGTTTTGTTTTTATAATAGTAACAATAAATAATGACATAAGCAATATTAATTGATATCCCTATAAACCGGGCTTCTAGCTCAGGCGGTAAAGGGCTCACAGCTGTGAGTTCCGCCTCCTGGGTTCGAACCTCGGCCACTGCGGAATTAACATGCGGGCTGCAGCGTTCCTGGAAATAGTCTGAACTCACTTCGGTGAGGATCAGGACACCAGGATTATCAAAAAAAAAAAAATTGATATCCCTATACCGTTCATTACTAATATTGTGGTTGAATTTAGATTTACAAACCCATATAGAAACCACATCAAGCAACACATGAGAGTTGCAAGATATGGGTAAGGTGAATTATTACCAACACTTTGGTCTTTTGTGATTTTTATAAATTTCGATCTACATATAAAAATAATTTTTAGTGTTTTGATTATATATATATTTTATTGATTATATGTAACTTAATCAAGATTGAAACACTTACGTGGGTTCTAAGAAAAGGTAAATAGCAAAAATAGTACCTAGACATTCGAATTAAACAAATTTAACTAATGGTAACGTTAATTTTGTAAACTAAATTATATAAAAAGTGGGGAAAATAAGGTAGTAAGCAAAAGTATTATTACCTAAGACGGATATAATTCGCTGCAACAAAAAGACTTCAGAGTTGTTCATCATGACAATTTTTTTTTTTGACAACATTCAATATCATGACAGATCAAAGAATATATATATATATATATATGTTAATGATTTGCCTTTGTTAAATGTTGCAGATTTACACTCTTTAGGTTCTTTAGGTTTAGTTCTTGATTGTTACTTGTTGTGCAAGAAAGTAAACAACACACAAGTTTTGGTTACCCTGAGTTCACCTTTCGGTTACGTCTCAGGAGAGAGAACAAAACTCTCATGCATCCACTAGATTTCGTCTATGAGATTAATCGCAAACCCGATCTAATCTCTGTACAATCTACCTTTCTATTTCAGGTATCGCACGAGCTGACACAAGCCCAAGACTATATCAATACCGCGGATCCGAGAAGGCGAAGACAATACCGAGCTTGAAGATGAAGATGCTTGACCGCAGGTCTTTTCTCTTCTTCCTCTGTTTCCTTCTTCTTTTTCTCTGTTTTCTTTCTCTGCGTCTTCTTTTCTTCAATGGAGAAGATAGGTTTTTATACCAAACCTGTTTCCTGCGCCTTGGGCCTTTTAAAACCTTTAGGCCCAACTTTTCCTTCACATATGTTGTTGGGCCTTTGCTAATTTGGCAAAGCCCACTCATATATAAGGTTAAGACTTAACCTAATTACCGACATGTAATCCACAAATCTCCACCCATGTCGCAACTTAGGTTTTCTCTCAAAAACGGCGATTCTCGCCACCTCTTTTCTTCGGCGATTTTCGAAGCCATTTCTCCGGCCAAAACTCACGGCGATGACCTTAGCTCCACCTCACTACCTGACGGAGCTTCCGATGAACCTGTCTTCCACCTCACCGACCCCAGAGTAAGCACCTTTTACTCTGAAACCTTTCATCTTCTTCTATCCTCTGTCTGAAACCGACTTTTACTGAAGAAGATAACCTTTTTTTTTTTTTTTTCTAACCTTGTTCTTGTCTTATCATCTCTGCATGTACCCGCTGATGATGAGATCTGAGATCTGAGATCGTGAACCAGCTGCGTCTTCCAGATGGGTAAGTTTCTGAACCCTAGTCCTTCTCCAAGCAACCTAGATCTGAGATTTTGAACCATTAACTTTCTGATTTACCTCTTTAAAAGTTAACCCTTTTGTTGTTGATGCTTCCTTGACAGTACTAACCCTCTGTCTTCTTGTTTATACTCGCGAGGTACCTTCAAGCATCCAAAGGAACCCCGGAGTCAAGCTGCATGCGATCAGGAGATGACCTTTAGTGTCAAGAGACACCTCTCAAAGGCCTTACCAGGTATAGACTTAGTTAGCATATCTGCTGGGTTCATAGTAGTATGAATCTTTAAAACTTCCACCGCTCCAAACCTTCAATCTCATCTCGATGTGATGAACCTTGGTAGCTATATGCTTGGTCCTGTCATGGTGGACAGGATTCTTAGCTAACCCAATAGCCCCCTGTGAATCACAGTGAATCTTAAACTTCCCTGAACATAGACCTAGTTCCTTACAAAACTTAGTCAACCAAATCCCTTCCTTACATGCTTCTGATAAGGACATGTATTCAGCTTCTGTTGTAGATAGAGCAACCACTCCTTGAAGTGTGGCTCTCCAACTTACTGTGTTTCCACCAACCTGGAACACATACCCTGAGATAGACCTCCTTCTATCCACATCAGCCCCATAGTCTGAATCACAGAAACCTTCTATTCTGAACTCACTTGACTTAGTGAAAGTAAGACTTAAATCTGCTCCACCTTTTAGGTACCTTAGAATCCACTTCACAGCTTTCCAGTGTTCTCTTCCTGGCTTTGCCATATACCTACTAACTAGGCAGATAGCATATGCTAGATCAGGTCTTGAACCTATCATAGCATACATAATGCTTCCAACTGCACTAGCATAGGGTATAGAACTCATCTCCCTTGTCTCAACAATAAGTTCTTCCTCTGTTAAACTTCTCAGCTTCATCTGAGCTGTTGTAGGGGTAATGACTGATGTACATTCATCCATTCCAAACACTTGAAGAACTTTCCTGAGATACCTTGACTGTGACATGCCTTTAGAATTCCTTTCTTCCTATCTCGGTGATGTCCATACCCAAAATCCTTGTAGCATGGCCTAGATCTTTCATCTCAAACCTTTCTTTAAGTTTCTCCTTCAAAATCTGTATCTTCTTCATGTCCTTTGATGCCACTAACATGTCATCAACATATAGCAGTAGGTAGATACCATCTTCAACTCCTGAGCCTTTCATGTAGACACATGGATCATTCTTGCTTCTGATAAACTTCTGAGTCTTCATAAATTCATCAAATTTCTGATTCCATTGCCTAGGTGACTGCTTTAAACCCATACAAAGATTTTCTTAGTAGACATACCTTCTTTTCTTTTCCCTTCTCTATGAACCCTTCAGGTTGGTCCATATAGATCACCTCTTCCAGCTCTCCGTGTAAGAACGCAGTCTTAACATCTAGCTGCTCAAGTTCCAAATCATAGTTAGCTACTGCTGATAGCATAATTCTGATTGAAACATGTTTTACCACTGGTGAGAAAATCTCATTGTAGTCTATTCCTTCAATCTGTGTAAACCCCTTTGCAACCAACCTAGCCTTGTGTCTTGGAGCTTCCACACCTGGAATACCTTCCTTGTATGTGAAGATCCATTTACAGCCTACACATCTCTGATTATCTGGCTTATCCGCATAATCCCATGTGTGGTTTTTCTTTAGTGAATTCATCTCTTCCATGATAGCATGATTCCACTTTTCCCAGTCTTTTCTAGACTTTGCTTCAGCTAAGGTCTTTGGCTCTTCTAGTTCAATCATAGCAGCACTTGTTAGAGCATAAGCTACTAGGTTTGCATTTTCATACCTAGATGGTGGCCTGATTGTTCTCCTCTGTCTATCTCCCGGCTAGTATGTACCGGTCCGTATTCGCTCTTCCTCATCATGATCCGAATCCGAACTCGATTCCGAATCCGATGATACCTCCGTAGTTTCGGTAGACTCTGGCAAAACTCCACCTTGACCTGAATCCCCTTCATACTCTATTACTTGAATTTCATTGTCTGCTTTTCCTGATGAACTTCCTTCCTCTACTAATGTCTCACTAAAAGACACATTCTTAGCCTTTTTCTTTTCTGGTTGTTTCTCAATCTTCTTTGAGAAGTACATGGTTTCCTCATCAAACACAACATTTCTACTGATTGTTGTCTTTCCTTCCTCTGGTAACCATACCCTGTAGCCCTTTGTACCTTGTGCATAACCCAGAAAAATTCCCTTAACTGCCCTTGGACTCATTTTGTCCTGCACAGTATGAACATACGCTGTGCACCCAAAACTCCTTAAATGGTCATAGGCTACCCTTGATCCTGACCATAGTTCCTCAGGAATTTTAAACTCCAAAGATGCATTTGGTGTTCTGTTGATTAGGTATACAGCAGTAGCTGCTGCTTCTGCCCAAAATCTTTTCTCCATTCCAGATTCTGCTAACATGCATCTGATTTTGTCTGCAATAGTCCTATTCATTCTCTCGGCTACTCCATTTTGCTGTGGAGTATAGGTACAGGTTCTGTGCCTTCTTATACCTGAATCCTTGCATAGACTATCCATTTGATTGTTGCAAAACTCTAGGCCATTATCTGTCCTTAGACATTTAATCTTCTTTCCTGTCTGAAGTTCCACCATCTTTTTCCATTCAACAAAATTCTCAAACACTTCATCTTTGCTTCTTAGGAACTTGATCCAGACTTTCCTTGAGTAGTCATCAATCATAGTTAAGAAGTATTTGCAGCCTGACAAGCTGGCTTCATTTGCACTTGAACCCCACAAGTCACTGTGAATATAACCCAATACTTCCGTAGTTGTATGCTTAGCAGATGGGAAGGCCTGCTTGTGAGCTTTTCCTAGGACACAATTCTCACAGAAATCTAATGTGTGAACTTCCTTAGGCTTCAAATAACCTTTCTTCACTAACACTTCCATATTCTTCAAACTCATATGTCCTAGTCTAGAGTGCCACCTATTGGTTAGGTTCACTTCAGCCCTGCTCACATCTGCTTCCCCACTTACAGCTTTTCCCTGGAAATGGTACAGCCCATCCTTGTAGACTCCTGATAGGACTTTTGGTCCTCTCACTCCACCCGACAGCCTTCGATAGAATGTTACCACAAAGTCCTCTCCTTCATACTTACAGCCACTTTTCTCTACTCGTCCATAGGAGATTAGGTTTCGCCCATAGTAGGCATATACCTTACACCGGTCCGCATCAATGTCCCGTTATCATCTGTGATGAGCCTGACTTTCCCGATACCTTTCACTTCACTAAGAGTGTTGTTTCCCATGAGAACTTTGGTTTTCTCTGATTCTTGATAATCAAACAGATTTGCCCTGTCTGGTGTAATGTGGAAGGTACATCCAGAATCCAGAATCCATTCCTCCTTAGTGTCTTGAATACTGACTGTGAGTACCATAGGTAGCTCCTTTTCCTGTGCCATGTTGGCTGCGCTGGTTTGCTTGCCATCTCTCTTTTCAGGACACTCTCTCTTGAAATGACCCTCTTTACCACAAATCCAGCATTCCCTTGTCTTTACCAGAGCCCTTGGCTTTGACTTGGATCTTTTGTCCCTGCTCTTGGACCTTGATCTGTCTTGATTCCCTGTCTTCTTGTCTGTTCTGCCCCTGGCTACAAACAGACCCTCACTCTTAGGTTTAGACTTGTTCAATAACCCTTTCTGTCCCAGCTCCACCTCCTTTGCATATGCTGAACTAACTACTTCATTTACCGTGAGAGTATCTTTTCCTGTACCATACTTGAGGGTATGCACCAGCTGCTCATAAGCAGGTGGTAAACCTGATAGAATCTGAATAGCCTGATCTTCTTCTGAGATTTCAATCTTTAGACTGGCCAAATCCGCAATAAGTTTCAGAAAAGTATCTAGATTCTCCTATATTGACTTGCCCTCTTCCATCTTGTAACTAGCAAAACTTTGCTTAAGATAGATCCTGTTTGGTAGAGACTTTGTCTGGTAGTCTCTCTCAAGTGCTCTCCACATTCCTAATGTTGTAGTTTCATTCATGACCTTTCTCAAGATCACATCACTTAGACATGTGCTTAGAAGGTTTCTTGCCCTTAGATCTTTCTCGGCCCTCTTTGGATCCACCTTAGGCCGCGATCCTTCTTCCAAACCTTAGACGAGTCTTGAACATCTTCTCGTTTCTTCCTTAAGAACTCGAGGCAAGACCTTGAATCTCTAGCTGCCCTTGAACTCTGAACTTCCATAGCCCAAAGTCACCTTTCCCATCAAATTTAACCACTTCAAACTTACCAAGAGTTGGTTCCATATTCAGTCTCTTTCTTTTGGCTGAATCTTGAACCTAATCTGCCCTTATCTTTTGACCAAGATAACGCGGAAAACTTGAGCCACTTACCCGTAGCTGCGCACTGCTCTTCTTGACCAAGGCTCTGATACCACTTGTTAATGATTTGCCTTTGTTAAATGTTGCAGATTTACACTCTTTAGGTTCTTTAGGTTTAGTTCTTGATTGTTACTTGTTGTGCAAGAAAGTAAACAACACACAAGTTTTGGTTACCCTGAGTTCACCTTTCGGTTACGTCTCGGAGAGAGAACAAAACTCTCATGCATCCACTAGATTTCGTCTATGAGATTAATCGCAAACCCGATCTAATCTCTGTACAATCTACCTTTCTATTTCAGGTATCGCACGAGCTGACACAAGCCCAAGACTATATCAATACCGCGGATCCGAGAAGGCGAAGACAATACCGAGCTTGAAGATGAAGATGCTTGACCGCAGGTCTTTTCTCTTCTTCCTCTGTTTCCTTCTTCTTTTCTCTGTTTTCTTTCTCTGCGTCTTCTTTTCTTCAATGGAGAAGATAGGTTTTTATACCAAACCTGTTTCCTGCGCCTTGGGCCTTTTAAAACCTTTAGGCCCAACTTTTCCTTCACATATGTTGTTGGGCCTTTGCTAATTTGGCAAAGCCCACTCATATATAAGGTTAAGACTTAACCTAATTACCGACATGTAATCCACAATATATATATATATAAATGAAATTAAAGAAGTGGAAGTAGAAGAAGAAGAGTGGTAATACTAAACTAATTTATAGAGTAATAAATACCAATGCTAATTTATTTAAAATTGTTTTGCGAACTGTGACCACATACTAAAACGATAGAATTAGCTGTTAAAATTTGTACTACTATTCTAGTTGCGATAACCTATTAATTAATTCTATCTGTATCACCAACCTTTTAGTTGAAAATTTGTACTATTCTTAATTCTTGTGATTAATTTCATTTGGACTAATCTGTGAGATCTCACATTCTTATCGTTTTTTGGTTTTTAAATAAACTTTTGAAAGTTACTATTTCTATGTCTATGTGGGGATTAAAAATGGAGTCCTGGCTGGCTTTGCATCACTGTTTTGTCATTACGTGTGATGGTATTTGAATGCTACTTAACTTTCATTTTAATAATGAGTTTGTACTTAATCTGCATTGATTAGCTAGGCTTAGCTTTTATATATACTAGGAAGGAACCCGCGATAATCGCGGGTTTTTTATATTATTTGTTTTTGTTTTTTTGATGATTTAAATAATTTTTATTTTCACAATTTATATTCTTAACTACCTATATAATGTTACATTAATTTTTATTTTCTGAATTCTATGTTTTTGATATATTTTCACTAATCTTAAGTAGTTTGTGTTTGGGCAAAAGTTAGCGATCCGTTAGAAGAACCACGGAATTCGATAACGGTTAATACTACTAGAATCGGTTTGAATTGGATGTCTTTATTAATCGATGAAAGAGTACAAAAGAAGAGGAATATGATTCAAGATCTAGACTTAGAACAATCTAGAGCTTATAATCGAATATTCTCCTTAAAAGCAAGTGCTTATGTCGAAAAGTGTATGTGAAAGTCGATATGAATGGATGTCGATATGAATGAATGAATCCTCTAGGTCTTCTAGCTTCTTCTCTTTATATAGAGCCTTTAGGTCAATGAGCTTCCTTTTCCTTTTATGAATAGGAATTGACATGTTTCCATTTATTGACCTTTTTCCTTTTATTTAGATATTTTCCTAGATTCCCTCCTTAATGAATATTTAAGAGAATCTAGTAATATATCTTTTCCATTTTACCTTATGTCGATAATTAAGCCCAAATAAAGCCCAATATCAACTAAAGGAGGTCGGTTCCGATATTGTCGCTGATTCCGGTTTAGCTGGTCCGATCCGCCGTCGTCCGGTCCGATTCGCCGCCGGTTAAACCTTAACCGGGATGGTTAAATTTATCCCCAACAGTTTGCCCCCAGCTTTGCTCTTCTTTGACTCCGGGTAAGAAGGGGAAAGTAGCTTGTCGAGGATGAATTTAAGAGCTTCGTATTTGTCTTGATCGGTGACGAATTGATCTTCCACAAACTTATACTTCTTGTTCAATCGCAATTCCAAATGTGGCCTTCTATCAACGTCTTGGGTCTCTTCTTCGAATTTGGGCTTTATTTTCAGGCCCAAATCCTGCGAAATGTCCTTTTTGTTGACCTAAGGATATTTTTCGTGTTTCGTCTACTTCATTTTCTTCCGCGGCGGTCCTTTCATCTTCTTTCTCAAGATTTTCTTTCACCTTCTCCATACCCAGTCAGATAAAGCTTGGTATCGTCTTCGTCGGTGATTGAGTCTGCGATTTCTTCGTCTTGTCATCAGGTGAGCATCTTTGATTTCTCCTATCTTTCTTCTTCTTTGCATGTCATCGCTTGATTGGGACCCAACTACTGCTATCGTGCCCTTCGATCCTGAAGCTATGAATCTTTCGAACGATTCATCTGTCGGGGAGCGTCTAAAATCACGGCGATCCACCAGATCTGACCGTCGTTGCCTTCGTGACGCGGTAAAAGTCGAGGACTCTGGCTCTTCGCAAGATCCGCCGATAGATTCCAAGAAGAACCCTAGATCTTCCACCACCATGAACTCGGTGGCTCAGATCTCCAGGACCTTTGGTCTCCCTATTTCCTGTTTGAGGATTCCCAACGCGGCGGAGCGCCCGATGGATGCCGGTCCAGAGGAGATTGCGGTGTATGAGGCTCTGTTCAGCTATGGGTTCCGCGGAGTTGTTCCTTCGCTAGTTGCGGCGATATCCCGCTATCTTGGTCTATCTCCAGGGCAGCTTTCTCCAATGGTGTGGAGAATGCTGATGGCACTTGAGGTGATGGGCAATTTGAATTCCATCGAGGTATCGGTGGCCTCTGTCCTGTACGCCTTCTATTTCAAACCCTATGCGGGTGATATCAATCGCTATCACCTCCATCCTCGTCGTAATCTAGCGTTGGTGACTAACCCTGAGATTGGTGATCAAGGCGCGTCGGAGAAGACTTGGCGTCGTCGTTTCTTGTTCTTATCGGTTGGACTGCTCCAAATTTTCCAACCGCGTGGTCCTATTCGGTGGGTGCTTTTATTTCTCGATCTTGTAAGTTTGCTGACTTCTCCTTATTGTTCTTTTGTTGTTTGTTTGCAGACATCAGCCATTTGAACAAAGGTGACGACGCCGTCGGGAAAAGATCATAGAGCAGTGTTAGAGATTCCATCCGAACGGGAGATCCCTTGAATTTCTTTCCAGCCACCTTGCCTTGGAACACGGTGCCATGCGGGGGTAAGTTTTTACTCCATCTTTAAGTTCTTCCTTTAACATTAATTTCCGAGGATGACACATTGTTTGTTAGATTGTAACATGTCCGAGAGTCAACGAGCATCCGCCCCCGATCCCTTTGAACTTTTTCTCGGCCCGCCGGGGAGGTTAGCCGAGATGGGAGGATCTGTTAATGCCCCGAGAGTCAAGCAAAGGTCGCCGAGGTTCCCGAGGAGTGGAACAGGTGGCCGCCGGCAAACGCAAAGCCGGACGGAGTTCATGCGGTCCCGTGGAGGGTCGTAGGGTGAAGGTATCTCCTTCGTCGGGTGGTGAACTTGGCGGCTCCCAATCTTCCTCTCGGGTAGGCAAGATAAAGAATAAACTCCTGTCATGGGACATGGAATCCATTGCTGAGGTGGGTGCCCGAGTTAGCCACCGATGAAGTCCGCCCGTTCTCTCCTTAAGGTAAAAGTCTCCGTGTAATTGAAACCTTTTATGAGCATCGTCTAAACCTCTTTGGTTTTGCTTGCTGTAGGTGATGTTCTCTTTTAGCAACATGGAGGCCAAACTTGCTGAAGCCGTGGAGGAGTCTTCCAAGGATCATGAGGCCTCCGTCTATATGAGAGAAAGGTACGAGGTGGAGAAGAAAAGAGGAGAGGATCGGCTCGCCGCCATTGGTGCCGGGGGACAAGGAGATAATAGATCTCAAGGACTCCATAGCGGATGTGAGCAGGCTAAAGGAGGGTCTCCAAAAAGAGTTGCTGATCCGGAAAGGGAGGATGAGCTCAAAGACGAGGAGGTGAAGTCGCCGAAGAGGAAGAATGAGTTGCTTCAAGCCGAATACGACTTCTTCCTTGGTGGGTCTGCGGTTATAACCCGGTGGGAGACGGTGAAGGAGTATCGGCCGGGCAGCATTTGTCGTGGGACCTTGAGAGCCTTGATCGCCGTTATGCCCAAGTGGTGAAGGCTCGGGGCACGGTTCAGGGTCCGCCTCGCTCCGGAGGTGATTGAGTCGGCGATGGCGTTTAGCGATACTCCTCCGTCTTGATCCTCGTCTATCTAAAAACATTAATTTTGTTTTGTGGTCCATCCGTGAGATGGGCCATCTTTAAACCGTTAAGTGGGCCGCTCAAACTTTCGTTGATCATAGCGGACCCCTATGTTTTTTGCCCTTGGCGGGCTTTTTGGATTTTGCCCGAGGCTAAACTTGCTTTTTCGGTTATCTTTTTGTTTTTGAGCTTTCGATAAGTTTGAACCGTATCTTTTGAGCGTCAAATCCGTTTAGATGCACCGACCAAATTAATGCCTTGTTAGGTTGTCCGTCGCTGACCATCTTAAATCCGGATGGATCCGACGAGGTCGGTCACCCTTCATCTCTAAGTGGTGAATATGCTATCTCTCATGGAGATTCTATTCGGCTGGCTGTTTTTAATGCGTATGGGACCGCGGGGGTCGACCATTTATTGGACGAGATCTCGGAGATTCGATCGTCATTAATAGTGGACCAGTTAAGGGTCTCGGCGCTGTGTTAACCGTACAGAGCCTGTCGGGTGAGTCGGTTAAGTTTTGCCGAGCCTTTGTGCTGTACATTGCTTTGGATGGGATCCGTAGATCGGCCATCTCAGTGTGGTTTCGGCGAGGTCCGTCGGACCTGTACGCCCAAAGAGGGCGACTAATGTGCGTTGCTGATTTTATACTTTCGAGGAAGGTCATTAACGCACAATTAGCCTCCGCCTTGTCGACGTGCGGTTCGCAACCTGGCGGCAGTCTTATGGAGCGAGGTGCCCGTCGCACCTGTACACTCGGCTATTAGGTTACATGCCCGCAGACAATAACTCTAACTTTTGCCTCGGTCCTAACGTGGTCCCGGAAACCCGTATGGAACCCTTCTAGCGTTCGATTTACATTGACACAGGCTGTCGTGATGTGTTCGGCTAGGATTGGCCTACGCGGAGTAGGGCTTTTGGCCTATGCGGAATAGGGCTTTTGGCCTACGCGGAGTAGGGCTTTTGGCCTATGCGGAATCGGGCTTTTGGCCTACGCGGAGTAGGGCTTTTGGCCTATGCGGAATAGGGCTTTTGGCCTACGCGGAGTAGGGCTTTTGGCCTATGCGGAATAGGGCTTTTGGCCTACGCGGAGTAGGGCTTTTGGCCCTATGCGGAATAGGGCTTTTGGCCTATGCGGAATAGGGCTTTTGGCCTACGCGGAGTAGGGCTTTCGGCTACGCGGAGTAGGGCTTTTTGATTTTGAGTTCAAAGGATAGATATCCCTTGCCCCCCGAAAATCTTGGCGAGAAATTCGCCTTTGGGGTTATTCTCGTTGGCGAAATTCTCGGCGAGGTTTTTAGCTAAAAGATATAAAAGTATAGAATTTAAAAAATAGTTTAAGTATACATGACCTTTTGCGGGCGTGGCCCGTTTATTAGAAGAAATATCTCTTGAGATGCAAAGCGTTCCAACTTGTTGGTGAGTCTTTTTTCGTCTTTGTCTTGGAGTGAGTAGGCTCCGGCTCCACAGATTTTAACGATTTGGTATGGGCCTTCCCAGTTTGGTCCTAGCTTTCGGCTTCTTTCTCCATTGTGTTTTGGAATACTCGCCTTAAGACCCACCGACCCGGTTTGAAGGTTCTCGTCCTCACCTTTTTGTCGTATGACCTGGCTACGTCTTGTTGGTAACACCGGTTTCTTATTTGCGCGGCTTCTCGTTTCTCGTCGAGCAAGTCGAGATCGAGCGCCATTGCTTCGTTGTTACTTTCCTCATCGGGATTTTCGGTACGGCTGTCCGCACACTTATCTCGATGGGTATCACCGCGTCCATTCCATAAACGAGTGAGAAAGGTGTTTCGCCGGTGGAGACCTTTGAGGTTGTTCTGTAGGCCCATAAGACCCCGTGGAGTTCCTCGGCCCATTTCCTTTAGCACTCTCTAATCTTTTCTTAAGGAGCTTGACGATGGTTTTGTTCGAGGCTTCGGCTCGGCCATTGGACTGCGGATGTCCGGGTGTTGCGAAGCTTAATTTGATTTTCCAGTCTTCGCAGAAGCTTTTGAAGTTGTTGCTTGTGAACTGTGGCCCATTGTCGGTCACTATCTCGTGGGGAATGCCGAACTTGCAGATTATATTCCTCCATACGAAGCTGCGGATCTCTTTGTCGGTTATATGACTGAGTGCTTCCGCTTCTATCCACTTGGAGAAATAGTCGGTCATCACCAATAGAAAGACTTTCTGACCTGGTGCCGTGGGAAGTTTGCCAACTATATCCATGCCCCACTTCATGAATGGCCGGGGCACCGATAGTTTTTAGGTTCTCCGGCGGAAGTTTGGATACGGTGGCGAACCTTTGGCATTTGTCGCATCTTTTGACGAACATGGTTGCGTCGTGATTCATCGATTTCCGGTAATATCCGGCTCGCATGGTCGGAGGACTAGACTTCGGCCCGGAATGGTTTCCGCACTCGCCGGAATGCAGCTCTAGCAGGACTTGTTGAGCCTCGGCGGTGCTGATGCACTTGAGATATGGTCCTGAGTATGATCGGCGATACAACGCTCCGCGAATGAGGCTGAACCGAGCTGCTTGTCGTTTAATCCTTCGGCATTCTGCTCTTTCCAGTGGCAGCGTTCCATCTCTCAGATATTCCACAAGGGGAGTCATCCAGCATCTGGCTCCACTTATTTCGTTGACTGGGATCGCATCGAGATCTCTTTGCGTTGCCGGCCACTGTAATACTAGCAGTGGCACATTCGTCGGTGAATCGGTTTTGAAAGATGATCCGAGGTTGGCGAAGCGTCTGCTTGCCCGTTCTCTTCTCGAGGGATTTGAGTGATTTTGCAGCTATTGAACCTTTTTTCGAGCTGTTTGACTATCGCTAAGTATCTGATCATGCTTGAGTCCTTGGCTTGATAGTCACCCTCAGTTTGGCTAACGACCAACTGCGAGTCACTATAGATCTCTATATCTTTGACTCCTAGATCGCATGCTAGAGATAGACCTGCGATTAACGCTTCATACTCCGCCTCGTTATTTGTCGCTCGGAAGCTGCATCGGATCGCCCTTGAGATGGTGTTTCCGATAGGGGAGGTCAGTGTTAGTCCCAGGCCAGATCCTCGTACGTTGCTGGATCCGTCCACATAAAGTTTCCATGTCCCCGTTACCACCTGTTTTCCTAATGTGTTCACTTCCTTCTGAACCTCCGAGAGCATCTTTGGTGTAAGCTCGGCCACGAAATCAGCGAGGACTTGTGACTTGATGGCGGAGGTTGGTCGATAGATCACGTCGTATTCGCCGAGTTCTATAGCGTATTTGGCCAATCTTCCCGAGATATCTGGTTTGTGGAGAACACTTTTGATCGGATGCGATGTCACCATGATAATTGGATGCGACTGGAAATACGGCCGTAACTTCCTCGCTGCCACAACCAAGGCGAGAGCCAATTTCTCGAGATGAGAATATCGGGTCTCGGCTTCTAGCAAGGATTTGCTGACGTAATAGACCGGATGTTGTTTTCCACTTTCTTCTCGCACTAGTACCCCACTTCTTGCGTGTTCGACACGGCTAGATATAGGAGTAGTGCCTCGTTGGTCTTTGGCTTTGACGGTAGCGGTGGAGAAGTTAGATAGTCCTTGAGTTGTTTAAGGGCTTCGTCACATCCTTCGTTCCACGCGAATCCCTTCGGCTTCTTGAGAGCCTCGAAAAACGGATGAGATCCGTCGGACGGTCTAGAGATGAATCGGCTAAGGGCGCCATTCTTCCCGTAAGTCTCTCGGACTTCCTTTATGTTTCGCGGTGGTGGAATTGTCCGGATGGCCCCGATCTGATCGGGGTTCGCCTCAATGCCCCGATGTGTGACAATGTATCCCAAAAACTTCCCCGAGCTTACGCCGAATGAGCACTTAGTCGGATTGAGCTTCATGTTGTATTTCCTTAACGTGTCGAACGCTTGGCGTAGATGCACGATGTGATCGTCGGCAACCAATGATTTTACGAGCATATCGTCGATGTATACCTCCATGGTGTGGCCAATCTGGTCGGCGAACATCGCGTTCACCAGCCTTTGATAGGTTGAACCGGCGTTTTTCAATCCAAAGGGCATTACCTTGTAGCAATATATGCCCCCGGAGGTCATGAAGGCCGTCTTCTCCCGATCCCGGGGGTGCATCGGAATTTGATTATACCCGCCGAAGGCGTCCATGAAACTTAGCGGTTCGTGGCCGGCTGTTGCGTCTACCGGTTGTCAATGTGAGGCAAAGGAAAAGGATCCTTTGGGCACGCCTTATTTAGGTCGGTGAAGTCTATGCGGACTCTCCACTTACCGTTTTTCTTTCGAACGACGACCACATTAGCTAGCCAGTCAGGGTATTTCACCTCGCGGATGAATCCGGCTCTGAGTAAGTTGTTCACTTCGTCGTTGACAATGAGATCGCGATGCGGCGCAAACTTCCTTCTTTTCGCCCGATCGGTGATGATCGGGATCGACACCGTAGACGATGGGTGATGATCTCGGGATCGATGCACGGCATGTCCGCATGCGACCGGGCGAAACAATCGGCGTTCGATCTCGGAAAGTCGATGAGTTTCTGACGCACGTCTTTCGGTAGTTTTGACCCAATGTTTACCTTGCGCTCTGTATTGGCTTCATCCAATGGGATCTCATCTATTTGCTCTACATCAGGCTCCTCTGTAGAGCTCGATACCTCTTTCGTCGTTGACGGACCCTCTATCTGCATGGTCGTCCCCGTTTTTCCTTTGAGCGTAGTTTGGTAGCAGGATCGCGAGTTCTCCTGGTCACCTTTTATCTTCCTCACACCCCAGGGAATGTGGATGGCACGACTTTCATGTCATGGATCCAAGGTCTCCCCACTATGGCGTTATAGGCCGACGTGCAATCCAGAACGAGAAATTTGGTTTGCTTGTTGACTCCCTCGGTGTAGACGGGTAGGGTTATCTCACCCACGGTCTGTTTCACCTCTCCACCGAATCCTACCGAGTGGTTGCCCTGGAGACAATTTTTGATTCGTCGAGGCCCATCTCCTTGTATGCGGCCGGGAACGAATGTTTGCCGAGCTTCCATTGTCGACCGAATTCTCTTTATCGGGCAATTTGCCACTGACAAAGTAATGACGAGGGCGTCATGATGAGGAGTCATCATCTCTTCACCCTCCTCGGCGGTGAAGGTAATTGCGTTGATCGATTGGTCGGTGGTTATTTCCATCGTGGTCTTTTGGAAATTTCTCGCAACCCTCGTATTCCTTTTGGCGCGCCGAATGCGATATCCCACTAACCTCGAGCCACCGGATATGACGTTAATCACCCGATCCTGTCTCGGTGGAGATTTAGGTTTCTCTTTGGCCCCTTCTTGCTCGGGGTTCGGGTGTTCGGCCGTCCCCGAGCTCGTCGAACGAGGAACTCTTTGAGGTGTCCTCTCTTGATTAGATCGTTTACCTCCATCCCGAGGGCGACGCAATCTTCGGTGCGATGCCCGTGGTCACCGTGGAAATCGCACCACTTCCGCGTGTCTCGTCTTTCGGGTCCCCCCTCATCTTCGAGGCCATCGACCGCGTCTCCCATCCTTCCCAAGGCGCAGACCGTTCTTGACCTTGGATAGACAAACCGCCCGCGTTGGGCCATGAGTTATCTCGGTATCCTCCGGCTCCTATATGGGCGATTGGTCGATGGGAATTACTTCGACGAGGGTCCACCCGAGGTCGCGGTATGGTTTGTCGTCTCGAGGAGCTCTCTCGGGTCGGACGATCCTTGAGTCGACTGCGGGGGAAGAGATTTCCTTTGAGATGGATCCTCTTCCCACTTGATCTGAGCCCATGCTCTGCTCAGAACATCTTCCATCGTCTTTGGACGATACTTGGTGAGTTCCTTATAGAGATCGCCAGTCACCAAGAGTCCTCTCTTGAAAGCAGATATGGCCGTTGACACATTACATGCTGGGATATTCACCTTTTCCCTGTTGAATCGTCCTACATATGCCCGAAGGGGCTCCCCGGCTTCTTGGACGATTTCATAAAGGTCGTCGGCGTTTTTCTCTATGCAGCGGCTGCTTGCGAATTGCTCTATAAACCTGTCAGTCAGGCCGGCAAAGGATTCTATTTCGCCGTTGGCGAGATTGACGAGCCACTGGAGCGCTGGTCCTGTTTAGGCTTGATCCGAAACCTTTGCACATGACGGCTTCCCTTGACTCGGGGGAATTGTCAAGGTGAGCATCCGTTGCTTGTACAAGGCCACGTGATTGTCGGGGTCGGTAGAGCCATCGTACATCTTCATTGACGGGAAGGCGAACTTTACGGGCATCTCTACCATGGCTATCTCGTCTATGAAGGGCGAATCGGCGTAGGAGTAGCGGTCGGAACGTCTTATAGGTGGAGCTACTCCGGCATCCGCTCGATCATCGATTCGAAAGCGTTGAGCTTTTTCTCGATGACGGAATCTATGTAGGCGTGATCCCTTCCGAGACCGGATCCGTTGCGATCTAGATCGTCGGTGTGCTGATCGTCGGAGAAAGCGAGTCTTTCCTCCGTCGTCGATGTTCCGCCCCGATCGGAATAACCTCATCGGCCGGATGGGGGTAACGAGATTCGTCGGGAAGCGGATCTCGACCCCGGGTGCCGAGATTAGCGCTTTGCCCCCGAAGTCGAAGATTATCCTCTTCCAGCCGAGCAAGCCTTTCGTTGCTTGCCCGAAGTTGTTCGTTGACGGCATCCACCCGTTGCTGAGCGTGTTCGTCTAGAACGGTGTAGTAGGTTGCTCCGTTATCGCTCATCGTAGCGCTATACTTCTGCCCCTCTCTCTAGCGCCAAACTGTTTGGGCAAAAGTTAGCGATCCGTTAGAAGAACCACGGAATTCGATAACGGTTAATACTACTAGAATCGGTTTGAATTGGATGTCTTTATTAATCGATGAAAGAGTACAAAAGAAGAGGAATATGATTCAAGATCTAGACTTAGAACAATCTAGAGCTTATAATCGAATATTCTCCTTAAAAGCAAGTGCTTATGTCGAAAAGTGTATGTGAAAGTCGATATGAATGGATGTCGATATGAATGAATGAATCCTCTAGGTCTTCTAGCTTCTTCTCTTTATATAGAGCCTTTAGGTCAATGAGCTTCATTTTCCTTTTATGAATAGGAATTGACATGTTTCCATTTATTGACCTTTTTCCTTTTATTTAGATATTTTCCTAGATTCCCTCCTTAATGAATATTTAAGAGAATCTAGTAATATATCTTTTCCATTTTACCTTATGTCGATAATTAAGCCCAAATAAAGCCCAATATCAACTAAAGGAGGTCGGTTCCGATATTGTCGCTGATTCCGGTTTAGCTGGTCCGATCTGCCGTCAGTCCGGTCCGATTCTGCCGCCGGTTAAACCTTAACCGGGATGGTTAAATTTATCCCCAACAGTTTGTATATTCTTTAGTTTTTGTATTTTTTGTTAGTTTTGTATCACATGTTTTTTTTCTTGTGTATTATGATACTATTTTCTCATATTGATGTATTTTTCATATATTTGCTTATATGAGTGTCCTAATATATGTTTTATATTATTTGTTTATTTAGTGTCTTAAATTGTGTATTTTTTATTTTTTCTTTATTTTGCTTTCATGTTTTCTAACTAATTTTATAAATTTTGTATATTTCTATTTTTATGTTACTTATGTGATGTTGTTTTAGATAGAGGGGTTTAAAATAATTTTATTTATTCAAAGCCCTATATGTTTTTTTAAAACATATATTTAAAAACTTTTATGTACTAATAATTTTTTATGCATTTGATATTGTGATATAATAATATTTTTAAATATTAAGTTGAAATTTAATATGTTTTATGAATTAGTAATTAAATTGTGACATAAGTTTTTTAAAATTAATGAATTTACTAAATAAATTAGTAATAAATTTGAAATGATGAGGTGTCAAGCCATGGAGAACTCCCCTTTTTATATATATGATTATATCTTTCATATACGAAGACGTGATTGTCTTTAAAATTCAACTCATTTCATTTCTAATCACTTGACAATTATGACATGTTTGCAAATTCCATTAAATTCGATATGATGTTATGTTTATCCTCCTTTTGTTGTTTTTAATGATGATTTTAGGTTATGATTTAAACAAAAGAGGTGTCAAAAGTTTATGTATTTATCAATGTGGATGTTTGGTTTCAATAAAGTCATATTCTAACTGTCGATCTTATTAATTTGTAATTAATAAAAGTATACAAAATCTTTTTCGTATTTTCAAACGTTGTCAAAATATATATTTAAACTATTTTTCTATTCCAAAAGTCATATATTTTTGTCCTTTATAAATACAACACCATTAGTTTAGTTCTTATTTATTTTCAAAAAAACCGTAGAAAACTTTACATCTCCTCTAACCGATTCAATATGTCATCTTATCATTTCATTTATCAATTATGTCCTATCATAACTTGTTAGGGGTGGACTAAAGCCCAAGATAGTCCGCCCATTTGATAAGTCACCAGAAAAAAGGACTCACGGGCTCGACCTACAGTTCGGCCTTGAGGCCCATCAAAGTTGAGGCCCGTCAAAGTTAAGACCCGTTGACAAAGGAGTCGTGGCCGACACGATGACGTCAGTACGAACCTGCCAGGACTGACACAGGTGACGTCTATACGGCTCCGTGGTTCGCAGGACCGACAGTGGTGTCAGTAAGAATCTGCAGCTCGCAGGAGCCGGCCGAACAGGGAACATGTCGGCATAGCATTTAATGCGGAAGCATGTTCGACAATACAACTTTCCGTATGTCGAACATGCACCAAAGAAGTTCCGCCAAGGAACGAAAGCCCGCCAAGGACCCAGATGCTCCACTATAAATAGGAGAATCCACAAAGAGAAACAACCACAAACACATTATTCACATCGTCATCTTTGTACTAAACATTATCATAAACAATCAATCAATCAATAAAGAACTCCGAGTTCCCATTCACTTTCTGTTTGGCTTATATTTTACAGTTCGACATTTCATCCTAAGTTCGTCCTTACACTTCGGTTCTATCTGTTCGCTCTAGTTGTCACTTAACGAGTTTTCCGACCTGCCTCTATCTTATCTTTCAGTTATGTCCCTAACCCGATCCCTGTATTAACATTTGGCGCCCACCGTGGGGCAGATCAGGAAAATCTCTCACGCTTACGACAACTTGCAAACAGCCCGAAACCAAACAGATCATACATCTCCAACCACAATGACAAACCAGCCAAAAAACGTGTCACACATGCCGATCGTCTTACAGGCAGCTCGCCAGGAACAACTGCCGAGGTCAATCACCCTGACAAAGTATGTCGATCCGGAATCGTCGAACTCCTCACCAGCTTGGTGAATAATGTGGACACCCTGACCAAGTCCACCAACGAACGGTTCGAGGCATTCTCAGGCGAAAGATCTCGGAACCAGAGACCGAACGTCGACTTCTCGCTGAACATCCAGGGAAACCTGTTCGGAGGACCCTCGACAGACGCGACCCAGTTCGCAGCACAGGGAAATCAAAACCCCCAAGCCTTCAGTCCGCTGACCGGACATCTCTACGGGACTCGCGACCCGATGTCAATCTACAATTCTCCGAAGTTCATCAATCAGGCTGCCGATACACATCTCGCCGGTCCAAGTACTTACCAGCGAGCTCCACAGTTCGCCCACCCCCGGGTCGCCGTGAACGACCATCAATTTCAAGACGCACCAACCTTCGCGCAAACCACTAGAGACTACAAACTGGAACAGATGCGCCAAAAACTAGCCGAAATGAATTCTCGCGTTCACGAAGCGACAAATGCGACACTTGAGATCGGCCGTGTCCTAAGAGAAGCGCAAAACTTCCCCTTCACTTCGGACATCACGCCTTTCCGCATTCCACACCTGATAAACGAGATTTTACCCCGTTAAATCTAATATCTTAATGTAGTACTTAAGATGTCAAACCAAATCAGGAGCAAACAATGTACTTGAATTTATGAGAAACAAACTCAATTTAAGCTTAATAAAAAGGTTGTTTGTTGAGAGCTTTCGTAACTGAATAGTGAACAAAACGAAAACGCGAATTAAGAGTTTTAAAAGATTTTTAAAAATTCAAAGATGTGTTTCCCGTTATCCCGTCTACAAACTAGTCCACGATAACCTAGCCAAATGGATGTCCTTTCTTGTCGCTCCCTATACTTTCAAGTTTTTGCGAAACCAAACAATCACTTATTGAAAAGAATTGTCACAAGTGTTTGGGTTTAGGCGTAGGGGGTGAGAGGGGAATCATCCTTAAAATGAGAATGACCGGATTGCGCTTAAAGTGTTTCGGTTTAGGAAGCCGCAATCCGTAGAAATCACAAAGCCATAGAAATTCTCTTGAAAACTATCAATCATGCTAATTAAAAGTCAAGTTTAAGTTCAAATAATTTTCAAAGGCAACCTAGAACTATCAAGCTTCATAACCACACTATTGGCTTTTTAAACATCAATGTCTAGGGTTGCGGTTTCAAGATTTTCAGCGAGTTCTAATTCGTTTGCGGAAGACACTACACCTAAGATACTGTTCAAAACACTAAGTGCGTCGCTTTACAAGGTTAACATCATCATAGATCCCCTATGCATATGCTCTAAATGCAATGAACTAATCCTAAATGCATAATTTTTTTTTTATTTTTATAAATGCTAATATGCGAAAGCTAATGTGACTACTCCCCCAAACTTAAATCACACGGTCTCCGTGTGAAACAAGTATCGAGGAAGGTTCCTAAATGCATGTATGAATGACTCTAATATGAAAAACTAATGCGTATGCACATGGTTCAGGTGTTACCTCAGTAGTAATAACGCGACGAGTCGAAGTCGTCTGTATCGGTCTCAACAGACTGATACTCTTGCCCGATATCGGTCCAGCAACCGATATAACTCGTCGATACGAGTACTTCGTTTTTCTTGTCTTCTGTATCGGTCCCAGCAGACCGATACTCATGCCCGATATCGGTCTAGCAACCGATATAACAGGCCGATACCCCTTTCAAAATTCGTTTTCCTACTTCGTTTTCACCTGAAGCCATCAAACACGACATAAATTCTAAGTAAATTATCATCTAAATGCAAATAAAAAATTGTATATACAAGGATAGACATGGGACTTCCTCCCAAGTGAGCTTGTTTATAGTCTCTTAGCTTGACTTTACCCCCTTCTTTTTAGGCGACGTTGGGGCTTGAAAGAGATATCGAATCTCCTTCGGCGACAACTTCGTGGAACAGGGGCGGCTTGAGTTTTACTCCGTTCACCACAAACTCGACTCCATCTTTGTTCTTCTTTCGCTTTGAGTCGCAGCGAGCACTCCTTGCCCTCGAGAAAGGTTTTGTTACTCCTTCGCACTTGATCGTGCATTCAACACCATTATGAAGAATATCAGGTCCCTTAACGACTTCTTTTGAATTCTCATCACCGCTAGACTTACCATTGCTAGCTTTATCCTTAACGTTCACATCTTTGGCACCAACAACCTTAACCTCAAAAACTTTGGCATTGGCTTCAAATACCTTCGGTGGCTCCTTTCCATACACAAGACGTTCCATCTCGTCTATCTCTTCGCTCCATTGGTTACTTCCATTGGTATATGCATCATCGTTCACCACATCACCTCTTATTACCTTCTTTGGTCTTGGCTCGTCCCCATAAAGAAGGTTCTCGAGCTCCTCAATCTCATTATCCCATTGGTTCTTCTCAAATTTAGCACATAATTCCGTGGAAGTTCTTGTGATCGTTCCACAAAACTCAACCGAACCTTTCTTAATGGGATATGAGACATGGCTATTAACATTCACGAGGGTTACCGAGTTGTTCTTGAAGTTGATACTTGCACCCGCGGTAGCTAAGAATGGTGTACCAAGAATCAATGGAGTTTCACGACCATCTATTCCTTCCATCACAACAAAATCGGTCGGGATCAAGCAATCACCAACTTTGAGTGAAAAGTCCTCAACAATACCAAGTGGCTCGGTTATAGATGTGTTGCCAAACACTAAGGGATACGCGCGCTTCGTTCCCTTGATACCAACCTTCTCCATGGTGGACTTTGACATCACATTCACACTAGATCCCGAATCACACAAAGCTTCATCAAATTTCAAACCACCTAGAGTGCATGGGATAACAAACTCACTGGGGTCTTCAACTTTGGGGAGTTTGGATTGTTGAACCAATTTGGGCGAGTAATCATGAATTCCCAATATATCTTCCACCTTTTCTCTATTGGCAAGCAACTTAGTAATGAACTTTACAAGTGTTGGAACCTTTGTTAATGTGTCTACAAAAGGTAGCTCGATTCCCAAATCGCTAATGTCCTTCTTGAACTTTGAAAACATCTTCTTTTGATGCTTGGTGTAAACCGGACGTGGAAAAGGAAGTTTGGGTTCATACTCACATGGCTCGTTTCTTGTGACTTCTACCTGAGATTCCTCGTTACTCCTAACATCCTCCAAAACGTGAACTTCTTCTCTATCTTTTGTGATCATGTTGCAATGACCTTGCGGATTAGCCTTAGGTTCACTCGGGAAGATCTCATTACCATTTGTCTTTGAGTTCAAAGCAACTTGAGCTAATTTATTTTCCACGGTGAGAACACGCGAAGACAAAATCTCAAATCTTTCATTGATATCTTTCTTGAAGGAATTGAACTCATTGGCGCTACGGTTTTGACCGTCTAAGATTTGCTTCAAGAGTTGAGTAGTTTGATCACCTTGGGGAGCTGGTGAAGAAACTACTCCTTGAGCACCGGGAGGATGGTTGTAACCCGGTGGTGGATTAAGTGGTGGTCTCGGTGCATATCTTCCTTGGTTGTATTGAGGTTTATCTTGGTAACCTCCTTGTTGTGCTTGAGGATAGACCTGATCCTGAGGGTTAGCTACGTTGTTGCTGCGGTAGGAGAGGTTTGGGTGTTGAGAGTAGTTGTTGTAGCGCCAACCATTTTTATTACCCACGTAGTTCATCTCCTCTTGATTTCTATCGGGTGGGATCACCTATTCTGTTCCACTTCCTACGAAGTTGATTCCCACTTTTTGGGACATGATTAGTTTGTCAAGTTTCTCATTCACCGCCTTAATCTCCCTTCGAAATTGATCATCATTCTCGGAGCTACGGTTTTTGCGATCATTACTCCTCACCGTAGTTGCTATCACTCAACGCGTAGTTCTCTACCAAAAGATGTCCATCTGCCTCCGTCTTCCCAAGGAAGTTACCTTGGCTAGCTGAATCGAGAAGCATTTTGAACTTTGGCTTGAGACCTCGGTAGAATGTGCTAAGTAAGCTTTCTCCCGAGAAACCGTGATGTGGGCATCTCACCGTATAACCCTTGAACCGTTCCCAGGTTTCGTTAAACGTTTCTTGGTCGTGTTGAGCGAAACCCCAGATCTCGTTCCTTAACTTCGAGGTTCTAGCCACCGAGAAGAACTTGGTTAGAAACGCCTTCTTGCAAGCGTCCCAAGTCTGAATGGAGTCTTTGACAAGGTTCTTTTGCCATTGGTGTGCTTTGTCCCCTAGTGAGAAAGGGAACAACCGCAGCTTAAACATGTCCTCATTGACACCATTGATCTTCACTGTGTCGCATAGCATGTCAAATTGATGAAGATGGTCAATGGGATCTTCACTAGGCAAACCATATAACTTGTTGCTTGACACCATGTTGATGAGACTAGACTTGATCTCGAAGTTGTTGTTGGCGATGGCTGGTGGGGTGATGCCACTACGGTTGGTGATGTTAGAAGGCACATCATCTGTTCCAATCGTGCGTGTGACGTTGGGTGCGTTGTTTGCATCACCCATCTCTGAATCTGAATCTGAATCCGAAGTTTCTGATGTAGATGAGTGGAGTGATGGCTGGATCTTCTTTCTCTTGAGATAGCTCTTTCGTGTGCTTTGATGTCCGCAAAGAAAATCAAGCTGTCACTTTGTCGGTGACTTCTTCTTTGCATACACCTAAAGAAACGAAAACCACAATAAAAGAAATTAGTAACAAGAACTGAAACTTAATCCCATGTAATTTCAAAATTCTAATAATTATTCGAATTCCTGAATCGGCAACGGCGCCAATTTGATAAACGAGATTTTATCCCGTTAAATCTAATATCTTAATGCAGTACTTAAGATGTCAAACCAAATCAGGAGCAAACAATGTACTTTAATTTATGAGAAACAAACTCAATTTAAGCTTAATAAAAAGGTTGTTTGTTGAGAGCTTTCGTAACCGAATAGTGAACAAAAAGAAAACGCGAATTAAGAGTTTTAAAAGATTTATAAAAAGCTAAACAATCAGGTTAAGATATTTCAAAGGGTGATTAAACTTTCAGATTTTAAATTGTCTTTTTACGAAAATAACTTTAAGGTTTTGAAAACGATTTTAGATCAATCCACTCTCGTGGCAATGATCATTTTCTCAACAATTAAACTAAAACAATATCTTGGATAGTTTAATCGTCGAGAAATTTTAAGAACAAATCAATTCTAACCACTAAGCTTATTAACACAGATCTCTCGGTTAAGCTAGGCTAAGTTCTAAGGTAATTATTCAGGAACCTTTATAATCTCTCGATTCATAAAGTTTTCTAGGTTCAATAATCGAATGGCCAACTCGATTAAGGGTTTAAGTTCGTTACCAAAGACAAAAGTTTTATAATCTATTAAGTTCTAGACAATCGTCAATCTTAAATACAATCAACCCCTTTTCCCCCTAACCCAATTGTCTATTTGAATCTACTCACTAAACATGCTGAATCTTAAAACAATTGAATTTAAAGAAAGCATAAACATAAACAAATCAAAGAGAATAAAGGGTTCAAGAAAACTCTTATTGATGAAGATCACAAAGGTGGCCAAGGCAAAACACCAAGAATTCTCCAAAATCCAAAAGCAAAGAACAAAACGATGAAAAGTAAAAACTAGAATAGTCTCCAAACATAAAACAAAACCATAATATAGTCTTGAACCAAAAAATAAAGAAAAACCAATTTGGTTTAGGAATTGTTTTCCTTTCTTAAACATGAAAACCGAATTTCCTTTAATTTTCGCAGCCTGTACCGGTCAAGTGAAACCGGTACAGACTGGTCGATATGCGCTTGTCGGTATACTTTCTTCGGCTTCGTTTCTTTTGTATCGGCCAGGTCAAGTCGATATCGATCCTTAGTCCTCGTGTTCTTCGTATCGGTCACCTGTGACCGGTACAACATGTCGATATTGATCTTCAGGTTCCGTTTCCTCTGTATCGACCACTTGTAACCGATATGACAAGTCGGTACAATCTCTGGCAAAAGAATCCTCTATACTGGCTACAACAAACCGCTACAACAAGCCGGTATGACTGTTTCTGCTCCTTTTTGGCTTGAATTCTTCGTCTTTTGCCGCTTTAACGCTCCGAAACCTGAAATACACGAAACAAACTCAAATGCAACCTATATGATACTAAATGCAGCCTAAATGAGTTAATTCTAATGCATAAAATAGGGTAAAACATGTGAAATATGCAAGCTATCAACACCCCGGGAAAATCACCATCCCGAAGTACGACAGGACAAAAGACCCCGTCCAACATGTCACATCATTCACCATATCGATGGGCAGAGCAAAGTTCGCACCCGAGCTACGAGATGCGGGTTATTGCCAACTCTTCGTCAAAAATCTGACAGGAGGGGCGCAACGATGGTTTAACAGGCTTACGCCGAACGCAATCAGAAACTTCCACGAGCTCCAAACCGTTTTCCTCAAACATTACTCGATGTACATCCACAATGAGTTGTCGATCGCCGACCTATGGAAGATGACTCAAGCAGAGGGAGAGTCACTTCGGTTGTACGTCGAAAGATTCAAAGAAGTCGCTTCAAAAATCAAAGTGTCGGATGACGTAGCCATCGAAGCACTTCGTAATGGAGTTTGGACCGAATCCCAATTTTTCCGTGAACTCACGACGAACTTGCCAAAGACTTTGGAGGATGCACTGCACAAGGCAACGACATATATCAAACTGGAGGAAGATATAGTCAGTTTTAAGAAAAAACGGACGTCAACGAAGGTCGTCCCAAAAGAAAAAGAAAAACAAGAGGAGTACCGCGAACCGCGACAACACTTCGATGCGGAATACAAAAACCGACACCCCAAAATTCACTCAATCGACGAGGAATTCAAAGAACAAATGATCAACAACGTGAACCGCCTCGAACCCAACCGAACTGGAAACAATTCTTATTACAACACCATTAGTTTAGTTCTTATTTATTTTCAAAAAACCGTAGAAAACTTTACATCTCCTCTAACCGATTCAATATGTCATCTTATCATTTAATTTATCAATTATGTCCTATCATAACTGGATGGTCGATAAGTGAGAAAGTTATTCGAATGTATAAGATTATGGCTGATTTTGGTTGACGATGAGGTTTGTGATCTTATAAGTTTATATAATATAGTAAAAGTTTTGTTTACTTACAGATATATTATAATATAATTTTTTTAAGGGAAAGCATATCAAAGCTAGGGTTCCTCCTCCTATGTCTTCTTTTTATCACGATCAATGAAGATTCATAGAAAACATCAAAACAATATGTAATTTTCATGTAATTACTAATGTAGATGCGTTGATGATGCAGAGAGATATTTGGAAGATTTACAAATATCTTTATATTTACATTATTAGTTATTTTATTATTAAGATGTTTTCCTTTTCTTATTTGGAATATTTTAGGGCCTTTCAATATTTATTATAAATAAGTCATTTAGACTTATGTTGTAATTCAGACTTTGATTATTTAATAAAGAGCTTTGGCTTTTAAGAGAAGAGTATTCTCGTTCCTTGTTATTGATTTGATTAGATTCATCAATACAAGAAGTTGGTCTTAAGGAGCTATCGAAAGAAACCCTTAATCGATCCAAGAACAGGTCTCGAAAAACCCTAAATTCTTAGATCGACCGTTCACCCATTCGTTCGCTGCATCAGTTGGTATCAGAGCCGCGTATCTTTGATTTCTCAATCGAAGAACGATTCTGGTTGTCATGATGTATGACATATTTTATCCCATGAGAGACCAAAGTCTCTTTGTTAAAAGAGAAAAAAACCATGAGATATACAGAGAGATTTATGGTGATCCTATCTACGATGTTTACGAAGAAGATGTCGTGATTATCGATTTTGTTTTCCCAGAAAATATTTTTGATAATCTGATGCGTGCAAAATCCGTGCAGAATCAGATTCGTGCAATATTTGTGAATCAGATTCGTGCAAGATTCCTGTTAAATCAGGTTCGTGCAAAATCCGTGTCGGATCTGCTTCATGCAAAATTCGTGATGAATCTGATATTTGCAAATCAAGCGTTTAAAAAGTTGGAAGAACGACATCAATGGAAGAGAAGAAAAAAAGGGAAGAACAAAGTTTTGCATCTTCCGAAAGAATTTGAGCCCGAAGACCACGGTTAAGATTCGGGACGAATCTTCTCTTCGACGGAGAGAATGATGCAGAGAGATATTTGGAAGATTTACAAATATCTTTATATTTACATTATTAGTTATTTTATTATTAAGATGTTTTCCTTTTCTTATTTGGAATATTTTACGGCTTTCAATATTTATTATAAATAGGTCATTTAGACTTATGTTGTATTTAAGACTTTGATTATTTAATAAAGAGCTTTGGCTTTTAAGAGAAGAGTATTCTCGTTCCTTGTTATTGATTTGATTAGATTCATCAATACAAGAAGTTGGTCTTAAGGAGCTATCGAAAGAAACCCTTAATCGATCCAAGAACAGGTCTCGAAGAACCCTAAATTCTTAGATCGACCGTTCACCCATTCGTTCGCTGCATCAGTTGAGAACAACTATATCATATGGTTTTGGGTTCTATACAAAAAAAAGATCTCATGTTCAACAACTTCACTCATTTATGCGACATTCTCGACAATGATGATTCTATGGATGTATTGGTTGGTGAGTAGTATGATTTTCATTTCTTAATATGTTCGTCGTTTAAAATAAATACTTTCGTTTCCTTTAGGGTACAAGATCTATAAAATACTTGTTTACTTTTTTAGTATTTGTAAATATTTACTGAATGTTGTTAAGAAAGTTACCGTATTCATAAATGATTTTCTATTATTTTAATTTTTAGAATATGTACTAACATTTAAACTCTTCTTTCATTAGAAATGATGTCCTCAAATGCGAAGCCTATGGTCGGTTGAATATAAATCTTGTGTTGGCTTAGTGGAATGTTTACATAGAATTTTCTGGTTTGAAAAATGTTTACATAGTAAGCAATGGACCGATATCAAAAGTTTACCATGATCGATCTTGATATTCCAGAGGTCAAGGAATCAATCTTCTATGAGTTTCATTTATTCATAATCCATATTTGACATCTCATTGTGTGTGATTTTTGCCTAAATTTTATGTTCTATTTTGTGTAGGGACTGGTGAAATGATGTAAAGTTTGGTATACTACAAATAAAGACCTTTTAATTTAATGTAATGGTTTGTTTATGTGGATTTTGATATTAAGTGTTTTTCTTAAGTTTTGGACATCGTATGTTGTTATTTACGGTCCTTGTTATGAATTATTATTAACAACTTAATATGTATCTATATATATAAATATTATATGTTTCGGTGTTATAATTTGATATTGCAATTACCTTATAACACAAATAACCAGGAAGATACCTCCACACGACTTCTAAGAGAATAATTATCGGTAAGGCAAAAAAAAAACCCTTTTTTAAAAAATTAAAATTTCACCAATCGTGGGCCGCCACGTGTCAGTGGGGCCCGCAAAAAGTTGAAGAATCGGTATTTAGAAAAAGAGTTTTGAGAGTGGTGCTAATGAAATATGTGGGGCCCACATGGTAAGTATTTTAAAATTTCTACAAAACATCGAGATTATATTATTCTACAAATAATCGACCTTATGTTAAAAGCCCCCGATAATATTGGTCTAATGTATTTTAAAATTTCTACAAAAAATCGAGATTATATTCTTCTACAAATAATCGACCTTATGTTGTTTGATTATTAACTAATTAATAAAGGAATATTAGCCTGTATAATACTAACTTTACTATATATTTGCGATTTGAAATTGTGATTTCTAGGAGAAGTGAGAAGACTATTATGTCCCTATACAAATATTTATGAGTGGCTATGCAAGTGGCATGAAGTCACTTCTAAGATTTATCCCAAATTTCTCTAAGACAAAATTTTCTCTCTTTCTCTCTATTTTCTCTCTCTCTCTCTCTCTTTTCCTCTATCTTTCTCTCTCTATTTCTCTCTCCGACGTGCTCTTTATCCGGCGAGATCTTTTTCTCTACGACGTGCTCTTTTTTCCGGCGAGATCTCTTCCTCTCCGGCGAGATCTCTTTCTCTCCGGCGAAATCTATTTCTCTCCGGCGAGATCTCTTTCTCTCCGGCGAGATCTCTTTCTTTTTGGTGATGCAAAGCAACAAGTCATTTTCTCCGGTGAGTTTATGTTTTCTTTTCCGATGACACAAAGCAACAACATCTCTCCAACAATCCAAAGCAATATCTCTCTCGAACATATTTTCTTACAAATGATTCATTTTTGTGTTCATATTTTTGTGTTTTCAAGTCAAGTTTCCTACATATACATCATATACATATTTTTGTTGATGTAGATGTGTTATCTATTTATTTTGTAAAAAACAACTATTTATGCATGTTACTAACATTCACTTCCATCTAACCTCATTCAGTGACTATTTTTATTATTATAATTTTCCCTCCTATAAGTAATATAAATAGATATATCTATTTAAGTTGTATAATCACCTTTTTCTGTAGAGCGACAACAATACACTTATATAGTTTGGATAAATTCGCTAATCACGTAACCATATATGTTTATACATAAACATATACTATGTCAAAAATATATAATTACTTACTATTGTCAATTAATAGACGTCTATTTAACCATCTATGTTAATACATCTAAAAACATTTATTGTGTCAAAATATATAATTACGCACTTACTATTTTCAATTAATAGACGTCTATTTGTGTTTGACAAAAATGGTTATTTGTATGCCAACTGTAACATTCTAAATTCATATTTAAATATTTTCCAAATTAATGAAAAATTTATAAAGAATAAAGAATCGTTATAAATAGAGATTATGACTATTTATCTCACTAATAGCCCTTGTTGTTGTAATTCGAGTATAAGTATGGGAGAATCATGAGCTTATGAGGCTCGGAGAGTATCGAGAGAATCGGTGAGAGTTTGTGTGGAGAGATTAGTGAGAGATTTGTTTATAGAGAGAATAAGAACAAGTAATTAGTATTAGAAAGAGAGGATAAACCTCCTTAATGTGTATAATGGCGATTACACAGCTTATATAGAGATTACAATGGCATATAGCCGTTTAGAGATAAGGGAGAGAGTCTAACGGCTATATTTGTTCAAATGTATCGGCCAAGTGTGGCCGATATGCTTCCCCCGATATGAGCTCGATCCGACCGTTGGGAGGACGCAGCTTGAATGTATCTGCCAAGTGTGGCCGATATACTTGCCCGATACAAGTCGCAGCTTGAGTGTATCGGCCAAGTGTGGCCGATATACTTGCCCGATACAAGTCTTTCTCTTAGCCATATCGCCTTCATCTTGTATCGGTTACTCTAGACCGGTACACCTTCTTGATATGGATTCCGTTATCCATATCGGTCATCTTCTTGACCGATACCTTTGGTCGATACTCCACATCTTGTCATCTTCATATGTTTTTGACATAATGCCCTTATGGGTTACCATTAGTCTCAACACTCCCCCTCAAGCTTAGCCTAATGAAATGGCTAAGATTGGACATCGCTTAGACAAACCTCATTAAAACCCTTAAACGGGAAAACCACTTGGGATAAAACCGCGTTTAGGGAAAAAGAGTGTAAGTCTTTGCAATAGGGGTCTTCTTAATCTTGGCCTTTATCTTCTTGACTTGGCCGAAACTCCCCCTTAAGATAGAACCGGTTTGATCTTCTTGACTTTGCCGCGTTCTTCAATGAGGGTTCTTTGGATACTTGATTTGGTCTTCACGGTTTGTTCTTCACAAACTTTGGTGTGAGACTTTGATTTGATTCCTATCCACGGCTTTGCTCTTCACAAGCTTGGGTGTGGATGGATTTGACCGAACACTCATGGTTTCCTCCTTTCTTCTCTTGATTTCTCCTTGATGGCATTCTTCTTGTCATTCAAGCAACCGAGAATGATCACTTGGCTCTCACTTCTTTTAACCTTCAAAGGATTCAAGAAAGGTGTAAAGCTTAGTGAAAGGGTTAACTTGATACGCTTAGATAGAAATGCACATAAGAAGCTTAAGTTTAGATGCAACTAATAAACCAATGAGTAATTTTGTTATTTAAACCTAAGTTCTTTAACAAATTTCAAATGATTTTATTTAGGCCTAATAGACTAAACAACTTTTAACAAGGGCAATGATTAGATTCATCAAGAACTAAGCAAGATTATGTGATGCGGCTCTAGTTCTTATGAGAATACTAATCATAATAAAGAGAGTAGGGTTAAGGGACAGCCTTTAGTTTGTAGAGGAATGACTTGTCCTTTTAGTCGCATCTAGGTTTGAGCTTTGGCTTCTTCTTGAAGTCTTGCTTTCTTCTTTGTGCGGTTGGAACAAGGATTTGTCGGAGTATTTTGGCTTATCTCTTGATAGATGCATAAGCCGAGTAACAAGATTAGGCCTTGCACTTGGTAGTTGCTTTGGCCGATAGTGAGTAGAGCCGATTGGTCATGTTGATTCATCGGTCTCTTTCTAGGACATGAATGGCTCGGTTTAGTCTTTGCCATGTACTTGGCCGAGCCTAGTGTTGATGATGATGATGGTCTTGCTTCTTGTAGAGGCTTGACCGAATGATTGATGAGAGCTCTTTACATCTTGGGACACTTTAGCATTCTCCAAGTGCATTTAGCCAAATGATGGTTCTTCTTTGTTCCAAAGTTACTTTGGCCTTGTATCTTGTTGGTACTTAAGTCGAAATGGATTGGTTGTGGAGGCTTCGTCCTTCTTGGTACTTTAGCCGAGAATGAGAGCTTTGTATTGACTTCGTCCTTCTTGGTACTTTAGTCAATACTTAGCCGGATTGGTGGTAGTGGAGACTTAGTCCTTCTTGATACTTTGGCCGGGTTTGTTGGTGGTTGAATGGAGGTCTTTGACTTGCTAGATCTTGACCAAAAGATGATGATAAGATGGTTTGGCCTTCTCCTTTGTAAGGATTTGGCCGAGGATTAGGTGGATTGACTCGGCTTGTTCTTCTTGATACTTGGCCGAGAAATGATGGGTGGTGACCTTGTCTTTGCTAGGGACTTTGGTCAAGTGATGGTCTTTGTCTTTGCTAGGGACTGGACCGAAGATTAGGTGGATTGACTCGGCTTGTTCTTCTTGATACTTGGCCGAGAAATGATGGATGATGGAATTGGTGGCTTTAGCTCTTGGTAGATGCTTTGCCGAGTGATTCGCTTCCATTTGATCATGATGAGTTGTGTGATTTAACACTTCTTCTCCCCCCTTCACGATTAAGATGGAAGGCATGAACTATTTCCCTTTCTCGGCTTTGTTCTTCACAAGCTTCATGAGAAAGGATTCTCATTACTCTTTGGGCAACTTTTGTGACCTCTTTCATGCTTCTCTTTACTTCTCTTCTTTTTTAAACTCTTCTTAGTCACCTCTTCATGCTTAGGGGTTTTCATTAATAATCTCTTTTGGTCTTTTAGTAATGGTGATCCTACACCATAACAAAGACAAAATTTGATTTTAAGCATCATGATAACCGGCATGTAATTAGCAACATTTTCAAATTTACAAATTACTTAACAACAATCACAAGCACAAGGTAAGAATGCAAAGGAGGGTTTAAGACTTAGTTCAATATATTCCCTAAATCATGTACCTAAACCCGAGTATAAGAAGCATCTTATCACAAGTCAAGTTCAAGTCTAGTTTTCATAATTTGCAAATTCTATATCCATTCTTAGCTAAGCAATCAAGCAAATGATTCAATGAAGCACTAATGATCGCTTAAGTCAATATCTAACTATATAAGTATAGAGAGTAAAGAGTTTAGAAATAGCCTTTTATAGTTCCTTGAGTAGATGGTCATTGAGAAATTCTCTTGTTTGCTTCTTTTCCTACACATAGATTCAAGTTAGCAACAAGGGACCATGTCTTTAGTGCACAATGGCGGACCATGATCTTAAAACACACCAACAAGATTCATTGTAACTTGATAGCTTTCATAGCTTAGTTACTCATCTTGTATCATAAACTTAAGTGCACATAGGCGGTTTATGACAACAAACATAGATCATCATTCCATCTTCACCTTATATAGATGTTAATGTAGTGAATCATTTCCCCATAAGTCTAAAGATGGATTCATCATGACCCTTTAAAGTATCACCTTTTAAGTGGTCATGGATCTCTTTATAGACTCATGTTAGCCGAGGTTATGAAGGATTCATCAAGCTCTCGGTGTTTTATTAACACTTATGGAGGCTTGGTTCTCTTCCCTCTAAGAGAGTTTTGGATACCATAGACCTTAAGAGCTTTATCACAAGCGGGTCTTGGTACCTTACCCTTTTGATTAAACCGAAGATCTTTTGGATTAACCAAGGTTTGAAATTCACTTAGTCTTTCACCAAGATTCAAACCACTTCACCAAACATGGACTAGTGATTTGGTCTTAGACAAAGACATAAGTGAACCTTGTATCCTAGATCTTTCAAAGACTATGTAGTTGAGTCATGTAGTCGACTATGTCACATGACTACATGACAACCGAGTCTTGGAGATTTAAATTCGGACCAAGAACATGCTTTTAAACCGAAACTTTCATGGTATTGGATTCATCTTGGTTCTTTTAGAAGCCATGGTTCTCATCCATTAGTCTTGGGTTAGACAATGACCTTAAAGAACAATACAACCAAAACTATCATGTAGCTAGACCTTGTTGATTTATGCTAACAATGATTGTGTTTTGATTGTCTTGTACTTACCAAGGAAATTGGATTCAACATGTCCTTTACTCACTAAGAGTTAAGCGGATCATGGTTCACTTTCCAAAGGTCTTGTTTGAAGCATAAAAGGAAAGAGTTTTGGATTCATCAAGTGGCTTTGGACTCCTAAGAGTGAGCACACAAGGTTCACAAACCCTTTTGACTCGCAAGTTTCAAGTTTTGTTCTTGAATACTTGTTCATAGTCTAAACATGCCTAAGCAAAGTCCGATTTGGATTCAACATGGTTCCCTTTGGACTCATAAGAGTGGGGAATCCATGGTTCTCATCCTCTTTGCTTTCGGCTTCTTAAAAGTGCCTAAGCTTAGATGGTCTTGGATTCAACATGGTTCCCTTTGGACTCATAAGAGTAGGGAATCCATGGTTCTCATCCTCTATATTTTCGGCTTCTAAATAGAAACTATAGAGTGTTGGATTCAACAAGTTATTTGTTCTCAAAGGAGACAATAACAAGGTTCTCTAACTCTTTTAGCTCCCAAGTTTCAAGCTTTTGATGCTTTGAATACTTGTTCATTGCTTATATGCCTAGGCTATATGGATTTGGATTCATCAAGGTCCCTTTTAAACTCGAAAGAGTGAGGGAACAATGGTTCTCATCCACTAACTTTCGGCCTAACAAGGATCTTTAAGAACAACTCAACCAAGAACATCATGTAGCTAAATCCATTGATTTATGCTCACTATGATTCGGTTTTGATTGAATTGTTCTTGAAAGGAGCTTGGATTCAACATGTCTCTTTACTCATTAAGAGACAAAGAGATCATGGTTCACTTCCTAAGAGGAGAATTGATTCACCAAGATCTTAGTGCTTTAAACAAGCGGATCTTGGTCATTCCTCTTCTCCCCTAGATCCTTGTGTTTATAAGCAAATTAAAGAGAGGAGAATAGCGGAAGCGACTTACCTATGGGTCTCAAGAGCTTTGCTCTGATACCATGTTGTAATTCGAGTATAAGTATGGGAGAATCATGAGCTTATGAGGCTCGGAGAGTATCGAGAGAATCGGTGAGAGTTTGTGTGGAGAGTTTAGTGAGAGATTTGTGTATAGAGAGAATAAGAACAAGTAATTAGTATTAGAAAGAGAGGATAAACCTCCTTAATGTGTATAATGGCGATTACACAACTTATATAGAGATTACAATGGCATATAGCCGTTTAGAGATAAGGGAGAGAGTCTAACGGCTATATTTGTTCAAATGTATCGGCCAAGTGTGGCCGATATGCTTCCCCCGATATGAGCTCGATCCGACCGTTGGGAGGACGCAGCTTGAATGTATCGGCCAAGTGTGGCCGATATACTTGCCCGATACAAGTCGCAGCTTGAGTGTATCGGCCAAGTGTGGCCGATATACTTGCCCGATACAAGTCTTTCTCTTAGCCATATCGCCTTCATCTTGTATCGGTTACTCTAGACCGGTACACCTTCTTGATATGGATTCCGTTATCCATATCGGTCATCTTCTTGACCGATACCTTTGGTCGATACTCCACATCTTGTCATCTTCATATGTTTTGACATAATGCCCTTATGGGTTACCATTAGTCTCAACACTTGTGTATATTCTCGAAATCGAAAATATGAATTTAAATTTTTTATTACAATATTTAAAGTTACCAACAATTTAATACGATAAGTAAGTAAAACATATAATAGTCTAACCTTTTTTCTTACTTGTTTATGTTTATTGTTGATTCATTATTTATCTTCAATATATAAAAACACTTATCATTGTAGGATGAATTTCCAGTTTTGTAAATTTATGCAAAATAACTAGATATTTTTGTAAATAGTTGTATACAACTTTCTAACATATCTTCAATATTATACTTTATAGATTATCTCTTTGTTCGTGATTTACATCTTTATGTTCGCCAAAAAATAGTCACCTGTCAAGTCATCATCTGTCAAGTCATCACCTTTTCAACTAATATCCGGTAGGAGTTAGGGCTATTATCGACACAAATAATTATTTATGTTTCATTAACTGTTAAATGGGCAAATTATTATAAAAGAAAGTCATGAGACCCACTTTAAAGCCTTGGTAGTAACACTAGAAGAATCTGCGCAATTTACGACGAAATATTTACAACGATTTATTTCGTCGTAAATTTAGGAAAATATTACGACGATTTTACAACGAATATATAAATAGTTGTAAAATCTTCGTAAAAGAACAACGAATCTTATCGTCGTTAAATCGTCGTAATTTTACGACGATTTAGGCATGATTTTCCAAATATGTTTTTAATCGTTGCTAAATCGTGGTAAATGTACGACGATTTTACGAGAATCTGCTTTTACCGAAGAAATCGTCGTAAAATCGTTGGTAATTAACAACGATTTTACAACAAACTCATTTTGGGACATTTTAACGACGATTATTCATACATTTTATGGTAGTTGAAAACGTGTATTTCCTGCTACACCAAATTTTTTACAACGTTCATTTTAGTAGTTTAATCGTTGTACATTCGTTGTAAATCCTTTGTTAAATTCAGAAGTTGTAAATTAGTGGTTAATTTTCGTTGGTAAAAAGTTGGTAAATTTTCAAAAATCCTATAAATACATCCTCACTCCTCATCACAAATCACACCACAAATCATCTCTTTCTATCTCTCTCTCTAAAAAAACTCACTTTCTATTGAAAAAAATGTCCGGAGGCGATATCTACGAAATCCGGAAGTGGATGTACATACATCGAGACGATGACGGATCGGTGACAAGAGAGTTCCTCGACGGGGTTGAAATATTCATGCAGCAGGCCACAAATCTACATGTCACTATCGAAAGCGGTAAGATGTTTTGTCCTTGTATCAAATGCGACAATAGACGTTTCATTTTGGTTGAAAATGTTTGAAATCATTTGTTAAATAGAGGATTTACACCCATAGTATTATATATGGTTTCAGCATGGGGAAGGTTATTGTAGTAATGTTGCTAGTAGTAGTAATTATCATCATGAATCTGTAGACTATGACCACCATGTAGAAAATGAGTATGATTATTATAATTTTCATCATGATCATGGAAATGAACCAGATAGGATAAATGACATGGTTAGCGATGCATTTCGTCCTGAAATTAGCACTGTTGCATTCTCATCTGATGGAAATTTAGTCGAATAACCTAATTTAGATGCTAAAAAATTCTACGACATGTTAAATGCTGCAAATCAACCAATATATGATAATTGAAGAGAAGGGCACTCTAAATTGTCATTATCTGCTAGAATGATGAATATTAAAACAAATCATTACTTATCTGAGGTGTGCATGGATGATTGGGCTTCATTGTTAAAAGAATATATACCCTCTGATAATTTAGCTGCTGAAACGTTTTATGAGGTTCAAAATTTGGTTATCAATGTTGGTCTTCCGTATCAGTCAATTGATGTCTGTGTAGACAATTGTATGATATATTGGAAAGACGACGACATTCTTGAGGAATGTCATTTTTGCAAAAAACCAAGATATAAGCCAGAAGGAGTAGGTCGGAAGAGGGTACCGTACCAGAAGATGTGGACAATTGTATGATATACAGTCGTATATTTACATCTGTTTTACGACGTTTTTTTTTATAAACCCCTAAACCCTAAACATTTTCAAAAGTATGTCTTATATTACGTACAAACACTCATAAAGACCTATAAAGTTAATGAATAACTATAAAAACAATGCTAAAATTGCTTATCAATAAATTTTGTTACATATTCTTAGAATTTATAAAGTTTAAGATAAAGTGTACTATATATATTGTGCTTAATACGTATATATGTTCTAATTTTACCAGAACTTGTTTTTTTGCAATCATATGACTTAGTATGATTTCATATGCATACAATATCATAACTATATTCAACATGAAGTCAAATGGCATATTGAATTTCATTGAATTCCATTTAGTGTAAAGAATCGTCGTAAATTCGTTGTTAGATTACGACGATTCTAACAAAACCGATGTAAAATCGTCGTAATATAACAACGAATTTACGACCAAACATGAAACCTTGATCAAACTCTAAATGTCACATCCTCAGATGTTTTGTGTGTACGAGGTTGTCAACATCAACGATTACCAGGACTTTACAACGATTTAAAAGGTAATCGTTGTAATTTGGTTGTAATATAACGACTATTTTACGACGATTTGGTGTTTTGGAAATTAAAATTCACATTAACATAAGCCAATCGGAACCGTTCAAAATTCTCTTTTACCGACGGTTGTACGAGGAATCGTCGTAAAATCGTTGTTCCTGTACAACGATTTTACGACGATTTGTAATTTCATTATTCCCATCACGCGGAAAACCAAAACGTTTGAACTTACTTGGCGACGCGTTTACGAGGAATCGTCGTAAAATCGTCGTAAATTTACGACGATTTTACGACGATTGCTAATACTATATATATCCGACCAGATTTATTCTTCCTCGCTAATTCTCCCCAACACTCTCTCTCTCTCTAAAATTTTCTCTCTCTAAAATACTCTCTCTATAGTTTCACACTCTACAACTCTCACACTCTCTCTCAACATCCCAAAAGGTAAATATATTTAATATATTAGTTTTAGAACCGGATTTTAGGATTACTTTTAGGATTTAGAATTTAGTTTTAGGCTTTGGAATTTAGTTTTAGGCTCGGATTTTAGTTTTAGGATTAAGATTTTAGATTTATGTTCACAACATAATTAATTATTAAAATACTTAATTTTTAATTTTTTAAATACTTAATACTTATTATTTAACATAATTAATTATTAACATTAGTTTTTAAAATACTTAATTATTAAAATAATTAATGTTTAGTTTTTAAAATACTTAATACTTATTATTTAACATAATTAATTATTAACATTAGTTTTTAAAATACTTAATTATTAAAATACTTAATGTTTAGTTTTTAAAATACTTAATACTTATTATTTAACATAATTAATTATTTAAATTAGTTTTTAAAATACTTAATGTTAATTATTAAAATACTAAATGTTTTTTTGGCAGGTACTTATACATGGCTCCTAGGAAGGACAAGGCGGAGAGGGCCGCCGCTTCCCGGGAAGCTACGGGTTCCGGTTCCGCTTCTGGTTCCGGAACCGTGTTCGTTTCTACCACCCCGACTCCACATCTCTATGCCGGGACATCACCTGTCCAGACCGGACGCCTCCATCCGTCCATGCCGAGCAACGTCCTCCTCCTCATGTGCCCGCCGTGCCCGCCGCAGACGCCGCAAACGACGGAACCGACGGAGTTTTCCCGGGCCCGGTACATCCAGAGTTGGATGTACCGGGACACGTGTCGTACGCCACCCTCCGGGTTGAGGATATTCTCGCTCAACCCAGACATGACAGTCTCCGCTGTTTGGATCCGCACAAGTCCGCGGACACTTATTGGTAAGTTTTGTTAATTATTTTAATACTTTATATATTAATAATTTGATTTCTTTATATATTAATCAATCAAATTTTTTTTTTTCAGGTTCAAGTACGACAACCAGGTCCCGCGTTCTATCGCGTACACAATCAAGGGGTACGACACCGAGTCGCATCCCAACTGGAGCAAGACACCGGAGTACATCAAGAAGACGTGGTTCTAATGTTTCGCGGTAATGTTTTGATTTTTCTTAATTAAATTAATTTATTTAACTTTAAATTATTTATTATTACTCTCGTAAACTAATGTTATAATTTCTCATATTTTCAGCAAAAGTGGCATTGGGATGTCTCGATCAACGAGTCCGTGAATACGGAGTTCAACAAGACGGCGAAGTTTCGTCTCGCCAACACGGTCTCCGACTGGAAGGACAAGTGGAGGCTCATCTGCGACGCGGGGAAGCCGGTCTATCTTTCGGTAGCGGTTTGGGACGGCTTGAAGAAATACTGGACAGATGACCACAACGCCAGCGTAGCTGAGAAGTGTTCCACCTCCAGGAACGCTACGCTACCTGACGGGACGCCGAAGCAGATGGCTCACACATCCGAACAAATCCCCTTCGCAGGTCGGATGTACGATATGGTAAGTTTTTTCTTACTTAATCTTTTAAATTTATTTTTATATTTAAATTATTAATGTTATATATATACTAATGTGTTTACAATTTGATTTTAGACAAAGCAGCAGGGTCACAAGTCGTCCGTTAGTGCCTTCTTCGAGAAAACGCACAGGAAAAAGACCGGCGAGTTCTTTGACGCCCATTCGAAACGGATATTCAACGACTTGGAAGCTCGGAAGACGGAGATCGAGACTTAGCGATCTCAGAGATCCCCGGGAGGCACTCAGCAACCTGGCGAGCCGCTTACGACTGCAGAGCTCGATCAGATTTTTGAAGAGGTAAAATTTTACTTATAAAGTTTCTTTTTTTCTCAAATTATTTATTTAAACGTTCATTTTTACTAACCGTTTAATTTTATAGGTTGCTCCAAAGAAGAAATGGCGGATTATAGGCATGGGATCCATGCAGGACGTCCCGCTTGCTCCTACTACGTATCGATCTCAGGCTCAGATGGAGGCTGAGATTCAGGAGCTACGGACGACTTAGGCGGAGGGGGCGAAGACTATGACCTTCTACAACAACCTTTTCACGGTACTTCCTGCTTCCAACCCAGAATTACTTCGGACGATGCAACACATCCCGACCGCCCGACTCAGGCTGGACCAAGCACCATCGATCCCGACTACGCAACACAGAACTATTTTGGGGATGACATCGATTTCAACTTGCAGGACGACCAAGGTCGGGATCGCGTTTAGTTTTGATATATTTTTGTATTTAATTCGAAATTGTATAAAATTTTGTATATTTTATTAATATAAAAATTTTTTTTATTATAATTTTTTTTTATATATAATATTGTCAATCGTCGTAAAATCGTCCCTAATTAGGGACGATGTTACGACTATTCCTTAAAATAATATTTTTTATAATCGTCGTTAATTCGTCCCTAATTACACTACAAGAATCTGCGAAAATAACAACGAAAATTTTACAACGATTTTGGTCGTCGCTAAATCGTTGCTAATTTACAACGAGTTTACAACGAGTTTACAACTTCTGATTTTGGGACATTTTAACAACGATTTGAAGACATTAATCTGGTAGGTGAAAACGTGTATTTACTGTTGCACCTAATTATTTACATCTTTCGTTTTAGTCGTTAAATCGTTGTAAAATCGTTGTAAATCCCTTGTTAAATTATGAATCATTGTAAATTAGTAGTTTATTTCCTTGGTAAAAAGTTGGAATTTTTTTTAAAAAATCCTATAAATACATACTCATCTTTCACCACAAATCACACCACCAATTTTATATCTCTCTCTCACATACGAAAAAAAAACTCTTTTTTAAAAAAACAAAAACCTTTTTTTTAAAAAAAAAATGTCCGGAGGCGATATTTACGAAATCCGAAAATGGATGTACATACATCGAGGCGATGACGGGTCGGTGACACGGGAGTTCCTCGACGGGGTTGAAATATTTATGCAGCAAGCCACAAATCTACTTGTCACTATCGAAAGCGGTAAGATGTTTTGTCCTTGTATCAAATGCGACAATAGACGGTTCATTTTGGTTGAAAATGTTTGGAAGCATTTGTTAAATAGAGGATTTACCCCACAATATTATATATGGTTTCAACATGGGGAAGGTTATTGTGGTAATGTTGCTAGTAGTAGTAATTATCATCAGGATTCTGTAGACTATGACCGGCATGTAGAAAATGAGTATGATTATTATAATTTTCGTCATGATCATGGAAATGAACCGGATAGGATAAATGACATGGTTGGCGATGCATTTTGTCCTAAAGTTGCATTGTCATCTGATGGAAATTTAGTCGAAGAACCTAATTTAGATGCTAAAAAATTCTACGACATGTTAAATGCTGCAAATCAACCAATATATGATAATTGTAGAGAAAGGCACTCTAAATTGTCATTAACTGCTAGAATGATGAATATTAAAACATATCATAACTTATCTGAGGTGTGCATGGATGATTGGGCTTCATTGTTAAAAGAATATATACCCTCTGGTAATTTAGCTGCTGAAACGTTTTATGAGGTTCAAAAATTGGTTATCAGTCTTGGTCTTCCGTATCAGTCAATTGATGTATGTGTAGACAATTGTATGATATATTGGAAAGACGACGATATTCTTGAGGAATGTCGTTTTTGCAAAAAACCAAGATACATGCCAGAAGGAGTAGGTCGGAAGAGGGTACCGTACCAGAAGATGTGGTATATGCCTATAACAGACAGGCTACAAAGGATGTATCACTCGGAGAGGGTAGCTTCTTCGATGAGGTGGCATGCAAAACATACACATAAGGCTTGAGAGGTGACCCACCTATCAGATGCGAAAGCCTGGAAACGCTTTAACTCAGTGTACCCCGATTTTGCTAGGCGAAAAGGTAACGTCTACCTTGGTCTATGTACACATGGATTTAGTCCATTTGGTATGTCAGGTAGGCAGTATTCTTTATGGCCCGTCATCGTCACCCCTTATAACCTCCCACCAGAGATGTGTATGCAAAGGGAATTTTTATTTCTGAGTATATTAGTCCCTGGACCTAAACATCCAAAAAGATCCTTTGATGTTTTTCTACAGCCTTTGGTGGAAGAGTTGAAGGAGATATGGCACACTGGAGTAAGGACTTACGATTTTTCGAGGAAACGGAATTTTACAATGCGTGCAGTGCTTCTATGGACGATTAGCGACTTTCCCGCTTATGGAATGTTGTCGGGCTGAACTACACACGGACGACTCTCTTGTCCTTACTGCATGCATCGTACTGACGCCTTCCAATTGAAGAAAGGAAGGAAAACTAGCTGGTTCGATTGTCACCGCCACTTTCTTAATCTGCGCCACCCTTACCGGAAAAACAAACGAATGTTTAAAAAGAACAAAGTGGTTCGTGATCCTCCACTGGTGTATTACACGGGCGAACAAGTTGAGGCGCATATGGATCATTACTGTGCGAATTACACAGTTCCCCAAGGAGGAAACTGGCATGTCCCGCCTAATATGCCTGATGGTTATCTTACGGAACACAACTGGCATAAGAAAAACATTTTATGGGACCTTCCATACTGGAAAGATCATCTACTCCGACACAATCTTGACGTGATGCACATAGAGAAGAACTTTTTCGATAACATTATGAACACTCTTTTGAATGTGCAGGGAAAGACAAAAGAAAATTTTAAATCACGTCTTGACTTGGCTGAGATATGTGCGAGATCCGAATTGCACATTGATAAAGACGGAAAAGCGCCGGTACCTATATTCAGATTATCGAGTGCGGCGAAGACGTCGTTGTTCCGGTGGGTGATCTCTCGAAGTTAAGTTTCCTGATGGTTTTGTTTCTAATCTTTCTCGGTGTGTAGATGGTAGTAAATTCACGGGTATGAAAAGTCACGATTGTCATGTGTTCATGCAACGGCTGCTACCATTTGTCTTGGCCGAACTTGTTCCACGAGAATGTGCACGAAGCAATTGCTTGGTACGTAATGTCTAACTAATTAATAAAATATTTCATAACTCGAATATATCGTAATACGTTTGATTTAATTTATGTAGGCTGTTGGGTTGTTCTTTCGTGATCTTTCCACAAGAACGTTGAACGATGAAGTAATAAGACAACTCGACGAGAACATTCCTCTCATTTTGTGCAATTTGGAGAAGATATTTCCCCCATCCTTTTTTGATGTTATGGAGCACCTACCAGTACATCCCCCACACGAAGCAGAACTAGGGGGCTCGTTCACTTCCGATGGATGTACCCTTTCGAACGACTTATGAAACATCTAAAAGGGAAGGCGAAGAATCTAGCTAAAGTCGAGGGTTCAATCGTTGCGGGTAGTATTACAGAGGAGACGTCTCACTTTACGTCGTACTACTTTGCACCAACCGTGAGGACACGTAAAAGAGCGCCAAGGAGATATGATGACGGAGGCATTCAAACAACGTACGCGGTGGAAGGAGTACCTGACATATTTTGTCCCATTGACCGGCTTAGCGGACGCATAAAAGAGGTTTGGTGGAGCAACGAGGATGAAATTCATTGTGCCCACACGTACATTGTATTGAATTGCAATATTGTTACTCCATGGGAAAGGTAAAATCAAATGTTTTTTAATACTCTTTCATTACAACATGTCATAAAATATTGCTTACTTATGATATTTTCATATAATATCTTCGCCGAACAAGTTCAAGAAGGAATTCCGGGGATATATGAAGATGAGCTCGATTCCCGTAAAACTCAACACTTTGTGATGTGGTTGCAAAGACATGTATGAAAATATCGAATATGAAATTACATACCAACGTCCTAATATATTTAAACAAAATTAATTTTGATGTCTGCAGATTGAGTACGAGGACGAATCTTATCCGGTGTGGTTCCACGAGATGCTACAACGTCCCCTTGCGAAGATTCGGACATCGCCAATGTATTTTACAAGAGGTTATGCTTTCCACGTGTACGAGTACGGCCGACATCGAACAAGTGTTAACTACGGTGTTTGTGTTAGAGGAGACATTGATTTCTACGGAATCATCCAAGAAATCATAGAAATAACGTTTCCCGGGTTGCTCATGTTGAAGTGCGTACTCTTCAAGTGCGAGTGGTTTGATCCTACGATCGGAAGAGGTGTACGAATCAACAAGTCTGGGATCGTTGATGTCAATAAGAATAGAAGATACAACAAGTTCGAGCCTTTCATACTTGCATCGCAAGCTGAGCAAGTAAGCTTCATTCCTTATCCGCGTCATCAAAATTGCACCGAGAGGGTACATAGTCAGGGAAGAAGAATCAACACTCCAGAATGACACGTCCGTCGATATTCCTTCGCCAGAACTAAACACAGACATGGTCTTACTCGTTGATCCACATAATAGGGAAGCTGAAGAGGTGAATGAGGACGAAGAAGAAGTCGAAGAGACTGACGAATTTGATGAATCTGACTCCGAGGACGAACATGAGTCTAATGATGACTCCGAGTAATAAATAAGTTGTTTGTTTAAATGTAAAATGAAAATTATGTATTTTAAATTTACGACGATTTCCCGACGATTCGTCTTATAAATCGTTGTCAGGTCATACGATGTTGTACTTTGCCGTACAAATACACAATCGTCGTAAATTAGACGTACAACCTTATGGAAAGAAAGAAAACAACATTTTACGATAAGAGGACAGATGTGGTTTCTTTAGTTCAAGTGCTCATTAGATGACTACATGTGTTGGAGACACATTGTTTACTTTTCGTTCGACACTGAGATCTTGGAAGTTCAATAGTCGCATTGGAACCGACTTTTGTGCATATTAAAATGTGAAGAAACATCAAACAAAATGTTAAAAGCCAAAGTCATGCCTAGAATGAAGACAAGGTTGTGGAATTCGAGAAAACGCTTAGAAAAAAATTGTAACAGATCATACCTGGGTAGTGCGGACGACGCATTTTTGTATCGTTTTATCAAGTTAGCTTATGGTCTAGCAAGGAAATGGATTGAGCATATTGGATTGCAAAGAAGTACATCATTGTGACGTTGTATAGGACGCATATCAATATGATATTATAGCACAACACAAGATTCATGTCTAATTTTTGCCGAGTCTTTTAGAAGGCATTGGCGGCCTTCTCCGTATTTGACTACATCTTATCATCCGCTGAAACATACCGTTAAAGAAGACCATTCAAAATTTGCTAAGAACCTGTAGTTTTAGATTCGTGTCGTTATCAGAAAAAGGATAACCAACTCCTCAGAATTCGGGACAAATTCTCTTGTAAGGGGGGAAGAATTGTAACGACCCGAATTTCAGCCTGTTTGTAAAGCGAAGGCCCGTTTCGGAAAACAGGTCCATTAGCGTAAAACCCTAACTTTATCCCCCTTCTCTATAAAACGAGATCTTTAGAGGTGAGAGGAGGCACAAAAAAGAAAGACGGCGAAGCCCTGGCCAATCTCCTCCATCCCGGAGCCGCCGGAGTCACCGCTTCACCACCGCAAGAAGAGCTTCATGTAAAGGCCAAGAAGACTGCAGAGACACGTTTGGGAGAATAGATAAACGGCAGAGCAAATCATCTCAAAAGGTCCTGAAACTTTCTGTGTAAGTAAAAGACTCCTTTATATACACGTGAGAGAAAACGATTTGTTATTCTGATATGTGGATTAATAGTTATGAATGTTTTGGTGAGAGGTACCAAAGCTGTCTCGAACTGCGACCAGTCCGAGTAGAGCTGCATCCAGACGAATCAAATCAGATCCGATCAAGATGAAATTTGTCAGAGACGTTTATGACATTGACATCTATCTTCTGTGCAAATATCTCAGGAAGTGGACGGTGCGATCTAAAGTTATGGGTCCATCTCTGAACCCTTTAGATTCTGTCCTTTTTCAGATTTGTCGAGTTATTGAATTCGTGATGGTTGGATGGTTTAGTGATGTCCGTTATGGCTGATACTTCACAGGAACTAAGTCAAGACATAAAAATAAGTGTGTGCAAGAGGAGAAGTCATTTGGAGACCGAAAACATGGCAAATCCGTAGGAGTAAGAAGATGCAGCGAATCTGTCCAAATACAAAGGTGAGGCTACTCCGTACAAATTCTGTGATTGTAATTAACTCTTTTAATATGTAATTTGACAACTAAATGTGAAGTCTCTTTGATTGAGTCTAATTAGTTTTGATTGAATTGGACTTAGGGGTCTAGATGATTCAACCCATTGCTTGCTTCATTTTGCATTTGTTTATAGTTGTTTGTATAAATATAGAGATATATGTATGTATATGGAGATGGTCTTTCTGTGTGATGTGTGTGCGAGCGAAGGTACCGAGACGAGTTGTTGGGTTTGCCGCCTATTTCTTTGTGATTGATGCGGGACTCAGAACCGGGCGTCGGTGCCGCACCCGCAAAGTGGTTTGGGGACGGGCAGCACAGTCGATCCGTTGTCCGTGCCCTAGGGATCGATAAAGCGTCTCCGGGCGGTGTTGTGGACACTTAAGCCACATAGGACCATTGTTTGTTATGCTCGAGCACTTTAGGTTCTGTGTTTGCTCATATTTAGTCTATGCTATATTGTTATTGGTGTGATATTACCTGACCGGTGATGTGCGTGTTTTAACATCCCCCCTCACTGGGTGACTCCCCTGTCACTCACCCCTCTCGCTTCCCTTTTTCTTTTACAGGTTTAGTGATGGACGTGATGATTCAAACTATGTTGGTGGTATTTAATAAAGGTTTTTGGCGATGATATTAGTTTTACGACGTCGTTCCTGGTAATCCCGAGTCGGGGTGTTACACTTATTTTTTTTTGGTACGCTGGTGTTACACTTATTTTATTTTTACGGTTTAAGTACTTTAGATTTTTAAATTACTACATGATGTCTTATTAAAGGCAATGTGGTGTACAATCATTATTTATTGTTTCTAATTTTTATAATTTAGATGTATTATATCAAGAATAATTCCATCAGTTGCATAGTAAATGGTGAATTTGCATTGCAACTCTCATCCTCTTGGTTCTAGAGGAACACCAACTCCATCATTTGTCAACTTTAAGTATTGGGATTTAACAAACGTGGTAATAGTTATCTCAAACTCATATGTTTTTATTTGTTGGTGAATATGATTCAATTCAATGATCCCCACTATAATTTGTAGACAGTTAGTTAAAACAAGTATATTGTCCCAATTATATATCCAATAATATTTGATGTTCGTTGTTGATAGATCCTTCAACTCTAGAATTCATAGAATTATTGACAAGGTAACTTCATAATATTTTCCATATTGGATAATTAATTTATTCGGTTTTTTTACTATATTACGATTATCGATTTTGAGTAAACTAAATTGTCATATTGTTTTTTTATCATATTGATGGAGTAAACTTCGGTAGCAAGTTGCATGAAGATGGAAACCTCATATTTTTTGTGTTTCATCTGTATTTGTTTGTACTAGGGATTGTTCCCGCTACGCGCGGGGAATGATTTCTAATTTGTTTTAATGTTATAATTTTCAAATAATTTTTTTTATCAAAAGAAATATGTTATAATTTTCACATTAGTTTCGCATATGTTTTAATTAAATATATGAAAGTTTCTAACGCATTGCACATTGATTCTTGATCGATATTTAAAAGTTTAAAAACACATCTATTAACAAAGACATACAAACAAAAGGGAGAATTACAAAACTACACCATTTGAATTACATTTCACAAAACTACACCATTTCAAAATTATTTCACAAAACTACATCTAAACACTCAAAATTAAATCCAAATAAACCCTACCCACATAATCCTACCCCTTAATATTATACCTTAAACACTAATTAGCGAACCCAAATGAAAAATAATTAATTTTGGTAGTTTTTAGAAGGTAAATAAAGCTTTTAAATATTGAAAGGGTGTAAATATGTGAAAAAATTGAATTAGGTAGAGTTTTGTAAAGTAAGAGAAGGAATGATGTAGTTTTGAGAATTCCTCCAAACAAAATGGTAGGATTATTACACAAAGGCCTATATTTTTGAGGAATTCACAAAACTACACAATTTCTTCCATTCTTTTACAAAACTCAAATTAATTCAATTTTTTCACATATTTACACATTTTCAAAATTTTAAAAACTTGATTTACTCTTTAAAAAATTACCAACATTAAATGTTTTTCATTTGGGTTCGTTAATTAGTGTTTATGGTATAATATTAAAGGGTAAGATTATGTGGGTATGGTTTATTTGAATTTAATTTTGAGTGTTTAGGTGTAGTTTTGTGAAATAATTTTGAAATAGTATAGTTTTGTGAAATATAATTCACATGGTTTAGTTTTGTAATTCTCCGTATATTTTTTGTGAAGACATTGATGATAGTATTAGATAAGAACTGACGATAAATTGTTTCTCATCCTTCAATTCGCTATACATTACAATTTGAGTGTCTTGTATTTGTTTTATATATATATAGTGAATCATAAGAGCATGTGCATTGGAGTTTCTAACACAGATCATAGCAGGTGGGGTCCACTAAATAATTAAGATCTGGATCTTATATTTCCTATTTAAGATCCAGATCTTAACTATTTAGTGGCCCTCTGAATACGTGGCGGTCCATAATTAAACTAAATGTTTATGGTTTCTACTGAATAGTTAAGAAATTTTGTGGGTTTCTCCATTGGATTTGCTCTAAGAAAATGTTATAACTTATAAGCGACCATAAATAAGCATTGTGTTTTCATCATATTTAACACTTTTTTTGTCCTTAACAATAATTTATAGTCATCACATCCACTGCATTCATAGTTATTGTAACTTAATAGTAATTAAATATTAGATTCCTATTGTGTTTGTGTCGGTGTAAAACATGTTGAATGTTATCCAAAGAAGGCTGATTGATCTCGCAAGTATCATCTACATAATAAACCTTTTATGTAAAAAGAGTGATACAAACGTGGTGTCTTGCTTCCCGACAATTGGATAAGCATGAGATTTATGGCCTATTCCTTGTATTCTATGGAATAAGGCTTGAAACACATTCAAACTTTGTTTCAGACTTTAAGTGCTTAGTTTGTGATTAGGGAATACTATGACTTCATCAGTGCTTGCGTATGATTAATACCAATTAGATGGTGTGTTTTTGAAGTAGTCACTCTTAATATACATGTTTGTTGCAACTTGAGCATGTAAGTCGGAAGGAATAATTTTTATTCTGCATTGAAGATAAGCATTATCACCTTTCATTTCTACACCTCTCATTTCTACACCTTTCATATGCCTAAACAAACACAAAGAAACAAAAATCGACATGGCTTTGGTCAAACTTTTATTCGTTAATATATATGTATTAAATTTAAACTTATTTGGTTATAACATGCATACGAAGAGCATAGGCACTTCTTAAGTTGCCCAAGTACTTGGCGTTCCATGGCATCATCTTTTGTGCTCCACCTTAAGTTCCTGAGCCAGGAAAATACGATTCAAAAACTTAGTTTTTAATCTTCTCTTCGGTCTATAATAATCTATAAATCATTTTACAGCAATATGTTAGTTCCATTAATGTATAAAATTGATATCAATGTATTCAAACTTTAATTGACCTAGGGATTTAGTTTTTGATCTCTGAAATAAATTTTTTTTTGATTCAACTACTCTACCTTGAGTTTAGGAGGTTCACTTACTTTGGTTTTGACCAATCTAGAGAAGAACCTAAATTAAAAATGGCTTATGGTTCATATTGTTGAGTCTTTCTTGTGTGATTAGCCGGTCACAATTCCACGTGTAACTACAATACTTGTAAGTACAATATTTTCAAGTTCAAAAGCTTCCTGCATGCTACCATCGAGAAACCTTAACTCGTTGAAAGTAAATGGATTTAAGTTTATTACCTCGGAGAAGCTGTCAAAGTCCACAAAAACAGAAGAATTAGTAGGAGATGCAATGTTTGTATAACTGCATACATGTATTAAGGAAGCAACAACACAATAGATTAAACAATAAAAAGATACATAAATATTTCATCTCCTTATAAATTTAGACATGAAATCAACTATAAATTTCAAGACTTGTGAATGAGAAAAAAGGGTAGCAAACCATATTTAAAAGTAAGAAAACTGAGTTGCTTTATAGTCGATGGGTTCATACCGCCGCTCCATATCTCTCACCTTGTCATTGTATGTCACTACATAGTGCAGAGTTATGCATATAACACAAAGACACTTTCAAGTGATGTGGATATGTGCATATATAGCAAAGACAATAACCATATAATATACATGCTAGATAAGTTTTAATCTCCTCAATGATTAGCGTATGACCATCTTATGTGAAATGAAATTCATTCTAAGCCGAGCTAAGAAACCGCAAGGAAAGTTTTCTAATACATAAGCGAGGGCCGCTGCGCATAAATTCCTTACATTGTCATCTTTGCCTTCCTAGACATTGATAACCTCAGGGGATAGCTTTCTTTGACCACCTTGGCGAAACCTGAAATTTTCAAAGATCTACGGTGCATCTGCAAGAAATTGAAAGTAAATCAATCATCATTAGAGTTATAATCATCAAAAGATATATGTTGTTTCATCTTCTTTTGGTATAGAATGGTCAACAAACCCATCAAACTGAATTGAAAGAGTGAATAGAAAGAATCCCTATATAAACAAAGGATAGGAACCGTCATCACATGCAACTTCTTTGCCGAAACCTGATCATAGAGATACTTATAGGCTAATGGACGCCTTGGCTTTGTGATTGTCAAGTCACATTCTACCGAAAATTTCATGGTTAAGCCAAAGGCGGATATCAAGTTAAAGATCAGAACCAAACATTACCTATCAGAAAGCTATGTCGCATTCAAGGAAGCTGACGTAGCTATAATTTAGCTTTCGGTTTTGTGTACCGGTGGTTCTTGACGACCTCTCTAGGAAAAGAGGCGGAGGCGGAAGCTAGCTGCTGGTCGAAGGGTGTTGGGTCTTCATGGGTGGTGGTCCGGCGAGTTTTTTGGAGACGATTGTGGTCGGTTTTGATGATATTCATGGGTTGTGATCGTTGCGTCTTCTCCATTTTGGTGGTTTTTTGGGATAGTGAGGGTTGATTCGCTTGCTCACAAAAATTGAGTTTATAGGAATTTCATAGTGTTGGAGCGGAGAAGCATTTAATCTCTTTAATTGGCGTGAAACTGAAACCAAAAAGGATAGTAATCGATTCAACAAACTTATTGAAGAAGATATTGTAGTGGGTATGTGAGTCGTTTGGTATTTTGAGATCTCGTAACCTTCTTCTTTGTGGATGTGAGGAGGAGTGTTCGACGAAGAAGATGAAATGTCCAAGAAGTAAAACGTAAAGAATTAAAGTTTGGGCCTAGCTTTTTTGGGTCTCGTTGGTTTTTAGTAAACTTGTATGACGTGGCATTCATATAGAAACTCTTCAAAACTGACGTGGACCTCTCCATGGGCTCCAAAACGTTCCTTTTAGATAGAGAGATTTTTATCTTTTGCTCTACTATTTGGTTTTCTACAATATATTTATGTTTGGGTTTTTATTTAATAATGATTGGTTATCTATTGATTCGGTTAAAATTATAACGTATACTAAATTTAACCAATCATTGTTCAAATACACACATGTCAAAAATAAACATAATTAGAATGTATGGAGTGTTATAGTCAAACAAGAAAATAGTTAACAACAACCAATATCGTGTATGCGCGTAATAATTAATTACATGCTTCTTCTGTTTCTGTAATTTTAAATCATTTCGTTTAAAAAATGACTTTGTATAATTTATTTAACTATTTGAATGTATGGAGTGCAATTTCCAAACAAGAAAATAGTTAACAACCAATGTCATCTACAACCAAGAAAATATTTGTTCTTAACAAAACTATATGGATTTGTTCTCGATTTTATATGAAAAACGTAGGGAGCATGTATGTTTTGAATAGAATAATCAATGGTATCCATAAATCCAAAAATTGGTATTACATTGGATGTGACCGTGATAACAGTAGCAAGAAAGTACAACAATATCCAGAAGATTCTGATGATCAAGGAGGTCCGCCAAAATTGAACTTTAAAAAATGTGGTGACATTACTACGGTAAAAAATGTTTGTATTATTATCACGTTTTTAAAATAGAATTAAGAATTAAGAATACTAATCATCATAGAGAAATTCACAAAACTACACCCTTTCAGCTCTCCCTTCACAAAATTATATCTAATTCAATATTTTCACAAGTTTACACCCTTTTAAAATTTTAAAAGCTTGATTTATCCTTTTAAAAATTACTAAAATTAAAATCTTTTCATTTGGGTTCGCTAATTTGTGTTTAGGGTATAGTATTAAGGGGTATGATTGTTTGGGTAGGGTTTATTTGGATTTAATTTTGAGTGTTTAGGTGTAGTTTTGTGAAGTATTTTAGAAATGGTGTAGTTTTGTGAAATGTAATTCAAATGGTGTAGTTTTATAATTCTCCCATCATCATCATATATATAAAAGATGAGGGGAGTTCTACATGGCTTGACACATCATCATTTCAAATTTATTACTAATTTATTTATTAAATTTATTAATTTTAAAAAACTTATGTCACAATTTAATTACTAATTCATAAAAAATATTAAATTTCAACTTAATATTTAAAAATATTATTATATTACAATATCAAATGCATAAAAATTATTAGTACATAAATTTTTTTAAATACATGTTTTTTTAAAAAAAATTATAGGGCTTTGAATAAATAAAATTATTTTAAACCCCTATATCTAAAACAACATCACATAAGTAACATATAAAATAAAAATAGGGAGACTTACAAAACTATACCATTTGAATTACATTTCACAAAACTACACCATTTCAAAATAACTTCACAAAACTACATCTAAACACTAAAATTAAATCCAAATAAACCCTACCCACACAATTCTACCCCTTTAATACTATACCCTAAAACCCAAATGAAAAGATTTTATTTTTGATAATTTTTTAAAGGGTAAATCAAACTTTTAAAATTTTGAAAAGGTGTAAATATGTGAAAAAATTGAATTAGATAGAGTTTTGTAAAGGAATGGAAGAAAGGGTGTAGTTTTGTGAATTCCCCATAAAAATATACAAAATTTATAAAATTAGTTAGAAATCATGAAAGCAAAATAAAGAAAATAAAAAATACACAATTTAAGACACTAAATAAAAATAATATAAAACATATATTAGAACACTCGTTTAGATAAGCAAATATATGAAAAATACATCAATATAAGTAAATACTATCATAATACACAAGAAAAAAACATGTGATACAAAACTAACAAAAAATACAAAAACTAAAGAATATACAAACTATTTAAGATTAGTGAAAATATATAAAAAAAGAGAATTCATAAAATAAAAATTTCTCCAATGATTGACACATCATCATTACAAATTTATTACTAATTTATTTATCAAATTCATTAATTTTAAAAAATTATGTCATAATTTAATTACTAATTCATAAAACATATTAAATTTCAACTTAATATTTAAAAATATTATTATATAACAATATAAAATGCATAAAAGTTATTAATACATAAAATTTTTTAAATATATGTTTTAAAAAAATTATAGGGCTTTGAATAAATAAAATTATTTTAAACCCCTATATCTAAAACAACATCACATAAGTAACATATAAAATAAAAATATACAAAATTTATAAAATTAGTTAGAAAACATGAAAGCAAAATAAAGAAAAAAAATACACAATTTAAGACACTAAATAAATAAATAATATAAAACATATATTATGACACTCATATAAGCAAATATATGAAAAATACATCAATATAAGTAAATAGTATCATAATACTAAAAAAAAACACGTGATACAAAACTAACAAAAAATATAAAAACTAAAAATATACAAACTATTTAAGATTAATGAAAATATATCAAAAACAAAGAATTCAGAAAATAAAAATTAATGTAACATTATATAGGTAGTAAAGAATATAAATCGTGAAAATAAAAAATATTTGAATCATCAAAAAAAAATATATATAAAAAACCCGTGAGTGTCGCGGGTTCATTCCTAGTAACAATAAAAATTATGTGTTATATTTTCATTTAATTTTATTTTTTCTCATCTTTAGATACTTCATGAGATGATGAGTTTCTGATCAAACCTTAAGTGAGATTAAGGTTAAAATCTTTGACAAAATTCCTACACAAAGCTTTAAAATACCATATGTTAATGATTTGCTAGACCTCTATAGGGACGTATGCAATTATTTGTATCGTAATATAATATGATTTATATTAATGTCATAACTATACGAGTATTTCTTAATCAAGATCTTGTTGTAAACTGGATGAATAAAAATTGTGTTTATTCATTAAGTTAATGTGTCCTTATATAGGAAATACAATATATCATAAACCCTAATAGTAATAAGGAGGTGGCCGAAATCTCTCTTGGGCTTTCGGGCCCAACGGTTCGTCCATTCACTTATATTGAACCGAATGGTTCACAACACTCCCCCTTGAATGAAGTAACCGTGTAGATGTTCAGAGATCTTTGTAATGTGTTTGGGAATGTTGCCTCATTAAAACCTTATCAGGAAAATCCAGTGGGACAAAACCGTGGTGAAGGAAAAAGAGTACAACACACATTACTCCCCTTGATTTGTACATCACTAAAGCTCCTTAAGTATTCACATCCCAATTTGATGTATGTGTCTCTTAAGTGTTGGTGTTGGCAAAGACTTGGCGAATAGATCGGCTGAGTTGTTGCTGGACCGGACCTGTTGAACTTGTACTTCACCGGCATTCTGTAACTCGTGTGTGAAGAAGAACTTTGGAAAAATGTGATTCGCCCGGTCTCTCTTAATGGTTGTCCTTGAGTTGAGCAATATAGACTGTGTTGTCTTCAAATATGATGGTCTTTGATGTAGTAGTAGTTGTTATTCATTGACCATGTCATAATTTGTTCTTATGAATAATCTTCCTTTAGATATTTTCAGTGCCTTTGGGTTGATCATGAACTAAAATTAGATAGGAGACTCACTGCAAAACAAATGTTTGGTCTAGTGTGTCTAGCCAAATTCATTAGAACTCCTATGGCATTGAGGTATGACATTTCCGGACTGAATGGATCATTATCCAATATGAAGCTTCTCACCACCATTGGGCCTGGTCAATGGGCGGACCTTGTCCTTATTAAATTTCCTTGAGTACTATTTTAGTGTATGCCATTTGATGCACAAGGATTTCATTATTCATGTACTCAGGTTGTAATCCCAAACAGAACTTAATTATTGTCTAGGTCTTTCATTTCAGATTCTTTCTTTAGATATACTAAGTGTTTGGTTGATTACCCAGAGGTTTAAATCATTCATATACACTACTATGATTACAAACCCTTTGTTTGCAAACCTCTTAAAAATACATGGACTGATGAGATCATTTATAACTTAGTCTAAGTCCATGAAAGGATTTGTCCAGCCTTACGCAGTGCTGTTCTCGAGAATCTTTCTTAGCTTTGAGCTCAATAATCTCTGGTAATCTCATATATTATCTAGAGGTCTTATATAAATATGCAGGCATTACATCCATTAGCCGCAAATAATTTTTTTCTCTTTTATGTAGCCAGACTTAGCAAAAATTTAAATGTCTTAGCATCCACCACATGAGAGTATATCTCCTCTATTTATGGTCTTTGTGTGAATCCTTGTGCGTCAAGTCGTGTCTGATATATCACGCTTTCTCTATGTTTATTTCACACAATCACAAAGACTCATTTGTCTCACTGGCTTTACTTAATGATTCTTAGCTCCACGTTTTATGGTCTTGTATCATTTTAATCAATAAGGTATTTGAGTGCACTCTAGTATAGACGTGAGCTCTTGATCCTCATTCATTTCAATTGCTACTTTGTGCGCAAATATATTATCATTGATGTCGACATCTTTTTCGGTTCCATTGTATTCTAGACATGATATAGTTTATAGAGATCTCTTTACACCTTCAGGACCTTGAGGTTTGACGTCCCAAACTTCATTGATTGGTACCTTTGGGTTATGTCTATTTTTCGGCCATGTCTATGGTTTCTTGAATCTTCTCGGTTTCCCTTGCACCTTTCTTTGATTTCTGAGGGTTCTTGTCTTTGGAACTTTTTGGGTCTACCACGTTTGTTACGTGTTGTAGCCTCTGTAGCAATTTGATTGTGTTCCTTGTGAACATCAATATGTACTCGTGCATTACAAGTTGGCATGTACAATTTTATTACTTTCTTTGGGTCAGAAAAGGAATCTGGCAATTGATTAGCTAGCTTTTGTAAATGTATAGTCTTTTGGATCTCTGATGGAGTCCGAGGATCTTGCCATGTGAAGGATGTTTGTTTCCATAATGTTTCTTTAACCAGATTGTTAGTCTCTCCACCCAGTGTTGGGAAAACGGATTCATTGAGATGACAATCCTTGTATATGACCTTTGGCTCGAGATACTTAATGATGGTGGGAGAATTATTTTCAACGTATATTCTCATCCCTTTTGAGGTCCCATCTTTGTTTTCTGTGGTGGTGCAATGGGTACATAAACAGCACACCCAAATGTCTTTAGATGAGATATGGCTGGCTCATGACCCGTGAGTAATTGGGATGGTGAATATCTATGCTCACTAGATGGCCTAATGCGAATAAGCTTTGATGCATGTAATATTGTGTGTCCCCAAACAGCTACTGTGAGTTCAAGTATGGACATGTGCCATGGGGTATACTACTCTCCCCCTCATGGACATACTGTAGCCATAAAACGCTTGAGACATAATTTACCAGCATTAGCTAGACATATAGTCTTAAGTATGTGGGCTCACAGACTATATTTTGGGCCAGCAATCTAGCAAACACCAAGTTTCTAATTGCTTTGACTGGTAATGGCCTTAGTATGAGTTTCTCTTGTGTACATGTTATACATGTGAGGTCCTTAAGGATTGTGCCTTTTATTTATTTTAATATCAGCTTTACGTATCATGTTAGAACCAGGCTGGCCAAGCCGGCCATGCCATTAGTAAATTTTTCAGTAAACCCTTTTGTTTATTGTATTAGCCTCTATCATATTAACCTTGGCATAGTAAAGGTTTTATGACGCGGGTATAGTTTCTAAGACCTTCTCATGGTCTTGGGTGCTCTTAGTAATATGTGGGAATCTTTTGTTCTCTTCACCCTTAGTTTCAATGTGGAAACCATTTAAACACATTTCTTTGAAACTCAATAAGCCCCTTTGAACTGGGTGAATATGAAGCATTTGAGGATGCTTCCCCTGGGGAATATGGGCCTATGGGAATACCCATAGTTGTGCTAATATTGACATCTTTTAAAGTGAGATTCTAAAAACATATATTGTCAAATAAAATCGTGTGGCCTTATCCACTATCAACCACAAGTATGTTCTTGTCCTTAGTCATTTTTTAATATGGACAAGAATCATGTTTTAGGCATAAAGTAATATAAAATAAATTCAAAAGATAACAATTAATAAACAAATAAAACAACAAAGAAAGCACAACGATTTTGATGTCGAAATCAGATGTTATCAACTTGATTCTTTTAGACAATCAGAAGTTTTATACTCCATTAAATCATCTTGATCATGTTCGAAATTATTTTGACCATCTTTATAGACCAAATGGGGTTTAGGATTCTTCCTTTCAGACTTTCTAGATAGAGGTCACAACAAAGTTTGGGAGTCTTATATATCTTAGCCCAATGGTTCCCCATTCTGCATCTATGGCACACTTATTTGGTCGAGTTTTGTGGTTTAGAAATACCACAACCTCCTCTCCCTCGACCACAACCAAAATTGGGTCCACAACCACGGTTATAGTGGTTCCCACGGTCGGACGAGTTATAGTGGCCACGACCACGTCCTTTCCATCCATCGCGGCTATAATCGTGTGGTCTATAACTATGGACGTGGTTAGATTCTCTGGATTATTTCTTATCCTTTGTGGCCTTATTGGCATCAATTAATGGGGTTAATCTATGAGGTCTTTATTCACTGTTACTCATCAGTAAGTCATTATTTTGCTCAACTAGCAATAAACTCATCCACAGACTTATAGTCTTGGATTTTGAGATTCCTCTAATCATATAGAGCATTTGATAATAACACCATTCTTTGGTGATCATATATCGATTTTAACTCTATCCAAATGTTTAGAGGATTTTCAATAGTCAGATATTGATCTTGAGACTCTCAATAAGATGGTGGCTAATAATTAATATTGCCTTGTATTTATCTTTCTCACTTGGCATTATTACCTTATGTGATATACATTCACCAAATGCTTTTGACTTTAGGATAAACTTAGTATCCATTGCCCATTTTAAATAATTATCTCCTCAGAAATTTAGGGTAGTAAAATACAAGTTGTAATTCGACATCTCTAAGAAACAAGCAAAAGTTTGAAATCAAAATCATGTAATCGATTTATATAATGTCATGCGGTATTTAAGACCGATCCATGCAATCGATTTTTAAACTAGTCCATGTGGTATTTAAGACCGAACTATGTGACTTGATTTTGTCTAGGTCATGCGGTATTTAAAACTGAATCATGTTAGTCCTAGACATTGATCTCTTTTAGGTAGGATTAGTTTTTCTCTTTTATTTAGGATTTAGGTTTTCCTCTTTTGCTTCGGATTTATGTTTTCCTATTTTACTTAACATTTAATTTTCCTCTTTTAAGGATTTAAATTTTTTTTTATTTATTTTACTTAAGATTTAATTTTCCTCTTTTAAGGATTTAGAAATTTTTGTATTTTACTTAAGATTTAATTTTTCTCTTTTAAGGATTTAGAAATTTTCCTATTTTACTTAAGATTTAATTTTCTTCTTTTAAGGATTTAGAATTTTTTTTCTATTTTACTTAAGATTTAATTTCATATTTTGAATAGAATTAGGGTTTTCCTATTTTGAATAGGATTTAAGGTTTTTAGGATATCATATTTCGAATAGGATTTAGGGTTTTCCTAGGGTTTTTGTTTTTAGGTTCTTGCTTTAAGGGTTTCAATTTCTAATAATTTTATGCATAAAACCAAAGCATAGAACAATCAATCTAAACAATCTCAATCAATCGAATTTTATTGTTTTATGAATTAGGGTTTCAGATTTGATTTATGATTAATTTTCTTTTCAATTATGCGAATTATGATTTTGAATCAATAATAATTCTAAGAACACAAGCAAGCAAAACAAGCAATAACAATCACTTTTATTCAAACAATATCCGATTTTAAAGTTACGATTCCTTTACTTTCAAATTAGAGATTGGTTCTTTAGCTTTTGAGATTTCGATATTACCTTGTTCACCGATTAAATTGTGAATTGGTTAGGACCGGGAGCTCAAGACCTCGGTAACTCTCGGTAACTCACGGGATGAACAATATCGGAATAGTAGGACAATATCGGGATGAATAGTACCGAAATAGACAGTAGCAATGAATAAAAACAGTGAATAGTACGATGAATAAAAGTGTTTTGCGATCAATAGTACGATTGAATAGTTAAGATTTGCGTGAACAAGGTTTCGGAGTTGCTCAGACGGCTAAGGTTTCGTGCTGATAACGTGTTGTAAACTGGATGAATGAAAATTGTGTTTATTCATTAAGTTAAGGTGTCCTTATATAGGAAATACAATATATGATAAACCTAATAGTAATAAGGAGTGACCGAAATCTCTCTTGGGCTTTCGGGCCCAACGGTTCGTCCATTCACTTATATTGAACCGAATGGTTCAGAACAGATCTTAATATTTTAAATTACTATTAACCAGGTTGATTCGATTGTTGCCTAATGCTTTGAATGTCCTTATTGGTAAGAAAGTTATATGGAAAATAAAAGTAAACATTGATAACAAAAATGCAATCCATCCGTCAGGATATATGGTTCAACTAGTGTGGGATGATGTCAATTTAATTGATAATTTCAAAACTCAAAAAGTCATTTCACGTTGTAGAAGTAAAGAGTTTAACCGTAAAATTTAGATGTATCGTACAACATCTTCTCTTGCGCCTAGGACAATAATTCAACAAAATGCTCAAGTTAATAGACTGAACACAAGATCTAGAACAACAAATGCAATACCTACATTCAATGTAGATGTTCATCCTAAAGATACATCTGCAACCTCTATAATTCTTATATCGGAATAATGCGTTAAATGTTTTGGAAATTCGGTAATTGGGTATTTATTTGATTTGTAGCTTATAGAATAAGTATGGGGAGGAAATCAAGTCAGAAGGGCACATGAATTGTGAATTATATAACGAAAAACATAAAACGAAGATGAATTATTTGAAGTACGTATTTATCAAGATTGATAATATTTATTTCGGTTATGGTGATGCAATAATCATGAAAAGTTTTCAATCCAATGAAATTATATGACTATATAATACAATATTATATCCCTTATATTATAAAACACAAGTCACCTCGCCAATAGAATTCTGCCATGTGGCTTGTGCCTCATAATTTCTTTTTATAGTTTCTTCTAACAAAATAAATCCCTCAAATAGGTAACTGTTATCCAAGATTCCTAAAATTATGGTACCACTTTCACCATTATTACGTGATTTTATTTAAAATCATGAAAAAAATTATTGGAAAGACTCATTTGAAAAATTATCTTTGGCAAATTACTATATTTTAATACAAAACACTTATATGATTAAATATTGTTAGTTTTGTACATATGTATAAGTTTAAAAAACAATCAATGATTATTTTAAAAAATTATATTGTCGGACGGGTAAAAATCCTAGTTATTAAATATCCCACAAAACATATTCGTTATGAATTAATACAAAATTCAATGTTATATCTTTATAACTAGGTAACTTTCCCGCGCCATGCGCAGATTTATGTTTTTTAAAAGTAATTTAAAAATGTTGAAGTAACTGATTTAGCTATCAAAACAAAAAATCAGTAAAACCAAAATTATGATTATAAGCTTTCTAAAAATTGTGATTCTAAATATTTATTGTTATAATCCATGTTATTGAAATATATATGAAGAAAGAATACATGTTACATAAAGAAAAATTGTATTAAAACCAAAATAATTGGCGTTCATGAAACTATGAACAATTTAAAAAGATATTTATAATTAAGAGACCATAAACCTTAACTCAATTGAGCAAGTAAAAGAAGTGAATATTCAGAACTAAAGATGACAAAAATTTTTGTTTCCTAAAAATTCTAGACTTTATATTTTATAAAAATTCAAGTTTTTCAAAATTCCTTAATTAAACTTTCCTAAATTCATAAAATCAAGTTTCCGAATATTTTATTTAAATGAAAAGTTATTTCAACCATATTCACTTAGCTAAAAAAGGTACGATGTTAAATGATTTAACGGGACGGATGAACAACTCTGTTAAACGATTTAACGGTATGACTATTATAGCTCAGTCAACAAAAGTTTGTGATTAAAAAAAAATTCAACAAAATTTGAAATTTATTTTGAGATTTTGCGCATTTTATAAAAATCATTTCTTGATGTAAAATAGAATATTCCTTTAAATAATTTTTAACTAAAAAAGTAATTGAATATTTTTTCATGATATTTTTTACAAAATCTATAAATTAAATGTGCATTTTCAAGAAATATGTCTTTCGTTAATTTTTTTGGGTTATTTTTGACAATTTTCAACAAAAAATTTATAAAAGATGAATATTCAATTTTAATAGTCATTATTTAATTTTATAACTAATGTTTTGCAGAGAGCTCTTATTAGTGTGCTTTCGAAAGCCTTTTACGTTTTTTTAATAAAGTTGTTTAGGTGGCTATTCGATTGGTTGTTATTGAGTAAACTTGTCATGTCACATTTAATCAGCCGAAACTCGTTGTGGTGTTGATATCTAGGATTTTTCACAAAAATCACTTCACAAATAATATCTTATGAATACACAAAAACGCATGTGTTAATCGAATGGACCCATTTTTTTTAACTTAAGACCTATAAATGTAATCGGCCCATTTAGTTTCATTTTTTATTTTTTTTAAAGCATCAAAGACCTATAAATTTTTAATGTATTAAAAAAAATTGGGAAAAGAGATATATTTTGAAACATAAATTTGTTAATTGAGTGAATTTTATTTTAATTTGTTAAAAGGTGATTTTCGCGTGTTAAGTTACAATTTTACCCTTAACTTCGAAATTGTCAAATTTCGTGAATGATTGTCTGTGAATGGTATTCTATGAATGATTTTGAGTGAATGATCGTTGTGAATGATGAATTGTCTCTGTGAATGATCAATGATCTATGTGAATGATAAATAATACATGTGAATGACGAATAATATTCGTGAATAAACCATGTGAATGGTGAATCGTGAATGACCTCACGTGAATGATTTTATATGAATGAGTTTTGTGAATAAGTTATGTGAATAAGGGTAATTTGTCATTTTAAATACAAAAATCAAACACAATTACCTAAAATTTAATTATTACATCAAAATCACCCAATTGGCAAATTATCTTTTAAAATGTACCTAAAACAAATTGGTGTCACAATTTTAATCGGCGTCACAATTTTAATCGGCCCATTAAGTTTATTGCGTATCAATTTTAATCGGCACATTTCATGTCACAATTAGTTTAATGAATTATTTTTTTGGTTGATACTAACTTCGAGTGTCATCTCACATTTTTTTCGCTGAAACTCCTTCTGGTGTCGACACCTAATTTTTTTGTGAAAATCACTTCACAAATAATGTCTTAAAGATTTTGTCAATAAAAAGTAAACTAAATAAATATAAAAGCTGCGGATGAGCAAGTGGTCCAATGATAGTCACATCTGCATCTAATCGCATAACCCGGGTTCGAACTTCGCCGTTCTCAGTTGGGAGATAACTAGACTACGATGAAAAAAAATATATATATAAAAGCTATCAGAAAATTGAATATTCACTATTTGTTTTTACCTCGTTCTATATATATATATATATATATTTAGGTTATTACGGCGATGGAGATCCCACATTTATACGCAAATTTTGCCGAGCCCATAGGTGGTTTGGTGAAAATATTGATTAACGACAAAATCAGTTTAGACCAAATTTCACGATTTATTGCAAAAAGGAAAAAAATTGTGTTACAGCTTCTGAAAAATCCTCCACATGAACTGATAGATTTATTATACAAAGGGGATGATCTCAGCAAACATTTCAGGGATTTCAATTTCGGGTTGGATCACAGGTACCCAATGAATTTTTACCCATAAGGCTGTTGAAGCAAATTTGACTCATCACTTGTAACAGTTCAGAATACATCAAGAACTGTGTCAACCAAAACAGAACATATAATGTTAAAAAGGAAAACAGAAGCGTGAGATAAAGGAAATGGAAAAAGGGGTTATCAAGAAGATAAAGAAAAAGAAGAGTTGAAGATAATGGAAAACAAAAAGAGACTTTGTGTGTTAAACAAAGAAAAGGAAATATGAAGTTTTCCTTTTCATAAAAGAAAAAGGAAAATTGTCATATGTGTGTTTATCTATTTTGTTATAAATAGAGGTGGTTGGTCTTGAGAAAAGACCACATTAGAAAGAGAATTCTTATTGTTTAAGGGTCTTGAGCATGTTCTCAGAAAGAGAGCGAGAGATTAGGAACAAGTAAGAGATTCTTGAGAGGTTGAAAGATTAAAGCACTTAATCGTTTGAACAAGAGAGTTTAGATAATAGGTTTGAGAGTTTTCTTGTAAGAACACTTCAAATAAGATTATCTAATAAAATGATAAGTTTAAAGAAGAATCTATGTCTCAGTTTCTGTCATACTATCATAATCTCTGCTACAGTTTCTGTCATAGTCTAAATATCGATAGCCTCTGCTTTTTCAATTGGTATCAGAGCGGGCACTTTTGCGTATTCTAAACAGGTGAGATCCTACAAAAAGCTACCAATATATGATGAACAATTCAAGACTTATATTGGATGACAGAAACTATGGTTTTTGTAAATCAAGAATCAAATCAACGATAAGAGAAGAAAAATCAATGTTGGGTGATTCAGAGAAAAATAGTGAAGACGAAGAAATAACCAACCTTGTTGCATCAATAGGAATCATTGAATTCAGTGATGGAGAAGAAGTTTCAGAATCTGATTCAGAAGGAGAAGATGACTTTATTGAACGTTTTAAAGAGATACGAGAAGCATTAATCAAAATCAGTCAAGAGAAGCAAGCTTTGATAAAAGAAAACATACGTCTTGAAACCGTACTTACAAAGCTACAAGTTGAACTTGAAGCTGAGAAGAAGTTGAGTAAAGAACGCCTTGCGTTGATGAGTGAAAAAATAAACTTATCAAAAAGGACAAACGATCTTGAAGAAAAATTGGAAATAGAGAAAGGAATATCAAACTCACTACAAGCGGGGCTCAACTCACAACATAGAAAGATCCACATGTTCTCTGGAACAAAACAACTCGATCAAATTCTCAGTTATGGAAGAACCGAGAAGGCCACAAGGGGTTTGGGATACACTGGAAGAAAAGGAACTGATACTAGAGAAACAAAGGTTGTATCAGGAGGGATGATTCAAGTACAAGATAATCCAATAAAGAAAGAAGTAAAACAGAGTGGTTGTTACTTTTGTGGAAAACATGGACATATCAAGGCGACGTGCTACAAATTCCGGGAAAGAATCAAAACACTCAGATTTCAAAGAAAGTTCTATCGGAATGGATACACTCGACAAATCTGGGTCAAGAAAACATATTTATATTCTGTCAAAACAGAGACTGTATCAAGAAGAACAACAGAACCTGAAATCCGATGTAGTCTGGCGATTGTATTAGATGAAATCAAAAGTGAAAATAAGACGGTTTATGGACCAGTTAATCAAAGGAAACAAGGTGAATGTTATTTTTGTGGAAAGAGTGGACACGTAAAAGCCCATTGCTACAAGTTTAAAGACAGAGTAAGACGATTCATACATCAAGGAAAAATTGCTTGGAATAGATTTCAAACTCAAATATGGGTAAAGAAATCATATCTATTTGAAACTGCGTCGAGAAGTACGTCAGAAGAGTCATCAAAAACTGAGCTTTGCTGCAATACGATTTCTGTGTCAGAAGGTCATAAGGATATCAACCCATGGTACTATATTAATTAGCGAACCCAAATGAAAAGATTTTAATTTTGGTAATTTTTAAAAGGGTTAATCAAGCTTTTAAAATTTTGAAAATGTGTAAATTTGTGAAAATATTGAATTAGGTGTAGTTTTGTGAAGGAAGGATTGAAAGGGCATAGTTTTGTGAATTTCTCTATATATTATAACATCTATTTTTTAAGTATAGTCACATCACGTTGGGTTAAATGTATTTTACATGTATACTTTTGAGTGATACGTTAGGAAACTGAAGATTCAAGTTGTTGATATTTTAAACAAGATGCTTGATGAACACAACCTTCACGTTAAAGCATTTGGATTTGTTAGAGATAGATTCAATGTAGGTGAAAGAGAACAATTTAAACTTCACTTGACTGAGAGGAGATGTCGGAATGGTAGAGTACACAATATGCCTACTGCCGACGATTGCCGCTTTGATTTCAGGAGTATTCAAACCAAATATGGAGCCACGTGATATTCTATTAGGACAAAGTCTGGAGATCTTACACGTATGAGTGAGTTGCATCCAGCTTATCATGCTTTACAATATCCTTAATATTTCTTTATGGGGAGGATGGCTATCGATTAAATATACCATTCGGATTCGACGATACAATTGAAAGAAGGCGTAAATCAACAACAATGCGAGAGTATTTCGCTTTCATAATTATAGAGAGGGATGATGAGTCACCTACTATAACATTTTTCAACAGTTTTGGGTGGATGCTTACATTATGATAGAATCGAATCGATTCAGGTTTCTTTGGTTGAACCAGGAGAGCCTTAGATCTAAGACGTACGAATCACTAGAAAAAGCAGTTGCAAACTCAATGGATGGTAACACCAAAGTTGGTAGTAACATTTTTATTCCATCATCTTTCACCAACGGACTCAGATATATGAATTAGATCTTGATGTCATAGCTATCTGCAAACAATTAGGTTTCCCGGATATGTTCATCACTTTCACTTGCAACACCAACTAGCCCGAGGTACACAAATTTTTGAAAAATAATAGATTAATAACAGAAGATATTCCAAACATATTACGCAAAAAAAATAAATCCAAATTAAATAGATTTATGGCCGACTTAACCGACAAAAGGGGGTTTGCTCGGAAAAACTGCTTGTGGTGAGTGACATATTTATTTTCAAAACTTAGATTAATTAAATGGTTTATCTTTATTAATCACATAAATCTCACGTTTTGTTTTTACAACAACGTACGCCATAGAATTTCAAAATAGAGGCCTACTGCATGCACATATTCTGCTTTTTTATGAAGAAAGAGCACAAATATTGTACAATAGAAGATATTGACCGTGTCATATCTGCTAAGGTTCCCGATAAGAAAATTGATCCTCATATGTTCGACATTGTTAGTGATATACACGGTACGTGTGATGCAAAAAATAGAAATAGCCCTTGCAAGGTTAATAATATGTGTTCAAAGAATTTTCAGAAACCATGTAATAATAAGACCAACATTGATATTCTTGGTTATCCGGTGTAAAAAAGACGCGACGATGGGCGCTTTGTCGATAAGAAAGAGTTTAAACTCGATAATAGATATGTTGTACCATATAACATATATATGATTCTTCATTATCGTGCACATATGAACACCGAGTGGTGTGTAGAAGTGCATCCATAAAGGTCACGACTATATATGTGCAAAACTTTTCCAAAAAGATGGTGAGGTTGATATAATCAGTGGGCTTCGAGGCCCAATAAACTAAGTCTTTTTCTATCTTTCTAGCATATATAATAATTGTGAGTGAGGGAGGAGAGGTTTATCGAGAGTTTGAGCTTGATCAAGGGTTAGGGCAGTGGGAGGAGCTGATCAAAATCCTCAGGTTACTCTTAATCAGTTTATGTTATCACTCTAATACTATTTCGATTTCTACACGTATCAAATTGGTATCAGAGCGAGTTGATTCGATGGGAGACGGTGACATATTTGTGGAGGTTCCGATCTTCTATGGGGATGAAGATCCAGAGAAGTGGATCGATTGGGTCGAAGCTTATTTCATGGCTTAGGGATTCACAGCAGAGAGTAGGATGGCTTTTACCTATGGATTCATGGAAGGTGATGCTCTATTGTGGTTTGAGCAGCATGACGAGTTCACTAGGTGGTCAGAGATCAAAACGGGATTAGTGATGAGGTTTGGGACCGGAAAAGAGGCAGAGCGTCTCAGGGATTGGGCCGAGATCAGGCGAGCAATGGATCAGTTGAAGCTTACGCTCATTGCTTCGAAACAGCTGACCTCACATGAAGATCAAAGTCATCTTGATGATAACGTGAAGAAAAATCCGGCTAAAGCAGATCTGCTTGTGCCCGGAGGAGTCGATACACTTGTGGTAGTATCTGTGTGTGAGGAACACATTGAGCCAAATCTGGCTAATGGCGACAATGAAAATTATGCCCACCAAGTGTTTGATCAAATGTCCGTTAGAGCAAAAAGAAACAAAAAGAAGAGAAAAAAGAAGAAAGGCAGAACAAAGAGGTAGCATGAGAGGGAGTGTATGAAGTCTAAAAATCAAAACATGAGTGTAATGAAGCTTTGTAAGAGACAAAACTACCAAGTGTGGTACTCTTGCCATGTTCTCAACAGAGGCTTTTGTTTGAGATGCTCAAAGGCTAAATATTTTCTGAAACGGAAGAAACAGCAGGCCAAATATAACTACAAGAACAATCAATTCACAAGGCTAGCTGCAAGGGACACATGTTCAGACATAAGCACAAGAAGAAGGTATTGATATTCGTAACTCTTCACAAAGGGAAAACTTTTGTTGGGGATGTTTTCAGAGTGAAGAAGAGAACAAAGCTTCTGCTTGATAGAGAATTTTCTAAGCATAAAAATTATGTTCAAGTGCGGGTCTCAGTTATTTTGTCATGGGAGTTTAAGGCAGTTGAAAAGAAGACACACTTGACAAACGGGAAGAGAGCTAAGTTTAGAAAAAATTACATGAAGAGGATAAGGTTTATTTCTCTTGGCAAGGCAGATGAAAGTGATCTTATGGTTGCAATGATTGTAGATGATGCTAATGTGTAAGGATGGGATAATGCAAAGTCTTATGTTCAAGGAATCATGAAGCTGGACCGATCAAAAAAGGATAGGAAGACTAGATTTGGTCACTTGATCTGGCTCTTTAGAGAGGAACATATTAATAAGGAAAGGTATCTTATCTCGGAGAGGCTTAAGGACAACCCATTCTTCGGTTTAAGCTTGAGGACAAGCTTATTTTTTGGGAGAAAGTATACAAAAGAGGGCTGAGTAATTGGTGGTTGATGGATGTAATGATTTGTTTGCTTTTGCACAAGTATTTGATGGTTTACTTGTTTGTTCTCAAAATCACAAAAAGGGCAAACAATAGAGTGGTGGTTAGAAGTTTGGATTGATCAGCTTATACATGGTTGTTTCATGACGGAATATGCTCAACACAGAGAAGCGAAGCTTCTGTGTCACACAACAGTCTCAACATTGTGGAAGAATACACTGCTTGATGAGGACATAGTGTTCCTTGACGAAAAATCTGCTTGGCATGATTGGGAACATAAGGGAAGAAGACTGTTGCTATTCACTTCTTGGACGCCACAAGCTAAGCTACTGTTAAACCTCGTTGTGATGTTCAACCTTAAAAACTTTGCAGAAAAGGGGTACACATATGGTGGGTTGAAGTTGATGTTGTATTCGTTTATACAAGTCATGAATATGAGAGACAAAGTGCAACATAACAGAAACTTCACTTCCAATAGCTCTTCTTGCTCTATTAGTCACGAGGCACTAAGGAAGAAGAGAGACACATATCAATATGGGCCATATTCTTTGTGGTGTCTTGACGTTCTCAGTAAAGAAGAAAAAGATCAAGCTAAGATGTTGGTCCATCCGGACATGCTGGCATGGTTGTTGAGATTTCGAGTAAAGCACATATGGAGATACAAGCAACAACAAAGGCATGAAGTTGTTGGTGGAAAGAAGCAGCTAGACCAAGACGTTCTAAGGGGTTGAAAGCTATTGGTCACACAATTTTCAAACTTCAACCTTGAGGACAAGTTGATTTGAAAGGCGGGAGTATTAATATAATTTGTGGGCTTTGAGGCCCAATAAACTAAGTCTTTTTCTATCTTTCTAGCATATATAATAATTGTGAGCGAGGGAGGAGAGGTTTATCGAGAGTTTGAGCTTGATCAAGGGTTAGGGCAGTGGGAGGAGCTGATCAAAATCCTCAGGTTACTCATAATCAGTTTCTGTTATCACTCTAATACTATTTCGATTTCTACACGTATCAGAGGTCTTCGACAAAATCAAAAATTACTTTGAATGCATGTATATTATGTTTGTATTTAAATGCAACATTTTATTTATGGCGTATATATCTTTTTTAAACTGTCAAGACTAAACCATACATCCTAACAATTTATAGGTATGATTCCACTTGTGAAGCGACATGACTTATTCTAGCTTTCCCAACTCGTTATAGAACAATAGATGTAGATAGATTTCTCTTTCACTTTCCAAACCAATAACATACGATGAAAGCGATCCTCAAAAAGTTGTGCGGGCGAGACACTCTGTCAATTACTTTAAGTTTATGGCCTTCTTTGAAGCCAGCAAAAAATACTCACATGCAAGAAGTCTCAAGTACACCGATTTCCAATGTATTTCACGTGGGTTCCGAAGGATAAGTCATGGAATCCAAGGAAGTCAAGTTTCCCCATTGGAAGAATAGTTCATGTTACACTTGCAAACAAAAATTTATACTATTTAAGGATGATGGTTAACAATCTTACATGTCCACAATCTTATGAAGATCGAGGGATTTTTGATGGTAAATGTTTATCCTACTTTCAAAGAGGCATGCAATGCTCTTGCGTTGCTTGTTCACGATTAAGAGTACATTCAAGGCTTGAAGGATGCCGATGATTGGTGTTCGGGACCATATATTAGGAAATTGTACGCATATATGCTAATTTTTGAATGTTTGACCCTTCCAAAAAGGGTTTGGTATGAAACTTGGGTTTGGTATGAATACTAAGACCATCTCCATTCATATGTCTTAGGGGTGTTTAGAGAGTGTCTTATAATTAAAAATAAAAGAAGAAAATTATAATTAAACAGTTTTTGTTGGAACCGGGTCTTGGTGAAGAATATTTGGGGAAAGTTTAAAACCCCTACGTGTCAAGTTGTGGTTGATTTGATTTTTTTTTCCCTTTTGTTTCAATCAAAACGAAGCCTAATTTTCTTTTTCTCTAGATGAAAATTAATACATTACCTCCATCTCATCGTCAAGAGATTCGTTTCTCTCCGATTCGATTTGAGAAATTCGTTTAAATCCTTACCACTCTCTTTGTTTCGATTTTGATTTTTTTTTCATGGGTTATATTATCCATTTGATGGTATTAGCAAAGTGGTTTTTGGAGGTCAAGTGACTGATGAAAAAGCTGAAAACTTAAACAAAAGGTCAGTGATTAGCTTCAAACTCTGTTTCTTTTTTAATTTAGTTTCCAAATTTTGTCTCAATAAATACAACTTAGAGACACTATTGATTTGAACTTGTACTGTTGTTTATCTCTAACCAATAGTACTCGCATATCAGATTTGGTTTCTTGTAGTGAATTTAAAATCATATCTTTTTGTGTATAGAGAATTGGTTTTAAGTGTTCTTGAGCATATAATTCATGGTGTTTACTTGCATATACATATACATGGCTTGGAAGCTTATTTGTAAAGTTTGTGATTTTGTTTATAAATGATGATGACTCACCAAAAAACCTTGATCTAATGGTGTCTACTAATGGAAAGTAAGTAAACTTTAGAAGATCTTAAACTAAAAAAAAACTAAAAAAAAACAAAATAATTGTTAGACACTCGTAAAGAGACTTAACCAATGGAGATGCTCTAATTGAGCAAAGGAATAAACGTGGAGACAAAGGTATTAGTTTCAAAATTTTAATTATTACTAAATTACACTACCACTTATATTTGATTATTCTTATATTTGGAAAGGTTGCATTGTTTTGAATCTTACCAAAAATATGAGACTATTAGCTCGAACAAATGACAAGGAGAATAATGAGCTCAAAGAATTCTCTCAATGTTTGTTAGATATTTATTAAGGTAACGTTAATGTTCCTAACGATGGTGAAGTTGAGATCGACATCCCAAGGACTTGCTCATACATGAGTTTGTAAACCCCATTAAAACTCCGATTTCTTTATAAGCAGGGCAATCCTAAGTCCAACCAACGAAGATATTGATAGCATCAAAGATTATATGTTGAATTTGATGAGAGGTACGATAAAACCACATATATTAATATCTATTTATATATTTATTTACACCATTTAATTATGGTGAATGACAATACTAGACTTGGAAAGTATGGTTATTACTAGAATAGTCTAAAACTTTTTTTATTACTAGAATATTTTTGCTTACTTTTTTACCTTTGACAATAAAAAACGTAATTACGTAAAATGCCATTACTATTTTTCTGCGCTTTTGCGTTTATTACGAAAAAAACAGTGCGCTGATGTTACGGCAGACTTATTAGAACGGTAGATTTATATTTTGGAACGGTAGATTTAAAAAACGATGGTAGACTTATAAAAATGGTTGGTAGAGTTATTTCGTTAAATCCGGTAGACTTATATTTCTGACATAGTAGATTTGTTTGGGTGTGGTAGACTTTTATCGACATTGGTAGATTTGTTCAACATACACGGTAGAGTTAAATACGTCTGGTAGATTTTTAAACCTTGGAAGCTCACATTTGACTTTTTAGGAATTTTCGTTGACTAAATCGGTAGATTTGTTTAATATGATGGTAGATTTTTTTATGTTTTTTGGTAGGTTTATTTACTGACTTGGTAGTTTAATATTGTTATTTGTCTTTGTGTGTGATGGTAGACTTGTTAATGTAGTGGTAGATTTTGTAAAATTAGATAGACGGAATCATTGTTGCGGTAGACTAATTGTACCAGTTTTCATTTCCCGTCTTGGTAGTAGATTTATTTCTTTGGTGGTAGATTTGTTATATGTTGGTAGATTTATTTTTGTTGATGGTAGAGTTTTGCTAATCTTTGCAGAGGTTACTATAATAGTCTTCGCATGACAGACTTATCAGTTTTCGGTAGATTTATTTGAAAACATAAAATAAGAAACAGTTATGTGACGGTAGATTTTTTCTTATTTGCAGACTTAACATTTTTCGGTAGTTACCTTTATGCCCTTGGCTATGCAAAACACATCTTTCTTCTACCTCATCTAGGTTTGGCCGTCAAGAACACTTTTTTTGCGATCCTTCACAAAAATTTTTGAAAATAATTTCGAAAGCTTGTTTCTTCAACCAAACATGATCCAAGTCATATTGGTTAGTGGAAATTGGATTTTTGAGAAGAATCGATGGATATTTTTCGTCGGCAAAGCTAGAGGATGTCGTATTTTAAGCGTAGCCAAAGATATCGATTATGGGTTTCTTCTACGGATGGTTTATGAAGATTTTGGATTAGATCCATGGGAAGTTGAGGTAAAATTGAGTTATATGTTGGCTAAGGAGTATCTAATCAAATTACCTCAAGATACACCACCGGTTTTCATTGGTAATACAAGGCAATTAAGTGGTTTTTTACAACAATTGAAAAGCAATACCATTCGATTATGTGTTGAGGTGACAAGTAAATTAGGAAGCACAAAGATTGGCGAAGAAGAGGTTTTTCAATCACCAACAAACCTCGATGGTGAAGCTTCTCGCAAAGGGAAAGGTCTATGTGAAGATGCAAATGTTCAACACAATGAAGAAGAAGAAGAAGATGATGACGATGAGTTGCGATTCGATTATTGTGATGATACGGATGGTGCAAGCTCGGATGATGGCTAATATGGAACACATAAAGATTTAGGGGAAGAAGATGATAGTGAAAATCTACCATCAAGTAAAAAGGAACCACCTTATTCTGAACTCTCGAAATTAGAAGGGAATTCATTCCAATTGGCGGTGGGGCAGATCTATGCATCAAAAGAGATTCTTGAGACAAGACTTAAAATGATATCCGTCTTTAACAAATTTGACTTCGGTGTTGTGAGCTCAACAAAAAAACTGTTGACGGTTAGATGTTGGGTGCCCGAATGTACTTGGAATGTCCGTGCAAAAACAATTGGGTTTGGTACGAGTTTTCATATAAAGACTTATGATGGTGCGCACTCGTGTTCTGTGACTGTGCGTTCAAGCCGTTGTCGACAAGCTACGCCGGAAATACTTTGACAATTATACAAAGAGTTTGTAGGTGGCGTGGGTCCTTCAGTGTTGCCCGCCCATGTTGCCGAAGCTTTGAATAAACGTTATGGAGTCAAGGTATGTTTAAGTCATTTTAGTAATGTGAAAATATGTTTTGGTAGATTTATAATCACGTATAATGGTAGTTTTATAATCTAGCATGTTGGTATATTTGTAGACAAATTCGTAAAATTCCATTTATGGTAGATTTAATCTAGCATGTTGGTAAATTTGTAGAGAAATTCGTAAAATTCCATTCGTATAATGGTAGTTTTATAATCTAGCAGGTTTTATAATCTAGCATGATGGTAGATTTTTAATCCATGTTGATTTTTTGTGCAGATTGAGTACTGGAAAGCCCATCGGACGCTAAAGGTTGCGCGTATGCTAACAACCGGAAGCTCAGAAAGTGGGTAGGAAGATCTGCCTTCGTACTTGTATATGATTATGAGATCCAATCCAGGTACAATTATTAAGCTTCTTGTTGACATTGAAGATAGATTCAAGTTTTGTTTCATCGCTTTTGGTGCAAGTATTCATGGTTTTCAATTTATGAGAAAAGTCGTCGTTGTCGACGGAACACATTTGCAAGGGAAATACAAAGGTACACTTCTTACAACTTCAACACAAGATGGAAATTTCAATATATTTCCTATAGCGTTTGCTTGTGGTTGATACGGAGAACAATGAGTCGTGGGAGTGGTTTTTCGGACGCTTACAATGTGTTATCCCCGATGATGAAGATCTTGCCATTATTTCAGATAGGCATAGATCAATTGCTAAAGCAATAGAGGTGGTTTATCCGCTCGCTTGTCGTGGTATATGCACTTACCATCTGAAGAAAAATATTTTGTTAAGATTTTCAGGAGGTGAGAGTTTTGGGCTAGTTAAAAAAGCAGCTACTGCATATCGACAGTTAGAGTTTAACGCAATATTTGGTCAGCTTGAAACTTCAAACCCGCGACTGCACAATTACTTGATCAAGGTTTTGGACCCGTGTTCACTTTCCGGGTAACATATACAATTTCACCACGACAAATATTGCAGAGTCAATAAACAATGTGTTGTCTTCGAAGAGAAGTTATCCGATAGTCCACCCATTAGATGCTGTTAGGTCTATGTTAACGAGATTGTTCGCGATACGAAGACAGAAAGCGAATGATATGAAAACGCTTCTCACTTCAGGAGTCGAAAAATTATTGAAGGTAGACTTTTCTGATTATGACGGTAGACTTAAGATATTTTTGACGGTAGACTTTTCTAAATATTGAAGGTAGCCTGACGGTAAACTTAATTACTGTGTTTTTAGAATTGACGGTAGACTTATAGACTGTTGTTTCATACTGTTGCTTAATACTTACCGTTATTGTAATTTTATGGACAAACGCAGGAGCGAGTAAACGAGGCAAAGAGTCTGGAAGTGCAAGCAATAGATGAGCATCACACACAAGTAAGCAACGGGACATCTATTCATGTTGTCAATCTGCAGTTACTTTCGTGTACGTGTCGTAGGTTTGACTTGGATAAAATAGTTTGTGCCCACGCAATTGCCGCTGCGGAATCTCGACAAGTTTCGGGAATTGTACTTTGCCATCCTTATTTCCGAACTAACTATTTACGTCAATGTTACTCGCAATCGATAATGCCAAGAGACGTTTCCACTCTTGTACCAGATAATGTCATTAAAAAGGTATGCAAACCTCCGTTCGTTCGTCAACCGCCTGGTAGGCCAAAGAACTCGAGATACAAAAACGCACTAGAGGTATCTTTGGAGAAAAGACGCATGTGTGTTCGAAATGTCACATATCCGGACATAATCGTGGTACATGTAAGACATCATCATGTTTCCAATCGTTGTAGCCATGAAACTTGTTATATGTTTTGGTAGACTCAATTTGTGTTTTTGTAAGACTTTATGGTAGACTTATAAATTGTTGTTTAATAATGTTGTTTAATACTGTTACATACAGAAAATTAAGTATATGTCTGCCACAACATACTGGAATATTTGTATATGTCTACCATTACATAACGTGTATATGAGTTTTTTAATAATATATTATAACTCTTAATCACCGCACCTACATTCAGAAAACAATTAAACTGAACAATAACTCATAATAACATGAAAATTAAATATGTTTACCTACCTTATCTCAACAACAATTTTGCATTAACTCGCTCACCAACCAAATAAATCTACCACAAAGATACCAAAAATCTACCGTAAATAACGCATTAATTGCATTTCTTATTTAGATCCAAGTTACTTTTCTGCATAAATACCTCCCAACCATGTTATCTTCCGAAAATCTCATCTCCTTCTTTCACTTAAAAACTTAAAAGCGTCTCAATCTTAGGTATTTTCTTCCTAAAGGAGTTTTTCATGACTTACTTACCGAAAGCTTTGATGGCAGACATATTTCGGTACGTCGGTTTGTTTGATTTCCGATTTCTTGGTTCGTTCATCGATGCTGGAAGAACTCTACACGACATTGTATGTAGTGAAGAAGTGTTGCGTGACGTGAATCTTGAAGAATATACTCAAACCCCTCAAAATGTCAACGTAGGTTCAATTTATCGGCCTTTCCTACTTGAGTGTGTGCGATGCAACAACCCTACCGCCCAATATCTAGAAGGTCTACGACTTTTGGTTCAAAACGGACCTTCTGAAGCTCGTTTTGCATTTGGTATTTTTCTTTGTCTATGCGGCTCGCTCGAACATGGTCTCCCTGTTAACACCTCCTTCTTATGTCTAGTTGGTAACTTTACGGAATCTGTCCGGATTGCAAACGCGGTGAAAACCCAAATAATCGCAATGGGAACATCACAAAGCAATGCTTTCGGCGGGATGACTCACTTTCCAATAGATGTTTTACCAAATTGCAATTTAAATCACTTCTCTCGCTACGTACGTTTGTGTTCATTGCTTTGCGATGACTTACACTTTCGATTTTGGAGACTTGTGTTAGAATTTCATTTGTACTTGGACAATGTTAGTTAAAACTTCTTGTGGATTAATAGTTTGCAATTTTATATTTATCATAAAGATTACATGTCACAATTCGTCCAAACATGCCACGTAAACATGTTACAATCAACGCACATATACAACGCAAGAGGTCACAAAAAATAAAAAACCTCTTGATGTGCAAGTCTACCGTCATGGTTTAAACACAAAAACAAATCTACCACAAAAATCGCGTGGTTACAAAAGTCTACCAATACGTTCTTGCAAAAGTCTGCCACTACGTCTCCACAAAAAACCTGCCACTACGTCTCCACAAAAAACCTGCCATAACGTCCCTAGAAAAATCTACCAACATCACATGAATAAGTCTGAAGTGGCACCTTGTCGCCATCCCACACACCGCGAAGGTTAGGATCAGAGAAAACAATGGTTTCCCTCTCAGGCACCTCGTCCAAGATCTCTGCCGCTAATTTCATGCGAATCTCGGCCATGTTCTTGTCGCAAAGCTCTACCATAGGATGACCCAACGCCAAACACTCAATATATTTGAGCGTGTATACACCACAGTCGCCGACTTGGTGATTTTGCGGAACGGTTTTCACTCGGTAGAAAGTGTACGCAGCCTCGCTCATCTTCTTCTTCTTGTCTGGAGGAGCTAAGTGTTTGATAAGGCATGAAATCATCTTCGCATACGGCTTGATACTGTCGGAGACGTAGTTGTCACTGTTTTCCCTATGTATGCAATCATACACTTTAACCTTTTTTTGGGAATGTCTACCTCGACAGCTACCCAGTGATCCCCACGAACATTATGACAAATGTAGAGCATGTCAACATCTTCCACCCATTTCTTCTTTGTCTTCGCAAAATCAAGTGACATACCTTTAAACACAGCCTCATACCCACTGGGAAACACCCAAGCTTTCTCGTCTTTTATAAATGTGTTAAAATACTCGTGACACCACATATTAGTGAAATCGGGGTCTAGGAATGCAATCCTCTTGCTTCGGTACGGAGTAGGCTTGCGCAATGAGCGTTGCCGAAATAGATGCATCCCTCCTACCATATGCTGCAAAATAAGTGATGGCAACAATGACGATTTAAATCAACAATTATTTAAGAATAACAAATCTATCATCGTCATGACTTAATAAATCTACCGTTATGAAAACAAAAAACTACCATCATCTACCATATTAATAAATCTACCAACGTCACGGCTTAATAAATCTACCGTTATGAAAACAAAAAACTACCATCATCTACCATATTAATAAATCTACCATCATGTAAACAAAATAATTTCATAATCTACCATAATGTAATAATAAATCTACCATTATATAAACAAAAAACTACCATCAACTACCATATTAATAAATCTACCATCATGTAATAATAAATCTACCATCATCTAAACAAAATAATTCCATAATCTACCATAATGTAATAATAAATCTACCATTATATAAACAAAAAACTACCATCAACTACCATATTAATAAATCTACCATCATGTAATAATAAATCTACCATCATAGTAAAATATCATACCATATCTGATAACCACCCATATTTTTCAATCGGCCACATGTCTTTTGCCGTCATCAAGATTAGGAAGAATTCCACACTAGCGATGGTTGTCTCCGTCGGATTGTCCCTATATTTCAAATTACACATACAAAATTTAAATATATACGTAAGTAGAAATAAATAACTTGTACGTGAGACTTACAATTCGGTCTCCACAAAACCTAGCAACTTCTTCCTTTTCGTGTCCTCAACCATCTCAAATGGATCATAACTACCATCTCCTATTCATTTCACCAAAGAACTTCCAACATATGGATCAAGTTGAGTATGAGCGAGAATTCTAATCTTACGACCAAGAACAACATCCTCCTCTATCTTCTTAAACCTTTGGAGTTGGTCGAAAGCACTACTAAGTCTTGCTTTTTGTGCCTCTTCTAGACTATCGTGCGAATCAGGGTTTCTTGTTCGTAAAGGTGTAACATACTCCTCGAGATCTATGCACTCATCAATATCAACACCTTTTGAAGGTTTTTGTGGAAACGAAGGTGTGATCGGATCTTGTGGCTCCATTTTTACTTTCGAAACCGGGGTATCGAGTTTTTTTGCTTTACCTTTCTTGGAATCACGAGATTGTCTCAGTTGTTGCACCGAGGTTGCATGCGCCTCTAACATCCACGACTGGAGAAATACAAATTATGATAATATCAGAAGTTTCATTGCAAATAAAACTAAATGAAAATTTGGAAGTTGATAATACAAAAACGAAAAGACTCAAAATTAAATCTACCACAATATTACAGTCATTTGAATATTAGAAAAACAATTCAAACAAGTCTGCCATTGAGTTGTTTATGATTTTGGGCAATAAGTAACTCTTCCTAGTTACTAAAATAAACACTTACGTACCGAATCTTTATCCTTCGAACCATCTTCACCTCCCTTGGCTTGTGATTGAGCATCCGCTACGTTCACCACCGCCGCCTTTTTGCCTTTTTTAGCCGAACCTTCGAGGTTGCCCACACGACTCTCCATAGCGTTTAAACGCAAATCAATTTTCGTATCCATGTTCGAAATTTTGGTGCAACGATGTAAGCAAATCAATGAGTTGATTTTCATTAGGCTCAACTATCTTCGGCCTTATTGTGGTCATTTTCCTCATTCAACGGCCCTTTCTTTTTCTCTTTACTTTCTTCCGCTATTTCGAAAGCCTCCTTTCTACTTCTCTTCCAACTTCTCTCGCGACTCTTTTTTCTTTCCTCTTCTTCTTCTTCTTTTTTCCAATGTTTCATTGTTTTTTCTCTTCTTTTTTCCATCTTCTTTTTCTTTATAAACTTCTTTAGTGAAGTATCATCGTCTACCTCTTTTTCATCCGCCTTCCTTTTCCTCTTCTTTTTTTCTAATGTTTCATAAGTGAAATATCCTCTTCCTAAATCACCTTCTTTTTTATCTTCTTGATTTTCTTCACTCTTTTTTGAGACTTTTCAACGGAATTCTTCTTCTTTGACTCTTTGCTAATAGAACTTTTGATTCCACATTCCTTTTTCTTTTTTCCATACTCTTCAACACCTTCATCAACATTCCATCTATCCTCATCCAAACGACCTCCAACCAAATCCTCGATCATGTTATGAAGCTTCCTATCAACACTTGGGTCCGTTGACTCATCTTCCCAAGCCGGGTAAATTTCGACAATTGGTTTTGGCACAAAATGAACAACACAGACCTAAAAAAAAAAATAAACAAACATCTTTAGATAAATCATACGACAAGTATTAATAAATCTACAAACAAGTAAATCTACAAACAAGTATTAATACTATCAAGTAATAATAAATCTACCATCAAGTAATAAATCTACCGTCGAATAATAATAAATTTACAAACAAGTATTAATAAATCTACCATCAAGTAATAATAAATCTATCATCAAGTAATAATAAATCTACCATCAAGTAATAATAAATCTACAAACAAATATTAATAAATCTACCGTCCAGTATTAATAAATCTACCATAAAATAATAATGAATATATAAACAAGTATTAATAAATTTACCTTCAAGTAATAATAAATCTACCATCAAGTAATAATAAATCTACCATCAAGTAATAATAAATCTATCATCAAGTAATAATAAATCTACCGTCAAGTAATAATAAATCTACCATCCAGTTTTAATAATCTACCATCCAGTATTAATATATCTACCATCAAGTAATAATATATCTACCATCAAGTAATAATATATCTACCAACATGTAATCATAAACCAATCAATTATAAATAACCAACTACCATTTTAATAAATCTTCCATAACATAACCATAATAATACCACAACGAAAAAATTATTAAATCTACAATCACGCAGTCGTAAATTCAAATCACCCTTATACTAGCAAAAATAAAATCTACCATCACAAGTATTGACAATGGATGATAGATATATACACCTTCTTATTGTCAGTCTTTGCCTTCTCCGCTTCAATAAGTTCGGAGAATTGAAGTCGTTTTCTAGATGACCCCCAACGAAGTAGAGGAATGTCATTGTCCCGTCTTCTACCACCGGCTTCTTCTACAAATGGCACAACCTCATATACCCACACAAGCAACGCGGGTACAAAACCATTCAACAAATAGTTGTCCTTTTCCAAAACGGCTGCTCTCGCGGTTCCTATTAAGCTCTTAAACGCGATTCTACCCCAAGGATACCTCTCGAAAGCATCAAGATAGAAAACCCTCTTAGCACACGCTAATGGTAGACGAGTGTTTCGGTGAACACCAAAAATACCAACCGACAAAATATACAACAAGGCAACCATCTTCCTTTTTGCATAATCCCAATTCCTACATCGTTCCAACACACTTACCAACTCATTCCATGATGGTCCTTCTACTTTTGACTTTACGCCCATCTCCTCCCAAAAAGACTTGTACACGTCTTGACTAACTTCAAAATTATCTTCTCCATCGAAAGGATCACAATTCAATCGGGTGATCTTCGCAAACTCGTAAAGCGAAAAGCGAATCGGACGATTATCAATAAGCGGCCACAACCCATTGCATCTTTCAATAGCTAACTGTTGTGTGAGGATCGTGTGAACCGTCTTCGCAGCCCAAACGAAACTAGAATCGGCAAGCTTCAAAAAAACTCCAACTTGAGATGTGTTCATGATATCATTATACACGTCTTCACCCACTCCATCAGTCAACTTGGTAAAATCACTCAACTTGCTGTTATTGTTTAAACTCCTTTTTTGCATTGGAGATTTCCCAAGAGGATACAATCTCGGTGGATAAGGTCTCACCGCACCATCACGGTCCATATCTACAACAATCAAACAGAATAACAATTTATCAAACAAGTCTACCACTAGTAATGTTACAAATTTTGTGAATTAAAAGTCTACCAGAATGTAATCAAACAAGTCTACCACATATAGTTATGAGCAAAATACAGTAGAAAGAAAAATCTACCAATACGCACTAATATATTATTAAAACAAGACTACCACATTAATCAAATAAGAAAAACAAGTCTACCACAACACCTTAATATAATAAGTCTACCAAATAAAGTTAACTAAATAAATCTACCACAACAAGTAATGCACAAAACAAAATTAACAAAACAAGTCTGCCACAACTGGTAATGCACAAAACACAATTACCACAACATGACTACACTAAAAAAACATGTCATTTCAATAAATTATTAAAACAAGTCTACCACGTTATTAAAATTATTAAAACAAGTCTACCATAACAAATTATTTATCAAAACTATTAACGCATCAATTTATTAAAGTAAGTCTACCACAACATAGTAACGCACAAAACAAAGTTAACAAAACAAGTCTACCACATCAATAAAATTATTAAAACAAGTCTACCACATCAATAAAGCACAAAGCACAAAGAAAACTTATAAAAATCTACCACAAATAGTGACGCATAAAACAAAAGTTAATATATTAAGTCTACCACAACATGTATCCACTAAAACAAACATGCCGTATAACATAATAACCTAACAAAATAACCTAATCAAATATCAACAAATCTTATACCACAATAAACATCCTAAACCGCGAGAAAACAATGAAGAACAAAGAATATAACTAATGAAGAACAAAAATGAATAAATCTAAAACTAATTTTTCAAAACCCTAAAAACACAATTCTTAAAACGAGTAAAACAACACAAATAGACCATTGTTTTGTCCATACAACATAGAAATAATGCGAATCATCAATTAAATAGAAGCTTTTCGGAAAAAAACATGAAAACCCTTCATCTCGCCGTCGAGGAAGGTTGTCGCCGCCGTTCCGTCGCCGTCGTCCCCGCCGTTCCCGTCGTTTGCAACCATCTTCAACAACAGATCTACAAACCGTCGCCGCCGTCCCCGCTTGTTACAGAGAGAGAACGAGAAGAAATTAGAGAGAACGAGAAGAAATTAGAGAGAAAGAGAGAAGAAAGAAAATTGGAGAGAAAGAGAGAAAAAATAATTTTTCTTTCGTAGATCTATGATATGTTGAGAGAAAGAAAGAATTGGAGAGAAAGTGGGAGAAAAAAAAAGATAAAAGAGTTTTTTTTTAACAAAAAAATAAATAAATAGCATTTTCGTTATTAAAAACAAAACTAAGGTTAATTTTACATTTCTAAACTTTCCAAGACTATTATAGTAAACTTTGTTTGATAAGAGACTGGTTAAGTAAATACTATACTTTCCAAGACTATTATAGTTATTAATCCTTTAATTATTCATAACTTTTTTAATATTGAAAAAATTATCCTCTTTTTTGTCAGGCCAAGAACGTGAGTATCTAAGTGCGGATAACATCAAGCGGAATGACGAGGACCCTGCTGATCATGTCGATTATCCTATAGAGTTTTTTAACAATATCAGAGTGGCATAATTGCCATGACACTATATGAAACTCAAGGTAGGAATACCGATTATGTGTCTTCGTAATACTGCAACAAAGAAAGGATTGTGTAACTTTGGTAATTAAATTAAAATGACAAAACAAGGATACAAAATTAGGAAAATAAGTGGGTTTGTGAAGGCGAGTAACACACTTTTCTTACTTCTCGAAATGTCACTGATTGTGACATGAAGTTTTGAATCGCAAGATACAACCACATAATTCATATGATTCGGATCACTCGAAAGCATAATCTCTCGATCTCTATATTTGTGTTATATTCTCACACAAAGATAAAAATAAAAACAAAAAATTAAATAGAAAATTTGTGTAGAATGATATCTAAAAAATGATGAATTTTTCTCTCCTAAGCATGCAATATTTTTTGGTTTCACCATGTACTCCATAAGACCACCAATACTCACATTTAACATATAACTTAATGCAAAACTTGGTGGTACGCCATTGAATAATAAAATCATTTATTAATTCAATTTAAGAAGAAGATTTTTATTTGATCAAAACTTAATTCTTTTTATCATTAGAATTATTATTTTCTTTGACCAATTTTAAATATCCATCACATGAAAAATATATCAATTGACCAAGATAAAATATATGTAATGATCAATTACATAAAGATTTATTTTGCATCATTGGTTAAAAATGATGGATTTTGCTGCTTATATAGAAGATAATACAACTCTTTGGTTTCACCACTAGTACTGACATTTAACATATAATTTAATGTCAAACTTGGTGGTTACACCATTAAATAATAAAATCATTTATTAATTCTATTTAAGAAAAGATTTTTATTTGACCAAAACTTAATTCTTTTGATCTTGATAATTATTATTTTCTTTGACTACTTTTAATTCTCCCTCACATGAAAAATATACCACTTGAACAAAAAAAAATATATGTAATGATCAATTACATAAAGATTTATTTTGCATCATTGGTTAAAAATTGCAGGATTTTGATGCTTATATAGGAGATGATGCAAGACTCTTTGGTTTCACCATGTAGTCTATAACACCACCAAGACTCACATTTAACATATAACTTTATGTCAAACTTGGTGGTTACACAATTGAATAATAAAATCATAATTAATTTAATTTAAGATGAAGATTTTTATATGACCAAAATTTAGTTATTTTTATCATGAGAATTATTATTTTCTTTGACCAATTTTAATTCTACATCATATGAAAAGTATATCACTTGACAAAAATAGAATATATAATAATCAATTACATAAATATTTATTTTACATCATTGGTTATTGAGTCATAGCTCGACATATTTTTCAAAACACAATGATATATTTACACCTTAAAATAAAAAAAAATAGGAAAAAACAATACTATATATGTTTACCTATAATATATAATAAAACTATATTATATGGCACAAAATTATTACTAAATAATATTATGATAAGAAAAATAATAAGTTTTGACAATTATAGTTGATTTTAACTTATGAGTAAAATTAATCATAATTGTAACATAAATTGATTGTATTTTATTTATAAGCTTAACATGTTATTTTGAATTATTTATCAAAAAGATTCTTTTAATTTAATTAAAAATGAGTAAACACTATGACAAATGTCAAAATTTTAGGTGGAGACTTGTCACCATGAGAATGCAAGTTAAAAAAACTTCCAATCATATTATATAAGATACAAATCATAACACCAACAAACAAACATACTATTCTTGCTAATTAAACCATCATTTATTACTTTAATTAATTTTCATATTAATACTTATATCCGCATAGGTGTAGACCACTATCCTAGTTTAATATTAAATTCATATGAGTTTGGGTTGGTTTGTGGTTGTTTACCCACTATGAAACCTCTATTTTTACTTTTCATTAAAAAATTTCATCATGTTTTTAAACAATGAGATTTTTTGAAAGTAAGGGAATAGTTTTAGTCATGTTCGAATTAGTACTTCAAAGATAATTATATACATTGATTGATTTTTAAAAAACTAAGAAGCACAAGCCACTTGCCAAAGGTCTATTAGGAAAATGACGTGTGCTTTATAATATAAAAAAACTCATTTGATTTTTAAACTATTTTCTTAAATTATAAAATACAAATCACCCGGTAGAATTCTATTGGCAAGATGATTTGTGTTTTATAATATAAAACATATTAAACCTGTATGAATAAATTGTTTAGGGATGAAGATCAAAAACTTATGTCTACCGTTACTTTTATGAGAGTTTTGCATACCTAAAAATTTGAAAGAAAAAACATTATTTAATTATCAATTTTCATACATTTATATTGAATATTTTGGTCGTCTTTCTTCTGAATTTATAAGTTACCATCTACTTTATTTACTTTTTTTTTCCACTCTAGTACATCTTTTCTATTGTCTTCCGAACACGTTACATGTATCTGAAAGCCAAATAGGAAGCGATGACCAATAAAATGGAAAGCCCCATTCATGCCACGTGCACTTCGTTCAAGTAGATCCGCCTTTTTGTTTCTCTCCCCCGCTGCCAACCGTAGTGAGAAGTCTGGGAAGAACAATTGCAAATCTCGTAGCGTCTCCAATTCAGAGGAAAATGAAGGCCACTCGTGTGGTTCCGCCAACATAGTCAGCAGATCCCTGCAGTCCGTGTAGAAGATGTGACAATCGGACCTGCATCTGTGCAGACATTACATTGCATAAATGATCCCATGAATCTCAGCATGAAGCGGGCACAAAGTCCTACTGAACCCTTTCAAGCCTTAGATCTGAAACCCTCAGGTCAGTGTAGTAGTATGAACCCTGTCAAGCCCTATGATCTTGTTTGTGTCCCTGGACTAATAATTTTCCTTATCCATGAATTAAGGAGGTCACGTGACGACCAGATACTCCTCCAACAATAGGATGGTCTATTTGGCTTCCTCGCCTGAAACGGTTGAACGTTCCGGAAATAACGGCCCTTGAGAACCCTTGCCACTAATGAGTTTGGAAATCTATGTAATCTCCATAACTGTTTAGCCAATAGGGCTTTGTTAAAGTCAGCAAATGACTTAAAACCTAGACCGCCTTCCTCCTTCGGAATACACATCTTTTCCAAGACATCCAGTGGATCCCTCTGGAATGCTCATTTGTTTTCCACTAGAAGTCTGCCACAACACTTGTTAACTGATCACACAAATTTTTAGGTAAAAGGAAACACGACATGACATACTTAGGTAGGGCATGTGCCACCGATTTAATCATTATCTCTTTCCCTCCCATGGAAAGTAACTTTGCATTCCACCCATTAATCTGTTGGTGGAGCCTATCTCGCACATATGCAAAGATTTGTTGTTTCGACCCCTGTAGTTGCTCCGGAATACCCATGTATTTACCCACCCCTCCTTCCATCATGATGCCTAAGCTATTCCTTATATCTCTCCTGGATTTCGGGCTAATATTCTTACCAAAGGTAATTGCCGACTTCTCAAAGTTGACACATTGTCTTGACGCTTTTTCGTACGAGTCCAAGATTCTTTTCAGTGTCATACACTGATCCAAATCTGCTCTGCAACAGACTATCGTCTGCAAATAGGAGGTGCGAGATTTGGGGACTTCTGTATGCCACCTTTATTCCTGTTAAACTTCAGTCCTCTTCTGCTTGCCTTATCTGGGAGATCAACACTTCCGTACAAAGGATAAACATATACGGAGATAACGGATCCCCCTGTCGAAGCCCTCTCGAGGGCACGATTCTCCCTTTTGGACACCCATTCAGGAGCACACTGTATGAGACTGAGTTCACACAAGTCATCACCCGCGAAATCCATGTATCTGAAAACCCCATCCTCGCCAGAAGTGTTTCTAGAAAATGCCATTCGACCCTGTCATAGGCCTTACTCATGTCCGTCTTAATTGCCATGAACTTGTCCTTGCAGATTTCTTTTGTATTCAAAGCATGGAAAGCTTCCTCAGCGATTAAGACATTATCCGTTATGGCCCGTATTGCCACAAAGGCCGATTGTGTTTCCGAAATGAGTCCCGGGAGGATGGGACGTAGTCTTTGACACATCACCTTGGAAATAATCTTGTAGCCCACATTATAGAGGCTAATTGGTCTGAATTCTTTCATTTCTTTTGGTTTCTCCGTCTTCGGGATGAGACAAATATTAACTTCGTTTAATCTGCCGTCGAGCTCGCCCGTAGTGAAAAAGTGGTTGACCATATTGAAGACATCAACTCCTACTATGTGCCAAAATTTATGAAAGAACAATGTTGTCATTCCCTCTGGTCCTGGCGCCTTCTCCAATTTTATAGAGAAAACTGCCTCCTTGACCTCTTCTATCGTAACCTCACTCATGAGAGAATCATTCATATCCGCAGTTACACCAACTCTTAAGTTTCCGAAAACATTGGGTGTATTTTCTAGTTGGGTTGAACTAGTGAAAATGTTTTGAAAATATGCCACAGCCGTATTCTGGATCTCATCTTCTCTTTCCGTCCGGATTACTGATTATGTATTTATGCCCGTAATTCTATTCCGGGCTCTCCTCATCTTCGTGGACGCATGAAAAAACCATGTATTTTTGTCTCCTTCCTGGAGCCATGTTATTCTACTTTTCTGTTTCCAAAATTGTTCTTCTTCATTGAACGCCGTCCGCAAACGTTTCCTAATCTCGTTTAACTGTTCCGTTGTAATTTCCTCGTCAGTGTAGGCTCTATCCAAGTCCTCCTTTAGTGCCTGAATTTTCTCCTTGGAATTCGTTGAATTTCTCCTCCGCCATTCGGATATCGCCGATCTGCATGATCTTATACGGTCTCCTATGTCCTCATCTCTATCCACGTGGTTCCACCCATCCGAAATCACGGACTCAATCTACTCGCTCACAAGCCATCTTTCGTCGAAGCGGAAGTTTTTTCCGCCCGAGCGTCTTTGTATATCCATACATGTTTTTATCGGCCGATGATCCGACCCCATAAATCTCATATATTCCACTTAGGTATATGAGAAAAGGTCATACCAATCCTCGTTCCCCATGGATCTGTCCAATCGACAGTTTACCAATTTTCTCCTCCTTCTTCCCACTCATGAGAAGGAGTTCCCTCTGTAGGGGAAGTCAATCATACCACAACTATGTTTAAGTAACCGAAAATCGAGGAACGAGTTTTCATGCCTTCTCCTGCCACCTAACTTTTCATGATGATCCATAATCTCATTAAAGTCACCAGTCATCAGCCAAGGCCCTGATTTAGTTGTACACATTCTCGTGATCCTTTCCCATACATTCCTCCGTCTCATTACCATCGGCTCACCGTAGATAATGAATGATTAACTATGTGTCCTTTGATTGTTGCCATGATATCAATGATATTTTTATCAGAATAAATAACTTGCACATCAAATTCTGATTGGGCAAAGAGGGCTAACCCACCACTACGCCCACATGGCTCAACCGTATAAAGGAAATCATAATCCAACATAATCTGTAAATTTTGAATAAACGTTACATTATTTTTGGTCTCCATTAGAAACAGGAGACCAGGAAAACATTCTTTACGAAAATCTCTCAACCTCTAAACTGTCATCTCACTACCTACTCCCTGACAGTTCCAACTAATGATCACCCTACCCCTTCACTGGTGGTCCCCCTCCCACCAGCGCTTTTGGTTTTTTCAAAAAATCCCCGGGATCCGGGCCCGTTTTTAAGGACGGGGTTTTGCAACCGAAGCAAAATCACTCAAGGTTAGCCGAGACGCCTTGATCATCTTCCCATTTCTTGCAAATGTGTTCACAATCTTCTTCCTCACCTGGAGGGCCGTCGTATAACCTTTCTTCTTCTTCTCGCTTGATGTTAACTCCTCCACGGTTACCGGGACTTCAATCAAGTCTTTTAATGGAGAAATTATTTCTTCAATTGCCAATGGTTGCAAACATGGCTCCTTGCGTGTCCCAACAAAATTCTCGGGCTTGCGGAACGACCCAATAACCTCATGTGATCTCTCCTTTTTCAACGCTTTTTCCTCAGCCTCAGTCTCCTCGTACCAACTTTTAATTATTGGAGCCGATGAAAAGCCTAGCGAACCCGCCAATGCAAGTGCATTTGGTTTTCCAAAGGTCTCCTTAAGCTTGTAACCTTGGGCCTCAGCCCGTTTAGGTTTCCCATTAAGGAGGTTGCTATTATTTTCAATAGCCTGGATCAAAACCGACGTCGTTTTCCCCACCGGCGCAGATTTTGTTTTCGTCGCCGTTCTTCATCCAATATTCGCCGTCGGGCCTTTCTGGTTTCGAATCACGACATGTTTCTCCACCATCTCTCTCGGTTTAGCTGCCATATCTTGCGACCCAGCCTGCTTCGTGACCAATGGATCTACACTCTTCTCCTTTTGGTGCGGTGGTGGATTCGCCACCGTCGCCACCGTCGCCACCGTGATAAACGAGATTTTACCCCGTTAAATCTAATATCTTAGTGTAGTACTTAAGATGTCAAACCAAATCAGGAGCAAACAATATACTTGAATTTATGTGAAACGAACTCAGTTTAAGTGTAATAAACAAAGGTTGTTGGTGAGTGATTTTGTAACCGAAAATTAAACACTACGAAAACGCGAATTAAGAGTTTTGAAAGATTAATTTAAAAGCTAAACAATCAGGTTAATGTGTTTTAAAGGGTGATTAAACTTTCAGATTTCGAATTGTCTTTTACAAAAATAACTTTAAGGTTTTGAAAACGATTTTAGATCAATCCACTCTCGTGGCAATGATCCTTTTCTCAACAATTAAACTAAAACAATATTTTGGATAGTTTAATCGTCGAGAAACTTTAAGAACAAACAATTTTAACCACTAAGCTTATTAACACAGATCTTTCGGTTAAGCTAGGCTTAGTTCTAAGGTAATTGTCCAGGAACCTTTATAATCTCTCGATTCATAAAGTTTCCTAGGTTCAATAATCGAATGGCCAACTCGATTAAGGCTTTAAGTTTGTTACCAAAGACAAAAGTTTTATAATCAATTAAGTTTTAGACAATCATCTATCCTAGATTCAATCAACCCCTTTTTCCCCTAACCCAATTGTCTATTTGGAACTACTCACTAAGCATATTGAAATTCAAAACAATTAGATTCAAAGAAACCATAAAGATAAACAAAGACAAGAGAATAAGGGTTCGAGAAAATCTTATTGATGAGGAAGATTACAAAGGTGACCAAGAAGCAATCACCAAGAATCTCCAATGTCAAAGCAAAAACAAACGATGGATCAAAAAAAAAAAAAGATAGCCCGTCAAAACATAACAAAAACCCTAATATATTGTTAAACCAAAGAAATAAAGGAACCCAATTTGGTTTATGAATTGGTTTTCCTTTTTACAACATAAAAACGATATTCCTTATGATTTTTGCAGCCTGTACCGGTCAGGTGAAACCAGTACAGGTTGGTCGATACGTGTTGGTCGGTAGCCTTGCTTCGGCTTCGTTTCCTTCGTATCGGCCAGGCCAAGTCGATACAACATGTCGGTATAAGTGTTTCTTCTTCTTCTCCTCTGTACCAGCCACTCCAAACCGATACAACATGTTGATATGATGTCTTCGGTTTCTCTTTTGCTTGTATCGACCAAGTGTGACCGATACGACAGGTCGATACAAGTCTCGGCAAAAGTAGTTCTCCTATATCGGCCATAGCAAACCGATGCAACTGTTTTCGCTTCTTTTTGGTTTGAATTCTTCGTCTTTTGCCGTTTTAACGCTCCGAAACCTGAAATACACGAAACAAACCAAAATGCAACCTATATGATACTAAATGCAGCCTAAATGAGTTAATTCTAATGCATAACATAAGGTAAAATATGTAAAATATGCAATTTATCAACTCCCCCAAACTTATCCTTTGCTTGTCCTTAAGTAAGAGAATTTCATCAAAGTTCGAGAAAGTGCAGAGGCGGGGACCTCAGAACCAAAAGCAACGTGGCGGTGTAATGAGCAATTATCCTAAACATAGTACCCTCTCGCAACCGAACTAGTTCTACTTATTTCTATCTACCTTTAACTCCGTCTAAATCCGCTATTATTACCAAAAGTATGTGATCCACTTGTCTAGTCTAAACACCTTTCACATTCAATTAAACACAATCAAGCATGAAACATGATCAAAAATTTCCAAGAGTTTTTCTATTTGTCTAGGTAAGAACGGGATTTCAAATCAAACGAGGAGGTTAACACTCAGGCATATGGTTAGTTGTAGCGCGGTTTCTCTCGGGGAGTGAAAGGGTTAAGCAAAATCGGGAAAGACAAGGAACAAAAGTCCGGACATCCATCCATATACAACTCTAATATCTAACCCACCATCTCATTCTTTCGACACTTAAGCATTTTAATATCGAGTCTTCTTCTCTTCTTTTTTCTTAACTACCTTAGGAGTTTTATTTGGCTAACCTTCTCTTTTTTTTTTTTTACGATTTTTTTTTTTTTTTTTTTTTTTCTTAGCCATTCTTTATCCCTAGGCGTTTTACATTTTAACTCGTGTTTATTTTCTGAAAATTTGTTTTAGTTCAAAGATGTGTTTCCCGTTATCCCGTCTACAAACCTATCACATGATAACCTAGCCAAATGGATGTCCTTTCTTATCGTTCCCTATACTTTCAAGTTTTTGCGAAACCAAACAATCACTTATTAAAAAGAATTCTCACAAGTGTTTGGGTTTAGGCGTAGGGGGTGAGAGGGGAATCATCCTTAAAATGAGAATGACCGGATTGCGCTTAAAGTGTTTCGGTTTAGAAAGCCGCAATCCGTAGAAATCACAAAGCCATAGAAATTCTCTTGAGAACTATCAATCATGCTAATTAAAAGTCAAGTTTAAGTTCGGATAATTTTTCGAAGGTGACTTCAATGGGCTTTTTAAACATCAATGTCTAGGGTTGCGGTTTAAAGACTTTCAGCGAGTTCTAGTTCGTTTACGGAAGGTACTACACCTAAGATACTGTTCAAAACACTAAGTGCGTCGCTTTACAAGGTTAAGATCATCATAGATCCCCTATGCATATGACCTAAATGCAATGAACTAATCCTAAATGCAGATTTTTTGTGTTTTTGGTTTTTTTTTTGGTTTTTTTTTTTTTATATGTGTGGATGCTAAATAAGGCTAAAATTCGTAATGATAATGTGCCTACTCCCCCAAACATAATTCACACGGTCTCCGTGTGAAACAAGTGTCGAAGGAAGATCCTAAATGCAAAATAAACTAAAAACTAGATGCAAAGAAATATGAAAATGCATATGTACAAGAGTGGAGGGGTTACCTCAATAGTAGTAGCTCTCCGGGTCGGGGTCTTCTCCATCGGAGGAGAAGGTGGGTGATTCTTGTCCGAGAGGACCATCGGTGGGCGACGGATTATGCGGCGTTGTCTCCTAGTCGGCTCGGCTCGGCTGGGTGCGTCTACCTTCGGATCTCGCACCACCAGCTGCGTGTCCTGGTTCGAGCTGCAGCTCGCGCAAGACAACCCTCTCTTGATGGTCTTCTTCAAAGACTTGACCACGCGCACCAACTTCCTAATGGTGCGATCTTGGAAGAGGTTCCAGCGGTTCATCCTCTGCATGTCCAAGTACATGTCCTGCAGCAGACCGGGCTGCCTAGGCGCGGAGGAGGGGCCTAGATAGTATCGCTCGGGACCGTAGGTGGGCATCGCCGTGGAGCTGAACTCGTACCTACTCGGTCCAGCTGGTCTCTGGACTTTCCTCGGGGCGCGGACTGAGGACAACGGGGCTGCAGTGACGTCGTGGAAGTGGTGCCAGCCAAGGTCGAAGTGTATCGCGTCGTTGCCATTGAAGCTCGTGGCTGCTTGGTTGGGCAGGAGGACGATGCGTTGGACGTTGTTCTTCTTGAACGAACATCCGTACTTACCCTCGCATTCTCCGACGATGATCAACTTCTTAGCCAAGTAAGGCATGTCCATGAAGGTCGGATGCTCCGCCTTACCCAATAAGGGTATGCGCCAGCGGGTTAGAAAAGGTGTAATCCATCTGCCTATGCTCAGCTTTGGCGTGGCGTCGGTGCGCGTCCAATCCCAACGCTTTAAATCCACTAAGCCATTGAGGAATAGCCTTAGCACGCTCGGATAGTGCTCCTCTGTCGTGGGGAACAAGCTAGGATCGCGGCGTGATCGTCGAAGTATCGGTGCGAGGCCTTGCTGCAGATACATCATCTCGTTGTTATTCACCGACCCCGCTTCGCGTCTAGGGAAGAACACGTGCGAAAGCAGTTTCTGCACGTATCTTATCGCCGAGTGGCGAATCATCGCGCTCTTCGATCTCCCGGGTTGGTAGACCCCGTTAGCGATGAAGTTCCAAAGCTGCGCGCTCTCGCCCGGTTCGTTGCTGAGCTCGGCTTGACCATCTCCTGGAATTCCGAGGATCCTTGCCCAGACTTCAAGCGGTCCCCCGTAGGTATGCCCGTCGTTTCCCGCGTAGGTGACTGCTATTCCTGTATCGGTGTATGCGAGCGATAGGGTGGCTAGAAACTGACATGTTTCCTCCTTGTAAGCGATGTTCTCCATCCCTAAGACCCATTCTAACCTCATGTTGCGCAGAATCTCCTTTACCTCTTCGTAGATACCCAGTTTCTTGAGTGTATCCGGATCCGGGAAACGCGATGGGACGAATGTTATCTCCATTAGCGCATCATAGAGTTCTCGTGGCGACGGTTGCTTCTTCGGATCGCGCTCGAGAGGCGTTTCGCTTGTCCTCGGTGGGAACGCGAATCTGCGTGGAGTCGGTGCCAACTCTTCCTCGGGCTCGGACTCGAGTACATACTCGTACTCTTCTTCTTCCGCGACTTGTTCTTTCGCGGCTCTTCCCTCGGTTCTTCCCTTTGAATCTCATCGGTGGGTTCCCTTATTACCACTGAACCAGACCTCGTCCTCCTTCTCGGTGGTTCATCACCGGTTGCTTTGCCTTTCCCTTTTTCTGCCCTTGAAGCTCTCTTTGGACCCATTGGCTCTTGTGGTGGATTTAGCGATATCGGAGAAGGCTTGGATCGGATGGATAGTTGATAGGACCTGAAAGAAAATGAGGAGACAAAGAGAATGAGCCAAGAATCACTCGATTTCGTCAACAAACAAGAGAGATATCGAGTTTTAAAATCTGTAACAATGGAGGAGAGAAGAAAGGGGGCGATATCGGTGAAGCTGATAATGAGGTAAACCCTATTTTTTCATTAAATAAGATTGATAACGTGAAAAAATAAAGGGGATTTTTGAATGTATCGGTTACCTGACCGATACAGACAAACCGGTATGATACAATACCGGGTTTCTATATCGGCGTGTTGACGTTGTCGGGTTTTCCTTCCTTGTATCGGTTTCAGTAAACCGGTACAGCATGTCGATACCGCCTTGTTCTCCGCGTATCGGTCCCAGCAGACCGATACAACACCTCGATGCAAATGTCTCCTTTTGAAGTCGCCTCGTATCGGTCCCAACAGACCGATACAACATACCGATACGAGCCTTGATGGCTTTGTTGCTCGTGTACCGGTCCCAGCAGACCGGTACAACAGCTCGATACGGAATCTTTTTCGCCTTTTTCCCTTTGTATCGTTCCCAGCAGACCGATACAGCTCGTCGATACCGGTCACAGCAGGCCGATATGGCTGACCGGTATGGAATTCTTGGGCTTTTTCTCCTTGTTTCTAACCTGGAAAACACTACTAAGTAACCAAAGAAAAGAATTAGAACTATGAATATGAAAATGCTAAATTAAAAATAAAGATTATAGTCACTTAGCTTGACTTTACCCCTTTGTTTAAGCGACGTTGGGATCCGAAAGAGACAATGAGTCTCCTCCGGTGGCAGCTTTGTTTGCAAAGTACGGTTTGAGTCTTTGACCGTTTACTACAAACTCCCCTCCGTGCTTGTCCCAAAGAACCACAACTCCGAGTGGTTTCACCTCCTTAATCTTAAAAGGGTCGGACCAACGGGATTTCAGCTTTCCCGGGAATATTTTCAGCCGCGAGTTGAATAGCAGCACCAAGTCGTTTACCTTCAACTCCTTCTTGATGATCTTCTTGTCGTGGAAGGCTTTGGTTCGCTCTTTGTAGATCCTCGAGCTCTCATAGGCGTGTTGGCGTATTTCGTCCAATTCCTCGAGTTGAAACTCCCTCTTCTCTTTCGCCGTTTTCAAGTCAAAGTTGAGAAGCTTAATTGCCCAGCTGGCTTTGTACTCGATCTCTACCGGGAGGTGGCATGTTTTACCATACAGAAAGTTAAAGGGCGTTTTAAACGCTGTCCTGTACGCCCAAAGAGCGTCATCGAGTTTAACGGATCAATCCTTCCTCGTTACACCGACCGTCTTCTCGAGAATCGCCTTGATTTGTCGGTTAGACACCTCTACTTGGCCGCTGGTTTGTGGGTGGTAGGGTGTTGCGACCTTGTGCTTGACGTCGTGTTTCTTGAGGAGGCTCTCGAAGATCTTGTTGATGAAGTGGGATCCTCCGTCGTTAATAACAACCCTGGGAACTCCGAATCAAGGGAAGATTATCGTCTTAAAAAGACTAACGACGGCTTTTGAGTTGCTCGTTGTGCATGCTACAGCTTCTACCCACTTGGAGACATAGTCTACTGCCACGAGAATGTACTTCTTGTCGTACGATGATGGGAAAGGTCCCATGAAGTCTATACCCCACACGTCAAAGATCTCAACTTCCATGATCGGGTTTTGTGGCATCTCGTTCCGCTTGCTTATGTTGCCTTTCCTTTGACAAGGATCGCAGCGTTGAACGAACTCGTGAGCATCCTTAAACATCGTGGACCACCAAAAACCAGCTTGTATCACCTTGGAGACCGTCTTAAAACTCGCGAAATGTCCTCCATAGGCTGAACCGTGGCAATGAGTGAGTATGTCGTTTACCTCTTCATCCGCCACACATCTTCTATATAATCCATCTTTGCACAAGGTGTAGAGGTAAGGTTCGTCCCAATAGAATCGTTTCAAGTCGTGGAAGAACTTCTTCTTTTAATGATGCTCCAAGTGGTGCGGCTCCTCTCCCGTGACCATGTAGTTCACAATGTCTGCGTACCACGACTCCTTCTCGATAGCAAAAAGCTCCTCAATCTCGTGCTCTTGCTCTCCCCGAGATTTCTGTATCATAATCGTCATCAGCTGCTCCTCGGGGAACGAGTCGTCGATGGGCAGTAGATCATCTACGCGTAGCCGCGACAAGTGATCCGCGACTCCATTCTCGATGCCCTTCTTATCTTTGATCTCCAAGTCAAACTCTTGGAGCAGCAAAATCCACCGTAGCAGCCGCGGTTTCGCATCTTTCTTCGCAAGCAGATGTCGCAATGCTGCGTGATCGGTGTAGACTATCACCTTTGAGCCAACCAAGTATGATCTAAACTTCTCGAAGGCGAACACTATGGCCAGAAGTTCTTTTTCTGTGGTTGCGTACTTGGATTGAGCCTCTTCTATCGTCTTACTAGCGTAGTAAATAACGTGGAACTTCTTTTCCTTTCTTTGTCCCAACACCGCGCCAACGGCGTAGTCACTAGCATCGCACATGATCTCAAAAGGCAGATCCCAATCCGGTGGTTGCACAATAGGAGCGCTTATCAACTCTTGTTTGATCTTGTGGAAGGTTTGGAGACACTCCTCGTCGAACACAAAATCGACGTCTTTGCATAGCAATCTCGTGAGCGGTCTAGCTATCTTTGAGAAGTCTTTGATGAACCTCCTATAGAAACCCGCGTAACCGAGAAAACTCCTTATGCTCTTTACCGAATTTGGAGCTCTAAGGTTGGCCATAACGTCGATCTTTGCTCTATCAACCTCAATACCCTTTTCTGAAATCCGATGACCCAATACAATACCATCTCTAACCATGAAGTGGCACTTCTCCCAATTCTGAACCAAGTGGCATTCCTCGCACCTTTTAAGCACCCTGCAAAGATTAGACAATCACGAGGCAAACGAAGAACCATACACAGAAAAATCATCCACAAAAACCTCAACAATGTTTTCGATTAAATCAGAAAATATGGACATCATGCATCGTTGGAATGTCGCGGGTGCATTACACAACCCAAAAGGCATTCTACGATAAGAGAATGTACCATATGGACATGTAAAGGTTGTTTTCTCTTGGTCTTGGGGGTGGATGGGTATTTGGAAGAATCCGGATAACCCATCGAGAAAACAATAGTAGGGATGGTTGGCTAAGCGTTCAAGCATTTGATCAATGAAGGGCAAGGGGAAATGGTCTTTTCGAGTTAAAGCGTTTAGCTTTCGATAATCGATGCAAACTCTATGACCCGTGATTGTTCTAGTTGGGATTAATTCGTTTTTATCGTTTTTAACCACGGTAATTCCACCCTTTTTCGGTACTACATGAACGGGAGAGATCCAATTCCTATCAGAGATTGGAAAAATAATTTCCGCATCCAATACCTTGATTATCTCTTTCTTAACCACTTCTTTCAGGTTTGGGTTCAGCCGACGTTGGTGTTCTATTGAGGACATAGATTCGTTCTCTAGATGTATACGGTGCATGCACAATGAGGGTGATATCCCTTTGATATCATCTAGAGAATAACCTATGGCCTTCCTGAATTTTTTAAGCTCATGAGTCAAAGTTTTAACTTCATCGTCGCTAAGCGAGGCGTTGATGATTATCGGGTAGGTGGAGTTAGGCCCCAAGAAAACGTACCTTAGCCCATTGGGAAGGGGTTTTAGCTCTACCTTTGGCGCTTTAAGTTCGCTCCAATCGTCGTCATCGCTAGACTTACCATTGCTAGCATCGCCGTCCGTCGTTATCGCCTTGGCCTCGCATAGATCCGCATCGGGTAGGTCAAGAAACTCGGCTTCCGCGTCGATAGGATGGGAGTCGATTCTTTTCTGAATTGCCATCACATCTTCCCTCGATGTTCTGCCTCCTTCTTCTAAGGTGGTCATGGCAAGCTGGAGTTCGTCTTCCGCTGCTAACTCCTCCAAGAACTCATCCGTGAGTTCATCCATCAAGTCGATGTAGAAAATATGCCCATCAATGGTTGGTTTCTTGATCGTATCGTTGATGTCGTACCTTTGGATTAGGTCCTCTCCAAGATGAAGATCGATTTTACCCTTCTTCACATCTATGATGGCTCCGGCAGTGGCTAAGAATGGCCTACCTAGGATAAGAGGGTCCTTAGGTTCTTCATCCATCGCCAAGACAATGAAATCCGTAGGGATGAAAGCGTTTCCTAGCTTGAACGGGATGTCCTCTAATACACATGCGGGTATCCTTACCGACCTATCGACGAGCACTAGGGAGATCCTAGTTGGCTTGAAGGACGAGAACCCAAGTCTCTGGGCAATAGACAGCGGCATAAGACTAGCGCTAGCTCCCAAGTCACACAAACATCCTTCAAAAACCAAGGGGCCGATGGCACATGGTATGGTGAAACTCCCCGGATCACTTAACTTTTTAGGACAGTTTCGTTGGATGATTGCGTTGCACTCGTGTGAAAGGACCATTGTATCGTCGAAGTCCTGAAACTTGTTTTTGATCACATCCTTTAGAAACTTGCTATAGTGAGGGACGAGTTTAAAGGCGTCGACAAGAGGCATAGCAATTTGAACTTCTTTCATCTGCTTTTCAAACTGCGCTTTGTACTTCTCCAAAACTTGTTTCTTAGCTCGACCCAGAAAAGGAAGCTTAGGCACGTAAGGAGACGTAACGTAAGCCAGCTTCTTCGATTTGGCGGCTTTTTCCTCTGTATCGGCCTTGTCCTTGGCCGATACAGGTGGTCGATATCGGCTACCTGAAGCCGATACGTCTGATCGATGCGAGTCCTCCGTTTCCTTCTCCTCTGTATCGGCCTTGTTTCTGGCCGATATAGGTGGTCTATATCGACCAGTTGTGGCCGATACGCCTGGCCGATACGAGTGTCATGTATTTTCCTCATTACCGCGTGCGGTGTTTTCGTCATCTAGGACCGTGGTTTCTGACTCGTGGGCCTGTTCCACCTCCCCGACTTGATCCGCATTGTCCTCGATGCGATCCCCAGAGGGTAATTGTCGTCCACTACGAAGATGTAGAGCGTTGACATACTCTTTCGGGTTAGCTTCTGGTTTCCCTGGGAGTTGACCCATCGGTCCCTTGGAGGAGGATGTGATTTGCCCCACTTGATTGTCCAAAGCTTTAAAGTGCGAGCTCATTGATTCGAACTTGGCGTTGAGATCATTATAGGAGTTGTCAACCTTTGCGTGAATTTCTTTCTTGAACGTGTTGAACTCCATTTGACTTCGGGTTTGGCCGTCTAGAATCTGTTTTAGCAGCTGAGTTGTTTGATCACCTGGGGGAGCCACTCCTTGAGCAGCAGGGGGGTTGTTGTAACCCGAAGGACGATTAGGTGGTGGTCTCGGTACGTATCCTCCTTGGTTGTATTGAGGTTTACCTTGGTAACCTCCTTGTTGCGCATGGGGGTAGACCTGATCTTGGGGGTTGGCTACGTTGTTGTTGCGGTAGGAGAGGTTTGGGTGTTGAGAATAGTTGTTGAAACGACAACCGTTCTGATTTCCCATGTAATTTATTTCCTCCTGGCTTCCCTCGATTGGGGGCAATTGCTCATCGCCGCTTCCAATGTAGGTAATCCCCACTTGTTGAGACATGAGTAGCTTATCCAGCTTCTCATTCACCGCCTTTATCTATCTCTTAAATTGCTCATCATTCCCAGAGCTGCGGATGGTGCGATCATATTCTTCCCCGTAGTTGCTATCGCTTAGGGCATAGTTCTCCACCAAAAGTTGTCCATCGGCTTCCGTCTTCCCAAGGAAATTTCCTTGGCTAGCTGAATCGAGAAGCATTCTAAACTTCGGCTTGAGACCTCGGTAGAACGTGCTAAGTAAGCTTTCCCCCGAGAATCCGTGGTGTGGACATCTCACCGTGTAACTCTTGAATCTTTCCCAAGCCTCGCTGAACGTCTCTTGGTCTTTTTGAGCGAAAGCCGAGATCTCGTTTCTTAGCTTTGATGTCCTCACCACCGAGAAGAACTTTGTTAGAAAAGCCTTCTTACAAGCATCACAAGTATGTATGGTGTCTTTCACAAGATTCTTCTGCCATATGTGTGCTTTGTCCCCAAGTGAGAAAGGGAACAAACACAACTTAAACATGTCCTCATTGACACCATTGATCTTCACTGTGTCGCATAGCATGTCAAATTGGTGAAGATGGTCAATGGGGTCTTCACTAGGCAACCCATAGAATTTGTTGTTGGACACCATATTGATGAGACTAGACTTGATCTCGAAGTTGTTGTTGGCGATGGCTGGTGGCATGATGCCACTACGGTTGGTGATGTTAGATGGCACATCGGCTGTTCCAATCGTGCGCGCAACGTTAGGTGCGTTGTTTGCATCACCCATCTCTAACTCTGAATCTGAACCCGAAGTTTCTGATGTAGATGAGTCAGAGTGATGGCTGGATCTTCTTTCTCTTGAGATAGCTCTTTCGTGTGCTTTGATGTCTACGAAGAAGAGCAAGTTGTCACTTTGTCGGTGACTTCTTCTTTGCATACACCTAACAAAACGAAAATCACAAGAAAATAGAACAAATTAGTAACAAGAACTGAAACTTAATCCCAAGTAATTTCAAAATTCTAATAATTGTTCGAGTTTCTGAATCGGCAATGGCGCCAATTTGATAAACGAGATTTTACCTCGTTAAATCTAATATCTTAGTGTAGTACTTAAGATGTCAAACCAAATCAGGAGCAAACAATATACATGAATTTATGTGAAACGAACTCAGTTTAAGTGTAATAAAAAAGGTTGTTGGTGAGTGATTTTGTAACCGAAAATTAAACACTACGAAAACGCGAATTAAGAGTTTTGAAAGATTAATTTAAAAGCTAAACAATCAGGTTAATGTGTTTTAAAGGGTGATTAAACTTTCAGATTTCGAATTGTCTTTTACAAAAATAACTTTAAGGTTTTGAAAACGATTTTAGATCAATCCACTCTCGTGGCAATGATCATTTTCTCAACAATTAAACTAAAACAATATCTTGGATAGTTTAATCGTCGAGAAACTTTAAGAACAAATCAATTTTAACCACTAAGCTTATTAACACAGATCTCTCGGTTAAGCTAGGCTTAGTTCTAAGGTAATTGTTCGGGAACCCTTTATAATCTCTCGATTCATAAAGTTTCCTAGGTTCAATAATCGAATGGCCAACTCGATTAAGGCTTTAAGTTTGTTACCAAAGACAAAAGTTTTATAATCAATTAAGTTTTAGACAATCATCTATCCTAGATTCAATCAACCCCTTTTTCCCCTAACCCAATTGTCTATTTGGAACTACTCACTAAGCATATTGAAATTCAAAACAATTAGATTCAAAGAAACCATAAAGATAAACAAAGACAAGAGAATAAGGGTTCGAGAAAATCTTATTGATGATGAAGATTACAAAGGTGGCCAAGAAGCAATCACCAAGAATCTCCAATGTCAAAGCAAAAAACAAACGATGGATCAAAAAAAAAAAATAGCCTGTCAAAACATAACAAAAACCCTAATATATTGTTAAACCAAAGAAATAAAGGAAACCAATTTGGTTTAGGAATTAGTTTTCCTTTTTACAACATAAAACCGATATTCCTTATGATTTTCGCAGCCTGTACCGGTCAGGTGAAACCGGTACAGGTTGGTCGATACGTGTTGGTCGGTAGCCTTGCTTCGGCTTCGTTTCCTTCATATCGGCCAGGCCAAGCCGATACAACATGTCGGTATATGTGTTTCTTCTTCTTTTCCTCTGTACCGGCCACTCCAAACTGGTACAACATGTTGATATGATGTCTTCAGGTTCTCTTTTGCTTGTATCGACCAAGTGTGACCGATACGACAGGTCGATACAAGTCTCGGCAAAAGTACTTCTCCTATATCGGCCATAGCAAACCGATGCAACAAGCTGATGCAACTGTTTCCGCTTCTTTTTGGCTTGAATTTTTCGTCTTTTGCCGTTTTAACGCTCCGAAACCTGAAATACACGAAACAAACCAAAATGCAACCTATATGATACTAAATGTAGCCTAAATGAGTTAATTCTAATGCATAACATAAGGTAAAATATGTAAAATATGCAAGTTATCACACCGCAGTGGTCGGGATTTTCTTCGCTTGTTCCGTCATTAGCCGTAATTCTCTCTCCCCCGGCGCTGCCACTTTCAGCTCCACCGCTCCAAAGGACGATTTCACCCAATCCCGCGTGCCCTGCTTTTCCGCCGCCGCTGTAAATTCGGGAAGGAGTTGACGCTGGATCGGCTGATTCCTCTGTGTCTCAACACGGTTCCCATCTTGGGCCTGTGAATTCTCTGACTATTTATATCATGGGTTATATATATTGGGTTTAATAACGGTCTCAAATGTTCGACGGTGTAGTATTATCCGCATGTAAGTGTTGTCATGTAAATTTTTTTTTGTAATTATCCGACTTTTATTTTAAATTATATAATAAAAAAATATATATTTTACTTTTGATGAACAATTATGTATAAATATATAAAATCTTGAAAATTAAAATAATATAACTTTTTCCAATGAAAAATTATGTTTTTTATATTTATATTTTCTTGTCTTTTAAATAGAGTTTTAGCTTCAAATATCATAGCTTTTAGTAATTAGTTGTAATAATGTTATTATATAATTATTTTAAAAGTTAAACTTGAATTTATTCTATTAAAAGAGAAGACAAAATGCATACTTGACTGACTTATAGTGAGTTTTAGTTCCTAAATTACATTACGAATTTACGATATTATCCTTCCGCGGGCATGGCCCAATAGGTAGCATTGCGGCGCGGGTATGGCCCTATCAATTGAAGCCCAAAAAACGGCGGGTCTAGCGGGCTTGGTCCGTTTGTTTCACGGGTTAAACATGTAATGCCCATTTTGGTCCGCGGGTTCGCGGGCGACCCGCAAAATATAATGTAATTGCAGATTTTGTGTAATTAGCAAATACATAGCAAATGCAATACTTATTTGAATAAATAACAAAGTTATGTTCATTCTTTTTTGTTTCTTCGAGTTTCATGTTTACAGTGATTTAGTATTAGTTTATGTTTCAGTTTTTAATTATTTTATAAACATGTTTCTGTTTTATGTTTTGGTTTTCATCGTGTTTTTTCTTTATGTTCAAGAGTTACAAAACTACAGACTTCATATGTTTTTTCCAAGGGACAGACTAAAGGAAAACTCAATAATGCTAATAACGACAATTTTTTTTTGTTTGGTTTTGCTACTACAGAAACCTTTTAATGGATTCTAACAAATATTAAAATTATGAAAAGATGGTTACAAGGCTTTGCGGGCGTGGGTACGGACTGAGTTTTACAACCCGCGGACTTAACGGGCCGGTCCGTTGCGGATCAAAATAAATATATGTCTGTCACGGTCGGCCCGTTTGGTCGCGGGCAAGCCCGTCTGCCATCTCTTATTCCTTCGTTACTTCAGACCTAACCCAAGTGCACAACCAAGTTATCGGAGGAACTATTGATTTCTTTAAGCCTTATGGATGCTATGAAACCTCAATCTTTTATATCATTTGCTAATAGTTTAGCTTTTGAATTCACATATTAGAATTGTTTGACTATGTTTTTCTCGTTCGTAATCCACTAATTATGAAATGAAATGGTTGAACAAAAAAAAAGTTAAAGATTTGTATATATGTTGTTACATTTGTACAATGTTTAGGTATGGACCACTGTTTTGGACACATGATTATGGTTTAGAAGGGGTCTTTTTGAATGCAACCACTAAATTAAAGTTCAATTCTCCATTCACTTATTTTAGTTTTTTAATATATATTTTCTTTTCATATACATATTTCGACAATGGTAAAAATAATTTATGATCCGCCCTCCCATGGTTGCAGATAATAACAGTTTTTAAGATGACAACCATTTAACTTGTCTTAGGAATCTCATATTGTTTTTTATTAGTTCATGTCTTTTAATTGATTTATAAATATGACAAGTAAATTCTTAAATACATTAACCCATTTAGCATATTTTAAAATCTTAATTTTTCAAGTTAATTTATGAGCATTAATATTTATCAAAGCACATGACCAAAAATATTTTTGAAAAAATCTTTTATTAAAATTGGATCACATATTCATTAAAGACGGAACAACAAAGACAAACTTGAAAGATTGAACAAGAAACAAACATAAAAGAAAAAAAAGTAGAATCCAACTAATTGAAAAATTCAATAGACATCAAGAGCGAAAGCGAGCATATTATTGTAACAAGTTGGTGATAGGAAGGAAATAAGCTCCAATGGTATGAAAACTGTCTGTGGTGGTTCCGTAAAATCCTATGATCTTTTTGTCTTGTTCATGGAGAGTAAATTGAGTACCACTACCATCGAAATCATAACCGAAGTTATCATAAGTCTTCTCGTTAGTTTTAAATTGAAGTCCAAGAATGGTATTGGAAAAATCATACCAACCCTCGACTGAAATTAGATACTCTTCTGGATAATTGATCGCAATCTGGATACGATTCAAAATTATAAGTAAAAGAATCTTACCAATGTGGATAATTTAAAGCTTAAATAACCATTTACCTCTCGGTATGCGCCTATACCACCATGAGCACCATGAAAACCTCCTTGAAATAATTAACCGCCATTCACATAGTCAAATTGGACATATCGAATGCCATATGGATAAGACCTTGCGTATATCTTTGTCACATCGTCATGATTCGATTCGTCATCCCAAGTCGGTCATTTGCTTCCACCTTCTTGTCCTTCGTTTCCGGTCTCTTGTCCTCCGTTTCCGGTTTCTTGTATTCCGGTTCCGATTCCTTGGCCTCTCGGCTTCCGGTTCCCTGGCCTCCGGTGTCGGTGCCTTGTCCTCCGGTTCCGGTTCCTTGACCTCCCGTTCCGGTTCCTGGTCCTCCGGTTCCGGTTCCTTGGCCTCCGATGACGATGACGGTTCCTTGGCCTCCGATGACGATGACGGTTCCTTGTCCTCTGGTTCCGGTTCCTTGTCTCTGGTTCCGGTTTCTTGTCCCTCGGTTCCGGTTCCTTGTCCCCTGGTTATGGTTCCTTTGCCTCCGGTTCTGGTTCCTTGGCCTCCGGTTCCGGAACCTTCGTCTCTGATTCCAATCCCTTGTCCTTCGGTTCTGGTTCCTTATCCTCTGGTTCCGGTTCCTTGTCCTCTATTTCCAGTTACTTGTCCTCCGGTTCCTGTTCCTTGTCCTCCGGTTCGGGTGCCTTGTCCTCCGGTTCGGGTGCCTTGGCCTCCGGTTTCGGTGCCTTGGCCTCTGGTTCCGGTGCCTTAATTGTCCTCCAATTTCGGTTTCTTGTCCTCCGGTTCTGGTTCCTTCTCCTCCGGTTCCGGTTCCTTGGCCTCCGGCTCCGGTTCCTTTTCCTCCAGTTCCGCTTCCTAGTCCTCCGGTTCCGAAGCCTTGGCCTCCGGTTCTGGTGCCTTGACCTCCCGTTCTGGTTCCTTGTCCTCTGATTCCGTTTCCTTGGCCTCTAGTTACGGTTCCTTGGCCTCAGGTAACCGTTCCTTGGACTCCTGTTCCGGTTCCTTGTCCTCCGGTTCTAGTTCCTTGTCCTTCAGTTTCGGTTCTTTGTCCTCCGTTTCTGGTTATGATTCCTTGTCCCCCGGCTCCGGTTCCTTGTCCTCAGGTTCCAGTTCCGTGGCCTCTGATTCCTGTTCCTTGGCCTCTGGTTCCTTCTCCTCCGGTTTCGTTCCCTTGGCCTCTGGTTCCGATTCCTTGTCCTCCGGTTCTGGTTCCTTATCCTCCGGTTTTGGTTCCTTGTCCTCCGTTGACTGTTCGCTGTCCTCTGGTTCCTTGTCCTCCGGTTCCGAATCCTTGACCTCTGTTTCCGGTTCCTTGTCCCCCAGTTCCGGTTCATTGGCCACCGATTCCGATGCCTACGCCTCTGTTCCGGTGCCTTGGCCTCCAGTTTATGTTCTTTGTTCTCTGGTTCCAGTTCCTTTTTCCTCCAATTCCGATTCCTTGGCCTCCCTTTCCGGTTCCTTGGCCTCCGTTTCATGTTCCTTGTCCTCCGGTTTCGGTTCCTTGGCCTCCCGTTCGTTGTCCTCCGGTTATGGTTCCTTGGCTTCCGGTTCCGGTTCCTTGGCCTCCGGTTCAGGTTCCTTGGCCTCTGGTTCTGGTTCATTGGCCTCTTGTTCCGGTTATTTCTCCTCTGGTTTCGTTTCCTTGGCCCAATAATCCATATCCTTGGCCTTCGGTTCCGGTTCTTTGTTCTCCGGTTCCAGTTCCTTGTCCTCTGTTTTCGGTTCCTTGTCCTCTGTTTTCGGTTCCTTGTCCCTTGTTTTCGGTTCCTTGTCCCCCGGTTCTGGTTACTTGGCCTCCGGTTCCGATTCCTTGTCATCCGGTTCCGGTTTCTTTTCCTCTTGTTCCTATTCCTTGGCACCCGGTTCCTGCTCCTTGGCACCCGGTTCCTGCTCCTTGTCCTCCGGTGACCTCGATTCCGATTCCTTGTCTTTCGGTTTCGGTTTCCCGTCCTTCGGTTACAGTTCCTTATCCTCTGGTTCTGGTGACTTGGCCTTTAGATCCGGTTCCATGTCCTCTGGTTTCGGTTCCTTGTCCTCCGGTTCTGGTTCCGGTTCCTTGGCCTCTGGTTCCTGTTCCTTGTCATCTAGTTCTAGATCCTTTTCCTCCTTTTCCGATTCCTTGTCCTTCGGTTTCGGTTCCTGGTCCTCCGAATCATGTTCTTTGTCCTCCGGTTTTGGTGTCGTGGTCTCCCGTTACTTGGCCTCCGATTCCTGTTCCTTGTCCTCCGGTTCCTGTTCGTTGGCCTCCGGTTCCTTAGCCTCCGGTTCCGGTTACTTGGCCTCCGGGTCCGGTTTCGTGTCCTCTGGTTCCGGTTATTTCTCCTCCGATTTCGTTTCCTTGGCCCCAGGTTAAGTATCCTTGGCCTCCGGTTCCAGCTCCTTGGCCTCCGGTTCCGATTCCTTGTCCTCCGGTTCTGGTTCCTTGTCCTCCGGTTCCAGTTCCTTGTCCTCTGGTTCCGGTTCTTTGTCCTTCAGTTTCGGTTCCGGTTCCTTTTCCCCTAGTTCTTGTTCCTTGGCCTCTCGTTCCGGTTCCTTGTCCTCCGGTTCCGATTACTTTTCCTCCAGTTCCTTTTCCTTGACCCCGGTTCCGGTTCCTTGTCTTCCGATTCCGGTTCCCTATCCTCAAGTTCCTTGTTCTACGAATACCGGTTCCGGTTCTTTGTCCTCCGGTTCTGGTTCCTTGTCGTCTAGTTCCAGTTTCCTGTTCTCCGGTTCTGGTTTCCTTTTCTCCGGTTCCGGTTCCTTGGCCTCAAGTTCTAGTTCCTTGGCCTCCTTTTCCTGTTCCTTAGCCTCCAGTTCCTTTTCCTTCGGTTCCAGTTTTATGTCCTCCGGTTCCGGTTCCTTGGCCTCAGGTTCCGGTGACTTGGCCTCTGCTTCCGGTTTCTTGTCCTCGGGTCCTTGTCCTCCGGTTCCTTGTCCTCTGGTTCTGATTCCTTAGCCTGCGGTTCGGTTCCTTGGCCTGCAGTTCCAGTTCCTTGGCCTCCGGTTCCTGTTCCTTGGCCCCCGTTTCCAGTTCCTTGGCCCCCGGTTCCAGTTCCTTGGCCTTCGGTTCATGTTCTTTCTCCTCTAGTTCCGGTACGTTGTCCTCCAGTTCCGGTTCCTTGTCCTCCAATTCTGGTTCCTTGGTCGTCGGTTCCTGTTCCTTGGCCTCTGGTTCCGGTTCCTTGTCCACCGGTTCTTTGTCCTCCAGTTCGGGTTCCGGTTCCTTGTTCCCCTTTTTTCGGTTCCTTGTCCTCCGGTTCCGGTTACTTGGCCTCCGGTTCTTTGTCATCCGGTTTCGGTTCCTTTTCCTCTGGGTCCTATTGCTTGGCACCCGAGTCCTATACTTTCAAGTTTTTGCAAAACCAAACAATTACTTATCGAAAAAAGAATCTCACAAGTGTTGGGGTTTAGGTTTAGGGTGTGAGAGGAGAATCATCCTTATAATGAGAATGACCGGATTGGGCTAAAGTGTTTCGGTTAAGGTAGCCACAATCCGTAGAAATCACAAAGCCATAGAAATTCTCTTGAAAATACTCAATCATGCTAGTTATAAGTCAAGTTTAAGTTCAAATAAATTCGAAGGCAACCTAGAACTATCAAATTTCATAACCACACTATTGGCTTTTTAAACATCAATGTCTAGGGTCAAGGTTTCAAGACTTTTAGCGAGTTCTAAGTCGTTTGCGGAAGACACTACACTCAAGATACCGTTCAAAACACTAGAGGTGTTTCTTTACAAGGCTAAACTAATCATAAATGCAATTTTTTTTTTGGTTTTTGTATTTTTCTAATTTTGTGTTTTCTAGAAATTTTTTTTTCCATGCAAAAGCTAATATGACTATTTCCCCAAACTTAAATCACATGGTCTCCGAGTGAAACAAGTATCGGAGAAGGTTCCTAAATGAAAAAACTAATGCGAAAAATGAATGCATATGTACAAAGATAGAGAAGTTACCTCAATAGTAGAACTGAGACGGATCGAGGTCTTCTCCGTCTAACGAGAAAGTGGGGGACTCGTTGTCTGACCGTGGTGATGGTGTATGGAGTTGACATATTTTCTAGGATTGGCTTCAGCTTTACCCGGAAGTTTGCCCATTGGTCGCTTAGAAGCCTAGGGAATTTGAGTCACTTGATTATCCAAGGCTTTCAAGTAAGTAGTCAAGATCTCGAACTTGGTATTGAGATCATTGTACGAGTTGTCCACCTTTGCATGAATCTCCTTCTTAAAGGCATTGAACTCCATGGCATTACGGTTTTGAACGTCGAGGATTTGTTTCAAGAGTTGATTAGTTTGATCACCTTGAGGAGCTGGTGAAGAAACTACTCCTTGAGCAGCGGGAGGATGATTGTAAACCAGTGGTCGATTAAGTGGTGGTCTCGGTGCATATCCTCCTTGGTTGTATTGAGGTTTACCTTGGTAACCTCCTTGTTGTGCTTAAGGATAGACCTGATTTTGAGGGTTAGCTACATTGGTGATTCGGTAGGAAAGATTTGGATTTTGAGAGTAGTTGTTGTAACGCCAACCGTTAGAATACCCACGTAGTTCATCTCCTCTTGATTTCCATCGAGTTGGGTCACCTGTTCTTCCCCACTTCCTACAAAGTTGATTCCCACTTGTTGATACATGATAAGCTTATCAAGCTTCTCATTAACCGCTTTAATCTCTCTCCTAGATTGGTCATCATTCCCGGAGCTGCGATTTGTGCGATCATACTCTTCACCGTAGTTGCTATCACTCAACGCGTAGTTCTCTACCAAAAGTTGTCCATCCGCTTCCGTCTTCCCAAGGAAATTGCCTTGGCTAGCTGAATCGAGAAGCATTCTAAATTTTGGCTTGAGACCTCGGTTGAATGTGTTAAGCAAGATTTCGCCCGAGAATCTGTGGTGTGGAGATCTCACCGTGTAACCCTTGAATCGTTACCAAGCTTCGCTAAATGTTTCTTGGTCGTTTTGAGCGAAACCCTTAGATCTCGTTCCTTAGCTTTGAGGTCCGAACCATTGAGAAGAACTTTGTTAGGAAAGCCTTCTTTCAAGCGTCCCATGTCTCAATACAGTCTTTGACAAGGTTCTTTTGCCATTGGTGCACCTTGTCCCCAAGTGAGAAAGGGAACAATCGCAGCTTGAACATTTCCTCATTTACTCCATTAATCTTCACTGTGTCACACAACATGTCGAATTTATGAAGATGGTCTATCGGATCTTCGCTAGGCAAGCCATAGAACTTCTTGCTCGACACCATGTTGATGAGACTAGACTTTATTTCGAAGTTGTTGTTGGGAATACCTGGTGGCGTGATTCCACTACGGTTGGAGATGTTAGAAGGCACATCATTGGTTCCAATCGTATGTGTTGCATTGGTTAAATCGTCACCCATCTCTGAATCTGATCTTTCTGATTGAGACGAGTCGGAGTGTTGATCGAGTCTTCTTTCTCTTGAGATGGCTCGTTCATGTGCTTAAATGTCCGCAAAGAAAAGCAAGCAGTCACTTTGTATGTGACTTCTTCTTTGCATACACATGAGAAAACGAAAAACCACAAAAGAAAAGAAAAGATTAGTAACAAGAAACTGAAACTTAATCCCAAGTGATTTCAAAGTTCTAATAATCAATCGAGTTCCTGAATCGGCAACGGCGCCAATTTGATAAACGAGATTTTACACTCGTTCTTTCGAATGTCTTAATGTAGTATTTAAGATGTCAATCCGAATAAGGAGCAATTAAAATATTAGAACCTATGTGAAACTATACGTAGTCTAAGCAAATTAAAAAGATTGGTTTTGTTTTGTGATTAATAAAAGACTAACGAGAAAACGAAAAACGCAATTAAACAAGATTTAAGATTCTATTAAAGGCTAAACAACCAGGTCAGGGTACTTTAACGTGTGATCAAACTTTCAAATTTTTAAATGTCTTTTAACAAAGGTAACTTTAAGGTTTTGAAAACGTTGATTAGATCAATCCACTCCCGTGATAATGATCATTTTCCTAATAGTTAAACTAAAACAATATCTTGGATAGTTTAAGTTTTAGAAACCGTTAACTTCAATTCAATTCAGCCACTAAACTTATTAACACATATTCCTTGGTTAAGCTAGGTTTAGTTCTAGGGTAATTGTTCAGAAATCTTCACACTTCTCCCAAAGGTGAAGCTTTTTGGGTTCTATCAATCGAATGACCAATTCAACTAAAGCATTAAGAACATTACACTAGATTAAAGTTTTATAAAGTTTTAAGATCTAGACAACAATTATCAACCCTAATATCGATTCACCCTTTTCCCCCAATCTAATTGCCTAAGGGAAATTACTCACTAAGCATAATGAACATCAAAGGAATCAAAGATGATGAAAACATAAATAAAATCAAAGAGAGATAGGGATAGAAGAAACTCTGTGTAATACTGAAGAAAACTAAAAAGCTCCAAGATCCAATCTCCAAAAGCAAGAACAAAACAAAGCAAAAGCTAACAAGAAAACCCTAGAATAATAAAAGATATATGATAGAAGATCCAAGATGAAAGAAGATCTCCTAAGGTGTCAATGACCTTTTATATAAAAAAACGTCATCTCTCTCCCCTAATGGGTCGGGCTTTGGTCCGGATCGGTTCTTAACCTTAAGTTCAATGTATTGTGTCACCAGACTGCTAGTTGAGGGATTCTTTGATCATACGCATTTCGCCCATTACATCTAGTATATAAGGTTAAGGTTAATGTATTGTATTTTGAAATATTCTTTTGGTGCGCCTCACTATGTATGTATGATAGAGTTGACTAAGTGGGAGTTCAACGTTTGTGTTTGCCAAGGCTAGCTGTTCTTCATGGTTTTCAAACCTGAACATCTCTGTCGGTATTAAGCACTTTGATTCAGTAATATGAACAAAGGTGGTGCGCTCGTTGAAGCGTATTGAGATGGGTGAATCACATAACTTGAAGTGATGGTTACTCCGGACGACATCGAAACCGTTTATAGCGTACAACACATCTTTTTCATTAGGTGTTTGAACGTGTTAAGGCGGTGCACGTTGATAGTTCCCTGCATCATTGTTGATTGTATACAAGAATCAGGTGCAAAGGCATTATAGCGTTTTTTTGTAAATAAATGTCTAGGATGACCTGAGATGTTGTGTGTGGCGTTTTTTAACGTTTTAAACATATGATTTAGCCAGACAATAAAGTATTTTTATGTGTCTTTAGTTGTTTTAGAGGTAATAAAACGCATAGTGGCGTCCCGAGACACTAAGGATGGACTTATGGAGTTTTCAAGGCAAAAGAACGAAGAATGCAGAAGAAAGGAAAAGGATCGATCGATCCTCATCAGAGATCGATCGATCTCTTATTGCGCAAACTTAAGGAGAATTTATGGATCGACCGAGGACCGAATACTGATCGATCTTCATCAGGATCGATCGATCGCTTGGACGATCGATCGATCCCTTGGACTATCGATCGATCGTTCCTTCACGAAAACATACGGAGAAAAATCAGATCAACCAAAAGTCGAAGGAAGAGTCGATCCTCAAGTCGATCGATCGATCCCTACTACGCATCAGAAGATTTAATTTTCTTGTATTTTAGATTTTGCCAAGATATTTTTCTATTTTGTAAGGGATTCGTCCAAAACCTATAAAAATATGTTTTTAACCTCTTTTAGGGGTGTGCTTTTATAAAATAAGTTTTTGGAGATTTTTGGATCTAAGAGACCTGTTGTAATCTTCAATTCCAATAATCAGATTTTTTCTTAACCCTTATCTCTTTAATTTGTTTATGCTTTCTTTAATCTCAATCGCTTTGATTTTCATTATGGTTAGTGAGTAGATCTAAATAGACAATTGGGTTGGGAAAAAAGAGTTGATTAAACTTAGGATTTTCATTGTCTAGAACTTAATCTCAAAAAAAATTTCTTTGGTTACAAACTTAAAGTCTTAATCGAGTTGGTCATTCGATTACTGAACCTAGGAAACTTTATCAATTGAGAGATTGTTAAGGTTCCTGATAAATTATCCTAGAACTAAGCCTAGCTTAACCGAGAGATCTTTGTTAATAAGTTTATTGGTTGAATCGAATTGAACTTAACGTTTTCTAAAATTTAAACTATCCAAGGTATTGTTTTAGTTTACTTAATAGGAAAATGATCATTGTCACGGGAGTGGATAGATCTAAAAACGTTTTCAAAACCTTAAAGTTACCTTTGTTAAAAGACATTCAAAAATCTAAAAGTTTGATCACACGTTAAAGTACCTTGACTTGGTTGTTTAACCTTTTAATTGAATCTTAAATCTTGTTTTAATTTCTTTTACGTTTTCTCGTTACTCTCTTTATTGATCACAAAACAAAACCATTCTTTGATTTGCTTAGACTAAGTTTATTTCTCACAAGCTTTAGTACATTGATTGATCCTGATTCGGATTGACATCTTAAGTACTACATTAAGACATTCGAAAGAACGAGTGTAAAATCTCGTTTATCAAATTGACGTTGTGCCCGATTCGGGAACTCGACTAATTATTAGAGCTTTGAAATCACTTGGGATTAAGTTTCACTTTATTGTTACTAATATTTTCTTTTCTTTTGTGGTTTTTCGTTTTCTCAGGTGTATGCAAAGAAGAAGTCACATACAAAGTGACATCTTGTTTTTCTTTGCGGACATCAAAGCACACGAACGAGTCATCTCAAGAGAAAGAAGACTCGATCAACACTATGACTCGTCTCAATCAGAAACATCAGATTCAGATATGTGAGACGATTTAACCAACGCATCACGTACGATTGTAACCAACGATGTCCCTTATAATATCTCCAACCGTAGTGGAAAGACGCCACCAGCTATTGCCAACAACAACTTCGAAATCAAGTCTAGTCTCATCAACATGGTGTCGAGCAACAAATTCTATGGTTTGCCTAGTGAAGATCCGATAGACCATCTTCATCAATTCGACATGTTGTGTGACACGGTGAAGATTAATGGAGTCAATGAGGACATGTTCAAGTTGCGATTGTTCCCTTTTGTCACTCGGGGACAACGCACACCAATGGCAAAAGAACCTTGTCAAATACTCTATTCAGACTTGGGACGCTTACAAGAAGGTTTTCCTAACAAAGTTCTTCTTAGTGGTTCAGACCTTAAATCTAAGGAATGAGATCTCAGGTTTCGCTCAAAACGACCAAGAAACATTTAGCGAAGCTTGGGAACGAATCAAGGGTTACACGGTGAGATGTACACACCATGGGTGCTCGGGAGAAAGCTTGCTTAGCACATTCTACCGAGGTCTCAAGCCAAAGTTCATAATGTTTCTCGATTCCGCTAGCCAAGGTAATTTCCTTGGGAAGACGGAAGCAGATGGACATATTTTGGTAGAGAATTACCCGTTGAGTGATAGCAATTACGGTGAAGAGTATGATCGCAGCTCCGGGAATGATGACCGATTTAGGAGAGAGATAAAAGCGGTGAATGAGATGCTTGATAAGCTACCATTCTCCTAAGAAACTTGGCGATCCAGGGAGTTTTAATTTGCCTTGCACTCTTGGTCCTTTGATCTTTGATAAGTGCCTATGTGATTTAGAGGCTAGTGTCAGCGTTATGCCTTTGTCTATTTCTAAACGACTTGGCTTATCTTCTTTTCAACCTACTAAGATCTCTTTGGTGTTGGCCGATAGATCCGTGAATATACCCGTTGGAGTCTTAGAAGATATTCCGGTAAAGTTAGGAGACGCTTTCATTGCAACAGATTTTGTCGTCTTGGAGATGGACGAAAAACCTAATAATCCACTCATCTTTGGAAGACCTTTTTTGGCAACCGCTGGAGCCATCATAGATGTGAAGGTTGGGAAGATAGACTTGCACCTTGGGAAGGACCTTGTTCAACGGTACAACATCAACGATGTAGTCAAGACCCTTACCGAGACGGTTCGTTGTGTAACTATGGCGATTGGATTAGCGAAAGATTCTATCAATGGAAAGACTAATGATGATGCAAGGAGCAAACCAAAAGCTTCAAAAGTGGAACACCAACCTCCTCCTAGAAAGTTCAGAATGGCGCGTTGGAATATGTCTCAAAACCGCGTCATTAGAAAGTTAGTCAACGAGGTTAAACTTTTGAAGAAAGCTTTCAAGAAAGAGGCGAGGAGTGCTCGTTGCGACTCAAAGCAAAGCAAGCACAAAGATTGAGTCGAGTTTGTGGTGAACATAGTAAAACACAAGCCGCCCTTGATCCACGAAGGTGACATCGAAGGAGATTTCGTGTCTCTTTTGAATCCCAACGTCGCCTAAACAAGGTCCTTCTGCTTCACTAGACTAGTCCATGAATCCGTCAAACTAATGACGTTAAACGAGCGCTTAATGGGAGACAACTCATTGGTACGTGTATCACCTACTTATTCCATTTGCTTTTGCTTTTGATTTTTCAGCTTTACCATCCTTCTTTAGACATGACATACACACCGAGACGGTGTGAAGTAAGTCTGGGGGAGGGTGTTCATTCGTTTATAATCTCATTTGTTCGTCTTTGTTTCTATTTTTTTATTTTTTATTTTTTTATCTTTTATTCTAGATTTTTCTTTTAGTCGTAGTCGAGTCGTTTTTCGAGTCAAATTTGTTTTCAAAACTAAGTATGATACATTATGATCTTGTTCTGGACTTACCAACAAACTTTAAAGATCATTTGACAACATAGTAAGGACCGCGAGATTTCAGAAACCCAACAAACTTTATATGTCACCAGTTCCACAGGAAAGTTCCTTCTACTCGTACTATCTTTCGGTTAACTGATTTTGACTTCACCATGATAGAATTGTTAATCTTGACTAATTTTTTCACTTTGGGTTTTGAGATGCATTGAATACAGTTTTGCTTTCAGATCCTATAAGACATTTATGTGTAGTATGGTTCCCCTCTCTCTTCCCTTCTAAAAAACAGAGTTACATTATTTGAAAAAGTCGTGAATATTGGTTGAAAATATGTGATTTCAAAAGTAGAACGTAAACTCGTGTTCTTTCGAAATTCTTGGAAACTAAAACCATGAAACGACCGCCCTTCTAAGAAAAAAACAAAGGGAAAAATCAAGGTCGAATAAAAAAAATACAAATGACACCCTAGAGAAAGTTAGAGAGACATTCGACCTTGAGGAAGCGAGAAAAGAGAGAGGAAAAGAACCAGAAGAGGATGTTCTTAGTGCTTAGGAAACCTGAAAAGTAATACTTATGTCTAGTGATCGATTTTCCCTCAGTGAGACCGCACTTTATTTGTTTTAAGAGATTAAGAAGTCAATTGAGGTGAAACCGTAGATTTTCGAGGATTAGTGAATTTAGAGTACTTTGAGGGTGATTTCGTTGAGGTAATATGGTCTTAAGGTTTAGAGCTGGTGTTGGTCTTATGTGGTTTGTGGGTTACTTTGGAAAGGATAGGATTAAGTGATGATGCAAATATTTAGAGTTTTTCAAAACCTCTTCTTCTCACTTAGTGTATTGTTATGTTCGAGGACAAACAAAAGGCTAAGTCTGGGGGAGTTGATGTGTGGCATTTTTAACGTTTTAAGCATAGGATTTAGCCATACAATAGAGTCTTTGTATATGTCTTTAGTTGTTTTACAGGTAATAAAATGCATACTGGCGTCCCGAGGCACTAAAGATGGACTTATGGAGTTTTCAAGGCAAAAGAACGAAGAATGCAAAAGAAAGGAAAAGGATCGATCGATCTCTTATTGCGTAAACTTACGGAGAAATTCTTGATCGATCGAGGACCGAATACCGGAGACATCACCTCATTTATCCCTATTTAATATCACTATAATCTACTATACCCCTCATTAATCTCATATACCCTATTAATTTGAAAAGACAAAATTACCCTTTTAAATAAAATAAAAAATTGAAATATATTGGTTTTTGGTTTTTGGTTAATGATTTGGTTGGATTAATTAATTTTGATTTTATTTTTAAAATTAAACAAAAAATTAAAATAAAAAAAAATCTTCTTCGTCGTAGGTCGCTTCTTCTTCCTCGCCGCCTAGTCGCGCCTCTGCGTCGTCTTCCTCCGAGCCTCCGCGCTTTCTCTGCTTCGTCTTCTTCGTAGAATCCTCCTCCGGCGACGTCAACATCACCGTCCTTCTCCTGCGACCAATCCTCCATCTTTCGGGTTCGGTGAGCTAGGAATTTAGGGGTTTTTAAAATTGGTTTTGAATATCATTCATTAGATCTAATGTATCACTCATAATGTGGTTGATTGAATTGAATTGTATTACGCAAAAAATAGAATAGGATCTCTGTTTGATTTGGTTTATTCGTAACCAAAACAGATAATTGTAATATATTATGTGTAAAACTTTGTATAACTAGTAGAACTGATAATTGTAATATACTATGTAAAACTTAGTATAACTTTAGATAACTAGGTAAAATTGAGAAGAAGTGGTTTAACCAGAACTTTATATTGTTGTTCTTCGTAGAATCCTCCTCCTGCGACGTCAACATCACCGTCCTTCTCCTGCGACCAATCCTCCATCTTTCGGGTTCGGTGAGCTAGGAATTTAGGGGTTTTTAAAATTGGTTTTGAATAACATTCATTAGATCTAATGTATCAGTCATAATGTGGTTGATTGAATTGAATTGTATTACGCAAAAAATAGAATAGGATCTCTGTTTGATTTGGTTTATTCGTAGCCAAAACAGATAATTGTAATATATTATGTGTAAAACTTTGTATAACTAGTAGAACTGATAATTGTAATATACTATGTAAAACTTAGTATAACTTTAGATAACTAAGTAAAATTGAGAAGAAGTGGTTTAACCAGAACTTTATATTGTTGTTTTTGCAGGATACAATGGTGGAACACGTGAGCGTATATTTCAAATATAAAGATTGCATGTATAGTGGAGGAGACAAGTAGATTAGACGAGTTAGAGAAGGTATCTAGAGTGGGCGTAAGTTCGTTTGGTATGAACTACGAAGTGTTGGAGGGAGATGATGATGAAATTGGACGTAATGCAATCACTCTTTACGTAGAATATGTGCAAGCAAATACGAAGGAGTTTAAAGAGGCAGAGAATGATAATGATAGATGAGGAATATCCAAGACATGGCTGATTGGAAAGTACCGGATTACAGCAAAGAACGACTGGTGTTACCAAAAGATCGCGTCAAGACGAAGGAAAAATACAAGATAAGAGGAAGCCATCAGTTGAAGAACAATGCAAAAGGACATAAAACAAAAGGCGGCCAAAGCAAAATTTTGGTTTCAATTGGTTGTTGTTTGGAACAAGTTGTTATCCGAGTGAATAATTGTGTTGTCAACTTCTGTAATACTATGGTTGTAGGGGATTACTTCTATAAAACTATGATTGTGTTGTCAACTTTTGTAAAACTATGGGTTACTATTTTGTTTGGATTTTATTTATGTTAATTTATTTATTTAATTTTTTAATATTAATTTTATTAATGTTTGTGCATTAGTTTAGTGTTTGAGTATTGATTTTATTTATGTTATGACAACAATTAATTTATTCAAAAAAATTATACGTTGTTTACGAAACTCTTGTACATTCATAGTTTTTTCAAAGAACATTTTCTATGTAAACACAACTTGTAAAAAGACTTTTCTACAGAACGATGATTTCGAGAGTATTATTGCAAAAATCATGTATGCATACATAATTAACACGAAATGTGAAAAGTAAAACTCCATAAACAAATTTAAATTGTAGGTAAAACTAAAAACAACTGAAATCATCAAAAATAAAACTATGAATAACATTGGTAAAACCATAAACTTCTGTAAAACTAAGTGTAATATTTTGGAGGGAAAACCGGAAAAAATTGGCGCCCAAACGAAAAAAAAAAAAAATTAATTAATTTTGTTGGTAAAAAAGTTGATTCTGACAACTTTTCACCCTTGTATTTCGTATCTTTTCTTATCTTCACTAGTTCTCTATAAATTAAACATCACCTCTCCATAAATTAAACATCTTCTCTCTCTAAATTATCGCCATTCATTCATCCACACTTCTTCCTTTATTCCTTACACACATTTTCTTGTGCCTTCATGGATCCATGGGTGGAAAAACAATAGAGGCGTGAGATGAAGAAGGCGAAGCAACACCTCGAAATGTTATCGTTCGTTGCCGACGGCCAGTACGAGATTCCCACTCTTTGTCCACGTATATGTAAAACTTCATAGAATTACGGGAAACTATGTAAAACTAACAGGGTAAAATTGCGTATAACCGCGTAGAATTGTGTGAAACGAGTTCCGTGAAACTGGATAGAACTGTATTATATTGAGATAAACTAGGTTGATTGTTCACGACGATGGACTGCACTTTCGTCAGCCATGGATTTTTGTGTCGAAGAGGAAGTAAAAAAATTAAAAAGGAAGGTGGATGATGTGACTGAAGAGATTGCAAAGTTGAAGGAGTTTATTGTTCATCCCCGTCCGTGAGAGATTCTTAAAACCTATATGTTGTCTTTATTACTCTTTTTATGTTGTCTAAATAAAAAAAACTATTGTCTCTCTTATGTTGAAGATTATGGAGGCAGTTATGTTAAGCATCTCCTTTATATATTCTAAAGATCTTTGTCTCTCTTGTTTTTTATAGTTCATGTCTAAGTTTCAAAATTACCACCATAAGTTTGTCTTCTTCAAAACAAACATAACAGTACCACACTAAGTGCAAACATAACACAACAATACCACATAGTTACCAACACGGCAAGTGCATTTGCTATAAAACATCTTGTCCCTACCTTGATTTGTTTCATTTATTCGGATTGAGGAAATAACATTTCTAATGGTTTGATTGCTTCAACATCCTGAAAGACAATAATAAACACTTTAAACCACTTCATAACATTAATAAAGTAATCCCAAGTATTATCTAGTAGTCCAAAAATTTCAGTATTATCCGGTTATCCTTAGTTTTCCTATTTCTAAATAAGTCTGTTCTTCGAAATTTCACTGTAAGCTTCGTAGGCTTCACCTTCTTCGTCTTCTTCATCTTCTCCTCACTTTTTTATAGTGAATTATCAGTGTATCGTCGAGCTCATTATCGTATTTTGCCGAAGGATTTTCTTTTCTTTTACTTGTTTCCACCATATCTAGGTTTCGTTTGTAAGATGCAATTAAAGTCTCGATGCAATTGAAGAAAATTAGGGTTCTTCTCGTTGGGGAAATAGATATTGGGGAAAACATAGAAATTTTGATTTAGATGAGTTTTTTAAATCGTACGATTGTTAAATTGGAAAAAATCAGATTTCGGTTCGATTTGTACATTGAAAACTCGGTTTACACAGATTCCGGATCTCCGGTCGGATCAGGCGGGTCGGGTGGGTATTACCCAGGTAGAACTGTAAATAACTCAATTTATAACAAATTTTTGGTCTTTTTATATTTATTTCGATTTTAATTAATCCATTAAAAATTGAGTGTTCTCCAGTGATTTATGTTTAAAAGAAAGGGGCATGGGAGAAGATGCCTCGATCGATCGATCCCTAGGACGATCGATCGATCGTTCCTTTAGGAAAACTTACGGAGAAAAATCAGATCGACCAAAAGTCGAAGGAAGAGTCGATCCTCAAGTCGATCGATCGATCTCTTCTCCGCATTAGAAGATTTAATTCTCTTTTATTTTAGATTTTGCCAAGATTTTTCTTATTTTGTAAGGGATTCGCCCAAAACCTATAAAATTTTTGTTTGGATCTTAGAGACATTTTGTAATCTTCAATTCCAATAATCAGAGTTTTTCTTCACCCTTATCTCTTTAATTTGTTTATGCTTTCTTTAATCTCAATTGTTTTTATTTACATTATGGTTAGTGAGTATATCTAAATAGACAATTGGGTTGGGAAAAGGATTGTTGAAACTTATGATTATCATTGTCTAGAACTTAATCTCAAAACTTTTTTCTTTTGTAACAAACTTAAAGCCTTAACCGAGTTGGTCATTCGATAAGTGAACCTAGGAAATTTTATCAATTGAGAGATTGTAAAGTTCCTGATAAATTACCCTAGAACTAAAGTCTATCTTAACCGAGAGGTCTTTGTTAATAAGTTTAGTGGTTGAATTGAATTGAACTTAACGTTTTCTAAAATTTAAACTATCCAAGGTATTGTTTTAGTTTACTTAATAAAAAAATGATCATTGTCACGAGAGTGGATTGAAAAAAAACTTTTTCAAAACCTTAAAGTTACCTTTGTTAAAAGACATTCAAAAATCTGAAAATTTGATCACCCGTTAAAGTACCTTGACCTGGTTGTTTAGCCTTTTAATTGAATCTTAAATCTTGTTTTAATTGCTTTTACGTTTTCTCGTTAGTCTCTTTATTGATCACAAAACAAAACCATTCTTTGATTTGCTTAGACTAAGTTTATTTCTCACAAGTTTTAGTACATTGATTGCTGCTGATTCGGATTGACATCTTAAATACTACATTAAGACATTCGAAAGAACGAATGTAAAATCTTGTTTATCAGATGTTGAACGAAATACCTTCTCATCTAGGAGAATCATGTTGACGCCCACGAGTTGCCCACCCTTTCTCACATTACGGGATTCCCAGTAGCGAAGTAGCCTTGCAAACACAAGTTGAACACATCGGCCAACTTTTAAGTCTGCAAATTTTAGATAGGATTCCATTTCAGCGTTTTCTCTGATTTGTGTTGCTTTATTAGGATTGGAGGGAATGATAGGATCAAGCAGTGAGGTGTTACGTATTTATGGTACTACGACAGAAGGGGTTAGTGTAGTCTTTTTTATTAGCTAGCGTTTCAGATTCTAGCCTTAATTACGATATATCTACGTAGTAACGTATCAAAATTATTAAAGTAGTGATGATTATGTGTTTTAAATGACGAATTGATGAAGAAGTGTGTAAAGGTTGGGATGTGGAAGATAATACGGTGTAAAGGGGCATGGCTTTGAAACGAAAGAGAAGAAGATGTATGTTTTTGCGGCGGTGGAAGGTAATTTTTTAGGTCTCCCTTATAAGGCACGTTTTAAATTGGCCTAAATAGTTATATTTTTTTATTTCATGTTTGGGCCATTGAACATCTTGTTTTTGTACGTATTGTATTTCTTGTTTTTGTGGTTTGTCGAGTTGATGATGGTTGATGGTTGTAGACAATAGCTGACGTCTCAACATTATAGAGTAGTTGCAGATAACGTGACAGTATAAGAAGAGAGGATATCTATTCTATTAAAAGAAAAGATAAAACGTTTACTTGTCGAAACGAAAGCGACTATTGAAAATTTTATTCTTTTTGCATTTGGGTTCTTATATTTTTGAATAACTTTTGTTTAGCGAATTCTATAAATTATATTTAAGCCCCAACAAATTCATGCCCACATATAAAACTTTTAAGAATTAAATTTCTTCCACATTGAAAACAATAAGAAACGAAATAAGAAATATATTCAGGCCCAACAAATTCAGGCACACATATAGAACTTTTAAGAATTAATTTTTTCCCACATTTAAATTAATAAGAAACGAAATAAGAAAACTTCTACTATAAATAAAACTTTCTCACATACGAAAACATTAAAGCGGGCCTTCGTTTAATAGGCCCGCGATTTTCGGTAAATAGATTGCATAATGCGGGTCTTTTCATTGAATAGGCCTCAAAAGTTTGATTAATTATTTTGGCTTTTGATACTGTTCTTTCATAGATGCATGCCTCATAAATTGGCCAACGGATATCGGAGATTTTGATTAGTCGATTAGAGTCTAGACATTCGGTTTTCAGGTCAGACTCATTTAAGTTTGGATTTTTCGGGTTAGAGGATATAGGATCCGTTCGGATTATTTACAAATACGGTTTTGTTCGGTTTCGAATCTATTCGGGTTCAGATCGAGTTTCATATTTTTAACAAAATCAGACATGAAACCAAATATTACTCGATTCGGGTTTTTTGGTTCGAATTCTCAAGTTTTTCATATTTTTGGTAAGAATTTCGGATCTTATTTCGGGTAATTCGGTTTCGGTTCGGGTTTTTGTTCGGTTTATTCATATATCCCACAAAAAATTGAAATAACCTACTCAAATCCAGATTACCTTATCAAAACTATATATATGTGTATATTTTCGGGTCTATTCGAGTACAATTCGGGTCTCAACTCGGTTCAAGTTAGAACGGAAACCCGAGTCATAAAATATTAAAACCCGATAGGATAATATGAGAACCAAAGTCGGACCAAACCGGATTTTCAGGTCGATTCAGTTTCGGGTTTCAGGTTTTAGATCTCGAATTAAATGTTCAACCCTAAATTGATCAATTCATGGTATTCCATAATATAATCTTAACTATTAGGGGGTGTTATTCAATTTGGGTTTTAAAATTTTAGATGATTTGGTGTGATTTTACAATATAAATCTTTGAATTCTAAATGTTTAATGATTTAAAATCAATTCTAATGGAAATCATTTTTTTAGATTTGAAAATCTCACCAAAATACCTTGGATTTAAAATCTCTTCTTTTGTTCATTAGAATCTATATCAAATCATTTGAAATGAACTAAAATTCAATGTCATTGGAATGTTGAATAACACTAGATTTTTAAAAATGATTTGAAATCATTTATTGAATAATACCGAATTTTAAAATCCAAAATAGAGAAATAATTTTTAAAAACAAAAAAATTTTTAAAAACAAAAAAAAAACAAGAAAAAGTATAAAAAATTTTTAAAAACAAAAAAATAACAATAAAAAATAGTTTCCTTTTTGTTTCTTTTTTTATTTCGAAATTAAAAAAAAATTATTTCAAATTCTTTTTTCTTCTTTTTTTTCGAAATTAAAATTGTTTTTTTTTTGAATATTCTAAATCAAATCTTTTTGTTTCCTATTTTGGTGTTGAAATTAAAAATGTTTTACTTTTTCTTGTTTTTTTTTGTTTTTAAACATTATTTCTCTCTCTAAATCTTTTAAACATAGGTTATATGAGTGACATTTGATGGTAATTACAATTTTTTGTCTTTTTACAAAAATGTTTCTCTTTCAATAGTTAAGATTTCAAATAAATAAGTTTAAATACATATCATATTATATAAAAAATACAACAAAATAAAACCGCACATATGTACGGATCCTCATCTAGTTTAATATTAATTTATGAATATCATGTCCCGCACTTACCTAGTTATACTTTATATATATATATTCTGATTTTGATATTAAATTTTTAAAGTTTTATAAATATCTTGTCTTCAATACAAACTAGATATGGACCCGCACTTACGTGGAGTTTATTTTTTGTAATTTTTAAATAATAAGATATATTCGCAAATTTATATATTTAAAATTATTTGGTAAATAATATATCAAAATGTCGATTTTAATTATATGTTTGTAATATCTTGTGTCATAAGATAAATGAATATATTGCAAATTTTATTATTTTCTTATGATGACTTGAATTATATGTTTGTAATCTCTTGTGTTATATAATTATATTTCATTAACTATGTTTGATGTTTTCCGTCCCGTCACAAAAACTACACATATATATTATACACAAATTAAAATTGAGTTTAGTCTCATAACAATTATTATTCATGATTTCAAATTCGATTTGTGATTTTTATTGATCCGTTACAAAAATAAAATATTTGTAGATCATATTTGTTATTCATATTTGATGTTAAAAATTTAAAATCTACCATTATACCTAGATTCAATTCTGAAATTAATCCGTAAAAAAATATCTTACTTTATTAATAAATTATTATGTAATTAATTTTTAGATATTATTATTCAATTTATTATAGTTAACTTTTTAAAATTGAAAATGTGTATTTTTTATTTTGATATTAATAATATTTTTCTTTCCTTTTTTGAATATTTTTGTTTCCTATTTTTATGTTTAAATTAATATGTATTCCTTTTTTTTGTCTTTTGTATTTAAACATAACAATAGGTTATATATAGTGACAATATTGTAAATAGAATTTTTTTGTCTTTTTTACAAAAATGTTTCTCTTTTAATAGCTAAGACTAGATTTTTACAGAATAATATTTACAAAAATTAATTTGATATAATTTAATTTTTTTTAATTGATGCATGTTGAATAATAATTTTTAATCATATATTTATATATGTTCTAATATTAAAAAATATTTTTTATATATCATAAATTATGTATGATACATTTTAACCCGTCACAAAATTAGCAGGACGTCTCACAAAGGTATATAAATATCTTATTTTTTTACAAGTATATAAATATATTAATTATTTAGATTTTATAAATATTTTCGGATACTTTTTGTTTTTCATTTACATCGTCGATTCGAATATTCTAAGAAAATACTTTTAAATAATTAAAATTTTCTATAATTTATTTTTTTAAATAAATAAATATTTTTAAAATTGTATTATGGATTATCATAAAATTCAAATATTTTTTATAATATTTTATTTTGTCATTACGATACCTATTTTTTTATTTTTCGTTTTTTCATTTAAAATCCTATTAATTAGGAATAATTTTTTATATTTAAATTCTTTTTTATTAAATCCTATTAAATAGGAATGTTTTTTTAATTTGTATTTAAAATTACTTTATATTAAAATTTATACAATGGCATTACATGTAATTAAAAAAAAATTTTAAGGTTCTCAAAAATTGTCCTTCCCAATTAATAATATACTAGATGAGGACCCGCACATACGTGCGGTTTTATATTTGTTGTCATTTTAATGTAATAAGATATGATTTTAAAATCATATAATTATTATTAGGTAAAAATATATAAAAATGTATACATCAATTTAATTAGATTTTATGTTTGTGGTCTATTGTTTCGTAGAAAATAAAATTTCTACATCGACATAGATTATATGTTTGTAGTATCTTGGATTATATGATTATATCTTGTAAACTATATTTGATATTTTCCGACCCATCGCAAACATTACACCTATATACTATACATAAACTAATCTTGATTAGTCTAATAACAATTATTATTCGTAATTTCAAATTTTATTTTTAATTTTTAATGACCCGTTATAAAAAAATATATATATGTGGAGATCATAATTTTGTATTCAAATTGGATGTTAAAAACTTAAAACAATGTTTTCTTTCCTTTTTTGAATATTCTTATTCAAATATTTTTGTTTGTTTTTTGTTTCCTATTTTGGTGTTGAAACTTAAATTTTTTTCTTTATTTTGTTTTTAAATATAACCATAGGTTATATAGAGTGGCAACATTGTAAATACAATTTTTTTTTGTCTTCTTTGTAAAAATGTTTTCCTTTTAATAGTATAGATAGATATACAATACAAAACTTTTATAACACTTTGGTTTATAACTATATATAAATATTGTTGCCCATGTAATTATTTTCCTCAATCCATATTTTTAATATGCCTCGACCAACTAAGCACACTTCTTTAATAGCTAATTGAATATATAGACATTTTTGGTTCAAAACTCCTGTTACTGAATTTATTTTTTAGAATAATATTTATTGAGTTAAAGATTATACGTAGATGTTTGGGTCTAGGACTTAGGGTTTAATTAACGTTTGTAATTTGTAAGTAAGAGTTCTTAATAAAAGAGAGAATTGCAAAACATACCAAATCGCATTTTATAAAATGTACACTAGGCCTGGGCAAAATACCCGGAACCGAAAAACCGGAACCGAAGAATCGAAAAAAACGGTTCCGGTTTCGGTTTCGGTTCCACCACAAATACCCGATGGTTCCTAAACTTAAGAACCATGAGTATCGGGTAGGAACCGGAAGCGAACCGAGAACCGATGGGTAGAACCGAAGAACCGAAATATTTTTATATACTTCTAGTATTTTTTATATTTTTGGGTATTTTTTATATTTTTGGTTATTTTTTTAACTTCGGATATTTTTTATTATCCTTTTCCGAGTGTTTTTCTGTTTTTGGGTATTTTTAAAAAAATTTCGGGTTTTTTCATAATTTTGGGTATTTTATGAACTTTTTTGGGTATATTTTTCTGTTTTCGGATATTTTTTTCTATTTTTGGTTTGAAATACCCGGAACTGAACCAGAACCGAACTGCAACCGTAAATTTTGGGTATTTTACGGTTCCTCAAACAAAGAACCGAACCGACCCGGAACCGATATAAACCGAACCGGAACCGAACCGAAATATTGAAAAGTAGTGATTGGGTAATAGATTCAGGAACCGAACCGACCCGATACCGAAATTTCGGACCCGGAACCGAACCGAATACCCGAATGCCCAGGCCTAATGTACACCATTTCATAGTCATTTTTTAAAACTACACCTAAACACTTAAAATTAAATCTATATAAACCTTTTTCTTACAGTTTTATCCCTTTAATACTATATATTAAACATTAATTTGCGAATCCAAATAAAAATATATTAATTTTGATAATTGTTTAAAGGGTAAATCAACCTTTTAAAGTTTTGAAAGGGTCTATACATAGAAAATATTGAATTATGTGTAATTTTGTGAATGAAATATTAAATAAAAGAGAAATTCACAAAACTACACCCTTTCAACCCCTCCTTCACAAAACTACACCTAATTCAATATTTTCACATATTTACACCCTTTCAAAATTTAAAAAGTTTGATTTATTCTTAAAAAAATTACCAAAATTAAAATCTTTTCATTTGGGTTCGCTAATTTGTGTTTAGAGTATAGTATTAAGGGGGTAAGATTGTGTGGGTAGAGTTTATTTAAATTTAATTTTGAGTGTTTAGGTGTAGTTTTGTGAAGTATTTTTGAAATGATGTAATTTTGTGAAATATAATTCAAATGATTTAGTTTTGTGATTCTCCCATATTAAAAGGTATAGTTTTGTGAATTCCTAATAATTTTCTGTTTTTTATATAAAAAATATTTAATAAATATATGGTCTTCATTAATGGACAAGAAAAATCTTTATCGGACTCTGGTTTTAAACTCCTATTATTGGAATGATATTTATTTGGTTAAAGATTTTATATAGATGATAGGGGTCTAGGACTTCGGGTTTTAACTAACGTTTGTAATTCTTTTTTATACTTCTTACTGATTTCGATATAAAGTTTCGTTTTTTTATTTTTAAGTACCTACATATTTCAGTAATGGAAAAATATAAAAAAAAAAAAATTTAAAAAGGAAAGCCTAAAAATCGCAATGTAGTTGGCATTGAATCCCTATCGTATAGGACATCTATTCATCAAATCACTAAAAACCTAAAGCACCAATAAATGTTTCTTTATAAATTACTTGCATTTATGTGACTCCACTCCTTCATATTTCATGATCTCAAAAAACAATTTCTTCAAAAACTCTTAAAGACAATTCGATTTATTTCTAAGGTTAGAAGAATATCTTCACCTTCTTATTTTCATGGTAAATTTTATAATTATTCATTCGTTTATATGATCATTCATTTCGGTATGAATCTCTATAGCTCATGAGCTCGAAGTATCAATAAATTTCATGTATTTTTTTTCGAATTTTTAATCATAATCTATCATGGATAATCAAAAATTATGTTTCTCTTATATTAAACAAGAATGTTTCTCAAGTTTATTAGAGTTTTCTTCTATTTTCTTTGAGAAATAATAAACTCATAAAAGTATTAAAATACTATTGTTGTATTAATGAGTCAAAATCGAATGATCCATAATCACGCTCTCCAGAAGAGAGCTAACACTCTATTTTACCAAAAAATAATAATCACGCTTCTCTTGCTTTTGCTTTTAAATTAATCAACCATATATATTGCTTTCTTCTCTTCTTTCACAAAAAACTACTTTTATTTTACAAAAAATATATTATTATTTATTACTTCCAATATTTTCTCTTAATAAGTTAGAATTTTGAAAAGTAGTTAAATTACTACGCATGTATAGGGTCGTTGCATAATTCTAGAAATAAAAATAAAATCACATTGATGTTTATAAATCTCAATTGTTTATTTTATAGATATCATTAGACATTAGCGATGGAAGAAAATAACAACGAAAGACAACATGAAAATGTTGGATCTTCATCTTTTTTCAAGACATGTTTCAATGCACTCAATGCTCTTTCAGGTTAATTTCTTTTACTTCATATTATGCACTTCTTGATATAGTATTCTCCAAAATACCATTTAATTTTGAAGTATTAAATTTCATTACAAGTTGTATTCCTAAAGTACCACTAAATCGCTTTTGCCTTCAATACCACAAAACTTATACCTTATTATATAAAAAGAACCCAAATGAAAATATAATAATTCTTAAGTGTATAAACTTATTTTATATTAGTGCAATTTTTGGGCCAAAAAACATTTTCATGGTACTTTATAGAATTGTTCTTGGGTAGTTTAAGGAATTTTGGTGTTATTTAAAGAAATTTCTCATTTTTATAGTAGTTACAAGCTAGAATAATTTTTGAATGAATTTTACGTTTTATTATAAATTTATTTTAAAGGAAACCCATCATTGTGACATATTTTATTAATTAATATCACAAGTTAATCATTTTAAAAAAATCTCTTAGGAGTTGGAATATTATCGGTACCATATTCGCTAGCTCGAGGAGGATGGTTAAGCCTTTCACTACTATTACTCTTAGCCATGACAGCTTTCTACACATCTTTACTCATCACAAAATGTATGAATTCCGACAGCAACATCAAAACATACCAAGACATAGGCGAACGCGCTTTCGGTAGACTAGGTAGACTTATCGTCTCAATCTTTATGCACTTAGAATTATACCTAGTCACCACAGGATTCTTAATCCTCGAAGGAGACAATCTACACAATCTTTTCCCGGGTTTTAACATCGAAATTATCGGGTTTAAACTAAACGGAAAACAATCTTTTTTGGCGACCGTGACATTAGTTATAATGCCTACTTTATGGTGGGATAATCTAAGTGTATTGTCTTATGTTTCAATGAGTGGTGTTTTCGCAACAGTTATGACAATTGTTTCGATATCTTGGCTTGGTGGAATTGATGGTATCGGGTTTAATAATGAAAAGGGTAAATTGGTAAACTGGAGTGGTGTCCCTACGGCTTTAAGTTTGTATGCTTTTTGTTATGGTGCACATCCGGTTTTGCCCACTTTGTATTGTTCCATGAAAAGCAAACATCAATTCAACAATGTAAGTGATTAAGCTCTCTCTATATAATTATTCAATAACTATCCTTAATTACTTTACAAAATTCGTAATTAGTTGCATAATTTCATATACTTTATTTGCATAATTACTTGCATGATCAATATCATTAATTAACAAATACAATTCATGATTATTTGAAAAATACGATATATTTTATTTTCATAGTTACTTGCATTATCTCTCTACACATAAATCATTTCACTATCACTAATTACCAAATGAAATTCATGATTATTTGCATAATTCCATATACTTTATCTGCATCATCTCTCTATAATAAATAAAACAATTCATGATTGTTTGCATAATTTTATTTAACCTAGCCAATCGATAATTAGCTTCTAGATTCTTATTGGGTAATAAATTAAATAGATTTGGAATATAATCAATTTTTAATTCCGTTTTTTAAATCAACTAAAATTAATGTCTTAGAATTTTAGTTTATAATGCATATTGTTACAATTTATATCTTATATATTTTGGTTATTTTGATTTTGGATGGATAAAAGTAGGTTAAAATGATGATTACTATTTACTAGTTTAGTTTTGGTTTAGTCCCTATGCATACAGCATACCTAGATTCTATGATTTTTATATTAGAAGGTTCTATTTTTAAGAAAAATAATGTTTATTTTATTCTCTTTTCTTTTAATTTGGTAATGAAATGTTATAATTATCGTCCAGCTTATAATAACATTAGGTTCAAATGCTTACTAAGAAGTTTACCTTAGTTAACTTCGTATTATGTGCATACCCCTATGTTAAGTTATAAATTTGAAGATTTAAAAGACAATAATATTGTTAGTTTTTACTCTTTTTCGCAGGTCCTACTTATATGTTTCATATTATGCACAATAGGATACACATCGATGGCGATTCTGGGCTACTTAATGTATGGATCGCATACATTATCACAAATAACTTTAAATCTCCCAATTCATAAAACAAGTTCAAAAGTGGCAATATACACAACACTAGTAAACCCTATAGCCAAATATGCATTGATGATTACGCCGACGGTAAACACGATTAAAGATTTGTTTCCTTCACGGTACGCAAAAAAAACATACGTACATCTTTTGATAAGTACATTCTTCATATCAAGTAGTGTACTTATCGCCGAAACACTTCCATTTTTCGGGTACATGATGTCGCTGGTTGGTGCATTATTGAGCGTAACGGTTTCAATTATTTTACCTTGTTTGTGTTATTTGAAGATTTCAGGGAATTATAAGAAATTGGGGTGTGAGACTATAATGTTGTTTGGTATGATTTTCATGAGTGTTCCTGTTGGAGTTTTGGGTACTTATATTGCTATTAAAGAGATTATTGGTAGTGTTTAAATTAAGTTTTCTGTAATATTTGAGTTTGTTTTATTGGAAATAAAGTTGTTATAAAACAATTTATATGTTGAGGTATGTTGAGTTATATATTAATTATAATCTTTTTTTTTGAATTTCTGTTAATTTCACTATTATTTTTCTTTTATTTATATTATTTTAATACAAAAAATAAAGATCTCAAAAGAAAAAAACAAAATCAGTGTAAGTCAATTTTGTTTGACTAGCAATAACTTAATATATCGACAAAAAGGGAATATTTGGGAGAATCACAAAACTACACCATTTGAATTACATTTCACAAAACTACACCATTTCCAAAATATTTCACAAAACTACACCTAAACATTCAAAATTAAATTCAAATAAACTCTACTCAAACAATCCAACCCCCTTAATACTATACCCTAAACACTAATTAGCGAACCCAAATGAAAAAATTTTAATTTTGGTAATTTTTTAAAGGTTAAATCAAGCTTTTAAAATTTTGAAAGGGTGTAAATATGTGAAAATATTAAATTAGGAGTAGTTTTGTGAAGAATGGGTTGAAAGGGTGTAGATCTGTGAATTCCTCTAACTTAATGTAACATAATGACGAAACCTAAATATTTCTCTTTTCTTTGGGTTAATTCAATTAAGTTTATTATCCAAAATTATTTGTAGATTTTATTAAATTTATCTAACAAAAAAACAGTCTCAAACGATTCTCACGAATCTTTGTTGGAATTCGGTTTTTGCAGAAACGGTTGTGGACTATTTTTCGGTGAAAGTTTACGATGAAAACGTTTATCGGAATGAACAAATTTTAAGTACGATGTAATTCAGAGTATTCATGTGTCAAAATCAAAATTGTGTTTGAATGAGAAATGAAGAACGAAAGTCAATAACTTGTAAATGGAGAAAAGCTTAAATATTGACTAAAAGTCAAATATCCACTTTAGAAATTCGAGGAGAATCCAAGGGTCCGATTGGTTGAAGTTGTAGCTTTCGGTTTTTTGTTGTAGAAATTTTGATGTAGCTTTTTTGTGTTGTAGCTCTAGATTTTGTTGCTGTAAGATTTTGACTCTAGATTTTCGGCTGTGAGTTTAAAAAAAAAAATTCTAATTGGTTTGATAATGTTGTACATAATAATGTAAAATTTTATTTAAAGATTAAAATTATATAGTAAGTATCATAATTATACAATATTTATACATCATTAATATGTTATGTATATACACATTTGTAATAAAGAACAAAATAAAAATACAATCTAAAATTTAAAAAATAAATTTTAATCATATATATACACAAAAATATATGTTGACAAAAAAAAGTTTTATATATACATATATATGGAATACTTTATAAATTTCCAATAAATTATATATTAGTTGAAAAATAACATATACGTATGTTAAAGTATATATATATATTTATATATATCAAAATAGTATATATGTTATCATGAACTATAATAGTTACAATATATGTTATATATGTATTTTGTATCGATATGTTAACATTGATAAGTAATATTGTGATATAAAGATTTGTAAAGCACAATATAATAGGTTGTAGAAAAATGACTTTCTAAAGCCATATTTTATTTAGTTTGACAAAAAAGCCATATTTTATTTTTTATTTATCTTTTGGGCTTTAGGATTTTTAAATAAGATAAATCTTGATTGACTTTATAAATTGACTTTAGACTAAATTTTGGCTTTAAAAACTTTTCACAGCCCCTTCCAATCAAGCCTCAAATCACGTGTAGACTTGATTTGGTTTTGAGATTTGAAAATTGGCTTACAAATCCATAGTTTATTTTTTATTTTTATTTTTAAAATCCATATTGAATTATATGGTTGAATAAATCAACATTTCATATATAATAAGTGAGAAATATTTTTTTCTCAATAATGTTCGTTTGATAAAATTTGTGTGGATTATCACTTCAAATTTATTGAATATGGTTATCATATCTAATATTGCATTCACCAATCTAATATTATGAGACAATTACAAAACTACACATTTTGAATTGCATTTTACAATATTACACCAGTTCAAAGTCACTTTTTAAAACTACACATAAAACATTCAAAATTAAATCCAAATAAAACCTATCCACACAATTCTACATTTTTAATACTATACCCTAACCACTAATTAGCGAATCCAAATATTTTTTTTTTATTTTGGTTAATTTTTAAAGGGTAAATCAACCGTATAAAATTTTAAAAGAATGTAAATATGTAAAAGTATGTAATTATGTGTAGTTTTGTAAAAGAATGACTGAAATGACGTAGTTTTGTGAATTACTCTAATATTATTAGTATACAAAAACAATATTTTGTCAAATATGATAAAATTATTATATCTAATACTGCATTCACGTGTATCTAATACTATTATTAATTTATTATACAAAATCTAATCTTTTGATAGTTTAAAATTATCATATGTAATATTTTATATAGTTTTTGATATTTAAGTTCTTACAAATATAAAACTACTAATCCTATATATACTAATAGAGAAACATCTTATATTATTAATACAGAAGACGGAGAGAGAAAATGTGTGTAAAAATGACACGTGTCATCACCTTAAAGATTCATAAAAGTCCAAAACAAAAAGCCCAAAACAAAAAGTTCAAATTTATCAAAAAAATATCTTAAATTGGCATAATAAATGGATAATATATTTAAAAAATGTTGAAAAACCCATAAAATATATAAAATATAATATTAAAATTTTTATAAGAAATACAATTTTATCATTTCTAATAGATCTCCTTAATATTTATATATTATATTCTATCGTATTGAGTTCAAAATAATGATAAAACATATTGTTCATTTATAAATAACAATATTATTTTGTAAAATTGTATTTAACACCGAAATTCATGTCAAATGACCAAACTTGAACACATAATTTACCCAACTCATCGGTTGAACCACCGGTTCCCAAAATTTGAGCAAAGAATTTTCGGATAACTTTAGACATGAAAGAGTGATTAAACATTCATAGAAAATATGTTTAAAATATATAAAAAGCCAATGAAAAAACACAATTTTATAATTTTCCTAATGTTTGTATGTTATATTCTCGCACAAAAGAATGATAAAACATATGGTTCATTTATAAATAACAATATTATTTTGTAAAATTGTATTAAACATCAAAGTTCATGTCAAATGACAAAACTTGAACACAAAATTGACTCGAGCCCCCGAAAATTCAGTGGATTTATCCGAGGTTTTAATAGTCCGAGTTTTATGACAAATAGAGACCGGATTGACATACTTTTCATTGTTAAACGAGTCATATCATGGTTTCAAAACACTATGTAGTTATTGTTTTTAATGATAAATAGTAAATTATACGTAATGGTAAATATTCAACATCGAAATGACAATGATAATCTTTTTCGATGATAAATATTAAAATATAAATATTAAAATATTAATAGTAATACATTTTTGTAAATAAAACATTATAAAAACCAAAATACAATATATTTTGTATATATACTTCAAATTTAAACTCCGCGTTTAACGCGAATCACATGAGATCCAAATTCTTTTTATCTCATTTTATACTACACATTGTTTTTACCAATAAATATTTCTTCTTTTATTCCGAAAATTTTTATCCCGCGCTTGGCGCGGGTAACTTTCTAATATATACTAATAGAAAAACATTTGTGAGCCAAAACAAGAAATAAAACACATGTCATTCACACTAAATTTTCACAAAAAGCTACATTAGCACTCGCAATATGCCTGGTTTAAGTCTCAAAATATTATGGATTTAAAATTTGATGTCCACGTTAACCTAACCTAAAAATTATAACCAAAATCATCATTTAATATGACCAAATCATACATATAGAAAAAATAATGCCAAAACTATTGATCAGAAAAGTCAAAATAATTTAATTTCTGCATTGAAAACTAAAAGTGACACTTATTTTGTTCGCTAAAACGACACTTATTTGAAACATATCTTGTTTCTTTGTTTTAAAATATTTTCTTACACATCAAAGAACTACTAGTATTACACATCAAAGAACTACTAGTATCTATTTTATTATTTTTGAAGTATTCATTTAAACTTTACAAAAAAACACATTTATTTACATCTCATGTCATTGATTTAAAACACGATTTAAATTGTGCAACATGGCAAAACAATAACTTACAAAAATACAAACAAAACTACTCAAGAATAGAAATATCCTTAACTTGGATAACAATCATAAAAAAATAATAATTATAAACTTACAATCAAACATATTTTTAAATTCGTTTTCCTTTAATTATTAAAAATAAAATACAACAAAATATTAAAAAGTGATAACTAGCAAATTAAAAAATAGGCAATGAAACTATTTAAATACATATAAAAATGAAAATTGTGTATGAGATTAAGATTACATATAACACAACTATAACAAGTATGTTCTTAAATTGACAAAATAATTTTCGGTTAATATAAAACAATTATAGCATGTGTTTTTAACCTTTCATATTAAAATTATTATTATTTTAAATAATTATTGGTAATTGATAAACGAGATTTTTCACTCGTTGTTTCGAATGTCTTATGTAGTATATAAGATGTCAATCCGAATCAGGAGCAATCAAAGTACTAGAGTTTGCAAAAAATAAACTTAGTCTAAGCGAATCAAAAGATTGACTTTTGTTTTGTGATTTCGAATAAAAGACTAACGAATAAACGAAAACGAAATTTAAAGTTGTAAAGATTCAATTAAAAAGCTAAACAACCAGGTCGAGGTACTTTAAAGGGATTATCAACTTTCAGGTTTTTGATGTCTTTTAGCAATTGTAACTTTTAAGGTTTTGAAAACGTAATTTAGATCAATCCACTCCCGTGACAATGATCATTTTCCTAACAAGTAAACTAAAACAATGCCTTGGATAGTTTAAGTTTTAGAAAACATTAAGTTCAAATCAATTCAACCATTAAACTTATTAACACAGATTCCTCGGTTAAGCTAGGTTTAGTTCTAGGGTAATTGTTCAGGAATCTTCACTCTTCTCCCAAAGGTGAATTTTCCTGGGTTCTATCAATTGATTAATGAAGTCAATTAAAGCTTTAAGGTCGTTACACTAAATTAAAGTTTTATCAAGTTTTAGTTCTAGACATCGATCAACCCTACAGTTGAATCACTCTTTTTCACCCAACCTAATTGTCTATGGGAAGCTACTCACTAAGCATCATGAATATCAAAACAATTAAAGATGATGAAAGCATAGATATAATCAAAGAGAGATAGGGATAGAAGAAACTCTGTGTAATAACGAAGAAAACTCAAAAGCTCCAAGATCCAAATCTCCAAAAGCAAGAACAATGTATGAAAAAATGATAAAAGATGATCCAAGATGAGATAAAAGATCCTCTCTAAAACCTAAATAATAAGTATCATATAAAGAAAACGAGTCTTGGACCTTCAGAAAACGTCATAAGTGGGCTTGGACTTTCTTCTCCTTTTTCCGATATGAAACCGAATTTTCCATTAATTTTCGCAGCTGATATCGACCTGATTTGGTCGATATCTCTTGGTTGATATCGACATGATTTGGTCGATACGACAAATCGGTATTCCGCAGCAGATTGACCAGTCGTCAGTAAAAATGGCATAACTTTAGATCTAACCGTTGAAATCATCTCAAACCACCTCAAAAAGAAAGCTACCATCTGTGGCTATTTTGTAGTTAAATTTCATAGAGATCCAACGGTGGAAACGTCTTGAACGAGTGTATTTTTGAAGCTTTTTGTCTGTCTTCAGTATCGACCAAACTCCATCGATACCATAGGTCGATATGAGTTTCCTCCCAGTATAGACCAGTTGTTGGTCGATACCATAGGTTGATATGAGCTTATTTGCCTCTTCTTCGCCTTTTCTTCGCGTCTCGACCACAACTAATCGGTACAAGTCACCGATATGGTCGTTTTTGCCAATTTCAGCTCTTATTTCTCGCGTTTTTGTCACTTTGGCACTCCTGAACCTGAAAACACATGAACAAACACAAATGCAACCTATATGATATTAAATGCAACCTAAATGTGTTGTTCTAATGCATAAATCAATGTAAAAAATGCAAAATATACAAGATATCAGTAATTCGGTACGATTACATAAAATTTGTTTCAATTTGTATTTAATTTGGTTTTTGATTAATAAACATGTTTGAGATATTTATTTTTTTATCGATTTCAATTTGGATATTTCGCTTATGTCCGGGTTTGATATTTCAAATCCGGGTTATTTGGATATGAAATGATCAAATTATCTTATTTGTTTGTATAAACAATAAAATTGAAATTTTTTAATTATTTCATTTTGTTCTATAAAACAAAAAAATATATATAAAAACTTTTAAATTAAATATATAGATATATAAAATCATTTGAAAAAAACATAAACCCATGGTGTAACAAGAGCTAAATCCTAGTACTTTATTATGAATTAAATGTCGTTTTTGGTTTATTTAAAGTCTTTTCTTATACATTAAAGATCTATTAGAATATAAGTGTTTAGAGAATGAAAAAAGTGAAACTGCAAAACCTCGATTCGTGGAATATGATTTATATGTCGAGATGGAGTGAGGTTACATAAAATATTATTCAACTTAATCATTACGGTTTTATATGAAGAAAACCTTATTACTAATGGGAATGTAGAATTAGGTACAAATATACAAAAGGGGTTTAATGTTACTCTTCTTCATTTTAAAATAGGGTTTTCCTTTTCGCAGTCACTTGTATAGACTCAAAGGCCGTTTACATCATTGTATCGCTCCTTCTCTTAGCGGAGTTGTCAACAGAAAAGTGTTATTTTATTTTTTTTTTGTCTCTTTTTAATACAATTTTTGGACGTTCAGAGTTACAAAAATTGGATTTTATTTTTAAAAAGATTATAGAGCTTATATTGTTTTGTATTGGGTTTAATTTTGACAAAAGGTTTTTTTATTCAATATCTTTATTTCTGTTAGTACCAATTTCGACGAGATGGTTTTTGCCAATTTTCCGTTGAATTTTTCACTAAAATCGTTTACTGGAATAATAATATTATTCAATAGTTTTAGATTTTCTCGTTCATGTCATTTTATGTTTCCATAACAGTCTTGTTTTCTATTTGAACCAATAGTGAAAATTATTCTTTTTGTCAGATTTCCAGAGTTTTTCAACAAAGTCATTCACTTGAATGCTCGGTTATGAATCTCTTGGAAAATATCACGGATTTATAGTTAAAATGTTCGTATCCGTCTCATTGCAACTTTAATCTATAATTGATTTAAAATTTACATTTTAATGAGGGAAAATTTGTATAGATTATATATATTTGTCTATCAAAGTCTTTTTATTTTGATTTAAAAAAGTTGAAAGATATTTTCGACGTGTGGTGTAGGTATTAAATGAAGGGTTAATGGATGCTCAACTTGAGAATTTAGGTATGATTGAAGGAAATGAATATGTGAGAAAGACTCTTGAGGTTGAAGATATATTTTTCAGTCATAAATCATCAAGAGTATAAAGATGTATCAAGTCGTTTAACAAAAAAAGATGTATCAGGACATTGAAGACCAGAAAATCATACAATTATCCTCGCACACACCTATCTTTATCATTGGTAATCCCAATGAACACGTCAACTTCTTAGTTTCATAGTACGAATATGGAGCTCTATTAGGTCGTGGAAAAATATGTTTAATTGTCGATGTCCATTTATCCACACGTCCCTCAGACATATTGTTCGCAGTCTTTATGCTCATCATACGCGGCGCTAAGGACAATTGTGATAATCCTTCAATACATCTATCGTAGAGCGGTTCACTAGCTTGTTTTAATGCTTCAAAAATATTGTTTTGATTTGGTTCTTCTTCCTCATTGGAATTCAAATTCCCTTCAACACCAACTTCTTTTTATCCCATGCCAACGTCACCATACCAAACAAATTTGTTCCCATCATTAATTGGAACTTGGTAGCCACTATAACCGCCATCCCATGGTTGTTGAAATTCGTTGGGATTAGGAATTGGAACTTGTACACCGCCATAACCTCCATTCCACGATTGTTCTTCAGGTATATAATGAGATGGCATCGAAGACTCGCCAACATCGTAACAATTTTCTCCATGACTTGTCCCAATGTAGTAGTTACCTTTACCCTTCAAACATAAGTGTCGAGAAACGACGTCTGCATCACGATGCTTTGAATTCCAACACCTTGCACAAGGGCACAATAAAGTTCCTCGTTCTTAATACGAAGCTTAGTTACAAGCAAGTGCAATGAAAGCATTTACACTTTCTTTAAATTCTTCAGTGATACAATTGCTAAAAAGATCTAAAAGTCGATCCATCCATTCTCTAGAGTGAAAAAACTAGCCATTTTTTCTTTCTGCAAGTTTTTTGACGAGATTTTTGAAGATGGAGGAATAAAATAGTTTAATATCCTTTGATATAGCCACGGATGAGAAACAATGGCTATATATAGCCACGGAAAAGCCACGGTTCGTATCCGTGGAAAAAACGAATCATTTTTGCAATCATGTTTTGACACAAACATGACTGATTTGACATCACTGGTTTGTCACGGACGAAACTGTGGAGAATCGTTGCTAAATGTAGCCACGGACATGTCACGCGCCGAAACCCGTGGCTAGTTGCCATGGTTTGTCACGGTTGTACCGTGGCTGAGTTGTCACGGGTGGAGCTCTGACCAGTCAGTAGCTTTTTAGTCACGCCTAGTCACAATTTTGCCACGGTTGACCGAGCTTGACTAAATTTGCCACGGTTTACGTGATCGTGACTAGTCCATGACTTTTTTTAAGTTTGCCACGGATGTACCGTGACAAGTCTGTGGCTATATGACTTTCTTAGTAGTGAAGTAGGGAAGAGTTTGCAAAGTTTTTAAACGATGATTCTCTAGTGGTGTGAAAAAATTGTTGGAACTTGTTTTCGTATAAATGGTTTAGACCATATTCTGGTGTGTTTTCGGTGAAGACGTTAGTCGAAAACGTAGGTTTCTAGATGCAATATAATCGCAGTTTTGAACATTATGAATTAATGTTTATGATCAAAAACAATGTTTGTGTGAATGAGAAATAAGTGTATAAAATTTATGATCAAAAACAATGTTTGTGTGAATGAGAAATAAGTGTATAAAGTTGGATGCTCCTAAAACATAAAATGTAACATTTATAAAAATTTCCCACATTATAAGTTTGGATTAAATCCAATTATACATAGAGAAATATTATATTATTTATGTTCATTATAATATGTATTAGAGATATTAAAATCTATGGGCTTGGAATTTTGCAATTTGTAGTGCTTGTTCCCTTTTTGATCATCTTTTAATCATTAAATATTAAAAGTTTTAGTCAAATCAATCACCAATATTTAATTATGTATGATATTTTCTCATCAATAAATAAATAAATATACGTAATATATGATACGGGTTTAGTAAACCATAAAATTCAAATTACATATGCGAAGAATTGATTTTTCACAAAATAATAGAAAATAAGTTTATTTATCACTACAAATACAAATCCATAAAAAACATATAAAAGTTTAAAAATATTATAAAAATATAAAAATCTGAAACATGCGAGTAGCGCGGACATTCCTCTAGGGTGGGCGCGTAGAAATTTTGAATAAAATGCTTAAATATAGTTATAACATTTAGTAACATAGTCTAAAGGAACATACAACTCATGATGTGTACATGATATGTATTCTTCTACTTTTATTGTTTTTTGGAATTTAGTGAATAAAAAGGACACCACCTTATGGATTACGTAAACATTTTATTATTTAGATACATAAATTTTCAATAGATAGTTGTATAATGAGAATTATATTTTCCATATTAAATAAAAATGAAATTCATTCACAACGCACATACCTTCTCATTAGAATTGGACCTCCACTTAACAACATCCTTTTTAAAGTGTTTGCAGCTCAAAATTAACATTTTATACATACAAGTACAAATAAAATTTTTATTTGACAAACAAATCAAACTAGTTAGATAAGACATTCAGAATGAAAAATCGTTAGGTTATGTATAACATACTTTAACAGCTAATAAGAGTTTTTCAATTAATTTTAAACTAGATTTTTTGATCCGCGCCAAGCGCGGATTACAAATTTATAAGTATATGTATAATATAATATAATTATTTAAAATAAATTTGAAATTTTTTTTAACTCGTTTTCACCCGTTTAATCAATTTTAACCCGTTTTCAATAGATTAATCTCTCACATCAGTACAATGTCAATTGAAATTTAAACTATTGTGGGTTAAAGCCAATTATGATTATAGAAAAAATCATTGATTTTATTAAACCCATTTAACTCTTCAAAACACAAATGACTTATTTATATGTAGTGTTTCAACTAACATCTAGTTTCTACTATCAATGTGAGACTTTTTTTTAAAAAAAGTTCTTTTATCAATTTTATGGGGTTTTTAGTTCATATTTTACGGGTTTTTAAAATTTCATTCAAATTTTCAAAAGTGTCTCCTCAATTAATATATATAGGATTGTAAAAATTAAGAAAAAAAATATTATTTTAAAAGTAATAAAAACATATTGTAATAAAGACACATGGAACAGTTAAGATCGGAGAAAGATAACATCAAAAGAGGTCTTCATGTGTCTTAATAAAACATAATTCACAACATGACAACTGCCTCAAAAGTACGGTGAACAACATCGTCAACGGTCATTATGTCGTTCGAATTCTTCGATCCACAAAATTTGTAAAGAAAAGTTATATAGTTTAATAGTACGTGGCGGAATAAATGAAAGATGTTGAATCAGGAGATTGACATTGCGATGTTTCCAAACGTATATCTTGCATCACAATAAAACTTTTCACAAAAATCCGAAAAAGTCAAATTTCTCTCATTTTTGTAAACCTTGTTATAATTCATCCATTCCAAAAGTTAACTAACAACGTGAATTATAAATTCTCATAAACACTCATAATTTTAAAAAACTTTATAATGAAAATTTGTAATCTCTGAAAATGCAGATGAGAAGAAAATTGTAGTTCATTCAAACGATGAATCTCTATACACTAAATAGAATTATATATTATAAAAAAATTTATATTTTAAAAACAAATAAAAGATCTGTTGACCTACTCAAATTCATCGGATATTATACGGTCAATATCCTCTACTTTACTTTATTAAGGGATTTTTATATTTAATAATATCTTTATCGATTGAAAAATAATGTATATAATTGAATAGTGTATAAAATAAAACAAATATAAATAAAATATAAACAAGTATAATGCATGTGAAAAACGAAAAAATGTCGAAAGCACAAAATTTAGCTATGCAACAACTCAATATCTAATCTAAAGTCGAACAAAAATATATTTGAATGGTTCATCAGTCACCACCCAAACTCATACCACATATTATATTTTATCAAAATTATACTGATATTAGATGGCTGTAAAATGTACTGTAATTAAATGAGCTTTTGATATTTGAGCTAATTGTTGTTAATTTTTTAGAATCATTCTAGTGATTACACGTGTAATATATCCTTGTTTAAGGACGGTTGTAAAATGATTTTAATAACATTAATTTTTATTATTTATATTCTTTTTAATGAAATTAAGTGGTATAATATAGATAATATGTTGAAAAAATAAAACAAAAATTTAAAGAGAAACAAAAAATAATTCCAAAACAACATTTAATAAGGAAAATATGAAGTATAACTTAATACTAGGAATTAACCACGGGTTTATATTTTTTAAAATGATGTTATGAATTTATATATTTAATTTAGAACGTATAAATGTTATTTTTCATCATGGTTTACACAAAGAAATAGGATCATTTATTATTAAATATTGTTAACGTGAGATTTTTTACTATTTAAAATTTGTATTCTATATTTCGTATAACAAAATTTTAATATAATTTGTAAGTTGATCACACCAAACTATTATAAATTATAAAGTTTATTATTTTTATACTTAGGAGTGAAAAGAGACACGGATTGAAAATACAACCGAAACATAGCTAAAATAATTTATTATCTTAGTTTATATTTTTAATATGAAAACCTTTTATAAAAAAAGACTCGGATTCAAAATATAACTGAAATACACAAATCGAATTATGTGAATTACCCAAATTTATTTTAAATATATTATAAATATTTCTTGTGAATATATTTAAAATATGTTATATTATATTTAATTTCAATATTATTTTAAATTTCTTGTGTTTTTTTAGAATCGAACCGGAAATCAAACCCGTTAACAAATGTTATATTTTAGTTGTTTTAAATTTATAAAACATTGTTTCAACTCATTTTAAAAAATTTGATCATATTAATTAAGCTCGTTTTTATTTTTTTTGTTATTTTTGTTAAAAAAATTAATGGTTTTTGTTAAAAATATCTAAAGGTATTTTGACATAAGTAAATTTTAATGGTATTTTTATTAAAAAACTATGTAATATGTATTTGTATGAATGACATATTTTCCCTAAAATTTGAGTCTCATTTTAGGAAAACTTGGAATATCTCCTTATTTGCGTTGTTGTAATTAAGTGTTTATATTTATTTCTTTTTATGGACAATGACATGGATTGTAAATATGTGTGATTTTTTGGACATGTTCAAATTACTACTTCAAAAATGATAATAGAGATTTTAAAACTCTAGTACTGTTGAATTTTTTTCAGTGTGCCTTATAATGTGTTATCTTATAATATATCACGCAAACGTAAACTTTTTTCGAAAATTGCATAGAAAAACGAAATGATAACTACACCCGCGCGTAGCGCGGATCCTCCCCTAGTTCTTTTAATAACACGGGGTGCTCTATTTAATTATTATCGCTCTAAGAGCATGATTATTGGGAGCTCCTAATTTTGGGCTCTTAGGTAAATTACAATATTAAAAAGGTTAAGAGACTTAAAAATGATATTAATGGAAAGTGGGTATTATTGGTTAAACTTCTAAATGGTTCTTAAAAAAATGACAAAAAAAATTATAATTTTTTTTTAAAATTAATTTTATTAATAATACTTAAACAAAAATAAAATACACAATTTGAAACTTAAACATTATCTTAATGATGTCTAAATTTTTGCCATATATTCTCGACTAGATCAATTGTTTATGCGCTTCTTTATCGCGAATTCTCGTTCGGACACTCATCATATTTCCTATATTTGTTGGAATATCTGTAGAAAACGAGAGATCGACTTCTGCACTTCCGTTTCCCTCTCCCTGTAAAAACATCAACATCAAATTGGGTTTAGTGATCTCTTTCGTCTTCTTCTATCATATTATCGAGTATGATACAAGCTCTCATAATCTTTCCGATTTTGATTTTATCCCAAAACATAGCTGGATTTTTAATAATGGCGAATCGAGCTTGCAGGACCCCAAAAGCTTGTTCGATATCTTTTCGGACTGATTTCTGATGTGTAGTAAATAAAGACGCTTTTAGGCCTTGAGGAACTAGAATATATGGGATAAATGTTACCCCTTTTGGATAAATGTTACCCCTTTTGGATAAATACCATCCGTGAAATATTCAGCCAAATTGTTTTCCCGTCCATTACCGAGAAATTTACTTGCGGAGCTTGACCATTTATTATATCATCAAATATGGGTGATCGATCTAGAACGTTGATATCGTTTAAAGTACCTGGAGGTCCAAAAAACGTGTGCCATATCCAGAGATCATATGAAGCTACAATCTCTAAAACGATGGTCGATTTACCTAAACTACGTGAATATTGGCCTTTCCACGCGGTAGGACAATTCTTCCACTCCAAATGCATACAATCGATGCTTCCAATCTTCCCGGGAAATCCACGTTGGTCTCCTATATGAAGTAGTCTTTCAAGGTCCGCCGGTGTTGGTCTTCTAAGATACTCATCACCAAACAAAATAATTATGCCATCAACGAATTTTTTCAAACATTGATGAGCAGTCATTGCACCTATGCGTATATATTCGTCTACCGAATCAGCTGCTGAACGGTATGCCAAAAGACGAATTCTCGCTGTACACTTCTGAAGTGAAGAGAGACCTAGCCTTCTGCGAGCGTATGACTATTGTTGGAATAAGTTTAACTTATTGGTGAGTCGATTGACGATATGCATGAACAATGGTTTGTTCATTCGAAAACGACGTCGGAATATTTGTGAATATTTGTGGAGTGTATGTTGGATCGTCACTGAAATAATCATTCCCCAAACAGATATGACCTTGTTCTCGGTTTCTTTCGATAAAACGCGTTTTTTCTCTTTTCACTTCTCTCAAGATGTTGGACATAATTAATGACAAGATTTTCGAACTTTTAATTTAAAACTTGATCAAAATATTCGTCAATCATTTCATCGTCTGACCCGGCATTTTCATATTGTGAAGCGGATGCCATGTTTTTTTACATGAGTGGAAATGAAGAGTGAAACAGGAGTATATGAGTGATACAAAATACAATACTATCGAAGAGAATTTATAGGATTTGAGAGTTTGATTTGGTACACCTACATTATTTCAAAACACATTTTAATGTGACTTTAGTTTGGTACACCAATTTGCCAACATTTTAAAACACGTTGGTACAAATTATCACATTGGTACACATTATTACATTGGTACTCCAACATTTGAAACACTTTAAAAACTTAAACATTTGAAACACATATTTTAAACACTTGACACATAATTTAAACACTTCACACATTTTCAAAAAATACTTTGAACACTTAACCATTTGAAACACATAAGCATCTGTCATACCCACTTAAACATTAAAAACATTTAAAACACATCAAACATAAGCATTTGAAACACTTAAAACACTTAACACATTTTCAAAACCACACTGGAAAGACTTAAAACTTGATCAAATGTGCCCTTTGCTCTTAGAGGATTGTGCCTCTTTCTCTCTATGCTTCATCTCTTCCTCTTCTCTCTCTCTTCCACTCTAATCAAATAGGATGTTTTCTTCATCTTTTTTAATCCTTTGGCTGGGAGACCATGCCCATTCTCCCTTCCATTTCACCGTGTATTAGACTGGTTTTGGTCTGATGAGTTCCACTAGTCATACTGCAATTAATAAGACAAACCATTAAACAAAGACTACTTATATTTTGACAAAGACAACTTATATTTCCCAATAGACAACATATATAAACCAAAGATGCAAACTTAGCTACTTAGATAGATTTAGCTACTTAGATAGAGAGTAGCTACTTAGATAGAGATTAGCTACTTAGATAGAGATTAGCTACTTAGATAGACTTATCTACTTAGATAGATTACATTGAAAACAATTCAGAGATGAGTTTGTTTTTTAGATCATCTTAAACTTTAGTCAGTGGCTCAGTTTTAGAAATTAGACTGTCAAGCAGTTTCTTATTGTGGAGCCTATCCTTCATGGCAAAATCCTTCTCATTCATGGCATAATCCTTCTTTTTAATCTCCCAAACGCTCTGAAACTCTACCAGATCTTTCTCAGCTCCCCATGACCTTTTAGCCTTCGCCTTGGCTGCCTTAACACCCATTGGTCTAGTCATTGATTCTTCCTCTCCATTGATGCTAGGCATAGTGTCTGATGACTGCACATATTGGTCATCCCTATATCTATTTGAACTACCACTATTTTCTCAATAACAACCACACCATTTTTGGTCATACCTAAGCTCCCTCCATGCATGTTCTAGTGTGAACTTGAGCTTGTAGTCATTTAAGTAGAATGCATGAGCAATCTTCAATACATCATCTTTATTTTGTCCCCTTGTCTTCTGTTTTGTTGCTACTTCAAAGCACCCCGCAAACTTGCAGACATCTTCATTTATCTTTCCCCATTGGTTACATTGACTTGCCTCTCTATTTGGAAAACCCACCACCTTGGGACTGGCAGAGTAGTATGTGGCTATCCCCTTCCAAAACTTGTATGCTTTTTGTTCATTTCCAACGAGTGGATCCCTGGTGGTGTTTAACCAAACACTTATGAGGACAATGTCCTCTGTTGATGACCGCTTGCACCTTTTTTACGGTCATCAACACTTGGTGCAATTGAAACATTGCCTCCAAGATGTGGTAAGGGTGAGGAACTAATAAACTGAGTTGAGAATTTATTAGGAGGTAGTGGACTGGTTAATAGATCTATGAAACTAGGAGGCTCACTTTGAAAATTCATTAACAAAGTAATGGAAGAAGAAAAGAGGTTTCAGAAGTTTATAAGAGCATCATTATAGGAAAATGTGTTTATTGGCTCTTAGCTAATTTTTAAATAATAAAATGTTGATTAAAAGATTTGTGTAGATTTATAATGAAAGAAGGTGATTATAGGTAGAACCCATTCATTGATTCCTTAAAACATCATGACCACATTTTATATAGTTTCTAAAGACAATGGACACAATTATTAAAAAAAAAGTATGCAAATATCATAATGCTTATAACTCCTTAACCATCCATATCATACAATCTAACCATGAACCTCTAAAACCAAGTCAATCCATAGCACGGCAACCTCCACCACCACCGGTCTGATGGAGCATGGCATCGATCTCATCATCGTCCTCCATCTCAAGTTGTTGTAATAATATAAAAGATTATATTAGCATAAAAAGTCGAAAACTTTATAAGGTAATAACACGAAAAAAAGAAACTAGAGATGTGAAAGTTTGTTTACCTCATCTGGAGTTTGCTCTGCACGTAGGCGAGGACCATCGAACAAGAAGGCAATAGAGCCCATATCCACGGATTGTCTGTCACAGTAAGCGTTCATGAGCTTCTTAAGTTGGGTAACTCTCTTGAACATAAAGAACACTTCATTACCATCCTATACCATATTCAATATAAAAACAAGTAACAAAACACTGATCAATTTGAGTTTCAAACATCATAAACACCACATCAAGACTACTTGAAACAAACGTTGATCAAATATCATCAACACATGTCAATAAATCTCCTGAGACATATGAAACAATAATTTGAGTTCTAAACATACACAAAAAATAGTTGAAAACTTACTACAATACTACATAGAGACAACAAAATTTATCATCAAGGCTTGGTCAATAAAGCTCATGAGACATATACAAAAACAATATAAGATGAACAATCATAATCAATTGAAACCATATAAGATGAACAATCATAACAAGCACGACCTAATAAAAAAACATGAACAATCATAACATACAAGACCTAATCAAACCACCACGGAGAAGCAAAGCGATCGAGATAGACATTCACTAGATTGTGAATCAAGCGGTTAACTTTCATATGATTATTCTACACATGCATGTCTTAAAAATAAGAAGAAAGATGAAGAACAAACCTTGCAAGACTGGTCGGATTCGTCGGTGAGGGGCCGGATTCGTCGGAGAGGGGTCGGATTCGTCGGAGAGGGGTCAGATTCGTCAGTAAGGAGGCCGATGTCGGAGAGAGAGGGCCGGATTCGTCGGAGAGAAGGTCGGATTCGTCGGAACGAGAAAGAATGAAAGAGATGGAAGGAGAGAAAGAAGGAGGCGGAAGAAACAGAGAAAATGCGGCTCTTAGGTTAGCGTTTGTAACAACGCTTCTTAGGTTTTAATTATTTTTTTTGGGCCATAAAAGCCCTATAAGAAGCCTCTATAAAGATGGTCTAAGAGAAGAGATATTGTGGTGGCTTCAATTGGATGAAGGTTAGAGGAGGATTTATAGGCTGATTAAGAGGGTTTACTAAGCTATTCATGTTAGATTGTTTTCCTTTTATTGTTCTAAGTTTTTAACTACACTTTTCATTAATTAGACATAACTTTTATCTAACAACTATCTAAACCACATTGAGATGACTTTTATCTAACTAATTCAATGGCAAATTCACAAAACAATGAATATTTTATCTTAAATGTAACTTGAATAGTTTACACCAAATATAACTTAACAATAACAATGCACAATAAATCAAACTAATTTACACTAAATCTACTATGACTTGACTAGTTCCTACCATTTTAAATGAGACTAACGCGTACAGAGTGCTCGGTCTACAAGTTTCACAAGCCAATCTGGTTCCCTACAATGAACAAACCAAACCGATTAGAGCATGAACATAAAAGATGTAAGACAATGACTATATGTTACCATAATTTATGCTCTTTCACTAGCAAAAACAACACTTTAAATAGAGGGTAATAATAATTAGGACAAATAAATAAACTAATATTATTCAAAAGATTATTAAGCGCCAACGAGAGGTGAGTTTCAAAGCTTGGGGGATTGGTTAATAAGTTTTGGTTTTCGAGCTCCAACTCCTTTAACTTTCGTTATTCTCAATTTGTAATACTTTTCCATTGAGATCAAATAATTAAACCAAAATTATAACTTGCAGAAGCTTATAACTAATGATGGTTTGATACAATGAGAAGCATTCTCATAGGCTATCTTTAGAGCAGTGTCGTGCCTGCTGGATAATTCCAGAACTTGTGGAACAAGTTTCCTTAGGAAAAGGAAGTTTTTAGGGAAATAAAGAAAAAGGAAAATAGATAAATCATAATATAAGGGCACAAACGCAAAAAATAAAATATAAGAGAACAAACGCAATATAAAATAAAATATAAGAACGTAAACACAAAAAAAAATCTCTTGTTGCGACATGTAGGCGTTTTGTCTTCTCTTTTTAATAGCATAAATAACATATGTATGTAAAATATATTTATAAATAAAAGTTGAGTCGATGTACGGTTTGATTTTCAAAACATTGCTTAAGATTAAAATATTAGTTGATCTAATCGTTAAACTCTGAACCAAAAAGGTCCTTCAACTGAGTTTGAGTTGTTTAAAGTCACCTAGTTTCAACACAATATTTTAAAGACTTGTGCTATATATAATAGAGTGATTTACACAATGAAGCACTTTTTAACACTTGCATATCAAAATAAGGCACTTTTGTGATATGAGACACTTTTTACACTTTTTATTTTTTTAAATACAGTTTTACCCTTCGTGTACACAAAAGTTGTGTACATAAAGTTGTGGATACACAACGTTGTGTACAAAAAGTTGTGGATACACAACGTTGTGTACATAAAGTTGTGGATACACAACGTTGTGTACAGAAAGTTGTGGATACACAACGTTGTGTACAGAAAGTTGTGGATACAGAACGTTGTGTACAAAAAGTTGTGGATACACAACGTTGTGTACAAAAAGTTGTGGATACGTTTTATGTTATGTGGACATACTTTTGTACAATTTCGTAAATGTATTTTAATTTATTATAAAATATATTATTTCAATATTTTTTTTGTTTATCATATATCTATTTACATAAGTAATTTATATTTAATATTTACATTCCCATATGTTTTGTAATATTCTTAATAAATGTGAATGAAACATGTTGATATTAATAAGTGAAAACATGAAAATTACATGTACATCAAAACATATAAATGTTTTAAATTCATTATTAAAACCTATTTATTCATTTTTGAACATGAAACATCATATAATTTTAACTACAATTATAATTTATTTAAACTTGAACAGAAATCATCATATGAATTGTCTATGATATATAAACTCATTGGAATAAAATTTAAACTCGTCCATTATACTTTGAACATTTGTACAATTCTATGTGGACATATATAAAAAAATTAGATATTGACTAGTTGTCCACAAATGTTGATTCATTCATAAATAAAATATATAAAAGTGGATATCAAAATATATATATTAAAATTTTATAAATCAATATACGAAAATAAATTATTTTATGTTACCCTAGAAAATTAAAATTAGAATGCAAAATAGAAAAATGAGAAAGAAAATGATTGTGAAATTTATGTATAATAAATGAATTGATGGGTAATTTAGTCTTTTATAACAATAAAGTGCCTCTATATCAAAAAGTGCTCTAAAGTGTAATTTGTGTTTTAAAAAGTGTGTCATGATGTAATTTTCTCTATATAATACTCTAATCTGGATCACGTAATCAAGTTTGTGAGAGACATTATTAGATAACAAAATTATTCAAAATCCCTTTCATAGGTATCACTCGCTTTTCTATGTTAAACATACAAAGCGGTTACAATCTATAATATTTTTTACATAATTATTATTTGCATACTTCGGTTTATATATAGGCATTTTTGTTAGCCTATACCGATCTCAGTTTATTTACAAAATAAATGTGAAAAGTAGCTACTAGGTATAAATATTTGGCATTATTGGTTTGTGTATTAATGTAGATTTCAACTTAGTCTTTCTTGACCATTGTCCCACTGCTTTGTTTAGATGAAGAAGACGAAGACGAAGAAGAGGAGCTTGAAGTAGCAAATGTCTCAACAAATTGTGTTGTGACTTGTTCCCACTTGGTGATTGTTTCTTTAATTTCGGTTTGTTGTACGGGTGAGACCGTCTTTTCGTTGACGATTTTGCTGTTGATGCCTTGTAGTTCTTTAAGTGTCCTCATAAGTCGGTCTTGGCATGTCTCCATGTTGCTCTTCATCTATTATACCACAAATAAAGAGAAAAACAATTATTATTTTTTGTTTAATGAACGACGATTTGTGAAATCCAGCCAAACATGTCATAGTGATTATACTTCATTAATATGTTTTTGTTTTTATTGTTATGTACCTTTGCTGATTTGACATTTCTTGAACTAACTAAAGCCATAGCTTCTGAAAGTTTATCGGTTTCCATTCTAGTCCCGGAGATATAGTCCTTCGCGGTTTTGGAAGAAACTGTTGCGGAGGCAGCCATGGAAGCCTTCAATTTCTCGAAGAACATCTTGAGTTCCTCCTTTCCTGCATACTTCTTCTCGAGTTCCATTATGAATGTCATTGCTTCTTTGGAAGTCTCACTTTCTACTTGCTTCACCGTTGCAGTTGATGTAGTTTTCTTGGAGCTTTCGGTGTTGGATTCTTTGTTTTTGGCGCTTCCAGTGTTAGTTTCTTTGGTCTTGGTCCCCTCCATGTTTGATTCTTTGGTCTTTGTGCCCTCCGTGTTGGATTCTTTCTTTTTGGAATTTTCTTTTGTTGACTTTTTACCAGATGGGCTTCCTGCGGGACTTCCACTTGGACTGGCAGAACCGGTGGTATCTTTGAAAGTTGTTCCACTTCCAGTTTTGGTGGAAGTTCCGCTTTTAGTTTTTGTAGAAGTATTGCTTTCATTGTTGGATTCTTTTTTCTTGGAGTTTTCTTTTGTTGACTTTTTACCAGAAGGGTTTCTTATGGGACTTCCACTTGGACTGGAAGAACCAGTGGTATCTTTGAAAGTTGTTCCACTTCCAGTTTTGGTGGAACTCTCGCTTCCTGTTTTTGTGGACATATTTCCGCTACTTGATTCTTTCTTCTTGGAATTTTCTTTCATTGATTTTTTACCAAATGGGCTTCCAGTGGGACTTCCACTTGGACTGGCAGAACCAGTGGTATCTTTAAAAGAACCACCAGACTTTCCACCCTTGGATTGTTTTACATTGGAAGACATGCTTTTTTTACTCTCTGAAGATTCATTTTCAGATTTCGATGAGGAAGATTTTCTTGTTTTTGTTGATGAAGCAGTTTTTTCGGTGTTTCCAACAATAGAAGCATCATTGACATCAACATCAAGTTCGAATGATTTTATATCTATTGTTTTGCCTTTCTTCTGCGAAGCCGTTTGCACGAATGTAGCTAGCATTTTACTCCACTTCACCATATCGGTGACCAACTTTTTCTTTTCGGCGATTGTCATTATCTTTGTATTTTTCTTTTGCTCAACCAATGTCTTTGCCATTGAAATAAAGGTAACTTTGAATGTCCCGGCATCGGTCTGTCAAAACCCCCAAAATAATTTCAAAAAAACATATTACATCATATGAATATTAATTTTAGATTAGGGCTTACCGATTTTCCGGCTTGACCACCGCTCATTGCTGACATAGTCTTGAAGAGCCCGTCGGCCCTTGTTTTTATCTCGGCATCAATGTTTTTTGAAGACGATGAAGTTTCAATGAATGACATATAACTCTTGAAACTTGTAAAAAAGTTCTTGAATTCAGCGGTCGCCGGGCAACCAACTTCTAGGTCATTCACCAATGTCAAAATACCTTTGTTAGCGTAAGGTGTAAATTCGCTACATGTTCTTGGAAATTTGTTCTTCAAGTAAAGTTTTAATAAGAAATGTCCTTGAGCTTCATAGATAACACTTGATGCTACGATTAACATCAAACATAACCCTTGTAAAATTTTTGCCATTTTTATGGGGAAAAGATTAAAATAAAACTATTTTTCTTTTATCTTATTTTATTTTTTAATTTTATTTTAATTTTTCTTTTTTCAATGAAGTTTGTTTTGAAAAGACTTGGATTTTTATAGATGATTGAAAAGTCTAAAATTTAAGCGAACAAGAGAAAATTGTGGATTGATTTAAGGTTGAAAGTAAATAGTAAAAGAGGTTCTCATGTTTCACTATCTATTTTGATTGTAATTTTTGGTTTTTATGATCTGTGTTTCTCTTAAATCTATATTTAGAAAGATTAAGTTATACTGTTTTGACTCCTAAATATTATTACTTTAACAAATGGATCATGTCTGGTGGGGATCAATTTCGGATTGAATTCGATCTTTGGGAACCAAAGTTGTTGTTTCTTGGCAAGACAAAGATGTGACCATGTCTTAGCTCTCCTTAAAAACAATGGACCGTGAAAAAGCAGATAAATCACAAACAGAAAAGTTATTCAAACTCAGGCGCACAAAGTTTTAAAACTTTACTAGAATTCTTTAAAATGATTACATTTTCGTAATTGGATTCACACACAATTGTAAGACCACTTCTTACTTTCTTACCTTGTGACAAAAATATTTTCTAATCTAACAAATAGATTATATACGTACTTATCAAAAATTATGAACTAAACTTTTTTTTTAAATAACCTATCCCTTTTATATTCATACTTTTCGGACCAAATCACCAACTAATGAATGAAAATGTATTATAAATTTAAGTGTGTGCAAGTGCAACAATCACTAAACACCTCTATATCTTTATATCTATCTTTATGTAAAATGTCTGTATAATCGTATGCATGTTTTTTTATAAACAATGGGAGCTCTACATTGTGATCTTGAACACTTTAAAACTGATCCAATACCACTAGAACAAATCCATATTAATCATATATGCATGTTTTTTATAAACAATGGGAGCTCTACATTGTGATTTTGAACACTTTAAAACTGATCCAATACCACTGGAACAAATCCAAATTAATCATATATGCATGCCGGCACGACTTAACTAGTAGGGGGAGTAGAGCGACCGCCTTTGGGCCCACATGAAATTATATATTTTTAATTTTTAGGTGTTTAATTTTTAACAAAAATATTTTTGTTATATATTTTTTAAAAAATGGATAAAATAAAAAATAAGTGTAACTCTCATAAGGGGCGGAGCTAGTGTAGAGATAGGAGGTCAATTGACCCACATGAAATTATATATTTTTTTGTTTTAAACTTAATTTTATGTTGGATAACAAAAAAGTTTGGTTGAAATATCTTTAATGACCCTAGTGAACAGCATAACTAAATTTATTTGCACCTCCTAAACTTTTTTTCTGCCTTCGGCCTGCACTGACTCTCACAAAAAAGTAAGTTTTAGATATGTATTTAGTATTTTTATAATTAAATTTATAAAAACAATATATATCCAAAATAAATTAATTTATGCTCAGATAAATTTAGTTATAATCTAGTTTATTTAACTTTTACGGAGAACAAAATAATTCAAAACTTTTCCTTTATGGATTTCATGCACTTCTGATTGTTTACCAAACAGAGTGCTTACAATCTACATTTACTTTTTACACGTTATTACTCACAGTTCAATTGATGGGCCTATACCGATCTTTGTTTTATTACAAAAAAAATAAACTTATTAACTAGAAATAATATTATATGGCATTTGCTTGCATCAAATCCTTGGAGTTTAGTTTAGTGTAGCTTTCCCCCTGGAAGAAGAAGAAGAAGAAGATGAAGATGAAGATGAAGATGATTCGCTCTGAATAGCAGTCTCTACGAATTGTGTAGTGACTTGTTCCCACTTGGTGATAGTGACTTGAATCTCTTTTTGTTGCGCTGCTGTGCATGTCATTTTTCCTTCTGCCTTTCCTTTGTTCATAGCAATAATTTGACTGTGGATTGTTTCTAATTGTTGTACTGCTTCCATCACTTCTTCTTGGTATGTTTCAAGAGACTTCTTCACCTGTCGACATAACAGACGAAAAAAAGTTAAAGAGTTTGTTATTATTGTGAGAAAAATGCACCATTTGATATTGGTAAATCTACTTATTGTAAATTGATTTCAAACTGGAATCCATAAAAATAGTTTGATGTTCCTTACCTCAGCTGATTTGCTTGCGATTCTTGACCTCACAAATGCCATGGCATCAGATATTTTCCCAACACCAGCTTTAATCCGAGAGAAGAAACCTCTCCTTGCTTTCGGAGAAGACTTAGACGAGGAGACTGAGATGGTCATGGTAACCTTGAGTTGCTCGAAGAAGGCTTTGTACTCTTCTTTCGGTGGACACTTCTTTTCAAGGTTCATTAAAAATTTCATTACTTCTTTGGAAGTATCAGCCTCGACTTTAGTCACTGCAATTGCGTTGTTTTGGCTAGTGGTTTTTGTGGTTCCACCAATGGAGGTTTCACTTTCCCTAGAACTAGTAGATTTCGAACCACTTCCACTTCCACTTGCACCGAATGAGCGAGAACTCGAGGAACTGCTCATAGGACTTAAAGCACCGGTAGTATCCTTAAAGACAGATTTACTTCCACTTCCACTCTCAGTTGCACCAAATGAGCCACTTTCACTTGCACCTGACGGACTTCCAGTTGGAATGTTCAAGTGAGCTGAAACAACTTCCAAAAGCGTCACAGATGCAATAAGCATTGTGAAACATAAAAGTAGACAAACTCTTGCCATTATTCTATATATCTTTAATTTTTTTTCTTTTTATTAATTAAGCAACAATTTTTTTTGTTTTTTTTGTTAATCTTATGAATGAATGATTTGAAATGCTAATCTTTGATAAGCTTTTATAGTTATTTTTAAAGTCCTATGTTTAGAATCATTGTTCCATTCAACATTGAGAACTTTGTGGATCCACTTACATTTATTAATAGCAATGCGATTCTGGTTCTTAGGTTTTCAAAAAAAAACAATTGGAGTTAATTATTTTAAGTGCTAAGGAAAAGGTCAAACGACAAGATATTATCCTAAACAATGGCGATAAACTATCACACGGTAGTTAATATTACCACAAGTCATAAAAATGAACTTTAAATATTTTACTGTAAATGCAGATCAGATCTGTATAATACTTGCAAACCAAAGTTACACTAACGTTATGTGAAATAAGTCAAGACAAAATATGAGAAAATTGAGATTATTACATCAATACAATATAGTACAAATTAACAACCATGTAAAGCAATGAATTCAAAACATAAGACAATAGGAATACTCACACGAAAACAAAAAATGTTAATCATATTTCACACAAAGAAAAATTTAATCGTTTCTTAAACTTAGATAACATAATTAGGCTAATATCTCCTTCCATAGTATTAAGTTCTTATGACACAAATCATGAATACGTAACTACAGTTTCAACTCCTAAATCCTAGAATGCATTAAGTATAAGTCTTATATGTATACAAAATACCATAGCGTCAACTTTTCTTGGCTAAGTACCGCTAGTAACACTTACTAGAAACACCTGCAAGAAAGACTTCAATTGATTTTAATGTGTTTTGTGAACATAACATACTTAGGATTAATGCATGTTAGGATTTACAGAATTCAAACGGTAGTTTAGTATTCATAAATCGTGACATTAGTCTATATCAATATGTGATATGAGTTTGAAAACGACGATTATTGTTTTCCATATCCTATATATATTTATTGAGGAGACACTTTTAAAATTTTGAATGAAAGTTTAAAAAACCCCATAAAATTATAGTTTAAAAGGCTCATAAAATAAGATTTTATAAAGATCATAAAATCTATTATATAATAGCACAATACTCTCTCAATCTAAGGCATCCACATCATCAACATAAATAATTAAAATAATTCAATTAAAAATCATTTAATAAAACTCATTTAATATTTATAAAACTCATTCAATATTAATAAAACTAAAATAAAAAAAACATTCAATATAATATATAACACTAATAAAAACATGTATATCAACTTTCTAAAATGAAAATATATAAGAAAATTCTCTCTTACACTAATTCTTTTTGGAATATATTACATATATTCCATTATCTAAAATTTTCTATCTAAAAGCACAAAATTTAAAAGTTATAAATGATGTTTAACATTTATTCAAAACAATTAAAAATTAAGACTACATAATATTAGTGGTCATACTATAGTTAATAAATAAAAAATACGCATAGAAACTTGTGAAAATCAAATAAAATGGAACAAATCATAAGATCTAAAACATTTAACAAAATGGGTGAGACAGAGTATAGTTTAAAAATAAATAAATATAAATTTATAAAAGTTTAAATAACTATAATTTGGGAATAAAAAACTCCATATATATACATACTTTCTAAAACTAAATGTTAGTACCAAATATATGAAATAAAATTAAAATATTTAAGGAGAAAACAAAACCTCATACAAAATCTAATTACATATACAAATAATTCAATAACGTTATATATAGAGAATACAAAACAAAATATGATCCAAATTAATTGACGGGTTAAGATTTCCACGTAAAACCAAAGTAAACAACATACGTTATACATTTGAGAATAAACTAAAACATCCAAACAGAAGTTGTTCGTAAACAAAATCATTTTCATTAGTTTAGTAAAATAAAAAATAGATGAAAAATATCTAAAGTTAAACCATATATCTATTACAAAAACAAAAAACTTCATAAAACAAACCAAAACACCCGTAAATTCAATGTAAAATTGTTTAAAATTACTATAATAAATAGCGAATATTCCGCGCAACGCGCGGGTTCTTTCCTAGTATGAATAAAAAGTTCATAAAATATAAAATCTATAGGTCCATAACATAAAATATCCAATTACTGAAAAATTTTATTCTCAAATTTCAAGCATAAAATTGAAAGTTTAAATCTAAAGGTCCATAACATAAAATATCTTCTTCAATAAGTAATATACATTGGGAGTATACGAAAAATCAGCCAAATTGTTATAAAAACTTACACAAAACAAAAACAAAGAAAAATTATTATACAAAATAATTGAATAGTAATGGTGATAAAATTTTAAACTTCTTTTAATATGCAAAAAAAGTTTATGATACCATTATTGTTATAAATTTTTTTCTTAATGGTATTTTGATTGTCCCTTAATAAATAATAAAACATGTTTGAAAAAATTTCAAATTTATTTTAAATAAATTTACATGTCGAAAATTAAAAATAATTTTGTATTTTTTATATATTATGTATATACTTATAAATTTAAACTCCACACTTGGCGCGGATCAAAAAATCTAGTATGAAATTTAATTAGGGATTTATGTTTGAGGAATTCACAAAACTACACCCTTTCAACCCCTCCTTCATAAAACTACACCTAATTTATTTTTTTCACAAAACTACACCCTTTCACGATTTTAAAAGCTTGATTTACCCTTTAAAAAATTACCAAAATTAAAAAATTTTCATTTGGGTTCGCTAATTAGTGTTTAGGGTATAGGATTAAGAGGGTAGGATTGTGTGGGTAGGGTTTATTTGAATTTAATTTTGAGTGTTTAGGTGTAGTTTTGTGAAGTATTTTTGAAATGGTGTAGTTTTGTGAAATGTAATTCAAATAGTGTAGTTTTGTGTGAATATTCCAAATACTTCCCAATGTTTGTTAATTTAATTGTATTTTATTGATGTCACAGTAACAAAACTCTCATATTTTTGACACACTAAAAAACCACGTTAATTATTAGTTTTAATTAGAATTAATTAGTATTTTTGGTACATTTTAAAAGATAATTTGCCAATTGGGTGATTTTTGATGTAGTATTAAATTTTAGGTAATTTTGTTTGATTTTCGTATTTAAAATGACAAATTTACCTTTATTCACAGAACTTATTCACAAATATCATTCACATAGATACTTCACGGGAGGTCATTCATGATTCACCATTAAATTGGATTATTCACGAATACTATTCGTCATTCACATGTATTATTTATCATTCACAAAGACCATTATTCACAGAGTCAATTCATCATTCACAGAGTCAATTCATCATTCACAACGACCATTCACTCAAAATCATTCACATAATACCATTCAAAGAATACCATTCACAGAATATCATTCACAAACAATCATTCACGAGAATTGACAATTTCGAAGTTAAGGATAAAATTGTAATTTAACACGCAAAAATCACCTTTTACCAAATTAAAATAAAAATAACCCAATTAGCAAATTCATGTCTCAAATGTACCTTTTTGCCAATTTTCTTTTATAATTACATTATTTTATAAATTGAACAATTTCCTAAAAAAATCAACCAATAGTATTCTAAAAAATCTATTATATAATAGAAGGATAATCTCTCACCTTATGCATCCACCTCATCAACTTAATAATAAATACTTAATATTTAATTATTGTAATTGATACATTAAAATTATAAGACCATTTAATATAGTTTTATATATGTATTCATCTTTAAACGTGTAAATCATATTAATTAATAATTATGAGACAAAAAGAAATGTACAAATAAATAAGAAAAACAATCCAAAATATAAATAACCGAATTAACATGTAAAAAAATAAGTTAGTTCATTTTAAAAAAATCGACATTTTGCTAATAAACTTCAAACAATTTACTGGTCGAATGATTAAACAATCAATTTCATAGTTATACAATATTCGAACGAGATATTATGCTTCATAATAGGATAAACGAGATTTTACCCTCGTTGTTTCGAATGCCTTATTGTAGTATATAAGGTGTCAATCCGAATCAGGAGCAACCAATGTAGTAGAATTTATAAGAAATAAACTTAGTTTAAGCGTAATCAAAATTTGTTGTTTAATTGTTTTGTAACCGCGTAGCGAAATAAACGAAAACGAAAATTAAGAGTTTTAAGGATTCAAATAAAAAGCTAAACAATCAGGCCAAAGTACTTTAAAGGGTGATTAAACTTTCAGATTTTAAATTGTCTTTTTACAAAGGTAACTTAAAGGTTTTGAAAACGATTTTAGATCAATCCACTCTCGTGACAATGATCTTTTTCCTAATAATTAAACTAAAACAATGTCCTGGATAGTTTAATTCTTAAGAAACTTTAAGTTCAGTTCAATTTTAACCACTAAAATTATTAACACAGATCTCTCGGTTAAGCTAGGCTTAGTTCTAAGGTAATTGGTCAGGAACCTTTATAATCTCTCGATTGATAAATTTCCAAGGTTCAGTAATCGAACGACCAACTCGATTAAGGCTTTAAATTCGTTACCAAAGATAGAAGTTTTAAGATTAAGTTCTAGACAATTATAGTCCTAAGTTCAATCAACCCCTTTTTCTCAAACCCAATTGTCTATTTAGATCTACTCACTAAACATGCTGAAAGTTAAAGCAATGGATATTGAAGAAAGCATAAAATAAATCAAAGAGGTAAAAGTTTAAGAAAACTCCTGTTATTGAAAATTACAAAGGTGGCAAGATAGCAAAAGCTCCAAGAAAAATCTCCAATGTCAAGAACACAAAAACCAACGTGAAAAAAACAAAAGATAAAAGATGACAATGGTTTAAAAACCCTAATATATTGTCCAAACAATAACCAAAACGTTCCCAATCGGTTTAGGAAATTTTTTCCTTTTTTAGCTCAAAACCGAATTTTCCTTTTTATTTTTCGCAGCATGTACCGGTCAAGTGAAACCGGTACAGACTGGTCGATATCGACCATCCGGTCGATACGCATCAGTCGGTACAAGAGCTTCGGCTTCTTTTCTTCTGTATCGGCCACTTCAAACCGGTATAACAAACCGGAATGAAGTAAAATTGGCATAACTTTAGATCTAACCGTTGAAATCATCTCAAACCACCGCCAAATGAATGCTAATATCTGTGGCTATCTTGTGGTAAAATTTTATAACGATCCAACGGTGGAAACGTCTTCAACGAGTGTCTTTTTGACGCTTTTCATCTCAATTCTCTGTTTTTCCATTCTTGCACTCTTAAACCTGAAAACCATGAAAGAACATGCAAATCAAACCTATATGATACTAAATGCAATGTAAATGAGTCAATTCTAATGTTAAATCGATATTGAAAATGAGATCTAAAACCATGATCACGCATAAAAAATAGCACGAATCACTTAGTTTTTAATGTGAATTGATCCTAGAAATGATAAAATGAGTGAGATAAAACTTTCAAAAGTCAATCACAAAACTAAAACTTAAAGTGAACCATCAATTAATTGGTTGTGTTCTTTCTTTTGTTTTTACCAATTATATCTATCAAATTTTAGTGAGTAATACAAAAATTTTTACATAAATGATATTAATTAACAAAAAAACATAAAAGTACAAATAATTATACTATAATTTAAAATAAATCCGCGTAGCAACCATGTGAAACTATGTCTTAAAAGTGCCACATATAAAAAGTGTTGATCACATACCATTTTCTATTATTAAAAATAATGAGTGTTGTGGATACAAAACATGTACTTCTTAAAGTGTTTAAGCATGCACTAAAACTATTAAAATTAGACTCATTTCAATATAAGACTAACAATCAATATCTAAGAATCCAAATATCGTCTATACCACGTGTCAGGAATTTACAAGGAGACAAATTGGTTCGCGCAGGAAGATCACTCTCACAAATACATGTATTTGTTAGTGAGATTCCTCCGAGATGGGCTCATGAAGCGGCTTAGTGTTTTGAATTACCATGTTGTCAAAAAAAAATCTAAGAATACAGTTTTTAAATACTATAATGAAATATATATATATATATATAACTTATATGTTCAATAACCCCGCGCTTCGCGCGGGTTCAATCCTAGTTCAGTTAATGTTGTTTGAACTTTACAATTTGTAATTAAAACCAGTTTTAAAACTTAAAACATATATTTAAAAAAACAAATTAAAACCCCAAAACATATAATATTAAAAACATTTACTAGAATTTAACCCGTTCAATCCTAGTTCAATTAATGTTCTTTGAACTTTACAATTTGTAATTAAAGCCACTTTTAAAACTTAAAATATATATTTAAAAAAACAAATTAAAACCCCAAAACATCTAATATTAAAAAAATTTACTATGATTTAACCCGTAGTATATCACACATTCATGTTTTTGTAAGAGAAATACTGCACCAAAATATGTCGTCCTTCACAACTTTACACCAATTTAAAATACTTCACAAAACTACACCCTTTCTCTGTGTGAAATGACGTCAATACCCTGAGATATAATTAGGCCAATTAGGTTGTTTTCATTCTTCTTCTCGAAGACATTTCTTATATCGACTTACTAGCTATGGTGAATGAAGATTTTGCTATTGATGAGACGGTTCATACAGTGAAGATTAACTATTGTCTACCCCAAAGCAATGTTTCTATAAAAGTCAATAGGAATCATTTGTACTAAATTAAAATAAATATATAAGACAATTTGACATTTATTCTTAAGTTTTTAAATAGGTAAATATTATTAAATATATATTTTATTTCAATTATGTGGATAATATGATATATTGATTTAAAATTATTCATACAATTTAAAATTAATAATATATGAAACTTATGATGATAATTTGTATTAAATTAAAAGATACATAGGAAATTATTTGTCATTTATTTTTGATTTTAAGAAAAAGTAAAATATTTTTTGTTTGAAAAATAACTAATTGTGGACACATGTCAAAAACACAATGAGACACTTGTCACCACCACAATGAAAACTACAAATACATTCAATCTTATTATATAAGATGTTTTCTACATTTCGCTATTTCTTCTGTTCTGAAACTTTCTGAACTCTAGATTGTTTATTTTTTTATTTGTTACAACAACACATTTTCAATCACTTTCTTAATCATATCAAGTATGTTGAGAATCGAACCCGATTCTTCCCAATATCTAGCTTAGATTCACCGTCACAACAAGCGATTTAACCCGGTTCACGAAATTAACTAGCTGCTACATCCGGTTAGGAACAGAAGCCTCGTCCTCGCTTCTCAGTTCCCTAAGTTTGATTGATATGACCAAAAAACACCTCCGACGTGGTTTTACATGAAGATCTCTATCACCACAACGATTACAACCTAATCAGAGTTACAAAGAAGATACGAAGAAGAAGATACAGAAGAAGAAGAGACCCAAGAACCCTAATCCAAGATTACTCACCGTATCTCTCTAGATTGGATCTCTTTCTCTAACTCTCTGTTGTGTATTGAACCAGAGGAAAAAAGTACATTGTAATAATAAAATAAATTGCATTAAGTACAAGAAAACGTGTACATATGGACAATTATCTGTGGATTATTGAATAAGTAAACAAAAATTATTTTGACTTGTACACATAAAAATGTAAATAATCTCTAATCATGTTCATAACATAAATTGTCCACGAAACTAAAAAACACTACTAAAAAAAAGTCATATAGCCACGGTCGTTCCGTGGCTATAGAAAAAATCCGTGGCTATTTAGCCACGGTTTGCCACGGAAATTTTTAGCTACGACCGTATAGCCACGGATTTAACATTATAGCCACGGATACGACCGTGGCTATATGATATTTTTTTAGTAGTGAAATGAAAGACATATAAAAATAAAAAGTATAAACGCACCCACATTTATAATTATATACAAGATTAGAAAACAAATTTGCATAAAATCGACATTTTTAACATTGATAACACTTATTGCATTTATAAAAATATCAACATAGTTTATATTAATTGAGATCTTATACTTGTTACTTTTTTTTTTTTTTTTTTTTTTTTTTTTTTTTTGATAATCCTGGTGTCCTGATCCTCACCGAAGTGAGTTCAGACTATTTCCAGGAACGCTGCAGCCCGCATGTTAATTCCGCAGTGGCCGAGGTTCGAACCCAGGAGGCGAAACTCACAGCTGTGAGCCCTTTACCGCCTGAGCTAGAAGCCCCGGTTTATATACTTGTTACTTGTATAAGGTCCAAAACAAAAACACAGATATAAACAAAAGTAAAAGTCAACACATCTTCTCTACTTTTTGTTATGTTACTTTGTTAAGAATCTTAAGATATGATTCAACTTGATAGAAGTCTTGAAGAAAAAGAGAAGAAACAAAGACTCTAAGTGAAAAAGACTATCTCAATATGCTAAAGTTAATGAGACATGTGAGAAGCACATGATGACTAAGACGAAAAGCAACAAGATTTATTAAAGAGACATTTACAGTAAAAGGCATTTTCTGGTAGTTTAATATCAATATAAGGTAATTTCAGCGTGGGGTGGACTTTAAGCAAATAAGCACTGTTGAAAAACTATATCTGCCGAAAATGCCCTTTTGTTAACAAAATGAATAAAGTGGAAAGTAACTATAATTTAAGTGTGTGGGTATGATGACATGTTTTGTTCGGTGGATAACAAGGTGAACGGTTTTGTCTAATGGATAATAAAGTGACATGTTGTGTTAGTTGGATAATAGAGTTCTAATATGTCATGATGTTTTTAAATGTGGGATACCAAATTTGAGTGTGGTATAAAAGGTAAGTGGTTATTTCACATGTGTATCAAATTTAATCGAATTTAGAAATTATTGGGCTTACTGGTTATAGATGTACGGATTGTGAATAAGTATTTGAAAAATGACGTACATGTGGATGGGTTTATTTAAGAACCGTCCATATGGACAACTTATGTCATGAACATAATTATTTTTGTGGGTGCGTTTATACTTTTTTATTTTTATTTGTCTTTCGTTTTTTTTAGTTTCGTGGACAATTTATGTTATGAACATGATTATAGATTATTTACATTTTTATGTGTTCAAGTCAAAATAAATTTTGTTTACTTATTCAATAATCTACAAATAATTGTTCAATAGTACACGTTTTCTTGTACTTAATGCAATTTATTTTATTATTACAATGTATTTTTTTCCTCTGGTTCAATACACAACAGGGAGTTAGAGAGAGAGGGATCCAATCTAGAGAGATATGGTGAGTAATCTTGGATTAGGGTTCTTGGGTCTCTTCTTCTTATGTATCTTCTTCTTCGTAACTTCTTTGTAACTCCGATTAGGTTGTAATCGATGTGGTGAGAGAGATCTTCATGTAAAACCACGCCAGAGGTGTTTTCCGGTGATATCAATCAAACTTAGGGAACTGAGCAGCGAGGACGAGGCTTCTGTTCCTAACCGGATGTAGCGGCTAGTTAACGTCGTGAACCGGGTTAAATCGCGTGTTGTGACGATGAATCTAAGCTAGATCTTGGGAAGAATCGGGTTCGATTCTCAACATACTTGATATGATTAAAAAAGTGATTGAAAATGTGTTGTTGTAACAAATAAAAAAATAAACAATCTAGAGTTCAGAAAGTTTCAGAACATAAGAAATAGCGAAATGTAGAAAACATCTTATATAATAAGATTGAATGTATTTGTAATTTCAATTGTGATAGTGAAAAGTGTCTCATTGTGTTTTTGACATGTGTCCACATATAGTTATTTTTCAAACAAAAAATATTTTACTTTTTCTAAAAATCAAAAATAAATGACAAATAATTTCCTATGTATCTTTTAATTTAATACAAATTATCATCATAAGTTTCATATATTATTAATTTTAAATTGTATGAATAATTTACAATCAAAATATCATATTATCCACATAATTGAAATAAAATATATATTTAATAATATTTACCTATTTAAAATCTTAAGAATAAATATCAAATTGTCTTATATATTTATTTTAATTTAGTACAAATGATTCCTATTGACTTTTATAGAAACATTGCTTTGGGGTAGACAATAGTTAATCTTCATTGTATGAACCGTCTCATCAATAGCAAAATCTTCATTCACCATAGCTAGTAAGTCGATATAAGAAATGTCTTCACTGATAGAAGTAAGCGAACCACATTTAGCAATGTCGATATCAAATTCCCATTAAGAAAGAATTGTTGACTTCCACTCTCCACAAAAAAATAGAGATCAAGCATCATGATGTTATAAGATACATAAAAAAGTTTTATACGAATTTTAAAACGATTCATATCTAAAATTGAAGAACATATTGTGTGGATTAAAAATTTAAAATCAAACAACCCAAAATTGATGAATGTACGAAGGATTGTATCAGAGAAGAAGGAAGAGAAACCTAGATGAAGGCGAAGACGTCGAGAAGGCGAGATGAGAGATAAGAGATGGCGCGACGACGATGAAGGATCAACGAGAAGCGATTGCGATGAAGGATCGACGAAAGCTTGACGACAACGAAGGAGATTCTAGAAGAAGAATGAAAACAACCTAATTGGCCTAATTATATCTGAGGGTATTGACATCATTTCACACAGAGAAAGGGTGTAGTTTTGCGAAGTATTTTAAATGGGTGTAAAGTTGTGAAGGACGAAATATTTTGGTGCAGTATTTCTCTTACAAAAACATGAATGTGTGATATACTACGGGTTAAATCCTAGTAATTTTTTTTAATATTTCAACGGTTAGATCTAAAGTTATGCCAATTTTACTTCATACCGATTTGTTATACTGGATTTAAGTGGCCGATACAGAAGAAAAGAAGCCGAAGCTCTTGTACCGACTGATGCGTATCGACCGGATTGTCGATATCGACCAGTCTGTACCGGTTTCACTTGACCGGTACATATTGCGAAAAATAAAAAGGAAAATTTGGTTTTTAGCTAAAAAAGGAAAAGATTTCCTAAATCGATTGAGAACGTTTTGGTTATTGTTTAGACAATATATTAGGGTTTTTAAACCATTGTCATCTTTTATCTTTTGTTTTTTTCACGTTGGTTTTTGTGTTCTTGACATTAGAGATTTTTCTTGGAGCTTTTGCTATCTTGTCACATTTGTAATCTTCAATAACAAGAGTTTTCTTAAACCTTTACCTCTTTGATTTATTTTATGCTTTCTTCAATATTCATTGTTTTAACTTTCAACATGTTTAGTGAGTAGATCTAAATAAACAATTGGGTTTGGGAAAAAGGGGTTGATTGAACTTAGGACTATAATTGTCTAGAACTTAATCTTAAAACTTCTGTATTTGGTAAGAATTTAAAGCCTTAATCGAGTTGGCCATTCGATTACTGAACCTAGGAAACTTTATCAATCGAGAGATTATAAAGGTTCCTGACAAATTACCCTAGAACTAAGCCTAGCTTAACCGAAAGATATGTGTTTATAAGGTTAGTGGTTAAAATTGCGCTGAACTTAAAGTTTCTTAAGAATTAAACAATCCAAGACATTGTTTTAGTTTAATTATTAGGAAAATGATCATTGTCACCAGAGTGGATTGATCTAAAATCGTTTTCAAAACCTTGAAGTTACCTTTGTAAAAAGACAATTTAAAATCTAAAAGTTTAATCACCCTTTAAAGTACATTAACCTTATTGTTTAGCTTTTTATTTGAATCCTTACAACTCTTAATTTTTGTATTCGTTTATTTCGCTACGCGGTTACAAAACAATTAAACAACAACTTTTGATTACGCTTAAACTAAGTTTATTTCTTATAAATTCTACTACATTGGTTGCTTCTGGTTCGGATTGACACCTTATATACTACAATAAGGCATTCGAAACAACGAGGGTAAAATCTCGTTTATCACATTATGAAGCATAATATCTTGTTCGAATATTGTATAACTATAAATTGATTGTTTAATCTTTCGACCAGTAAAATGTTTGAAGTTTATTAGCAAAATGTCGATTTTTTTTAAATGAACTAACTTATTTTTTTTACATGTTAATTCGGTTATTTATATTTTGGATTGTTTTTCTTATTTATTTGTACATTTCTTTTTGTCTCATAATTATTAATTAATATGATTTACACGTTTAAAGATGAATAAATATATAAAAATATATTAAATGGTCTTATAATTTTAATGTATCAATTACAATAATTAAATATTAAGTATTTATTATTACGTTGATGAGGTGGATGCATAAGGTGAGAGATTATCCTTCTATTATATAACTAGGAAAAGACCCGCGCGTTGCGCTGGGTAGTGATATAAAAGTATATCGTTGTACATACAATAGCTGATTTTTAAAGGATAAACGTAATTTATTTTAAATTGATTACTCAAATGTTTTGAGAATTTCTTTACACTTTTTGTTTCTTTTTTTTTGGAAAACTCTTTTTAGCTAACATGTGTATAAAATACATTCTTATCAAATTATAATTATGTAAATATTTATTATTATTATTCTTTGCAAAAGTATAAGTTATTAGTATTGGTTATTATATTTAACAATGTAGGAAAAATTTAATATATTAAACATTTTGTAAAATTACACGCTTTTCGACCTTTGAACCATCATAAACTTTTTCATAAAAAACTATCATAAACTTTTCGACTTTGACAAACAAAATTTTCACGAAAAAATTGAATTAGTTAACATCTCGAGAAACAATAAAATACCTTCAAAAGAGAAGATTATCAACTTCTAAACACTTTTAAAAAACTTAAAGAGAAAATACTATACTAACACAATTTTTACAACACATGAACTAATTAATATTCTTAAAATAAAATATTTAAATTATTTATTTGCATGATACTAATACAAGAATTAGAAAGTAATATGTATTTACGAAGACGAAACCCTTTTTAGTTTTTGAAATGCCCTATAGTATAACTTTTTTGACGTACCTAAAATCATATATATTTAAATCTTTTTGACTTGATATTTTCAATATAATTATTTTTTTTATAATTTTTTGATGATATATGTGTATTTAAGTGCATCATGTTTTCTTTGACCAAAAAAGTGCATCATGTTTTTCAATATAATTAATTTTAAATAAGTAAAAAAGTTATGATATATGTGAGTTTAAGTTCATGATGTTTATGAAAAAGATACATATATAGATTGTTAAATAAATATTGGTTTAGAGTTATTAAAATGTGTGTATCACAAAATGATGCATATATATTTAAGTATCACAACTATTTAAATATAATATTAGTTAAAATGAGAATGTCAAGTTGTTAGAACTCGATAAACAAAATTGTGTTTTAATAAAATTGTTACTTATCAAATCCGAAATATATGGTTTGTTAAAAAAATATTGTTTTAGAGTTTTAGAAAAATTATATCATAAAATATGATGCTTTCATATTAAATACTAGTTTTATGGCCCGTGCGTTCCACGAAAAAATTTAATATAATATGTTTCTTAATTTTTGTTTGTAGAAATTAGTTAAATTTATAGATAAAAAAAATTATTTACTATATAATTAGATCCATCCACAAAGTTAACTAAAATTATTACTATATGTTTGTTGAGATTTTTAATTTGTTTGATAAGTAGTTTACAATTTTTTTCGGACTACGTATATTTTTTTTAAAAGGCATATAACACTTCCCACATTTTCAACACCAACCAACAATTGTTTCTTTTTTTCTCTACATAAAATATTAGTTTAATAAGAAAAGAATTTGGAAAATATGTGAGTTTGCGGAGGTGCCTAACATTATTTTCTTAATTCTGAAAAATACATGTAGTCTGACGATTTCATGACATTTTGAATTCTAAAATACAATCACATAATTGTTATGATTTATCATCACTCGAAAATATCGAACTCTATATTATTGTTTTACTCTCACACAAAGAAAAAGAAAATAAAATGACACATAGAAAATATGCGAATAATGATATCTAAAAGATGTAGGATGTTTTCTTTTATATAAGAGAGAATGATGCATAACTTGTTGTTTTAAAGATGTAGTATAAAAATGATGCATTTTATCTAAGTTTGATAATTATAAATCAATATTTATTTAAAAAAAACCAAGTGTATGAAAATTATGAAAAAATCTTGTTTAAAAAAAATATATGAGATAATTATGAAAACTAAAATAGACACATGTCAACTAAATAGACTATCACTTGTAACTCTCACAATGAAAGTTAAAAAAATCTATCTTATTATATAAGATTTTCATTTTGACTTTTATTTTTGTATGTTTATTCATTTAAATGTATAAAATAGCAAATATTTTCAATTTTTCATTATACTTATTTTTGTTAAAATCATCAAAAATTGTTTAATACAAAAATAATTCATTTATATATAATTATGAATATATGTATAATTGTATATATAAAAGATGTTGGATGTTTTCTTGATATATAAGAGAGGAGGATGTAAAACTCTTTGTTTTCACCATGTAATGAATAACACCACCATTACTCACATTTAAATATTTAACACATACTTTATGTTAAATTTGGTGGTTACACAATTGAGTCATAAAAATCAATTATGAATTCAATGTAAGAATAAAAGTTTTTTTTGACCAAAATTTAATTTTGTTATCATGAGAATTATTATTTTTGTGGACCAAATTTCCCTTTTTGTAATAGATAAAAATTAAATATGTATTTATTTCTTTTTTTAATCACACAAATACGTAATTTTTTCTTTTTTTCATTTGATTAGAAAAAGATAGATAAAAGTAACTAAGCTTTTGTAGGCCATAACACAAATATTTTTGTCCAACATAATTTATTTTTAAAATATATACGAATTATGATAATGTGGAGTTTAGGACAAGATCTTTAAAAAATACAAAATGATACATATGAGAATAAAAAATAAGTTATTAAAATGATAATCTACAAATGAGACAACCTTTAAAATTTTAACTTGAATAAGATAAAAAATTCATCTTAACTCAAGTAAGATTCTCGACTCAAGAGTCGGAACACAAGCGACCCTATAGATTCGATTACTTACAAAACGTATGTGCACATTATTCATGAAGACAATTTTCTCACCATTTTCAAATCCCAACACATTCTTATAAACACTAAAAAGCTATGTCTTGAACAAATAAAAGAAGATGAAAAGAATCATCCATATTTTTATTTTTTATTGTTTGCTTAAAAAAAAATGTTAGAGTGAACATTATTTTTTTGCTTGATTTTGTACACAAGATTTATTGTGTCTTTTATAACTACATATTTCTCCACTACTCACAAACCATTATGGTGGAGGTTACAAAAATAAGATTTCAAATTGAAGATGGAAGTTAATGTTGGTCAATATTATAAAAAAATAAATATCATTTGACCAAAATTTTATATTTTTGCTTGTTTTATTTAATTTACTTAATTACTATTATGGGGGTTACAAAATATTGTATTTTTAGAATATAATGATTGTGAATTTTATAATTAATATTTTGTAAGTAAAAGTATTCAAATTTCACAATTTTTTGTATAGAGAACACATGTCATTTTACAATTTTTATATATAATATAGAATCTAAAAATAGTATTATATGAAAGTTATGTGAATCATTTGCACAAAATTAAAAGAGACATATAAGATAATTTGACATTTATTTTTCATTTTTGAAAGAAGTAAAAGATTATTAATTTTAAATTTTATTTCAATTATGCGTATAATTGTATATTCTTAATAACATTTAAAGTTAAAAATATATTGAAACTTATGAAGATAATTTGTTTAAATAAAAAGATAAATTAATTTGATATTTATTTTTGATTATTGAAAAAAGTAAAATAAATTTTGAATGAAAATTAATTAAATGTAGACACATGTCAATAGAACAATGAGACACTTGTTGCACTACTAAAAAAAATTCATATAGTCACGGCCGTATCGGTGGCTATAGCGTTAAATCCGTGGCTATACGCTCGTGGCTAAAAAATTTTGTGGCAAATCGTGACTAAATAGCCACGGATTTTTGCTATAGTCACCGATACGGCCGTGGTTATATGACTTTTTTTAGTAGTGTTGGCTCCACAATGCACCTTACAAAAACATTATATCTTATTATATCAGATATTTATTTTTAATTATTGAAAAAAGTAAAATAAATTTTGAATGAAAATTAATTAAATGTGGACACATGTCAATAGAACAATGAGACACTTTTTGGCTCCACAATGAACCTTACAAAAACATTCTATCTTATTGAATGTTTTTCTTAACTCTTCTTGTGGTGGTGACATGTGTTTCCCTATTCTTATGACATGTGTTTTTTTAAAATTTAATGGTTAATTTATGATTATTAAAAAACATTTAATTTTAATTAATTTTTCAAATCAAAATTGATTTTACTTTTTCCAATAATCAAAAATAAATACCAAAATATTTTCTATGTATATTTTATTTTAAGATTAATTATCCTCATAAGTTTCATATATTATTAATTTTAGATTTTATTATAAATATACAATTAATTATATCATATTAGTCAAATAATTGAAATAATATATAAAATTACTAATATTTTACCACTTTAAAAAATTAAAAGTAAATGTCAAATAATCTTCTATTTTTATTTTAGTTTGATAAAATGATTAAGTTACTTTCATATAATATTATTTTTAGATTTTATTTTATATATAAAAATTGTTAAATGACATGTGTCTTTTATACAAAAAATAAATGTGAAATTGGAATACTTTTAGTTACAAAATAAAATTCACAATCACTATATTCTAAAAATAGAATATTTTTGTAACCTCCATTAATACTAATTACATTTATTCTATTGAATAAATTAAATAAAACAAGATAAAATATAAATTTTGGTTAAATGATATTTATTTCTTATAAAATTGACCAACAATAACTTCCATCTTCAAGATGATATCAATACACCAATAGTAACATTTATGTGCCCAGTTAAATTTTTCCTACAATGTTAAATATAATAACGGGAAAATTCCAGTTAAATACATCAAGTATTTATCTATTTCCACTTTAATACACAAGGTTTTTATGTGCCAAGATCAATACACCAATAGTAACATTTATGTGCCCAGATTTTTAGCTTATTTTTTTATTTATTGAACAATAGTAACATTTATTTATTTCTTTTTTATTTTTAATTTTATTAGAAAATGATGTTGTGCATTGTATCTAAGTTTTATGACTCCAAACCAATATTTATTTAAAATTTCAAATGTATATCAAAATGAGAAAAAATGACTTTCTTATATAGCATCACTATATGTGTTCTCATCTTCTTCTCAAATACTAATTTATTCTCATAAAAATTTAATTGTCACCATTATGTTACAATTTAATTTTGTTGAATTACGATTTATATGAGAAATTTTGTTGAAATTTAAGAAGAACTTTGAGGCATGTGCATACTATTTAATTGGAAGGTTATTAGTATTGGTTATTATATTTAACATTGTAGGAAACATTTAATATATTATACATTTTATATATATGTTTTTTATTATTTTTATTACATCAAATATACGAAAAAAAGTTAAACCGCTTCCTCAATCCAGCTTGGGAAGGTTTCACTCACAAACTCATGTTTATATGCTAGGCTTCGTCCTGCTCGTGCTAGCTTGTCTGCTTCTTTGTTCCTATCGCGTGGTATATTCTTTATCCGGAAGTGTGTAAAGTGATCGAGTAAGGCTTCAAACTCTTCTAACATGGTGGAAAACGCAGGCCACTCTGTGGGAGACTGCAGAATTGTCACCAATGTTGTGCTATCTGTTTCAAAAGTCTGACAACAAATGTTTTGCGCCTTAATAACTTCCATTGCCCAAAGTAAAGCCTTGAACTCTGCATGTAAGGGAGAGAGGCTCCGTCTACTCCCCCTTACTCCCATCAAGTAATTTGAACCATCTTCGTTAAAACAAATCCAGCCATATCCATCTAGTAAGTCCGTACTTTTCCATGAACCATCCACTCTACACCATTTACCTTCCTCCGTGGCATGTGTAGTATCAGTAACGTTGAAGCTTCTAATGACTGGAATATCCTCGTCGTTATTTTGTGCTTCAAACCATGCCTTTGATTCCTTAATTGCCTGATCCGCCATTTCCGGTGGGTCCACATCCACATCTTCAAACACTTTGTGGTTCCTTGATTTCCATAAGTACCACAATATCCATGGGTAACAATCTACTTGTTGTTGCCCCTGCCTATCGTGAATTCTCAATAACAAGTAATCCATATTGGTATAGATACATCCTTGTGGGAACTCCTGAGTGATATAAACTGGTGAAACTCCCCATGTAAACAATGAGTGAGGGCACTCAAAAAACATATGATTAATCGTCTCTATCTCTTCTTCGCATCTCGGGCACATCGCCTCACAGTTTATTCCTCTCGAGTTGAGTCTTTCCCGTACACTAAGAATTCCTGACACAATTTGCCACAAAAAGTGTTTCAACTTTTGTGGACATTTCACTTTCCATATCTGCGCTTTCAAGTCATTAATACTAGGCCCCCATCGGGCGACAGTATCAGCTTCCTTATTCACTTTCTGCCAAAGATGGTAACCTGATTTCACCGTATACCTTCCTGATTGTGAGTAATGCCATATCCACATGTTTCCCTCCCTTCTCTTGCTGATTGGCATACTCCCAATCAGTGTCCTATCTCTTACGGTCGTCAGGGCTGTTAAAGCCCCCCAATTCCAGTCCGCCGTATTCTGGTTGATCAGTTCCTTCACTTTTAAGTTTGGGAATAATATGCTTCCTCTTCCCTGAGCCGGTCGTGGGTCCAAATCCGGTACCCATCCTTCGTCCCAGACAGCCATCTGAGACTTTCTCCCTGGAATCTTCCTCATTCCTCTCATTAGTATCTCTTTAGACGAAAAGATACTTCTCCACCCGAAAGAAGGAGCGTAAGGTTTTTTTGCCATAAAGGGGTGTACCATCGGAAAGTATCTCCCTTTTAACACTCGCGCCACAAGTGAATCAGGGTATTGTGAAAGCCGCCAAAATTGTTTTGCCAACAAAGCCTTGTTGAAATCTTGTAACGATCGAAAGCCCAACCCACCATCGTGTTTGGACTCACACATTTTTTCCCATGCCACCCAATGGAGACCGCAGTTTCTTCCATTGGAACTCCACCAGAATTTAGATATCGCACTGGTTAACTTTTTTGTTAACGTTTGGGGTAATTCGAAGCATGACATAACATATAACGAGAGCGCTAATGCCACCGATTTGATCAGTGTCTCCTTTCCTCCTCTCGATAAGAATTTGGTCGCCCAACCATTTATTCTTTGATTCATTCTCTCTTGAACGTAGCTAAAAATTTTGGTTTTAGCACCTCCTAAACTTTCAGGGATGCCTAAATAATTCCCCATCCCCCCATCATTTTGAATCCCGAGAATAGACTTTATATCTGTTTTAACCTGTGGATCCACATTATGCCCGAATACTACCGAAGATTTTGAAAAATTAATTTCCTGTCCCGAAGCTTTGCCATATACCTCCAGCACACTTAGAATAGTCCTGCATTCTCTTTCCTCCGCTTTGCAAAAGAAGAGGCTATCATCTGCAAATAACAGGTGTGATATCGCTAGACTATTCCTGGCTATTTTAATCCCTGAAATTAGTGAGTCCCCTTCCGCTTTCTTTACTAACGATATTAGCACCTCTGTGCACAATATAAACAGATATGGGGACATCGGATCCCCTTGTCTTAGTCCCCGTTCCGGGATGATTCTTCCTCTAAGGTGACCGTTCACCAGTACTTGATATGATACTGATCTAACACACCACATAATCCACTTTACCCAAGTATTGCTAAATCCTAATTTTAATAGTAATGCCTCAAGGAACGTCCATTCAACTCTGTCATATGCTTTGCTCATATCCGTTTTTATTGCCATAAATTCGAACCGACACCCCTTATTCGTTCTTAACCCATGGACCATCTCCTGTGCCAATAGAATATTATCCGTTATCAATCTCCCCGATACGAAGGCCGATTGAGTCTCTGAAATCATTATGGGAAGAATCCTTCTTAGTCTTAAACACAACACCTTTGAGATTACCTTATAACCCACATTACATAAACTAATTGGTCGTAGGTCTGTCATCCTTAAAGGTTTATCCACCTTCGGAATAAGACAAATGTTCGTCTCATTTAGTCTCTTGTCAAATTTCCCATTTCTCATAAAATCTTGAACCAATGCGACCAAGTCCTGCTTAACGACGTGCCAAAACCGTTGATAAAATAGTGTTGTCATGCCATCCGGCCCCGGGGCCTTCTCCGGGTGCATGGAGTAGAGCGCTTTTCTGATTTCTCCCTCTGTAACCTCTTTTGTCAAAATGGTATTGGCTGACTCAGAAACACATCCTCTTACCTCGTTTAATACGTCATTCAAATTACCTGTATCGGTACGCTTGAATAATTGTCGGAAGTAATTAGTTGCAATGTTCTCCATTCCCAACTCTGTGTCATCTACAATCCCATTTGGTCCCAGCAACCCTGTTAATTTATTCCGCGCTCGCCGTTTCTTAGTGGTCGAGTGAAAAAATTTTGTATTCCTGTCACCCTCTTTCAGCCACAAATTTCTACTTTTTTGTTTCCAGTAAATTTCTTCCTCGAGATAGGCTTCTTTCAGTTTAGTAGTCAAAGAGACTATTTCCGCCTGAGGGAGCCTATCGTCACTCTGGGCCTCTTCCAACGCCTTTTTTAGATTCTCAATTGTCACTAGGCTCGATGGTACGTTGTCCTTTCGCCATTTCGCCACCTTATGTTTGCACCTTGCTATGCGATCAACAATGCCGTCTGTGGCGTAATTTCCTAAATTCCATCCTGTCTCGATTGCTTCTTCAAGTCCCTCCTTACCAATCCACCTTTTATCAAACCTGAAATTTTTCCTCTTTGAGCTGTTCTCGAAAAGACAATCCGCTAAGATTGGTCGATGGTTTGAACCTATTAGTTCCAAGTATTTCACCCATGTCTGTGGATATAGATCATGCCAGTCTTCATTTCCGACTGCTCGATCAAGCTTACATCTGATTCTTTCATTATTTTCCCCATAACTCCTTCCCCGCCATGAGAGTTGGTTACCCAAACATGGAAACTCCAACATGCCACATGAGTTTAACATTTCATTGAAGTCTGTAAAGGTTGTCGCCCTTCTCATTGTCCCTCCTTTTTTATCTTTATTTCCTGTAATTTCATTAAAATCGCCTATCATTACCCACGGTCCAATCCTAGTAGAACTAATTTGGTTTAGTTGTTCCCACACCGCTCTCCTGTTTTGGGTCACCGGATCCCCATAGACAAAAGAGATGAACGCTTGTTTATTCCTTAACGTCACACTGGTATCAATAATCCTATTATTTGCCGAAATAACTTGTAGATTCATGTCATTATAATAAAAGATGGCTAGACCCCCACTACTACCAATTGGTTCCACCGTAAACAAATTATCATACCCAAAATGGGATACAAACTTATTTAAAAAGGTTTTGTTTTGTTTTGTTTCCAAAAGGAATAGGATGTCTGGTCTAATCCTAGCCCATAGATTCCTTAGGGTAGAGATTGTCAACTTGGCACCCAAGCCTTGACAATTCCAACTTAATATTTTCACGTTTTTGCCGGTAGTTTCAGGAGAGCTACCTTCCTTCTATATTTTATTATCCTTTCAACCTTTTTTAATGGCTCATTAATACCCCCACGACCCAAAAAACCTTTTAAGTTGATTTTCTCTTTTTTATTCCATTTTACCACACCATGTACAACATTTCCCTGTATATTATCACAACAATGACACACATTTTTTCCATAATAGATATTAAATTGAAATATTCTGAGCCCACGTTCAATGAAAAGTAAAGGACAAAAGTCGTTTAGGGCCCAACCCCTTTTCTCACAGAAAAAATCCAACACCTTATTCCAGCATACATCCTTATGCGAAAGAAAAACAACAGAACAACATATATAAAGACTTGTCTTCATAAATGTTACTTTTTGCTAATGGGTTTTGGAATGCCTCCTCCACTTTTTCCCCTCATTCCTGATCCACCACCACCTTTTCCACCTCTGTTCCCTGAAGTATTACCTGAATCACCAATATCGTTATTAACCAAAGTCCTATTAAACCCAATCGACGAGGTCGTTTTCAAAGATTTGTTTTTGAGATCTTTTCCTGGCTGTTTAATGGAACCATAAATCATGTTTAGTAATAATCTCTTTTTTGGGGAAGCAAGAACCACAGTACTATACTTCCTACCCGATAATCCTGATTTCTTTGGACTAGGCTTTAATTCAATCTCCTCTAAAGCCTTACTAACTGAATCTAGTGCTAGTCTAATAGTTGTTCCAGAATTAGAGATATTACAATTACCTTGTTCCGGTGTATCTTCCTTACCCACTTCCTCAATCAGATTCTCCCCTTGTCCCTCTACGCCTTCCATTGCATTGGTTTCCTCCTCGGTGACTTCCTTAGTCGGGGACTTGTGTATCATGATATGTCCTGCACTATTTGCCTCATCCTCTCCTAATCTTTTGTCCCCCATTCGTCCTTTTAAGTGGTTTTCCTTGTCGATAACCATGTTGGGGTTAGCCTCGGTGATCGACGTGTTCCCAATGATGCCCTTACTATCCGCCTTTACTATACCCCTTTCTCCCCCTGTTCTAGTCACCTTAGACTTGGCATGGTATAGCGGGGTGGCCAGTTTGATGTCGCAGCTCTATTCCCTCTTCCTTGGTTGCTCGGCCTATAGCTTTGGTAAGTGTCCCTGCCTCTACTTAGGTTGTTTCCCCGGTAATTATCCTCTCTGTCTCTTTGTGGCTCCTCCCTCTGAGTATCCATCTGCCTCCCCTTCCCTACTTTCTTATATGGAAAAATCTGCCTTTCTTCCTCAAAATCTAGAGTTCTTTTGGCCGATGTCTTCTTCTGAAATTCCCATGTAGGATTTGTTCCCTGCGCTGCTACTTCCGCGTAAGTCCCTTTCCCCTTTGCTTCCCCAGTTACCTTAGCAGCTGCCTCTGTTTCCTCCTCATCTTGAGGACACTTCTTGTCATCGTGGGTGATCTTGAAGCATTTCCCGCAGAAACCTATTAGTCTGTCGTATTCCAACCCAACATTCAGCTCTATACTCGAATCTAATGGTACTACAACCTGAAATACAAGGCTGTTGTAGCCATCTAACTTGACGAGAACACTCCCCGACGGTACATCCGTACCTACCACTTCCCCTAACACATTGCCAACTTGATTCAAGATTGCCTCTGATAGGATGTGTGTTGGTACCTCCAAGAGCTTAACCCAGAAGCTTAATGCCGAGGGGTAGCTTGGCGCAAAGCTTGGCTCCCAGCTAACCAATGAAACCATAAACCCATCAAAGTGGTAGGGAGCTTGGAACATAACCTTGGCTATGTCTTCTTCCGACTGAAAATCGAACTGAAATCTGCCTGCTCCGAGATCCGTCCCTACTACCTTGTCCTGGAGCTTCCAGATCTTGGGAAAATTCTCGATGAGGAGATCTATTCTTTGGACCTCCGGATTCAACAACCTACCAATGAGGGTTCTTTCAAACTTCTTCATTTTCTCCTCCATATCCGTATCTTGAAGCCGCAGAGTAGTCGTCTTCACCACCGGGGCTTTCCCTTTTGCCGCTTGTGCTCTCGCCATTGCCTGAGTCATTGCCTGCGCCATTGTTGAAGGAGAAGGAGAAGAAGCCGAGATGCTTGAGAGTAAAATCGCAGATTGTAGTCTCATGTCCCGCCTCTGTCCCTCCTTATATACCGAGCCCACCTTCCTCTCCAAGATCTTTTGAGATCCATCGAATCCATATAATTTTAATCTCTTTCCATAACATTCGCCTAAAAAAATTACAAGATCTTCCCTTTGATCTCGCAGCCCTTGAATATTGCCTTTTGGACCCATCCTCCTTTCCAAACAAATCCCCATCGAATCCATCCAGATTGGAAAGTGAATATTGGATCTGCATATCTCCACGATAATACAGATATCATATTCTTTCCCTTTCTTGTTTGAATCCGATTTTTGGCAACACCCCTTATTTTTCCTTTTCCGAGATCCCCAATCTCCAAATTTGGATCCATCGATCTTCTCAGATCTGCGAGGTTTCCTTATTGCGACCAAGAGGGATCCGCCTCCAGATTTCTTTTGTCGTAACCTGATCCCAATCATCTCGCGCCGCCTCCATTAGCTTGTCTTCTCATATTTTCCGTCGTCGCTTTTAGGGTTTTATTCCATATGCTTTAGGGTTTTATCCTTTTTATTTTAATTTTATATATATGTTTAATGATATAAATCTTTAATAGTATGAAAAACAAATCATGAACAAAATATTCCTTCAAAATAGAAGATTATCAACCTCTAAACTCTCTTTTAAAAACTTAAACAGAAAAATACTATAGTAACACAATTTTTACGACATGAACTAATTAATATTTGTAAAATAAAATACTTAAATCTAAAAGTGAAAAATTTGCATGACACTAATACAAGAATTATAAAGAAACATGTATTTACGAAGACTAAAGCCTTTTTCATAGTTTTTGAAACTCCCCATAGTGTGATATTTTTGACGTACCTAAAATCATAAACATTCGAATCCTTTTGTGTTAGGCTCTCAAGAACACTAACCAAAAGTATAACAAATAAAAGAAGATGAAAGAGTCATTCATATTTTTAATTTTTGTTGTTTGCTTGAAGAAAGAAGATGTTAGAGTGAACACTAACATCTTTGCTTGATTTTATACACATACTCCACTACTCACATATCATTATGGTGGAGGTTACACAATTTTTTTTTAAAAAATTAATGTCAAATTGAAGATGGAAGTTATTGTTGATCAATTTTATAAGAAATAAATATCATTTAACCAAAATTTATATTTTATCTTGTTTTATTTAATTTATTTAATAGCATAAATATAATTAGTATTATGGAGGTTACAAAAATATTCTATTTTTAGAATATAGTGATTCTGAATTTTATTTTGTAAATAAAAGTATTCCAATTTTATTTTGTAACTAAAAATATTCTATTTTTAGAATATAGTGATTGTGAATTTTATGTCATTTAACAGTTTTTATATATAAAATAAAATCTAAAAATAATATTATAATATTGATCATTTTATCAACCTAAAATAAAAATAGAAGATTATTTGACATTTATTTTTAATTTTTTAAAGTGGTAAAATATTAGTAATTTTATATATTATTTCAATTATGTGACTAATATGATATAATTAATTGTAAATTTATAATAAAATCTAAAATCAATAATATATGAAACTTATGAGGATAATTAATCTTAAATTTAAATATACATAGAAAATATTTTATGATTTATTTTTGATTATTGGAAAAAATAAAATCAATTTTGATTTGAAAAATTAATTAAAATGAAATGTTTTTAATAATCATAAATTATACATTAAATTTTAAAAAGACACATGTCATAAGAATATGAAAACACATGTCACTACCACAAGAAAAATTAAGAAAAACATTCAATCATATTATATAAGATAGATTTTTTAAAATACTATTGGTTGATTTTTTTAGGAAACCGTTCAATTTATAAAATAATGTAATTATAAAAGAAAATTGGCAAAAAGGTACATTTTAGACATGAATTTTGCTAATTGGGTTATTTTTATTTTAATTTGCTAAAAGGTGATTTTCGCGTGTTAAATTACAATTTTATCCTTAACTTCGAAATTGTCAATTCTCGTGAATGATTGTCTGTGAATGGTATTCCGTGAATGGTATTTCGTGAATGGTATTATGTGAATGATTTTGAGTGAATGGTCGTTGTGAATGATGAATTGACTCTCTGAATGATCAATGGTTTTTGTGAATGATAAATAATACATGTGAATGACGAATAATATTCGTGAATAATCCAATTTAATGGTGAATCATGAATGACCTCTCGTGAATGATCTATGTGAATGATTTTATGTGAATGATTTTATGTGAATAATTTCTGTGAATAAAGGTAAATTTGTCATTTTAAATACGAAAATCAAACAAAATTACCTAAAATTTAATACTACATTAAAAATCACCCAATTGGCAAATTATCTTTTAAAATGTACCAAAAACACTAATTAACTCTAATTATGACTAATAATTAACGTGGTTTATTAGTGTGTCAAAAATATGAGAGTTTTGTTACTGTGACATCAATAAAATACAATTAAATTAACAAACAGTGGGAAGTATTTGGAATATTCACACAAAATATAAATCCCTAATTTAATTTCATACTAGATTTTTTTATCCGCGCCAAGTGTGGAGTTTAAATTTATAAGTATATACATAATATATAAAAAATACAAAATTATTTTTAATTTTCGACATGTAAATTTATTTAAAATAAATTTGAAATTGTTTTCAAACATGTTTTATTATTTATTAAGGGACAATCAAAATACCATTAAGAAAAAAAAATTATAACAATAATGGTATCATAAACTTCTTTTGCATATTAAAAGAAGTTTGAAATTTTATCACCATTAGTATTCAATTATTTTGTATAATAATTTTTCTTTGTTTTTGTTTTGTGTAAGTTTTTTTAACAATTTGGCGGATTTTTCGTATACTCCCAATGTATATTACTTATTGAAAAATATATTTTATGTTATGGACCTTTAGATTTAAACTTTCAATTTTATGCTTGAAATTTGAGAATAAAATTTTCAGTAATTGGATATTTTATGTTATGGACCTATAGATTTTATATTTTATGAGTTTTTTATTCATATTTTATGATCTTTTTAAAATCTTATTTTATGAGCCTTTTAAACTATAATTTTATGGGTTTTTTAAACTTTCATTCAAAATTCTAAAAGTGTCTCCTCAAAAAATATATATAGGATATGGAAAACAATAATCGTCGTTTTCAAACTCATATCACATATTGATATAGACTAATGTCACGATTTATCAATACTAAACTGCCGTTTGAATTCTGTAAATCCTAACATGCATTAATCAATTGAAGTCTTTCTTGCAGGTGTTTCTAGCAAGTGTTACTAGCGGTACTTAGCCAAGAAAAGTTGACGCTATGGTATTTTGTATACATATAAGACTTATACTTAATGCATTCTAGGATTTAGGAGTTGAAACTGTAGTTACGTATTCATGATTTGTGTCATAAGAACTTAATACTATGGAAGGAGATATTAGCCTAATTATGTTATCTAAGTTTAAGAAACGATTAAATTTTTCTTTGTGTGAAATATGATTAACATTTTTTGTTTTCGTGTGAGTATTCCTATTGTCTTATGTTTTGAATTCATTGCTTTACATGGTTGTTAATTTGTACTATATTGTATTGATGTAATAATCTCAATTTTCTCATATTTTGTCTTGACTTATTTCACATAACGTTAGTGTAACTTTGGTTTGCAAGTATTATACATATCTGATCTGCATTTACAGTAAAATATTTAAAGTTCATTTTTATGACTTGTGGTAATATTAACTACCGTGTGATAGTTTATCGCCATTGTTTAGGATAATATCTTGTCGTTTGACCTTTTCCTTAGCACTTAAAATAATTAACTCCAATTGTTTTTTTTTGAAAACCTAAGAACCAGAATCGCATTGCTATTAATAAATGTAAGTGGATCCACAAAGTTCTCAATGTTGAATGGAACAATGATTCTAAACATAGGACTTTAAAAATAACTATAAAAGCTTATCAAAGATTAGCATTTCAAATCATTCATTCATAAGATTAACAAAAAAAACAAAAAAAATTGTTGCTTAATTAATAAAAAGAAAAAAAAATTAAAGATATATAGAATAATGGCAAGAGTTTGTCTACTTTTATGTTTCACAATGCTTATTGCATCTGTGACGCTTTTGGAAGTTGTTTCAGCTCACTTGAACATTCCAACTGGAAGTCCGTCAGGTGCAAGTGAAAGTGGCTCATTTGGTGCAACTGAGAGTGGAAGTGGAAGTAAATCTGTCTTTAAGGATACTACCGGTGCTTTAAGTCCTATGAGCAGTTCCTCGAGTTCTCGCTCATTCGGTGCAAGTGGAAGTGGAAGTGGTTCGAAATCTACTAGTTCTAGGGAAAGTGAAACCTCCATTGGTGGAACCACAAAAACCACTAGCCAAAACAACGCAATTGCAGTGACTAAAGTCGAGGCTGATACTTCCAAAGAAGTAATGAAATTTTTAATGAACCTTGAAAAGAAGTGTCCACCGAAAGAAGAGTACAAAGCCTTCTTCGAGCAACTCAAGGTTACCATGACCATCTCAGTCTCCTCGTCTAAGTCTTCTCCGAAAGCAAGGAGAGGTTTCTTCTCTCGGATTAAAGCTGGTGTTGGGAAAATATCTGATGCCATGGCATTTGTGAGGTCAAGAATCGCAAGCAAATCAGCTGAGGTAAGGAACATCAAACTATTTTTATGGATTCCAGTTTGAAATCAATTTACAATAAGTAGATTTACCAATATCAAATGGTGCATTTTTCTCACAATAATAACAAACTCTTTAACTTTTTTTCGTCTGTTATGTCGACAGGTGAAGAAGTCTCTTGAAACATACCAAGAAGAAGTGATGGAAGCAGTACAACAATTAGAAACAATCCACAGTCAAATTATTGCTATGAACAAAGGAAAGGCAGAAGGAAAAATGACATGCACAGCAGCGCAACAAAAAGAGATTCAAGTCACTATCACCAAGTGGGAACAAGTCACTACACAATTCGTAGAGACTGCTATTCAGAGCGAATCATCTTCATCTTCATCTTCATCTTCATCTTCTTCCATGGGGAAAGCTACACTAAACTAAACTCCAAGGATTTGATGCAAGCAAATGCCATATAATATTATTTCTAGTTAATAAGTTTATTTTTTTGTAATAAAACAAAGATCGGTATAGGCCCATCAATTGAACTATGTGAGTAATAAAGTGTAAAAACTAAATGTAGATTGTAAGCACTCTGTTTGTTCACGACATTCAGAAGTCCATGAAATCCATAAAAGGGAAATTTTGTTTTTACTATTTATGTTAATTTTAGATGTGTAATAAGATAATTTCTAAATACCTGCATGGATCTCATTTACTACTAAACTAGATACGGACCGCACATACGTGCAGTTTATTTTTGTAATTTTTAAATAATAATATATATTGAGAAATTTATACATTTAAAGTTATTTGGTAAATCGTATATTAAGTATATGTCTAATTATATGTTTGTAGTATCTTGTGTCATAAAGTAAATGTATATATTGTAAATTTTTATGTTCTTATGATGATGACCCGAATTATATGTTTGTGATCTCTTGGATTATATAAGAGTTTATTAGCTAAATGGACAATTTTTTAGAAAGTAATTAAAAAATAGGACCGATTACTATTTATAATTGTAAAAACAGTCCGTAGGACCGGTTACTATTTATAATTGTAAAAACAGTCCGTAGTAATTAAAAAATAGGACCGGTCCTATTTTTTACAATTATAAATAGTAACCGGTCCTATTTTTAATTACTTTCTAAAAAATTGTCCATTAACCTAAATATTTCATTATATAATTACTAGTGTCTTGGCCCGTGCGTTGCACGGCCTAGTTATAATGGCCTAGTTATAATGGACTTATTATATAATGAAGATTAATACACATATTATGTCAACATGAATATAAATTTAGTATAACATGAATTTTTGATTAAACTAAATTAACAATTTGATATAAACAATTTGAAATGCCTAACATGAAAAATTTGTTTAAACTAAAATATGTTTGAAATATAGTGATATGTGAATTTATACCTTATCATCCACAAAAAGACAATCGATTCTATTGAATTCTACTGGTTTGTCTTTTTTGGGAAATCCCCACAGAGAGACAAGTTGAACTTGGATTTACATTGTTCAATGGCTAGAGTTATTTGTGAAATAGAAAAAAATTCAAGAAGCATATTTTTAGATTTATAAAATTGATAAAAAGGAAAGTTACAGAGAAAGAAAAGAAAAAGAAAAGAGGAAGATGAAGAAAGTAAAAAAAAAGAATTGAACGGTTGAACTTATAAATCATAAAGGAAGATAATTATATTTGAAGATATATAGGAAATATAAAAATTATTAAACTTTTTAAAAATGATCGTGATGAGATTTAGAAGGAAATCTTATATATTAATTGGAAAGCATTATTGCAAAATGCCCTTAAAAAAATTATAATTACAATACAATGTCACTACATTTTTTTACTAACCTATGTTTACAATTTGGACTAATTTACAGAATTTACAAAGCCCATACTTAGGCCCAATCTTAATAGCAAATACATATGGGAGAATCACAAAACTACACCATTTGAATTACATTTCACAAAACTACACAATTTCCAAAATACTTCACAAAACTACACCTAAACACTCAAAATTAAATCCAAATAAACCCTACCCAAACAATCATACCCCATTAATACTATAACCTAAACACTAATTAGCGAACCCAAATGAAAAGATTTTAATTTTGGTAATTTTTAAAAGGGTAAATCAAGCTTTTAAAATTTTGAAAGGGTGTAAACTTGTGAAAATATTGAATTAGATGTAGTTTTGTGAAGGGAGGGTTGAAAGGGTGTAGTTTTGAGAATTTCTCAATACATATTTGTATTTGAGGAATTCACAAGACTACACCATTTCAACATTTTTTCACAAAGTTACACATAATTCAATATTTTCTATAATTATACCCTTTTAAAAATTTAAAAGGTTGATTTATTCTTAAAAAATTACAAAAATTAAAATCTTTTTATCTAGGTTCGCTAATTAGTGTTTAGAGTATAGTATTAAAGAGGTATTATTTATATTTAATTTTGAGTGTTTAGGTGTAGTTTTTCAAAATACTTTGGCATGGCATAGTTTTGTAAAATGCAATTCAAATGGTGTAGTTTTGTGATTCCCCCTTTAAGTTTTGTTACGGGTCGTTAAAGGATCACAAAAAAAATTTAAACGAATTATAATGGTTATGAGATTAGATGGAATTCAATTTATGCACAAATATTTATGTGTAATTTAGCAACGGGTCAAAAATAGCATAAATAATTCATAATATATTTATATTCCAAATATAAAATTATACATAAATATAATTTTGAACTTTATATTAAATATAATTTAGTAAACAATTTTTAACTTTGTATCAAGACATCTTGGAAGGTATATCCTGGGGTAAAAAATTTAAATATTTCTAATACGCGGACGAATCCAGCGTTAAACCATACTTTATTTGTTACCCCGCACAATCCACATGTTTTATTCAATGTATTGTATGAAATAAGAGATTATATACATATAATCCAAGTCGATGAAAAAAAATTAATATATATTTTTTACTAAATAATTTAAAATATATAAATTTTAAAACATATTAAATTTTGCACGTATGTGCGGGTCCTCATCTAGTAAACTATTAAGACGAATTATTCAAAATTAAATACTCACTAAATCTTATATATTAATTGGAAAGCATTATTGCAAAATGCCCTTAAAAAAGTCTAATTACATATTACCAAAAAAAAAAAAAAGTCTAATTACAATATAATGCCACTACATTTTTTTACTAACCTATGTTTACAATTTGGACTAATTTACAGAATTTACAAAGCCCATACTTAGGCCCAATCTTAATAGCAAATACATATTTTCATTTGAGGAATTCACAAGACTACACCCACTACAAGAATTTATTTTTATAGCAACGAAATGGTGAGGAAGTGTTTGTGGCTAAATCCAGAAAAGCCACGAAAGTCAGCGAAAAGCAACGAAAAGTAACCCAGTAACGAAATAATAATTCCGATGCATTTCCAGACAAAAAAAGCAAGGAAATAGCAAGGAAATAGCAACAAAACGTGGTAACGAAACATTTTCGTGGCTAATTCGTTGCTAAATTGTAACGGCGTCGGTGCGTTGCTAATTCGTTGCTAATATAGCCACGATTAGTAACGAAATAGTCGTTGCTAAATTTAGTATTGTCACATCAGGCGAAAGTTGTCAGATAATTATTCGATATTAGCCACTGATTTTTTTCGTTGCTATTTCGATACCAAAAAAAGCAAGGAAATAGCAAGAAAGTAGCAACGAATTGTGGTAACGAAACAATTTCGAGTTACAACGCATGTCGTAGAGGATCATGCTGATTTTGACAATGTTTCTATGTATCCTTTAGATGAAGAGCAAGATTTCGAAGGTAGTCCTAATGAAATTTCCGAAGATTCTGATTCTTCTTCTGATGGCGAAAATGTGTAATAATATAATTTTATTTTATGTGTTGTATTTTGTTTCTTTTTAATTATGTTATGTGACGTTAAAAATCATATATATATTTTAATTAATGGTTTAATTAAGTTTTATAAAATTCTAACACAAGTCTCCAAAATCGAAAGTGCTTCCTAATTTACACATACACTTTTACATTAAACCTTTTCTTATATGCACATCAAACTCTAAACTCTAATATACATCCCATTATTTCAAAATTTTAAAAACCAAAAACTCTAATATGGTTTATTATTGTGTAAATCGAAACATACATATTTAGAAATGGTTTTATATAAACTAAACCACATACCCTAAAATTTTATCAGATTAGCCACGACCACATTTTGTTGCTATTTGATGCTAATTTAAAACCATTTAAACATTTCTTTCACAAAATTACACATAATTCAATATTTTTCTATAATTACACTCTTTTAAAAATTTAAAAGGTTGATTTATTCTTAAAAAATTACAAAAATTAAAATCTTTTCATTTGAGTTCGCTAATTAGTGTTTAGAGTATAGTAATAAAGGGATATTATTTATATTTAATTTTGAGTGTTTAGGTGTACTTTTTCAAAATAACTTTGGCATGGCATAGTTTTGTAAAATGCAATTCAAATGGTGTAGTTTTGTAATTTCCCCTTTAAGTTTTGTTACGGGTCGTTAAAAGATCACAAAACAAATTTAAACGAATTATAATGGTTATGAGATTAGATCGAATTCAATTTATGCACAAATATTTATGTGTAATTTAGCAACGGGTCAAAAATAGCATAAATAATTCATAATGTATTGTATGAAATAAGAGATTATATACATATAATCAAAGTCGATGAAAAAAAAATTAATATATATTTTTTATTAAATAATTTAAAATATATAAATTTAAAAATATATTAAATTTCGCACGTACGTGCGGGTCCTCATCTAGTACGAGAATTAAAAGGAAAGTGGTTTAGGAGAGTTAAATTTGATTGTAATTTTTAACATATGAGTTTTTTTCAGTGGAAAATATATATTCATTTTTCCATAATTATATAATTTTTAATTGTGAGAGAGGATAAATAGGATTAGTTAGATGATTTGTTTAATTTTTTAAAAAAATTGTATGATTGTGAGGAGAGAAAATAGGGATTTTAGAAGTAAAAAGAGAAGTATAAGGAGATTGTTATTTTTTCTTTGCGATAGTTTTGAAAAAATTAAAAATTATTATTTTAAATTTTGAGATGGAAAATTTGTAAATTTGACACTTGTGTTTTGCTTACGTGTCAAAATTCTAAGTAGGAAGTTATATGAGTTTTTACTTGTGACTTATTAAATAAGGATATCCCATAAACTATGTTTGATATTTTTCAACCCGTCACAAAAACTACACATATATATTATACATAAATTAAAATTGATTTTAGTCTCATAACAACTATCATTCGTGATTTCAATTTCGATTTTTGATTTTTAATGACCCGTTACAAAAATTAAAATATGTGGAGATCATAATTGTTATTCATATTTGATGTTAAAAATTTAAAATCTACGTAAAAATTGTTTTACTTTATTAATAAATTATTTTGTAATTCATTTTTTAGATATTATTATTCGATTTATTATTTTTAACCTTTTAAAATTGAAAATGTTTATTTTTATTTTGATATTAATAATAGAATTTTTTTTTGTCCTTTTTACAAAAATGTTTCTCTTTTAATAGTTAAGATTTTATTTTGATATTAATAATATTTTCCTTTTCTTTTTTGAATACTTTTGTTTTTTTTTTGTTTCCTATTTTAATGTTGAAATTAATATGTTTTCCTTTTTTGTTTTCTTTGAATTTAAACATAAATATAGGTTATATTGAGTGGCAACATTGTAAATAGAATTTTTTTTTGTTCTTCTTACAAAAGTGTTTATCTTTTATTAGTTAAGATAAAATGTACTAAGAATTTCCTATACATTTATTTTTAATCATTTTATAGGTTCTTGTTGGTGTATGAATCGGTACATTTTCTAATTAAATCTATCTTCAAATCTAAGGATTCCATCTTAACCATCTTGGTCTTTTTATGTCTTTTATCTTATACTAGTGGGTAATCCGCCCTTCGGGCGGGATCTATATAATTTATTTTAGACAATAACTTTATGTGAAGTGAAAATATTTGAATACAAAATCTTTAGAATTTTTCTGTTGTACTATTTTCACGTCTCAACTACTATTTTAGTGAATTTCTACATCCTTTTTCACTCCAAAAATTTTATTCTCGTATGACGTTCCATACAATTTCATAACAACTCTTTGCAAGTGACCACATATTATTTTTAAATTTTGTTCTCAATCATATGATATCTTAAATCATATTATGATAGGTCATCCATCTTAAAACTACTCATACTCAACGATTAATTATCGATTAAATTCATTGAATATGATCAAAACAAAGATAAAAGTGAATTTTGGTGACATATATAAGTAATAAACATATAGGCCCTAATATTTTTTTAATATAAGTAATAAACTCATAGGTAGGTATAATGAACAATCGGCAAATGTGTAGAAGGTAAATTAAACAGTAAATCTTTACATTTATGGAGATTAAAACGGAGTCCAATATTTTTTAATAATTATATACTAACTATTTATATATTAGTGAATTTATTTTTCAAGCTTATAGGAATTAAGGGAATATATAATTTTTTCACCGTAAAACTAATTTTTTTTTAAAAAAAAATCATAAAAAATAAAAAATCATCTTGAATTTTACTTGCTCTTTAAAGAAATATAGGTGGTGTAGGTTATATGTTTTTTCTCTTCAATGACACTTTCATTTTCTTAACGTGCTCTCGTATAAGATTTTGAGCATAGTTGAATGCAAAAATCAATATATGCCGTTAATTTTGCCTCCAAACGGTAAAAGTATGTTTTCTTAAAAATCCAACAAACCTAAAATTTTCCGATATTTTCCAAAAGCTAGTTTTCATAACTAAATTTCTAGAAACGTTATATCTTCTAATCATAAGGCTTTATAACTACATATAGAAAAATCATGCATATTATATTAGTATTTATATTATGAAACTAAATTTATCAATTAGTGAAATGAAGCAAAATTTGTATGCTTTACTAAATATATATTTTCCTAAAAGATTAAATAATGTTAAAAAAAAATTGTTTTAAATAATTATAATTTATAAACGTATGTTCCATACATTAAAAATGTCTTTTCAAATTCTAGGTAGAACCATTAAGTAAATGTTACTTATTATAATAATTAAATTATAAAAATAATTTATAAAATGTTTTTAAAACTAACAAAATATGTTGATGATGTGTCACAATTTAAAAATATATGTTGATGATGTGGCATCATGAGAAGAGAGTATATTTAACTTTATATATATAGACTAGGTCGGGGCCCGTGCGTTGCACGGAACTAATATAATTAGTTTTTCATTTGGGCTATCATTTTCAGCGACGTCTTATTTGCTTTTGCTGTTTAATCTGGCAAGATCCATCACATTTACCATATTACTTTTTCATATAGTATTTGTTTAAAGAGAAAGAAACATATATTGTCAGTAAACGAAAATTACATTTAGTTTTTATGAAAATAATTTAAGTCGTTGTAGGTTGCCCCGCTTTCCATCTCATATTAAATTTTTTTAACTATTGATGCATTTTCTTCTTTATAAAGGCGACTTGATGCGGTTGATTCCAGTTGGAGTCTCCCTGAGGGTAATCATAATAACATTTTAATATTTATGCAATAATTTTGAAAATTGAAAAAAGATCATATATTATGATTTACCTTCATAGAGTTTTGGGTTTATGCTTGTAACCAAAATGAACTCTCTTTGTAATTTATTCATACATAATTTGTTCTGTATTTTTTCAGAAATTCTTTGATGCAATATGCATTAAAGTAATATCGTAGAATGTGTTGTTCTGTATGTTTTTCAAAAATTCTTTGATGCAATATGTATTGAATATTATATAAGATTATGATATAGTATATTTAGTTACGTCTTTGATGCAATATGTAGAATATAGAAACCCAAAAAAGACATTAATTAGAGTGATTTACACAATGAGACATTTTTTAATATTTGCATATCAAAATAAGACACTTTTGTGATATAAAGCACTTTTTACACCTTATATTTTTTTAAATACAATTTTACCTTTTTTGTACACAAAAGTTGTGTACTCAAAGCTTTGGATACACAACGCTTTGTACAAAAAGATGTGGACATAAATTTTGTACAAATTCGTAAATGGATTTTAATTTATTCTAAAATATATTATTTCAATAATTGTTTTGTTTATCAAATTTCTACTTACATAAGTAATTTGTATTTGGTATTTACACTTCATATTAAAGTATGTTTTTGAAATATTCTTAATAATTGTGAATGAAACATGTTGACATTAATAAGTGAAAACATGAAAACTACATGTACATCAAAACATATATATATTTTAAATTCATTATTAAAACTTATTTATTCATTTTTGAACATGAACCATCATATAATATTAACTACAAAATTTATTTAAACTTGAACGCGAATCATCATAAAGTTTGTCTATGATATATAAATTCATTATAATAAAATTTAAACTCGTCCATTCTATTTTAAACATTTGTACAATTCTATGTGAACATATATAAAAAAATTAGATATTGACCAGTTGTCCACAAATGTTGATCCATTTGTAAATAAAATATATAAAAGTGGATATCAAAATATAGATATTAAAATTTTATAAAACAACATACGAAAATAAATTAATTCATGTTACCTTAGAAAATTAAAATTAGAATGCAAAATAGAAAAATGAGAAAGAAGATGATTGTGAAATTTATGTAGTGTCTCTATGTCAAAAAAGTGATATAAAGTGAAATTTGTGTTTTAAAAAATGTGTCATGATGTAATTTTCTCTTAATTATATTATGTATTATAAAAAGTAAAACAAAACCAGAATAAATTCTTTTGTATTTAAATGCCTAATTAATGATTCTAATCCTTTGCAAGCCTCATACTTACAATCTGCGTCCTTCGGGTTTAAAATCTTTATCGTGTGGTCCTATCGTTATACACTCATCTCTGCATATATGAACAAGTGCTTCCATTGCTTCATATATCTGCAAATATATCCTCTCTTCGTTGCGTTTTATTATCCTATATTTTCTCATATGCATTTATGTTTACACACATAATCAAGATTAAAGATATGGTAATGAGGTGTTTTGTGAATGTAGTAATTACTTACATTTTCTTCGATAACTACAGTCTCTAAGCTCCTTCTCTAGAAAGGGATGGCTTTTCTTCATAGCGATCCATGCTTCTGTAGAATAAAGCTCCTTAAAGTGTTTCATAATCATACGGTGAGATATGACGCTAAGCCGAGGGAAATCACACAACAACGCGAGCTGGAAAACATCAATAACGTTCTCGGTGTTAAGCAAACCATGCTCTAGATGTCATTCACAAAGCCGTTTCAACTGAGGAACCACGTATGAGTGGGACATAAGTAGCAAATGCATTATAAACTCATTCATATCTTCCTTCTCATAACTACAAGCGTGGACGAGATCATTGTGTCTCATAACTAAAGAGAATCCTGACCATTGTTCCTCTTCAGTAACAAGCGTGGACGCTTGTGTCTCGGCTACGCTCTCCTCTCTCATAGATTTTTCGACAAGAAAGAGAATCCGGTACATAGTAAGGAGAAGAAGACAGAACCAGTTGCTACAATGTCACCTTCACCAAGCTGCTCCTACACCGAGATGATTAGTGAAGAAGAACCAGTGGCTAATACTACAATGGTGCCTGCAAGCTCCTTCGCCATTTTAAACAATGATCTACGAAGGAGAAGCAGCAAACGGATGTGGAGAGAGAGAGACTCTTAAAGCCGAAATGAAAAAGGCAGATATCATGATAAACTTTCTTCACGGGCACCTTAAAACGTTGTCCGAGGAAAACAATGAGCTAAGGAAGAACAACAAAGAACTCTAATTCTCTTAGCTTATGGGAGTCTCACGAGATCTTTGACATGTCCTATGATTTGCAACTTTCGTGTAAATAACAATATGATGAAGCAAAAGCTTACCTTTGCACCAACAACCTTTATTAGAAAATAGTTCATTTGATTATTGTAAACTGCTACAACGGAAACAACTCAAGGGAAACAAAACAACAGAAACAAATAAAGTTATTAAAAGAAACAAACAAATTTAAATAGTACTTCTACCTCCAAATCTGCTTCTCCAAGAGAAAAACCAGATTATAAAATGTCAAAGGAAATAAAAACAAAAGAACAAAGAAAGCGCGCCTAGAGAGCGATCTCTACCTCACTATATGCTCATCCAAGACACCAATTGTCACCGTGGTACCAGCTTCTTCCTGGAATATATACCAAACCACAACTTTTATAAATAAAAAAACAGAACAACAATAACATTGGTATGAATTCTAAAAGAAAAAATACTAATAATATCATGGTTTTGAACAGAACAAGAGCACAAAACAAAACAACCTATGATCAAGACAGACCAAACACTCAAGCAATTCATAGATCTCTAAATAAAATGTTAAAAAAGAAGAAGCTTGAATGATTCTTTAGTCTTCACCGACATACCTTGAAAAGATTTTAATAAATCTTGGTCCGTTTCAGACAATTTCGAAAAACTAAATAGTTAAATCTCGTACAGATTAATGTCATCTTTGCTTACAAATCTCTACAATTTTGCAGAAACAAACAAAACCCACAAAAAATCACAAATAATCAAAAGCTCTCAGAGAATTTGGGGGTTTTATCCAAATCAGTAAACAATTCATCGAATTTATAAATTTCAACACATAAACAGAGAGCATCAATAGAAAAGGAGATAGAAGGCGCAGAAGAGAGATAGAGAGAAGGAGAAGGTTTACTCAGAAGAGAAAGAGAAGGAGAAGGTTTACTCAGAAGAGAGAGAGGGAGATAAACGGCGCAGGAGAGAGAAGAGAGAGACGGCGCATGCTTGTAGGGTTTTGAGTTTTATTTCGCCACATGTCGCCATGAGAGAGTGACAAATGTCAGCACAAGAATCAAAGTTAAGAAAAACTTTGTGTCGTATTATATAAGATTTGCTAATCTACTTTATGCTTGTTTTATGAAGGCTTTACCCCCTTTTCATTTATGTTGTGAAGCGATTAAAAACCGAAACCGAAACTCACAGTTCTAAATTAATCTCAAAAAACTAGGAAAAATTCCAAATTAAAACCCAAAGTTTTCACATTTCATCTATGATTTTGGTGTTTCGGTTTAGCCGTTTAGGAATATGAAACATCAATAGATATAACAAGCCAGATCCTAGAACGTCAAAACCAGTGGCGAATCTAGGAAGAAATTTTACTAGGGACAAACATGAATTTGATCCTAAATTTATAGGAGTCAACTTATGTAATGCCCCTATTTGTGTACTTGAAATCTCCTATACCCCTCAAAAAATCTCTTATGCCCCTTTTTTATTTTTTTAACTAAAAAAAATTCAAAAAAAAATCGAAAATTGACAAATTTAAACCCTAAACTAATCGAGGGTCTTGGTTTAGGGTTTGCGAACCCAAATGGTAAGATTTTAGTTTCTAAACCCTAAAAAATTTGAAAAAATCGAATTTATAATCATATTTTGATGATTTTCGGAAAAACTTTTTAAATTTGTTTTTTGATTTTTGAAATATTTTTATAAAATTCTTAAAACTAAATAAAAAATATTGTCGTTTTCAAATTTTAAAATATTTTTTTTTGTGGCCTATAAAATAAAAAAACCAAAAAAAAAAAATGTCCTTATTAGATTAGAAGTATAGAGATAGAGACTTTTGAGAAGATGTTTCAATTTATAGGGGGCAAGAGACATATTTTACGATTTAAACTATTAATTTCCTAATAAAAACAATGAAAATACAAAAAAATCAACATTTTATTGGGGCAACTGCCACCCCTTCTTCCTATGTACATCTGCCACTGGTCAAAACCAAATTTGAATATCGGTTTGATTGAAAAATTATTAGATATAGCTCAACATAGCAACATTCAACGTTATTGTCGTTAAGATTTTGTCCTTTTTCGATAATCCAATATGGGTTGATTTTTAAAATGTTCATATTTGTCCCTATACGGATGCATGTTACGATTTTATGCCAATACATTGTTATCCAAAGAGTTTCCAATAGAAGTTTGTATGTATCTATATGTTTCATATCCTTAACTTTCGATGAGAAGTTTGGCTAGTCAAGAGGTTCATGGTCTAGTGCTTTCATTTCCATTTATGGCGAGGGAGGTCATAAGTTCGAGGCACTTGGTAAGAAGAGTATTATTAAATACTAGGGTAATACCCGCGCATTGCGCTGGTTAATGATATATATATATATATATATATATATACTAGTGGGTAACCCGTCCTTCGGGCGAGATTTGCATAATTTAATTTAGATAACAAAATTAAAACTCGCGGTATACAACATCATATTTTTTAAATTAGGGTGTTACATTCACCCTCATCAAAATATTAGACGTCTTCATTGCATACCAAGACTGTCACTTCGATAGTGTAAGGATTCATGACTACACATTTATTTGGATTCATCTATCGTAGTATTTATAATGTCTCAAAACCATTTTAGTGAGTCTCAACGTCTTCTTTTATCTCAAAAATTCTATATTACGATGACAATGGTTGAGCCGAACAAAACTATACACGAGTCATGCATTAAAATTAGCTACATACTTAAATATCCAATTTATATATTTAAATATTAACATATTGCCTTTAATCATGAACGACATGGTCAAATCTGAAGTGTAATTACTTATTTCTCCAAAATAAAAATACAACATATACGCATGCAATGAGAAAATAAATAAAAAGTCACATGAATTAATTGACCATCTTCGAGACAACATAACATTGCGACTAACGACTAATGCAAATTTCGGTAGATTCAAAAGAGTTGTTGATATATTTGCAAATGATCACATCCTATTTTTTCTTGTGTAATTCTCACTGACACTTGCATTTGTTTTTGTTTTCCTTGCTTCCGGTGTAATGTTTCCATACATTTGACATTGGGCTCAAAAGCTTAGAAGATTTTGATGGTTAAGAAGAATCATTACTTCGACCACGGTTCTCCGGAGTCACAAATTCCGGTTGAGTTTCTTCTTTTTCAATGTTTTCATAGTCATTTGGGAATGGTGAAGAAGCCATCTGAGATAATGAAAACAAGTCTTGGTTAACATATATATATATATATATATATATATATATATATATATGTAAACTATTGTTTGAGCAAAAAACTTTACAATCTAAACGATTAAAAAACTAAGAATGAAAATCTGTAAGGTTTGACACATTAACAAATGAATCTTATACAATAATAGTTGTATGGTTTAACTACTAATTAGATAACCTCACACATATTATGATCACAAATATAGTAGAATGCAAATATCTATTTCACTTAACTACTAATTAGATTTTGAGTTTTGTTCATCATAATATAGACAAAAAATAATCAATCAACTCAAATAATTAAACTGATCATTATTTTGTGTAACAACAACACACACTGAAACCAAGCCTTAGTGAGAACATGATTAACATGTTCACAATTTCAATAATAACTAAGATCTAAGCAACTTAAGTGAGTTTCATTCCTTATCTCTACGATCTAAGCACTAGAATCTAAGAAATCAATTAAGAATACTAATCTAAGAGCGATTCCAAGACAACTCTGAATTTGGAAAAATTGGAGAGGATGGAGACGATGGAGAGCAAGATTTTTTGATATGAGACATTATTATTGTATATTTATGCAATTGCGGAGAAGGAAAGAGGTAGAAGACTGGAAGCGTCAAGCACATAGACTAGATCGTTGGTTTTGAGCAAGAGATGGCTTCAACACAATCGATTATTTGTTTCTGATACAACATTTGTTTCTTTGCTATACAACCGAAAACGTTTCTTTGGTATATAACAGAACATAAACCTTAGAAGATTTTTTGTGTGGCTTGGGTATACAAATGGAACAACATTTGTCCTGTCTTTTTAGATTTTGTGTTTCTTTTACTCAAGGAGAGTTGGTTCAATTTTTGTACGAATTTTGCGTGAACACTAGTTCTCTTAGATGTTTTTTGAAGCATGAATTTGGTTTAGAATGTACCAATGTTGTTGTGTTTTGTTAATTATTTAGCATCAATATGACCAAATATCGTATTATGTCTTCACTTTTTCTTGCATTGATTAGATGGACCAATTAATTAAATTGTTAAGCATGTGTTGTTCATTTAACTTTTGATGCTCTAACCATTATAAATTCTCAAGAGGCTCCCATGTACACATATCTTTTACAAGAAATGTGTTGACATGTGTCTCAAGGACCATAACAACAAGTAAGAATCACATAACAACACAATCTGTTTTTTCAATCATTCTTTCTTTGTTTGTGTGTGTGTGTGTGTGACCCTTTTTATTTGTGCGTGTGTGTGCAGCCTATGCCCCCTCTGACGCAAGTACATAACACTACCACCGCAACAAGAAGCAGAAGTCTATTACGAAGCCCTCGAACAACAAGAGGAAGACATGCCTGAGGATGATGAGGATGTAATGCCTACGCTTGAGAATGATGAAGACTATGATGTTGATGATGAAATGTCGGACGAGTTTTGAGCAATTTTGTGTTTCTTTGAAACAAAAAGAGTTGGTTCTGTTTCATTGAAATCTTGTGTTTCTTTGACTCAAAGAGAGTTCGTTCTGGTTTTTTTAAGATTTCGTTTGTTTGACTCAAAGAGAGTTGGTTCTGATGTTTTATTATTCTGTGTTTCTTTGACTCAAAGAGAATTGGTTCTGTTTCTTTGAGATTTTTTGATCTTTTTACTCTTTGGATTTTAAGGTATGTCACTCATTCTAAAACTACTCCAATTCAAGAACGAACTGTAGTTCAAAACAAACATAAAAGTGAATTTTGGTAACATATGTAAGTAATAAATTCATAGTGCTTTATATATATGCATAATGTAAATAATAAACTCATAGGTACTTGTTTCAGATTTATATTTAGTTTATTGTTTGAAAACTAATCAGCCATAATAATTGTAAATCTTTACTATTACGGAGGTTAAATCATGTAATACTACTCTACTGAAACTTTATATACTTTAGTGAATTTACTTTTGTAAGTTTTTATGCATTTATTCGATGAAAAAAAATTCTTGCACCGTCAAAATAACTCTATTAAAAGTACACTTACTTCTTTTTTCCATCTTAAGTATTGTTCGATGTTTAAAACTCATCACTAATCCATCTAAACATCCAACTTTCCAGATTTGTTCGATTTAGTCTCATCGTAAAATTTTGAGAATAGAATAATATTACAATTTTATACCATCAATATGTATAGTTAAGTTTGCTTCCAAAAAGTAAAACAACTTATCAATGATTTCATCAAAATCAAATGAATCTATCATTCTCAAATATTATCGGAAACTCAGTTTTTCTAATTTTATTTTATATTGTTGTCTTTTCAATCTCATATATCATTTTTAATTGTTTCATCATTTAACTAAATATCATAAATATTTACAACGATGCAAATAAAAAGTTGCACATTATTTTTAGTAATAATATTATAAGTGAATTTATAATGAGTGAAATTTTTTTTTTTTTGTGTAATATAATGAGTGAAATTATTAGCAAACTTTATAGAGGAATTCACAAAACTACACTTTTCTTTCTGTCCTTTACAAAATTCTACCTAATTCAATTTTTCACATATTTACACATTTTCAAAATTTGAAAAGCTTGATTTACCCTTTAAAAATTACCAAATTAATATCTTTTTATTTGGGTTCCCTAATTAGTGTTTAGGGTATAGTATTAAGGGTGTAGGATTGTGTGGGTAGGGTTTATTTGGATTTAATTTTGAGTTTTAGGTGTAGTTTTGTGAAGTAATTTTGAAATGGTGTAGTTTTGTGAATGTAATTCAAATGGTGTTGTTTTGTAATTCTCCCAACTTTATATGCATCATTTCCTAAAATATATATTTCTAATAAAATAAATGTGTTAAACAAAATTATGAAACGAAACATATTTAGTATCAATATATGTATGTAAATATATCTAAGCCTATCTTCTATAAATCATATAAATGTCTAACTTTTTATGCATATCATTTCAAAAACATATATTTGTAATAAAATAAATATGTTAAAACAAATTTATTAAACGAAGTATATTAATATCAATATATGTATGTATATATATTTAAACATATTTTTGGAAATTAAAGGTGTCTTTTCAAATTTTAGGATGAACCATTAGTTAAATACTTAAATGTAATTTATTATGAGAACTAAAAAAATAGTAATTCATAGAAAAATATTTAAAACTACCCAAATAAGTTTTATCATGTGTCACATTTTGAAGATATGAGTTGGTGATGTGGCATCATGAGAAGAGAGTATATTTAACTTTATATATATATATATGTATGTATATGTAGAACATGAGTAAACCGAATATTTGTGAGTAAAACTTTTGGTGGTTAAACTAAAATTATAAAAATTAATGATACATGAATTAGGAAAATATATGGGTTTGCGAAGAAGAATAACATTATTTTCTTAATTCTGAAAATCCCCGTAGTGTTACGATTTCATGAAGTTCCGCATCCCAAAATACAACTGCATCAACTGCATCATTTTATGATTCACATCACTCTAAAACATAATTCAGGGGTTTATGAAGTATATATTTGTGTTGTATTATCACACGAGGAAGAAGAAAAATAAAATGATACATAGAAAATATGCGAATAATGATATCTAGTTTGATTTTTTTTTTCTTATACATGAGAGGATGATGCAAGACTCTTTAGTTTCACCTAGTAGTCCATAACAACATCATTACTCACATTTAACACATAATTTTATGTAATAGTTTTGGTAGTTACACAATTGAGTCATAAATTCAATCTAATTCAATTTAATAATAAGTGTTTTGTTTGACCAAAACTTATTTCTTTTTGTCATGATATATAATATTATTTTCCTCGACTAAATTTTTTTAGCTTATTTTTAATAGAAAAACATTAAACATTTATTTATTTTATTTTCCACCCTGATAGTCAATTTTTTGTTTCATTTGATTACAAAAATACCGTAGATAAAAATAACGAAGCTTTCATAGCTCATAGAGAAAATTATTGTTTTCAATATAATTTTTTTTTAAAAATAAAAAATGATATACGTGGGTTTTAGTCCAAGATTTTAAAAATGTGATACATATCAAATGAAAAATGAATTATTAAATGAATATTTGTTTAGAGTCATAAAATGGTTTAAAACAAAAATGATGCATTTATAACAATTTAGAGTCATAAATGATGTTTTTAAGAATCTAAGTTTTATGACTCTAAAACAATAATTCTTTAAAAAACCAAATGTATGAAAATTATTAAAACATTAACTTAAAAATAGAGGGGATATTTATGATTTAAGTTTTTCATTATATCATATTTTTAGTTATATTTATTTAGATTCCTTTTTCAGTAAATTTTTATTGTTTCATTTCTATTTTCATCTTCATACGTTTACTCATTAAAATTTCATCACATCTATTTTTATTAATATCACTTTAGAGTTTTAAGAAATTATTTAACACAAAATGATGCATATATAATTAACTATGAATATGTGTATAAATTATGAAAAACTTATCTATAAAAATAGAAAGGTCATTTATGATAAATTTTAATTACATGATATATTTAATTTTAATAATCATAATTATTATTTTATTTTGGATTGAAAGAGAAGACACATGTCAAAAGAAAAAGAGGACACTTGTCAACATATTAGCTTGTTGAGATATTTTCATAACCTAAGGTAAGGGATTGTCACAGATGGATGACGATCTAAATCTTAGGGCGTAAATTCGCCAAAGTTCAATAGCTCGGAACTTGGAGCGTTACTTCTTGGTTAATGAGCATGGACTCCATCGTAAATCTATAGACAATGTTGCTAATATATAAGGAATATGGATAAATTCACTCATTATGAATTGGTTTTGACTAGTTGGATTAGATAAGGAGCATATTGAATAATTGTACGTAATTTTATGCATAAATTATAATGTTATGATAACTTAGTAAAATATGATACTATTGTTGTTTTATAAAGATAAACATATAAATAACTTTAAGGAAATATTTTAGATGTAAACAAAAGAAAGTAAAAACATTATATAATCAATATTTTTCAATAAAATATATTTGTTTTTGTACAAATATTACTATAAATTAATAAATGTCAATTTGGTAGATAAAATAATATAATTATAAATTAATAATTTATAGAGTTTTTCCTCTACGATATTTTGAATCATATAAGTTACTCTAATGTTATAACTTTTGTGGCGGTAATTGATTCTCTAAAGAAAAAGAATGATAGAAACACTAAGAGCAACACAATAAAACCATTTAAATCGGTCAACGTGAGAGCCATGATGAGTCTCTTTCGATATTCTCTCTAGACCTTAAATGGATCCATCAATTTCTCTGACTCGATTTTAGAATTTTAAACTCATCTATATAAACCAAATTACTTTAGATAATAAAAATCGTTCATAAACAAAAAAAACACTCAAATAATTTAAAAAAATAAATAAAAACAATTGTTCTCTTTTCGCACCCTAAAAATGGCAAAATTTACATTACCAATATGTCTAATGCTTATGTTATTAGTATCAAGTACTATATATGAAGCCCAAGGACATTTCCTTTTAAGACATTACATGAGGAAATTTCCTAAATTATCCCAAGACTTTGAGCCTTTTGCATATAAAGGTATGCTTAGTTTTGTTGACAACCTTCAGAGTATGTGTCCATTGAAAGGAGAGTACAAGGATTTCTTCTCAAAGTTGAAGGGTTTTATGTCTTTCATAAACTCGGCATCCGGGTCAGCTTCAGAGTTTCAATCTCAAATGAAATCACAATCTGAGGGTCTCTTCAAAGCTATCTCTGCATTGGGTATTAAAGGAGGGTCATCCGTAAGCATTTTCTTATATACAATGTTGCGTAATTTAAACATGTCCGTCTTGGTTAATATATAAAATTTTGTTTTGTTTTAATTTTTCTTGATATTGGAATAGGCGGATACGAGCAAGTTGATCGAATGTTTGATGTCCATGGGAAAAACATTTGTTGAGTATAAGAGGAGCGGTTCCATGACGATGACTTCTGAACAAAGGACGACATTGGTTACATCAATGGCAAAATGGGCACAAGTAATTGGTCAATTTGTGAAAAGCGTTGGCGAAAAGAGTGGTGATGGCGCAAAAATTGATCTATCATCAATACTTGGAGGCGCCGATGATGATGATGAAAGTTCTGATGATGAAAGTTCTGCTAGTGGAAGTTCTTCCAGCGGAAGCAGTGGGTCCAATTCCGACAGCAGTTCACCCTCATCCGATTCAGGTAATCCAGCCGAAAGTGGAAGCCCTAGCTCCGACAAAGATACCCCATCGTCCGACTCTGATAGTCCAGCCGAGAGTGACAGCTCCACAGATACTCCATCCTCCAATGGAGATAGTACTAGTGACAGTGGAAGTGGAAGCGAAATCGAGAGTGGAAGTCCAAGTGGTGGAAGCCCAAGTGGAAGTCCTGGTGAAAGTTCTAACACAGAGGCCGGCGGAAGTTCCGGAGAAACCGAAGAAGCAAGTTCTGGAGCTTCGAGTGGAAGCGGTGCAAGTGAGCAAGTTGAAGGAACAAATACTGGAGCTTCGGGTGTAAGCGGCACAAATGGTCAAACCGAAGAAAAAAATTCGGGAGCTTCTGGTGCAAGCGCTGCTAGTGGTCAAACCAAAGAAAAAAGTTCAGGAGCTTCTGGTGGGAGCGCTACAAGTGGTCAAACCGAAGAGAAAAGTTCAGAAGATTCTGGTGCAAGCGCTGCTAGTGGTAAAACCGAAGAGAAAAGTTCAGAAGATTCTGGTGCAAGCGCTGCTAGTGGTAAAACCGAAGAAAAAAGTTCAGAAGCTTCTGGTGGGAGCGCTACAAGTGGTCAAACCGAAGAGAAAAGTTCAGGAACCTCGGGTGGAAGCAGTGCCAACGGCCAAACCAAAGAAACAACTTCAGGAGCTTCGGGAGGAAGCAACGCTAATGGTCAAACTGAAAAAAAAAGTTCAGGAGCATCAGGTGGAAGCGCTTCTAGTGGCCAAACTGAAGAAACAAGTTCAATGGGTGCAGAAAGCTCTATGACTGGGGGTGGAAGTCCTTCTGCTGGTGGCCCGACTGGAAGCGCAGAAAGTAGCTCTAACTCGGAAGAAGCTGCATCCGCTAGTGGTGGTGGCTCAGAAGAAGCTGCAACTGGTAGTGGTGGTGCCTTTTCAGACTCTACAGGTGGAGCTAGCGGTGGATCTAGCGGAAGCTCGTCCTTTGGAGCTAAATTATCTAGTAAAGGTTCCTCATATGGAACTACCACAAAGGCCAAAGGAGGCACAATGTCGATATGGCCTGGAACTGATCCCACTAGTCCGCCACCACACAAATATAATGGTTACGGTGACCCCGAAATTTCTCCCAACGGTTTAAGCGGAGAAAGTCGTGACGCCTTCCTGAAAAGGACCGGCGGTTCAGCCGGTAGTTCTAGCTACCAAGGTTCGGTAAACTACCAAAAGACACACTCAAAATCCTCAGGCAAAACAACTTCTTCTAGCCATTCCTCAGAAGAGAAAAACTCCAACACCGGCTCTTAGATCCGTTCTTATTTTATTTTTTTAAATACATATATTAATAAAAATATTTAAATAAAGAAACGGCCCTGCTTAATAATAGTAGTGAGCTGTAGAATGATTTTTATAATTACATGTAATACATAAAAGTATTCTCATTACTAGAGAAATACTAACATGCCTTTTAGAGCGCATGCATAAGATCATTACTTTTTTGTAAAGTATAAATATAAAATTTTGTATATGGGGAGGTTTTGTGTATATAAATTGTTTTCTTTTGTTGATTCTAAAGAAAATTTCATCTATAAATACTTTTTGCGAAACATATATTTTTGTTAAGTGAAAATGACCTAAAATAATCCATAAAAGTATCGAAATGGCCAGACTAACCCGTTTTTGGAGAGTTAGTCTAGTTATTATAAAAACACATGAAATGGATATGGAGGAGTATTTATAAAAAAAATATTTACGAGATTTTCATTTACGAAAATGCCATCAGTTAAAAAAAACATTTCGGTTTCTTCTCTATTTGCGGTTTGTAAAAAACCAAAATTTCTCTTTGCAATTTCACTTTTTTCGTCAACGTCCCGCTAGACAACCGGGAACAACCAAGCAACTACCGACCTTCCTTTGAAAGCCCGCGGTCAACAATGCCACTCACCTTCCCAAGACCAATTCAACGCGAAAACGAGCACTTAGAAGACCTAGATTGTTCCTTCAATGATAGCACAATCGTGGACGACATAAAGAAAATTCTAGCCAAGGCGCTGCGAAAAATGAAATCAGAAGTCCACCAAGCCACGAGCGCTGCACCGGAAATCGACAGACTGATCGAAGAATCACTAAAAATCCCTTTTTTCTAACCACCTTATCGACACTCCCGTGAAAAACCCAGGAAAAATCAAACTTATGATCGACGACGGCCTATCCGATCCCAGAGCGCATGTAACCGCATTTCGTATTGCGGTAGGTAGAGCCCAGTTTAGCGAAAAGCAGGATATTGTCAACTCTTCGTAGAACACCTCTCAGGATCAGCTCTAACCTGTTTCTCCAAAATCGAAAAAGGATCAATCATGAGTTTCAACCAACTCACCACGATGTTTCTCAAGCGCTATTTATTTTTCATCCAAGAAGACACATCCGACACAGAATTATTCACGTTTTGAGACAGAATCGCTAAAAAGTATAATCGACAAATTCAAAACCATACTATCTAGGGTGAAAGTAACAGACACCGTAGACATAGCCGCGCTCAAACATACCCTCTGGTTCGAGTCCAAGTTCAAATAACACATGTCCATCACGAAACCAGTCACCATTGACGACGCATTCCATAGAGCACAACCTTACATCGTAATGGAAGAAGAAAGAGACGCTTTTGCGAAAAAATACAACAAGATAATTAAGCCATACGTAAACGCGAGTTGATGGATGTTGAGTTGGAGGAAAAGTTACCCGAGATCATGGAACTCGATTCGTCTCCAGAAGTACTATTGCTAAGATTTCTTTATTCAAATAAACTTGTAACGAAAACAAGTGAACTACGGCAAGGCTTGATCCCCTTTTTGTGGTACGTAGGCAACTCAACTTTGAGTACAACTATTAAACAAAAAAGGGGGGCTTGACTAAATACTCAACTCCGGAAAACATCAAACAATCACATTGCCGTCCTGGCCAGTCGTGCAATAACACGTCTCAAACGACCTGACTCATATCATAATTTAACAGCGCGCTATATAAATATCTAATAAGCCGAAAACAACTCCGCAACTAAACGATTAATAAAAAGCAACTTTATTAATTCAAGCCGGAAACACTTTCGCAACCAAACAATTAACGAAAAATCACCTTTATTAATTCAAAACAACCAAGTTCAACAAAAACCAAAAGGTTTAAAAGCCTCCTTAGGCATAAAATTCCAAAGCAAAAACATAGAAAAACTAAGGCCTATTTGGCAGCAAAACCAAGCCCTTCGCCTCGGTCGCACTTGCCACCTCTATCAAGTCTGGTGCCTCAATCACGCTTGGCGCCTCGACCAGCTTGTCCACAACTTGCACCTAACAAATCCTCAATCTGCTCATCTGCAACTCGCCTTTGATTAACCCTAACCTGCTCATCCTCAGCTCGCACCTAACCATCTTCGACATCACCGACCAAAGGAACATCGAAGAATCCAACTCCAGTCTACATCGAAACAACCAAACCAACACTCATCCAAGTCTCAACATCCACCAACACATTTTCACGGTCCAAGTTAACCCAACCTCGACTCGATCACCTGAGCTGGCCAAACTCGCCAGAAGATCTGGGGGCTAACTGTTGGTGCCAGATTTCATCTACACTACAAGAAAACATCGCGTTTCCGAGGGACAAATCCGTCGGAAATTCCTCGGAAAAGGCTATTTCCGACGGGTTTTTGACGACTTTTGTCCGTCAGAACTAGGTCCTCAGAAACGATAATCCGTCGGAATTTCGTCAGTAATTCCCGAGGGATTTCTGACGGCATATTTTTGATGGATTTCTGAGGGATTTCCGATAACTTTTACCCTCAGAAATCCGTCAGAAATATATCCGTCAGAAATCCGTCAGAAATCTCTCAGAATTAAATCCGTCATAAATCTCTCAGAATTAAGTCCATCAGAAATCTCTCAAAAATATATCCGTCAGAAATCCCTCATGATTATATCCCTCAGAAATCTCTTGGAAATACATAATTTAAATAAAAAAAAAATATTTTTTAAAAATTTAAAATATTAATAAATTTATTAAACCGAAATTGTATCACAAAAAAACATTTAAACAACAAAAAGAAATTGTTTTTAAACAACAAAAAACATTAAAAAAATTAAATATTTTTACGCAATTTCTCGAAGAAACTCGCATTTTCGGTTTGTTGGCGAAGAATCTCCTTGTTTTGCTCCATTATTTCTTTGTTTGCTTGCTCGAGGGCTTCAATGCGAGCGTCCTTTTCTTTGAGTTGCGCGAAGATCTCCGAGTTCTCGCTACTCGACTGCATCGAAGAAGAAGCAATTTGGGCATGACGTTTGCCTAAATCAAAGACGTGACCTTTAGACTTCGGAGTTACCTATAAGATAATAAATTTATTAACAAGTATATAAATATCAAAAATAAAAGATGTAATTATTAAGGAGATGTAGTTACCGTCCCTTTAAAAAAATTGATCATTAGTTTTTAGGATCATTAGTGGTATTTATATTTTTACAAAAATATATCATTCTCTAAGTATTTAAAGAGAACTAATATATTTCCAAAAATACATTTGCAAAATTTAAAAATCTTATCAATTACTAAAAACAACCCAAATTATTATTAAAAAAATTATGAAACACCACTAAATTTTCATGTTATCCAATATTATCAAATAATTTTTAAGATATATCTAAACATTTCAAAAAATCACTAAATAGATTAAAAATACCATAACCAAATCTATTTTAGTTCAAAATAGAAACAAGAAGCAAGACACTAAAAGTTATCGAGAACTACATTAGTTCACTACCAAAAGAATGAATTTCATGATTTTAATAATTATATTGTTAAAATGTTTTATTTATGAAGTTTGTGTATAAAATTTGAAGTAAACAACATTGTAAACCTATTATTACTATTTTATATGTGAACCCCTAAATATTTGTAAAGCCCTCAAAAATCCCTCGGAAATTTCCGATGGATTTTTGACGGATCCTTAATATCCCTCGGAAATCCCTCAGAAATTTGCGAGGGATTTTTGTGATGGTTTTTTATTTAGTGGTTTAATTATACGTATTAAAGTTTTACTTGTTAAATAAAAAAGTAAATGTGTTTATGATTGAGTTAAAATTTAGGAAAAAAGGATAAACAAAATTATTATTTTTTGATTTTTTATTTAGTGGTTACTTTTTTATTCAAAAGATGTAATTTTTATTTTGTTATAATAACCGCAAGTTTTTAAAATATTTTAAATTTGAAAATTATGAGCTTATATTAAGAATAATATAGAAAGTGTGAGTTTAAAATGAAAGGAGAAGGGGTATTTATATAAAACTATTTTTCTCTTTCTCCGGATTTATGACGGATTTTTGACGGATTTAAATTAATCCGTCAAAAATCCGTCGGAAAACTATCATAAAATACGTCAAAAAGTTATGTCGGCATTTTTTACAAGGATTAATCCGTCAAAAATCCGTCGGAAATTTATGTCGGCCGTTTTTCAAACTGATTAGTCCATCAAAAATCTCTCTTGAATCCGTCGGAAAATTCTGAACGGGTTCATCCATCAAAAATCCGTTGGAAAGTTTTGACGGATTTCCGAGGGATTCTTCACGGAAAATATCAGTCGGAAATCCGTCATAATTTTTCCGACGGATAATCCCTCGGAAATCCGTCAAATATTTCCGACGGATTTACATCCTTCGGAAAATCCGTCGAAAATGCGCATGTTTTCTTGTAGTGCTAGGCCAACTTGGCCCATTAGCATAGGCAATCCAGTCCATTTGGATGGAGGAGATAGGCGTGAGATGCCAAGTCAAAGAAGCACAACAGAGGCCAAGAAAATAGGAACATAAAACGAGAATATAGGAGGTGCAACTTACTTTAGGGTTTAGACTTCTTCATATAAAAGGAAGAGGAGGTGAAGAAGAAGAGACACGTTCACAAGCTCACAAAAACTTTCACATTAAAAACTTCTTAGCAATTATCATATTGTACTCTACTTTGATCTTGTAATGTTCATTATAGCTAAAGTCACCTTGTAATCGATCCAAAAACCACATTTATCAATATAATTCATTTCATTTATTCATCTTTATTTTGATTCATTAGATGCATTGATCATCTTGTTCAAAGTTTGTATTTGGGATTTTGGTTAATAATAGCTTCGATTCTCTTAAAATATAGTGAAGGGGATTTTAGCCCCTTCAAGTGATATTTAGGATGTTAGGTTATGGTTTCTATAATATTATATGAGTTTAATACTAAAATAGAAGTAGCTAATCTAGCTTAGTACTTAGAGGATGTTTCATGCCCGGAAGGTGTTCGATGAAATGTCTAGTCCAAATCTCTTGTTAGTCTTTTATGCTTAGCCAATGGAAGTTGATTTCTAAGGCTTAAGATGAACTTTTAAGGACTTATACTTAATGATCTCTAATCATCTAGGATCGATTGGAAGATTTGTGGTTTTTATGATTAGAGAATCACTACAAGAATCTGCGCAAATTACCACGAAAAATTTACAACGATTTGAATCGTCGTAAACTTACGACGATATTACGACGATTTTACGACGATATTGGTAATCGTCGTAAAATCGTCGTAAAAGTTACAACGATCAAAATCGTCGTAAATTTACGACGATTTTACAACGAATTTCCGATCAAACACCAAATCGTTGTAAAATCGTGGTAAATTTACCACGATTTTACAACGTTTTGGTTTATAAGGATATTTCGTCGCTATATCGTTGCTAATTTACCACGAATTTACAACTTCTTATTTTGGGACTTTTTAACAACGATTTAAAGACATTTAATCTGGTAGTTGAAAACGTGTATTTACTCGTTGCACCTAATTATTTACAACTTTCATTTTAGTCGTTAAATCGTTGTAAAATCGTTGTTAATTCCTTGTAGAATTATGAATCGTTGTAAATTAGTAGTTAATTTCCTTGGTAAAAAGTTGGAAAATTTTTAAAAATCCTATAAATACCTCCTCATCTTTCACCATAAATCACACCATCAATTTTATATCTCTCTATCTCTCTCACTTACAAAAAAAAACTCTTTTTATAAAAAAAATGTCCGGAGGCGATATTTACGAAATCCGAAAATGGATGTACATACATCGATGCGATGACGGATCGGTGACAAGGGAGTTCCTCGACGGGGTTGAAGTATTCATGCAGCAAGCCACAAATCTACCTGTCACTCTCGAAAGCGGTAAAATGTTTTGTCCTTGTATCAAATGCGACAATAGACGGTTCATTTTGGTTGAAAATGTTTGGAAGCATTTGTTAAATAGAGGATTTACACCACAATATTATATATGGTTTCAGCATGGGGAAGGTTATTCGGTAATGTTGCTAGTAGTAGTAATTATCATCGGGAATCGTAGACTATGACCAACATGTAGAAAATGAGTATGATTTTTATAATTTTTGTCATGATCATGGAAATGAACCGGATAGGATAAATGACATGGTTAGCGATGCATTTCGTCCCGAAGTTGCATCGATGGAAATTTAGTTGAAGAACCTAATTTAGATGCTAAAAAATTCTACGACATGTTAAATGCCGCAAATCAACCAATATATGATAATTGTAGAGAAGGGCACTCTAAATTGTCATTAGCCGCTAGAATGATGAATATTAAAACAGACCATAACTTATCCGAGGTTTGCATGGATGATTGGGCCTCATTGTTAAAAGAATATCTACCCTCCGATAATTTAGCCGCTGAAACGTTTTATGAGGTTCAAAAATTGGTTATCGAGTCTTGGTCTTCCGTATCGGTCAATTGATGTCGTGTAGACAATTGTATGATATTTTGGAAAGACGACGACATTCTTGAGGAATGTCGTTTTTGCAAAAAACCAAGATATAGGCCGAAGGAGTAGGTCGGAAGAGGGTACCGTACCGAAGATGTGGTATCTTCCTATAACGGACAGGCTACAAAGGATGTATCACTCGGAGAGGACAACTTCTTCAATGAGGTGGCATGCGAACATACACGAAGCCTGGAGAGGTGACTCACCCATCCGATGCGAAAGCGTGGAAACACTTTAACTCGGTGTACCCCGATTTTGCTAGACGAAAAGGTAACGTCTACCTTGGTACGTGTACGGATGGATTTAGTCCATTTGGTATGTCAGGTAGGCAGTATTCTTTATGGCCCGTCATCGTCACCCCTTATAACCTCCCACCAGAGATGTGTATGCAAAGGGAATTTTTATTTCTGAGCATTTTAGTCCCTGGACCTAAACATCCAAAAAGATCCCTTGATGTTTTTCTACAGCCTTTGGTGGAAGAGTTGAAGGAGTTATGGCACACTGGAGTAAAGACTTACGATTGTTCGAGGAAACGGAATTTTACAATGCGCGCAGTGCTTCTATGGACGATTAGCGACTTTCCCGCTTATGGAATGTTGTCGGGCTGGACTACACACGGACGACTATCTTGTCCTTACTGCATGCATCGTACTGACGCCTTCCAATTGAAGCATGGAAGGAAAACTAGTTGGTTCGATTGTCACCGTAAGTTTCTTAGTTTGCGCCACCCATATCGGAAAAACAAACGATTGTTTAAAAAGAACAAAGTGGTTCGTGATCCTCCGCCAGTTTATTACACGGGCGAACAAGTTGAGGCGCATATGGATCATTACTGTGCGAATTACACAGTTCCCCAAGGAGGAAACTGGCATGTCCCGCCTAATATGCCTGATGGTTATCTTACGGAACACAATTGGCATAAGAAAAGCATTTTCTCGGGAGCTTCCATACCGGAAAGATCATCTACTCCGACACAATCTTGACGTGATGCACATAGAGAAGAACTTTTTCGATAACATTATGAACACTCTTTTGAATGTGCAGGGAAAGACAAAAGACAATTTTAAATCACGTCTTGACTTGGCTGAGATATGTGCGAGATCCGAATTGCACATTGATAATGACGGAAAAGCCCCAATACCTATATTCAGATTATCGAGTGCGCAGCGAAGACGTCGTTGTTCCGGTGGGTGATCTCGAAGTTAAGTTTCCCGATGGTTTTGTTTCTAATCTTTCTCGGTGTGTAGATGGTAGTAAATTCACGGGTATGAAAAGTCACGATTGTCATGTGTTCATGCAACGATCGCTACCATTTGTCTTGGCCGAACTTGTTCCACAAAATGTGCACGAAGCAATTGCCGGTACGTATACGTAATGTCTAATAAAATATTTCATAACCGAATATATCGTAATACGTACGTTTTATATAATTTGTGTAGGTGTTGGGTTGTTCTTTCGTGATCTTTCCACAAGAACGTTGAACGATGAAGTAATAACACAACTCGACGAGAACATTCCTCTCATTTTGTGCAATTTGGAGAAGATATTTCCCCCATCCTTTTTTGATGTTATGGAGCACCTACCAGTACATCTCCCACACGAAGCAGAACTAGGGGGGCCCGTTCACTTCCGATGGATGTACCCTTTCGAACGATTTATGAAACATCTAAAAGGGAAGGCGAAGAATTTAGCTAAAGTCGAGGGTTCAATCGTTGCGGGTAGTATTACAGAGGAAACGTCTCACTTTACGTCGTACTACTTTGCACCAACTGTGAGGACACGTAAAAGAGCGCCGAGGAGATATGATGACGGAGGCATTCAAACAACGTACGCGGTGGAAGGAGTACCTGACATATTTTGTCCCATTGGTCGGCTTAGCGGACGCATAAAAGAGGTTTGGTGGAGCAACGAGGATGAAATTCATTGTGCCCACACGTACATTGTATTGAATTGCGATATTGTTACTCCATGGGAAAGGTAAAAGTAAATGTTTTTTAATACTCTTTAATTCATTACAACACTCATGAAATATTGTTACTTATGATATTTTCATATATATATAGTATCTTCGTCGAACAAGTTCAAAAAGGGATTCCGGGGATATCTGAAGATGAGCTCGATTCCCGTAAAACTCAACACTTTGTGATGTGGTTGCAAACACAGGTATATGAAAATATCAAATATGAAATTACATATAAACATAATATATTTAAACAAAATTATTGTTGGTGTCTGCAGATTGAGTACGAGGACGAATCTTATCCGGTGTGGTTCCACGAGATGCTACAACGTCCCCTTGCGAAGATTCGGACATCGCCAATGTATTTTACAAGAGGTTATGCTTTCCACGCGTACGATTACGGGCGACATCGAACAAGTGTTAACTACGGTGTTTGTGTTAGAGGAGACATTGATTTCTACGGAATCATCCAAGAAATCATAGAAATAACGTTTCCCGGGTTGCTCATGTTGAAGTGCGTACTCTTCAAGTGCGAGTGGTTTGATCCTACGATCGGAAGAGGTGTACGAATCAACAAGTCTGGGATCGTTGATGTCAATAAGAGTAGAAGATACAACAAGTTCGAGCCTTTCATACTTGCATCGCAAGCCGAGCAAGTAAGCTTCATTCCTTATCCGCGTCTTAAGTCCACAGGAATACATTGGCTATCCGTCATCAAAATTGCCCCGAGAGGGTACATAGTCGGGGAAGAAGAATCACCACTACGGAATGACACGTCCGTCGATATTCCTTCGCCGAACTAAACACGGACATGGTCTTACTCGTTGATCCACATAATAGGGAAGCCGAAGAGGTGAATGAGGACGAAGAAGAAGTCGAAGAGACCGACGAATTTGATGAATCCGACTCGAGGACGAACATGAGTCCGCGATGACTCCGAGTAATAAATAAGAAAATAATGTATTTAAATTTTTTTTTATAAAATAAATTAACAATCGTGGTAAATTCGTGGTAAATTTACAACGATTTTACCACGACTTGTGTAAATTTAACAAATCGTGGTAAAATCGTCGTAAATTTACAACGATTTTACCACGATATGTGTAAATTTACACAAATCGTGGTAAAATCGTCGTAAATGTACGACGATTTTACCACGAATAATCTTATAATTCGTAGTCTTTTAAAGACATCTAATCCTCAGGAGTTTTGTTTGTACGAGGTTGTCGACGTCAACGATTACCACGAGTTTACAACGCTTTAAAACGAAATCGTTGTAAAATCGTGGTAAATTTACCACGATTTTACAACGTCTTTTTGTATAAACCCCTAAACCCTAAACATTTTTAAAAGTATGTCTTATATTATGTACAAACACTCGTTAAGACCTCTAAACTTAATGAATAACTATAAAAACAATGTTAAAATTGCTTATCAATAAGTTTTGTTTACATATTCTTAGAATTCATAAAGTTTAAGATAAAGTGTACTATAATATAGTGTTGTTAATATGTATATATGTTCTAATTTTATCAAAACTTGTTTTTCTGCAATCATACGCCTTAGAATGATTTCATATGCATACAATATCATAATTATATTCAACATGAAGTCAAATGGCAAATGAATTTTAGCAAAATCCATTTAGTGTAATAAATCGTCGTAACTTCGTGGTAAATTTACCACGAATTTACGACGATTCACACAAAATCGATGGAAATTCGTGGTAAGTTAACAACGAATTTACGACCAAAAATGAAACTCTAAACGTCAAATCCTCAGGAGTTTTGTTTGTACGAGGTTGTCAACGTCAACTATTACCACTATTTTACAACGATTTATAAAGTTCAAAAAGACGTTGTTAAGTCGTGGTAAAGTTACCACGATTTTCCGACGATTTAAAAGGTAATCGTTGTAAAATCGTGGTAAATTTACCACTATTTTACAACGTCTTTTTGTATAAACTCCTAAACCCCAAACATTTTTAAAAGTATGTCTTATATTACTTACAAACACTCTTTAAGACCTCTAAAGTTAATGAATAACTATAAAAATAATGTTAAAATTGCTTATCAATAAGTTTTGTTTACATATTGTTAGAATTAATAAAGTTTAAGATAAAGTGTACTATAATATATTGTTGTTAATATGTCTATATGTTCTAATTTTACCAAAACTTGTTTTTCTGCAATCATACGACTTAGTATGATTTCATATGCATACAATATCATAATTATATGCAACATGAAGTCAAATGGCAGATGAATTTTAGCAAAATCCATTTAGTGTAATAAATCGTCGTAAATTCGTGGTAAATTTACCACGAATTAACGACGATTCACACAAAATCGATGGAAATTCGTGGTAAGTTAACAACGAATTTACGACCAAAAATGAAACTCTAAACGTCAAATCCTCAGGAGTTTTGTTTCTACGAGGTTGTCAACGTCAACTATTACCACGATTTTACCACGACTTATAAGGTAATCGTTGTTAAATCGTAGTAAATTTACCACGATTTAACAACGAATTTATTAAATCAAATCGTCGTAAAATTGTGGTAAATTTACCACTATTTTACGACGATTACCTTATAAGTCGTGGTAAAATCGTGGTAAATATACCACGATTTTACCACGATATTATTTTCATCATTCCCAAAACGCGGCAAACGAAACGAACCAAAACGTTTCAATTTTTTTACAACGATTTAACGACGAAATCGTCGTAAAATCGTCGTAAATTTACGACGATTTTACGACGATTTTACGACGATTGCTTATACTATATATAGTGGACCAAAATTTTTCATTTTCACTCATTCTCTCTAAATCTCTCTATCTCTCTAAAACTCTACAACTTTCACACTCTTCAACATCCCCAAAGGTAAATATTTTTAATATATGTGTTATAAAACCGGATTTTAGAATTAGTTTTAGGAATTGGAATTTAGTTTTAGGATTTAGAATTTAGTTTTAGGCTCGGATTTTAGTTTTATGATTCAAATTTTAGAATTATATGTTTAGGACATATAATGTCATTAAAATACTTATATAATTTTATTATTATTTAAATATTTAATTTTTTTTTTGGCAGTACTTAGATATGCCTCGTAGGAGAGGGAAGACCTTACCGCCGGACTACATGCAGATGTTGGCGGATAGGAGGGCTTCCCGGGAAGGCTCGACTTCCCGGGAAGGCTCGGCTTCCGGTTCAGCTTCCCGGACATCTCCTGTCCAAGGCGAGCATCCTCCTCCTCCTCCTTCTGTGCCCGCCGCCGCCGCTGACGCCGCAGACCCCGCAGCCGACGATATCCCGGGCCCTGTACATCCAGAGTTGGATGTACCGGGACACGCGCCGTACTCCAACCTCCGGGTTGAGGATATTCTCGCTCAACCCGACATGACAGTCTCCGCCGGTTGGATCCGTACAAGTCTCCGGACACTTACCGGTAATTAACTTAATTTTTTTTTTTATTATTTTTTATTATATTAATAAATTAATTAATGTTTTTTTCAGGTTCAAGTACGACAACCAGGTCTCGCGTTCTATCGCGGACATAATCAAGGGATACTTCACCGAGTCGCATCCCAATTGGAGCAAGACACCCGAGCACATCAAGAGAACGTGGTTCAAATGTTTCGCGGTAATGTTCTTATTTAATTTCAATTAAATTTATTTATTTAACTTTAAATTTTTTATTATATATTATTCGCGTAAAGCTAAGTAACTTATAATTTTTCATATTTTGCAGCAAAAGTGGCATTGGGATGTCTCGATCAACGAGACCGTGAGGACGGAGTTCAACAAGACGGCGAAATTCCGTCTCGCCAACACGGTCTCCGACTGGAAGGACAAGTGGAGAGTCGTCGGCGACGCGGGGAAGCCGGTATATCTCTCGGTCGCGGTCTGGGACAGCTTGAAGAAATATTGGACGGATGGCCACAACGCGACCGTAGCTGAGAAGTGTTCCACCTCCAGGAACGCGAAGCTACCGACGGGACGCCGGCGTATGGCTCACACGTCCGGACAAATCCCGTTCGCGGGTCGGGCGCACGAAATGGTAAGTCTCTCTTACTAACTCTTCCAAATTATTTTTATTTTCAAATTACTAATATTATACTAATGCACATAAATTTTATTATTTGTTTGTAGGCCAAGGAGATGGGTCACAAACCGGCCGTCAGTGCCGTCTTCGAGAAGACGCACCGGAAAAAGACCGGCGAGTTCGTTGACTCCCATTCCGAGCGGATATTCAACGATCTTGAAGCTCGGAAGACGGAGATCGAGACTCAACGATCTCAGAGATCCCCGGGAGGCACTCAATATCCAGGCGAGCCGCTTACAACCGCCGAGCTCGATCAAATATATCATGAGGTAAAATTTTACTGTAAAATTATTTTTTAAAACATTCATTTATTAATTGTTTAATTTTATAGGTTGCTCCTAAGAAGAAAGGACGGGTTCTAGGCATGGGATCCATGCAGGACGTCCCACTTGCTCCTCCCAATTACCGATCTCAGGCTGAGTTGCAGGCTGAGATTCAGAACCTGCATTCGACTCAGGCGAACAACATGCAGTTCTACAACAGCCTGTTCACGGTGCTTTCTGCATCTAACCCGGAACTACTTCGGACGATGCGACACATCCCCTCCGTCCGACGACCGACCGTGCCGGAACAAGCAACGTAGATCCCGAGAACGCAACGCAGACTATTTCGGGCCTAATTTCAATTTAGACGACTAATTATTTTTGTATTTTGTATTTTGAAATTGTAATAAAAATATTTTAAAAAAATAATATTTTATTTTATAAAATATTATTTTTTTTTATTTATAATAATATTAATCGTGGTAAAATCGTCCCTTATAGGGACGATTTTACCACGAATTGTAAAATTTATATTTCTTACAATCGTGGTAAAATCGTCCCTAATTAGGGACGATTTTACCACGATTAGTAAAATTTATATTTCTCACAATCGTCGTAAAATCGTCCCTGATTCATTGTTCTTGACGCAGTCGGAAATCTCTAGGGTTAGCAAACACTAAACCCGAATGAAATTCAAGTTCGCAAGCGACAAACTTGAAAGAAAGTTTCTAGAATCCACTAGAAATATCTGGAATCCACCAGAAAACCCTGGAATCCACCAGAGGATCAATCTCGAATCCACGAGAGGAAATAAGAGAAAACTCTTAAAGTTTTATAAAGAATAATAATTATTGGCCCCTTCTACAACGAGTCTAATGACTCTTATTTATAGCTAAAAGTCTAACAAATAAAAGGAAAACTAATTTAGGAAATAGGAAACCTAATAAAAATAGGAAAACTAATAAAAATATAGAAATCAAACTTAATAAGTAAATTAACTAAAAAGGCTAGAATATCTTCCTTTTTCCTCCTGCATCAGTCTCCTCCACTTCCAAAGAACTCGACCTCGAGTTCTCTTTTAATAAAGCATATTATCCAATTCCTTTTCGATCGATTTTATGCTCGTACCATAAAGAGAACAATATCTTATCATAAACCCACACAAGAATAGATATCTGCAATATGCTTGCAAACACCTGAACTTGTCTTTTCTTGGAGATATCAACAATGTTGGAAGGAGGATTATATTGAATCTCTTGATGGACTGTTTCTTCTTCCTCAAGTTTTTCTTCATTAATAATTGAGGTTTTGATAAAAACAACTTTGTTGTTGCGAACTTCCGCTTTATCTTCAATACCTTCCATATCCATCTTTATAGAAACTAGATTCTCTGATTGTATCACGACCTTTTGCAATTCCATCTCTTTAAAAACTAGATTTTCTGATTGTATCTTGACACTTTGCAATTCCATCTCTTTAAAATCTGTTTTCTCTAGATGTCTCTCCTCTTTAATTTCCTCACGAGAACTCAAGTTGTTAGTGATGGCATGAAGGGCTTCCACTTTCGGAATTCTAACCAGTTCTACGATGTTTTCATCTTTTGTAAACCATATCGACTTGGGATTGTTCTTGTCCACCACACTACGTTCTTTATCCGTGGTTGCTTCAGAATAATTTTGTGTTGCATACCTCTTGAAGGTTGAGACACTTGGAGAATACTTCTCGGTTAGTTCAGCTGTCAAAGCTAGGTTAGAAGCCTGTTGCATTGTCCATACTGTTTTTAGACCCATCTTCTCTTGTATAGAACCTTTTAAACCACTGATGTATCTGACCACTTTCTGATTTTCCGTCTCTCCTAGATTATTGCGTTTAGAAAAACGTATAAATTCAGTCGTGTATTCAGTGACAGTCTTATTTCCTTGCCCACATTCGATATACATCTTATAAAGATTTGGATCATATTCTTCTGGTAAAAAACGTTCCATCATCAACTGCTTCATTCGACGCCAAGTCCTAACTGGCCCTTTTCTTTGTCTTTGTCTTTGAATCACAAGCTTATCCCACCATACAGCAGCAATTTTCTTTAGCCTCATAGCTACCATCTTAACTTGTTTGTTTTCAGGGATTTCCATGACATCGAAGAATCGATCGACATCGATCTGCCAATCCATAAACTCTATAGCTCCCATGGTTCCATTAAACAACGGAATATCACCCTTCACATGATAATCACAATTGTTTCCAACTTTCTTAGCGGCTTCACATTCGATAAGTCTTTGAAGATTCTCATTGTTTTTGACCTTGTTTACATCAAGGATTAAGCCATCCATCTGAATAGTGATCTGAGCAATGAGGTTTGCGGCTAAGTCCGCGAATAAACCCTCCATGTATGCTCTGATCAATGGTTGATCTCCTATGTCTCAAGTTTCATAAAAGACAGGAGAAAGCCTGCTCTGATACCACTTGACGCAGTCGGAAATCTCTAGGGTTAGCAAACACTAAACCCGAATGAAATTCAAGTTCGCAAGCGACAAACTTGAAAGAAAGTTTCTAGAATCCACTAGAAATATCTGGAATCCACCAGAAAACCCTGGAATCCACCAGAGGATCAATCTCGAATCCACGAGAGGAAATAAGAGAAAACTCTTAAAGTTTTATAAAGAATAATAATTATTGGCCCCTTCTACAACGAGTCTAATGACTCTTATTTATAGCTAAAAGTCTAACAAATAAAAGGAAAACTAATTTAGGAAATAGGAAACCTAATAAAAATAGGAAAACTAATAAAAATATAGAAATCAAACTTAATAAGTAAATTAACTAAAAAGGCTAGAATATCTTCCTTTTTCCTCCCCGCATCGATCTCCTCCACTTCCAAAGAACTCGACCTCGAGTTCTCTTTTAATAAAGCATATTATCCAATTCCTTTTCGATCGATTTTATGCTCGTACCATAAAGAGAACAATATCTTATCATAAACCCACACAAGAATAGATATTTGCAATATGCTTGCAAACACCTGAACTTGTCTTTTCTTGGAGATATCAACAATGTTGGAAGGAGGATTATATTGAATCTCTTGATGGACTGTTTCTTCTTCCTCAAGTTTTTCTTCATTAATAATTGAGGTTTTGATAAAAACAACTTTGTTGTTGCGAACTTCCGCTTTATCTTCAATACCTTCCATATCCATCTTTATAGAAACTAGATTCTCTGATTGTATCACGACCTTTTGCAATTCCATCTCTTTAAAAACTAGATTTTCTGATTGTATCTTGACACTTTGCAATTCCATCTCTTTAAAATCTGTTTTCTCTAGATGTCTCTCCTCTTTAATTTCCTCACGAGAACTCAAGTTGTTAGTGATGGCATGAAGGGCTTCCACTTTCGGAATTCTAACCAGTTCTACGATGTTTTCATCTTTTGTAAACCATATCGACTTGGGATTGTTCTTGTCCACCACACTACGTTCTTTATCCGTGGTTGCTTCAGAATAATTTTGTGTTGCATACCTCTTGAAGGTTGAGACACTTGGAGAATACTTCTCGGTTAGTTCAGTTGTCAAAGCTAGGTTAGAAGCCTCGTTGCATTGTCCATACTGTTTTTAGACCCATCTTCTCTTGTATAGAACCTTTTAAACCACCGATGTATCGACCACTTTCTGATTTTCCGTCTCTCCTAGATTATTGCGTTTAGAAAAACGTATAAATTCAGTCGTGTATTCAGTGATGTCTTATTTCCTTGCCCACATTCGATATACATCTTATAAAGATTTGGATCATATTCTTCCGGTAAAAAACGTTCCATCATCAATCGCTTCATTCGACGCCAAGTCCTAACGGCCCTTTTCTTTGTCTTTGTCTTTGAATCACAAGCTTATCCCACCATACAGCAGCAATTTTCTTTAGCCTCATAGCTACCATCTTAACTTGTTTGTTTTCAGGGATTTCCATGACATCGAAGAATCGATCGACATCGATCTGCCAATCCATAAACTCTATAGCTCCCATGGTTCCATTAAACAACGGAATATCACCCTTCACATGATAATCACAATTGTTTCCAACTTTCTTAGCGGCTTCACATTCGATAAGTCTTTGAAGATTCTCATTGTTTTTGACCTTGTTTACATCAAGGATTAAGCCATCCATTCGAATAGTGATCCGAGCAATGAGGTCCGCGGCTAAGTCCGCGAATAAACCCTCCATGTATGCTCGATCAATGGTTGATCTCCTATGTCTCAAGTTTCATAAAAGACAGGAGAAAGCCTCGCTTCGATACCACTTGACGCAGTCGGAAATCTCTAGGGTTAGCAAACACTAAACCCGAATGAAATTCAAGTTCGCAAGCGACAAACTTGAAAGAAAGTTTCTAGAATCCACTAGAAATATCTGGAATCCACCAGAAAACCCTGGAATCCACCAGAGGATCAATCTCGAATCCACGAGAGGAAATAAGAGAAAACTCTTAAAGTTTTATAAAGAATAATAATTATTGGCCCCTTCTACAACGAGTCTAATGACTCTTATTTATAGCTAAAAGTCTAACAAATAAAAGGAAAACTAATTTAGGAAATAGGAAACCTAATAAAAATAGGAAAACTAATAAAAATATAGAAATCAAACTTAATAAGTAAATTAACTAAAAAGGCTAGAATATCTTCCTTTTTCCTCCCGCATCGTCTCCTCCACTTCCAAAGAACTCGACCTCGAGTTCTCTTTTAATAAAGCATATTATCCAATTCCTTTTCGATCGATTTTATGCTCGTACCATAAAGAGAACAATATCTTATCATAAACCCACACAAGAATAGATATCTGCAATATGCTTGCAAACACCGAACTTGTCTTTTCTTGGAGATATCAACAATGTTGGAAGGAGGATTATATTGAATCTCTTGATGGACTGTTTCTTCTTCCTCAAGTTTTTCTTCATTAATAATTGAGGTTTTGATAAAAACAATTTTGTTGTTGCGAACTTCCGCTTTATCTTCAATACCTTCCATATCCATCTTTATAGAAACTAGATTCTCTGATTGTATCACGACCTTTTGCAATTCCATTTCTTTAAAAACTAGATTTTCTGATTGTATCTTGACACTTTGCAATTCCATCTCTTTAAAATCTGTTTTCTCTAGATGTCTCTCCTCTTTAATTTCCTCATGAGAACTCAAGTTGTTAGTGATGGCATGAAGGGCTTCCACTTTCGGAATTCTAACCAGTTCTACGATGTTTTCATCTTTTGTAAACCATATCGACTTGGGATTGTTCTTGTCCACCACACTACGTTCTTTATCCGTGGTTGCTTCAGAATAATTTTGTGTTGCATACCTCTTGAAGGTTGAGACACTTGGAGAATACTTCTCGGTTAGTTCAATTGTCAAAGCTAGGTTAGAAGCCTCGTTGCATTGTCCATACTGTTTTTAGACCCATCTTCTCTTGTATAGAACCTTTTAAACCACTGATGTATCTGACCACTTTCTGATTTTCCGTCTCTCCTAGATTATTGCGTTTAGAAAAACGTATAAATTCAGTCGTGTATTCAGTGACAGTCTTATTTCCTTGCCCACATTCGATATACATCTTATAAAGATTTGGATCATATTCTTCTGGTAAAAAACGTTCCATCATCAACTGCTTCATTCGACGCCAAGTCCTAACTGGCCCTTTTCTTTGTCTTTGTCTTTGAATCACAAGCTTATCCCACCATACAGCAGCAATTTTCTTTAGCCTCATACCTACCATCTTAACTTGTTTGTTTTCGTGGATTTCCATGACATCGAAGAATCGATCGACATCGATCTCGCCAATCCATAAACTCTATAGCTCCCATGGTTCCATTAAACAACGGAATATCACCCTTCACATGATAATCACAATTGTTTCCAACTTTCTTAGCGGCTTCACATTCGATAAGTCTTTGAAGATTCTCATTGTTTTTGACCTTGTTTACATCAAGGATTAAGCCATCCATCTGAATAGTGATCTGAGCAATGAGGTATGCGGCTAAGTCCGCGAATAAACCCTCCATGTATGCTCTCGATCAATGGTTGATCTCCTATGTCTCAAGTTTCATAAAAGACAGGAGAAAGCCTCGCTCGATACCACTTGACGCAGTCGGAAATCTCTAGGGTTAGCAAACACTAAACCCGAATGAAATTCAAGTTCGCAAGCGACAAACTTGAAAGAAAGTTTCTAGAATCCACTAGAAATATCTGGAATCTACCAGAAAACCCTGGAATCCACCAGAGGATCAATCTCGAATCCACGAGAGGAAATAAGAGAAAACTCTTAAAGTTTTATAAAGAATAATAATTATTGGCCCCTTCTACAACGAGTCTAATGACTCTTATTTATAGCTAAAAGTCTAACAAATAAAAGGAAAACTAATTTAGGAAATAGGAAACCTAATAAAAATAGGAAAACTAATAAAAATATAGAAATCAAACTTAATAAGTAAATTAACTAAAAAGGCTAGAATATCTTCCTTTTTCCTCCTGCATCAGTTCTCTGAGTCATCAATGGCAAATGCTAAAGAGAAATTGTTGATCCATGATCCATTTACATGATCCATTTTCTCCATTTACAACCAAGAACCCACACTTAACACAATACAAGCGTGGTCTCGATCGATCCAAAATAAAATCAAATTTCTCAAGTACTATAAGTATTTTTTGTTTTCCCCCTAATTCACCCTTTGACTCATAACGTTTCCGTACTAATAGCCAAACACCACCTCTAGCCATTTTCATATATTCTCTACTAATCATATACATATTACTATCACTTTGTTATATTTTATCGCTTTTTTGGTCCTCGTATACATATTTTGATTATGTGTGACACTATGTCTCCCCCAAATTGAGAATACATACAATGGTCTTCTTCCTCGGAAATTGCTCCATCATGGTAATCACAATAATCATATTTGAATTGATCTTCTTCCTCATATAAACCTTCTTGTTCCATATATTTTTGTTGCATATCTTCTTGTTGCATATCTTCTTCTTCCCTAGCTTCTTCTACCATATCTGTAAGGATTATCCTTAATGTTTATATCATAATAAACAAGAGCCATATCAGTTTCTATTGATTAACCTAAGGCGGAAGCGTACCTGATGAATCCATTGATGAATCTGTGGTTAGAGATCTGAAGTTGGCTATGGATCTTCCAAAGCACACCCTGAATGAACCTTAAGTCTCTGGTGATGGGATGCAGAGAGTTTTCTGTATTTTCGGCTAGGGTTGCTTTGGGAACCATAACCCTCTATTTATATAGAGTATTAATTTCTAGTTCGGCCCCTCATCAAACTAGAAATTACATAAGGCATCCACAACTTAATTTCCATAACATTTATGCCTCCAGTCTTTTACTTAATTACATAATTAATCACATAACTTTGACTTATTAAATAATGACCCTATCACACATATTAATATATATGTGACCCCAAAAATTAGATCTTACAATATCTTCTATGACCTCAAAGAACTCTCCTATATATATGTTCTTCGACATTGTCTCGTTCCTCTCAAGAGTTGGATCTCTTTGTTCCTGATCTCCTCTATCTCAAGAGTTTCTTTCATCGATGCGTTTACTCGAACCTGCTTCAGTGCAATCACCTTTAACGAATCGCTTTGGCTTTCTTAATCTTTCAATGTCAACGATAGATGATTTGATTCCGCTTTGCATCGACGAATAAAACTCTCCAATTGTCTTTCATTACAAACAAATACAAGAGGTATATCTAACGAAATCTTATTACTTATCTTCTTAGATAGGTTATAACTCATCTTCACATTATTATGATTACTTCTCTCTAAGTCGAAATTTTCGTACACCATATTCATCAAATCCATAAATGATGTTCTTCGATCTACACACAAGATAAGAGTACCGCGTTTATCATCAACAAAAAAGCGAACGTTTTTTTCTTAAAAAAGAACTTGTCACTCGCTAAAATTATCTCCTCCATCGATAGACCATTATTTTAACAAAATCGAACACAAATTATCGACCCTTAGAGGAGAGGAACCAATGAACGTGATAGAGAAAATAATTTAAAAATCCCCAAATTGACTCAAAATCCTCAATTTCCCCTAAGTGATTGAGGTATAGTAAGTGGTAAACACGCTTTAAATTTTCACTGCGCCATAGATACGTCTACCACCAAATGAATGTTATTGTAGAATTTATTGACCTGACAATACATATGTAACTATAGACTTATGTTTTATACCTTAAATATGTCGCCAAATAGGTTAAACTTTAAGGGTAGAGATATGTGTCATTAAATCTATCGGTAGACTCTAACGGTTTAACCGTAGACTCTAATGGTCAACCGACATAGTCAACTGGTCGCGTCGCGTAAACGTACCATCAAGTACTTTAACTTTATCGTGTAACTTTAACTTTATTATAACTCTATCAGTCTAACCATTATGTATGTCATCAAACAAAATAAATCTAATAGTCTAACAATAAGTCTATGTCAGTCATAAATCTACCGTCATACATGTTAAGCCTTCCAGTAGACTCTAATGGTTTATTGAATCAGTATAACTCATACATTTAAATGTGACAACAAAACGTCGTTCTCTAACTCAAACCTATAAGTCTATTATAACAATTATTTTATGAAAGGAAGGAATGACGCTTTTGTCTTTAAAAAATGTTCAAACCTTCCAAACTTGGAAACTATATAAATAAACGTGATAAATAACCATCGTAGATATAAGAGCAAATCCAATGGTGTTTTTTAACGGGATCTTAGCATGTAGAACCCACCTAAATAGTTAAGATCTGAATCTTATATTTCTTATTTAAGATCGAGATCTTAACTATTCATGCATACGTGCCGGCCCATGAGTGATCCGTTTTTATTTTTTTATTTTGTTTTAAACCAACTGTTCATGGACCCCACTGAATAGTTAAGAAATTTTGTGGTTTCTCTGTTGGAGATGATCTAACAATTTAAATAACAATCATAAAAAATTCATTCATTTCATATATGTAATTTTTTCTCAATTCTCCTTTTATCTCACTATGATGAAGTTTCTTGCAATAACATTCGTGATTAGTCTAATTTTTAGCATCTCGTCTCTCTCATGCTAGGATTGAACCAAAATTTCAAACCATTTCTTAACCGATACATATCAAACCAATTCCTTATATGCGACCTATCCCGCCCAAACCGATTTCTCCTCCTTCACAAAAACATGGCGGGAAATAGGCTTGGGCACTATACCGTTATTCGTCTTCAATTTGTCATCCGAATTCGACCCGTGTCGGAAAAAGGTACCTGTAACGTTTGGGTGAGGTAATGGTATTAAACTTCTACTACCTGCAAGTAAGGATCGGGTAATGGGTAACATTATTTCAATTACTCGTCTCGATACCCGTAAATTTACCTGACCTATAACTACATGTATTAAATTTTATGTATTCTATTGATATTTACTATATAACTAGGTAAGTACCCGCGCCTTGCGCGGGACATGATATTCATAAATAATATTAAGTAATGAATTGATCAATTTAAAGCTAAGCATTTAACCTGAGATCTGAAACCCAATATCGAACCGATCCAAAAAATCAGGTTTGCTCCGGTTTCGGTTATCATATTATCCTATCGGATTTAAATATATTCTAATTCATGTTTCCGTTCTAACACGAACATACCTGAGGCCCGAAATTGTACTCGAATAAATCTGAATATACAAATGTTACAGTTTTAATAAAGTAAGGGAGAATTACAAAACTACATCATTTGAATTACATTTCACAAAACTACACCATTTCAAAAATACTTCACAAAACTACACCTAATGATCACTCAAAATTAAATTCAAATAAACCTTACCCACACAATCCTACCCCGTTAATACTATACCCTAAACACTAATTAGCGAACTCAACTGAAAATATTTTAATTTTGGTAATTTTTAAAAGGGTAAATCAAGTTTTTAAAATTTTGAAAGGGTGTAAATATGTGAACAAATTAAATTAGGTGTAGTTTTGTGAAGGAGAGGTTGAAAGGGTGTAGTTTTGTGAATTCCTCATAAAATAATTTGGATTTTAGTAGGCTATTTCAATTTTTTGTTGGTTGTATGAATAAGCCGAACTAAAACTCGAACCCTAATTACCCGAATTAAGACCCAAAATTCTTACAAAAATATGAAAAACCTGAAAATTTGTACCAAAAACCCGAACCGAATAATATTTGGTTCCATGTCAGGTTTTGTTAAAATTATAAAACTCGACCTGAATCTCAATGGATTCGAACCGAAGGGAACCATATTTATAAATAACTCGAACGGATCCTATATCCTCTAACCCGAAAAATCTGAACTCGAATGAGCCTGACCTAAACCCCGACAAGGCGCAAATTATTTAAAGCATGAACTCGAATGCTTTGACATACTAGACAGATTTTGTATGTGATAAAGTCTTATTTAATTAGAAGATTTCTTATTGTTTTCAATGTGGGGGAAATTTAATTCTTAAAAGTTTTATATGTGAGCCTGAATTCGTTGTGTCTGAAATATAATTTATAGAATTCGCCGAACAAAGATTATTCAAAAATATAAGGAGTAAAACGCAAAAAAATAAAAAATATCCTAAAAGTTCCAACGTCGCGACACGTATGCGATTTTTCTTCTCTTTTAATAGTATAGATTATATTCATCTATATATTATTTTTGAATTACTAATTTGAACATGTCCAAAAAATCACAGTTATTTACACATAATGCCATTGAACATAAAATGAAATATTTTTGAACATTTAATTACGAAAAAACAAATAAGGAAATATTACAATCCTCTCCAAAAATAAATAAAAATATTAAAGAAATTATGTAAAAAATATTTGAAAAACAAAATAAAAATATGTAATTCACATAAATACATTATTACATAGTTTTTTTATAAAAACTACCATTAAAATTTTATTTAAATCAAAACAGGTTTAATTAATATTATTAAGAATTTAAAAACGAGTTGAAAAATTTTTTTGTTAAAAATATCAAACAATAAAAAACAAAATAGTTTGTTAACGAGTTCGATTTCCGGTTCGATTATAAACAAAAAAGAAGAAATTGCAATTCTACTAAAATTTAAATCTTATATTATAGAATATATTTACAACAATTATTTATATATATAATCAAAATAATTATAATTTTAAATAAATTTGGGTAAATCGCATAATATGATTTGTGTATTTTGATTAGGTTTCGGTTTGTATTTTGAATCCGGGTATTTTCGAATCCTAAATATAATAAATAATAAATTATTGGTCTAATCAACTTACAGATTATATTAAAATTTTGCTATAATAAATATATGTATTATTATTATTGAAGTACCTTTTTGAACTTTTTTAAAAAAACTCACTTAACTACATACTATGTCATTGGTTTTAAACTCACTTAAAGAGTTATGTGAAATTTACACACAAACATATCTCATTCAATATATATACTTTTTAACTTTAACTTAAATATCAACAAAAACAAGAAAATCGATTTTAAACATAAAACCAACCACTAATTTCATATTTATGATAGTTTTGATATAATCTTTTTATTTTTCTTACGGAGGTCTATAAAAATTTTCAGAATAAAAATATTTTTTAAAAGGTATATAGTTTAGTTTTTATATATAATCATTGTCCATATTATAATTTTCTATTTATATTAATATTTTAGATGTTAATAAACATCTATATTGAACATAGATAAAGTTTGTTTAAATCAATTAACACTAGCATAACAATTATTTATTAACGGGTTCGGTTTATGGAAAAATTCTAGATAAATGACAAGAAGTTTGAAAATAATGATTTAACTTTATCATAAACAAATTTCGGGTAATTCGGGTTCAAATCTAGAAATTTGTTTTGGCTTCGGGTTTTCAGGTAGTAAATTTCTCAATTCGTTCGGGTTATTTATTTTTGGAACAGTTTCGGTTCTTTAATTTCGGTTTAGTTCCAATTATGTACTTCAAATATAATTATAATTATTATTATTTTAAATAATTTTTGTTAGTTAGAGTAGTTTAGTTTAGTTCTAAAAAATTGAGTTCGGTTCGGATTCGATTTCCGATATTATGGTAGTAAATTTTCCTATACATTCGAGTTATTTGTTTTTAGGATCGGTATTTATTTGGGGATTTCGGTTTGGTTTGGGTTTGGTATTTCGGATCCGGAAGTTTTGTCCATCCCTAATTTTTATAGTTTATAATAGTTTGGAATAAACCAACTTACAAATTATATTAAGATTTTGCTATATAAAATCTAATTCTCATTATATATTTATTTGCATAAAAAATAAAAGAACAAAATACTCTTTAGAAATTCTGAATATTTTTATTTATTTTACAAAAACAGAAAAAATATTACAAACTTCTAAATTAATTGTATATATAAAACTATTTGTAAAAAACATAAACCCGTGGTGTACCACGGGTTAAATCCTTGTTCTATATTAAATATCAAAAATTAGTATGTAATATAATACTATTTGAGTTATTTGGTAAACTAGGTACATTTAATTTTTTTATTTGTCAATAGAGTGATTTTTTATATTTACATTTAGATGATTTTGTGTTGAAAATTCAAAAATAACCTTGAACTTTCTAGTTAGGTCGTGTGAGACCATTAATATCAAAGGTTTACACCCACCTCTTAATATTGGGCCCCACCAATTTAACCAAAAACCACCTCCAATAATTCTAATCTAAGAGCCACTCCTTAAACTTTTCGTGGGTCCCATTTTTTCGGCCCAATAATTATTTTTTTAAGAGGTGTTTTTTCACCACCACCTGATATTAATGATCTGAACATTCATGTATGTGCAAGAACATTCATGTTTTTCCTTCTAAAATAATCGTGACATTGTCAATCTAAGCATGTGTGAATATCATGAACATATGTGAATATTCATGAAGATAAATTAATATGCATAACAACATTGTGAACATTCATAGTCTCATTAAGTAATTCATGAAAAAATCTGAAATAAAAAACTTATGAACATTCATGAATCTGTGTGAACGCGCGGAGGGGTATATTTGTCACAAAAAAACAAAAGGAAAGAAAATCACCTAATTCGTAATCTTGAAACACAAATCATTTTATTGCAAATTAAGATCCAAAAATATACATGATTTCCTATTTTTATATTATTTTCATTAAAAGCATAATTTTAAAATTATAGTGACTTAATATAGTTACTTTAAATATTGTAACTTTCGATTAGATAATATAAATCAGACAAATATTTAAAATTTTAAGAATTGTGATATTAAATAAAATGTACGTTTTTAAAGAAAATTAGATAAAATAGTCGATCCGGTAACCCAGGAGTATTCATTTTCTAGAGGATATCCAGATATCGGAGTACTTGTTATTCGGATCAAGTAAGGATATTAAAAGTCAATTACATGTACGGATAATTAGATAACATATTGGATCCGTACATGTTTTATCGTTCTTTATTTTTAGAAAAATTATATATTATAAAGTTTCATGATCACATTTATTTTTAACTTAATATCTCATATATTTATTTTCGATATGATGATAAAATCCAAACTTGGGTTTTTTTTGTCCCGGCAAAATTGGGGTTATTATTAGCATTTTGGCTCACAACTGATCTATCCAAAAAAAGAGAGATTAAATCTGATAAAACAACAAAACAAAAAAAAAGACAAAATATAAAAATAACAACTCTCCCACATCCAAAATAATAGTTCTTACTTTGTCTTTTTATCCGAAAATAATCATCTCTACCCTAAAAATAGATACATTTATAAAAAAGAAACATTCTCTCTTCCTCCCATTTATCTATAAATACAGACACCATTTTCTCAATTTCATATATCACACAACCCTCGGAAAGAAAGACAGAAAAGACAACAAAAAGAAAAAGAAAACAATTTTCTTTTTCTTTTATTATCAAATTGTTGTTTGTTCTTGTCTTTCATTTATATTTTAACAATGGGATCTTCTCAAGAAGAAAAAACCGAAAAAGATTCAGCGGTATTAGAAAAACATTCACCACTAGAAGATTCTAATCAACCATCGGCGCTACGTAAAATCATCTCGGTGGCTTCCATCGCCGCCGGGGTACAATTCGGGTGGGCCTTACAACTCTCTCTTCTGACACCATACGTTTTACTTCTCGGAATCCCTCACAAATGGTCATCTCTCATATGGCTATGTGGTCCCATCTCTGGTATGATTGTTCAACCAATTGTCGGTTATTACAGTGACCGATGCACGTCAAGATTCGGTCGTCGTCGCCCTTTCATTGCCTCCGGGGCTGCCTTGGTGGCAGTCGCTGTCTTCTTGATCGGCTACGCGGCTGATCTTGGTCATAGCATGGGCGACAAACTAGACCAGACACCGAAGACCAGAGCCATAGGGATATTCGCCTTAGGGTTCTGGATTCTGGACGTTGCTAACAACACTCTTCAAGGACCATGTCGCGCTTTTCTTGCGGATTTAGCGGAAGGGGACGCTAAAAAGACGAGAGTTGCAAACTCGCTCTTCTCGTTTTTTATGGCGGTCGGAAATGTTTTGGGATATGCGGCTGGTTCCTACACTAACCTATACAAAATGTTTCCTTTCACGGTAACAAAAGCTTGCGATATCTACTGCGCCAATCTCAAAACATGTTTCTTCTTATCCATAGCTCTCCTCCTCATCGTGACCCTAACGTCTCTTTGGTACGTCAACGACAAACAATGGACCCCTACAACTATTAACATTAATGACGAAAGCGGAAAGACGTCGAAAGTTCCTTTCTTCGGAGAAATATTTGGAGCTTTTAAAGTTATGAAACGTCCAATGTGGATGCTATTAATCGTCACCGCACTAACTTGGATTGCGTGGTTCCCATTTCTTTTATACGACACTGACTGGATGGGTCGTGAAGTATACGGAGGAGATTCTGAAGGAAGCCCAGAATCGAAGAAAATATATAGCCAAGGAGTACAATCTGGAGCAATGGGACTCATGTTTAATGCAATAGTTCTAGGTTTTATGTCACTATGTGTAGAATGGATTGGCCGGAAACTCGGAGGAGCTAAAAGGCTTTGGGGTATTGTTAATTTTATCTTAGCTGGTGGTTTGGCCATGACGGTTCTTGTGACTAAATATGCAGTGGATCACCGTGAAACCGCTGGTGCATTGGCCGGACCGTCGCCCAGTATTAAAGCTGGTGCATTGAGTCTCTTTGCTGTTCTTGGTATTCCATTAGCAGTAAGTTTCTCTTCTCTTTTAACCATTTTTAATTGCTAATATGTCATTAACTAATTTCTATTGAAAGTATATTTATTATAAACATTACTCTACAAACCTCAGTATTTCAAAACAAAACTAAAGATACATATTTTTCAAAAATAAAAATTATGATAACATCTTTTTCAAAATTCAGATGATTAAATTACACAAAAAATTTCCCAATTAGAAATATATATTTTGGTCGTTATTTAGTGTTCATGGGTAGAGTTTTAAAAGGATAGGGTTGAGAGTTTGTTTGGGTTCAACATTAGTATTTAGATGTATTTATAAAAACAGATTTTAAATAAATGTAGTTTTGTAAATTACTTTTATGATTATCATTTTATGTTTTTGCCTTTGATAGATTTTTTAATTTCTATATAACGACACTGACTAATTTTTATTTTACAGATTACTTTCAGTACTCCATTTGCACTAGCATCCATATTCTCAAGTGAATCTGGCGCCGGCCAAGGTAATTTTTTATAAGATTTTATATTTATAATTTTAATTCACAAAAACTTTTGTTGGCTGATTAATATAATCATATGAGTGTTTGTATACAAATTTATCTGCGATGTTATTGTTAGCGTAAAAACAATTCATGAGTGTAAGGAATTTCTCAAAATAGTTTTTGAAGAAAAAAATATAAAAAAATTAACAAAACACTTTTTATTATTATTATTATTGACAGGACTTTCGATAGGAGTTTTAAATTTGGCCATTGTGATACCACAAATGATAGTATCAATTGGTATTGGGCCATTTGACGCTCTTTTTGGCGGCGGAAACTTACCGGCATTTGTGGCCGGAGCAATCGCGGCGGCGATAAGTGGAGTTTTAGCTTTAACTGTTTTACCTTCGCCATCACCAGACACATCTACCTTGACAAAGACATAAGCAATTCCATTAATATCCTTTATTGTGTGTGTTTTATCTTCTTATGTAAATTGCACTAAATATTATATTATTGTGTAAAACTCCAAAACCTAAAATAAATTAAAATGTGTTAAATTCAATAACTATCACTCTATAAGTCGTCTGTATTTTTACCATGGAATACATCATTCAATAACTATCATTAATTAAAAAAGAAGAAAAATATAATTAAAACGAAGAACAATATAATTTCCTTAATTGTGTGTTTTTAGTGATAGTTATTATCTACTATTAGGAGGGAATCCGCGATACTCGCATAATTTTTCTATTTTGGAAATATATATTTTTGTAAATATAAATAATTTTATTCTATAAATTATTTTGTTAAAGTTTTCCTTGGTGATTTTAGTATTTTTGCATTTTCAATATTTATGTTCTTGTGCACCTAAACAATTATACAATATACTTTCTCAATTCTATATTTTGTATATTTTCGTTTAGGAAGAATCACAAAACTACATCATTTGAATTACATTTTACAAAACTACACCATTTCCAAAATACTTCACAATACTACACCTAAACACTCAAAATTAAATTCAAATAAACTCTACCCAAACAATCCTACCCCCTTAATACTATACCCTAAACAATAATTAGCGAACCCAAATGAAATTTTTTTAATTTTGGTAATTTTTTAAAGGTTAAATCTAGCTTTTAAAAATTTGAAAGGGTGTAAATATGTGAAAATATTAAATTAGGAGTAGTTTTGTGAAGAAGAGGTTGAAAGGGTGTAGATTTGTGAATTCCTCTTTCGTTTATCTTAAATAGTTTGTATTTTTTGTTTTCTTTTTGGGAGAATTATAAAACTACACCATTTCCAAAATACTTCACAAAACTACACCTAAACACCAAAATTAAATCCAAATAAACCCTACCCAAATAATCATACCCCCTTAATACTATACCCTAAACATTAATTAGCGAACCCAAATGAAAAGATTTTAATTTTGGTAATTTTTAAAAGGGTAAATCAAGCTTTTAAAATTTTGAAAGGGCGTAAACTTGTGAAAATATTGAATTAGGTGTAGTTTTGTGAAGGGGTGGTTGAAAGGGTGTAGTTTTGTGAATTTCTCTTTCTTTTTTTATTCATTTAGATAAAATTTGCAATATTTTTTTTAGTAAATGTCTATTCTATATCTTAAATATAGTCTGTATAATTTTTGTTTTTATACTTGACATTTTTTCACTATTTTAATAAAGTTTGTATGTCTTTTATTTTATGTGTTATTTTTTAATGTGATATTATATATATTATAATTAAACTATTTTTAATTGTTCAAAGTCCAAAAAAATATTGAAAATATACATTTACAACTTAGACTTAAATATACTCATGTGTTGATTTTTAAATGTATTTCGTTTTGTAATAATATTAATAATTTAAGTTAAGTAAATTTAATGATTTAAATGATAATGATGAGGTGTCAACACAAGAGAGGTCTCTTCATTCATTATATATATATATACACTAGTAAAAAACTGCCCATACCCACGAAAAAGCCACGAAAATTTTCGTGGGTATGGGGTAAAAGCCACGAAATGCCACGGAAACCCACGGTGAACAGTAATTTACTACCCACGAAAATTTTCGTGGCTTTTTCGTGGCTTTTTCGAGCTACCCACGAAAATTTTCGTGGGTTTTGAGCTACCCACGGAAAAGCCACGAAAAATGTTTGTGGGTATAGTTCTACCCACGACTACCCACGTAAATTTTCGTGGGTAGCTTGAAACCCACGATTATCCATGAAAATTTTCGTGGGTAGATTGAAACCCACGAATTACCCACGAAAATTTTCGTGGGTCCTTTGAAACCCACGAATTACCCACGAAAATTTTCGTGGGTAGCGAGAAAAATACTTGTAACACTAATTTCTTCGTGTGTACAAAAAAACCCAATATTAATATGTTTTTGTTCACTATTTTCATGAGTTTTTTTCACTATTTTCATGATTTTGTTCACTACTTTTTTAGGTTTGCTACATTTATAAACATATAATAACGCGTTATTTGTTAAACGTTATTATTCATTACTCATATAATAAAATATCACATTACATAACAATATTATTTTAAACGCGTACAAAAGATGGAAGGAAAATAGTAAACATTAAAGCGACATAAAGAGTTCGGTGTTGAACGCGATCATTATTTGTAAACATTGACGAATTGAATGTTTATTCATCGTCCGATTCGGAACTATTTCGTACTTGTAACCAGCTCCTTCATCCGCTTCACCGGTGTAGATGTTACGTTGGTTCGTACCCGCCGATCATCGAATTAGCCCTAATTATCTGTTTAAAAACATATTTTAGTTTGTACTTATAAGTATATATATACTAATTAACAACCTTAAGGAGAACCTACCTTGACAACGTTTCGCTCAGTGATGTTGAGGTACTTAGAATTCATGTTGAATCGGGTTACAGATACATTTTTTAGAATGACAACTCGCACCTACACCAGTATTGACTCCGTATTCGTCATTGTTTAAGATGTTATGGTGCATGGTTCCCTCGATTATTCCAGACGGATCTTTTAAGGTTACTAGAAGGTCTCCTTGGCCATTGGGGGACGCATTGGAAAGCATAGCGACAACCTGAAAAAATGATTACTTATAAGAAACATTATATTTTTATTTTAAATGAAATAATATTGGTAGACAAAGGAAACCTTTTTCACTTTGACAAACTGCGAACGAGGGCATTGTATTTCTGCAATTTGGGTCCAAAATGGTGTGGTCCTATGGTTATGAGTACCTATATATATATTATGAATGATATATTTAGTCATCTACAATTATTAGTATAATGCTAAAAATTTCATTTTCGTGTATACCTTCGCGCAACATGTAATCGATAGTAGAAGTCCACCGAGGACTACGAAAATCATGGTCTCCCTTTTGTGGCTCATTGATGACCTCACAAATGAAATCTTGTGTTGGGCGTGCTTGAGAAATTTCACCTCGCAACACCTTTCCATCGTGAACCCTCTTGCGAAACAGTTCGCGCTGTATGGGCTGGGCAGAGGTCCCGATATAAGGCCTGTTTGGATTTCAGCTCGTTGTGATGGTTGAAGTGAAATTATTGGTTCAACATCAATAACATATAAGTTATCGTATGGAGGGCTAGAAGGAACACGATTTGCCATGATGAAATATGTTTTTGTGTTATGTTTTTCTGTTAAATTACCTCGATTTATATAGACAAAACGATGTACATCGTTGGTAGCACGAAAAAGCACAAAAATTTTCGTGGGTTATTCGTGGGTAGGAAATTACTGTTCATCGTGGCTTTTCGTGGCATTTCGTGGCTATATATGTCGGCCACAATATGGTGATTTGAGTTGTCGACATTAAATGACAAACGAAAATTTTGCCACCAGACGGTGATTTGACATGTCGATATTAAATTGCAAACGCAATGTCGGCCACGAGATGGTGATTTAATGCATTGCGTAAAATTATTCAACTCATTTCAATAATCACGGGTGTTTTAAACAGAGGTATCCGTTTCAACTTATTAGAAAAAAACAAATAATATTCCACATATTATTATACAACAATCCACAACATATTTTAACAAAGACGAAAATTATATTACATAATATATTACAAATTTCATGATCACATTGATACACAATTTTTATTCATCATCGGAAGATGAATCAACTTCCGAACATTCGTTTTCAGTTAGCTCATTATCGGATGTGTACATATCGTTTGTATGTTGATCGGATAAATCATCATAATTGTCCCTGTCTTCAACATTTAGTGTTTCGACCCTTAGGAGCCCTGAATGTGCAACAGTAGTATTCCTAGAATCCTCTTGAAAGGCTTGTTGTAAAATATGAGTAGCATTTCTTACACCTCTGGGTACCACTTTCGTACAAGCTAACCATTCCGTCCCATGCCTCCTACTAACCTTTGGATATGATACGTAACAAACTTGGTCACACTGTTCAGGAGTAATGAACGGATCATAATGTCGATACCGTTTGTCCGCAAAGAACATCCACTAGTCCCGAACGACTGATACGCATTCCACTTCCACTAGTGATGTCATACCAAAAACATTTGAAGATAACCACCTTCAATCCGCCACCGCCACCGTACTCAAGCAATCTGATGTCGTCCACTATACCATAATATTCCGTATCAGTCGTTCCCCTAACGCAAACACCGAAATTCTGAGTCTTTTTGTTTGCATTCCTACTAAATGTACGGAATAAGAACCCTCTTGTTGCATACGATGGCCATGATGTGTAAGCACGAGCTGGACCTTGTACAAAATCAACGAGCCACTGCGGCATAATTTCTGCCCTCCTTTGATTATTAACCTGTAAAAAAATAAATGCATTAATTTAACATTATTAAAAAAAAAAGTCATTAAAAAATCACTTACATAATCTTTGCACCAGCTTGCGAAGTTCTTGTCTTTCAACAATTGTAGGTTAGAAGCAGACAATGCCGGATATGTAACTCGCATGAAATCTTCAAACATCCTATGTATACAATTCAGGGTGTGTTTTGGAAGAGTCATAACCAACCTTCAGATCTTCATCAATGGATTCATCAGGTACGATTCCGCCTTAGGTTAATCAATAGAAACTGATATGGCTCTTGTTTATTATGATATAAACATAAAGATTAATTCTTACAATTGGTATCAGAGCTAGGTCTGGGCATTCGGATATTTGGTTCGGTTCCGGGTCCGAAATTTCGGTTCCGGTTCGGTTCGATTCTTGAATCTATTACCCAATCACTACTTTTCAATATTTCGGTTCGGTTCCGGTTCGGTTCCTATCGGTTTCGGTTCGGTTCTTTGTTTGAGGAACCGAAAAATACCCGAAATTTTCGGTTCCATATTTTTCGGTTCCAATTCGGTTCCGGGTATTTCAAATCAAAAATAGAAAAAAATACCCGAAAACATAAAATATACCCAAAAAGTTCATAAAAATACTCAAAATTATGAAAAAAACCGGAAAATTGAAAAAAATACCCAAAAACAAAAAAATATCCGGAATAAGAAAATAAAAAATACCCGAAGTTAGAAAAATAGCCAAAAATACCCGAAAATATAAAAAATACTCAAAGTATATAAAATATTTCGGTTCTTCGGTTCTACCCATGGGTATTCGGTTCGGTTCCGGTTCCTACCCGATACCCATGGTTCTTAAGTTTAGGAACCATCGGGTATTTAGGGTGGAACCGAAACCAGAACCGAAACCGTTTTTTTCGGTTCTTCGGTTCCGGTTTTTCGGTTCCGTGTATTTTGCTCAGGCCTAATCAGAGCCACCATATTCAGTTTCTTTTTTGATAATCAGGTTTTATCAAATTAATTTTCGGATTTATTAAATTTATTTAAAATAAGTTTGAATTTGGTTAATTGTGAAAAATTGAGATTTGAAAATTTGTTTTTCATCTAAGAATTCTGGGATTTGTGGTTTGATATTCAATTGTAAGAATTAATCTTTACTAGGAATTAACCCGCGATTCACCACGGGTTTATGTTTTCTATATGATTTTATATATTTAATTTAGAAATTTTGAATATTATTTTATCTTCATTGTTTAAACAAAATAGGATCAAATAATATTGTTGAAATGATATTTTTTTAATTACTATTTAATATTTTTATTATATATTCTGTATAGCAAAATTTTAATATAATTTGTAAGTTGATTAGACCAAATTATTATAATTTATTATTTATTTGGAAAAAACCCGGATTCAAAATACAAACCGAAACCTAATCGAAATACACAAATCGAATTATGCGATTTACCCAAATTTATTTAAAATTATAATCGAATTATATGATTTAAAATATAAGATTTAAATTTTAATATAATTGCAATTTCTTCTGTTTTTTTAGAATCGAACCGGAAACCGAACCCGTTTACAAACTATTTTTTTATTGTTTGATATATTTAACAAAAATATGTTTCAACTCGTTTTAAAATTCTTAATAAAATTAGTTAAACTCTTTTTTATTTTGTTTGTTATTTTTGTTAAAAATAATTTTATGGTTTTTTTAAAAAACTCTTTCTAATGGTATTTTGATTTAAGTAAAATTTTAATAGTATCTTTATATAAAAAAAAACTATGTAATAGTGTATTTATGTGAATAACATATATCTTATTTTGTTTTCCATATGACTTTTACATAATTTCCTTAATATTTTTGAGTTTATTTTTGGAGAGGATTGAAATATTTACTTATTTGGTTTTTTGTAATTAAATGTTCAAAATTATTTCCTTATAAACTCAATGGCATAATGTGTAATATTGAGTAATTTTTGGACATGTTCAAATTAGTACTCCAAAAATAATAATATAGATGTTTATATCATAATAAACAAGAGCCATATCAGTTTCTATTGATTAACCTTAGGCGGAAGCGTACCTGGTGAATCCATTGATGAAGATCTGAAGGTTGGTTATGACTCTTCCAAAACACACCCTGAATGAACCTTAAGTCTCTGGTGATGGGATGCAGAGAGTTTTCTGTATTTTCGGCTAGGGTTGCTTTGGGGACCATAACCCTCTATTTATATAGAGTATTAATTTCTAGTTCGGCCCCTCATCAAACTAGAAATTACATAAGGCATCCACAACTTAATTTCCATAAAATTTATGCCTCCAGTCTTTTACTTAATTACATAATTAATCACATAACTTTGACTTATTAAATAATGACCCTATCACACATATTAATATATATGTGACCCCAAAAATTAGATCTTACAATCTCCGACTGGGTCACATATGTATTCAAAAGTGATAGACCTAAGTGAGCTCCTTATGTCTTTATTTTCAAGGCATATTAATCTCGTCCATTAACTATATCAACTTAGGATCATAGCGGCGTTGGTTATAACCATCATAACCAAAACCTTCCATGGTCACGAAAATCAATACAACTAAATGACATAGATCATTTATGAAAAGTGTGGCATGAAAATTACATGAAGAGTGATCAATACATGTCAATTTTCAACTAGTCCTACTTTAGTGAGATCCTTAACTTTATTGTACAAAGTGTAAACTTAAATTATACTTAAAACTTTATTTCTGATCAGAAAACATTCATAAAATGTCAATAAACATAAATAAAATATAGAACATAAAACCAAACGACAAACTCCCACTAATCTAAACAATCCTCAAACATCGAAATGCCCATTCGAGCAGTATGCTCATGAAAAACCTTTGGCACAATACCCTTTGTGAGAGGATCTCGCTATCATAGAGTTTGTCCCTAAGTGTTCTATAGAAATCTCTCCACTTTGTACCTTTTCCTTAACAATTCGATACTTGATGTCGATAAACTTCGACTTTACCGAACTCCTATTGTTATTGGAATACAAAACAGTTGATTTGTTGTCACAATATAACTTAAGTGGTCTTTCGACTCCTTCCACAATTCGCATTCAAAGTGACAAAATTTCTCAGCCAAATTGTCCGATTGGATGCTTCATAGATCGCTACAAATTCTGCAGCCCATGGTGGAGGAAGTAACGAGTGTTTGTTTCGCACTACGCCATGAAACAGCCTCCACCGGCTAACGAAAAACATAACCCGAGGTAGACTTTCTACTATCTTGGCATCCAACATAGTCGAATCGAATACCCAATGATCTCCATATTATCTCGATTTCGATATGTGAGCATATAGTCTTTTGTTCTCTGCAAGTACCTCATGACCCTTTTTGCCGCTTTCCAATGGTCCATGCCTGGATTGCTTAAGTATCTGCCTAAGACTCCAAAAATGTACGCTATATCCGACGCGTACAAACTTGAGCATACATCGACTCCCTATCGCGGATGCATAAGGGATCTTTTGCATCTCCTTCATTTGCAAAGTTCCTTTAGGGCATCGATCAAGACAAAATTTGTCTCCTTTAGCAACGGGGTATCACCTGGTTTGCAATCCTGAAGGCCAAATCTTTTAAGTACTTTATCGATATAGCTCTTTTGTGATAATCCAACAATTCCTCGAGATCGATCTCGTTGAATCTGGATCTCTAATACAAAAGATGCTTCACCAAGATCTTTCATCTCAAAATTTTCCTTAAGAAATTTCTTGGTGTCGTGCAACATGCACATATCATTAGTGGCCAATAATATGTCATCGACATACAAAATCAGGTAAATGCACTTACTCCCACTAAACTTTTGATATACACAATCTTCAACCAAATTCACCTCAAAACCAAAGGAGGTGATGACTTTGTGAAATTTGTGGTAACATTGACGAGAAGCTTGTTTCAGCCCATAGATGGATTTTCTTAACTTGCAAACCATATTCTTTGAGTCACCTACAACAAAGTTTTCTGGTTGCATTGAGAAACGTTGTCTTTACATCCATCTGATGAAGCTCCAAATCATAATGTGCAACAAGAGCCATGATTGTCCTAAAAGATTCCTTTGAAGATACCGGAGAGAAGGTTTCTTTATAGTCAATCCCTTCTCTTTGAGTATAGCCTTTAGCTACTAGACGAGCCTTATAACGAAGTTTCATGCAACATGAGTCCTTATAAGTGTCTCAATGAGCTTTGTACTAGTTTGACTAAATTATGAAACATCTAACAATGTGTTTCCAGGACTCTAAACGAGCTTATGAAACATCTAACAACGCGGTTTAGAGTACTTATAAGTCAATGAGCTTTGTACTAGTTTGACGAACTTATGAAACATCTAACAACGCGGTTTCTAAGACTCTAAACCAAGTTTCAGGCAACATGAGTACTTATAATTGTCTCAATGAGCTTTGTACAAATTTTACGAACTTATGAAACATCTAACAACGCGTTTCTAGGACTCTAAACCAAGTTTCATGCAACATGAGTGCTTATAAGGGTCTCAATGAGATTTATACTAGTTTGACGAACTTATGAAACATCTAACAACGCGTTTCTAGGACTCTAACCCCAGTTTCATGCAACATGAGTGCTTATAAGTGTCTCAATGAGCTTTTTACTAGTTTGACGAACTTATGAAACATCTAACAACACGTTTCTAGGACTCTAAACCTAGTTTCATTCCACATGAGTGCTTATAAGTGTCTCAATGAGCTTTGTACAAGTTTTACGAACTTATGAAACATCTAACAACGCGTTTCTAGGACTATAAACCAAGTTTCATACAACATGATTGCTTATAAGTGTCTCAATGAGCTTTGTACTAGTTAGACGAACTTATGAAACATCTATCAACGCGATTCTAGGACTCTAAACCAAGTTTCATGCAACATGAGTGCTTATAAGTGTCTCAATGAGCTTTGTACAAGTTTGACGAACTTATGAAACATCTAACAACGCGTTTCTAGGACTCTAAACCAAGTTTCATGCAACCTGAGTGCTTATAAGTGTCTGAATGAGCTTTTTACTAGTTTGACTAACTTATGAAACATCTAACAACGCGTTTCTAGGACTCTAAACAAAGTTTCATTCAACATGAGTGCTTATAAGTGTCTCAATGAGCTTTGTACAAGTTTTACGAACTTATGAAACATCGAACAACGCGTTTCTAGGACTCTAAACCAAGTTTCATACAACATGATTGCTTATAAGTGTCTCAATGAGTTTTGTACTAGTTTGACGAACTTATGAAACATCTAACAACGCGTTTCTAGGACTCTAAACCAAGTTTCATGCAACATGAGTGCTTATAAGTGTCTCAATGAGCTTTGTACAAGTTTGACGAACTAATGAAACATCTAACAACGCGTTTCTAGGACTCTAAACCAAGTTTCATGCAACATGAGTGCTTATAAGTGTCTCAATGAGTTTTGTACTAGTTTTACGAACTTATGAAACATCTAACAACGCGTTTCTAGGACTCTAAACCAAGTTTCATGCAACATGAGTGCTTATATGTGTCTCAATGAGCTTTGTACTAGTTTGACGAACTTATGAAACATCTAACAACGCGGTTTCTAAGACTCTAACGAAGTTTCATGCAACATGAGTCCTTATAAGTGTCTCAATGAGCTTTGTACTAGTTTGACTAACTTATGAAACATCTAACAACGCGTTTCTAGGACTCTAAACCAAGTTTCATGCAACATTAGTACTTATAAGTCAATGAGCTTTGTACTAGTTTGACGAACTTAAGAAACATCTAACAACGCAGTTTCTAAGACTCTAAACCAAGTTTCATGCAACATGAGTACTTATAAGTGTCTCAATGGGCTTTGTACAAGTTTTACGAACTTATGAAATATCTAACAACGCGTTTCTAGGACTCTAAACCAAGTTTCATGCAACATGAGTGCTTATAAGTGTCTCAATGAGCTTTGTACTAGTTTGAAGAACTTATGAAACATCTAACAACGCGGTTTCTAAGACTCTAAACCAAGTTTCATGCAACATGAGTGCTTATAAGTGTCTCAATGAGATTTATACTAGTTTGACGAACTTATGAAACATCTAACAACGCGTTTCTAGGACTCTAAACCAAGTTTCATGCAATATGAGTGCTTATAAGTGTCTCAATGAGCTTTTTACTAGTTTGACGAACTTATGAAACATCTAACAACACGTTTCTAGGACTCTAAACCTAGTTTCATTCAACATGAGTGCTTATAAGTGTCTTAATGAGCTATGTACTAGTTTTACGAACTTATGAAACGTCTAACAACACGTTTCTAGGACTCTAAACCAAGTTTCATGCAACATGAGTGCTTATAAGTGTCTCAATGAGCTTTGTACATGTTTGACGAACTTATGAAACATCTAACAACGCATTTGTAGGACTCTAAACCAAGTTTCATGCAACATGAGTGCTTATAAGTGTCTCAATGAGCTTTGTACTAGTTTGAAGAACTTATGAAACATCTAACAACGCGGTTTCTAAGACTTTAAACCAAGTTTAATGCAACATGAGTGCTTATAAGTGTCTCAATGAGCTTTGTACTAGTTTGACGAACTTATTAAACATTTAACAACGCGTTTCTAGGACTCTAATCCATCTTGGTTTTAAATAGCCATTTACAACCAATAGTTTTCTTTCCTTCTGGAAGTGGAACGATTTCCCAAACCATATTGTCTAGCATAGACTTATACTCTTCGTTCGCTGCTTCGGTCCACTTATCTGAATTGGAACAACTCATGGCCTGACGGAAGTTGATGGGATCATCTTCCACAAGAGTTTGATTTTCCTCATGTTCCAAAAGATATACTATATAATCATCCGGAATAGCATTTCTTCTTAATCTGGTGGACCGTCGCAAAGCGACTTCATCTTGATTGTGTTGCACAATTTCTTGAGGATTTTGAATTTGAACATCAGGTTCAATATCATCAACATTTTGAACTGGGGGAAGAACTTCATTATCAACTTGAGGTTCTGGATTTGCTTTATCTAAAGCAATTATATGAATCGGTACAATAACTGGAACCGATTCTTCCTCAAAGTTTATGTCTTGAACACTATTTCTCCCCCCAAATTCAATATCCTCAAAAAATGTAGCCGTTCCCGTCTCAAAAATGTTCTTTTGTGTGGGATCATAAAATTTATAGCCCCGAGATCGCTCGAATAACCAATAAAGTAATCGCTCACGGTTCTGGAGTCCAATTTCTTTTCATATGGCCGATAAGGCCTAGCCTCAACAGGACATCCCCAAATGTGAAGATGCTTTAAACTGGGTTTTCTGCCAGTCCAAAGCTCATAAGGTGTTTTTGCGCTTGCTTTAGTTGGTACCCGATTAAGAATGTAAGCTACGGTCTTTAGTGCCTCTCCCCGCAGTGATTCGGGTAAGGTAGAGTGACTAATCATACTCCTTACCATGTCCTTAAGAGTGCGGTTTCGTCTTTCAGATACACCATTCATGCTGGGAGATCCAGGCATTGTGTATTGTGGGACAATTCCACACTCCTCTAGGTATCTGGCAAATGGTCCCGGACGTTGTTCACCTGAACCGTCATAACGACCGTAGTATTCACCACCATGATCAGATCTGACAGACTTTATCCTTCGGTTAAGTTGGTTCTCAACCTCAGCCTTAAATTTCTTGAACACGTCCAAAGACTCTGATTTCTCATGAATGAGAAATAGGTAAGCATATCTAGAGTAATCGTCTATGAATGATATAAAGTATTGTTGACCGTTCCACGATGGAATAGGAAAAGGTCCACAAATATCCGTATGTATCAACTCAAGGACTTATGTAGCTCTGTATGCACCTATTTTCTTATGCTTAGTCTGTTTTCCCTTAATGCAAGCCACACAGACATCACAATTTGTGAAGTCAACAGAACTCAATATACCATCTGACACAAGTCGCTCAACTCTATTTCTAGAGATGTGACCTAGGCGTTTGTGCCAAAGAGTTCCTGAATTTGCATTCTCAAATATTCGTTTGGTACCTCTTAATTCAACATTTAAGTTTTCTTCATCATAACTTAAAGTGTCAAGCATATAAAGACCGTGATTATCCAAAAGTTTTCCAGTTCCAATAAAAATTGATTTTAAAGACAAAGTAACAACTCCGTTCTCAGTCAAACAAGAATAACCAGAATTATCTAACTTAGGACCGGAAACCAAATTTCGTCGAAAAGAAGGTACAACAAAAGTGTCTTTTAAATCCAAAAAATTACCAGAACTGAAAAACAGTCTAAAATGCGCAATTGCCTCCACATGCACCGGAAATCCATTAGCCCCGTGAATGCGTCTTTCGGCTTCGTTGGTTTTCGGCAACTCGTGCAACCCCGCAATGAAACACCGACGTTAGTAGTTGCACCGCAGTCTAACAACCAAGTGTTTCTAGGTACTTCAACTAAGTTCAATTCGGAACGACCAAAGCATAGGACATACCCTTTTTAGCACGCCAGGCGTGGTACTTTTGGCAGTCCTTCTTCATGTGTCCAACTTTCTCACAAAAGAAACAAGAATCAACACCCTTCGCATGTTTCTTTTGAGGAGGACCCTTAGCAGCTTCATTCTTAGCGACCTCAACTTTCTTTCTTTTGCCCTGAACCTTAGGGGTGTAAACAAAATGAGCACTTTCAGTCTTTTCCTGTTTCATTCTTTCCTCCTCCTGCACACAATATGCAATGAGCTCATTTAGAGCCCATTGCTCCTTCTGTGTGTTGTAACTGGATTTCAACTGATTGAACGAAGGAGGGAGAGAGTTCAAGACAAAGAAAATGAGCACTTCTTCCGAAGCTCGTCTTAAGTGCCTTGAGTTTTGAAACAATATTGGACATTTCCAAAATGTACTCCCTTATGTTTCCTTTGCCGTGATACCTCATCGTACTAAAGCGATGCAAAAGCATGCTTATTTCCGCCTTATCGCTTCTTGCGAAGCGCATATCCATCTCAGCAAGGAAACTTTTGAGATCCTTGATCTCATCACCACCCCTAAAGGTTTCTGGAATGGTGTCCATGATGATCATTAAACCAATGCGATTAGAACGTTCCCACTTCTCATACACTGCCTTATATTCAGCAGTGCTTTCATCCGTAGGAGACGCAGGTTTGTCCATCCTTAGTGCAAGGTCAAGATCCATACACCCCAAAACAATCTTAACTTTGCTTTTCCACTCTTTAAAGTTGGAACCCGCAAGTTTTGGGATTGATCCCAAATTGGCAGATATCGTACCAGCATTAACTGAAAAGAGAACAAAATTTTTATTAATTACTCACTAACCAAAATTCTCATACACTGCCTTATATTCAGCAGTGCTTTCATCCGTAGGAGAAGCAGGTTTGTCCATCCTTAGTGCAAGGTCAAGATCCATACACCCCAAAACAATCTTAACTTTGTTTTTCCACTCTTTAAAGTTGGAACCCGCAAGTTTTGGGATTGATCCCAAATTGGCAGATATCGTACCAGCATTAACTGAAAAGAGAACAAAATTTTTATTAATTACTCACTAACCAAATAAAACCAACAATAAATTAATAAATGATTATACTCCCCACCCAAGATACCAAGTGTAACATTAATATCAAGTCTTTGGACAGTAATATCAACTACTAGTGGTACTCTTGTTGTAATTATTGAACATTGACAATAATTCATGATAAATAATAGTCTTCCTTTGGGCCGATTTATCATTCACATGTTTTAATCCAAATAATTGTCACACATTCATCATTACCGCAACGATCAAACACTGACAATAATCCATATAAACAATAAATCTTTCTTTGGGCCGAATTATCATTTACATGTTTTAATCCAAATAATTGTCACGTATTTATCATCACAGGTGTGTATGGATTCCGGCCTAATATTAATCTTCCTTTGGGCCGATTAAATATCCGCATGGAAAACATACACACAACATCTAATATTATTCTTGAATAAATTCAATTCAAATATTAAACAAGTATAATCTAATTTAGTTATTGATTTAACAAATAGTTTTGTTATTTCTGTCCAGACATTTATTAATTAGTCTGTGAAACTACATAACAGAAAATCTTAAGTGGCTTAGTGGTTTAGGAAGGGAAATCTGGGTATGCATAGAATCGAACACAGGTTCGAATCCCAGATGCGACAGAAATCATGAATTTATGTTATTTCTGTCTAATTCTTTAATTGGGCTTGGACCCAAAATGTATCTACCATTTCCCTTATTTAATCTTTAATTTTTATATCATAATAAACAAGAGTCATATCAGTTTCTATTGATTAACATAAGGCGGAAGCGTACCTGATGAATCCATTGATGAAGATTTGAAGATTGGTTATGACTCTTCCAAAACACACCCTGAATGAACCTTAAGTCTCTGGTGATGGGATGCAGAGAGTTTTCTGTATTTTCGGCTAGGGTTTCTTTGGGGACCATAACCCTCTATTTATAGAGTATTAATTTCTAGTTCGGCCCCTCATCAAACTAGAAATTACATAAGGCATCCACAACTTAATTTCCATAACATTTATGCCTCAAGTCTTTTACTTAATTACATAATTAATCACATAACTTTGACTTATTAAATAATGACCTTATCACACATATTAATATATATGTGACCCCAAAAATTAGATCTTACATATACTGTTCGTTGGGTGATAATGTTCAATAAATCTGAAAACTTTTATGATACTCCACAAGCTAAATTCCATAGATTTTATTAAGAGTGATTCTTTAAAATACTATAAAAAGGTTTTATCTAGATCATATATTAAATTACTATTGAAAGCAAATTTTTTATAACACATCTAGCTAGATATTTGTTATGAATCAGATAGAAGAAAACATTACATGTTTTAGAAAAATCCACAATTTATTGGATAGCTTAAAAAAAATTTAAAGAAAAATAACATAGTAAAGATCAAACTATATTATTGATCGCGGTTGATTATAACGCATTGACTGTGATTTTCATGGCAGATTTGCAATGGCCTAGAAAACTACAAATAAAGAAGTGTTGGTTTTTAGATAAAATCATATGATCTTTGCCTCAAGTGTAAGTTTTCGCACGTGCGGGTGTTTTGCAATTGGTGTAGCTTGCATTATCTACTGCATGTAGAAATAATCGCAATGTTTAAATCATAAAAAAACCCAAAATCATATCACTTTCTGATGATCGAACGTAAATCGGAAACGTATATGATGAATATGCGGTACGTGATTTGAATCGGATATTGGAAAGATATTATGTATTTTTATGTTAGGGTTGATATGGGACAATAACCCTCTATTTATAAATAATTTAGTTTTTAGTTTGGCCCTTGATGAAAGTAAAAATAATTTAAGAAATCCACAACTTAATTATATTTTTTTACTTTATTACAAAAATGATAGTATAAGTCGAATAATATCCTTATCAGACATTAATACTAGGAAAAGACCCGCGCGTTGCGCCGGGTAGTGATATAAAAATATATCGTTATACATACTATAGCTGATTTTTAAAGGATAAACCTAATTTATTTTAAATTGATTACTCAAATGTTTTGAGAATTTCATTACATTTTTTGTTTCTATTTTTTTTTTGTTGGGAAAACTCTTTTTAGCTAACATGTGTATAAAATATATTCTTATCAAATTATAATTATGTAAATATTTATTATTATTATTCTTTGCAAAAGTATAAGTTATTAATATTGGTTATTATATTTAACAATGTAGGAAAATTTTAATATATTAAACATTTTGTAAAATAATAAGCTTTTCGACCTTTGAAACATCATAAACTTTGTCCTAAAAACACCATCATAAACTTTTCGACTTTTGAACAACAAAATTTTCACGAAAAATTTGAATTAGTTAACATCTCAAGAAACAATAAAATACCTTCAAAAGAAAAGATTATCAACCTCTAAACACTTTTTAAAAAACTTAAAGAGAAAATACTATACTAACACAATTTTTACAACAAATGAACTAATTAATATTCGTAAAATAAATTATTTAAATTATTTATTTGCATGATACTAATACAAGAATTAAAAAGTAACATGTATTTACGAAGACGAAACCCTTTTTTAGTTTTTGAAATGCTCTATAGTATAACTTTTTTTGACGTACCTAAAATCATAAATATTTAAATCTTTTTGTGTTTTGATCTCGAGAACACAAATTAAAAAATAGAACAAATAAATGAAAATTAGAAGAGAACATGTGAATAATTAATTTTCTTTTAGTTTTGTTTATATGTTTCAATGTATATGAAAATGAGAAGAATATAAGTTTCTTATATAGCCTCATTTACATAGGAGTTATGAAGTGGAATAATAAGAATTTAATCTCAACATAATTGTCACCATTACGTCACAATATTGAATACAATTTAATTTTGTTGAATGAATAAATGTAGAAAATATTTTGTTCACTTGATATCTTCAATATAATTAATTTTTTATAATTGTTTTGATGATATATGTGTATTTAAGTGCATCATGTTTTTCTTTGACCAAAAAAGTGCATCATGTTTTTCAATATAATTAAATTCAAATAAGTAAGAAAGTTATATATGTGAGTTTAAGTTCATGATGTTTATGAAAAGGATACATATATAGATAGGACCCTATATAGATTGTTAAATAAATATTGGTTTAGAGTTATTAAAATATGTGTATCACAAAATGATGCATATATATTTAAGTATTACAACTATTTAAATATAATATTAGTTAAATCGAGAATGTCAATTTGTTAGAACTTGATAAACAAAATTTATGTTTTAATAAAATGATACTTATCAAATCCGAAATATATGGTTTGTTAAAAAAATATTGTTTTAGAGTTATAGAAAAATTATAACATAAATTATGATGCTTTCATATTAAATATGACAATTAAATAAATATAATAAAATAATTCTTGTTTGAAGAGATGACAAATGTCAATAAAAGCAGAAGACACATGTCAAGATTATAGAGTTTGTCAAAAAAACTTTCTATCTTATATTGAAAACCCGCGCGTTGCGCCGGATATTGATATTGTCAAAATAGCTTAAGACATAATGGGCTCGCAGGCCCATTCGCGAACAAAAGGAAAAGGTCCAAAGTCTACGTATAAAAGACGACGACGTTTAACAACAGAAGGTAATCATTATCAGAAACAAAATCTGTTACAAAGACTGTTACAGAGAAGAATCAAGAAGTATAGAGAGAGAAAGGAGATCGCCGGAGAAGACGATCGCAGTCGTTGAAGCAAGAGGTTCCGCAAGCCGCTTCATTGCCGGAGACAGTCCCGATCAAGGCTGGGCCGGATAGTTTCCTCCTAGATTCTTTATCTATTGTATTTGGTACCTACACAAAGAGGTAGCCATTGTAAAGCAATTCAAGCTTAAGGTGATAGTGATCATGGTGGTTTAGTTCCACTCCCATACGTAGCGGTAACGTGAACTGGGTAACCAAATCGTGTGTCTTTAAGTTTATGCACAAACACAATCAAAGATCAATCACAAATCAATCTGATAGGAATCGGTCATAGGTCAAGATACATCAACGACTGTATCAGGATCTAAATCAACAAGTGGTATAAGAGCTCTAGGATCATCAGATCAGATCAGTGAAAGGGGTTCAAGGATTGTAGAAGACTTATCTTGCTGCAGTCTTCAAGGGCAGATAAGTCTCAGGGTCTTCTTCAAGCGCGTAGCTCCTCCAACTCCTCTTGATAGTTCACCTGATACAAGAACAACTCAAGATTAGTCATGGAGCCTACACCAGGGAAGTTTCAAGTAGAAAATTTTGATGATAAAGGCGATTTTGGTCTGTGGAAGTTCAAGATGAAAACACAACTTGAGATACAAGGCTTAATATCACTTTTGGATGAAGACTTATCTGATATGTCTGAATCAAGCAAGACTGAAGAAGGCATCACACCGACAAATGCTGATCCTAAGTGGGCTAAGAAGGATCTCAGAGTTAGAAGTCTCATAGGAACCTGTCTCAGCGACCTTATTCTAAGGAAGGTCATGAATGAGACCACGGCTCTTGGTATGTGGAAGGCTATAGAGAGAGATTACCAAACCAAGTCTCTTCCAAATCGCATACACCTGAAAAGAAAGTTCTCTTGCTTCAAGATGGAAGAAGACAAGACCATTGAAGAAAATGTTGACACATTCCTAAAGCTAATTGCAGATCTTGCAAGCTTAAAGATCAGCATATCAGATGAGGATCAGGCTATCCAACTATTATCAGGACTGCCTTCACAATATGAGCAGCTTGTTCACACCTTACAATATGGGAATGGAAAGGAGACACTCACTGTCAATGAAGTTGTGACATCAGCATATTCTAAGGAGGCTGAACTAAAGCAGAAGGGGCTCATAAAGAAGGGAAAGTCAACTCCAGAAGTATTGTACTCTGAGTCAAGAAGTAGATCAAACCAGAAGAGTGGCAAGGTACACTTCAAGAAGAAGGTCAACCACAAACCCAACCTCAAGTTCAACAAGGTTAAAAAATCAGAATGTTTCATATGTGGAAAGGAGGGTCATTGGAAAAGAGAATGTCCTTACAGAGGAAAGAAGAAAGCATCAGAATCTTCAATCAACGTTGCATCAGAGATTAGACAACCTATGATACTCATGGCTAATCATCAAGGTACAAGGGACAAATGGGTATTGGATTCAGGGGCCTCATGTCACATCACCAACAACAGAGAACTCCTATTTCACTTTGAGAAAACAGAAGGAGGTAAAGTGTTGATGGGTAATGATACTCTAAGCAGTATCAAGGGCATAGGAAAGGTGAAGATTGTTAATCCTGATGGATCATAAGTCATTCTCACCCAAGTGAGATATATGCCAAAGATGGGAAAGAGCCTAATATCTTATGGGATGTTAGAGAAGTCAGGCTGCAAGTATGAGGGTGAAGATTTTGTTGTTACTTTCAAGAAGCAAGGTCAAAAGGTCATCTCAGGAAAGTACAATAATGGGTTATACTACTTACAAGGAACTATATCAAGCCATGAAGCAAACGTAGCAGAACCTGCTGGAAAACTCACCAAGTTATGGCACTCAAGACTGGGACACATGAGTGCTCACAACATGGAAGTCTTAGTCAAGAATGAGTACATACCTAAAGAAGAAGTTGGAAAGCTAGAGTTTTGTGAAAGCTGTGTCTTAGGGAAATCACACAAACAGAGTATTTCTAAGGCTAAGCATACTACAAAGAGGATATTGGAGTATGTTCATTCAGATATGTGGGGATCACCATCTACACCAGAGAGTTTAGGAGGCTGCAAGTACTTCATCGGTTTTATAGATGATTTCTCAAAGAAGGTTTGGGCTTATTTCTGTAAAACTAAGGATGAAGCTTTCTCAAAGTTTCAAGAGTGGAAGGAAACTGTTGAGAATCAGAAAGGGAAGAAGGTTAAATGTTTAAGGACAGACAATGGACTTGAATTTTGCAACAATCAGTTTGAAGATTTATGCAGAAGTTCAGGGATTAAACGTCACAGAACATGCACCTACACTCCTCAGCAGAATGGTGTTTCAGAAAGGATGAACATAACTATCATGGACAGAGTAAGAAGTATGTTGGCTGAAACTGGTTTGGGTCAGGAATTTTGGGCAGAGGCTACATCAACAGCTGTGTACTTGATAAACAGAACACCCAACTCCACAATCAACTTCAAGTTACCTGAAGAAGTGTGGTCAGGTCACAAACCTGATCTAACACATCTAAGAAGGTTTGGATGTTCTGCTTATGTGCATACAATACAGGCAAAGACAAGTGCCAGAGCTGTGAAGGGTATTTTTCTTGGATATCCATTTGGAGTAAAGGGTTACAGAGTTTGGATTGCTGAGGAATGGAAGTGTGTCACAAGCAGAAATGTTGTTTTTCATGAAGAGGAGGTGTACAAGGACATCTCAGAACAGAAAGGGGAAGCTACTCATAGACCATAAGGGAACAGAGTGAAGATCATCTCTAAGTTGGTAAATGAAAGGGTTTCTCCAAGTACATCTTCAGAGGAATCACCTGATGCAGGTGGAGAGTTGGAACATGCTTCAGATTCTGAGTCAGAGGATGCATCAGAGGATGTATCAGGAGATGAATCAGAAGGTTTAATTTTTCATGAATCATATGACTCAGGAAGTGAAGAACATGCTGGTGATGGATATCTACTAGCTAGGGACAGAAGTAGAAGAAGGAATATTAGACCACCATCAAGGTTTGAGGATGCATATTTTGTTGCCTATGCTCTATCAGCGGCTGAAGACATTGAGATAGAAGAACCTAAGAGCTATGCAGAAGCTAAGCTAAGCAAGGAATGGAAATTCTGGACTGGTGCAGCTATTGATGAGGTGGATTCTCTAAAAAAGAATCACATTTGGGACTTAATAGACAGACCAGAAAATCAGAAGGTAATTGGATGCAGATGGATCTTCAGGCTGAAACCAGGAATACCAGGAGTGGAAGACAAAAGGCACAAGACTAGAGTAGTAGCAAAAGGCTATTCACAGAAGGAAGGTGTTGACTATAATGAGATTTTCTCTCCTGTGGTCAAACACGTGTCTATAAGGATTATGCTTTCAATAGTGGTGAATCTTGATTATGAGCTGGAACAGATGGATGTCAAGACTGCATTCCTGCATGGCGATCTAGAGGAAAGGATTCTGATGGAACAACCAGAAGGGTTTATCAAGAAAGGTGATGAGAACAAAGTCTGCTTATTGAGGAAGTCATTGTATGGGTTAAAACAATCACCTAGACAATGGAATCTGAAGTTTGACACTTTTATGAAGAAAGAAAAGTTCAAGAGAAGCAGCTTTGATTCTTGTGTCTACATGAAGAATGAGGGAAGTGCTACAGCAGTTTACTTGTTGTTTTATGTGGATGATATGTTGATAGCATCTGGGGATAAGTCAGAGATCAGAAAGGTTAAGGACAGCTTAAACAGAGAATTTGAAATGAAAGATTTGGGAAAAGCTTCAAGGATACTAGGAATGGATATTCAAAGAGACAGAAAGGAGGGAACTCTAACTCTGTCACATGAAGTGTATCTGAAGAAGGTTCTCAAGTGTTTTGATATGGATGAAGCAAAGCAGACTACTACACCAATTGCATCACACTTCAAACTTAAGAGCTTGAAGAAGGAAGAGGCTGCAGAAGAAAGCAAGCATATGGAGAAGGTTCCATACGCTAGTGCTGTTGGGAGTATCATGTATGCCATGATTGGTTCAAAACCTGATCTAGCTTATGCAGTTGGACTGATAAGAAGATTTATGTCAAGACCTAGCAGGGAACATTGGGCTGCAGTTAAGTGGGTGCTGAGGTATTTGAAGGGGACTTACAACTCAAATTTAGTTTTCAAGAAAGGAAAAAGTTTCGCGTTTAAGGATTCGTGATTCGATTATGGTACGATCTTGACGAAGAAGATCCGTAACAAGATATGTGTTTAAGGTTTGGGGAAACACAAGAAGCCGGAAATCTAATCTACAGTCAGTTGTTGCTCTTTCTACTACTGAAGCAGAATATATGGCTCTGTCAGCAGCAGGTAAAGAAGCAGTTTGGTTAAGGAATATTTGTGAAGAATTGGGTTTTAGTGGTGGAAGTGCAAGAATAAATTGTGACTCGCAAGGTGCCTTAGGCTTGGCTAAGAACACCGTGCATCATGAAAGGACTAAGCACATTGCTACTAAGTATCATCAAATTAGAGATGTGGTAGCTGATGGAAGTGTTACTCTTTATAAGGTTCATACGAGTAAAAATGCAGCAAACTTTCTAACTAAAGCCTTACGTGGGCCAAAGTTTGAGCTCTGTTGTGACCTCGTGAACTTGTCCTGAAGGGACATGCGGCTCTGGTAATCACCTGTCAACAATGGTCTCCCAAACAGAAAGGTACAGAGGTTAGTGTATTTCTGCAAAACTGAAACTTATTGACTAAAGTTATTGAAAGAGGTGAAGAGTGATTACCTGAAGAGCAGAGGAGCAGACAAGGAGGTCTTGTTCCAGGTGGAGTACACATACAAAAACAGAAACAAAGGTTAGAGCTTTCTATGTTGTTATGTTAACAGCTATGGAGAAAGTTTGAGGAAAGGTCAATACTTGTTGAAGCCGAAGAGAGTTAAGGCAGAGACTGTGTCATTGAAGCTCAGATCTGACAAGGGAAGAAGACAAAACAAAAGGGTTAGTCTTTTTATGCTAAGAAACTTGAAGGTAAAGAATAAAGGAAGCGGAAGTTCTTACCAGAGAGATTCAAGGTTAAGGAGATCAGATCTGAAATGTGTGAGCTTCACAAAAGCAGTGAAGAACATGCAAGAAGAAGATACAAGATTCAGTACAAGTTTAGGTTCTTAAGCTACTCAAAATCAAAGCTGAAGAAGAGAAACGTACCTGATGAGTTCTTCTGGGTTAAGATCATGAAGATCTTGACCAGGGTTTCGTCGAAGAACATGAGGAGACGAATCGCCTTCATCGTCGCCAAGGAGAGACAGGAATTAGGGTTCGGCGGTTTTGTCGCAAGGATGTCTGAAGCTAAGGTGGAGTTTGTCAAAATAGCTTAAGACATAATGGGCTCGCAGGCCCATTCGCGAACAAAAGGAAAAGTCCCAAAGTCTACATATAAAAGACGACGACGTTTAACAACAGAAGGTAATCATTATCAGAAACAAAATCTGTTACAGAGACTGTTACAGAGACTGTTACAGAGAAGAATCAAGAAGTATAGAGAGAGAAATGAGATCGCCGGAGAAGACGATCGCAGCCGTTGAAGCAAGAGGTTCCGCAAGCCGCTTCATCGCCGTAGACATTCCGATCAAGGCTGGGCCGGATAGTTTCCTCCTAGATTCTTTAGCTATTGTATTTGGTACCTACACAAAGAGGTAGCCATTGTAAAGCAATTCAAGCTTAAGGTGATAGTGATCATGGTTGTTTAGTTCCACTCCCAGACGTAGCGGTAACGTGAACTGGGTAACCAAATCGTGTGTCTTTAAGTTTACGCACAAACACAATCAAGGATCAATCACAAATCAATCTAATAGGAATCGGTCATAGATCAAGATACATCAACGACTGTATCAGGATCTAAATCAACAGATATAAAAATATACATATATTTGACAACCAAACGGGTTTTGTAAGTAAAATGTTTGGTAATTTAATTAACAATACAAAACTACTGATACAAGAATTAGCAAGTGGTTTTACGGAGGCGAATAACATTCTTTCCTTAATTCTAAAAATGCCTACGATTTCATAACTTTCTGAATTCTAAAACAAAAATGGAGAATTCTTATGATTCATATAATTCGAAATCATAAGCTCACAAACTCGTTATTTGTGTTGTACTCTCACACAAGGAAGAATAAAAATAAATGTTTTATGCTACACCAAGTTCTGTCACAAGCTTCTTGAAGTTCAAGTTTACAAATAGATGAAGATTATGATTTATGAAAGTGCAAGCTGAAAGTCCCTTTCATCTTGAGGGGGAGTATCAGAATATATAGAGACAGTTTAATATTGGTTATTGATTCGGTTTAGTACTCGGTTTAGTTTATAGTTTAGGTTGTTGTATTTAAAGAGTTCATCTCTTTCACTTTACTTTTAATGAAGCTTTTACACTTTTATCTCTAAACTTGAAAGCCATTATGGCTTGTACTAACGATGATGCACTGCCTCTTCCTTTGGCCATATCGATCTTTTCTTAAAGTTAACAAAGTAAGAGACTGTAGATATTTAAGTTGAAGACAAAATAAACCTTAGATGGGAAATGAAAGAATCTAAAGACAAGATGAAACTTGTGACATAAGACTTACAAAATCGTAAATTAATTATGTAGTCCTTGATATACACACGGATATTTGGACAAATTTATCAATTTGTATAATTAAATTTAGTATAGTAAATAATTCTATTTAAAATTCTAATATATTTAAATTATAGTTCTATTATTTATAAATATTTTTAAAACTGTACTTTTATTGTTTACAAGTTTTAAAATATTTGGTTAAATTCCTTAAATTTTTTAATTTTAATTAATTAATAGACCAACTTCACATCATAAAATAATACATGATTATATGGTATGAGAACAATAACAATTTAAAAGACAGCTTGTTAGATATAGTAAAAATTCTCAAGAACCAATTATAAATTTCAAACTTAATAAGAATTTTCACATCTTACATTTGAATGATTTGGTTTAAATACCATTCGAATTATAAATTTCAGACGTAATAATCTATTGGATTTTTGTTACTCGTTCAAAAAATTTGTCACATTATTAAAAATTATACGTAGGTGCTTAGCTGTTTAAACAATTAAGAGAAATTGATCAACTTTATGTCATGGAACTCCACACGTTATAAAATTATGCATTATGCTATAACAATAGTTTAAGAGGAAAAAAATTATAGCAACAGTTGCAAAAATATATCTATATGAATTTTTTTTTATCAATTTTCTTCGGAAATACGTTGGTAATATCTTTTTGTAAACAAAAATGTCAAAAAGAGAAGTAAGGGAACTTTTTTATTTCCAAATCTACTACAAAATTTTTGATATCTAAACCTCAAGAAAACTCTGAGTTTATTTGACAACAAGAAAATAAAATTCTAAGTAATCATATTCTATATAAGTTATTATTCAAAAAATTATACTCTCTAAGCCTTCACATCAAGGTTTTCACCATTGATATTGAGATCCAAACCCGGACCAGAACTCGAGCTAGGATTAAAACTCTTCTTCATGAAGTCACTTCCATGTGAAAATTCGGTCGAAAATTGTTTTTCACTCTCCGTAGCAACCTTTACGAATTGAGACATCACTTTTTCCCAATTTGAAACTATGTTTTTAATCGCTTGTTGTTGCGATAAAGTAAGAGTCAATGTACCACCATTTTTGCTTTGTTGTTCGGACACGGCTTTGCCCATAACGGATTGTAAGATATTTAGTGTCTTCATCACTTCTTGTTGATATCCTTGTAATGTTGTCTTCATCTGTCAAAATTAATGAGAAAAAAATAAATAAATAAACTTTGATCTAAAATTTATAGGGTTAATTGACCTAAAAAAGGTATCTATGGTATATTACACTAAAGAATGTTGTTAAATAACTAACCTGTCCTGACCCACTTTTCTTGGCTTGCAAGACAGCCATTGAATCTGAGAGTTTTGTAGCCATGTTTACCATCTCAGACATGTAGGACTTTGTGTCTTTGGCTATGAATATTGAAGAGACAGGACACGCATATTTCATGTAATCTTTAAGCTTCTGGAAGAAACTTTGGAACTCTTGTGTCTCCGGAGATTTCTGCTCAAGGTTAGATATAAAACTTGTGACTTCTTTTGAAGTACTGCTCTCAATATTTGTTTGTCCTGTTGCGGTATTCGCGGTCTCTTCTGTGGTATTATGGACAATTTGGTTGTTCATAGAATCAGTGTTCTCTTTAGCCTCCTCTGTTTTATTATTCATAAAATCTTCATTACTATCTCCTTGAGCTTCCATTGTCTTATTCTCCAAAGAATTTGCACCGTTTTCAACAATCTTACCATCTTTAGAATCTTCTTCATCGTTATCTTTGTCCAGTTCATTTTCATTACCATCTTTCTTTCCATCTTCTTTCTTTGATTGAGCAGCTTCTTGTATTTCCTCTTCAGCTTCTTCGGTCTTAGCATGAGCAACTTCTTCATTATCTGCTTGTGCTGGTTCTGGTGCTGGTGATTGTGCGGGTGCTTGCATTTCTTTATTAGATTTCTCACTTTTTGATTGAGAAACTTCTTGTAGTTCATTTTTAGCTTCTTCAGTTTTTGCATGAGCATTTCCTTCCTTTTCTTTCTCAGAATCTTTACCATTTTCTTGTGTTGGTGCTTGTGTTTTTTTCTTAGATTCCTCGCTCTTTGATTGGGCAGCTTCTTGAAGTTCTGTTTCGGCTTCTTCGGTCTTTGCATGGGCATTTTCTTCCTTTTCTTCCTCGGATTCTTCACTCTTTGATTGGGCAGTTTCTTGAAGTTCTGTTTCGGCTTCTTCGGTCTTTGCATGGGCATTTTCTTCCTTTTCTTCCTCGGATTCTTCACTCTTTGTTTGGGTTGGTGCTTGTGTGTCTTTCTCAGACTCTTCACTTTTTGATTGGGTCGGTGCTTGCATTTCTTGCTTATAATCCTCCCTCTTTGATTGAGCAGCTTCTTGTAGTTCTTTTTCAGCTTCTTCAGTCTTTGCATGAGCATTTTCTTCGTTTTCTTTCTCATATTCATTAATCATTGGTTGTGTTGGTGTTGGTGCTTGGGTTTCATTCTTAGATTCCTCTCTCTTTGATTGAGCAGCTTCTTGTAGTTCTTTTTCGGCTTCTTCGGTCTTTGCATGAGCATTTTCTTCTTTTTCTTTCTCGGATTCTTCACTCTTTACTTGGGTAGGTGATTGCATTTCTTTAGAAGATTCCACACTTTTTGATAGAGCAGCTTCTTGTAGTTCTTTTTCGGCTTCTTCGGTCTTTGCATGAGCATTTTCTTCTTTTTCTTTCTCGGATTCTTCACTCTTTACTTGGGTAGGTGATTGCATTTCTTTAGAAGATTCCACACTTTTTGATAGAGCGCCTTCTTGTAGTTCTTTTTCGGCTTCTTCGGTCTTTGCATGAGCATTTTCTTTTTTTTCTTTCTCGGATTCTTCACTCTTTACTTGGGTAGGTGATTGCATTTCTTTAGAAGATTCCACACTTTTTGATAGAGCAGCTTCTTGTAGTTCTTTTTCGGCTTCTTCGGTCTTTGCATGAGCATTTTCTTCTTTTTCTTTCTCGGATTCTTCACTCTTTACTTGGGTAGGTGATTGCATTTCTTTAGAAGATTCCACACTTTTTGATAGAGCAGCTTCTTGTAGTTCTTTTTCGGCTGCTTCGGTCTTTGCATGAGCATTTTCTTCTTTTTCTTTCTCGGATTCTTCACTCTTTACTTGGGTAGGTGATTGCATTTCTTTAGAAGATTCCACACTTTTTGATTGAGCAGCTTCTTGTAATTCTTTTTCGGCTTCTTCGGTTTTTGCATGAGCACTTTCTTCATTCTCTTTCTCAGAATCTTCACTCATTTTTTGTGTTGGTTCTTGTGTTTCTGTCTTAGGTTTTTCACTTTCTGCATGCGCACCTTCTTCTTTCCTTATAGCTTGTTTTTCTTTCGCATATTCTTCACTCTTTGCTAGAGCAACTTCTTGTATTTTTTTCTGAGATTCTTTGGTGTTTGAATGAGCAGCTTCTTCATTTTCTTTCTCAGAGTCTTTTGATTCACCACCTTTAGAAACTTTGGTGTCTTCTTTGGTCTTATTTTTGTCATCTTCTTTTTTTCCCATTCCTTTCTTTTTCTCCTTCGATTCTTCATTTCTAGTTGCTTGCTTTTCTTTTGCATATTCTCCACTCTTTGCTAGAGCAACTTCTTGTATTTCCTTTTGGGATTCTTTGGTGTTTGCATGAGCATCTTCTTCATTTCCTTTCTCGGAGTCTTTTGATTCACCATCTCTAGATAATTTGGTGTCTTCGTTGGTCTTATTTTTGTCATCTTCTTTTTTGCCCTTTCTTTTCTTTTTTTCTTTCGATTCTTCACTCCTTATGGCTTGTTTTTCTTTCGCATATTCTTCACTCTTTTTCAAAGCATCTTCTTGTACTTTTTTATGAGATTCCGTGGTGTTACCATGAGCAACTTCTTTATTTTCTTTCCCAAAATTTTTTGATTCACCATCTTTATATACTTTGGTGTCTACTTTGGTCTTATTTTTGTCATCTTCTTTTTTGCCCTTTCTTTTCTTTTTTTCTTTCGATTCTTCACTCCTTATGGCTTGTTTTTCTTTCGCATATTCTTCACTCTTTGCCAGAGCATCTTCTTGTACTTTTTTATGAGATTCCTCGGTGATAGCATGAGCAGCTTCTTCATTTTCTTTCTCGGAGTTTTTTGATTTTCCATCTTTATATACTTTGGTGTCTTCTTTGGTTTTATTTTTTTCATCTTCTTTTTTGCCCTTTCTTTTCTTTTTTTCTTTCGATTCTTCACTCCTCATGGCTTCTTTTTCTTTCGCATATTCTTCACTCTTTGCCAAAGCATCTTCTTGTACTTTATTTTGAGATTCCCCGGTGTTAGCATGAGCAGCTTCTTCATTTTCTTTCATAGAGTTTTTTGATTCACCATCTTTATATACTTTGGTGACTTCTTTGGTCTTATTTTTGTCATCTTCTTTTTTTCCCTTTCTTTTCTTTTTTTCTTTTGATTCTTCACCCCTCATGGCTTCTTTTTCTTTCGCATATTCTTCACTCTTTGCCAAAGCATCTTCTTGTACTTTTTTTTGAGATTCCTCGGTGTTAGCATGAGCAACTTCTTCATTTTCTTTCTTAGAGTTTTTTGATTCACCATCTTTATATACTTTGGTGTCTTCTTTGGTCTTATTTTTGTCATCTTCTTTTTTGCCCTTTCTTTTCTTTTTTTCTTTCGATTCATCACTCCTTACGGCTTCTTTTTCTTTCGCATATTCTTCACTCTTTGCCAGAGCATCTTCTTGTACTTCTTTCTGAGATTCCTCGGTGTTAGCATGAGCAACTTCTTCATTTTCTTTCTCAGAGTTTTTTGATTCACCATCTTTATATTTTTTGGTGTCTTCTTTGGTCTTATTTTTGTCATCTTCTTTTTTGCCCTTTCTTTTAATTTTTTCTTTCGATTCTTCACTCCTTATGGCTTCTTTTTCTTTCGCATATTGTTCACTCTTTGCGAGAGCATCTTCTTGTACTTTATCCTGAGATTCCTTGGTATTAACATGAGCAACTTCTTCATTTTCTTTCTCATAGTTTTTTGATTCACCATCTTTATATACTTTGGTGTCTTTTTTGGTCTTATTTTTGTTATCTTCTTTTTTGCCCTTTCTTTTCTTTTTTTCTTTCGATTCTTCACTCCTTATGGCTTCTTTTTCTTTCGCATATTCTTCCCTCTTTGCCAAAGCATCATGTTGTACTTTTTTCTGAGATTCCTCGGTGTTAGCATTAACAACTTCTTCGTTTTCTTTGTCAGAGTTTTTTGATTCACCATCTTTATATATTTTGGTGTCTTCTTTAGTCTTATTTTTGTCATCTTCCTTTTTGCCCTTTCTTTTAATTTTTTCTTTCGATTCTTCACTCCTTATGGCTTCTTTTTCTTTCGCATATTCTTCACTCTTTGCCATAGCATCTTCTTGTACTTTTTTCTGAGATTCATTGGTATTAGCATGAGCAGCTTCTTCATTTTTTTTCTCAGATTTTTTTGATTCACCATCTTTATATACTTTGGTGTCTTCTTTGGTATTATTTTTGTCATCTTCTTTTTTGCCCTTTGTTTTCTTTTTTTCTTTCGATTCTTTACTCCTTATGGATTCTTTTTCTTTCGCATATTCTTCACCCTTTGTCAGAGCATCTGCTTGTACTTTTGTTTGAGATTCCTCGGTGTTAGCATGAGCAACTTCTTCGTTTTCTTTTTCAGAGTTTTTTGATTCACCATCTTTATATACTTTGTTGTTTTCTTTGGTCTTATTTTTGCCATCTTCCTTTTTGTTCTTTCCTTTCTTTTTCTCTTTGGATTCTTCATTCATTATTGCTTTCTTTTCTTTTGCATATTCTTCGCTCTTTCCTATAGCCGCTTCTAATATTTCTTTTTGAGATTCCTCTCTCTTTGGTTTAGTCTTTTCATGCAATTCTTTTGATGTACTATCTTTTGACATTTTGTTATCTTCTTTACTATTTTTTGTATTGTCTTTCAAAGATTTGTTGCTTTGAGACTCTTTTTTCTTTTGATCTTCTTCTTTCTTTGATCCTTTGTTTCCTTCTTTTTTCTTGTCTTTATACTTTTCCTTCTTCTCCTTTTTATCTTCGTTATTTTTCATTGTTTCATTGTGTTTAGATTTTTTATTTTCATTTTCATCATTCTCTACTTTCTTCGGTTTGCTGTCTTTTTGTTCTTTCTTCTCCTTTTTCTTTTCTTTCTTTTTCATTTTTTCATTATCTCTAGATTCTTTCTTCTCTTTTTTCTCTTCTTTCTTTTTCTTTCTCTCTTCTTTGTTCTCTTGTTTCTTTTCTACTTTCTTCTTATGTTCTTGTTCTTCATTTTCTTTCTTCCTCTTTTTTTCTTCTTCATTTTTCTTAGAGTTCTTGTCTTTCTTCTCTTTTTTATCTTCTTTAGTTGTTATGTCTTCGGATTCTTTCTCCTTTTTCTCTTCTCTCTTTTTCATTGTTTCACTATCTTCCTCATTCTTCTTTGACTTGTTGTTTTGAGATATGTTCTTCTCTTTTTCCTTCTTCTTAGATTCATTTTGTTCAGATTTTTTTTCTTTTTTCTCTTTATCATATCTTATTGATTTATTATCTTCGGATTTTTTCTTCATTTCTTTATCTCCTTCCTTTCTCTTTGATTTTTTATTTTCATGATCGTTCTTCACTTTTTGGTGTTTCTTCAACTTTTGTTCTTCAGATTCTTTCTTCTTTTTTAATTCTTTTTCCTTTTTCTTTGAGTTACTACTAATTGTGTCTTTCTTCTCTTCTTTTTTCTTGGTTTCTTCATTCTCTAATCCACCATTTTGTTGATCCGTTTGTCTCTTTTCTTTCATAGAGCTCTCATTACTAGCATTAGACTCTTTCTTACCTTCTTGGTTATCTACTTTACTACTTTCTTGAAACTCTTTTTGATTTTCTTTCCTTGAACTATTTTTATCTTCCACTTTACTTTTCTTAGAATCTTTATTCTCTTCTTTGTTTTTTAATTTATTAGATTCTTTAATCTCTTCTTGATTTTCTTCCATGGAGCTTCCCTCATTTTCATTAGTCATCGAATTTTCTATCTTATCTCCGTTTTTTTCTTGTTCTTGGATATCATCTTTAGACTTAATACTTTTTCCACCATTTCCTTGAACCTCTTCTTCCTTTTGTTTTATGGGACTTCTCACATTTTCGTTATCTTCTACCGTCTTATTTTCTTTACTTCCTCCTTTGTTTTCTACTTCCATGGACCCTCCATTTCTTTCTTTTCGCTCTTCTTCCTTATTTTTCGTAGATTTGTTTTTACTTTTCAATTCTTCTACCGTTTTATCGTCTTTTACCTTTTTCTCTTCTTCTACATTCTCATGGTTTTTATCATCTGTTGAAACTACATTGCTCCCTTGAGACTTTTCTTCATTCTTCTCATTGAGGCTTGCATCACTTTTTTTATCTTTCACTTCTGTCTTAGCTTCATCTTTACTATCATTATTCGATTCTCCAATATGTTCTCTTTGAACCTCTACATTCTCTTGTTTATTAGATTCTGTGTTAACAGTTTTGTTCTCCGTCTTCTCATCATTCATGGAAGTTTCATTACTTCCTTGAGTCTCTTTCGACTTTTCTTCTATAGGTATTTCATTATTTTTATTGGCTTCTTCAGAGACATCTTTCTTCGATTCTTTCTTATTTTCTTCGCTCTCTAAGTTTTCTTCTTTCGCATTATTTTCTTTAGCATCTTCTTGTTTATGATCCGTGAAATTTTCATTATCTTCATTATTATCTTCCTCTGATTTAACATCTTCTTTATTCTCCAAACTTTTATCTTTCGTAGAGTCTCCACCACTTTCTCCTTTAACTTCTTCTTCCTTCATATCATTAGAATCAACATCTACACCTTTGTTGCTTTCCATTTCTCCGTTCGTAGAAACATGACTTCCTTGAGTCTCTTCTGTAGAAATTTCATTATTTGTTTTCGCTTCTAAAGATCCACCGTGCGATGTTTCTTTGTTATCTTTTATGCTCTCCAATTTTTCATCTTTCATTGATTCTTCATTAGCTTCTTGAGTCTCATCCCTCTTTTCTCCAACACTTGATGTAGCTTCTCTTGTTTTTTCATCTTTAGACTCTTCCTCACTTCCTTTGTTCTCTATGTTCTCATGTTTCATTGAATCTTCATTGGTTTCTTGAGTATCTCCACTATTTGTTGTATCCTCTCTCATTTTTCCATCTTTAGACTCTTCCTCACTTCTTTTGTTCTCCAAGTTCTTATCCTTTGTTAAATCTTGATCTAGTCTTTGAGCTTCTTCCAACTTCTCATTCATTAAACTTTTTTCATTTTTTGTCTCCGTCGAATTAGCATGATCTTTAGTCTCCAAATTCTTATTGGTGGTCCCACCTTCAATACTCTCACCTTGAATTACATTACCTTTATTACTAGCTTCTCCATTTTCATGTTTAACATCTTTTGATTCCACATTCTCAAGACTTTCATTACCTCCTTTGGCATCCTCCACATTATCTCCTTCTTTAGTCTCCATAGTTACATCATTGTTCGAATTCGATTTTTCTTGTGTGGATGATTCTAAACTTTCACCATTGGCCTCCATAGTAGTGTTTTTCGTAGAAACGTCATTGTTTTCACTAGCACTACTCTCTTCACTTGAAGCACCTTCCGATATAACCTCTACCACAATCTTCACTATTCGAGTTATAGTTTCTTCCCATTGAGATATTGCAGTTTCAATAGCATTCTTTTGTTCTATTGTTAGCAACATTGTTTCATCTCCTTTAATATGTTTATCCACAATAACTTTACCAATGGCAGCATGTAGTTGAGTTAGTGCTTTCGTTACTTCAAACATCTCCTTCCTTACACTTGAATTCAACTATTGTAATCACAAAAAAACATTAATTAGTTCCATAAATTATTGATTTATAATAATATATAAATATTTTACTAGAGTATTATCTACGGATAGAATATGGTTTTGTAATTTAGTTTAATATTTCTCAAGTAAGACTTTGTTTTCTAAATTGCACATCTTAGTATTTTGTATATGTATTTGAATTGATTTTATAATACAATTAATAAAAAGATTACATTGCACCAATTATAAACGGAAAAACCGACAAAAACCAAATCGGAGTTTTAAATACAATTTTAGTCTATTTGTAGAAATATCTTTATAATTTTAGATGATCTTTAAAGATATTAACATGAATGTTAGACTTTTTTGAAAATAAAATATTTTAAAAGTATAAAAACCATTAGTTGAGTCATTTAAAAGGATTAGTCTTTTGTTGACAAAAAAGGATTAGTCTTGTTTTCACTATAACTCACCAATCCTCTCTTAACCATGAACATCGTCTGCAAGAGATTTTCGGCCTTCGATTTCAAATCAAACTTGAATGTTTCGGGCTCTTTGTCTTCGATAAGAGGTGTCACCGATGACTCAAGCTCCAAAATATCCCTTAGCTTCTCAAAAAATGATCTTAACTTTTCTTTTATAGGACAACTATTCTCCAACTTAAACACTAACCCAAGTGCCCTATTAGAAATATACGGTTTTATATCTTTAATCGTGTTTGGTGGATCCACGACCGTTTCATGTCCTAAAACTACATTGAGACTTAAACTTGTTGCAAAAATGGTAATGCAACACAAGAACAACAAAGAAACTCTTGCCATGATTGATGATTTATGATGGGAATTATATTCTTGATTCTCTTATATATATAATCATATGAAATTCGTGACGACGCTAAGTTTAGATTTGTGGAATTAATGACTTAGAGAATTTAATGGCCTAATCTTTGAAAAAATAGTAAATATGAGTTTATTAGTGGTTTCCCTATTTTCTTAAATTTTTATGTAGATTATAAAATTTCTCCTACAATATAGCTTATAATTTGAACCAACGGGATCATGTTTGGCTATAATTTGGTTGAAATGAGACATTATATTAAGTAAACCGGTTAGGCCTAGAAAATGTTTAGAAGAAAATTGTCAGGACTTAGGACCAACTATGTATTATTCATTTAGAATGCTTAAGGGTGTGTATTGAAATAAACATTTGAGTGATTCGATTTTCCATAAGTTTTTTGGTGATTTTGTTGGATTTGAATGTGATAATGATTTGTTACTAAATTGTTCTACAATCCCATCTAAACCATGAAATTTGATTTTTTTGGATTTTTAACAAAGAAATTTCATGTTACTTCCTAAAATCACTATCCACAATTTATTTTTTTCCAATTAGAGTGGATGGATTTGGTGTTGGATTTTCAAATCATTAATCCATTAACACTAGATTTTAAACATATGCATAAAATTTGTGTTTGGATACCACTTGAAACTGACTCAAAACCATGAGAGTGCAAACCAAACCTCTATGGAAAGCAGACCCATACAACATGAATCGAACTCATCACCTCTATGATCTTTATGTATACGACAATATAAGAGTTTAACCACTAGGTCTACTCATCGTCGATAATAGGTTTATTTCTCCGCAAATAAGATATAAGGAATATGGATCTGTATCATGGAGATGTATGATAAAATAAATATATACTTTTTCCGAGAGGTATATGTATAGTGCGGATTTCTGACTAGTTCATATAGATCACATGTTTGGCTTGAGAGATTAAGGAACCAATCGGATAGACATTTCAACGGTTAGTTCTTAAGTTATGCTTTAAGGACATGGTTTGATCAAATATTTATCATGTGAACCATCCATCTCTTTTTTAATGTTAAGAGACATGTCACATGTCAACTAGCTATGACATATTTTATGTATGTTAAATAAAATATGTTCATAAAAGCTACTCAAATAGCCTCGGTTATGGCTTAAGTCAAATGTATCATTTATTTTGTATATATAGAATTAGCTAGATCATATATAACCGGTAACGACTCCAACAACTTTTTTTTGTCAAGAAAACAGAAAAATAGCAAACAGAAAAATAATTATTTGTATCATTAATCAATAAATAGCAAACAGAAAAGTTCGAGTGAACCCCCATGAATCTCTCTTTTGATTTGTGTTAGGTTTTTTCTCTTATAATAACTATTTTTAATTTATGTATTATTAGACTATTTTGAGAATGTATATATACCTTTCGAAATCCTCAATCTAAAGACGCACTTCCTTCATTTTCCTTTTTAATTTTTTTATTTTTTTTTAACTTGCCATCAATACAACCATGGCAAGGATTTCTCTGTTGTTTTCTCTAGTCTTTGTACTAGCTATTAGCGCCGCCACGGCTCACCCACCTAAGCACAAGAAAACACAAAAAACTTTGTGTCCATCCACTTTGTCCGGACTCCAAAGGTTCCCCTACACCGAACTCTCTAAGCACATTGCAAAAAAGGTTGAATCCGCATCGAACACAACCCAATTCTCAACATTGTTTTCGATTTGCAAGGCCTACAACGACTTTCTCGGGGTGTTCAATGTTAAATTCTCTAATGATGTGTTTGCATCGGTTCACGCCAAATACGCAGTGATGACCAAGGCGATGCTTGCAGCTCAAGCATCCGTTGGTGTTGATGGAGAACTCGCGGTTAAATTGAGGAAAAGTTACACCGTGATGGCAGAAGGGTATGGTGCGGTTATAGAGAAGATCGCTGAGATCTCTGTCAAGCATAAGTTTGAAGCTAATGCTACCATTAGCAAGAGCGACAGGATCAAGATGGATACTTGTTTGATCAAGTTGAAGGGTTCCGTTACCGTTTATTTGAAGATGGTTACTCTCTGCACCAAAAAATTCTCGGCCGGAGCTAAGGTCGGAGGCATTGCCGGAGCTATGATTGGAGCTAAAGCCGGAGCTAAAGCCGGAGCTAAGGTTGGTGGCAAAGCCGGAGCTTTGATTGGGGCTAAAGCCGGAGCTAAGATTGGAGGCAAAGCCGGAGCTAAGATTGGAGCCAAAGCCGGAGCTAAGGTTGGAGCCAAAGCCGGAGCTAGCGTGGATGCCAAGGTAGGTGTGCACGGTGGAGCCGGTGCCAAAAGTAACGCTGGAGTATTGTTCTATGGATACTATGGAGGGGAAGGCAAAGGAAAGATCGTTGGAGGAGGTGGAAAATTAGGGCCACAAATTTAAAACAACAGAAGAAGGAGCCATGAGTTCATAATTTTATTTTTAATTTTTAATAATAATGAAGGAGGAAAACGCCATGCATGCGGATATATCTCTATTTGTAACCATTAAAACACTCAATATGTGTAACTCAATAATATAATAACGCATGTTTACTTAATTACTATATCTTGGTGAATAATCTAACTAAAATCTAAAAAACCTAAACATCAATCTATAATTTACATTTTTAAAAAGTCCTTTAATGTTTAGGGTCTAATTTAGGTTTAAACTAATTTAAAAAAAATCTGAATCTTTGATAAGTTATCCGCAGTGGCGGTCCTGAGCCCAAACGGGACAAACATGTGATTGCGGTCCAACTTTTATAAAAAACAAATTAGTACGAAAAGCGGCCAGAGAGAAAAGAAATTTACAAGAGAAACATTATGTTTTACATTTACAATAGCAATGTAAGTTATCTGATGTAGTGTTTTGTTACTATTTATCTGATGTAGTCTTTTGTTACTTTTTTATTTTCTAAAAACTACATTACTATAATTACAACAACTTTTTAATATTTTTCTTGAATTCTCTCAAAACTAATATAATCTTGAAAAATAAACTTATGCTTCACATATATATGGTTTTTATAATATTTGTTCTATTTCACATGCAATAATAAATAACATTTTTGTATAGGTTCTAATTCTTGTGAATTTCTATATATGTTTTTCAAAGTGTAAGAAGTGAATTAAAAAAATAATTAACAATTAAAGTAAATAAAATGATTATAAAATATTATATGTAGCCATTTTCAAGGAGATGACCGATAATTTAGAGAAATAATTTAGAGAATGATTAAAGGAGAAATCTTTGAAAGTTTTTAGCAAAAAATATTAATTAAAAATATGAAAAGTATGAATGAGAGTTTAGAATTGTTTCTTATTTAGGAAGCTTTTCTAGTGCAAGAAACTTTTTAATTATGTGTTGATTTTCTATTGGTTAGGTTTTGTTTTTAAATATTAAAATGGAATTATAAATAAATTTATATTAAAATGTTAATATAACAATAATAAGAACCTTTGTTTGATGATTCTCAATTGTTGATGCTCTTAGATCATTGTTAGAAATTAGAATGTTTACGAATTTAAAATGTGTTAGTTAACCATATAGCTTTGAAAAGTAGTGTATTTATCTTTTTAACATTAAATTATACTAGCAATGCAAAGTTAGAAAAAATCGATAAAGGATTTGTAAAAACTTGAAATAACAAACTTGCCATTACACTATAAAATAATTAATTAAATGATAAATATATAATAAAATCTCTAACCTAATTTCTTTGTAACTCTCTTATTTTTTTTGTCACTCTCTAAAATCTTTTTTTGGCGGCGGTTTGGAAAAAGAACGCCCAAATTCGAGGGTTTGTAACAAGATAATAGCCATCGCATTTGCAATGAAGAAGCTTGGTCTGTTTCGGAAGAGTTCATATACATTAACAATGATTTTAGATTGTTGTTCTGTTTTTTTTTTCCGCATCATCTGTGGATTTCTATGGTATAAGTGTTTCTTTGTATAGCTTTCTTCTTTATTAGAAAATGACAAAGTATTGAGATTGTTTGTGTGAAAAAACAGAAGTGCTTCTACTATTAAGATCATTTAGATAGAACTATATTACTCTATGATAATTATTATGGATTCTTGTATGGCTACCAAGAGTGCCATGAGAAAGCAAATAATGTGTTTCTTGCGTGTCTTTCACCTTGTTCTATGTTAAGTGGTTACGTTTCCTGAGTTTGGTTTTTTCCCAATTCGCCGAACAATTTGTGGTTTCCGTGGAAAATAACGCTCACAAGGTTTTCGACGAAATGCATGAATGGGGTATAAACATATCACTTGCTTTCTTTTTTCGCCTCTTAAGATAAATCATAATAGTATTTCTGTCTATTTATGATTATAGGGTTTTCATGATGTCCAAAGACGAACATATTGGTCAAGCTTTGTTGATTATTACATCAAGGAATATCTTCCATCCAATTCAATTGTTATGAGATGCTACAGGAGTGAAACAACATAAGGATAATGACCCTAGAGAAACAATAATATGTCATAAAGCTACAAGAGTTGTTCAAGTAAGAACGTTTGATGCAACTTTCATAGCATTGACGTAGTTCTTAGATGTGATTCAATCTGCCTGGGAAAAAATTAAAGAATAATTGGATGATTGGACCATATTTTTGGAAATAATTAAAACATGGTTTACTATTTAAAATTGCTGATTAAACCGTGGGACCCATACCACTGCACTATTCATGTCGATGTCGTTTTACCATAATAGGTGTATATTTTTTGTATATTACGATTAAGCCATCAGGTTTTTTTGTGTTGTTTAAATATTTTTTTTAAAAATTATTCTAATAAATAATTTTAAAAAAGGCATAAACTTTTCGTCTTCTTCCTCTTCCTTTATTTTCTCTCTTTAGTTATTGTAACTTTTTTTTCTAGGGTTCATACCAAAAATTTGCTTTCTTTAGTTATTGTAACTTCTTTTTCTAGTGTTCATACCAAAAATTTTCTCTCTTTTAGTTATTTTCTCTCTTTAGTTATTGTAACTTCTTTTTCTAGGGTTCGGACAACGCGATTTTGATTTTGTAACATGCAAGAGGTATAATGGCTTTCGATTTTCTTTGGTTGTGTGTTCTGATTTTGAACTTTGCTTTCGTGTGTTCCGTTTCACTGTGTTTCTGTTTTCGGATCTTGAACATTAATTTCTCGTGTTTCGATTTTGAGGGTTTGTTTGTTCCGATTTTCAAGGTTACTTTCGATTTTTCTATTCATATCCACATTTCGGTCTATCTTTCATATTTGTACGAAATTAGGAACAATGTTGCTTTTTTCTTTCTGTCGGTCTCTATTTTTTTTTCCTATTTTCGGTTAATCTCTAATTTTTTCGGTTTCATATTTGCAGGAGATTCACCGGCCAAAACGAACACATCCGGTCACGAGGAGATTGATCTTACTAGGAAGTTACCCCAATGTCTCTACATTGCCCATCGTTATCCCGTCGGTGGTCGATTAAACATATACTCCAAGCCGGAGTATTTAGGGTTTCTAGCCGAACATCTCAAAGGTACAGAAGCGTGGGATAGTTTGATGAATTCCCAGTTTCGCCACCTCTTCGAACTTCCAGTTGCAAGAACCATGCATTCAGGAAAATTGATTCATGGTCTTTTATCTCGGCAACTTGTAACCAAGAAGGAGAAAGAATTATGGGTTTTATTTGGTGGTCAACCAATGCGTTTTTCTCTCCGCGAGTTTCACATTATCACCGGCCTTCTATGCCACAAGACTCCCTCAGACGCAGATATAGAAGCCCATCGGGATCTTTCTTATCTCTCTGTTTGGAATCGTCTTTTTGGGGACAAAAAAATTGTATTTGTGGTTGAGGTGTTAGAGATGCTTAGACAAGATTCAAAGCGTTTGGAAGGGCAACCTCGCTTGACTGAGTGGAAGAGGCTTTGCTTTGCTCTAATTCTCCTCATAGACGGTGTTATTGTATGTAGTTCAAATGACAACGTGGTCACAAATAAGTATGTTGAGATGCTTCATGATGTTGATTTCTTCATGTCATTTCCTTGGGGTAGATTGTCTTTCTCGGAAACAATTGGACGTTTTGGTCCACCATCCGGTGTGGACAATCCACTTCGTGACTTGAAGAATCGTCTTTAACAAAAACAAGTTTTTGTTATGGGTTCCCTTTGTCTATTCAATTACAAGCTCTACAATCTATCGACGCCATTTGTCATAAGATTAAAAGACCAGATGATCTACGGAATTTCATTGAATTGGGTTCTGAACATATTGGTGGTTCTATTCTTCTTCGGGCAGCGGATGTTCTTGAAGCAGAATCAAAGGAAGATGTAAGTAGATATGTCCATTTTTTTGTTTTTTTATGTTAAATTTTTTGTTGTTTTAATGACTTTCTATTTTGTATGATTCAGTTGCGAGTATTGCACACATTGCAACCTCTTTCTCCATTGAAAGAGGAAGATTTTCTGTGGCCTGGTGAAAAGGAGGATCCTAAAGTGGATTTTATGTTGTCTTTGATCAACGGTGGTCATGTTTTCAAACCACAAGATTGGGCCGACGGTGTTTCTTTTCTGCCACTATTGCGTCCTCTCAAATCTGCTGCACCCCCATTAACTTCAGAACCCCCTTTATTCAAGAAGAAATCCAAGCACAAAACACATGTTATGCCCGAAAAACCATCAAAGAAACCATCAACATCGTCTTCTGTTCCAGACATTGATGAGTTTGTTTTACCTTCATCAAAAGAGTGGGATGCAATGAAGGGATGGATGTTAGAGCAAAACCAGTTGCTTCGGACTAATATTGTTAATGATGTGAAGAAATTGCTAGCCAATGTTCCATACTCCACTCCCAAAGGTGTTAGAAAGTCATCTAGAAAACGCAAAAGAAACCAATCTACAATTCACATGTCTTTGTCTTCTGATTCTGAACCACATCCCAACCAACCTCAATCTTCAAAATTCCTTCCCCCCAGCAAGATACGCATAGATGGGAAGATTATGGTGATGCTTACGACATAACCAGGGGAATTAACAGTGTTGAGGCTGATGGTGTGGATGACGAGGTATAATCTCATTTTCTTATAATTTATAGTTATTAAAAAAATTTCAAATCCCTTTTTTACACTAATGTCAATTTACCATGTTACTACCTTTTAATGTGTGTGTTATAAAATGTTTTTTTTTCCAAAAATAACTTTTTTGTAAAACTATTGGCAGGAACACGAAGTCCCTCCTCGCACACCGGATGTACAACAGCTTGTACCGGATGTACAAGACCCTCCACCGGATGTACAAGAACCGCCCCTGGATGTACAAGAATCAGTGCCAGATGTGCAAGACACAGTGCCGGATGTACAAGATCCGATTGATGTTGTGATGGACGATGTACATGACATTCAATCCAGAAGACAGTCAGAGGAGATGGTGGATGGCGCAATGGACAAGGATGGTAACATCAAGGGACCGGACGTACACAGAGAGGAGATGGTGGACGGAGAAATGGAGAAGAAGGATAATATCCAGCTACCGGACGTACATGACGAGCCCGAAGAGGGTATAAAAGGTGATAAGATGTCGGGTCCAGTTGAGTCCGACGTGGTGGACGACGAGGACAATCCCGGACGTACAACTGATGTACCATTTCCGGATGTTAATTCGTCAGCTGACCAACCGTCCATCACGTCTGGTGTACACGAGGAAGAAGTTCTACAAAACGCCGAAGAAGTGGAGGCCCCCGACGTACACAATGTAATGGACGGTGTGTCTGAGAACGTGCAGGTATTGTAACAGGATATGTACAATTACATTCATCTTTAATTCATTTGACATTTAAACTATCTTTTTTCGTTCCAGATTTATGATAATGAAGTGGTGAATCCTTCCACACCTTCTTTTTCGAAAGCAATCACCGCATCGTCCGCTGCGTATTTCACTCTTGAAACCATTAAGCCTCGACAACCTTTACCTAAACGTATTCCGAAACGATCCAGATTTCTCGATGACTCTGAATATACCGTTGATCCTAGACTGAAGAACTTGTTTGCTTCGCGTACCAAACCCCCTCGGTACAAACCCATTTCTGCCAAACCAGATGAGAAGGAGTTTGACACATTTGTGTCTCTTCTTGCCGAAAATAAAGATCAGTACGTTAGTTTTCATATTTACATTTTCCTATGTTTTTATGTTTTACATTATTTTATCTTATTTAATTCTTAAAACTTTTGTTTCTTTTCGTAGAACATATGGTATTTGCACGAGACATAATGTGTCTAATGCACTGCTTTTGGAAGTTGCCAAAAAAATGAGTATCTTTCTACAGAGGTTTATACAATACTTTATACTTTGTACAATGCACTTTTTCTAGAATGACTTCTTAAAATTTTGTTTTTCTAAATGTTTGCAGCATATGCAACTTATTATATCGATGCTGGTAAGACAAAGGTGCAAATCTCTGGAGTTAAGGCGGTCTGTGTTACTTGATCCATGATTTGTATGTCTCTTGCAAACTTTGTACGAAGATTTCAAGAAGTGTGATGCGCCTGATGCATTTGATTGGGGGGTCAACATAAAAGCCTATGTTACGGGTAAGTCAACCGGGAGATTAAAGAGGTCATATTTTGTCAAACATGTGGACATTGTCTATGTCCCAATGGAATGGGGTGAAAAGAAATGGGTAGGCCTCGTGATTGATCTAAAAGTAAGGCAAGTTCTCATAATCGACCCATTGCTTGATGAATTTGAAGATTTTATTCTGTTTGAGCAAGTTGCTCCCATCACAAACACCCTTCCTGCTCTTCTCAACAAATTTTGTGGAATTGCTTTGTCGACGCCCTTTACAATCGAGTATCAATCAGTGAAATACGATCACGAAGGAGACGGTGATTCTGGAATTGTTGTAGCTAAGTTGCTTGAGATGCATGCCTATGGGGACAAGCTTGTTGACCTTTCTGGTTTCACTCACGGTTTGGTTAGTTTCATTCGCAAAGTGTATGCCATGGATTTGTACGGGGAATTCGTCGGTGCTCCTAAATCTGAATAACTTCTTCTTATTTACTATTTCAATGTTTTTCTAAAACTTATTATGTTTCGGCAATTTCTTTTTTTAACAATCTCTATCATTCTCCATTTAGACTTCTATAATTAATGTTTTAACGCTTTTATGTTGTTAAATTTAAGTAACTAGTTTGTTTTATCTTTTTAAAGTTTATCCACCAGCTATTAGTAAATATTTTAAATAATTATATTATATATACAAAATTCAAACCACGCAGACCATCTATTAGTTAATTGGACCATTTACGCTTTAATGTTAATTGGACCATTTATGCTTTATTTTCTCTATAATCATGTTAATGGTCATCATATTTTTTGGTCTTATTGTTTTTCTCTATAACACAAATATGTCTCTCTCGGTCTTATTTCCTCCGCCGCCTACTCCCCACATTTCTGATGTAATTTTTGAAATAATTTTCAAAAAGCTTGGTGATGAAAACTTTATCTTCCTTGGTTCTTTAATTTTGTCTTCTAAGCGTTTCAAAAACATTGTACTTTCTAATAATATTCTACGTTCTACTAACATCATGTATTTTTGCTGAACACCCACTAGCATAATCGAAGGTATGTGAACAATTGTTGCTTCTTTCATCCAAACCTCTATTGTTTAATTTAGTAATGTATTTTTCTGTATTTAGTGTCACCATGGAGAAGTTTCGCGAAATGTGTACTTGCCAGAAACATCCACGCCATCTACTACGAAGCTATCAGACTTATAACTCTATCACATGATGTTCTCGGCTCTTTGCAATTACTTCAACAAGTTGCACATTTCGATGACAGGTGTGCAATTGCCTATGCGATGTTTCTTATGTGTGCTGGTCGCGTTGACCTTTCTGGATCTTTTTTTAAACATATTTTCACAAACATTGCTCATCCTTGGTCATCATACATGTACGAGCTCGGTGAAGAACTTGTTAATAACATATTGTTGTTCAACCCTCCAGATGAAGACACTTTTGGTCCAATTTGGGAATTTCCTGTTTGTCCAACGATCACCCGCCCTACTTGTCTTATCCTTCATAGCGCAATGACCTACTGCGAACGCTGTCAGATATACAATTGCGCTTTAAAAATTTGTGAAATGATCTAAACGTAACCATCCTCCGTCCAGCTTTGATGTTTTATATATTTTATGGTCTTTTGTTTTATATATCTAAACTTAACCATCCTCCGTCCACCTTTGATGTTTTATATATTTATGGCCTTTTGTTTTATATATCTAAACCTAACCATCCTCCGTCCAATTTAACCATCCCCGTCCAGCTTTGATGTTTTATATATTTATGGAATTTTCTGATTGTTTTAGTATTCGGCAAAATTTCTCTTTTATGAATTCTGTATTTTTTTCTGACATAATTATCTATCAACTCCTTTATATTTAAAATTAAAATTGGTTCATTAAGAGCATATCCATTGGTGTTTCTTAAAGAGATCTTAGCAGGTGGGGCCCATTAAATAGTTAAGATCTAGATCTTATATTTCCTATTTAAGATCCGGATCTTAACTATTTAGTGGGCCCTTTGTATACGTGGCGATCTATGATTGATGCGTTTTTAATTATTTTATTTTTCTTTTTTTTAATACCAACTGTTCATGGGTCCCAATGAATAGTTAAGAAATTTTGTAGGTTTCTCTGATGAAGATGGTCTAAGAATTGACAAGTCTGACATTATATTGTAAAAAGATATTTTGTTTGTTATTAAGTGTTGTGTCTGACACTAGTCCACTAACCTATATCTTTGATTATTGACTTGTTTTAGTCTATATATACATAGCCTTTTCGCATCATTACTTGTTTTAAATGATTCTTACACATAACCACTAACTATAAGTTACCCCCACCACATATTTCGCATCATTACTTATTTTAAATGATTCTTACACATATCCACTAACTCTAACTATAAGTTACTCCCACATAACCACTAGTCTACTTTATTACTTTTATTGTCAATCAAATCAATTTTTTTCCATCCACGTGGGCTTCCTTTCACACGTCAGTCCCCTATAGTATTATCGATAATTGTAAACCAATTTAATTATGGATTATCCTTTTAAATATATAATTCAATTTTTCGTAAGTGTTTGGTAAATGTCATTCAAAAATTAACACCTTCAATTAAACCCATATACTATTTGGACACCAACCAATTTAGGTGAGACTTATTATAAGCAATCCCTCTTTTATCTTCTTATATAAGTGTGCATTGCGTATATGATACAAACTCAACAATTTTAAGTTACATAGAATGAATTTACCATTTCTTCCTGAAGATATACTTATAAAAATTGTTAAATTAATAGGTGAGGATCGTTGGTGGCTACTTGGTCCTATTTTAAGAGCAGGTCCATTGGGTAGAAATCTGGTTTACAATTCAGAAGTCTTGAAGACTTCCCGGACGTACACCCTATGTTCAAATCCCGATGAGATTCAAAATGGAGGACGTAATCGTCTAATTTTCGAACGGTTTGTTGCTTCTGGTAACCCTGATGCTCTTTATTACGAAGGTTTGCGTTTTCTTTGTCATGAACGAGACATACAAACGTCCATCCAAATGATTAGTCGCTTAGTTCCACTACACTGCGACGCAACCTTGACTTGTGGTGTATTATCTATTTGCATTGGTAATGTGGAAGATGTTATTCACTATATCCAACTCTTAAGTCATAACCATTACCCACTGGTTTCTGAAGAATTAAGAGAAGCTGGTAACGAATTGAAGAGAGAAATTTCATTGTATCAACCATTTCGTGGTAACTCTTATTGGAAAACGTTCATGTATCCCATTCATCATACTATCCCAGACCCATAATGCGCCATGCACTATTTACTTGCTTATGGTCCCTTCGAAAACCTGTGTGAACAATGTGCATTATATTGGCTAGTTCGTCGAGTTTGTCAAATGTTGTAATTTACTTTTGTTTATCATGTTTCTATGTACTCATTGCATTTCTTTTTTCATGTTTTAAATTATTATATGATTATAACATGTTTGTCTTAGACTAAATTGTTGTCAACATGCGTTCATCCATTTTCGGATGGATGTACAGTTTCAAACATGGACATTAATGTAAAATGGACATTAATGCAACTTTTGACACCAAAATGCAACTTTCAAATTACACCAAAATCCTAATCAACAAAATAAATGACCGGCTAAACAATAGCCGTCTGTTTGTCGATGTAAAAGATAAACAATTAACCAGTTGGTTTCTTCAAACTTTATAAATTCATAGCCGAGAGTTTTCAAATTATTTTACAAAAAAGTATTTCCTTGCTCACAATCGACTCATGTCTCATCCCAATGGATTAGTGCAAGTTACCCGGTTGTGACCAGTTCCTCCGCATCGTGAGCATCTGTTTGGCTGCTGCGACCTATGATCCCCCTGTTGGCATAGTGGATGACATTACTATTGCAATCTATACATACAACTTCTCAAATTGTGTTACTTATTAATTGCATAAACTAACCGAATATTCCGCTGGATGATGGATCTTAAGTTTAGGTGGTCGTCTAGGAGGTCTTTTTGTCTTAGGCAGAAGTATGTACATGACACGAACATCATCCGGGACAGCTACCTCTGTAGGATCCGGTAGAGGGTACACTATCCCCCGTACGCTTTCTCCCCAGTTACCCGTTTTCTGATTTTCACCCACAAATGTTCTGAATTCTAAATCACGGACATCCGCTGCAGCCATGGCGTGTTTACAAGGCATCTCTAGTGCTTGGAACTCACCACAACTACATGTTTTTTTGTCCAGGGCTACATGGTGGCTTTCTTTATTTTTCCCATGTACTTCGAAGTCCATAGCACCTACTGCCTGTGCTTCTAAACGAACTGATTTCTTGTACCTCTTCAGCAATTGGTTTTCTACCTCTATTGGTATGTCTCCAACGGTTCTTGAGATTTTTTTCCGACGTGCTTCAAACCACCTCCCTATCATTTTCCTTACGAACTCCAAAAGTGCGACCACCGGGCTCCCCCTTGCTGGCAGTAAAGCCTTGTTCAATGATTCAACTATATTGCTAGACATTTGGTTGTATCTTTTCCCTCGAAAATGTACACGTGCCCATTTGTGTACACCAATATTTTCCAAATATTACCAGCATTTAGGGTTTCTTTTCTTTATCCTCTCATACTCCTCATTAAAATGTTTTAGCCTAAACCTTGTTCCAGCCCGCCACACAATTGGTGCAACTTTTCCTTTCTTGAAGTTGTTTTCACATTCCTCTTTATGTGAACAAGACAGAATCCATGGTGAGCTTTAGGGTAAACTTCTTTCAAACCTGTTGCTATCGAGGTGTTACGGTCCGATACAAAGGTTACCTGTTCAGAATCTTCGATAATCTCTATTAGTTTTTCGAAGAACCATTTCCAGGAGGCATCATTTTCGCTGTCCACTATTGCCACTACAATTGGAATAATTTGGTAGTTTGCATCTTGACAACTCGCAGTTAGTAAACATCCTCTATATTTTCCGAAAAGATGGGTTCCGTCGACTACAATAACCTTACGTACGTACGGAAGCCCTTGTATACTTGCACTTAAGGACATAAACACGTATTTAAATCTGTCGTTGTCCGCTTCATCTCTCTTTGTTTCTAAACTGTACACCGTCCCAAGATTAGCTACTTGTACTAGATGGAGGTAAAGTGGCAACAATTTGTACGAGTTTTCTTCTGTTCCCTGCGCTGACGCCACTGCTAATTCCTTTGCTTTCCATGCTTTATAGTATGACACCCTCACTCCATGCTCGACTCTAATTGTCTCGGGGAGGTCTCTGGCTTTTGGCGTACAATAATCCTTCGCATATTTTGCCCTTAATAAAGCCGCTAAAACTTTTGTCGTCGCATGTTTAGAAAATTTCCTTCTTGCCTCTGAGCTACAAACGTGGTCAAGCTTTGCCTTCCTCACTTCCCACTCATCGGTCTCACCTACCTGATGCGCGTATACGCGCCAATCACACCTAGTCCTCTTTGAACACACTGCTATCAAATATTTTCCGTCAAATTTTGAATATTTGAAACTAAAAATCCTATTGATTGCATAAATAGCTAGCGCCGTTTTGAAATCTTCTCTTGTAGCAAACGTTCTCCCTTCGAACTTTTCATCATCTTCTCTAGTCAAGTCTACTTCATCCGCCATTTCATTCTCAATATCATCCTCAAACATGGGTTCTATATCCTCGTAACCATAAACCTCATCCAACCTCATACCTTGTTTTAGACTTTTAGACAAATCTTCTGCCATTGTCCCCACATTTGTTGGTACTTCCGCCTTTTTCTTTTTCTTAGTTGCTGGAGGATCTACAAAATCGTCGTCGTCATCATCTTCTTCTTCTACGAAATTTCTTGGTTTGTCATTTAAAACCAAATGATGCATCTCATCCCAGTCGTAGTCCTCATCTTCCCCTTCATCACTTTCATCTACGTTTAGACCATCGTTATCATAATCGCTCAAGTCGTTTTCTTTGTTGATTGTGTCTTCGTGTACTGCACATGATGGATTAGACTCCATCATTACAACTTCTAAAGCCTCAACATGCGCGATGAGGTCTGAATCTGACACATCTTCAAAGGTGGACAACTGCTCGGGAACATAGGTTTGAAGCTGATTAGTGGACTCCGGATGGTTCTTTGTGAATTCAGCTTCCACTATGTCCGCCAACCGTGCAATCATTACTTCTTCTTCGTCCACTTCCACATCTGCATCATTCAAATCGCCCCTCTCCACGCTCGCCAAAAGTGCGGAGAAAGTTGGGACCGTGTGTCCTTGAACAACGCTTTTTTCATTGAGTGTATGGGCCAAATCATGGATGGTTCTTCTATTCGCTCCCAGTTCTGAGCGGATGAACAACGCCTCACCATCCGTTAGTTCTCTAAAAGTCGCAAAGAGATTTACACCTTCGTTGCTCATGCTTAGAGATTTGAATGCCTTGAAGTCCATATCTTTTGATATAGTTGTTGGACTAACGACTACGCCGTTTCTTCGGGCCAACAAATCTTCCACCCAGTACGTTAGCTCAAATTGTTTGTTGTCACCATACATCCCAAAATTTTCCCTGAATTTTGCTTCTAACTCGCTAAACATGTTAATAGTTCCCACCCTCAGATATCTGCCCTGAGATTCTCGATTTATTTTGAACTCCCATTCACCAGTAACATACAATATCCATCGTCCTTCTTAGACGACAACTATATCGTCCACTACCAATTAAAAAAAAACATTAACTTATGAAATACACCAAATATGTACTTTAGGAAGAACACATTTGTTCTGCTTATGAAGATACCTTTATCTCCCATGGTCGACGTCCACTTTCTCAAACTTCTTCAAAAGTATTTTTATCTTATTACTCTTTAAAATTCAAAGCGTACATATCTCATTAGGTTTAAGGGTATCCTTATAATCGTAATTAAAATATTTCATCATTACATTTGAAATGATTGGTACATTTTTTGATGGATGTGACTAATTTCCTTCGTTATCAAACATCCCTTGATTTTTGAGCATTTCTCCTAATGTGTGTCCACCAAACCTACGAAATTATGCTTCTCCCGCCAAAAATGTGCTCACTTTTCATGTCCACTCTACAATTCAAAGTCGTCTGCGCAGTAAATGCTCTTCCGACATCTATCCACGTCTTCCTTTCCCCATTAAATGCGTTTCATTACGTGTATATTCCCCTTATACATCAACCAAATTATAGTATATATTCTCTTATATATTACCCAAATCCATTAAACCCCTTTTAGTCATTTCCAAATCTCACCCACATTGTATTAGATATGTTACCACTCTCTCTACATTACACATTATTTTCATTTATGTTGTTGGACCCACATGACTAATTAACAATTATAAATATTGTATGGTCCAAAATTTAAGTATATTCTGAAAAATGGTCCATTACAACAATTAACCCTTTGTTAATATGTATTCCACTATTTATATAGTGTATGTAAATCCATGTGTTTTTATAATATTGTAATCTTTTATTGAATCTTAATTTTATTGTGAACATTGAGATGGTAACATGGTTATATAGTAACAAATTTGTTATGGTTTTGTTAGTAAATTTAATATAATGATTTGGTAGACCATTACAAATATATGTCTTATTGCTTTGGATTTGTGTTTTTGTAGGAGCTTGGTCTTTCTAATGGTCATCATTTCATAGTGTTAGAATGTTTAAAAGTAAAGAGTCAAAATGATCTACAATATGACAAATAATTGTAGTTGACTAATTGTTAGAATGTTTAAAAGGAAAAATTCTAAATGAATTGAAATGAAAAACTAGAAGTCTTGAATGCTTGTTTGGACTAATGTTTTAATTTAGAGGTTTGATGTGTATAGGATTGTTTTATATAGAGTCATTGAAATGAAAAAGTCATTCAAATAAAAAAGTCCAAGGAATTGACCTTACTTATGGGTTCCACATAGGATTTTATGGTTCCATTTTAAAGTTTCAATAATATTGGGTTTTCATTTTAATGTTTCCATATAGGGTTTAGTGTTTCAGTTTAATGTTTCATTTTAGTGTTTTCACGTAGGGTTTAAGGTTTCATATTAGTGTTTCCACATTAGGGTTAATTTTTCACTTTGCTGTTTTGCTTATAGTTTGAATTGCTATTCTTCATCATCTAAATCTTCTTATTGCATATATTTTTTTTGTAACTTCTTTGGAATGCGTTTTACATCGATCGACAATGTGACGATGTTTTCTTTCTGCCACCCCATTGTGTTCATGAGTGTGTGGTGGTGACGTCATGTGTGATATCCCATTTGCGGCTAGAAAATTCTTTAAGGCCACATATTCTCCTCCATTATCGGAATAAAGTGTTATGATTTTTTTTTTGAATCGGTTTTCTACAAGAGCTTTGAAGATAGGAAATATATAAGCAACTTGTGATTTTGTTTTTAATGGGTAAAGCCATGTGTATATTGTAAAATGATTTACGATGATAACATAGTACTTGTAGCCATCAACATATATAACAGGTGATGTCCATACATCGGAAAAATGATGTCAAAAGGACTTTGTGAAGCAAGAGATGAGGTTGAAAAAGGAAGCTTATGACTTTTATTTAATGAACACGAATTGCAATGTAAATGAGACGACAATGATGAGTAAGGTACAAAAAACGAGAAATCATTTGACGAAGTGTTTGGCTATTTGGATGACCAAGACGTGAATGCCAATCAAGGGGAGTGTTTTTAGAGCATGAGTAAGCTGAAGCATAAATGGATGGAAGGCTGGATTTAATCAGCCATTTATATACACCCTCATTGGCTTTGCCGCTGAGAAGTGTTGCCCCTGTGTGTAAGTCCTTCATCTGAAAATCATAAGGACAAAGTTGAACCATAACATTATTAGTTTTGCAAAGTTTGTTAACCGATATAAGATTCTTCTGCATATCAGGAACGCATAATATGTCATTGAGATAAAGGTTGCAAGACTGTAAAGGGAAATAAGTTGAACCAGTTTGTGTGATTGGGAGAGCAGCACCATTTCCAGCCATTACACGTTCATTGCCTTGATACGGAGAATGTAATGCAAGGGTGTTGAGATCACTTGCTATACGATGAGAGGCGCCACTATCATGTTGTGACATGATGAGCTTGATTGTTCCATTGAGGCGGTGGTAGCGGTAAGTGCGGGGCACCTTGATTGTGGTTTTGGAATGAAGATCCTTTTGACTGAGATGAACCATACTGAAACTGAGGACATCTTTTTGCACTGTGCCCTTGAATTCCGCAAATTTGGCACGTGCTCCTGAGTAGTTATGTTGTTGTTGGTAAGGTCTGAACTACGTAACGTTGGCGGTGACCGGAGTGGATATATCAATGATAGTTGCTTATGCGTTTAGTGCATTCTTACGGATGATAAGCTTCTCATGTAGTTCATCCAAAGTTATTGGAACATCACGACCGTTTACCATCTCGACAATGGCTCTATAGTCTTCACCCAAACCTTCCGTGATGACATCAAGAAGATCTTCGTGTTCTAGAGGAGATCCAAGCAGAGCCAATTGATCTGTTTTGTTAATGATTCCTCTCATAAAGTCATTGATCGATTGATTTCCCTTAGCACTTCTTTTGAGTTGAAGCTTGAGTTCTTTTATGTGTCCCCTTGAGGCATTACCATAAGTTCGTGAGAGAATCTGCCAAACTTCACGAGTAGTTGTGGCTCTAGCCACGATTGGTTGGACGGTGAGAGTGAGCGAGCCTAGTAACGAGTTGTAAAACATCTTGTCTTGACGTCGCCAGGCTGCATCAGCCCGGCCCAATAGTAATTGATGCTTAAAGCTAAAATAAAATTTGGTGCTCTCTTAGTTTCGAATTCGGGTGCTTTAGAACAAATTAAGTATACACAAGCCACTATGCTACGACAGACTTTTATGTTTTGATGCCTTTTATCTTTTAATAAAAATAGCGTCGGAAGCCCTTGCTTTGCCAGCTTCCCATCAGGGCCGGCACTGGGCAGCATGATTTGGATTTGGTTCTTCTGTCCCTGTTTCAGTTGTGATAGTTGGTGGTGGTGTTTGATCTTCCTCGGTTATGAAACAGTGGAGGTCATGAGCTTCGAGTAGAGCTTTGACTTGGATACGCCAAGTTATGAAATTTGAGACATTGAGTTTGGTGATAATAGACATGATTAGAGAAATTAAGGTAGATTTAGGGTCTTCAATACTGAAAATTGGTGTTGATTCAGCTGTAGCACATAAAGTGGATGATTCGTTTGCCATTGAAGGAGAAGAAGAAAGAAAAAAAGAGAAGAGAAGACGCAGAGAAGCGATAAGGAGATTTGAGTTTTTTTTTTAATTAATGGTGGATCAAAATTGCTCTGATACCATATAAATTATTGATAACTTAGATACTTTTTATTGAGATAGAAGAGACTATTTATAAGTACAATAAGTCAAAGAGATGATGAAAACGAGAAGAGTAATCAAGATATATGCGAGAGACGAGAAGGCAGTCAAAGGAAGAAGAAGAGACAGTCAACACATGTTAATACATTTTAGTGTTTCCACATTAGGGTATATTTTTCATTTTGATGTTTTGCGTATAGTCTTAATTGTTATTCTTCATCATCTAAATCTTCTTGTTGCATATATTTTTCTTTGTATCTTCTTTGGATTCCGTTTTACATCGATCGACGAAGAAAACTCTCCAATTTCCTTTCATTATACACAAATACATGAGGTACATCTAACGGAAGTTTAGTATTTATCTTCTTAGCTAGGTTATAGCTCAACTTCACTTCATGATTACTTCTATTCAAATCGAAATCTTCGTAAACCATAGTAATTAAATCCGCAATAGATGTTCTTCGATCCACACACAAGATCCGAGTTCTGAGTTTATCATCAACACGAAACAACCAACGTTTTTTCTCAAAAAACCACTTACCACTCACTAAAATTATCTCCTCCTCCTTCGAAACATCCATAGATTTCACAAAATCAAACTCGAAATCCTTATTTTTAACAAAGAGATTCAGATACATTAATTTGTGAAAAACCCTAAAATTTACACGATGTCACGTCATAAGTCTAACTTGTGAATGCTATTGTAGTAATTAATGATATGGCAATATGATTCACAATGAAGCGCAAAGGTGTACTCGTTCTTGTGAGATATCGGAAAAGATCCTATGAAATCTATTCCCCACACATCGAAAACATCAACTTCCAAGCTGAAATTTTGAGGCATTTTCTTTCGCTTACCGATGTTTCCTTGTCTTTGGCAAGAGTCGCACTTAGAGACGAAATTGTGTGCGTCTTTGAACATCGTTGGCCACCAAAAACTTGCTTGTAGTACCTTTGTCACCGTCTTGTACGTGGCGAAGTGACCAACATAGTCGGAACCATGACAATGAAAAATTGTCCCTGAAACTTCTTCTTTTGGTATGCATCTTCTGTAGATACCGTCGGCGCAATGCTTGTACAAGTATGGCTCATCATGCACTAGATCGGCAGCTAGGTAGTTGGCAATGTCGTGAAACCAAGGTTGCGGAAGGTTCTCGGATTTCTCTTGTCTCGGATGAAAGTTTTGGTTGTGTCTCACGCTGATGGCATAGAGATTCTCCTCAAGCAAAGAATCGTCTATTGGCAAGGATGCGTCCACTCGCATTCTGGATAGATGATCGGCTACACTGTTCTCTACACCCTTCTTGTCTTTGATCTCCAAATCGAATTCTTGAAGTAGAAGGATCCACTTTCGGAGCTTTCAATTCGCTCCACGGTTGGTCAATGGGATCGATCGATCTCTTTCTGCGATCGATCGGCCTGTAGATTGGGTTGTGTCCGATGAATGGTCGATCTGAAAATTTTTCGTATGTTATGAAACAAGGGATCGATCGATCCAGGGAATGGATCGATCAATCCAAGGATAGGATCCATCGATCGTGACGTCGATCGACCCAATTCTGAAAGTTGGTCGATCTAATAATTTTTCGTTGGTTTCGAACAATGGGGATCGATCAATCGATCGATCTCCCTGACCTGATGCTTTTCCGACGTGTACGTTCTCGACCATATTTTCTACGACATTGCTTGAGTCCAGAATCTTGGTATAAAGCTGGGAGTCTTCATCCAAAGAGTATTGATCGGTTTCCGCTCTAGTTAATGCGACATCGAGAGAATAATTCATGAATATCTCGTATGTAACTCCGTCCACTGATTATGCGATTGTGTCGACCCAAAAAGTTTGTCCATTGACCTCTGGTTTTCTCATGATTTCTTCGATGTTGAACTTACTCACTATGTCGCCAAAGTGGAGGTGAATCTTTCCTTTCTTAAGGTCGATAACGACTCATGTGGTGGCTAAGAATGGTCTTCCGAGGATAAGAGGATCATTGAGTTCTTCTCCTAGATCAAGATCGACAAAATCTGCGGGGATGTAGCCATTGTCGATCTTCACGGCATATTCTCAAGGAATCCTACGGGATATCGTACCAAACGATCATCAAGTATGAGAGATATCTTTGAAGTTTTGAAATCACTCATACCAAGGAGCTTAGCCACAGAGAAAGACATGAGATTCACACTAAATCCTAAATCACATAAGGATCGAGCGAAGGTGATGGAACCGATCTAAACTGCCAATACGAAACTTGTTGGATCTACTAACTTCTTAGGAATATTTTGAAGGAAAAGAGAATTGCAGTCTCGGGAGATCATCATATAGCATCTTCTTCTAAGGTCATCTTCTACGTCAATACACTCTTCAAGTACTCCCTAATGGCAGGAACTATGTGACAAGCCTGAATGAATGGTAATCTCACGGTTACTTCACTAACGATCTCTTTGCACTTTGCATCCTCGAGTTCTTTTCTAGATTTCTTGGGACGTACCGGATATGGGACTTTGGGCACATAAATTCTCAGTGGCAGTGGAGTTTCTGAAATTCCATCCTTCTCGGAAATATCCACATTGGCTTCCTCGTTGATGCAGTCCGGAGAACTCGACTTCTTGGGAGGGCGTTCTTTGGTGGAGGAGACTCAAGATGTTTATCACTAAGCAAGGTGATCGCGTTTACAAACTCTTGGTTCTTAGGGTTCGGTTAAGGTTTCCCAGGGAGCTGTCCGTTTTTTCCCCCTTCAGCGGTTTGTGAAACTTGAATGTCTAACTTTTTAACATGTGTTTAGAGGGACTCAAATTTCTTACTAAGGTCATTGTATCGATCAAGGAGATCTTTACTACCTTGTTGTTGGCTGGACAAAATCTGTTGCATCATAGCCTCCATCTTTTTTCTTGAGGAGCGGGTTGTTGGTAGTTCCTCTGATAGTTACCCGTGTTCTAAAAGTTACTTGTGTTTTGAAAAATTCCCCGATCCTGAGAGTTGTAGGGGAAATTCCTTTGGTAATTTCCATTACCCTGATCTTGTACGAAATTCCTCCCTGAAAAATTATTCGCGACAAAGTTTTGCGCGTATACTTTTCCAGGAAAGTTGTTCGTACCGGAGTTCTGCATTTTATGGCAACTCGGCACGTTGGTTATTCCTTAGGCTGGATATTTATGAAACTGAGGGTTCTCAACGTTGTTGCTGCGAAAAGACAAGTTGTTGTTTCTATCCATCGGGTTATGATATCCTCTCTGGAAATTCCCTTGTCCTCCGATGAAGTTCGTATCCTCTTTCCCCTCGTCATCTTCCTCTTCATACAACCTATCGTCATTCTCTACTACTTCTTTGCAAGAGTTCACACCACGCTTTTCCTTTAGAAGTTGTTGCATCATGATTTTAAGCTCTTTGATCTCGGAGTTGTCCTTGGTGCTTGTGTTGGTGGACTTGAGTTTCCTATCGTACTCAGGAAATGCATTGGCGTTGCTCACTGTGAGATTCTCAATAAGTAAAGTAGCTTCTTCCGCTTTCTTAGTCATGAGATCTCTGTTACTTGCGGTGTCTATAGATAGTCGATATGACTCATCGATACCACGGTAGAAAGTGTTGATCAAATGGGTATTAGTGAAGCCGTGATGTGGACAATCTTTAATACAATCCTTTAAGTGTTCCCATGCTTCGTAGAAGGATTCGATAGGGCCTTGCCGGAACGATGAGATCTTGTTCCTAAGAGCATTGTCTTTTGACTTCGTGAAGAAATGTGCGGGAAACTGTCATTTGTACTCATCCCAAGTGTGGATAGAATCAAATGGGAGAGAGTTCCACCATCGATACGCTTTGTTAGCTAACGAGAATCTAAACAACTTGCATATGAACTAATCTCTCGAAACATCATTGATTCTAGTTGTGCTACATATGTCCTCAAAGCTCTCGGTGTGGTCCATCGGGTGTTCTTGATGTAACCCGTGGAATTGCTTTTGTTTCACCAAGTGAATAATCTGAGACTTAATCTCATAATCTTGTCTCTAATTTCCAGCGGGTTGAACAAAATTGCGGTATTGAAAGAAGACATCAGAACCGTCTGCCTCTAGCATGATTGTCCCTCTTTGGGTTTGGTTGTTCTGTCGAGCTTGAGCTACCATAAAATCAACCATTTGTTGTCGCATCAGTGTGATCTCAGCGTTTTCGTAAGCTTGTTGGTTTTGTCCATCGACTTTTGCATGGCCGGCATCAATCAGATTACCATTAGCGTCGAATTGAGGATTATTATCCATGTTGATATCTCTTCCTCTGTTACGACGATTTGTGCGTTCGATTCTTGCTAATTTGGCGTTGTCAAAAGCGAGTAGGTTGTTAGCTCATTCGCTTCTTCTTTGCATTGACCTGAAATAAACAAGAAAGATAGTAAGTAACTAAAATAAAATAAAAAAAAGCTTAGACTAAATTTGAATATAACTATTAAAGGTAACGCAATTGGTCCCCGACAACGGCGCCAAAAACTTGACAGTCAGAAGTTTTTCCCTAGTATGATTCACCGCAAGTGCACAGTTAATCATGTAATACTTAGGGAACGAATCCACAGAGACCAATTGTAACACTTAAACTCTTAACTTCAATGTAAAGCTAAGTGTCACAAAAAATTCTTTGTAAAGTTTTTGAAAGTAATTACTAAAGTTTTTGAAAGCTCAGTGCCTCGGGACGCCACTATGCTTTTTATTACCGGTAAAACAACTACAGACACATAAACAAACTCTATTATGTGACTAAATCCTATGTTTAAAACGTTAAAAACGCCACACATTAGTCGAAACAATTTTCTAACTTTCAGAATCCTATACATTACAATTATCAATTTATAATTTCTTTCTACGGATAAAAATAAAATAACTCACTATAATATTATACTTAGTTATTTACAAAAAGTATTCGAAGAAACATATCTTCATGTCATTTTGTTAAAGTAAGGTTTGTTTTTTTTAAAGTTTTCCTTTTTTATTAATAACATATTACATGTATGATTTTGGTTTTAAATATTTTTTCCCTTCTTTATAATTAAATAAAAAAAATTGGTTTTCAAAATTTTTTGTATTGATTTTTATATTACAATTTCATTTGTATATAGTTTAAATCATCAATATATAAGAAAACTGTTAAAAATAATAATAATTTTGCATTATTTTATCACTTGAATTTATTCCAAAATTTCAAAACTAACAATTCATTATGTATTTTTTCGAACTTATTCATACATGCAATATTGCGCGGATCAAACAATCTAGTTTCAAACTAAATGGTATTATATCCTTTTTTCCAAATAAGTGTCATTTTAAGATTTCAATTCATAAATTAAATGAATTTGATTTTTTTTTAAACTTAGTATTTGTGTAAAACTTTAGAATGTCATTTATTTTGAAATGGAGTAGATATTATGGTTTACTCTCATGTCAACCGTTCTCATCTTGAAAATGGTGTATATTTAAAAAGTTCAAAATGAATATAATTTGGTAAAGTAATATTTTTAAAGTGTAGTTTTGGAGAAAAAAAATTTGTCAACGTTTGGGCTACAAATGACCGACCCGTTATCTAATCCTACACAAACGTAAGCGCGAGGAATCGATTTTGGGTGGGGTGGTGTTAATTGTCTTATATGAACTTATGACTGCCACTACACCAAGGTCACTTCACCTAGTTTTGTAAATTTTTAAAATGTTCATTACTTATTTTCATAGAATGTCTAGTTTTATTTTTCTTTGTTTGTAGTGTTGTTTATTGTCTAATGCAGAAGGAGTTACGATATTTACTTTGACAAAACTACATATTTTAAATTGAATTTCACAAAACTATATTATTTCAAAGTTGTTTTACAAAACTATACTTAAACACTAAAAATTAAATCGAAGTAAAAACCACTTTTAATACTAAACTATAAACATTAATTAGCGAACCACCAAATGAAATTTTTTAATTTTGGTAAATTTTTAAAAGGTAAATCGAAAATTGTAAATTTTGAAAAGATGTAAATATATAAAAATATTGAATAAGGTATAATTTTGTAAAAGAATGAATGAAATGTTGTAGTTTTGTGTATTCCTCGATTAATTTTGACTTTTTGATAGTTTTCTAATAATTTTTCGATCTCTTAACTTCCACTTTCTGGGGTTTTAATTGATAAAGTGTAAATAATTTAAAGATTATGGATTTGAAGTCGAAACAATACCTAAGTCAAGTTATTGCATCTTTAAAACCAAACAAGAAACTTAACAAGGGGTCCAAAATATTTGATCAAAATAGTTTTATAAATTTATATATTTAAATTTATTTTTTGGTAATATATTTTCATTAAAATTCATAAAAAATTCAAACAAGAGGTAAAAATAATTAAAATAGATTTTTTTTTTGTCAACATTTGGGCCACAAATGGCCGGCCCATTAGCCAAACCTACACTATCGTAGGCGCGGGGAATCGATCCCGGGTGGGGTGGTGCTACCTGCCTCCTGTGGACTTATGACTGCCACTAGACCAAGGTCACTTCCCATTAAAATAGATTAAAGCAGTAAAGTTTGGTATTTTTATTAAAAATTATTATTTTCAGAGAACTCATAAATCTTGGGGAGAGTAACAAAACTACACCTTTCAAAATTCATTTCTTAAAACTATACATTTCTAAAGTGAATTTCACAATACTAGGGCTGGAAAATCGGTTTAATCGGTTCGGTTTTTTCAGTTTCCTTAAATCCAGCCGAATATAACCAATTAAAATTTCGGTTCGGTTCAGTTCGGAACTCGGTTTGTTCGCTTCGGTTCTATGATTTTAAATCTGTTCCGAAATTGAATCGAACAAAAGAAATTCGGTTTATTTCGGTTTGTGTTCGGTTTACTTGATAAAAAAATTCTACATTATTACAAACACAAATCCAATAAGAAATATGCATATTAACAAGCCCAATAACTAATATTTCCAAACCCAAATCTAATAAAATTAGGGTTTTGACATAGAGATGCAACCGATGGGTGACGGTAGCGACGGGTTATGGGTGAGACTGCGACGACAAACTCTTACCGTTTAGTTCCACATCCATATCTGACACATCAAGCAAGATAAATCAAAGTTTTTAGCTTTCGAGACGAAGATGTGATGTGAAATCTTCCATAATAAAACAAAGACAAACATATAGGTAAAGAAGGAAAAACAAAAATGGAGAAGAAGAAGGAAAAACAAAAATGGAGAAGTAGGAAAAACAAAAAGAGGAATTCACAAAACTACATCCTTTCAACCATTCTTTCACAAAACTAAACTTAATTTAATTTTTTCACATATTATACCTTTTCAAAATTTTAAAAGTTTGATTTATCCTTTTAAAAATTACCAAAATTAAAATCTTTTCATTTGGGTTTGCTGATTAGTGTTTAGGGTATAATATTAAGGTGGTAGGATTATGTGAGTATGGTTTATTTGAGTTTAATTTTGAGTGTTTAGGTGTAGTTTTGTGAAATGTAATTCAAAAAGTGTAGTTTTGTAATTATCCCAAACAAATATGGAGAAGAAGGAAAAACAAAATGGAGAAGAAGAATGAAGGCTCGTACAGTGTGAAAGGAGGCTGGGAAAAAGAAATAAAATTATATAAGTAGGATTTTAAGTATATATTGTTACAAAAGTCATGAATTGGCGTAGAAGAGTGAATATGGAGCCCATGCATATTTATATCAAATAGTTTTCATTGTCGGTAAATTCCTCCTATATATATGTTGATGTATCATTGTAAAAGAACACAACACAATAAACTAAAATATACAACATCACCTACAATAATATTATTCTCTCAAACGTATGCTTCTTATCTTCATATATATACACTATATACTTTATGTTATATATATATCGTCTCATTTACTTCTATATTATAACATACGTATTATATATAATCAACAACTTTATTAGTTCATCTTTGGTAAATTTAAGAATATTATAACACGTTATCAGCACGATCGTCTCTACAATATTTTATTATTTATGATATGGTTGCTTTAAGCACCATAATTTATTCGTACGCGGATATTTATTTATGGTTATATTTTTGTGGTTGTTTAAACACACCATAATTTGTTTATTGTTATATTTCTATGGTTGTTTAAACGCACCATAATTTGTTTATTGTTATATTTCTATGGTTGTTTAAACGCATCATAATTTGTTTATGAGAAATTCCTTAAAATACCATCAAAATAAGTTTTTGTTTTAAAAATACCATTAAAAAGTTTTTTATAACAAAAATACCATTAAAATGTTTTTTATAACAAAAATACCATCAAAAAGTAGTAGTTTACAAAAATACCACAAACTCAAAAAACGAGTTTTAACACTTTTAGATTTTAAATTTTTTCATTTGGGTTCGCTATATAGTGTTTAGGGTATAGTTTAGAAGGGGTAGGGTTTAGTTTTTTAGAGATTTTGGGTGTAATTTTGAAAATTTAAGATTTGTGGTATTTATGAGAAAAAAACTTTTTAATGGTATTTGTAAAACTTTTCAAAATTTGTGCTATTTGTGTTATAAAAACTTGTTTTGGTGGTATTCATAAGAATTGCCCTTTGTTTATTGTTATATTTCTATGGTTGTTTAAACGCACCATAATTTATTTATTGTTATATTTTTATGGTTGTTTAAACGCACTATAATTTATTTATTTTTATGGTTGTTTAAACGCACCATAATTTATTTATTATTATATTCATTTGGTTGTTTCAACGCACCATAATTTATTCATTGTTATATCTTATGGTTGTTTAAACGCACCATCATTTATTTTTAATTTAATTTACAAATTTTATGGATGACCTTTTATCACCATAATTTATTTATTGTCTTAATATATACTAATGTGATATATAATCTTTTATTACTTCCTTCTTAAAATAAATTTAAGTTTATTATAAATGATATATTTATTCACTAATACATAAATTAAAATTTACATAATATATTTAATTGATTTCAAAATATTAAAAATAATTTTTGTTATGTATTATTAATACTAACGGTCACAGAGAATTTTTCTCGAAATTTTTCACTTTTGCAACGGCTATGAACAGTAATTTTCGATCTATAAATACACTCACTTTTCAATATATTTTCCATTCACATATTTCATTTTCTACAAAATCTCTTTCTAAAATTATTTTAAAGGTTCTTAAAAATGTTTCGATTATTGATAATCATTATGTTTTTGATAATCATTGCTTGTATTTACGAAATTATTGTCGGAGATTCTACTCATGAACCATATGTCCTAAATATAGTTTTAATTTTCTATGCTTTGTTTTTCTTTGTAATCGCTTTTATTATTAATGTAAACTCGTAATTCTGAAATTATTCTAATAAAATTTATTATTATGTTTTAGATATAAAAAATGGCAAACATCGAGAAACTCCAGTTTCCGGCTCTAGAAATCACTGGTGCAAATTTTATATCTTGGACCGCCAACGTTCAATTGCACCTTGAATCTCTTGGGTTGTCAGAAACCATTAAAGAGATGAATACTTCAACGGCCCAAGAAAGGGAAAAATCGGTGATTTTTCTTAGGAGACACCTTGATGAAAGCATCATTTATGACTATGCTCATATGAGGAATCCTAAAGAACTCTGGAAGATTTTAAAGGATCGTTTTGATCACCAAAAAGACATAACTCTCCCGCTTGCTCGGGATGAGTGGCAAAGTCTGAGGTTTCAAGACTTTGATAAAGTCATGAATTACAATTCCGTTGTTTTAGGAATTGTGGCTAAGTTGAGGTATTGTGGTGAAACCATTACTGAATCCCATATGTTGGAGAAAACATATACCACATTTCACAAGAATCACATTACCCTACAACAACAGTATAGGATGCGTGGGTACACCAAGTTTTCAGACTTGATTGTGGCTCTCCTAATAGCCGAGAAGAACAATGAGCTTCTCATTAAGAATCATATGACTCGACCTTCGGGGTCCAAAGCATTTCTTGAAGTGAATGCATTGGACGTTAAAAAATCGATAAGGGAAAACAAATCCTTTCGGGGTCGTGGCCGCCAAAACTATCGCGGACGTAGGAGAAACTTTTAACCCCCGAGAAAATCATTGCAATGGATTCGTTCAGAGCAATCTCCAAAGGGGAAAGAGGTCCAAGGAAGCACCTCCAAGAAACATGAGAACACTTGCTTCCGTTGCGGTACTAAGGGACATTGGTTCAAAGTATGTCGCACTCATGTGCACCTTTGTGCTCTGTACAAAGAATCTGCGAAAGGCAAGGAGGTGAACCTCGCAGAGCACTCTGAGGATACCACACACCTCGATGCCTCTGACTTTGTGAATGATTTTGACGAGGCCACCGTCACCGAAAACTGAGGATATGACTCTTAAACTATGATGCATGTGCCATAAATAATGAATGTTTGTGTGAACTATTTAAAATAATGTATAATTATGTAACATATTGTGTGATGCATAAATATGTACTATTAATACATAAAATTCTACTTTTATGTATAATTATTGAATGATATTTGCTTTTGTGAACTACTATTTAGTATTCTTATTTATTGGTTCTCAGAAATGGATTACAATACGAATGGAACAACATCCAAAGAAGATGGTAGAGATATTTTGTATACCCGACCGGATAGTGGAACAACGCACACTATCCTTAAACATAGAAAATATTTCTCAAATTTAAAAACTGACAAAAAGTTATTGTCAATACAATATCAGGTCCTACGGACTTGATTGAGGGGGGATTGGTAAAAACAAATTTTGCATTACCTAATGGAACGATGTTCTCGATTAATAATGCATTATTTTCTCCAAATTCAAAAAGGAATTTGTTGAGTTTTAAGGATATATATCTTCAGGGATTTGATACTCAATCCGCAACTGAAGATGGGAAGAAATACATGTATATAACTTCCAAAAAGTCGGGAAAAATACATGTCCTAGAAAAGTTACCAAAACTCCCTTATGGTTTGCATCATACGTATATCAATACGGTAGAATCACACCTTGTAATCAAAAGAAATCATGATGATTTCACTCTATGACATGATCGTCTTGGTCATCCGGGCACATCTATGATGAGAAAGATCATAGAAACCTCACATGGTCATTCACTGAAAATCCAAGAGATTTATCAGGGGAATAAAAAGACATGTACTGCATGTTTTTTAGGAAAATTGATTATAAGACCATCACCTAGTAAAATCGATAAAGAGTTACCAAAGTTCCTTGAACGTATTCAAGGCGATATTTGTGGACCTATACATCCACCATGTGGACCATTCTATTATTTTATGGTAATGATTGACGCGTCAAGTAGATGGTCACATGTTTGTCTATTATCATCTCGCAATGTGGCATTTGCGAGATTTCTAACTCAGATTATCAAACTAAGAGCTCAGTTTCCGGATAATCCAATAAAAGGAGTTATATTAGATAACGCTGGAGAATTCACATCCCAAGCGTTTTATGACTATTGTATGGTAACTGGAATCGATGTTGAAAATCCGGTAGCACATGTGCATACACAAAACGGTTTGGCTGAATCACTAATTAAACGTCTGCAACTAATTGCAAGACCATTGATTATGAGATCTAAACTCCCACCTTCTGTATGGGGACATGCTATTTTGCATGCAGAAACACTTATTCGGATTAGGCCAAGTGCGTACCATAAATTCTCCCCACTACAATTAACATTTGGTAAAGAACCAAATATTTCTCATCTAAAGATTTTTGGTTGTGCGGTATATGTGCCTATAGCACCACCACAACGTACAAAGATGGGACCACAAAAAGGAGATTAGGTATATATGTTGGGTTGTGATTCACCATCGGTTATTCGGTTCCCTAGAACCACAACCGGTGATGTCTTTACCGCACGTTTTGATTGATTGTCACTTTTGACGAGAAAGAGTTCCCTGTTCTAGGGGGAGAAAACAAACAAAAAGGAAAGGATATTAAGTGGTGTGTACCATCCTTGTTACACCTTGATCCTTCTACAAAGCGATCGAACTAGAAGAAGTTCGACGAAATTATGCATTTGCAAAGTATTGCAAATCGGCTTCCCGATGCATTTTGCAGGATACTAAGACGGTAACTAAATCACATATACGTGCGCAAATGCCCCCGCCCGCTCACCTTGCAATGCCACAAGAACGTGATAGAGCGGATGATACTCGTGAATCCAAAACACGCTTGAAGCGTGGCGACCCTATGGGTGGGTTCCAAGGATAAAAATCCTAGAAAACGAAAAAAGAAATTGAAATACAAAATTCTCCCAATATAACTGATATTGTGGAAGAAAATGAGCATGGTGTTGAACAACCCGAGCCCGATGAAAATCATGAGATTTCTATAAACTACATTCATACCAAAAGGATATGGAATCGAAACAAAATCTCTGATATTGATGATATTTTCTCGTACTTCGTGTCAAAAGAAATATATATGAAGAAAACGATGACCCAGAACCAATTTCTCTATCAGAATGTCAAAAAGACATGATTGGTTCAAATGGAAAGAGGCGATACAAATAGAACTTGATTCGCTTAATAAACGAGAGGTTTTCGGACCTATCGTACTTATCCCTAAAGATGTTAAACCAGTTGGATACAAATGGGTTTTCGTTCGGAAGAGAAACGAGAAAAATGAGATAATGAGATTCAAAGCTCGTTTAGTACCATATATGAGTGCTATTGGAGCTCTTATGTACCTTGCAAATTGTACTCGACTTGATATATCATTTGCAATCAATCTTTTGGCAAGATTCAGTTCATCTCCCACACAAAGACATTGGAATGGCATTAAACATGTTTTTCGCTATCTTCAAGGGACGATTGATTTAGGATTACTTTATCCTAAAAATACAAATGGGCAAATAATTGGTTTTGCAGATGCTGGATATTTATCTGACCCTCACAAAGCTCGGTCGCAGACTGGATATGTTTTCACAATTGGTGGCACCGCCATATCATGGCGATCTCAAAAACAAACACTTGTAGCCACATCTTCAAACCATGTTGAAATCATTGCACTCCATGAAGCAATAACTCAACACATCAAATCAAGTAGTGGATTCAGAGAAACTAACTCAACACATCAAATCAAGTAGTGGATTCAAAGACAACTCATAACCGACTATCTTATATGAAGATAATGCCGCATGTGTAGCTCAAACGAAAGAGGGATATATCAAAAGCGACAGAACCAAGCATATCCCACCAAAGTTCTTTTCATACACCCAAGAGCTTGAAAAGAATAAGGAGATTGAAGTGAAATATGTTCGGTCATGTGACAACTCGCGGATCTCTTCACAAAGTCACTACCCACGTCAACGTTCAGAAAACATGTCTATAACATTGGAATGCGTAATCAACAAGACCTCTAAAGGGGTATTTTAATCATTCAAGGGGGAGTGTTGTACTCTTTTATCCTACCCTGATTTTTCCACTAAGTTTTTCATGGAAAAGTTTTTAACGAGGCAACATAAAACAAAACACAAGAGATATAAATGACAATGGACAAAAGTCATGAATTGGCAGGGTGAATATGAGTGTATATATCAAATAGTTTTCATTGTCGGTAATTCCTCCTATATATATGTTGATGTATCATTGTAAAAGAACACAACACAATAAACTAAAATATACAACATCACCTACAATAATATTATTCTCTTAAACGTATGCTTCTTATCTTTATATATATACACTATATACTTTATGTTATATATATCGTCTCATTTACTTCTATATTATAACATACGTATTATATATAATCAACAACTTCATTAGTTCATCTTTGGTAAATTTAAGAATATTATAACATATATATACATATATATGTTAATTCCTAAACCGAGTAAACCGATCGGTTACTCATTAATAACCGATTCCTAATACCTATATGCCGATCGGTTTACATGTTGGAATCGAATTTGTGCCGAGAACCAAAAATTTCAGTTCGGTCGGTTCGGTTTAAACGGTTCCAGCCGTTTGCCCAGGCCTACACAAAACTATACTTAAACACTAAATATCAAATATACCTTAAAATCTGAAAATAATTTTCCAGTTCACCTAAAGTACATTCACATCCCCATGTTACCAAAAACAAAACCAAACAAACTCATTTATCGTCTTCAATGTTTATAATAACTTTATAAATGTAACATTTTGGCATTACAAGGAACTCAATAGTATTTACATAAAAAGATAAGTAACAAAATTACTTTTTAAAAGGGCAAAGAAGAAAGTGGAAACTTAACGAGTTCAAAATCAGACAACAAATCGACTTTGTTTTCTTCCACATAAGAACCTTGAACTTGTTGTTCTTGTCCATCAATAGATGGTTTTATAACTGTAATAAACAAAATATTATAAAACAAAGTAAGAATCAATAAAAGAAAAGCAGAATTTGCAAGAAAAGACCCAGAGATCTCTTGTGTTTCTTCAAACAAGAACTCATCATTTAGTGATGATGTTGTGTTCTTGATTGTGATGCTTCTTGGTTTTTCATCGGCTTGTAATTCGATTTGTTGATCAAGTTGTTTTAAAGCTTCTCTAGCTTTAACTCTATCAATCTCGAATGAAGAAGATGAAGAAGAAGAAGAAGAAGAAGAGGAAGAGTCTTTATTAGTTGCTTGTACAACAGTCAATAGATGTGTCTTCTTCTTCTTGATTACTTCATGTTTGTATAAATTAAAAGATTTTAAGGTTAGCAATACAACCATTATTAGGTTTCTAATGTTTCTTCTTCTTCTACTATTTCTTTGTAAGATAAAGAGTTTGTGTATGTGGTCATTGTTGATGGCCAAAGAATTGTGGATAAATTTTAAACTAAAAAGAAAAACATTGTGGATAAAGTCGAAGGACACTCTTAAAAGCCCATTTGGTGTGTTAAAGGAGCAATTGCTAGGAAGAATAACCTCACAGGCAAAAAAACTCAAATGACTAGGGGTGGGCAAAATATCCGAACCCGAAAATTCGAACCGAAACCGACCCAAAAAAATCGGTTCGGGTCGGGTACGGGTAATACAATATTACCCTATTGGATCCTAAAGTCATGGATCTGTGGGTATCGGGTAAACCCGAACCAAACTCGATATCCAAACTGGTACCCGTTATTACATATATTTTTACATATATTTTTACATATATTATATATGATTATATCTAATATCAAACTATAAATACATTTATATCCAAAATTTTCAGATTTGTTACCTAAACTTAAATGCATTTATTTGTAAAAACTTAAAATTAAATTTATTTATACTCAAACACTTGAATTTTTAGATTATATATTTTAAAAAATTAATAATATTGTAAAATTTTCGGGTATTTGGGTAATTTTTCGGGTAAATGGGTAATTTTTCGGATTTTGGGTAAAAATACTCGAAAATTTTTCATTTGTTCGGTTATTTCTAGTACTTATTCGGTTACAAAATTAACCGAACCGTTGATAACCGAAGAGTAATTCGGTATTAATCAGATCTTTCATTGAAGTACAAAACCGACCCAAACTCAAATAGCTCTGAACCGAATCGAACCGAATTTTTTGAAATATACCGATTGGGATCTCATATTGCCTTATACCGAAAAACCCGAAACCCGATTGGATGGATCCGAAACCCGGTTGGATACCCGATTGCCCATGCCTACAAATGACTTTTAATTGTGTAGTATAATTATTCTCTATTCACTGATTTTATTTTATTTAAATAAATAACATATATTCAATGAGGATAAAAATAAATAAAAAAACACACGATTTGAAGGTTAAATAAAATAAACGAGGGTTAGAAACAAAAAAAATCATTAAGTTCATTTTGGCATTTTGTCCATTTTGAGATAATTTCCAAACCTAAATAACTAGTTGGTTGTTTTTTTGTCACTCATTATACATTTATACATTTGCATTTTGATATTGTTAGAAAATTTATATGTTTTATTAAACTTTCAAATCCAATCATTGTTTAGAAATATGATGTGTTAAATGAGAGATTACATATGACAGCTTTTGAAAATCTTTTATTAAAGAAACCTTAAAATATTATTTACTAGCTGATACGCTCTCCCTCCTCGAGGATACTCTCTGACCGTGGCTGAGCAACAAGTAAGACGGTATGGTGTGATGAATCGGTGGAGTAGTGGTATTGCACACGGGGCAAGGGGATGGTGGTTGGTGGAAGCGTGGATACGGATGGTGATTACTTAGCAAGTGATGGGGAACGAGCTAAGTTCGTGAAGATCTCCTAGGTAGCGAACGGCTTAAGAGGAGATCGGACCTAGAACAACACTAGACCGAGAGCGAAACCTTTGTAAAGAGTTTGTGTATAAAAAGTTTGCTGCCTTCACAAAGTGTGCGGCGCTTCCTCTTTATAGAGGTGTTACAAAAACGCGTAGGGTTCCGCGTATAAGCAAAAAGGAAACCCTCGGCAAAAGGAAACCACACGGCAAAAAGGAAACCGCGCAACTTCAACAAAAAGGAAATCCGCCAAAACAACACGGCGTTTAAAAACATGATAAAACAACGAGTAGTTTAAAGTGCCTCGTCTCTTACACTCTTCAAGCTATGATTGCTAAGTGGCCGACGTAGTGTTCTTCTTGGCCTCGTTAAAACCCGGTGGGAAAGAGTACCAAGCGAGACACTTAGCCGCTTAACTCTCATAGCTTGGTCTTCGTACTTAGACGTGGTGATGAATGTTGTAGAAGCTCTCGGTTGCTTCCCTTCTTGGTTCCTCCTTTAGCATCATCGTATGCGCATCCTTAGCTAATTCCTTAGCTCGTGACCTTGTGATAATGCCTTCCCGTCCTTTGGTGATTGGTGCACGTGCGCCTTGTTGATCGGCATCGATGTCGAGTGGTCGATGTTGGTCGATGCCGAGTGGTCGATGTTGGTCGGTATCGAGTGGTCGATGTCGGTCGGTATCGAGTGGTCGATGTCGGTCGATGCCGAGTGGTCGATGTTGATCGGCATCGGTATCCGATTCTGGTTCTACGCTCATATCATACACACAACTGCTTGTACCTTTATACGTAAATCGCTCTTAAAAAATTGGACTCTCGTATAATGGTCTTTTTAAACCACGACATTGATATTGGAGTCGTTACATTCACTTTCAGTAGTTAAGGGCGTACGTTAAGTTAACAAGTATTACACGATTTAACGCGCAAACTTCATTCAATCCAAATACATAGCATTAATTAACACAAAAACTATTAGAAATTTCATTTTTTTGTATCGATTTTTTTTTAAGGAAGTGTAGTATTTAAAATGTTTTTTGTGAATAATATTTAACTTTTAGTTATTAGGAAATCTATTTACGATATTAGCTAAAATTAACAAGCAGTTATGAACCCAATAATACCAAAAATCCGATTTTTTCATGTCTATATATGCTAGTGATACGCTCTCCTTCCTCGAGGATACTCTCTGACCGTGGCTGAGCAACAAGTAAGACGGTATGGTGTGATCAATCGGTGGAGTAGTGGTATTGCACACGGGGCAAGGGGATGGTGGTTGGTGGAAGCGTGGATACGGATGGTGATTACTTAGCAAGTGATGGGGAACGAGCTAAGTTCGTGAAGATCTCCTAGGTAGCGAACAGCTTAAGAGGAGATCGGACCTAGAACAACACTAGACCGAGAGCGAAACCTTTGTAAAGAGTTTGTGTATAAAGTTTGCTGCCTTCACAAAGTGTGCGGCGCTTCCTCTTTATAGAGGTGTTACAAAAACGCGTAGGGTTCCGCGTATAAGCAAAAAGGAAACCCTCGGCAAAAAAGGAAACCACACGGCAAAAAGGAAACCGCGCAACTTCAACAAAAAGGAAATCCGCCAAAACAACACGGCGTTTAAAAACATGATAAAACAACGAGTAGTTTAAAGTGCCTCGTCTCTTACACTCTTCAAGCTATGATTGCTAAGTGGCCGACGTAGTGTTCTTCTTGGCCTCGTTAAAACCCAGTGGGAAAGAGTACCAAGCGAGACACTTAGCCGCTTAACTCTCATAGCTTGGTCTTCGTACTTAGACGTGGTGATGAATGTTGTAGAAGCTCTCGGTTGCTTCCCTTCTTGGTTCCTCCTTTAGCATCATCGTATGCGCATCCTTAGCTAATTCCTTAGCTCGTGACCTTGTGATAATGCCTTCCCGTCCTTTGGTGATTGGTGCACGTGCGCCTTGTTGATCGGCATCGATGTCGAGTGGTCGATGTTGGTCGATGCCGAGTGGTCGATGTTGGTCGGTATCGAGTGGTCGATGTCGGTCGGTATCGAGTGGTCGATGTCGGTCGATGCCGAGTGGTCGATGTTGATCGGCATCGGTATCCGATTCTGGTTCCACGCTCATATCATCCCCTCCTTCTTGAAAAGGTTTTGTCCTCAAATCGCATCATAAATAAAGGGAGACAAGTCAGAAACATTGAAGGAATCCGATATCGTGTACTTACCTTGGAGGTCGATCTTGTAAGCGTTGTCGTTGATCCGCCGGGCCACCTTGAAAGGTCCGTCAACTCGGGGCATGAGTTTGGACTTCCTCTCGGCTGGGAACCGTTCTTTCCTCAGATGGATCCACACCAAGTCGCCTTCTTGAAACACCATTTTTCTCCGGCCCTTGTTGGCATGCTTGGCGTATTGCTCGGTTCTCTTCTCGATGTTCTCCTTGGCCTTCTCGTGCATTTTCCTAACCTGTTCAGCCTTTTTCTTACCATCAACACTAGACATTTCACTCAAAGGCAATGCGATTAGATCTAACGGGAACATGGGATTAAAACCGTATACTAGTTCAAAAGGGGAGTAAAGAGTAGAAGAGTGCTTAGCGTGGTTATAAGCGAACTCAACATGGGGTAGACACTCTTCCCATGACTTGAGGTTGCTCTTCACTAGTGTTCTCAAAAGTGTGGACAACGACCGGTTTACCACCTCAGTTTGACCGTCCGTTTGTGGATGACAAGTAGTAGAAAAGGACAACTTGGTTCCTAGCTTCGCCCACAGGGTTCGCCAAAAATGGCTCAGGAACTTGGTGTCACGATCGGAAACAATGACTTGGGGCATCCCATGTAGCCTTACCACTTCCCTGAAAAACAAGTTAGCTACACTCACGGCGTCATCCGTCTTGTGGCAAGCGATGAAATGGGCCATTTTGCTGAATCTGTCTACCACAACAAAGATAGAATCTCTACCATTTCTGGTTCGAGGTAAGCCAACAACAAAATCCATTGAAATATGCGTCCAAGGATGAGACGGAATAGGCAAAGGGGTGTACAAACCGTGCGGTTGTACCTTACTCTTAGCCAGTTTACATGTAATGCATCTAGCACAAATCCTCTCCACGTCTCTTCGCATTTGGGCCCAATAGAAGTAGGCTTGGAGGCTGGCTAAGGTCTTGGCTACCCCAAAGTGCCCGGCCAATCCTCCTCCATGGGCTTCTCTTACTAACAGTTCTCGGATCGATCCGCTAGGTATGCACGGCTTGTTGTGGCAAAATAGGTATCCATCCTGTCTAAAGAAGTTCTCATATGCAAACTTAGCACATTTTAAGTATTTCTCACTAAACTCGAATCTAATTCATACAAGTCCTTTAGCGTTTCAAAGCCAATAAGTGTAGAATGTAACTCGGAGATTAGGGTGTACCTCTGGACAATGCGTCGGCTACGACATTGTCCTTACCTTTCTTATATTTGATTACGTAGGGAAAAGTCTCAATGAACTCAATCCAGCGGCCGTGCCTCTTGTTGAGTTTCTGTTGGCCTTTGAGGTGTTTGAGGGACTCATGGTCGGTGTGGATTACAAACTCTTTGGGCCAGAGGTAGTGTTGCCAAGTCTGTAGTGCCCTCACCAGTGCGTACAACTCCTTGTCATAGGTAGGGTAATTCAGCGTGGCTCCTCCCGCTTCTCACCGAAATAGGCTATTGGTTTCCTGTCCCGCATGAGAACCGCTCCAATACCTACACCGAAGCATCGCATTCAATTTCAAACGTTTTGAGAAAATCGGGAAGCATGAGTAAAGGGGCGTTGATAAGCTTCTCTTTAAGGCTTTGGAAAGCCTGGTCTTGGGCGTCTCCCCACTTGAAGCCTACATCCTTCTTGATGATCTCGGTGAGTGGTGCCGCAAGTGTGCTGAAGTCTTTGACAAACCGCCGATAGAAGCCGGCTAGTCCATGGAAGCTCTGACTTCTCCTACGGTGGTTGGTCTGGGCCATTCTTTGATCGCCTTGATCTTCTCCTCATCCACCTTGACTCCTTCTGTACTCACAACAAAACCTAAGAACACAATCTGGTTAGTGCAAAAAGTACACTTGTCTAGGTTAGCAAAGAGATTCTCCCTTCTTAGCACGTCAAGGACAGCTTGTATGTGGTCAAGATGCTCGGCTAGGCTCTTGCTAAAGATCGGGATGTCATCAAAGTATACCACCACGAATACACCTATAAAAGATCTCAAAACATGATTCATTAGTCGCATAAAAGTACTAGGCGCATTGGTAAGGCCAAACGGCATCACAAGCCACTCATACAACCCTTGTTTGGTCTTGAAGGCTGTTTTCCACTCGTCACCCTCTTTCATCCTAATCGATGGTAACCACTCTTAAGATCAATCTTAGAGAACACGTTAGAGCCACACAATTCATCTAACATATCATCTAATCTAGGGATAGGGTGGCGATACTTCACCGTGATGTTGTTGATGGCTCGGCAATCAACACACATGCGCCAAGATCCATCCTTCTTTGGCACCAGCAGCACGGTACGGCACGGGGACTCATGCTCTCTCGGATGTGCCCTTTGCTCATCAGCTCCTCAACTTGTCTCGAAGTTCCTTGGTCTCCACCGGGTTGGTTCGTAGGCGGGCCGGTTGGGAAGGGCCGAGCCGGGGACTAGGTCAATCTGGTGCTCTATGCCGCGGATGGGAGGTAAGCCTGGTGGAATCTCCTTGGGAAAAACGTCACTGTAATCCTGCAAAAGCTCAGACATTCCACTAGGCAACTCCTGTGTAGGGTTAGTGCTAACAAGAGTCTCTTTATAAACAAGCATTAACATAGGATAATCAGAATTTAGGAGTCGAGACACTTCACTATGGTTGATGTGGAGGTTGCTGCTTACAATCGGTTCTTTCTCCGTGTCCTCCTTGAGCTTGAGATAGAGTTGATCCTGGTATACTTCGCTTGGTGTGAGAGGCGCTAATGTGATCTTCCGGCCTTTGAATTCAAACGAATGCTTGTTGGTGTAACCATCATGTAGCACACGGCGGTCGGATTGCCAAGGCCTTCCAAGTAACACATGGCTGGATCCCATGGGTATGACATCACATAGCACTTCATCATCATACTTTCCTATGGAGAAAGAGACCTTGACCTGATGTGTCACGGTTAACGCGCCACTCTCATTCAGCCATTGGAGCTTATACGGCCTGGGGTGGGGAAGGGTCTCTAGACTAAGCTTCTTAACCATGAGCTCACTGGCAGCATTGGTACAACTACCACCGTCGATGATCAAGCTACATACTTTCCCCTTGATGAGGCATCGGGTGTGAAAGAGGTGATCCCTTTGCACCAATTCAGCCGGCTGGTTCGAACACTCAAGGTCCTCCTAGCAACCAGCATCTCGCCAATAGCAGCTGTCTCTTCTTCCTCCCCTTCTTCCTCTTGCTCGATTCGAGTCCTGGGGAACTATCTCTCCGTTGTCTAACGTAAGGAATACTTTCTTGTTGGGGCGGTCTCGGGAGTAGTGACCCATCCCTTGGCATCTAAAGCACCCGACGTTACTTAGAGAGGTACCGCTTCGGCCTTAGGATCGGCTTTAGTTTCCTCCTTGACCGTGGAAGGGGCTTGACATCCTTGGTGTAAGGTGGCCGGGTAGTGGAGAAGTCTCTTGGCTTGGATTGGCCAGAGGGGTAGCTAGGTTTGACATATCTCCGCTTGTGCCGAGTCTCGACCGGCTCGCCTTATGGACCAGCTCTTCAAGGTCTACATATGTTTGTAGTTCCACCTTATCCCGAATGTCCCGCTAAGTCCACCAACAAACCTGGCCATGGTAACCTCTTCGTCCTCTTCTAGACCGGCTCGGATAAGGAGAGTCTCCATCTCTTGGAAGTAGTCTCTCACCGTCTTTGGAGCCTTGGGTCAGCTTTCGGAGTTTGTTGAGGACCTCTCGGTGATAGTGGTTGGGTACAAACCTTTTCCGCATGTGTGTAGTAAGTTGCGGCCAAGTGGTGATGGGTAGCTCATTGTGACGATTCCTGGTGGTGCTTGAGCTGATCCCACCATAATAGAGCATAATCACTGAATTCCGAGATGACAATCTTCACCTTGTTGGAGGCGTAGGTGTCATGACAAAGAAAGCTCGACTCCATCTTCCTCTCCCAATCCAAGTAAGCTTCCGGGTCATTCTTCCCTTGGAACGGAGGAAACTTGGCCTTGATGTGCTTCAATTGCTGCCTCTCGGGATCTCTATCGCGCATGTCTCGTCTATAGCTCCTCCTACTTCGGTCGGAGGCGTTGGAGTTGTAGTACTCGTCATCGGAGTCGATGTAGATTCGTTGGCCGGCTAGGGTCTCCGTTCGGCGATCGCGACCGGTTGGTGCTCTTTGCCGTGGAGCCCTTAGCTCGGGTTCGGTAGGTCCATTACGCGTTGGGCGTCCCGGTTCCTTGGGCGGTCCATTGTCGTTGACGGGACGTAGGTTGCGGATGGCTTGGAATTTGGAGGTACCGGCTACACCTTTACCTCTTATGACCCTCATGGCCTCGGACGGAGTCGGCGTCGACCCACCTTCGGAGTCCGAGGTTACCCTTGTAGCCTCCCTAGCTTGTTTCTCACGTTCCAAGGTGAGCTGTTGAGAAATTTGTTGGGGAAGTAGTTGGGTCATGGCCTCGGCTACTTGGGTTGCTATAAGCTTCTTGAGGTCATCGAGCGCCTCCGGTGATAGGGCCATGGTACCTGTTACACAAACAAATAGTTCGCAGTAAGTAGTTCATGGAATAGTTAAACCAATAGAACTACACGCCACACACACAAGGATAAACGCGTGATCAACAAGAAAAGGAAATCAAGGACGCGGTTTGAAAGAAAAAAGGAAATCGGCAATTCAAAACAAAAGGAAATTTGAAAAGGGTTTTCGCCTTGTCTAGCTTGCCGCCGCTTAGACAAAGCTTGTTCAAGTAAAACAGCGACGAACTTTCAAAACTACACACGAGATCTTAAGCAAGCGGGAGTAAAGGTGAGGCTCTAGATGCGATCTTATCAAGTTTCAACCAAATCGAACAAGTTTTCAAACAATATTCAAGCAGTTTTAACTCAAACAAATTCACTCCGCAAATAACAACACAAATATCCGATGAATCTATCAATCCTAACAAGTGCTACTAGATCTAATCGAAACGAGATTAACGCGATGGTAATTTTAGAGATAACTCAGCCTTTTAGTACAGAGGATGGCTCGATACCAGATGATACGCTCTCCTCCTCGAGGATACTCTCGACCGTGGCCGAGCAACAAGTAAGACGGTATGGTGTGATGAATCGGTGGAGTAGTGGTATTGCACACGGGGCAAGGGGATGGTGGTTGGTGGAAGCGTGGATACGGATGGTGATTACTTAGCAAGTGATGGGGAACGAGCTAAGTTCGTGAAGATCTCCTAGGTAGCGAACAGCTTAAGAGGAGATCGGACCTAGAACAACACTAGACCGAGAGCGAAACCTTTGTAAAGAGTTTGTGTATAAAAAGTTTGCTGCCTTCACAAAGTGTGCGGCGCTTCCTCTTTATAGAGGTGTTACAAAAACGCGTAGGGTTCCGCGTATAAGCAAAAAGGAAACCCTCGGCAAAAAAGGAAACCACACGGCAAAAAGGAAACCGCGCAACTTCAACAAAAAGGAAATCCGCCAAAACAACACGGCGTTTAAAAACATGATAAAACAACGAGTAGTTTAAAGTGCCTCGTCTCTTACACTCTTCAAGCTATGATTGCTAAGTGGCCGACGTAGTGTTCTTCTTGGCCTCGTTAAAACCCGGTGGGAAAGAGTACCAAGCGAGACACTTAGCCGCTTAACTCTCATAGCTTGGTCTTCGTACTTAGACGTGGTGATGAATGTTGTAGAAGCTCTCGGTTGCTTCCCTTCTTGGTTCCTCCTTTAGCATCATCGTATGCGCATCCTTAGCTAATTCCTTAGCTCGTGACCTTGTGATAATGCCTTCCCGTCCTTTGGTGATTGGTGCACGTGCGCCTTGTTGATCGGCATCGATGTCGAGTGGTCGATGTTGGTCGATGCCGAGTGGTCGATGTTGGTCGGTATCGAGTGGTCGATGTCGGTCGGTATCGAGTGGTCGATGTCGGTCGATGCCGAGTGGTCGATGTTGATCGGCATCGGTATCCGATTCTGGTTCCACGCTCATATCAGTGTACTTTCATTGCCATAAAAAGTATATTGTGTCTGAGGTTTATTGTAATAGCCTTTTCAGCATTTTGTGGACGAAAATGCCTCTAACTATTAATTTTGAATTTTGGGTTGTTTCTTTGTAACTAATTTTTTTTTGTTTTGTGTGGTAAATGACGTGAAGATAAGTCTTCCAATATGTGAGAATGGTTTTTATATGTGAATCCCTATAATTAATTATTTTAAATCATGACCATTGATAAACATCTAGCGGTTCATATCAAATATGATATTTTTCTTTTGCGGTGTCACTTTTTAATAATATAACTTTAAATTAAAATTTGGGCATAATAGCCAACTCACGTTTAAAAAGAGTTAGTTTAAAAAAAAGGTCTAATTTTCAAAATTTAAAACATAAAATAGTCATTTTCCCAAATTTTCTATAAAAATTAACTATATCCTATATGCCACACCCCACTCACAAAATGTCTCTTTTACCCTTTATCTTTTTTTTCTTTCGGGAAAAAAAAATAAATTGAAAATAAAACCCAAAATCATCATTACACATTTATCTAATTTTGCAGACAAGCCAATCTCAAAGCATCGAGAACTCCAAAAGGAAGAAAGATGTTTGTGTACGGTTCCACACCATTTTGCTATCTAAAATTTAGATAATTTTGGTGACTTAAATCAATGTTTTGCATATTCTTCTCTTTGTTTTCATCTTCTTCCTTCTCTTAAATCTCATCTCCTTTTTTGTAGAAGCAAGTGGTTTTTATTAGGGATAAATGTCCAACATCGGAAACTCAAAGGGTTATAAACTAATATATAAGGGATATGAGTCTCTCCACTTATCGCCAATTGGTTTTAAGTTGGAAGCCCATAATCCTAACATGGAGAGGCCCATATCCCTTATATATTAGTTTATAACCCTTTGAGTTTCCGATGTGGGACATTTATCCCTAATAGTTTTTTAGTTAAAGACAATAAACAAATACCAAATCGACATAGTATGATGGGAAGATAAACATTACTTTCAGCTTCTTTTTTTTGTCTGTTCTCTTTCAACATTTCCTTTTCTTTTAATTCACTTCCGCAACTTATTGCAAAGATCATGTTCTGTGTTTTTAAATCACTGTTTTCGAAATTGTAAGTTGAGAAGTCATTTTCGTCAAATTGTCGATCGGTTGATCGACCTTTCAGTGTGGCTTCAGATCTGCGCGTTCTTCTCATACTCGTCCTTCAGATCTGTCATCAAAACTAAAATAACTTTTGATATAACCGTTAGAATCACTTCAAACCACCGCCAAATTAAAGCTAACATCCGTGGCCTACTTGCGGTAAAATATCATAAAGATCCATTGGTTGAAACTCGTTTAGCGGATGTTAAACTTTTGGACATCTGCATGATCTCCAAAATATCATATTATTATCCAAATCAATTTTTGACCTTTAAAAACTCTAAAAAAAAAAAAAACTTTAAAAATATATTTTGACTCGATAAAAGATTTAATTATGTGACAAAACATTAAGATTAAAACACTAAAATCGCCTCACATCATAGGATTTCGGGACGCATGTTTTTATATAATTACATAATTTCTATTATTTCATTAAAATTGATTAAATAACTAAAATTTATAATAAAATATTCTAAAAAACCCTCCGTACTAATGGAGATGGTCTTACTTCCCTGCGATTTATCTAGCCACCAAATATGATATGACAGGGGTATTATCTTCTTTCGGTGTCTTCCAAACCTTGGGTTGTGGGCTTGTGGCATTTTTGAGAAAATTTTTTTTAATGGCATAAATAAAAGATTTTATGGTTTTGTGGTATTTTGAACGAAAATCACTTTTTTAAAATGACATAAATAAAAGATTTTAGTGTTTTGTGGCATTTTTAACCAAAATCCCTAATTTTTTTATATTTTTGTTTGTTTGTGTTTTACGAATTAATCAATAAATCATAGTATTCTATTTTATTATGTAATATATAGAAAATATAATAAATTTTGTTTATGTAATATTTGTGTATATTGTTACAATGACAAACATAATAAAATAAGAGTGATTTTCACTTATAGATACTTTAGGTTTGGTTTCTTTCAAGTTAAGGCATTTTGGATTTGTGGTGTACTTTCTCATACAAAAAGTGACAATTCTGACTTATTAACCCTTTTTTTTGTTGAGTTGTGTGTTGGGTTTTGTAGTGGAATGTAACTAGGTTTTGAAGTGGAATGTAACTAGAAAGTTCCTAGTTAGATGTATAGGTTTTGTAAATGTGTTAGTGACCAATGGATATTTCGTTGCTTTTTCTGCATTATTTTGTTTATTTAGGATGGATAAGCTGTCTTTTTTTGTATTTTGTGACCTTAGATTCTTTTTTTAATTTTTAAATAGGTTGCCAGATTTTTTTAATAAATTATAAGTGGTTAACAATTGTCTCTTAGTGGATAACAATTGTCAGATGTCTAGTCATGATATATCAGTTTAAGTGGATACATTTTCGTGGACATATTTTCATGGATATGCATTTGGACGCTTCAGCTTATTTTCGTGGATACATGTGGACGCGTCAGCTTATTTTCTGGAAAAATGTGTGGTGGATTGATGATGTGTCATTATTTCGACCATTAGATTCATCTGCAGATCTGTTTCATATATTCGATGATGTGGACATGTTTTCGTGGATATGTGCATAAATCAGTTTTTGTAGGGTGTGCATCCATGGAGGACATTACGTGGACGATGAAGAACTTAACTTACCTTCATTGTTTAATATTTAGAACGTGGACTAAATCGAGTCGACCAACGCGTAAATATAAGGACGTGGACGATGAACAATTTTACATTTCACATTTTGTGAATTAGGGTTTAGAGTTTGATGTTTTACATTTGGGTTTATTGTTTTACATTTTTAATGTTAGTGTTTTTGGTTGTACAATCCACACTTAATCATTTTCTTAAAATTTAATCCTAATAATTACTTAACTAATGTTTTTGTATTTTGAACACTAAGAAGTTAAAGGTTATCCACCAAACGTAATTCACCAAAACGTTGTTTAGTGGACAGAAACACGCGTCGTTGTTAAAATAGAGTTGTGTTTAAATCCCGTCGTCTTTGTCCCGTATCTTTAGTTGTAAAGGTTACCATATCCACAAACACCACCTAACTACAACAACGAAAATACTAGATTTTTATAGAGACATTTCGTCGAACATGTTGAACATGTACGTAGGAAGTAATTTTCACCATAAAGCTTCTTTAGATTCATGTTGCGTCCTAAATTTGTCAAACAGTATCCACATGGATGCATCCATAAGAACAACAATTCAATACAAAAATCACAGTAAAAAGTTGATATTATCCACACAAACACTTTCACTATAAAACTTTGTTATTTAAAGCGTGAACGGGACTACGTGGACTAAACCGAGTGGACCATCGCGTAAACTCGAAGACGTGGATGATGATTTGACATTTCTCATTTCTCATAGAATTTACCATCCATATTAATCTCAACAAGAATAAGAATTTAAGAGTTGTCCACCAAAAACTTAGAGTTCACATGTATCATCTTCATTCTCAATCTAGTAAAAACATACAACAAAGATTCAAATTAAGAACAATGAAGATAAATACATAAGACAAATCACAATGAAAAAAAATTCTAGTAAAATCTCTAATGACCCATAAAGATAAGCAAAATACAAGAGCTAACCTTGCTTATAAACCTTTTGAATCCACCATTAGAATTGGGTAAAAAAGTTTCACAATGTCCTCTCTTACAAACATCCATATAAACGAATAAAATAAGCAAAATGGATCTTAAAAGATTCGATTAAACGTTATCAAATTGTTGGAGGCAAATTGAAATAAAAAATTAGTTGATAAAACCTAGAGGTTCACTAGTGTTTGAGGAGAATATGAGATTTATCTTTTTTGATGAGATGATGAGATAAAACAAAAAAAAGTAAAAAAATTCACACATCCAGTTACTTCATAATCCCATTAGAATAAGCTTAGTTAGAAAAAATTATGGGTATAAGAGTTTTTTAACTTGGAGAAAGTATGCTAAAGAGTATAAGTATCTTAAGATGTAATTAGACATCTTGAAAGTGCCTATGTGTGTAAATAACTCATAAAATAATACATTTTACTTAAGATACTAGATGAGGACCCGCACGTACGTGCGGAGTTTACCATGTTTTTAAATTTATATATTTAAACTTATTTAGTGAAAAATGTATATTCAAAATTCCAAACTTCGATTTTATGTATATAATCTATTAATTCATAGAGTACATTAAATATAAATTTATACATTGTGCGGGGTAACAAATATATGGGGTAACCCGGGATTGATTCGCGTATAAGAAATATTTAAAATTTGTTTAATCAACTATATATCTTATATTTGTGCCTCATAATTTCTTTTTTTATTTTTTTAACAAAAAAAAATCAACAAAATAGTAAATGTTATCAAAGTTTCCTAAAATTATGGTGCTATTTTCACCATTATTATTATTATTACGTGATTTTATTTACTAAAGTCATGAAAAAAATTATTAGGAAGAGTCATTTGAAAAATTATCCTTGACGAATTACTATATTTCAATACAAAACAGTTATATGATTAAATATTTTTAATTTTGTACATATAACTTTTAAAAAACAATCAATGGTTTTTTTGAAATTATATTTCCGGGGGTAGCCCGGGTAAAAATCCTAGTTTAATATAAAGTTCAAGATTATACTTATGTATATTTTAATATTATGAATATAATTGAGTTATATCTTATCAATTATTTATGTCATTTTTTGACCCGTTGCAAATTATAATTATACATAAATTGAATTCTATTTAATCTCATAACAATTATCATTCCTTTCAAATTTGCTTTGTGATTCTTTTAACGACCTGTACGGTAAATTAAAATATGTATTTGTTATTCCTTTCTTTGTTTATTTCTTAATTAGCTATGTATAAATTTAAAAAATAAAATAAGTTTAGATTGTTGTAGATATTATTCTTTGAATAATTCAAGTTCTTTTATGTCGATAAGAAAACTGTCATCAAATTTTTATTTTATTTGCAAAAATTTTAATTGATTTTCATTTTGAAATTTAAATCCTTTGTTATCAAAGATATTAGAGGAATTCACAAAATCACACCATTTCAACCCCTCCTTCACAAAACTACATCTAATTTATTTTTTTTCACATATTTACACTCTTTCAAAATTTTAAAAGCTTGATTTAACCTTTTAAAAATTACCAAAATTAAAATATTTTCATTTGAGTTCGCTAATTAGTGTTTAGGGTATAATATTAAGGGGGTAGGATTGTGTGGGTAGGATTTATTTAGATTTAATTTTGAGTGTTTAGGTGTAGTTTTGTGAAGTATTTTGGAAATGGTGTAGTTTTGTGAAATGTAATTCAAATGGCGTAGTTTTGTAATTCTCCCAAGATATTTTAGGAATATTATTGTTTTCAAATTTTGTCCTATATAAATTTTGAAATTTAAATCGGTTTTTTGTTTATTTTCTTTATTCGTTTTTGTAGAATATTTTTCGAATTAAAAGTTTAAAATTTGTGAAGATTAAAATTTGAATGATTCTTGTTACCAAAATTTTCATTACAAACATTTAAACTATATTATGAATTCTTTTGGGCCTTTGTAGTGGACTTAAAATTGTAATTTGTGAAAACAATTAAAAACACAGGTTATGTTAAAAAAATGTAGTGGCATTACATTGTAATTATAATTTTTTGTAAGGGTTTTTTACAAAAATGTTTTTCAATTAATAGTATAGATAACAATTATCATTCCTTTCAAATTTGCTTTGTGATTCTTTTAACGACCTATACGGAAAATTTAAATATGTATTTGTTATTCATTTCTTTGTTTATGTCTTAATTAACTATATATAAATTTTAAAATAAAGTAAGTTAAGATTGTTGTAGATATTATTCTTTGAATAATTCAAGTTCTTTTATTTCAATATGAAAACTGTTATCAAATTTTATTTTATTTGCAAAAAATTTAATTGATTTTCATTTTGAAATTTAAATCATTTAATATCAAGGATATTTCAGGAATATTATTGTTTTCAAATTTTGTCCTATATAAATTTTTAAATTTTAAATCGGGTTTTTGTTTATTTTCTTTATTCGTTTTTGTAGAATTTTTTTCGAATTAAAAGTTTAAAATTAGTGAAGATTAAAATTTGAATGATTCTTGTTACCAAAATTTTCATTACAAACATTTAAACTACATTATAATTTCTTTTGGATCTTTGTACTGGCTTAAAATCATAATTTATGAAAACAATTATAAACATAGGTTATGTTAAAAAAATGTAGTGACATCTATACTATTAATTGGGAAGGAAAAATTTTGAGGAACCTTAAATTTTTTATTTAATTACATGTAATGTCATTGTATGAAACTATAAATTTTAGTATAAGGTAATTTTTGATTAAAAAAATAAAAAACTTTCCTATTTAATAGGATTAAAAGAAAATCGAATTTAAAATAAATAAATAAATAGAAATAGAAATAAATATTTCTAATTAATAGGATTACAATTAAAACGAAAATAAAAAATAAGTAGGTAACATAATGAAAATATAAAATATTATAAATATTTTAATTTTATGTTAATCCAACGTATAATATTAATAATATATTTTCATTATTTAAAAGTATTTTGATTATTTAAAATTTTCATATTTAAAAGTATATTTTTAGAATATTCAAATCGATGATGTAAATAAAAAAACAAAAGCATCCGAATATCTTTAAATTTTTTTTAATTTTTAATACTTTTTGATACATTTGGGTGACGTCTTGCACAATTTTGCGACGGTCAAAATATATCATAGATAATTTATGGTATATAAAAATATTATTTTTAATATTAGAACATACATATATATATAACTAAAAAAATTATTCAACATGTACAAAAAAATAATTTAAAATTATATCAAATTAATATTTTGTAAATATTACTCTCGTGCGGGACGCGCGGGTAAGAATCTAGTTACATTGTAATTAGAATTTTTTTAAGGGTTTTTTACAAAAATGTTTTTCAATTAATAGTGTAGATAACTAGATTTGGATCCGCAACATACGTGCCATATTTAATTTGTTTTAGTTTATATAATAAGGGGGTGTTATTCAATCATGGTTTTATGGGATTTTAAATCTTGTGTTATTTATGTTTGTTAGATTTTCAATTAAAATGAATCATGAAAGAGTTTTAAGTCATTTGGATGCTAGTTTTATCATTTATGTGTAAATAATGACAACCAAAATCTAACCTAAAACCCTCGGACTTTAAAACTTCTAACCACAAAACTCCTAGCCATCGTGATATATCATAATCAAATTGAAAATATTTATAAATCTATAACTTCCACCAATATCTTCCTTTCCTATCATCTTCTTCCACCTCCATCTCACATTTTCTCGTGATTTATAGGGTTTTTTCTTTTTCATTTGCTTTCCTATTATGTTTTTCTTTTCTATTGAAACTAGTAAGATTTTTTTCTTTGATATGCATTGATAATGAATTTTTATAGAGTTTTAGTAATGAAACAAAATCCCTATGAAGATGATGATTCGAATTATAAACATGATGATTCGGATATAGACATTATCACCAATTCACGTAAAAAATCGTGTGAAACAATAAATATATATTTGATAGTTAAAGTTATAAACAATCATTTTAGTATAGAGTTTAAATCTATGGTGAAACAAAATGAAATCATGTTGTTCTTTTAAAATATACGTTGAATGCATTTAAAAGTTAAAGATAATCATGCACTTAAGATTTTAAATCAACAATAGATCAATCTAAAATCAATATCAAATCTTTTCAGAATACATAATTCTAAAAGAATCCAATGAAATCTAAATCCATTGGAGTTTATTAAAATATATAGAAGTATAGAACCAATAACACCCCTTAAGATATTTTTTTAAAGATATATAATATACAATTATTTTGTAAAAAAAAACATTAAAAATTACTAAATTGACTTGAATTATTTGTTGATGGTCTCATGTTTAATAGAGTACAATAATATATTGAAATTTTTGTTTATTTTCTTATAATGACAAAAATTTAAAATTTCTTTATTTTTAGTCTTATAATTTACTTTACACGAAGTGTATGCTTTATATTATAAAATACACTAAATTATACAAGCAAATATTTGCGGTAGGTTTAAATATGAGAGAATTACAAAACTACATCATTTGAATTACATTTCACAAAACTACATCATTGTCAAAATACTTGATAAAACTACACCTAAACAATCAAAATTAAATCTAAATAAATTCTACCCACACAATTCTACCCCCTTAATACTATACCCTAAACACTAATTAACGAACCCAAATGAAAAAAAATTAATTTTGATAATTTTTAAAATGTTAAATCAAGCTTTTCAAATTTTGAAAGGGTGTAAATATGTGAAAAAAATTAAATTAGGTGTAGTTTTGTGAAGGAGGGGTTGAAAGGGCGTAGTTTTGTGAATTTCTCTTTAAATATTCTTATGTTCATATGATTACATGTGTTTAATTCTGTTTTTTTAACTAATTTTTTATAAAGTAAAATAAAAATACTACATTTTTTTTACAACAATAAAAATAATACATAACCTACTATTATGTTAGATTTCTTAAAATATTTTTATTCTATTTTTATAGATATTATTATTAGTTTTTTTAGAATTTTTTTGGTTTTTTAACTAAAAATGTTTTTCTTTCTTCGTTTTATTTGTTTTTAAACATCTCGACTTAAGGATTTTTTAAAAAATATTAAGTTAAAAATTTTAAGGGAGAATTACAAAATTACACCATTTGAATTACATTTCACAAAACTACACCATTTCAAAATAACTTCACAAAACTACACCTAAACACTAAAAGTTAAATCCAAATAAACCATACCCACACAATCCTACCCCCTTAATACTATACCCTAAACACTAATTAGCGAACCCAAATGAAAATATTTTAATTTTGATAAATTTTTAAAGGGTAAATCAAGTTTTTAAAATTTTGAAAGGTTGTAAATATGTGGAAAAATTTAATTAGGTAGAGTTTTGTAAAGGAAAAGAAGAAAGGGTGTAGTTTTGGAACAATACTTGGGTTCACCCCTATGTCAATTTTTTCATTTACCTCCTTTATTATTAGCCAATTGAATCATGCCATGTATTTTTTTTAAATCCAAATAATTTAGTGAATTAAATAAATTTAAATTAAATAATTAAAAAAATTAGATTATGGAAAAATTAAAATAAATTCTAAGCACTAAACACCAAACCTTAAACCTGAATCTAAACCCACCAAATCTAAACCTTAAACTAATCCAAGGGTCTTAAATTTGGACTTGCGAACCCAAACGCAAATATTTAACTACTAAACCCTAAAATTCAACACAAAAATAATTTATGTCGTTTTATATCATATTTTGATGATTTAATCGAAAATAATTTATATTTTTTTCGAATTTTGAAATATTGCTATCAAATTCGTTAAATTAAATAAAAAATAATTTGTATGGCTTATAAAATTAAAAAGGCTACAAAAATAAGAAAGAGATGATTTGATTGAATAGTAATAAATGAGGTGAATGAGAAGGTTCACCTAGGAGTGAACCCAAATATATTTCGTAGTTTTGTGAATTCCTCAAATTTTAATCTATTATTAGTCAAATATATGTGTTTCCTATTTTTATGTTGAAAGAAATATTTTATTTTATTTTATTGTTTTCTTTATTTTTAAACATTATCCATTTTCTAAATGTTTTAAACATAGATCATATTTAGTGGACATTGTAAATACAACTTTCTGTCTTCGTAAAAATATTTTTTAAAAATAGTACAGATTCTCGTTTTTAAAGAAGTATAAATGCATTTTAGTTTAGTTTGTGTTATACATGTTCACATAGAAATTAAGCTAGACGGATAAGCTAATTGTGCTTCCGGATTTATCAAATAATTTACTACGGGTCTATATTTTTTCAAATGATATATATCTATATACATGTAATTTAGAAATTTGTGATATATTTTTTTGTTTTATAGAAGATATATAAATATTTAAAAGTTTTCAATATTATTATTGTTTATACAAACAAATAGAATAATTTGATCATCTCATATTCAAATAACCCGGATTCGAAATATCAATTTCGAACGTAACACAAATATCCAAATTGAAACCGATCAAAATATAAATACCTCGAACGGTTAGAGAAATTTAATAGCGAAAACCCGAAAATGAATCCGAAATGAAACACATTTTATGGAATCAAACCGAATTACCCAATAATTATTTAAAATAGTAATAATTTTAATATTGAAATTTATTGAAATGAAATTTTTTCTACGATATAATATTTTTTAGTACATAATTCATATAGCAAATTTTTAATATTAAAAATTGTTGGAAGTCTTTTTTGTTGATATTGATTATTAATTCAAATTCTAATTTAATTTTAGAAAGATATTAATTGTAAATGTATATGTTTGTGTGTACGTATAACATAAATCTTATTTTAAATTGTTATTCAAATTAAGAATATGATTAACATTATAGATTTTGTTAGGATATGATTAAAATGAGATCTTATCCTTAACTAAAAATTTCATCATGTGTTAAAGTAATGACATTAGGTGTAAATAAGTGATATTTTTTGGAAAAGTTCAAAAGAATGATTCAATATAATATTATAGATAAAATAATAAAAGTTCAACAAAAGTACATCTTTTGAATTACATTTCATATAACTACCCTATTTTAAAGTCAAATTTTAAAACTAGACCAAAACACTCAAAATTAAATTTAAATAAACCCTACCCACACAATCCTAAATTCAAAGGGGTAGAATTGTGTGGGTAAGCTTTATTTGGATTTAATGTTGAGTGTTTTAGTATAGTTTTAAATTGACTTTAAAATGATGTAGTTTTTTCAAATGTAATTCATAAGATGTAGTTTTATAATTTTAATTCATCAAACTACACACTTTCGACCCTTTCTTCACAAAACTACATCTAATTTAATATTTTTACATATTTAGACCCTTTCAAAATTTTAAAAGTGTTATTTACACTATAAAAATTACCAAAATTAAAATATTTTCATTTGGGTTCGGTAATTCGTGTTTAGGGTATAGTATTAAAATGGTAGGATTGTTTGCGTAAGGTTTATTTGGTTTTAATTTTGAGTATTTAAGTGTAGTTTTGAAAATTGACAATGAAATGTGGTAGTTTTGTAAAATATAATTCAAATGGTCTATTTTTGTAATTTCCCGAATTTTGAAGTTTGTGATATATTTTTTCGTTTTATAGAATAAATATAAATATTTAAAAGTTTTTAATATTATTATCGTTTATACAAACAAATAGGATAATTTGATCATTTCATATACAAATAACCCGGATTTGAAATATCAAACTCGAACATAACCAAAATATCCAAATGGAAACCGATCAAAATATAAATACCTGGACCGGATAGAGAATTTACTAACGAAATCCCGGAACTGAATCCGAAAAGAACATTTTTTTATGGAATCATACCGAATTACCCTATAATTATTTAAAATAATAATAATTTTAATATTAAAATTTGTTGAAATGAAATTTTTTGTTACGATATAATATTTTGTAGTACATAATCCATATAATAACTTTATAGTTTATTTTTTGACAACAACAACTTTATATTAAAAGTTGTTGGAAATCATTATTATTGATATTGATTATTAATTCGAATTTTAATTTTAAGAAGATAATAAGCGTAAATGTATATGTTTGTGTATATGTATAATATAAATCTTATTTTAAATTGTTATCTAATCGAAGAATAGGATTAAATTTATAGAGTTTGTTAGGATAAGAATATATGACGGTTTTACCCTTAATGATTTTTTCTCATCATATATTAAAGTAATGACATTGTGTGTAAATAACTATACTTATTGAAAATATTTAGAATTATACATATTATCTACACTTTCATAGACTTGCACAATTTTTTGTAAACTTGATTATCTAGTTTGAATCATTTAAGTTGAAATTTTAAGTTTTACACATTTCAAAATTTTAGTAACTAAATGGGGTCTATCCTTGAAAAAATAATTAATGAAGATAAGAATTGTAATGGTTTTGCGGTTTCTGGTCGGGCTCAAATATATACGGGTTTTGCGGGTTCGGGTCGAGTTACCTGATTAACATGTCTAATTTTGGTAATATTAAATTTTATTATAAAACTTGGTTTTTTGTAACTTATCTTATATAATAAAATAGAATATTTTTTAACTTTGACTCTTAAGACAACAAATGTCACTTTCATTTTTTGACATGTGTCTTATATTAGTTTATTTTCAATCAAAAACTATTTCTATCTCTCTTAAAAGTCAAAAATAAATGCAATTTTTTTTATGTTTCTTTTAATTTAATACATATGATTCACATGAGTTTCATAATTTGTTTTTGATTTTATATATAATTTTTAATTTCTCTTCAACAAAAAGTTTCGTTTTACCCCTCTCAAAAATCAAAAATTAAGGGATGATGATTTTTATACACCTCAAGAGTTGCTTCCCATACTGGTTACACATGAACTCTCAAACTTTGCTTATTTACACATGAAGTCGTTAAAATTTTAAATAGTCCACACAAAGTAATTAAACTCTAATTAATTGCACATATTATACGAAAATTGCGTTTGGGTCTAATTAATAGCGTTTACGATGACCCGGTGAATGACTCGGCCGAATACTTTAAATGAATCAAAGTCTTCTCCTCTATGACTTAATAAATCGAAAAATCGATTTTGGGGACTTAGGGTTCTTATTTAAAATCGATTGGGTGTTTATTGTGATAGTGAAATTCGAAACGATTTTAAGCACCGTAGAGAAGAATGAGTAACGATTGTGTTTTAGTGTTTGAAATTTCATTTTAATGTTTTGGATAGTATTTTAGTGTTTAAAAACCATGAAATGTTATTGTATTTTAGTGTTTTGTGTTTTAGTGTTTGAGATTGTGTTATAGTGTTTCAGATAATATTGTGGTTTAGTGTTTTGTGGTTTAATATTTTGTGTTTTAGTATCTATTTTAGTGTTTTAGGGTTTATAGTGTTTTAGGGTTTAAATTATAAAAAAACAAGTACCACAATACCTGTTTTAACCGAAATACCACAAAACATGTTTCAACAGAAATACCACAAAACATGTTTTAACCGAAATACAAAAGATATTGGCTAGTGAAAGAGTAGCAAAAATACACTAGCAATAACACACCAAAAGCATACTAAACCATTAATTTACACCATCATCCATTTGTAGTATGTGATTGTTGAGTTATGACAATTGATGCCTGAGAAACCTGGACATATAAAAGCAAACCAATGAGATGAATGTAATGTAAAAACCAAAAGAGACAATGTAATTGAGCTTTTTTACCTGAACTTGAGTCTTTTTATTTTGTTTCTTCTTTGGACCTGTTATCTTCTCCTTTTTCTTGGTAGCTTCATCTTCTTCTTGGGATGTCCTTCAACACATGGTTCTGTCTTTATCTTGGTTTTGGGATATTTCTTACAACCAATAGAGTTGTGTCCAACTTCACCACAACTTGAGCAATGGATTTTCCTTCCGGCTCTACCTAATGATTGTTTCTTTTTCTTTGGTGATTCCACCACGCTTTTCATTTTTGGAAACTTTCTCATCTTCTTCTTTTTCTTTCCAGGTAGCTCTGGTTCAGGAGGTGCTTGCACCAATGGGAAACCTATCTCAACCACACTCTAGATCTCCTTACAGGGACATTAGATATCTCGTAGTTATCTTGCCAAATCCCAAATGAGAAGAAGCTTGTAACACAATCTTCAGGATCTAGATTTTTGTCTTTCATTACCCCATAAGCATGCTCACAAGGTATTCTTGTAAGTTGCCATTTGTAGCATGTGCAATGTTTTGCATTCATGTTGACCCTATGAGCAAACAGACCATGTGTTGTTGTATATGTGGTGCATTTCTCAACATCCTCCCTCTTCTCTCTAAAACATGTGGCAACATATTTGGTGTACATACCTTCACGTTTATTAGCTCTCAACTTCCTCTTTATTATCTTTTCCATTGTTTGTCTCCTTATCATCTCAAGCATTGATATCAATGATTTGGCTCTTGTTGTTGTTATTGTTGCATTGAAGGACTTAGTTGAGTGATTATCCACATCGTCACAGAAGTTTCCTAGCCTAAAAAGGCTCTAGTCCAAGTCTTGGGTTCTTCGTTCACCACAAAATTATAAAGAGACATGTTGTAGTCTTTGATCTTCTTTAAATTCTCTTCATAACCAGTGATGTTGTAACTCCAAACAAGGTTCTAAATCAAAGGCTTCAACAAATCCAACTTCCCATGTGTCATCTTCAGATTGTCTACTATGTGTTTCACACATTTCCTATATTCTACGTGTGGTAACTCATCTTTCACTGGACTTATTAGTCCCTACAATATATACAACAGTCAATAATACATAGTTAGTTCATTAAAGACTACAAGAGTCAAGTGAAAATTTGTTTTAAACACTACAAATAGTTAGTTAATTACCTTAGATATGCCTGATATTATGACAAATCTACTACCATCTCCAAGACATAAGTCTTTCTTGATTTGTTGAATAAACCATAGCCAACTAATAATAGTCTCAACTTGTACTATTGCCCATGTTATTGGGTATATCTGATTGTTCGCATCATGACCAACAACAACTAACAACACACATTTCACAACTGTTTTCAGAAATATCCCATATAACCCTATCAATGGCCTACAAGAACCTCTCCAAAAACTTCTAATCTTGTCAAAGCAAACATAGAAACGGTTCAATACATCTTCACCAGCAGAGTTGGGAACCGTGTCCACAAACACTATAAATCCCGGATTAGAGGTTTCAATCTCCTTCACAATACCACATATATGTGTGAATTTCTCAACGTACTCACTCCCTAACCATTTTAGAGCTAATGTCCTCCCTCTTTGACATTGATTCCTTGTGCTCACAATCTGCCACTTCTCCTTGATGTAGTTTTGTATATCCTCAGACATGAAATTAGGTTCATTCCTCAGCTTTTCTCTAAATAATCTAGCAATCACATGACTTTTCAACATCTTACATTTTCCATTTGGGGTGCATTTGTGATGGTTGTATGTCGTCTTCACTATCCACATCCTCTTTGGAGTATCATAGAAGCAATAGACACACTATTTACACTTTCTTATAATCCCACATTTAAAGACGCATTTTAGTGTGTCCCACCGTTCTTGAACAATGTTGAAACCAGTCCAAAGAGCATACGCCAAGACCGCTTTTTTGAACTCATAACACATGAAAAATGCAATACCTAAAGCTACCTTGTCGACAAACTTCTGGCTTTTTCTCTGATAGCGCATGTACGCATCATCATCGTCACTGTCTTTATCATCGTCATATTCAGAAATGGCGTTATGTTCCCTCATGTAGTACTCGTTCACAAATTCATCCACCGATGTATCAATTTTAACTTCATACTCGACGTTGTCAAGTGCATCATCATCTCCTTTATTTTGTTTCTTCTTATTCTTTCCATTAAACTCTTCTTCGTTTTCGTCTGTGACAACGATGGCGGAACGCTCCCTCATATACTCCTCCAAAAACTCATCAATTTATGCATCAACTCAGGAATCTCTTCCTCAATATGTTCCTGAATCTCTTCGTCATGCTCTTCGTGAATCTCTTTATCTTCGTTCTCTTTATCGTGATTCTCTTTCTCTCCGTTCTATTCGTCGTGATTCTCTTTCTCTCCGTTCTCTTCGTCATGATTCTCTTCAGGCGGAAGTCATTCTTCGTTTTCATCACCGTGAATCATTTCAACTACAATCTTTCCTTCGTTCTGCCACCGCAGAATTGTCACCAATGTTGTACTATTCGTCTCAAACGTCTGACATATTAAATTGCGTGCTTGAATAACTTACATCGCCCAAATGAGTTCTTCAAACTCGGCGTGTAAAGAGGATAAACACCTTCTGTAACATCTTGCTCTTAGCTAAAGTCTTGATCCGTCTTCATCCAAGAATATCCATCTTACTTCCACATATGGTTTCGTTTCTTTCCAAGATCCATCAATTTGGCAAACTTCCCCTGAATTGATCTCGGGATCCTCGATTAAATTGAAACTCTTGTTGACATGTAAATCCTCCTTAGTTTTATGTGTTTCTAACCATTCTTTTGATTCCTTTATCGCATGTTCTATTATATCTGGCGGGTCAACATCCACATCCTCGAAGACCTTTCGATTTCGCGATTTCTAAATGTACCATAGTAATCACGTGTAACAATCTTTCCCTTGTTCTTAATCTTCCATTAATTGTAATCTTGAAAATAAATAATCCATATTTGTGTATTCCTTGTGGGAATCTATGTGTTATTGAGAAGGGTGACACATCTCATGTGTATAATGAGTGTGGGCACTCAAAAAACACATGGTTTATCGTCTCAATCTCTTCTTCACAGGGTGGGCACACCATATCACATTGTATTCCTCTGAAGTTTAATCTCTCTCTAACTCCCAAAAAACCTGCAATTCTGCCACATAAAATATCTAAACTTCGGTTGACATTGAGATTCCCAAACTTGCGTCTTTAACGCGTTAATAGTTGGTCCCGTTGTTCAATCGTAACAGTTCTTTTTCCATTTGTTGCCAAAGTTTATACCCTGATTTGTTTGAGCATAATGTCAAATCCAGCGTCTTTAACCCTTCTCTTGCTAATAGGCATACCCCCAACCAATGTTCTATCTTTCAGGCTTAGTAAATTGGTTAGGGTTCCACTCCACCGTGTTTATGTTGATCAAATCTCTTACTTTTAAATTGGAAAATAAAACACTTCCTCTTCTTTGTGCCGGTTTTGGATCCGCGTCAGGAACCCACACATCATCCCAAACAGATATCCTACTATATTTTTTTGGTGTTTTCCTCATTTCTCTCGGCAAAAATTCTAATATAAATCTAATATAATCCAAAACAAATATCCTAATATAATTCTCATTTGGAGATTCAATTTGGTACAAGAAATTAACATTTCTCATGATAAAAACAATTATGTTTTGGTCAAATAAAACTTTTATTCTTAAATTGAATTAATAATTGGTTTTATTATTTAATTGTGTAACCACCAAATTTGACATAAATTTATAAGTGAAATTTGAGTAATGGTGGTAATATAGATTAAATAAAAAAAGTTTTGCATTCACATCTCCTATAAAAAGAGAAAATATTCAAGATCTCTTATATACCATTCTTCACTTAGTACAACACATATATAAAATTCGAGAACCTATGTTTTCTATATATTTTAATCGTAAAAATATTGCGGTTTCATATATCAATTGATTTGAATTGTAAGAATATTGTGGGTTCATATTGAATTCGGAGAGATAATTGTCACACTACGGGCGCAAACCCACTTATTCCTAATTTTTATATCGATATTTTTGTAATTTTTAATAATAAATATATATATATATATATATATCACTTACCGCCGCAACGCGCAGGTCTTTCCCTACGTAAAGTAAGAAACATCCATAAATTTTTTTAAAAATTTTTTAAAATTAATTAAGAATTTACCAAAAAAGATAACTTGTTCTAGTCAAAGAATGTTCACATGGTCAACATCACCATTAATACTTTTTATTAATGAAATATTATTGAACTATTCTCACATCCAAGAATCTTGCTCTTCCCAAAATTTTCTCACAATAACATTTTTTAGATGGATTATCTGAATTTAATCTTATTTTTGGTGTTTCTTCTCTTAATTTTTTCTCAAAATTCAATTGCTTCAATCCGTTTCCTTCCTCAATCAAATAAAAGGTTAGTGATAAGCTGTCACCATCTCGGTTTGTGACCACAATTGATTAAAGTGAATATTCTGTTTATAATATTTCACATACTGAAATTTTCAAGTGCAAAAATGCCACTAGACCACGATAATTTCTAAACTATTGTGTTACTAGAATTAGTTGACTAAGAAACTTCTTAATATTTTGGGCAGAGATGTGTCTATGATTAATATGCCAAAGAGTGTTTCTTCTCTTGGTCTTGATCCAACTCGTGTCACACAACTCTCTTGGTCTCCTAGGTTTGTGATTATATGCTTATCATATAAATTGACTCTTAATTTTTATCATTAATTTTTATATAATCTTGATTTGATTTTGTATTGTTACTATGTTCAAACTCGTGTTTGTTTTTAAGGGCATTTTTATACCAAGGGTTTCTCTCATATGAGGAATGTGATCATCTTATCAATTTGGTAAAATCAAAACCTTTTTTCTTGAATTTCGTAGATCTTTCTAGAGTTTGTGTTGATGATTGAATGTTTATGTGAATCTATTTAAATTGATTTATAAATATATAACAAGAACTACTAATGTGAATCTACTCGTGTGTATCAAATTAATGTTTGGAAAATATCGAAAAAGAACTACTAACTAGATTCTTATCCGTGCATCCCGCACGTGAGTAATATTTACAAAATATTAATTTGATATAATTTTAAATTATTTTTTTGTTATTGCATGTTGAATAATTTTTTTAATCATATATATATATTAAAAATAATTTTTTATATATCAGAAATTATGTACGATATATTTTGATCCGTCGCAAAATTGTGCAGGGCGTCACACAAAAGTATCTAAAAGTATTAAAATTTTAATTTTTTTGAAGATTTTTGGATGTTTTTGTTTTTTTATTTACATCATCGATTTTAATATTCTAACAACATACTTTTAAATAATGAAAAATTTAAATAATCAAAATACTTTTAAATAATGAAAAAATATTATTAATATTATACGTTATATTTTCATTATGTTACCTATTTATTATTATTTTCGTTTTTAATTGTAATCCTATTAATTGGGAATATTTTTTATATTTATATTTATTTATTTTTTTAATTTCGTTTTTTAATCCTATTAAATATGAATGTTTTTTTTTTTTAAATCAAAAATTATTTTATACTAAAATTTATACAATGACATTACATGTAATTAAAATAAAATTTTAAGGTTCATCAAAATTTGTCCTTCCCAATTAATAGTATAGATTTCAACAAGAATTTTCAAATCAACTAATCTAATAACACATGATTTTCTTCGAGTTTATAATTTTGTTAACACCCACTAACCAATAACATTCACTGACATTTCATTTGGATATTTCTGACATTTGGATTTTAGGCAAGAGGAAAGCTTGAGAAGTCAATGGTGGTGGTTGATAATGATTCAGGAGAGACCAAAGAAAGCCAATTCCGCACAAGTTCTGGCATGTTCCTTTCCAAAAAACAGGTAATGTTGTGATTATGTTATTAAGAATACTTATGCGAAAATCAATTAGCAAATTTGTGGGCTACAAGTTTTATATTTTTCAAAAATGACATATAAATAATTGGGGAATTACAACACTACACCATTTGAATTGTACTTTCACAAAAGTACACAATTTCAAAGTCAAATTACAAAACTACACATAAACACTCAAAATTAAATCCAAATAAATTTTACCACATAATCATACCCTTTTAATATTATACTCTAAACATTAATTAGCAAACTCAAATGTAAATATTTCAATTTTTGTAATTTTTAAAGGGAAAATCAGCATTTTAAATTTTTGATATGGTGTAAATCTAGAAAATATAGAACTCGATAGAGTTTTGTGAAGGAAAAGATGAAATAATGTAGTTTTGTGAATTCCTTATAAATAATTGTTAGTTTATTTTTATAAAAATAGTCTCTCTAATTAATTTGCACCAATTAGATATTCAAAACATCAAACTACAGATCGGAAATTTAAAAATCACAAAGTAATACTCATTCTGTTTATTTTTGTTTTAGAAAAAATATTTTTGTAATGTTTGATTTTCTCTAATCTCGATGTAGTTTTATGTATAAATATTAGTAAATTGTTAGTTTCAAGGTATTTTAATTGAATTTTTTGAAAGACTATTGGTAGAAAAATATTGAAAGTTGTTCAACATATAAAAATATGTAATTATCCTATATATATTAATTGATGAGACAATTTTGAAATTTGAATGTAAATTTAAAAAAAGTCCATAAAACAAAATATAGAAAACCCATACTTTGACATTTTCATGAAATTATAATTGTACATATCTATTATGTACACATAATAGAATATAAAGATTACAATTACAAATTCATAAGTATTGATTTTAAAAGAGCCAGATTAAGATATATATATTCCCAACTAAATAGTCCACAAGAAATAAAAAAAATTGAATTTTTAAAGGATTTTTCATATGTTTATCCACATACTAAAGCCCATTTATTTTTTTTCAATAACAAATATTGAACTTTATGTAATGATAAATATCCCAATTTGAAATAATAATCATAATCTTCTTCAACGGTATATATCAAAAATATTAATGGTAATAAAACGGTGATTTTTAAATTTCTGATGTGGAATTTGATGTAAAGTTCAATATTTGTTATTGAAAAAAAATATCTAATTGTATGGTTGGCGATTTTGATGTGAAATCGCCAGGCAAATTTCCGATGTGAAAACATCAAATTCCACATCGAAAAAAAAAGTCCAAATAGGCAAATTCCACATCGGAAATTGAAATTCCACATCAAAATCGCCGTTAAGTGCACTTCTATTGGTATTTGCCTGTTTGGACTAGGTTAACACTTTGTATGGTTAGAAAAAGTAGTCGCTTACGAAATTTCTACTATTGATCAGTCGAATACGGTGTCATCTTTTAAGTCTACTTGAGCTTGAAGTATTCAACGACAATGTCTTGTGTTTTTGCAGGATGATATAGTATCTAATGTTGAATCAAAACTTGCCACGTGGACCTTTCTTCCCGAGGGTATTTCCGAGTCATATGCACATATATATAGATAACTCTCTAGTTCTATTACTTGTGTAATTCTTAAACATCTTACAAACTAGATAAATTTCTTGAAATACAATAAAAATGTATTTTAGTATCACAAATACCATTATAACTTTTTAACAAAATATCGCAAAAAAAAGAAGAAATTTTAACACAATAACTTTTTCCATTTGGATTCACTATTTAGTTTTAAAGGTTTATGGTTTAGTTTCAAAGGTTTAGGTGAAGTTTATTTAAATTTTGTGTTATTTTTCAAGAAATACTTTTTACTAGTATTTATATTCTTGATAAACTCTTTTAGTGTCTGCTATTTTGGTAAAGAACATTGATTTGGATACAATAATTCCCCTTATAACTAACTAACTATATCTTTTTTTCTTGTTGATTAGAAAATGGTGAACGCATCCAAATATTACACTACCAAAATGGTCAAAAACACGAACCACATTTTGACTACTTTAACAGCCCGAAAGAACTAAAGCTCGGTGGTCATCGGATTGCTACCGTGTTGATGTACTTATCCAATGTCGAAAACGGTGGTGAAACTGTGTTTCCTATGTGGATGGTAAAGTCTATATTATTATTTCTTATTCAATAAGTTTGTCACAAAACATTTTGTTTTTGTTTTATTTTGATTTGATCATAAATTTTTTATAGGGTCAAACAACTCATCTTAAAGATGATAGTTGGTCTGAATGTGCAAAACAAGGTTATGCAGGTATAAACATTATGTATATAGTTTAGTATCTTATGTAAAAATTGAAAAATGTGTAAATTTGAAAAGAATTTGAATTAGGTGCATTTGTAAATTAGTGTTTGAAAGATTATACTTTTGTGAAATTTTCAACCATAAACAATAAATACTAAATCCGAAAAAAAAAAATTCTAAACAATTCAAACTTATTTTTTATATTCGTTGTATTTTGTAACAATATATTTTATATTGATAATTTTGGCCAACAAAATTTGTTATAGTATTTTTGAACAAAATTATTTTTCATTGATATAAATTTATAGAGTTTTGCATATTGGTATTAATATGATTCTAACTTAATATGTATCTTTGCAGTAAAACCGAGGAAAGGCGACGCGTTGCTCTTCTTCAATATCCATCCAAATGCAACCACAGATGATCAGAGCTTACACGAAAGTTGTCCAGTGATCAAAGGAGAGAAATGGTTAGCAACAAAATGGATTCGTGTTAGATCATTCGATAAATGGTTTAAGGATAAATCTGTGTGTATGGACGATGATGAAAGTTGTGTAAATTGGGCACAAGCAGGGGAATGTGAGAAGAATCCAAGTTATATGGTTGGTTCGGACATAGACCAAGGATATTGTAGAAAGAGTTGCAATGTTTGTTCGTCTTAAAAACAAGTTATAATTTCAACTCTGGTTTTATGTTTGGGGTTATTGACTTCGGCCTATAACCTTCTCGTTATCAATAATAATACTTAAATTATTAAAATTAATACAAAAATTCAATAGCGAATAAAAAATGGGAGAATTACAAAACTACACCATTTGAATTACATTTCACAAAACTACACCATTTCAAAAGTACTTCACAAAACTACACCTAAACACTCAAAATTAAATCTAAATAAACTATACCCAAACAATCCTACCTCCTTAATACTATACCCTAAACACTAATTAGCGAACCCAAATGAAATTTTTTTAATTTTGGTAATTTTTTAAAGGTTAAATCAAGCTTTTAAAATTTTGAAAGGGTGTAAATATGTGAAAATATTAAATTAGGAGTAGTTTTGTGAAGAAGGGTTGAAAGGGTGTAGATTTGTGAATTCCTCAGAAAAAATTTACATTATAAAAATATAAAAACATTATTGGTTTAGATTGGGCAAAAGCAGGGGAATGTGAGATTAATCCAATGGTTGGTTCAAACACATACCATGCATATTGTTGAAAGGGTTGCTCTCCTTACGAACAAGTTATACCAAATATTTTATTAAAATATTTATAAAGCGAACAAAAAATGGTTTTTAGGGGTTCAGATAACTTTTCATAGGCATGGGCATTCGGCAGAAACCGTAAGACCCGAACCGAGTAAACCGATTTTTTGGTTCCCGGCGCCGATTCCGTGACCAGGAGTGAACCGATCATCAATTTTTTTTTTAATACTTCGGTTTGGTTCAGTTCGACATCTACTAACCAAACGATTCTTCGGTTCTCTTTCATCTAGCACTTATTATAGTGTCATGACTCTAGACAAAAATGAAGATGTGCAAAGATGATGATGATAGATCATGGTTACGCTATGAGAAGACGACAACTAAAGAAAAAGTAAAAATAAATGAAACACTAGGGTAGATGCGTTTAACGATATTGACCACTTATTCAATAAAACTTATGTGTAATGAATATGGGGTCAATTGTAAAGTTTGCCCAAACTTTATAACAACCCACAATAACATTATCTTATCTCAAAAACTAAAAGTCTTAACGTTTCTCTTTTGTTTTTATACTTGTCTTTCCCAGCCGTTTCACCTCTCTACCTCTCAGATACAACGGGAGAAAATCATGTTTGTCCCTTTGTTGATTATGCTTTACTTTTCTTATTTTCTTATGTAACTTCTCACAAAAAATGAAAAACCACAAGGAAACTTCAACATTGCCAATTTTGTTGTAGGTAAAAGTTAAATTCGATTACTTATATCTTTTTCTTTGATTTTTAAGTAGAGCTCTATAACCTTGAATATCTATCTATATATTATTTTTGAAGTACTAATCTGAACATGTCCAAAAATCACACTTATTTACGCATAATTGAGCATAAAAGAAAATATTTTTGAATATTTAATTACGAAAAACCAAATAAGGAAATATTACAATTCTCTCCAAAAATAAATAAAAAATAGGGAGAATTATAAAACTACACCATTTGAATTACATTTCACAAAACTACACCGTTTCCAAAATACTTCACAAAACTACATCTAAACACTCAAAATTAAATTCAAATAAACCCTACCCAAACAATCATATCCCCTTAATATTATACTCTAAACACTAATTAGCGAACCCAAATGAAAAGATTTTAATTTTGGTAATTTTTAAAAGGGTAAATCAAGCTTTTAAAATTTTGAAAGGGTGTAAACTTGTGAAAATATTGAATTATGTGTATGTTTTGTGAAGGGAGGGTTGAAAGGGTGTAGTTTTGTGAATTTCTCTAAAAAATATTAAAGAAATTATGTAAAAAATATTTAAAAAACAAAATAAAATATGTAATTCACATAAATACATTATTACATAGTTTTTTTATAAAAACTACCATTAAAATTTTATTTAAATCAAAATAGGTTTAATTAATATTATTAATAATTTAAAAACGAGTTGAAATTTTTTTTGTTAAAAATATCAAACAATAAAATTAAAATAGTTTGTTAACGAGTTTGATTTCCGGTCCGATTATAAACAAAAAAGAAGAAATTGCAATTCTACTAAAATTTAAATCTTATATTACATATTTAGAATATGTTTACAACAATTTTAAATAAATTTGGGTAAATCGCATACTATGATTTGTGTATTTTGATTTTGTTTCGGTTTGTATTTTGAATCCGGATATTTTCGAATCCTAAATATAATAAATAATAAATTATTGTTCTAATCAACTTACAAATTATATTAAATTTTTGTTATACGAAATATATAATAAAAATATATATATTATAATTTTTGAAGTACTTTTTGAATTTTTCCAAAAAAACTCACTTAACTACATATTATGTAATTGGTTTTAAACTCACTTAAAGAGTTATGTGAAACTTACACACAAACATATCTCATTCTATATATATATATATATATATATATATATATATATATATATATATATATATATATACTTTTTAAAACTGACTTAAATATCAACAAAAACAATAAAACCGATTTTTATACCCTAAACACTAATTAGCGAACCTAAATGAAAAGATTTTAATTTTGGTAATTTTTAAAAGGGTAAATCAAGCTTTTAAAATTTTGAAAGGGTGTAAACTTGTGAAAATATTGAATTTTGTGTATGTTTTGTGAAGGGAGGGTTGAAAGGGTGTAGTTTTGTGAATTTCTCTAAAAAATATTAAAGAAATTATGTAAAAAATATTTAAAAAACAAAATAAAAATATGTAATTCACATAAATACATTATTACATAGTTTTTTTATAAAAACTACCATTAAAATTTTATTTAAATCAAAATAGGTTTAATTAATATTATTAATAATTTAAAAACGAGTTGAAATTTTTTTGTTAAAAATATCAAACAATAAAATTAAAATAGTTTGTTAACGAGTTTGATTTCCGGTCCGATTATAAACAAAAAAGAAGAAATTGCAATTCTACTAAAATTTAAATCTTATATTACATATTTAGAATATGTTTACAACAATTTTAAATAAATTTGGGTAAATCGCATACTATGATTTGTGTATTTTGATTTTGTTTCGGTTTGTATTTTGAATCCGGATATTTTCGAATCCTAAATATAATAAATAATAAATTATTGTTCTAATCAACTTACAAATTATATTAAATTTTTGTTATACGAAATATATAATAAAAATATATATATTATAATTTTTGAAGTACTTTTTGAATTTTTCCAAAAAAACTCACTTAACTACATATTATGTAATTGGTTTTAAACTCACTTAAAGAGTTATGTGAAACTTACACACAAACATATCTCATTCTATATATATATATATATATATATACTTTTTAAAACTGACTTAAATATCAACAAAAACAATAAAACCGATTTTTATACCCTAAACACTAATTAGCGAACCTAAATGAAAATATTTTAATTTTGGTAATTTTTAAAAGGGTAAATCAAGCTTTTAAAATTTTGAAAGGGTGTAAACTTGTGAAAATATTGAATTTTGTGTATGTTTTGTGAAGGGAGGGTTGAAATGGTGTAGTTTTGTGAATTTCTCTAAAAAATATTAAAGAAATTATGTAAAAAATATTTAAAAAACAAAATAAAAATATATAATTCACATAAATACATTATTACATATTTTTTATAAAAACTACCATTAAAATTTGGGAGAATTATAAAACTACACCATTTGAATTACATTTCATAAAACTACACCATTTCCAAAATATTTCACAAAACTACACCTAAACACTCAAAATTAAATCCAAATAAATCCTACCCAAACAATTCTACCCCCTAATACTATACCCTAAACACTAATTAGCGAACCCAAATGAAAAGATTTTAATTTTGGTAATTTTTAAAAGGATAAATCAAGCTTTTAAAATTTTGAAAGGGTGTAAACTTGTGAAAATATTGAATTAGGTGTAGTTTTGTGAAGGGAAGGTTGAAAGGGTGTAGTTTTGTGAATTTCTCTTAGAATTTTATTTAAATCAAAACATGTTTAATTAATATTATTAAGAATTTAAAAACGAGTTGAAACAATTTTTTGTTAAAAATACCAAACAATAAAAAACAAAATAGTTTGCTAACGAGTTTGATTTCCGGTTCGATTATAAACAAAAAAGAAGAAATTGTAATTCTACTAAAATTTAAATCTTATATTACATATTTAGAATATGTTTACAACAATTTTAAATAAATTTGGGTAAATCGAATAATATGATTTGTGTATTTTGATTATGTTTCGGTTTGTATTTTGAATCCGGATATTTTCGAATCCTAAATATAATAAATAATAAATTATTGGTCTAATCAACTTACAAATTATATTAAATTTTTGTTATACGAAATATATAATAAAATATATATATTATTATTTTGAAGTACTTTTTTGAATTTTTCCAAAAAAACTCACTTAACTACATACTATGTCATTGGTTTTAAACTCACTTAAAGAGTTATGTGAAACTTATACACAAACATATCTCATTCTATATATATATATTTTTTTAAATTGACTTAAATATCAACAAAAACAATAAAACCGATTTTAACATAAAACCAACCACTAATTTCATATTTATGATATTTTTGATATAATCTTTTTATTTTTCTTACGGAGGTCTATAAAATTTTTCATAATATAGATATTTTTTAAAAAGTATATAGTACAGTTTTATATATAATCATTGTCCATATTATAATTTTCTATTATATTAATATTTTAGATGTTAATAAACATCTATATTGAACATAAATAAAGTTTGTTTAAATCAATTAACACTAGCATAACAATTATTTATTAACACTAGATGAATGACAAGAAGTTTGAAAATAATGATTAAACTTTATCATAAACAAATTTCGGGTAATTCGGGTTCAAATCTAGAAATTTGTTTTGGCTCCGGGTTTTCAGATAGTAAATTTCTCAATTCGTTCGGGTTATTTATTTTTAGAACGGTTTCGGTTCTTTAATTTCGGTTTGGTTCCAATTATGTACTTCAAATATAATTATAATTATTATTATTTTAAATAATTTTTGGGTAGATAGAGTAGTTTAGTTTAGTTCTAAAAAATTGAGTCGGTTCATATTCGATTTTGGGTATTATGGTAGTAAATTTCCCTATACATTAGAGTTATTTGTTTTTAGAATCGGTATTAATTTGGGGATTTCGGTTTGGTTTGGGTTCGGTATTTCGGATCCGGAAGTTTTGTCCATCAATAATTTTTATAGTTTATAATAGTTTGGAATAAACCAACTTACAAATTATATTAAGATTTTGCTATATAAAATCTAATTCTCATTATATATTTATTTGCATAAACAATAAAAGAACAAAATACTCTTTAGAAATTCTGAATATTTTTATTTATTTTACAAAAACAGAAAAAATATTACAAACTTCTAAATTAATTGTATATATATAAAACTATTTGTAAAAAACATAAACCCGTGGTGTACCACGGGTTAAATCCTAGTTGTTATTAATAATTTCTGAATGTTGTTGTTTGCAGTATGTGGGTAACAGATCATGTAAATGCAATCTCAAACCCTATTTTTTATAGGTTTGGGCTTATTGAATTGTAAAATTGTTCACTTGTCTGTAATTTTTCTTGTTATTTATTTATAAGATATGTAAATATTAACTTTTATTTGAAAATTGTAATATATAGCCTATATATAATATGATGCTTAGTAAATTATGTATTTTATTTTATATAAGACACAACAAAACAAGTTTTATTACATATTATTGCTTAAAATGTTGTCATTTATTGATAAATCTAGTAATGACCTCCTCCTCCGCCGCCTCCTCCTCCTTCTGGTGGTGTATCGTGGCCTCTTCCTTTATCGCTCGAGCCTCCTTTGTTCACTGATTATATCGTTATCATAAAAGATTTAATATTAAATTAGAGATAAAATGTAGGGCAATTCTTATGAATACCACTAAAAAAAGTTTTTCTCATAAATACCACAAATCTTAAATTTTCAAAATTACACCCAAAACCTTAAAAAAACTATACCGTACCTCTTCAAAACTATACCCTAAACACTATATAGCGAACTCAAATGAAAAATTTAAAATCTAAAAGTGTTAAAACTCGTTTTTGTATTTGTGGTATTTTGTGAACTATTACTTTTTGAAGGTATTTTGTTATAAAAATTATTTTAATGGTATTTTTGTTATAAAAACTTCGTAATGGTATTTTCGAAACAAAAACTTATTTTGATGGTATTCTAAGGAATTTCTCTAAAATGTATTGTTAAGTCAAATTTAATAAGAGTTATTTAATATATAAAAATATCACTTAAAATATATTTTTGATTTTATATATTAATAAAATATCATATCCTTTAATGAGATAATCTTTGAATAAGAAATTTAATTATATTTAGATTTTAGATATAGAAATACCATTACTAATGCTTATTGGCATATTGAAGTTTGGTTTAGTTTCTGAATTATGTAGTCTTATAGATTCAACAGATGATTCTAAATGAACAGAAAATACCAAAAATATGATAAAAGCAGCAATAACACTTGAACTAGCCATGTTTTTAGTTATAAGATAAAATTAAAAATCACACTGATATTTGATGAGAAACTTGTATATATCAAATGGTGTTGTTTTGAAGTTATATTTATAATGGATAAAAGTGTTTCTTAAAAGTGGAGTCTGAATTTTGGTTAACTAAAAACAAATATGAGATTTAGGTATCCATATATAGGTTTTCTATTTACTGCAAAAACAACTTGTTTAACAAAAAAAACAAAAATTAATATTACACTACTTAAAAAGATAAGACAGAGTTAAAATATCTACTCCATGAGAAAAATAGAGCAAACTATTCAAAAATATTTAACTTTAATTAAGTACAAATAACAAAGAAAATCTCTTTTAGATATATTATTTAGAAATAACAAATGACATTTATATAACCAATCTAATCACTTTAAATTTATAAGTTAAAAATAAATAATGAATCTTTACTGTTATTAAATATAATAAACCTTTTAAATCTTTACTTTTATGCAATATATAGTTTTAAATTTTATTTCAATTTAAATAAACAGAAAGCTGATAATTAAAATTTTGACTACATCAAGAAAACATATCAGCCAAAGGAGGGCTCTTTAGTTAGGTGTATTGTAATTTGTAAACCATGCTTAAATCCTTTTAATATAAAAGAATCCTTTTAATATAAAAGGAGACTTTTAGATCTTCTCAAGAGGTCCGTATCAGCAACTATTGTTGTTTGCATATTATTAAATCATCATGATGAATTTCTTTGGTTCAGAGTTTGCTCTGATGAATTTTTCTATCGATTATTAGAATTGTTTCCTTTTTCAGATTTTATTTTTAATCTCATAATGTGATTAATATAATTTCAAAGTATTAGCTAATAGTTTTAAAGTTTCACAAAACTCTTTCAGTTTTGATTATTGGTGGGTTTTTTTTAATTGGGTGATCATTGCATATTTAATTTGGTGGTTTTTGAAAAGTTTCTAATGGTACTAAAAGTGGACTAAGAGACGCAACATATGCCGAATTGACAATGTCTTCCTCTAATGTTAACTCTATATATGTGTGAACAAGTTGAAGCCTGGGGATGGGGATAGAGCAATTGAAGTGGTTGAGTTGTGAAAAGTATGGTACCCCAGAACACTAATGAAAACACCAAGCTATTCGGAAAGCGCGAGACCAACGCACAATCCTTTATTAAAATCTCTTTATGATAACCTTACACAAGATCACTCATAAACTGGACTTATACAATTCTACCCAATTGTCCCCAAACGATTCTAATAACCTAACCACCCTCGATTGCAACGCACACACACTTTAATCGATGAACACTCACCTTAAGAATGGTTTTCTCTCTCTCTCGCGGTGAAACAATGAAAATCGGGTAAGAGTGTTAGCTAAAATCCTGAACACTCCTCGCCTTTTATACTCTCAAACTCTAAGGAAGATTTCATAAATCTAATCCTAAGGCTTTAGGGAATATTTTCATATCTTTGTTTCGAAAATATTCTCCTAATCTTCTTTTCCAATCATGTTCGGATTTCCTTCTTTTTGATCCTTGCTTGCGCCCCACGCCAAAGATCATCTTTTCCTTTTTGATTCTTTTCCAAGTCAACATATCTTCGCATCATCATCCGTCTAGGCTCTGCTACAGACTCTTGTTGCTGCTTTAGTTCTCTAATACACCTCAAGCAATGATACATCTTCATTCTCCCCCTTTTTGACTGATTTTGATAATCAAGCAACCTTGCAAAACTTATCAAACAACAACCACAAACACACAATACAAATGCATGCACACACTGACAAAAGGGGTATGAGATTAGAACCAAATAGGAATCCGGTTTCAAAAAAGTTTTCAAAGTCAAACGACTAGGTTACACAAACGACAGCCGTACACAAACAAAACTATCTATCAAACTACAACTAGCTATTACAAACTCCCCCTGCAACAGACATCCACTCAAGTTTCTTCCTCACCACTTTCTCCCCCTGCTTGATTGCACAAATCAGTTAAAACGTTCACTCAAGTCAGTTGAGTATAGGTAAAGAAGAGAACTTACCTGCATCCAGTGCGTCCTGAAGAATCTTGATGGTAGCTCTGATTGGCGCTCTCGCAGCTTTACGCGAGGCAGAGGGATGAGCTTCTTCAGGCTCTCGAAATCTCTCGGGTCGTAGGTCGCCTTCTTCGACGCTTCCCTGGTGGACCTTGAGGAGGAGGAGTGTATCCTTGGCTCGCGAGCGGTCTCATGACCGAGAGGGGTATGGCAGGTGGAACTTGGCATGACAACCCTTAGCCATAGACATGACAGTGTCAAACACTATTTTCCCCAGATCAATAGGAGAGCCCTCACATACATGATACACGAGCTTGGCTTTGTAGGCAGCTATGTTATCAGCACTCCATAGGTGTCCGGTTGGAGCTACGGATCCCGCACATAGCTGCCTTGTCATCATTGATCTCAGAGACATGAAGACCTACTAGAGATGTACGCTTCTTGGATGTGAAGAACTCAGCCAGATGCTTGTCCGTCAGACCAGTGGTGCACTTCATTGCCTCGATCCTTTCCTCATCGGAGAGAGTGGGTGCATTCAAAGCCATGTTGATTTGCGCAGGGGAGAACTCATACTTCACTCCTCTAACCCATACAAAGATTGACTCTTCCTTAGTCTTTGTAGTAGGTAGATGAGTCCAAAACTCGCAAATCAGGTCCTTATCATAAGGACATACTCTTAGCACAAAATCCAAGAGATTCCCACCATCAAGCAATTCTCTCACTTCATCAAGATTCTTGACATCCCTCTCACCTCTCTCAGGGATAAACTTCCTACGGAGATAGGATTCAAACCTCGCTCTGTCAGCTGGAGTCTCGAAGCGTTCTTCCGGATCTGAAGCAGCAGGTGCCCTCACTGGCCTCTACCTGAAATTTGGCCTGGACTCTGTCGGCTGTTCATACCTCTGTGATTGTGATCCAGATGTGGCGGCAGCGGCGAACCTCTGGGAACGCCGAGGCGGTTCCGACGGGAGCGAGGACTTTGAAGACGATGAGGAGGAAAATAAAGGGATCTCCACAATGGGTTCCTTCCCCGTTCGTCCAGTCAGCGGTGGTGGAAACTTGGCAGTTCGATTTCCCCGACAGTTGAATTGTCTCCTTCCAGGGCACGATTGATCGATCATTTCGTCCAGAAGATGAGGGGTCCACTTCGTTGCTCGATTCCGAGCCCGAATTATCTCGACTATGACCTCGGTGAAACAGTTCATCAAGATCTTCGAAGGACTGGGATTGAGATTGCATGCGGCTAGATCGTGTCGCCATTGGTGGAGACTATGAAGATGATGACGATGCGGCTGGTGTGAGAGGAGACAAACGGCGGGCTAGATTCTTTATTCCGGTGAAGATTGATGACATTCACTCTTCTCTTTTTCGACAAATGCTTGGAACCGTCTCTCCCACTCCCTTTAACCCTAATTTCCCATCCCGCCCAAACTTTAATGGGTCTTTCACCAAACTGGGCCTTTTTTAATATTGTTGCACACGCTACTTCCTTAATGGGCCGAACAACAGTTAGTCAAAACAGTTATAAAAACTAGGCATACCTGTGACTCTCCATTCGTGTGATATTTTTCCCACTCGCCTGTGAAACCATCTCAGCCCTGTACTTCACACTTATAACCCTACTGACAATTAGACTCTTATTGGCACATAAACGTAAGGGACCCTAATATCCACTGGATCATATGAGCAATTGAGTTTATTGAGAACTTGGGTTACCTTTGAACTTTGAAGTCTATTTCTTGAGGCTGAGATACCCTTTGGACTTTGAGGGTTTGACTTTATATAATGCTCAGGATGATGGTTGATGTTTTGGATCTCTCACATCTGATGTCTAACTTTCACACTCTTCCATCTTTATCCTGAAGACAACCTCAGTTTTCAACCTTTACTATCGTCCAAGGCGGCTGGAATTTCCTTTGGATGAGTATATATCCCTCAGTCGCTTGAGAACCATCACTTGACTTCTAAAGTTCGTCAAGAATTCATTGAAGAATTTTTTATCGGCTGCTTGTGAACCATCACTTGACTTCTCAGGTTCACCAAGAGGATTTTTTTTTGTTTATTACACATCCTCAACACTTTGTACTCCTGAGATGACAGACATGTGCTGATTCTATCCTCAAGACGATAAACTAGGCGCCTATTTTCCATCGGTTGTTTGAGATCCCTTATGGGGGTTGTTGATCTGAACATTGCTGTTATGCTTCTCGGATTCTGCAGTTGAAAGAGAGACATTGTTATGCTTCTTGCTATGCCAAGAGATGAGGTTGTTACCAAGAAAGAAACAACCACCGTTTGTGCTCCTTCGATCGTCTAGGCTCCCAGCAATCTGCATCACAGTAACCAGCAAGATGCTTGTTCGTCTCTTTGCTGTAGAAGAGTCCTAGGTCAGTTGTACCCTACACATACTTGATTATCCTCTTGACAGCCACTAGATAGGATACCTATGAATTTGATTGATACCTAGCACACAAACCCACACTCATACACAAATCCGGCCTGCTCGCTGTTAGATATAGAAGACTCCCAATCATTCCTTTGTAGAGTCTTTCGTCCACGGTTTCACCATGTTCATCTGCTGACAGCTTGACGGTTGTACTCATAGGTGTCCTGGCTGTCTTGCTCTCCTGAAGTCCAAAACGTGCAACCAAGTTCCTGGCATAGGTACTATGTGAGACTAAGATACCATCATCCGTCTGTTTCACTTGAAGACCCAGAAAGTAGTTCAACTCACCCACCATGCTCATCTCGAATTCCTGTGTCATGGTGTTCAAAATCTCATCAACAAGTTTCTGATTTGTTCCCCCGAACACGATGTCATCCACATAGATCTGAACCACCAGGATATCGTCCTTGTTAGTGCAGACAAATAGAGTTTTGTGAACACTTCCTCGTTGATATCCATGTTCAAGCAGAAATACAGTGAGGCGTTCATACCAAGTCTTGGTGCTTGTTTTAGACCATATAGGCCCTTTTTAGTTTGTACACATACTCAGAATGCTCAGGATCCTCGAACCCTTTCGGCTGCTCCACATACACTTCTTCTTGAATCACCCCATTCACAAATGCACTCTTCACATCCATCTAATGTAACTGAAGTTCATGAGACACGCCATTCCAAACATAAATCTGATAAATTCAAGTCTCGCTACAGGCGCGAAAGTCTCATCAAAATCAACTCCTTCCACCTGAGAGTATCCTTGTGACACCAGTCTAGCCTTGTTTCTGACAACATGTACGTGCTCATCACTCTTGTTCTTGTAGATCCACTTGGTTCCCACCACGTTGACATTTTATGGCCTTGGTGATAGATCCCACACTTCACTTCTGACAAAGTTCTGAATCTTTTAGTGCATTGAATTGATCCAGAATTCATCAGCCAAGGCCTCTACATGGTTTATTGGCTCAATCTTTGAGAAGAAGCATGCAAATCGTACCATCTCTTTGAAGTTTATTTGCTTCTGTCGGGTCACTCGCACACCATCAAGACTACCAATCACGTCTTTCTCTGAGTGGTTGCGATGCACTTTTAAAGATGACGGTTCAGACTCATCATCTTCAGATTCTGAGGTAATGGTTTCAGCTGACCCCGGAGTTTGGTTGGTCTTATCATCCTTCTGTGACGCATTTACATCCCTGAGGTATTCCCACCTACCTGGTGATTCATAAAATACAACATTGACAATTTCCATCACCATCTTGGACTTCTTGTTGTATACTCGGAAGGTTGTGCTCGAACCCGAGTACCCCAGGAAGATGTCTTCATCACTCTTAGAGTCAAACTTACCAAGCTGATCCTTATCATTCAGGATGTAGGACACACACCCAAAAATGTGAAAATAACTTACCGTTGGCGTCTTCCCTTTCCACATCTCATATGGAGTCATGGTAGTTCCCTTCCGAACATACACCCGGTTGATGATATAGCACGTTGTGCTCACCGCCCTCACCGAAGTACTTGGGAACTTGATTAGCATGAAGCATCGCTCTAGCCATATCTTGGAGAGTCATGCTCATTCGTTCAACTACCCCATTCGTTGTGGAGTTCTTTGCGATGAGAACGATGCGCAATACCTCGTTCTCCACATAATGCTTCAAAGGCCTCGTTCGAAACTCTCCTCCATGATCACTTTTGATGGCTTTGATCCCCCATTTCTCATTCATCAATTGGAGTGCAAGGATCTTGAAGTTGCCGAGTGTCTCAAATTTTTCCCTTAGGAGCCTGACCCATGTGTACCGAGTGAAGTCATCCACAATTACGAAAACATATTTCTTCCCGGAAAGGTTTTCCACTTGTATGGGTCCCATCAGGTCCATATGCATCAGATCGAGAGCTCTGGTTGACCTCACATCTGCAATGCTCTTGTGTTGAACCTTCACTTGTTTCCCGTTTGATTAGGGACCACATACAAACTCCGCTTCCTCCCTGAGCTTTGGTATACCACGAATGAGATCCTGATTAATGAACTTCATCATCGTCCTGACGTTCATGTGACCAAGTCGATGATGCCAGAGTTGAACATCACTTGATTTCGTAGATGAAAAACACTTCATGGCAGGTTCCCACATCTAGCAGTTGTTGGAAGATCTGGTTCCTCTCAGCTTCACATTCCCAGTTTTGTCAATCGCTTGACACTCTCTTTTGGTGAATGTGACCGATAGACCATCATCACACAATTGGCTGATGTTGATGATATTTTCTTTCAGCCCATCAACCAGGAAAACACTTTCCAGATTAGGTCCGATGGCTTTGCTGAGTTTTCCCATACCTTTGATTTTTCACTTGCCACTGTCACCAAATGTAACCTTTCCACCATATATTTTTTCATAAGTATCTAACATGTTGGAGTTACCGGTCATGTGTCTGGAGCACCCACTATCGAAGTACCATTTAGTTTCCTCATAGACTTGGTCTTCATCCTCAGACCAGAGTGAGTGATAGCAGTAAAGATCTTCTTTCTTAATCCAGATGTTCTAGTGTTGCTTATCTCGCTGATATTTTCCCTGTCGAACCAAGGTTCCGATGCAACTGTTGTACCAATGGCAGTGTGCTTGTATGTGTCCGTACCTTCCACAGTAGTAGCATTCATAATCCGATGATGAGGATTCGGTTTCTGACGATAGTACGGATGTATCCCTTGTACTTCTGAGGTGGATTCTTAGTTTTGATGGTTACCGCATGGGGCACAGGGGCTGCTTTAACAAACTTTGTCTTGGAGTAGCCGTTGTGGGCATTGGCTTCGTGAAATCCTAATCCCCACTTAGATTTACCCATGCTACCCATTGTCAGGACGCTATCCAGATCTTTGGTGCCTTTTGTTAGCATCCTGATGTTCTTTAGCTGTTCTTGTAGCAGATTGTTGAGGAGCGTGTTCTTCTCCTTTTCTTCATCAAGATAGGTGTGGAACTGCTTTGCGCAATTCATTGCTTCATCCCTTTCTTTGATTAGAATATGATTTTCATTTTGAAGTTTAACCAGACTATCATTCAGAGTCTTGGTGTCATCCCGAAGCCGAATCGGTTTTCAACAAGAACTTGGTTCTCTTCTTCAGACGACAGACCGGATTCCACCTCTGAGTCAGACTCTGATTCTGCTTCTACAACACCAAGATATGCAACCATGTTGACCATGTCCATATCCTCAGAGTCTTCCTTGTCATAATCACTTTCACTGAAGGTGATGAACGACTTTTCACCTTTCTTCTGGTTGTTGATGCATTCACTCTTTAGATGTTCATATCCCTTGCATTCATAGCACTGAATTCCTTCTCTCGTCTTGAGGTTTGGGCATTCATTCTTGTAGTGACCAAACCAATGACACTCGTGACATTTGACATCAGATCTCTTGCCACGTTCATTGTCTGGTTTGGTATCAGGTTTGGAACTAGACGGTCCAAATTTCCTTTGGCCCCTCTCCATCTTCTTGAAGTATTTCTTCACAATCATACCCACCTGATCTTCAAAGTCACCAAGCTGAGCACTGCTCTGCTCAGACACCAAAGCGATGGATTTTCTCTTGGTGTTTCCCTTTTTATTCTGTTGCATCTCATGAGCTTGCAGCATACCAACCACTTGATCAAATTTCATCTTGTCAGAGTTGTGAGACAACTTAATCGCAACTTTGTGAGACTGAAATTTCTCATGAAGACTTCTCAGAAACTTTTTAACCAGCTTCTTGTCTTTGTAGACTTTTCCCATTACGCTGGCTTCATATGCAATAACGCTCAGCTTCCCACTAAATTCATCGATTGTCGCTTTTTTTACTTTTAAAGAAATAGCACATAAAAAAAAATTGGACTCTGGACCTTGGCCAAATGCCCACCTTGCCATATTGAAGAGCCGGGCCTGTGGAGATGGCTAGAAGTTTGCTTAAAACAATGAAAATTTCTAATGATATGTGGGGAGAAGACGTGCGTCATTCAACTTATCTCATCAACAGAGTTCCAACAAAAGCATTAAACGGTCAGACACCGTATGAATGTTTCAAAGCCAAGAAACCGAACATTGAACACTTAAGGGTGTTTGGTTGTGTTTCTTCTGCAAAGAACACGACACCTCATCTAAAGAAGTTAGATGATAGATCAAGGTGTGTAGTCCATCTTGTTAAGGAAGTTTCCAAGGCATACCGTCACTATGATCCAAACACGAGAAAGGTAATTGTAATTAGAGATGTCATATTCGATGAGAAGAAAGCTTGGGAGTGGTCTTCTACATAATCACAAATTGATGGAGAACTGTAGAACACTACGAGGCTATGAATCTGCGAGAATGGGTCGAAGTTATGATAAAAAAACAAAACGTGGGAGGTTGTTGATAAACCTGATGGGATGAAATCCATAGGATTAAAATGGATCTTTAATATCAAGAGAAAAGCAGACGTCTCGGTGAATAAGTATAAGGCGAGGCTTGTGGCGAAAGGCTATGTTTAGCAACAAGGCATTAATATCGAAAAAGTGTTTGCACAAGTAGCATGGATCAAATTCAAGGAAATGAGGAACCTGATCGGAGTACAAGCAATTAAAGCCCACAAAATTCAAGCTGGAATTACGGGGGTGAATGTTGGATAATTCTGGAACTTGTGAAACAAGTTTCCTTAGAAAAAGGAAGTTTCTAGGGAAATAAAGAAAAAGTAAAATAGACAAATCATAATAAAGAGAGTATGAATAGTTTCTATTTATATTTACATTTATGAATTATCTAAATATGTTAAGAAAAATAAAATAAAGGGAAATTATCATATATTGAGAGAATATGAAGTTTGTGCAGACTTCATTATATAAGAAGATGCAAGGATGTTGCATAATTTATGAGTTTAGATATTGAGAGCTTTGAGAAATCTAAAAGAGAACTTGAGAACTTGATGTTTAGGATGTTGTATAGGTCTATATAAGAAGCTCTATGTAGAGAGATATTAAAAATAAAACTTTGAAAGAGAAATTTAGTTTTTGTGTTAAGTTTTCTAAATCAATAAAGAACTGAGTTCTTTAATCTTTTGATTTCTGAAAGTGATGCTCCAATTCGTACAAATTAGTGAATTTATAGTGTTGGAGTTTCGTAGTTTGATTGTAAAATTGATAGCCCTTATTAAGACATAGAGAACCTAGAGAGTTTTTTTAGAGATATTCTGAGAGTCTAACATTGATTACATGTTTAGCTTAGAATAGTGTTAAGGATTTTATAAAGACGTGTTCTACTTTCTTTTTTTTTTGTCAACATTTGGGCCACAAATAGCCGGCCCATTAGCCAAACCTACACTATCGTAGGCGCGGGGAATCGATCCCGGGTGAGGTGGTGCTACCTGCCTCCTGTGGACTTATGACTGCCACTAGACCAAGGCCACTTCCCAAGACGTGTTCTACTTAGATTGAGACATATTATAGCCTTTTCAATTTAATCACTAAAATTTGCGATTTACAATGAATATATTTGTTTATTTTAGTGAAAAGTATTTTCATGCAAGAAATTTTTGATAAATAACTAGATGCGGATCCGCACATACGTGTGGTTTTTAATTTTTTTATAATAAAATATGTTTTACTTATATATTTAAATTTTTTTGATGAAAAATATATTCAAAAAATTTCTACATCGACTTGGATTATATGTTTGTGGTTTTTATATTTCACATAATACAAAAATATATTGTAACTTTTATTATTTTCTTATAATGATGAAAATATACAATTTCTTTATTTACATAGATTTTGATTTTACAAATATCATTTTATGATAAACTATATTTGATATATTCCAACCCGTTGGAAAAATTACACGTATATATTATAAATAAATTAAATTTGATCTAGTATCATAACAATTATCATTAGTGATTTTTAATAACCCGTTACAAAAATTAAAAAATTTGGAGATCATTTTTATTCAAATTGGATGTTAAAAACTTAAAATCTATGATTATACATAGATTTAAATCGTAACTAATTCATGAAAAAATAACTTGATTAATAAATTAGTCGTAAAATCTATCGTTATTGAAGATATTATTTAAATATTAACGTTTTTCGTTTTTAATGTTGAAAATTAAATCGATATAATTGTGTGTTTTGGTTCCGATTTTAGACTTTTTGAAAAAGAGGCAATTGATTTGTATAATTTGTATTCGATTGAGCCTAATTTAGTAGGTTTTGTGAAATTTTAACTTGATTCATTGTAATCATAAACCAATTTCAAAACATAGGTTATGATATAATTATGTAGTGGCATTGACGGTAATGAGAATTTTTTTTAAGGATTCTTTAAAAAAATATTTTCCATTTAATAGTATAGACTAGATTCTGATCCGCGCCAAACGCGAGAGTTAAGTAATATTTTTGAATGTTGTAAAAGACTATTTTTTGTCGTGATTTGTTAAATAGAAGCGGAATAATTGATTTCAGTAATATTGTAAAAATTAAGAGAAAACATATTTTAAAACTAAAGAAAACATATTGTAATAAAGGTACATTGAACAATTAAGTTCGGGGAAGGATAACATCACATAAGTAGTCTTCATTTGTCTCAAGAAGACCTAATGCACAACACGCCGCCTCAAGTACGATGAACAACACCGTCAACGGTCATTGTGTCGTGCAAATTCTTTGATCCATGAACTTTGTAAAACACTTTTCACGAAAACCCGGAAAAGTCAAATTTCTCTCTCGTATTGAATTTCACTCTTTTTTGAAAAACCACAAAGTTCTCACTTTTATTTTGTTTGCTTCCATAAATTATTGGGCAATTCTTATGAATACCACCAAAAAAGTTTTCATAACACAATTAGCACAGAGATTTTGAAAAGTTTTACAAATACCATTAAAAAGTTTTTTTCTCATAAATACCACAAATCTTAAATTTTCAAAATTACACCCAAAATCTCCAAAAAACTATACCCTACCCCTTCTAAACTATACCCTAAACACTATATAGCGAACCCAAATTAAAAAATTTAAAATCTAAAAGTGTTAAAACTCGTTTTTTGAGTTTGTGGTATTTTTGTAAACTACTACTTTTTGATGGTATTTTTGTTATAAAAAATATTTTAAAGGTATTTTTGTTATAAAAAACTTTTTAAAGGTATTTTTAAAACAGAAACTTATTTTGATGGTATTCTAAGGAATTTCTCTAAATTATTTTGAAAACAATACATCTAATTATAGTATAGTAAATGATTTTTCGTTATTGTATTTTTATCTCATAACCAACCAAGTTAAGAAATAATATTTGAACTCTAATTATGGTATAGTAAATGATTTTTCGTTATTGTATTTTTATCTTTCTTTGATATTATTTGTCAAAAGGAATTTAATATGCAGAAAAAATAAATATTTATATTTAGCATATATCATGATTAAAAAAAATATATATATATATATATATATATATATAAATAGTTTACTTTAGAAATAGTAAAACATTTTATGAGATTAACAATGAATATAAAGGTAACTGATTTCTATTAAAAATCATAATCAATTCTAATATATATAAGAATATGAAGTCAAATTATAGGTGTGCGTAATTGAAATTGTATTTTAATTTAGATTTGTTTTCATTTAAATCAAACATATTTATGGATATTTTAAAAACCAATTATTTTAATAAAACACCGAGTATAATTTGGACATAATAAAAAACCGTAACTTCATCGAAAAATGAATATTCAGTATGATTTATAATTTAGTTATAACTATAATTATTTTAATCTCATCAAACGATACATATCTCACATTAGTCAAATACTAGATTATGGCTCGCGCCAAGTGCGGAGTGAATTGTTGTTACTTTTTGAAATGAAAAAATGTAATGTAATTATATAAGCTTTGATATGTGGGCTACTAATGAATTGTTGTTACTTTTTTAAAATCGTTCTAGTGATAACACGTATTATATGTCCTTGTTTAACTTAAGTAATGTTTCTCAATTAGTATATATAGGATAATAAGATTAATGGCTATCTAATTTTTTTAGGCAATTTTAGAGAACTTGTTGGACGTTCTTTGAGGCATCCTAAATTGTTTTAAGTCTATCCATTTGAAACTTTAGGCACCCAATGGTATTGCTCGTGTGGTGGCTAATGAAACTGTAGCGTTCTACTTATGTATTTAACTATTTTTGTTGAAACTTCTTGGTGAAAGAGGCTAAGAAGACGCCCCTTGGATCATATTCATTGATGAGAATGATTATATTACACTAAATGGGACAAGACTTATGGGGAGAATGAGAGGAGGATTGTTCGCGTGTAAATCAGTATTTTGTTTCCTCTTTTGACTTGGGCGAACATCATCTGTGATATCATCCGTGTCAACATCATGAGATCCTTGACCGTTTAAGTTCGATTCATCCGAAAAGATATTCTTTTTCTTCTTATTCTCAATTTCTTTCAATGCGCTTAATAGTTTAAATCGCACTTCAGCATGAACATTCGTACACGCATCTGTATCCCCTTTCACACCAGCAAGGTGGTGTTTCATTCGACTAATGCCGCCTCCTAATTTTTTTGTGTGACAGAAGACACATTCCAAAATCAGATTTCCCCTTGAATCTTTAAATTGCGTCACGTAAGCCCAAGCACTATCAGTCTTTCCTCTTATTGATCGATTTGCTGCTGTTATTTCTTCAAAGTTTTCATCTGCTTCTGTCTCCATATTCTGTAAAAAATAACCTTATGGAAGATACTTAATTAGTTAGATAATGAAGTTATGAGAAATTATAGTTGCAGAGATTATGAAAACTAAAGTATGAGCAACACTTATAGTTATAGTCAACGACAAAAACTATAAGAAAGACAAATCTGTTTTGTATTATATAAAACAATAAATAAAAAATCAAGGAAAAGTCAAAATCAAAAATAAAATGATGGAAACAAAGAAGCTTTTGTACAATGATCCAAAATTAGTCAAGAAATCAAAGTAGAGAATTGTACGTAGTGGAAATTGAAAACTCTATTTTTAGTTTTACAAAGCGTAAAGTCTCAAAACAAATTTATATATATAAAAAATATATATTACTTTGACCCGTAGCTTCCGGTTCGCCCGGATCTCGGGTTTATGCCGGTTTTTCCGGTCCAATCCGGGTTGCTTGTCGGGTCACCAGTTTTACCGGTCGGACTGCGGGTCCGGGTCAGATATGAAAACATTGCTTTTCTCTTTTGTTTTTCTACTTGTCTTTCCCAGCCGTTTCACCTCTCTACCTCTCAGATACAACGGGCGAAAATCATGTTTGCCCTTTGTTGATTATGCTTTACTTTCTTATTTTCTTATGTAACTTCTCACAAAAAACGAAAAACCATAAGGAAACTTCAACATTGCCGATTTTGTTGTAGGTAAATGTTAAATTCGATTACGTATATCTTTTTATTTGATTTTTAAGTAGAGCTCTATAAACTTGAATATCTATTGTTATTAATAACTAGGTGAAGGCCGCGCTACGCGCGGCTTAGTTTTGCTATATATGGCCGATATTTTTTTATGACATTTTTAATTGATTATATTATAAACATCTTAGTTATAAAATGTAAATAAGATACGTTTAAACATGATTTTTGTGCATAAGTGCATTTACATATACTTAAGGTTGCGCACTTATCTTATGTTTTTTAATAAGCTTAATATTCATAATTTTTTAATATATATAAAGTTATGAAATACGTATAATTTTTTGTGTGTGCCAGCTCCAAATATCTCTCTCATTTCTTATTTAGATCTTTTCTGCGATTTTACATATGATGAATTTTTCTAACAAATTTATTTGACACTAAATCGGTCCTTATTACAAATGCAATATTTATTAGTTAACTATGAGGTTGTAAAATAGTTTTAATGATTGGTATGACATCTACGACCATGACCGTCTATTTGATGTTTCGTTTGACCAATATGTATGGACACGATAATCTAAGAACATTTACATTGCCAAGATATTGTAAGATACCATTTAGCACTTTCATATAATTTAAGTATAAGTTTTATTTGTTTCTAAAATAATAAGTCCAAGTTTTTACAACTTAGTTAATAGACAATCCAAGCTTTTAACACCCCATTGTTGAGTAGAATAGATCTTTAGTTTAACTACGAAGGCCTCACATGATCTTTTAACGTATTTTTATGTTTTGTAATCTCTATTTTAATTTTATGTTGTAGCGGTGAAGTATCTCCACAACCATGTTTTTGTTTTCAAAATTATTTTGTTTGATTCTATTGTCAGTGCTTGCTTTGAAGCATATATGGGACCATTGTATGGACGTTCCAAAATTTGGTAAAGTGGTTCAAGGATTGTAAAAAGGGCAATTCTTATGAATACCACTAAAAAAAAATTGTAAACAAAATTAGCACAGATTTTCGAAAGTTTTAGAAATACCATTAAAAGTTTTTCTCATAAATACCACAAATCTTAAATTTTCAAAATTACACCCAAAACATTCTCAAAACTATACCCTACCCCTTCAAAACTATACCCTAAACACTATATAGCGAACCCAAATGAAAAAAATTAAAATCCAATAGTGTTAAAACTCGTTTTTTGTATTTGTGGTATTTTTGTAAACTACTACTTTTTGATGGTATTTTTGTTATAAAAACTTTTTAATGGTATTTTTGTTATAAAAAACTTTGAAATGGTATTTTCAAAAGAAAATATTATTTTGATGGTATTTTAAAGAATTTCTCTTACAAAAATACATAGAATATATTTTATATATTTGAAAGAGTTCATTAAAAATTACATAGAAATATCTTTATACACAGAATTGTCTACTTTCCAGAGAACATATTCATTGTAAACTAATCACTAATCACTTTTGAATCTAAGTTTGTAATACTGCAACAAAATAGTTACAATGATCAAAAACTTAAGCTTTAAGACGTTTACAATGTAGACATTATACAAAATTTCTTCACCAGGAACGTGTCTCAACCTTCTTATATGGTAAAAATAAGTAAGTGGTTGACAATTAGGACAAATTAGGATCACAAACATCATCTAAGTGTGCTCGAATTCTTCGTTTTGATCTAATAGATAGCTCGATGACCTACAATAACAATACCAAAAAAAGATCATAAGCATATCTATATCATGGGAGCTCGGTAATCTTCCTTGATCCTCAAAAAAAGGAGAAACATCCCACAAAAGGTTGTCACAAACCAGAATAGAGCATACATGTCATTCCCAAATTGAATGCAACCCTGCTTAACTTAAAGTTATCCAGTAAATATCAGTTCGTTAAGCCAAAGCGAAATCCAAAAGAAACTATTCAAATATATATTTTTTGAAACGAAATGAGAAAATAAGGATCCAATTCGGAGAAAACCTGCAATTTCATCCAAGCGAAGAAGTCCCTTACTTGTGCTTAAAACAACGCATCTTCGTTAAAAAAAAACTATACACATATGTTATAAATTCAGCTTGACAACAAAGGCACCCACGACGACCCTAATATAAGAACTACATTAACTCTTTTTATTCTTCGGCCCTAGTTTCATCTCTTCATTGACCTGAAAATTTCATCTCTTCATTGACCTAAAAAACTAATTAAGTAAGCTTAGGTAAATTTAGAAACCATATCTTTTCGATCCCATCAAAAGCACACATATCTGGAGAGACTGCAAAACATGTACACGAAATTGGGCGAAAACTTCATACTTTTTCCATTAATGGAGACGATTCCTTCAATCAAGTAGATACGGCGATACGGTAGACACATACATGGCAAATTGAACTGAACAAAACAAAAAACACATATCAATAATGGGAGGTATAATAGGTATGAATATTGATAATCAATTTGCTGTGTATGAATAGGTTGGGTTTTATAGAAGAGGGAGAGGCAATTCAAGCGGATTATTAAAGTCGGAGTCGAGTCGTCGAAAACGTATTCCTCATTTAGTTTATAGAGTTGATTGTTCTGTCGATGTTACAAAGTTACTTAGGAAGAGGAATCGATGATGCACCCAAAATTGAGAGAGATTGAGTATTAAAAGCGATAAATTTAAAAATTAATTTTTCTTTAGGAAAAAAGTGATTAATTTTATCAACAGATGAAAACATGGTTATTTCTCATAATCATAGATTGGCGTGAGAAGTTGAAAGATTAAAGTAATTATTTTACGGGGAAAAAGACGAACCATCACATGAAATAGATGTGTAACGAAGACGATCAAAGGAAGACGAACATGTGTAGCTTCGAAGATGGAGATGGGGAGTAGAAGGAGGAGGAGGAAGATGAACATGCCAAGCGAAGCTTCTTTAATCATTTTTTTTTACCGCCGCATCGCTCACGATCTATGGCGAAAGTCGGTGAAAGAGCGAGAAAAGAGTTTCGTTAGTGGGTTTTTGCAAATAGGTTTAAAATGAAATGTTGCTTTATGTAATGAAAGTGATGTGTCGATCAGAAATGAGATTAAAAAATCCAACGTGGACACTCCCATGAGTCCCAAACAGTTCTTATTATTAGTATAGATTTATGAATGTTGTTGTTTGCATTATGTGGTAACAGATTTTGTAAATGCGGTCTGAAACCCTATTTTTTATAGATTTGGGCTTGTTCACTATTATGTAATTTTTTTGGGCTTGATATTTGGGTTATTAATTTGTAATTTGGTTGAAGCAAAATTTTATATGTTTGTAATTTGGTTACGGGTAACCGAATGAACCAAAAAAAATCGGTTTACTTAAGAATTAAATTTTAAGCCCATAACCGAACCGAATAAACCGACTATCGAACCGAACCGAATAAACCGACTACCGAACCGAACCGAAATCTTATTCGGTTCAAATTAAAACCGATTTTAACATAAAACCAACCACTAATTTCATATTTATGATATTTTTGATATAATCTTTTTATTTTTCTTACGGAGGTCTATAAAATTTTTCATAATATAGATATTTTTTAAAAAGTATATAGTTCAGTTTTATATATAATCATTGTCCATATTATAATTTTCTATTATATTAATATTTTAGATGTTAATAAACATCTATATTGAACATAGATAAAGTTTGCTTAAATCAATTAACACGAGCATAACAATTATTTATTAACACTAGATGAATGACAAGAAGTTTGAAAATAATGATTAAACTTTATCATAAACAAATTTCGGGTAATTCGGGTTCAAATCTAGAAATTTGTTTTGGCTCCGGGTTTTCAGATAGTAAATTTCTCAATTCGTTCGGGTTATTTATTTTTAGAACGGTTTCGGTTCTTTAATTTCGGTTTGGTTCCAATTATGTACTTCAAATATAATTATAATTATTATTATTTTAAATAATTTTTGGATAGATAGAGTAGTTTAGTTTAGTTCTAAAAATTGAGTCGGTTCATATTCGATTTCGGGTATTATGGTAGTAAATTTCCCAATACATTCAAGTTATTTGTTTTTAGAATCGGTATTGATTTGGGGATTTCGTTTTGGTTTGGGTTCGGTATTTCGGATCCGGAAGTCTAGTCCATCAATAATTTTTATAGTTTATAATAGTTTGGAATAAACCAACTTACAAATTATATTAAGATTTTGCTATATAATTCTCATTATATATTTATTTGCATAAACAATAAAAGAACAAAATACTCTTTAGAAATTCTGAATATTTTTATTTATTTTACAAAAACAGAAAAAATATTACAAACTACATAAAAAGACCACTTTAAAAATATTTTTTTTGTAACTTTTAAAAATTTTCTACCTTACAAAGACTATTTACTAGACCTTTATACAAAAGAACTTTAATATAAGTCTATCTAAGTACATATGAAAATAATAAATATTCGAGTATTTAGGTTTATTCGGTTTTTTGTTATTTATTTATAAGATATGTAAATATTAACTTTTATTTGAAAATTGTAATATATAGCATATATATAATATGATGCTTAGTAAATTATGTATTTTATTTTATATAAGACACAACAAAACAAGTTTTATTACATATTATTGCTTAAAATGTTGTCATTTATTGATAAATCTAGTAATGACCTCCTCCTCCGCCGCCTCCTCCTCCTTCTGGTGGTGTATCGTGGCCTCTTCCTTTATCGCTCGAGCCTCCTTTGTTCACTGATTATATCGTTATCATAAAAGAGTTAATATTTAATTAGAGATAAAATGTAGGGAAATTCTTATGAATACCACTAAAAAAGTTTTTCTCATAAATACCACAAATCTTAAATTTTAAAAATTACACCCAAACCTTCACCTTCAAAAACTATACCCTACCTCTTCAAAACTATACCCTAAACACTATATAGCGAACTCAAATGAAAAATTTAAAATCTAAAAGTGTTAAAACTCGTTTTTTGTATTTGTGGTATTTTGTGAACTATTACTTTTTGAAGGTATTTTGTTATAAAAAACATTTTAATGGTATTTTTGTTATAAAAACTTCGTAATGGTATTTTCGAAACAAAAACTTATTTTGATGGTATTCTAAGGAATTTCTCTAAAATGTATTGTTAAGTCAAATTTAATAAGAGTTATTTAATATATAAAAATATCACTTAAAATATATTTTGATTTTATATATTAATAAAATATCATATCCTTTAATGAGATAATCTTTGAATAAGAAATTTAATTATATTTAGATTTTAGATATAGAAATACCATTACTAATGCTTATTGGCATATTGAAGTTTGGTTTAGTTTCTGAATTATGTAGTCTTATAGATTCAACAGATGATTCTAAATGAACAGAAAATACCAAAAATATGATAAAAGCAGCAATAACACTTGAACTAGCCATGTTTTTAGTTATAAGATAAAATTAAAATCACACTGATATTTGATGAGAAACTTGTATATATCAAATGGTGTTGTTTTGAAGTTATATTTATAATGGATAAAAGTGTTTCTTAAAAGTGGAGTCTAAATTTTGGTTAACTAAAAACAAATATGAGATTTAGGTATCCATATATAGGTTTTCTATTTACTGCAAAAACAACTTGTTTAACAAAAAAAACAAAAATTAATATTACACTAATTAAAAAGATAAAACAGAGTTAAAATATCTACTCCATGAGAAAAATAGAGCAAACTATTCAAAAATAATTAACTTTAATTAAGTACAAATAACAAAGAAAATCTCTTTTAGATATATTATTTAGAAATAACAAATGACATTTATATAACCAATCTAATCACTTTAAATTTATAAGTTAAAAATAAATAATGAATCTTTACTGTTATTAAATATAATAAACCTTTTAAATCTTTACTTTTATGCAATATATAGTTTTAAATTTTATTTCAATTTAAATAAACAGAAAGCTGATAATTAAAATTTTGACTACATCAAGAAAACATATCAGCCAAAGGAGGGCTCTTTAGTTAGGTGTATTGTAATTTGTAAACCATGCTTAAATCCTTTTAATATAAAAGAATCCTTTTAATATAAAAGGAGACTTTTAGATCTTCTCAAGAGGTCCGTATCAGCAACTATTGTTGTTTGCATATTATTAAATCATCATGATGAATTTCTTTGGTTCAGAGTTTGCTCTGATGAATTTTTCTATCGATTATTAGAATTGTTTCCTTTTTCAGATTTTATTTTTAATCTCATAATGTGATTAATATAATTTCAAAGTATTAGCTAATAGTTTTAAAGTTTCACAAAACTCTTTCAGTTTTGATTATTGGTGGGTTTTTTTTAATTGGGTCATCATTGCATATTTAATTTGGTGGTTTTTGAAAAGTTTCTAATGGTACTAAAAGTGGACTAAGAGACGCAACATATGCCGAATTGACACTGTCTTCCTCTAATGTTAACTCTATATATGTGTGAACAAGTTGAAGCCTGGGGATGGGGATAGAGCAATTGAAGTGGTTGAGTTGTGAAAAAGTATGGTACCCCAGAACACTAATGAAAACACCAAGCTATTCGGAAAGCGTCGAGACCAACGCACAATCCTTTATTAAAATCTTTTTATGATAACCTTACACAAGATCACTCATAAACTGGACTTATACAATTCTACCCAATTGTCCCCAAACGATTCTAATAACCTAACCACCCTCGATTGCAACGCACACACACTTTAATCGATGAACACTCACCTTAAGAATGGTTTTCTCTCTCTCTCGCGGTGAAACAATGAAAATCGGTAAGAGTGTTAGCTAAAATCCTGAACACTCTTCGCCTTTTATACTCTCAAACTCTAAGGAAGATTTCATAAATCTAATCCTAAGGCTTTAGGGAATATTTTCATATCTTTGATTCGAAAATATTCTCCTAATCTTCTTTTCCAATCATGTTCGGATTTCCTTCTTTTTGATCCTTGCTTGCGCCCCACGCCAAAGATCATCTTTTCCTTTTTGATTCTTTTCCAAGTCAGCATATCTTCGCATCATCATTCGTCTAGGCTCTGTACAGACTCTTGTTGCCGCTTTAGTTCTCGATACACCTCAAGCAATGATACATCTTCATTCTCCCCCTTTTTGACTGATTTTGATAATCAAGCAACCTTGCAAAACTTATCAAACAACGACCACAAACACACAATACAAATGCATGCACACACTGACAAAAGGGGTATGAGATTAGAACCAAATAGGAATCCAGTTTCAAAAAAGTTTTCAAAGTCAAACGACTAGGTTACACAAACGACAGTCGTACACAAACAAAACTATCTATCAAACTACAACTAGCTATTACAAACTCCCCCTGCAACAGACATCCACTCAAGTTTCTTCCTCACCACTTTCTCCCCCTGCTTGATTGCACAAATCAGTTAAAACGTTCACTCAAGTCAGTTGAGTATAGGTAAAGAAGAGAACTTACCCGCATCCAGTGCGTCCTGAAGAATCTTGATGGTAGCTCTGATTGGCGCTCTCGCAGCTTTACGCGAGGCGAGGGATGAGCTTCTTCGGCTCTCTCGGAATCTCTAAGGTCCGTAGGTCGCCTTCTTCGACGCTTCCCCGGTGGACCTTGAGGAGGAGGAGTGTATCCTTGGCTCGCTAGCGGTCTCATGACCGAGAGAGGGGTATGGCAGGTGGAACTTGGCATGACAACCCTTAGCCATAGACATGACAGTGTCAAACACTATTTTCCCCAGATCAATAGGAGAGCCCTCACAGACATGATACACGAGCTTGGCTTTGTAGGCAACTATGTTATCAGCACTCCATAGGTGTCCAGTTGGAGCTACAGATCCTGCACAGAGCTGCCTTGTCATCATTGATCTCAGAGACATGAAGACCTACCAGAGATGTACGCTTCTTGGATGTGAGGAACTCAGCCAGATGCTTGTCCGTCAGACCAGTGGTGCACTTCATTGCCTCGATCCTTTCCTCATCGGAGAGAGTGGGTGCATTCAAAGCCATGTTGATTTGCGCAGGGGAGAACTCATACTTCACTCCTCTAACCCATACAAAGATTGACTCTTCCTTAGTCTTTGTAGTAGGTAGATGAGTCCAAAACTCGCAAATCAGGTCCTTATCATAAGGACATACTCTTAGCACAAAATCCAAGAGATTCCCACCATCAAGCAATTCTCTCACTTCATCAAGATTCTTGACATCCCTCTCACCTCTCTCAGGGATAAACTTCCTACGGAGATAGGATTCAAACCTCGCTCTGGCAGCTGGAGTCTCGAAGCGTTCTTCCGGATCTGAAGCAGCAGGTGCCCTCACTGGCCTCTACCTGAAATTTGGCCTGGACTCTGTCGGCTGTTCATACCTCTGTGATTGTGATCCAGATGTGGCGGCAGCGGCGAACCTCTGGGAACGCCGAGGCGGTTCCGACGGGAGCGAGGACTTTGAAGACGATGAGGAGGAAAATAAAGGGATCTCCACAATGGGTTCCTTCCCCGTTCGTCCAGTCAGCGGTGGTGGAAACTTGGCGGTTCGATTTCCCCGACAGTTGAATCGTCTCCTTCCAGGGCACGGTTGATCGATCATTTCGTCCAGAAGATGAGGGGTCCACTTCGTTGCTCGATTCCGAGCCCGAATTATCTCGACTATGACCTCGGTGAAACAGTTCATCAAGATCTTCGAAGGACTGGGATTGAGATTGCATGCGTCTAGATCGTGTCGCCATTGGTGGAGACTATGAAGATGATGACGATGCGGCTGGTGTGAGAGGAGACAAACGGCGGGCTAGATTCTTGATTCCGTGAAGATTGATGACATTCACTCTTCTCTTTTTCGACAAATGCTTGGAACCGTCTCTCCCACTCCCTTTAACCCTAATTTCCCATCCCGCCCAAACTTTAATGGGTCTTTCACCAAACTGGGCCTTTTTTAATATTGTTGCACACGCTACTACCTTAATGGGCCAGAACAACAGTTAGTCAAAACAGTTATAAAAACTAGGCAGACCTGTGACTCTCCATTCGTGTGATATTTTTCCCACTCGCCTGTGAAACCATCTCAGCCCTGTACTTCACACTTATAACCCTACTGACAATTAGACTCTTATTGGCACATAAACAGTAAGGGACCCTAATATCCACTGGATCATATGAGCAATTGAGTTTATTGAGAACTTGGGTTACCTTTGAACTTTGAAGTCTATTTCTTGAGGCTGAGATACCCTTTGGACTTTGAGGGTTTGACTTTATATAATGCTCAGGATGATGGTTGATGTTTTGGATCTCTCACATATGATGTCTAACTTTCACACTCTTCCATCTTTATCCTGAAGACAACCTCAGTTTTCAACCTTTACTATCGTCCAAGGCGGCTGGAATTTCCTTTGGATGAGTATATATCCCTCAGTCGCTTGAGAACCATCACTTGACTTCTAAAGTTCGTCAAGAATTCATTGAAGAATTTTTTATCGGCTGCTTGTGAACCATCACTTGACTTCTCAGGTTCACCAAGAGGATTTGTTTTTGTTTATTACACATCCTCAACACTTTGTACTCCTGAGATGACAGACATGTGCTGATTCTATCCTCAAGACGATAAACTAGGCAGCTATTTTCCATCAGCTGTTTGAGATCCCTTATGGGGGTTGTTGATCTGAACATTGCTGTTATGCTTCTCGGATTCAGCAGTTGAAAGAGAGACATTGTTATGCTTCTTGCTATGCCAAGAGATGAGGTTGTTACCAAGAAAGAAACAACCACCGTTTGTGCTCCTTCGATCGTCTAGGCTCCCAGCAATCTGCATCACAGTAACCAGCAAGATGCTTGTTCGTCTCTTTGCTGTAGAAGAGTCCTAGGTCAGCTGTACCCTACACATACTTGATTATCCTCTTGACAGCCACTAGATAGGATACCTATGAATTTGATTGATACCTAGCACACAAACCCACACTCGTACACAAATCCGGCCTCGCTCCGTTAGATATAGAAGACTCCCAATCATTCCTCTGTAGAGTCTTTCGTCCACGGTTTCACCATGTTCATCTGCTGACAGCTTGACGGTTGTACTCATAGGTGTCCTGGCTGTCTTGCTCTCCCGAAGTCCAAAACGTGCAACCAAGTTCCTGGCATAGGTACTATGTGAGACTAAGATACCATCATCCGTCTGTTTCACTTGAAGACCCGAAAGTAGTTCAACTCACCCACCATGCTCATCTCGAATTCTGTGTCATGGTGTTCAAAATCTCATCAACAAGTTTCTCGATTTGTTCCCCCGAACACGATGTCATCCACATAGATCGAACCACCAGGATATCGTCCTTGTTAGTGCAGACAAATAGAGTTTTGTGAACACTTCCTCGTTGATATCCATGTTCAAGCGAAATACGGCGTTCATACCAAGTCTTGGTGCTTGTTTTAGACCATAGAGGCCCTTTTTAGTTTGTACACATACTCAGGATGCTCAGGATCCTCGAACCCTTTCGGCTGCTCCACATACACTTCTTCTTGAATCACCCCATTCACAAATGCACTCTTCACATCCATCTAATGTAACCTGAAGTTCATGAGACACGCCATTCCAAACATAAATCTGATAAATTCAAGTCTCGCTACAGGCGCGAAAGTCTCATCAAAATCAACTCCTTCCACCTGAGAGTCCTTGTGCCACCAGTCTAGCCTTGTTTCTGACAACATGTCCGTGCTCATCACTCTTGTTCTTGTAGATCCACTTGGTTCCCACCACGTTGACATTTTATGGCCTTGGTGTTAGATCCCACACTTCACTTCTGACAAAGTTCTGAATCTTTTAGTGCATTGAATTGATCCAGAATTCATCAGCCAAGGCCTCTACATGGTTTATTGGCTCAATCTTTGAGAAGAAGCATGCAAACCGTACCATCTCTTTGAAGTTTATTTGCTTCTGTCGGGTCACTCGCACACCATCAAGACTACCAATCACGTCTTTCTCTGAGTGGTTGCGATGCACTTTTAAAGATGACGGTTCAGACTCATCATCTTCAGATTCTGAGGTAATGGTTTCAGCTGACCCCGGAGTTTGGTTGGTCTTATCATCCTTCTGTGACGCATTTACATCCCTGAGGTATTCCCACCTACCTGGTGATTCATAAAATACAACATTGACAATTTCCATCACCATCCTGGACTTCTTGTTGTATACTCGGAAGGTTGTGCTCGAACCCGAGTACCCCAGGAAGATGTCTTCATCACTCTTAGAGTCAAACTTACCAAGCTGATCCTTATCATTCAGGATGTAGGACACACACCCAAAAATGTGAAAATAACTTACCGTTGGCGTCTTCCCTTTCCACATCTCATATGGAGTCATGGTAGTTCCCTTCCGAACATACACCCGGTTGATGATATAGCACGTTGTGCTCACTGCCTCAGCCCTGAAGTACTTGGGAACTTGATTAGCATGAAGCATCGCTCTAGCCATATCTTGGAGAGTCATGCTCATTCGTTCAACTACCCCATTCTGCTGAGGAGTTCTTTGCGATGAGAACTGATGCGCAATACCTCGTTCTCCACATAATGCTTCAAAGGCCTCGTTCTGAAACTCTCCTCCATGATCACTTTTGATGGCTTTGATCCCCCATTTCTCATTCATCAATTGGAGTGCAAGGATCTTGAAGTTGCCGAGTGTCTCAAATTTTTCCCTTAGGAACCTGACCCATGTGTACCGAGTGAAGTCATCCACAATTACGAAAACATATTTCTTCCCGGAAAGGTTTTCCACTTGTATGGGTCCCATCAGGTCCATATGCATCAGATCGAGAGCTCTGGTTGACCTCACATCTGCAATGCTCTTGTGTTGAACCTTCACTTGTTTCCCGTTTGATCAGGGACCACATACAAACTCCGCTTCCTCCCTGAGCTTTGGTATACCATGAATGAGATCCTGATTAATGAACTTCATCATCGTCCTGACGTTCATGCGACCAAGTCGATGATGCCAGAGTTGAACATCACTTGATTTCGTAGATGAAAAACACTTCATGGCAGGTTCCCACATCTAGCAGTTGTTGGAAGATCTGGTTCCTCTCAGCTTCACATTCCCGCTTTGTCAATCGCTTGACACTCTCTTTTGGTGAATGTGACCAATAGACCATCATCACACAATTGGCGATGCTGATGATATTTTCTTTCAGCCCATCAACCAGGAAAACACTTTCCAGATTAGGTCCGATGGCTTTGCTGAGTTTTCCCATACCTTTGATTTTTCACTTGCCATTGTCACCAAATGTAACCTTTCCACCATATATTTTTTCATAAGTATCTAACATGTTGGAGTTACCGGTCATGTGTCTGGAGCACCCACTATCGAAGTACCATTTAGTTTCCTCATAGACTTGGTCTTCATCCTCAGACCAGAGTGAGTGATAGCAAAAAGATCTTCTTTCTTAATCCAGATGTTCTAGTGTTGCTTATCTCGCTGATATTTTCCCTGTCGAACCAAGGTTCCGATGCAACTGTTGTACCAATGGCAGTGTGCTTTTATGTGTCCGTACCTTCCACAGTAGTAGCATTCATAATCCTGATGAGGATTCGGTTTCCTGACAGTAGTCTGGATGTATCCCTTGTACTTCTGAGGTGGATTCTTAGTTTTGATGGTTACCGCATGGGGCACAGGGGCTGCTTTAACAAACTTTGTCTTGGAGTAGCCGTTGTGGGCATTGGCTTCGTGAAATCCTAACCCCCACTTAGATTTACCCATGCTACCCATTGTCAGGACGCTATCCGATCTTTGGTGCCTTTTGTTAGCATCCCGATGTTCTTTAGCTGTTCTTGTAGCAGATTGTTGAGGAGCGTGTTCTTCTCCTTTTCTTCATCAAGATAGGTGTGGAACTGCTTTGCGCAATTCATTGCTTCATCCCTTTCTTTGATTAGAATATGATTTTCATTTTGAAGTTTAACCAGACTATCATTCAGAGTCTTGGTGTCATCCTGAAGCCGAATCAGTTTTTCAACAAGAACTTGGTTCTCTTCTTCAGACGACAAACCGGATTCCACCTCTGAGTCAGACTCTGATTCTGCTTCTACAACACCAAGATATGCAACCATGTTGACCATGTCCATATCCTCAGAGTCTTCCTTGTCATAATCACTTTCACTGAAGGTGATGAACGACTTTTCACCTTTCTTCTGGTTGTTGATGCATTCACTCTTTAGATGTTCATATCCCTTGCATTCATAGCACTGAATTCCTTCTCTCGTCTTGAGGTTTGGGCATTCATTCTTGTAGTGACCAAACCAATGACACTCGTGACATTTGACATCAGATCTCTTGCCACGTTCATTGTCTGGTTTGGTATCAGGTTTGGAACTAGACGGTCCAAATTTCCTTTGGCCCCTCTCCATCTTCTTGAAGTATTTCTTCACAATCATACCCACCTAATCTTCAAAGTCACCTAGCTGAGCACTGCTCTGCTCAGACACCAGAGCGATGGATTTTCTCTTGGTGTTTCCCTTTTTATTCTGTTGCATCTCATGAGCTTGCAGCATACCAACCACTTGATCAAATTTCATCTTGTCAGAGTTGTGAGACAACTTAATCGCAACTTTGTGAGACTGAAATTTCTCATGAAGACTTCTCAGAAACTTTTTAACCAGCTTCTTGTCTTTGTAGACTTTTCCCATTACGCTGGCTTCATATGCAATAACGCTCAGCTTCCCACTAAATTCATCGATTGTCTCTTTTTTTACTTTTAAAGAAATAGCACATAAAAAAAAATTGGACTCTGGACCTTGGCCAAATGCCCACCTTGCCATATTGAAGAGCCGGGCCTGTGGAGATGGCTAGAATTTTGCTTAAAACAATGAAAATTTCTAATGATATGTGGGGAGAAGACGTGCGTCATTCAACTTATCTCATCAACAGAGTTCCAACAAAAGCATTAAACGGCCAGACACCGTATGAATGTTTCAAAGCCAAGAAACCGAACATTGAACACTTAAGGGTGTTTGGTTGTGTTTCTTATGCAAAGAACACGACACCTCATCTAAAGAAGTTAGATGATAGATCAAGGTGTGTAGTCCATCTTGTTAAGGAAGTTTCCAAGGCATACCGTCACTATGATCCAAACACGAGAAAGGTAATTGTAATTAGAGATGTCATATTCGATGAGAAGAAAGCTTGGGAGTGGTCTTCTACATAATCACAAATTGATGGAGAACTGTAGAACACTACGAGGCTATGAATCTGCGAGAATGGGTCGAAGTTATGATAAAAAAACAAAACGTGGGAGGTTGTTGATAAACCTGATGGGATGAAATCCATAGGATTAAAATGGATCTTTAATATCAAGAGAAAAGCAGACGTCTCGGTGAATAAGTATAAGGCGAGGCTTGTGGCGAAAGGCTATGTTCAGCAACAAGGCATTAATATCGAAAAAGTGTTTGCACAAGTAGCATGGATCAAATTCAAGGAAATGAGGAACCTGATCGGAGTACAAGCAATTAAAGCCCACAAAATTCACGCTGGAATTACGGGGGTGAATGTTGGATAATTCTGGAACTTGTGAAACAAGTTTCCTTACAAAAAGGAAGTTTCTAGGGAAATAAAGAAAAAGTAAAATAGACAAATCATAATAAAGAGAGTATGAATAGTTTCTATTTATATTTACATTTATGAATTATCTAAATATGTTAAGAAAAATAAAATAAAGGGAAATTATCATATATTGAGAGAATATGAAGTTTGTGTAGACTTCATTATATAAGAAGATGCAAGGATGTTGCATAACTTATGAGTTTAGATATTGAGAGCTTTGAGAAATCTAAAAGAGAACTTGATGTTTAGGATGTTGTCTAGGTCTATATAAGAAGCTCTATGTATAGAGATATTAAAAATAAAACTTTGAAAGAGAAATTTAGTTTTTGTGTTAAGTTTTCTAAATCAATAAAGAACTGCAGTTCTTTAATCTTTTATTTCCTGAAAGTGATGCTCCAATTCGTACAAATTAGTGAATTTATAGTGTTGGAGTTTCGTAGTTTGATTGTAAAATTGATAGCCCTTATTAAGACATAGAGAACCTATAGAGTTTTTTTAGAGATATTCTGAGAGTCTAACATTGATTACATGTTTAGCTTAGAATAGTGTTAAGGATTTTATAAAGACGTGTTCTACTCTTTTTTTTTGTCAACATTTGGGCCACAAATGGCCGACCCATTAGCCAAACCTACACTATCGTAGGCGCGGGGAATCGATCCCGGGTGGGGTGGTGCTACCTGCCTCCTGTGGACTTATGACTGCCACTAGACCAAGGCCACTTCCCAAGACGTGTTCTACTTAGATTGAGACATATTATAGCCTTTTCAATTTAATCACTAAAATTTGCGATTTACAATGAATATATTTGTTTATTTTAGTGAAAAGTATTTTCATGCAAGAATTTTTTGATAAATAACTAGATGCGGATCCGCACATACGTGTGGTTTTTAATTTTTTTATAATAAAATATGTTTTACTTATATATTTAAATTTTTTTGATGAAAAATATATTCAAAAAATTTCTACATCGACTTGGATTATATGTTTGTGGTTTTTATATTTCACATAATACAAAAATATATTGTAACTTTTATTATTTTCTTATAATGATGAAAATATACAATTTCTTTATTTACATAGATTTTGATTTTACAAATATCATTTTATGATAAACTATATTTGATATATTCCAACCCGTTGGAAAAATTACACGTATATATTATAAATAAATTAAATTTGATCAAGTATCATAACAATTATCATTAGTGATTTTTAATAACCCGTTACAAAAATTAAAAAATGTGGAGATCATTTTTATTCAAATTGGATGTTAAAAACTTAAAATCTATGATTATACATAGATTTAAATCTGTAACTAATTCATTAAAAAATAACTTGATTAATAAATTAGTCTGTAAAATCTATCGTTATTGAAGATATTATTTAAATATTAACGTTTTTCGTTTTTAATGTTGAAAATTAAATCGATATAATTGTGTGTTTTGGTTCCGATTTTAGACTTTTTGAAAAAGAGGCAATTGATTTGTATAATTTGTATTCGATTGGGCCTAATTTAGTAGGTTTTGTGAAATTTTAACTTGATTAATTGTAATCATAAACCAATTTCAAAACATAGGTTATGATATAATTATGTAGTGGCATTGACGGTAATGAGAATTTTTTTTAAGGATTCTTTAAAAAAATATTTTCCATTTAATAGTATAGACTAGATTCTGATCCGCGCCAAACGCGAGAGTTAAGTAATATTTTTGAATGTTGTAAAAGACTATTTTTTGTCGTGATTTGTTAAATAGAAGCGGAATAATTGATTTCAGTAATATTGTAAAAATTAAGAGAAAACATATTTTAAAACTAAAGAAAACATATTGTAATAAAGGTACATTGAACAATTAAGTTCGGGGAAGGATAACATCACATAAGTAGTCTTCATTTGTCTCAAGAAGACCTAATGCACAACACGCCGCCTCAAGTACGATGAACAACACCGTCAACGGTCATTGTGTCGTGCAAATTCTTTGATCCATGAACTTTGTAAAACACTTTTCACGAAAACCCGGAAAAGTCAAATTTCTCTCTTCTGTATTGAATTTCACTCTTTTTTGAAAAACCACAAAGTTCTCACTTTTATTTTGTTTGCTTCCATAAATTATTGGGCAATTCTTATGAATACCACCAAAAAAAGTTTTCATAACACAATTAGCACAGATTTTGAAAAGTTTTACAAATACCATTAAAAAGTTTTTTTCTCATAAATACCACAAATCTTAAATTTTCAAAATTACACCCAAAATCTCCAAAAAACTATACCCTACCCCTTCTAAACTATACCCTAAACACTATATAGCGAACCCAAATTAAAAAATTTAAAATCTAAAAGTGTTAAAACTCGTTTTTTGAGTTTGTGGTATTTTTGTAAACTACTACTTTTTGATGGTATTTTTGTTATAAAAAATATTTTAAAGGTATTTTTGTTATAAAAAACTTTTTAATGGTATTTTTAAAACAGAAACTTATTTTGATGGTATTCTAAGGAATTTCTCTAAATTATTTTGAAAACAATACATCTAATTATAGTATAGTAAATGATTTTTCGTTATTGTATTTTTATCTCATAACCAACCAAGTTAAGAAATAATATTTGAACTCTAATTATGGTATAGTAAATGATTTTTCGTTATTGTATTTTTATCTTTCTTTGATATTATTTGTCAAAAGGAATTTAATATGCAGAAAAAATAAATATTTATATTTAGCATATATCATGATTAAAAAAAATATATATATATATAAATAGTTTACTTTAGAAATAGTAAAACATTTTATGAGATTAACAATGAATATAAAGGTAACTGATTTCTATTAAAAATCATAATCAATTCTAATATATATAAGAATATGAAGTCAAATTATAGGTGTGCGTAATTGAAATTGTATTTTAATTTAGATTTGTTTTCATTTAAATCAAACATATTTATGGATATTTTAAAAACCAATTATTTTAATAAAACACTGAGTATAATTTGGACATAATAAAAAACCTGTAACTTCATCAGAAAATGAATATTCAGTATGATTTATAATTTAGTTATAACTATAATTATTTTAATCTCATCAAACGATACATATCTCACATTAGTCAAATACTAGATTATGGCTCGCGCCAAGTGCGGAGTGAATTGTTGTTACTTTTTGAAATGAAAAAATGTAATGTAATTATATAAGCTTTGATATGTGGGCTACTAATGAATTGTTGTTACTTTTTTAAAATCGTTCTAGTGATAACACGTATTATATGTCCTTGTTTAACTTAAGTAATGTTTCTCAATTAGTATATATAGGATAATAAGATTAATGGCTATCTAATTTTTTTAGGCAATTTTAGAGAACTTGTTGGACGTTCTTTGAGGCATCCTAAATTGTTTTAAGTCTATCCATTTGAAACTTTAGGCACCCAATGGTATTGCTCGTGTGGTGGCTAATGAAACTGTAGCGTTCTACTTATGTATTTAACTATTTTTGTTGAAACTTCTTGGTGAAAGAGGCTAAGAAGACGCCCCTTGGATCATATTCATTGATGAGAATGATTATATTACACTAAATGGGACAAGACTTATGGGGAGAATGAGAGGAGGATTGTTCGCGTGTAAATCAGTATTTTGTTTCCTCTTTTGACTTGGGCGAACATCATCTGTGATATCATCCGTGTCAACATCATGAGATCCTTGACCGTTTAAGTTCGATTCATCCGAAAAGATATTCTTTTTCTTCTTATTCTCAATTTCTTTCAATGCGCTTAATAGTTTAAATCGCACTTCAGCATGAACATTCGTACACGCATCTGTATCCCCTTTCACACCAGCAAGGTGGTGTTTCATTCGACTAATGCCGCCTCCTAATTTTTTTGTGTGACAGAAGACACATTCCAAAATCAGATTTCCCCTTGAATCTTTAAATTGCGTCACGTAAGCCCAAGCACTATCAGTCTTTCCTCTTATTGATCGATTTGCTGCTGTTATTTCTTCAAAGTTTTCATCTGCTTCTGTCTCCATATTCTGTAAAAAATAACCTTATGGAAGATACTTAATTAGTTAGATAATGAAGTTATGAGAAATTATAGTTGCAGAGATTATGAAAACTAAAGTATGAGCAACACTTATAGTTATAGTCAACGACAAAAACTATAAGAAAGACAAATCTGTTTTGTATTATATAAAACAATAAATAAAAAATCAAGGAAAAGTCAAAATCAAAAATAAAATGATGGAAACAAAGAAGCTTTTGTACAATGATCCAAAATTAGTCAAGAAATCAAAGTAGAGAATTGTACGTAGTGGAAATTGAAAACTCTATTTTTAGTTTTACAAAGCGTAAAGTCTCAAAACAAATTTATATATATAAAAAATATATATTACTTTGACCCGTAGCTTCCGGTTCGCCCGGATCTCGGGTTTATGCCGGTTTTTCCGGTCCAATCCGGGTTGCTTGTCGGGTCACCAGTTTACCGGTCGGACTGCGGGTCCGGGTCAGATATGAAAACATTGCTTTTCTCTTTTGTTTTTCTACTTGTCTTTCCCAGCCGTTTCACCTCTCTACCTCTCAGATACAACGGGCGAAAATCATGTTTGCCCTTTGTTGATTATGCTTTACTTTCTTATTTTCTTATGTAACTTCTCACAAAAAACGAAAAACCATAAGGAAACTTCAACATTGCCGATTTTGTTGTAGGTAAATGTTAAATTCGATTACGTATATCTTTTTATTTGATTTTTAAGTAGAGCTCTATAAACTTGAATATCTATTGTTATTAATAACTAGGTGAAGGCGCGCTACGCGCGGCTTAGTTTTGCTATATATGGCCGATATTTTTTTATGACATTTTTAATTGATTATATTATAAACATCTTAGTTATAAAATGTAAATAAGATACGTTTAAACATGATTTTTGTGCATAAGTGCATTTACATATACTTAAGGTTGCGCACTTATCTTATGTTTTTTAATAAGCTTAATATTCATAATTTTTTAATATATATAAAGTTATGAAATACGTATAATTTTTTGTGTGTGCCAGCTCCAAATATCTCTCTCATTTCTTATTTAGATCTTTTCTGCGATTTTACATATGATGAATTTTTCTAACAAATTTATTTGACACTAAATCGGTCCTTATTACAAATGCAATATTTATTAGTTAACTATGAGGTTGTAAAATAGTTTTAATGATTGGTATGACATCTACGACCATGACCGTCTATTTGATGTTTCGTTTGACCAATATGTATGGACACGATAATCTAAGAACATTTACATTGCCAAGATATTGTAAGATACCATTTAGCACTTTCATATAATTTAAGTATAAGTTTTATTTGTTTCTAAAATAATAAGTCCAAGTTTTTACAACTTAGTTAATAGACAATCCAAGCTTTTAACACCCCATTGTTGAGTAGAATAGATCTTTAGTTTAACTACGAAGGCCTCACATGATCTTTTAACGTATTTTTATGTTTTGTAATCTCTATTTTAATTTTATGTTGTAGCGGTGAAGTATCTCCACAACCATGTTTTTGTTTTCAAAATTATTTTGTTTGATTCTATTGTCAGTGCTTGCTTTGAAGCATATATGGGACCATTGTATGGACGTTCCAAAATTTGGTAAAGTGGTTCAAGGATTGTAAAAAGGGCAATTCTTATGAATACCACTAAAAAAAAAATTAAAAAAAAATTAGCACAGATTTTCGAAAGTTTTAGAAATACCATTAAAAAGTTTTTCTCATAAATACCACAAATCTTAAATTTTCAAAATTACACCCAAAACCTTCAAAAAACTATACCCTACCCCTTCAAAACTATACCCTAAACACTATATAGCGAACCCAAATGAAAAAAATTAAAATCCAATAGTGTTAAAACTCGTTTTTTGTATTTGTGGTATTTTTGTAAACTACTACTTTTTGATGATATTTTTGTTATAAAAAACTTTTTAATGGTATTTTTGTTATAAAAAACTTTGAAATGGTATTTTCAAAAGAAAATATTATTTTGATGGTATTTTAAAGAATTTCTCTTCTAAAAATTATAGAATATATTTTATATATTTGATCGAAAGAGTTCATTAAAAATTACATAGAAATATCTTTATACACAGAATTGTCTACTTTCCAGAGAACATATTCATTGTAAACTAATCACTAATCACTTTTGAATCTAAGTTTGTAATACTGCAACGAAATAGTTACAATGATCAAAAACTTAAGCTTTAAGACGTTTACAATGTAGACATTATACAAAATTTCTTCACCAGGAACGTGTCTCAACCTTCTTATATGGTAAAAATAAGTAAGTGGTTCACAATTAGGACAAATTAGGATCACAAACATCATCTAAGTGTGCTCGAATTCTTCGTTTTGATCTAATAGATAGCTCGATGACCTACAATAACAATACCAAAAAAAAGATCATAAGCATATCTATATCATGGGAGCTCGGTAATCTTTCTTGATCCTCAAAAAAAGGAGAAACATCCCACAAAAGGTTGTCACAAACCAGAATAGAGCATACATGTCATTCCCAAATTGAATGCAACCCTGCTTAACTTAAAGTTATCCAGTAAATATCAGTTCGTTAAGCCAAAGCGAAATCCAAAAGAAACTATTCAAATATATATTTTTTGAAACGAAATGAGAAAATAAGGATCCAATTCGGAGAAAACCTGCAATTTCATCCAAGCGAAGAAGTCCCTTACTTGTGCTTAAAACAACGCATCTTCGTTAAAAAAAAACTATACACATATGTTATAAATTCAGCTTGACAACAAAGGCACCCACGACGACCCTAATATAAGAACTACATTAACTCTTTTTATTCTTCGGCCCTAGTTTCATCTCTTCATTGACCTGAAAATTTCATCTCTTCATTGACCTAAAAAACTATTTAAGTAAGCTTAGGTAAATTTAGAAACCATATCTTTTCGATCCCATCAAAAGCACACATATCTGGAGAGACTGCAAAACATGTACACGAAATTGGGCGAAAACTTCATACTTTTTCCATTAATGGAGACGATTCCTTCAATCAAGTAGATACGGCGATACAGTAGACACATACATGGCAAATTGAACTGAACAAAACAAAAAACACATATCAATAATGGGAGGTATAATAGGTATGAATATTGATAATCAATTTGCTGTGTATGAATAGGTTGGGTTTTATAGAAGAGGGAGAGGCAATTCAAGCGGATTATTAAAGTCGGAGTCGAGTCGTCGAAAACGTATTCCTTATTTAGTTTATAGAGTTGATTGTTCTGTCGATGTTACAAAGTTACTTAGGAAGAGGAATCGATGATGCACCCAAAATTGAGAGAGATTGAGTATTAAAAGCGATTAATTTAAAAATTAATTTTTCTTTAGGAAAAAAGTGATTAATTTTATCAACAGATGAAAACATGGTTATTTCTCATAATCATAGATTGGCGTGAGAAGTTGAAAGATTAAAGTAATTATTTTACAGGGAAAAAGACGAACCATCACATGAAATAGATGTGTAACAAAGACGATCAAAGGAAGACGAACATGTGTAGCTTCGAAGATGGAGATGGGAGTAGAAGGAGGAGGAAGATGAACATGCCAAGCGAAGCTTCTTTAATCATTTTTTTTTTACCGCCGCATCGCTCACGATCTATGGCGAAAGTCGGTGAAAGAGCGAGAAAAGAGTTTCGTTAGTGGGTTTTTGCAAATAGGTTTAAAATGAACTGTTGCTTTATGTAATGAAAGTGATGTGTCGATCAGAAATGAGATTAAAAAATCCAACGTGGACACTCCCATGAGTCCCAAACAGTTCTTATTATTAGTATAGATTTATGAATGTTATTGTTTGCATTATGTGGTAACAGATTTTGTAAATGCGGTCGAAACCCTATTTTTTATAGATTTGGGCTTGTTCACTATTCTGTAATTTTTTTTGGGCTTGATATTTGGGTTATTAATTTGTAATTTGGTTGAAGCAAAATTTTATATGTTTGTAATTTGGTTACGGGTAACCGAATGAACCAAAAAAAATCGGTTTACTTCGAATTAAATTTTAAGCCCATAACCGAACCGAATAAACCGACTATCGAACCGAACCGAATAAACCGACTACCGAACCGAACCGAAATCTTATTCGGTTCAAATTAAAACCGATTTTAACATAAAACCAACCACTAATTTCATATTTATGATATTTTTGATATAATCTTTTTATTTTTCTTACGGAGGTCTATAAAATTTTTCATAATATAGATATTTTTTAAAAAGTATATAGTTCAGTTTTATATATAATCATTGTCCTTATTATAATTTTCTATTATATTAATATTTTAGATGTTAATAAACATCTATATTGAACATAGATAAAGTTTGTTTAAATCAATTAACACTAGCATAACAATTATTTATTAACACTAGATGAATGACAAGAAGTTTGAAAATAATGATTAAACTTTATCATAAACAAATTTCGGGTAATTCGGGTTCAAATCTAGAAATTTGTTTTGGCTCCGGGTTTTCAGATAGTAAATTTCTCAATTCGTTCGGGTTATTTATTTTTAGAACGGTTTCGGTTCTTTAATTTCGGTTTGGTTCCAATTATGTACTTCAAATATAATTATAATTATTATTATTTTAAATAATTTTTGGATAGATAGAGTAGTTTAGTTTAGTTCTAAAAAATTGAGTCGGTTCATATTCGATTTCGGGTATTATGGTAGTAAATTTCCCTATACATTCAAGTTATTTGTTTTTAGAATCGGTATTGATTTGAGGATTTTGTTTTGGTTTGGGTTCGGTATTTCGGATCCGGAAGTTTTGTCCATCAATAATTTTTATAGTTTATAATAGTTTGGAATAAACCAACTTACAAATTATATTAAGATTTTGCTATATAATTCTCATTATATATTTATTTGCATAAACAATAAAAGAACAAAATACTCTTTAGAAATTCTGAATATTTTTATTTATTTTACAAAAACAGAAAAAATATTACAAACTACTAAATTAATTGTATATATATAAAACTATTTGTAAAAAACATAAATCCGTGGTGTACCACGGGTTAAATCCTAGTTGTTATTAATAATTTCTGAATGTTGTTGTTTGCAGTATGTGGGTAACAGATCATGTAAATGCAATCTCAAACCCTATTTTTTATAGGTTTGGGCTTATCTATATTAGTATTTTTGAAGTACTAATTTGAAATTTTCCAAAAAATCACACTAAATTACACATTATGCCTTTGGGCATAAAAGGAAATATTTTTGAACATTTAATTACGAAAAATCAAATAAGGAAATATTATAATTCTCTCCAAAAATAAATAAAAAATATTAAAGAAATTATGTAAAAAATATTTGAAAAACAAAATAAACATATGTAATTCACATAAATACATTATTACATAGTTTTTTTTATAAAAACTACAATTAAAATTTTATTTAAATCAAAACAAACAGGTTTAATTAATATTATTAAGAATTTAAAAACGATTTGATTTTTTTTTTGTTAAAAATATCAAACAATAAAAAACAAAATAGTTTGTTAACGAGTTTGATTTCCGGTTCGATTATAAACAAAAAAGAAGAAATTGCAATTCTACTAAAATTTAAATCTTATATTACATATTTAGAATATGTTTACAACAATTATTTATATATATAATCAAAATAATTATAATTTTAAATAAATTTGGGTAAATCGCATAATATGATTTGTGTATTTTGATTCGGTTTGTATTTTGAATTCGGGTATTTTCGAATCCTAAATATAATAAATAATAAATTATTGGTCTAATCAACTTATAAACTATATTAAATTTTTGCTATACGAAATATATAATAAACATATATATATTATTATTTTTGAAGTATTTTTTTGAACTTTTCCAAAAAAACTAACTTAACTACATACTATGTCATTGGTTTTAAACTCACTTAAAGAGTTATAAGAAACTTACACACAAACATATCTCATTCTATATATATACTTTTTTAAAATTGACTTAAATATCAACAAAAACAATAAAACCGATTTTAACATAAAATCAACCACTAATTTCATATTTATGATATTTTTGATATAATCTTTTTATTTTTCTTACGGAGGTCTATAAAAAATTTCAGAATATATATATTTTTTAAAAAGTATATAGTTTAGTTTTTATATATAATCATTGTCCATATTATAATTTTCTATTTATATTAATATTTTAGATGTTAATAAACATCTATATTGAACATAGATAAAGTTTGTTTAAATCAATTAACACTAGCATAACAATTATTTATTAACGGGTTCAGTTTCTAGAAAAATTCTAGATAAATGACAAGAAGTTTGAAAATAATGATTAAACTTTATCATAAAAAAATTTCGGGTAATTCGGGTTCAAATCTAGAAATTTTTTTTGGCTTCGGGTTTTCAGGTAGTAAATTTCTCAATTCGTTCGGGTTATTTATTTTTGGAACGGTTTCAGTTCTTTAATTTCGGTTTGGTTCCAATTATGTACTTCAAATATAATTATAACTATTATTATTTTAAATAATTTTTGGGTAGTTAGAGTAGTTTAGTTTAGTTTTACAAAATTGAGTTCGGTTCAGATTTGATTTCGGGTATTATGGTAGTAAATTTCCCTATACATTCGAGTTATTTGTTTTTAGAATCGGTATTGATTTGGGGATTTCGGTTTCGTTTGGGTTCGGTATTTCGGATCCGGAAGTTTTGTCCATCCCTAATTTTTATAGTTTATAATAGTTTGGAATAAACACACTTACAAATTATATTAAGATTTTGCTATATAAAATATAATTTTCATTATATATTTATGGGAGAATCACAAAACTACACCATTTGAATTACATTTCACAAAACTACACCATTTCAAAAATATTTCACAAAACTACACCTAAACACTCAAAATTAAATTCAAATAAACTCTATCCACACAATCATAGCCCTTAATACTATTTCTAAACACTAATTAGCGAATACAAATGAAAATATTTTAATTTTGGTAATTTTGAAAAGGGTAAATCAAGCTTTTAAAATTTTGAAAGGGTGTAAATTTGTGAAAATATTGAATTAGGTGTAGTTTTGTGAAGGAATGATTGAAAGGGTGTAGTTTTGTGAATTTCTCTATATTTATTTGCATAAACAATAAAAGAACAAAATACTCTTTAGAAATTCTGAATATTTTTATTTATTTTACAAAATCAGAAAAAATATTACAAACTTCTAAATTAACTGTATATATATAAAATTATTTATAAAAAACATAAACCCGTGGTGTACCACGGTTAAATCCTAGTTGAATTGTAAAATTGTTCACTTGTCTGTAATTTTTCTTTTTTGGGCTTAATATTTGGGTTATTAATTTGTAATTTGGTTCAAACAAAATTTTCTATGTTTGTAATTTGGTTACGGGTAACCGAATTAACCAAAAAAAATTAAAAATCGGTTTACTTCAGAATTAAATTTTAAGCCCATAACCGAACCAAATAAATCGACTACCGAACCGAACCGAAATCTTATTCGGTTCAATTCGGTAGTTTTAATTTTACAGATTAAACCGATTTCCAAAAAAACCAAACCGATTTAGACCGAAGAACCCGTTTGCCCATGCCTGACTTTTCAAGTCTAAACTAAAGAGAGTGAACGGAAGTGTGCATGCTCAAGAGAGAGTAAGTTATTTTGGAAAGAAAATTACATAAAAAGACCACTTTAAAAATATTTTTTTTGTAACTTTTAAAAATTTTCTACCTTACAAAGACTATTTACTAGACCTTTATACAAAAGAACTTTAATATAAGTCTATTTAAGTACATATGAAAATAATAAATATTCGAGTATTTAGGTTTATTCGGTTTTTTGTTATTTATTTATAAGATATGTAAATATTAACTTTTATTTGAAAATTGTAATATATAGCATATATATAATATGATGCTTAGTAAATTATGTTTATTTTATATAAGACACAACAAAACAAGTTTTATTACATATTATTGCTTAAAATGTTGTCATTTATTGATAAATCTAGTAATGACCTCCTCCTCCGTCGCCTCCTCCTCCTTCTGGTGGTGTATCGTGGCCTCTTCCTTTATCGCTCGAGCCTCCTATGTTCACTGATTATATCGTTATCATAAAAGAGTTAATATTTAATTAGAGATAAAATGTAGGGCAATTCTTATGAATACCACTAAAAAAAGTTTTTCTCATAAATACCACAAATCTTAAATTTTAAAAATTACACCCAAAACCTTCAAAAAACTATACCCTACCTCTTCAAAACTATACCCTAAACACTATATAGCGAACTCAAATGAAAAATTTAAAATCTAAAAGTGTTAAAACTCGTTTTTTGTATTTGTGGTATTTTGTGAACTATTACTTTTTGAAGGTATTTTGTTATAAAAAACATTTTAATGGTATTTTTGTTATAAAAACTTCGTAATGGTATTTTCGAAACAAAAACTTATTTTGATGGTATTCTAAGGAATTTCTCTAAAATGTATTGTTAAGTCAAATTTAATAAGAGTTATTTAATATATAAAAATATCACTTAAAATATATTTTTGATTTTATATATTAATAAAATATCATATCCTTTAATGAGATAATCTTTGAATAAGAAATTTAATTATATTTAGATTTTAGATATAGAAATACCATTACTAATGCTTATTGGCATATTGAAGTTTGGTTTAGTTTCTGAATTATGTAGTCTTATAGCTTCAACACATGATTCTAAATGAACAGAAAATACCAAAAATATGATAAAAGCAGCAATAACACTTGAACTAGCCATGTTTTTAGTTATAAGATAAAATTAAAAATCACACTGATATTTGATGAGAAACTTGTATATATCAAATGGTGTTGTTTTGAAGTTATATTTATAATGGATAAAAGTGTTTCTTAAAAGTGGAGTCTGAATTTTGGTTAACTAAAAACAAATATGAGATTTAGGTATCCATATATAGGTTTTCTATTTACTGCAAAAACAACTTGTTTAACAAAAAAAACAAAAATTAATATTACACTACTTAAAAAGATAAGACAGAGTTAAAATATCTACTCCATGAGAAAAATAGAGCAAACTATTCAAAAATATTTAACTTTAATTAAGTACAAATAACAAAGAAAATCTCTTTTAGATATATTATTTAGAAATAACAAATGACATTTATATAACCAATCTAATCACTTTAAATTTATAAGTTAAAAATAAATAATGAATCTTTACTGTTATTAAATATAATAAACCTTTTAAATCTTTACTTTTATGCAATATATAGTTTTAAATTTTATTTCAATTTAAATAAACAGAAAGCTGATAATTAAAATTTTGACTACATCAAGAAAACATATCAGCCAAAGGAGGGCTCTTTAGTTAGGTGTATTGTAATTTGTAAACCATGCTTAAATCCTTTTAATATAAAAGAATCCTTTTAATATAAAAGGAGACTTTTAGATCTTCTCAAGAGGTCCGTATCAGCAACTATTGTTGTTTGCATATTATTAAATCATCATGATGAATTTCTTTGGTTCAGAGTTTGCTCTGATGAATTTTTCTATCGATTATTAGAATTGTTTCCTTTTTCAGATTTTATTTTTAATCTCATAATGTGATTAATATAATTTCAAAGTATTAGCTAATAGTTTTAAAGTTTCACAAAACTCTTTCAGTTTTGATATTGGTGGGTTTTTTTTAATTGGGTGATCATTGCATATTTAATTTGGTGGTTTTTGAAAAGTTTCTAATGGTACTAAAAGTGGACTAAGAGACGCAACATATGCCGAATTGACAATGTCTTCCTCTAATGTTAACTCTATATATGTGTGAACAAGTTGAAGCCTGGGGATGGGGATAGAGCAATTGAAGTGGTTGAGTTGTGAAAAGTATGGTACCCCAGAACACTAATGAAAACACCAAGCTATTCGGAAAGCGCCGAGACCAACGCACAATCCTTTATTAAAATCTCTTTATGATAACCTTACACAAGATCACTCATAAACTGGACTTATACAATTCTACCCAATTGTCCCCAAACGATTCTAATAACCTAACCACCCTCGATTGCAACGCACACACACTTTAATCGATGAACACTCACCTTAAGAATGGTTTTCTCTCTCTCTCGCGGTGAAACAATGAAAATCGGGTAAGAGTGTTAGCTAAAATCCTGAACACTCCTCGCCTTTTATACTCTCAAACTCTAAGGAAGATTTCATAAATCTAATCCTAAGGCTTTAGGGAATATTTTCATATCTTTGTTTCGAAAATATTCTCCTAATCTTCTTTTCCAATCATGTTCGGATTTCCTTCTTTTTGATCCTTGCTTGCGCCCCACGCCAAAGATCATCTTTTCCTTTTTGATTCTTTTCCAAGTCAACATATCTTCGCATCATCATCCGTCTAGGCTCTGCTACAGACTCTTGTTGCTGCTTTAGTTCTCTAATACACCTCAAGCAATGATACATCTTCATTCTCCCCCTTTTTGACTGATTTTGATAATCAAGCAACCTTGCAAAACTTATCAAACAACAACCACAAACACACAATACAAATGCATGCACACACTGACAAAAGGGGTATGAGATTAGAACCAAATAGGAATCCGGTTTCAAAAAAGTTTTCAAAGTCAAACGACTAGGTTACACAAACGACAGCCGTACACAAACAAAACTATCTATCAAACTACAACTAGCTATTACAAACTCCCCCGCAACGGACATCCACTCAAGTTTCTTCCTCACCACTTTCTCCCCCTGCTTGATTGCACAAATCAGTTAAAACGTTCACTCAAGTCAGTTGAGTATAGGTAAAGAAGAGAACTTACCTGCATCCAGTGCGTCCTGAAGAATCTTGATGGTAGCTCTGATTGGCGCTCTCGCAGCTTTACGCGAGGCAGAGGGATGAGCTTCTTCAGGCTCTCGAAATCTCTCAGGTCTGTAGGTCGCCTTCTTCTGACGCTTCCCTGGTGGACCTTGAGGAGGAGGAGTGTATCCTTGGCTCGCGAGCAGTCTCATGACCAGAGAGGGGTATGGCAGGTGGAACTTGGCATGACAACCCTTAGCCATAGACATGACAGTGTCAAACACTATTTTCCCCAGATCAATAGGAGAGCCCTCACATACATGATACACGAGCTTGGCTTTGTAGGCAGCTATGTTATCAGCACTCCATAGGTGTCCAGTTGGAGCTACAGATCCTGCACATAGCTGCCTTGTCATCATTGATCTCAGAGACATGAAGACCTACTAGAGATGTACGCTTCTTGGATGTGAAGAACTCAGCCAGATGCTTGTCCGTCAGACCAGTGGTGCACTTCATTGCCTCGATCCTTTCCTCATCGGAGAGAGTGGGTGCATTCAAAGCCATGTTGATTTGCGCAGGGGAGAACTCATACTTCACTCCTCTAACCCATACAAAGATTGACTCTTCCTTAGTCTTTGTAGTAGGTAGATGAGTCCAAAACTCGCAAATCAGGTCCTTATCATAAGGACATACTCTTAGCACAAAATCCAAGAGATTCCCACCATCAAGCAATTCTCTCACTTCATCAAGATTCTTGACATCCCTCTCACCTCTCTCAGGGATAAACTTCCTACGGAGATAGGATTCAAACCTCGCTCGTCACCGGAGTCTCGAAGCGTTCTTCCCGGATCGAGCGCAGGTGCCCTCACCGGCCTCTACCCGAAATTTGGCCCGGACTCGTCGGCTGTTCATACCTCGTGATTGTGATCCAGATGTGGCGGCAGCGGCGAACCTCTGGGAACGCCGAGGCGGTTCCGACGGGAGCGAGGACTTTGAAGACGATGAGGAGGAAAATAAAGGGATCTCCACAATGGGTTCCTTCCCCGTTCGTCCAGTCAGCGGTGGTGGAAACTTGGCAGTTCGATTTCCCCGACAGTTGAATTGTCTTCTTCCAGGGCACGATTGATTGATCATTTCGTCCGGAAGATGAGGGGTCCACTTCGTTGCTCGATTCCGAGCCCCGAATTATCTCGACTATGACCTCGGTGAAACAAGTTCATCAAGATCTTCGAAGGACTGGGATTGAGATTGCATGCGGCTAGATCGTGTCGCCATTGGTGGAGACTATGAAGATGATGACGATGCGGCTGGTGTGAGAGGAGACAAACGGCGGGCTAGATTCTTTATTCCGGTGAAGATTGATGACATTCACTCTTCTCTTTTTCGACAAATGCTTGGAACCGTCTCTCCCACTCCCTTTAACCCTAATTTCCCATCCCGCCCAAACTTTAATGGGTCTTTCACCAAACTGGGCCTTTTTTAATATTGTTGCACACGCTACTTCCTTAATGGGCCAGAACAACAGTTAGTCAAAACAGTTATAAAAACTAGGCATACCTGTGACTCTCCATTCGTGTGATATTTTTCCCACTCGCCTGTGAAACCATCTCAGCCCTGTACTTCACACTTATAACCCTACTGACAATTAGACTCTTATTGGCACATAAACAAGTAGGGACCCTAATATCCACCGGATCATATGAGCAATTGAGTTTATTGAGAACTTGGGTTACCTTTGAACTTTGAAGTCTATTTCTTGAGAGCCGAGATACCCTTTGGACTTTGAGGGTTTGACTTTATATAATGCTCGGGATGATGGTTGATGTTTTGGATCTCTCACATCTGATGTCTAACTTTCACACTCTTCCATCTTTATCCTGAAGACAACCTCAGTTTTCAACCTTTACTATCGTCCAAGGCGGCTGGCTGGAATTTCCTTTGGATGAGTATATATCCCTCGGCCGCTTGAGAACCATCACTTGACTTCTAAAGTTCGTCAAGAATTCATTGAAGAATTTTTTATCGGCTGCTTGTGAACCATCACTTGACTTCTCAGGTTCACCAAGAGGATTTTTTTTTGTTTATTACACATCCTCAACACTTTGTACTCCTGAGATGACAGACATGTGCTGATTCTATCCTCAAGACGATAAACTAGGCAGCTATTTTCCATCAGCTGTTTGAGATCCCTTATGGGGGTTGTTGATCTGAACATTGCTGTTATGCTTCTCGGATTCTGCAGTTGAAAGAGAGACATTGTTATGCTTCTTGCTATGCCAAGAGATGAGGTTGTTACCAAGAAAGAAACAACCACCGTTTGTGCTCCTTCGATCGTCTAGGCTCCCAGCAATCTGCATCACAGTAACCAGCAAGATGCTTGTTCGTCTCTTTGCTGTAGAAGAGTCCTAGGTCAGTTGTACCCTACACATACTTGATTATCCTCTTGACAGCCACTAGATAGGATACCTATGAATTTGATTGATACCTAGCACACAAACCCACACTCATACACAAATCCGGCCTCTCGTCTTGTTAGATATAGAAGACTCCCAATCATTCCTTTGTAGAGTCTTTCGTCCACGGTTTCACCATGTTCATCCGCCGACGCCTTGACGGTTGTACTCATAGGTGTCCCGGCTGTCTTGCTCTCCCGAAGTCCAAAACGTGCAACCAAGTTCCTGGCATAGGTACTATGTGAGACTAAGATACCATCATCCGTCTGTTTCACTTGAAGACCCAGAAAGTAGTTCAACTCACCCACCATGCTCATCTCGAATTCCTGTGTCATGGTGTTCAAAATCTCATCAACAAGTTTCTGATTTGTTCCCCCGAACACGATGTCATCCACATAGATCTGAACCACCAGGATATCGTCCTTGTTAGTGCAGACAAATAGAGTTTTGTGAACACTTCCTCGTTGATATCCATGTTCAAGCAGAAATACAGTGAGGCGTTCATACCAAGTCTTGGTGCTTGTTTTAGACCATATAGGCCCTTTTTAGTTTGTACACATACTCAGAATGCTCAGGATCCTCGAACCCTTTCGGCTGCTCCACATACACTTCTTCTTGAATCACCCCATTCACAAATGCACTCTTCACATCCATCTAATGTAACCTGAAGTTCATGAGACACGCCATTCCAAACATAAATCTGATAAATTCAAGTCTCGCTACAGGCGCGAAAGTCTCATCAAAATCAACTCCTTCCACCTGAGAGTATCCTTGTGACACCAGTCTAGCCTTGTTTCTGACAACATGTACGTGCTCATCACTCTTGTTCTTGTAGATCCACTTGGTTCCCACCACGTTGACATTTTATGGCCTTGGTGATAGATCCCACACTTCACTTCTGACAAAGTTCTGAATCTTTTAGTGCATTGAATTGATCCAGAATTCATCGCCCAAGGCCTCTACATGGTTTATTGGCTCAATCTTTGAGAAGAAGCATGCAAATCGTACCATCTCTTTGAAGTTTATTTGCTTCTGTCGGGTCACTCGCACACCATCAAGACTACCAATCACGTCTTTCTCTGAGTGGTTGCGATGCACTTTTAAAGATGACGGTTCGTACTCATCATCTTCGTATTCTCGAGGTAATGGTTTCACCGACCCCGGAGTTTGGTTGGTCTTATCATCCTTCTCGTGACGCATGGTTACATCCCCGAGGTATTCCCACCTACCCGGTGATTCATAAAATACAACATTGACAATTTCCATCACCATCTTGGACTTCTTGTTGTATACTCGGAAGGTTGTGCTCGAACCCGAGTACCCCAGGAAGATGTCTTCATCACTCTTAGAGTCAAACTTACCAAGCCGATCCTTATCATTCGGGATGTAGGACACACACCCAAAAATGTGAAAATAACTTACCGTTGGCGTCTTCCCTTTCCACATCTCATATGGAGTCATGGTAGTTCCCTTCCGAACATACACCCGTTGATGATATAGCACGTTGTGCTCACCGCCTCGCCCCTGAAGTACTTGGGAACTTGATTAGCATGAAGCATCGCTCTAGCCATATCTTGGAGAGTCATGCTCATTCGTTCAACTACCCCATTCTGTTGTGGAGTTCTTTGCGATGAGAACTGATGCGCAATACCTCGTTCTCCACATAATGCTTCAAAGGCCTCGTTCTGAAACTCTCCTCCATGATCACTTTTGATGGCTTTGATCCCCCATTTCTCATTCATCAATTGGAGTGCAAGGATCTTGAAGTTGCCGAGTGTCTCAAATTTTTCCCTTAGGAACCTGACCCATGTGTACCGAGTGAAGTCATCCACAATTACGAAAACATATTTCTTCCCGAAAGGTTTTCCACTTGTATGGGTCCCATCAGGTCCATATGCATCGATCGAGAGCTCGGTTGACCTCACATCCGCAATGCTCTTGTGTTGAACCTTCACTTGTTTCCCGTTTGATTAGGGACCACATACAAACTCCGCTTCCTCCCTGAGCTTTGGTATACCACGAATGAGATCCCGATTAATGAACTTCATCATCGTCCCGACGTTCATGTGACCAAGTCGATGATGCCGTAGTTGAACATCACTTGATTTCGTAGATGAAAAACACTTCATGGCAGGTTCCCACATCTAGCAGCTTGTTGGAAGATCTGGTTCCTCTCAGCTTCACATTCCCAGTTTTGTCAATCGCTTGACACTCTCTTTTGGTGAATGTGACCGATAGACCATCATCACACAATTGGCTGATGTTGATGATATTTTCTTTCAGCCCATCAACCAGGAAAACACTTTCCAGATTAGGTCCGATGGCTTTGCTGAGTTTTCCCATACCTTTGATTTTTCACTTGCCACTGTCACCAAATGTAACCTTTCCACCATATATTTTTTCATAAGTATCTAACATGTTGGAGTTACCGGTCATGTGTCTGGAGCACCCACTATCGAAGTACCATTTAGTTTCCTCATAGACTTGGTCTTCATCCTCGTACCGCAGTGAGTGATAGCAAGTAAAGATCTTCTTTCTTAATCCGATGTTCTAGTGTTGCTTATCTCGCCGATATTTTCCCCGTCGAACCAAGGTTCCGATGCAACCGTTGTACCAATGGCAAGTGTGCTTGTATGTGTCCGTACCTTCCACAGTAGTAGCATTCATAATCCCGATGAGGATTCGGTTTCCCGACGTAGTCCGGATGTATCCCTTGTACTTCGAGGTGGATTCTTAGTTTTGATGGTTACCGCATGGGGCACAGGGGTCGCTTTAACAAACTTTGTCTTGGAGTAGCCGTTGTGGGCATTGGCTTCGTGAAATCCTAATCCCCACTTAGATTTACCCATGCTACCCATTGTCGGACGCTATCCAGATCTTTGGTGCCTTTTGTTAGCATCCTGATGTTCTTTAGCTGTTCTTGTAGCTGATTGTTGAGGAGCGTGTTCTTCTCCTTTTCTTCATCAAGATAGGTGTGGAACTCGCTTTGCGCAATTCATTGCTTCATCCCTTTCTTTGATTAGAATATGATTTTCATTTTGAAGTTTAACCGACTATCATTCGAGTCTTGGTGTCATCCCGAAGCCGAATCAGTTTTTCAACAAGAACTTGGTTCTCTTCTTCGACGACGACCGGATTCCACCTCTGAGTCAGACTCTGATTCTGCTTCTACAACACCAAGATATGCAACCATGTTGACCATGTCCATATCCTCGAGTCTTCCTTGTCGAATAATCACTTTCACCGAAGGTGATGAACGACTTTTCACCTTTCTTCCGGTTGTTGATGCATTCACTCTTTAGATGTTCATATCCCTTGCATTCATAGCACTGAATTCCTTCTCTCGTCTTGAGGTTTGGGCATTCATTCTTGTAGTGACCAAACCAATGACACTCGTGACATTTGACATCAGATCTCTTGCCACGTTCATTGTCTGGTTTGGTATCAGGTTTGGAACTAGACGGTCCAAATTTCCTTTGGCCCCTCTCCATCTTCTTGAAGTATTTCTTCACAATCATACCCACCTGATCTTCAAAGTCACCAAGCTGAGCACTGCTCTCGCTCGTACACCAAAGCGATGGATTTTCTCTTGGTGTTTCCCTTTTTATTCTGTTGCATCTCATGAGCTTGCAGCATACCAACCACTTGATCAAATTTCATCTTGTCAGAGTTGTGAGACAACTTAATCGCAACTTTGTGAGACTGAAATTTCTCATGAAGACTTCTCAGAAACTTTTTAACCAGCTTCTTGTCTTTGTAGACTTTTCCCATTACGCTGGCTTCATATGCAATAACGCTCAGCTTCCCACTAAATTCATCGATTGTCTCTTTTTTTACTTTTAAAGAAATAGCACATAAAAAAAAATTGGACTCTGGACCTTGGCCAAATGCCCACCTTGCCATATTGAAGAGCCGGGCATGTGGAGATGGCTAGAAGTTTGCTTAAAACAATGAAAATTTCTAATGATATGTGGGGAGAAGACGTGCGTCATTCAACTTATCTCATCCACAGAGTTCCAACAAAAGCATTAAACGGTCAGACACCGTATGAATGTTTCAAAGCCAAGAAACCGAACATTGAACACTTAAGGGTGTTTGGTTGTGTTTCTTCTGCAAAGAACACGACACCTCATCTAAAGAAGTTAGATGATAGATCAAGGTGTGTAGTCCATCTTGTTAAGGAAGTTTCCAAGGCATACCGTCACTATGATCCAAACACGAGAAAGGTAATTGTAATTAGAGATGTCATATTCGATGAGAAGAAAGCTTGGGAGTGGTCTTCTACATAATCACAAATTGATGGAGAACTCGTAGAACACTACGAGGCTATGAATGCGAGAATGGGTCGAAGTTATGATAAAAAAACAAAACGTGGGAGGTTGTTGATAAACCCGATGGGATGAAATCCATAGGATTAAAATGGATCTTTAATATCAAGAGAAAAGCAGACGTCTCGGTGAATAAGTATAAGGCGAGGCTTGTGGCGAAAGGCTATGTTTAGCAACAAGGCATTAATATCGAAAAAGTGTTTGCACAAGTAGCATGGATCAAATTCAAGGAAATGAGGAACCTGATCGGAGTACAAGCAATTAAAGCCCACAAAATTCAAGCTGGAATTACGGGGGTGAATGTTGGATAATTCTGGAACTTGTGAAACAAGTTTCCTTAGAAAAAGGAAGTTTCTAGGGAAATAAAGAAAAAGTAAAATAGACAAATCATAATAAAGAGAGTATGAATAGTTTCTATTTATATTTACATTTATGAATTATCTAAATATGTTAAGAAAAATAAAATAAAGGGAAATTATCATATATTGAGAGAATATGAAGTTTGTGCAGACTTCATTATATAAGAAGATGCAAGGATGTTGCATAATTTATGAGTTTAGATATTGAGAGCTTTGAGAAATCTAAAAGAGAACTTGAGAACTTGATGTTTAGGATGTTGTCTAGGTCTATATAAGAAGCTCTATGTAGAGAGATATTAAAAATAAAACTTTGAAAGAGAAATTTAGTTTTTGTGTTAAGTTTTCTAAATCAATAAAGAACTGCAGTTCTTTAATCTTTTGATTTCCTGAAAGTGATGCTCCAATTCGTACAAATTAGTGAATTTATAGTGTTGGAGTTTCGTAGTTTGATTGTAAAATTGATAGCCCTTATTAAGACATAGAGAACCTAGAGAGTTTTTTTAGAGATATTCTGAGAGTCTAACATTGATTACATGTTTAGCTTAGAATAGTGTTAAGGATTTTATAAAGACGTGTTCTACTTTCTTTTTTTTTGTCAACATTTGGGCCACAAATAGCCGGCCCATTAGCCAAACCTACACTATCGTAGGCGCGGGGAATCGATCCCGGGTGAGGTGGTGCTACATGCCTCCTGTGGACTTATGACTGCCACTAGACCAAGGCCACTTCCCAAGACGTGTTCTACTTAGATTGAGACATATTATAGCCTTTTCAATTTAATCACTAAAATTTGCGATTTACAATGAATATATTTGTTTATTTTAGTGAAAAGTATTTTCATGCAAGAAATTTTTGATAAATAACTAGATGCGGATCCGCACATACGTGTGGTTTTTAATTTTTTTATAATAAAATATGTTTTACTTATATATTTAAATTTTTTTGATGAAAAATATATTCAAAAAATTTCTACATCGACTTGGATTATATGTTTGTGGTTTTTATATTTCACATAATACAAAAATATATTGTAACTTTTATTATTTTCTTATAATGATGAAAATATACAATTTCTTTATTTACATAGATTTTGATTTTACAAATATCATTTTATGATAAACTATATTTGATATATTCCAACCCGTTGGAAAAATTACACGTATATATTATAAATAAATTAAATTTGATCTAGTATCATAACAATTATCATTAGTGATTTTTAATAACCCGTTACAAAAATTAAAAAATGTGGAGATCATTTTTATTCAAATTGGATGTTAAAAACTTAAAATCTATGATTATACATAGATTTAAATCTGTAACTAATTCATGAAAAAATAACTTGATTAATAAATTAGTCTGTAAAATCTATCGTTATTGAAGATATTATTTAAATATTAACGTTTTTCGTTTTTAATGTTGAAAATTAAATCGATATAATTGTGTGTTTTGGTTCCGATTTTAGACTTTTTGAAAAAGAGGCAATTGATTTGTATAATTTGTATTCGATTGAGCCTAATTTAGTAGGTTTTGTGAAATTTTAACTTGATTCATTGTAATCATAAACCAATTTCAAAACATAGGTTATGATATAATTATGTAGTGGCATTGACGGTAATGAGAATTTTTTTTAAGGATTCTTTAAAAAAATATTTTCCATTTAATAGTATAGACTAGATTCTGATCCGCGCCAAACGCGAGAGTTAAGTAATATTTTTGAATGTTGTAAAAGACTATTTTTTGTCGTGATTTGTTAAATAGAAGCGGAATAATTGATTTCAGTAATATTGTAAAAATTAAGAGAAAACATATTTTAAAACTAAAGAAAACATATTGTAATAAAGGTACATTGAACAATTAAGTTCGGGGAAGGATAACATCACATAAGTAGTCTTCATTTGTCTCAAGAAGACCTAATGCACAACACGCCGCCTCAAGTACGATGAACAACACCGTCAACGGTCATTGTGTCGTGCAAATTCTTTGATCCATGAACTTTGTAAAACACTTTTCACGAAAACCCGGAAAAGTCAAATTTCTCTCTTCTGTATTGAATTTCACTCTTTTTTGAAAAACCACAAAGTTCTCACTTTTATTTTGTTTGCTTCCATAAATTATTGGGCAATTCTTATGAATACCACCAAAAAAAGTTTTCATAACACAATTAGCACAGATTTTGAAAAGTTTTACAAATACCATTAAAAAGTTTTTTTCTCATAAATACCACAAATCTTAAATTTTCAAAATTACACCCAAAATCTCCAAAAAACTATACCCTACCCCTTCTAAACTATACCCTAAACACTATATAGCGAACCCAAATTAAAAAATTTAAAATCTAAAAGTGTTAAAACTCGTTTTTTGAGTTTGTGGTATTTTTGTAAACTACTACTTTTTGATGGTATTTTTGTTATAAAAAATATTTTAAAGGTATTTTTGTTATAAAAAACTTTTTAATGGTATTTTTAAAACATAAACTTATTTTGATGGTATTCTAAGGAATTTCTCTAAATTATTTTGAAAACAATACATCTAATTATAGTATAGTAAATGATTTTTCGTTATTGTATTTTTATCTCATAACCAACCAAGTTAAGAAATAATATTTGAACTCTAATTATGGTATAGTAAATGATTTTTCGTTATTGTATTTTTATCTTTCTTTGATATTATTTGTCAAAAGGAATTTAATATGCAGAAAAAATAAATATTTATATTTAGCATATATCATGATTAAAAAAAAATATATATATATATATATATATATATAAATAGTTTACTTTAGAAATAGTAAAACATTTTATGAGATTAACAATGAATATAAAGGTAACTGATTTCTATTAAAAATCATAATCAATTCTAATATATATAAGAATATGAAGTCAAATTATAGGTGTGCGTAATTGAAATTGTATTTTAATTTAGATTTGTTTTCATTTAAATCAAACATATTTATGGATATTTTAAAAACCAATGATTTTAATAAAACACTGAGTATAATTTGGACATAATAAAAAACCTGTAACTTCATCAGAAAATGAATATTCAGTATGATTTATAATTTAGTTATAACTATAATTATTTTAATCTCATCAAACGATACATATCTCACATTAGTCAAATACTAGATTATGGCTCGCGCCAAGTGCGGAGTGAATTGTTGTTACTTTTTGAAATGAAAAAATGTAATGTAATTATATAAGCTTTGATATGTGGGCTACTAATGAATTGTTGTTACTTTTTTAAAATCGTTCTAGTGATAACACGTATTATATGTCCTTGTTTAACTTAAGTAATGTTTCTCAATTAGTATATATAGGATAATAAGATTAATGGCTATCTAATTTTTTTAGGCAATTTTAGAGAACTTGTTGGACGTTCTTTGAGGCATCCTAAATTGTTTTAAGTCTATCCATTTGAAACTTTAGGCACCCAATGGTATTGCTCGTGTGGTGGCTAATGAAACTGTAGCGTTCTACTTATGTATTTAACTATTTTTGTTGAAACTTCTTGGTGAAAGAGGCTAAGAAGACGCCCCTTGGATCATATTCATTGATGAGAATGATTATATTACACTAAATGGGACAAGACTTATGGGGAGAATGAGAGGAGGATTGTTCGCGTGTAAATCAGTATTTTGTTTCCTCTTTTGACTTGGGCGAACATCATCTGTGATATCATCCGTGTCAACATCATGAGATCCTTGACCGTTTAAGTTCGATTCATCCGAAAAGATATTCTTTTTCTTCTTATTCTCAATTTCTTTCAATGCGCTTAATAGTTTAAATCGCACTTCAGCATGAACATTCGTACACGTACATCTGTATCCCCTTTCACACCAGCATCTGGTGGTGTTTCCCCTTCGACTCAATGCCAGCCTCCTAAGGTGGTGTTTCATTCGACTAATGCCGCAGAAGACACTAATTTTTTTGTGTGACAGATCAGATTTCCCCTTGAATCTTTAAATTGCGTCACGTAAGCCCAAGCACTATCAGATTTCCCCTTGAATCTTTAGTCTTTCCTCTTAATTGCGTCACGTAAGTTTTCATCTGCTTCTGTCTCCATATTCTGTAAAAAATAACCTTATGGAAGATACTTAATTAGTTAGATAATGAAGTTATGAGAAATTATAGTTGCAGAGATTATGAAAACTAAAGTATGAGCAACACTTATAGTTATAGTCAACGACAAAAACTATAAGAAAGACAAATCTGTTTTGTATTATATAAAACAATAAATAAAAAATCAAGGAAAAGTCAAAATCAAAAATAAAATGATGGAAACAAAGAAGCTTTTGTACAATGATCCAAAATTAGTCAAGAAATCAAAGTAGAGAATTGTACGTAGTGGAAATTGAAAACTCTATTTTTAGTTTTACAAAGCGTAAAGTCTCAAAACAAATTTATATATATAAAAAATATATATTACTTTGACCCGTAGCTTCCGGTTCGCCCGGATCTCGGGTTTATGCCGGTTTTTCCGGTCCAATCCGGGTTGCTTGTCGGGTCACCAGTTTTACCGGTCGGACTGCGGGTCCGGGTCAGATATGAAAACATTGCTTTTCTCTTTTGTTTTTCTACTTGTCTTTCCCAGCCGTTTCACCTCTCTACCTCTCAGATACAACGGGCGAAAATCATGTTTGCCCTTTGTTGATTATGCTTTACTTTCTTATTTTCTTATGTAACTTCTCACAAAAAACGAAAAACCATAAGGAAACTTCAACATTGCCGATTTTGTTGTAGGTAAATGTTAAATTCGATTACGTATATCTTTTTATTTGATTTTTAAGTAGAGCTCTATAAACTTGAATATCTATTGTTATTAATAACTAGGTGAAGGCCGCGCTACGCGCGGCTTAGTTTTGCTATATATGGCCGATATTTTTTTATGACATTTTTAATTGATTATATTATAAACATCTTAGTTATAAAATGTAAATAAGATACGTTTAAACATGATTTTTGTGCATAAGTGCATTTACATATACTTAAGGTTGCGCACTTATCTTATGTTTTTTAATAAGCTTAATATTCATAATTTTTTAATATATATAAAGTTATGAAATACGTATAATTTTTTGTGTGTGCCAGCTCCAAATATCTCTCTCATTTCTTATTTAGATCTTTTCTGCGATTTTACATATGATGAATTTTTCTAACAAATTTATTTGACACTAAATCGGTCCTTATTACAAATGCAATATTTATTAGTTAACTATGAGGTTGTAAAATAGTTTTAATGATTGGTATGACATCTACGACCATGACCGTCTATTTGATGTTTCGTTTGACCAATATGTATGGACACGATAATCTAAGAACATTTACATTGCCAAGATATTGTAAGATACCATTTAGCACTTTCATATAATTTAAGTATAAGTTTTATTTGTTTCTAAAATAATAAGTCCAAGTTTTTACAACTTAGTTAATAGACAATCCAAGCTTTTAACACCCCATTGTTGAGTAGAATAGATCTTTAGTTTAACTACGAAGGCCTCACATGATCTTTTAACGTATTTTTATGTTTTGTAATCTCTATTTTAATTTTATGTTGTAGCGGTGAAGTATCTCCACAACCATGTTTTTGTTTTCAAAATTATTTTGTTTGATTCTATTGTCAGTGCTTGCTTTGAAGCATATATGGGACCATTGTATGGACGTTCCAAAATTTGGTAAAGTGGTTCAAGGATTGTAAAAAGGGCAATTCTTATGAATACCACTAAAAAAAAAATTGTAAACAAAATTAGCACAGATTTTCGAAAGTTTTAGAAATACCATTAAAAAGTTTTTCTCATAAATACCACAAATCTTAAATTTTCAAAATTACACCCAAAACATTCTCAAAACTATACCCTACCCCTTCAAAACTATACCCTAAACACTATATAGCGAACCCAAATGAAAAAAATTAAAATCCAATAGTGTTAAAACTCGTTTTTTGTATTTGTGGTATTTTTGTAAACTACTACTTTTTGATGGTATTTTTGTTATAAAAACTTTTTAATGGTATTTTTGTTATAAAAAACTTTGAAATGGTATTTTCAAAAGAAAATATTATTTTGATGGTATTTTAAAGAATTTCTCTTACAAAAATACATAGAATATATTTTATATATTTGAAAGAGTTCATTAAAAATTACATAGAAATATCTTTATACACAGAATTGTCTACTTTCCAGAGAACATATTCATTGTAAACTAATCACTAATCACTTTTGAATCTAAGTTTGTAATACTGCAACAAAATAGTTACAATGATCAAAAACTTAAGCTTTAAGACGTTTACAATGTAGACATTATACAAAATTTCTTCACCAGGAACGTGTCTCAACCTTCTTATATGGTAAAAATAAGTAAGTGGTTGACAATTAGGACAAATTAGGATCACAAACATCATCTAAGTGTGCTCGAATTCTTCGTTTTGATCTAATAGATAGCTCGATGACCTACAATAACAATACCAAAAAAAGATCATAAGCATATCTATATCATGGGAGCTCGGTAATCTTCCTTGATCCTCAAAAAAAGGAGAAACATCCCACAAAAGGTTGTCACAAACCAGAATAGAGCATACATGTCATTCCCAAATTGAATGCAACCCCGCTTAACTTAAAGTTATCCAAGTAAATATCAGTTCGTTAAGCCAAAGCGAAATCCAAAAGAAACTATTCAAATATATATTTTTTGAAACGAAATGAGAAAATAAGGATCCAATTCGGAGAAAACCTGCAATTTCATCCAAGCGAAGAAGTCCCTTACTTGTGCTTAAAACAACGCATCTTCGTTAAAAAAAAACTATACACATATGTTATAAATTCAGCTTGACAACAAAGGCACCCACGACGACCCTAATATAAGAACTACATTAACTCTTTTTATTCTTCGGCCCTAGTTTCATCTCTTCATTGACCTGAAAATTTCATCTCTTCATTGACCTAAAAAACTAATTAAGTAAGCTTAGGTAAATTTAGAAACCATATCTTTTCGATCCCATCAAAAGCACACATATCTGGAGAGACTGCAAAACATGTACACGAAATTGGGCGAAAACTTCATACTTTTTCCATTAATGGAGACGATTCCTTCAATCAAGTAGATACGGCGATACAGTAGACACATACATGGCAAATTGAACTGAACAAAACAAAAAACACATATCAATAATGGGAGGTATAATAGGTATGAATATTGATAATCAATTTGCTGTGTATGAATAGGTTGGGTTTTATAGAAGAGGGAGAGGCAATTCAAGCGGATTATTAAAGTCGGAGTCGAGTCGTCGAAAACGTATTCCTCATTTAGTTTATAGAGTTGATTGTTCTGTCGATGTTACAAAGTTACTTAGGAAGAGGAATCGATGATGCACCCAAAATTGAGAGAGATTGAGTATTAAAAGCGATAAATTTAAAAATTAATTTTTCTTTAGGAAAAAAGTGATTAATTTTATCAACAGATGAAAACATGGTTATTTCTCATAATCATAGATTGGCGTGAGAAGTTGAAAGATTAAAGTAATTATTTTACAGGGAAAAAGACGAACCATCACATGAAATAGATGTGTAACGAAGACGATCAAAGGAAGACGAACATGTGTAGCTTCGAAGATGGAGATGGGAGTAGAAGGAGGAGGAAGATGAACATGCCAAGCGAAGCTTCTTTAATCATTTTTTTTTACCGCCGCATCGCTCACGATCTATGGCGAAAGTCGGTGAAAGAGCGAGAAAAGAGTTTCGTTAGTGGGTTTTTGCAAATAGGTTTAAAATGAAATGTTGCTTTATGTAATGAAAGTGATGTGTCGATCAGAAATGAGATTAAAAAATCCAACGTGGACACTCCCATGAGTCCCAAACAGTTCTTATTATTAGTATAGATTTATGAATGTTGTTGTTTGCATTATGTGGTAACAGATTTTGTAAATGCGGTCTGAAACCCTATTTTTTATAGATTTGGGCTTGTTCACTATTATGTAATTTTTTTGGGCTTGATATTTGGGTTATTAATTTGTAATTTGGTTGAAGCAAAATTTTATATGTTTGTAATTTGGTTACGGGTAACCGAATGAACCAAAAAAATCGGTTTACTTAAGAATTAAATTTTAAGCCCATAACCGAACCGAATAAACCGACTATCGAACCGAACCGAATAAACCGACTACCGAACCGAACCGAAATCTTATTCGGTTCAAATTAAAACCGATTTTAACATAAAACCAACCACTAATTTCATATTTATGATATTTTTGATATAATCTTTTTATTTTTCTTACGGAGGTCTATAAAATTTTTCATAATATAGATATTTTTTAAAAAGTATATAGTTCAGTTTTATATATAATCATTGTCCATATTATAATTTTCTATTATATTAATATTTTAGATGTTAATAAACATCTATATTGAACATAGATAAAGTTTGCTTAAATCAATTAACACGAGCATAACAATTATTTATTAACACTAGATGAATGACAAGAAGTTTGAAAATAATGATTAAACTTTATCATAAACAAATTTCGGGTAATTCGGGTTCAAATCTAGAAATTTGTTTTGGCTCCGGGTTTTCAGATAGTAAATTTCTCAATTCGTTCGGGTTATTTATTTTTAGAACGGTTTCGGTTCTTTAATTTCGGTTTGGTTCCAATTATGTACTTCAAATATAATTATAATTATTATTATTTTAAATAATTTTTGGATAGATAGAGTAGTTTAGTTTAGTTCTAAAAAATTGAGTCGGTTCATATTCGATTTCGGGTATTATGGTAGTAAATTTCCCAATACATTCAAGTTATTTGTTTTTAGAATCGGTATTGATTTGGGGATTTCGTTTTGGTTTGGGTTCGGTATTTCGGATCCGGAAGTTTTGTCCATCAATAATTTTTATAGTTTATAATAGTTTGGAATAAACCAACTTACAAATTATATTAAGATTTTGCTATATAATTCTCATTATATATTTATTTGCATAAACAATAAAAGAACAAAATACTCTTTAGAAATTCTGAATATTTTTATTTATTTTACAAAAACAGAAAAAATATTACAAACTACATAAAAAGACCACTTTAAAAATATTTTTTTTGTAACTTTTAAAAATTTTCTACCTTACAAAGACTATTTACTAGACCTTTATACAAAAGAACTTTAATATAAGTCTATCTAAGTACATATGAAAATAATAAATATTCGAGTATTTAGGTTTATTCGGTTTTTTGTTATTTATTTATAAGATATGTAAATATTAACTTTTATTTGAAAATTGTAATATATAGCATATATATAATATGATGCTTAGTAAATTATGTATTTTATTTTATATAAGACACAACAAAACAAGTTTTATTACATATTATTGCTTAAAATGTTGTCATTTATTGATAAATCTAGTAATGACCTCCTCCTCCGCCGCCTCCTCCTCCTTCTGGTGGTGTATCGTGGCCTCTTCCTTTATCGCTCGAGCCTCCTTTGTTCACTGATTATATCGTTATCATAAAAGAGTTAATATTTAATTAGAGATAAAATGTAGGGAAATTCTTATGAATACCACTAAAAAAAGTTTTTCTCATAAATACCACAAATCTTAAATTTTAAAAATTACACCCAAAACCTTCAAAAAACTATACCCTACCTCTTCAAAACTATACCCTAAACACTATATAGCGAACTCAAATGAAAAATTTAAAATCTAAAAGTGTTAAAACTCGTTTTTTGTATTTGTGGTATTTTGTGAACTATTACTTTTTGAAGGTATTTTGTTATAAAAAACATTTTAATGGTATTTTTGTTATAAAAACTTCGTAATGGTATTTTCGAAACAAAAACTTATTTTGATGGTATTCTAAGGAATTTCTCTAAAATGTATTGTTAAGTCAAATTTAATAAGAGTTATTTAATATATAAAAATATCACTTAAAATATATTTTGATTTTATATATTAATAAAATATCATATCCTTTAATGAGATAATCTTTGAATAAGAAATTTAATTATATTTAGATTTTAGATATAGAAATACCATTACTAATGCTTATTGGCATATTGAAGTTTGGTTTAGTTTCTGAATTATGTAGTCTTATAGATTCAACAGATGATTCTAAATGAACAGAAAATACCAAAAATATGATAAAAGCAGCAATAACACTTGAACTAGCCATGTTTTTAGTTATAAGATAAAATTAAAATCACACTGATATTTGATGAGAAACTTGTATATATCAAATGGTGTTGTTTTGAAGTTATATTTATAATGGATAAAAGTGTTTCTTAAAAGTGGAGTCTAAATTTTGGTTAACTAAAAACAAATATGAGATTTAGGTATCCATATATAGGTTTTCTATTTACTGCAAAAACAACTTGTTTAACAAAAAAAACAAAAATTAATATTACACTAATTAAAAAGATAAAACAGAGTTAAAATATCTACTCCATGAGAAAAATAGAGCAAACTATTCAAAAATAATTAACTTTAATTAAGTACAAATAACAAAGAAAATCTCTTTTAGATATATTATTTAGAAATAACAAATGACATTTATATAACCAATCTAATCACTTTAAATTTATAAGTTAAAAATAAATAATGAATCTTTACTGTTATTAAATATAATAAACCTTTTAAATCTTTACTTTTATGCAATATATAGTTTTAAATTTTATTTCAATTTAAATAAACAGAAAGCTGATAATTAAAATTTTGACTACATCAAGAAAACATATCAGCCAAAGGAGGGCTCTTTAGTTAGGTGTATTGTAATTTGTAAACCATGCTTAAATCCTTTTAATATAAAAGAATCCTTTTAATATAAAAGGAGACTTTTAGATCTTCTCAAGAGGTCCGTATCAGCAACTATTGTTGTTTGCATATTATTAAATCATCATGATGAATTTCTTTGGTTCAGAGTTTGCTCTTGATGAATTTTTCTATCGATTATTAGAATTGTTTCCTTTTTCAGATTTTATTTTTAATCTCATAATGTGATTAATATAATTTCAAAGTATTAGCTAATAGTTTTAAAGTTTCACAAAACTCTTTCAGTTTTGATTATTGGTGGGTTTTTTTTAATTGGGTCATCATTGCATATTTAATTTGGTGGTTTTTGAAAAGTTTCTAATGGTACTAAAAGTGGACTAAGAGACGCAACATATGCCGAATTGACACTGTCTTCCTCTAATGTTAACTCTATATATGTGTGAACAAGTTGAAGCCTGGGGATGGGGATAGAGCAATTGAAGTGGTTGAGTTGTGAAAAAGTATGGTACCCGAGAACACTAATGAAAACACCAAGCTATTCGGAAAGCGCCGAGACCAACGCACAATCCTTTATTAAAATCTTTTTATGATAACCTTACACAAGATCACTCATAAACTGGACTTATACAATTCTACCCAATTGTCCCCAAACGATTCTAATAACCTAACCACCCTCGATTGCAACGCACACACACTTTAATCGATGAACACTCACCTTAAGAATGGTTTTCTCTCTCTCTCGCGGTGAAACAATGAAAATCAGGTAAGAGTGTTAGCTAAAATCCTGAACACTCTTCGCCTTTTATACTCTCAAACTCTAAGGAAGATTTCATAAATCTAATCCTAAGGCTTTAGGGAATATTTTCATATCTTTGATTCGAAAATATTCTCCTAATCTTCTTTTCCAATCATGTTCGGATTTCCTTCTTTTTGATCCTTGCTTGCGCCCCACGCCAAAGATCATCTTTTCCTTTTTGATTCTTTTCCAAGTCAGCATATCTTCGCATCATCATTCGTCTAGGCTCTGTACAGACTCTTGTTGCTGCTTTAGTTCTCTGATACACCTCAAGCAATGATACATCTTCATTCTCCCCCTTTTTGACTGATTTTGATAATCAAGCAACCTTGCAAAACTTATCAAACAACGACCACAAACACACAATACAAATGCATGCACACACTGACAAAAGGGGTATGAGATTAGAACCAAATAGGAATCCAGTTTCAAAAAAGTTTTCAAAGTCAAACGACTAGGTTACACAAACGACAGTCGTACACAAACAAAACTATCTATCAAACTACAACTAGCTATTACAAACTCCCCCGCAACGTACATCCACTCAAGTTTCTTCCTCACCACTTTCTCCCCCTGCTTGATTGCACAAATCAGTTAAAACGTTCACTCAAGTCAGTTGAGTATAGGTAAAGAAGAGAACTTACCCGCATCCAGTGCGTCCTGAAGAATCTTGATGGTAGCTCTGATTGGCGCTCTCGCAGCTTTACGCGAGGCAGAGGGATGAGCTTCTTCAGGCTCTCGGAATCTCTAAGGTCTGTAGGTCGCCTTCTTCTGACGCTTCCCTGGTGGACCTTGAGGAGGAGGAGTGTATCCTTGGCTCGCTAGCAGTCTCATGACCAGAGAGGGGTATGGCAGGTGGAACTTGGCATGACAACCCTTAGCCATAGACATGACAGTGTCAAACACTATTTTCCCCAGATCAATAGGAGAGCCCTCACAGACATGATACACGAGCTTGGCTTTGTAGGCAACTATGTTATCAGCACTCCATAGGTGTCCAGTTGGAGCTACAGATCCTGCACAGAGCTGCCTTGTCATCATTGATCTCAGAGACATGAAGACCTACCAGAGATGTACGCTTCTTGGATGTGAGGAACTCACCGATGCTTGTCCGTCGACCGGTGGTGCACTTCATTGCCTCGATCCTTTCCTCATCGGAGAGAGTGGGTGCATTCAAAGCCATGTTGATTTGCGCAGGGGAGAACTCATACTTCACTCCTCTAACCCATACAAAGATTGACTCTTCCTTAGTCTTTGTAGTAGGTAGATGAGTCCAAAACTCGCAAATCGGTCCTTATCATAAGGACATACTCTTAGCACAAAATCCAAGAGATTCCCACCATCAAGCAATTCTCTCACTTCATCAAGATTCTTGACATCCCTCTCACCTCTCTCAGGGATAAACTTCCTACGGAGATAGGATTCAAACCTCGCTCGGCACCGGAGTCTCGAAGCGTTCTTCCGGATCCGAAGCGCAGGTGCCCCTCACCGGCCTCTACTCGAAATTTGGCCCGGACTCGTCGGCTGTTCATACCTCTGTGATTGTGATCCAGATGTGGCGGCAGCGGCGAACCTCTGGGAACGCCGAGGCGGTTCCGACGGGAGCGAGGACTTTGAAGACGATGAGGAGGAAAATAAAGGGATCTCCACAATGGGTTCCTTCCCCGTTCGTCCAGTCAGCGGTGGTGGAAACTTGGCGGTTCGATTTCCCCGACAGTTGAATCGTCTCCTTCCAGGGCACGGTTGATCGATCATTTCGTCCAGAAGATGAGGGGTCCACTTCGTTGCTCGATTCCGAGCCCGAATTATCTCGACTATGACCTCGGTGAAACAGTTCATCAAGATCTTCGAAGGACTGGGATTGAGATTGCATGCGTCTAGATCGTGTCGCCATTGGTGGAGACTATGAAGATGATGACGATGCGGCTGGTGTGAGAGGAGACAAACGGCGGGCTAGATTCTTGATTCCGTGAAGATTGATGACATTCACTCTTCTCTTTTTCGACAAATGCTTGGAACCGTCTCTCCCACTCCCTTTAACCCTAATTTCCCATCCCGCCCAAACTTTAATGGGTCTTTCACCAAACTGGGCCTTTTTTAATATTGTTGCACACGCTACTTCCTTAATGGGCCAGAACAACAGTTAGTCAAAACAGTTATAAAAACTAGGCAGACCTGTGACTCTCCATTCGTGTGATATTTTTCCCACTCGCCTGTGAAACCATCTCAGCCCTGTACTTCACACTTATAACCCTACTGACAATTAGACTCTTATTGGCACATAAACAGTAAGGGACCCTAATATCCACTGGATCATATGAGCAATTGAGTTTATTGAGAACTTGGGTTACCTTTGAACTTTGAAGTCTATTTCTTGAGGCTGAGATACCCTTTGGACTTTGAGGGTTTGACTTTATATAATGCTCAGGATGATGGTTGATGTTTTGGATCTCTCACATATGATGTCTAACTTTCACACTCTTCCATCTTTATCCTGAAGACAACCTCAGTTTTCAACCTTTACTATCGTCCAAGGCGGCTGGAATTTCCTTTGGATGAGTATATATCCCTCGCCGCTTGAGAACCATCACTTGACTTCTAAAGTTCGTCAAGAATTCATTGAAGAATTTTTTATCGGCTGCTTGTGAACCATCACTTGACTTCTCAGGTTCACCAAGAGGATTTGTTTTTGTTTATTACACATCCTCAACACTTTGTACTCCCGAGATGACAGACATGTGCTGATTCTATCCTCAAGACGATAAACTAGGCAGCCTATTTTCCATCGACTGTTTGAGATCCCTTATGGGGGTTGTTGATCTGAACATTGCTGTTATGCTTCTCGGATTCTGCAGTTGAAAGAGAGACATTGTTATGCTTCTTGCTATGCCAAGAGATGAGGTTGTTACCAAGAAAGAAACAACCACCGTTTGTGCTCCTTCGATCGTCTAGGCTCCCAAAGCAATCCGCATCACAAGAACCGCAAGATGCTTGTTCGTCTCTTTGCTGTAGAAGAGTCCTAGGTCACCGTACCCTACACATACTTGATTATCCTCTTGACAGCCACTAGATAGGATACCTATGAATTTGATTGATACCTAGCACACAAACCCACACTCGTACACAAATCCGGCCGCTCGCCGTTAGATATAGAAGACTCCCAATCATTCCTCTGTAGAGTCTTTCGTCCACGGTTTCACCATGTTCATCTGCTGACAGCTTGACGGTTGTACTCATAGGTGTCCCGGCTGTCTTGCTCTCCCGAAGTCCAAAACGTGCAACCAAGTTCCTGGCATAGGTACTATGTGAGACTAAGATACCATCATCCGTCTGTTTCACTTGAAGACCCAGAAAGTAGTTCAACTCACCCACCATGCTCATCTCGAATTCCTGTGTCATGGTGTTCAAAATCTCATCAACAAGTTTCTGATTTGTTCCCCCGAACACGATGTCATCCACATAGATCTGAACCACCAGGATATCGTCCTTGTTAGTGCAGACAAATAGAGTTTTGTGAACACTTCCTCGTTGATATCCATGTTCAAGCAGAAATACAGGCGTTCATACCAAGTCTTGGTGCTTGTTTTAGACCATAGAGGCCCTTTTTAGTTTGTACACATACTCAGGATGCTCAGGATCCTCGAACCCTTTCGGCTGCTCCACATACACTTCTTCTTGAATCACCCCATTCACAAATGCACTCTTCACATCCATCTAATGTAACCTGAAGTTCATGAGACACGCCATTCCAAACATAAATCTGATAAATTCAAGTCTCGCTACAGGCGCGAAAGTCTCATCAAAATCAACTCCTTCCACCTGAGAGTCCTTGTGCCACCAGTCTAGCCTTGTTTCTGACAACATGTCCGTGCTCATCACTCTTGTTCTTGTAGATCCACTTGGTTCCCACCACGTTGACATTTTATGGCCTTGGTGTTAGATCCCACACTTCACTTCGACAAAGTTCGAATCTTTTAGTGCATTGAATTGATCCGAATTCATCAGCCAAGGCCTCTACATGGTTTATTGGCTCAATCTTTGAGAAGAAGCATGCAAACCGTACCATCTCTTTGAAGTTTATTTGCTTCTGTCGGGTCACTCGCACACCATCAAGACTACCAATCACGTCTTTCTCTGAGTGGTTGCGATGCACTTTTAAAGATGACGGTTCAGACTCATCATCTTCAGATTCTGAGGTAATGGTTTCAGCTGACCCCGGAGTTTGGTTGGTCTTATCATCCTTCTGTGACGCATTTACATCCCTGAGGTATTCCCACCTACCTGGTGATTCATAAAATACAACATTGACAATTTCCATCACCATCCTGGACTTCTTGTTGTATACTCGGAAGGTTGTGCTCGAACCCGAGTACCCCAGGAAGATGTCTTCATCACTCTTAGAGTCAAACTTACCAAGTTGATCCTTATCATTCAGGATGTAGGACACACACCCAAAAATGTGAAAATAACTTACCGTTGGCGTCTTCCCTTTCCACATCTCATATGGAGTCATGGTAGTTCCCTTCCGAACATACACCCGGTTGATGATATAGCACGTTGTGCTCACTGCCTCAGCCCTGAAGTACTTGGGAACTTGATTAGCATGAAGCATCGCTCTAGCCATATCTTGGAGAGTCATGCTCATTCGTTCAACTACCCCATTCTGCTGAGGAGTTCTTTGCGATGAGAACTGATGCGCAATACCTCGTTCTCCACATAATGCTTCAAAGGCCTCGTTCTGAAACTCTCCTCCATGATCACTTTTGATGGCTTTGATCCCCCATTTCTCATTCATCAATTGGAGTGCAAGGATCTTGAAGTTGCCGAGTGTCTCAAATTTTTCCCTTAGGAACCTCGACCCATGTGTACCGAGTGAAGTCATCCACAATTACGAAAACATATTTCTTCCCGAAAGGTTTTCCACTTGTATGGGTCCCATCAGGTCCATATGCATCGATCGAGAGCTCGGTTGACCTCACATCCGCAATGCTCTTGTGTTGAACCTTCACTTGTTTCCCGTTTGATCAGGGACCACATACAAACTCCGCTTCCTCCCTGAGCTTTGGTATACCATGAATGAGATCCTGATTAATGAACTTCATCATCGTCCTGACGTTCATGCGACCAAGTCGATGATGCCAGAGTTGAACATCACTTGATTTCGTAGATGAAAAACACTTCATGGCAGGTTCCCACATCTAGCAGTTGTTGGAAGATCTGGTTCCTCTCAGCTTCACATTCCCAGTTTTGTCAATCGCTTGACACTCTCTTTTGGTGAATGTGACCAATAGACCATCATCACACAATTGGCTGATGCTGATGATATTTTCTTTCAGCCCATCAACCAGGAAAACACTTTCCAGATTAGGTCCGATGGCTTTGCTGAGTTTTCCCATACCTTTGATTTTTCACTTGCCATTGTCACCAAATGTAACCTTTCCACCATATATTTTTTCATAAGTATCTAACATGTTGGAGTTACCGGTCATGTGTCTGGAGCACCCACTATCGAAGTACCATTTAGTTTCCTCATAGACTTGGTCTTCATCCTCAGACCAGAGTGAGTGATAGCAGTAAAGATCTTCTTTCTTAATCCAGATGTTCTAGTGTTGCTTATCTCGCTGATATTTTCCCTGTCGAACCAAGGTTCCGATGCAACTGTTGTACCAATGGCAGTGTGCTTTTATGTGTCCGTACCTTCCACAGTAGTAGCATTCATAATCCTGATGAGGATTCGGTTTCCTGACAGTAGTCTGGATGTATCCCTTGTACTTCTGAGGTGGATTCTTAGTTTTGATGGTTACCGCATGGGGCACAGGGGCTGCTTTAACAAACTTTGTCTTGGAGTAGCCGTTGTGGGCATTGGCTTCGTGAAATCCTAACCCCCACTTAGATTTACCCATGCTACCCATTGTCAGGACGCTATCCAGATCTTTGGTGCCTTTTGTTAGCATCCTGATGTTCTTTAGCTGTTCTTGTAGCAGATTGTTGAGGAGCGTGTTCTTCTCCTTTTCTTCATCAAGATAGGTGTGGAACTCGCTTTGCGCAATTCATTGCTTCATCCCTTTCTTTGATTAGAATATGATTTTCATTTTGAAGTTTAACCGTACTATCATTCAGAGTCTTGGTGTCATCCTGAAGCCGAATCAGTTTTTCAACAAGAACTTGGTTCTCTTCTTCAGACGACAGACCGGATTCCACCTCTGAGTCAGACTCTGATTCTGCTTCTACAACACCAAGATATGCAACCATGTTGACCATGTCCATATCCTCAGAGTCTTCCTTGTCATAATCACTTTCACTGAAGGTGATGAACGACTTTTCACCTTTCTTCTGGTTGTTGATGCATTCACTCTTTAGATGTTCATATCCCTTGCATTCATAGCACTGAATTCCTTCTCTCGTCTTGAGGTTTGGGCATTCATTCTTGTAGTGACCAAACCAATGACACTCGTGACATTTGACATCAGATCTCTTGCCACGTTCATTGTCTGGTTTGGTATCAGGTTTGGAACTAGACGGTCCAAATTTCCTTTGGCCCCTCTCCATCTTCTTGAAGTATTTCTTCACAATCATACCCACCTAATCTTCAAAGTCACCTAGCTGAGCACTGCTCTGCTCAGACACCAGAGCGATGGATTTTCTCTTGGTGTTTCCCTTTTTATTCTGTTGCATCTCATGAGCTTGCAGCATACCAACCACTTGATCAAATTTCATCTTGTCAGAGTTGTGAGACAACTTAATCGCAACTTTGTGAGACTGAAATTTCTCATGAAGACTTCTCAGAAACTTTTTAACCAGCTTCTTGTCTTTGTAGACTTTTCCCATTACGCTGGCTTCATATGCAATAACGCTCGCCTTCCCACTAAATTCATCGATTGTCTCTTTTTTTACTTTTAAAGAAATAGCACATAAAAAAAAATTGGACTCGGACCTTGGCCAAATGCCCACCTTGCCATATTGAAGAGCCGGCCTGTGGAGATGGCTAGAATTTTGCTTAAAACAATGAAAATTTCTAATGATATGTGGGGAGAAGACGTGCGTCATTCAACTTATCTCATCAACAGAGTTCCAACAAAAGCATTAAACGGCCAGACACCGTATGAATGTTTCAAAGCCAAGAAACCGAACATTGAACACTTAAGGGTGTTTGGTTGTGTTTCTTATGCAAAGAACACGACACCTCATCTAAAGAAGTTAGATGATAGATCAAGGTGTGTAGTCCATCTTGTTAAGGAAGTTTCCAAGGCATACCGTCACTATGATCCAAACACGAGAAAGGTAATTGTAATTAGAGATGTCATATTCGATGAGAAGAAAGCTTGGGAGTGGTCTTCTACATAATCACAAATTGATGGAGAACTGTAGAACACTACGAGGCTATGAATCTGCGAGAATGGGTCGAAGTTATGATAAAAAAACAAAACGTGGGAGGTTGTTGATAAACCTGATGGGATGAAATCCATAGGATTAAAATGGATCTTTAATATCAAGAGAAAAGCAGACGTCTCGGTGAATAAGTATAAGGCGAGGCTTGTGGCGAAAGGCTATGTTCAAGCAACAAGGCATTAATATCGAAAAAGTGTTTGCACAAGTAGCATGGATCAAATTCAAGGAAATGAGGAACCTGATCGGAGTACAAGCAATTAAAGCCCACAAAATTCACGCTGGAATTACGGGGGTGAATGTTGGATAATTCTGGAACTTGTGAAACAAGTTTCCTTACAAAAAGGAAGTTTCTAGGGAAATAAAGAAAAAGTAAAATAGACAAATCATAATAAAGAGAGTATGAATAGTTTCTATTTATATTTACATTTATGAATTATCTAAATATGTTAAGAAAAATAAAATAAAGGGAAATTATCATATATTGAGAGAATATGAAGTTTGTGTAGACTTCATTATATAAGAAGATGCAAGGATGTTGCATAACTTATGAGTTTAGATATTGAGAGCTTTGAGAAATCTAAAAGAGAACTTGATGTTTAGGATGTTGTCTAGGTCTATATAAGAAGCTCTATGTATAGAGATATTAAAAATAAAACTTTGAAAGAGAAATTTAGTTTTTGTGTTAAGTTTTCTAAATCAATAAAGAACTGCAGTTCTTTAATCTTTTATTTCCTGAAAGTGATGCTCCAATTCGTACAAATTAGTGAATTTATAGTGTTGGAGTTTCGTAGTTTGATTGTAAAATTGATAGCCCTTATTAAGACATAGAGAACCTATAGAGTTTTTTTAGAGATATTCTGAGAGTCTAACATTGATTACATGTTTAGCTTAGAATAGTGTTAAGGATTTTATAAAGACGTGTTCTACTCTTTTTTTTTGTCAACATTTGGGCCACAAATGGCCGACCCATTAGCCAAACCTACACTATCGTAGGCGCGGGGAATCGATCCCGGGTGGGGTGGTGCTACCTGCCTCCTGTGGACTTATGACTGCCATCTGTATGAACATTCGTACACGCATCTGTATCCCCTTTCACACCAGCAAGGTGGTGTTTCATTCGACTAATGCCGCCTCCTAATTTTTTTGTGTGACAGAAGACACATTCCAAAATCAGATTTCCCCTTGAATCTTTAAATTGCGTCACGTAAGCCCAAGCACTATCAGTCTTTCCTCTTATTGATCGATTTGCTGCTGTTATTTCTTCAAAGTTTTCATCTGCTTCTGTCTCCATATTCTGTAAAAAATAACCTTATGGAAGATACTTAATTAGTTAGATAATGAAGTTATGAGAAATTATAGTTGCAGAGATTATGAAAACTAAAGTATGAGCAACACTTATAGTTATAGTCAACGACAAAAACTATAAGAAAGACAAATCTGTTTTGTATTATATAAAACAATAAATAAAAAATCAAGGAAAAGTCAAAATCAAAAATAAAATGATGGAAACAAAGAAGCTTTTGTACAATGATCCAAAATTAGTCAAGAAATCAAAGTAGAGAATTGTACGTAGTGGAAATTGAAAACTCTATTTTTAGTTTTACAAAGCGTAAAGTCTCTCAAAACAAATTTATATATATAAAAAATATATATTACTTTGACCCGTAGCTTCCGGTTCGCCCGGATCTCGGGTTTATGCCGGTTTTTCCGGTCCAATCCGGGTTGCTTGTCGGGTCACCAGTTTTACCGGTCGGACTGCGGGTCCGGGTCGATATGAAAACATTGCTTTTCTCTTTGTTTTTCTACTTGTCTTTCCCAGCCGTTTCACCTCTCTACCTCTCAGATACAACGGGCGAAAATCATGTTTGCCCTTTGTTGATTATGCTTTACTTTCTTATTTTCTTATGTAACTTTCTCACACAAAAACGAAAAACCATAAGGAAACTTCAACATTGCCGATTTTGTTGTAGGTAAATGTTAAATTCGATTACGTATATCTTTTTATTTGATTTTTAAGTAGAGCTCTATAAACTTGAATATCTATTGTTATTAATAACTAGGTGAAGGCCGCGCTACGCGCGCGCTTAGTTTTGCTATATATGGCCGATATTTTTTTATGACATTTTTAATTGATTATATTATAAACATCTTAGTTATAAAATGTAAATAAGATACGTTTAAACATGATTTTTGTGCATAAGTGCATTTACATATACTTAAGGTTGCGCACTTATCTTATGTTTTTTAATAAGCTTAATATTCATAATTTTTTAATATATATAAAGTTATGAAATACGTATAATTTTTTGTGTGTGCCAGCTCCAAATATCTCTCTCATTTCTTATTTAGATCTTTTCTGCGATTTTACATATGATGAATTTTTCTAACAAATTTATTTGACACTAAATCGGTCCTTATTACAAATGCAATATTTATTAGTTAACTATGAGGTTGTAAAATAGTTTTAATGATTGGTATGACATCTACGACCATGACCGTCTATTTGATGTTTCGTTTGACCAATATGTATGGACACGATAATCTAAGAACATTTACATTGCCAAGATATTGTAAGATACCATTTAGCACTTTCATATAATTTAAGTATAAGTTTTATTTGTTTCTAAAATAATAAGTCCAAGTTTTTACAACTTAGTTAATAGACAATCCAAGCTTTTAACACCCCATTGTTGAGTAGAATAGATCTTTAGTTTAACTACGAAGGCCTCACATGATCTTTTAACGTATTTTTATGTTTTGTAATCTCTATTTTAATTTTATGTTGTAGCGGTGAAGTATCTCCACAACCATGTTTTTGTTTTCAAAATTATTTTGTTTGATTCTATTGTCAGTGCTTGCTTTGAAGCATATATGGGACCATTGTATGGACGTTCCAAAATTTGGTAAAGTGGTTCAAGGATTGTAAAAAGGGCAATTCTTATGAATACCACTAAAAAAAAAATTATAAACAAAATTAGCACAGATTTTCGAAAGTTTTAGAAATACCATTAAAAAGTTTTTTCTCATAAATACCACAAATCTTAAATTTTCAAAATTACACCCAAAACCTTCAAAAAACTATACCCTACCCCTTCAAAACTATACCCTAAACACTATATAGCGAACCCAAATGAAAAAAATTAAAATCCAATAGTGTTAAAACTCGTTTTTTGTATTTGTGGTATTTTTGTAAACTACTACTTTTTGATGATATTTTTGTTATAAAAAACTTTTTAATGGTATTTTTGTTATAAAAAACTTTGAAATGGTATTTTCAAAAGAAAATATTATTTTGATGGTATTTTAAAGAATTTCTCTTCTAAAAATTATAGAATATATTTTATATATTTGATCGAAAGAGTTCATTAAAAATTACATAGAAATATCTTTATACACAGAATTGTCTATTTCCAGAGAACATATTCATTGTAAACTAATCACTAATCACTTTTGAATCTAAGTTTGTAATACTGCAACGAAATAGTTACAATGATCAAAAACTTAAGCTTTAAGACGTTTACAATGTAGACATTATACAAAATTTCTTCACCAGGAACGTGTCTCAACCTTCTTATATGGTAAAAATAAGTAAGTGGTTCACAATTAGGACAAATTAGGATCACAAACATCATCTAAGTGTGCTCGAATTCTTCGTTTTGATCTAATAGATAGCTCGATGACCTACAATAACAATACCAAAAAAAAGATCATAAGCATATCTATATCATGGGAGCTCGGTAATCTTTCTTGATCCTCAAAAAAAGGAGAAACATCCCACAAAAGGTTGTCACAAACCAGAATAGAGCATACATGTCATTCCCAAATTGAATGCAACCCTGCTTAACTTAAAGTTATCCAAGTAAATATCGGTTCGTTAAGCCAAAGCGAAATCCAAAAGAAACTATTCAAATATATATTTTTTGAAACGAAATGAGAAAATAAGGATCCAATTCGGAGAAAACCTGCAATTTCATCCAAGCGAAGAAGTCCCTTACTTGTGCTTAAAACAACGCATCTTCGTTAAAAAAAAACTATACACATATGTTATAAATTCAGCTTGACAACAAAGGCACCCACGACGACCCTAATATAAGAACTACATTAACTCTTTTTATTCTTCGGCCCTAGTTTCATCTCTTCATTGACCTGAAAATTTCATCTCTTCATTGACCTAAAAAACTATTTAAGTAAGCTTAGGTAAATTTAGAAACCATATCTTTTCGATCCCATCAAAAGCACACATATCTGGAGAGACTGCAAAACATGTACACGAAATTGGGCGAAAACTTCATACTTTTTCCATTAATGGAGACGATTCCTTCAATCAAGTAGATACGGCGATACGGTAGACACATACATGGCAAATTGAACTGAACAAAACAAAAAACACATATCAATAATGGGAGGTATAATAGGTATGAATATTGATAATCAATTTGCTGTGTATGAATAGGTTGGGTTTTATAGAAGAGGGAGAGGCAATTCAAGCGGATTATTAAAGTCGGAGTCGAGTCGTCGAAAACGTATTCCTTATTTAGTTTATAGAGTTGATTGTTCGTCGATGTTACAAAGTTACTTAGGAAGAGGAATCGATGATGCACCCAAAATTGAGAGAGATTGAGTATTAAAAGCGATTAATTTAAAAATTAATTTTTCTTTAGGAAAAAAGTGATTAATTTTATCAACAGATGAAAACATGGTTATTTCTCATAATCATAGATTGGCGTGAGAAGTTGAAAGATTAAAGTAATTATTTTACAGGGAAAAAGACGAACCATCACATGAAATAGATGTGTAACAAAGACGATCAAAGGAAGACGAACATGTGTAGCTTCGAAGATGGAGATGGGAGTAGAAGGAGGAGGAAGATGAACATGCCAAGCGAAGCTTCTTTAATCATTTTTTTTTGACAGCCGCATCGCTCACGATCTATGGCGAAAGTCGGTGAAAGAGCGAGAAAAGAGTTTCGTTAGTGGGTTTTTGCAAATAGGTTTAAAATGAACTGTTGCTTTATGTAATGAAAGTGATGTGTCGATCAGAAATGAGATTAAAAAATCCAACGTGGACACTCCCATGAGTCCCAAACAGTTCTTATTATTAGTATAGATTTATGAATGTTATTGTTTGCATTATGTGGTAACAGATTTTGTAAATGCGGTCTGAAACCCTATTTTTTATAGATTTGGGCTTGTTCACTATTCTGTAATTTTTTTTGGGCTTGATATTTGGGTTATTAATTTGTAATTTGGTTGAAGCAAAATTTTATATGTTTGTAATTTGGTTACGGGTAACCGAATGAACCAAAAAAAATCGGTTTACTTCAGAATTAAATTTTAAGCCCATAACCGAACCGAATAAACCGACTATCGAACCGAACCGAATAAACCGACTACCGAACCGAACCGAAATCTTATTCGGTTCAAATTAAAACCGATTTTAACATAAAACCAACCACTAATTTCATATTTATGATATTTTTGATATAATCTTTTTATTTTTCTTACGGAGGTCTATAAAATTTTTCATAATATAGATATTTTTTAAAAAGTATATAGTTCAGTTTTATATATAATCATTGTCCTTATTATAATTTTCTATTATATTAATATTTTAGATGTTAATAAACATCTATATTGAACATAGATAAAGTTTGTTTAAATCAATTAACACTAGCATAACAATTATTTATTAACACTAGATGAATGACAAGAAGTTTGAAAATAATGATTAAACTTTATCATAAACAAATTTCGGGTAATTCGGGTTCAAATCTAGAAATTTGTTTTGGCTCCGGTTTTCGGATAGTAAATTTCTCAATTCGTTCGGGTTATTTATTTTTAGAACGGTTTCGGTTCTTTAATTTCGGTTTGGTTCCAATTATGTACTTCAAATATAATTATAATTATTATTATTTTAAATAATTTTTGGATAGATAGAGTAGTTTAGTTTAGTTCTAAAAATTGAGTCGGTTCATATTCGATTTCGGGTATTATGGTAGTAAATTTCCCTATACATTCAAGTTATTTGTTTTTAGAATCGGTATTGATTTGGGGATTTTGTTTTGGTTTGGGTTCGGTATTTCGGATCCGGAAGTTTTGTCCATCAATAATTTTTATAGTTTATAATAGTTTGGAATAAACCAACTTACAAATTATATTAAGATTTTGCTATATAATTCTCATTATATATTTATTTGCATAAACAATAAAAGAACAAAATACTCTTTAGAAATTCTGAATATTTTTATTTATTTTACAAAAACAGAAAAAATATTACAAACTACTAAATTAATTGTATATATATAAAACTATTTGTAAAAACATAAATCCGTGGTGTACCACGGGTTAAATCCTAGTTGTTATTAATAATTTCTGAATGTTGTTGTTTGCAGTATGTGGGTAACAGATCATGTAAATGCAATCTCAAACCCTATTTTTTATAGGTTTGGGCTTATCTATATTAGTATTTTTGAAGTACTAATTTGAAATTTTCCAAAAAATCACACTAAATTACACATTATGCCTTTGGGCATAAAAGGAAATATTTTTGAACATTTAATTACGAAAAATCAAATAAGGAAATATTATAATTCTCTCCAAAAATAAATAAAAAATATTAAAGAAATTATGTAAAAAATATTTGAAAAACAAAATAAACATATGTAATTCACATAAATACATTATTACATAGTTTTTTTTATAAAAACTACAATTAAAATTTTATTTAAATCAAAACAAACAGGTTTAATTAATATTATTAAGAATTTAAAAACGATTTGATTTTTTTTTTGTTAAAAATATCAAACAATAAAAAACAAAATAGTTTGTTAACGAGTTTGATTTCCGGTTCGATTATAAACAAAAAAGAAGAAATTGCAATTCTACTAAAATTTAAATCTTATATTACATATTTAGAATATGTTTACAACAATTATTTATATATATAATCAAAATAATTATAATTTTAAATAAATTTGGGTAAATCGCATAATATGATTTGTGTATTTTGATTCGGTTTGTATTTTGAATTCGGGTATTTTCGAATCCTAAATATAATAAATAATAAATTATTGGTCTAATCAACTTATAAACTATATTAAATTTTTGCTATACGAAATATATAATAAACATATATATATTATTATTTTTGAAGTATTTTTTTGAACTTTTCCAAAAAAACTAACTTAACTACATACTATGTCATTGGTTTTAAACTCACTTAAAGAGTTATAAGAAACTTACACACAAACATATCTCATTCTATATATATACTTTTTTAAAATTGACTTAAATATCAACAAAAACAATAAAACCGATTTTAACATAAAATCAACCACTAATTTCATATTTATGATATTTTTGATATAATCTTTTTATTTTTCTTACGGAGGTCTATAAAAAATTTCAGAATATATATATTTTTTAAAAAGTATATAGTTTAGTTTTTATATATAATCATTGTCCATATTATAATTTTCTATTTATATTAATATTTTAGATGTTAATAAACATCTATATTGAACATAGATAAAGTTTGTTTAAATCAATTAACACTAGCATAACAATTATTTATTAACGGGTTCAGTTTCTAGAAAAATTCTAGATAAATGACAAGAAGTTTGAAAATAATGATTAAACTTTATCATAAAAAAATTTCGGGTAATTCGGGTTCAAATCTAGAAATTTTTTTTGGCTTCGAGTTTTCGGGTAGTAAATTTCTCAATTCGTTCGGGTTATTTATTTTTGGAACGGTTTCAGTTCTTTAATTTCGGTTTGGTTCCAATTATGTACTTCAAATATAATTATAACTATTATTATTTTAAATAATTTTTGGGTAGTTAGAGTAGTTTAGTTTAGTTTTACAAAATTGAGTTCGGTTCAGATTTGATTTCGGGTATTATGGTAGTAAATTTCCCTATACATTCGAGTTATTTGTTTTTAGAATCGGTATTGATTTGGGGATTTCGGTTTCGTTTGGGTTCGGTATTTCGGATCCGGAAGTTTTGTCCATCCCTAATTTTTATAGTTTATAATAGTTTGGAATAAACACACTTACAAATTATATTAAGATTTTGCTATATAAAATATAATTTTCATTATATATTTATGGGAGAATCACAAAACTACACCATTTGAATTACATTTCACAAAACTACACCATTTCAAAAATATTTCACAAAACTACACCTAAACACTCAAAATTAAATTCAAATAAACTCTATCCACACAATCATAGCCCTTAATACTATTTCTAAACACTAATTAGCGAATACAAATGAAAATATTTTAATTTTGGTAATTTTGAAAAGGGTAAATCAAGCTTTTAAAATTTTGAAAGGGTGTAAATTTGTGAAAATATTGAATTAGGTGTAGTTTTGTGAAGGAATGATTGAAAGGGTGTAGTTTTGTGAATTTCTCTATATTTATTTGCATAAACAATAAAAGAACAAAATACTCTTTAGAAATTCTGAATATTTTTATTTATTTTACAAAATCAGAAAAAATATTACAAACTTCTAAATTAACTGTATATATATAAAATTATTTATAAAAAACATAAACCCGTGGTGTACCACGGGTTAAATCCTAGTTGAATTGTAAAATTGTTCACTTGTCTGTAATTTTTCTTTTTTGGGCTTAATATTTGGGTTATTAATTTGTAATTTGGTTCAAACAAAATTTTCTATGTTTGTAATTTGGTTACGGGTAACCGAATTAACCAAAAAAAATTAAAAATCGGTTTACTTCAGAATTAAATTTTAAGCCCATAACCGAACCAAATAAATCGACTACCGAACCGAACCGAAATCTTATTCGGTTCAATTCGGTAGTTTTAATTTTACAGATTAAACCGATTTCCAAAAAAACCAAACCGATTTAGACCGAAGAACCCGTTTGCCCATGCCTGACTTTTCAAGTCTAAACTAAAGAGAGTGAACGGAAGTGTGCATGCTCAAGAGAGAGTAAGTTATTTTGGAAAGAAAATTACATAAAAAGACCACTTTAAAAATATTTTTTTTGTAACTTTTAAAAATTTTCTACCTTACAAAGACTATTTACTAGACCTTTATACAAAAGAACTTTAATATAAGTCTATTTAAGTACATATGAAAATAATAAATATTCGAGTATTTAGGTTTATTCGGTTTTTTGTTATTTATTTATAAGATATGTAAATATTAACTTTTATTTGAAAATTGTAATATATAGCATATATATAATATGATGCTTAGTAAATTATGTTTATTTTATATAAGACACAACAAAACAAGTTTTATTACATATTATTGCTTAAAATGTTGTCATTTATTGATAAATCTAGTAATGACCTCCTCCTCCGTCGCCTCCTCCTCCTTCTGGTGGTGTATCGTGGCCTCTTCCTTTATCGCTCGAGCCTCCTATGTTCACTGATTATATCGTTATCATAAAAGAGTTAATATTTAATTAGAGATAAAATGTAGGGCAATTCTTATGAATACCACTAAAAAAAGTTTTTCTCATAAATACCACAAATCTTAAATTTTAAAAATTACACCCAAAACCTTCAAAAAACTATACCCTACCTCTTCAAAACTATACCCTAAACACTATATAGCGAACTCAAATGAAAAATTTAAAATCTAAAAGTGTTAAAACTCGTTTTTTGTATTTGTGGTATTTTGTGAACTATTACTTTTTGAAGGTATTTTGTTATAAAAAACATTTTAATGGTATTTTTGTTATAAAAACTTCGTAATGGTATTTTCGAAACAAAAACTTATTTTGATGGTATTCTAAGGAATTTCTCTAAAATGTATTGTTAAGTCAAATTTAATAAGAGTTATTTAATATATAAAAATATCACTTAAAATATATTTTTGATTTTATATATTAATAAAATATCATATCCTTTAATGAGATAATCTTTGAATAAGAAATTTAATTATATTTAGATTTTAGATATAGAAATACCATTACTAATGCTTATTGGCATATTGAAGTTTGGTTTAGTTTCTGAATTATGTAGTCTTATAGCTTCAACACATGATTCTAAATGAACAGAAAATACCAAAAATATGATAAAAGCAGCAATAACACTTGAACTAGCCATGTTTTTAGTTATAAGATAAAATTAAAAATCACACTGATATTTGATGAGAAACTTGTATATATCAAATGGTGTTGTTTTGAAGTTATATTTATAATGGATAAAAGTGTTTCTTAAAAGTGGAGTCTGAATTTTGGTTAACTAAAAACAAATATGAGATTTAGGTATCCATATATAGGTTTTCTATTTACTGCAAAAACAATTTGTTTAACAAAAAAAACAAAAATTAATATTACACTAATTAAAAAGATAAAACAGAGTTAAAATATCTACTCCATGAGAAAAATAGAGCAAACTATTCAAAAATAATTAACTTTAATTAAGTACAAATAACAAAGAAAATCTCTTTTAGATATATTATTTAGAAATAACAAATGACATTTATATAACCAATCTAATCACTTTAAATTTATAAGTTAAAAATAAATAATGAATCTTTACTGTTATTAAATATAATAAACCTTTTAAATCTTTACTTTTATGCAATATATAGTTTTAAATTTTATTTCAATTTAAATAAACAGAAAGCTGATAATTAAAATTTTGACTACATCAAGAAAACATATCAGCCAAAGGAGGGCTCTTTAGTTAGGTGTATTGTAATTTGTAAACCATGCTTAAATCCTTTTAATATAAAAGAATCCTTTTAATATAAAAGGAGACTTTTAGATCTTCTCAAGAGGTCCGTATCAGCAACTATTGTTGTTTGCATAGTATTAAATCATCATGATGAATTTCTTTGGTTCAGGGTTTGCCCTGATGAATTTTTCTATCGATTATTAGAATTGTTTCCTTTTTCAGATTTTATTTTTAACCTCATAATGTGATTAATATAGTTTCAAAGTATTAGCTAATAGTTTTAAAGTTTCACAAAACTCTTTCAGTTTTGATTATTGGTGGTTTTTTTTTAATTGGGTCATCATTGCATATTTAATTTGGTGGTTTTTGAAAAGTCTCTAATGGTACTAAAAGTGGACTAAGAGACACAACATATAACGAATTGAAGCCTGAGGATGGGAGATAGCGCAATTGAAGTGGTTGAGTTGAATATGGAGAGGTAGAAGATGAACATATAGAAGAGATCGAGCGGATGGACGAGATAGTGATGTAGAAGCATATAATATTAAAACCTTATATATTTCCCAAAAACTGAAAAGTCTCATTGTTATTTTTTATGATTCTAAATTATCATGTGCTAAGACTAAATTGAGAACATAGATAAAATTCATTGACCAACAACAAGAGAGGACGATTCACAATACTTTTGTTTGTTTCTGCGTAACTATTTAAGATGGTTTTTACAACAAAAAATACTTCTTCAGGCTTACATGCTCAAATTGTACCAAACAAATATATTGAGAGCGATGATTTCAAGAACTCAACATCTAAAATGTATTACACATACAAACAATGATGAAGTAATACAGTGTCCTAACAACAAACTAAACACATAAGGTACTAAACGTTGGATGTGTTTCTAACCTTATACCACATATATATATATATATATATATGACAAGGAAGAAGCCCAAAGTCTCATGCTTATACACATATGACATAACTTGAAAGCATGACACTTAAGCATGTTTTACATATTTTCACATCTTCTTACTACTACTGCATCTTTCTCCTATGGGAATTGAAAAGTTAAATTGTGAGCCTTAAACAGAATTATCATCATATGATAACTTGACATACAACTCTTCTATGATGCTTTCTCAGTTTCTTTTTACTGTTTTGTTCATTTACTTACGCTTGGATGTTATCCACTTACAGGTTTAGTAGGGCACATATTAGAGGTTGTTGTTTTCGGCTCCTGTTAGATAGCTCTGACCTAAAAATCTTACATGACACAATATTAGTAGTTGACAGAAAAACAAATATAAGTTTAATAGAAAACATGAATAAGCTAAAAAAGTCTGATACTTCATATTTAATTACTAAGCATAGAACCCTTAGGTTTTCAAGATATTTATAAATAAGTTCACAATACGTTAATATTGTGAATTATTGTCAAAAATAAAACGTGTTAAGTATAATGTGTTGATGTATTTTCAGCACAGATTCATCAAGAGAATGAAGATGCATTAGGTGGCTGAGAAACAACAGAGTGCTGAGGTGACGACAACAGGCTGAAGAAAGTTCAGTTGGATGAAGACACAAAGAAGCGTACAAAAGGGAAGGGAAAAGAAAATTTTCTTATGTGCTAATGACGTGGAAGAAGAGAAAAGGAAATGTTCTCTTAAGAGAGAATAAATGAATATTTCTCTTTTACCTCAGGATCTTGTTAAGGTAAATTTGGGCGAGAAGTTTTGTATCTTAACAAGATATGGAAATAAGAAACTATCTTTATCCTTACATTCGATGGGGATTCGGGGTTTCGGAAGTTTACTATTTAATGGGCTGAAGGGCAAACTTGGAAAAGTCATCACTTAGGGCAAAAGATGTGAGATCTTGTGAATCTCTAGCTCGACCAAAAAACAGAGCTAGAGAGGAGAGAGTGTTCCGGTTTCAGTTCATAGATGGGTAGATCTTATGAATGTGAAACCGTAATAGAGCAGGTCCATAATTCGGTGACAATCTCAAGGGTGTTTCAGAGTTGTGTAAAACCGATCAGGTTGTTGGGGTATAACTAGGTGATTGGGCAGGGTTAGGATAAGGGTTTTAGTGCTATGTAATACTGCTACGTGTAACTTTGTTATAAGTTAACTTATACGATCACTAGTTATTGAGCATCGTGTTTGTGTTTGATGCTTGTGAAATACGTGTCTCTATGTCTAATGTTAACGTAGTTGAGGGGTTTTCCGCACTTACATAATGTTTAGTTATGGTTGTTTATAACATTTTCTTATGAATCATTTAAAAGTTAGAAATGACCTTCTCTCTGAAACCAATACAAGACACTAACTAAATTACAATCTTATCTATTAAATGGAAAGTACTTTTTAAAAAAACTCTCTAATTATCATATAATGGCACTACATAATTATATCATAACCTATGTTTTGGAATTGGTTTTGTGATTACAATGGATCAAGTTAAAGAGTTCACAAAGTCCACCAAATTAGGCCAAATCGAATACAAATTATACAAATCTATTGCCTTTTTCTCGAAAAGTTTAACATATATATTTTGCCGCTAAAATCGGAACCAAAACACACAATTATATCGATTTAAATTTCAGCTTGAAAATGGAAAAAATATATTTAAATAATATTTTTGATAACGATAGATTTTACGAATTAATTTATTAATAAAAATATTTTTTTACTAATTAGTTTCAGATTTAAATCTATGTATAATCGTAGATTTTAAGTTGATAACATCCAATTTGAATAAAAATGATCTCCACATATTTTAATTTTTGTAACATGTTATTAAAAATCGCTAATGCTTGTGGTTATGAAACTAAATCAAATTTAGTTTATGTATAATATATACGTGTAATTTTGTTTTCCGACGAGTTGAAATATATCAAATATAGTTTATAAGATATAACCAAATCACATTCGTAATATCAAAATCTATATTTTTGACAACTATCAATCAAAATCTATATAAATAAAGAAATTGTATATTTTTATCACTATAAGAAAATAATAAAAATTACAATATATTTATGTACTATGTGAAATATAAGACCACAAACATAAACTCCGTCAATGTAGAAATTTTTTGAATATATATTTTACCAAAAAATTAAATATATAAGTAAAACATATCTTATTATATCAAAGTTACAACAAATTAAAACCCGCACGTATATGCGGATCGGCATCTAGTGTATACATAATTGAAGGACGTGAAACAATCTATTGTAAGTTCTTATCTACTATCATAAATATCTTGACAAATATTATGTAGGCTTCTGTGTAATTATCCACTACTATATTGACCGTATGTGTTTGTTAATATATGCTTTTTAAACTTTTAAATCTATACTATAAAAGTAGAATAATTTTTTTTCTATAAGTGACATCTCATCATCTTAAATATTTAACACAACATAATTAAAATAAAAATATAATAAAATCATTAATACTAATAAACTTAATTAAGAAACACAAATAATAAAGACAACTCAACTAATTTAATATTGAGAAATTCACAAAACTACACTCTTTCAACCATTCCTTTACAAAACTCATTAATTCAATTTTTCTCATATTTACACATTTTCAAATTTTAAAAAGCTTGATATATCCTTTGAAAAATTACCAAAATTAAAAAAATTCATTTGTGTTCGTTAATTAATATTTCGGGTATAGTATTAAGAGGGTAGAATTGTGTGAGTATGATTTATTTGAATTTAATTTTGAGTGTTTAAATGTAGTTTTGTAAAGTAATTTTGAAATGACGTAGTTTTGTAAAATGTAATTCAAATGACGTAGTTTTTTAATTCTCCCTTTAATATTGTGTTCTACTAATTTGCTCAAATAACTTGGCTGGAAACTCGACAAAATTTATGCACTTTTTTGCCCCAATACTTACTCTCGCCCAATTAAAGAATGTTGACTTGACATCTGACATATTTTTGAGCTTACGACGTTACTAGATTAATATGTTTTTATATTTATATATTTAAAACTACTTAGTAAAAAATAACTATTAAAATTTCATAACTTGGATTATATATTTTATGTATACAGTCTATTATTTTATAAATTATATTAACTAAAATCCGTACAGGATAACAAATAAATTATGATTTAATGCGGGATTGATCCGCGTATTAGCAATATTGAAAAACTTTATCCGTGGTATATCCTTCAAGATGTCTAGATACAAATTTAAAAATTGTTTATTGAATTATTTTTAATATAAAGTTCAAAACTATACTTATGTATATTTTAATATTAGGTATATTAGTTACATCTTATATATTATAAATTATTTATGCTATTTACTAATATGTTGAAAAAAATTCACATAAATTGAATTCTATTTAATTTCATATCAATTATCATTTGTTTCAAATTCTTTTTGACTTTTAACGACCTGTAACGAAAATTAAAATATATATTTTTTATTCTTTTATTTATTTATGTCTTAATTATATATGATTTTAAAATAAATAAAATTTAGATTGTTGTATATATTATTCTTCAAATAATTCAAGTTTTTTTTATTTTGATATGCATTTTTTCGAATTTTATTTTGTTTGCTATAATTTTAATGTTGAAACTAAAATCAATAGTTATTAAAAATATTTCACGATTATTATTATTTTCATATTTTGTCCTAAATAAATCTTGAAATTTAAATTTTTTTTTTTTATTTCATTCGTTTTGTAGAATATTTTTTCGAATTTTAAGTTTAAAATTAGTGAACATATTTAACGAATACTATTTTTTCTATATTTGTTTTCGCTTTTAATGTTGTAATTTAATTTTTTTTTTCTTATTTCCTTTTTTTGTTTTTAGAGTTAATTGTTAACAACATATTAGAAACCATATGTTATATTGAGTGACAACATTGTAAATATAATTGTTTTGTCCTCTTTGTAAAAATGATTTATTTTTAATAGTATAGACTAGATGAGAACCCGCACATACGTCACTACAAGAAATTAGGACTTTAACAACGATCATAATCGTTGTTAAATCGTGGTAAAACGCATGTCCCGACGATTTAACGACGATTTCAAATTCGTCGTTAATCGATCGAAGTAAAAACCAAATCGTCGTAAATTCGTGGTAAAATATACGACGAAATAAATTCGTCGTATAATCGTGGTATAATGTTCGTTGTAAAATCGTTGTAATTTTTACAACCTTTTTACAATGAATATTTGGTTGTAAATTTATAATTATAATAAATTAGTAATTGTTATAAATCGTCGTAAAATCGTCCCTAATTAGGGACGATGTTACGATGAGTACAAAAAATATTTGTTTATTGTCAATCGTCGTAAAATCCGTCCCTACGGATTTACAATGATTATATAAAACATTATTTTAAAGAATCGTCGTAAAATCGTCCCTAATTAGGGACGATTCTTTAAAATAAAACACCGTCGATCCCGACAACGCAACGTAGGACTATTTTGGCGATGATTTCAACCTGCAGGACGACTAAGATCGGGATCGCGTTTAGTTTTCCCTAATTAGGGACGATTTTATGACAATTGACAATATTATATATAAATAAAAAATATTTTATAATAAAAAATATTTTATATTAATAAAATATAAAATTTATACAATTTCAAATTACAAAAAAAAAGAAAACTAAACGCGATCCCGATCTTAGTCGTCCTGCAGGTTGAAATCATCGCCAAAATAGTCCTACGTTGCGTTGTCGGGATCGACGGTGTTTGGTCCAGCCTGATCAGTCGGGCGGTCGGGATGTGTCTGCATCGCCCGAAGTAGTTCTGGGTTAGATGCAGAAAGCACCGTGAGCTTACTGTTGTAGAACGCCATGTTCTTCGCCCCTCCGCCTGAGTCGTCCGTAACTCCTGAATCTCAGCCTCCATCTTAGCCGGAGATCGATAAGTAGTAGGAGCAAGCGGGACGTCCTGCATGGATCCCATGACTAGAATCCGTCCTTTCTTCTTAGGAGCAACCTATAAAATTAAACGATTAGTAAAAATGAACGTTTAAAAAAATAATTGTAGAGAAAAAGAAACATTATATATAAGTAAAATTTTACCTCTTGATAAATCTGATCGAGCTCGGCGGTCGTAAGTGGCTCGCCAGGATGTTGAGTGCCTCCCGGGGATCTCTGAGATCGCTGAGTCTCGATCTCCGTCTTCCGAGCTTCCATGTCGTTGAATATCCGCTCCGAATGGGCGTCAACGAACTCGCCGGTCTTTTTCCTGTGCGTTTTCTCGAAGACGGCACTGACGGCCGGTTTGTGACCCAACTGCTTGGTTTAAAATATAATAATAAACACATGCGCATTAGTATGTAATTAACATTAATAATTTGAAAATAAAAATAAATTTGAAAGAGGAAGTAAGAAAGAACATACCATTTCGTGCATTCTACATGCGAACGGGATTTTTCCGGATGTGTGAGCCATCTGCTTCGGCGTCCCGTCAGGTAGCTTAGCGTTCCTGAAGGTGGAACACTTCTAAGCTACGCTGGCGTTTTAGCCATCTGTCCAGTATTTCTTCAAGTCGTCCCAGACCGCGACCGAAAGAAATACCGGCTTCCCCGCGTCGCTGACGAGCCTCCACTTGTCCTTCCAGTCGGAGACCGTGTTGGCGAGACAAAACTTTGCCGTATTGTTGAACTCCGTCCTCACGGACTCGTTGATCGAGACATCCCAATGCCACTTTTGCTGCAAAATATGAGAAATTATAACATTAGTTACGTTTACGAGAGTAATATATAATAAATAAATTAATTTAATTAATATAAAATCAAAACATTACCGCGAAACATTTGAACCACGTCTTCTTGATGTGCTTCGGTGTCTTGCTCAAGTTGGGATGCGACTCGGTGAAGTACCCCTTGATTATGTCCGTGATAGAACGCGCGACCTGGTTGTCGTACTTGAACCTGAAAAAAACAAAATTTTATTGATTAATATATAAAAAAATCAAAAAATATAAAGTATTAAAATAATTAACAAATTAAACTTACCAATAAGTGTCCGCAGACTTGTGCGGATCCAAGCGGCGCAGACTGTCATGCACGGGTGGAGCGAGAATATCTCAACCCGGATGGTGGCATACGGCGCGTGTCCCGGTACATCCAACTTTGGGCCCGGGAAAACTCCGTATGCGGTGTCTGCGACGGGCACATGAGGAGGAGGAGGCTGCTCGACACGGACGGATGTCCCGGTCTGGACAGGTGATGTCCCGGAAGTTGAAGCCTGACCGGAACCCGTAGCTTCCCGGGAAGCGGCGGCCCTTCTCTCCGCCATCATCTGCATATAGTCTGGAGGTAAAGTCTTGTCTTTCTTAGGAGCCATGTATAAGTACCTGCCAAAAAAAACATTAAGTATTTAAATAATTAACATTAAGTATTTTAAAATCTAATGTTAATAATTAATTATGTTAAATAATAATTATTAAGTATTTTAAAAACTAAACATTATATAAGTATTTTAATGACATTAGTATTTTAAAAACTAATGTTAATAATTAATTATGTTAAATAATAAGTTTTTAAGTATTTTAAAAATTAAACATTAAGTATTTTAATAATTATGTATTTTAAAAACTAAGGTTAACAATTAATTATGTTAAATAATAAGTTTTAAGTATTTTAAAACTAAACATTAAGTATTTTAATAATTAATTATGTTTAGAACATAAATCTAAAATCTGAATCCCAAAACTAAAATCCGAGCCTAAAACCAAATTCCAAATACTAAAACTAAATTTCAAATCCTAAAACTAATTCTAAAATCTGGTTTTAAAACACATATATTAAATATATTTACCTGTTGAGATGTTGAAAGAGAGTGTGAAAATTGTAGAGTGTGTGAGAAAGTTTAGAGAGGGAGAATTTTAGAGAGATAGAGAAAATTTTAGAGAGAAAGAGAGAAAATGAAGAAATCTGGTCGAATATATATAGTATTAGCAATCGTCGTAAAATCGTCGTAAATTACCAATCGTTGTAAAATCGTCGTAAATTAACATGAAACTCTAAACGTCACATCCTCAGGAGTTTTGTTTGTACGAGGTTGTCAACATTAACGATTACGACGATTCCTCGTTAAATCGTCGCCAAGTAAGTTCAAACATTTTAGTTTGCCGCGTGTTGGGAATCATGAAATTGCCAATCGTCGTAAAATCGTTGTAATTTTGCAACGATTTTACGACGATTACCTTCTAAATCGTTGTAAAATCGTGGTAATCGTTAATGTTGACAACCTCGTACAAACAAAACTCCTGAGGATGTGACGTTTAGAGTTTCATGTTTGGTCGTAAAATCGTTGTTAGATTACGACGATTTTACATCGATTTTGTTCAAATTGTCGTAAAATCGTCGTAAACTAACAACGAATTTACGACGATTCTTTACACTAAATGGATTTCGCTAAAATTCATTTGCCATTTGACTTCATGTTGAATATAGTTATGATATTGTATGCATATGAAATCATACTAAGTCATATGATTGCCATTTAGCATTGTTTTTATAGTTATTCATTAACTTTAGAGGTCTTTATGAGTGTTTGTACGTGATATAAGACATACTTTTGAAAATGTTTGGGTTTAGAGGTTTATAAAAACAAAACGTTGTAAAACAGATGTAAATATACGACTAGTTTACGTCTAATTTACGACGATTGTGTATTTTTACGGCAAAGTACAACATCGTATGACCTGAAAACGATTTAACAAGGGATTTACAACGATTTTACAACGATTGAACGACTAAAATGAAAGTTGTAAATAATTAGGTGCAACAATAAATATACGTTTTCACCTACCAGATTAATGTCTTCAAATCGTTGTTAAAATGTCCCAAAATCAGAAGTTGTAAACTCGGTGTAAATTAGCAACGATTTAACGACGATATTTTCTTTTAAACCAAGATGTCGTTAAATCGTTGTAAATTTACGACGATTAAACGACGATTACGTGTATCTTCGGAAAATCGTCGTTAAATAACGACGACCAAAATCGTCGTTAAATTACGACGATTGCACAAATTGTATTAAAATCGTCGTTATTTCGTCGTAAAATTACGACGACCAAAATCGTTGTAAAATTTTCGTTGTTATATGCGCAGATTCTTGTAGTGCGTGCGGGATTTAGGTTTTTTATATGATAAAAACTCTACATTGACTTGAATTATATGTTTAGGATCTCTTATTTCATAGAGTCTATGAATATATTGTAACTTTTTTATAATGACGAATATATACAATTTCTTTTAGTCGTTAAAATATTAATTCGATAAATTATTTTAAAACTGTTCATTGTTGTACATTAAAAATGAAATTTGAACTCATGTTGTTGTACGTTTTGTTATTAAAATGTAATTTGAACATGTAATTTATTATATTTAATAAATTATGTGATATTTTTATACCATTGCAAAATTATATATATATATATATATATATATATATATAAAATCTAAAATGAAATTTTTAGACCCGTTGCAAAACACTCAATATTTTTATTATGAAAACAAAATATGTAGGGGAAAAAGTATTTTCGATAACAATCCTATTTGGTTCCTTTATTTTATGAAAACGAAATACATATCTTTTGTGCATATATTTGAAATGAGGGAAGCAATAGAAAATAAGAAAAAACGTTTAAGCAAATGACATCCAATTTGCATTAGCTCATCGAGGTTGTTCTTTCTTTTCCTTGCCAGGATCAAAAATTTATTATTTAACTAGTGGATCAAGCAGATTTCAATCGGGAGGAGAATATTTGAGTTAGTGAATCCTAACATTTCTTTCTCGCCAAAGAGCATATGAACAAAAATTATTTTCATTGTTTTTATCTTTAATTGTTACCAAAAATATTATTCAAATATCATTGTTTCCTTTTTTGTTTTTTTATTTTAATGGTCAAATTTAAATTGATTTCCTTTATTTGTGTTTTTAAATAAATTTTCAATTGTATATTCATAATCATAGATTAAAAGGAGTGGCATTGTATTGTAAATAGAATTTTTTTTTTTTGTCTTTTTCACAAAAATGTTTGTCTTTTTATAGTTAAGATTTAATAGTTAAGATACTAAACTTGTGTTATAGCTCTTAGTTAAATATAGGGAAAACGATCATGATCCCCACGTAACTCTCATATCTTACCGGATAGCCCTCACACTTTAACCTCTTTCTAGATAATGTTGAATCGAAATACGAATACCCAAATCCCCCTCAATATAAAATTTAATACTTAAATCCCCTTCAAACTATGTCTAAACCTAATTGCCCCTCAATCAATTAAATATATTTTACTGTTTGGTTTTATATTTTTGCCGAACCGACTAAGCTTGATTATAACCCGACTAAACCTGATTATAACCCGATTACCCAATAAAAACCCAATTATAAATCAAAACCGATTTTCACATCTAAACCCAAAATCGTTATTTCCCTTTTCAACCCCTAGAACGAAACCTAAAATCTCAAAAACAAAATTGAGGAGCAAACAATGGATTTCATGCTTCGAGATGATGATGAGAACTACGATGAAGAAGCAGAGCAACGCCAATATTTCCACATCGAGTGTTTGGTGAGCGAATTTGTGGCGAATGAAACTTGTTTTCGTCACGATGCTCTTCCTGAGAGCGACGACGAATAAGATGAAGGCGACGGTGTTAGAAGCCGAGATTCTCTCCAAACGTTGGACGTGGAGATGGAAACATGTTTGTTAACCAAGCATTCTTCAATCCCATTCCTTTCAAAGAGAGTGTCACCGATTATATTCTCAAAACCAGTTACAATCTGAAGCAATACAGGTATAAAGAAGATTGGGTCGGGATCCGGTTTATCAACATGTCCATGGGTTTTATGGTTAAGATCATAAACCGATAAAATTAGATGAAGGGGGATATGGATATTCGTATTTCGATTGAGCATTATCTGAAAAGAGGTTAAATTTTGAGGGCTATCTGATAAGATATGAAACTTACGAAGGGGATCTAGACCGTTTTCCCTTAAATATATACTCCCTCTGTCCCATATTATATGAAGTTTTAGAGAGATTTTTTGTTCCAATTTAGTTGATGTTTTACAAGTTTCCATGTAGAAATTAAATGTATGTAATTTTTTTAACCAATAGTATTTTAAAGGGTTTTTTCTATTGGTTTATTTTGTTACAGTTAATGATGTTTTTATGAAAAAGAGAGTTTTTTAATATGTGTGCAACATCCTTAAACATCAAATAAAATGGGACGGAGGGAGTATATATATATACTTGATTAAATTAGCAAAACACTAATATTTTACCTATTGTGCTAAATATAACTTCTCGAGAGTGAAATATGTGGACAAATTTAATTTAAATATATCATAATTTGATTATATCTTCAATCTACTTTGGGGAAAAAAGGGTTTGATTATACATTTGATTATATCTTGAGATGAAAATAATCATGTACTATGATTATAGATTTTTAAACTATTTGTAATAAATAATAGTCTATTTGGTAAAGCATGATGATAAATTGTTTTTATCAATCATAAAAGTTTATCAACCTATTTTCACAACCTTTTAGTATGCATTTTCAGCTGATAATCAACTAGTACTCTTCGAATCTGTGAATGCGTAAGTCCTCTTGTAAACCAAGGTAATATAGGATATCTAGTTGTTAGTATATTTTTGGACGAACTTAATTTTAATATCTTCTTCCTTTTGCTCCTTTTGCGTGAATACAAACACATCGCATGAACTGAAATTCATGTACCATACAAAGATAAAGGAAAGAGAAAATAGCCTCCTATTTTTTTAATGTTCCTATTTTAATAACTATATTGTTGCTTTCATGCGCTTTTTTGTAGAGTTGCAGAAAAAACATGCAATTTCAATACTTTTTTGGGGTCAAATCTATCTTATGGGAAGGACAACTTCTCAAAAACCCTTACAAATAACATATATTTACAAAATATACCATTGGTATAAAAAAATAAAAATGACACAAAGGACTTTTTGGTCAAAAAAAAATAAGAGAAAATAATTTTTTTCTACAAAAAATGTGAGAAATAAAAAAAATTCCACAAAAATAGGTAAACATATATTTAAAATTAAACGTTTTTAAAAACTAATATTATCAAAAATTAATATTAACTACGGATTATCATATATTAATATCAAAAATTATCAAAATGTTTTTTTGGAATATTCGAGTTCATGATGTTATTATTATTGAAAGTATTTAATATGTTGAAAATTACATAAATTAAGAGCCATAAGAAAGTATTTAATATGTTGAAAATTACATAAATTAAGAGCCATAATTATCTGAAAATATAAAAAAATTTAAAATTTTGATACGTTACGATATTTTGCGAGACGTCCTTCATGTGTAATTTTGTAACGGGTCAAAATATATTCTACATAATTTATGATATATAACGAAATTATATTTTTAATCTGAAAATATACATATAAATGATTGATAATTTTATTATTCAATGTGCATCATTAAAAAATTATTTAAAATTATATCAAATTAATATGTTTATAAATATTACTCCCGTGTGTCCTACACGGGTAAAAATCTAGTAACTTTTTATTTATGGGGAAATTAGAAATATATGACATATTTACCTATACTTTGTCCATGTAAACCTTTATGTTTTTTACTAAAATACCCTTTGTATAAATGTAAAAATGGTAAAAATTAAATTTTAAATTAAATCTTAAAAAAATGTTGATTGTGATTTCTTATATATATGTGATATAAACTGTTGAATTTCTTATTATATATGTTTTGCCTTTAATGTTGATTGGACTGCCTCTACGATGTAAAGAATAACCACTTTGAATGGTTCGACGTTTTGATTATTTGTTTTACCACTACAGTCGAAAACTACGATAGTTCTCCGCACGAAGTTTATGCAGACAGAGATCCAGTGATTGCTATTGACAAAAACCAGTGCATAAATTCGGTCCACATTTGTTCCCCAAATTTGTCCAGATTTTCCATGAGAAGGAAGATCGCCTTTTCTGTAAGCAAGAGTTAAATCATCATGTTGTGTATAAGATGTGCTGAATATCTTAGAACATTGTCATGTATTGCTAGAACATGATTGAACATAGGATCCATCTTCACTTCATTATACTCTTTTGGTAAAATATTTTTTATCTTGGTCATTAGAGTCATTTTGCAACTATTATTTATCACATACTTGTAGTTCATATCTAGGTTTGAAAAGCCGTTTTGGAAGCACACTTTCCTCCATACCTAAACGAGAAGAAAAATGAAACTAAATTAGAATTACAACAAACATAACACTAAGTGAGAGTTATAAACTCTCTAAACCTATAAAAACATACTTGCAAATTCTCCATAAAATACACAGACAAAAATATAAATATAAATATAAACCTCCAAACACTAAAACTTGCAACAAAATGGTTACTAAACAATAATACTAACTCTATGATAGAGACATACAAGGCATAGTATAAATATTCTTCGCTTAACTCATGTTACATTAAAAGCTAAAGTAAACTAAATATGCATATTTAAGAAAGTTATAAATCAAGAACCAAAACATCAAATTACTTAACTAATTGAAGCTTCAACAAAAACATATATACTAGTTAACAAACCAAATAAACGTGACATGTTAAAAGAGAAGATATGTGTAGATAATTTAGGTAATTTACGGTCTTAAAACATCCTAGAATCAGAAAAATATCAAGTTTCTTATAAGTTATAACAAAGATGAACATAGAACATAGAAGTGAACGATGAAACCGATTCTAAAATTAAAAAATTTAATATCACCCACACATTGAGAAATTGCAAAATCGACTCGATTGACAAAAATTAACGACGCCAAGTGAATTCGTAAGACAACAAAATGCTTAGTATGGTTCAATCACAAACCCAAAACAAGACTCTTTAGTGATATTAATGTTCCCAAGTTCATCCGCGAGCGAAAACAACGCATATAAGCATGGTTGAGTCACTAAAACACAAGAATGATCCGAGAAAGACTCTTTGGTGACACATGGTGGTACTAGGGTACATTAAAAGGGATTGAGTCAACACCAAGAGTGATGCGAACCGAGGCTCTTAGGTGGATGCTTGTAAGAATCCGTAAGCAAACACATTATTGAACAACAACGGTCAAACACAAACCCAAGAATGATGCATATAAGTCTCTTCGGTGATACTATTAAGCAACATGGGAATTCAAAACAAAGATGAAAAATAAAATTTCAAAATATTTTGAATCACTTGATACAAAACCTTTATAAACTAAAATAAAAAGGTTTGGCCTTGAAAATTTTGAAAAAACTCAAGCCAAAAAAAAGTTAGACGAGTTTAAGTCCATCAGGACATGGACCATGGGGCATCAAGATGGGCTCCTAGGGGTAGCAGGACGCGGCCATGGTACCGCATGGCAGCTGAAATTCAGGAAATAATTCGTGAGAGAGCTCAAAATCACTCATGTGTAATGAGAGTGACTCTCTCGAGAGAGAGATAAGTAGTGGAGATAGGGAGAGAAAGAAACTTCCAGATATCAAAAGGGATTGGTTGGAGTAATTACAAATTCAATTATGAGAAAAGAAGACCTAGATCAATTATTTAAGAAGAGCTTGATCGATTATTGAAGAAGAAAGATTCTAGAAGAAGAAGATAAGGAAGAAGACAGAACGAAGAAAAACCTAATTTTTTTTAATTGATCGTATGTTTGCCTTCTTTTAATTTAGTTTTATTTATGATTTATAATTAATTATATATTTTTCATTTGATTTAATTTAAGGGTATTTTCGGAAATTAAAGTTACAAAGGTTTATGTGAACAAATTTTTATTAGAAAAGTCTATACAGACAAACTATAAATATATATGTCTTATATTTCCAATTTCCCCTTTATTTATCAACAATGTAATTCTTACCCCAAACCCTTTTGTTGTTGTCTGTCATAAATCCAATAAACTTTGCCCTTTTCGTAATTTTGTATTCAACTTCTAACAAATTTAAATTAATTATGAATTCTTAAAATGCAAGGAAGATTGGATGTAAAGCATTCAATATAGTAAACATTGATATAACTTAATTGTAGCCTACTATTTCAAGTATAACCAAGATTTATATTTATCTGGAGTATAAATGCAAATGTTAATGAATATCTTTGAGTCAAAGATGTAATTCTCACCTTGAACTCTTATTTATAATTATCAGGAGTATTTTTTGGGGTAAAATAAACTCTTATCTCTCAACAATGTAATTCTCACCTAACTCTTTTGTTGATATTTGTAATAAACCCATTAGTTGACGTATTTGTTATGAACTATTGTATTTTCGTAATTTTGTATGTAGTTGATAACTAACTCAAATTACCTAGAAATCTAATGAAAAACATATAATGGATGTACACACATTCAATATAGTTAAAATTTATTTAACTACTTAACAGATGTCTATTTCAGTTATAGTCTTATACTTATACGTCCCTCAATTTTATATGCAAATATTAAGAAATATAAATTGTCTATATTTTTATATTTTACGAATATAAAAATTAAGAAACATCTATAAAAGAAAAAAATATCTATCATTTATATTCTATTTTTGTTAATTTTATAGAACTCTTAAAATAGTTATCTACAAAATGGACATCTATTTCTCCAGAACATTAAATAACCGTAAATCCATATTTCATTAACCCTATACCCTATATCCTAAACCCTAAACCCTAACTCCTCCTCCCTAAACCATAAACCCTAATCCCCCTCCCTAAACCCTCAACCCTAACCCCTCTTCCCTATATCGTAAACGCTAGACCCTATCCCTTCCACCCTATACCCCCTCTCTCCTATACCCTAGACCAATAACCCTAAACATATACCATAAAAAACCATCTTCAATGGTGTATCTTAGAAGGATCTTAGTCACGTGGGTCCACTAAATAGTTAAGATCCGAATCTTATATTTCTTATTTTATATTCGAATCTTGCACTATTCATGGATCCCACTGTATACGTGGCGATCCATGATTGGTGCGTTTTTAATTTATTTTTTTAAACCAATTTTTTGTGGGCTGCACTGAATAGTTAAGAAATTTTGTGGGTTCCTCTGTTGGAGATGCTCTAACAATTTAATCTAAGCCCTTCAACTTAACGGTATATTCTATTTCGTAAAGATGAATCATAAAAAAATTATTTACAAATAGGTTCCTATCATTTGATTAATAGATGCTTATTGTCAAGAAAATAGTCGTTTATTAACATTTGATGAATAAACTTCAAAGTTGTTAAACCTTCACAATCATATTGTGAATGGTACGCTTGCTGAAAATAAATAGACAACTATAAACACAAATTAGACAACCACTACAAGAAACTTAGATATGTGATATTAAACTGATAAGAATACTACACTTGATCTTAGCCAGCAAGCCGAGAAAAGTATAAATAGATCCAAGATTTAAACAAAAATTCTCTCAACTTTGATAACCCAAAAAGTAAAACTTCAAATACTAAATCAAATCTAGATAGATTAACCCAAAAGAGACTTATCTTCCCAGAATTTATATGTGATGTTAAACAAATTTGGTCTTGTTGATTACCAGAACTATCTTCTTAAAAAATTTCTTTGTGAAATCTAAAAAAGAAAGGGAAGAAAAAGGGTTATCTTGAAGATAATGAAAATCTAACAAAAATGTCGAAGACAGTTGAGGAAATGTTGATGTGTGTACAAATGAAGCGTATGCAAAGGGAAAATGTCACACATATGAAACGTCTCAAAAAGGTACATTGGACAACATAGTATTCAAAGTACACCAACGATTGAATCTTCAAGCTGGGTTGCAACTGCCAATAGCCACAATGAAGACGTTATCCAACCATCGCGTGGTATGGACGTAGACGTTATAGGAAAAATAGCAATACTACAAGAAATTACGACTTTAACAACGAACATAATCGTTGTTAAATCGTAGTAAAACTGATGTCCCTACGATTTAACAACGATTTTCAATTCTTCGTTAATCGATCGAAATAAAAATCAAATCGTCATAAAATCGTGGTAAAATTTACGACGAAATGATTTCGTTGTATAATCGTGGTATAATGTACGTTGTAAAATCGTTGTAATTTTCACAATCTTTTTACAACGACTATTTGGTTGTAAATTTACAATTATAATAAATTAGTATATGATTACAAATCGTTGTAAATACGTTGCTAAACATCGTCGTAACATCGTCCTAATTAGGGACGAATTTATGACGATTATAAAAAATATTATTTTAAGAAATCGTCGTAAAATCGTCCCTAACTAGGGACGAATTTACGACGATTATAAAAAATGTTATTAAAATACATCGTCGTAAATCCGTCCCTAATTAGGGACGATTGAAAATATTATATATTAAGACGATTGAAAATATTATATATATAAAAAATATATTTTATAATAAAAAAATTATTTTATATTAAAAAAATATACAAAATTTTATACAATTTCATATTAAATACAAAATATAACAAAACTAAACAAGATTCGGATCTTGGTCGTCCGACAAGTTGAAATCAATATCATCCCCGAAATAGTTATGCTTTGCGTTGTCGGGATCGATGGTGCTTGGTCCAGCCTGACTCGGGCGATCGGGATGTGTCTACATCGTCCGAAGTAAATCTGGGTTGGAAGCAGAAAGTACAGTGAAAAGGTTATTGTAGAAGGTCATAGTCTTCGCCCCCTCCGCCTGAGTCGTCCGTAGCTCATGAATCTCAGCCTCCATCTGAGCCGGAGATCGATAGGTAGTAGGAGAAAACGAGACGTCCTGTAAAATTAACCTATAAAATTAAGCGATTAGTAAAAATGCCTATAATCCGTCATTTCTTCTTTGGAGCAACCTATAAAATTAAGCGATTAGTAAAAATGAACGTTTAAATTCAATAATTTGAGAAAAAGAAACATTATAAATACAATTTTACCTCTTCAAAAATTTGATCGAGCTCGGTGGTCGTAAGCGGCTCTCGGGGATCTTTGAGATCGCTGAGTCTCGATCTCCGTCTTCCAAACTTCCAAGTCGTTGAATATCCGCTCCGAATGAGCGTCAACGAACTCGCCGGTATTTTTCATGTGCGTCTTCTCGAGACGGCACTGACGACCGGGTTGTGATCCAGTTACTTGGTCTAAAATAAAATTGTAAACATATTAGTATATATATATAACATTAATAATTTAACAATAAAAATAAATTTAAAAGATTAAGTAAGAAAAAACTTACCATGTCGTACATCCGACCTGCGAAGGGGATTTGTCCGGATGTGTGAGCCACCTGCTTCGGCGTCCCTCGCCGTCTTGTTGAATTCCGTCTTCACGGACTCGTTGATCGAGACATCCCAATGCCACTTTTGCTGCAAAATATGAGAAATTATAACATTAGTTTACGAGAGTAATAATAAATAATTTAAAGTTAAATAAATGAATTTAATTAAGAAAAATCAAAACATTACCGCGAAGCATTTGAACCACGTATTCTTGATGTGCTCCGGTGTCTTGCTCCAGTTGGGATGCGACTCGGTGAAGTACCTCTTGATGATGTTCGCGATAGAACGTGCGACCTGGTTGTCGTACTTGAACCTGAAAAAAACAAAATTTGATTGATTAATACATAAAGAAATCAAAGTATTAATAAAGTATTAAAATAATTAACAAAATTGCCAATAAGTGTCCGCGGAGTTGAGCATCCAAACGGCACAGACCGTCATATCCGGGTTGAGCGAGGATATCCTCAACCCGGAGGGTGGCGTACGGCACGTGTCCCGGTACATCCTACTATGGATGTACCGGGCCCGGGAAAACTCCGTCGGCTGCGTCGGGCTCGGCCGGCTCGGCGGGCACATGAGAAGGTGGAGGCTGCTCGGCATGGACAGATGGAGGCGTCCCGGTCTGGACTGGTGATGTCCCAGCATGGAAATGTGGAGTCGAGGTAGTAGAACCGGACGCGGTACCGGAACCAAAAGCGGAACCAGAACCCGTAGCTTCTCGGGAAGCGGCGGCCCTCTCCTCCATCATTTGCATATAGCCTGGAGTTATAATCTTGCCCTTCCTACGAGGCATGTATAAGTACCTGCCAAAAAAACATTAAATAATTTAATAATTAATTATGTTCTGAACCTAAATCTAAAATCTGAATCCTAAAACTAAAATCCGAGCCTAAAACTAAATTTCAAATCCTAAAACTAAATTCCAAATCCTAAAATTAATCCTAAAATCCGGTTCTAAACCAAATATATTAAATATATTTATCTTTTGGGATGTTGAGAGAGTGTGAGAGTTGTAGAGTGTGAAATTGTAGAGAGAGTGTTTTTTAGAGAGAGAGTTTAGCGGAAAATGAGCGAGGAAGAAGAAATATGGTCGGGTACATATAGTATTAACAATCGTCGTAAATTTACTACGATTTTACGACGATTCCTCGTAAGCGCGTCGCCATAGAAGTTCAAACGTTTTGGTTTGTCGCGTGTTGGAGGGAAATGAAATTTCAATTCGTCGTAAAATCGTTGTTCCTGTACCACGACTTTACGATGATTCCTCGTAAAACCGTCGGTAAAAAGAATTTTGAACGGTTCCGATTGGCTAATGTTAATGTGAATTATAATTTCCAAAACAGCAAATCGTCGTACAATAGTCGTTAAATTACAACAAAATTACAACGATTACCTTTTAAAAACGTTTTAAAGTCGTGGTAATAGTTGATGTTGAAAACCTCGTACACACAAAACACCCGAGGATGTGACATTTATAGGTTGATCAAGGTTTCGTATATGGTCTTAAATTCGTTGTTATAGTATGACGACTTTACATCGATTTGGTTATAATCGTCGTAAAATCGTCGAACAACAAATTTACGACAATTCTTTACGCTAAATTGAATTCAATGAAATTCATCTTCCATTTGACTTCATGTTTAATATAGTTATAGTAATGTATGCATATGAAATCATACTAAGTCATATGATTGCAAAAAAACAAGTTCTTGTAAAATTAGAACATATATACGTATTAAGCACAATATATATTACAGTTTATCTTAAACTTTAGAAATTCTAAGAATATGTAACAAAATTTATTCATAAGCTACTTTAACATTATTTTATAGTTATTCATTAACTTTAGAGGTTTTTATGAGTGTTTGTACGTAATATAAGACATACTTTTGAAATTGTTTAGGGTTTAGGGGTTTATAAAAAAACGTCATAAAACAGATGTAAATATACGACTATTTTACGTCTAATTTACGACGAATGTGTATTTGTACGGCAAAGTACAACCTCGTATGATCTGACAACCTCGTATGATCTGACAACCTCGTACTAAGATTGATCGTCGTTAATTCGTCGTAGGAACATTAATCGTCGTGAAATCTTCGTAAATTTACGACGATTTCACGACGATATTTTAATTTATTTTATAAAAAGATTGATTGTCGTTAATTCGTCATAGGTACATTATTCGTCGTAAATTTACAACGATTTAATGACGATATTTTGATTTATTTTATAAAAAATTAAAATACATAATTTTCATTTTACATTTAAAAAAACAACTTATTTATTACTCGAAGTCATCATTAGACTCATATTCGGCCTCGAAGTCAGATTCATCAAATTCGTCAGTCTCTTCGACTTCTTCTTCGTCCCCATTCACCTCTTCAGCTTCCCTATTATGTGGATCAATGAGTAAGACCATGTCCGTTCTTAGTTCTGGCGAAGGAATATCGACGGGCGTGTCATTCTGGAGTGATGATTCTTCTTCCCTGACTATGTACCCTATTGGGGCAATTTTGATGACGGGTAGCGAATGTATTCCCGTCGACTTAAGACGCGAATAAGGAATGAAGCTTACTTGCTCAGCTTGCGATGCAAGTATGAAAGGCTCAAATTTGTTGTATCTTCTATTCTTATTGACATCAACGATCCCAGACTTGTTGATTCGTACACCTCTTCCGATATTAGGATCAAACCACTCGCACTTGAAGAGTACGCACTTCAACATGAGCAATCCGGGAAACGTTATTTATATGATTTCTTAGATGAGTCCGTAGAAATCAATGTCTCCTCTAACACAAACACCGTAGTTAACACTTGTTCGATGTCGACCGTACTCGTACGCGTGAAAAGCATAACCTCTTGTAAAATACATTGGTTATGTCTGAATCTTCGCAAGGGGACGTTGTACCATCTCGTGGAACCACACCGGATAAGATTTGTCCTCGTACTCAATCTGCAGACATCAAAATTAATTTTGGTTAAATATATTAGGTTGGTATGTAATTTCATATTCGATATTTTCATACATGTCTTTGCAACCACATCACAAAGTGTTGAACTTTACGGGAATCGAGCTCATCTTCACATATCCACTGATTTCCTTCTTGAACTTGTTCGACAAAGATACTATATGACAATATCATAAGTAATCAATATTTTATGCCATGTTGTAATGAAAGAGTATTAAAAAATTGAATTTTACCTTTCCGATGGAGTAACAATATCGCAGTTCAATAGAATGTACGTGTGGGCACAATGAATTTCATCCTCGTTGCTCCACCAAACCTCTTTTATGCGTTCGCTGAGCCGACCAATTGGACAAAATGTGTCAGACACTCCTTCCACCGCGTACATTGTTTGAATGCCTCTGTCATCATACCTCACGGTTGGTGCAAAGTAGTACGACGTAAAGTGAGACATCTCCTCTGTAATACTCCCTGGACATTCAAAAGAGTGTTCATAATGTTATCGAAAAAGTTCTTCTCTATGTGCATCACGTCAATATTGTGTCGGAGTAGATGATCTTTCCAGTATGGAAGCTCCCTTAAAATGTTTTTCTTATGCCAGTTGTGTTCCGTAAGATAACCATCAGGCAGATTAGGCGGAACATGCCAGTTTCCTCCGCGGAGAACTGTGTAATTCGCAAAGTAAAGATCCATATGCGCCTCAACTTGTTCACCCGTGTAGTACACCAGTGGAGGATCACGAATCACTTTGTTCTTCTTAGACATTCGTTTGTTTTTCTGGTAAGGGTGGCGCTGACTAAGAAAGTGACGGTGACAATCGAACCAGCTAGTTTTCCTTCCATGGCGTCAGTACGATGCATGCAGTAAGGACAAGAGATTCGTCTGTGTGTAGTCCAGCCCGACAACATTTCATAAGCGGGAAAGTCTCTATTCGTCCATAGAAGCACTGGACGCATTGTAAAATTTCGTTTCCTCGAAAAATCGTAAGTCTTTACTCGAGTGTGCCATAACTCCTTCAACTCTTCCACCAAAGGCTGTAGAAAAACATCAAGGGAACTTTTTGGATGTTTAGGTCCATGGACAAATATACTCAGAAATAAAAATTCCCTTTGCATACACATCTTTGGTGGGAGGTTATAAGGGGTGACGATGACGGGCCATAAAGAATACTGTCTACCTGACATAGCAAATGGACTAAATCCATATGTACATAGACCAAGGTAGACGTTACCTTTTCATTTAGCAAAATCGGCATACACCAAGTTAAAGTGTTTCCAGGCTTTCACATATGATGGGTGGGTCACCTCTCCAGGCTTCTGTGTATGTTATGCATGCCACCTCATCGAAGAAGTTGTCCTCTCCGAGTGATACATCCTGTGTAGCCTGTCTGTTATAGGCAGATACCACATCTTCTGGTACGGTACCCTCTTCCGACCTACTCTTTCTGGCCGATATCTTGGTTTTTTGCAAAACGGCATTCCTTAAAAATGTCTTCGTCTTTCCAATATATCATACAATTGTCTACACATACATCAATTGACTGATACAGACCAAGACTGATAACCAATTTTTGAACCTCATAAAACGTTTCAACAGCTAAATTATCAGACGGTAGATATTCTTTTAACAATGAAGCCCAATCATCCATGCACACCTCAGATAAGTTATGGTCTGTTTAAATTGTCATTAACTGCTAGAATGATGAATATTAAAACAGACCATAACTTATCTGAGGTGTGCATGGATGATTGGGTTTCATTGTTAAAAGAATATCTACAATTTATCATTCTAGCAGCTAATGACAATTTAAAGTGCATTTCTCTACAATTTTCATATATTGGTTGATTTGCAGCATTTAACATGTTGTAGAATTTTTTAGCATCTAAATTAGGTTCTCGACTAAAATTCCATCAGATGAGAATGCAACAGTGTTAACTTCAGGAAGAAATGCATCGCTAACCATGTCATTTATCCAATTCGGTTCATTTCCATGATCATGATGAAAATTATAATAATCATACTCATTTTCTACATGTTGGTCATAGTCTATAGATTCCTGATGATAATTACTACTACTAGCAACATTATCACAATAATCTTCCCCATGCTAAAACCATATATAATAATGTGGTGTAAATCCTCTATTTTTATCAAATGTTTCCAACCATTTTCAACCAAAATGAACCGTTTATTGTCGCATTTGATACAAGGACAAAACATCTTACCGCTTTCGATAGTGACTGGTAGATTTTTGGCCTGCTGCATGAATATTTCAACCCCGTCGAGGAACTCTCTTGTCACCAATCCATCATCGTCTCGATGTATGCGATGTATGTACATCCACTTCCGGATTTCGTAGATATCGCCTCCGGGCATTTTTTTCAATAGAAAGTGAGTTTTTTTTAGAGAGAGAGAGAGTGAGAGATGATTTGTGGTGTGATTTGTGGTGAGGAGTGAGGATATATTTATAGGATTTTCGAAAATTTACCAACTTTTTACCAACGAAAATTAACCACTAATTTACAACTTTTGAATTTAACAAAGGAGAGTTACAAAGAATGTACAACGATTAAACTACTAAAATGAAAGTTGTAAAAGATTAGGTGTAGTAGTATATACACGTTTTTAACTACCATAAAATATATGAATAATCGTCGTTAAAATGTCCCAAAATGAGTTTGTTTTAAAATCGTTTTTAATTAACAACGATTTTACAACGATTTCTTCGGTAAAAGCAGATTCTCGTAAAATCTTCGTATATTTACTACGACTTAACGACGATGCAAAAAATATTTGGAAAATCGTGCCTAAATCGTCGTAATTTTACGACGATTTAACGATGACAAGATTCGCGACGATTTTACAACTATTTATATATTCGTTGTAAAATTGTCGTAATATCGTCCTAAATTTACGACGAAATAAATCGTTGTAAATATTTCGTCGTAAATTGCGCAAATTCTTGTAGTGCAAGGACCTTGACTTTCAATGAAGAGAGTGAAGACAATGAAGACCTGAACAAGGCATTGCAACTTACGCTAGGAGTAAACGCACCCAACACTGTCAACTTAAACGGTAATATAAACAAATATATACCGGTGTATTACTTGAATAGCTCGGCAAATTCGTCATACGGAGTCTGAAGCGCGAACGAATCTAGGTCATTAGCCGGTGATTATCACACAGAGGAAGATTCTGTGAGGGCACGTTTTGAAGGTATTATATCCATTATCGTGTAATTTTAAAGTTATCTGATAGTAATGTTTTGGATAACGGGTAACGCTAACATAATTTTTTGGTCTACCAGCGCGTGGGTTGTTAGGGTACATTTTCTTGTCATCCTCATCAGATACGGATGGGTCTCTTTTATTCCCCAATAGTTAAACAATACTTTGGCGAGTCCATGGCTTTAGAAGAAAGACATCCGCAACATACTGTTGGAGGTCCATCCCATACACCAACAGGTAGAAACAAGACATGTGTATTGTCGTATGTTCAAACTATATTATATGATAGAGATGCTCCACCATATGTGGATGAACCAGTTTCTAGCTGAAGACGATAATGCTTGTTTACCGTTTATATTATTGTTATCAGATAGGTACTTGTTAGTAGCAGATAATAAATTGTTTGCCTGGTATTGCGTTTAATTGATTTTTACCCTTAACCTTCGCATATTCTTCTTGAATAATAGAGAATCAATGTTAAAAATTACTTACGACAATAAGATAATCCATAAGTTCTTTCCTACAAAACTCTCCAAACTAATCACAATTAAACCAGAAAAAAATCCCAAATCGATTAGGGTTCTATTAGAACAGAGGAACAAAATTGAAAATCATAACCGCATGTTAGAAATTCATTACAAAATCAAAAATTTATGGTAAATACAAAATTTAAACCAATTACTAATATACCCAGATTTTGGCGGAAAACTTACATCAAAATCCGTCGTTGTTCGGAATGGAGATGAGAATAGACTTTTTAATAGAGATACTTCGTTAATACCAGCCGAAAAACACGACGATTTGGCGAAAACTTAAGGAAGAACACGATTCCGAGAAGAAGAGAAAAAGAACCAGAGGAAACAGAAGAAGAAAATAAAGAAGAAACTGACGTGAAGATGATCTAGCAAAAATATCTTCCGCCGAAATATCGATGTCAGTTGTGTCAGATGTGTCAGTAAGATTTTGATTTTAAAAAATCAAATCTCACGCGATATAGGGGTATAAGCGTTCTATCGATGGTGAATAGTAACGCCTACAATGTCACTTTTCGAATTAACGCATTTTCCATATCCTTTTAGTGATAATATCCAAAGAAAATAGGAGAAAAAGAAAGAATAGGAGAAAGAAAAAAAAATAAGATAGAGAGAAAGAAGTTACGTTAGAGATGGTGAAGTGACTAAAGGAAAAGTGTTGTGAGGCTTGTTTCTCAAAACTTTTAGTCTCTATATTTGCAAGCAAAATAATACATTTTTCGATAATACAAAGTTAAAGAAAAATTGAGGTGTATAACAAAATTATTTATAAATGGGTTGAAAAAGCAAAAGGATAAAAGATGAGGAATTTAGGCTCAGTATACATATGGTGGGTCTTAATTAAGAGAATAAATGGTGTGTTTTGTGCATAGGTATGATTACTATCTTACCTCCAACTCTAACATATCTCTCTTCTTCTCTCTTCTTCTTCTATCTTCTTCTCTCTCTCTTCTTCTCTTTCTTCTTCTCTCTTTGTATCTCCTTCTTATTTTTGTTTCTTTCCCTCTCATTCATTCCTTTTTATCTCTCCTTTTTTCTTTTGTTTTCTTTTTTTGATCTCACCAAAAGTTTTTCTTCAAAATCATGGTTATGGTTATCGATAAGACCAAATTTGTTTTACACTAAAGATAAACGGCAATAAAGATCAATCTTGTTTGTGTCAATCTATGTAGTATATTTGTTTTTGTATTTAAATTTCTAATTTTTATGTTATCAAAATTGAGAAGATTTTTTTTTAAGATTTAGATCTTTGATATAATATTTTTTTGCTGGTCGACTATTTATAAAAAGTATCAGTTTATTTTCATACTACTTAAAATATATTGTATGAAATATTAATATTTCGATATGTATGTGTTGTTTAAATAGATGTTTACTATTATTTGAAAGATAATAATAAAATAGTAGATTATTTCATCATATATAGTCGACTGTGTCAATATAGATATCCAGTATATAATAAAATAATATACTACTTCATCATAATTTCCATTATATGTTTATATATAAAAATAAAATAGTAGACTACGTACTATTTGAAAGATAATAATAAAATAATAGACTATTTCATCATATATAGTCGATTGTGTCAATATAGATATTCAATATATAATAAAATAATAGACTACTTCATCATAATTTACATTATATGTTTATATATAATAATAAAATAGTAGACTACTATTTGAAAGATAATAATAAAATAGTAGATTATTTCATCATATATAGTCGACTGTGTTAATATATATATCCAGTATATAATAAAATAGTAGACTACTTCATCATAATTTCCATCATATAGTTGTCTATCTTTATAATTAATAGTTAACTATCGTTTGGAAATACATCACCTATAGTTTTAGGGGTAAAATCGGCATAATTTTAATTGTTCTCCTTCCTTTTGTGTAAATCTGCCAATTAAATCAACATTTTGATATCATAGCCAATTTCATACCCATTAAGTAATATTGAGCAAAATCACCCTAAAATATATATATATATATATATATTCTCTTTTTTATCCTCACAATTTATTTTGGTAATAGTTATCTATTTGCATTAAATAAGTAATTACATGTATAGTTATTTATTTATGTAAAATAATAATAATCATTTATTTACATTAAATATGTAATTTCTTTACATGTACAAAAAAAGAATACATCTTAAAACGTATACCCTATCTTATTATATAAAAGTGAGTGTGTTTAATTATAACTCACCAGATCGTGATACGTGTCACAATTAATTTAGATCACGGCATTTGTCATTATTAAAATAAGGAATCTTCTTAAAAAAATAGGAAAAAAAGAAGAATGAAAACACCTTATAAAAATGGAAATCTTATAAATTAAACACTCAATGTTGTTAAAATAATGTTTAAGAAAAAATAATTTTAAAAGAAGAAAAAAGAGAAAGGAAAAATGTTAATAATGTTTAGAAAAAAAGAAGAAAAATGTTAATGATGTTTAGGAAAAAATGTTAATAATGTTAATAATTTTAGGAAAAATGTTAATAATGTTTATGAAAAATGTTAATAATTTTAAAAGAAGAAAAAATGTAACGTTTAGGAAAAAAAGGCAAAACAAAAAATAAGAAAAAAGAGAAAGGAAAAAAAAAGAGTAATCAAACGAAAAATGTTCACTACATCTATATATATATACATATCTAGAATCACTAAATTTCATTGTGATCTCATCTTTGTTCTATTTACTATTATTAAATTTCTTTTTTGTTTAACTCAAACAGAGAAAAAGATGAGTTTCATAGTTTCCAAAAGCCAACAATCTTACTTCACACTAAATCAATTATATAAAAGTGAGCGCGTTTAACGTGAGCTCGACACGTAGGCAAATTATAAATCACCAGATCGTGACACGTGTCACAATTAATTTGGATCGCGACATTTGTTATTATTAAAATAAGGAATCTTCTTAAAAAAATAGAAAAAAATAAGAATGAAAACGCCTTAAAATGAAAATATTATGAATTAAAAACTCAATGTTTAATTTATAAATGAAACACTTATAAATTAAAAAAATTAACATTAATTATCAAATAATTAGAAATAAAATAATTTAATCCGAAATATAGAAAAATAAAATAACCAAAAATTAGGAAAATAACATAGAAAAAGAAAAATTTAAGAATATTTTAAGAAATAATCAATAAAAAAATAGAAATAAGAAAAAATAAAAACGTAAAATTACTTGAGAAAATAAAGAAAATATTTATAATAACTTATTTGTTATCATCATGGATCCACTATCTAATTATTAATTTTAAATAAATGTTTTTCATGTAAATAACAAAAGAAAAATGTAATAAAATAAAAATGTGTTTTCTTAATAGATGAAAAAGTAAAAATCAGTAAAAAGTAAAAATCACTTATTTACTATTACCATATATTGTTGTGTGTCTTTTATATTTATTTGTTAATAAAATAACGGGTATAATATTAGTTTCCGTTTAAATCTAACTATAACTATACAAATTTACTAATAATATTAATATATAATTATAAAAAAAAGTTATGTAATTTGTCCGCGGGATTTCATCTAGTATCTTATACACCAAACCTTGAATAAAACCTTAAGTTTCTTTTCATTTTTTCTATATCAAAAATGTTAACTGTCGGCGAAAATAACTGCTTAAGTCATTGATTTTATCGTGGTTATAAGAATAAAGACCGAAAATGTTGTGTATTGATCAATCATCAATGTGTGTTTTATGTGAGTTTCGGTACCTGTTTTTAATCGGATCACAATATAAATGAAAAGGGGGCAAAGCCTTCGTAGAACAAGCATAAAGTAGATTAGCAAATATAAGATAAAATACATAAAAGATCAAGATGGTTAATATGGAACCCTTATATTTGAATATAGATTTAAGTAGAAAAATGTATTTAAATACATAGAATAAAATAAAGAGCTATATCTAGGAGGTGATGTGTAAGATCCCTTCTCTTGGAGTCCTCTTCTTTTTTATAGTCATCTTCCTTCTTGCCATTAAGTTGAGCATTAATTCTCACATTGATTAAGACCATTAATGCATAGTCTTGGACTCTTGGTATGCAAGTAACTTCAAACTTTGATCATATTAATTTATGAATTAAACCATAAAATAATGCTAAAATAGATCTTTTGGCAATGTACTATGATGGGCTTACGATGAATTATACGGACCAAAAATATTGATTCATACACCAACATTTTAGATATGAAGTTTGCTATATCTATCGTGTACTTGAAGAAATTTGCAAAAATCATCCTCACAACACCATGATGTCATAAACAAATTGGTCCCTTTTTTTACAACAACAAATTGGTCCTTTTTAAATATATGTAAGTGAAAAAACACAAGACCATTGTCAAAATTGTTGACTTTAATCCTTTACTTTTGAGTTTTGACAATACTAATCAATCAACGGTTTGTAGGTTTTAACTTTTACAAAGACATCATTATAGTTGAAACACAAATATGATATTGTGATTTTATTTCTCTGCAAAATCGTTTTATGAGTTTGCTTCTATACCATTTTAAAATAGGGGAATTAAAAAATTAGACTATTTAAATTGCATTTTACAAAACTATATCATTTCATAGTCATTTTTCAAAACTACAAATAAATATTCAAAATTAAATCCAAATAAATTATAGTCAAACAATCGTATCCCTTTAATATTATATCATAAACACTAATAAGTGGACCCAAATAAAAATATTTTAATTTTGGTAATTTTTTAAAGGTAAATCAACCATTTAAATTTTTTAAAGGATGTAAATATGTAAAAATATTGAATTAGGTGTACTTTTGTGAATGAAGAATTGAAAAGGTGTACTTTTGTGAATTCATCTTTAAAATATTGTGGTACAATAAAATAATAAAATTTTTATTATTTATAGAATGGGAAAACGTCAATTAATTACCCAAGTTACCAAAATAAGTCATTTTATTCCCCAACTTCACATTAGGTCAATTAATTCCCCGAGTGAAGTTGACCAAGCCAATTTAGACACCGATTTAGTCAACGTTAAAACGAAGTTAACGGCGGTAATAACACCGTGAACAATTGACTAAATCGGTGTCTAAATTGGGAAATAAAATGACATATTTTGATAACTTGGGGAATAAAATGACATATTTTGGTAACTTGGGAAATAAAATGACATATTTTGACAACTTTTCAAAATTGATAAATTCTTTAATTTTTAATTGAAAATTACACCCTTTCATCATTTCATTTACAAAACTCTACCTAATTCAACTTTTTCTTATATTTACATTCTTTCAAAATTTTATAATGTATATATATTCAAAATATATATACATAAATATATATTGTAAAATTTTATATTTACATTCCTTATATATATTCAAAATATATATACATAAATATATATTGTAAAATCTTATATTTACATTCCTTATATATATATTCAAATATATATACATAAATATATATTGTAAAATTTTAACTTGATTCATTGTAATCATAAAACCAATTTCAAAACATAGGCTATGATATAATTATGTAGTGGCATTGACGGTTATTAGAATTTTTTTAAGGATTCTTTAAAAAACAATTTCCATTTAATAGTATAGACTAGATTCTGACCCACGCCAAGCGCGAGAGATAAGTAATATTTTTGAATGATGTAAAAGACTATTTTGTGTGGTGATTTATTAAATAAAAGCGGAATAATTGATTTCAGTAATATTGTAAAAATTAAGAGAAAACATATTTTAAAAGTAAAGAAAACATATTGTAATAAAAGTACAACGAACAATTAAGTTCGAGGAAAGATAACATCACATAAGAAGTCTTCATCTGTCTCAAGAAGACCTAATGCACAACACACCGCCTCAAGTACGATGAACAACACCGTGAATGGTCGTCATTGTGTCGTGCAAATTCATTGATCCACGAACTTTGTAAAACACTTTCACAAAAACCCGGAAAAGTCAAATTTCTCTCTTCTTAATTGAATTTCACTCTTTTTGAAAATCCACAAAGTTCTCACTTTTATTTTGTTTGCTTCCATAAATTATTTTAAAAACAGTACATATAATTATAGTATAGTAAATGATTTTTCGTTATTGTATTTTTATCTCATAATAACCAACCAAGTTAATAAAGAATATTTGAACTCTAATTATGGTATAGTAAATGATTTTTCGTTATTGTATTTTTATCTTTCTTTGATATTATTTGTCAAAAGGAATTTAATATGTAGAAAAAATAAATATTTATATTTAGCATATATCATGATTAAAAAATATATATATAAATAGTTTACTTTAGAACTAGTAAAACATTTTATGAGATTAACTAACAATGAATATAAAGGTAACTGATTTCTATTAAAAATCATAATCAATTCTAATATATATAAGAATATGAAGTCAAATTAATAGGTGTGCATAATTGAAATTGTATTTTAATTTAGACTTGTTTTCATTTAAACTAAATATTTGTATGTATATTTTAATAACCAATTATTTTAATAAAACACTGAGTATAATTTGGACATAATAAAAAAAATGTAACTTCATAAGAAAATGAATATTTAGTATGATTTTATAATTTAATTATAATTATAATTATTTTAATTTCATCAAACGATACATATCTCAAATTAGTCAAATATTTTCGATGATTCGTAAAATAAAATAATTATCACAACAACTTTTTTTAAATACAAAATACTCATCAACTTTAATTTTATACTAAAAAGTATCAAAATTCTCCTAACAAAAAGTTATAATGTATAAAAATATTCATCAATTTTCTTTTTTGTGATATAAAAAATATATAAAAATCATATTACATTTGATATTGATTTTTGCTTGTGTTACATCAACATGTGACCTCTTTTTGAAATGAAAATATGTAATGTAATTATATGGGTTTTGATATGTGGACTACTAATGAATTGTTGTTAGTTTTTTAGAATCGTTCCTTGTTTAACTCAAGTAATGTTTCTCGATTAGTATATATAGGATAATAAAATCAATGGCTAACTAATTTTTTTAGGCAATTTTAGAGAACTTGTTGAACGTTCGTTGAGGCATCCTAAATTGTTTTAAGTGTATCCATTTGAAACTTTAGGCACCCAATGGTATTGCTCGTGTGGTGGCTAATGAAACTGTAGCGTTCTACTTATGTATTTAACTATTTTTGTTGAAACTTCTTGGTGAAAGAGGCTAAGAAGACGCCCCTTGGATCATATTCATTGATGAGAATGATTATATTACACTAAATAGGACAAAACTTATGGGGAGAATGAGAGGAGGATTGTTTTTCAACAAATCGCCCCAACATTGATATTGGTGTTCTTGATGAAGTTAACGTCTTGACGTTCTTAGAATCCATACTATAATTTTTTTTGGTTATTTGTTTATTGTTTGATTAACTAATTTTATTTTTTTATGAAGTTTATAAAATTTTCAAAAAAGAAACTTATAAAATATATAATCTCAATTAGGTACAATGTAGCTAAAATCATTATTTTGCTTTTTTAGTTTTGCTTGCATCTCTTGTATTTGATAATAGGGGTGTTCAACTCGGATTCGCTTTTTTAGTTTTGCTTGCATCTCTTGTATTTGATAATAGGGGTGTTCAACTCGGATTCCGGTTCGATTTCGATTCGGTTTTCTCGATTTTTCGGTTTATAGAAAATGTCTACCATATTGCTACCATATAAACAATAGTTTGGTTTAATTTGGATAATTTCGGTATGTTCGGTTTTATACCATAAAAGTAAAAACAAAATATAATATTATGTTTGAATTTGAATTTGCTTTTTTCCAATGTTATTCCAAAAAAAATTATAGTTACAAAAACATATATTTTTTGTTTTTGGAAAGATTAATAATTTCAAAACAAAAATAAATTTATTAATTCAATATTTTGATCAATTTAGAAAGATTAATAACATTGAATAATAATTATCTAGTCAAAGTGATATTTTGTCTTTAACGATTGTATCTACAAATATGAAAAAAACTAAAGCATTTTATAACTAAAATTTAATTATTATATATTATTAGAAACTAAAATTTATATATATTTTTTTACATATAAATCATATGTGTATTTATAATCATCTATACTATAATAATATTATCTATTATGTCATATTTTGTAATTAATCGGATTTTTTTTGTTTTTCGGTTTAGTCGGTTTATTACCAAACCGTCTGAATCCTATGGTTTTTGAAAAATGATATTCATACGGTTTATATAGTGTATCCAAAACTAATTCGGTTCGGTTTGTTTGGTTCGGTTCGGATTTTGCCACATTGAACACCCTTATTTGATAATCGGTTTAAACATGTAGAGTTAAATGTTTTGTGTAATTATGTGTGTTTATTTTTTTATGAAAATGTTAATAAACCAAACAAATGAGTTTTGAGGATCAAGTTCGGTAGAAACTTTATTGAGTTTGAAACCTCAAAAAGAAAGTAACTTAAGCCAAACAAATGAAAATTACTGATAAATTGATGAGAGTAAGAACACGAAAGTTTTTAGGAATAATTATTATTAGACTCTGATAAGAATAAAGTTACAAAGCACATTAGTTTATATAGGGAATATCTAAACCTAATTTCCGAATATCAATAGACTTAAATGTAAATAATATATTTGTTGATAATGACAAACTTCTTAATCGAAGATATTAACATATCTCTACGATATCTTCATAACCGGATATTTCATCTCGGTTTATCTTCTGGTTAACTTCGGTCGATCTCTCGATCTCCCAATAATTACATTATAGAAAGATGTATGTAAAAGAGAGAAACAAAATGTACAAGTTAATCTTCTAGACAAATCATATTTACTTTACACCTTTGTAAATGGAGATAGAACAAGACCCGATTTCATATAAATCGAATTCATGGTCCTTCTTCATATAAATCCAATTGACGAATAAAATATCTTAAACCTTCCACTGTGAACCCATTTTCAATTAAAAAAAGCAGAAAAAGGTAAAGATAAAATGAAGCCATTGTAAAACGAATTCTAAGTTTTAACACTACCCATTTAGAACCTACACTTTTTGGTTAAAACGGCATCGTTTGAGACGTCCAAAAAGGTTGACTTTAAGAAAACTACTTTTGACTATTAAGTATTAACCCACTTAACGGTTTCACAACTTAACCGTTTGTTTTCCTCCACCTGAAATTACGATAAGGTAGGTCCCAATATATAATTTAATAAATTAAAAACTATATTATATACTACTATTTGTCAATAACAATTTAAAAATAAATCACGCCTTCACTCCCGGAACTATCTTCCTCTTTATATATTTTCACAACAATAGCAAAGCTTCGACACAACATGTTTATCTCATTTATATTTAGAGTAATGTTTTCATGTTCTAGCAATTTATATGTTTTCTCTTTTATATTTATTCTATCAATGTGTAGCACCATTGCATTTTCATCCAATTCGTCGAGGCATGTTCAAGATCCAAATCTTGTGGTTGATGATGTTAGTAGGTATGTAATTGTGATAAATATAGTTTTAATATTCATAATTTTTTTTCGTAAATAAGAATGTGATACATTTTTCATTTATATATGTGGATAAAATGTAGTAATTAATTTCATTAAAGTCTTTCATTACTTGGTTTTGGTTTACTTACAATTAGGATTTAATAGTCATATTTTAGTTCTTTATTAATATAGGAATTTATAAACTTAAAATGCTACAAATTAAATAAAAACAAAAAAAAATTAAGTTTAAGAAAAACACTTACTTAAGAAAAACTAATCTTAATCATTAAGTCACATTATGTAGTTGTAATATATATGTATTTATAAGTTAATTTAAGAAAAAAGCACTTTAAGAGAAATAAATTTTCTCAATCTCATATTTAACTAGTGTTATATTACTATGAAATGGAGGAAGTATATGTCTATTGTGCTCAAACATTTATCCCCCAAGAACTATTTTATGTTTACATTAAATAAAGAATTGGATTAAATGTTATTACGAATATTATTTGACTGTTTTCTCTCCCTCTCTCTCCTTTTGTAGAAGTGTATTCAATGCGTCAAGGAGAAGCTTGACTTACCTATCTTGCAGAACTGGTAATCCAATCGATGATTGTTGGCGGTGCGACCCAAATTGGGAAACAAACCGCAAACAACTAGCCGATTGTGCAATCGGATTCGGCAAAAACGCTATTGGGGGACGCAATGGCCGGATCTACATAGTTACAGATCCGGCCAATGACGACCCTTTAAATCCTAGACCAGGAACTTTAAGATACGGAGTTACGCAAGAAGAACCATTATGGATTATTTTCAAAAGAGATATGGTTATTAGGCTTAATAAAGAACTCATTATTACATCTTTCAAGACTATTGATGGTAGAGGTTCAAGTGTTCACATAACTAGTGGACCATGTCTTAAGATCCACTATGCTACTAACATCATCATCCATGGCATTAACATCCATGATTGTAAGCCAGGATCAGGTAAGACAAATTTTTAAAACTAATAGTTTTAGTAGATGTTTAATTGGGGAATTTTCGAAAAAACCAATTTTTTTAGTTTTGTCCCAAAAACAAAATCACAAGTTTTTCCAAAATGTAATAAATGTATTTTTTGAAAATACTAGTAAACTTAATTAGTATAAAAACTGTAAAAATAAAATCAAATTACTTGCAAAATAAAAATAGATAAACAAAAGCCAGAACTAGAAATTCTGAAGCCTTTAGAGCACGTGCATTGGTGTTTCTTAAAGAGATCTTAGTAGGTGGGACCCATTAAATAGTTAAGATCTGGATCTTATATTTCCTATTTAAGATCCGGATCTTAACTATTTAGTGGGCCCTTTGGATACGTGGCGAACTATGATTGATGCGTTTTTAATTATTTTATTTTTGTTTTATTTTAAATTAACGGTTCATGGGTCCCAATGAATAGTTAAGAAATTTTGAAGGTTTCTCTGTTGGACATGGTCTTAGAGCATCCTTAGCGAGAGTTTTTTAAATATAGGTTTCTTAAATAAAAACAATATATATTAGTATTATATGGCGTGAATTTCTCAAATTCAAATTCAACCCAAAATCTCTGATCAAAGAGATTTTAAAAGTTTTGGGTGGGTTTTTCTTAATAATTTAAGAAACGCCCAAATATATTTTTTTTTTGAGGAATTCACAAATCTACATCCTTTCAACCCTTTCTTCACAAAACTACTCATAATTTAATATTTTCACATATTTACACCCTTTCAAAATTTTAAAAGCTTGATTTAACCTTTAAAAAATCACCAAAATTAAAAAAATTTCATTTGGGTTCGCTAATTAGTGTTTAGGGTATAGTATTAAGGGGTAAGATTATTTGGGTAGAGTTTATTTAAATTTAATTTTGAGTGTTTAGGTGTAGTTTTGTAAAGTATTTTGGAAAGGGTGTAGTTTTGTGAAATGTAATTCAAATGGTGTATTTTTGTGATTCTCCTTTTTTTTTTTAAGAAACTCATATTTAAAAGATCTCCATGGGAGATGCTCTCTACAAGTATTTTTAAAAATTAAAACTTAGGATGATATTTTTTTGTAAAAAAATTTAGTTGTATCTTAAACAATTTTTATATTAGATATAATAGAGTCAAGGATGGATATATAGCAAGTTCAGAGAAACATTTGTTGTTACCCCAAATATTTTAGAGGAATTCTCAAAACTACACAATTTCAATTCTTCCTTCACGAAATTACACATAATTCTTTCTTCACGAAATTACACCTAATTCAATTTTTTCCTACTTTTACACCCTTTTCAAATTTTAAATGGTTCAATTATGCTCTGAAAAATTACCAAAATTAAAATCTTTTCATTTGGATTCCCTAATTAGTATTAAGGGGGTATGATTGTGTGGGTAGTCTTAATTTTGATTTAATTTTTAGAATTTAGGTGTAGTTTTGTGAAGAAATTTTTAAAAGGTGTAATTTTGTGAAATGTAATTCAAAATAGTGTAGTTTTGTACGTCTCCCAGTATTTTATAATCTAGTAGAAGAAATTTTTCATGTTGACCCCAAATTTATTTATTTGTCCAACAAAAGTTTGAAGTTTTGAGAATCTTTATTAAATATCCTAGTTTTTGTTCCAAATTTTTGACCTCCAACATTTATGGACCGGTCCTGAATAAAGTTTGTTGCCAATAACATAAAAACTTGGACATAAATGTAAACAAAAACATTTTGGACACATATTAACTTATATTCATATAACTAAATTCCTTGATACATAGGTGGGATGATTAAAGATGGTCCAAGTCACACCGGATGGTGGCAACCATCGGATGGCGACGCAATTGCAATATTCGGAGGCAAACATATTTGGATCGATCATAACTCATTGTCGAATTGCGATGATGGGCTTATAGATGCAATACATGGCTCGACGGCTATAACCATATCGAACAACCACATGACACACCATGACAAGGTCATGCTTTTAGGACATAGTGATGGTTACACTCAAGATAAAGACATGCAAGTCACTATAGCATTTAACCACTTCGGTGAAGGGCTTGTTCAAAGGATGCCTCGGTAAGAAAACTACTTTTTACCCTTTATCTCAGGCACGCGGTCAAACCTATAAATTCGATAAATTCGGTAAAACTAACGATATGATATTATTGATTAAACCATACATATTTAAAAATATGAATTAAGTCGTTTTAAGTTTCTTAACTTTATTAAATATATTTGATGAATAATTTATTGTAGTTAGTTAAATATTGATAAATATTTTCTACATTACAAGACACAAATTAACAAAGAAATAATGATAAAAATAAGTTCAAATTCGTTGATATAGGTAATTGATTTAGAATGTTCAATTATTTATAACCATTGTTTGAAATCAAAATTCTAATATATATATATATATATATATATATATATCTATATTATAATAGAAGCTTCGCATGCGAAGTGGCACGTACATAAAGACTAGATTGAATGTGAATGATTTTACTTTCATGCAAGAAGTCAACAAAAGCGGAATGTGACATTTTTTAAAACCGAGGATGATTGGTCACATCGCTATATATAAGTAGACATAAATGTTACAAAAAGGAGAAAGTGTCGGCAATTTGTTATAAATATTATTGTTTGCAGCTAGTTTCTGTCGGTTATTAGTATTATGCATCATCTATTTTAGAGTGAAAAAATACAGTACTAGAAATTATAGTTATATTTACGGATTAACTACGAAATAAATTATTACTTTAAAATTTTATTAAAAAAACTACGAAAAAGTCAGTCTGAAAAAACTATTATCATCAAAAAGTTATGAATTATTTTTTATATCTATAATTTTGTGACTAAATTTATCAATGTCTCTTTAGGCTTTCTTATAGATTTTTGTAGTTTTTTTTTTTTTTTTTTTTGATAATCCTGATGTCCTGATCCTCACCGAAGTGAGTTGGACTATTTCCGAAACGCTGCCCGCATGTTAATTCCGCAGTGGCCGAGGTTCGAACCCAGGAGGCGGAACTCACAGCTGTGAGCCCTTTACCGCCTGAGCTAGAAGCCCCGGTTAATTTTTTTGTAGTTTTTGTTGGTAGTTTTTGGAGTTTTTAATTTATGACAATGCAAATAACTTTTAGTAGTAAGATATTCATATCCTTGGAAAATCTATTATTTTCGGTTTGTACATTCGTATTAGCTAGATCAATAGGTTGATTCATGAATATATATATATATATATATAACGTTTTAGTTTAGCAAAATATAAATATATTATTTATTTTTTGGGCTTATAATAAACAGGTGTAGGCATGGATACTTTCACGTAGTGAATAATGATTATACACATTGGGAAATGTATGCTATTGGCGGAAGTGCTTCACCGACAATATATAGTCAAGGCAATAGATTTCTTGCTCCTAACACTCGATTTAATAAAGAGGTAAGTATTTGTTGATTAATATATTACTAGATGAGGACCCGCACGTACGTGCGGAATTTAATATGTTTTTAAATTGAGGAATTCACAAATCTACACCCTTTCAACCCCTTCTTCACAAAACTACTCCTAATTTAATATTTTCACACATTTATACCCTTTCAAAATTTTAAAAGCTTGATTTAACCTTTAACAAATTACCAAAATTAAAAAAATTTCATTTGGGTTCGCTAATTAGTGTTTAGGGTATAGTATTAAGGGGGTAGGATTGTTTGGGTATAGTTTATTTGGATTTAATTTTGAGTGTTTAGGTGTAGTTTTGTGAAGTATTTTTGAAATGGTGTAATTTTGTGAAATGTAATTCAAATGGTGTAGTTTTGTGATTCTCCCTTTTAAATTTATATATTTAGAATTATTTAGTAAAAAATATATATTAATTTGTTTTCATCGACTTGGAGTATATGTATATAGTCTCTTATTTCATAAAATACGTTAAATAAAACATAGAGATTGTGTGGGGTAACAAATAAAGTCTTATTTAACGCGGGATTCATCCGCGTATTAAAAATATTTAAAATGACTTCCACGATTTCTTGATACAAATTTATAATTGTTTACTGAATTATATTTATATATTTATGTATATTTATATTTTTTGACCCGTTGCTAAATTACACTTTAATATTTGTGCATAAATTGAATTCGATTTAATCTCAGAACCATTATCATTCGTTAAAATTCGTTTTGTGATCTTTTGACGACCCGTTACAAAAATTAAAGGGGGAATTGCAAAACTACACCGTTTAAATTGCATTTTACAAAACTACGTCATTTCAAAGTTAGTTTAAAAAACTATTCCTAAACACTCAAAATTAAATTTAAATAAATCATACCCACACAAATTCTACATCTTTAATACTATACTCTAAACACTAATTAGCGAATCCAAATGAAAAGATTTTAATTTTGGTAATTTTTTTAAGGATAAATCAACTTTTTAAAATTTTAAAAGGGTGTAATTGTAGAAAATATTGAATTAAGTGTAATTTTATGAAAGAAGTGTTCAAATGGTGTAGTTTGTGAATCCTTCAGATTAAAATATTTATTTGCTATTATGATTTGTATAATTTGTATTTGATTGGACCCGAGTATGGGCTTTGTAAATTCTGTAAATTTGTCTAAATTGTAAACATTGGTTAGTAAAAAAAGTAGTGACATTGTAATGTAATTAGAATTTTTAAGGGGAATTTGCAATATGATTTCCAATTAATAGATAAAATTTCCTTTATTTGTTTATAACCTAATTGTCGACATATGAAATTTAATAATTTATCATGTTTAGATTGTTCAAAATATTATGCTTTGAATAATTCCATTATATCAAGTTACGAACTTGCGATTGATATAAAAAGTATATGGTCCAAATATTTTTGTTTCTTTCTTTTAATTTCGATATTCAATTATTTTTTATTTTTTATATAAGATATTTTGGCGAAAAAAAAAATTTAATCTACCAAAAATATTGCGAAATCTGGCTGATGATTAATTATTTATCGTTTCCTTTTATTGTTTCCGTTGTTAATGCTAAAAATTAATACTTTATTTTCTTTATTGAATCTACTAATAATAGTCTAAGAAAAATGACTTTCCTTTTATTGTTTCCGTTTTTTGTGCTGAAAATTAATTCAGTTTCCTTTTTATTTGTTTTTATAGAGAATTCTTTATTGAACTTTATTAATCATAGGTTATATAATGGCATTGTATTGTAAATACAATTTTTTTTTCTTTGTAAAAATGCTTTCCTTTTAATAGTATAGATCATAAATATCTACTAGAAAAATTAGACAATTTAAGTAAGAAACAATGTTAAATTAATGTGTATTTTTGTAATTCCTCCTATATTTAACAATGTTAAGTGTGTATTTTATAAAATTAGTGTTAAATAGAGTAGGGTTTAGCAAAAATATATTTTAAGTATGTTTTTTTGTAAGAAACAATGTTAAATGTGTATTTTTGTAATTTCTCCTATAGTAGATCCAAACTTATAGAAAATTATAAATTTTGTCCGTTTATGATATTTTATCTTAAAAAGCTTTATAATAGTATTTTGAGCTTGAAAACTTCTAATGTTATGTGTAACCTCGAAATTTATTACTAGTATTATTCTAAAGAACATTTTTTTGTATACATTTATTACTCTAATTAATATACAAATATGATTTTTAAACAATAAATATAGGTAACAAAACATGAAGATGCACCAGAAAGCAAGTGGAGAGATTGGAATTGGAGATCGGAAGGAGACATGTTATTAAACGGTGCTTATTTCCGACAATCTGGTGGTCGAGCTTCATCGACTTATGCAAGAGCCTCCAGCCTAAGTGCAAGACCGTCGTCTCTTGTGGGTTCCATCACGACCACGGCAGGTACACTTAGTTGTCGCAGAGGTCGTAGATGTTAAATTTAGTGATTAATATATAATCAATTATGAGCCGAAAGTCCGGAACTTCGCAGTATGTTTTAAAAAATACAATGTTGGTTATGATATTTTTACGTGTAACAAAAAATTTAGAACATGCATTGTTTATGTAATGGTGTGCTTCATGAGTGATTGGTAAGAGTTTTATTTTTAATGTAATGTTGTAATATGCGTCTGTTATATATGTCTCTAGACATTTGCGAGAGATAATTTTTCAAAATTTTTATATTAATATAATTTCCAGGCTAAGTTAAAATAGTCTATTTATGCTTTATTTGTGAGTTTTTGTTTTCAGGAACTTTTAATTAGTAACAATATAAAATCAAGACAAGTTGTGAGGTTTATTACTAGAACTTATTCACATATTTTTAAAAAGACACAAAGAGACCACATAAAAACTACGGAAAAAAAAATCGGGGCTTCTAGCTCGGGCGGTAAAGGGCTCACAGCTGTGAGTTCCGCCACCTGAATTCGAACCTTGGCCATTGCGGTATTCACATACGGACTGCAACGTCCCTGGAACGACAGTTTGGAGCTGTCACTTGTCCCCTGTGCCGACAGGACGTGTGGACCGTTGCGCGTCTCGGACCTCGACTGAGTAGTCTGGACTCACTTAGGGTGAAGGTCAGGACACCAGGGTTATCAAAAAAAAAAACTACAAAAAAATTGAAAGAAAATCAAAATAGTTAGGGATAAAGTTAGTCACAAACCGACAATTTTTTTCTTTTTTGTAATTGTAATTTTGTGACTAATTTTTTCGTAGCTTTTTCCTATTTTTGTAATTTTGTATCTTTCTGTCAAATAATTTTCGTGATTAAGTTTTGGTTTTCTTAACATTTTCCAAAATAAAAAGATTTTTTTAAACTAATGTCAATACAACGAATCATTTCTAATATGTAAGAGCATCTCCAACAGAGAAACCCACAAAATTTCTTAACTATTCAGTGGACAGTTGGTTTAAAAAAAAATTAAAAACGCACTAATTATGGGTCGCCACGTATCCAGTGGGGCTGATGAATTGTACAAAATTCAGATCTTAAATAGGAAATATAAGATCCAGATTTTAACTATTTAGTGGATTTCATGTTCTAAAATTCCTCTAACATACACGATTGGAGATGGTCTAATGGTTTCATGTGGAATTGTGTTTTTGGTGACTCACTTACATATATGGTTTATTACATTGCTATAGTTTTGCCTAGGGATGATTTTGTCTGGTCAAATCAAAAAGAGAAGGATAACACCATAATGTTTTCGGCGACACCTTTAAGATATGTAACTATAACTTTGTTTAGCACATTCATTTTGCCCCATGCTGACTAATAATGAGCTTGATACTTTCCTATGTAAATATAAATAAATATGAATAAATTTGAAAAATATCCTCTAAACTTTATTTATTTAAAAACTAACCTATGTTTTAAAGTTTGAAAAGTAACCTTTTTTACTTAATAAACTATCAAAATAACAATAAATTAAAACATATAAATTGTTTCTAATTTAACTATGAAACACATCACAAAAACCAGTTTGATGATTAGCTTAAAACGTGATTTTATTTTTTGATTATGAACGGAAGAAAATGAATTTTGATAGAATACTATTGTTATATCACACATTTTAGTAGATGTTGTTTGTTTTAAAAAACAAATTAGTAAAAAGGCAAATATATAATTATTCTATGATGGACCTTTATACAATTTGAGTTCTCTATGAATTATGTAAATTTGTTTTCTTAATAAACGGCAACAAACATTAAAATATCAACGACGTCCCTCTCACTCGTTTTCTAAGAATTACTACAAGAAATACAACAGTTCAGACTACAAAATTAAAAATAGTAGTAAACCAAGTTTAAATAAAATAGGGAAAATTATAAAACTAACCTATGAAATTGTTTTTCACAAAACTACATTATTTCAAAAAAAAATTATGTCCAAAAAGATGAATTCTTACTAAAAAACCAAATTAATATCCCATACTGTATAAGTAAATAAGCAAAATTCGATATGATATAATTGTCTTGTAATTGATAAAAAGTAAGTTTTCAATTTCTTTAAAACATGGGTTAGTTTTCATATAATTGTTTTAGATTATTCAACCAACTTTCCCAATAAATATTGATAAAATATATTAGGAAGACTTGATATTTAGAGCAGATATATTTATTATTTTAGAGTTAATGAAATCGTTGAATAACTTACTCATTGATCTTTTAAATGGATCTAAAACATGATATCATGTTCTACTCGGGAGAAAATCCATACTAGTGGATTTGTGCTCTAAGAATTTATTAAGAACATTAAAATATGAAAATGAATTAACTTATTAAAGCTTTATTAGAAGAAGAAACTTAAGAGCAAGATGCTTTGTGTTTGTCACCAAGAACAATATAATTTGAGATTAATAGATTGATAATATAAAAGTTGCCTCTCTCAAGGTTAATTTTATTCAAGCTCATAACAACATATATATATATATATATATATGAATCTAGAAAACCCTAATGGCATGGTATTGTGAACTTGTATTGGATCATAAGGTTGGGTTTTTGTTGGGTTTTGGAGATGGTTTAATACTCCCCGCAAACTTAGCGTAGGATGAACACGACGGAGCTAAGTTTGGAAGGGCATGAGAAAGAGAAGAAGGCTCGAAGTAACTCTCCTTCAGAAGTAGTCAATAACATCACTTCACCCTAAGATCAATCATTAGTGTGAGATGTATTCAAGTATATCTTTGTAGCTTATTTATCCCACGAAGACTCCGGATTTTCTTTACCTCGTTTTAACTCCCCTAAGTCGTCTCATAATGAATGTTAGTTTTCTTCCACACCTAATGAATTTCCTTTCAATCTCAACTTCTACTTATCCCATAGCCAACTAAACAAAAACTTGTCTTTCTTCCTTAGCCAAAAATCTGTCTTTTTTTTTCTTTTTGACATTTTGTCGAACACCTCGTGTACACTTTCCAAAACAGAAACTTGCAGCCGCAACATATCCTTTTCAAAGCAAGCATACCAATTTATATCTAGCTCCATTTTTCTCCTAAGCCTATACATCTAAACCAGCCATCAAAACACCAACGAACTACTATCAAACTTCTTCTCTCTAATTATTTGCGCCAATATCAGTTAACAATGACACAAACTCTAACTCTCTCTCAAAGACCAAATGAGAGATTAAGAGAGTAACTTTGGATTTTAGATACCTTCTTTATATCATTTGATGAATCTGAAACTTCCATCGATTAAACCTTCAAGAAAGAAGCTTTTGATAGATCTAGCAGAAGAGTTGGTTGAAGCTGATGTTGGAAAAGTGTAGGTTTCTCTTCGACTGCAAGTGATGAGTATGAGATTTAATAACAAAATTTTCTTTGTAATTGATTTATTAGCGGCGTGAAGAAATAAGAGAGCCAAGACCGACCTGGCTCTGATACCATGTGAGAAAATACATACTAGTGGATTTGTGTTCTAAAACAGCTTTATTAGAAGAAGAAAGCTTTATTAGAAAAAGAAACTTAAGAGGAAGATGCTTTGTATTTGTCACCAATGAACAATATAATTTGAGATTAATAGATTGATAATATAAAAGGAGAGAGTTACATCTCTCAAGGTTAATTTTATTCAAGCTCATAACAACATATATATATATATGAATCTAGAAAACCCTACTGACATGGTATTGTGGACTTGTATTGGATCATAAGGTTGAATTTTTGTTGGGCTTAGGAGAAGGTTTAATAATTAAGGAAAACAAATACCAAGTGGTACAATGTTAAATTAGGCCCATTGTATGTTAGGTTTCTATCAAATATTTTCATATAAATATCTTATGTAATGTGATTGAGAAACTTAACCTTTTGAGAAAGGCAACTCTCTCCTTCTTTATATTATCAATCCATCAATATAAAATCATAGTGTTCTTGGTGACAACCACACATTATTTTCCTCTTTAGTTTCTTTATAATAAAGCTCTATGAGCTATTTCTATTTCATGTTTTAGTATTTTCAATAAGCTCTTTTAGAGCGTGAATCCATATATTGGATTATCTCACATGGTATCAGAGCTTCAGTCAATCCTTGGGACTCATGGATTCTTCTCCATTGTTGGTTTCTTTGTGAAAGAAAGTCAGAGCATACAAGATCTATTAGGACTATTGGGTTTTCGATGTAACCACTTTCTAGCTTAAAAGCTGCCATGTAACTAACCCTAGGGTATCTGGTTTTTGATAAAGAGAGATGTATGGCTGCAAGTTTATGGCTTTGTGGTATGCACATAACATGGTCGATAAAATGTCAAAGGAAAAAAGGGAGATTATGTATTTGTGTCGTACCTTGTTGCTCAGATTGATATGCAACAAAGAAGATGTTTCAACACTATTCAAGAGTCTTCTTTTATCTTCTTCGACAAAGTCAACATGACAAAGAAGAAAGACAAGGTTCCATTGTATCAACAAAACCATCAAGAATCATCACTATTATCATGGTATGTCTCTCTTTTCACTACAAGAATTTACGACTTTAACAACGAACTTAATCGTTGTTAAATCGTAGGTAAACCAGAATTTTCAATTCGTCGTTAATCGATCGAAGTAAAAATCAAATCGTCGTAAATTCGTGGTAAAATTTACGACGAAATGATTTCATTGTATAATCATAGTATAATGTACGTTGTAATATTTCTTAAAATCGCTTTTACAACGATTTTACAACGACTATTTGGTTGTAAATTTACAATTAAAATAAATTAGTATATGATTATAAAAAATATTATTTTAATAAATCGTCGTAACATCGTCCCTAATTAGGGACGATTTTACGACGATTATAAAAAATATTATTTTAAAAAATCGTCGTAACATCGTCCCTAATTAGGGACGATTTTACAACGATTGACAATATTATATATAAAAAATAAATATTTTATAATAAAAAATATTTTATATTATAAAAATATACAAAATGTTATACAATTTGAAATTAAATACGACAAAAAATAACAAATACTAAACACGATCCGGATCTTGGTCGTCCGACAAGTTGAAATCAATATCATCCCTGAAATAGTTATGCGTTGCGTGGTCGGGATCGATGGTGCTTGGTCCAGCCTGAGTCGGGCGGTCGGGATGTGTATGCATCGTCCGAAGTAAATCTGGGTTGGAAGCAGAAAGTACTGTGAAAAGGTTGTTGTAGAAGGCCATAGTCTTCGCCCCCTCTGCCTGAGTCGTCCGTAGCTCCTGAATCTCAGCCTCCATCTGAGCCTGCGATCGATAGGAAGTAGGAGAAAGCGGGACGTCCTGCATGGATCTCATGCCTATAATCCGCCCTTTCTTCTTTGGAGCAACCTATAAAATTAAGCGATTAGTAAAAATGATCGTTTAAATTCAATAATTTGAGAAAAAGAAACATTATAAATAAAATTTTACCTGTTCAAAAATTTGATCGAGCTCGACGGTCGTAAGCGGCTTGCCAGGTTGCTGAGTGCATCCCGGGGATCTTTGAGATCGCTGAGTCTCGATCTCCGTCTTCCGAGCTTCTAGGTCGTTGAATATCCGCTCCGAATGGGCGTCAACGAACTCGCCGGTCTTTTTCCTGTGCGTCTTCTCGAAAATGGCACTGACGGCTGACTTTTGACCCAGCTGCTTGGTCTAAAATCAAATTGTAAACACATTAGTATATATATAACATTAATAATTTAAAAATAAAAATAAATTTAAAAGATTAAGTAAGAAAACACTTACCATGTCGTACATCCAACCTCTGAATGGGATTTGTCCGGATGTGTGAGCCATATGCTTCGGCGTCCCGTCAGGTAGCTTAGCGTTCCCGGAGGTGGAACACTTCTCAGCTACGCTGGCGTTGTAGTCCCAAACCGCGACCGAAAGATAGACCAGCTTCCCCGCGTCGCCGATGAGCCTCCACTTGTCCTTCCATGCGGAGACCGTGTTGGCGAGACGAAACTTCGCCGTCTTGTTGAACTCCTTCTTCACGGACTCGTTGATCGAGACATCTCAATGCCACTTTTGCTGCAAAATATGAGAAATTATAACATTAGTTTACGAGAGTAATAAAAAATAATTTAAAGTTAAATAAATGAATTTAATTAAGAAAAATCAAAACATTACCGCGAAGCATTTGAACCACGTCTTCTTGATGTGCTCCGGTGTCTTGCTCCAGTTGGGATGCGACTCGGTGAAGTACCCCTTGATAATGTCCGCGATAGAACGCGCGACCTGATTGTCGTATTTGAACCTGAAAAAAACAGATTTTGATCGATTAATATATAAAGAAATCAAAGTATTAAAGTAATTAACAATACTTACCAATAAGTGTCCGCGGACTTGTGCGGATCCAAACAGCGCATAACGTCATGTGTGTGTTGAGCGAGGATATCCTCAACCCGGAGGTTGACGTACGACACGTGTCCCGGTACATCCAACTCTGGATGTACCGGGCCCGAGAAAACTCCGTCGGTTGTGGTGGGCACGGCGGGCACATGAGGAGGTGGAGGCTGCTCGGCATGGACGGATGGAGGCGTCCCGGTCTGGACAGGTGATGTCCCGGCATGGAGATGTGGAGCCGGGGTAGTAGAACCGAACGCAGTTCCGGAACCAGAAGCGGAACCGGAACCCGTAGCTTCCCGGGAAGCGGCGACCCTCTCCGCCATCATCAGCATGTAGCCTGGAGCTATAGTCTTGCCCTTCTTAGGAGCCATGTATAAGTACCTGCCAAAAAAACATTAAATAATTTAACAATTAATTATTATATGAATCTAAATCTAAAATCTGAATCCTGAAACTAAAATCCGAGCCTAAAACTAAATTCCAAATCCTAAAACTAATCCTAAAATCCGGTTCTAAAACAAATATATAATAATATATTTACCTTTTGGGATGTTGAGAGAGAGTGTGAATTTTAGAGAGAATTTTAGAGAGAGAAAATTTTAGAGAGAGTGGTTTGGGGAGAATGAGCGAGGAAGAAGAAATCTGGTCGGGTATATATAGTATTAGCAATCGTCGTAAATTTACGACGATTTTACGACGATTCCTCGTAATCTCGTCGCCTTAGAAGTTCAAACGTTTTGGTTTGCCGCGTGTTGGAGGGAAATGAAATTTCAAATCGTCGTAAAATCGTTGTTCATGTACCACGACTTTACGACGATTCCTCGTAAAACCGTCGGTAAAAGAGAATTTTGAACGATTCCGATTGACTAATGTTAATGTGAATTATAATTTCCAAAACAGCAAATCATCGTACAATTGTCGTTAAATTACAACGATTACCTTTTAAATCGTTGTAAAGTCGTGGTAATAGTTGATGTTGACAACCTCGTACACACAAAACATATGAGGATGTGACATTTAGATTTTGATCAAGGTTTCATGCTTGGTCGTAAATTCGTTGTTATATTACGACGATTTTACATCTATTTGGTTAGAATCGTCGTAAAATCGTCGTAATATAACAACGAATGTACGACGATTCTTTACACTAAATGGAATTCAATGAAATTCATCTTCCATTTGACTTCATGTTGAATATAGTTATGGTATTGTATGCATACGAAATCATACTAAGTCATATGATTGCAAAAAAAACAAGTTCTGGTAAAATTAGAACATATCTACGTATTAAGCACAATATATATAATACACTTTATCTTAAACTTTAGAAATTTTAAGAATATGTAACAAAATTTATTCATAAGCTATTTTAGCATTGTTTTTATAGTTATTCATTAACTTTAGAGGTCTTTATGAGTGTTTTTACGTAATATAAGACATACTTTTGAAAATGTTTAGGGTTTAGGGGTTTATAAAAAAACGTCGTAAAACAGATGTAAATACGAATATTTTACGTCTAATTTACGACGAAGGTGTATTTGTACGACAAAGTACAACCTCGTATGATCAGACAACCTCGTACTAAGATTGTTCGTCGTCGGAACATTAATCGTCGTTAAATCGTCGTAAATTTACGACGATTTCACGACGAAATTTTAATTTATTTTATAAAAAAGATTGATTGTCATTAATTCGTCGTAGGTACATTAATCGTCGTAGGTACATTAATCGTCGTAAAATCAACGTAAATTTACGACGATTTCACGACGATATTTTAATTTATTTTATAAAAAAATTAAAATACATAATTTTCATTTTACATTTAAACAAACAACTTATTTATTACTCGGAGTCATCATTAGACTCATATTCGTCATCGGAGTAAGATTCATCAAATTCGTCAGTCTCTTCGACTTCTTCTTCGTCTTCATTCACCTCTTCAGCTTCCCTATTATGTGGATCAACGAGTAAGACCATGTCCGTGCTTAGTTCTGGCGAGGAATATCGACGGGCGTGTCGTTCTGGAGTGATGATTCTTCTTCCCTGACTATGTACCCTCTTGGGGCAATTTTGATGACGGATAGCCAATGTATTCCCGTCGTCTTAAGACTTTTAGCTTGCGATGCAAGTATGAAAGACTCGAATTTTTTGTATCTTCTACTCTTATTGACATTAACGATCTTATACTTGCTGATTCGTACACCTCTTCCGATCGTAGGATCAAACCACTCGCACTTGAAGAGTACGCACTTCAACATGAGCAACCCAGGAAACGTTATTTCTATGATTTCTTGGATGGTTCCGTAGAAATCAATGTCTCCTATATCACAAAAACCGTAGTAAACATTTGTTCGATGTCGGCCGTACTCGTACGCGTGGAAAGCATAACCTCTTGTAAAATACATTTGTGATGTCCGAATCTTCGCAAGGGGACGTTGTAGCATCTCATGGAACCACACCGGATAAGATTCGTCCTCGTACTCAATCTGCAGGCATCAAAATTAATTTTTGTTTAAATATATTAGGTTGCTATGTAATTTCATATTCGATATTTTCATACCTGTCTTTGCAACCACATCACAAAGTGTTGAACTTGTTCGACGAAGATACTATATGACAATATCATAAGTAAGCAATATTTTTATGCCATGTTGTATTGAAAGAGTATTAAAAAAATTGAATTTAACCTTTCCCATGGAGTGACATTATCGCAGTTCAATAGAATGTACGTGTGGGCACAATGAATTTCATCTTCGTTGGTCCACCAAACCTCTTTTATGCGTCCGCTGGGCCGACCAATTGGACAAAATTTGTCAGGCACTCCTTCCACCGCGTACGTTATTTGAATGCCTCCGTCATCATATCTCCTTGGCGCTCTTTTACGTGTCCTCACGGTTGGTGTAAAGTAGTACGACGTAAAGTGAGACGTCTCCTCTGTAATACTATCTGCAACGATTGAACCCTCGACTTTAGCTAGATTCTTCGCCTTCCCTTTTAGATGTTTCATAAATCTTTCGAAAGGGTACATCCATCGTAAGTGAACGGGCCCCCCTAGTTCTGCTTCGTGTGGGAGATGTACTGGTAGGTGCTCCATAATATCAAAAAAGGATTGGAGAAATATCTTCTCCAAATTGCACAAAATGAGAGGAATGTTCTAGTCGAGTTGTCTTATTACTTCATCGTTCAACGTTCTTGTGCAAAGATCACGAAAGAACAACCCAACACCTACATAAATTAAATCAAAACGTATTACGATTTATTCAGTTATAAAATATTTTATTAATTAATTAGACATTACGTACCAACAATTGCTTAGTGCACATTCGGTGGAACAAGTTCCGTCAAGACAAATGGTAGCAGTCGTTGTATGAACACATGACAATCGTGAATTTTCATACATTTGAATTTATTACCATCTACACACCGGGAAATATTAGAAAAAAACCATCAGGAAACTTACCTTAGAAGATCACCCACTGGAACAACGACGCCTTCGCTGCACTCGATAATCTGAATATAGGTACTGACGCTTTTCCGTCTTTATCAATGTGCAATTCGGATCTCGTACATATCTCACCCAAGTCAAGACGTGATTTAAAACTGTCTTTTTTCTTTCCCTGCACATTCAAAAGAGTGTTCATAATGTTATCGAAAAAGTTCTTCTCTATGTGCATCACGTCAAGATTGTGTCAGAGTAGATGATCTTTCCAGTATGAAAGCTCCCAGAAAATGTTTTTCTTATGCCAGTTGTGTTCCGTAAGATAATCATCAGGTAGATTAGGCGGGACATGTCAGTTTCCTCCACAGGGAACTGTGTAATTCGCAAAGTAATGATCCATATGCGCCTCAACTTGTTCGCCCGTGTAATACACCGGTGGAGGATCACGAACCACTTAGTTCTTCTTAAACATTCGTTTGTTTTTCCGGTAAGGGTGGCGCAGACTAAGAAAGTGACGGTGACAATCGAACCAGGTAGTTTTCCTTCCATGCTTCAATTGGAATGCGTCAGTACGATGCATGCAGTAAGGACAAGAGAGTCGTCCGTGTGTAGTCCAACCCGACAACATTCCATAGGCGGGAAAGTCGCTAATCGTCCATAGAAGCACTGCACGCATTGTAAAATTCCATTTCCTCGAACAATCGTAAGTCTTTACTCTAGTGTGTCATAACTCCTTCAACTCTACCATCAAAGGCTGGAGAAAAACATCAAGGGATCTTTTTGGATGTTTAGGTCCATGGACTAATATACTCAGAAATAAAAAATTTCCTTTACATACATATCTCTGGTGGGAGGTTGTAAGGGGTGACGATGAAGGGCCATAAAGAATGATGCCTACCTGGCATACCAAATGGACTAAATCCATATGTACATACACCAAGGTAGACGTTACCTTTTCGTCTAGCAAAATCGGGGTACACCGAGTTAAAGTGTTTCCAGGCTTTCGCATCTGATGGGTGGGTCACCTCTCCAGGCTTTTGTGTATGTTCTGCATGCCACCTCATCGAAGAATTTATCCTTTCCGAGGGATACATCCTTTGTATCATGTATGTTATAGGCAAATACCACGTCTTCTGGTACGGTACCCTCTTCCGGCCTACTCCTTCTGGCTTGTATCTTGGTTTTTTGCAAAAACGACATTCCTCAAGAATGTCGTCGTCTTTCCAATATATCATACAATTGTCTACACAGACATCAATTGACTGATACGGAAGACCAAGACTGATAACCAATTTTTGAACCTTATAAATCTTTCAGCAGCTAAATTATCATAGGGTAGATATTCTTTTAACAATGAAGCCCAATCATCCATGCACACCTCAGATAAGTTGTGGTTTGTTTTAATATTCATCATTCTAGCAGCTAATGACAATTTAGAGTGCCCTTCTCTACAATTATCATATATTGGTTGATTTGCAACATTTAACATGTCGTAGAATTTTTTAGCATCTAAATTAGGTTCTTCGACTAAATTTCCATCAAATGAGAATGCAACAGTGTTAACTTCAGGACGAAATGCATCGCTAACCATGTCATTTATCCTATCCGGTTCATTTCCATGATCATGATGAAAATTATAATAATCATATTCATTTTCTACATGTTGGTCATATTCTATAGATTCCTGATGATAATTACTACTACTAGTAACATTACCACAATAACCTTCCCCATGCTGAAACCATATATAATACTGTGGTGTAAATTCTCTATTTAACAAATACTTCCAAACATTTTCAACCAAAATGAACCGTCTATTGTCGCATTTGATACAAGGACAAAACATCTTACCGCTTTCGATATTGACTGGTAGATTTGTTGCATGCTGCATGAGTATTTCAACCCCGTCGAGGAACTCTCTTGTCACTGATCCATCATCGCCTCGATGTATGTACATCCACTTCCGGATTTCGTAGATATTGCCTCCGGACATTTTTTTCAAAAGAAAGTGAGTTCTTTTTTAGAGAGAGAGAGAGATGATTTGTGGTGTGATTTGTGGTGAGGAGTGATGACGTATTTATAAGATTTTTGAAAATTAACCAACTTTTTACCAACGAAAATTAACCACTAATTTACAACTTTTGAATTTAACAAAAGATTTACAACGAATTTACAACGATTAAACTACTAAAATGAAAGTTGTAAAAAATTAGGTGTAACAGTAAATACACGTTTTCAACTACCATAAAATGTTTGAAAATTCGTCGTTAAAATGTCCCAAAATGAGTTTGTTGTAAAATCGTTGTTAATTAACAACGATTTTACAACGATTTCTTCGGTAAAAGCAGATTCTCGTAAAATCGTCGTACATTTACCACGATTCAACGACGATTCCGAAAATATTTGGAAAATCGTACTTAAATCGTTGTAAATTAACGACGATTTTACGACGATCCATTTCGTTGTTTATTTACGACGATTTAAGTACGATTTCCAAATATGTGTTAAGTGGTCGTTAATTGGTCCTATATTTACAACGAAAAAAATCGTTGTAAAATTTTCTTTGTAAATTGCTCAGTTTCTTATAGTGTTTGATGAATAAGGAATAGTAATATCGTTGGGTAGAATGGAAGAACATGATGCTTGGTTAGATTATAGGAAGATTATGTCAACTTCTACGAGAAACACAAAGATTCACTTAGTGCACACAAGCTGTTCGCTGAAATGTCACAAAGAAAGACATATTTTATTGGCAATACGTAGGAAGCAAAGAATTGTAGAATACCATTAGTTGGGCAAATTCTTCTCGGTTAAGGGATGGATACAAACATTGTCGGAATCACAACGAAGAAAGATGGTTGAAAGTACCTCTGAGAGACTAGAACTAAACTCTCCAAGTAGAAAGATACCTATGAGAGAGTGAAGCTAGATTTCCAAGTATAGACCAAAAGTTTTCGTAAGGTTTTGAAGAGTTAGTTACTTGTCTCTACATCTATTGGATTTTGCCTACATCCTTTTGTGATAGTGAAGCACTATCTTCTTAGAGTGATGTCCACGTAAGCTTCTTAGAGTTCTTCTATAAGCTCCACGTCAGCCAACTAATACTAAACTAATAAACGGAAACCCATACATATAAGCCCAAAAAACATTGTCTTACTTTCAGCCCACTATCTCCACTGACCTGAGTCAACTCTTATCTATAGTCTTCCTCACGTAGGAAATGGCCTCTCACATCCCTCCGGCTATGTCATGATATATGTCGTTAAACGATTGTTAAAATTCTCGCCGCCGTCGGTTACGAAACTTGCTCGAGAAGCTAAGACGTTCCATGTCCCTAATTAATGGCCTATTAACCTCTTCATCTCCTCCTTAGAAAAATCCTAATTCTATCTATGTATAAATTGAGTCCTCAGTCCTCACCTCACCTACTATCTTATTCATTCATTTTGTAGTGTATATACAAATTGAAACTATAAACGACGACAAAGAATGATTAATACATTCGTAATCGAAGCTTATGGAACACTAGGTCGTGATCCTTACCCTGCAGATCAAATAGTACTCATAGGTCTTGCGAGAAGCTTCTCCTTCGTCCTCTCCGATTATTCAAATCCCTATGTTTTCTCGGCTCTGGTAAAACCTACACTAAGAAAAATAGAAAGTGGGTTTTTGATGAGATCGAGTTTTACCTCAATCACAAACAACCCCAAGTGCAAGGCACAAGACATTGTAGTAATATAAGGATCAAATCCACAAGGAGAGAAGGCTTAGAACAACAAGAATACAAGAAACTAGCTTAGATTAGATCGAGTAAGAATCTTGGTTTGTAGCTAACCTAAACTAAGAAAGCAATATAAGTAAAATAAACTTGAAATCAACAAAAGCGATATTAAACTAAAGATATACTAATGGTAAAGTATGGATCTTGGGGTTAAGATCAATGGTTTGGATGGATGAAATCAAACTAATGACACTAAGACTAACAAAGGAGATGGCTTTCTAGGACAATGATCACTAAACTAGATTAGATCACTTCCATGACTCAAATCCATTCTCTAATCATAAAAACCACAAATCTTCCGACCGAGCCTAGATGATTAGAGATCATTAAGTATAAGTCCTTAAAAGTCCATCTTAAACCTTAGACATCAACTTCCATTGGCTAAGTATAAAAGAATAACAAGAGATTGAACTAGACATTTCATCGAACACCTTCCGGGCATGAAACATCCTATAAGTACTAAGATATGATAATTACTTCTACCTTAGTGTTAAGAACATCTAATGTTATAGAAACCATAACCTAAACATCCTAAACATCACTAACCATCATTCATCATCCTAACCTATAGAAACCCCAAGATCCAAAAGATGACTACTCACTATGCATAATAAAAAGAAAGCTAGAGATTAAAGATAAAGACATTAATGCTAGATAAAGAAGATTAAAGAGAGAATCTAAGATTATATGAAACTAAAGAACATTCAAAGTTTTACAAAAGTGGCTACAAAAACTAGAGAGAAAAAGATGTCCCCATTAACATAAACCCTAGTAGTATTTATAGGGAAATATGAGAGATAAATAAGTCACGCTTGACCCAGCGGTTTGGTCCAGCGGTTTGGAGGCCGCTGGACTGAACATCCGCGACTTCTTCGTCTTTGTCTTCTCCGGCGGTTTGGTCCAGCGGTTTGGAGGCCGCTGGACTGAACATCTGCAACTTCTTCGTCTTTGTCTTCTCCGGCGGTTTGGTCCAGCGGTTTGGAGGCCGCTGGACTGAACATTGCAACTTCTTCATCTTTGTCTTCTCCGGCGGTTTGGTCCAGCGGGTTGGAGGCCGCTGGACTGAACATTTCTTCTCCTTTGCCTTCTTCAAGCTCTCTTGTGCTCTCCCTTAGCTTCCACTGAGCTCCCATAGCTCCAAGTACCTAAAATGAATGATATAATGCAAAAATGGCCTAAAAACTAACTAAGACTCTATTCTAAACTACTTAGTGAAAATATGCTAAATAAGACTATAATCTATATGAATTATGCAATTAAGGTCCTAAAATGCTATGAAAATACATGCCTAAAACACCTAAAATTCACACTTATCAACTCCCCCACACTTGCCTTTTGCTTGCCCTCAAGCAAACAATACTCAATAAGCACAAATGAAGTAGTGGAGGATGGATCTCAGAACCAAAAAGATAAGCTCAAACGTATGCAATGTTAACTAAGACAATGAAGCACTTCGAGAAAATGTTGAAACATAAGTAATGAGAACTCTCAATCAAATATCCATAGCACACTATCACAAGTCCTAGCTAGATTCAATGCTCGTATCAACTCACTCTTTCATTCACCACATCCTTAGGTTCATTAATTAGTAATCGGTGGTCTCGTTAAATGCAATGCAAAGAGTTTCAATCGGTTTGGGAAAGGTCTTATTTAAGTGGTTAAGTGTTTAGATGTTTAAGTGTTTTAGGGGGCTTACTCTCAAAAGCAAATAAGTAGTGTAAACATAATGCAAAAGTTAGGAAGACTAGGAAGAAATACGTACAAGCCAGTAAATCCCATGTTCTACCCTTCCTACTTTTCGTTCTAAGCACTCACTCCTTTTCTTTTCTTGCTCACTCCCCTTTTGATCTTTAAACACCCACTCAAATCCTTTCTTTTAATCCTAACTCTACCCTTTATTCCCTTTGGGTTTCTTTCTTTGACACCACAAGTCTATCTTTCACCTTTGCACACTATCCTTAAGGGTTTTCTTTTGGGTTTAGGCTTCACTATTTTTACTCCTACTTTCTACCTTTGTTTTTGGGTTTTCTTTTCTTTTGAGGTTTTAGGAGTTTTTAAAACTTGTTTTCAATGCCCTTTCTTTTATTTTTTCAAACCTCCCTTAAGGTAGTTACTCTTTTAGTTTTGGTGTTTAGACTTTTCTAATGATAACCCAACTCTCTTTTCTTTTCATTTCCTCACTCCCCTCACCTATTACCAAATCAAAACTTGTTAACCACCTAGATGGGATGTGGGACTTGTCGTCCCCAATACTTACAAAGTTTTGCTAATGTAACACTTTCCAAAAGGCCTCACTCAAAGAATTAAACGGGGCTTGAAGGAATGGTTTCGGGTTAAGGGTAGGCCATCTAAAAATGAGATGGTTATCCAAACAATCAAGAGTGTGGTAAAAAAGGAATAAAGTTTGGATATATATCATGAAACTACAATGCACATTATCAAGCGAGAAATTAATGATTCAATTAGGTTCAATATTCATGGAGTGGTTTCAAATCAAGTGAGCATCAAACAAGCAATATCCTCTAGACTAAGAAAGTTCAAGATGTACAATTTCAACGATTTAAAAGATTCTATCACTTATACCAAACAATCTCGAAAAGGAATTCACATTGCAATGCTTTTCTATAACTTTTTACAAGGTATTATCATCATTGATCCATAGACAAGTGTGTATATCCTAAGGTTAAAGACTCGATCCTATGCTATATGAATGATGAAAAAAATGAAAGTAAGTTTTCTTTTTGTGTTTTTCAAAAATTTTCGATTTTTTTGTTGTTTTTGAATGCATATAACTATTAACAAAATGCAATGTACTATCTAGATGGATGCAATGCATGATCACAAATAGCTAAAACAATAAACATGATTAGTAACTAATGACCCTTCCCCCACACTTAAATCACACCGTCTCGGTGTGAACAAGAGATGAAGTAAGGCCATTTAAAAGAGAATTAAAACTAGTGGTAAAAACGAAAACTAGTGTTAAAAATGAAAAATTATCTAAAAATGTATGTTATATACAATGATAGTGAAAGATACCTTGGAGCTTACTTAAAGGGGTTCCATGATTCTTTATCATGGTGTGGTGGAGCCGATGTTGAAGTTTCGGTGTTGACTCGAGGTTGAAAGACGAAGTCTTGTTCCTCCATCGCGTTGGCGTCCTCATTTGTGTCTCCCCACTTCAAAAACATAAAACTAAGCATAATTAAACTACAATACTTGAATTTAAAAGCATATGTACAAAGGATAGACATGGGATTGCCTACCAAGTGCGCTTGTTTAAAGTCACTAAACTTGACTTAGATGAGGCTTAGGCGGATATATGATCCGAGAGAGGAATTTCGAAGTTCCTCCTAAGCAACTAGTCTAAAAGTGATCTAAAACTAAGTAGATTCCAAATCCTATTGACTAATCGCTACTCTCCCCGGCAACGGCGCTAAAAACTTGTTGAGATCGAGTTTTACCTCAATCACAAACAACCCCAAGTGCAAGACACAAGACGTTGTAGTAATATAAGGATCGAATCCACAAGGAGAGAAGGCTTAGAACAACAAGAATACAAGAAACTAGCTTAGATTAGATCGAGTAAGAATCTTGGTTTGTAGCTAACCTAAACTAAGAAAGCAATATAAGTAAAATAAACTTGAAATCAACAAAAGCGATATTAAACTAAAGATATACTAATGGTAAAGTATGGATCTTGGGGTTAAGATCAATGGTTTGGATGGATGAAATCAAGCTAATGACACTAAGACTAACAAAGGAGATGGCTTTCTAGGACAAGGATCACTAAACTAGATTAGATCACTTCCATGACTCAAATCCATTCTCTAATCATAAAAACCACAAATCTTCCGACCGAGCCTAGATGATTAGAGATCATTAAGTATAAGTCCTTAAAAGTTCATCTTAAACCTTAGACATCAACTTCCATTGGCTAAGTATAAAAGAATAACAAGAGATTGGACTAGACATTTCATCGAACACCTTCCGGGCATGAAACATCCTATAAGTACTAAACTAGGATAATTACTTCTACCTTAGTGTTAAGAACATCTAATGCTATAGAAACCATAACCTAAACATCCTAAACATCACTAACCATCATCCATCATCCTAACCTATAGAAACCCCAAGATCCAAAAGATGACTACTCACTATGCATAATAAAAAGAAAGCTAGAGATTAAAGATAAAGACATTAATGCTAGATAAAGAAGATTAAAGAGAGAATCTAAGATTATATGAAACTAAGGAACATTCAAAGTTTTACAAAAGTGGCTACAAAAACTAGAGAGAAAAAGATGTCCCCATTAACATAAACCCTAGTAGTATTTATAGGGAAATATGAGAGATAAATAAGTCACGCTTGACCCAGCGGTTTGGTCCAGCGGTTTGGAGGCCGCTGGACTGAACATCTGCAACTTCTTCGTCTTTGTCTTCTCCGACGGTTTGGTCCAGTGGTTTGGAGGCCGCTGGACTGAACATCTGCAACTTCTTCGTCTTTGTCTTCTCCGGCGGTTTGGTCCAGCGGTTTGGAGGCCGCTGGACTGAACATTTCTTCTCCTTTGCCTTCTTCAAGCTCTCTTGTGCTCTCCCTTAGCTTCCACTGAGCTCCCCATAGCTCCAAGTACCTAAAATGAATGATATAATGCAAAAATGGCTTAAAAACTAACTAAGACTCTATTCTAAACTACTTAGTGAAAATATGCTAAATAAGACTATAATCTATATGAATTATGCAACTAAGGTCCTAAAATGCTATGAAAATACATGCCTAAAACACCTAAAATTCACACTTATCAGTTTTTAATATCTCCATTGCTTTGCTGATTTCTCTTCTCGAATTTTAACGTTGATTGTTTATTTGTCATAGAGATAATTAATTTCGGACGAGATTTTTACCAAGACAACCCTTAATGCTAATAACAAGTCCAAAGCAACTGTAAGTGTTCCTCGAAATCTATAGCAACTCATATTTGTAACCCTAATCTAATAAATCATATACATAACAGGTTTGTAAAGTTCCATGATTTAAGTGGAAGTCGACTAAGGAAGTAAGTATCGTCGTTTTGTAGTATAAGCTCATCGTTGAAGAAAGTCTGAGTTGTTATTTAAATAATGTAATCACAGGGAAAACTTCCTTACGCTTCAAAGGCAGCGAGCGCCGAGCAGAGAAGTTGAATATGCTAAGAGTATGCAATAGTACAACATGAAACTGGTACAAACTCTCTCCCTCTCTTTCATTTTCTTCTTCTTTGTCTTTGTACAGTGAGACAACGCGATTGTTTAGGTCTTACGGTGGTTTACTTATATGAATATTGTTTAATGTTGTTGAACCGATAGAGGTGAAGATGATGAGTGAAAGTCTGAAGTTGAAAAAGCAGGAGGAAACAAAGAGGTTATTGATGATATATGCTTAAAAACTATACTGTTTTGATTCATATATTTGATATATGTGTATGTGACATTAGGCTTTTTTATGATTTTAAAGGAGGATGAAGAAGCCAACGATTAAGGCTTCGAGATAAAACATTAATCTCTTGAGATATTTGTCAATATCGACCATTTTCTAAAAGTAATTAAAAAGAACACCTAGTACTATTTCAAATTAGGTGAATGGACCGTAGGGTCCACGTTTTTGGTTTTGCTTTTGTACCTTAGATGACATTTATAGGTATATTGTTTGTATAATTAACGGTTTTGCCATTTCCATTTTTTTCTAATTAATTTTATTTGGATGTCACTCAAAAATTAAATCCCACTTTTTATTTGATCTTCTTTTTTTCTCTCTTCTCTTTCTCTCTCTCTTCTCTTTCTCTCTCTTCTCTCTGTATTTCTGTTTCTCTCTCCTCTCCTCTTGTGTTTTCTTCTCTTCTCTCATTTTATCTCCTATCTTTTTATCTCTCTTCTCATTTTCTTCTTCTATCTTTTTTTCCATCTCTCTCCTCCTTTTCTTCTCTCTCCTCTCTCATTCTCTATTATATCTCTCTTTTCTCTCTTTTTTTTTCTCTCTCTTCTCTTTTTCTCTCTCTTCTCTCTCTATTTCCGTTTCTCTCTCCTCTTCTCTTTTCTTCTCCTCTCTAATTTTTTCTCCTATATTTTTATCTCTCTCCTCCTTCTCCGATTCTCTTTCTAGTTATCTATCTTCCTTTTCTCTTCTCTCTCATTTTTTATCTTTCTAGTGGATGTTTCTCTAACGGATGTTTCTCTAGCGGATATTTCTCTAATAAATATCATCCATTTTACAATGGATGTTAGATTATCCACTAGATTTTACAGATGAATTTTATTTGTACGTACAATCAGGTGTACCCTTAAATGCATAGTCGAATTGTCCATTGAACTGTTTAGTCAAGAGTATAATCAAATTGTCCATTGGATTATACGAATTTTATCTTATAGAGAAATATCCACTAGAGAAACATCCACTGGTGGATTGCAATGGATGTTATTCGCTAAAAAAAACATCCACAAGTGGAACAATTCGTATAATCCAGTGGACATACGACTCTTCGACGCAAATCATCTTCTGTACAAACCAGTTGTCCAAGTGAGTTACGTACATTGTACAAATGAGTTGAATCTGACATCCAGCAAATTGTACACCGTCCAGTAAACTGTGCAAATGGATGTTATTGAATGCAATTAAGAGAAATAAACATGAATAAGGAGAAAAAAACTTGAAAAAATAAAACATAAGTTTGAATCAAGAGAAAAGAAAAGAAAGAAGATAGAAGATATGAGAGAAAATAGAAAGAAAGAGGAAGAAAAAGAAAAAAAGGAAAAAAAGAAGAAACGTGAAAAAAGGAAAAAAAAAAGAAATACACAAAAAAACATATACACACATACATAAACATATACACACATACACAAACATCCACTGGTCTACATTGTACAATGGATGTTATCCGCTAAAAAAACATCCACAAGTGGAACAATTCGTATAATCCATTGGACATACGACTCTTCGACGTAAATCATCTTCTGTACAAACCAGTTGTCCAAGTGAATTACGTACACTGTACAAATGAGTTGAATCTGGCATCCATCAATTGTACACCGTCCACTAAACTGTGCAAATGGATGTTATTAAATGCAATTAAGAGAAAGAAACATGAATAAGGAGAAAAAAAACTTGAAAAAAATAAAACATGAGTTTGAATCAAGATAAAAGAAAAGAAAGAAGAGAGAAGATATGAGAAAAGAGAGAAAAAAGAGAAAGAAAGAGAAGAAAGAAGAAACGTAAAAAAAAAAAAAAAAAAAAAAAAAAAAAAAAAAAAAAAAGAAATACACAAAAACATATACACCAATTAGCTAATAAACCATTTTTATAAAAAATTAGTCCAATAAACCTATGAAAGCCCAATACAAACCGATTTTCTTCTCTTTTAGCATTTAATGCTCTGACATTCATTTAATGAACCTGTATTATTTGCATATCGCCCAATAAACGTATATATCGCTTACACACATTTCGGCAAGGGCAATTTCGTCTTTTAATCAAATAGTCTACATATTCTAATCAATATCTATTACACACATATCTATTTCACACACTATGGCCCACTAGTCCATTTTGCAATTGTAAATAGTGGGTTGGTCTACTTTTTTAATTACTTTTAACAAAATGGTCCATTTATACAATAAACCCTAATCTCTTAGAGTTCTTTGAACCTATTTCATGAATCTTGGTCTTGGGTTTGTAGGATGAAGGTTACAATGTGCCAAGTTTATTATTGGGGCAAGTTTTTTGGGTTTCACACAGTTTTCAAGCTTGCTCACACAACGTGTAATTTTCTTTTTTATCACTTGAGGTCTTTATACCTATTCTTTTAACATTTTTGTTTACCGTAATCTCAGCTTTCATCAAAAGAAAGAGACTGTGATGATGTGTGACTCCGAGGTAAGAAAGTGTGTGACATAACAAACCCATGAATTTAAAGGTTATACATGTAGAATCTGTAATGTATTGCAAAGGATCAACGTCAATAGTTTTGTGGGTGAAATTTCTTAACTTTGATTCGTTTGGTTTAGCTATGACGATGTCTTCCCTCTATTCAAAAATAGGTTTAACTATTTTAATATGTTTTTTTCTTCACATGTATTCACGTGATTGATCTGCCTTTTGTTTATCAATAAGTGAACCAACTTACACCGAAGCCGAGCAGGATTGTTTGAGGCGAGGCATGATATAGTGGACAGACATTCTTTGCCAAAGAATAAGAATTACATGACCGTTTCTAGAGTATACAAGGGAACATAAGCTAAACAGACATTTAATTCAAACATGAAAAACGTATGCAGCCAAAACATCTTAGAACCGAAATTCTTGGTTTTATGGAAGAAAAAAAAGAAAAATTTGGATGTAATATAAATTTTATAATCAACTTTTACTTTTTGGTCGAATAATATTTGAAACTAATATGTCCGATTATATTGTTGGCTTTGGTTCTAAGCACAATGTAACAGTCAAAGCAAGGGAGACTGTTACAAAAAAAAAGAAGATAGTAATGACATAGTTTTTAGTTGTATGTGGATCACAATGTTTTGCTTTTAGGAAATTTGGAATACATCAACGAAAATAAGAGCTTAATTTGACATATGCATGTTGCATACAACGAAAATAAGAGCTTAATTTGACATATGCATGTTGCATACAAGTTAAGTAACATTCAAGACATAATGGCAGAGCTAAAAGAAATGGAAGCTCCAAAGTTACTTGAAAATGGTTCTTGAGATTAAACAAGCTACAAGGTTAGAGATATTAAGGAAATGAGGATTGACAAGGACAATGGTATGTTTTTTTTAATTACATTACGATGGTATGTTTAAAACTCTTTATCTATCATAGTTAAATTATGAAGGCAAATGGTATAAACAATAATATTTTGGGGTCAAAATGGTATATTATTATTTTCACTTTCTAAAGAATTTTTTTTAATAAGATTTACTGATTTAGTTTTGTTCAAGTTGAGGAAAGTTGAGGAATAGTTAGATAAGCCTTGAAAATTTCAAATTTCATCTTGGGTCTTCTCACAGAACATCCTTTTATAAAGTATAATGTTTTATCTTTTCAAATTAAAATATTAAAGAAACAAAAGAAGATGATGGCAAGAAAAAAAACATCTTATATTACTTAACCAATTATATATGTTTCAGAAATAATATGAAAAAACCAATTTATGCAAATGAATTATTAATACAAAAATCATATAAACACATTGTTATCATTTATCAACATTTGATTTGCAGTTGAGTTGAGGAAAATACCAAACGACTTAAATTAATTTGTCCAAAAATGTCAAAAGTAATCAACAAAACCTTTTTTAATTTACTACAAATATAAAACCAAAATATATTTTAAACAAATTGAAACAAATTTGGAAAGATTTTAATATCTTAACCCCGCGCGTAAGGTGGGCAATTTCCTAGTAGACATATATTGTTTAGGTGAAAGGAGAGAAAAAGAGTTTTTTTTACCGTTATACTCATGTTTTTTTCTGTGAAAATGTTATCCTATATCTTTGTTGTTATCACAAATTTGTTTTATAAATTTTAGTCTTGAATAATTATGGAAGAATAAATAATTAGGTTAATGGATAATTAGGAACAAAAACTTACATAAATATTATAATATTATTTACTATTGCAAAGTGTTTTTTACCCTCTATTCTTTCTCTCTAAATCTCTCTCTTTCTATTTTGGTTCTTTTTTTTTCTCTCACAAACTTCTATCTTTATCTTTTTTCTTTCACTTTTCTATATTTCTTGGATCTCTTCAATATCTTTCTTCCGAACGATCTCTCTATCTCTCTCGATCGAATCTCTCTCGATCGAATCTCTCTCCGATCTCTCAGTCAGATGTCTCTCGGTCAGATGTCTCTCAGTCGGATTTTTTTTTGGGTTTTTCTTTCTCGGGGAATCTCTTTTGGGTCTCTTTCGGTCGGATCTCTCTTTTGTTATCGCGATTCTTTTTATTACCCCGATATTTCTATTGTAATCGCAATTTTTTTGTTATTGTGTTTTTTTCTTATTATCGCGCTATTTTTTTGTTATCACCATTTGTTATAATTCAATTATTGTATAGTTCATATTGCCTAACTTATATATTATCATACTAACTCAATTAAATATCGTTATTTATTTTATTTTAAACTATAAAATAAGTTTGCGATAACAAAAAAATATATGATAACATTTGCACAAAAAATAGGGGTATAATGGTCTAAATAAAAAACAACATCTAATTTACGGTTGTCTGTGTCCATATATTTAATTGATTCATAAATTAAAGTGATGTGTTTTATTAAATGAGAACTATTAAAAAAATGAATTATAAACATCCCTATTTATAATTGAGTAAATGACATTAACAAAAACTAAAACATGTCAAAGTATTTTTTTTTGGTAATGGCTCAAAGTAACATTTTTACCAAGTAACATTTTTGTCAATGTAATTTTAAGAATATGAGTAAATGACATAAACAAAAACATAAACATCTCAAAATTACATTTTAAGCTTAACCAAAAATAAAAACATCAATGTATTTTATAATTTTTTTCATTTAGATCAAATTGTATTTTCTATATATGTTTCAAAAGAAGTATAAAATGGCTCCTCCTACCGCAAAAACAATGGTTGATAAAGACGATCTAGAGGCGGAACCAGACGGCAATGTGTCGGCTTCCGGTTGTGCAAGTTGCTTAGAATACTCTTGGCCACCGGTAGGGCTTATTGGCACATAATCTTCAGCCACCACGACGCCGTCGGGTGCTAGTTCTTTGGGGATTTCATAATCAGGATAATCTTGAGATGGACCAAGACTCTCTATCAAACTCTTTGTAGAGTTATCTTTAACTATCGTTTCTGATGGTGATCTTTCACCATTTTCCGCTGCACAAATTCCATTAAAAATTGTTAGAATAATTACAAGAGAGTATATAAAGAAGAAGCTATTAGCCATGGAATTATATATATTGATCTCTTAGGCTCTTTTTTATTTTTAATGGGGTTGTAATACTGTATATTTGTTTTAATCAATGATTCTTTGTTGTTTCACAAAGAAGATTGTTGAAAATGTTCAAGGAGAATTATTGACGTGAATGTTTAAATGGGGATTTTGAATTTAAACTTGACTTATTTGGCATGGTTTTTTTAGGTTGGTGAGTTAGTTTTTTAGTTTTCATTTACCCATATTGAGTTCTTGAGCTGTTTATTTTATAAATAGCGTTTTTTAAACTACTTTTAGAATATTGTTACGATATTTTAACTTATTATATGTTTTATATACTAGGTGACTTCTCGCGCCATGCGCGACGAATAGATTTTAAAAATAATATCGTTTGAGGTAGAGATGAATAATGATAATGAGGTTTAAGGTTTATTATAATAATATTTACAATTTGATTTATTTTTTGTTTCGGTTATAAAATTTATACTATTATTTTATTTACTAAATTAGATTCAGTTTTAAAGTGTAATTTTTTGTCGTGAATTAGTCTACTCGTAACCATGTTAGCTTTCAATATAGACTTGATCGAGGAACTACAACTATTATTTCAAGACTTTCGTATCATGGGCATTATTATAATTTTTTATAATTTAAACAATATTTTTTTCAAAATCTCGAAAATCTTTGTTATAGTATTTTCCCAAAATCTCGAAAATCTTTGTTATTAGTATATTTCCAAAATCTCGAAAATCTTTGTTAGAAGTACTCCATATAATATTTTTAACACTATATATATGAGAAATAAGAACAAATTTATATGGAAATTTTCGAAAATAGAAAAAGTTAAAAATTAAATTATCATAATCTTTATGAAAAATATAATCTAGGAATTATACGATCCCATCAAATAAATGTATATCTTCTTATCTATATTATTATTTTTGAAGTAGTAATTTGAACATGTCCAAAAAATCATTCAATATTACACATTATGCCATTGAGTATAAAAGAAAATAATTTTGATAAATTAGGAAAAAAAGGATTCGGATGGTGTATTTTTGTAATTCCCCACAAATTTATATGGCTTGTAATATGTCTTTACCTAATTCGGCTCTATAAACTAAATATTTGACAATAAATTTTGTTCGCAAAACTCCCTTAATTAACGTATAATAATTTGGAAAATCATATCAAATATAATTTTTTTCCTAACAAATATATGAATATTATTTTTAGTAAAAGTTATTACGAAAATTGCTTTATTGTCTAATTAAAAGTTACATCCTACCTTAAAATATCTCTGTATGTTAAAATTCTTTTTGATATATATTATTTAGGGAGAATTACAAAACTACATCTTTTAAATTACGTTTCACAAAACTACACCTTTTAAAAATTTCTTCACAAAACTACACCTAAACACATAAAATTATATCCAAATTAAGCTCACCCATACAACCCTACCCCTTTATTCACTATACCCTAAACACTAATTAGCGAACCCAAATAATTTTTTTTAATTTTTCGATCTTTTAGTTCTTTTTGGTAAACATTATTTGAATATAATTTAAACAAATGGGGAGATATTTTTTACATCAAAGTTTAATCCTACTATTTTATGGATCTTCATAAATTCGAAAGAAATATGTTTGATTGCTTCGTTAAAGGAATATGATCAAACGAAAAACGTTTGTGTTAAAGAGTTCTATTTTCTAACAATTTTCTTGTTAAAACCCTACCCCCTTAATCACTATACCCTAAACACTAATTAGCGAACCCAAATAATTTTTTTTAATTTTACGATCTTTTAGTTCTTTTTGGTAAACATTATTTGAATATAATTTAAACAAATGGGGAGATATTTTTTACATCAAAGTTCAATCCTACTATTTTATGGATCTTCATAAATTCGAAAGAAATATGTTTGATTGCTTCGTTAAAGGAATATGATCAAACGAAAAACGTTTGTGTTAAAGAGTTCTATTTTCTAACAATTTTCTTGTTAAAAGACTATTTTTTGAATCTTCATAAATTTACTTATATCATGCAAGAATTCTTTGTTCGTAATCAAAATAAAAAAAATATTAATAACTTTATTTTATTGATTTATTAGAGAATCCTGATTTTTGTATTAAACTTTTATCATTGTGAAAAATTAAATTTTCGAAAAAATGATTGCATGAATAAAAAGTGGTCATATTTAACATGATATTTCACATATCGTTTTCACATAGATCTTATGTTTGGGCCTTGAAAGATGTTTAGTGATTTTAAATAAAATGATTAATGATTTTTCCATGTTGTATATTCTATTGGTTGTTAATGATTCCTTCTGTCATGTCACCATTTATTTGCCGAAACTCATTCTGGTGTCGACACGTAAGATTTTTAAGTAAAATCACTTCCCAAATAATGTCTTAGGGATATGCAGGTCCGGCCCAAAAAATGGTGCCCTAGCTATAAGATTCGAACCGGAGTGGTTTGAAACATATTAAACCGACGCAAACACTACACTATGACAGATTTTACGTTTTTGATGCCTTTTATTTGTTAATAAAAACTTCGCCTAAATCCCTTTGCTTTACTTGCTTCCCTTCAAGGCCTGATTATATGCATGTATGTAATTGAGATAAGTTATAACTTGACTAAACAACCAAAAATGTATTGACCCGGTGGGGTGGTTTGAGGTCATAGGTTCATTTCTTGTGTGTGAGGGGATTCACACCAATGTGAAGATTAATCGGCTTTGATCCCCGGCCCAAGAATACTATGGAACTCGACCCAAAACTTGTTGGCAAAAAAATTGATTAAACAACCGATGTATTTATAATTTTTCAAATTAGAAATAAAGTTTTAAAAATTGTAACGATATACATTATAAATTATTTGTTGATTTAAATTTTATATATTTGTAATTATTTTATAACCAGAGGACCCTTTCGTGTTAAACGCGGAAATAAATTTTACAACTATAAAATATTTTTTTTTCATTTCTTTTTTACATCGATTTTACTTTTTGATTAATTATTATTTATCCCGTATTGGTAATGTTTTCTTGTTAAAGATTTTCTATTTAAAGATATAAGCGTAACCCAGATTCAGGGTTATTACAAATCCCAAATTGAACTCAATCATTTTATTAATGTACGAACATGTATTCTAATTTACAAATATTAATGTTTTTTGTTGATCACTATTTTGTCCACTCACCAAAACAGCTTTAAAATATATTAATGCTCCTAAATCAAATCATTATTTTGTCCACTCACTACAACATTTTTAAACGGCCCGTTTTACGTCCTCCCAAATAATTCTGACACAAATATCATCAATGTATTAAATGCCGGTAAACAATGTCACAATCAAATCGCAGTCGATATATTCCCCCTCCATCCCACGCAAGGTTAGTTTGATCTTTTCAATTTTATGGTTTGTTTTCTATTAGTTGTCTAATACAGTCTTATGAGTTCTATCTCTGTTGTGGGCTCCACAGTCCAATTTACTAATTATGAATAGTAACCGGACTTGTTTTTGAATTACTTTTAAAAAAATTGTCCAAATAGCCAAAAAAACTCTTATTATATCAAACCCTCCCAAAAAAATACTCCCACCATTTCTAAGAAAATACGTTCTAGTTTTCTTAATCTTTTTTAGAATAGAAGTTTTCAATTTTCATACTATATTTATTAGTAAATTGAAGAAGTCGAAATATATGATTAAAAAAAAATAGATTTCTTGAACTACTATTAATTTAAAGGTTACAAAAATGGTGTAATACAAAAAAAAATAATACATTTATATTCATTAGTTAATGTGTTTTATTAGTATGTGTATTTTTTAAAAAAATCTATCATTTAGAAACAGAATAATGAGTAATGTTCAATCACATGAAGAAGAACCATGCAGAGATGAAAACAAGAACGGTTCCAAAAACAGAGATCTCTTGAGACGAGGAGGCTCTTCCCGATGGACCTGGAGCTTCAGCACCGTCGCTAGCGGCGGTTCCTTCGTCAGAAGAAGGAGACATATCTGGCGTCGGAGCCGGTGGCGACGAGCCTGTTGGTGCGTCGGAAGAACTGGTCGGACCTTCTGAGGAGTCTCCGGAGTCAGGGCTTGACGAAGGAGGAGTGTTGGTCGAAGAAGATGGTTTTGGTGACTTTGCGCCACCAGATGACGGAGGAGAGGTTGGAGTTGTTGTTGAGTTTTTCTTTGAGTTGGTCGGAGGAGAAGCCATAGGCGGCGGCGTTGTGGTTGGGGATGATTTCGGGGATGTTGCGGCGGCGGGAGAAGGAGTTGTTGAATTTTTGTTGCCGTTAGGTTTTGGTGCGGCAGCTGGCGAAGGTGAATCAGCGGCGAAAACGGTTGTTACCGCCAAAGCGGCGACCACAAGTGATATTAGCTTGATTAGTCTCATTTGGTATGTGAGTATTTTTTTGTGGTAATTATTTAATTATTTTTTTATTTGGTTTAAGTGAAAATGCTAATAATTAATGGGTAGAAAAAGTGTGATTTTGGAGAAATTAAGGAGGAATTCAAATTTTAATTTATAGTGGAATTTAGAGAATTGACCGGAGTTTTAGTTGACCAGGTTCATCGGAACTTGTCTTAAAAATTATTGGTTTTTATCCTTTGTTAGTAAAACAGAAAAAAAACATGTGGTGATGGTAATTTCAATTTTTCAAGGATCAATAAAGAACACGGAATAATTATAATCTATGTTTTATTGTTTTTTTGGGATAAAATCTATGTTTTTATTGTTTTAATATTCTATGCAATATTTTGATTTAATTATTTAATTGATTTTATAGTATTGGTTTATCACTCGAGAATATAAAGAAAATAATTAATTCATATACTTTTGTGATGTATTCAACTAAATAGTTTGAGTTTTGATTGGTTGTAAAATGATTAATAGAAACGTAAGGTATAATATATGATTTACCAAATACGAGATGGTTCAGTTCATTAATTGTCGTCGTTGGTGATGTTGTGTTTCTATATTCGATTCTAGTTGGAAATGATGATTTATACCATTAATTAGTATTATCAAAAAGCGGATGAGCAAGTGACCCAATGGTAGTCACCTCTGCATCTAATCGCATAACCCGAGGTTCGAACTTCGCTGCTCTCAGTTGGAGAGAACTATTTAGACACTACACTATGATAAAAAAATTAGTATTATCAAAAGGTGCTCGCAAATCTAAAAAAATTATAAGCATTGGCACGGTTCAAATAATCAAATAATAAATGAAGAAATTTTGAAAATAATTATGTAGAGATGGATAATTGTATAAAAATATTTATAATTTGATTTATTTTTTGTTTTGGTTATAATTTTTTTACTATTTTCTTATTTACTAATTACTAAATTATATTTAATTTTAAAGTGTAACTTGTTTTTGTGAAATAGTTTGTTGTAATTTTTTATCTCCTCTTTATTTTTTGTAAGCTCGTATAAGAAAGACATATTTTTAAGAAGTGAGTAATAATTGACAGAAAGATACACTTCTATATATATCTTTAGGTTAAAAAGAATCATTAGAAGCACAAGCCGCAAGTTTTTAGGTTAAAAAATCATTAATACTAATGATTTTTAGGTTAAAAGACGGTGACAATGCGAATGACTCTTTTGCTGGAAAATGATTTTTTAGGTTAAAAATTATCGGTCTTAATTTGAAAGAGAAAGTTTCACAAAAAGTTATCACAACTCTACTTAGAAAACTTAAAAATTTCCGGCCCAAAACTTAAAAATTCTCGGCCCATTGGGTTTATATTTATTTTTGAAGGCCATGTCATCATTTTTTTGCTGAAATTGAATTATTATTTCTGACACCTAAATATTTTTGTGAAAATCACTTCAGAAATAATGTCTTAGGGATTTTTGTCCGTAGAATATTGTTGTTACATGTTTGTACTTTTAGTAAACCAACTCAATCAACTTAATCATAAATAATAACCGGTTATTACTTATTGAAAACTAGTATATTAATAGATTCCCTCAAAATGAAGCATAAAATAAAATCTCTATAAATTTAATATGGTCGGGACTACACAAACTTATTAAAAGAATATTTAATTTAAAATGATATCTATACTATTAAAAGAGAAGACAAAACGCCTACAAGTCGTGACGTGAACGTGAGAGATTTAAATATATTTTCTATTTTTTGCGTTTTAGCCCTTATATTTTAAACTAATTTCTCACCTTATTTTAATATATTATAAGAAATTTTATTGGTTTTGCGTTTATACCCTTATATTTTTGCCTCAATTTTTGCTTCAATTTTTGCCGATTTTATTTGATTCTTTTAATATGTTCCGATTTGATATATTTTTAACTAATTTTTTATGACCGATTTTATTTTATTTTTTTAAATAATTTAGAACATATTGCACACAAACAAACAAGATTTTATTAAATAATAGATTTTATTTTATTTCTTAGAAATATTCCACGTTATATTTCACACGGACAAACAAATTATTTTGAATCTATTATTGTGTGCGATAAATTCATAATATTTTTGAAATAAAAGTTTTAGTATATAATATTATTTTTAATAACTTCTATAATTTATAAAAAGATAAATTGTGCTAAAAATTAAAACTATTATTTTATATAGACTTTGTTATGCCCGGCTTTTCTACGCGTATTTTTGTTAGTTGTTATAAATTTTGATTTTTTAGAATTAAACTTTTGAAGTAGTGGTCAACCATTAATCTCCTAAAAGTTATTTGCGGAGTCAGTTTTTTAAAAATGCTTATACGTCGTTACCACATTCAAAGTTACCAAAAGAATTGTGAGATGACTTGAATAAAGTATGACATGACATTTGAAAATTTAGTTTATGAAATTATGTCATATTTAATCTTTAACTATTTTGGAATCTTAAAACACGTTATAGAAATTAATGGAAATTCTAGGATGATATAATATATAATAGAGAAAATTACACCAAAACACACTTTTTAAAACACAAATTACACTTTAGAACACTTTTTGTTATAAATTTTTTTTTTATTGTAAAAGACTAAATCATCCATAATTTCATTTTCTCAACATAAATTTCATAATTCACTTTTTCTCATTTTTTGTTTTGCATTCTAATTTAATTTTTTAGAGTAATATAAAGTAATTTATTTTCTTATGTTGATTTATTAAATTTTAATATCTATATTTTGATATCCACTTTTATATATTTTATTTATGAATGAATCAATATTCGTGGACAACTAATCATTATCTAATTTTTTATATATGTCCACATAGAATTGTACCAATATTCTTTAAATTTTATTCCGGTGAGTTTATATATCATATACATTTCGTAATGATATATCTTTGACTTCTCAAAAAATAGTTTTGACTATTTGTGTGTTTGTGTTTGTGTTAAATAATTTTTTAGTTAAAATTCTATGATGGTTCATATTCAAAAATGAATAAATAGGGTTGAATAAAGAATTTAAAATATCTATGTTTGATGTTCATGTAGTTTTCATGTTTTTACTTATTTATGTCTACATATTTCATTCACATTTATTAAGTAAACTAGGGTAACCCACCCTTCGGGCGACACTTTCTTTATATTATAATATTTCTTACAAAAAATATGTTTTATTTAGTTATTTAGTTTGACACAACGGATTTGAATTTTTATTTGTCATATATATCTATATTTTGATGATTAGATTCTCCTCTTTGGTTTTAATATTGTAATATTTTTTGAGTAATTGATTTTTTTGTTTTATCATTTAGTATGGTAATGGTGGAAATATTCTTGCATGCCTCTTATATAATGTATATCTATGTTTGAACTCTCAAAATATTTTTTCATTAGTTGCCCATATATATTTAATGTAAATAATGAATTTGCGGTTATTGCTTTCAAATTCATATGTAATTTAATATTTGTAAAATATATTTTAACATCAATTTTCGAAAAATAGAGTATATAAATGTAAAAGTATACTTGGTAAAGTGATTGTTGTTAAAGATTGTTTTTTTTTGTAAAACAAATATAAATTGTATGTATGTTGTGAAGTGTGAAATACATTTGTTAAGGATAGAAATAATCTATTTTTTTTTAATTTCTACATATATTTATGATTTGGTTTCTCTAGAAAGTTAAACTTAATTATATCGTTTTTGAATAGAGATTTATTTGGCTGTTATTATTATTAATTTCCATTTTGATATTTTTTTACTCAACGTAATAATGAATGTTCATATTGATGGGTGAATAACACAAAAAGTGATGTTTAATATTCCTTCTAATCTTTTTTGTTAAATGTTTTCGCTAAAACCACAAATATTTAAATATCATTTATGTTTTTTGTTTTTTACAGAAAATATTATTTATAACAAATGCAAAATAATTCAATAAATTCTATAAAATATGCATCATACGATTGATTACATTACATTAAATACAAATATTTTTTGAAAGTTTGAAACATCTTATAAAATTAATAAACAAAAAATTTCAAAACATCTTGTAAAAAGGAACATAAAGAGTATAATTTACACTTTTAATGTTTTTATTGTTGTGTGAAGGTTAAAATTTCTTTTTCTAATTGTCTTCCCGTTTTTTGTTCATAACACTTTTCACTTGTAATTCACCGGACATAATTTTCTTTAGATTTGATGTCAAAGTTTCACTCCCAGGTTTGTAAGATGTGTTCTTCATCACAACAAAATTAATATAATTTATGGTTATTTTTGTTTATATACACATATAATATGTCTTATATAAATATAAACTACAATTATTTTAAAATAAAAATTATCAAAAGAATAATTTTATTTGCACTTAAATGTCTTTTTGCTCATCCTTTACTCTACTGATATATAGAAATCCTTATTATTTTTAACAAATATTGCCAATATAAAATCAATTATCTAGTAGATGTCATAAATTTATCTAGTTTATCTTCGAATGTTATCTAGAACAATAACAAATTAGTAAATTATTTTTCATTTTTTCATTTCAACGAAAAAGAAAACTAATCAAGTTGCTAATTATAAAATATGTATACATTTGGTTAGTTTTATTAAATTATTATTTATTTTATCATTAAAAATATGTAAAGTATTATTTATAAACTTATTTTAATTGGCGTAGTAAACAGTCATTTGACATTAATAAAAGTTAAATGAGGTGTCATTTGAGTTTGTATCAAACATAATTTTAATTATAAAATACTTTATCATTAAAATAAATTTTGAATATCTATTTATCATACAATCAAATAGATGGAAAGGTTAATTGTGTTCGCTATTGTCACAAATACTATGAAACTAAATTTGTAAATTATTTACTTAGTTGTTAGTCTTTATATGTATTAGTTTGAAGGGAATTAGTTTCTTAAAATTGTTAATTTGAAGGTGTTTATATCCATATATATTTACATGTATGTATCCATACTATATTCAAAAAATTAAAAAGAGAATGTCTTTATAAATTATAGGTTTAATTATTAATTAAGTTCTATTTATTATGAGAAGTAAAATTATGGGAAATAAAATATTATAATGTAATTAAGTATTATTTATAAACTAAAAATGATTCGATGATGTGTCAAAATTTTAGGAGTTGGCAAAATGATGTGACATCATGAGAAGAGAGAACATTTTACCTTATATATAGATTTAGGTTGATGGAATATTCTTTTCAAAGAAATAGAAGGTTTTATCCAATTTTTTGTAATAAAATTGTAGGAGTTAGCACGCGTTGTATAACCGTTACTAAAACAAACATGATCAATGGCGGCTGGGGATCGAGTTGTATCATGTGGAGATTGCAACATTTGTCTGATATTCGGAGTTACAGCAACGAGGGACATGACATTTATGTCAAAATTTTAGCAATTAGCAAAATGTACGCACATGTTCTTTAATAGTTTGACTTCAGACGGGTTTTTTTTAAATTTATTTTCAACAACAAAATAACGTGAAATGATATTTTTGTGGTGGTATTATTTTTATTTATTTATTAGTCTTTTTGTTTATATTTAGTTATGATCTTTTTATTTTAATACTATGGATTTGTATTTTATTCATCATACTTTTTGTTAATATGTTGTCATTTTCATTTTAATTTTTTATTTTTCTTCTCATTCATTTGATTATAATATGTTTTAAAGACTTTTTTGACAAAAAAATATAATTCCCCTTAATTACATAAGTAATATATTCATTTTTAAAAAACTCAACGCCATGTTCTTAAAAGAGTGTCACATGTGTCCCCACTAACGTATCGAAGCGTGTTCATTGTATATCATAATTGTCATTCTCGATAATGTGAGCATTCTCTACTTCACACTCATTTTTAATTAGATATGATACTATTTGTAACACCCCAATTACTATTTAGTGAGTCTCAACATCCTCTCTCTTATGTTATTTATTCGATTTTCTCTTTGATGACACTTCTCATTTCTAAACATCCTCCGTCAAACTTCAACTTACCAAGTTTTCTTAATGTGCTCCCATGTAGGATTATTAGTATAGCCAAAAGTAAACATTTTATAATATGAATATGTGTAGTTAAGTTTGCCTTTAAACGGTACAACCACTTACTTTAACATAGATCTTTACAATTAAATAGATTAAAATTATGCACATTAGTTTTAGTAATTATAGTATGATGAAACTAAGAAGACTTTTTGTGCATAATGTATTATGAAAGATGTATTTTCCTGATAAAATTAATAATGTTGAAACTAAAATAATTAAAAATATATATTTAAGATCAATATATGTATATACAAATCTATGTTCTACATATTAAAAATGTATTTTAAAATTATAGATATAACCATTAATTAATTGATATTTATTGTAAGAATTAAACTTTTTAATTTTAGTTAAATGTAAGAATTAAACTTTGTTACTAATTTATTCAAAAATATTTAAAATATCAAAATATGTTAATGATGTGTCACAATTTGAAAATATGAGTTAGGTGATGTAACATCATGAGAAAAGAACACATTCTTCTTTATATTCTCACGAATCATATATCAAAAATTTTGGAGATCATTGAGTATTCTGACTCTGATTTTTGTGGATGGCAAACTAATAGAAATTGTACATAAAGTTTTGTAGAAATCTATGAGCGATCCAATAAGGAAATTTGGCTGAAATATTTTGTTACTTGCCTGCAATTCCATAAGAAATATAAAGACCAATAAAGTTTTCTTGTGACAATAAATCAACTGTTTGGTACAACAAAATTTTGGTAAAGTATTTTGAAGTTAAATACCAAATTATTAAGGTGAGGTGCAAAGTGAAAGTGTTTTTCATAGAACATTTAGAGACAAACTTCATGATAGCAGATCCTCTTACAAAGTATACGCTAAAGGTTTATCATGAGCATATTGCTCAAAAAGACATTTCGGTGTTCAAGGATTATTCGGTTTAGTGGGAGTTTGTCATTCGGTATTAGGTTCTATGTTTTGGTTGTGTTTATACACATTTTCTGATTAGAAATAAAGTTTTAAATAAGGTTTCAAGTTTGCACTTTGTACAATAAAGTTAAGGATCTCACTAAGTATGACCAATTGAAAATTGACATGTATTGATCACTTTTCATGTAATTTTCATGCCACAATTTTCATAAATGATCTATGTTATTTGGTTGTATTGATTTTCGTAACCATGGAAGATTTTTGGTTATGATGGTTATAACCAACGCCGCTATGATCTTAAGTTGATATGGTTAATGGACGAGATTGATATGCCTTGAAAGTAATCTATCATTTTTGAATACATATGTGACCTAGTGGTAGATTGTAAGATATATTTTATGGGGTCACACATATATCAATATATGATAGAGTCATTATTTAATAATTAGTCAAATTTATGTGGTCACTTTTGTAATAAAGTAAAAGACTAGAGGCATAAGTGTTATGGAAAATTAGTTGTGGATGCCTTAAGTAATTTATAATTTGATGAAAGGCTGAATTATAAATTAATACTCTATATAAATAGAAGGTTATTGTCCTCAAAGTAACTCTAATCTAAAAATACAGAAACTCTGCATTCCAACACCAGAGACCTAAAGTCAATTCATAGTGTATTTTGGAAGATCCATAGCCAACTTCAGATTTTCAACCACAGATTCATCATGACTAAATCAGATACGCTTCTGCTTATATTTGATCATCAAAAACTGATATTGTTTTGTGTTTATTATGATATAAATATTTAGGATTAATTTCCATCAAAGTTAACACGAAAACACTTGAAAAAGCAACAACATGTAACAGTGAAAGCTTAGACAAAGAAATAAATTGTTCTCATGAAACAATGAGAGGAAATGTTTGAAGCATCAAAATTGTTGATGTGGCTAACTTTGGGGAGTTCCTTTTATATAAAATATATATATATATATATTAATGAATTAGATAATAATTTATAGAGGTTACTAGGTGAAGACCCCGCGTCATGCACAAACAAGATTATTCAAAAATATTCATATATTATAAAAGTTTTATTTTATGTTTTAAAATAATCTTACAAATAAAATAAATATTGTAAAAGAACATAATTTATTTTAAACTAGGTGGTTTGACCCGCGCATGGCGCGGCCATAAATAAATTTCGAAAAAATTACATGAAAATAATTAATATTGACATTTTTAAATGAATTCAAATGATACATTAATGATAATTCAAACTAGGGAGAATTACAAAACTACACCATTTGAATTACATTTCACAAAACTACACCATTTCCAAAATACTTCACAAAACTACACCTAAACACTCAAAATTAAATCCAAATAAATCCTACCCACAAAATCCTACCCCCTTAATACTATACCATAAACACTAATTAGTGAACCCAAATGAAAAGATTTTAATTTTGGTATTTTTTAAAAGAGTAAATCAAGGTTTTAAAATTTTGAAAGGGTGTAAATATGTGAAAAAATTAAATTAGATGTAGTTTTGTGAAGGAGGGGTTGAAAAGGTGTAGTTTTGTGAATTCCTCTTCAAAACTATACATTAAGATCACGATAAGGTAAAATAGAAATAAAAATGTTATAAATTATCTATAAAAAATGAAAACATAAAATAAATGTGGCTTTGTGTTTTATGGTAGGCTTATGTATACTATTAATTGAAAAACATTTTTGCAAAATGCCCTTAAGAAAATTCTATTTACCATCAAATGCCACTGCATTTTTTTGCTTAACCTATGGTTTTTATTGGGCTGGAGAAAATGGGTTTGTGTTCGACAATAACAAAAGCCCAAATGAAGTCCCAAACAATTTCAATTTAATTAACATTCAGATTTTTGTAAAAACAAATGATAATAAAATGAAAGAAAAAGTCAAACATGAAGCCATAATCTCGAAAAATATCAAAGAGGAAGAAAATATAAAACCAAAAACAACTTCAGAATCAAAGAGGAAGATGAAATCAAATTTTCAGTTTTTAGAAACAAAAAATTCCGAAATTGGCTAAATGGAAAACATTTTTATAAATAACCCTTAAAATAAATTTTAATTACTATACAATGCCACTACATGATTTTATCATAACCTATGTTTTAAAATTTGTTTTATGATTATAATGGATTAAGTGAAAAAGTTCATAAAGTCCACCAAATTAGGCTTAATTGAATACAAATTATACAAATCGATTGCATCTTTTTCGAAAAGTCTAACGCATATATTTTTCCGCTAAAATCGGAACCAAAACACACAATTATATCGATTTAAATTTCAGTTTTAAAAACGAAATTAATAATATTTAAATAATATATTTGATAACGATAGATTTTACGAATTAATTTATTAATAAATTTATTTTTCACGGATTAGTTTCAGATTTAAAGCTATGTATAATCGTAGATTTAAAATTTTAACATCCAATTTGAATAAAAATGATCTCCATATATTTTAGTTTTTGTAACGGGTTATTAAAAATATAGAATGATAATTGTTATGAGACTAAATCAAATTTAGTTTATGTATAATATATACATGTAATTTTTCTGACGGGTCGGAATATATCAAATATAGTTTATGAGATATAATCAAATCATATTTGTAAAATCAAAATCTGCATAAATAAAGAAAATGTATATTATAATCACTGTAAGAAAATAATAAAAATTACAATATATTTATGTATTGTGTGAAATTTGAGACTAAACACATATAACCCAAGTGGAAGTAGAAATTCTTCAAAATATTTAAATACATAAGTAAAATATATCTTATTATACAATAATTACAACAAATTAAAAACCGCACGTACGTGCGGGTCCATATCTAGTATGATTTAAAATACAAAATTTGTTTTATTTTTATAGTTTTTCGTTTTTGAGAAACAATTATAATAGTGATAGGAGATTTTACATAAAATTAATCCATTAAATTGAAAAATTGTTACAAATGTAACTTTGTATGCTACCAAAGCATATGTTTGTTACATATTCTCTTCTACAAAATAATAAGTGGTACTTCAAGGGAAGTGAAAGGTATATGTTCACAAACTAATTTGGTTAATAAAAAATAAAGTATATTCAACAAAAATAGTTTTATAAAAATTAAAGAAAAACTCATAAATGAAGATGTTAATAATTATAATGGTTTTGGATTACGAAAAGTATAAAATTGTATGATGTGTTATAAAAAGTTTTAGATTGACATATTTATAACAATAATCAATATTTATCTAACATTTTAAACGAAGCTAAGTTTATAATATTTACATAAATATTTGAAAACTAAATCACATGAGGTTGAATGTACAATACCATTAATAATAATAATAATAATAAATTGTATTAAATTAATAAATAATATATAATGATATTTATTCTATTAAAAGAGAAGACAAAATGCTTACGTGTCGCAACGAGAGCGATTATAGAAAATTTTCCTTTTTTAGTATTTGGGTCCTTATATTTTTGAATAATTACTGTTTGGCGAATTCCATAAAATTATATTTCAGGTCCAACAAATTCACACCCACATATAAAACTAATTCATGCCCACATATAAAACTTTTAAGAATTAAATTTCTTCCACATTGAAAACAATAAGAAACGAAATAAGAAATCCTCTATTATAAATAAGATTTTATCACATACGAAATCACTAAAGCGGACCTTAGTTTAATGGGCCTGCGAATTTTGGTAAATGGATTTTGCCTTCATTTACCGGGTATGCATAATGCGGATCTTTTTGATTGAATAGGCGTGCAAAGTTTGATTAGTTATTTTGGCTTTCGATATTGGTCGTTCATAGATATATGCCTTGTAAATTGGCCAACGGGTATCAGAGATTTTGATTAGTGGATTGGAGCATGAACATTCGGTTTACAAGTCGGGTTCATGTAAGGTTCATTCGAGTTCTGAATTTTCGGGTTAAAGGATATAGGATCCGTTCGGGTTATTTACAATTACGGTTCCGTTCGGTTCGAATCCATTCCGATTCCGGTCGAGTTTCATAGTTTTAACAAAACCTCACATGGAACCAAATATTATTCGGTTCGGGTTTTCTGGTTCAAATTTTCAGGTTTTTTTATATTTTTGGTAAGATTTTCGGGTCTAATTTCGGGTAATCCGGGTTCGGTTCGAGTTTTGGTTCGGCTTATTCATACAACCCACACAAAAATTGAAATAGCCTACTAAAATCCAAATTACTTTATCAAAACTATATACATGTGTATATTCGGGTTTATTCGAGAGTACAATTCGGGTCCCGGTCTGTTCGGATTAGAACGGAAACCCGAGTTATAAAATATTAAAATCCTATAGGATAATATGGGAATCGATACCACCAAATCGAATTTTCCGGGTCCATTCGGGTTAGAACGGAAACTCGAGTTAGAAAATATTAAAACCCGATAAGATAATATGAAAACCGAAACCGGACCAAACCGGATTTATCAGATCGGTTCGGTTTCGGGTTTCAGATCTCGGGTTAAATGATCAATCTTAAGATTGATCAATTCATGTTATTCCATAATATAACTTAATATTATTTATGAATATCCTATCCCGCGCAAAACGTGAGATACTTACATAATTTTCTTGTAACGATAATGCTATAGAGATTGCATTACACTTGTTGGTGCCTTAAATTAAGATAAACTATAAAAAGAACCTAAAATGAATAAATTCAATCTTAAATTGGAAAATAGGATGACCTCTTTATCAATCAATTACAATTTTTAAAGGGAAATTACTTAAACTAACCTCTTTTTATTTGTTTATTACTCAAATGACCTACAAATCTTTTCTTGGGTAAACTTTGTGTTAAAAGACGTATATCACAAGGGTACAACATTTTATTACGTAATTGCCATTGAAATTATTTTCTTCAAAAGAAATTAATCAACAAAATAAGTCTACCTAAACTACAAAACCTAAACTTCGTCTCTCCTTGTGGTGTCTCGCCGTTATCTCTCTCGCCGTAGTGTCTCTTGCCGTCGTGTCTCTCGCCGTCGTGTCTCCCGACGTCGTCTCTCTCGCCGTAGTGTCTCTCGCCGTCGTATCTCTCGCCGTCGTGTCTCTCGAAGTCGTCTCTCTCGACGTCGTATCTGTATAGGAAAATCCCTGGTCTCTCTTGCCGAGAATTCATAGTCTCTCGCCGAAAATCCGTCGTCTCTCTCACCGAATCGTCTTCTCGCCGTAAATCCGTCGTCTTCTCGCCGAAAGTTCGTCGTCTTGTCGCTCTAAATCCTTGTTCTCTCTCGATCTCTCGTTACACAGATTCGTTGGACGTCAAAATCTCCGTCCTCCGCCGTCGTCGTTGTCTGTCCCTCCGCCGTCGTCGTTGTCTCTGTCCATATATGTGTGCACAGTTGTATTATTGCAGACTTGTTTGCTAAATTTTGTAGACATATTCTTTTAATTGCAGACTTATAAATTCGACTTATTTTGTAGACTTATTGAGTAAACTCTTTATCATGTTGATTGATTTATTTTGTAAATTTAAAGAATATGAGGGACTAGTAAACAATAAAAAAGGGTAAAAAATAAAAACATATAGGTTTTCTTCTCCTTTCCCGTCCTAAAAAAAGTCCCGACTTTTATTTTTCCTTCTCTTCTCCGTTGTTTCCCGTCCCTAAACCTAACCACCGCGATAACGCAAAGGCACGACCGCCACCGGCTAACACAGAGCCACCGCCGGCGATAACGCAGACTTTCGCGTTTGCGACTTCACCTTGGCGTTTGTGACTTCACCTTGGCGTTTGCGCCTTCACATTCGCGTTTTCGACTGCACCTTCCCGTTCACGACTTCACATTCGCCTCCGCCGCTTGGCCTTCGGCTCCACCACCGCCGCTTTGCCTTCGCCTCCACCAGCGCCGCTTGGCCTTCTCGTTTACGTTCTCGATCTTCGCCGCTTTACCTTCGCCACCGTCGTTTGACCTTCACGTTCTTGATATTCATCACTTAACCATTGTTGTTTGTAATCGATCCACTTCAGGTTCAGGTTCGATTCGATTCAGTCTTTTTGATTATTTGGGTTCGTGGGTTTTTTTTTGTTCTTCCTCCCTTTCCGCAAATCTGGTATTGTGTGATTTTGCAGTGTCACTGCAGACTTATCTACTTATTATTGTAGACTTATTTTGCAGACTTATGACTTGATATAATATGTTTTGTCGACTTTTTGTGATGTAATTGCAGACTTAAAATTGTTTTTCTATGATGCAGGATATTTATGATGGCTTATCCTCCACGTCTCTATGGTGATGGTAAATCACCTGCGCAAGTTAGAAGCATGAATCACTATTGTGTGCTTGCTAACATAGGGTCGTTGAAAGAGAATTTAGGTGATGATGTTTGGGCTTATCTAGAAACCTCTCCGCTTGGTTGCATTGTGAAACTAGCAGAAAACAACTTTATATGGTCGGCTAAGACGGTCCACTACCTCCTCACACACCGGCTAGTGACTAATAAGTCGAAAGAAATGTGGTGTTTGGTTGATGATCAACCAATAAGGTTGTCTTTGCTTGAGTTTGGTTTCATCACGGTATGAACATAGATCCTTATGAGGTTGCGGGTGATTGTGAGGGTGACCATAAGGATTTGTGGTGTGACATGGAAGTTCCTATTTCGGAAGGTCCAACTTGGGACCAGCTAAGGAAGGTATTGGTGTATGTCGGACATGGTCATTTGATAAGCGGAGAATGGTTGGTAGTTTGTCTGTTATAGCCGTGGGTATTCTTGGGTTGCATCGCGGTAGTAGAATTCCTCTTGACTTGGCGAAAAGAGTAATTGATGTTGACACTTTTGAAAGGTATCCGTGGGGTAGGAAAGTTTGTGAGAACTTGGTAGAGGGGATAAAAGTTTCTGCATTTGATTCATATTGTGTCACAGGGTTTGTTCATGTTCTTCAGATATGGGCTTATGAGGCCATAACTATTCTTGGTGAGAAAGTGGGAGGTAAGAAAGAAGATATTCCACTCTTGGCTTGGCGTGGTTCTAGGGGAAAAACAAAGCTTGAAGATCTTCTTTTTGAAGACAAAAAGAAACATGGGAAGGTAAAGTTAAACTTATTAATGCTTTTAAGTGGTGTTTTATTCTAAAACGTTTAATATAATTTCCAATTTTTTATTACTCTTTAATGTTTGTTGTATTTTGTGTAGGTGAGAGTGAAACATATATTCTCAATCTCTGAAGAAGAGATTATTTCAAGTTGGACGGATGAAGAGGAAGATGAGAAAGTGGACAAGCTTCTTAGTGATATACTAGAAGAAGCTTTGGATAGTGATTTTTGGAAGGTAGTTCCTAAGACGGAAAAGAAGATGGGGAAAAAGAGAAACGTTGATGAGGTTGTACAAGGTAGAAGTGATGAAGATTTTGTAGAAAAGGAGAAGAAATTTCCACGAAAAAAAAGGGAGCAGAAGTTATAAAAACAAGAGTTGGTAAAGGAGGAAGTGAAGATGGCTTGGAGGAGGAGATGGCAAGAGATTCACCAAAGAATAAAAAGATGAGAAGAGTTGATAATGGAGGAAGTGGAGATGACTTTGAGGAGCAAATGTCAAGAGAGTCTCCAAAAAATAAAGAAAAGGAAGTGGAGACAGAATCGGAGACAACAACTAAGGTATCATATAAAATAAGCATGTGTATTTTAAGAAAACAAATTCCCTTAATGTTTGTTTATTAATGTGTTATGTTTAAGGTTGGTAAGGGTAGCAGTGATGTACAACTACAAAAGGACATGAAAGGATTGTTTTCGTTGTTTGAAACTCTTGCGACCAACATTAATAATTTGGAGACGAAGATTGTATCACAAATAACTGATTTAAAAGGGGATATGGAGAAGAAGATGACTTCCATTGAAAGTAAAATGGATAGAAAGATTGAAAATTTAGGCAAAGAAGTTGAAAAAGGGAAGACTTTTGAGAAATGTGTGGAGAAAGAAGTTGTGCAATCTACAAACCACATGGCAGAAGAAGGCACGCGACCGGTTAGTATTGATCTTCGTCTCATTTAATTTCTGATAGTTGGTATTCACTAGCAACTTCTAGCAATTTTGTGTCATTCATTTGAAAATAATGTGTTTGAATTTTGTATGTTAATACTTTTTTTTTGTTTTCTGAGTTTTTAATAAAAAAGGGATTACAAGTTATCGTATTTTTTTAAAAAGAAGAAGTTAATTTTGCAGGTTTTTAAAAAATAAACAGAAATGATTTCAAAAATTCAATTTGTGCAGATTTGTTTTGTTGAATTATTTCTCATATTTTTGCTCCGTAATGTGATTATCATTTCTAAAGATTTCATTGTTTTATAGTCTTCGATGATAATGACTAAGGCTTCTTCTCAAGATGGGATCCCGGTTGATTTTGTTGTCAACAACAAACGATCCGCGAACCGGCGCAAGTGTTGAACGCGAAATATGATCCTTTTGGACCTTACAACGAGATGAAAGCGAAAGAATTGTTGGATCGTATCACCGAAGAAGAGTAAGTTTTACTCTTCATTATATTTTATGCTTTGACAATCTTTTTAAAAAGACATGGTTTTACAATTTCAGACAAATACAAATCGGTCCAAGCATTCTTAATTTGACAATGCTTGATCGAATAATGACTCAAGGTAAATGGCTTGGCAACGAGGTGAGTAATCTCGTTTATAAATAAATTTGGTATAAGTGATTATGTTCATGATCTAACTTTTTAGTTTATTTTTCAGGGATATGGATGCCACAATGTATTTATTCCGGGAGAAAATATCTTTAGGGTTACTGAATTTTCCTCGAGTTGGTTTCATGGATTGTTTGTTTGGCATGAAGCTTCAAGTCGAATTCAAGAGGTATTTGGGCAATAAACAAAACCACAAGTGGAGTAATCAAATCATATCTTATGCAAATGGCGACTTACCGTCTCATGGGAAGACAAGAAAAAATGGATTGAACACTATGATCGAATTTACTTTCCGCTCAATATCAATGGTAATCACTGGATCTCATGTTGTGTTAACTTTCCTCTTAAAATAGTTGAAGTTTTTGATTGTGCTGGATTGCACCACAAGAGGGACGTGGAGCCGTTTGCAACCGCCATCCCTCGGATATGTGGAACACTTCTTGGAAAGGTAGATGGGGGAAAAATGTCTCTTTCTCCCTATACAATCGTTCATACACCGGTTCCACTTGGTCTTAACAAATCCCAAGGTGATTGTGGTGTGTATGCCCTTAAGTATATGGAATGTCATATGTTGGATCTGCCTTTAAAAATGTTGGAAGATGAGAACATTAAGTGTGCACGTCATAAAATAGTTTTTGATTTTTTGGAAGCATCATTTGATCCTGTGTTTATTGAGAAAATGGCAATGTTTGAGCCTCCACCGAGAGATTCAGAAATTGTAGAAATTAATTGATATTGCAGAACATGTAGATTGTATTTAGTTTACATTCATTTGTTTTTGTGTTTATTTTAAAACTTTGCAAAACAAATGGTAAGGAAATATCTGCATAAGTTGGGTTTTTTTTTTCCGGAAAAAATACACTAAATAAATCTGCAACCACATACACTAAATATTGAAGTGACTATACCAAGGTAGTTAATACATATAGTCGACTACATCGCAATGTAGTTGATTCATGTAGTCAACTAAATACAGTTGTATCATTGTCGTCGTCGTTGTCTCTCTCCATATATGTGTGCAAAGTTGTATTATTGCAGACTTGTTTGTTAAATTTTGCAGACATATTCTTTTAATTGCAGACTTATATATTTCACTGGTGTCATTGTCGACTTATTTTGTAGACTTATTGATTTAACTCTTTATTATCATGTTGTTTGGTTTATTTTGTAAATTTAAAGAATATAAGAGACTAGCAAACAATAAAAAAGGGTAAAAAATAAAAACATATAGGGCCTTAAAGGCCCATTAACTCTAATTTTTGTTCTCATTTCCCGTCCCACAAAAAAAGTCGCGACTTTTTTTTCCCTTCTCTTCTCCGTTGTTTCCGCCCGTAAACCTAACCACCGCCGTTAACGACTTCACATTCTCCTCCGCCGCTTGGCCTTCGGGTCCACCACCGCCGCTTTGCCTTCGCCTCCTCCACCACCGCTGCTTGTCCTTCTCGTTTATGTTCTCCATCTTCGCCGCTTTACCTGTTTCACCGTTGTTTGACCTTTACGTTCTTGATATTCACCACTTAACCATTGTTGTTAGTAATCGCTCCACTTGAGTTTCAGGTTCGATTCGATGCAGTATTTTTGATTATTTGGGAGTTCGTCGTTTTTTTTTGTTCTTCCTCCCTTTCCGCAAATCTGCTATTGGGTGATGTAGTGTATATTTTGCAGACTTATGAAATTATTTGCAGACTTATATATTTGAGTGATGTTAATGCAGACTTATTGTGTAGATTGTTTTAATTTGTAGATCTAGTGTAGATTTAAGTTGCAGATTTTTTTTATGAATGTATGAAAATCTGTGGGTAGAGAGTTATGTATATCTTTGCAGACTTATATGTATGAAGACTTATTGTGCAGACTTATATAAGTAATTTCAGACTTATATATTTGAGTGGAGTTGATGCAGACTTATTGAAATGAGTTTATGTTAAAATTGTATAGGGGTTTATGTTGTTGATCTAGTGTAGATTTAAGTTGCAGAGTTATGTATGAATTATGAAGTTGCAGAGTTGTTTATATATTTTGCAGACTTATTAAATGTTATTGGATGACCAGACTTATTGATTCAATTGTGGTTATGTGACATTGCAGATTGGTGTTGATGGGTTATCCTCCTCGTCTTTATGCTGATGGTAGAGCTCCTGCGCAAGTTAAAAGCATTAACCACTACTGTGTGTTGGCTAACATTGGGTCCTTGAAAGAAAAATTAGGTGATGATGTTTGGAGTTATCTCGAAAGTTCTCCGGTTGGTTGCATCGTTAAACTTGCAGCAAGTTCTTTTATATGGTCAGCTAAGACGGTCCACTATCTTCTCACACATCAGCTAGTGACGAAGAAGTGTAAAGAATTGTGGTGTTTGATTGATGATCAACCAATAAGATTTTCATTACTTGAGTTTGGTTACATCACAGGTATGAACATAGACCCTTATGTGGTTGGAGGTGTTAGCGAGGGTGACCATAAGGGGTTGTGGTGTGACATGAATGTTCCTATATCTGAAGGTCCAACTTGGGACCAGCTGTTGGAGGTATTGGCTGTATGCAGGTTATGGCCATTTGAGAAGCGGAGAATGATAGGTTGTTTATGCGTTATTGCTATTGGTGTTCTCGGCCTGCATCGGGGTAGCAAAATTCCCCTAGACCTAGCTCGAAGGGTAATTGATGTGAAGACTTTTGAAAGGTTTCCGTGGGGTAGAAAGGCTTGCGAGAATTTGGTGGAGGGTGTTAAAGTTGCTCAATTTGTTGGTGATTCTTATTGTATGACGAGGTTCATTCATGTACTTCAGATATGGGCCTATGAGGCCATACCTATTATCGGTGAAAAAATAGGACGTAAGAAACATGATGTTCCATTTTTGTGTTGGTCTGGTTCTAGAGGAAGAACTAAGATTGAAGATATTCTTTTTCATGACAAGAATAAACATGGCAAGGTAAAGTGTAATTATATAATAATTTTATGTGGTGTTATATAAGGGTAATTTAAATACAATGTTTCTTATAACGTTATTTTTTTGTTTTCATATTTGTAGGTGAGGGTGAGACACATGTTATCAACCTATGAAGAAGAGGTCATTCCAACATGGACGAATGAAGAGGAAGATGAGGATGTAGACAAACTTTTGAAAGATATCCTTGATGGTGTTTTTGATAGTGGTTTTTGGGACACGGTTAATAAGTCGAAGAAGAAGATGGTTAAAAAGAGAAAAGTTGTTGAGGTGGTGGAAGCACACAGTGACGATGATTTTGTCCAACATAAGAAGAAAGTTGTACCAAAGAAGAATGTGTCTGAAGGGAAAAAACAAAGCAACTATGAAGCACGAAATGATGATGACTTTCAGGAAGAGATAGCGAAAGAGTCTCCAAAGAAATTGTCCGAAAACCAAGTCCCCGAGAAGGTATCATAGTAATTTTATGGTTATGATAAGACTTATGATTTCTTTATTATTATGTTTATGGTAAGACTTATGGTTACTTTTTAATGAATTATGTTTAATTTTGTTAATGTTTGTAAAGAGGAGAGGCAACAAAATTTAGGAATGGACATGAAAGGGCTTTTTTCTTTGTTTGAGACTTTGGCTACCAACATGCAAGGGTTAGAGAAAAAGTTGGACGAAAAGTTGACTTCTTTCCAAGGGGATATGGAGAAGAGGATGAGTAGCATACAAAGTAAATTGGATGAGAAGATTGACAAATTGGGAAACAAAGTTGAGAAGGCAAAGGGTTTTGAGAAACTTGTGGAAAAAGAAGTAGTCCAATCTACAAACCACGTTGCGGAGGATTTTGCGAGAGAGCAAGAAGCGAGTTAAGCACAATGCGGATGATGGTGCTGAGAGCAAACTGCCGGTTAGTACTGATCTTTGTCTTAGATTTTTTCCAAATAGTTGATGAAATAGATTTTATAAGTTAATGATCAAATATGATTTATTTGCAGAGGAAAATATAGTGGATCAATTTATGGAGTGTTATAAACAAACATTTTGCAACTTTGTTTGATTTGTGTTAGTATGATTTGTTGTTTGGAATTTACGTTTTGAAACTATAATTTGGTATTCAAAGTTATCCGTAAATTTGTTTACAAATATCTTATTTTATGAACGTAGCAATGTAGTTAAAAAACAAAAAAAAAATCCTGATTTTGAAAAATGAACCATTTTAAACGAATTTATTTTTGCGTTGCAGATTTTTTATGTAGAATTGTTTGTCATATTTGTGCAATCAAATGTCATTGTTGAATCTAACTTTTTCCTAATTTTTTTTCCTTTAATACAGTCTTGGCTGGTCATGTCTAAGCCTTCCTCCAAAGATGGTACCCCGGTTAATTTTGTTGTGAATAAGAAACGCACTGCATAAGAAGATTGGAATGATCATGTGGAGGATGTTACATTGGCAGTGGCGAAGGCGGCATGTGAAATGCGCAATCCTAACTCCGAAGACACATTATCTGTTTCATATCATCGGGAAAGAGTGGAGGCCTTATCCAAGTGTCTTGACGAAAACAAAACTATTGGGAAAAGGAGGCTTTTCATGGCAACAACCCAAAAATCTCCTTTTCAAGGAGATTCACCAATGAAACGGGTGATGCAAGGAGTGGTGCCTTCTCCAACGGTGTATGATCCTTTTGGACCTTACAAAGAGGTCATAGCGAAAGAACTCTTAGACCGTATCACTGAGGAAGAGTAAATATTCTCCTTTGTTTTTAAAGCTCAATAATATACTTATTTTTGACAATAATTTGTTTTATTTATAGGTCGACGCCTATAGGTTCCTTTGTTCCGCGGACCCAATTTTTCGCGAGGTTGATGACTCCAAAACAAGATTGGCCTCTTAGTGAGAAGGATAACTTCGGTTGGATTGGAGAATGTGTAAGCTAATTTATATATATATATATATATATATATATATGTCCTTACAATTTTGTTACGTGTACGAATAAATAATATTTGTTTCTTCAATCCGCAGCACATCAACTCATTCATGCATATGCTTAGGAAAAGATCTTTGGCGCAACCCACACCATTTACATCGTCGCGTATAGCATTCCTAGATCAGTCATGGGTCTTTTGTTGGCTTCAAGACTACAAACAATTTGCTATTAACCCGAAGAAATTCTTATTTGGCGATGCATACAAGGAGGTGATGATGGGGCGATATCCAGCTGTTGCACCAACAAACAAAGAGTGGGTTAAGGATGTGGATCACGTGTACTTTTGTCATAACATTAATGATGTGCATTGGGTTGGTCTTCATGTGAACCTACTTCGACACCACATAGACGTATACGACAATATTATTTGGTCAACAAGCGACAAGCAAATGGTTGCGGAGATCACACCTTACGCGCGGATGATTCCATACATGGTACGCTCTATTGTCCCTCCTTCTGGAAAAAAGGACATTGCTTTGAAGAAGTATACGATCTATCGGAAAAAATCCATACCACAGAATATCCAAGTAGGCGATTGTGGTGTGTATTCGATGAAATATATTGAGTGTCTTGTACTTGGGATTAGCTTTGAAGGTTTGTGCGACGAGAACATACCGTTTATCCGGAAGAAAACGGGCGTTGAGATCTACGATGAGGTACCCGATGACTATAACGAGATGTCGAATCCGTTACCGCGCTCTAAGGAGGATAAGTTGTTGCTGATGACTGACTCTTTGAAGTAGCATGATTTTATTATTATGTATGGACATAGTTTTTGTTTCTGCTGTTGTTGTTTAGGAAAAGTGGAATATGATTTCCAATTTTTTGTGTTTATTTTAAAACTCTGCAAAACAAATGGTTAGGAAAAATCTGCAGCAGATGGGTTTTTTGTTTTTGCAGACTTATAACTATTGTACGGATTTTTTGGAACATGTATTGCAAATTTGATTTGCAAACTTAACATTGAAAGTAACAAACAAAGTTCTTGGCATGAAAACAAACAAAGTTCTTGGCATGAAAACAAACAAAGTTCTTGTCATGGAAACAAAGATAGTTTTTCACATTTCTAGAAATGAAAAGGATCGATCGATTCATTCTTCGTTGCAGTGAATCAGAAAACGGTACTACCTTTTGCACGTCCGTCAGTTGTGGCCGAAAGCACCACATCGAGAACATGAGTTATTTTTACGCACCCTTTTTTTTCCTGTTGCCACTTCGAGTGCCGATTTGAATCGCAATTTTTTCGGTCTCCCGGGTTGTTGACGTACATCAGGAGGTAAACACAATTGAGATTCCACGTCATTGGGTACAATCAAGGCTCTATCGCGGGGGATCACGGGTCGTGAATATCCGTGAACCAAATAGCTCGTGCGGTAGTACGGATGAGAATAATGTATGATAGAAAGTTTGTTTCTTTCGATAGCCGCGATCGCATGGACACACGGTATCTTCTCCAAATCGTACATACGGCAAGTACATTTTCGTAACGTTATATTTACGACGTTAACGAACGCCCCGTTAGTGATTTCATACAAATCTTCGTCGATCTGTTGGACATGAATGTCCTTTGCCACATGAACCCGAGCCTAAAATTTTTTTTTTAATAAATTGTAATAGATAAATAGTTTAAAATGCAAATGTTTTGTTATACCTGCAAGAGTTTTTCAACACTCCGAGTAAGTACTGTCATCGTTTTCGTGGCATCGTTACGGCGGTCCGCAAACCATCGCGTTAAAATCAACCGAATCTCATCGATTAGGATCACTATTGGGAGATCGCGCTTTTTCGTATTACGTTGTTTAAAGACTCGGCGATGTTTGTTGTTGTCATGTTGTAGCGATGACCAGGAAAATGAACTCTTGCCCACTGTTTTACATCGGCGCGTATCAAATAATCATGGAGTGCAGGATTACGATTATGTATTTCTTGAAAATATTACTCAAACTCATCAATTCTAAAAGCATTTGCCGCCTTCTTCACAACACCAAAAACTTCACCGCCTTTGAACCTAACTAAGACGTTCTTGTATAAATGATAAGTGCATATTCCTCTAGCACTGAGAGGATATACAAGCTGAATAGCGTTACTTATAGATTTGTGCCGATCGGAAATTATAGCCAAATCTCTATCATCCGGAATAACTTTGGCTAATTGTGTGAAGAACCACTCCCAAGACTTGTCATTTTCCGTATCAACAATGCCGAAAGCTATGGGAAATATTTGAAAATTTCCGTCTTGTGTCGTGGCTATAAGCAACGTCCCTTTATATTTGCCTTTCAAGATAGTACCGTCGACGACTAACACTTTGCGCATGTATTGAAACCCAAAAATACTAGCTCCAAACGAGATAAAAACATACTTGAACCTTTTCTCTTCATCGACTTCGAGTCCGGTGTATGTACCCGGATTAGCATGTCGTATTTGAAATAAGTAAGTAGGCAAATCTTCGTATCCACTCTCCGGTGATCCCGTGAGTAAACTTCGAGCGTGTGCAAGTGCACGGTGTGCTTTCCAATAATCGACCTAATACACAAAGGGTAATTACTTGACGTGTAATTTAAGATATTAAATGTTATTGTATTGTTTTTATATTTATTACCTTAATACGAAAGCGAATCCTTATAGCATCGGCCAAATGTTCAGGTAATACACCTGGACCCACACTCCCCACAAAATCTTTGTAAAGTTTTCCTAATATTTCAGGAGTTGCTTTTCTTGAACGGGCTGATCGCACGGTAACGGAACACGTGTGATTTTTAGCGTATTTTCTGATATAAAATTGAGAACTAATTCCCACGGGCGAGGCTCTAACCCTCCACGAACAACCGTTCACCCAACACTTAACCACATATAGATTAGTGGTAGATTTCACAACGTCATAATCAAAATTGTTTATTACGGACAAAATTTTCAACTTTGATTCTAATTCCTTTTTATTTTCGTAGCGTTGCCCAACCGCAATGGTAATAGCCGGAGATTCTAGTCTTTCTAAATCCTCGTGGATAAGAAAATGCATTTGGGAACCTCTTTTCTTCAAAGGCAATTTAGGTTGGTCATTAAATAAAACTTCCGACATACCGTAAACTGTGTAATCTTCATCATCCGAAGTTACACCGTCTTCGTCGTCGCAACAGTCGAATATAGGCCCTTCGTCGTCGACCTCATCGTCATCCGCATCCTCTTCGTTTTCACCAATCTTCGATCTTGCATCATGAATTACACTCGCCGTAGGTACTTCTTCATAAAACCAACCGTTCATGTCCTCGGTTGGTATTTTTCGAGTTTTCTTCACCGATACACATAACCGTAAAGAACTATCTTCGCATTGTTGTAAATATGCTTGAAACTGCCGATCATTTCCTATAATCACCGAAGGTGTATCTTGGGGTAAAGCTTGTAACATCCTCTTAGACAACATATAACTTAACTCAATAATTTCTTCACTATCGTCGAACCCATATTCGTCATTAATCAAACCCACGAAATCGACATACCTCATCCCAGCATTAGCACCTATAAGCCTACTACCACGTCGGCTTGTCAACGAAAAATAACCACCTTTTCTTATCAAAACGCCATTCACCGGTCACCACAATGATTTGAACGATCTTGTTATTGTTCTCCATTGTTTGAATAATAAAATTTTAGCTTGGTTGAGAGCATATGGTTATGGTGGTTTTTAAGGACGTAATTATGAACTCACACCCACCCAACCATAAAGTGGGAAAAACATTCAATTCTTCCAACCAATTTTTTGCAGAAAAAACTCTGCAAAAAAAATACACTAAATAAATCTGCAACCACATACACTAAATAAATCTGCAACTTTGTATTGATGATTTCATTTATAGGGTTGTAGATTTGTTTACCATTTTGCAGATTTGTTTTGTAGGGTTTGCAGATTTGTTTTATAGGGTTGATTAATTTATTGGGTTGTATATTTGTTTTAGAAGGTTGGTAGATTTGTTATGTAGGGTTGTAGATTTGTTTACTATGGTTGCAGGCTTGTTAACATCTGTAGATTTGTATTGATGATTTCATTTATAGGGTTGTAGATTTGTTTATCCTTTTGCAGATTTGTTTTGTAGGGTTGATTAATTTATAGGGTTGCAGATTTGATTTAGAAGGTTGGTAGATTTGTTATGTAGGGTTGTAGATTTGTTTACTACGGTTGCAGACTTGTTAACATCTGTAGATTTGTATTATTGATTTCATTTATAGGGTTGTAGATTTGTTTATCCTTTTGCAGATTTGTTTTGTAGGGTTGATTAATTTATAGGGTTGCAGATTTATGTTACAGGGTTGATTGATTTGTTTTGTAGGGTTGTACAATTGCAGACTTGTTTACATCCACGAAATTTCCATAAATGTGTCATACAAAATAGATTACATATGAAACACAGATGTTACTTATGAACTGACTAGATGTTACTTATGAAAACATTTATCTAAAGTTACATTGTCCATACTGAAAATTATCAGGTCCTAACTCATCAAACAATTCGACCAGAGAAAGCCAAACTCTAGTAGTCATTCCTTCAGGCTTCTCGCCGCCATGAAACCATATCCTCTTCAACGTGCGCATATGATCACGAAAAATCGTTCTAGCCAACAGATTAAACTGTGTCCAAACTGTCAAATTATGCCTCGGATCCCATATGTATTTTCGCTATAAAAAGAAAAAAAAATTTATTAGTGTTAGAGAAACAAAAAGCTAAATCCGATAAGATTACATTATCGGTTATGCTTACAGTTAGTTTAAGAAACCATTGTCCCTTGACATCATCGGGAATGAAGCGGTAAGTCGGCCACGCATGGACCCATCCCTCTCGAAGAATATCCAGGATCGCCTGGGAGAGATCATGTAAAAACCTAAACCACGTAACAGTGGTTTTGTCACACCATACATTCGGACCAGGGTTTAGAAGCGGGAGGTTATCCCGATCTTGCATGTTGTGTATGGCATTGACCATGCTCGCGAAATTGGATGTATATGGTGGGACAATAGACATGATGTATGTTTTATTGAGATTAGGTTTTATGAGAAGGGTTATATATTGATAGAGAGATAGGAAGATGCAACGTCGCAATGAGGAGAGATAAGAAGACGAAACGTAGATATGTTATTTTACTTAGATTTTTTGCAGATTTGTTATTTCAACTTTGCAGATTTGTTATACAACGTTGCAGATTTGTTATAATTTATTAAATAAAACGTTGCGTTTAATGCTTCAAAGTTAAATCAAAAAGGGGATCTGCAAAAATTAGGGCTTTTACGTTCTTAGAACAAAGCGATGAACAAAAATATGGCAAGTCGAAGCCAAAGCTATCCGTCGACATCCTACCGTCGTGGGGTGACCTACGAAAATGAAGATCCAGTCCATACACATTTCCGTGACCCAGAGGAAAACTTTCAATTTGGCCACATAAGTACGTGTTATTGTGGTTACAATGCCGTCGTCCAATCTTCGGCGACGACAACAAACCCGGGGAGACTTTTCTACACTTGTCCTTCATACAATGTAAGCAAATATTTCTATTTTCGGTTTAAAACTAACGTGGAAAGACTGGTATTTAAGGTTTTATGCCTATTAGGATGGAGAATGCCATGTCTGGAAGTGGTGGGACGAGTTGATAAGTGTGTATTTTAGCTGTTTTAGACATGTATTTTTATAGCATTTTAGGACCTTAGTTGCATAATTCATATAGATTATAGTCTTATTTAGCATATTTTCACTAAGTAGTTTAGAATAGAGTCTTAGTTAGTTTTTAGGCCATTTTTGCATTATATCATTCATTTTAGGTACTTGGAGCTATGGGGAGCTCAGTGGAAGCTAAGGGAGAGCACAAGAGAGCTTGAAGAAGGCAAAAGAGAAGAAATGTTCAGTCCAGCGGCCTCCAAACCGCTGGACCAAACCGCCGGAGAAGGCAAAGACGAAGAAGTTGCAGATGTTCAGTCCAGCGGCCTCCAAACCGCTGGACCAAACCGCCGGAGAAGACAAAGACGAAGAAGTCGCGGATGTTCAGTCCAGCCCAATCACAAACAACCCCAGGTGCAAGGCACATGACGTTGTAGTAATATAAGGATCGAATCCACAAGGAGAGAAGGCTTAGAACAATAAGAATACAAGAAACTAGCTTAGATTAGATCGAGTAAGAATCTTGGTTTGTAGCTAAACTAAACTAAGAAAACAATATAAGTAAAATAAACTTGAAATCAACAAAAGCGATATTAAACGAAAGAGATATTAATGGTAAAGTATGGATCTTGGGGTTAAGATCATTGGTTTCGGATGGATAGAATCAAGCTAATGACACTAAGACTAACAAAGGAGATGGTTTTCTAGGACAAGGATCACTAAACTAGATTAGATCACTTCCATGACTTAAATCCATTCTCTAATCATAAAAACCACAAATCTTCCGACCGAGCCTAGATGATTAGAGATCATTAAGTATAAGTCCTTAAAAGTCCATCTTAAACCTTAGACATCAACTTCCATTGGCTAAGTATAAAAGAATAACAAGAGATTGGACTAGACATTTCATCGAACACCTTCCGGGCATGAAACATCCTATAAGTACTAAGCTAGGATAATTACTTCTACCTTAGTGTTAAGAACATCTAATGCTATAGAAACCATAACCTAAACATCCTAAACATCACTAACCATCATCCATCATCCTAACCTATAGAAACCCCAAGATTCAAAAGATGACTACTCACTATGCATAATAACAAGAAAGCTAGAGATTAAAGATAAAGACAATATAAGATAATAAAAGAGATTAAAGAGAGAATCTAAGATTATATGAAACTAAAGAACATTCAAAGTTTTACAAAAGTGGCTACAAAAACTAGAGAGAAAAAGATGTGTCCATTAACATAAACCCTAGCAGTATTTATAGGGAAATATAAAGATAAATAAGTCACGCTTGACCCGGCGGTTTGGTCCAGCGGTTTGGACGCCGCTGGACTGAACATCCGCGACTTCTTCGTCTTTGTCTTCTCCGGCGGTTTGGTCCAGCGGTTTGGAGGCCGCTGGACTGAACATCTGCAACTTCTTCGTCTTTGCCTTCTCCGGCGGTTTGGTCCAGCGGTTTGGAGGCCGCTGGACTGAACATTTCTTCTCTTTTGCCTTCTTCAAGCTCTCTTGTGCTGTCCCTTAGCTTCCACTGAGCTCCCCATAGCTCCAAGTACCTAAAATGAATGATATAATGCAAAAATGGCCTAAAAACTAACTAAGACTCTATTCTAAACTACTTAGTGAAAATATGCTAAATAAGACTATAATCTATATGAATTATGCAACTAAGGTCCTAAAATGCTATGAAAATACATGCCTAAAACAGCTAAAATACACACTTATCAACTCCCCCACACTTGCCTTTTGCTTGTCCTCAAGCAAACAACACTCAACAAACACAAAAGACGTAGTGGAGGATGGATCTCAGGACCAAAAAGCTAAGAGTCAAACATATGCAATGTTAACTAAGACAATGAAGCACCTTGAGAAAATGTTCAACCATAAGTAATGAGAACTCTCAATCAAGTATCCATAGCACACTATCACAAGTCCTAGCTAGATTCAATGCCCATATCCACTCACTCTTTCATTCACCACATCCTTAAGTTCATTAATTAGTAACCGGTGGTCTCGCTGAATGCAATGCAAAGAGTTTCAATCGGTTTGGGAAATGTCATATTTAAGTGGTTAAGTGTTTAGATGTTTAAGTGTTTTAGGGGGTTTACTCTCAAAAGCAAATAAGTAGTGTAAACATAATGCAAAAGTTAGGAAGACTAGGAACAAATACGTACAAGCCATTAAATCCCATGTTCTACCCTTCCTACTTTCCGTTCTAAGCGCTCACTCCTTTCTTTTCATGCTCACTCCCCTTTTGATCTTTAAACACCCACTCAAATCCTTTCTTTTAATCCTAACTCTACCCTTATTTCCCTTTGGGTTTCTTTCTTTGACACCACAAGTCTATCTTTCACCTTTTCACACTATCCTTAAGGGTTTTTCTTTTGGATTAGGCTTCACTCTTTGTACTCCTACTTTCTACCCTTGTTTTTGGGTTTTCTTTTCTTTTGAGGTTTTAGGAGTTTTCAAAACTCGTTTTCAATGCTCTTTCTTTTACTTTTACAAACATCCCTTAAGGTAGTTACTTTTTTAGTTTTGGTGTTTAGACTTTTCTAATGATAACCCAACTCTTTTTTTTTTTCATTTCCTCACTTCCCTCACCCATTACCAAATCAAAACTTGCTAACCACCTAGATGGGATGTGGGACTTGTCGTCCCCAATACTTACAAATTTTTGCTAATGTAACACTTTCCAAAAAGGCCTCACTCAAAGAATTAAAAGGGGCTTGAAGGAATGGTCTATGGTCAAGGGTAGGCCATCTAAAGATGAGATGGTTATCCAAACAATCAAGAGGGTGGTAAAAAGGGATAAAGTTTGGATATATATCATGAAACTACAATGCACATTATCAAGCGAGAAATTAATGATTCAATTAGGTTCAATATACATGGAGTGATTTCAAATCAAGTGAGCATCAAACAAGCAATATTCTCTAGACTAAGAAAGTTCAAGATGTACAATTTCAACGATTTAAAAGATTCTATCAATTATACCAAACAATCTCGAGAAGGAATTCACATTGCAATATTTTTCTAAAAATTTTACAAGGCAATATCATCATTGATCCATAGATAAGTGTGTATATCCTAAAGCTAAAGACTCGATCCTATACTATATGAATGATAAAGCAAAATGAAATTAGTTTTCTTTTTGTGTTTTTCAAAATTTTTCGATTTTTTGGTGTTTTTGAATGCATATAACTATTAACAAAATGCAATGTACTATCTAGATGGATGCAATGCATGATCACACATAGCTAAAACAATAAACATGATTAGTAACTAATGACCCGTCCCCCACACTTAAATCACACCGTCTCGGTGTGAACAAGAGATGAAGTAAGACCATTTAAAAGAGAATTAAAACTAGTGGTAAAAACGAAAACTAGTGCTAAAAATGAAAAATTATCTAAAAATGTATGTTATATACAATGATAGTGAAAGGTACCTTGGAGCTTACTTAAAGGGGTTCCATGATTCTTTATCATGGTGTGGTGGAGCCGATGTTGAAGTTTCGGTGTTGACTCGAGGTTGAAAGACGAAGTCTTGTTCCTCCATCGCGTTGGCGTCCTCATTTGTGTCTCCCCACTTCAAAAACATAAAACTAAGCATAATTAAACTACAATACTTGAATTTAAAAGCATATGTACAAGGGATAGACATGGGATTGCCTCCCAAGTGCGCTTGTTTAAAGTCACTAAGCTTGACTTAGACAAGGCTTAGGCGGATATAGGATCCGAGAGAGGAATTTCGAAGTTCCTCCTAAGCAACTAGTCTAAAAGCGATCTAAAACTAAGTAGATTCCAAATCCTATTGACTAATCGCTACTCTCCCCGGCAACGGCGCCAAAAACTTGATGAGATCGAGTTTTACCTCAATCACAAACAACCCCAAGTGCAAGGCACATGACGTTGTAGTAATATAAGGATCGAATCCACAAGGAGAGAAGGCTTAGAACAACAAGAATACAAGAAACTAGCTTAGATTAGATCGAGTAAGAATCTTGGTTTGTAGCTAAACTAAACTAAGAAAGCAATATAAGTAAAATAAACTTGAAATCAACAAAAGCGATATTAAACTAAAGAGATACTAATGGTAAAGTATGGATCTTGGGGTTAAGATCATTGGTTTCGGATGGATAGAATAAAGCTAATGACACTAAGACTAACAAAGGAGATGGTTTTCTAGGACAAGGATCACTAAACTAGATTAGATCACTTCCATGACTCAAATCCATTCTCTAATCATAAAAACCACAAATCTTCCGACCGAGCCTAGATGATTAGAGATCATTAAGTATAAGTCCTTAAAAGTTCATCTTAAACCTTAGACATCACGAGGCTTTGATGGATGAATTAACGGAGGTTAAGAGAGAGCTCGCCAAACACAGTGGACTTGAAGACCAAATCGGCGAATTGGCTTCTTTACACAAGACGCATAAGAAGAGCACTTCTCAAATGGATGAGTTGAAGAACATGACCCACACAATTTTCATAAGTTTTATCACTTTTGTTGTTGTTGTTCTTGCCATTTACCTACTAAAGTAGAAGTTAAATTCGATGTTCCTAATGTTGTAAGGATTTGTCTTCGCTTTCTAAATGTTGTCGGTTACCTTGGATTTGTCTTCGATGTCTTTGCAGATTTGTTATAAAATCTGCAGATTTTTATTTTAGTGTTTGCAGATCTTTATAACGGTTTGCAGGTTTGTTTTACAGTTTTGCAGATTTGTTTTACAGTTGTAAATAATTAAACAAAACGGTGCGTTTTAAGCTTCTAATTTTCGATATAAAATTGAAAAGGGGATCGACAAAATTTAGGGTTTCGATTGTTCTTACAACCAAAGTAGGCAACAAGAAAATGGGAAGAACGTTTAGTTATAGCCTTAGCGATCCGGAATGTTAACTTCATGTTTTTGTTAAAGCGAAAACAAGAAAGACATTTGTTCAAATGGATGGATGATGCCTTGCTCGACGAGATAAAGTTACTCCTAGCACGACAAAAAAATCTACTTGACGTTGTCAATGACTACAAGAAAGTCGTGAATCAAAAACTTGAAGATAATGAAGCAAAACTTCGACAATCAAAAGGGGAGAAGACTATTAATATCTCGCCCATGAATGGTGTTCTTAACAAATTAATTTTACTTATCGTTGTAGTAGGAGCTATTACGTGGTTTCGTTAAGATAAATATGATGTATCTCGAAATATCTTTATGTTGCGGGTTTGTTGTACCGGTTTATTAAACGGACTTTTTAGGTTGTGTTTTTATAATTGTGCATCTCATTAATGATTTGTCATTTCAATTTAATACATCTTAACCTACCACCCTCATCCTTTTTATACACCTCAAATCGCAAACAAAACATCCTCTCACTTTTTCGTTTGCCTTTGTTCACCACTCAATTTCTATTTTTTTTCCATAACAACAATGGCTCACATACCATACCCTCTAATTGTTGACATTGTTCAAGCCGTTGGTCGAAACAGTTTTCGAAACCTTGGTCCATTCATCGCCGCGGGGAAATTCTTTAAAGACATTGTCTTCTCGGAGGAGGTTTTAAGCGTCGTTGATCTTCAAGAGTTTTTCGATAAACCGGAGCTTGCCAACGAAGGTTCAAACTATCGTCATTTCTTTCTTGACTGTGTACGTTACAATAACAACACGGTACAATACATCGAAGGACTACGACTTTTAGCTCAAACTGGCCCTTCTCAAACAGGCATAGAAATGTTATGTTTATCAGCGCGAGAGAGCCTACATTCTCGTGTCGCAACCGGAATTTTTCTTATTTGTTGCGGCAAGTTAGACGAAGGGGTCATGGGTACAACTGTGTTTTTACACAAGGTCGGAGACATTCAAGAGTCCGTTAACATAGCCAATAAAGTGCAAAACCAGATCGCGCGCATGGGGACTCCCAGCCATGGACTTTTCGGTAAGTATTGTTTTTATGAACTTCATCGCTTCGGACCAATTTGTGGCCTAAACCACGTCATAGAGCTTGATATTTGTTTTCATTGCTTCGCGTGGAGCTACGTCATCTACTTCACCGGAATGTGTTAAGAACACAATAATGGTTTGTTTTGTCTAATATTTGTAAAAAATGCTTTCACTACGTTGTGTTTTTTCTTTACTATTCAGGTACGTAACATCTTTTTGGTTGTCACGGTTTTAAATTTTTTCCATGTAATATTCGGCTTTGTAATATTTCCACGGTAAGCCATCTCCAGCTTTTGTAATAATATGTTTTTCTTGTTACGTTATTGTCATCTAATTTTTAACTTTCAAGGATTAAATCAGCTACAAAAAAGTTTTACCTAAATATTCTTCCGCCAAGAAAATCTACAATATAAATCTACAACTTAAATCTGTTACCAAAACCAAATGTAAGAAATTAGTCAAAAATGAACATTAAAATTTTTCCTCTCCAAAATTCTGCAAAACAAATCTACCAACTAATAAATCTGCATAACAACTCTATATTTTTAAAAATGTCTGCAATCAAAGCAAACAAGTCAACTAAACAAATCAGCATTTCTGTTAAGTCTGCAAAACAAACATGCGTTATTCAATAAATCTGCAAAACATACGGAAAAGTACAAAAATCTGCAAAACAAATCTATTTTTGTTTAAATGTCTGCAATCAAAGAAAATAAGTCAACTAAACAAATCTGCAATTCTGTTAAGTCTGCAAAATAAACTTGCGTTTTTCAATAAATCTGCAAAACATACATGAAAGTCAATAAATTTGCATTATAAATCTACTTTTGCAAATAAATGTGCACAACAGAAGGACAAACATGCAACATAAATCTACTTTTATAAAAGTCTACAAGATAAATTGTTTTTTTCCAGAAACTTTACATTAAAAATCTGCAACAATATTAAATCTGCATACATTATAAAGGTAGATTTATATAGTTGATTAATTATGCAGATTTACCAAAATCAGTGGCAAAACCGAAAACTATTTTTTTCCTGACTCATAGCCGAGGGGTAAGACTGGAATATAACGTCATATTTTAGTTACAAAATAAGTAGGGTCTCTCCTGTAATAAACAAATAAAAAAGAGTTAGTTTAGTAATTGACCCATTTTTAAAAGGCTATCAATCTTCAAGTTATACAAAATGAACGGATATATGAATTTGACCAAAAAGTAGAAGAAGAAAGATATGAATTTCCTACTATGTATTTGGGTCAAACAAATATAAAAACTTTCCAAATTATTCTTATAGTTAATTTTACAAACTTCTCACCCCAAGAGAAAGACCACAACAAATCCAAACCAATAATTAATTTCTGAAATCCTCTCAAAGTTATTTATTTTACAAGTCATATATATAGACTTGAATAATTATTTATAAATACAAATTACCTATGAAATTTCTACTATATATATGGGTCAAACAAATATATAATCTTTCCAAAATCATTCTTATAGTTGTTTACTTCACTTATCTTCTATAAATTCCCTACAAAACAATACAAAGATCTCAAATCAGAACCAAATTAAGTTCACAACTCTTTACAAAAATGAAACTAATGAAAACCAAAACAATGTTTTTCGTATTAGCTCTAGTTTCGGCATTGATTTTTCAAAAATCAGAAGCAGCCGCGATAAAGTATTGTTCAACGACAAACATAGAATTGATACCAGGATGTTATGATGCATTAAGATTAGCATATGATAAAGATTTTAGAAAGCTATCAAGAGATTGTTGTAGAGCAGTGTTCTCACTTCCTACTGATTGTGTTGTTCCTATTCATCCTGGCAAAACTTATCCTAGTACTTCTTTTAGATTCATTTGTATTAATTTGCATCTTCCACCAATTTTGAAACTTTCACCAAGTTCTTGATTGTTTTGTATTTTGTACTAATTATAATAAATCAAATTACTCCCTCAATTTCACTAAGAGTGTCATTTTAGACTTTTGCACACGGATTAAAGAAATTATATTTTCAATAAAAACATCATTAATTATGAATAAATCAACCGATAGAAAAAAGATTGCATTATATATTGGTCAATAAAATCAAATTCATTTAAATTTTGCATAGAAAACCGAAAACAACACTTTTTGAGAAACAAAAAATTCTCTAAAACGACATTATTGGTGAAACGGATGTAGTATTTTTTAAAGAATGAATCAAACCTCCATGAATGCAAATAGATTTAAATTGATATTGTTTATAATCATATGTATTACCAAGTTTAAACCTTTCATTACAAAGTTCATAATTGGTACGTGTGTTTTATAGTTATATTTAAAAATAAATCAAAATTAATTTTAATAAAAATTGAATCAAACCTACTAGAATGAAAATATATTTATACTAATATTGATTATATTCGTTTTTTTAATTTGCATCTTCCATCAAATTTTTCAATTTTAAAAGTCTAGTTATTTATAATTTCTTATGTATTTTTCGCCAGATATTTATTTGTTGATATTTTCGACTTCAAAAAAACTATGATTGTAATTTTGTCTTAAAAACTTATATGATGGTATTTTTGGCAATCTCCATTTTTTAAAATCATGAAATTCAACGTTGGTTAATGCAAGCTGTTACAAATCATTCCGGTTCAGTCAAAATACGTCTTCCTATTATACAAACTCATGCGTTTAATTAAGATCAAGGCTTATAAAACGGCATCGTTTCATATTCCTAAGACGTGTTTATATACCCGCTTATTTCTCTAAACGCACATCAAGAGATACGCAATTACCAAAATATATATATTATTAATTAACTTACCACAAAAGCAAAAACTAACACTACTTTTTTAGCTATAAATATTTATATTACTTTTTTCAGATTTGTTTCTTCTTTCATTATTCTTTGTGATTCATAAGTAAAAACAAAACAATGGAGAATTTTTCTAATGGCGTTAGAGATTATTTCTCAATGAATAACAACAATGTCCCTGCTCCTCTCAAACAACCTTTTGTAATCGGTACAAAATCGCTATTGATTTTTAAAACGCTATTTTTTGGATATTAATTTTGATATTCACTTGCGCGTTTCGATCATTAGGTGTTGCCGGTGGAACCGCGTCGGGGAAGACAACGGTTTGTAATATGATTATGTCTCAATTACATGATCAACGTGTTGTTCTTGTGAACCAAGTAATAATAAAAAAAACTAATCAAAAATCATTAAAATTGTTGTCAAATCAGATAAAAATTTGTAGAAAATTTTGTGTTTTTGATTTTGTAGGATTCGTTTTATCATTCACTTTGTGAGGAAAAATTAAAAAAGGTTCATGAGTATAATTTCGATCATCCTGGTAAAATATCAAATTGGTGCTTATTTTTTTTATATTTTTTTTGTTAAACATAGAAGTTCTTAACATTCGATTTCGATCCGTAATCTTTTCCATTATAAGATTGACTCTTTTATGACAATAATAGTTTGATTCGATTTGTCTACATATATAGTATAGTGTATAACTTGTATGTATTGTGTTTTTGGGGTTAAATCGTATGTGAAAGTTCCAAACATTCGATGATCCATAATCTATTTTCAGATGCATTCAACACGGAGGTTTTGCTTTCGTGTATGGCGAAATTACGATCAGGCCAGCAAGTGAACATACCGAGTTACGATTTCAAAATCCACCAAAGCATAGAATCCAAAAACACGGTAACATAGACTATAATATATATATGCTTGATGAAGAACTAAAAAAAAACTTTCTCTATTATTTATTAGTAACATTATCACACGGTTACAAATTTTAGGTTAATCCAGCTGATGTAATAGTGTTAGAAGGAATATTAGTTCTTAATGATCCTCGAGTTCGTGACCTAATGAACATGAAGATATTCGTCGATACCGGTTTGGTCCCATCTACCTAAAATATTATTGATGTTTTGATGTGTATCTTTTTACGTTTGGTGTTTTTGAGAGAGATTGTATTCGGGCATATGTAGATGCCGATGTACGCCTTTCAAGGCGAATACGACGCGATACGGTCGAGAGAGGACGAAATATCCAAAATGTGCTTGAACAAGTAAGTGATGGTAGTCTAATTTAATATCATATATACATAACAGAAATTCATAAAATTACACATTTTACAACTTTATTTTGTAAAGCTACATTTTTTCATGTTTTTGTAAAGCTACATAAATATCAATTTTCTTTTAAATATACACTATTTAAAAAGGGTTAAATGATTAACATACTCTTTGAAAATACGTTCAATTTCATATATTTTTCATTAAATTTCAATATTTAGTATGTAGAGCTTAGTTTTGAAGGGATAAAAATTATTTGAGTTCAATCTTCAGTGTTAACTTTTTTTATGAAAAATTGTAACTATAATTCTAAAATTGTATTTTTGCAATTGTGCTTATCTATTATTAATTTTTTTTTTCGTTTATGTATTCAATATAACCTCTAAAAACTAATTTTTGATAGACAACCTTAATAAGGTATACTTTTTACTTTTTACAGTCCTAAATCTAATTTTGGTATTATTTATCTCTGTGTTAATTTGTAATCACTATAAATTTATAAAGTTTTATGGCGAAACAATGTATTAATAACCTTTCTAGTTTAAAAAGATTATTTTAATTCACAATGTTGCACTTTTTTCGACAATATTTTCAAGTATACTAAGTTTGTGAAGCCGAGTTTCGACGAACACATACAACCATCGATGAAATATGCCGATATAATCATACCACGAGGAGGAGACAACGATGTAGCCATCGATCTTATCGTTCAAAACATTCGTACAAAGCTATGCCAACATAACTTATGTAAGATATATTCGAATATATTCATTATATCTTCTTCATTCCAAATCAAAGGGATGCATACACTTATCCGCGACATCAACACTACAAAACACGATTTCGTGTTTTACGCGGACCGATTGATTCGATTGGTAATAATGGGAACAATATATTTTAAATATTCTGACGAATTGTTTTCGAAAAATGGTTAAAAAGATTAAGTGTATATTTGTTTGTTATTATAAGGTTGTGGAACATGGACTTGGACATCTTCCTTTCACAGAGAAACAAATAACCACTCCAACAGGTAACTAAAAGAGAAATTCTTTTAAATTAACATCACAAGATATTTTTCTTTCCAAAATACCATTAATTTTTTTTAGAATTCAGTTTTGAAAGAGTAGATTTGTTTTGAGGGTCTAGGATTTAATTTTCAATATTATAAGCTTATTTTTTTTTGTATTTTGGTCCAAATATTTGTTTTAATCCTATCCAAGGAAAAGAGCCAGTGAAAATATTTTAGTCCTAAAAACATTTTCGATAATATTTTTGGAAACTGCCCTAATTATACGAAGATTCGAGGTAATATTAAAATGTTTAGTTAAGTTTGTATCTTATGAAAATTGATAGGGTCAGTGTACACTGGTGTTGATTTTTGCAAGAGATTGTGTGGTGTCTCGGTGATAAGAAGGTATATGCTTCATTTCTAATAATACATTACTATTTTTATTCCATTTCCTAAGGTTTGTGTTTATGCTTTTTAGCTTTATGTCTTGATTTTATGTGCCAAAAATACCATCATAAGTATCCAAAACTACCACAAAGTTTTTAATTCAGAATTTCTACCAATTATGAATTAGTTTAAAACCTTAAATAATAAACCATAAAATCTTAAATCATGGAGAACTCTACTTTCTTAAGAAATTAATTATAAACACTAAATAATAAACCAAAAAACAATTTAATAAATTTTGAGTTTTTGGATTTGTGGTGTTTCTGGTAAAAAAACTTAACTGTTTTTTAGTATAAAATATCTCTTAGTACTATCTCAAGAAATGTCTCATATGTTTTGATTCCGGTTACTTTAAATTTATATTTGTTGCATTTTGAGGAATTTTTGTTTAGTGATGGTTTTGCTTATAAGCTTTTATTAGTGGTATTTGTAAAAAATATCTTATGTTCGTTTGGGTAAATTATAGTGGAGAAAGCATGGAAAATGCACTAAGAGCTTGTTGCAATGGAATCAATATTGGTAAAATTCTCATTCATAGAGAGGGCAACGATGGTCGACAGGTATGTCATTGCACGATTTAAATAAACTCAAAATTTCTGGATTAAAAAACAAATTAAGTTACCTATTATTGATTTATAAAGAGATAGATAATACCATAAAATATTATTAATTTATAGAGGTATTAGTTTATCAAATATTATTTTATTGAGGTTGTAATTGTATGATTTTTTTTCTTCTGTTGCAGCTAATATATGAGAAGTTACCAAAAGATATCTCAAGTAGACATGTCTTCCTCCTTGATCCTGTTCTAGCTTCAGGTTTTGTCACAAACTTCAAACAAAAATTACTTCACAATTTTTGGGGGAATTAGAAAAAAACACTTTTAGAGTTTTACTTTACAAAAATACACTCACTTAAAGTCATGTTTTCATAAGTACAACTAAACATTAAATATTGATTATGAAAAACCTCTAAACACTAAATAAATTTTACATCCCTCAAATCTAAACATTGAATAGTGAACTCAAATGATTTTTTTCTTAATTTGGATAAATTTTAAAAAGTAATTTAATCATGATTAGAAGTTTGAAAAATATTTATCTAAAATAAATCTGAAATGAAAGTACTTTTTATAATAATATTTAAAAAATGTAGTTTTATAAATTTCTCTGACATTTTTAAGTTTATTTTTAATACAGGAAACTCCGCGGTGAAAGCTATATCTTTGCTTATTAGCAAAGGAGTACCAGAATCACATATCATCTTTCTCAATCTAATAGCAGTAAATTACCAATTAATATAGTAACTCTTTTACTAACTTTTAAATAATGACCAATGGTTATTTTTACCAACACAAAGTTCAAAAATCTATAGGCACCACAAGGCGTTCACGCGCTATGCAAGCAATTTCCAATGGTAAAGATCGTGACTTCGGAGATCGATGCCTCGCTGAACGAGGATTCACGTGTGATTCCAGGCTTGGGAGAATTCGCGGATCGGTACTTTGGTACTAACACACAAAAGAGTCAATCCAGTTTGCAGAATCTCAAAATTAGCTAAAGAAGATGTGCTAATTTTTTCTATAGAGACCTACCTACCAAAGCTATGCAAACTTGAATATTAACCTTATGATTTCTTCTTTTGGTTTGCTACTAATTTCATTTTTATATTTCTTCCAATTTTTTCTGTCTAACAATATGTTTATATATAGTTGCAATACTATTTTTGAATGGAAACCATAAAAAAATCCGTTATTTTTGAATCAGTTTGGTTTGCAAAAACTCAAGATTGGCCATGCATTTTTCCGTGTGCTAATTTTTCTATAATGACCAACCAAAGCAATGCAATTTATAATAAGATATAATAACTTGAATAATCTTTTAGTTTCATTCATTTGGTTTGCTAATAATTTCTTTTGTCATATTTCTCCATTTTTTTTGTCATAATAACTTTATTTTTGAATTGAAACGGTATAAAAGGCCATTCGGTTTTGTGCCTAATTTTGCGCATTATAGTTTCGTGCCTAATTTTGTCATGGCTTTTCAAAGTAATAATGTGAAATCTGTGAATATCCCAAAACTAGTTGTTTCGGTGTGGCAATCGATTCAGAGAACGACGAGAATGATTTTTATCTGCTGTAAATTTTTGGAGTCGACCGCAACAACCACCATCAACGGCGATCAATCATCGACAATACCATCTCCGACGTGCAATGTGTTTGTGCAGTCTCTCAACATCTTGACACGTGTTCATCTTGAAGCACATCGGCGGCTACTCACTTGCTAGGGCAAACGTTTTGTTTGTTATTTGGGTTAATGGGTCTTTTATTATGTTTAATTTGTTTAAGTTTTGGTTTGAGACCCGATAGTTTGGGCTTTTAGGCATGTTGTATAACTATAACTTGTTTTCACCTTTAGAAATGAAATTTTAATAGACGAAAAAAAAAAATTCTAGGTTTTAAGAATTTATTATAAATAGATCATCTAGACAGTCACTGCCCAAACATTGAGAAACCTTGTGCTGGATACAAAAAGGGTCCCTAAACACTAAATAAGATTCACTTTTATGTCTTGAACAACAAAATTTTCCAAACTTCCATCATGCACCATGCATCTACGCATCTCCCACAAAGCTTGTTAAACCTGAAACAAAACCAAATTCAATAGTTACTTCGAATCAAATAATGATCATAAGAAACGGTTTTTCCGAACTTTAAGTGAAATAAAAGCAGGGCCGACTCAACTATTTTATGGACCCATGTGCAAAATCTGAAAATAGGCCCTTTGTCATATGAAAAATGTATGTTACATTATCGCTGCAAGATTAGGAAAACTTAACAATATCTTCATTACAAAACAAACACTAAACATAACTTAGTTTACATGTTTAACTATTTCAAATACAGAAAACACAACCATAAAAATCAAAGCTCTTTCTTCTTCTTTCTCCCTTCAAGATTCTTCTTTCGCCTTCACATTAGCATGTGTCCTCTTGACCCTGGAAAAAAAGAAAAACCAGTAGTCATCGAAAAAATATAAACATAACTATAAGAAACGGTTTTTTCTAGCTTTAGTCGATGCAAAATCATGAATAACAGTTTCACAATCAATGCTCTCTAATATATTCTTTTCAATACATAAAAGCATGAATAACAACTTCAATGTAAATATCTTCTAACATATATCTCTCAATGCATAAAATAGCTAAGTCATTCGATCTTTCTTGGGACATAGAAGATATCATATATTTTTGTAAGAGTTTCAACTCTGAGAAGCTTCTCTCAGCCGATGCTATCATAATAGGTGTAGTTAATAAAAGTTGATAAGCAATTGAAACATTTGGATAACAACCTATATTTTCAACAAGCTCAAGAACTTCAATAGGTGTCATTGAGCACATCTAGCAAATTCGTTTGCAAGACTTTCAATTTAGAGTTAAAATAATTTAAATCAACATCTAATAAAGTATCTTGAGAAAATGTTTTATGAAAACTAATGTAGTGTTCTTTTAATTCACTTTCATCGAGTGATTTTAAGTTCAATGAATGAAACAAAAATCCAAAGACACTTTTAAAAGTAGCCATTTGCTCAAACAAGTTCTCCACATAAACAATTACCATGTCCACAACAACAAGAAAATAATTAGCTCTAAAGGACTTTTCAACCGATAAATCTTCTTCTTAAAGATTATTTTCATCAAAAAAAATTCCCTAAAGATACGACGCTTAGATGGAAAAATAGGATCAACATTCATATAATGAGTAAGAGCTTGAGCTTCTAACAAAGAATTATAACTTTCATCTCTAAACTTTTTTAAAACACCATTACACCTTCCAACTGTTTTAAACCAGTATCAATGCAAATAGACTTAGATTGTAAACTCTTGTATCATGTTCATAACAAATAAAATTTCATACCAAATAACAATTCCAAATAAAAATTCAAAGTTCTCATGAACCAATTAAACTTTCAACATCACTTTTTGTTATGGTATCATCGGAAGATTCAAATAAATCAAGTAGAGCTAAATGTACCTGAGGAGGTTAAAATCTGATAGCTTTAACATTTTTTATATGATTTTCTGAACGAGTATTAGACACAGATTTAACAGTCAAGTAAGGAACATTGTCACACAAAATATTCCATCTTTTTGTAGAACTAGAGAACGATACATAAATGTGTTGTACAATTCCAAAAAAAAAGAAATAGCCTTCAAGCAAGAATGTGCCATATCACTAACCACAATATTAAGACTATGACAAGCACATGGCATGCATAAAGCTTTTGGATTAATGTCAAGTAATTTTATTTTGAACCCCTTGATGTTTTCCTTTCATATTAGAACCATTATCATAACCTTGATCTCTCACATTATCAACATTAAGATCTAAAGATTTTAGAGCATCTATTATCTTAGCAAAGAGACATAATCCGAATGTATCATCTACAACTAAAAACTCAAAAATGTATTCTTCTACTTTTTATCTAACAACCTTACACATCGTATTATTAAAGTCATTTGTTCTTTATGACTCACATTCGGTGTACAATCAAGCATAGCCTCTTTAATTATGTTAACTATAGAAACTTGAACCTTATGTGCCAAAAGAGAAATTAGTTCATTTTGAATTATATGACCAAGATAATGATGATGTATTTCATGACTATGAATAAGCCTAATATGATCTTGCATAATTAAATCAAATTTGGCAATCGATTCAATCATTCCTAAAAGTTGCCATTACTATCTTGGTAAAGTCTCTCATTTAATCCACGAAAAGCTAGATTTTTTTTTGGCAAGACATTTCACAACATCAATTATTCTAACTAAAACTAGCCTCCACCGTTCTTTCCCTTTCGTAATTTCTTCTTGCAATTCTTTATCAAGAGTTTGTTTTTTTTCAAATCTAACTTCAAGCTCATTCCAAGTTTTCATGTTACCCATATGCTCTACACTTTTCTCATGTTGTTTAAGCCTCTCACTAAGATGTTTCCAATCAATTATATCCATTATTTGCCAATAAACTTGTGTGACCAAGAGACTTAAACAACTTGCAACAAAAACAATAAACCTTGTTCACATGTTTTGAATAAAACAACCAATTTCTATCACGTGTTTCTTCGTTAATCATTTTTTAGAATAATACTCATATAAGAAATGATGTAACCTCTACACTGTTGAACCTTCGGGCCGGAATGGAGGCTTAGCTCTTTTTTATTCGAATGACTTTCCAGTTATTTTTCTTATGGTTAATGATCGAATGATTGATATTGAGACTATAATAGATGGTAATCGTGTTTTTAACCTTTGTTTATGGTGATCCGGTGGTTGAATACCGAGAATATGTTTGGGATCGATTGACTAGAATAGGATTATCTCGTTCGGAAGCTTGGTTATTGGCGACTTTATAGTAGGGATTCATTAGAAGAAAGGAGGTAAGTGTCGATCAGAAACTTCCTTCGTTCCTTTTAGATTGATGATCGAAAATTGCCGTTTTATTGACTTCCCTTTCTAAGTAAATTCTTTCTCTTGGGTTGGAAAGAGAACTCGTGGTACGGTTCGGTGCAAACTAGATAGGGCCATGGGTAATGAAGAATGGCATAACCTTTTTCCCACACAAATGTGGAGTATTTGAAGCTATGGGGATCAGACCATCGTCCATTGTTGGCGTCGATCCGACCCGGAAACTTTAGGAGATATCGTAGTTTCTTCTTTGATAAAAGATGGATTGGTAAACCGGATTTTAAAGAAGTGGTTCAAGACGGATGGGAACCCCTATTGTTAGAAGGGGAAAGGAAGTTTGTTAAAAAAAACTTCTGAGTGTAGAAAATTGATATCCCGATGGAAGCGAAACTCGACTTCAAATTCGGAGAAACTTATAAAGTCCCTACATGCTCGATTAGATGAGATCCAAAGTGTCGACTCTACAACCATTGAAGAGATTATAGAGGTGAAGAAACTTTTGTGTGAAGCCTATAGAGAGGATGAACTTTTTTGGAAACAAAAGAGTAGAGTTCAATGACTAAGAGAAGGAAATAAAAAAAAAATTCATGCTTCAACTAAGCAGAGAAGGGAAAGAAATAGGATCATATGATTGTTTAATCAAGATGGCCTATGGGTGTATTCAGAGGAAGATATAGAGAAGGAAGCAACGTTGTAATTTGGTAATCTCTTTACTGCTTCGAGACCGAGAGATCTCACACAAGCGATCCAGGATGTTCCTGTGCTAATTACTGAAGAGATGAACTCTAACCTTACAGGGGATATATTCAAGGAGGAAGTTAAAAGAGCTCTATTTGCTATGCACCCCGATAAGGCGCCGGGTCCAGATGGGCTGACGTCCTGCTTCTTCCAAAGGTTTTGGGATGTCATTGGTGATGACTTAGTTTTGTTGGTTAAGGAGTTTCTTTCATCCGGCTCTTTTGATGCAGATCTCAATATGACCAATATTTGTCTTATCCCTAAAAAAGGTAGGCCAAGAGAGATGTCCGAATTTAGACCCATAAGCTTATGTAATGTAGGGTATAAGGTCATTTCAAAAGTTCTAAGTCTTCATCTCAAGAGATATTTGCCAAAGATTATTTCGGAGATACAATCCGCCTTTGTGGCTGGTAGATTGATTACTAATAATGTTATCATTGCCCAAGAAAATTTTCATGCCTTGAGATCAAATCCAGCTTGTAAGAAGAATTTTATTGCGATCAAAACAGACATGAGCAAAGCTTATGACCGTGTAGAATGGGATTTTCTGAGTGCCTTAATGGGTAAGATGAGGTTTTCTCCTAAGTGGATTGAATGGATTATGTGGTGCATATCTTATGTGTCGTATCAAATCCTCCTGAATGGAGAGCCGAGAGGAAATATCAAGCCGACCAGAGGCCTGATACAAGGAGATCCCATATCCCATATTTCTTTATTCTCTGTACAAAAGCTCTTATGGCTAGGCTTAGAGATGCTGAGTGGAATGGGAGGATTCAAGGGTTGAGACTCTCTCGAGCTAGCCCACCGATTTCACATCTCCTCTTTGCGGATGATAGTCTGATTTTTGTAAAGCAAACCAAGCTCAGATTAAAGAGGTTATTGATCTAATTCGTCATTATGGTGTGGCTTCAAGCCAACAGATGAACTTAGTGAAGTCATCAGTGGGAATGATGTACCGTCGGAGCTTAGGTCTTCTATTAGGACCACTCTTGGGATCTGTACAGAGGGAAGTATGGGTACTTATTTAGGCCTTCCCGAGAATATCCATGGATCTAAAGCACAATTGTTTGCGTTTGTCAGAGATAGACTTCAAAATAGGATCAATTTTTGGTCAGTTAAGTTTCTATCAAAAGGTGGAAAAGAAGTGATCATTAAATCAGTAGCACAAGCTATTCCGGCTTATGTTATGTCGTGTTATCTGATCCCAAAGGCAGTCACTACAAGAAATCACGACTTTTACCACGACCATAATCGTTGTAAAATCGTGGTAAAACGCAGTTTACCACGATTTAACGACGATTTCCATTTCGTCGTTAATCGATCGAAGTAAAAACCAAATCGTCGTAAAATCGTGGTAAATTTTACGACGAATCAAATTCGTTGTAAATTCGTGGTAAAATATTCGTTGTAAAATCGTTGTAATTGTTACAACGAGTTTACGACGAATATTTGGTTGTAAATTTTTAATTATAATAAATCGAAAATTCTTAAAATCGTCGTAAAATCGATTGTGAGAAATATAAATTTTACAAATCGTCGTAAAATCGTCCCTAATTAGGGACGATTTTACGACGATTTGAAGAAATATATATATTACAAATCGTCGTAAACTCGTCCCTAATTAGGGACGATTTTACGACGATTTGTATTATTATAAATAAAAAAAAAATATTTTATAAAAAAAAATATTTTATATTAATAAAATATTTTTTACAATTTCAAAATACAAAATAAAAATAAACTAGTCGTCTAAATTGAATTTAGGCCCGGAATAGTCATGCGTCGCGTTCTCGGGATCTACGTTGCTTGTTCCGGCCTGCTCATTCGACGGACGGTCGGGATGTGTCTGCATCGCCCAAAGTAGTTCCGGGTTAGATGCAGAAAGTACCGTAAACATGCTGTTGTAGAACTGCATGGTCTTCATCTGAGTCGCATGCATGTTCTGCATCTCAGCCTCCAACTCAACCGGAGATCGGTAAGAGGAAGGAGCAAGTGGGACGTCCTGCATGGATCCCATGCCTAGAACTCGTCCTTTCTTCTTAGGAGCAACCTATAAAATTAAACAATTAGTAAATGAACGTTTAAAAAAATAATTTTAGAGAAAATTATAGAGTAAAATTTTACCTCATGATATATTTTATCGAGCTCGGCGGTAGTAAGCGGCTCGCCAGGATATTGAGTGCCTCTCGGGGATCTCTGAGATCGTTGAGTCTCGATCTCCGTCTTCCGAGCTTCAAGATCGTTGGGATGCGACTCGGTGAAGTATCCCTTGATTATGTCCGCGTTAGAACGCGAGACCTGGTTGTCGTACTTGAACCTGAAAAAAACATTAATTGATTTATTAATATATTAAAAAATCAAAAAAAAATAAAATATTAAAATAATTACCAGTAAGTGTCTGGAGACTTGTACGGATCCAACCGGCGGAGACTGTCATGTCCTGGTTGAGCGAGGATATCCTCAACCCGGAGGTTGGCGTACGACGCGTGTCCCGGTACAGCGTCGTCTGCGGCGTCAGCAGCGTCGCCGGCGGGCACATAAGGAGGAGGAGGCTGCTCGCCATGGACGGACGTCCCGGTGTGGACAAGAGATGTCCTGGAAGCTGAAGCTGAACCCGAGGCTTCCCGAGAAGCCCTTTTCTCCGCCAACATCTGCATGTAGTCCGGCGGTAAGGTCTTTCCTCTCCTAGAAGCCATATATAAGTACCTGCCACAAAAAACATTAAATATTTAAATAATAAACATTAAGTATTTAAATATTATTAAGTATTTTAAAAACTAAACATTATATAAGTATTTTAATGACATTTTAAAAACTAAATATTAAGTATTTTAATATTAATTATGTATTTTAATATTAATTATGTATTTTAAAAACTAAGATTAAAAATTAATTATGTTAAGTAATAAGTTTTAAATATTTTAAAATCTAAACATTAAGTATTTTAATAATTAATTATATGTTCTGAACATATAATTCTAAAATCTGAATCCTAAAACTAAAATCCGAGCCTAAAACTAATTTCAAATCCTAAAACTAATTCCAAATCCTAAAACTAAATTCCAATTCCTAAAACTAATTCTAAAATCCGGTTTCAAAACACATATATTAAAAATATTTACCTTTGGGGATGTTGAAGAAGAGTGAAAGTTATAGAGTGTTTAAGAGTTTTTAGAGAGAGAAAATTTTAGAGAGAGATAGAGATTTAGAGAGAATGAGTGAAAATGAAAAATTTTGGTCGACTATATATAGACTCAGCAATCGTCGTAAAATCGTCGTAAATTTACGACGATTTTACGACGATTCCTCGTTAAATAGTTGTAAAAAAAAGTCCAAACGTTTTGGTTCGTTTGGTTTGCCGCGTTTTGGGAATGATGAAAATAAAATCGTCGTAAAATCGTGGTAAATTTACCACGATTTTACGACGATTACATATAATTCGTCGTAAAATCGTGGTAATCATTGACGTTGACAACCTCGTACAAACAAAACTCCTGAGGATTTGACGTTTAGAGTTTCATGTTTGGTCGTAAATTCGTTGTTAAATTACCACAAATTTCCATCGATTTTGTGTGAATCGTCGTAAAATCGTGGTAAATTTACCACGAATTTACGACGATTCATTACACGAAATGGATTTCGCTGAAATTCATCTGCCATTTGACTTCATGTTGAATATAATTATGATATTGTATGCATATGAAATCATACTAAGTCATATGATTGCAGAAAAACAAGTTTTGGTAAAATTAGAACATATAGACATATTAACCACAATATATATAGTACACTTTATCTTAAACTTTATAAATTCTAAGAATATGTAACAAAACTTATTGATAAGCAATTTTAACATTGTTTTTATAGTTATTCATTAACTTTAGAAGTCTTAATGAGTGTTTGTACGTAATATAAGACATACTTTTGAAAATGTTTGGGGTTTAGGGGTTTATAAAAAAAAACTGTTGTAAAATCGTGGTAAATTTACCACGATTTTACGACGATTACCTTTTAAAGCGTTGTAATATCGTGGTAATCGTTGACGTTGACAACCTCGTACAAACAAAACTCCTGAGGATTTGACGTATAGAGTTTCATGTTTGGTCGTAAATTTGTTGTTAAATTACCACGAATTTCCATCGATTTTGTGTGAATCGTTGTAAAATCGTGGTAAATTTACCACGAATTTACAACGATTCATTACACTAAATGGATTTCGCTGAAATTCATCTGTCATTTGACTTCATGTTGAATATAATTATGATATTGTATGCATATGAAATCATACTAAGTCATATGATTGTAGAAAAAAAAGTTTTGGTAAAATTAGAACATATAGATCGATATATTAACCACAATATATATAGTACACTTTATCGTAAACTTTATAAATTCCAGGCTTCTGTGTATGTTCTGCATGCCACCTCATCGAAGAAGTTGTCCTCTCCGAGTGATACATCCTTTGTAGCCTGTCTGTTATAGGCAGATACCACATCTTCTGGTACGGTACCCTCTTCTGGCCTATATCTTGGTTTTTTGCAAAAACGACATTCCTCAAGAATGTCGTCGTCTTTCCAAAATATCATACAATTGTCTACAAAGACATCAATTGACTGATACGGAAGACCAAGACTGATAACCAATTTTTGAACCTCATAAAACGTTTCGACTAAATTATCAGAGGGTAGATATTCTTTTAACAATGAAGCCCAATCATCCATGCAAACCTCAGATAAGTTATGGTATGTTTTAATATTCATCATTCTAGCAGCTAATGACAATTTAGAGTGCCCTTCTCTACAATTATCATATATTGGTTGATTTGCAGCATTTAACATGTCGTAGAATTTTTTAGCATCTAAATTAGGTTCTTCAACTAAATTTCCATTAGATGCAACTTCAGGACGAAATGCATCGCTAACCATGTCATTTATCCTATCCGGTTCATTTTCATGATCTTGATGAAAATAATAAAAATCATACTCATTTTCTACATGCTGGTCATAGTCTACAGATTCCTGATGATAATTACTACTACTAGCAACATTACCAGAATAACCTTCCCCATGCTGAAACCATATATAATATTGTGGTGTAAATCCTCTATTTAACAAATGCTTCCAAACATTTTCAACCAAAATGTACCGTCTATTGTCGCATTTGATACAAGGACAAAACATCTTACCGCTTTCGATAGTGACATGTAGATTTGTGGCTTGCTGCATGAATAATTCAACCCCGTCGAGGAACTCCCGTGTCACCGATCCGTCATCGCCTCGATGTATGTACATCCATTTTCGGATTTCGTAAATATCGCCTCCGGACATTTTTTTTTTATAAAAAGAGTTTTTTTTGTAAGTGAGAGAGATAAAGAGATATAAAATTGATGGTGTGATTTATGGTGAAAGATGAGGAGATATTTATAGGATTTTTTAAAATTTTTCCAACTTTTTACTAAGGAAATTAACTACTAATTTACAACGATTCATAATTTAACAAGGGATTTACAACGATTTTACAACGATTTAACGACTAAAATGAAAGTTGTAAATAATTAGGTGCAACAGTAAATAAACGTTTTCAACTACCAGATTAAATGTCTTTAAATCGTTGTTAAAAAGTCCCAAAATCAGAAGTTGTAAATTCGTGGTAAATTAGCAACGATTTAGCGACGAATTTACAATGATTTGGTGCTTAATCGGAGAATCGTTGTAAAATCGTCGTAAATTTACGACGATTTTAATCGTTGTAAAGTTTACGACGATTTTACGACGAATACCAAAATCGTGGTAATTTGCGCAGATTCTTGTAGTGAGTACAATCTAAGTTGAGGAGTGCAATTGCTAATTTCTGGTGGAGTTCTAGAGCGAATAGTAAAGGAGTCCACTGGATAGCTTGGGAGAAGATTTGCATGCAGCTCTCTGAGGGTGGACTTGGTTTCCGTACGATTGAAGAATTCAACTTAGCTTTGTTAGAAAAACAACTTTGGAGGCTACTGAGGTACCCAGACTATTTAGTATGTCGGGTTTTGCGAGGAAGGTACTTTCGCTATTGCTTACCTCATTAGGAAGCTATGTCATATAGACCCTCTTATGGATGGAGGAGTATCATGGCGGCTAGACCTCGCCTTCTCTCTGGTCTCCAAAGAAATATTGGATCCGGTTTTGGGACACAAGTGTGGAGTGAACCTTGGATACCGGACCTTCCAGCCAGGCCTCCTAAGGGGATTGGTACAGTAAGAGATCCACACTTGTATATGAATCAGTTGATTGATCGAGAAACCATGCAATGGAATGAAGCTCGACTTTGAGACCTTTTTATCCCAAGTGAGATTCCCTTAATCTTGGGGATAAGACCGAGTCGCTCGGTATCAAGTGACGGGTTTAGTTGGTCCTTTTTCAAGTCTGGTGCTTATTCTCTGAGATCAGGATATTGGGCCGCGAGAGATGTATCTCGTCTTACATGTGACCTGTCTTTTCAGGGACCTAGTGTTAATCCACTTTTGGCGCATGTTTGAAAATTAAAAACTACTAGGAAATTAAAACATTTTGTGTGGCAATGTATTTCGGGTTGCTTAGAAACAGGAGAACGTCTATCCTCCCGACATATAGGGAGTGATAAGTCTTGTGCTATATGTGGTGGTGGGGAAGAAACTATTCTTCACCTTCTCTTTGAGTGTCCACCATCTAGGCAAATTTGGGCTCTATCACCAATTCCTTCTTCTCCCAATCTTCCCCCCCCCCCTTGGCTCTATGTTTTACAATGTGGACTTCTTGTTTTGGAGAGCCAAAGAGAAAGGATGTAATGAAAAAGTGTTAAGATTATTCCCTTGGCTTTTGTGTTATATTTGGAAAGCGAGGAATGATAAAGTCTTTAATAATGTTGATATGGATCCCCTTGATACCATCGAAATAACAACTAGAGAAGCTAATGTATGGTTGGAAGCTATGAAAAGGGAGGTCATGGAAAAAAATAGTGAAAAAAGAGATTTGCTAGGATTAAGTCAGGAAGTATCGACTGTTGGATTACTGGCCGAGGGAGAAACGGCAGAGACAGGCACGTGGTGCTACACAGACGGATCATGGACGAAGAATGATGAGTGTAGTGGCCTTGGTTGGGTCTTGCGGCAAGAAGGAAAAGTGATCCTTTAATTTATGGTCTAAGCTTCGTATCTAAGGCAATGTCTCCTCTTCATACGGAGATCCACTCACTTCTTTGGGCAATGAGAGTATTAGTGACAAAGTCGGAGTTTCAGATAAACTTTACAACCGATAGTAAGGAGCTTGTGGAAATGATGGAGGACTCCTCGTCTTGGCCAGCCTTCGAAATTGAGCTTGGAGACATTTTAGCCTTAAAGCCTTTGTTTACAGAGTTTTCAATTAAATTTGTTCCTAGAGATCTTAATAGACAAGCATATTTGTTAGCAAAACTGAGTAGAAATAGGGATGTTCTTTTTTCCCATGTAAGTGATGTGATCCCGGATTGGCTTCCCCTAGCGGGAAGTAACATACCGAGATCTTAACTTAATAAAATGGTAGTGTGTTTTTGACAAGAAAAAAAAGAAAAAATGTCAAGTTTAGTTCTCTTTTAGGTCCACACTGGACTAATGCGTCTCTCATTTAATTGTCAAAATTTTCCCAATATCTGACATCATGAATATCAAATGAAAATGCATTTGAAACATTATCATGCCCACTAAATTGACTAAGACAAACATCACAATTAAAACTTTCAAACATAGATGCATTTTAAACATTATCTTGCCCATTTAATCGACTAGGACCTTTGTCTTTATAATAATCATAGATGTTTAACACAAAATCAAATAAAAGAAGAGTTATTACATCAATATATTATAAAAGATTAAGAGGGATAAAGTTTGTCGCTTTGTGTGATATCTAAATTAAATAGCATAAACTAAAGAATAAACAGAAATCAGAAGAAGCTTAATCGTTGAGTAACTCACAAAAGTTGAATCAGTGAACGAAACCAAACAAAGAGGTTATAATATGATGTAACAAACAAGGAATTTCGTGGGAAGAGAAGAAATTTTGATTTTGGTTTGGACGTTTGGGTAGGGAGAGAATTTGTTTTCTTAACACGAACCCTAAAAAAAAAATTCTTAACACGAACCCTTTCGTCTTCGGCGCCTGGGCAGACGCACCTCTGTCCCTCATAGTTGGGTCGGACCTATGTATAGCCTAATGTTGTGATGAGGACTTTGATTAATTCATAAATTATAGCCTTTAGTTTTTAAGAGACGAGAATTATCGTTCATTGTTTTCAGCATATCTTGTGAGATCTCAACGAATTCAAGAAAACTTAGTTTATTCGAGAATTCTCGGTTTAAACGAATAACCTCAGGATTATCCTAGCACTACAAGAAACTGCTTCTTTAACAATAAATTTTTACAACGAATTTTTTCGTCGTAATTTTACGACTGTTTAACGAGGATTGTACAAAATTTTTACTCATTGTTGGTCAACCGTCGTAAATGTACAACGATATTGATAGTCGTAAAATAGAGGAAAAAATACGACAAATTTAATACGAATTCCCCAAGATTGGATGTGTCGTCGTTAAATTGTCGGCAATATAAAACGATTTAACGACTGACTTTAAACGAGTTTTTCGTCGTAACATCGTCGTACATTAACGACTAATTTACGACGATTCTTATAGAATCGTTGTAACATCGTCGTTCTATTTGAATGTTTGTTTAGTACGAAGTTGTCATTTCATACAAGGTTTCATTGCTGACTACGGAGTTCAACAAAAGTGCCAAGTTTCGCCTAACCTACATCGTCTCTAATTGGAAGAACAAGTGGAGGGGTCTCAGAGACGCGGCGAAGCCGATTCTTATCGACCGCGGTTTAGGAGGATTTGAAGGCCTATTGGACGGATGACCACAATGCCAACATAGCGACTAAATGTTCCACCTCTAGGAACACTAAGTTGTCGGACGGAACGCCGAAGCTGATGACTCATACATCCAGTCAGATCCTGTTTGCAAGTCATATGTTTAGCATGATAAGTTTTTATCTTATTGTTTTTAATATAATCGTAGGCGCGGGAAATCGATCCCGGGTGGGGTGGTGCTACATGTCTCATGTGAATTTATGACTGTCACTAGGATTTATGACTGTCACTAGACCAAGGTTAAATCTCCCTCAATTAATATATACCACGTGTAACTTTCTTATATATAATAATGACTATTTTATTTGTGAAAATCGAATTTGTAATGGTCAAATATTTTATGGACTTTCAATTCATATTTAATGAGTTTTTTTTTAAAAATTTCAATAGTGTTTTCTCGATTAATATATAGGATTTGAGTGAGTTCGTTTAAAGATTATAAGGTTTAGTTTTTAGGAATTTACAGTTTAATTTTAATAGTTATAAGATAATTTATATTTTAAAGTATTTTAGGCAAACATAAGTTGTGAATTGTGATATTGTAAGGAAATTGTCCAAAGATTTGACAAATCTTTTTTCATAAAAAAGGGTCAAGGGTTACACAGAAGACACTTGAATGGGCCTTCTTTAGATTAAAGCCCATTAACGATTCTTATAAATACAGTTTCATGGTCCATCACTACATACTAAACTAAAACAACAAACCCTACTTATTATCGCCGTCTCTACCTTCTCTTCTTCTTTTAGCCAATTTTTAGTTTAGTTCTTTGATCGAATTAGTTAGATACTTTTTTGTTTTTTAATTGGCGTTGATGAATAAAGCTTAATATTTCTGACACCTCTTGTATGAGAAGAGTTTATTAACTCTTCTTTGAGCACATTATGCAATACTCTGAGCCAAAACTCTTTACATTTTATGTATTTTTCGTAAAAAATTTGTATGATTTTGTTTGATTTTATATTTCTTTCTAGATGTGGAAAAAGGGGTTAAATTGCGATGATTGTAAAAGTAATTCCTCGTACTGAATTAGCCATTGGCTTGATAGACTCGCATTACACCCATAGAATATGAGCTCTTTTAACCCCTTTTTTATATTTCATCTATGTTTTTCTTTTTTTTTTATGTTAAATTTTTGTCTATGATTTACTCATGTCAAATGATGATTGTTTTTCATATTCTTTGTTTAAAATTTTATTACACAATCTCTAATGTATTTCTCTATTTCTATTTTTAAAATAAAGAACTCTAAATGCATTTTTCTCTTTTATCTATATCTCTTAAAAAGAGATATTCGATATGGTTCCTGTTCACATTTTATTTTTTATGTATATTATAAAAAAGTATATATCTATATTATAAAAAATGAAAATTCTCTATATAGAGGAAGAAATTTAAATGATTTGTAACAAATACGGCTCTATAATACAGATTGAAGACGCTATATGGTACGATTTGAAACTTAAGTCTTACATATGTTATTATTTAATATTACCGAAAGTGTATACCAACTTTTTAGAATAACTAGTAATCCTTCTATATATTCGACAATTTTTATCTAATATTCCAATGTTGGAAATGAGTCTGCATTTATTTCAAATATTTTTTTTTTTTTGTTAAACCAGGAGGTTCTGGACCGAAGCCCATAATCCGCTAGACCCGCGACCAGCCTTTGATAATACCAATTAATGGCGTAAATCATCGCTCCCAACGCGGTTCGAACTCAGGAGCACAACATCACCAACGACTGTGCTTAACCGACTGAGTCAACCCGTCATTGGTATTTATTTCAAATATAACACTACATTTTTTAGGAGAAAAAACCTTGTAGAGTTTAAATTTTGAAGAAAAAACCCTGTAAGAGTTACATAAAATGTAAATATTGGTTAAGATCTCTCATAACCAAAGTCCGGTATGGTCAAACTTTCAAATGTTTATTCTAATCTTGAAAAATATATATTATAATTATACAAAAATAGATATGATAAGAGATGAAAAAGACTATTTGACAAAATAGTTTCTCACCGCCAAGAATTTTTTGAATTGGTATCAGGTTTTAAATGTTTAATTTTGGTATCTTTTTCAAGCCAATAATTAGTTATATTGGTTCGGCTCCTGATCCTAATCTATTTTATATCTACACACAATTGTACTATCTACTATCTTCCAACAATTGATAATAATAATAATAATGATAATAATAATAATAATAATAATAATAGTTATATACAGAGTTGCTAAGACTCATCTGGTTTAGGTTCAAGAGTTACAGATACTTTCTCCTTCTGGTCTCCTCTTAAAACCTCTACCGTCACCTTATTCACAAAAAATGACCCATTCACGGTAGTTAACTAAAAAGAACAACTCTCATATATATATGACTCCTAATACCAATTAAAATTATCTTTTATTTTGAAAATTAACACATAAATAGCGAACCCAAATAAATAAATAAAATCGAAAATGTTAAAACATGTTTTTTGTAATTATGGTATTTTTGTAACAAAAAGAAACTTTTTAATTGTATTTTTGTAACAAAAAGCCTTCCAATGAAAACTTTTTTTTGAAGATATTCTAAGCAATTTCTCTTAAGAAAAACTTCTAACGGTAGTTTTGATACAAAATAAATTTTAAATATATTTTATTGTATTTTTGTTATAAATAATCTTATGCAAAGAAGTTTTTGATATTAAAATATATTTTATTGTATTTTTGTTATAAATAAACTTATGTAAAGAAGAATTTTTTAGAAGAATTTTTTAGAAGAAATTTCTCGAACAAAAAACCGCCGATTTTGAAACTTGGCGATTTTTTATTTACCTTGTCGCCAACTTTGCATTGGTCGAGAATCCGGTATAGATCGCTCCCGTTTGACACTTTAGTACCGTTAACGGATGTGATAATGTCTCCTAGTACCAATCTCCCATAACCGTCGCGTTTAGTTGACTTTAGTCCCTGTCCGAACCAAACCAAAGTCCCATTATTTTTAGCCAAAGGGAAGTTCAATATGGATAAAATATTAAATATCTGTGTTTTATAGAGCTTTTTGCAAAAATATTGCCACTATAGTCATGTTCATAAATATTGAATATGTATCAATTCATGTTTTATAAAGCAGTTGCAAAAATACATCCAATAGTGCATTTTCACAAAAATTCTGAAACACTAAAATATATACACAATTAAACCCTAAACACTACCATTTTCAACGAGTGTAGTTTTCTTAAAGTAGTATTTAAAAAGATGTAGTTTTGTCGATTGCTCATATTTTATTGGTCTTATCATGTTAGTAAAATAGAGAAAGGCGGGGGGCTTACAGCTTTTCCGGCGGGACCAGTGAGAGGAGCGTCCAAGACGAGCACACCGCTCACTCCTAACTGCTCAACAGATTGGTCCGGCGCGAATTTGATACCTAAGATCGGTCTTGTTACTTTACCAAATCTCACCAACTGATCAACAATACCACCCACCTGAAAACATGAGATTAGAAAAATTGAGGTAAATTCTCACGTATACACTGAAATAAAGTGTTTCTTTTAGTAAATGCTCTCACTCACGGTGTCTACAGGGATAGAGAATCCGACTCCAGAAGAAGCACCGGAAGGTGAATAAATGGCGGTGTTAATACCAATAAGTGTTCCCGAGCTATCAAGAAGCGGACCACCGCTATTACCAGGGTTAATAGCTGCATCTGTCTGTATCACATCTTGTATTGGACGCCCCGTCGCAGCTGAACTTATCTCTCTTCTCAATCCACTGTATCCAAAAATAAATACATTGATAAAGTGAATCATAAACAAGAAAGATACATATGTTTCTCATAAAAGGCAACATTACCTTATCACACCAGTTGTAAGTGTATGATCAAGTCCAAACTGCAAAAGCGCATAGAGAAAATAGTGAAATTACTTCAAATACCACAAAAAATGTTTTTATTCCAAATACCATCAGAGTTTTTAGACCAAAAACACCACTAAAATGTTTTTATTCCAAAAAGACCACATACACAAAAAAAGAGTTTGAACATTAGAATTTTCATTTGTCAATTGGGTTCAATATTTAATGTTTAGAGTTTAATTTTGAAAGTTTTGTGGTATTTTGGCAATTTTTAGTGGTATATATAAACTTTTGAGAGTGTATGTTAATGTTTTCTATGTAAGACTTTAGTGTTAAAGGTTTGGTTTTGAAAGTTTAAACCTAGTTAAAATTTTGTCGTATTTTGCTAAATATATACGAGAATATATACTTGGATTTAAACTTGATTAAGTTATAGATGGTATATTCGATACGATGTCAAAGATGGTATATATAACTCACAGGATTGCCAATAGCAAAGACTTTCTGACCAACAAGAAGATCAGCAGAGACACCAACAGGTATTGGTCTTAGCTTATCTTTAGGCGCATCGATGCTCAAAACCGCAACATCCTTGTCTTGATCAAACCCAACTACTTTCGCATCATACGTCGATTGATCCGCAAGAGTCACTCTATCATCAAAACCAGAACATATATCATAACATTCCCCAAGTAATGTATATTTTGCATAAAACAACAAACAAACAAGAACATAAATGAAGAATTAAAGAACCTAAGATCAGAAGCGCCGCGAATGACGTGATAATTGGTAACAACGTGACCTTGCTTATCCCACACGAAACCTGAACCCGAACCTTGTGGCACTTCCAGGACATCCAACGTAAACGCGTCCTGCCTAATTTCAAATCTCTATTGTGTATCAAATAAACCAATGATAACCGAAAGCAAACCAAGCAAATAGACTAAACCGGTTTAAATCAATACCTACACATTTGATAATTCAACCTCATCATATGTAAAAGAATCGAGAGAAATTCCTTAGAATACCATAAAAATAAGTTTTTGTTTTGAAAATACTATTACAAAGTTTTTATAACAAAAATACCATTAAAATGTATTTTATATCAAAAATACCATAAAAAAAATAATAGTTTACAAAAATACCTCAAATACAAAAAAACGAGTTGTAACACTTTTATATTTTAATTTTTTTTCATTTAGGTGCGTTATATAGTGTTTAGGGTATACTTTTTAAGAGATAGGATATAGTTTTGAATGTATTGAGTGTAATTTTAAAAATTTAAGATTTGTAGTATTATGAAAAAAACTTTTTTATGGTATTTGTAACACTTTCGAAAATGTGTGCTAATTGTGTTTTTTTAACATTTTTTAATGCTATTTATAAGAATTGCCCAAGAATCAATACCTACACATTTGATAATACACACACTTGATAACCGGAAGTAAACCAAGCTTCAATTTCAGATAATCTTAAACCAATAGAGTAAACCGGACCTAACCATTTGAGATCGAATCAAAATAAATCGAAATCGAATCTGAGATACAAAAGATACCTGACGGCGAGATTAGTGATGTAGACGACGGAAGGAGTATTCTCTTGAAACAATCGAACAGTCGCGAGCTCGTCAGTCTGCAGTTTCCGCGGAGTAGCGACGACGAAAGCGGAGGCGGAGGGAGGAGAAGCGACGGCGGAGAATAAGGAGAAGGATAACGCGACGGAGGTGCAGAGGAGGAAGAGAGGCTTTAATGAACAAGGCGTCACAAGACAAGATGATTCTTCGTTGTCGTATAGTGGAAGTTTCGAGAAACAGCGTTTAGATCTGAGAGATATCGAAGAAGAAGAAGAAGAAGAAGAAGAAGAAGATCGTGAAGAGAGATTCGAGAAGGTTCCGTGAGGAGGAGAGTGAAGGAAGAGAGTAGAAAGGAGAAGCGAACGACTCGTCGCCATTACTTTCTCTCTGTTTATTGCAACTATTGGATTGTGGTCTCTGTTTTATTTCATTTTTTTTTTTTTTTTTTTTTTTTTGTCAACATTTGGGCATTAACTAACTTACCTAATAATAATCGTCTTCTGTTCATGTAGTAAGCTTCTTAATCTTTTTCTCTAATATTTCTTCTTTTTGTGTCTTACTGAGTTACTAATGTAAAACACAGGATAATTTAAATTAAAATACAGATTACTTTAAGATTTATAGTATTTAGTCGAATCTATCTTATTAAATGGGAAGGACAAAATTTGAGAAACCTTCAAAGTTCTTTTTATTTACATGTAAATGTCATTGTATAAATTTTAGTATAAGGTAATTTAGATTAAAAGTTATTCCTATTAAATAGGAACTTAAAAAATAAATATCAAAAATAATTATAAAACTAAAAACTAAATTAATAAATAAAATACAAATAAATATCAAAAACTATTCCTATTTAATAGGATTAAAGGTAAAAAACAAAAAAAAACAAAAAATGAATATAAAAAAATATTCCTATTTAATAAGTAACATTATGAAAAATTAAAATATTATGAATAATTCAACTTTATGAAAATCATAGAATAATAAAAATATATTTAAAGTTCTTTTAAAAGTTTTTAAGTTAATAAGAGTTTAAATGCATATATTACTTTTAAAAAAGTAAAATAAATGTTATTTGCGGGTCTAATTTTAGATTTAAATGTAGTCATGATTTTTAGATTTTAGTATCTAATTTGATTAAAGATTATATCCACATATTTTAATTTACGTAGCGGTCAATAAAGATCACAAATCAAATTTGATACAAAAATAAAAATTGTTATGAGATAAAATCAAATTATTTTTCTATAGAAAATATATGTGTAACTTTGCGACGGGTCGGAAAATATCATACATAATTTGTAAGATATAAACAGTTATATTCGTAATATCAAAACATACATATATGATTCCTAAATTATCGGATTTAAAATAATCTCATATCGGATCTTCAATACAATAACTAAATTATCTAATTAAATTATACTTAAATAAATAAGATTTTATTTTTATAATAAATTAGAAATTAGTTATCAAAATTTTATAATAAATAAGATTTATTTTTTAATAAATATTACTCCCGGGTGGGACACCCGGGTACAAACCTAGTTTATAGTTAAAATATAGAGTTAATTAGTGTTTTGGGTACATTTTAAAACATAATTTGCTAATTAGGTGATTTTGATGGAGTAATTAATTTTTAGGTGATTTTGATTGATTTTCGTACTTAATATGACAAATTTACCCTTATTCACGAAAAATTATTTACAAAAATCTTTTACAAAAAATAATTCACATAGATTATTCACGGAAGTCATTCATAGGAAATCATTCACATAGATCATTCACGGAAGTCATTCACAGTTCATTATTCACGTGGATTATTCACGAGTATTATTTGTCATTCACATGTATTATTTATCATTCAGAGAGATCATTCATCGTTCACATAGACAATTCGTTATTCACAACGATCATTCATTAGAAATCATTCACATAATACTATTCACGGACAACAATTCACAAGATATGACAATTTCGAAATTAAGGATAAAATTGTAATTTAACTTCTGAAAATCACCTTTTAGCAAATTAAAAATAAAATCACCTAATTAGCAAATTTATATATCAAAATGTACTCATTTTTCCAATTTTCTTTAAAATATATTTTACTACGTACTATTACATCTATATAAATAGTTTTTAGGAACATTATTTTTGCAACAAGGGCAAACTGACTATTTGTGAATAAAAATATTAAAAAATAAAGTGAGTTTGTATAAACTTCTTTTCTTAATTCCTAAAACTTAATCACTACAAGAAAACAAGGCATTACCATCGAAAATTTGCGTCGAAATTAATTCGATGGTAATGAACATCGAAGTTACATCGAATTTACAACGAAAAAATATTTCGTTGTAAATTCGATGGTAATCGGTGGTAGAGTATTTCGTCGGTAAATCGACGGTAATTACCGTCGAATTACCAACCAATTTGCGTCGTCACCGAAAATCGATGTAAATTCGTCTTAAATTGCCATTAAATTAACATCGAAATTAACGTCGAAAATTTACGATGTAAATTAGTTGAGAATTTTGTTGTAGATGTAAATTCGATGGTAAAATCCTTGCAAATTCGATGGTATTTTTTTAAAAAAAGTTTATATATACCAGAACTCTTCCTCACCAAATTTCATAAAAAATTATATACTTAATCTAAAATTATGTCCATATACGAATTTAGAAAATGGATGTATATGCACAAAGATACAAAAAAAATGTATCCACACCGGAGTTTAAAGTTGGGATTGAAGGATTCATGGAACAAGCAAGAAATCTGCAACTTACGCTAGAGAGCGGGAGGATGCATTGTCCTTGTCAGAAATGCAAGAATAACAAATTTCTTGATGTAAGCAAGGTATGGTCTCATTTACTACATAGAGGATTTAAGACGCAATATTACGTTTGGTATAACCATGGAGAGGGTTATGGTGCAAATGCTGCAAGTAGTAGTAGTAATTATGAAGGGATGGGTTTAGATCAGTATCATGAATCTAGTAATCTTTTGCATCACTCTAATGATCATAATATGGAACATTGTCAAGATAGTGATAGGATTCATGATATTACTAATGAATTTCATGATACGACAACTACCATTAATGTTGGACATGTAGATGATAGTGAAGAACCAAACTTAGATGCAAAAAGATTTTATGATATGTTGGATGCGGCAAATCAGCCTATCTACGAAGGATGTAGAGAAGGATTGTCTAAATTATCGTTAACAGCTAGAATGATGTCCATTAAAACTGATCACAACTTAGTTGAGACGTGCATGAATGATTGGGCCGATCTCATTAAAGAGTATTTACCGGAGGACAATTTGGCTGCTGAAAGATACTACGATATACAGAAGTTGGTTTACAGTCTAGGATTACCCTCAGAGATGATTGACGTATGCGTTGATAATTGTATGTTATTTTGGAAAGACGATGCAAATCTACAAGAGTGTAGGTTTTGTGGACACCATCGATACAAGCCGCAAGGAACGACGCGAAATAAGGTTCCCTTTCAGCGGATGTGGTATCTTCCTATTACAGATAGGCTGAAAAGAATGTACCAATATGAAAAGACGGCTGAATCAAGGAGATGGCATGCAGTTCACATGCAGACATATGGTGTGGTAACTCATCCGTCCGATGCAAAAGCTTGGAAACATTTCAATGCAGTGCATCCAGAGTTTGCAAGACAAAAACGTAATGTATATCTTGGTCTTTGCACGGATGGGTTTAGTCCTTTTGGTATGTCCGGTAGGCAATATTCTTTATAACCCGTTATCTTAACCCATATAACCTTCCACTGGATATGTGTATGCAAATATAATTTTTATTCTTAAGCATTTTGGTTCCAGGTCCAAAGCATCCAAAAAGGTCTCTTGATGTGTTTCTACAACCTTTGATTGAAGAGTTGAATCAGTTGTGGTATAGTGGAGTGTGCACGTATGATATCTCGAGGAAAAAGAATTTTATAATGCGAGCAGTGCTAATGTGGACGATAAGCGATTTTCCTGCATATGGTATGCTTTCGGGTTGGACTACACATGGGAGGTTGTCATGTCCGTATTGTTTGAATCGAACAGATGCGTTTCAGTTAAAGCATGGAAGGAAAATTAGTTGTTTGATTGCCACCAGCGATTTTTGCCTATTAGCCATTCATACAGGAAAAATAGAAGGTTATTCAAAAAGAATAAAATTGTTCGCATCCCACCCCAGTACATCTATCAGGAGAAGAGATTGAAGAACAAATTGACTATTACGGTGCACAAGAAACATCTATTCGTGGAGGCAATTGGCACAACGTTTCTAATAATATGCCAGACGGGTATGGTGATCAACATAATTGGCATAAAAATAGCATTTTATGGAATCTCCCATATTGGAAAGATCATCTTCTACGTCACAATTTGGATGTGATGCATATTGAGAAAAACTTTTTTGATAACATTCGGCCTCCTCAGAGCTGAAGTTTCCTGATGGTTATGTTTCTAATTTATCCAATTGTGTCGAAGGGCAAAAGTTCGCTGGAATGAAAAGTCATGATTGTCACGTGTTTATGGAACGTCTTCTTTCATTTGCATTAGCGGAACTTCTTCCTACAAATGTACACCATTGCAGGTAAATACATATATTATATATATTATTTAATTTAAAATTATAATATGTTGATGTTTATGTTGTTTGAATTTCATTCTTGCAGGTATAGGAACGTTTTTTCGAGATCTTTGCACTCGGACTTTGGCGGAAGATGTTGTTACACAATTTCAGGAAAATATTCATGTGTTATTGTGTAACGTGGAAAAAATATTTCCTCCTGCATTCTTTGATGTTATGGAACATCTACCTGTGCATCTACCACACGAAGCAGATCTAGGTGGACCAGTTCACTTTAGATGGATGTATCCATTCGAGAGATTCATGGGACATTTAAAAGGGAAGGCCAAAAATCTTTCGAAAGTTGAGGGTTCGATTGTTGCGGGAAGTTTAACAGAAGAAACTTCTCATTTTACACAATACTATTTCGGTTCAAAAGTTCGAACAAGAAAGAGAACAACACGAAGATATGATGATGGTGGTGTAGGACGATTATACAATATCGAAGGAGTTCCAAACGTCTTTTCCTCAGTGGGTCGTCTTTGTGGACATCTCAAAGAAGTGTGGTGGGAAAGTGAAGATGATTATCATAGCGCTCAGACGTACATACTCTTGAATGTTGATGAAGTCACTCAATTCGAAACGTAAGTCATTTAAAATTGAATAATGATAGTAAATTTTGATTTATAATTTATTCTAACAAATTATATATACTTGTGTACATGAAATGCATGACATTCATTGATCAAGTACGCGAGGCAATTCCAAACATTTCAAATCAAGATATCAACCATCGTAAAGATCGTCATTTTGCCCCATGGATAAAGACTCGGGTATAATTCATACTTAAATTAATAAGTTTATTTTAATTATTTTTTTTGGAAAATACATAGATAATTTTAATATGTTTGCTCATTTTGTAGGTTGAACGTGGATATACGGCATATCCACTTTGGTTTCATGAATTACTCCAAGGTCCAATTTGGAAAATAACAACATCATCCATGTATTGCACTCGCGGTTATGTCTTTCACACATTTTCATATGGTAATGAACGAGCAACTGCCAATTACGGTGTATGTGTTAGAGGCGAAATTGATTTCTACGGAGTTTTGCAAGATATAATTGAAGTTGAGTATCCTGGCTTAATTGGGCTGAAATGTGTTTTGTTCAAGTGTGATTGGTTTGACCCTCAAGTTGGTCGAGGTGTGCGTATTACTAAATTTGGAACCGTTTATGTCAACAAGTCAAGACGCTACAACAAATTTGAACCATTTATCGTAGCATCACAAGCCGAACAAGTATGTTTCGTTCCATATCCTCGAGTTTCATCGTCGGGGATCACGTGGTTGTCGGTTATCAAAGTTTCTCCCAGAGGTGTTGTTGTAGACGTTCCAATGCAACAAGAACTTTGTACTGAGATAAACGAACCAAGTGAAAGTAATGAAAATGTTTTACTTGTCGATCCAAATAACAGAGAAGTGAAAGATATTCCGGATGACACAACGAAAGAAGGAGAAGCTGATGAATTTGATGAAGATGATGAAACATACGAGGGAGACGAATCTGATTCTTCATTAGGAAATGAGTTATATTGATTGTGTGGGTTTTAGTGTGTTTTAAATTGTGAAATTTTTATGAATTTTATTTTTTAAAAAAAAAAAATCATCAAATTACCATCGAATTTACGACGAATCGTTGGAAATTCGATGTTAAAATTACCATCGAATTTACGACGAATCGTCGTAAATTCGATGGGAATTTGATGATTTAAAAAAAAAATATAATTCATAAAAATTTCACAATTTAAAACACACTAAAATCTTACAATAACTATAATAGTTTTCATTGTTACAAATATGTTTTGTTTTGTAAGTTTTATCAATTTACTAAAATCTTACATATAATCTAATTTCTAACATGTATTTATATCTTAGAAATTAAGTTTGAAAAAACTTTAAAACTCTAAAACTCCAAATCCCTATACTACGTAACATGAAACAAATCATCAATTTACCATTGATTTTCCATCGATTCGTCGTAAATTCGATGGTAATTTTAAAATCGTCGTAAATTCGATGGTAATTTTAACATCGATTTTCCAACGAAACGATGTTAAAACGTCGCTAAATGGAGGGTTTAAACCCTAAAATATAATATAGAGGTACAACATAATGTGATTGATTACCTAAATAATAAGGTGAACTACAATATAACTATAATAGTTTTCATTGTTACAAATATGTTTTGTTTTGTAAGTTTTATCAATTTACTAAAATCTTAGATATAATCTCATTTATAACATGTGTCTATATTTTACAACTTAAGTTTGAAAAAAATTTAAATTATAATTAGAATAATATATATGAACTTTGTATACTTTAATAATATCAAAAATACACATATTTGGAACCTTAAACACTAAAAACATAAAACAGTTTTACATCGAATTAGCGACGATTCGATGTAAATTCGATGTAAACCGAACTCATTAACGACGAAATAACATCGGTTTGGAGACTTGGAAACGAAACTCTAAAACTCAAAATCCCTATACTACGTAACATGAAATAAATCATCAATTTACCATCGAATTTACATCGATTCGTCGTAAATTCGATGGTAATTTTAAAATCATCGTAAATTCGATGGTAATTTTAACATCGAATTTCCAATGAAACGATGTTAAAACGTCGCTAATAAAAATGTATGTATATCACTATATTGTGAAGTGTGAGATAAATAAATATTCAATTTTATTATAAGTAAATTTAAAGTAACACGATAAGTGACATTTATTATCCCCCTAATTATTACAATGTCAATGTTCATATAGTTGTTTAAAAAGTGAAATAGGAACCCACGAGTGAACGTCGTACCATCATTTTACACTATTAGTCTGATTTTTCAGTTTACACCATTTACCCTTCATACTAGTGAACAAAAACAAGTTGAAATTTTAAATATTGAACACATAAAAGTATACAATCATTTGCAATATAGAGAACCTAAACATTAAAAGTTAAAATCTAAACCCTAAATACGAAAATTATATCATAAATTGCAAAATAATGAATCAAAACATTAAAAGTTAAAATTCTAAACACGAAAAACTATATCTTAAATTATAAGGAAAATACCAAAAAAATCCTCAACTTTCAAAATTTCTCCATTTTAATCATGTCTTTACAATTTTCTATTTAAATCCTCAACTTTTTGTTGACTTTCCGTAAAAATCCTAAACTTATGTTGACTTGTCCGAATTGGTCCCAACGTTGACTTGACTAACGACTTCGTTAGTCGAATAAACGTTAAGACCAAATTGGATAAGTCAACATAAGTTTGGGATTTTTATGGAAAGTCAACACAAAATTGAGGATTTAAATAGAAAATTAAAAGTTCAGAATTAAAATGGAGAAACTTTGAAAGTTGAGGATTTTTTTGGCAATTTTCCCGTTCTTCAATTATGACAAGCATGCATGTATTGAACATGTTTAGAAATAAAATCAAATCTTTATCATAATTCAATCTTTTTAATTTTAAATACCATAATTTCATTTGCCATTAATCTTGTAATGTTGTCTGCGTTTTCGTTTAAGTAACCTTAATTTCTATTGGTCAATATTTTAAATTTTAGAAGAATAATTTATAAAATAAATTATTTTGGAAGTGTATTATAAAACATTAAGACAAAAACCAAATAGATTAAAATCAACAGAACTAACTTTTCCGGTTTCAAAAAATTTAGAGGTCGATATTAAATTGGGTTTTTCGTCCCAACCCGACCCTATTTGTTTAAAACTCGGTCATAAATGAGCCATAACCCGATTTGAGCCATTCAAATATAATTAAATAGGATTAACCCTTTAACCCATTTTGAATCCTTTAAATATATTAATTTTATGGACAAATTGGTTATATACCATTTAGTGAGGTAAAAATTGGATGTCATGACAATAACTAGGATTAATTTGCTAATATGACATAACCTTTTTAATTATATCATTTATGTCCTCAATCTTCTTGATATGACAACAAGATATGAAAATCTTTTCAAAAATACGGCTAGGAGACTAATTTAACAAATAACAAAACTATATATTTGTTCATATTCACAAATATAATTATAAAAACTAATATTTGCACTTTTATGAAAGATTAGAAGAAATAACATGTTATTTAAATACTTTTTTGGAGATAATAGTCTCTTATTTCTCAATATTAATATTATAATCCTATTATGTTTTGTTGTTGTCTATAATAAACCCATCATTTATGTTTCGTTACTATTTTCATATTTTCTCATTAAATTACGTATTTGGTACACAAACATGGTGAACTAATTTGAAAACAACATGTACTTTTATGAAGAATAGACGAGTAAACGAATATTCAGCTATATAGAATGAACAATCTTCAGTTATATTTAGACATCTACTTTTATGAAGAATAGACGAGGTTTTATATTTAGATATCTACCTTTATCACTAGTAAAAAAAGGCTTATACCCACGAAAAACCCACAAAAATTTTCGTGGGTATAGTCCAAAAGCCACGAAAACCCACGAAAAGCCATGGTGAACAGTAAAATACTACCCACGAAAAATTTCGTGGGTTTTCGTGGGTATTATTTTATCCACGATTTTTTAGTGGGTTTTCGTGGATAAATTTGCCACGGTTACCCACGAAAAATTTCGTGGGTAATTGTCTACCCACGAAAACCCACAATTTTTTACGTGGGTAACCGAAAAACCACTAAAACCCATTAATTTTTTCGTGGGTAACCGAAAACCAACTTAAACCCACTATTTTCATGGGTTTCTTCACTATTTTTTAGTTTGTAACATTCAGAAACATATTAACCTTATAACGCGTGAAAAACATATTAATATGTTATTTGTTAAATGTACTTGATTTATTTTAAATTAACCTCAATAAAAAACAAAACATTAATTAGTTATTATTCATTACCCATATATATATTTATATTAAAATATCACATTACATAACAACTTTATTTTAAACGCGTACAAAAGATGGAAGGAAAATAGTAAATATTAAAGCGACATAAAAAGTTCGGTGTTGAACGAGGTTATTATTCGTAAACATTGACGGGTCGAATGTTTATTCATCATCTGAGTCGGGAACTATTTCGTACTCGTAACTAGTTGTTCCTTCATCTTCTTCATCCGTAGTAGATGTTATGGTTGGTTCGTACCCATCAATTATCGAATTAGCCCCAATTATCTGTTTTAAAAATTATTTTAGTTTGTAATTATCAGTCATAATGACAACCTTAAGGAAAACCTACCTTGACAACGTTTCGCTCAGTGATGTTGAAGTACTTAGACTTCATGTTAAAACGGCCTACAGACACATTCTTTAGAATGACAACCGCACCTACACCAGTGTTGACTCTGTATTCGTCATTGAAGATGTTATGGTGCATGATTCCCTCGATTATTCTAGACGGATCCTTTAAGGTTACTAGAAGGTCTCCGTGGCCGTTGGGGGACGAATTGGAAAGCATAGCGACAAGCTGAAAATAAGTGATTACTTTTAAAATACATCGTATATCTAAATTGAAATAATATTGGTTGACAAGGGAAACCTTTTTCACTTTGACAAACTGTGAACGAGGGCATTGTATTTCTGCAAGCTGGGTCCAGAATAGTGTGGTACTATTGTTATGAGTACCTATATTATGAATGATAGAGTTAGTATTTGCCATCTACAACTATTAATATAATGATAAAAGAGTTCATTTTCGTGTATACCTTTGCGCAACATGTAATCGATAGTAGAAGTCCACCGAGGACTACTAAAATCCTGGTCGCCCTGTTGTGGCTCATTGATGACCTCACGAATGAAATCTTGTGTTGGGCGTGCTTGAGAACTTTCACCTCGCAACACCTTCCCATCGTGAACCCTCTTGTGAAACAGTCCTCGCTGTATGGGCTGGGCAGGTCCCGAAATTAGCCCCGTTTGGATTTCAGATCGTTGTGATGGTAGAAGTGAAATTATCGGTTCAACATCAATAACATATAAGTTATCGTATGAAGGGCTTGAAGGAACACGATTTACCATGAGGAAATTTGTTTTTGTGTTATGTTTTTGTGTTGAATTACCCCGACTTATATAGGCAGAACCGAATTATTTTTTAGGGTTGACGTGTCGATTAATATGTGGATATAAGGAAAAAAAATAAACTGATTTGACATTACATATTAGTGTGCAATAAATAAATAAATTTCGTGACCGACAATATCTACCAATGTATCATAAATAACACTGCGAAAAACAATGTCGGCCACTAGACGATGATTTGCCAATTCGACAGTTAAATGAATGGCGTCAAATTATTCAACTCATGTAAACAATCACAGGTGTTTTAAATAGGGGTAACCGTTTAAACTCATTAGAAAAATACAAATAATATCCACATAATATTATACAAGAATCCACAACATATTTTATTACAAATCATTGATTGGATAATAATCCACCACTTTTTAAAGATGTTATAAATTTAACACAAACGAAAATTATATTACATAATACTACAAATTTCAGGATCACATTGATGCACAATTTTTATTCATCATCGGAAAAGGAATCAGCTTCAGAACATTTGTTTTCAGTTAGGTCATTATCGAATGTGTACATGTCGTTTGTATGTTAATCGGGTAAATCATCATAATTGTCCATGTCTTCAACATTGAGTGTCTCGACCCTTAGGAGCCCTGAAGGTGCAACAGTAGTATTCCTAGAATCCTCTTGAAAGGCTTGTTGTAAAACATCAGTAACATTTCTAACAACTCTGGGTACCACTTTTGTACATGTTAACCATTCCGTCCCATGCCTCGTACTAACCTTTGGATATGATATTTAACAAGTCTAATAAAACTGTTCATGAGTAATAAACGGATCATATTGTCGATATTGCTTGTTTGCATCAACATCCACTAGTCCCGAACGACTTATACGCATTCCACTTCCACTAGTGATGCCGTACCAAAATCATTTGAAGATAACCACCTTCAACTCGACACCGCCATCGTACTCAAGCAATCTGATGTCGTCCACAATACCATAATATTCCGTATCAGTCGTTCCCCTCACGCAAACATCGAAATTTTGTTTCTTTTTATTTGCATTCCTACTAAATGTGCGGAATAAGAACCCTCTTGTTGCATACGATGACCATGATGTGTAAGCACGACGTAGACCTTGTACAAAATCAATGAGCCACTGAGGCACAATTGCTACCATCCTTTAATTATTAACATGTAATAAAATAAATGCATAAATTAAACATTATATTTAAACAAAGTCATTACAAAATTACATAATCTTTGCACCAGCGTGCGAAGTTCTTGTCTTTCAATGACCTGTAGGTCAGAAGTAGACAATGCCGGATATGTAGTTCGCATGAAATCTTCAAACATCCTACGTATACAAATTATCTAATTAAAAAGTAATTATAATTAACTAGTGAATATAATAAGTTTGGCGCCGGATAAACATACCTTTCATATTGTGCTAACTCGGGACCATTATTCAGTAGAAACGTTTGCAAAACATTGTACTCTTCGTCTGTTATCCATCCCTTTGAAGATTTACCAATGAACCATCCTTTTTGTTTGAAAATTGTTGGGACATCGTCAAATGCGTAGAGGTAAATGTTTTCACCATGCCATCCTTCATTAGCTCGTGGGATTGGTTTTCCAAGCCAATGGGTAGTTAGCGCATATATTTCTTCTTGAACACAATGCTCGACGATAGACCCTCCGATTTGTGCCTTGTTCCTAACCTTTTTTAAGTGGTACATGTACCGCTCAAATGAATACATCCACCTATATTTTACCGGTCCGCCTAAGATTGCCTCGTCCGGAAGATGTACCGGTAGATGCTCCATGACATCAAAAAACAAAGGTGGAAATATCTTCTCCAAGTTGCATAATTTGACAGTTATATTTTCCTTCATTGTTTTAACATCTTGTTCCTTTTAATGATGGGGCAGAAATGTCTCGGAAAAACAAAGCGATTTCTGTGTAATAATAGTTAAAACCCAAATTATATGACAAAATGAGTTATTTATATATTTGTATGATAAAAAATTTTAAAAACATACCTGAAATCGCTACGTGTACCGACTTGGGGAATAGTTCCATCAAAGCGAAAGGTAGAAGTCTTTCCATAATGACATGACAATCATGGCTTTTGAGACCAGAAAGAGTACCATTAATTTCGTTCACACATCTACCAAAGTTGGAAGCATACCCGTCTGGAAAACGAATTTCTTTCTTCAACCAAGTTAGAAATTTCTTTTTCGCTTCCTTTGACATGCGAAATATTGGAATCAGAGCAATTCCAGTTGAAGTAAGCTCCAACGCTCTACGGTTGCATATTATCGCCATATCTAGCCTAGATTTTATGTTATCTTTTGTTTTCCCCGAGACGTTCAAGATAGTTTTGATAATATTATCAAAGAAATTTTTCTCAATATGCATAAAATCTAGGTTGTGTCTAAGCAACAGATTCTCCCAATACGAAAAAGACCAGAAAATCGATTTTTTGTACCAATTAAGATATTGACCATAACCATGTACCGTTTTGGATGGTTCGTTGTGTCCGTTGCCACCACACTCGACACTCATTTGCAGACCTTCTATATGGTTGATGGAGTGCAATATTTCTCTTCCACTTTGCCATAACGGTGCTTCATATTGGAATTCCTTAGACTTAGTGAACGCAACTACATTCCGCCTGTATGGGTGATCGTTCTTCAAAAACTTCCAGTGACAATCAAACCAACAATGCTTTCGACTATTCGTTAACCAGAATGAATTGGTTGAATCCATAGAGTATGAACATGCAAGGCGTCCGTGAGTCATCCACCCTGATAACATCCCGTAAGCTGGAAAATCACTTATCGTCCACATAAGCGTCGCTTTCATCTTAAACGAATTGTGTGATGATATATCGTACACATCAGCACCATGCATCCACAATTGTTGAAGTTCGTCGATTAAAGGTTGAAGGTACACATCTAGACTTTTTTCGGGTGTGTTGGACCAAGAACCAAAATCGAGAAGAATAAAAACTCTCGGTTCATACACATACCAGGAGGTAGATTGTATGGTGTGACTATCACCGGCCATATTGAGTGTACATGCCCACTCATGTCTAGTGGATTAAAACCATATGTTGACAATCCAAGGTAGATGTTTCTTGGTTCAGAAGCAAACCCCGGATAAATGCTTTGGAAATGTTTCCACGCGGCCCCGTTTGATGGATGAATCATTTCGCCTTCAACATTAATATGATCGGCGTGTCAACGCATATGTCCCGCAGTTGATTGACATTGGTATAGTCTTTTCAAACGATGGGTAATGGGAAGATAAAACATTCGTTGTTTTGGAATCTTTTTGCCATGACCATTCCACGGATGATATCAATCCGTAAGACAAAATCGACGTTGATCGAACGTCGCATCTTCTCCCCACCAAAATAACATGCAATTGTTCTCGCATACATCAATTTTATGAACGGGTAAGCCTAGGGTCTTTGTAATTTTTTTTGTTTCGTAGTACGACTCTGGAGCAGTATTCGGGCTGGTAGAATCCTTTTGATAGTACTAGCAATGTCGTCTACATCACCCGCTGATATATTGTGGTCCGTCTTCCAACGTAAAATACATGACGCCAAATATAATTTTGTATTCTCTGTTTTGCAACCTTCGTATAAAGGTTGATTAACTTCCATGAAGGCCTCATATGACATGTCCACAGACGCCGGAACTTCGACTTCTTCACTATATTGTTGATCTTGCATCTCTGGAATATCATGAACATCTACGAATGCTTCATGAAATGTTTCTTATACATCAACACGAGGATGATGATAACGTTCTCGGTTGGCTCTTCCATCCAATTGTGTTCCATCAAAGGATTTTCCCGTAACCATGAAAGATCTCCATGATTACTCCAAACATAGTAATTGCCTTTGAATCCAACTGTGTAAAGATGACGGGTCACCACCCTCGTTGTTTGTTGCTTTACATTCTTGCACCGTGCGCATGGACAAAGAAGTTTCCCGATTGCCTGAAATGATGGTTGTTGACAAGAAAATTCGATGAACTCATTAATTCCGGTACAAAATTCTTCGGTGACAGTATTTGTTGATGGATCAATCCGGAGATTCATCCATCTTCTAGAATAATTTGAGAAAGACATAACAAATTTTTAAATGATTTGGAATTACTGGTGTTATGTGTTACAAATTAAGAACATATAAACAAAGTATTTATAATACCATGAATAATGCGAAAAGTATACTCCTACCCACGAAAAATTTCATGGATTTTTCGTGGGTATATATATGCCACTTGCAAATCTGATACTATATATGAATTGACAATTCATATGAAAAGACAACTCCCTGAAAACCCACTGCGAAAAGTATACTCATACGCACAAAAATTTTCATGGGTTTTTCGTGGGTATATATATGTCACTTGCAGGTCTAATACTATATATGAATTGACAACTCATGTGAAAAGACACCTCCCTGAAAACCCATTGTGAAAAGTATATCCTACCCACCAAAAATTTCATGGGTTTTTCGTGGGTACCGCACTACTAACACAAACCCACGTTTTTATTCGTGGGTCATGGAACTCCACAAAAATCTCTATAAAGTCTATAAATAGAGACTTGTTTCAGTAAATTAGTAAATACAATACAAAAAACATACAAAATCAATCATGTCAAAAAATAATGTTAATCGCTCTAAGGAGGATAAAATAATAAAGACCTTCGTAGAGTCTTTACCAGAAACATACACCCATGTTTCTTCAACCATTCGCCTCAGTAACCCAACAAACCAGAGTCATGGTTCTACTTCGCGTGCTCCACCCAAGCCTCATAAACCACGCTCTCCAGGCAGAGCTGAAAAAGTACTAAAAATACCCACATCGACCGAGGTTGTAGATGATTATGAAGAACCAAATATGATTTTCAAATGTCCAAATGACTATTACGGTTGTTGTCACAAACACATGTTAAAATTTGAGATGGATCATTAAGAGACGTGTTTAATTGGTAATGTACCACTACAATAAGTGCATATGCATGACATTTATGTTTGCTTTTATTTAATAATTTGTGTATCAGTAAGTGGATGTGCATCAGTATGGGGATATGATTGAAAAATGTCTAGTAATGTACTAATTAGTGTAATATTATATGTATTTTTATCATGTGTGTTTTTTTATGTAACAATTTTATATGTAATGCTTTCATAAATAATATTGTATCAAAGTTTGAATTATCTTATTTTGTATTAATTTGTGATAGTACTATTTGGACAACCATTACATACCAACATGATTTGACAATACATCAATGTATTGTCACTATTTGGAAGTAATATTTCTTCAACTATAAATACATATGATGGTGTGTAAATCTTTAACATATATCAAAAAAAAAATATGTCTTCTAGCTCAGGTGATGAAAACTCCGAATCAAAAAACCCACCACTGTTTATTCCTCTTTTAAAATTCTCATGGGAAACCGAAACTCAGTTTGACGAATTCACTCAAGAGATACCAACTTACTCATGGGAATATGAAACGGAATCACAGAAGATCATGAATTTAAGCGGGTGACCGATGATGTTTTGTGTAAAGAAATCGAAGAGCTACAACCATCTCAATTAAAGTCAGATACTTACGGTGGAAGTCATGCAAGTGAATCGTATGATCAATACTATGATTCAGAATTCGCTCAAAGACCAGAAAGCCCTAACTTAAATCTAGATGTTGATGCAATTAAAAGGGAATTGTGTGACGGTTTTACTGATACCTACGGTGGAAGTTCCTCAAATGATTGCAAGGATCATTACTATGATGATGATTTTGCCCAAAGACCAGAAAGCCCTAACATAAATCTAGATCTTGATGCAATCAAAAGGGAATTTTGTGACCAATTTTTATATTCTCCAAAAAAAACAAAGGGAAAGAAAAGTCTCTGATAAGTTTGACCAATTAGACGTATGTTTTACAAATTTATAGTCTAATATGTTTAATATTTTCAATTCTCTAATGCGCCAATTTAAAATTTTTAACAAAATGTATGTTTAATTATTAAGTAACGTAATGTCTTATTAATGAGGTTTTATTTTTTAAATATGAAAAACTACCCACGAAAATTTTCGTGAGTAATCGTGGCTTTTGTTAGTTATCCACGAAAACTTTCATGGGTAATTTGTGGTAAGTCGTCGTCTTCGACGAAACCTAATTTCCTCTTCTCTTCTTTTTCGTTTTCTTAAAAAAACGGCGACTTGGACGGCGACTTGGACGGCGACTTCATCTTCTTCGGCGAACTCCACAGCGACTTCGTCTGCACGATGAACTCCACGGCGACTTCATCTGCTTCTTCCCGCCACGGCGAACTTCACGGCGCGGCGATATTTTCCGGCGCACTCCACGACGTCTTCTGCAGATCCGGTTTTGTCTTCAGCACATCCAACCTTTCTTCTCTAACTCGCTCTCTCTCTAACAAATTCGCTTGGTAACATCTTTATCATTACAAATTTTAGGGATTTTGTTTTCTATAATTGTTTATGATGTAGATTTTATTTCACTTAAACTTTATATTGTCTTTGTAATGAATATGATAGTATAATGTTTGTTTCCTTGATTAGTATTCTAAAATTTGATAGACATTTTTTAGGTGAATAAATAGAATCATAATATTAGGAACCATGTTCATAGTCGCATGTTTACTAATACTCTCTTAGGTTCTTTAGACATAATCTACAAATTAAGGAAGTGCTCTTTCTTGTTGCTAATACAAACTTGTCGCCATTCAATTAATTGTACAGTTAGATAGAGGCCCTCATGGTAGATGGAACTGCTTTACTTTTGTATATTTTTGATAGCTTAGACTTGTACAAGTCTAAAATTCGTTTTAAAGTTTATTACGATCAAAATTTATACTTTTCTTAGCTTCATCTTCATCGTTTGTATTATAAGATTCTGATTTCTATTTTTAAATAGACCGTTGAAAATTTATATCAAAGATATGTGAATTTTTATCCATTCCATTTGTAGTTATGTCTTCGTCTAGGGGTATCCACTCTGTTTCTACCAGGTCGCATTTCCATCTCCACCAATCTGCCAGGGGTGCTTCGGCTGAGTATCGTTACCGCTTACAAGCGGTATACGAATCATCTCTTAGGAGATCACAACCTCTCCTCTATCCTTTTAAGGAAAACGGAGGATTTTGGTAATCATCTTATATTTTTACCAACTATAATATTTTGTGTTTTAAAATTTATTTCTCACATTTTACAATTTTTTATTAAGGATTGGGATCGATGACTCGGTCACCAATTTTATCAAAAAGACATGGCAAAGTAATTTTTGGGTCCTTGGAAGAATTGGACCGATGTAAAAAATAACAAACCCGAGAAAATTATGAGTTGGTGGGGATCATTCGTGGTAAGTTAAAATTTTAAAATATTTAAGCGTTTATTGTATAAGATTTTATATTAACAATGGTGGTTGCGAGTTGTAGGGAAACTTCTACTGGGATCCCATCTTCGAGGACCTCGTCTTTTACGAGTGGAAGGAAAAGACGAAGAAAGGAATCGGCGAGGAGATTGGTAGGAAACATCGAAAGGGAGTGCAACCCACGTATTTCAGCGCTGATGACTGGGCTATCCTTTTGGAAGACTGGGATACTGCGAAAGCCAAGTCGAAAAGTTAGCAGGCAACAACAAGCCGTACGACTAAGATAGACGGCAAATCAATGCACAAACACAATGGCAGTTCCAATTCCTTCTCAAAGATCAACTATAATTTTGTAAGTTTAATAAATACATTAATCAATACTTACAAATAAATTTATTTTCGTTATTAATGTAAACATTAACGTATACGTTGTCTAACTAATTTTTTTAAAAATACAGCAGCAAGAGGCACCCCAATCCCAGGATCACTCCCTTCTTGATTTGGTTAAGAAAACACATCGACACGCTGATGGCACTTACAGCGATCCGTACATTGAGGGAGTCGTTAGGGAGGTTGAAGAGGAGGCTTCCCAGTACGAAGGTTCGTCGATCAAAACTTATTCACATTTTGATTCTCATCGGGAACGAGTTAACCGATTATACTTGGAGGTAAATCTTTTCATTTTCTATTTGTATATTTTGTATGTTTTGAGATTAATTATGTAATGTTTAAATATGCAGAAGGTCAACCCAAGATACGGAGAGGCCTACGGCGTCGGTAGTGCAAAGACGTAGTTCTATCAGCCTTACGTCCCTTATCGGTCGTGGACACAAGGGGATATGCGCGTTGACTTCGAAGATTTCAAGGTTGTCGTTTCAAGGAGGTTAGATCGCCTTGAAGGTTCCAGTTCAGAAGGGCCGAGTTAGGAGCCGCAGGACCCGAGTCAAGTGTCGCATGACCCGATTCAAGTGCCGCAGGACCCGAGTCTAGTGTCGTAGGACCTAAACCAGCTCAGCGAATTCGATCCAAGCCAACTGCACAATCTTGGCGATTTCCGTTATATCCCGTAGTTTTTTTTTAATTTGCGAGGATGTTTTTTTTTAATTATAAAACTTTTATGTTTGTTGAACAATTCGATTTACGTTTAAAAAACCTAATTTTATTTCTATTTCATTCAGTTTTAATTTTATTATATAAATTTATAAATTTAAAAATCAAAATTGGATTATATCTTTTAAGAAAAAATTATTAAAAGTACCCACAGAAAAATTTGTGGGTATTCGTGGGTAGTTTCCAGCGTTTAAAAACGTGGGTTTTCGTGGGTAGTTTCCCGCGTTTAAAAACGTGGGTTTTCGTGGCTAATCTACCCACGAAAATTTTCGTGGGTAAACGTGGGTAGGCTTATCCACGAAAACCCACGAAAATCTCTACCCACGATGCTATACCCACGAAAATTTTTTGTGTGTTTTCGTGGCTAATTTGATAAACGATATTTTTACCCCGTTAAATCTAATATCTTAATTGTATTACTTAAGATGTCAAATCAAATCAGGAGCAAACAATTTACTTGAATTTATAAGAAACGAACTTAGTTTAAGCGAGATTAAAAAGGTTGTTGGTGAATGTTTTTGTAACCGAAAATCAAACAAATAAAAACGCGAATTAAGAGTTTTGAAAATATTAATTAAAAGCTAAACAATCAGGTTAAGGTGTTTTAAGGGTGATTAAACTTTCAGATTTCAAATTGTCTTTTACAAAAATAACTTTAAGGTTTTGAAAACGCTTTTAGATCAATCCACTCTCGTGGCAATTATTCTTTTCTCAACAATTAAACTAAAACAATATCTTGGATAGTTTAATCGTCGAGAAACTTTAATATCAAATCAATTCTAACCACCAAGCTTATTAACAAAGATCTCTCGGTTAAGCTAGGCTTGGTTCTAAGGTAATTGTTCAGGAACCTTTATAATCTCTCGATTCATAAAGTTTCCTGGGTTCGATAATCGAATGACCAACTCGATTAAAGCTTTAAGGTTGTTACCAAAGACTAAAGTTTTATAATCAATTAAGTTTTAGACAATTATCTATCCTAGATTCAATCAAACCCCTTTTACCCTAACCCAATTATCTATTTGGAACTACTCACAAAGCATATTGAAATTCTTAACAATTAGATTTAAAGATATCATAAGCATAAACAAAAACAAAGAGAATAAAGGGTTCAAGAAAGCTCTTATTGATGAAGATCACAAAGGTGGCCAAAGAAGCAATCACCAAGCAAATCTCCCAAGTCCAAAGCTTAGAAAAACAAACGGTGGAAAAACTAAAAAAACAAAAGATCGACTCCTCTTCAAAACATAAGAGAAGCCCTAATAAATTAAAAACCAAAGAAAAATAAAGGAAACCAATTTGGTTTAGGAATTGGTTTTCCTTTTTTACAACATAAAACCGATTTCCTTATAATTTTCGCAGCTTGTATCGGTCATAGCAAACCGATACAGTCTGGTCGATACGTGCTGGTCGGTAGCCTTGCTTTCAGCTTAATTTCCTTCGTATCGGCCAGGCCAAGCCGATACAACATGTCGATACGCGTCTTCGGGTTCTTTTTCTCTTGTATCGGCCACTCCAAACCGATATAACAAACCGATACGAAGTAAAATTGGAATAACTTTAGATCTAACCGTTGAAATCATCTCAAACCACCACCAAATGAAAGCTAACATCTGTGGATATCTTGTGGTAAAATTTAATAAAGATCCAACGGCGGGACCGTCTTAAACGAGTGTCTTTTTGACGCTTTTCGTCACAATTCTCTGTTTTTTCCATAATTGCACTCTTAAACCTGAAAACCATGAAAGAACATGCAAATGCAACCTATATGATACTAAATGCAACATAAATGAGTTAATTCTAATGTATAAACTAAGGTAAAATGTGTAAAATATGCAAGTTATCACTTACCCACGAAAATACTGCATTATTACCCACGAAAATTTTCGTGGGTATTTTGGATTTTTTTTCTAGTGTATGAAGAATAGACTAATATTATAATCCTATTATATTTTTTTTAGATATAATAGTCTCAATTTAAATTACGCATTTAATCCACAAACATGGTGAACTAATTTGAAAACAAAATGTATAGTAAATGAATATGTAGATATAATAGACATCTAACTTTATGGAGAGTAGACGAATATTCAGAAATATTGAATGATCAATCTCGAGATACATTTAGACATCTACTTTTAGGAAGAATAGACGAATATTCATATACATTTAGACATCTACCTTTATGAAGAATATACGAAAATTCAGATATATTGAAATAGACTTATATTACCAATAAATAAATAAAATTATACTAAATCCTAAAACCTATACCCTAAACCCCCTAACCCTAAACCATAAACCTTATACACAAAAACTAAACCCTACACCCAAAACTCTAACCCCTTATCCCTATTACTTATACCCTATTACCTAAACCCTATTAACTATACTCGAAACTCTAAATCATATAATGGAAATAAAAACCAAAAGTATCCGAAAATATTTAAAAAATATAAATAATTAATATTTTTATATACCTTTGTGAGACGTTCTGCTAAATTTGCAACATGTCAAAATGTATCATACATAATTTATGATATATAAAAAATTAATACTCCCTCTGTTTTTAAATATAAGATATTTTAAATAAAAGCTATTATTTTAAGATACAATTAATGTTACACATTTCAACCAATCACAAATAGAGAATAAATATAAATGATAAACAAACAATTAAAATCCTTTCTAATTTCGCATTGAAACTTGAAAACATCTTATATTTTAAAACAAAATTTTTCTTCTAAAACATTCTATATATGTAAACAGAGGTAGTATAAAATTATAACAAATTAATTTTTTGTAAATATTATTTCCGTGCGTCCGCACGCACGGGTAAAAAATCTAGTACATTTTTAAATTGCAATTGCTATTAACAAGCGTTTACGAAAAGAATATACAACATGAATAGATTATATGCATCCTGAACATTGGGTTTTCAAATTACTATTTCACTAATTATACATTATAAGAAGAAGTTTTTGTGTTTATAATAAATATATATGTGCAGAGATGAAACCAAAGAATGGTTATACATGTACACATCCATGCACCAGTAGATATACATGTGGATACGACGATTTGAATGGGACAAAAAACTGGGAATTGGAAATTTGATAGATCACAATAACAAGAGAAATAAAGGCAGAAAATAGTATACGAGAAATTTGTTTAAATGTTGATATGGGTTTCTGTATGGGAAAAAGACATGCCCTTTTCCCTTTGTTTTCTTCTATTATTTATACTATGATTTACAAATAATGACATTTAAATCTCAACTCATTAACACGTATTAAATGTGATCAAAGCAGCCGTTATGTCGTCATCGAACTCCTTAACCGTCGAAGTCTGTTCACCTTCCCTCGCTCCCTTGTCGAGCTGACAGTGAGTATGGGCCTTCCTTCGGCCCACCAATTTTGGGGATTTCTAGGGAAATAGGCCCGCTCTTCTACTGGGCCTCGATCAGCTTCTTTAGTGGGCCCAGACACCAATTTGAGCACCAACAGAAGGCCCCCTAAGTTTGATGTTTTCTCGTCGAACTCATCGGACTTAGACAAGCGAACTCATGCTTCCCGTCGAGCTCATCAGGTTTAGACAAGCGAACTCCTCAGTTGCCAAGAGGAGGAGGATTGCCAATTAAATCTTCTCGGATCCCGAGGACTTCGCCACATTCGAACTCGGAGAAATGAAACCCTTAATTATCAGGAGAAAATCCCGCCAATTAGGTCTCTTCGGATCCCGAGTATCTCGCCATACGATACCTTAATAATTAAATTATATTAAAAGGTAATGATTCGTTATTTCAAAAAGGTGGGGCGGCACGGTTTCCGTAGCGTCAGGTGACGTCACTTTGAAGTTTGATTTAAATAGGAAGAAAGAGAATTGAGAGTCTCCTCCTTATCCTTTGCAAACACAAATTTCGCTCATCCTTTAGAAAGAAAAAAGTGAATCATCATCTTTCTTCTTCATACACCAGAAAAAAGAAAAAACTCAGACAAAAATGGCCCCCAGAGAACCACGACGGATCGTTACCCAAGCCGGAGACCAATTTGGCCCCTACCATAGCACGCTCTCGACGGAGAAATCCCTTGACCTTCATCGCCGCTCGTGCGCAATTCCCGAGGCGGTGGAACTAGCGCTACCTCGTGAGGGCGAATCACCGGAAAGTGTTCGCCCTGGTGATAAACGAGATTTTACCCTCGTTAAGTCGAATGCCTTATTGTAGTATATAAGGTGTCAATCCGAATCAGGAGCAAACAATGTACTTGAATTTATGAGAAACAGACTCAGTTTAAGCGTGATCAAAAGGTTGTTGTTTGTGTGATTTTGTAACCGAAAATTAAATAAAACGAAAACGAGAATTAAGAGTTTTTAAAAGATTGATTAAAAGCTAAACAATCAGGTTAAGGTGTTTTAAAGGGTGATTAAACTTTCAGATTTCAAATTGTCTTTTACAAAAATATTTTAAGGTTTTGAAAACGATTTTAGATCAATCCACTCTCGTGGCAATGATCCTTTTCTCAACAATTAAACTAAAACAATATCTTGGATAGTTTAATCGTCGAGAAACTTTAAGAGCAAATCAATTCTGACCACCAAGCTTATTAACACAGATCTCTCGGTTAAGCTAGGCTTGGTTCTAAGGTAATTGTTCAGGAACCTTTATAATCTCTCGATTCATAAAGTTTCCTGGGTTCAATAATCGAATGACCAACTTGATTAAGGCTTTAAGTTTGTTACCAAAGACTAAAGTTTTATGATCTATTAAGTCCTAGACAATTATCAATCTTAGATTCAATCAACCTCTTTCTACCCTAACCCAATTGTCTAAGGGAAACTACTCACTAAGCATATTGAAATTCAAAGCAATTAGATTCAAAGAAAACATAAACATAAACAAAGACAAGAGAATAAGGGTTCAAGAAAATCTTATTGATGATGATGAAGACTACAAAGGTGGCCAAAGAAGCAATCACCAAGCAATCTCCCAATGTCAAAAACAAAAACAAAGCGATGAAAAAAACAAAAGATAAAATGAATTGTCTAAACATAGAAAAACCCTAATATATTAAAAACCAAAGAAAATAAAGGAAACCAATTTGGTTTAGGAATTGGTTTTCCTTTTTACAACATAAAACCGATTTTCCTTATTAATTTCGCAGCCTGTATCGGTCATAGCAAACCGATACAGGCTGGCCGATATGCGCTTCGGTAGCCTTTCTTCGGCTCAGTTTCCTTCGTATCGGCCAGGCTAAGCCGATACAACAAGTCGATACGCGTCTTCGGGTCTTTTTCTCTTGTATCGGCCACTCCAAACCGATATGGCTGGTCGATACAAGCTTCGGCGAACCTTCTGTCTTCTATATCGGCCAATAGAAACCGATACAACATGCCGATGCAAGTGTATCCGCTTCTTTTTGGCTTAAATTCATCACTTTCGCCGTCTTTATGCTCCGAAACCTGAAATACACGAAACAAACCAAAATGCAACCTATATGACACTAATTGCAACCTAAATGAATGAATTCTAATGCATAAACTAAGGTAAAATGTGTAAAATATGCGAGTTATCAACTCCCCCAAACTTATCCTTTGCTTGTCCTCAAGTAAGAGAATTTGCATCAAAGTTCGAGAAAGTGCAGAGGCGGGGACCTCAGAACCAAAAACAACGCGAAAGTATAATGAACGAGTATCCTAAACATAGTACCCTCTCGCAACCGAACTAGTTCTACTTATTTCTATCTACCTTAACTCCGTCTAAATCCGCTATTATTACCAAAAGTATGTGATCCACTTGTCTAGTCTAAGCACCTTTCACATTCAATTTAACACAATCAGGCATGAAACATGATTAAAAATTTCCAAGAGTTTTTCTATTTGTCTAGGTAAGAACGGGATTTCGAATCAAACGAGGAGGCTAACATTCAGGCATGTGGTTAGTTGTAGCGCGGTTTCTCTCGGGGAGTGAAAGGGTTAAACAAAACCAGGAAAGACAAGAAGCAACTGATGCATACAAGTCCGGACATCCATCCCTACTCAAGACTATCCACTAACCCATCGTCTTTCTTTTAAAGATTTAAACACTTAAACATCGAGTTTCTTTTCTTTTCTTAACTACCTTAGGGGATTTTATTTTGGCTAAGTTTCTTTTTTTTTTTTCTTTCTTAATCGATTTTTTTTTTTTTTAGTTTACTTAGCCATTCTTTTACCCCCTAGGTGTTTTACAATTACTCGTGTTTATTTTCTTATTTTTCAAAACTCAAAGACGTGTCTCACCAAACCGTTATCCCTTTCTAATTCACTAGTCTACGAAAAACTAGCCCAATGGATGTCCTTTCTTATCGCTCCCTATACTTTCAAGTTTTTGCGAAACCAAACAATCACTAAATGAAAAGAATTCTCACAAGTGTTTGGGTTAAGGTTTAGGGGGTGAGAGGGGAATCATCCTTAGAATGAGAATGACCGAATTGCACTTTAAGTGTTTCGGTTTAGGAAGCCACAATCCGTAGAAATCACAAAGCCATAGAAATTCTCTTGAAAACTATCAATCATGCTAATTAAAAGTCAAGTTTAAGTTCAGATAATTTTTCGAAGGTGACTTAGAACTACCAAGCTTCATAACCACACAATTGGCTTTTTAAACATCAATGTCTAGAGTTGCGGTTTTAAGATTTTAAGCGAGTTCTAATTCGTTTACGGAAGATACTACACCTAAGATACTGTTCAAAACACAAAGTGCGTCGCTTTACAAGGTTAACATCATCATAGATCCCCTATGCATATACTCTAAATGCCAATGAACTAATCCTAAATGCAGATTTTTTTGTTTTATTTTTTTTTTTTTTTTATGAATGCTAATATGCGAAAACTAATATGACTACTCCCCCAAAATTAAATCACACGGTCTCCGTGTGAAACAAGCATTGGAGAAGGTTCCTAAATGTATGTATGAATGACTCTAATATGAAAAACTAATGCGTATGCACATGGTTCAGGTGTTACCTCAGTAGTACTAACACGACGAGTCGAAGTCGTCTGTATCGGTCCCAGCAGACCGATACTCTTGTCCGATATCGGTCCAACAACCGATATAACAGGTCGATACCTCTTTCAAAATTGGTTTTCCTACTTCGTTTTCACCTGAAACCATTAAACATGATATAAATTCTAAGTAAATTATCATCTAAATGCAAACTAAAATTTTATATACTAGGATAGACATGGGACATCCTCCCAAGTGAGCTTGTTTATAGTCTCTTAGCTTGACTTTACCCCCTTCTTTTTAGGCGACATTGGGGATTGAAAGAGATGTCGAATCTCCTTCGATGACAACTTTGTGGTCCAGGGGCGGCTTGAGTTTTACTCCTTTCACACCAAACTCGCCTCCATCTTTGTGTTTGCCTTTATCCGAGTCGCAGCGAGCACTCCTTGCTTCTTTCTTGAAAGCTTTCTTCAAAGATTTAACCTCGTTGATTAACTTTCTAATGACGCGGTTATGAGACATGTTCCAATGCACCTTTCGAACTTCCTAGGAGGGGATTGGTGTTCCACTTTTGGAGCTTTGGGTTTGCTCCTTGCATCATCACTAGACTTACCATTGCTAGCATCTTTTTCCACTCCAATCACCAAAGCTTCACAAGGGACCATCTCCGTAGGCTTCTTGACTACATCGTTGATGTTGTACCGCTGAACAAGGTCCTTCCCAAGGTGCAAATCTATCTTACCAACCTTCACATCTATGACGGCTCCCGCGGTTGCCAAGAAAGGTCTTCCAAATATGAGTGGACTATTAGGTTCTTTGTCTATCTCCAAGACGACAAAATCTGTCGGGATGAAAACGTCTCCCAATTTTACCGGAATATCTTCCAAGATTCCAACGGGTACCTTCACGGATCTATCGGCCAGCACCAAAGAGATCTTAGTAGGTTGGAAAGAAGAAAGGCCAAGTTGTTTAGCCACAGACGAAGGCATAACGTTGACACTAGCCCCTAAATCGCATAGGCATTTTTCAAAGACCAAAGGACCAAGAGTGCAAGGCAAAGTAAAACTCCCTGGATCACCAAGTTTCTTAGGAGAATGGTTCTTTTGAATGATCGCGCTGCACTCTTGTGAAAGATTCACCGTGTCTTCCGTGTTTTTGAACTTGTTTTTGATGGTGTCTTTCAAAGATTTGGTGGAGTGAGGGACTTGCTTGAAAGCGTCAACAAGAGGTATGGGGGTTTGCACCTCGTTTATTTGCTTCTCGAGTTTAGCGCTATTGTACTTCTTCAAGAGGTGCATCTTGGCTCGACCCGGAAAAGGTGGCTTATCTTTATAAGGAGATGTCACGTAGACGGGCTTCTTTTTTTCTCGGATTTCTCCTCAGTATCGGCCATGTGTTTGGCCGATATAGGTGGTCGGTATCGATCTCCTGTGGCCGATACACCATGTCGATACGAGTCCCCTGTCTCCTTCTCACTCGTATCGGCCTTGTTCCTGGCCGATACAGGTGGTCGATATCGATCTCCTGTGGCCGATACATCTGGCCGATATTGGTCCCCTGTTCCTTTCTCATCACCGATTTCCTCCTTTGCCACTATCTCAGGGTTCTCGTCGTTAACAACTGTGTCTTCCGGCTCAAACGAGTGGTCCACCCCCTCACCTTGTTTCGCATTGTCCTCAATGAGATCGCTTGAAAGTGTTTGTGTACCACTACGAAGTTCTATGGACTTGACATACTCTCTAGGATTGGCTTCAGGTTTGCCCGGGAGTTGACCAATTGGTCGCTTAGAAGCCGTGGTAATTTGAGCCACTTGGTTGTCTAAAGCCTTCAAGTGTGAGTTCATGGATTCGATCTTGGCGTTGAGATCATTGTAAGTAAAGTCCACCTTTGTCTTGATGGCATCGATTTCCATGAAGCTTCGGCTTTGACCTTCTAGAATTTGGTTCAACAGTTGGTTAGTTTGGTCACCTTGGGGAGCTGGTGAAGAAACTTGGCCTTGAGCAGCGGGAGGATGGTTGTAACCCGGTGGTGGATTAAGTGGTGGTCTCGGTGCATATCCTCCTTGTTGTGCTTAGGGATAGACTTGATCTTGAGGATTAGCTACGTTGGTGCTTCGGTAGGAAAGGTTCGGGTTGTGTTTGTAGTTGTTGAAACGCCAATCACGTTGATTACCCACATAGTTTATCTCCTCATGAGTGCTGTGAAGTGGGGTCGCCTCTACTTCTCTACTTCCTACGAAGTTGATTCCCGCTTGTTGAGACATGAGTAGCTTATCCAGCTTCTCATTCACCGCCTTTATCTCTCTCGTAAATTGCTCATCATTCCCTGAGCTGCGGATGGTGCGATCATAATCTTCCCCGTAGTTGCTATCTCTTAGGGCGTAGTTTTCCACCAAAAGTTGTCCATCGGCTTCCGTCTTCCCAAGGAAATTTCCTTGGCTAGCTGAATCGAGAAGCATCCTAAACTTCGGTTTTAGACCGCGGTAGAACGAGCTGAGTAAGCTCTCTCCCGTGAAACCGTGGTGTGGACATCTCACCGTGTAACTCTTGAATCTTTCCCAAGACTCGCTGAACGTTTCTTGGTCTTTTTGTGCGAAAGCTGAGATCTCGATTCTTAGCTTTGCTGTCCTCACCACCGAGAAGAACTTTGTGAGAAAAGCCGTCTTACACGCCTCCCAAGTCTGTATGGTGTCTTTCACAAGATTCTTCTGCCATATGTGTGCTTTGTCCCCGAGTGAGAAGGGGAACAAACGCAGCTTAAACATGTCCTCGTTGACACCATTGATCTTCACCGTGTCGCATAGCATGTCAAATTGGTGAAGATGGTCAATGGGGTCTTCACTAGGCAGCCCATAGAACTTGTTGCTGGACACCATATTGATGAGACTAGACTTGATCTCGAAGTTGTTGTTGGCGATGGCTGGTGCCACTACGGTTGGTGATGTTAGATGGCACATCGGTTGTTCCAATTGTGCGTGCAATGTTAGGCGCGTTGTTTGCATCACCCATCTCTAATTCTGAATCTGAACCCGAAGTTTCTGATGTAGATGAGTCGGAGTGATTGCTGGATCTTCTTTCTCTTGAGATAGCTCTTTCGTGTGCTTTGATGTACGCTGCGAAGAAGAACAAGCTGTCACTTTGTCGGTGATTTCTTCTTTGCATACACCTAACAAAACGAAAATCACAAGAAAAGAAAACAAATTAGTAACAAGAACTGAAACTTAATCCCAAGTAGTTTCAAAATTCTAATAATTGTTCGAGTTCCTGAATCGGCAACGGCGCCAATTTGATAAACGAGATTTTACCCTCGTTAAGTCGAATGCCTTATTGTAGTATATAAGGTGTCAATCCGAATCAGGAGCAAACAATGTACTTGAATTTATGAGAAACAAACTCAGTTTAAGCGTGATCAAAAGGTTGTTGTTTGTGTGATTTTGTAACCGAAAATTAAATAAAACGAAAACGAGAATTAAGAGTTTTTAAAAGATTGATTAAAAGCTAAACAATCAGGTTAAGGTGTTTTAAAGGGTGATTAAACTTTCAGATTTCAAATTGTCTTTTACAAAAATATTTTAAGGTTTTGAAAACGATTTTAGATCAATCCACTCTCGTGGCAATGATCCTTTTCTCAACAATTAAACTAAAACAATATCTTGGATAGTTTAATCGTCGAGAAACTTTAAGAGCAAATCAATTATGACCACCAAGCTTATTAACACAGATCTCTCGGTTAAGCTAGGCTTGGTTCTAAGGTAATTGTTCAGGAACCTTTATAATCTCTCGATTCATAAAGTTTCCTGGGTTCAATAATCGAATGGCCAACTCGATTAAGGCTTTAAGTTTGTTACCAAAGACTAAAGTTTTATGATCTATTAAGTCCTAGACAATTATCAATCTTAGATTCAATCAACCTCTTTCTACCCTAACCCAATTGTCTAAGGGAAACTACTCACTAAGCATATTGAAATTCAAAGCAATTAGATTCAAAGAAAACATAAACATAAACAAAGACAAGAGAATAAGGGTTCAAGAAAATCTTATTGATGATGATGAAGACTACAAAGGTGGCCAAAGAAGCAATCACCAAGCAATCTCCCAATGTCAAAAACAAAAACAAAGCGATGAAAAAAACAAAAGATAGAATGAATTGTCTAAACATAGAAAAACCCTAATACATTAAAAACCAAAGAAAATAAAGGAAATCAATTTGGTTTAGGAATTGGTTTTCCTTTTTACAACATAAAACCGATTTTCCTTATTAATTTCGCAGCCTGTATCGGTCATAGCAAACCGATACAGGCTGGCCGATATGCGCTTCGGTAGCCTTTCTTCACTCGGTTTCCTTCGTATCGGCCAGGCTAAGCCGATACAACAAGTCGATACGCGTCTTCGGGTCTTTTTCTCTTGTATCGGCCACTCCAAATCGATATGGCTGGTCGATACAAGCTTCGGCGAACCTTCTGTCTTCTATATCGGCCAATAGAAACCGATACAACATGCCGATGCAAGTGTATCCGCTTCTTTTTGGCTTAAATTCATCACTTTCGCCGTCTTTATGCTTCGAAACCTGAAATACACGAAATAAACCAAAATGCAACCTATATGACACTAATTGCAACCTAAATGAATGAATTCTAATGCATAAACTAAGGTAAAATGTGTAAAATATGCGAGTTATCACCTGGATTCTGTTGCGCCTACGAGGCGTACTTCTCCGGAACCGGACTGTCTTTCCCAATCCTGGAGGCGTTGATACTCTACCTGTATCAGCTCGGTATCGCCTTTCCTCAAGCCTTGCCGAATTTCATCAGATCGGTGCTATGCGCCCTGACGGTGGCGGAGGAGACCGGATTCGCCTTTGGCGTTCCGGAGTTGATGGAGCTGTTCAGCGTCCGCATCTCGAAAACGAGTGGGACGTTCGCCATTTACCCCAACACGAACCGGAATCTAGTCTTTGGCTTTCCTGAGAAGGACTCGGGCTGGATGGATCAGTACTTCTTTTTCCGCATCACAAAGTCCTCCGTCGGGGATATGCACGAATTCATCGGCCATAAATGGGCCGCGACCTGCGGTAAGTTTTCTTTTACGCTTCGACTCGGAAAAAATTGCTTCAGAAAGGGGCTTTCGCCTCGACACCTTTTAGAGCTCTTAATAAAATAAAATAAAATTTATTTCAGAGACCTAGACACGCCTCGACGATCTCACGCGCTTCGAGGACTTCTACCGGGTTGCTGTCGAAGCCTCGTCAAAGTGGAATTCCTTCTCGTTGGAGAGGATCCATGGGGCCTGTGTCCGCGTGCGAGAGCGGACACTCAGAGAATCAGCCTCTCCGCAGGTGCCCGCTGAATCGTCTCCTCCGACCTACCGGGCGAAAAAGGAGAGAGAGGCTCGGCTCACGGCCTTGGCCAAGATCAAGAGGGAGGAGATCTCGGCCTTTAAGGCGAGCGGGGAGAAGCCCAGAGTCAGCCTGGTGGCCGACTGGATTCTCCAAAGGGCCCTGGAGGTGCTGAGGGCCGTGGTCGCTCCGCCTTGGGCGGATGATGACGCGGAGGAGGAAGAGGAGGGTCTGAAGAGACGGAAGAGAAAGAGGGGGGCCGAGGACGCGGACTCGTCCCCCCGCGATGATTCGAGGACGAGGTCCAGGAGTGCGGACCCGGTGAAAACCCGCGACCCGAGCATGCCTCCTCCTGTTGCTCGCTCGGATCGCTCCGCCCCGCCTGGGGGCGTGAGCCAGATCGCTCCGCAACGGGTGGCTCCTCTTCGTGAGGGATCCAGCAAGGGATCGGCGCAGCACGCGGGAGACTCGAGCCGTACTCAGGGATCCGAGGATCGGCTTCTCGTTGTAAACGCGGAGAACCGGCGAGGTAAAAACCCTTTTTGCCCCTCATTCTCTGCAAACTATCTTAATATTGCGCTACAAAGAAATTTTTGGATGTAACGACATGTTTGGCTAATTTGCTTTGTTTTCAGATCGCGAGCGCGTCTCAAATTTGTTCCGGACCTTCTCGTACCAGGGGCTCGATATCCCCTCGCTGGAAAACATGCGCGAACCGGTGAGGGACCTATATGCCCGTCACTCTATCGCCCTAGCCGAGGTGCGATGCCTCTGCACTTTCCCTTTGTTTTCATATGCGCGTATATATATACGTTTTTCGATTCTCACCTATGGTTATCCTCTGTCTCAGTCGGCGATGACCTTCAATCATCTGCTTTGCGGCTACGAGGGAATGCTCACCGAACCTGGATCTCTTCAGCTCGAGCTGACAAGGGCCAAAGAAAAGTTGGTCTTAACAGAGCGATCTCTCGAGACCATGCACATCGCGTCAGAGAAGAACGCGGACCGGCTGAGGCAGGCTGAGGATTACCGACGCCAACGCGATGAGGCGAAGACGGCGACTGCTGCACTGGAGACGAGAGCGGCCCTTATGCTGAAAAGGGCAGAGATCGCAGAGGAAAAGAGCTCGAGGTTCGAGAAGGGGCTGGTTGAGGCGGAAGAGATTTCGCAGGCGATGTCGGTGAAATACGATACCCTCCTCAAACTCCGGGATCGCGACCTTCGAGTTTCCTCCCACGAAGCCAGACGCGACGTCAAAGGCGTTGGGGCTACGGTGGTAAACCAGGTGAGGGGCCATCTCCTGCTTATGAAGAAGCTCTCTCGGGTGGAGCGCGAAGTGGCCGAGATCCGAGCCAACCAGGAGTTTCTGGTTGGGATCCAGAGGGGCGACTACCCCGATCTCGAGGCAGAGGCGGCGAGTATGGCCGAAGATCTGCCGGTAGTTGAGGCGAAGCTGGCCGCCATGCCGCTCCCCTTACTGGACTTGGACGAGCTAGCCAGGAGGTTTGACGACTCCCCGCCTCCCGAAGATGCGGTTGGTTGCGAATCAGCTCTGGTCCTTGTGGAGCCACAAGCGATCAGTGAGGCAGCGCCGTTGGAGTTAACGCCACTGGCGTCGGCATCCTTCGACCAATTTGGGTCAATGACTGCCAGCTTGACCGTCGAAGACGCTCTCAACCTCAGGGAGGACATTCGTCCCGAGGGGTCCGAGCTGCTGGTCACGGGTCCCGCCGAGGAGGGTCAAGAGGTCGCGTTCGCTGAGGAGGAGCCGGTGCAGCCGGGGGCTGGAGAGAGCGGGTCGGCGGATGAGGAAGGTCAGACATGAATGTCGTCATGTCTTTAAACAGGGGCATGTCCCGAAAAGGAAGACTTGTTGTTTTATTTTTTTTTTTTACAGAACAGTGTCATCCGTTGTGTTTGGACTTAACTGGTTCACCTCATCCAAATCATTTAGGTCAATCTGTACGCTTTTAGGATTTGTTTTAATCGTTTAAACTCTTTGGCAGAGCCGTGTCGATCGTTTGCGAACCCTGGAGGTCGATGCGCATCGTTAAGTTCCTTCTGTCGAACTGTTTAGACGACTTAGATATGTTTTGCTTTTTGATCGTCGAGTTTTTTGGTTAAACTGTGTTGGTTGTTTGCGAGCCTTAGAGGTCGATGCGCATCGTTAAGTTCCTTTTGTCGAATTATTTAGATGGCTTGGATATGTTTTGCTTTCTTGATCGTTAAGTTCTTTGGTAGAACTGTGTTGATCGTTTGCGAAAACACTGGGGTTCGATGTGCGTCGTTAAGTTCTTTCTATCGAACTGTTTTGATGGCTTAGATATGGTTTGCTTTCTCGATCGGTTTACAATAGAGTGATTTTAAGCATAAAATTTCTTGAGGTTCATGATGTTCCAAGGTCTTTTGACGTTGTTTCCTTCGGAAGTTTTGAGGCGGTAGACTCCCGGGCGGATGATTTCGTGTATGATGTATGGTCCTTCCCACTTGACTCCGAGTTTGCTGGCGCGATACTCGGCGGTTTTCTCGAAGACCTTTCTTAGTACTAGATCTCCGACTGATAGGGTTCGTTGCTTCGTCTTCGAGTTGTAGTATCGGGATGCGGATTGCTGATAGTTTTGAATCCTGATCATTGCTTGATCTCTCTTCGAATCCAAGTTATCAAGGGATTCTCTCAGCATCTCGTTATTGTCCGCTTCGATCAAAGGGTTCTGAGTTCGCCTGATCCCTGGGACTGCTGCTTCGGCAGGGACGATTGCTTCGACTCCGTAGACGAGGGAGAAAGGTGTTTCTCCCGTCGCCCTGCGCGGTGTGGTTCGGTAGGCCCAAAGCACCCCTTCGAGCTCATCGTGCCATCCTCCTTTGCGAGAATCGAGGCGCTTCTTGAGACTGTAGAGTATTGACTTGTTCGCTGCTTCTGCTTGTCTGTTTCCCTGCGGGTAGCGAGGCGTAGAGTATTGTACTTTTATTTTCCAGGTTTGGCAGAATCTTTCGAACTTTTTTGATATGAACTGGGAGCCGTTATCAGTGACGATCTCGTACGGAAGTCCTTGCCTGCAAATGATGTTTTTCCATAAGAATTTGCAGACCTTTGTGTCGATGATCGCGGAGTAGGCCTCGGCTTCGACCCATTTGGAGAAATAGTCGGTCAAAACGAGGAGGAATTTTCTTCCGTTGGTTGACTCGTGCAACGGACCGATGATGTCCATGGACAACCTCATGAAAGGGTAGGGGGCGGAGACGGATGACAGTGGTTCAGACGGTCAGTGGATGAACGGAGCGTGGCGCTGGCATTTTTCGCAATGTTGTGCATATTTAATGCAATCGGCGGTCAAAGTGGGCAAATAATATCCTTGTCGGCGAACCTTAGTGGCGAGGAGACGACCACCGGAATGGTCCCCGCAGAGTCCTTCGTGGACTTCCCTCATGACGGTGTCGACAATTTCTCCGTGGACACAAAGGAGATAAGGCCCCTGGAAGCTTCGTTTGTAGAGCTTCCCCTCGATCATGCAAAACCTGGCGCTGATGACCTTAAGTTTTCGAGCCTCCCATTTTTCTGTAGGGACTTCACCTTTCGAGATGTAGTTTCGGATTGGCGTCCGCCAGTCGTCGATGATTGTTTCTGCTGCTGGGGCGGACTCCTCCTGCTCCTTCCCTACTCAGCCCACATTTATATGATAATTTTTTCTTATCCCACCTATCTTGAACTATGTTCAAACCTTCATCAAGCGCGTAATCTAAGACGGCTTCTTTGAATTCAATACCTGTGTAGAATGCAGATCCTAAGGCTAGTTTATTAGTTGTTTCATCCTTGTTGTATCTCCGTTTTGGCATAAATGCATCTTCATCGTCACTGTCTTCTTCATATGAACTCTCTGGAATTTGATCCCTTTCTCTCATAGACTCGTCGACGAAATCCTTCACAGCTTCATCAATTTCGTACTCGAATCTCTCAATTGTATCTTCCTCATCGTCACTTTCGTCAGGTTTCTTTTCTTTTTGTGGCTGCTTCAATGGTGGATTATCGTTGTCTACCGTGTCTTCGAGGAAAGCAAGTGCAAGCTCTTGTTCATTCTCCAACTCGTTTCTATTAGGTGAATGATATGGTTCATGCTCCATTGAAATGAGCTTGAAACTCTTTCTATCTTTCTCAAAAACATGTAAAACCTAATTCCCAAATCTGATTTTTCCCCAAATTTATTTTGTTTCACGTATATTAAGAGAGTTTGAAACTCTCTATTTCATTTAGAGTATTTGTAAAACGTGATTACCAATCGCTATTTACTAAAGCCAATCGCGATTATTTAACCAAATCACATATGCCTAATTAACTTTGATTTTAAAACTTTGTGGGGAAAATTTGATTTTATATATACTTTGTGTGTAAAAAAATAGAAGTATAAAGTCTGGGTGTAACCACTATGGGTTTGTATTGTCTGGGGGGATAAAAATCGTCAACCCTTGAATTAATGCTAGGTCTATCGATGCATTCTACGGAAATGTTTCTTCTTATGTCTGGGTCGGAAGTAGATGCTAAGGCCGCCAGGGCGTCTGCCAAAGTGTTCTCGCCCCTGGGGACTTTGATGAGCTCAAACTTGTCGAACTCCTTGCAAAGTTCCTTGGCGACGGCGAGGTAGGCCTCCATTCTTTCGTCTATGGCGGAATATTCTCCGGAGAACTGGCTTACAATAAGCTGGGAGTCGCAGAAGACTGAGATATTTCTGACCCCAATGTTGATGGAGAGGCGAAGACCGGCGATCAGTGCTTCGTACTCTGCTTCGTTGTTCGAGGCGGGAAAACGCAGCCGGAAAGATTGCTCGATGACTTCTTGATTGGGCGATCGCATCTTGACGCCGATCCCCGATCCCTGCTTGGATGAGGCCCCATCAACGTGTAAGATCCAGGGGAGAGTGTTTGTCGGCTCGGGATCTTGTACGGGGAGTTCTATTATGAAGTCGGCGAGCACCTGGGCTTTCGCGCTCACGCGGGGTTTGTATTCTACGTCATACTCGCTGAGTTCGATTGCCCACTTGGAAATTCTTCCGGATTGGTTTGGGCTGTGCAGAATCGTTCTAAGGGGATGCGATGTGAGCACTATGATCGAGTGGGACTGAAAATAGGGTCGCAATTTTCTTGCCGCCGTTACAACCGCGATGGCGAGTTTTTCCATCATCGGGTACCTAGTTTCAGGGTCGGTTAGAGTTTTGCTTGTGTAAAAAATCGGCTTTTGTTCACCCCGGTCTTCTCGAATGAGGACTGAGCTGACGGCCGAAGGGGATACCGCGATGTAAAGGAAGAGGGTTTCTCCTTCCTCCGGTTTAGCGAGGATCGGTGGTTTCGAGAGGTATGATTTTAACTGATTGAAAGCTTCTTCACACTGCTCATCCCAAGCCCAGGTTTTGTTTCCTCTTAGGAGGTTGTAGAAAGGAAGACATCGATCTGTTGATCACGAGATGAACCTGTTAAGAGCCGCGATCCGACCCGTCAGCCTTTGAGTTTCCTTTATGTTTCGAGGTGACGACATATTTAAGAGGGCATCGACCTGGCTAGGATTCGCTTCTATCCCTCTCTTGGTGACTAGATACCCGAGGAATTCTCCGGAGGGTACGGCGAAAGTGCACTTTTCCGGGTTAAGCTTCATGCCATATTCTTTGAGGAGATCGAAGCACTGTCGAAGGTGTTCGATATGTTCTTCCTGCTTTGACGATTTGACGAGCATGTCATCTATATAGACTTCCATGACTTCGCCCAATTGTTTCTCGAACATTCTGTTGACAAGTCTTTGGTACGTCTCTCCTGCGTTTTTGAGACCGAGCGGCATTACTTTGTAACAGTAGGTTCCTCTGTCTGTTATGAAGGACGTCTTCTCCTAATCGTCCGGATGCATCGAGATTTGGTTATAGCCTGAAAAGGCGTCCATGAAAGACAAGAGCTCGTGACCGGCCGTTGCTTCCACAAGTCGATCGATGTGAGGGAGTGGAAAGCTGTCCTTGGGGCATGCTTTGTTGAGGTCGGTGAAATCGACGCATACTCTCCACTTCCCGTTTTTCTTCTTCACGAAGACCGGATTTGCGAGCCATTCCGGATATTTTACTTCCCTGATTGATCCTAGATTCAGGAGTCTTTGCACTTCGTCGTTTATAGCCTTGGCTCTGTCCGGCCCCAGCTTCCTTCTTTTCTGCCTGACCGGTTTGTAAGTTGGGTCGACGTTCAGCTTATGAGTTATTATCGTTGGGTCGATCCCGATCATGTCCTCGGGCCCCCAGGCAAATGAGTGTATGTTGCTGGCAAGGAACTGAATCAGTTTGACCTTCTGCGGGTCTGAGAGCTGCATTCCAATTTTGATGGTCCGAGACGGATCGCTCTGATCGATTGATACTTCGACACTAATGACGTCGCCCCCTTGGAGCTTCTTTTCGGCCCCGCTGGGTCGAGCGACGTTGGCTAATTGCTATTTGACGGTGAGTTTGTGTCCGCTCATGTAGCAAGAGCGTGCGGTCTCCTGACTCCCTTGTATCTCTTCAACCCCCGAAGGGGTAGGGAATTTGAGGCACTGGTGGTAGGTCGAGGGTACTGCCTTCATCTGGTACAGCCAAGGAGTTCCGAGGATGGCGTTGTACGCAGCAGGGCGGTCGAAGACCGTGAACTCCACGAGCTTTGATACTCCTTTGGCGAGGACGGGGAGACGGATCGTTCCGAGAGACATTGTGGTCTCACTGGTGAAGGCGATGAGTGGGGCGGGGGCCCCTTCTACCTCCTCCATGATGATTCCCATCCTTGAGAGGGTACTGAGGAAGATGAGGTCCACAGAACTGCCCGTGTCGATCAGGATTCTGGACACCTCGAAGTTGGCGACGTCGAGTGATATGACCAGGGCATCATCGTGGGGCCTGGTGAGGCGAAGCGTTTCCTTTTCCTCGAAGGTGATGACCGGTCCGTCGAGTACCTCGTCTTCGGGGCTTGGTTTCCCGACTTTCCTCTGGTGCTTTTTGATCGAGTTCACCGAAGAGCTAAAAAGCTTGGATCCTCCCATAATCACGTTGATTCTTTTCTTGCGGGTTTCTTCACCTTCTATATTGGCCTCGATTCTTTTTGGCGGTGCGCCACTGGTTTCGACGGAGGACAACCTGCTTCTTTCGGCCTGGGCGATGGTTTCGAGGTCGAAATCGGCGAGGTCGCCAGCTGACCACTTCTCCATGAGGATGGTTTTCAAACGGTAGCAGTCCTTGGTGTCATGGCCCTTTGCTCCGTGGAGCTCGCAATAAGCGTCTTTGTCTCTGATCCATTTGTTGCTTGGCAGCGAACCGCCTCGATTTCCCCCGGAATCCTTGCCCAAAGCGAAAGTTTGCGAGCTCCCGGTGGCTCGGCGGTTGTCAGGTTTCTTGGACGGACTCTGGGCGTGGTCTTAGGAGGCGGTCGGTACTTCTTGCTTATCGCGAGCTTGTCTTCTTCGAACTCCATCCAGGTTGTGGCCCGGTGAAGTGCATCGTGGAAACTGGTGGGTTTGTTGATCACGATTTCCTCGCGGAAGCGCGACTCGTGCCAGAGGCCATGTTTGAGGCAGGAGATCGTCGTGGAATCGGTGATTCCGGGTAGTCTGGACAGGATTTCCTTGAACTTGGTTATGTATTTTCTCAAGGGCTCGGCCTCCTCCTGAACGTGGTTCCACAGGTCGCCGTCGCAGGGTCCCTGGTCTATGAAAATAGAATACTGCTTGATGAAGGCGGTGGTGAAGTCGGTGAAGCTATCGATCGAGCCGGTGGGTGAGCCAGACTAAGGATGGTCCGGAAAGGTTCTCGGCAAACAACCTACAAAGACTGTCGTCTTGCTCATGCTCCTCGAACTGTACCCGCCCAACAGCGATGCGGAACGCGGTGAGATGTGTCTTGGGATCTCCGACTCCGTCGTAGGACGGGAGTTTGATCTTTCTATTATCGCGGACACGTAGCGATGCGATCCTCTGAGTAAACGGGGTTCGCCTGGTTTCCTCAATAACTCGGTTGATCTCTGGAGCGGAGCTTATTGCTTCGTGGATCTTTGAGTTTATTCCTCGGATCTCGGTTCGAATCTCCTCGAAATTTTTCCCGCGCAAGGCTTCGATGCGGGTCGCAGAAGTCGGTGTTGGCCCCTCGGAGTTTTGTCCATCATTCGCCGTTGCCAGCCGAGTGGGGGTTCCATCGATGTTCTGCTCGTTAGGAGGCTGGAGACTAGTAAGCACACCTTCTATCTTGTCGAAGCGTTCGGTTAGGGTGGAGGTCGCCTTCTGTTGCTCGGTGATTACCTTCTGGAGGTCGGTGAGCAACTGGGCGAGGTCGGCAGGTGAGACATTCTAAGAGTTGGTGATATCCATGAAAAGAGACTTGATTTTCTTCTGTTACGAATCAAAAGTGATCTATCAATTCCCCCTCCTTCTAGCGCCAAATTGTGGATACGACGATTTGAATGGGACAAAAAATTGGGAATCGGAAATTTGATAGATCACAATAACAAGAGAAATAAAGGCAGAAAATAGTATATGAGAAATTTGTTTAAATGTTGATATGGGTTTCTGTATGGGAAAAAGACATGCCCTTTTCCCTTTGCTTTCTTCTATTATTTATACTATGATTTACAAATAATGAAATTTAAACCTCAACTCATTAACACGGATTAAATGTGATCAAAGCAGCCGTTATGTCGTCATCGAACTCCTTAACCGTCGAAGTCTGCTCACCTTCCCTCGCTCCCTTGTCGAGCTGACAGTGAGTATGGGCCTTCCTTCGGCCCACCAATTTTGGGGATTTCTAGGGAAATAAGCCCGCTCTTCTACTGGGCCTCGATCAACTTCTTTAGTGGGCCCAGACACCAATTTGAGCACCAACAATACAGACTATGAATGCAATTCAGATTGTATTAATTCAGGATTTCCGACAGGAAGATGTCTTTCACCAACTCCTTCACATTCATATTGTTGTTGTTGGTAAAAAATTATCAAAAATATATAAATGCTATTATAAAATGTTGTTCCTTTGTTTCTTGTTTGTTCTTCAATTATGACAAGCATGCATGTATTGAACATGTTAAGAAATAAAACCAAATCTTTATCATAATTCAATCTTTTTAATTTTAAATACCATAATTTCATTTGCCATTAATCTTGTAATGTTGTCTGCGTTTTCGTTTAAGTAACCTTAATTTCTATTGGTCAATATTTTAAATTTTAGAAGAATAATTTATTAAAAAAATTATTTTGGAAGTGTATTACCAAAACATTAAGACAAAAACCAAATAGATTAAAATCAACAGAACTAACTTTTTCGATTTCAGAAAATTTAGAGGTCGATATTAAATTGAGTTTTTCGTCCCTACCAGACCCTATTTGTTTAAAACTCGGTCCTAAATGAGCCATAACCCGATTTGAGTCATTCAAATATAATTAAATAGGGTTAACCCTTGATAACCTTTAACCCATTTTGAACCCTTTAAATATATTTAATTTTATGGACAAATTGGTTGTATACCATTTAGTGGGGTAAAAATTGGATGTCATGACAATAACTAGGATTAATTTGCTAATATGACATAAACTTTTTAATAATACTACTTTTATCCTCAATCTTCTTGATATGACAACAAGATATGAACATCTTCTCAAAAATACGGCTAGAAGATCTTCTTTGCGCAAATATACTAATTTAACAAATAACAAAACTATCTATTTGTTCACATTCACAAATATAATTATGAAAACTAATATTTGCACTTCTTTGAAAGTGTTGAAGAAATAACATGTTATTTAAATAATTTTTTGGATATAATAGTCTCTTATTCTCAATATTAATATTATAATCCTATTATGTTTTGTTGTTGCCTATAATAAACCCATCACTTATGTTCCTTTATTATTTTCATATTTTTTCATTAAATTACGTATTTGGTACACAAACATGGTGAACTAATTTGAAAACAACATGTACTTTTATGAAGAATAGACGAGTAAAAGAATATTCAAATATATTGAATGAACAATCTTTAGTTACATTTAGACATCTACTTTTATAAAGAATAGACGTGGTCTATTGTACATTTAGACATCTATCTTTGTGAAGAATAGACTAATATTATAATCTTATTATGTTTTTTTGGAATAATAGTCTCCTATTTAAATTACGCAATATATACCACAAACATGGTGAACTAATTTGAAAACAAAATGCATAGTAAACGAATATGTAGATATAATAGACATCTACCTTTATGCAGAGTAGACGAATATTCAGAAATATTGAATGAGCAATCTTCAAATACATTTAGACATCTACTTTTATGAAGACTAGACGAATATTCATATACATTTAGACATTTACCTTTATGAAGAATATACGAAAATTCATATATATTGAAAAAAACTTATATTACCAATAAATAAATAAAATTATACTAAACCCTAAAACCTATACTATAAACCCTATACACTAAAAACTAAACCCTAAACCAAAAACTCTAACCCCTTATCCCTATTACTTATACCTTATTACCTAAATCCTATTAACTATACTTGAAGCTCTAAATCATATAATGTAAACTCCTATACCCTAAACCACATTAACCCACATAATAATAGAATTTAATAAAGGCAAATAGACGTATATTACACACATTTATTCATTTTTCTTAAACAAAAATATATGACTACTTGAAATCATTGCGGGGAGTAAATTTATTATATATTCACATACCCATAAGTCCCAAATACCCATGAGACTACAACTGATAACTAAATATAACAACCACGGGATTTGCCCAGTACCACAATGAACAACTACATGACTTCAACAAAATAAAAATAAGGGTAAATTGGCTATTTGAACCATTTTTACGAAAATAATTCAAAAAGTAGACCATGATACTATTCATAATTGTATTTTAGACCGTAGGGTCCACATTCGTACACTATTCATGCTTCTCAAATTATTATAATAGGTAGATTTTTTGTCTTATTTACGAATATGTCATTACCATAAATTATTATTTTTAAATCAAACAAAATTATTATTTTATTATTATCTCTCTCATATCTCTCTCATCTTCCTTCTTTCTCTTTCTTCTTCTTTCTTTCTCTCTTCTCTCATATATTTTCTCTTCTTTCTTTTCTTTTCACTTGATTCAAACTCATGTTTTATTTTTTCAAGTTTTATTTCTCATTATTTATGTTTCTTTCTCTTAATTGCATTCAATAACTTCCATTTACACAGTTTAGTGGACGGTGTACAATTGTTGGATGTCCGATTCAACTCATCTGTACAGTGTAAACTATTTATTAATTTCTCTTTTTATTTTTTATTTAATCATGTTTTTCGCTAGATAGTGTAGTAAAATCGTCCACTAAATGGTATAATAGATGATAGATTATCCACTAGATTGTAGAGATGATTTTCATTTTTAAGTAAAATCAGGTGTACCTTTAAATGCATAGTCAAATTGTCCTTTGAACCGTATAGTTAAGAGTATAATCAAATTGTCCACTGAATTATACGAATTTTATCCTCTAGAGAAATATCCATTAGAGAAACATCCACTAGTGGATTATACATTGTACAATGGATGTTATCCGCTAGAAAAACATCCACTAGTGGAATATAATATGTACAATGGATGATATCCATTAGAGAAACATCCACTAGAGGAACATCCATTATACGAATGTCAAACCTCGACATAGAGAAACATCCACTAGAGAAACATCCGCTAGAGAAACATTCCCAACATAATATATTGTACAATGGATGATATCCATTAGAGAAACATCCGCTAGAGAAACATCCGCTAGAGAAACATCCACTAAAAAGAGACAAATGAGAGAAAAAGAGATGAGAGAGAAGAGAAATAAAAGATAGATAGCTAGAGGAGAGAATTAGAGAAGGAAAAGAGAGATAGAGAGATAGGAGAGAGAATGAGAGAGGAGAAGAAAAGAGAAAAGAAGAGAAAAACAGAAATAAAGAGAAAAGAAGTGAAAAACAGAAATAAAGAGAAAAGAAGAGAAAAACAGAAATAAAGAGAAAAGAAGAGAAAAACAGAAATAAAGAGAGAAGAGAGAGAATTAGAGGAGAGAAAGAGAAAAAATAGAAGAGAGATGGAGAAATATGTGAGAGATATGAGAGAGATATGAGACAGGTACCCTCTAATACCATATTTCTTCAAGCTACAAATTCCAAATCCCATAACCACTCCTGCAAGACCAAAAGCTGTTCCTCTTGGCTCACCATATTTATCACTCTTCATTAGCGTATCCAAGAGCCTCGAGAAAAGGGCAGGGGCATCCGCCTAACAAAAGATAACAGGTAAACGATAATAGATTTTAGACTTCATCAACACAACTAATTTACTTCCAGGCCAAAGCCCCTTGGAACAAATTAATAGCAAAATTTGCTTCGGTAAAACCTCCAAATTTGAAGAAAACATACTTGCTTTGATAGCGCAAGTGGAGAAAGGCATGTTCAGACTGCACGTTGAACAGATTCTGAAGGTGTATTCAACACCTCCAACAGCTTTTCCACAACAGTATGGACTCGAGGATCATCATGAGTGAATATATAAGATAGAGAAGAAAATTATGGGCATTAGAACCATATTTAAGCTAATGATAATACAATCATAACTTTTGCTAAGTGCTTTGCTAATTCTCCAGTGAATATAACAACGCCCTCGCGAACAAGGTCATACTCCTCTTCATCTGATGCCTGCATGTAACTCGAAGAAATTCGTCAGAAATAATGAAACAAGCAATGCATTCGGTAGGTTTTCAGTTGCTTCTAGAACATACCTCTTTGTTTAAATAATTCTAAAAGATGGGGAACAATAAAAGACACAGAAAAAAGAATTACATTTGCGACATCATCTGCTTGCAATCCAAGACACAATTCATTCAGTGCAGGTCCAATTGATGCTTGATATGCAGGAACAATACCTAACACATGATAAAGAACCTGCAAAAAATATTATATCATTACTTGTCCGAACAAAAATGAAAGAAATGAGTAAGTATATAAAACAAAATATTTAACGGTCTGAAAACAACAAGGGTTCAGGTCACCAAACTGATATCATCCGGAGTCTGGGAAGTAGCAACATTGGATCTAGATGCATGTACAGAATACGAAACACATCATCATGAAGTTTTGTCCGCTTTGGTGACAGTAAAATTCGATCCAATATCTGGAAGACAAAACCACAACTCGTTCAATGAGAAGAAATAAAAGTGAAAATAATGTTGGAAAAAATGGTAAGTAGCACACCGGGAAAATGAACGTGAAGGTATCTACGGGAAGTGGTCCTGATTTACAAGAAACAGTTAACCCGGTTACTATCCTCTCAAAAAGACTCTCATATGTTTGTCCGGCCTTGTCAATTGATTGTTGAAAATCAGATGAAGTATCAACTTTATCATTCGCGATCAATTGCAGAGCAGTTGCAATTTCTAAAGCCCAATTACACAGGGGCTGAACTGTACACCTTGCAAGCTTCACCACGTTATCAAAGGCTCCAGCACTTACAATAGGTGATCGCAGCGGCGGATCCAAAAACTTAGCCTGCTAAGGAGATGCAGTAAGTATGTTATATTAATCTTAGAATTATGAGAAAGAGTAACATTCGTGGACATACAAACAATGAGTTGCAGAAGCAGTGACACAGGAGGAAGAAATAACAGTTTCTAAAATATTTTCTTTCACTCAAAGGCGTTTAATCCACGAGAGGACATTTGGGAATTGGAAACAAAAATGCAGAAAGACTATCTAAACCTCTTCGAAGACGAGTTCAGGTAGATGAGCCCATACTTGGATTCATGGACGAATCCCTTGTTAGTGGGGAGAACTGTAACGACCCAATCCCGGAGGCCCATCACGACCCACTTTCAAGTCCACTATCACCTCTACAAACCCAAAGTAACCACTATATATTGACATAACCTATTTTCTTTCTTTGGGGACAACTTACAAGCCATCCCTTGTAGAGATCTCGTCACCGGAGCAAGCAAGCACCGAACCGCCGCCGCCACAAACCTTCGAGTTCGCCACGTTCATGACGCCGCCGTCCACAGCCAACGGTAAACCGGAATCACAGATTACTAGGTTTGTTTTGTAGAGCCGAGTAGTATATTGGCCATAACTTTCTAACCACTCAATATTTCGTGAATCTAAGACCACCATAAGAATTGGGACGACGAGACGAAGTCGGAGGGGTAGGAAGATCCGCCGGAGAAGACGCCGTACGCGCCCGCACACGCCGCCGGAAGATACGCGCGTGAAGACCACACGCCGCCGGAGCTGCCACCTGTCGTCCCGGAGTTCGCCGGATCCGCCGCACCCGACCACTGTCCGTACGCCGCCGGGAAGCCGTCGCCTGGTCATCGCCGTAGTTGCCCGGTAAGTCGTTGACCATTGACTGGGTCGTTGACCATTGACTGGGTCGTTGACCATTGACTGGGCCGTTGACTGTTGACTGGACCGTTAACCGTTGACTTTTTGAGAATTTCATGAGGGTCCTGTCTGACCCGATTTTTTGTCTCGGTTTTAGATTCGCAGTCCGTTCGAGCATCCAAGACCTCGAAGGATCGCTTTCGCGCTATTAAGGTGAGAGTTTTTCCGTTATTGTACTCCGTAATAGAAGTCTAATGGCAAATGACTAGGTTTTATGTGATACGTTTCGATGATCGAGTCTAGGTAGTATTGCTTGGAAACCGGATCTAGGATATAGAGGATTCAACTATGATATTTCGCTTGCGCTGAGTTTATGTTTGTATTTTTGGATATGATCTTTGTATGTTGTGTGTGTGAGCATGTATTTGTGGGTACCGAGCCGAGTCGATGGACTGCTGCCTGTTTGCGGGGTCCCGGTTCGGTCGGTATCGCTGTGTTGTGGGTGCCGAGTCGAGCCGCTGGATTGTCGCCTGTTTGCGGGGTCCCGGTTCGGGGTTGGTATCGCTGTGTTGTGGGTGACGAGTCGAGCCAGTAGACTGCCGCCTGTTTGCAGGGTTCCGAGTCGAGGTCGGTGTCGTTGTGTTGTGGGGATAGGCAAATTAGTCGATTCTTTGTCGACGCCTCGTGTAGGATTCGACAAAGTGTCTCCAAGCGGTGTGTGAACACTTATTCCACGTAGGTTGTTTTGTGTATTTGTTTGAGCGTCTTAGGTGTTGTGATTGATTATGTATGACTTAATATATTTGTGATTGAATTGAAATTATGGACCAGTTTGTATGTGTTTAGCACTCCTTCCCTCACTGAGTGATTCCCCTGTCACTCACCCCTCTCTCTTCCTTCTTATTGCAGGTACCCCAAGGCGTTAGTTGATCGTCGTTTAGTCCGAAGCTATTTTGTTATCGCTTTTGGGTTTTCTTTTCACTAATAAATTAGACAATATATTTTTATTGTGTTTCTTGCGGATACGTTCTGTGGCATCCCATTCTCCAATGAGGCGGGAACAGGTGTTACAATTTGGTATAAGAGCGAGAAGTCACTCTAGTTCTTACCTAGAGGGTCGATTCTCTAGGGCGTGGTGCGCAACGAGGACGTTGCGCCTTTGAGTGGGGTGAATTGTAACATTCGTCCCACATCGGATATTTAGAGAATGAAAATTTAATATATAAAGGAGAATTTAACCCCAATTTAATGTGAAGTCTTTTAAGAAAGAAACCAATACCAAAACCGTACAGGCTTTAGGGCCCAAAGCGGACAATATCACATTAATGAAGGGTTAAATTCTTACAGGTAACGGACGCCCAGGTCGAGGTCGTTAACATTTTGATGTATAACATCACCTTGAATACTTTCAATATTTACTTACATTTAACATATATATTTATGTAAAATTTGGTGGTTACACAATTGAGTAATAAAATCAAAATTTAATTCTATTTAAGAAGAAAAGTTTTATTTGACCAAAATTTATCTCTTTATTATTAGAATTATTATTTTGTTTGACCAATTTAATTCTCCATTACATGAGAATTATATTACTTTGACCAAAATAAAATATATGTAGTGGTGATGGTGTCATTTATTCATAATAATGATATTTATAATATAAAAGTTATTTCTTGTTTTTTTAGTTTGTTTATAAATAAATTATTGTTTATTTGTTTCAACAAAAACTAATTACCGGAGTTTAAAAATTATGATTTTCAGGTCGTATTATTTAATTTATTTTTAACACATAATATAAATACAATTATGACAATTATAGTAAGTTACAAATATATGAGGATAGTATGATATATTGATTGCAATATTTAAATCTAAAATCTAAAAACAATATTAGATGAAAATCATGTAAATCATTTGTAATAAAGTAAAAGAAACATAAAATAAGTTAACATTTTTTTGAAAGAGTTAAAAATGAAACGTTTAGTGAAGATGAATTAAAAATTATATATTAAATAAGAAAAATTACGAAACTCATGTGAATCATATGTATTAAATTAAAAGAAACATAATTTTTTTTTGCATTTATCAATTAATAAAAGACATATGTCAACAAATAAATGTGACACTTGTTGCCTTGAGAGTGAAAATTACAAAAAACATTCAATCTTATTATATAAGATTGTTAAATTAAATTAGAGAAATTCACAAAAGTACACTCTTTCAACCATCCATTCACAAAACTACACCTAATTCAATTTTTTCACATATTTACACCTTATCAAAATTTTAAAAGTTTGATTTACCCTTTAAAAAAATTCCAAAATTAAAATCTTTTCATTTGGGTTCGCTAATTAGTGTTTAGGGTATAGTATTAAGAGGGTAGGATTGTGTGAATAGGGTTTATTTGGATTTAATTTTGAGTATTTAGGTGTAGTTTTCTGAAATAATTTTGAAATGGTATAGTTTTATGAAATTTAATTCAAATGGTGTAGTTTTGTAATTCTCCCATTAAATTATTCTTTCATATTGTTAACTCTCTTTTTCTAATGTGTAAATAAATATATACAAAAATACCAGAGAAGATATCTATTTCCAAAATCTTATTATAAAGTTTTTTATACCAAAAATAGTACTTAAAAAATTATATCAAAAATTTCATTATTGTTAATATATTTCAAAAATACCACATCTATATAAACAGAACACCACCATGAAAAAACTATTTTGGATAAAATTTCAAAATATTAGTTAGAGTATAGTATTGATGGAGATATGATTTAGTTCTGAATATGGGTGTTAAAATGAGTCAAAATTAACACTACAAGAAAACTATTATTTTACAACGAAGATAATCGTTGTTAAATCGTTGTTATTTGGCCATTACGACGATTTACCAACGAAAACCAATTCTTCGTTAATTGATCGAAGTAAATATCAAATCCTCGTAATTTCGTCGCTTAGTTTGCGACGATACTAAATTGTCGTAAAATATTTTGTACCAAATCGTTGTAAATTTGTTGGAAAGTTACAACCATTTTACATCGATACATCGTTCTACATTTACAACGTATTTACAAGTGAAACACGAGTTTTGTGATACATCATTTGTTGTTAGGTCGTCGTTAATGTTCGACGTCTAATCATCGTAAAATGGTCGACGTAAAATCGTCGTAAAATAGTCGTCCAAGTACGACGATGTTACGACGATTGACGATATTTTATATAAAAAATAATATTTTATATTAAAACAAATTTTTATAGAAATTCAAATTAAATTCTATATTAAAATTTTTATACAATTCAAATTAAATACAAAAATATAAATTCTAAACACGATCCGGATCTTGATGCTCATCCTGTAAGTTGAAATCAATATCGTCCTTGAAGTAGTTATGCGTTGCGTGCTCGGGATCGATGGTGCTTGGTCCAGCCTGGGCGGTCGGCATGTATCTGCATCGTCTGAAGTAGAGGTGGGTTGGAAGCATAAAGGTTCGTGAACATGCTGTTGTAGAAGGTCATAGTCTTCACCCCTCGGCTTGAGTCGTTTGTAGCTCCTGAATCTCATCCTCCATCTGAGCCGGAGATCAATATGAAGTAGGTGCAAGCGGGACGTCATGCATGAATCCCATGCTTATAATCCGCCCTTTCTTCTTTGGGCAACCTATAAAATAAAGCGATTAGTAAAAATGATCGTTTAAATTCAATAATTTGAGAAAAAGAAACATTATAAATAAAATTTTACCTACTCGAAAAGCTGATCAAGTTTAACGGTAGAAAGCGGCGCGCTAGGTTGCTCAGTGCCTCCCGGGGATCTATGAGATCGTTGAGTCTCAATCTTCGTCTTCCGAGCATCCATGTCGGTGAAAATCCGCTCCGAGTGGACGTCAACGAACTCACCTTTCTTCCTCTTGTGCGTCTTCTCGAAGACGACACTGACGGGGGCTTGTGGCCCAGCTGTTTGGTCTAAAATTAAATGATAAACATTAGTATTTGACATATAATAATAAATAATGAAATAATTTGAAAAGATTAAATAAAAAAACGTACCATGTCGTACATCCCACCTGCGAAGGGAATCTGCCCCGACGTGTGAGCTATCTGTTTCGTCGTCCCGTTAGGTAGCTTAGTGTTCCTGTAGGTGGAACACTTCTCGGCTATACTTTCGTTGTGGTCATCCATCCAATATTTCTTCAAGTCGTCTCACACCACGGCCAAAATGTATATCGGCTTCGCCACGTCGTCGACGACCCTCCAGTTTTCCTTCCAGTCGGAGACGGTGTAGGCGAGAGGAAACTTCGCCGTCTTGTTGAACTCCGTCTTCACGGACTCGTTGATGGAGACATCCCAATGCCACTTTTGCTGCAAAAGTAGAGAAATTAAAATCATTAGTTTAAGCAAGAAATAAAGTAATTAATAATTTAAAGTTAAATAAATGAATAAAAATAAATAAAAAAACATTACCGCGAAACATTTGAACCATGTCTTCTTGATGTGCTCCGGAGTTTTGCTCCAGTTGGGATGCGACTCCGTGAAATATCCCTTGATGATATCCGCGATAGATAGTGCGACACCATTGTCGTACTTGAACCTAAAAAAAAATAAATTAAATCGATTAATTAAAAAACCGAATAATAACTAATTAGTTATTAAACTATATAAATAACAAATTAAACTTACCAATAAGTGTTCGCACTCTTTTGCGGATCCAAGCGGTGCAGACCGTCATATCCGGGTTGAGCGAAGATATCCTCAACCCGGAGGGTGGCGTAAGGAACGTTACCCGGTACATCCAACTCTGAATGTACCGGTTTCGGGACATCTCTGTCAGGTGTGACGTGCACGGCGGGCATAGGTGGAGGTGGAGGCGTCCCGGTGTGAACGAGAGTAGAGGTCTCGGCATGGACGGGAGGAGGGGTCGACACCCGGCGTGGACGGGAGGGGTAGTCGAAACGGACGTGGTTCCGGAACCAGAAGCGGAACCGGAACCCGTAGCAGTCCAGGAAGCGGCGGCCTGCTCCGCCATCATCTGCATGTAGCATGGAGCTACGATCTTGGTCTTGGTTATAAGTTATAATTTTTTTAATAATTTATAAGTTATAATTTAGTTATAATTCCTCGATTTAGTTATAAGTCATATTGTAGTTATAAATAATAAGTCATATTGTGTTATCGTCGAAATTAGGAAATCGTGTTAACAAATTCGTGAAATCGCGTTAACAAAATCTTAAAATCGTGTTAACAAAATCGCGAAATCCTGTTATCGTCAAAATCATGAAATCATGTTAACAAAATTGGGAATATCGCGTTAACAAAATCGGGAAATCGTATTCATCATCAAACTCGTAAAATCGCGTTAACGTCTAAATCGCGTTATTGTCGACATCACGTTAACAAAATCGTGTTATCGTTGAAATCGTGAAATCGCGTTAACGTCGAAATCAGGTTAAGAAAATAATCAAATCGTGTTATCGTGAAATCGCGTTATCGTCGAAATCGTGAAATCGCGAAATCGTGTTAACGTCGAAATCGTGTTATCGTCGAAATTGCGTTAACGTCGAAATCGTGTTATCGTCAAAATAGTGAAATCACATTAACGTCGAAATCGCGTTAACAAAATCGTGAAATTGTGTTATCGTCGAATCAGGAAATCGTGTTAACAAAATCGTGAAATTGCGTTAACAAAATAGTGAAATCGTATCATCGTCGAAATCGTGAAATAGAGTTATCGTTGAGATCATGTTATCATCGAAATCGTGAAATTTCGTTAACGTTGAAATCGCGTTAATAAAATTGTGAAATTGTGTTATCGTCGAAATCATGAAATTGTGTTATCATCGAAATCGTGAAATCGCGTTAACAAAATCGTGAAATCGTATTATCGTCGAAATCGTAAAATCATATTATCGTTGAAATCGCGAAATCGCGTTATCGTTGAAATCGCGAAATCGCGTTATCGTCGAAATCGTGTTAAATTCGAAATCGTGTTATCGCCAAAATCGCGTTAACGTCGGAATTTTGAAATCGTGTTATCGTCGATATAGTGAATTCGCGTTAACGTCGAAATCGCGAAATCGCGTTATCGTGAATTCGCGAAATCTCGTTCGTGTTATCGTTTGAATCATGAAATTGTGTTAACAAAAACGTGAAATTGCGTTAACAAAATTGTGAACTATAGTGTATAAATAGTATTTTCGCACACGTTTGCAAATAAAAAAGGAAATTATTCATATCCTCCGACTACATGATGGAATCAATGTAATTTTAAGTGTAGCATAACATTAAACATTTTTAAATTTATTTCTAACATATCGAAATAATAATAATATGATTAGCAATTGTAAACACAAGTGCAAAGAGTGTTGTTATTTCCGTGACAAAGACCATTCCCGTTGTGTTTTTGAAGACAAAGTGGTTGACATTCTTGAAGACTGCATGCCTTGTTAAGGTTCAAGTCCACACTACATCTTTTTATTCCTTCTCCATTTACACTTGGCACATTCAAAAAAGCTACAAAATAAATAAATAAATAAACAATTAAAAAACATTTATAAATTTTTGTAAGTGTTTAGACTTTGGTTTTTTATAATATTTATACTGATATACAAGCCATACAAGTTTGTACCTGAAAAGATAAACATGGAGATGAACACATATGAAAACAATAGTTTTGCCATGACTAGTGAAATATTATCTAGAAGATTATGCTAATAATATAAGATTTGATTATTTGGGGAAACGTTTTGATATTGATAATGTGATAGAGAAATAAAGTTTATATAGAGAGACAAATATATGCGAAGAGAAACTCTTTCTCGGAAACATATTTTAAAACTATAATGCCAAGAGAGAAATAGTAATTTACATAAACATATATATAGTGAAAAATCATACAATTTCTTACATATATTCAAATACATTATTCAAATACATTGTATTAGCTTTGTTATGCTCAAATACTTTACTTTATGCAAATCTACAAAAAAAAAAAAATTCATCCACTTCTATTTTAAAATTTTCTTACTTTAATTAAGGTTTTGATGTGATCTCAAGTTAATAAATGAAATAACATATATCACACTACTTTAAATAACATATTTTAATTTCATTTTGAATAAAATTGTGATCCACATATTTTAGTTTTTATAACGGGTCATTGAAAATAAATTAAATATGAAATCACGAATGATAATTGTTATGAGACTAAATCCATTTTAGTTTATGTATAATATATATATACGTGTAATTTTTGCGACGGATCGGAAAATATCAAACATAGTTTATAAGATATAACCAAATCATATTCAAAAAATAATAAAAAGTACAATATATTCATGTACTCTATAAAACAAGAGATCACAAATAAAGTCGATGTTTAAAAAAATTATTATATTTTTACCAAATAATTTCAAATAAATAAGTTTAAATACATATCCTATTATATAAAAAAATATATAACAAATTAAAAACCGCACGTATGTGCGGGTTCGCATCTAGTTTATACTATTAAACGGGAAACGTTTTTACAAAGAGGACAAAAAATGTATTTACAATACAATGTCCTTACATTTTTTTAACATAACCCATGTCTTCAATTTTGATTTTAAGTTACAATGAATCAAGGTAAATAATACACAAAGCCCACCACACATGCCCAATAATATTCAAATCAAACAAATTAACAAAAAAAACTAGTGAAATTTGAAAAGTAATCTACAAAAACGAATAAAAGAAATAAACAAAAAATTGATTTAAATTTCAACGTTTATATAGGACAAAATATGAAAACAATAATATTCGCGAAATATATTTAATAACAATCGATTAAATTTTTATCAAATATAATAAAATTTGATAATAGTTTTCATATCGAAAATAAAAAAGTTGGAATTATTCGAAGAATTCGAATAATCTCTACAACAATCTAAGCTTGATTTATTTTTAAATTCATATATAACTAATTAAGATATAAACAAAAAAAAGAATAACAAATGCATATTTTAGTTTTTGTTACATGTCGTTAGAAGATCACAAAATGAATTTGAAACGAATGATAATTGTTATCGTAGAAATCGTGAAATCGTGTTAACAAATTCGTGAAATCGCGTTAACAAAATCTTAAAATCGTGTTAACAAAATCGCGAAATCCTGTTATCGTCAAAATCATGAAATCATGTTAACAAAATTGCGAATATCGCGTTAACAAAATCGGGAAATCGTATACATCATCAAACTCGTAAAATCGCGTTAACGTCTAAATCGCGTTATTGTCGACATCACGTTAACAAAATCGTGTTATCGTTGAAATCGTGAAATCGCGTTAACGTCGAAATCAGGTTAAGAAAATAATCAAATCGTGTTATCGTGAAATCGCGTTATCGTCGAAATCGTGAAATCGCGAAATCGTGTTAACGTCGAAATCGTGTTATCGTCGAAATTGCGTTAACGTCGAAATCGTGTTATCGTCAAAATAGTGAAATCACATTAACGTCGAAATCGCGTTAACAAAATCGTGAAATTGTGTTATCGTCGAATCAGGAAATCGTGTTAACAAAATCGTGAAATTGCGTTAACAAAATAGTGAAATCGTATCATCGTCGAAATCGTGAAATAGAATTATCGTTGAGATCATGTTATCATCGAAATCGTGAAATTTCGTTAACGTCGAAATCGCGTTAATAAAATTGTGAAATTGTGTTATCGTCGAAATCATGAAATTGTGTTATCATCGAAATCGTGAAATCATCGAAATCGTGAAATCGCGTTAATAAAATCGTGAAATCGCGTTAACAAAATCGTGAAATCGTATTATCGTCGAAATCGTAAAATCATATTATCGTTGAAATCGAGAAATCGCGTTATCGTTGAAATCGCGAAATCGCGTTATCGTCGAAATCGTGTTAAATTCGAAATCGTGTTATCGCCAAAATCGGGTTAACGTCGGAATTGTGAAATCGTGTTATCGTCGAAATAGTGAATTCGCGTTAACGTCGAAATCGCGAAATCGCGTTATCGTGAATTCGCGAAATCTCGTTCGTGTTATCGTTTGAATCATGAAATTGTGTTAACAAAAACGTGAAATTGCGTTAACAAAATTGTGAACTATAGTGTATAAATAGTATTTTCGCACACGTTTGCAAATAAAAAAGGAAATTATTCATATCCTCCGACTACATGATGGAATCAATGTAATTTTAAGTGTAGCATAACATTAAAGATTTTTAAATTTATTTCTAACATATCGAAATAATAATAATATGATTAGCAATTGTAAACACAAGTGCAAAGAGTGTTGTTATTTCCGTGACAAAGACCATTCCCGTTGTGTTTTTGAAGACAAAGTGGTTGACATTCTTGAAGACTGCATGCCTTGTTAAGGTTCAAGTCCACACTACATCTTTTTATTCCTTCTCCATTTACACTTGGCACATTCAAAAAAGCTACAAAATAAATAAATAAATAAACAATTAAAAAACATTTATAAATTTTTGTAAGTGTTTAGACTTTGGTTTTTTATAATATTTATACTGATATACAAGTCATACAAGTTTGTACCTGAAAAGATAAACATGGAGATGAACACATATGAAAACAATAGTTTTGCCATGACTAGTGAAATATTATCTAGAAGATTATGCTAATAATATAAGATTTGATTATTTGGGGAAACGTTTTGATATTGATAATGTGATAGAGAAATAAAGTTTATATAGAGAGACAAATATATGCGAAGAGAAACTCTTTCTCGGAAACATATTTTAAAACTATAATGCCAAGAGAGAAATAGTAATTTACATAAACATATATATAGTGAAAAATCATACAATTTCTTACATATATTCAAATACATTGTATTAGCTTTGTTATGCTCAAATACTTTACTTTATGCAAATCTACAAAAAAAAAAAAAATTCATCCACTTCTATTTTAAGATTTTCTTACTTTAATTAAGGTTTTGATGTGATCTGAAGTTAATAAATGAAATAACATATATCACGCTACTTTAAATAACATATTTTAATTTCATTTTGTATAAAATTGTGATCCACATATTTTAGTTTTTATAACGGGTCATTGAAAATAAATTAAATATGATTTCACGAATGATAATTGTTATGAGACTAAATCCATTTTAGTTTATGTATAATATATACGTGTAATTTTTGCGACGGATCGGAAAATATCAAACATAGTTTATAAGATATAACCAAATCATATTCAAAAAATAATAAAAAGTACAATATATTCATGTACTCTATAAAACAAGAGATCACAAATAAAGAAAATGTTAAAAAAAATTATTATATTTTTTACCAAATAATTTCAAATAAATAAGTTTAAATACATATCCTATTATATAAAAAAATATATAACAAATTAAAAACCGCACGTATGTGCGGATTCGCATCTAGTTTATACTATTAAACGGGAAACGTTTTTACAAAGAGGACAAAAAATGTATTTACAATACAATGTCCTTACATTTTTTTAACATAACCCATGTCTTCAATTTTGATTTTAAGTTACAATGAATCAAGGTAAATAATACACAAAGCCCACCACACATGCCCAATAATATTCAAATCAAACAAATTAACAAAAAAAACTAGTGAAATTTGAAAAGTAATCTAAAAAAACGAATAAAAGAAATAAACAAAAAATTGATTTAAATTTCAACGTTTATATAGGACAAAATATGAAAACAATAATATTCGCGAAATATATTTAATAACAATCGATTAAATTTTTATCAAATATAATAAAATTTGATAATAGTTTTCATATCGAAAATAAAAAAGTTGGAATTATTCGAAGAATTCGAATAATCTCTACAACAATCTAAGCTTGATTTATTTTTAAATTCATATATAACTAATTAAGATATAAACAAAAAAAAGAATAACAAATGCATATTTTAGTTTTTGTTACATGTCGTTAGAAGATCACAAAATGAATTTGAAACGAATGATAATTGTTATCGTAGAAATCGTGAAATCGCGTTAACAAAATCGTGAAATCGCGTTAACAAAATCGTGAAATCGCGTTAACAAAATTGTGAAATCGCGTTAACAAAATCGTGAAATCGTATTATCGTCGAAATCGTAAAATCGTATTATCGTCGAAATCGTGAAATCGCGTTATCGTCGAAATCGTGTTAAAGTCGAAATCGTGTTAAAGTCGAAATCGCGTTATCGTCGAAATCACGTTAACGTCGAAATCGTGAAATCGTGTTATCGTCGAAATAGTGAAATCACGTTAACGTCGAAATCGCGAAATCGCGTTATCGTCGAAATCGCGAAATCTCGTTCGTGTTATTGTTTGAATCATGAAATTGTGTTAACAAAAGCGTGAAATTGCGTTAACAAAATCGTAAACTATAGTGTAATTTGTTAAAATATATATAAAACTCATGAACGATTGTGTTTTTTTCTCACTCTCACGAACGATTGTGTTTAAATAGTATTTTTGCACACGTTTGTAAATAAAAAAAGGAAATTATTCATATCCTCCGACTACATGATGGAATCAATGTAATTTTAAGTGTAGCATAACATTAAAGATTTTTAAATTTATTTCTAACATATCGAAATAATAATAATATGATTAGCAATTGTAAACACAAGTGCAAAGAGTGTTGTTATTTCCGTGACAAAGACCATTCCCGTTGTGTTTTTGAAGACAAAGTGGTTGACATTCTTGAAGACTGCATGCCTTGTTAAGGTTCAAGTCCACATTACATCTTTTTATTCCTTCTTCATTTACACTTGGCACATTCAAAAAAGTTACAAAATAAATAAATAAATAAACAATTAAAAAACATTTATAAATTTTTGTAAGTGTTTAGACTTTGGTTTTTTATAATATTTATACTGATATACAAGCCATACAAGTTTGTACCTGAAAAGATAAACATGGAGATGAACACATATGAAAACAATAGTTTTGCCATGACTAGTGAAATATTATCTAGAAGATTATGCTAATAATATAAGATTTGATTATTTGGGGAAACGTTTTGATATTGAAAATGTGATAGAGAAATAAAGTTTATATAGAGAGACAAATATATGTGGAGAGAAACTCTTTCTCGGAAAAATATTTTAAAACTATAATGCCAAGAGAGAAATAGTAAGTTACATAAACATATATAGTGAAAAATCATACAATTTCTTACGTATATTCAAATACATTGTATTAGCTTTGTTATGCTCAAATACTTTACTTTATGCAAATCTACAAAAAAATATTCATCCACTTCTATTTTAAGATTTTCTTACTTTAATTCAGGTTTTGATGTGATCGGAAGTTAATAAATGAAATAACATATATCACACTATTCATTGTTCCAAAACTCGCTAGGTGCTACGCGTGCGGACGAGCGACGCCTACAGTGACGAATCTACCTTATTAGCATCAGGTGCAGCTACACCGGATGGAAAATTAAAATTAGTTTGAATTTATAAAGAATTTTTTTTTTGCCCATGTTGATATATTGTCTAATGCCCCCATGGTTTTAATATTTTTATTTTGTTTTTGTTATTTTATTTAGCATTGAGGGTAACTCTTGTTTTATTTAATGAAAATGTTTTGAGAATTTTTTTTTTGATATTTATGCACCGGATGAAAATAATTCCTAGATTCGCCACTGGACGCCCAATGCCTAGACAAAAAGTCGGAGAATAATCGGGGATTAATCGGGGATTAGTTTTTTATAATATTTTTATTTAATTAATATAAAATACTAAATATATATACATATATTACTAAAACAAAAATTAATGTAAAAATCTAATAGCTTAAACCAAAAATTACGAATTTTATTTGTTTTTTTACAAAATATAGCATTCTTTATATTATACATATATTTGTATTTATTGACATGCATATAAACCTATTGTTTGGTCAAAAGTATCCCATATAATAGTCTAATACTAAGAAATGTGCAGTATAATGTAATTATCTTATATAATATGATATGATGTTTTTGTAACTTTCAATGTGGGGGTGACAAGGGTCTACTTATATTTATGACATGTGTCCACTTTAGTTCATAATAATTACTAGTATTGTGGCCCGTGCGTTGCACAGGGTAGATTCGTATTATAAATTCATAAACTTTTTTAAAAATTTGAGAGATTAATGAGATATGGGAGAGAAGTGCATGAAACATGTAATGAGGAAGAATGAATCATGTAAGTTATAACAATAGTATAATACTCATATATAAATCATCCTTTTGTAATCCGTCTGTTGGGGAGTGATTAGTTGTTACTTGTTAGTTTCGGTGAGACTTTATCTATCAGAGAAAGATATTAGACTACGTGAGTAATCAAGGATACAATTTTTCATGAGAAAACATTGGTTTATTGTGAGTAATTAAATTCATATGTTGTAATTATGAACAAACCTAAAAAAAACATACGGTATAGTTGCAACTTTTGGAAAAGTCTATACATAAAACTTGAAGTTCTTGATCTGAATCTAATCCTCATAGATCTCGTGTGGTATGGAGCTTGGCAGGTATTATTAGTGCTAATCTATATAAATATAGTTCAGAGCTGTAGAACCACTTTACCATGAATCTGCTATTTCTCCTTAGTTTCACGAGCTGCTATTACTTCGGTTATCGAAACTGTTTTCTCCACCAGTATCTTTAGCATCCCATCTCCAACTAACCGTTGAATCTCAGCTAGACCTTTAGGATCAGCCCTCAATAGTCAATACAATAGTCTCTTTTTAGGATTCATCATGAGATAGAAAATTTTAATTTCTTTCACTGTCAAAGGCTAAACGAAAAGTTTTGTTAAATATTGGTTAATGATAGTCAAAGGAGAGTAATGAAAGATTTATCATATACCTATTCCATGAGAATACTGATATTGTATCTTTTGTTTTGCTAGAAGCGAAGCTGCAAGCGGAAGCCCAACTACAAAACCGTATCTATCAGTTAATGATGTGGACTCTCCCTTTTACATATAAATGCAGAAAAACAAGTTTTGTAAGCAAAATCCAAGACATAAGCAACCAAGTTCACTATAACACTGAAAGAGGAATTGAGGAAATACTATATATCTGGAGAGTCATATAGTTTTCGCCCTTCTATAAGAAATTAATCCCTATTCTCTCGGTTTCAGGCCGACCAATAGTATCCAACACTGCATCAAACTATATATAAAGTTGCATAAACAGCGTAGCCAATTACGCGTAGCCAATCTATAATTTGTTCCATAAATAAGCAAAAAAAGAAAAACACATCGAATAAACAATGATCAAAAAGACATGTAAGGATCAATCTTGCATACCTCATTAAGCAATTGTTCTCTATCTAGGTCTGACTTAAACTTTACTCTTAACATATTGAAAAGAGGCAATGCATCCCTCTGCAACCTGTATCAGATTATCAAAGATCTTTAGGTAACAACAAAAGGTAAAAAGAGAGAGACTAAAGAAAGAAGAAGATTTAAGCGGGAAACTAACATTTCCAGAAGTTTGCATCTTTCATGTTACCCATAGATAAATACCTAACATACCAAAACTATAAATCAATTAATTCCCCCTCAAACTCTAATTTCTTTTTATCCAGTTATAAAGCATGGACTTACGTCAGAACTGCTTGTGCGATAGCTAGGTCGTCTTCACCGGGATAACACTGCAAAGTAAGAAAACACATATCTTTAGCCAGGATTCAAGAGAAATCATGTATTGAATTACATCAAGATAAGACAATGTGCAATAAAAAGTATGACCCTTCCCATAAAGTTGATCGGCATAGACGCAAACTTCTCGGGGTCCTCAGCTCTAACAAAATGATGCGATATTCGAACCATGTCCTGCCATCAAATAAATTAAGAAAATCAGTTAATGAAAAAAACAAAACGTAACACTTTATAACTAAATGGCTACAAGAGGATTACAAGGTTCAGGACATTCGATGTATAGATAATCGGCCAGCATAGCGTGCAACTCAGGGTATCCGGTACTTGGGCCTCCAAACTCTGCAGAACATCTAAAACAAAGACAATAAAACAACACTATGAAATAACAATTTTAAAAGTTCGATACCGTCTTAATAAACGAAATAATATACGTGCCCTGGCTTACTTGATAGCAGCTCGCAAGAATGAAGTCAAGTTATCTACACGTGATCTAGCTTCCCCGAGAGACTCTTGAAGATTTTGGACATCTTCGTCGTCGCTGACATGAACCAAATGAGGCGGCACAGGGACCCGAGGAAACAATTTGAACATATACCTAATACGATCTGACACAAATATTTCAGTAGAAAACCACAAAAAGAATGAGTTGGATTACACACGATGGTAAGATCTGCATTCATTCATTTGGGTCAGAGTTCAGCTTATAGCAAGGTCAACATAAACATATGCATATGGAACATATTAATTAGCGCTGTGGATAAAAAAAATGGATGTATAGCTTTTACCCCTGCTAATAAACTGTCTGAGATGACATCAATTGCTGCAAGCACATCCCTGTTGATCAAACAGAGTATGAGAACATATCATTAGAACATAGATCATTAGTTCGAAGGTTAGAGCATCAAAAGTTTTATGAAGTTGAAACGCATTACTCATTCCTTTTGGTTCTCTTAGGTAGCGCAGACGAGTGTCAAAGAGAAACTTATAACTATCATTTTTAAGTTATATAGCTCAATATCTTTAAGAAGATAAGATTAGAGCAGAACTTTCCATGTCAATGCCTCACAAGACTATCTAACTACACATGGAGCAATAGAAGATCGAGTGCAAAGAGGAATCTTACGCTATCTTTAATTGGAAGACTTACGTTAATGATTTTCCATGGAAAAAGATCGGAGGGGCAATGGCGGCAACAATGCAGAAGCCAATGTGAATCTGTTGAGCAAAAGCTAAGGTCAATCATATGAATAGAAACGGAAAATATATCTGCTAATGGGTAAGTCATAAACTCACCAAGTAGGTGAAGAAAAACCAACCAAACTTCAAAGCACTGTCAGTCCTACAAGGCTGTATAAAGTATTTCGATTATACGACATGTCTTATTATAAGACATGTCGTAGACTTCTACACATGATGGTGTGTGAGACTAACCAAGATTTTCATCATTACAAGGTCACTTGGCTTTAACAAGTGTGTCGACAAACAAAAGAGCAAGGTCCGTGCTCAATGTCAATAGATAAGAACACACATGAAGCTATGCAATAACAACAGCAAAGAGAAGAAGAAGGTTAAGTGAAACAAACCAGGCTGTGTTCAAGCTCAATAGATGCACATAGATCCCGTGCGTTGATAAATCCATCAGTGCAAGGTGCGTTGATGCTTCAGATGATTCTTCTTCTTGCTTGTTTCACGATACGAATAATACAGAAAAAATTAACAGAGAAATCGAAGAGGGTTAAATTGAAATCGATAAACGAAGAAGACGTACCTCTTGAACGGTTAAGTGAAACAAAGAATCAGCTTCAAAGAATCAAGATCTACATCCCTATCGAAGCTACGAATATCAAGAGGCGTCACAAAAGAAGGAGAATAAGCGAGAGGAGGCGGCGCAAAATAAATTAGGTTAAACTTGTGGACAGATGTCATTAGCAGAGGAAGCCACTTGTCGTCAGGTGAGGCAAAGTACAAAAAAAGTTCTGTCATATTATATAAGATTACTTCTATTCTATTTTTAAGATAAGTTTTTAATAGTTTCATTTAGTCATAAAACTTTAGTCAGAATGCATCATTTTTGTTTTAAACAAATTTTTTTTTTAATATTGCTAAATCATATTTATTAAATTCACTTATTAAATCATTTTGTTTTAAACAATATGAAACAACTTTAGCATCATTTTTCTTATGTCTAAAGTTTTAAACACTCTAAACCAAAATCCACTTATTAAATCATTTTTTAATTTCATATGTAACACTTCTTAAATATCTTGGAATAAAACTACATATATCATAAGTTTTATATTTTTTTTTATAGTAAATTATGTTAGAAAAAAAAATTTCACCATGAACTATATATGAAAGTTTCGCTAATTTTATTTATCTTTTCTAATCAAATGAAAAAAAATAAAAAAGTATTTTTGATTAAAAAAAGAAAGAAATAAATGTTTAATATTTTTTTCTATTAACAAAAAACTCTTATTATTAAGTTGAATTTTCTTATCTATCTTTTTGATAAATAATAAAATAATATTTCTCAAGATAAAAAAAAAGTTTTGGTCAAACAAATCTTTTACTCTTAATTTGAATTAATATAAGAGTTTTTATATCTCAATTTTGTAACCACCAAATTTGACATAAAGTTATGTGTTAAATGTGAGTTATGGTGGTGTTATAACTTATATGGTGAAACCAAAGAATCTTACATCCTCTTCTCCTATATAAGAAGAAAACATTCAACATCTTCTAGATATCATTATTTTTCCGAAAAAAAAAAAAAAGATATCATTATTTACATATTTTCTATCTTTCATATATTTTTCTTTTTGCTTGTGTGAGAATACAATACAAATATAAAGTTTAAGAGTTTATGTTTTCGAGTGATGAGAATCATAAAAATTATGTGGTTTTATTTCGGAATTCGATTAAACTGTCACACTATGAGGTGTTTTTTGACATAAAAAAGAGTGTTATTCGACTCTGCAAATCCACTTCTTTTTCTAAATTTTTTTCCTATTAAACTAAATTTTTTTAACAATTGTTCGAATAAAACGACTTCGCAAATCCACTTCTTTTCCTAAATTTTTTTCCTATTAAACTAAATTTTTTAACAATTGTTCGAACAAAAACATGTAAATTACATATTAAACAAACTAATAATCTCAAAAGATATATAATAACTATAATATGTTTAGTTAACTTTGTGAATAGATATAATATTACATGGTAAATATTTTTTTTATATATAAATTTAATTAATTTTTACGAATAAAAAATTAATAAATATTTTATATAAAATTATCCCGTGGGAAGCACGGACCACAAAACTAGTTGACATATACGTAAGTATCCAACTTGTTATTACTATAGTATTTAATCTTTTTCTTGGGAGTCAAAATAATGTATTTAATCATGGTTATCCAATAAATCATGAAATTAATATTTTATATAAAAACAATAAATTTATGTCAAACAACGTTGGGAGTGTTAGATAATATTAGATATTATCCATTGTAATTATCTATATGACAAAGAGATAATGATGATTGTAATTATCTTGGTTTAACCGACCTTATGTACTCCTATATAACGGAGATGATGGTAATCGTTGTATGAGCTTTTATATACCCGGTTAAATATTATCCAGGTAATTTTAAATTATGTCGTTAAGTTTATAAACATAGTGGAAAAATTCTGTTTCAAACCTATGACAGAATTTATATCCTAAAATGTTTAAATTATGATTTTACTATATAAAAGAAACTCTAGCAAAACTTAAATTAATATAGTAATAAAAATCTAAAAGAAACTTTGCCAAAATTTAATCGATAAAAATTATCGATATTTATAAATTTAATTTTAATATTGGAGCAAAAAGTTTTGTCTCCAAAAAAATATATAATAGAATATGCCTCTTTGATCAAATAGAAGACTATAGTTCATAAATCAAATTGAAGACTATGTCTCTTTGATTATATGAAAATATATGTTATTAATCAAATTGAAGATAAGGTCTCTTTGATTATATTGAAGTTTTGTCTCTTTGATTAAATAAAAGGCTATATCTATTTCATTATACGGTAAGCTAAATAATTATTTATTTTAAATAATTTTGTTATCCAAATTATATTAAAATTTTGCAATATCAAGTAATGCAAAATAATTGAATGCTCTGTAAGAGCAAAATGTTTTATTATAGTAAAATATTTTATTAAATAAAAATGCTAAAGAACCGAAATGCTCACAAAGAGCTTAAACGCTCATGAATAGCTTAAACGCTCATGAAAAGCAAAAACGCTGAAAACGAGCGAAAAAAGAGCTAAACGCTCTAAAAGAAAACATGATGATGACCTGCAATATGTATAAAATGGCAAAAGATATATATGAAAGTAAACATGAAGTTTACTAATTGATCAAAATATAATATAACCGGTTAAGCCATCCGGGTTTATCAATGATTGAAGATTATTGAAAATATGTTGAAAACAAAGGGTTTTTCAACTTAATGCATGATCATCATGTGAGAAAGATCATAGATGAATCACCATATTTTTGGTTAAAAGCTCATTATATATATTGGTTGGTTTCTTTATACCCCAAAATTATACTCATAATATAACCGATCCAAAAAATGTGAATCGGGTCAAGATGAATGTGAATGAAAAATTATCATCTTGATAGAGTAATACGAATCTCATATCAAATGTTAGAAAGGATCTAAGATGATACATATGATCCAAAATGGATATGTTATCGATCCTTAAAAGAGATTCAGTTCGAGATGAATAATCTAAAATAGTTATCATCTCGAGGGGGAGAATTAAAGAATCCACAATAAAAATAAGTGGAACAATTAAAAGATTATGTTCACACTCGAAATGAGCTTAACCTAAGAACATAAAAATAAGTTCTGGTGAAATATAATCAGTTTTCTCATGTAATTGTTTCATGGTTAGAGATGATTATAAGTCAAATGATTTATGAAAATTATCTCTCCCTTGAAATTGATTCGTGATTGAAAATGATTAGAAAATCAACGAGTAATAAGAAAGAATTCTCCCATATAAAAGATTTATGGTTTGAGATCAAATCTCGTTTGGAAATTTGTGGGTGTGTGATATATATTATGAATGCTCCTCCACACCACATAAAAATAACATCTAAAGAGGATGAAGTGTATGAGCTGGAAATAAAGATCCGATCTAAAAAGCCATCATTGGTGATGTGCTTATTGTACGATTTGCAATCATTATTTTGATAATACATTATTTTGATAATACAATTTCTCTAAGGGAGAAATATGAAATAGATGGAATCCTTGAACAAAATGATTATGAACGTGAAGTTCAATAGTTCAAAGGATCACTATTCTAAAATATTGCAAATCAGTATAAAAGATTGATGGATGAGATTTCATGAAATGAATTATCATTATAAGATCCTCATACAAAAGAAAATGAACATGAAGTTCATAGGATAATTCATCAAAGTGAAAATAGAAATCTCATATCTCATCTTAAAATACTCCAATAAAAATATGTGTCAATAAAGGACAACATATTATTAATAAGTCTATAACATGTAAGAAACATGATAGATTACATTGGTTTCAAAGATATAGAAAATTCTCGAAAAGAGAAATAATATCTTAAAGAGGAGCATGAGACATGATTATTATAAAATTAGATATCTGAATGATATCATTGATAGTGATAAAGAGATCTCATAAATGATCATGTCATGAAAGAAATATGGAACCAAAGACTAAGTCAAAACAAATGTCGACAATATCAATGACATATTGCGCAATGTCAATATATAAATGAGGATCATAAATCTCCACGTTATGAATGAGTGTAGAGATTAATTTATGGCCAATAAATAAAAGAGACAACCAAGTCTATATTAAGCTCGTTTGAATAACGAGAGTGATAAGTGTGTATTTTAGCTGTTTTAGGCATGCATTTCCATAACATTTTAGGACCTTAGTTGCATATTTCATATAGATTATAGTCTAATTTAGCATATTTTCACTTAGTAGCCTAGGATAGAGTCTTAGTTAGATTTAGGTCCCCTTTGCATTGCATCATGTGCATTTCAGGTACTTGGAGCTATGGGGAGCTCATTGGAAGCAGATGGGAGCCAAGGAGAAGCTCATTGGAGGCAAAGAAGAAGAAACGGAGCTCCAGCGGTTCGGAAACCGCCAGGCCAGGCCGCCGAGAAAGGAGGAATCAGGCGAGGTTGCGGTGAAATTCCTAGCGGCCTCCAAACCTCTGGAATCAAACCGCTGGAATCACCTAGACGTCCTGAAGTGAAGATCTCCAGCGGTTACTATACCGCCAGGACAAGCCGTCAGAAGAGAATGAAGCAGCAGACTTGCGGGTGCGATTCCAGCGGCTTCCAAGCCGCCGAGCCAGACCGCCGGAAAAGACGAAGTCGAAGAAGTTGCGGATGTCCGGTCCAGCGGCCTCCAAACCGCTGGACCAAACCGCTGGAGGCGTGCGCATGTGCACTTTATGTTTTCTCCTATAAATACTCCTAGGGTTTTAACATTACCCATATCTTATCTTATGTTTTAATACTCTCTCTAAACTATTTCCACCTTTTGTGAAACCTCTCAAGGTTCATTTATTGTAGTTGAATCTTATGTTTATCTAGTTTAAATCTTTTTTATTATCTTATCATGTCTTTATCTTTTGTTATTAGCATGTGTTTAGGTATGATTAGTGAGTAGTTACCTTATGGGTTTTGGGGTTTAGTTAGGTTAGGATGATGGATGATGGTTAATGATGTTTAGGATGTTTAGGTTATGGTTTCTATAGCATTAGGTGCACTTAACACTAAGGTAGAAGTAATTATCCTAACTTAGTACTTATAGGATGTTTCATGCCCGGAAGGTGTTCGATGAAATGTCTAGTCCAACCTCTTGTTAGTCTTTTGTACTTAGCCAACAGAAGTTGATGTCTAAGGCTTTAGATGGACTTTTAAGGACTTATACTTAATGATCCCTAATCATCTAGACTCGATTGGAAGATTTGAGGTTTTTATGATTAGGGAATGGATTTGAGTCATGAAAGTGATCTAATCTAGATTAGTGATCCTTGTTCTAGAAAGTTGTCTCCTTTATTAGTTTTAACATCATTAGCTTGATTCCATCTATCCAAAACCAATGATTTAAACTCCAAGATCCAACCTTTATCTTATTCAAGCACATTTCTAGCTATTTCTCATTTAGTTGACTTTTGTTGACTTTAGCACTATTGTTTTAGATATAGTTTTTGTTACCAAACAACCTTCTTATTAGGTTTATTCTAAGATAGTTTCTTGTATTCTTGTTGTTCTTAGTTCAATCTCCTTGTGGATTTGATCCTTATATTACTACAACGTCATGTGCCTTGCACTTGGGGTTGTTTGTGATTGAGGTAAAACTCGATCTCATCAAATTGGCGCCGTTGCCGGGGAGATTGCAACTAGTCAATAGGATTTGGAATCTTCTTAGTTTTAGACCATTTGTTACTTAAAAATTTACTAACTTCTCTCCTTTTGTTGTCTCTTTCATCTTGTCTTTCTTAAAGGTGTATGAACCTTAGGAGCCAAATAGGAGAAATCATCGACTGCGTTCCCGAGTTAGGAAGGCTAGAAAGAGCAAATAAGAGAGCAAGAGACCAAGAGAGAAGAGAAAGAGAAGAACGACAACGAGAAGAAGAAGAGATGGCAAACCAACAAGGAGCCAATGAGAACCCCCGAAACCAAGCCCACGGGGTGGGAGTTGGGGATATGCCGCCGCCTCCTCTACATGTTCCAAGAGAGGAAAGAAGGATTGGTGATTATGACGAGCCAATAACGAACGGAACAAGAATGGGCATCCGGCCGCCTCCTTGCCCGTAAACAACTGGGAAATCAAGTCTAGCTTGATAAACATGGTGCAGAATAACCGTTTTTCGGTCTACCCAACGAGCACCCGATGGAACACCTAGACAACTTCGACCGCTTATGCGGAACAATCAAGATAGGAGGGGTGCCGGAGGATGTTCTAAAGCTAACCTTATTCCCATTCTCTTTCGGGGATAAAGCCGCACAATGGGAAAACGGAATCATCACATCAACCATCCAAACATGGGATGAGTGTAAGAAGAGGTTCCTCTCCAAGTTTTTCTCCACCCAAAAGACGGCAAAGATCCGTAATGATATCGCTACGTTCAAACAAGGTGGTAATGAAAGCTTGTATGAAGCTTGGGAAAGGTTGAACGAGTTTACAAGAGCTTGCCCCCACCATGGGATGTCGAAGGAAGCGATACTCGGGATTTTCCACCGTGGCGTCCATCGCGACTATCAACTCGCCCTCAACACGGCTAGCAACGGGGACTTCGTAAGTCTAACAATTCCTCAAGGAGAAAAACTAGTGGAGAACTTAGCTCAAAGCGAGCAAATGAATGGAAAGGATTACGATAGATCAATGAGAGAATTGAAGAGTGAGTCCAAGGGAGACGATCTAAAGTATAAAGAGCTTAATGACAAGTTTGATAAAGTACTCCAAATACTAAAGAAACCGGTCCATTATGTGGGACATGAGGAGAATCAAGGTTGGTGCGAAGACTTTGATAATGGCGAGCGAGAGGATGTCAACTACGTCCAACAACAAGGCCAAGGAAGAGGGTACAACTATCAAAGGCCTTTCAACCAAGGTTACAACAAGGGCAATAACTACCTCTCTTACCGAAGCAACAATGTGGAGAACCCACAAGATCATGTCTACCCCACCACGAAACCTCAAGAGTACAAGCCAAACCCCCAAGGAGGATATGGACAACGTGGCTCTTTCTACCAAGGCCAACAAACAAACCAACCCAACAATAGCGCATCTCCTTCCACTTTGGAAGAAAACTCGAGGATGCTTAAGCAAATTTTGGACGGGCAAGGTAAACATGCCACGGAGATGAACAAGAAGCTATCCGACCTACATGCAAAAGTGGATGGAGCTTACGTGGAGTTGAATGCCAAGTACGACCGCCTCGCTTCTCATGTAAAGAGTCTGGATAACCAAGTGGCACAAGTAGCCTCCTCCTCGAAGGGGCAAATGGGAAACCTCCCGGGCAAAACCGTGGCGAATCCTAAGGACGCTTGCAATGTCATCTTGAACATCGAAGAAGGTTATGCTGAAAAAGAGGAAAACACCATTGAGCAAGAAAAACGAGAACCATTCTACACACCGTATCGGAGGAACGTTCTCTCAAGACTCAAGGAAAATTTCTCAAGACAAGGCATGAGAATCCCTTATCTCACCAACGTCGACCAAATCCCAGCCTATGTGGAGTTTATTCAAAAACTTTTAGGAAACAAGGAGTGGGTGGAGGATATGGTCAAGGATGTTGACACGACTCCGATCCAATGCCGAAGAAGCCCTCTTACGAAAAAACAAGATCCTGGAGCCTTTGTCATAAAGCTCAAACTTGGGCCCCTCGAAGTCAATAACGCCATGATTGACACCGGTTCGAGCGTGAATGTCGTGAATGTGAGAATGCTGGAAAAGATGGGGGTTCATAGCATCTCCAGTTGCGAGAAAGTCCTAATGTTTGGAGACTCGTCGATAGGAAGTCCCATAGGAAGCATTGAGGACTATCCGGTGAGAATAGGTCACAAAATCATCCCAACCGATTTCGTAGTCATGAAGGGTTCGGATGACGGAAACGAAATCCCCCTAATCTTGGGAAGGCCATTTTTGGCCACCGTGGGAGCTAGGATCGACTATGACGTAGGAAGAATGATTCTTCAAAACGTTGATGAGAAGTTCTACTACTCTAGTAGATCTTCGAGAAAGAACCTGTGTGGAATGGTAGCTTCCAATGAAGGAGTCCAAGATGTCAAACGCGAAGGAGATCCAAGTGTGGAAGAACTGAAGAAGAAGTTTGAAAATTTGAACTTGGATGAGAATGTAAAGCTCCAACAAGAGCCATTGACCAAAGGAAAAACCACCACACCAAAAGGGACTTCTCTAGTGTGGAACAAGAAAGAAGGAGAATACACCACCAACAACATCAAAGAGGGGGAAAAGCTTGAGGAGACCACTTTGGATCTCTTCGCTAATCTCGCCTAAGCCTCGTCTAAGTCAAGCTTAGTGACTTTAAACAAGCGCACTTGGGAGGCAATCCCATGTCTATCATTGTAAATACTAGCTTTTAATTTTAAGTCTTATAGTCTTGGTTATGTTTAGAATGTAGGGAAATAGGAGAAGACAAGCATCACAGGAGGAGTCCAGCGGCCACAAAGCCGCTAGGAGAGACCGCCGGAAGGAACGCAGCCAAAACAAGGGTTCTGTGATGTTTCCAGCGGCCATGAAACCGCTGGAAGAAGACGCCGGGACTCCACGCGCCAGGTAAGTCTCTGTGTTGGTTCCAGCGGCCTCCAAACCGCCGATCCAAACCGCTGGAACCGACACAGATCTCCCCCTTCCTTTAAATTCGCGAAAAAACCCTAGTTTTCCCCCTCTTCTCTCTTTCCGCCTCCAACTCGATTTCAAGCAAATTTTCCACTAAAATTTCAATCTTTCAAGAGTTTTAAAGAACATAAAACCTTTCCAAACCTAATCTTTATCCAAATCTTCAAGAATCAAAGGTAAAATCTTCAAAATTTTGAAATCACCATTGTTGCTCTTTTGAAAGCTTGAAACTTTCAACTTTGGGAAATTGATTCTTTGATGATTTTTATGAGGTTAGGACCAATAAGTTAGTAAGTAACTCTTGTTAGATGATGGCATTGAGCCATTGTTAAGAAATTTTTGAGCTTGTGAAAAATTTGACTTGTTAGCACTCTTTTAGAACTTGTATTGTGCGTGCTTGATGAATACTATTGTTTTTGCACCATTATACCCCATTTGCGGTGGTTCGAAACGCCGTGAAAGAGTATAACCCATGATTGATAAAAAATTTATAGGGAAAATGGTGTCAACGTCGAGCACAACACGCGCTAGCGGCTCTCACGCGACTTCCGTCGATAGCAACGCACCACAAGATCAACAAGAATTGTGGATGGAAAGGTTCAACAAGATTAAAGAAAGGGAAGTTTACCCCACGAGGTTCTTGGACAATAGGGCGTTGATCAAACAAGGGATAAAAGTACAAGTGGAAGATTTACTCGATAGAATGGGCACAAAGGCCCTATTCACATTGGACGAACCCACTTGTCCCGAGCTCACACTGCTGTTCTTGGCAACGGTAGATTATGAAGGCGACGAGACCGCCGGGAAAGTGAACTTCATGCTTGAGGGAGAAACATACTCGATTGATTTCGAGATGTTTTGCAAGCTATATGGGTTGAGAAGGAGAAGAGGAATGAAAATGGGAGAGCCTCATTGCCCATTGCAACTTTTGTGGGAGAACATCGCTATCTTGGAAGACTTCCGCCCATCGAGGGCAAGGATGTCAAAAGTGAGGAACCCAACAATAAGATACGTCTTAAGGCTCCTAGGCAACACGTTCTTCGCAAGACCTCAACCTTACACAACAACAAAGATAGAGCTTGGCTTCATCTATGAGCCGTTGAGGTCCTTCCTAAGCATGCCGTCGGGACAACTCGTAGATCAAGGAGATAGCGACATATGCAAGGCATCCGAATTTCTGAAATACCTGATAAGTATTAGAGATGAAGAGGAGATTGAGGGTCGAGACCATGGTATAAGCATTGGAGGAATGCTTACTCCCCTTTTTCGCTCCCTAAGGATCGACCTTAGCCGGTACGATGAGCTACCCAATGCCTACATGGATGAAGGATACATGGTGGTAACAAAGACAAGCGCGTGCCGTTTTAACGAGGACGCATTCATGTACAACTTCATGGACGATAGGATGGTACCGATGTGTTGCTTCTTGCCAAACACCAACTATACCCACACGGATTCAACCGACGGTATACGCTTCCGTCTCCCCACTTGGTTTTACTTCGAGGTTCCAAAACCAAGGAACCAAATCCCCTACCTTTGGTAAACCAAGGTACCTTCTACCAACCATTGTAAATACCATTCATGTAGTGTAGTTTTTATTTTTCTTTTGCATTTTAGTTTTTATCATTGTTAGAATGGCCTTACTTCACTACTTTTTCACACCGAGACGGTGTGATTTAAGTGTGGGGGACGGGCCATTAGTTACTAATCATGTTTATTGTTTTAGCTATGTGTGATCATGCATTGCATCCATCTAGATAGTACATTGCATTTTGTTAATAGTTATATGCATTCAAAAACCCAAAAAAATCGAAAAATTTTGAAAAACACAAAAAGAAAACTAGTTTCATTTTTGCTTTATCATTCATATAGTATAGGATCGAGTCCTTAGCTTTAGGATATACACACTTGTCATGGATCAATGATGATATTACCTTGTAAAAGAGTTATAGGAAAACATTGCAATGTGAATTCCTTTTTGAGTTTGTTTGGTATAAGTGATAGAATCTTTTAAATCGTTGAAATTGTACATCTTGAACTCTCTTAGTCTAGAGGATATTGTTTGTTTGATGCTCACTTGATTTGAAACCACTCCATGAATATTAAACCTAATTGAATCATTAATTTCTCGCTTGATAATGTGCATTGTAGTTTCATGATATATATCCAAACTTTATTCCTTTTCTACCACACTCTTGATTGTTTGGATAACCATCTCATTTTTAGATGGCCTACCCTTAACCCGAAACCATTCCTTCAAGCCCCGTTTAATTCTTTGAGTGAGGCCTTTTGGAAAGTGTTACATTAGCAAAACTTTGTAAGTATTGGGGACGACAAGTCCCACATCCCATCTAGGTGGTTAACAAGTTTTGATTTGGTAATGGGTGAGGGGAGTGAGGAAATGAAAAGGAAAGAGAGTTGGGTTATCATTAGAAAAGTCTAAACACCAAAACTAAAAGAGTAACTACCTTAAGGGAGGTTTGAAAAAGTAAAAGAAAGGGCATTGAAAACAAGTTTTAAAAACTCCTAAAACCTCAAAAGAAAAGAAAACCCAAAAACAAGGGTAGAAAGTAGGAGTAAAAATAGTGAAGCCTAAACCAAAAGAAAACCCTTAAGGATAGTGTGCAAAGGTGAAAGATAGACTTGTGGTGTCAAAGAAAGAAACCCAAAGGGAATAAAGGGTAAAGTTAGGATTAAAAGAAAGGATTTGAGTAGGTGTTTAAAGATCAAAAGGGGAGTGAGCAAGAAAAGAAAGTAGTGAGTGCTTAGAACGATAAGTAGGAGGGGTAGAACATGGGATTTAATGGCTTGTACGTATTAGTTCCTAGTCTTCCTTACTTTTGCATTATGTTTACACTACTTATTTGCTTTTGAGAGTAAGCCCCCTAAAACACTTAAACATCTAAACACTTAACCACTTAAATAAGACCTTTCCCAAACCGATTGAAACTCTTTGCATTGCATCTAGCGAGACCACCAACTACTAATTAATGAACTTAAGGATGTGGTGAATGAAAAAGTGAGTGGATATGGGCATTGAATCTAGCTAGGACTTGTGATAGTGTGCTTTGGATACTTGATTGAGAGTTCTCATTACTTATAGTTAAACATCTTCTCAAGGTGCTTCATTGCCTTAGTTAACATTGCATATGTTTGATTCTTAACCTTTTGGTCCTGAGATCCATCCTCCACTACGTCTTTTGTGTTTGTTGAGTGTTGTTTGCTTGAGGACAAGCAAAAAGGCAAGTGTGGGGGAGTTGATAAGTGTGTATTTTAGCTGTTTTAGGCATGCATTTTCATAACATTTTAGGACCTTAGTTGCATATTTCATATAGATTATAGTCTAATTTAGCATATTTTCACTTAGTAGCCTAGGATAGAGTCTTAGTTAGATTTAGGTCCCCTTTGCATTGCATCATGTGCATTTCAGGTACTTGGAGCTATGGGGAGCTCATTGGAAGCAGATGGGAGCCAAGGAGAAGCTCATTGGAGGCAAAGAAGAAGAAACGGAGCTCCAGCGGTTCAGAAACCGCCAGGCCAGGCCGCCGAGAAAGGAGGAATCAGGCGAGGTTGCGGTGAAATTCCTAGCGGCCTCCAAACCGCTGGAATCACCTAGACGTCCTGAAGTGAAGATCTCCAGCGGTTACTATACCGCCAGGACAAGCCGCCAGAAGAGAATGAAGCAGCAGACTTGCGGGTGCGATTCCAGCGGCTTCCAAGCCGCCGAGCCAGACCGCCGGAAAAGACGAAGCCGAAGAAGTTGCGGATGTCCGGTCCAGCGTCCTCCAAACCGCTGGACCAAACCGCTGGAGGCGTGCGCATGTGCACTTTATGTTTTCTCCTATAAATACTCCTAGGGTTTTAACATTACCCATATCTTATCTTATGTTTTAATACTCTCTCTAAACTATTTCCACCTTTTGTGAAACCTCTCAAGGTTCATTTATTGTAGTTGAATCTTATGTTTATCTAGTTTAAATCTCTTTTATTATCTTATCATGTCTTTATCTTTTGTTATTAGCATGTGTTTAGGTATGATTAGTGAGTAGTTACCTTATGGGTTTTGGGGTTTAGTTAGGTTAGGATGATGGATGATGGTTAATGATGTTTAGGATGTTTAGGTTATGGTTTCTATAGCATTAGGTGCACTTAACACTAAGGTAGAAGTAATTATCCTAGCTTAGTACTTATAGGATGTTTCATGCCCGGAAGGTGTTCGATGAAATGTCTAGTCCAACCTCTTGTTAGTCTTTTGTACTTAGCCAACGGAAGTTGATGTCTAAGGCTTTAGATGGACTTTTAAGGACTTATACTTAATGATCCCTAATCATCTATACTCGATTGGAAGATTTGAGGTTTTTATGATTAGGGAATGGATTTGAGTCATGGAAGTGATCTAATCTAGATTAGTGATCCTTGTTCTAGAAAGTTGTCTCCTTTATTAGTTTTAACATCATTAGCTTGATTCCATCTATCCAAAACCAATGATTTAAACCCCAAGATCCAACCTTTATCTTATTCAAGCACATTTCTAGTTATTTCTCATTTAGTTGACTTTTGTTGACTTTAGCACTATTGTTTTAGATATAGTTTTTGTTACATTTTTGTTACCAAACAACCTTCTTATTAGGTCTATTCTAAGATAGTTTCTTGTATTCTTGTTGTTCTTAGTTCAATCTCCTTGTGGATTCGATCCTTATATTACTACAACGTCATGTGCCTTGCACTTGGGGTTGTTTGTGATTGAGGTAAAACTCGATCTCATCATGTCCAAATCCGAAAAGGGTATTATGATATATAAAACAAAACGCATGTTGTATAAGGTTTTGTTAAAATACCCGTTAGTAAAATATTTATGAGAGACTTGAGTTGGGTCTCATGAGAAACATGCATGAAAGGTTTAAATTCCTATAAAAAATTGATGATATCATAATAATGTTCTCAAGAACAATGATCGATCAAACTCTTTTAGAGTTATTTATATGATAAAAGACCTTGGAAAGACAAAGTGTCTCGAGTACGTGCATTTGGTCGCCACTTATTAATGTCAAAATCAATGCTTCAGAGGGCATGTAAAGAATGTGCAAAACTGCTTATTTCGGAAGATGAAGCTCCCAGGGGGAGCAATAGGGAGCAATAGAAGGAAACACATTCATTCAAAGACCTATTTGAGAAGGTGCTTATTTGTGAAGATAAGGTTTCCAGGTGAAGTCATGATTATGTGCGTGGTTGTACTCTTTTTCCCTCATCATGGTTTTTGTCCCAATGGGTTTTCCATGGTAAGGTTTTTAACGAGACAACAAGAACGCGCCAAAAGATAGACATTTGTGGAAAAAGAAAATGCGTTCTCCCAAATAGCTCTTTACAAAAGACGTTTGTTCCGGAAAATGATGGTCTCAGGGAGAGAAATGATGAAATGCGTGGTTGCACTCTTTTTCCCTATCATGGTGTTTATCCCACAGGGTTTTCCATGAAAAGGTTTTTAACGAGGCAACAACAACAAGAGCACACAAAAAATAAGAGACTGAAATATAGTTCTTAAGGAGACATTACACAATACAATAATAGATAATTAAGGGGAGTGTTAGATAATATTAGATATTATCCACTGTAATCTTATAGAATAAGACAAGATGTTTTTGTAACTTTCAATGTGGTGGTGACACATGTTCATATACTTTTATGTCATTTGTGCTACTCCTAAAAATTCTGTTTAACTAATTTCTTATATAATAAATAAACTTGTTTAACAAGATCTAAAAACTCGATATGTGTCCTCTCTTCAGATAATAATTATTTTATTACACTAAATAATAGTCATATTTATATATGAATGCATCATTTTTTATGTTGCACATGTTTTTGTAATCCTAAACCAATATTCATTCAACAAATCATATATTTCTAATTTGATATGTATCATTTTAAAAACACATAACTTTTGTTTAACAACTTTTAAAAACTTGACACGTGTCCTCATTTTAACTAATATTATTTTCATTATATTTAACTAATTATAATAGATAAATATATATGATCATTTTTGTGCAACACAATTTTTTATAACTCTAACCCAATATTTATTTAATAATTCATATATTTTCAAATTAATCTGTATCATTTTTAAAAAAACATCATGCACTTAAATTGTCAACAAAATATCTCCCATAAATTTTCATTCAACAAAACTAAATTGTAATCAATTTTGTAACATAATAGTGACAATTTTGTAACTCCTATGTGAGTGAGACTATATAAAAAGTCATATTCTTCTCATTTTGATATAAATATTTATCAAACTAATATTTATTTAAAAAATCATATAATTCTAATTTGATATGTACCATTTAAAAAAACACATAACTTCTGCTTAACAAGTTTTACAAACTTGGCATTATTTTTATTATATTTGACTAATTATAATAGTTAAATATATATGCATCATTTTTGAGTTACACAATTTTTTTAACTCTAACCCAATATTTATTTAATAATTCATATTTTTCAATTTAATATGTATTATTTAAAAAAACATCACGAACTCAAACCCACATATATCATAAACTTTTATTTATTTAAATATAATTATATTAAAAAATAATTATATTAAAAAATCATGCACTTAAATTGTCAACAAAATATCTCATTTAAATTGTCATTCGTTTTGGAACATAATGATGACAATTATGTTGAGAATAAATTCTCTAATACCACTTTGTAACTCCTATGTAAGTGGGACTATATAATTCTCTATGTACAATCCTTTACTTGATTTGATTGTTTTAATGATGTAAATGATTTCTCTAGCTGATTTTTTTTATGATGATTTGAAGAATGTAAAGTATGGTGGTTGATTAATAGTGAGACAATAAAAAGTTGAAAAATTTGAAAGGGTTTCGAAAGCAGCAAGAACATTGTAGATTGCTCTTCTTCGAAAAACGGATCCTCTCTGCATTTCTCAATTGATCATATCATTTTCTTCTTCTTCACATGAGGTTCAAGAGTCTCCACAACCACAAGTCAAGATGGAAGGGGAGTTGGCCAAGAGTCATATGCATCACAAGGTAACATCATATTTCAAATTGTTATTGATTGATTAACTTATATTTTTCGACTATTATTGGTTAATAGTTTTTTTCTCTTGCTATGTAGTTGTAGCATCAAAACCATGTGGAAGGTGGATTGACTATGAACCAAAACTTGATGATCTTGGCCAAGTCACGTCTCTTTGTATGTTTTGTAACAAGGTTACACTCTTAACTAATTATTCTTTTGCATAGTTATTTTTTTCTTTCTTTATAAATTGTTTTGAATAGTTTGAATTCTCTACGATGATAATGGTGGTAGTTAATGTTGATAAGTCATCTACCTTTAATTGTGTATATAAGTCAAACTCTATCGATTTGTAGTTATTAGGGAAAAAACTAAAAAACAATTTTATTTCAAGTTGATTTATGAATTTTGGAAATACTGGAAAAAAAAATCAAATAGATAGTAGATATGAGATATTTGATATTAATATAAGTGGTTTTCCCCTGCAAAGCAGGGACATAATACTAGTTATCTATATGATAAAGAGATAATGATGATTGTAATTATCTTGGTTTAACCGACCTTATGTACTCCTATATAAAGGAGATGATTCCCCATCATTTGAGAGATACATAAGTTATTAAAAAGAACTTCTCTCTACTCTCTTTTCACACAAAATAACGACATACATATATATATTATTATATACTAGGAGGGAACCCGCGATACTCGCGGATTTAAATTCAATTTTATATTTATATATGTTTTAATAATTTAATATATTATATTTTTGTTTTCAAACTAGTAATTTTTATTTTTGATATTTTATTTTTATTCACCTAAATAATGTTTGTTGGGTTAGTTTTTACTTTTCGAATTCTCTGTTTTGTATATTTTTCACTAATATTAAATAGTTTGTATATTCTTTAGTTTTTGTATTTCTTTTTCTTTCTTGTATACTATATGGTTTCTTTACTTATATCGATATATTTTTCTTATATTTTGCTCACCTAAATGAATTATGCAATATATGTTTTTAATATTTGTTTACTCAATGACTTAAATTGTATATTTTTGTATTTTATTTTGCTTTTTATGTTTTCAAACTAATTTTATAAGTTTTGTATACACTTTATTTTATTTATTATTTTTGTGATGTGGATTTACATATATTGAGTTTAAATTTCTTTTATATATTAAAAACCAATAAGATTAAAAACACATATTTAAGAAATATTATGAATTAGTAAATAAAATTTTCACATAGATTTAACACATTTGATATTGTAATATAATAATATTAATGAATTGACATAAATTTTGAGTGGTGATGTGTCAACACAAGGAGTGTTCCCCTCATCTTTTATATATAGGATTAATTTTAGAGTGATTTACACAATGGAGCACTTTTTAACACTTACATATCAAAATAAGGCACTTTTGTGATATGAGACACTTTTTATACTTTTTATTTTTTTAAATACAGTTTTACCCTTCGTGTACACAAAAGTTGTGTACATAAAGTTGTGGATACACAACGTTGTGTACAGAAAGTTGTGGATACACAACGTTGTGTACATAAAGTTGTGGATACACAACGTTGTGTACAGAAAGTTGTGGATACAGAACGCTGTGTACAGAAAGTTGTGGATACACAACGTTGTGTACAAAAGGTTGTGGATACGTTTTATGTTATGTGGACATACTTTTGTACAATTTCGTAAATGTATTTTAATTTATTGTAAAATATATTATTTCAATATTTTTTTGTTTATCATATATCTATTTACATAAGTAATTTATATTTAATATTTACACTCTCATATGTTTTTGTAATATTCTTAATAAATGTGAATGAAACATGTTGATATTAATAAGTGAAAACAATGAAAATTACATGTACATCAAAACATATAAATGTTTTAAATTCATTATTAAAACCTATTTATTCATTTTTGAACATGAACCATCATATAATTTTAACTACAATTATAATTTATTTAAACTTGAACACAAATCATCATATGAGAAAGAAAATGATTGTGAAATTTATGTAGAATAAATGAATTGAAGGGTAATTTAGTCTTTTATAACAATAAAGTGCCTCTATGTCAGAAAGTGCTCTAAAGTGTAATTTGTGTTTTAAAAAGTGTGTTATGATGTAATTTTCTCTTAATTTTATAACAGGGAGCTAAAAAATGAAAGAATACTCCACGAAAATTGTCCCACATCGACTTATAACTCGAGAAAAGAAGGGAAGTCTCGGTTATAAATAGAGTTACATAATTGTCTAATAACATTAATGGGCCCAAATTCCAGATTGAACTGAATGGATTAAAATATACACATTCAATATTCAAAAATTAATCGGTATAAGGCGCTGAGTAATCGGTAATTTGACAATAAATCGTTTGGCCTAGTTGCTGAGCCGAATAGGTCAAAATCGCCTCGGGTCACTGCCGCCTAGCGATTTTGCGGGCGCCTGCATTTTAAAACAAGGCTATTTTACTGAAAAACTATTTTATTTTATGAGTTATTTAGTAAACTAGGTACATTTTATTTTTTTATTTGTCAATAGGTGATTTTTTTTGTATTTGCATTGAGATGATTTTTTTATGTTGAAAAGTCAAAAATAACACTGAATTTTCTTGTAAGGTCGTGTGAACATTCATGTATGTGCATGAACATTCCTGTATGTGCATGAACATTCATGTTTTTCCTTCTAAAATAATCGTGCTACTGTCAATCTGAGCATGTGTGAATATTTATGAACATATGTGAATATTCATAAACATAAATTAATATGCATAACAACATTGTGAACATTCATAGTCTGATTACGTAATTCATGAAAAAATCTGAAACATAAAACTTATGAACATTCTTGAACCTGTTTGAACCCGCGAGGGGTATATTTGTCACAAAAAACAGAAGAAAAAAAAATTACCTAATTACTAATTTTGAAACACAAACCACTTTATTGCAAATTAAGCTCCAAAAAATATAAATGATCCTAATTTTGTTTTATTTTAATGTGTTCAAATAGACAAATAGTATTACTATTACATCTTGATTAAAAACTGTCTAGAGTTAATTTAAGAGGTTTTTGGATTTCTTTGTTATTGTCAATTTAACTTTTTAAATAATACGACCTCTATTTTGTGTTACTAGGTAGTTTGATGACGCAAACATAAATAACTATAAAAACACATAAAATAAAATCAAGTGTTACATTAATAAGAAAATTAATATTTTTTCAAACTATGCTAAAATCACAACGAAATAAAACCAAAACTGAAAACGTAATAGATTATCAATAAAAAAGAATGAAAAGGAACAAACTTAAAAAATTGCAGTTTTGTATTTTATGGTGGGTTAAATATGATTTAAATGCAAAACTAGATTTGTTGACCCGCGCCAAGCGCGGATTACAAAGTTATAAATATATGTATTATATAAAAATATACATAAATATATTTAAATTTCGTCATATAATTATTTAAAATAAATGTGAAAGAGTTTTAACTCGTTTTCACCCGTTTAATCAATTTTAACCCGTTTTCAATAGATTAATCCCTAACATCAGTACAATGTCAATTGAAATTTAAACTAATATGGATTCAAGCCAATTATGATTATAGAACAAATCACTAATTTTACTAAACCCATTTAACTCTTCAAAACACAAATGACTTATTTATATGTAGTGTTTCAACTAACATGTAGTTTCTACTATTAATGTGGGATTTTTTTTTAAAAAGAAGTTATTTATCAATTTTATGGACTTTTAGTTTATATTTTATGGGCTTCTAAAATTTCATTCAAATTTTCAAAAGTGTCTCCTCAATTAATATATATAGAATTTGCTTTACTTTTTTACTTTTTTGTTTTGTTAAAGAATTATAGTTTTTTTAAACATATTCCATAAACACACAGTTAGAATGAAAAAATGTTAGAAACGTATGTATGTGACTTTTGAGGGTTAGAATTTAACTTTAAAAGTTGTATGATAAACTAAATTTTATGGTATTTGGTTCCAAAAACATTTTAATGGTAACTAGGAGAAAAAACTTATGATGTTTTTTTCCTAAAAACTTCTTTCAGGGTAATTTTGAAATTTTATTACAAAAAATAGTTTAACATTTTAGAATATTTTTTTCTATTTGCATTTGCTTTAACGTTTATGATTTAGTTTTGAAAGTTTCTTGGTCAAAGTTTGAAACTATTTTAATCTAATTTAAGAAAAAAATTTTCTTTTTGATGATAAATTTTAAATGTTATTTATAAGTTTTTTTGAAAATGTGTGCTATTTTTAAAAAATCAATTTTTTGTCTTACATAAGAATTGCCCAAAAATTAGTATTCTTTCGTTTTCATAAAAGGTAATTGAAACTATATAGTTTGTGTATTGGACTTTTTTTTTGTTAAATTGTATATTGGACTTGTGTTGTTATCTATACTATTAAAGGGGAAACGTTTTTACAAAGAGGACAAAAATTGTATTCACAATACAATGTCATTACATTATTTTAACATAACCTATGTTTTCAATTTTGCTTTTAAGTTACAATGAATCAAGGTAAATAATACACAAAGTCCACCACACATGCCCAATAATATTCAAATAAAAAAAATAAACAAAAAAAATCTATTTAAATTTGAAAATTAATCTACAAAAACGAATAAAAGAAATAAACAAAAAAACGATTTAAATTTCAACATTTATATAGGAAAAAATATGAAAACAATAATATTGGCGAAATATATTTAATAACAATCGATTTAAATTTCAACACTAAAATCGATTAAATTTTTAGCAAATAAAATAAAATTTGATAATAGTTTTCATATCGAAAATAAAAAAATTGGAATTATTCGAAGAATAATATCTACAACAATCTAAGCTAGCTTGGTTTGTTTTTAAATTCAGATATAAACAAAGAAAAGAATAACAAATGCATATTTTAAATTTTGTTACAGGTCGTATAAATATCACAAAATGAATTGAAACGCATGATAATTTTTATGAGCTTAAATCGAATTCAATTTTATGTTTATATATGTGTAGTTTTGCGACGGGTCGAAAAATAGCATAAATAATTTATAAGATATAACTAAATTATATTCATAATATTATAATCATAAGTATAGTTTTGAACCTTCTATTATGGGTAGTGACTTCGTGAAAAGATATGCAAAATTATCACATGACCGAAGAATTTTACTTCAATTTCTTAATTCTTCAAGCTCTTGGGTGTATGAAAAGAATTTCGGTGGTATATGCTTGGTTCTGTCGCTTTTGATATATTCCTCTTTCATTTGATCAACACATGAAACATTATCTTCATATAAGATAGTCAGTTATAAATTGTCTTTGATTCCACTACTTGATTTGATGTGCTAACTTAATTATCCCAACCATACATATTCTCTGCTTGCTTCATGCAGTGCAATGATTTCATCATTTTTTTAAAATGTGGCCACAAGTGTTTGTTTCTGAGATCCCCATGATATGGCAGTGCCTCCAATTGTGAAAACGTATCCCGACGGCGACCGAGCTGGGTGAGGGTCAGATAAATATCCAACATAAACGACTCCACGCCATTACTTTCTCTCTGTTTATTGCAACTATTGGATTGTGGTCTCTGTTCTATTTCATTTTTCTTTTTCTCTAATATTTCTTCTTTTTGTGTCTTATTGAGTTATTGTTAAATTAAATTATGGTTTCATATTGTTAACTCTTTTTTTTCTTATGTGTAAATAAATATATACAAAAATACCAGAGAAGATATATATTTCCAAAATCTTATTATAAAGTTTTTTATACCAAAACAGTACTTAAAAATTTATATCAAAAATATCATTATTGTTTATATATTTCAAAAATACCACATCTATATAAATAGAACACCACCATGAAAAAAATATTTTGGATAAAATTTCAAAATTTTCATATATTAGTTAGAGTATAGTATTGATGGAGATATGATTTAGTTTTGAATATGATTGTTAAAATGGGTCAAAATAAATAGGATTCGATCCAACCAAAGTACCAAACCCATCACCACAAATGAATCAATTTATTTGAACCAAATGAATTTATGGGTCAAATGGATTGATGAGTCAAATGGATTGATGGGTCAAATGGATTGATGGGTCAAATGGATTTGGTCAACATGGATTGATGGGTCAAATGGATTGATGAGTCAAATGGATTGATGGGTGGTTGGGTCAACATGGGTCATATTCAAATGAGTTCATGAATTATTTGGTTGACCCATCAAATTTAATTAATCATTTTAAATCTAATTATACAATCACAAAAAAACTAAACAAAAAAAAATCGTAAAATCGCATTAAAGTCAAAATCGCAAAATCACGTTAACGTCGAAATCATGTTATCGACGAAATAGTGAAATCGCGTTAACCTCGAAATCGTGTTATCATCGAAATCGTGTTATTGTCGAAATCGCGTTAACAAAATTGTGAAATCGTGTTATCGTCGAAATCGTGAAATCGCGTTAACGTCGAAATCGTGTTAATAAAATCGTGTTAATAAAATTGTGTTAACAAAATCGTGAAATCGTGTTATCGTCGAAATCATGAAATCGTGTTAACAAAATCGTGAAATCGCGTTAACAAAATCGTGAAATCGCGTTAACGTCGAATTCACGAAATCGTGTTAAAGTCAAAATCATGTTATCGTCGAAATCGCGTTAACGTCGAAATCCTGAAATCGTGTTATTTTCGAAATAGTGAAATCGCGTTAACGTCGAAATCGTGAAATCGCGTTATCGTCGAAATCGCGTTAACAAAATCGTGAAATCGTGTTATTGTTAGAATCATGAAATCGTGTTAACAAAAGCGTGAAATTGCGTTTACAAAATCGTAAACTACAGTGTAATTTGTTAAAATATATATATAACTCATGAACGATTGTGTATAAATAGTATTTTCGCACATGTTTGTAAATAAAAAAGGAAATTATTCATATCCTCCGACTACATGATGGAATCAATGTAATTTTAAGTGTAGCATAACATTAAAGATTTTTAAATTTATTTCTAACATATCGAAATAATAATAATATGATTAGCAATTGTAAACACAAGTGCAAAGAGTGTTGTTATTTCCGTGACAACGACCATTCCCGTTGTGTTTTTGAAGACAAAGTGGTTGACATTCTTGAAGAGTGCATGCCTTGTTAAGGTTCAAGTCCGCACTACATCTTTTTATTCCTTCTCCATTTACACTTGGCACATTCAAAAAAGCTACAAAATAAATAAATAAATAAACAATTAAAAAACATTTATAAATTTTTGTAAGTGTTTAGACTTTGGTTTTTTATAATATTTATACTGATATACAAGCCATACAAGTTTGTACCTGAAAAGATAAACATGGAGATGAACACATATGAAAACAATAGTTTTGCCATGACTAGTGAAATATTATCTAGAAGATTATGCTAATAATATAAGATTTGATTATTTGGGGAAACGTTTTGATATTGAAAATGTGATAGAGAAATAAAGTTTATATAGAGAGACAAATATATGTGGAGAAAAACTCTTTCTCGGAAAAATATTTTAAAACTATAATGCCAAGAGAGAAATAGTAATTTACATAAACATATATAGTGAAAAATCATACAATTTCTTACATATATTCAAATACATTGTATTAGCTTTGTTATGCTCAAATACTTTACTTTATGCAAATCTACAAAAAAAATATTCATCCACTTCTATTTTACGATTTTTTTACTTTAATTCAGGTTTTGATGTGATCTGAAGTTAATAAATGAAATAACATATATTACATTATAATCTTAATTATAGTTTTGAACTTTCTATTAAATATAATTCAGTAAACAATTTTTAAATTTGTATGAAGACATCTTAGAAGGTATGTCACGGGGTAAAAATTTTAAATATTTTTAATACGCGGGTCAATCCTGCATTAAACCATAATTTTTTTGTTACCGACACAATGTACGAGTTTGATTTTAAATGCTCTATAAAATAAAAGACTATATATAATTCAAGTAAATAATTTTTAATATATATTTTTTACTAAATAATTTTAAATCTAAAAATTTTAAAACATATTAAATTCCGCACGTATGATTCGAGTCCTCGTCTGTTAATTTTTATTTTAAAAGTATGTTTCCATTTTAAAAAGCAAAAATAGAAACAGGGGAAGAAAAAATAAACCACAGGCGCACACCATTTTTAATTAGTAAACTAAAGTAAACCAAGATCTCTCTCTAATAATCTAAATATAAAATCCTATTGAGATTATATCTTTCACAGTCTCTTCTTCATAAACACCAATTAATGACAAACAAAACTCATCACCACAAATCTTCAAAGAGATTAATTACCCTTATATTATATTTCATCACAACTCTTCTAGCAATCATATTCGTCACAACTTCAATCTTTCTTCCTAAAAACCGACAAGATATTCGAATCGATACAAGAGTTGTTGTCTTAAAAGAACCAATTAAAGATCATACTCATGTCGGAATGTTGTTCTTGTCGGCAACGTTTGCTGATTTGCCGGCGCCGGAGTTAGAATGGGAGCAGATGATGTCGGCTCCGGTGGCTAGGCTTGATGGTTATTCTGTACAAATAGATAATCTTTTCTATGTCTTCTCTGGTTATGGCAGCCTTGACTATGTAAGCAACTTTATTATGCCCTTTTGTTTTATATATTTGGTTTTATTCTCTGTTCATTGTCAAATTTAATTTAATTATGTTAAAGTTAGTACATTTTTTGTAAAATTCAGTTAGTTTACTGGTGTTCATTGTAAGTTTTTGTTAATTTTGGTTATTTCGAATGTTTGGTTAGTTCATTGTAAATTTTAGTTACATATTTGGTTAGTTTTGGTCAAATCTGGTTATTTCCAATGTTCGATTAGTTCACTGCAAATTTTGGTTAATTTCGGATGTTTAATTAGATTGTTGTAAATTTGTTTTAATTTGATTAGTTTCGTGTTGTCAAGTTAGATCATTGTTAGTTCAGTTACTTTGGTCAAATTGTTGGATCACTTTGCTTATGCTAATTATTATTATTTTTTTCATAATTTCTCAGGTTCGTTCACATGTAGATGTGTTCAATTTCACAGACAACAAATGGTGTGACAGATTCAATACACCTAAAGATATGGCAAATTCGCACCTCGGTATCGTGACCGATGGACGATATGTGTATGTTGTTTCAGGACAGTACGGTCCTCAATGCAGAGGACCAACTTCCCGATCTTTTGTCTTGGACACGGTCACTAAGTCGTGGCTCGAGTTCCCTTCACTACCCGCTCCTAGGTTAATGTCTTTTTTAGCCTTGGAAATTTAGTTGAAAAATTATGGCTACACTTTTTTGTAGAATAATTTCTTAAAATACCATTAAAATGTTTCTTTTGGACTAAAATACAGACACTTTCTTTTTTTCCTAAACATAAATACAAAAAAACAAGTTTTAAACATTTTAGAATTTAAACATTTTCATCCGGATTCAAGACTTGGTGTTTAAGAGTTAGTTTTTAAGGGGACATAATTTAATTTAAAAGGTATAGGGTTTAATTTTGGTTAATAACTCTTGTATATTTCCCTACCATTCTATAAGAACTATACAAATTTACATTTGGTTTCTAAAAATGCCAACTATCAAAGTTTACATTTAGTTTCGAAAAATGCCTTAAAAATTGGTTCTCAAAATTAATTGTTTGACGTTTTGTGAACTCCTAATAGTATTTTTTTTTGTCAGCAAAACTCCTAATAGTATTTTTGAATGATTTTTTCGAAAAAATACTTGTGGGTATTTTTGTTAATAAACTCATATACTACTATGGAGTGATTCGACCACATTATGTTAATTACTAAACAAAGCTTATGATAAAAATCTTTGTGGTAGCTTTGTTTAATATTGATCTTCTTTTTGTTTACTTCATTAGGTATGCTCCCGCGACACAAATATGGAGAGGGAGACTTCATGTGATGGGAGGAAGCAAAGAGAATCGCAATGCTGTTGCTTTTGACCATTGGAGCATAGCTGTAAAAGACGGCAAAGCCCTTGACGAATGGCGTGTAGAGGTCCCAATCCCGCGAGGTGGACCACATAGGTTTTTAAACCGTCTTTAGTCATTACTTTTCTTTACCTTTTGTCTGTTGCGAGTCCTCTTTAGTTGCTAACGTTTCTGTTTTATAGGGCTTGTGTTGTTGTTAATGACAAACTACTTGTTATCGGTGGCCAAGAAGGCGACTTCATGGCTAAACCTAACTCATCCATCTTTAAATGCTCTCGTAGACGCGAGGTTGGCTTCTGTTTTTATACACATTTGATTTAGAGAAAATCCGTAAAATGCAACAAAAAAGTTTTTAATTCCTAAAAGATTAGACAAAAAAGCCACTAAAATATTTGAATGCCAAAATACCACAAATATAAAAAATAGTTTTAACACTTTATATTTTTTTTTATCTGGGTTCAATATTTGTTGTGTAGAGTTTAGTTTTGAAGGTGGTAGGGTTTAGTTTTTGAATCTTTATGTTTAGGTTTCAAGTGTTTTAAGCTAATTTAAGTTTGGTGGTAATTTTGACAAAAAGAGCATTTTAGTGTTACAATTTGTAAAACTTGTATGCAACTTTTGTCGATAGAACTTGATATAACTATATATGAGAATTGTCCTTCGATTTATTCTCATAAACCAAACTGGTTCTAGCTAGCTTGTAACCATTTGGTCGCGTTTTCAGATATTTAACGGCGAAGTTTACATGATAGACAAGGAGATGAAATGGAAAATGTTGCCACCAATGCCGAAAAACAATTCTCACATTGAATCCGCGTGGATCATCGTTAATAGCTCGATTGTTATCGTCGGGGGTACCACAGATTGGCATCCGGTGACCAAAAGACTCGTTCTTGTTGGAGAGATTTTCCGGTTTAACTTGGATACTTTGGTGAGTACTTGGATACTTGTACTATCATCATCATCAACTAAATAAAATATAACACTCACTAAATAAAGTTTTTCTTACCAAGTTAGTACACGTTTTTGAAAGTTTTACTGATACCATTAAATTTTTTTTTATCAAAAATACCACAAATCTTAAATTATTTAAAAAATTTCAAAAATAAACCCTAAACCTTCAAAGTTGAACCCTAACCCCTTTAACACTATATCTTAAAAGCGAACCCAAATGAAAAAAATAAATTCTAAAAGGGGTAAAACTTGTTTTTTTGTATTTGTGATAGTTTTGCAAAGTAAAAATTTTAATGGTATTTTTGATACTATAAAAGATTTTAATGGTATTTTGTTATGGAAAACTTTTTAGTGATATCCAAAATTAAATACTTTTTGGTGGTTTTTAGTGAATTTCTCTAAAATATAACCTCTATAAATTAATACTTGATAAACTAATAATTTTTGGTGGTTCCAATTCTGATTTTAGATGTTCTTTGTTTCTCGATAAATTAATAGAGGAATTCACAAAACTACACCATTTTAACCCCTCGTTCACCTAATTTAATTTTTTCACATATTTACACCCGTTCAAAATTTTAAAAGCTTGATTTACTCGTTTACAAATTACCAAAATTAAAATCTTTTCATTTGGGTTCGCTAATTAGTGTTTAGGGTATAATATTAAGGGGGTAGGGTTGTGTGGGTAGAGTTTATTTGGATTTAATTTTGAATGTTTAGGTGTAGTTTTGTGAAGTATTTTTGAAATTGTGTAGTTTTTTGAAATGTAATTCAAATGGTGTAGTTTTGTAAGTCTCCCAAATTAATACTTCTTTTTTTTGACATCGTGTAGTTCCGACATTAATAATTTATAGAAATTGAACTGTAAAAGCTTTGTTTTTGTTTCTAAACCGAATTTGTGAAAATATTTGGCAGGCTTGGTCCGTGGTAGGAAAGTTACCGTACCGTGTAAAAACAACGATGACCGGGTTCTGGAACGGTTATTTGTATTTTACATCAGGGCAACGCGATAGAGGACCTGATAATCCACAACCCGGGAAAGTCATCGGAGAAATGTGGAGAACCAAATTGAAGTTTTGATCATTATTATTTTAAATCAATCAATTGTGTGTTTCATATTCTTACTTTGTATGATTTAAATAGAGAGATGATGTTTGGTCTCAATAATGGCATATGTGTTAGTCTCTCTGTATATTATTTTGTTTATGTTACAAGTTCAAACTTCTTTGGACTAATTAAACTGATATATGTCTAATTTTTATATGTTAAAAATTACAAATATAGAAATGTCAATTTTTACTCAACAACACAGATCCATATTTTGTATTTACCATTTTTGTATTTGTTTGGTTGTGTTCTCAAACTCTTTGTTTGAAAAATTTTCACCCAATTACTGGAAAAAATATATAGCACGACAAATCAAAAGAGCCACCCAAATATAATTAGGGAGAATCACAAAACTACACCATTTGAATTACATTTCACAAAACTACACCATTTCAAAAATACTTTACAAAATTACATCTAAACACTCAAAATTAAATCCAAATAAACACTACCCACACAATCCTACCCCTTAATATTATACCATAAACATTAATGTTGGATAATTCCAGAAACTTGATGAACAAGTTATCTCAAGAATAAGTAAAGTCTAGAGAAATAGAAATAGTTTAAAAATAAGGGAAGTGTCCAAATATAATTTATGGAAATCTTAATAGGTTAAGGAGAAGCTTAATCTTATATATATGAGGTCTATGGAGAGTTGTTCCGTAAGACTTTGAAAGAGAGATTTAGTTTTTGTGTTAAGTTTTCTAAATCAATAAAGAAGTGCAGTTCTTTAATCTTTCGATTTCTTCAATTGGTATCAGAGCTAGTGTTGTGAATTTCGTAACTAAGCCATGGGGGACGAATATGATTCACCGCAGCGAGCAAAGGACCTTGGAGTTCCATCTATCCGTTGTCCTATGCTAACATCGACAAACTACACAGTTTGGTCGATAAGGATGAAGATTACTCTTCGAGTAAGTGATGTATGAGAAACAATTGATCCAGGTTCTAAGGATCAAAAGAAGAATGATGTGGCGACATCACTATTGTTCCAATCTATTCCGGAAGCACTTGTGTTGCAAGTAGGAGAGCAAAACTCTGCAAAAGGCATATCGGATGCTATCCAATCTCGTCATCAGGGAGCAGACCGAGTAAAGGAAGCAAGATTACAAACTCTCATGGTAGAGCTCGACAAGCTAACTATGAATGACGATGAAACGGTTGATGAATTTTCAGGGAAGATCTCAAGCATTGCAGCTCAATCAGCCGCTCTTGGAGAAATCATCAACGAAACAAAACTTGTGAAGAAGTTTTTAAAGGGACTTCCAGAGAACTTCATACAAATTGTTGCCTCTCTTGAAAAAGTCCTAGATCTAAAGAAAACAGGATTTGATGACATAGTAGGGAGAATCAAGGCATATGAAGAACGTGTAAGACAAGTAAAACCTAGTGAGGATCAAGGAAAACTTATGTTTTCCAATTCCAACAATACCCATGGAGACTGAAAACTCACGTGGAGGTAGAGGAGGAAGTGGTCGTGGAGGTTATGGAAGAGGAAATCATGGCAACAACAACTTCGGTAGAGGTAGAAGACGAGGGAGGTTCAATGGCCAAAACCAAGGAAGAGACAATACGAATCATCAACAACAAAAGGACCAATCCAAAGTCATATGTTGGAGATGTGATAAGCCTGGTCACTTCGTAGCAAAGTGCCTTGAGAGACCAATAGAACACCAGGAGACAAACTTAAACGAGATCCAAGAAGAAGAAGCTCTTTATGTTCATGAAGTGGTGTTCTTAAACGAAGATAAAGTGTTTCCAAAGAAGTATGATACAAATAATGACAATATTTGGTATCTTGATAATGGTGCAAGTAACCATATGATGGGGAACAGAGAATTCTTCTCAAAGCTTGATGAGAATATACAAGGAAAAGTGAAGTTTGGTGATGGATCTAATGTTGATATTGTGGGAAAAGGTACAATTGTTTTTGTTGGCAAGACCGGTGAAAAGAAAGCCCTCAAAGACATCTACTACATACCAGATTTGAAACACAATATCATCAGTCTCGGACAAGCAACAGAGTATGGATGTGAAGTTAACATGAAAGGAGCAACTTTGACGTTAAGAGATCCACGAGGCAAGTTGCTGGTACGAGCTGTGAGATCACCAAACCGTCTCTACAAAACACCAATGGAAGTCAGCTTTCCGAATTGTTTACAAATACAAAACGATGAAGATGCAACGACTTGGCATGCACGACTAGGTCATATAAGCGATGGTGTTCTAAGCAACATGGTGATAAAGAAGATGGTTATTGGAATGCCCCGAATCCAACCAGAGAAGAATGTATGTGATGCATTAAACGGTCAAACACCGTATGAATGTTTCAAAGCCAAGAAACCAAACATTGAACACTTAAGGGTTTTTGGTTGTGTTGCTTATGCAAAGAAAATGACACCTCATCTAAAAAAGTTACATGACAGATCAAGGTGTGTAGTCCATCTTGGAACACAAGAAGGTTCCAAGGCATATCGTCTCTATGATCCAAACACGAGAAAGATAATTGTAAGTAGAGATGTCATATTCGATGAGAAGAAAGCTTGGGAGTGGTCTTCTACATCATCACAAACTTATGGAGAGCCTGGCAAATTTAAATTGTCACACGGTGGTCTTATAGAGGATGGAAACGAACATGGTGATGATCATAACATCAACGATGATCATCAAGAAGATCCTGAACCTATAAACCAACACGAAGAAGAAGAAGAAGATGAAGTTGACAATGGCGGAGCAGCAGAAAATCAACAAATCGTGACAAGGTATGGTCGTGTTATCAACAAGCCGAAGTATCTCGATGATTACATTATGTTAGCTGAGATAGAAGGTGAGAAACTCTTGTTAACCATTGATGGAGAACCAGAGAACTACTATGAGGCTATGAATCTGCGAGAATGGGTCGAAGCTATGATAACTGAGCTTGACTCCATCATGAAAAACAAAACATGGGAACTTGTTGATAAACCTGATGGGGTAAAACCCATAGGATTAAAATGGATCTTTAAGATCAAGAGAAAAGCAGACGGCTCGGTGAATAAGTATAAGGCGAGGCTTGTGGCGAAAGGCTATGTTCAACAATAAGGCATTGATTTCGAAGAAGTGTTTGCACCCGTGGCACGGATCGAAACCATACGTTTTCTAATAGCCCTGGCAGCATCAAGAGGTTGGGAGATACATCACTTAGACGTCAAGAAAGCCTTCCTGAATGGAGATCTTAACGGGGTAGTGTATGTAAGCCAACCAGAAGGATTTGAAAAGAAAGGAGAAGAGACTAAGGTATACATACTTCATAAAGCTTTGTATGGCCTACGTCAAGCTCCTAGAGCTTGGAATGTAAAGCTCGATCGTGTCTTGAAGAAGATGACCTTTAAGAGATGCGTTAAGGAACCGACTGTTTATTTAAAGAAGGATGAGAAAGACTATCTCATCGTGGCGATCTATGTCGGTGATCTGTTCTTGACAGGAACATCAAGAAACGTCATTGATCAGTTTAAGAAAGATATGTCAAGAGAATTCGAGATGTGTGATCTTGGAAAGTTGACATACTATCTTGGTGTAGAAGTGATTCAAGGAGCAGCTGGAATACGGATAAAACAAGAAGGCTATGCTAAGGGAATCCTAGTTGATACTAAGATGGGTTCATGCAATATAACTCATGTACCAATGGAGCCAAACATGAACATGTCTAAAGTGGAGAACGAGCAGGTCGTGGTGGAGCATGTCCTTGGCGTGGAACAAAAGGCAGACATACTTACAAAGTCATTAGCTCGAATCAAGTTCAAAGAGATGAGGAACTTGATCGGAGTACAAGCAATTGAATCCCATAGAATTCAAGTTGGAATTACGGGGGATAATGTTGGATAATTCCAGAAACTTGATGAACAAGTTATCTCAAGAATAAGTAAAGTCTAGAGAAATAGAAATAGTTTAAAAATAAGGGAAGTGTCCAAATATAATTTATGGAAATCTTAATAGGTTAAGGAGAAGCTTAATCCTATATATATGAGGTCCATGGAGAGTTGTTCCATAAGACTTTGAAAGAGAGATTTAGTTTTTGTGTTAAGTTTTCTAAATCAATAAAGAAGTGCAGTTCTTTAATCTTTCGATTTCTTGAACTAATTAGCGAACCCAAATGAAAAGATTTTAATTTTGGTAATTTTTAAAAGGGTAAATCAAGCTTTTAAAATTTTAAAAGGGTGTAAATTTGTGAAAATATTGAATTAGGCGTAGTTTTGTGAAAGAAATGTTGAAAAGGTGTAGTTTTGTAAATTTCTCTTATAATTAACTATTAGTATACTACAATCCTATAAAAAACAACTTTTTATATATTTTTCATCTAACATGATTTAAATATTTAGAAACAAACGTAGAGTTTTCTTAACATATGTCATTTAATTTTAAACATCTGTAAATGGAACAAAACACAATGTGTTTGGGACTGACACACTCCTTTTTTGGCCCTATCACATTATCTTTTTGTTCAATAAGTTTCATTATTGTTTCTCCTCTTAATTTTTCTCTCAGTTTTTCTCTTAATTTCATTTATCCATATTAACGGTAACACCATACGATGCCAAATCCCATGATAGCAATTAAATATCATACTCCCTTCGTTTTTTTATGTTTGATGTTTTAAATTATTTTTTTGTTTTTAATTGTTTGATTTTATCTATTGATATTTGTGAATTGTAGCTTTCAAGATATATTAATTGAAAGTTTTGCAACACTATTGGTTCAAAAATATTGAAAACTGTTAAACACACATTTATTAATGAATGATTTTCAGTTAAAGGCACTTTGTATTTGTTTTCTTGCAATTTAAGATACTTTAACATGTAGGTGCACTTTCAAGCCTTGAAAATGATTTTTTCTGACTTTTTTGCCCTTATTTTGTCATGTGGCGATTGTTGTTAACGAGAAATTTGTAACCAGAAACTCAACTAGTTGGTTGCATAGATTTTGTAAAAGTTGTCTAAACATGTGTGTCCATAATTGGTTTCTTGTTTTATTGTTCATCGTTAGTTTTTAATAAATTAAATTAAGATTTTTGTAGGATGCAAAACAGTTGTGATGTGTTTTTAATATAATTGGTGTCATATTTTTATATATTTTCTCATATTTTCTTTTTTGTAGAGCTAGTTTTATGTTCTTATTCATGTGAATGTGAAGTTGTGGACGATTTTGGATAAACATACACACTTTATAATTCTTTTTAAATGGTGAGTATCGTTCATCATATTTTGTATTGGTTACAATTGAATTCATTATGACAACTTAAATACGTATCTACAACAAAATATCCAAATAAAATGAGACTGATTTGGTAAATTGGTGTACTACATAATTATAATTAAATGTTATCCATATGGACATGAATAATTATATATGACTCACAAAACTCATATACAATTATCAATACAAATATCTTACGCAAATCTAAGCATAATAAACATAAACTCCAATCTAACCTATCACACATGTCAATAAAAAATCTTATAATCCAAAAAAAGAAATCTTTACAGATGTTGTGGATACGTTTACGTGGACTTGTTTATACTCTGAGTCCAAAGGTACTCAAACTCATGAAGTTGTCCACAACAAACCGTCACCGTCCACACCTTGTCAATCCGTAAATCTAGCACGAAAAGTTGTCCACCAAAAACTTCATTGTTTAATATTTAGAACGTGGACGACACTACGTGGACTAAACCGAGTGGACTAGCACGTAAATATAAGGACGTGGACGATGAACAATTTTACATTTCTCATTTTGTGAATTAGGGTTTAGAGTTTGATGTTTTAAATTTGGGTTTATTGTTTTACAGTTTTAATGTTAGTGTTTTTGGTTGTACAATCCACACTTAATCATAAACTTAAAATTTAATCCTAATAATTACTTAACTAATATTTTTGTATCTTTAACACTAAAAAATTAAAGGTTATCCACCAAACGTAATCCACCAAAACGTTGTTTAGTGGACAGAAACACGCGTCGTTGTTAAATAGAGTTGTGTTTAAATCCCGTCGTCTTTGTCCCGTATCCTTAGTTGTAAAGGTTACCATATCCACAAAGATTGTCCACATCTCATATCGTTTTTTCGTCACCAGCTGTCTGGACATAAGTGCGTGGGCGAGTTTACCTGAGATTGATGACAAATAAACAGGCAACTCAAAGAGCTTGCCGAACTAATATCATTTTTGGGACATTAACTTTCACTTTATTCGGTCAATGAGAAAGGCCATTGTTACTCTTGTTTTTTTGTCTTTTTGTGATAGGTGCTGGTGGACGAAGGTGATGGTGGACGACCATGCGATGGTGACTTGTCCATTCATATTTTGTCAACATCCACATGAGTTTGTCCACATGTACCCATCCATCCACTCACGTCTCTTTCTGTGGATCCAAGATGTTACATGTACCCATCCATCCACTCACGTCTCTTTCTGTGGAGCCAAAAAGAAATAGAATTTCCCTCCGATTTGATCATAAGTAAACTAGTTAGTTTGATTGAATTGCAATTAATGCACTGTCAGTTTGTTTTGTTGTGTTTCTCATAGGATTTATTTGATATTTATTTTAATTTAGAGTTTACAAAAAATAATTTTGTTAGTGTTTCTGATTATAATTTTTAAAGTTTTATATTTTGACATCCATATTGATATATTTTAGAAAAATGTTGACCATATCTTGTGGACATGATTAATTTGATCCATAAACTCTACTTATAAATCAAAATAAATGGACATATCCATATGGATGACGAGAGCTAAAATAAACAATGTTGTCCATGTGAACATATATATTGACGTACATGTGGTTGTGAAGTTGTGGACGAGTTTGGATAGACCTATAGACTTACTGTTTTTTAGATGGATATGTTCATGTGGATTTATTTAGCGCGTACTAATTTCGAATTGAGTTTAAAGTTTAGTGTTTAAGTTTAGGGTTTTGGGTTTAAGAGATTAGTGTTTGGAAACTTTAATATCTATCATGATTTAGTGTTTTAGATTATCGATTGAGACAAATGTCCATGATGTGTGTTTTACGATGTCCACAAGTATGACGTTGTGTGGACTGAAAATGTGATGTATCCACAACGTCCATAAAAAACGTCCACGAGCTTGGGTTTTTAATTATCATTTAATGTTCACCATAAAGCTTCTTTAGATTCATGTTGCGTCCTAAATTCGCCAAACGCTTTCACTATTAAACTTTGTTATTTAAAACGTAGATGGGACTACGTGGACTAAACCGAGTGGACCAGCGCGTAAACTCGAAGACGTGGATGATGATTTGACATTTTTCATTTCTCATTTCACATTTCTCATAGAAATTACCATCCATATTAATCTCAACAAGAATAAGAATTTAAGAGTTTTCAACCAAAAACTTAGAGTTCACATGTATCATCTTCATTCTCAATCTAGTAAAAACATACAACAAAGATTCAAATTAAGAACAATGAAGATAAATACATAAGACAAATCACAATGAAAAAAATTTCTAGTAAAATCTCTAATGGCCCATAAAGATAAGCACAATACAAGAGCTAACCTTGCTTATAAACCTTTTGAATCCACCATTAGAATTGGGTAAATAAGTTTCACAATGTCTTCTCTTACAAACATCCATGTAAACGAACAAAATAAGCAAAATGGATCTTAAAAGATTCGATTAAACGTTATCAAATTGTTGGAGGCAAATCGAAAAAAAAAGATTAGTTGATAAAACCTAGAAAGGTTCACTAGTGTTTGAGGAAAAGATGAGATCTATCTTTTTTTCTTTTCTATTTATTTTTATTCTAATTAGAAAACAAAAGTTTAGTTAGGTTTGAACAAGGGGTATACAGTCTTTTTACCAAGAGAAAGTATGTCATATCTCCTAAGTGCCTATTTGTGATATTAGATAACTTAAAAGTGCTTATGGATGTAATACTTTATTAATAGTTATAAAATCAAACAAAAAAGATGGAGATATAGTATGCATCTTATTCTAAATCTTTTCAAGGAAAAATCCATGGTAGAATAAAAGAGTACAACGACAAAAACCTTGCATTTGAAAGATTAGAACAACCTTGGTGATTATACATTTCAATGTTGTGAACATGTTTCATGAATGTTGATGTGGGTAGTGACTTCGTGAAGAGATATGCAGAATTGTCACATGACCGAAGTGTTGTGAAAAATCTAAATGTGATTGCATCCATTACGGGAGAATAAATCCTCGTAATCAATTCCGGGTCTTTGAGAAAACGAGTTTTGAATCTCATTATCTCGTTTTCTCATTTCTCTTGCGAACAAAAACCCATTTGTATTCAACTGGTTCCACATCTTTAGGTATAAGTACGATAAATCCAAAAACCTCTAGTTTATTGAGCGAATCAAGTTCTACTTGTATCGCCTCTTTCAATTTGATCCAATCATGTCTTTTTGACATTCTGATATAGAGATTGGTTCACGGTCATCGTTTTCTTCGCTTATTTCTTTTGACATGAAGTACGAGAAAATGTCATCAATATCAAAAAATTTATTTCTATTCCATATCTTTTTGTTATGAATGTAGTTTATAGAAATCTCATAATTTTCGTCACGCTCATGTTTTTCAACATCATGTCCCTTTTCTTTCACTTCAGTTATATTGGAAGAACTTTGTATTTCAACTTATATTAGTTTTCTAGGATTTTTATCTTTTGAACCAGCATATCTACCACGCTTCAAGCATGTTTTGGATTTACGAGTATCATCCGCTTTACCACGTTCTTGTGGCATTTTAAGGCGAGTGGGGTCATTTGCAGCTGGTATATGTGATTTAGTTACCGTTTTAGTATTTGCAATTACATTAGGAAGTTGATTTCACTACAAGAAAACAATGTTATTTCTGACCGTATTTTCGACCGAATTTCGGCGTCAGAAGTCGGATATTTCCGACGAAAAACCGACCGAAATCCGACCAAATTTCGACGGTGTGGATTTTGGTCATAAGTCATGAGTTATTTTAGATCGTGGATGGATGTAAATCATGTAGATCCGGCGACGGAGTTACTTACGGACGAATTTGCGGAGGGGCATAAACAATTTGTGGAGTTTGCCGCAATTCAAGAAAAACCATAAGAACATGTAAAATGTATTATCCTTGTAGAAATTGCGATAATCTTAGAAATATTTTGGTAAAAGTAGTATGAAAGCATTTATATAAAGTTGGTTTTACGCCGGGATATAAAATATGGTATTCTCATGGTGAAAATGATTCGATGGTAAGTTATCCTAGTAGTAGTAATGTTCAATATTATACTAATATTTAGTTGTCCCTCCGGTAGAAGAACCTATTACTTTAGATAGGACTGTGCAAATGATAAATATTTTTCGGGAAACTATGTCGTCGTATGTTGGAGATCATCACGAGCCTATAATGGAGCAGCCAAATGTCGAGGCGTAGAAATTCTTTGACATGCTGGATGCCGCTAAGAATCCGTTATACGATGGATGTAGAGAACGTCATTCGCCTCTTTCCGATGCAACAAGAATGTTGTCTATCAAAACGGATTACAATCTTTCAGAAGTCTGTGTGATTGCTTGGGCAGGATTGATCAAAGACATTCTACCTGAAGATAATATGGCACCGAGAACATATTATGAAATCGAGAAGTTGGTATATGGTCTTGGGTTACCTTATCAGATGATCGATGTCTGCGTTGATAATTGTATGTTATATTGGAGAAGGGATGAAAAACCGCTCAGCGTGCCGATTTTGTAAGAAGCCACGATATAAGGAAACTGGTGGAAGAGTACCCATACCTTATAAGAGAATGTGGTATTTGCCGTTAACGGATAGGTTGAAAAGGTTATATCATTCGGAGCGCACAACAAGTTCGATGAGATGGCATGCAGAACATGCGATGTCAAATGGAGAGATATCACATCCTTCAGATGCTCAAGCATGGAAACATTTTCAAAATGTGTATCCTAACTTCGCAAGTGAGAGTAGAAACGTGTATCTCGGATTATGTACTGATGATTTCAACCCTTTCGGGAAGCATGGGAGACAATATTTTTTTTATGGCAGGTGATCGTTACGCCTTACAACCTACCTCCTTCATTGTGCATGGCTAGAGAATTTTTGTTTCTATCTATTCTTGTACCTGGACCAGAGCATCCCAAGAGAGCACTTGACATATTTTTGCAGCCGTTGATATATGAGTTGAAGATGTTATGGGAGAATGGAGCCGAAACCTACGACATATCGGTGCAACAAAACTTCTTGATGCGAGCTGTACTAATGTGGATTATTAGTGATTTTCCTGCATATGGTATGTTATCAGGTTGGACCACACATGGACGGTTATCTTGTCCTTATTGTCAAGATAACACTGATGCTTTCCAATTGAAGAACGGACGTAAATCATGTTGGTTTGATTGTCATCGACGATTTTTACCAAACGAGCATCCTTACCGTCGGAGAACTACTTTTTTTACGAAGAAGAAGAAAGTGTTTGAAGGACCCCTGGAGAAGAAATTATTATTTCGGTCGAAAATAATTTTTTATTTTTTTTGAATAATTTAATTTATTCCGTCGGAAATTGGTCGGAAATTCGTTTTTTAATTTTTATTTAATTAATTTTTTTCTGTCGGAAATCGGTCGGAAATATTTATTTTCCTTTTTAATGTAATTAATTTATTTTGTCGGAAATTCGTCGGAAATACGATTGTTTTTTAATATTTAATTAATTAAATACCGTCGGAAATCCGTCAGAAAAGGCTCTGAATATTCGTCAGAAATCCGTCGGAAATCCAATTATTTTTTAATATTTTATTAATTTAATATCGTCGGAAAACCGTCGGAAAATGCTCCGAATATTTGTCGGAAAAGCGTCGGAAATTGGTCGGAAATTCCCGACCAAATTCCGACCACTGCATCCGTCGGAAATTTTCCGACCATATTCCGTTTCCGACCACTTGTACCCGACCACGTGTTTTTCGTCGGAAATCGGTCGGAAAATGACTTTTCCGACCGATTTCCGACGAAAACTGCGGTCAGAAATAACATGTTTTCTTGTAGTGTTTGCAATACTTTGCAAATGCATAATTCTTTGAATTTTTAATTCTGACTGTTTTGTAGGAGGATCAAGGTGTAATAAAGATGATACACACCATTTGACATCATTTTCTACTTGTTTGTTTTCTCCCCCTAGAACCGGGAATTCTTTATCGTCAAAGTGACAATTGGCAAAATGTGTCGTAAAGACATCACCAGTTTGTGACTCCATGATTCGAATAATTGATGGTGAATCACAAACAACATATATTCATAATCTCCTTGTGGTCTAATCTTTGTACGTCGGGGTGTGTTATAAACACGTATACCGCACAACCAAAAATCTTTAGAAGATAAATATTTGGTTCTCGACCAAATGCTAATGGAGAGAATTCAAGATATCCACTTGGCCTAATCTGTATAAGTGCTTCTACATGCAAAATATCATGTCCCCATACAGAAGGTGGGATTATAGACCTCATAATCAATGATCTTGCAATTAGTTGCACATGTTTAATTATTGCTTCAGCCAAACCGTTTTGTATATGAACATGTGCTACATGATGTTCAACATCGATACATGTTACCATACAATAATCATATATTGCTTGGGATGTGAATTCACCAGCATTATCCAATCTAACTTTTTTATCAGATTATCCAGAAACTGAGCTCTTAATTTGATAATATGAGTTAGAAATCTCGCAAATACCACATTTCGAGATGATAATAGACAAACATGTGACTATCTACTTGATGTGTCAATCATTACCATAAAGTAATAGAAAGGTCCCCATAGTGGATGTATAGGTCCACAAATATCGTCTGAACTCATTCAAGGAACTTTGGTATCTCTTTATCGATTTTGCTAGGTGATGGTCTTATAATCAATTTTCGTAAAGAACATGCAATACATGTCCTTTTTAATCTCCTGATAAATCTCTTGGATTTTCAGTGAATGACCATGTGAGTTTTCTATAATTTTCTTCATCATAGTTTTGCCAGGATGACCAAGACGATAATGCCATAAAGTGAAATCATCATGATCTCATTTCGTCACAAAGTTTGATTCTATTACATCTATGTATGTATGATGCAATCCAGAAGGGGACCTTGGTAATCTTTCCATTATAACTCTTTTCCTTATTTATCACAAGTTATATACATATACTTCTTTCCGTCTTCAATAAAAGATTGAATATAAAATCGTTGAAAATATATGTCTTCGAAACTTAACAAATTCAATTAAGAATTTGGCGAATATAAGACGTTACTTATGGAAAATTGTGTTCCATTTGACAACAAAAAATTTGCTTTACTGGTTCTTTCAATCAAGTCTGTGTGACCTAATATTGTGTTAACAATAATGTTAGCCGATACACTACAAGAATTTTTTCCTATAGCAACGACTTTGTAACGGAAAATTCGTTGCTAAAAAAAAAGAGCCACGAATCAGTCACGGTTAGTAACGAATTAAAAGTTAGCAACGAAAAGAAGTTCGTGGCTAAATATAGTAACGAAATAGTCACTAAATATTTCGTTACAATGTTGCAATGAAAGATTTCGTGGCTTTTTCGTTACAAACTAGTTAAAACTACTGACGGCGTCGGTGCGTTGCTATTTCGTTGCAATTTTAGCCACGAATAGTAACAAAATAGTCGTTACTTTTTTTAGAATTGTCAGATCACGAAAATGTTGTCGGCAAAGTTATTCAAAAGTAGCAACTAATGAGTTTCCTAGCTAATTTGTGGCTATTTGTGTGGTTCTGATTGAAAGTTATTTTAGCAACGAAATATTCTGTTACTATTCGTTACTATAAGAATCATAGTACTAAGAAACTTTCAATCTAGATAGATGGCTAATTTTACTTCTTCTCTCTTAACTTTCGGTTTTAGAGGAGATAGATGGCAAAAATTTTTCATTCGAGAGAATGGATGGATCACCATATAGATCCAAATACAAATGATGATTCTGAAGAATATAGAGAGGGTATAAACACTTTCATAAATTTTGCTTGCAATCAAATTTCTTACCAAGAACGTGGATCTATGCCTTGTCCTTGCGTTCGGTGTAGAAATTTGAAGCATCGAGATGCGTTTACAGTTTCTAAACACTTATTAAGTTGAGGTTTTAAAGGAAACTAGTACATTTGGACAAGCCACGGAGAAAACTGTTATGATGTTGAAGAATCTTCGATGCCGACGCATTTTGTACATGAAGAAGAAGAAGAAACATACGAAGATCATGTTAACAATGACGTTCCATTTGATGAGGTTAACATGGGTCAAGAAAGTTTCGCAATAGAAAACGAATTTCCACAAAATATCGAAGAGGAGCCATGTAATGATAGCATTTATCAAGCTTTTGAAGCAGCTAATCAACCGCTCTACGAAGGGTGTATTGAAGGAATATCACAGTTGTATTTGGCGTCGCGTGTGATGAAGATAAAGACTAATCACAATCTAGCAGAGGCATGCGTAGACGAAATCACACAAACCTATAAACGCATTCTTCCGCAACCAAATAATGCTCCGAGTCATACTATGAGACAAAAAAGTTAACGCGTTCATTAGGACTACCGGTTCATAAGATTGATGTGTGCGAAGATAATTGTATGCTTTTCTAGAAGGGCCAAGATCGAGAGCTTTTGCGTTGTCGTTTTTGTAACAAAGGTAGGTATCACACCAACAATGGTAAAGGAAAGAAGATACCTAAGCAACGAATGTTTTATTTGCCTATTGCGGATCGGCGAAGAGGTTGTACCAAATGAAAGGAACTGCTGCTCATATGCGATGGCACGCGGAACATGTGTCCCCCGAAGGAGAAATGCATCACCCATCGGACGGAGCGGCATGGAAGCATTTTAATGAGGTATATCCTAGATTTGGCGCAGAAAGTCGTAATATATATCTTGGTTTGGCAACAGATGGATTTAATCCAATTGGCATGAACGGAGAGGCACATTCAGTTTGGCCGGTCATTGTAACTCCATATAATTTACCCCCTGGTATGTGTATGAAGAGAGAATATTTCTTCTTGGCGATTTTGGTGCCTGGACCTAAACATCCGAAGAAAAGTCTATATATTTACCTACAACCGTTGATTGAAGAGTTGCAGATGTTATGGGTAGACGTTGTTCCTGCTTATGATATTTCAAGGAAGCAAAATTTTACAATGCGAGTTGCTTTGATGTGGACGATATATAAGCGATTTTCCGACGTATGAAATGGTTTCTGGTTGGACAACGCATGGTCGGCTAGCATGTCCGTATTGTATGGATGAAACAAATGCATTTTGGTTACCCAATGGAAGGAAACATAGTTGGTTCGATTGTCACAGAAGACATTTGCCACATGATCATCCTTATCGACGTAATATCAAAGCATTTAAGCGAGGTACATCAGTTCGGGATAATGCTCCACAATGGTTGACATGTACTGAAATTTTGTGCGAAAGAATTGAGAGCATCCGAGGATTGTGCAAAACCGATGTTTGTGGAGGTCAAGGACATGATAATCCGGGTAGAACGATTGATGGTTATGGTGATTACCATAATTGGGTGAAGAAGAGTATTTTTTGGGACTTGCCTTATTGGGAAAATCACTTGTTGAGGCATAATTTGGACTTTATGCACATCGAGAAAAACTTTTTCGATAATCTTATCAACACGATTTTGAATGCACAAGGGAAGACGAAAGATAATATAAAATCTAGAATGGATCTTCCTGCGATATGTAAAAGACCAGATTTGGAGATTAAAGACGATGGGAGTATTCCGATTCCAATTTTTAGATTATCCAACCAAGGGAAGAAGAGTTTTTTGTCATGGTTGAAAAAGGATATTAGATTCCCTGATGGCTATGCATCAAAATTCAGTCGATGTGTTGACGAAAACAGCGGAAAATTGTATGGGCTAAAAAGCCATGATTGTCATGTCATTATGCAACGCTTGCTCCCATTTGCGTTTGCAGAGCTTTTGCCAAAAAATGTTCACACAACCATTTCAGGTATGTGCTCATATCTCACATAGAAGAGTATTAATTTATTTACATTATACTTATATATGTCTTATGTACACATGTAGAAACCGCACTTTTTTCGGGATATTTCTGCTAGAACGTTAAGGGTTGAGGATGTGCAAATTTTGAAGGCAAATATCGCTTTGAAGTTGTGCAATTTGGAGAAAATATTTCCTCCATCGTTCTTTGACGTCATGGAACATCTACCCGTGCATCTACCGGATGAAGCTGCATTGGGTGGTCCGGTCCGAAGCAGGGTGGATGTATCCTTTTGAGAGGTACATGTATCATCTGAAAAAAGGTTAAAAATAAAGCTCGTATTGGAGGTTCAATTGTTGCACAATGTGTACAAGAAGAGATTTCTTATGTGGCAACCAATTATTACGAAAACAGAGAACCTCTTCCTGATTCAGATTACAATGGCCCTGGAGAAATTCGTTTTACTTATAATGTAGATGTGCCAAATATCTTCAACCATATTGGACGGGTTACTGGGAGAAATACAAGTGGTTGGTTAAGTGATGAAGATTATAACGTGCTTCAAACGTTTTTGTTACTTAATTGTGAAGAGTTTGCTCCATATGAAAGGTATATATTAATATAAATATTTTGATAATTGAGTTACTTAATTATTGTAAGAGCTAAATTAAATTTATATATTGTCTATTTAATTGTTTCAGGATGTTTGAAGAGCAAATGACGCTTAGTATTCCTGATATCACTAGTGATGCAATGATTAAGGCTAAAGACGACCATTATGCACAATGGTGTAAAGATTATGTAAGTTATTATATTTTCGTAAAATTTTTCATATATACCATATAATTATATTTTAATATAAAGGCTACTAATTTCATTTAACATTTTGTAGATTAATGCAGCATCTCAGAATTATGAATTTCATTTGTGGATGTTGAAATTTATACAAGGTCCGAGGCGCAATTTCAATTCGTGGCCTATGTACTTTACTCGGGGATACCATTTCCACACTCAAATACACGGACAAAATAAGAGAACACAAAATTATGGGGTTTGTGTTCGTGGTACAACGGATATGAATTATTATGGCACTATAGAAGACATCATGAAGATCGAGTATCATGGTGCCGCTGGTCTCAAGGTGATGGTCTTTAAATGCACATGGTTTGATAATATTGAAGGTTCAGGATTGCGTAAACACCCGTGTGGTGTTGTTGATGTAGCTCCGCGTAGAATGTACCAAAAATACGACCCTTTTATTCTACCTGGTCATTGTGACCAAGTTTGTTTTATTCCCTATCCACATGTGGGGCGTGCGACAATAGATTGGTGGGCGTGTACTAAAGTGGTGCCAAGAGGGTATCGCGAAACTTCTGAAATTGCTTTATCAACATTGCAAGATGATACAATCGACCATATTGTTGCGCCTAGTTCAATGGTTCGAGTTACAACGCATGTCGTAGAGGATCCTGCTGATTTTGATAATGTATATAACCATCCTTCAGACGAAGAGCAAGATAGTCCTGATGAATTTTTTGAAGATTCTGATTCTTCTGATGCCGAAGATGTGTAGTAATATCAAGTTTTAGTTATATGATGTATTATATAGTTCGTTATTATATGAATGTTTTTAATTTTATGTTGTTATGATTGTGAGACTTTTAAAACTTATATATATATATATATATTTACATGTTTTTAGTTGATTATAACCATATGATTCATAACATTGTTGAAAAATACCATTTGGGTTTCGCCTCTGGTTTGTTTAAGGTTTTGTTTGCTTCTTTATGTTTGCGTTTGATTATTGTGTTTGATTATTGTTTGCTTATTAATGTCTTTGATTATTGTGTGGTTTAGTGATTTGGCTTGTTTAAGATGTGTTTAAGGTGTGTTTCTTATTAATATTTTCTTCTTTTTCTTGTGCAGATATGCCTCAGCGTGGTAAGAGATTGTGTATTGGTTATCCTTCAAGACAACTGCATTACTCCATGTCTCAAGTGCCTTCGCCAGCCAATGCATCCACATCTTCATCCCAATCTCCAACCTCTTGTCCTCCTGGAGCTATTGGACAGAGGCAACGAACCCAACCTGCACAAGGATCTGCACAAGAATCTGCAGCACAAGGGTCAGCTACACAAGGCCCTATTGCACACTCCTTTCCTGCAAACGACCCTCCTGCAATGAGTCTATATGCTCTCCTCAATGCTCCAGCTAGGAGAAACCAACAAGTCCTCCGTCCAATGAAGCTAAATGGAGCTCTATGGTAAGCTTTCTTTATTCTATATAGTAATTTGCTTGTGATTGTTTATTCACTTGTGTTTATATTTCAGGTTTGGGAGTGATGCTCAGGTGAAGAAATACGTTAGAACCACTTGGCAGAACAATTTCATGGCCCCTTGGTGGAATTGGTCTCAGATTCCTGAAGAGAGAGTACAAGAGTGGTGGCAGGATTTTGTGGTCAGTGTATCTATCCTTCTTTAATTTATGTATCTATGTCTTTTAATCTAATGATATCTAATTTATCTTTTGCTTTTATATGCAGCAACATTACTATTGGGAACCAGCTCACCACAGTCTCGTTTTCTATTTGTGGAGGAAGGAGTGTATGCTATCAATCAACCAAAGAATCAATAGCAAGAAGAAAAAAGGGAAGAAGCCGAAGTACATTTCAGAGGCTGATTGGGTTAAGATGTTAGAGAAATGGGACACAGAAGCATGCCAGGAGAGGTCAAATACCAATTCTGCAAATAGGCTATCTGATCCAGAGGGTTTAGGGGTAAACAAACATTGTGCTGGTCCAGTCTCTTTTGCCAAAATACGCTATGACATGGTATGTTTATTTTCCCATTTGTATGTGTATGTCTTAATTATTAGTTGTGAGTTAGGTTTGAGTTAGTTTTGCTTCTTTATCTCTCTTGTTAGTTTTGAATTATTAGTTATTAGTTTTGAATTATTAGTCATTAGTTATTCTGTATCTATGTTATTAGTTTTCAATTATTTGTATATGAGTTGTTTTTTTTATTGAGTAAGTTTTGTTTCTTTATCTCTGTTCTTAGTTTTGAATTATTAGTTTTGATTTTTATGTATGATGTTAGTTTTGAGTTAGTTTTGTACCTGAGTTGTTTTTCTTTAGTCTATATGAATTCGTTGTTGATGTTTGTGGTTGTTCTTGATTTGTTTCTTTTTGTAGATGGTCAAAACAGGTGAACCACCATCTTTCACCGAGCTTGTGCGTAAGACGCAGACACGCAGACACGCAAAGATGGTTCCTTCATCGACAAACGAGCAGAAGCAATAGTGACAGAGGTCGAGGCAGCTGCGGCCGAGGCAGCTGAAGCTGAAGGATCCCCAAACAGCCAAATTGGAGAATCAATTCCTGCTAGGGTCATTAACAACACATATCTTAAGGTAATGCAAAATTCTTTTGTGCTTGTTTATTTAAATCTTTGTGTTACCTTACACAAATTCTTAATGTTGCTTGTTTACTTTTGTTCGCAGCATGTTAAGCCTAATAAAGGACGATACTACGACCTTGGGAGCACTCAGGACATACACGTTGATCCCGAGGAACCGGCTCAACTTCTCGGTACGTAACATCTCCATGGAACTACGGGTTGGTTCTTTGGAGACGACGGTTGAGACGGTTAACGAAACGTCGAGGCAATTCGAGTACGCGAAGTTGGTACTTGCGCCCTCGGGATTGATCCGAAGAATCCTCAAGCGCAACCGTCACGGCCGCAGTCTCCTCATGTGAACTCATCGACCGGCCAACCGGCTCATGGTTATGTTCCTAGTGTTGATCCAAGGACAACACCAACAAACAACCCAGATTTGGATGCTTGGTGTAGGTCACTTGATCATAACATAATCGATGACCTGGACTAGTTTGATTCATCTGGACTAGTTTGATGTTGATGGTGTTTTTGCTAAAACTTTTGATATGTTTTGATGTATTTTTGTTAAAACTTTGAATTGTTTGTTTGGAAATTCTGCTTATGGTTAAAACTTTTTCAGATTATTATAATTCTGTTTTATTTAGGTTTTTGTTATTTTTAAAAAAATCTAAATTTTTTGATTTATTTTTTTTTAAATAAAAAAACAGAAGTATCGGAAATTTTCGTTGCTATATGTCTACATAGCAACGAATAGTGACGATATATTTGTGGCTATAATAGTAACGAAATGCAACGATATATTCGTGGCTAATTAAGTAACGAAATGTCACGAAAGATTTGTGGCTAACTTAGTAACGAATAGTCACGATATGTTCGTGGCTAATATAGTAACGAAATTGCAACGATATATTCGTGGCTAATTAAGTAACGAAATGTCACGAAAGATTCGTGGCTAACTTAGTAACGAATAGTCACGATATGTTCGTGGCTAATATAGTAACGAAATTGCAACGATACATTCGTGGCTATTGTAGTAACGAATTATGTCGTTACTATAGAGTTCGTTGTTTTTAGTTGCAAGTTCGTTACTATACGATTCGTTGCTATTAGTTACCATTCGTCACATCATTAGCAACGAACAGCAACAAATTTATTAATGTAACGAACCTATAGCAACGAAACTATTTCAATACTGGTCGTGGCTTTTAGGACAAATAGCAACGAATTAAACACCACAGTAACGGATATGTCCGTTGCTATAACGCATAATTCTTGTAGTGATATTAGACTAGAAAAACATCTCTTGTTTTCCAATATAGTGTGTGTTGTCCTACTATCTAGTATACAAATTTCCTTAACCAATTTTCTTGGATGTTGTTTTATTAGTAATATGATCATATCCCCTGAAATAACATAAACATTAAGAAAATAAAATTCTTTGATAAAGAAAGCATATATTTATTATACATTAGTTCTTATAAAAAGAACAACACGTACATAAACTATTTTCTCTTAAGAGGAAATACAAGATCTTTAAGAGAAATCAATAGGTTCTTGAAATGCATTAATTTTAGTGAAAATTTTCTCACTTTATACCTTTAGGCATTATTATTTATCTTAAAATTATTAGTTCTCTTAATCTCTTTATTAGTATATTCTTTACTTCGAATCAAAGTTATAAAAGCATCTATCTCTAATAAGAATAAGTGAATATTAGATATTCATAAGAAATATTACTATATGATAGTATTTTTAAGCGATAAAAAATCTTATGTTCGTACAATATAAAAATAAAAAAGATCCATAATTTTTTTTATTATTTCTCTTGAACAATTAGGCAAATCTAAATTCTTTAATTAGGTCTTTTTTATTTAAAATTTATAAGGATTTTGTATAAGTTTAAATAAAAAAAAAATTATTCATGGAACTTATAAATTGAATTGATCATTTTTTTTTCATTTATCATTTATATGATTAAAAAAAATGATAAAGAGCATTTAGAGTTTGATCTTTGGATTGAAGTTCTACCTACTTTAATTTCGTTATATATTTCATTGTATTCTAGAAAAAAATGTAAAGTAAAAAAAAGTGAATTAAAATAATTTAAAATAACTCAGTTAAAAAAAGGATTTTAATTAAATTAAAACCCGAAATACCTATTTAAACAAATTTTTATTCATGAAATCAATTGTAAATTCCATGAAATTGACTTCTTTATTTCAATTTTAATCTCGGCAATTTAATAAAAACTTGTTAGTATTGTTTTGAACAAGTTGCCGCTATGTTGAAATTGGTAGACACGCTGCTCTTAGAAAGAAGTGCTAAAGCATCTCGGTTCGAGTCTGAGTAGCGACATAAGATCGTATAAAAGAATATTATAAGTTTATAATCAAAATAATACCCTACTTTTTTATAAAATCGGGTAAACCTAGTATTAATTTATTAATTTTTAACAAATTTTTTTTGATTTTTTTCAATTTTAGAGCATATATTAACTCATATATCATTTTCGGTCGTTTCAATTGTACTGACAATTTATTTTTTAATTTTATTAGTTAATTTAGATGAAATCATAGGATTTTTTGATTCATGAGATAAATGAATCGTATTTACGTTTTTTAGTATAACAAGATTATTATTAACTCGTTGGATTTTGGCGGTTTTTGATGAGAAAGTTCATTATACTTCTCCGCTATCATAAGAGCCATAATCAACTCCGAGAACCTTGTATACCCGTGGTTCCTGTATTGCTATTGCAAGACAAAGTGATGTTTATGAAAGGGGCTGAGATAAGTTTTGTTAAGCATTTATGCTTCTGTAACATGCTTTCCACAATATTGCAACTGCCACGCTATTATTAGCATAGCGGAATTATATGTAGTCACCTTTTTAAAATCTTGGAACCTCAGGTTTGTCCGAATCTTGATGAAGTTTTATATTGGTAATCCATGCTATGTAATTCGCTTCCGTAATTTGGAGAGCCTGAAATTGGAGCTTCTCAATATTATCCATTTTATATCTAAAACATAATGATAAATTTTATTATAATTAATAATTTTAAGATAACGCGATTACTTTAATAACTAAAGAGATTATAAAAAACAAAGCATAGAAAATTAAAACTATATTTAAGATATGTCGTTCGGGAGTAGAATCACCGAAAATAATTCTATAAATAAAGGCAATGATTAACAATAACCGAAACAATTTTAAGAATCTTTGAAATATTTTTAGAAAGAGATTTTCGTGGAAATGAAATGTGTGAATAAATAAAATATATTGAAAAGTGAGTGTGTTTATAGATCAAAAATTATTGTTCACATAGCAGTTGTAAAAAATTTTGTTTGAAAAAATTTCTTTGTGACTATTGGTATTAACTTTACATAATAAAAACTAATTTAAATATTTTACGGTCAATTAGATATATTGTATTATTTCTAGTTTTAAATTATGTATTACTGAATAATTAGATATATTATTTATAATAACTGTTGGGGATAAATTTAATCATTCCGGTTAAGGTTTAACCGGCGGCAGTTTCAGACCGGATTGACGGCAGATCGGACCAGTTAAACCGGAATCAGCGACAATATCGGAACCGGCCTCCTTTAGTTGATATTGGGCTTTATTTGGGCTTAATTATCGACATAAGGTAAAATGGAAAAGATATATTACTAGATTCTCTTAAATATTCATCAAGGAGAGAATTTAGGAAAATATCTAAATAAAAGGAAAAAGGTCAATAAATGGAAACATATCAATTCATATTCATAAAAGAAAAATGAAGCTCATTGACCTAAGGATCTCTATATAAAGAAGAAGCTAGAAGACCTAGAGGATTCATTCACACATTCATATATTCATACACTTTTCGACATAAGCACTTGCTTTAAAGGAGAATATTCGATTATAAGCTCTAGATTGTTCTAAGTCTAGATCTTGAATCATATTCCTCTTCTCTTGTATTCTTTGATCGATTAATAAAGACATCCAAATTCAAACCGATTCTAGTAGTATTAACCGTTATCGAATTCCGTGGTTCTTCTAACGGATCGCTAACTTTTGCCCAAACAGTTTGGCGCTAGAGAGAGGGGCAGAAGTATAGCGCTACGATGAGCGATAACGGAGCAACCTACTACACCGTTCTCGACGAACACGCTCAGCAACGAGTGGATGCCGTCAACGAGCAACTCCGGGCAAGCAACGAGAGGCTTGCTCGGCTGGAGGAGGATAATCTCCGACTTCGGGGGCGGAGCGCTAATCTCACCTCCCATGGTCAGAGATCCACTTCCCGACAGGATCTCATCACCCCCATCCGGCCGATGAGATTATTCCGATCAGGGACGGAACATCCGATGACGGAGGAAAGACCTGCTTTCTCCGACGATCAGCACACCGACAATCTAGACCGCAACGGATCCGGTCTCGGAAGGGATCACGCCTACATAGATTCCGTCATCGAGAAAAAGCTCAACGCTTTCGAATCGATGATCGAGCGGATGCCAGGAGTAGCTCCACCTATAAGACGTTCCGACCGCTACTCCTACGCCGATTCACCCTTCGTAGATGAAATAGCCATGGTGGAGATGCCCAGAAAGTTCACCTTCCCATCAATGAAGATGTACGATGGCTCTACCGATCCCGACAATCACGTAGCCTTGTACAAACAGCGGATGCTCACCTTGACAATTCCTCCCGAGTCAAGGGAAGCCGTCATGTGCAAAGGCTTCGGATCAAGCCTAACAGGACCTGCGCTCCAGTGACTCGTAAATCTTGCCAATGGCGAAATAAACTCCTTCGCCGGTCTGACTGACAGGTTTATAGAACAATTCGCGAGCAGCCGCTGCATAGAGAAAAACATCGACGACCTCTATGAAATCGTCCAAGAAGCCGGGGAGCCCCTTCGAGCATATGTAGGACGATTCAACAGGGAAAAGGTGAATATCCCAGCATGCAACGTGTCGACGACCATATCTGCTTTTAAGAGAGGACTCTTGGTGACCGGCGATCTCTATAAGGAGCTCACCAAGTATCGTCCGAAGACGATGGAAGATGTTCTGAGCAGAGCATGGGCTCAGATCAAGTGGGAAGAGGATCCGTCTCAGAGGAAATCCCTTCCCCCCAGAGTCGACTCAAGGATCATCCGACCTGAGAGAGCTCCTCGAGACGACAAACCATATCTGCGACCTCGGGTGGACCCTCGTCGAAGTAACTCCCATCGACCAATCGCCCATATAGGAGCTGGAGGATACCGAGATAATTCATGGCCCAACGCGGGCAGCTTGTCTATCCAAGGTCGAGAACTGGTCTGCGCCTTGGTAAGGATGGGAGACGCGGTAAGATGGCCTCAAAAGATGAGGGCGGACCCAGAAGGACGAGACACGCGGAAGTGGTGCGATTTCCATAGTGACCACGGGCATCGCAACGAAGATTGCGTCGCCCTCAGGATGGAGGTAAACGAAATAATCAAGAGAGGGCACCTCAAAGAATTCCTATCTGACAGAGCTCGGAGACGGCCAAGCACCCAGAACCCCGGGCAGGAAGGGGCCAACGAGAAACCTAAATCTCCACCGAGACAAGATCGGGTGATTAACGTCATATCCGGTGGCTCAGAGGTTAGCGGGATATCGCATTCGGCTGCCAAAAGGAATACGAGGATTGCGAGAAATTTCCAAAAGACCATGATGGAAATAACCACCGACCAATCAGTCAACGCAATTACCTTCACCGCCGAGGAGGGTGAAGAGATGATGACTCCTCATCATGACGCCCTCGTCATTACTTTGTCAGTGGCAAACTGCCTGATAAAGAGAATTCGGTCGACAATGGAAGCTCGGCGAACATTCGTTCTGGCCGCATACAAGGAGATGGGCCTCGACGAATCAAAGATTGTCTCCGGGGCAACCACTGCGGTAGGATTCGGTGGAGAGGTAAAACGGACGTGGGCGAGATAACCTGCCCGTCTACACCGAGGGAGTCGACAAGCAAACCAAATTCCTCGTTACGGATTGCACGTCGGCCTACAACGCCATAGTGGGGAGACCTTGGATCCATGACATGAGAGACGTGCCGTCCACATTCCATCGGGCGATAAAGTTTATGACACCCTGGGGTGTGAGGAAGATAAAAGGTGACCGGGAGAACTCGCGCTCTGCTACGAAACTACGCTCAAAGGAAAAACGGGGACGACCATGCATATAGAGGGTCAGTCAACGACGAAAGAGGTATCGAGTTCTACGAGAGGAGCCCGATGTAGAACGGATAGATGAGATCCCACTTTGGATGAAGCCAATACGGAGCGCAAGGTGAACATTGGGTCAAAATTACCAAAAGACGTACGACAGAAACTCATCGACTTTCTGAGATCAAACGCCGACTGTTTCGCCTGGTCGCATGCGGATATGCCAGGTATCGATACCGAAATCATCACCCACCGTCTACAAGTCGACCCCGATCACCAGCCGATCAGGCAGAAAAGAAGGAAGTTTGCGCCAGATCGCGATCTCATCGTCAACGACGAAGTAAACAACTTACTCAGAGCCGGATTCATCCGCGAGGTGAAATACCCTGACTGGCTAGCCAATGTGGTCGTCGTCCGAAAGAAAAACGGTAAGTGGAGAGTCTGCATAGACTTCACCGACCTAAATAAGGCGTGCCCAAAGGACCCTTTTCCTTTGCCTCACATTGACAAGCTAGTAGACGCAACAGCCGACCACGAACTGCTAAGTTTCATGGACGCCTTCAGCGGGTATAATCAAATTCTGATGCACCCCCAGGATCAAGAGAAGACGGCCTTCATGACCTCCAGGGGCATATATTGCTACAAGGTAATGCCCTTTGGATTGAAAAACGCTGGCTCAACCTATCAAAGGTTGGTAAATGCGATGTTCGCCGACCAAATCGGCCACACCATGGAGGTATACATTGACGATATGCTCGTAAAATCGTTAGTTGCCGACGATCATATCATGCATCTGCGCCAAGCGTTCGACACATTGAGGAAATACAACATGAAGCTTAATCCGACTAAGTGCTCATTCGGCGTAAGCTTAGGGAAGTTTTTGGGATATATTGTCACACATCGGGGCATTGAGGCGAACCCCGATCAGATCAGGGCCATCCAGACAATTCCACCACCGCGAAACATAAAGGAAGTCCAGAGACTTACGGGAAGAATGGCAACCCTTAGCCGATTCATCTCTAGACTATCCGACAGATGTCACCCATTCTTCAAGGCTCTCAAGAAACCGAAGGGATTCGCATGGAACGAAGGATGTGACGAAGCCCTTAAACAACTCAAGGACTACCTAACATCTCCACCGCTACTGTCGAAGCCAAAAATCAACGAGGCGCTGCTCCTATATCTAGTCGTGTCAGAACATGCAGTAAGTGGGGTACTAGTGCGAGAAGAAAGTGGAAAACAACATCCGGTCTATTACGTCAGCAAATCCTTGCTAGAAGCCGAGACCCGATATTCCCATCTCGAGAAATTGGCTCTCGCCTTAGTCGTGGCAGCAAGGAAGTTACGGCCATACTTCCAGTCGCATCCAATTATCATGGTGACATCGCATCCGATCAAAAGTGTTCTCCACAAACCAGATATCTCGGGAAGATTGGCCAAATACGCTATAGAGCTTGGCGAATACGACGTGATCTATCGACCTACCTCCGCCATCAAGTCGCAAGTCCTCAAAGATTTTGTCGCCGAGTTCACACCAAAGATGCTTACGGAGGTTCAGAAGGAGGTAAACGCGTTAGAAAACCGGGCGATATCGGGGACATGGAAACTTTATGTGGACGGATCCAGCAACGTACGAGCATCCGGCCTGGGACTCACACTGACCTCCCCTATCGGAAACACCATCTCGAGGGCGATCCGATGCAGCTTCCGAGCGACAAATAACGAGGCGGAGTATGAAGCGCTAATCGCAGGTCTATCTCTGGCATGCGACTTAGGAGTGAAAGATATAGAGATCTATAGCGATTCGCAGTTGGTCGTTACCCAAACCGAAGGTGGCTATCAAGCCAAGGACTCAAGCATGATCAGATACTTAGTGATAGTCAAACAGCTCGAAAAAAGGTTCAATAACTGCAAAATCACCCAAATCCCTCGAGAAGAAAACGGGCAAGTAGACGCTCTCGCCAACCTTGGTTCATTTTTCAAAACCGACTCACCGACGGAGGTGCCACTGCTAGTATTACAGTGGCCGGCAAAGCAAAGAGATCTCGATGCGATCCCAGTCAAAGAAATAGGTGGAGCCAGATGCTGGATGACTCCCCTTGTGGAATACCTGAGAGATGGAACGCTGCCATTGGAAAGAGCAGAGTGCCGAAGGATTAAACGACAAGCAGCTAGGTTCAGCCTCATTAACGGAGCGTTATACCGCCGATCATATTCAGGTCCATACCTCAAGTGCGTCAGCATCGCCGAGGCTCAACAAGTCCTGCTAGAGCTGCATTCCGGTGAGTGCGGAAACCATTCAGGGGCCAGAAGTCTAGTCCTCTGAACCATGCGAGTCGGGTATTATTGGAAATCGATGAACCACGACGCAACCATATTCGTCAAAAGATGCGACAAGTGCAAAAGGTTCGCCACTGCATCCAAACTTCCGCTAGAGAACCTAAAAACTATTAGTGCTCCCTGGCCATTCATGAAGTGGGGCATGGATATAGTCGGCAAACTCCCCACGGCACCAGGCCAAAAAGTCTTCCTATTGGTGATGACTGACTATTTCTCCAAGTGGATAGAAGCGGAAACGCTCAGTCAGATAACCGACAAGGAGATCCGCAACTTCGTATGGAGGAACATAATCTGCAAATTCGGCATTCCCCACGAGATAGTGACCGACAATGGACCACAGTTCACGAGCAACAACTTCAAAAGCTTTTGCGAAGGCGGAAAATCAAATTAAGCTTCGCGACACCCATACATCCGCAGTCCAATGGCCAAGCCGAAGCCTCGAACAAAACCATCGTCAAGCTCCTTAAGAAAAGATTAGAGAGTGCTAAAGGAAAGTGGGCCGAGGAACTCCCCGGAGTCTTATGGGCCTACAGAACAACCTCAAAAGTTTCCACTGGCGAGACACCTTTCTCACTCGTTTATGGAATGGACGCGGTGATACCCATCGAGATAAGTGTACAGTCCAGCCGCATTGAAAACCCCGATGAGGAAAGTAACAACGAAGCAATGGCGCTCGACCTCGACTTGCTCGACGAGAAACGAGAAGCCGCGCAAATAAGAAACTGGTGTTACCAACAAGACGTAGCCATATCATACGACAAAAAGGTGAGGACGAGAACCTTCAAGGCGGGTCGGTGGGTCTTAAGGCGAGTATTCCAAAACACAATGGAGAAAGAAGCCGGAAAGCTAGGACCAAACTGGGAAGGCCCTTACCAAATCGTTAAAATCTGCGGAGCTGGAGCCGACGCACTCCAAGACAAAGACGGAAAAAGACTCACCAACAGTTGGAACGCTTTGCACCTCAAGAGATATTTCTTCTAACAAACGGGCCACGCCCGCAAAAGGTCATGTATACTTAAACTATTTTTTAATTCTATACTTTCATATCTTTTAGCTAAAAACCTCGCCGAGAATTTCGCCGACGAGAAGAACTCCAAAGGCAAATTTCTCGCCGAGATTTTCGGGGGCAAGGGATATCTATCCTTTTGAACTCGAAAACCAAAAGCCCTACTCCGCGTAGGCCAAAAGCCCTACTCCGCGTAGGCCAAAAGCCCTACTCCGCGTAGGCCAAAAGCCCTACTCCGCGTAGGCCAAAAGCCCTGCTCCGCGTAGGCCAAAAGCTCTACTCCGCGTAGGCCAAAAGCCCTATTCCGCATAGGCCAAAAGCCCTACTCCGCGTAGGCCAAAAGCCCTATTCCGCATAGGCCAAAAGCCCTATTCCGCATAGGCCAAAAACCATATTCCGTATAGGCCAACAACCCACTATGGTGGATAAATTTGCTCGAAATTTATCAAACCACAGGCTCAATCCTAGCCGAAAACATCTCGACAGCCTGTGTCAGTGTAAATCGAACGCTAGAAGGGTTCCATACGGGTTTCCGGACCACGTTAGGACCAGGCAAAAGTAAGAGTTATTGTCTGCGGGCATGTAACCTAACAGCCGAGTGTACAGGCGCGACGGCACCTCGCTCCATAAGACTGCTGGTATGGTTGCCTGAACCGCCCAGTCGACAAGGTGGAAGCTAATTGTGTGTTAATGACCTTCCTCGAAAGTATAAAATCAACAACGCAGGTCTGACGAGACCTCGCCGAAACCCCACTGAGATGGCCGATCTCCGGATCCCATCTAGTTAACCGACTCACCCGACATGCTCTGTACGGTTAATACAGCGCCGAGACCCTTAACTGGTCCACTATTAATGACGATCGAATCTCCGAGATCTCGTCCAAAAACGGTCGACCCCCGCGGTCCCATACGCATTAAAAACGGCCAGCGGATAGAATCGCCACGAGAGATAGTAGATTCACCACTTAGAGATGAAAGATGACCGACCTCGTCGGATCCATCCGGATTTAAGATGGTCAGCGACAGATAACCTAATGAGGCTTAATTTGCTCGGTGCATCTAAACGGATTTGACGCTCAAAAGATACAGTTCAAACTTATCAAAAGCTCAAAACAAAAAGATAACCGAAAAAACAAGTTTAGCCTCGGGGGCAAAATCCAAAAAAGCCCACCAAGGGCAAAGACATAAGGGTCCGCTATGATCAACGAAAGTTTGAGCGGCCCACTTAACAGTTTAAAGATGGCCCATCCCACGGATGGACCACAACAGAATTACAAGTTTTTAGATAAAGGAGAATCAAGACGGAGGAGTATCGCTAAACGCCATCAGCGACTCAACCACCTCCGGAGCAGGCAGACCCTTGAACTGCGCCTGAGCCTTCACCACTTGGGCATAACGGCGATCAAGGCCCTCAAGGTCCCACGACAAATGTTGCCCGGCCAGATACTCCTTCACCGTCTCCCACCGGGTTATAACCGCAGACCCACCAAGGAAGAAGTCGTATTCAGCCTGAAGCAACTCATTCTTCCTCTTCAGCGACTTCACCTCCTCATCTTTGAGCTCATCCTCCCTTTCCAGATCATCAACTCTTTTTTGGAGACCCTCCTTAGCCTGCTCACATCCGACTATGGAGTCCTTGAGATCTTTTATCTCCTTGTCCATGGCATCAATGGCGGCAAGCTGATCCTCTCCTCTCTTCTTCTCCACCTCGTACCTTTCTCTCATATATACGGAGGCCTCATGATCCTTGGAAGATTCCTCCACAGTTTCAGCGAGTTTAGTCTCCATGCTGCTAAAAGAGAACATCACCTACAGGTAGCAAAACCAAAGAGGTTCAGACGATGTCAATAAAAGGTTTCAAGTGCACGAAGATTCTTACCTTGAGAAGAGAACGGCAGACTTCATCGGCGGCTAACTCAGCACCACCCTCAGCAATGGATTCCATATCCCATGACAAGAGTTTACTCTTCATCTTGCCTACCCGAGAGGAAGATTGGGAACTGCCAAGTTCACCACCTGACGAAGGAGACACCTTCACCCTGCGACCCTCCACGGGACCGCATGGACTCCGTCCAGCCTTACGTTTACCAGCGGCCACTGTTCCACTCCTCGGAACCTCGGTGACCTTTGCCTCACTCTCAGAGGCGTTGACAGATCCTCCCATCTCAGCTAACCTCCCCGAAGCAGCGAGAAAAAGTTCAAAGGGATCAGGGGCAGATGCTCGTTGACTCTCAGACATGTTACAATCTAACAAGCAATGTGTCATCCTCGGAATCAACGTTAAAGGAAGAACTTAAGGATGGAATGAAAGCTTACCCCAGATAGCACTGTGTTCTAAGGCAAGGTGGCTGGAAAGGAATTCAAGGGATCTCCGTTCAGATGGGATCTCTAACAGCTGCTCTATGATCTTTTTCCCGACGGCGTCGTCACCTTTGTTCAAATGGCCAATGTCTGCAAACAAACAACAAAAGAACAATAAGAAGAAGTCAGCAAACTTACAAGATCTGAGAAATAAAAGCACCCACCAGAATAAGACCACGCGGTTGGAAAATTTGGAGCAGGTCCAACCGACAAAAACAAGAAACGACGACGCCAAGTCTTCTCCGATGCGCCTTGATCGCCAATCTCAGGATTAGTCACCAACGCTAGGTTACGACGAGGATGGAGGTGATAACGATTGATATCACCCGCATAGGGCTTGAAATAGAAGGCGTACGAACGAGAGGCCACCGATACCTCGATGGAATTCAAATTGCCCATCACCTCAAGCGCCATCGACATTCTCCACACCATTGGAGAAAGGCGCACGGAGATAGACCAAGATAGCGGGATATCGCCGCAACTAGCGAAGGAACAACTCCGCGAAACCCGTAGCTGAACAGAGCCTCATACACCACAATCTTCTCTGGACCGGCATCCATCGGACGCTCCGCCGCGTTGGGAATCCTCAAACAGGAAAGAGAGAGACCAAAGGTCCTGGAGATCTGAGCCATCGAGTTCATGGTGGTGGAAGATTTAGGGTTCTTCTTGGAATCTATCGGCGGATCTTGTGAAGAACCGGAGTCCTCGATTTTTATCGCGTCGCGAAGGCAGCGACGGTCAGATCTGGTGGATCGCCGTGATTTTAGACGCTCCCCGACAGATGAATCATTGGAAAGATTCATAGCTTCAGGATCGAAGGATACAATAGCAGTAGTTGGGTCCCAATCAAGCGATGACATGCAAAGAAGAAGGAAGAAAGGAGAAATCGAAGATGCTCACCTGATGACAAGACGAAGAAATCGCAGACTCGATCGCCGTCGAAGACGAAACCAAGCTTTGTCGGCGGGTATGGAGAAGGTGAAAGAAAATATTGAGAAAGAAGATGAAAGGACCGCCGCGGAAGAAAATGAAGTAGACGGAATGCGAAAATTGTCTTTAGGTCAAGAAAAGGATATTTCGCATGGTTTGGGCTTATAGACAGGCCCAAATATGAAGAAGGAACCCAAGACGGTGATAGAAGGCCATATTCGGAATTGTGATTGAACAAGAAGTATAAGCTTGTGGAAGACCAATTCATCACCGATCAAAGTAAGTACGAAGCTCTTAAATTCATCCTCGACAAGTTGCTTTCCTCTTCTTATCCGAGGTCAAAGAAGAGCAAAGCGGGGGTAAACTTGTTGGGGATAAATTTAATCATCCGGTTAAGGTTTAACCGGCGGCGGTTCAGACCGGATTGACGGCGAGATCGGACCGATTAAACCGGAATCAGCGACAATATCGGAACCGGCCTCCTTTAGTTGATATTGGGCTTTATTTGGGCTTAATTATCGACATAAGGTAAAATGGAAAAGATATATTACTAGATTCTCTTAAATATTCATCAAGGAGAGAATCTAGGAAAATATCTAAATAAAAGGAAAAAGGTCAATAAATGGAAACATGTCAATTCTTATTCATAAAAGGAAAAGGAAGCTCATTGACCTAAGGATCTCTATATAAAGAAGAAGCTAGAAGACCTAGAGGATTCATTCACACATTCATATATTCATACACTTTTCGACATAAGCACTTGCTTTAAAGGAGAATATTCGATTATAAGCTCTAGATTGTTCTAAGTCTAGATCTTGAATCATATTCCTCTTCTCTTGTATTCTTTGATCGATTAATAAAGACATCCAAATTCAAACCGATTCTAGTAGTTTTAACCGTTATCGAATTTCGTGGTTCTTCTAACGGATCGCTAACTTTTGCCCAAACAATAACCATAAATAAATTTTAGCGAGAAAGTATAACAAAATTATATATCACATTTATATATAAGACATTAAATAAATTATTGTGATTAGAATTCATCCATACAAAATTGTAAATTAAGGTAAAAATAAATTATGTTGAGTTTCAACAACCATAACGAAAGTATAACAATAAATAAATATCGAAGCAGTAATCCGCGCACGAATAAATTATGATCCATAACACAACTATAACAAAATATAACAGTTACCAATAAATAAATTTTGTGGTTGTAGTTCCGGCAGAAATAAATTATGGTGTTTAACACAACCGTAATATAAAAATAAATAAAAATTAATACGGTAATTTAAAAGTAATTATATAAATTAATTGTAAAGATCTATGGTATAAATGATAAAATTTTTGTAGAGACGATCGTGCTAATAACGTGTTATAATAATGATAAACTTTATGGTAATATGGTGAAATTGTTATATATATATATATATATATATATATATATATATATTAACATGTATGAAAATATGATAATAGAGGCATAAGCTCTTTAGAAAGAAGTTTTATAAGTTGTAGTGATGTGTTGTAAATTTTACAATGATATATCAACGTTTATATAGAAGGAATTTACAGACAATTAAAACTATTTTATAAAAATACGCAAGGACTCCATATTCACTCTTCTACGCCAATTCATGACTTTTGTGACACAATCTTAATTCTCAATTAGAAATAAATAGTATACTATATTCCACATTTTCTATACACAAAATAGTCCTGAACTAATACTATTTCTTTAATGTTGTACATTGTATAAATTGTTCTATTGTTATATTTCGTATATAGTATATATATTTACCATATAATCGTCTACGTTCATGTTACATCACAAACCAAATAAATATGGAATATACATAATATATATCAAATACCAAATAAATATATATTTACATAATATTAGTTATATATTTCTCAAAAATATGTATTCCACTATAGGTTATAATCAAGTATAGTAGAGTGGCAGGCAAAAAATCTGTCGGCTATCTCATCCATGCCATCTCCGGCCGCGTCCAAGAAAATAGGGATAAAACGCCCACTTTCTTATTTTGTTTCCCTCCTTAGTCATTTTACCAAATTCGTACAAGAATTAATCACTAAAGCCAATTTCAACCCCATCATATAATATTGAGCAAATTCACCATTTTATTTAGGGATGTCGAGTTTTTACCCCCAAATTCTACAATCCCACACTATTTACACCCGAACTTTATACCTCTACTTTTCTACACCCAAACTACATATAAAATCCGATTGTCCATCCAATTTTTTAAAATTCTAATTAATTTAACAACCACGTTAATAACGTTTACTTTTACATAATCGCGATAAATAATCGCGTTAAATACACCTTCTTAATGAAACAAAAGGTTCCAAAATCTTTAAATTGAATAAAACAATCGAACACACTTAATGAAAAAGAGGTTTTTAAAATCTGAAGTTACATTGGAGCTTAGGGTTTGTGTGTTCTTCTTCTCCGTTGTACGATTTTGAAATAGAGTGAGAAATATAAAGATTCAAGAGAAAGAGTTAGGGAGGAGATTTTGGAATGGAAGATGAACCAGGGCTTTCACTGGTTCTCCGAGCATGTAGTGAACACGATATTTCACCACCGAAGCTATGAGAGAAGTGAAGGAAAAGCGACGACAGTGACAATGATGAAGATAACATTGAGCGATCGGAGTATGAAGTTGATGAAGTTGTTAAGGAATTCGTCGATGAGAATATGAGAGAAAGAAATCAGATTACAGAGAGCTTTGATGAAGAAGATAGTGATGATGAAGATGCATTTATGCCGAAGCGGAGATACAAGCATGATACAATCAATAAACTAGCCTTAGGAACTAAATTCTTCATAGGTATCGAATTCAAAGAAGTTGTTTTAGATTATGCACTTGATGAAGCTTTGAACATAGTTCAAGATAGGTGGGCTAAAAACAAAATATCGTATGAATGTGATATGGGAGACAAATGTAAGTGGTGTGTGTATTGCTCATAAGATTTACCTAAGCAGATGTGGGTCGTGAAGACTACATACCCCTACCATACTTGTAATCCTAATGGGAAGTGTAAAATTCTCAAGAGTCCGATTATTGGTAGGCTATTCATGGATAAGCTGAGACACGACGGTAATTTTATGCCTGAAAAGATTCAAGAGTACATCAAAGACAAATGTAAATTGATAAGTACGAGGAATCAATGCCAGAGAGGAAGAACTTAAGCTCTAAAATGGTTGGAGAAAGAGTATGAAGACCAATATGCACATCTTCGTGGTTATGTGCAAGAGATTCTGCATTCTAACCCTGAATTTGTTGCTTTTGTTGACACTATACCCAACTTTGTTGGTAAAGATGTCTTTCACCGTTTCTATGTTTTTTTTGATATTCTTAGGAAGACTTGAAGGGGAACTTGTAAGCCATTAATAGGTTTAGATGGAACATTTTTAAAGGGAGTTGTTAAACGGGTTCTTCTAGTTTCAGTTGGTCACGATGCCAATAACCAGATTTATCCTATTGCTTGGGCTGTAGTACAATCTGAATATGGTCCTAATTGGTTGTGGTTTGTGCAATAATTAAAGAGAGATTTAGGTCTTCAAGATGGTGATGGCTTTGTGATCCTTTTAGATAGATCAAAGGTATGAGGATTTGCTCTCTATTTTCTCACATTTATATTGTTATGAAACTAAATGATACTTTCTGTACTTTCAGAGGTTAATAAGTGCTGTTAAAAACGAACTGCTAGGAGTTGAACACAGATAGTGTGTTAAACACATAGTTGATAATATAAAAAAGAAGCATGGAAGTAAAGACTTGATGAAATCAATGATATGGAATCTAGCATGGACCTACAACCCAACAAACTATGACGAGAACCTCCAAATGATAAAGGATTATAGCATTAACTTGTATGATGATGTGGTTAAAGAAGAGCCAAAAACATGGTGTAAGACATTTTTTAAATAGGAAGTTGTTGTGAAGACGTGGACAATAATTCGACAGATTCTTTTAATGCCAACATCACTCAAGCAAGGGCAAATGCCATGGCTCTCATGTTAGAAATGATAAGGAGAAAAAAATGGAGAGCATAACAAGGAGAAAGCAGAAGGCACGAGACTACAACAGTTTGTGTTCAAAGTATATGAGGAGTGTGCTTTTGGAAGAGAAGAAAGATGTTGAAAAATGTATAACTTACACAACCACACATAGATTATATGAGGTACATTTGAAAGGTAACTCACATAGATTAAACATGTTGCAACAAACATGTACTTGTCATAAATGGCAATTATCTGGCATTCCATGTGAATATGGTCATGGGGTCAGCATAGACAACAACTTTGAAGCAAAAGAGTATGTCTCGAAATTCTTTTCAAAGTTTTTGTGGTGTGAAAACTATGAAACATCAAACATTCCGCTTAGAAGAGCTAAAGTATGGATGAACTCTGGTTAGCTTTTAATAGTTGCACCACCACCGGCAGAACGTCATGGAAGAAAGAAAGGGAAGAAGAAGAGGAAGTTTCCAAGATTGAAAGAAAAACTTGAATCACCAAAGAAAAAGAAAAAGAAAGAGGTTGAGGTGCAAAAACTTAGTAAGGAAGGTAGGATAATTCATTGTTCAAAGTGTGGTGAAGTTGGACACAATGCTTTAAGGTGTAAGACATACCCTAAAAGGAAGATGAAAATTGAAGATAATGGTGTAAGTGGTTTGATAAAATGTTTTAGTGTATGGTGTTTATGAGGTTTTGGTTTACATGTTTCTGTTTTTCTACGCTTGTAGGATTGTACAACATCTGAAGCTACACCACAAGGAACAACATCACAAGGACCTGATGTTTTGGCTCAAACACAATCGTCTCAGACAAGTGGATAAATGATGTCGTTGTCATGTTCTGTTTGATAATCTTAGACAATGATGTTTTGGTTATGTTTTTTGTTTTTAGTATTGACTATATTTGTTTTTGTCATGGTTTATGACAATGTTTTTGAATGCGTATAATTTAAGGTATCAGCTAAATGACAATGTTTTTTTTTCCTTTTCATATGTTCAAAACACAAGCACTAAAGTGAACAAAAATACCAAATGTCATTAAAGCCTACAAACATAATGTCATGAAAGTACATTACAACCACAACTTAGGAAACAAACTACACTACGATCACACATAATCAATTAAACAACTTACCACAAAGTAAAACTAATGATCCTAATACAACAATAGTGATTTCAATTTTAAGCAAAACACTCTTTAAGTCATGTTCCATATTCTCATTAAACTTCTCATACATCTCTACTTACATTCTCTTTAACTTCTCTTTTTGTAAATCACAACTTTCTCGGATGGTTTTTGCATAATTTCCATCTCTTTCACAAGTTTGACATGTTTTGCTTTAAGAATTTGAATTTCCTCGATCAAACCATTTAAATAAGTGCTTCTCGGATTTCTTCTACAACAAATCGAAACACAATCCTCATCAAGCGTACGCATGATTTACAATAACAGAATCAATACATAACAAATCATAACACATTACCCCATCCCCAAGAACACATCTATAGAATTTACAATATGGATTCTCGTTTGTTTGTGATGTAACATCACCGCGACATTCGCGCCACACCAACACGATTCTGGTACCCCGTTGATGATTTCCAAGAAGAAGCAAGTGTTGATCGTGAAGACGAAGAACTCATCGTTCGTTTAATCCTAAAACTCAAATCAATTTTAGTTTTTTCAACTTTAAGAGTGTTCAATTGTTTTATTCAGTTTAAAAATGTTTGGAACCCTCAGTTTCATTGATAAGGTGTATTTAACGCGATTATCGATCGCGATTATTAAAAGTAAACATTTTTAACGCAGTTGTTGAATTCTTTAGAATTTTAAAATTTTGGGTGGACAATCGGATCTTATATGTAGTTTGGGTGTAGAAAAGTAGATGTATAAAATGCGGGTGTAAATAATGTGGGATTGTAGAGTATGGGGATAAAAAAACATCACTTTCATTTATGATATATTATTCATTAAGACTTATTTATTTGATTTAATAAAAGAAAGTCAAACTTTAAATAGTATTTCCATATCCATACCGTAGAAGTAGGGGTGGGCAAACGGGAATTCGGGACGAAATTTTTTGGATCCGGGAATGGGACGGGAATTTCGGAACGTAAAAAATTGTCCCATTCTTGTCCCATTTTATATTTGGGACGGAACAGGAATGGAACGAGACGGAACGGGAACGGATCGGGAATTCCCAAATATTTAGACATTCATAATTCATTTGTTAAAAATTTACAATCGTGATTACTTATCAATTATCATGTTAAAATAATTTATATCACAATTTTTATACGATGATAATTTTTGTATCAATGATATAAAAAATATATTTGGTCACACTTAATTAATAATCAATTCATAAAATCTAAACCAATAAAATCCACCACAAAAGCCGCAGTCTTATAATAAAACTCAAGTAAAAAGAAATGTCTAATAATAAAAAAATTTCAAAAACCAAACATGAAACAACTAAGTACCCACTGTCTTTTTGCATCATTCTTGGTTCCGAGATTGTTTTCCCATTTCTATACAAACTCATAAGAAAAAATAGTAGATCGCTATAAGATAATATTAACAACAATATATATATATATATATATATATCACATCATTAAAATTTACTTCGGGACTTCGGGTATTCCCGTTCCGTCCTGTCCCGTCCCGGTCCCAATTGGGAATTAAACTTTTGTCCCATATCGGAACATTCGTCCAATATGTGATGGGAATTTGGGAACGGGAACGGGACATAACGAAACGGATCGGAACGGGACAGGAATTATGCCCACACCTATGTAGAAGCCAAATAAATAGTTTGACATACAAAAAGATACCATAATATTTACAAGCAATTGACCCAAAAAAAGAAACAAATATAATAATTTCATCTTTATATATAGAACAAAACGTACATCCAATACATTCATATAAATTTTAAAACCAAAATTAAACAAATTTGAATAAAAAGGGAGAAATGGAGAACAAATTGAGTGCAATGATTATCTTGGTCTTAGTGGTGGTTATGGATAATACTGGGGTAGATGCGAATACTCCATGTGAAGAAAATTGTGCTAACATATGTGGTCCTTCATACAATTGTTACAAGAATTGTGTGGAACAAATGTGCAAACATTCTCAAGCTTCAAGTCCTTTAAACCAACTCAAACCAAATCAAATTCATTTGGACTCAATAGTAAATGGGTAATGGGCAGACCATACCCATTAACTAAATGGTTTGTGTCAACCCATAACTCATTTAAATTAATGGGTTAAATGGTCAAATGAGTTCACCCATTAAATCAAAATCAAGCATTAGTTCAAATAATTTCTCTATTTTGTATTTGGATATAATTTGGTTTTATACATTAATCCATTGCGAAATCGCGAATCTTTTGTGAAATCGCGGATCGTTTGCGAAGTCGCGGATCGTTTGCGAAGTCGCGGATCGTTTGCGAAGTCGCGGATCGTTTGCGAAGTCGCGGATCGTTTGCGAAGTCGCGAATCATTTGCGATGATTAAACATATAAAGTGATTTTGCGTTTTTGACGAGAAAACATGATTTTGAAATTCAAATTTTGCATCATAATTCTCTATTACATTGTTTGATTTACTAATTTTTAGAAAGGTAATAATTTTTATGGTTTGGTTTGGATAAACCACTAACTCAATCTACCTAAAACCAATTCAACCCAATCCATTAAACTCATTAACCATTAAAACCATTAACTCAATAAGATTCAAATTAATGGTTTAATTGGTTAATGGTTTGGTTTGGTTTGAATCAAACCAAATATTTTGACCCATTTTGACATGTCTACCTCTATTATACATTCACCTTAATTCTCTCCCTCTTTATATATATATATATAATTTTAAAATATTTTGTTAAAAATGCAATCCCTTAAATATTATTTGCGAAGTATAAAAAACCTTATGTGTCGCTCATACATTCAAAATTACAAAAAGAAATATGACTCTAGTTTGAGAAAAATGTTACATAGCATTTGAAAGTTTCTTTTAGGAAATTATGTGATATTTATTATTTAAATATTTTAGGAAACTTAAAACACATTATAGAAATATACAAAAAAAATTTATGGAAATTCTTAAATGATATTCATATAACATATAAAATAATAATATTCTTCTTCAATCATATATATAATAACAAAAAAATTTATGTCTTTTTTGCACATTCAAAATTGCAAAAAAAATTAACATGACACAATTTTAATGTAACATAGCTCGAAAATAGGGCAATTTCAAAAATACCATGAAAAAAGTTTTTTAGACAAAAATGGCATCATAAGTTTTTTTCCCTTAAATACCATTAAAAAAAAATTTGGATAAAAATATCATAAACTTAAAATTAACTTAACACCTTCAAAAATAACCTGAAACCCTCAAAACTAAACCCTACCCCTTCAATATTATGTCCTAAACAATAAATAGCGAGCCCAAATGAAAACTTTTAAGTTTTAAAGTGTTAGAATTAGATTTTTGTGTTTATGGTATTTTAGTACAAAAAATATTTTAACGGCACTTAGGGAAATAAACTTGTAAGGGGTTTTTGTCCAAAAAACATTTTTCATGCTATTTTGAGGAATATTTCTTGAAGATATGACATTAGAAAATTCGGTTAGAAAATTATGTCACATTTAATATTTATTCAATTTATATAGTTTTGGTTTGGTTAATTCTTAATTTTTTCCGGTTCCAATTCAATTGACTTAATTCGATATTTAGGTTTTTGTATTTTTAAATAGTTTTTGTTCTTAAATGGTGTAATTTTGGTATTTTGAATATTTTCTAGGTTTTTGGTTTGATTATCCAAAAAATATATTTTTGGTATCTAAACATTATAATTTTGTTGTTTGAATTATTTTTTAATAATATATTATTTTATTTTATAAGTTATTTTTCTGCGCATGGCACGAGAAATCAACCTATTTATATGTGTAAAATTAGAAGTATCATGTATGTGAAAGTAACATAGTTTGTCTGGTTATAATGTAGGATAGAGACTCAGGAGATGGAAGGATGAAAGCATATAAATATGTTTCAAATTTTTCTTATTATGGAATCTTTCATTTCCTATTTTTCATTATGTTTAAGAAAATATACAATAAGATCGATAAAAAAGTTTCCCATTTTAATATATATTTTTATGTTGGTCACCTAAATATATACTTAGAATGTTAATTTAGGAAGATAAATTGCGATATAATTTATATTATTTACATGTAAAAATCAAATTAGAAAAAGAAAATGAAGTCTTATATTTTAGATTTAGTGGTAGCCCTTTCAATCTTGTAAAACAAACTAATTTGTTTTTTGATAAGCTCTATCGGCTTATCCGGGCAGCCTCGGTAAGAACGCACCAAAATACTACATAGTGGACTTTTCCCCCAAAAACCACCTCACTGCATGTCCCGAGTTTGAAATGTTTTCCGACTAATAAGATAGGGTAGCTGGATTGCTTGTTGAAAAGACTTTCGATAGGTTGTGTCGAACACATATCTATTTGATTGACCGATGAGGTTATGATTCGCGATTCTCGTATGTGGTACGTGTGCATATAGTAAATAAGACAAGAGATTGTTCTGTTGGAAATAATCTTAAAGTTTATATCATAATAAACTATAAAGCAATATCAGTTTCTGATGATCAAACATAAGCGGAAGCGTACCTGATTTAGTCATGATGAATCTGTGGTTGGAGATCTGAAGTTGGCTATGGATCTTCCAAAGCATACCCTGAATTTGACTTTAGGTCTCTGGTGATGGAATGCAGAGAGATTTATGTATTTCAGGTTAAGTTGATTTGGGGACCTTAACTCTCTATTTATATAGAGTACTAATTTATAATTCTGCCCTTCATCAAATTATAAATTACTTAAGGCATCCACAATTAATTTTCCATAACACTTATGCCTCCAGTCTTTTACTTTATTACAAAAGTGACCACATAAGTTTGACTTATTAAATAATGATTCTATCACATATTGATATATGTGTGACCCCATAAAATAAATCTTACAATCTCCCACTGGATCACATATGTATCCAAAAAGTGATAGACCTAAATGAGCTCCATATGTCATTACTTTCTAGGCATATCAATCTCGTCCATTAACCATATCAACTTAGGATCATAGCGGCGTTGGTCATAACCATCATAACCAAAATCTTCCATGGTCACGAAAATCAATAGAGTCAAATGACATAGATCATTTATGAAAATCGTGGCATGAAAATTACATGAAAAGTGATCGATACATGTCAATTTTCAAGCTGGTCCTACTTTAGTGAGATCCTTAACTTTATTGTACAAAGTGCAAACTTAAAACCTTATTTAAAACTTTATTTCGATCGGAAAATGTGTATAAACACAACCAAAACATAGAACCTAAAACCGAATGACAAACTCCCACTAAACCGAATGATCCTCGAACACTGAAATGTCCTTTTGAGCAATATGCTCATGATAGACCTTTAGCGTATACTTTTGTAAGAGGATTTGCTATCACGGAGTTTGTCTCTAAATGTTCTATGAAAAATACTTTTCACTTTGTACCTTTTTCCTTTATAATTTTGTATTTAACGTCAATAGACTTTACCAAATTTTTGTTGTAGATAACGCTGATTTATTGTCACAAGAAAACTTTATTGGTCTTTACATTCTATATATAATCGCAACCAAGTGACACAATATTTCAGCCAATTCCTTATTGGACCGCTTATAGATTACTAAAAAGCTTTATGTAGACTTTCTATTAGCTAGACATCCATATAAAATCAGAATCATAATACTCAATGATCTCCAAATTTTCTGATGTCTGATTCGTGAGCATATAACATTTATTCTCTCTTAATACTTTATGACCTTTATGGTTGCTTTCCAATAGTCCATATTTAGCTTACCCAAACATGTTCTAAACTCCAACAATGTACGCAATATCCTTACACGTACATTTTTAGATACATCAAAATCCCTGATGCTGATGCATAAAGAATCTTTTGCATCTCCTAAATTTCTAAAATTTCTTTAGAATACCTGATTGAAACAAATTTTGTCTCCTTTACCAATTGGGTTATCACCTGATTTTTAAGACTGTATGCCAAAACACTTAAGTACTTTATCAATATAACTCTTTTGTGTTATCAAAGAATTCTTCGAAACATGTCTCGATGAATCTCGATCCCTAATACAAAAGATGCTTCACTAGCATGTTAATATTGTTAATGGCAAGCGGTATGTCTCCACATACAAAATCAGACAAATACACTTACTCCCACTGATGTTTTGATACACACAATTCTCAACCAAATTCATCTCAAAAACTGAACGAGATGATAACCTCATGAAATTTGTGGTACCAATGACGGAAAACTTATTTGAGCTCATAGATGGATTTTCTTAACTTGCAAACAATTTTCTTTGAATCAATACAAAGTTTAATTTTGCTCCATATATTTTAGTTTCATCAATGTCACCATTGAGAAACATCGTATTTAAATCCATATGATGAAACTCCAAATGATAATGTGCAACATGGATTATGATTATCCCAAAAAATTCTTTCATGATTACCAAAGAGAAGGTATCTTAACAGACAATCTTTTCCATTTAAGTATAACCTTAAGCCACTTGACGAACTTTAAACTATTGGACATTACCACTCGAATCTTTCTTGATTTTAAAACCAATATGATTCTTTCCTTCTGGTAATTCAATAATAACTCAAACTTTATTGTCTAGTATTGACTAATACTTTTCCTTAGATGTTATAGTCCACTTATTTAAATTAGAACAACTCATAGCCTTATGGAAGTTGATATGATCATCTTCCAGTAGAGTTTAATTTCTTTATGTTCTATCAGAAATACTATATAATCATCCAAACTAGTATTTCTCCTTATTTTCGTGAATCTACACAAAACAACTTAATCTTGTTGCACTAGTTCTTGAGGATCTTGAATTTGAACTTAGTGTTAGATAACATTATCATCTTGACTTAGAGGAAAAGCTTTATTATCAACTTGAGGAGAAAAATTTGTTTTATTCAAAGCAACTATATGAATCGATAGAGAGGTCGAAGTTGATTCTTCCTCAAAGATGATATCCCTAACTTTATTTCTCCCACTAAATTCAATGTCCTCAAATAACGTAATTATTTCGTCTCAAAATATTTCAATGTGGGATCATGAAATTAAAAGTTCGAAATTGTTCCGGATAACCAATAATGTAACTACTCACACTTATGGAGTCCAATTAATATCAAATAGCTTATAAAGCCTAACCTTATGTGGACATCCATAGATGTGATATGCTTTAGACTAAGTTTTGGTCAATCTAAAGCTCATAAGGAGCTTTACGCAGTTGCTTTAATGGTATAATATTAAGAATGTAAGATGCAGTCGATAGTGCCTTTCTCCAGAGTGATTCATGTAAGGTGTAATAAATAATCACACTTCTTAACATGTCTTTAAGAATGTGATTGCGCCTTTCCGGTATACCACTCATGATGGGAGGCCCATGCATGGTTTAATGTGGTACAATCCCTCATTCCTCTATATATTTGACAAATAATCCCAGACGTTATTCTCCTAATCTATCATAATAACCGTAGTAATTTGATAGCCTTAATTCTTTGGTCGAGTAGGTTTTCAACCTCAGTCTTAAACTTTATGAACACGTCTAGAGTTTTAAGTTCTTCATGAATAAGAAATAAGTATGCATATCGAGAATTATAGTCAATTAATGTATAAAACGACCCACAATTGTCTGTATGTATCAACTTAATGACTTCCACAACTCTTAATGCATCCGATTTGTTATTCTTGGTTTGTTTCCTTATAATGCAATCAACACAAACATCAAAATTTGTGAAGTAACCGAACTCAATATATCATTAGACACGAGACGCTCAACTCTATTTCTAGAGATGTTACTTAGGCGTTTGTGCCAAAAGGTTCATGAATTTGCATTTTCCAAACTTTTGTTTAGTTCCCTTTAATTCAACAATTAAACTTTATTCATGATAAATATGCATGCTATTGTTTAGTACCCTTTAATTCAACAATTAAACTTTATTCCTGATAAGTTAATAGGGAAATCAGGTACGCTTCCGCTTATGTTTGATCAGGTAGTTTCCCTGATAAGTTAATAGGGAAATCAGGTACATACAAAAATGATTATAATAAAAACGAGTATCATGCTTTCACTATCAAACAAGAGTTACAACAAGGTCTAACAATAACAACCTCTATAAAATAGGTACTAATGTCTTGATCCCTGAATCAGAGAATAGATCGGTGAGGACTTAACATGTCTCACCGATGATGAAGCAGCCATGCGGAACACCTTTTGCTTCTTTACTGACCTGATTGATCTTCTTGTCTGAAGAGATCATTTATGTCTTGATCCAGCCTTCTGTAACTTGCGCCGTCGCAGGGTGCGACAACCTCTTGTTTCTTTGCATCATCTCTTTGCTCTACACGGTGCAACTTGTCTAGTATTAGAGTTTCGTGTTCAAGCATGCAGTAAACCTTAATGTAAACTTTAATGCATGCAGTAAACCCTAATACATCCTTATATAATAGACAAGTGAGCCTAAAATATGGATTTGATTTAATATCATTTTTCTGTTTCGTATATGGGTCCTGGGACCCAATTAGTTTAAGCAATAGGTCCACATCACTTGTTACCAAACTATCATGTAAACTGCTTTCAAGTATAAAAAGTTTGAATCTTTAGTAAAAATAACTTACCAACCATCTTCTTTTGCAGAAATCGTTCGAATTTGAGTTTAAACCGAAGGTTTGAGAGATGTAGAGAAACGAAGTTCGAGTTGAAGAATTCGCGGATATACGTCTTTGATTGGAGTGTCACACGATAGATGCAAGATTCACCAGTGTGTCGTTGTGTGGACCGAGCTACTCTGTCGGTTGATCCAAGATCCGAACAATTAGAGTTTAATATTATTGAGGCGAAGGCAACAATTCTCAAGTACAAAATAAGTGGAAACAAGGACTATTTCAATGATTCAACAATGATTATAGTAAAAACGAGTTTGAGCTTTTGTAAATACTATTTTTCTCGAAAAAAGTATGCATATTTCCCTATTTCTCGAATCTTATTTATAGTCTCATCTAGGGATCTCTACGCATTAACCGTACCGATCTGTTTGCATTCTTGTATTAACGATCATCTAACTTAACTAAGTTAAACTTGGGCCTGGGATCAATCTTAGGAATTTGCTCGTATAAACGGGTTTCCGAATCTGGGTTTTGTCCCCTCCTTTGTCGAATCGAGGGTTCGAAATCCGATACCAACACTATCCACCTCGGATCTTCGTTGGAGTTGGTCGGTGCTCGGTAAAATTAGTGGTGTCTTTGTAAAAAATAGTAACAAAGGAAAATAAACATTTTAAGTAAAGGATAAATGATGAATCTCGAAAGATTTGATTAATTATTTTGAAATTCAAATAAAAAGTCATCATTACTAATGTGTTAGAACAAATTAATGCTTGTGTAAGCCTGTTTACTTGGGACGACCAAAACACTGTGTTATAACAAATTAATGCTTGTGTAAGCCTGTTTACTTGGGACGACCAAAACACTGGTTTAGTTTCTCAAACTGAAGATTAAAAAATCTTTTATACTACAGATGTATACTTCAAGTTGTAAGAGCCTTTTAAGGTAAATACATATGTTGAAAGTGTTTTTAGGTGTAATAAACTCTATTATAATAGGATAATTACACTCCATGACAACAAAAAAATTGAGAAATTAGGTATTCATAATTGGAATTGTTTGGATGCTCTATTCATAAAAGATATTACAACTAAGAGCATGATTATTGGGAGTGTTTAATGGGTTTTAAAGAGATGAGACCAACATAAAAAAGAAGAGCCAATCTCTTTCTTCTTTTGTTTGGGTTGGGCAAATTGTGTGTCCCACTGACAAGTAGTAACACGCGATCGGTGCACTTTAATTTATTTATTTTTTAATTAGAAAAAAATAATAAAAAAATAAAACTACCTAGGAGATTGTTCAAAGAGACTTACCCATTGAACGAACATGATTATTGCAGTTTCTTAGTAGGTTTTTAACCCGTGGACCCCATATATTATTAAGAAACTGCTACTTTTTTCTTTTGTCTCAGGACAGATTCTTACACTATTTGTGGGCTCCACTGACACGTGACATCCCACGACTAGTACATTTTTAAATATTATTTTTTAGAACAAAAAATAAACCCCTCAAAAAACATTAAATTGGGTTTTGCAATAATCATGGTCTAAATCCCTATATTTTTGCCGCTTAATTTGTATAGCATCTAAGCTATATGTCAGAACACATATTTCCAAGATCTTAAATGTAGATTTTTTTTTGAAAAAATAATTATTTTAATAATAATTTTTGTGAATAAAAATACCCAACGAGCGATAATATCCTCTATCTCTCCTTAAATCAACCTTTATTTTTGCAAAAGCACGCACAACCAAATTAAAAAGGGTAAATTTGCCGAATGGACGGTTTTTGAATTTTCAAAAACTAGGCACTTCACTATTCATAATTAGTGAACTAGACTCTAGGGTCCACCATAGAGATAGAAAATATGTGAGATATATTAGAGAGGAGAGAGGTGTGAGATAAGTTTTGAGTGAGTTTGAAAAATTACTAAAAAGGGTATTACCCGTTTCTCTCTATTTTCTCTCACTTCATCTTCACTTTCTCTTCTCTCTCTCTTTCTTTTTTTCTTTCTTTCTTTTTTCTCTTTATTCATATCAAAAACCTTACGAGTTAACTCGGTAAATTTCAGTAACGGTACGACAGTTCCAGCGGATGCATACTAGAGAACCATCCACGATACAAAAACATCCACTAACATCAATTCGAGAGCATCCACTAGTAGTGGAATATTATTATTAGAGAAATATTCGCTAATGAAAAAAAATGAGTGAAAGAGAAAGAGTGATAGAGATGGGAGAGAGAAAGAGAACGAGGAGAGAGAGTGAGAGATGAGTAAGAAAATGAAATTTGTCCAACTCTATATATGTAGATGAATGTTATTCATTTGCACCATACAGTATATATTGGATGATATAACATTTATCTTCGCCTTCCAGTATCCAGTGGACGATAAAAATGTACTCGATTTTATACAATGTACAATTTTACTTATATAATTTTATATGTACAGAAAAATAATATTGTAAAATATGTTAGACAATATGGTTGTACAACTTATTCGTAGCACTATACGGTGGATACTTATATGTATAGTGTCTGTAAAATATCCATTAAAAATATAAAAATTTGATAGTGTAAGAGACTGAAAGCTTATAAAATCAACTAGAAATAATAATGGTTGATATTAGTTTATATAATATAATATTTATGTGTATAATCCATGGGATAATTAAGAAGATGAAAGAAAGAAAAAAGAAAGAAAATGGAAGATAAGACAAAAGAAGAAGAAGAAGAAAGAGAAAAAAGAATAAAAAAGAGTAAAGAATTAATGAAAAAATAAAAAAATATATATTTCAAAATGGCATTACCGTAATATATGGTAATGTTACATCCAATATAGTAATATAATTTTTGAGTGAATAGTGTATTTTAGTAGGATCCATTCGATGGAGTAAGAAAACTGTCTATTTTACAATGTTTTAGTAAAAGTGCCTTTATTGACAATATTTTAGAAAAAAATGTCTAAGTATGTCAGAACACATATTTCCAAGATCTTAAGTGTAGATTTTTTTTGAAAAAAATAATTATTTTAATAATAATTTTTGTGAATAAAAATACCCAACTAGCGATAATATTCTCTATCTCTCTCCTTAAATCAACTTTTATTTTTGCAAAAGCACCCACAACCAAATTTTAAAAATCGATTCTTTTTTTCATCTTTCTAACATATATTAGCAAGCGATTCCGACGCATATCTCGCTCGATCCACCGTCCGTCGCCGACACAAACATCTTTAGGGTTTGTGTTACAGGATAATGGAGTGGTATTTTTGAACAAAGAATAATAAATACAGTGGTGGTATATTTGCACATGAGGAGAATATATTTTACATGGAAAAGATATTTTACTTGTTCCTTTTCATTTTAAATTCTATATATGCTTTAAATGTAAAAGGAACGGATATAAAAAAATATAACAAACTTGAATTTGAATTACTTTCTCTCTACTTTCATTCTCTTTCTCGGGAAATTTCTTGTGACGAAGAAGACGGAAGCTAGTTGTATCAAAGGTATCAGAGCTCTGTCGTGTTCTCGGAATCATGGCGGAGAAGACTCGAGCTCAAGTAAAGGCGAAGGCGATTGCAGATCGCGAAACTAACGGTGAATTGGGTTCGAAATTAGAGATGATGATGGAACGAACGGAGAAAATCGAAGGAACTATGGCGGCTATTAGCGAGACGATGCGACTCCTTTCTATGAATCTCGGAGTATCTCCAGCTCAGATGCATTGTAATCAAGCTTCATTCAAGCCGGTGAGGAACAATCACACATCAACGCCGTTAATGAATGTTGGATCGCAGTCGGAGAGGGCTAATAACGAAGCTATGCGAGGTAATAGAGCTAGTAATCATTCGATCTACAATGGTATCACGAGATTAGATAAGCTCGATTTTCCTCGATTTAATGGAGAAAAGGTTAGGGAATGGCTGTTTAAAGTCGAACAGTTCTTCGCTATTGATAATACTCCTCCAGATCTGAAAGTTAGCATCTCATCTATAGATTTTGATGATATTGCTTCTACGTGGCATCAATCACTGATGCAATCGGAGGTTGGGTCGCATATTATCGATGATTGGAATACTTACAGATTGCTCTTGAAGGACAGATTTGAGGATTTGCTTGATGATGATATGGCGGAGTTGAAACACTTACGCGAGACTGATGGTATCATGGATTACCATAGTAAGTTTGAGCTCATTCGTACGAGGCTGAATTTGCCAGAACAATATCTCATTAGTGTGTATTTGGATGGGTTGCGCAACGACACTCAAATGCACATTCGGATGTTTCAACCTAATTATGTGAGACATTGCTTGACATTGGGAAGGTTATATGAGCAAGCACACCCACGCAAGCCTTTTAATCAGAGTTGGCCTAACTCTAGGGCTTCTGATGTTGGTTTTAAAATTGCTAAGAAGGATGCGCCGCGTGTTACTCATAACCAGGAGAATGATAAACCTAAAGAAGGGAGTGCAACTTTGGTTCCTAGGAAGTTCTTAACTCATACTGAGATGGGGGATAGAAGAGCTAAAGGGTTATGTTATTATTGTGATGAAAAATTCACTCCTGAACACTTTGTGTTGCACAAGAAAAAACAGCTCTTTGTGATGGATGTGGAAGAAGAATCTGAGGTTTTGGGGAGAGAACAAGCCAGAGATGAGGAAGTGGTGGAAATTGCTCAAATTTCAGTGGATGTAGTTGCAGGCATCTCTGATTATTCCACCATGAGAGTGAGGGGTTTGGTTGGTGATAAGGACTTGTTTTTCTCTTGGATTCAAGTTCTACTCACAACTTTGTGGACCAGGATGTGGCTAAACGCTTGGATTGCAACATTGAGGTGGTAAACAAGACTCAAGTAGCAGTAGCTGATGGTAGCAAGATTCCTATCCATGGTAAGGTTCATGACTTTGAATGGAATTTTCAGGGTTTTACATGTAAAGCAGATGCTATGGAAATTCCCTTGGGTTGTTGTGATATGGTTCTTGGTGTGCAATGGTTGTCTACCTTGGGTCCTATTACATGGGATTTCAGCAAGCTGGAGATGCAGTTTGTCTGGAATCATAGGAAAATCACATTGTATGGTATTCAGCAGGGTGACTTAAAGGAGCTTCGTAGCATTGATTTCAGCAGAGTGAAGGATAATTCAATGCAGCTTTCTATGATGTATATTCAAGATTTTCAGCCACCTGGTGTTGAACTATGTTCTTTAGTACCAGAAAAATCTGAATGAGCTGTCACCAAGATATATCACATTCTGCAGGAGTTTGAGGATGTGTTTGCTGAACCTACAGAACTTCCTCCCTTTCGGCTTAACCATGATCACAAGATTCCTTTAATGGAGGGTTCCAATCATGTGAATCAGAGGCCATATCGTTATGCTTTATATCAGAAGACTGAGATAGATAAGATGGTACAAGAACTGCTCCAGAATGGTATTGTCCAAGCTAGCTCTAGTCCTTATGCATCACTTGTGGTCTTAGTAAAGAAGAAGGATAATAGTTGGAGACTTTGTGTTGACTACAGGGGACTGAATGGTATGACGGTAAAAGACAGATTTCCTATTCCACTCATTGAAGATTTGATGGATGAGTTAGGAGGCTCACAAGTTTACTCTAAAATAGACTTGAGGGCAGGATATCATCAAGTCAAAATGGCACAACAAGACATTTAGAAAACAGCTTTCAAAACTCATAGTGGCCATTATGAGTATGTGGTGATGCCCTTTGGACTTACCAATGCACCTGCAACTTTTCAGGGGCTTATGAATGATGTTTTTTCATAGACTTGTTGAGGAAGTATGTTCTTATCTTCTTTGATGATATATTGGTTTACAACCCTTCTTTGGACCTACATGAGACGCACTTGAGAAGTGTTTTGGAGTTGATGAGAGCTCATAAGCTGTTTGCCAAGAGGAGTAAATGTGATTTTGCTACGGATAGAGTGGAGTATTTGGGACACTATATTCAAGCAGCTGGGGTTTCTCCAGATCCAAGCAAAATCAAGGCTGTGGCAGATTGGCCTGTTCCTAGGAATCTGAAGCAACTCAGGGGATTCTTAGGATTAGCAGGCTATTATCGGCGTTTTGTCCGTGGGTTTGGTACCATTGCTAGTCCATTAACAACATTAACTAAGAAAGATTCTTTCTTATGGTCCCCTGAGGCACACGGTGCTTTTGATGAGTTGAAGAGAGCTTTGTGTTCTGCTCCTGTTTTGGCCCTTCCTATATTTGATCAACCTTTTGTGGTGGAGACTGATGCTTGTGGTCAAGGTATAGGTGCAGTTTTGATACAAAATGGACATCCTTTGGCTTATATAAGCAAGCATCTTAAAGGCAAGCAACTACACCTTTTGATCTATGAGAAGGAACTGTTAGCAGTGGTGTTTGCTGTGCAGAAGTGGTGTTTGCTGTGCAGAAGTGGCGTCATTACTTGCTCACAAGACATTTTATTATCAAGACTGATCAGAGGAGCTTAAAATACTTGATGGAGCAGCGTTTAAATACACCTATTCAACAACAATGGTTGCCAAAGCTGTTGGAATTTGACTATGAGATCCAGTACAAACAAGGTAAAAATAACTTGGTGGCTGATGCGTTATCTCGTATGGAAGGATCTGAGATTTTGAATATGTCTCTCTCTGTGTTGGAGTGTGATATGATGAAACAAATCCAAGAGGGTTATGAGCAGGACTTAATGGTTAAACAAATCATTGAGGATTTGAAGGTTAAACCTGAGAGCCACAAACCCTTCTCGTGGACTCAGGGTATTCTTCGCCGTAAATGTAAGATTGTGGTTCCTTGTGTGGAGAGGCTACGGACCATTATTCTGGATTGGTTACACTCTGGCAGTGGTGGAGGTCATTCTGGTAGAGATGTTACACATCAGAGGATTAAAGGGTTGTTTTATTGGAGGCATGGCTAAAGACATTCAGGCATACATACGCAGTTGTTCTATCTGTCAACAATATAAGTACGAGGTTGTGGCATCTCCTGGTCTTTTACAACCTCTCCCTATCCCTGATGTTGTTTGGTCTGATATTTCCCTTGATTTTATTTATGGGCTTCCACTTTCCTTTGGCAAATCAGTAATTTTGTGGTGGTTGATAGGTTGAGTAAGGCTGCTCACTTCTTTGCCTTGTCTCACCCTTATACAGCGGCAATGGTGGCTCAGGTTTTCCTTGATAATGTCTGTAAATTACATGGTCTTCCTACCTCCATTGTTAGTGACAGAGACGTTGTCTTTTTGAGGGAATTCTGGCAAGAGTTCTTCACTTTACAAGGGGTGGCTCTCAATCTCTCTACAACTTATCATCCGCAGAGTGATGGTCAGACGGAGGTTGTTAATCGTTTCTTAGAAACATATCTCAGGTGTATGTGTGGGGAGAAGCCTCAGTTATGGAGTAAGTGGTTACCTTTGGCAGAATATTGGTATAACACTTGCTTCCATTCTGCCATTCAAATGACTCATTTTGAAGCAGTATATGGACGTGTACCTCCTCAACATTTACCTTACCTTCCTGGAGAGTCTAAGGTGGCTATGGTTGCTAAAAGCTTGGAGGAGAGGGAGAATATGTTGCTGATTCTCAAGTTCTTTTTACTCCGGGCTCAGCATAGAATGCAACAATATTCTGATAAGCATAGGATAGAGAGGTCATTTGAGATTGGGGACATGGTGTTTGTGAAGCTTCAGCCTTATAGGCATAAATCTGTGGTTATGCGTTCTAACCAGAAGTTAGCACCAAAATACTTTGGTCCTTATAAGGTTCTGGATCGTTGTGGAGCAGTGGCGTATAAGCTTCAACTTCCTTCAGAATCTCTGGTCCATCCCGTCTTTCATGTTTCTCAACTTAAGCTGGCGGTGGGACATGTTTTGACCTCAACACAACTTCATGAACTGATTTCGGATGAATGGGTCAAGGCACCTGAGTGTATTCTGGAGCGTAAGATGGTAAAGAGACAAGGCAGAGTTGTTACCAAGGTGTTGGTGAAGTGGAAGAATCAACCCGTGGAAGAAGCTACGTGGGAGTTTTGGTTTGACTTGTCAGCCAAGTTTCCAGAATTTGAACCTTGAGGTCAAGGTTCTCTCAAAGGGGAAGATTTGTTACAGGATAATGGAGTGGTATTTCTGAACAAAGAATAATAAATACAGTGGTGGTATATTTGCACATGAGGAGAAGATATTTTACATGGAGAAGATATTTTACTTGTTCCTTTTCATTTGAAACTCTATATATGCTTTAAATGTAAAAGGAACAGATATAAAAAATATAACAAACTTGAATTTGAATTACTTTCTCTCTACTTTCTCTCTACTTTCATTCTCTTTCTCGGGGAATTTCTTGTGACGAAGAAGACGGAAGCTAGTTGTACAGTTTGACGGGGTTGTTCGTCGTTTTTGATTATCTTCATTAAAAATCTCTTTTAGATTCCGAGTATCCTCTTTCTGTAGTATCTCCATCATACACTTTTAGTTCATTGCAAAAATATGTTAACTTTGTCGAATTTTACTTGACTTTTGGCGGTTTCGCACACCTGTGTAACCGAGATCTATTTGTTCATATTTTTGTAATCTCAATATTCCGAGTAAGTCCAACCATACTTCGCTAATTTCATAGTAAATCGATAATATGTATATTATGGAGTACCAGTTTTCTTTAAAACAAGTAGATTCATAACTGTCTTTGTTTCATACTTTTATCAACCTTAGTTTTTGATTCCATTGGCGTAAATAATATGCAGTGATGCGTGACAATGGTCTATTATCGTTTTTGTTCAGTGGGAGGAGCATATACTTGTAGATTCATAAGAAATTTGTTACTAGATAACATATCTTTTAGCAGCTAAATTGTATACTAATGTGTATTTTTTAATACTAGTTTTCAAAGATGTTTGAACTTCGCAGAAGACCTTCTAGGAGATAGAGTGGACGTGTATCATAAGATTAAGGGTCTCCGCAAAATTATTGAATCTCTCGAGCCATTTTGTTATTGCCAATGTAGAAAAATATTGTGGGCACCGTCAAATATCACCATCATCACCGACAAAAAAAATCGTTGTCACTGTAAAAAATATTGTTATCACCAACGAGAAAATCGTTGTCATTGCTGATTAATTTGTTCAAATCTCTCTTTGTAAAAAATCATTGTTTACAAAATTTCTTAAATGCATGTTCTAAATACATTTCGTTGGTAAATATTTAATTAGCTGATATTATATATTAGCAGATAATTCAATATATATAACTTGATAACTATATTAGAGATTACAACAAACCCAAGCCCAATATGATGTTTATGTGTTTAGGGTTTCATTACAAGTAGTAGTATAAATATGAGTCTTATGGAACATTGAGTGTAATCTTGAGATAGGAAACTCTCTCCTTCTTTATATTATCAATCTATCAATATAAAATCATAGTGTTCTTGGTGACAATCCAAAACTTTCTCTTTTCTTCTATCTTTCACAATAAAGCTCTTATGAACTATTTCATATTCATGTTTTAATTATCTTAATAAGCACAAATTCATTAGTATGGATTATCTCACAAACTAGTAACTAAATGTAGTTGGAATAATTGGTGATTGTGAACAACAATTGGTGATTGTGAACACTTATCTCCATCTCCAGATGAGCCGGTGGAAATGCCCCCAATAGAAAAAGGCAACATTTTGGTGAGGTTATGGGGGTAAAACAAATAAATGAAGCACCAAATGTTTAAGTTGAAGATCGTCTCAAACCCATGTAGTTGCGAGTAACACGTGTGTTATGTCTAGTGAAACGCTTGCACCCACAATTCTTTATGAGATAGATGATCCACCATAGGTAAATGAATTGGGTGAAAAAGGCTAATCACTATCTAAATTTGTATATGAACTAAACTTGTTAGCCGCTAACTAAATGTATATCTAAATTAAAATGACAAAATATACTTTGTTAGTGAGTCTAATAATTGTTTCAAAAAATGTAGATAGTCTACTCAAAGCAATATGCGATGTTCATTGTGAGGGGGGATATATTCCTAGACGGAGTATTTAAGAGCATAGATGATTTTACGACTAAGTTAGCCACTAACATATATGAAAAAATCAAACAACATATATCCCCAAATGAGTCTGAATCAAACAACATATAACACAAAAGAATACATATGTTAGCATCTAAGTAATAACCATAGGTCTTAACATCATCTTTCACTTACACATTGGTGACGTCAACCGATAACTATTCTACTAGAGAAAAAAAAATTTCCCTCCAAAAATCTTAGCATTTAATGCACCTTGAAAATGAATTTTTTCAATATTTCTTGTTGGATTTTCATGTCAGAGGTTCTATAGGAATATAAATGTCAGTTTTTTTATTTGTCATGTGAGAGAACTAAAAGAAAAAAAATTTGATTAATCGTGGAATAACTAATTTTCTACTTATCCATAGCTAAATTTTTAATTGATCCTTTAAAATACATACCTTCTTTTAATTTTTTCACAATTTCACAAAAGGACTAACTATAACATGATTTGAATTTGGGAAATTCCATATTAATACACCAACTAAATTATTATTAGCTTTTTAATACATCAACTTTTTGATTGTCCATAATAATACACCAACTATTTTATTTGTTCATTTTAAAACGTGAACTATTTTAGTTTTTTTATTTTAAATTACAAACTCAAATCATCTATCAATTAAACCAAATCACCGTTAGTTGACTGTCAGTTGACCGTTACATATTTTTTGAAACAAAAATAATTTTTTCTATTTTAATAAAAAAATACTTTAAAATTATGTAAACAATCCAACAAAAAATATAAAATTTGGAAATGTACAAGAGGTCCACAATAAAATATTTTAAAAAAAAATGTTTTCACAAATTAAATTTAAAAATTGTTATTTTCCTATCTTTTAATTGTTTATGATTTTAAATTGTGAAAATATTATTTTTCGAACTTTTATTTTTGTTACAATATTTTTATATATTCTTAAATTTTCTAGTTTTTTACATAATTTTAAAGTATTTCTTTATTAAAATAACAAAATTTAGATTTAAAAAAAAAAGAAACTAACGGTCAACTGGCGGTCAACTAACGGTGATTTGGTTAAATGGATAGATGATTTGAGTTTGTGATTTAAAATAAGTAAGTAAAATAGTTTGTGGTTTAAAATGAACAAATAAAATAGTTGGTGTATTATTCTGGGCAATCGAAAAGTTTGTGTGTTAAAAAACTAATAATAATTTAGTTGGTGTATTAATATGGAATTTTACCTTTGAATTTTAAAAAAACTAGAGGTATATTTTTTAATTTCATCAAAAATAGAAAAAAATATCATACTAATTTGTTTTAAAGTACTAAACCCAAATAATATACACTAAACCTTAAACCCTAAGCAAAAAAGATAACCCTAAACCTAACCCAAAATACTAAACCCTAAAACTTAAATTACCCAAATCCTAAACCCAAAAGCCTAAAACCTAAATCCAAAAGCTTCTAAACTAGGTGTAGGTTTGTGAAAGAAAGTTTTTGACATGATCTAGTTTTTTGTCAATTTCCCAACGAATGTTAAGCTATGATTAGAGATTGTGTATTGCCGGTTATGTGAGATATTTAGGCGGCCAATTATTTAAAAAATCAATCGTCCAAAAAATTACGTTAATATTTCACACAAATGATCGGTTAAAACCAAGTCGTCTCGAAGTCGCCTCTAAGTTATATATCACGAATTTAATATAAGACATAATGCAATCACACAAATATATGGTTATCTTTCTTCTTCTTCTTTAACGTTTATATTTTAGTGGAACTGGACAAGTCGTACCATGGCATATATTACCAATCTTTATCTATCTCCCTCTTTGTGAGTCTCCACAATGCCTTCTACTTTAGGTAATTGGGTTAAGACCAAGACTTTAACATTGACCCAAAATATACGACTTTTCTACACACTCTTTACACCATATATATATATATATTGTCTTACTTAGTTCCTTATTACAAAACTCAAATATCAAACCAAAAAACAAATAAAGAAACATAGCCATGTTTGTCAAGCTCTTTATCATTTTCTTCTTTAGCCTACTTTCTCAATCCCGAAAATCGTCTTCTAGAATTACCAGCTTCACTTACAATGGCTTCCATCATCCACTAACTAATATAGTTACCCAAGGGATAGCTTCCGTCACCCCCAAAGGTATCTTGCAGTTAACCAACAAAACCGTGTTAAGTACCGGTCACGCATTCTATATCGAACCCATCCGTTTCAAAGATTCTCTGAATGCCACCGTTTCTTCCTTCTCCACAACCTTTGTATTTGGTATTTACTCCGAGATCTCGACTCTTAGCGGCCATGGCATGGCCTTTGTCATCACTCCTGAACCTGAACTTCGGTCCGCATGGCCTAGCCAGTACCTTGGTCTCTTCAGCAACATCAACAACGGCCGTGATTCGAATCATGCTTTCGCCGTCGAGTTTGACACGATTATGAACCTCGAGTTCAACGATACGAATGATAACCATGTCGGAATCGATATCAATAGCTTGAACTCGGTTAAAAGCTCACGAGCTGGGTATTGGGAAAAGAACGGTCAATTTAGAAACTTGACTTTGATAAGCCGTAAACGGATGCAAGTTTGGGTCGATTACGATGGTCGTACCCATAAAATCGACGTAAATATGGCTCCGTTTGGGGAGAATAAACCTCGAAAACCACTTATTTCTATAGTTAAAGATCTATCTTCAGTTTTTTTGCAAGATATGTACATAGGTTTCTCGTCTTCGACGGGTTATGTTTTGTCGAAACATTTTTTATTTGGCTGGAGTTTCCAGGTGAAGGGGAGGGAATCTCCATTGTTGGTCTTATCTAAACTTCCAAAATTTCCGAGGGTGGGGCCCACAAAAATAAGAATGTTCTACAAGAACGGGTTGCCATTAATTTCCCTCTTGTTAATTCCTCTCTTGTTTATAACCTCACTTGTCTTTCTAGTACGCTTCATATCGAGGAGGAGGAGAAAATTTGCAGAGGAGCTTGAAGATTGGGAGAAAAACTTTGGTAAAACCCGATTAAGGTTCAAGGACTTGTATTATGCCACGAGAGGGTTCAAGGAGCTTCTTGGATCTGGCGGGTTCGGGAGTGTTTACAAAGGTGTAATGGCGGCGAATAAGAAAGATATTGCTGTGAAAAGAGTCTCGAACGAATCACGGCAAGGGTTGAAAGAGTTTGTAGCTGAGATCGTGAGTATTGGACGGATGAGTCACCGAAATTTAGTCCCTCTCTTGGGGTATTGTCGAAGGAGAGATGAACTTCTTCTAGTGTATGATTACATGCCAAATGGAAGCTTAGATAAGTATTTGTACAATAGTCCAAAGGCAACCCTCGACTGGAAACAGAGGTTTCAAGTCATTAAAGGAGTGGCCTCTGGCTTGTTCTACCTCCACGAGGAATGGGAACAAGTGGTGATTCACCGTGACGTCAAACCTAGTAACGTCTTGTTAGATTCGGAGTATAATGGGAGACTTGGAGATTTTGGCTTAGCTCGGTTGTGTGATCCTGGGCTGGAATCTCAAACCACACACATTGTTGGAACTTGGGGATACCTCGCTCCGGATCATATCAGGAGTGGACGAGCAACGACAACCACTGATGTTTTTGCCTTTGGAGTGCTCCTACTAGAAGTAGCATGTGGTAGACGCCCTATCGAGGTTGAGGCTGAGAGTGGTGAAAGAGTTTTGCTCGTGGATTGGGTTTTGGGGTTTTGGATAGAAGGAAACATCTTAGACGCAAAAGATCCAAATCTTGGGCCAAAATATGATCAAAAAGAGGTCGAAATGGTTTTGAAGCTAGGATTATTGTGCTCTCACTCTAACCCTAGTGTTAGACCAACTATGAGACATGTACTACATTACCTAAGAGGAGATCTAATGTTACCGGATTTCTCGTCATTGGACTTGCGTGAAAGTGAGACGATAATGAGAATTCACCATGAATTGAGGGAATCGGAGATGCTTACCCGCGGATCTTCTATGTCTTATTCTGTACTATCGGGTGGGAGGTGACATTATAATATCATAATGTATGTATGTCTTATGGTTTGTCATAAGTTATTTCCAAAATATAGCAGAAAACGATAGTATATTTATGTGTAGTAAGTTAATGTGAATCTATGATGTAATTTTAATTTTAAAACATGCATGGAGGACCATTTTGATTTTAATAATGCTGCATGTTATGACTTGAATGTACGTTGGCTAGAGTCGCCAAGAGCCTCGTGGTCAAGTGGCTCCCCTTTCTGTTAGGCCATGGGTTGGATTCACTTATAAGGATAATGTTTTCAAAAGTGGTGAACGAATAAATGGATGACGACTTAGGTCTTTGATTCACTTAGTGACGAACGGAAATCGCCGCTAAATAGCCGCACATGTATCGTTGCTAGAATGTGGCTGATTTTGCGACGGATCGTAGAGTTCAACTTTGCGACGATTTACCGAGGAATCTTGGTCAAATTTATTTCATATTTACTTAATTAAATCTAAATTTTGCTACTGCGGAAACGTCGCAAAGACGTCGCTAAACAGGAACGAACTTGCATCGACATGTTGGAGGGTCGTGCTAAATCGTCGCTAGTTTAGCAACGGAATAGCGTAGACTTATTGGACAATCGTCTCTAAATCGTCGCTAAATCGTCGCAAAATTAGCAACGATTTAGCGACGAAATTTATAAAATTGTAAAAAACAAAAATTATTTGAAAATTAATATAATTTATATTATGAAAAAAAAATTATTACACATTTGATTTAAAATAAAAACTATGGCTCAAAACCGTCGAGCCCGATATCATGTGTAAGCTCGACGGCAGTCGCATCCGTTTCCTCGGGTTGCCGGTCGCGGAGTGCTTCTGCTAGATGCGGACTATCCATGGCAATGAAATACATCAGCTTCGTGATAGTCGACAACTGGGTCTTGGTTGTGGCTATCTCTACATTAGCATTAATTAGTTCCTGCCTCAATTGAGCAGTCTCACCGTTGGCCGGAGTAGAGCGAGGACCCGATGACTACATAGAAAATATAAAAAACGTTAGTAAAGAAAACAAAAAACTTGAAAAATATTAAGAATTAAAATAAATCAATATAATTTACATGTCTATAAATTCCGAGGGGCTTTAGCCTCATAATCATTTACTAATATCGAACCAATCTTATTGCTCTAGCTTGGTTTGAGATATTTATAAGCATATTGCGTTGACTTCTTCTCGTTGTGGTTCGACCCCTCACTTGCGGTATATAGTTTGGTATAGTTTGATTCTCTTTCTTAGTTTTAATATCAAATCTGTTATTTTTTTTGTATTTTTGATTTCTTTTTCTGTATGTGTTTTTGTTTTGATGAGATTGTTTTAGTCGGTCATTCATTTGGTTCTCTATTTATATTTATTCTTTTGCCCCTAAATGTGATATTGGTTAAAAAATAAATATTCTAGTTACGTAACATTGAGATAAATTCTAGTTACGTAACATTGAGATAAATTCTAAATTGTTGTGAACCATTTAGTTCAATATAAGTGAATCGACGAACCGTTGGACCCTAAAGTTCAAGAGAGATTTCGGTCACCTCCTTAATTCTATTAGGGTTTATGATATATTGTATTTCCCTATATAGGTCCTTAAGTTAATGAATAAACATAACTTTCATTCATCCAATTTACAACACGTTATCAACACGAGTTCTAACCTGAGCAAAACCCTAACCGTCTGAGCAATTTCACAACCCTAATCGTATGAACAACTTTCGATGAAACTCCAGCCAATCTCATCATCTAGCCTCTGATCTAATTGTCTATGTTACAATCGAGAGATAAGTAACCTAACTTCTATGGTTCTATAATTCAGATTGATTCAGATTGATTCATACAATTTTTGTTTTGATTCGATACTACCATATTATTTTAGTTCATGAGATTTCCTTTTTAACTTAACCAAAAAGAGATAGATCCATCGTAACTAGTGACATATAAATATATAGTTAGCTCTTATGTTAAAATCGTCACATGCTTTTATGATCGTGTTTTTAATATACTAAGATATGATTTGTTTTCATTCGTTGGATCTAGATGCTTGATATCTCCTTCTTGAATATATTTATGATAGGAAAACTGGTCATATTTTAAGCAAAACTCCGACGACGTATTTACAACGACATCGATTGACTTTGTCCCAACTTTCTTATCGAGATAAACATCACCGCCGTTTTTCTTTCCGTCGGACTTCTATCCCCGATATTATTATATTCAGATAAGTTATATTCATATATTTTAATGTTTTATCATATAAAATATAACTTAAATCCTTTGATCAATTATTTATGAGTAGTGAGTACTATATTAGTTTATACTAGGGGCTAAGCGCCGCGCAAGCGCGGGGATGTTCTCGACTGCGTCTGATGTAGACAAACTACTCTTAGCCTGATGCTTGCCGGTTAGGATGGCTTCCATATGATAAACACGCGTACTCGTAATGCCTCAGTTAGTATGTATGGATAACGGATTTTTAATTATAGATCAACTACTTTGTTAAGTTGGGTCTTTTTTTTTGGGCATATAGGACTGTGCACACATTTTATGCGGTTTAAAACAGGTGTTGTGGTATATGGGCTCCCTAGTTTCTTGTTGCGTGTTGTTATTGGGCCAAACCAAACCTTGGCTTTTTTTTAGGATATTAATTTTGATCAAAAGCTCTGTAAATGAACAACACACGGTGCTTAAATATATGGCCACAAAAGCAGACTCTTGAAGTTTGGCTCGGTGTGTTTGTGTTTATTTGAACGATGGGCAGTGTAGAATAAAAAAAAAAACGATGCAGCGAAGATTACTTCGTCGTCAAGTTCCTTCATCCACCAGGTTTGGTGCTGATGTTGGGCCGTAGTCGTTTTCGGTAACTTCGCTAATTCCAACAACGGTGAATGGGCTGGACTGTATGTTGTTGCTTGTTGTGGTCAGCACATGGAAAACGAAGACACCTCCGCGCAGTTGTTCAAGGGCAGGTGGGAGAATAATGCCGTTAGCGTCTAGCACCTGCGACGAAATATATATTTCAACAACGTACACAACTATATTATAAATCTAGAAGGTGCTTTATTATTCGAGGTATACCTCACGAGTGAAAAAAGCTACATGCCTCCTGTTTAGTAAGGCCGAAAATGACTTTGTCACCAACTTTAAAGACAACGTAGTTTTGACCATCGTCCACCAGGAGCTCAACCTGGTACCTGAGTTGCAGTGCATGTGAGTGTGAAGGTTATGAAAGCAATGAAGATACACCTTTATTAAACAGTTTTGTCGCTTACCTTACAACACGGTTTGAGTTTGGTTGGGTGCATGCCTGATTTGCCGAAGAGCACGGGACTGGTTGATCACACGCCCCACAGATGACATTAAACCAGCCGTTGGGATAAATTACGTCAACGATCCGCGCTTTGCAACTGAACAATGGTTCCTGTGAATAGTGTTAAACATTTCTGAGGAGGATTAGTTTTTGGTTTATAAAAGGATGGGCTAAATATGTTGACCGGGGCCCGCCAACGACCTTGAATTCCGCATCGGCGAGGAAGGCACTGAGATCACCAATGGGATGAATCTGAGACGTGTTTACTGGTGTTCGAACATCGAGTAACGACGGGTCATGCATTTGGCTAAGGACTAAGATGTAAACATGAGTAGATGGGTATGAGTAACTTGTAAAAGCATAACAGTTGCTCACCACCAAGTCGATTTTAAAAACCGATACCTTTTGGTGATATGTGTTAACGCTGAGAGATCTTCACCGTAATAAAACCTTGTGCCAACTGTTGAAATTAGACACAACCTACCTGTAAGAGTTTAGGAGAGTCAGCGATTTCAATAAAAGGATAAGAAAACAGGATACCGGCGTTTCGAAACCTCCTATCCTCTTTGGATTTACACTTGTGAACAACATTGCACATTGCGGTTCGCCAGGTGATTTTAGGAGCCGCCTGAAAACCGCAGCGACATGGTCCAATAAGGCTAATTCCAATTCGTCCTCCCTGAAAATCAGCGTGAAACGACAATCTTAAACTACAAGATATTAAGGCGCTGAGCAAGTGTTAGATTTTTTTCCAGTTTGTAGGCGGAGAAGAACTGGTGCAAGCACATCTGCGATGTCGAGCCCATAACTTTTCACTGACTTAATGCAACCAAACACATCTGCCATTGCACGGTACGTTAAATTTAGCCAATATACGCTGTCCATGTGCTAGTTTTTTTTCTGTGTATTATGTGTGCCGTAAATACTAACCAGGTAGTTCTAGGTTTGTGTCGGCAAGCATGTGTAGTTGATCGTACGAGCGGACCATAAAGTCAGCGTGAATCCATTGAAAGTCAGCGTGAATCCATTGAAAGAGCTGTCGATGGAAAACTTGTCCGACTTCCAAAACCTAAGCAAGCGGGCGCAAATCGTTTGTGAGTTTTTGCCAAGTCTTAGAGAATCAAATGCCGAATTTTGAAAGGAAGATCTTGCAGCGGTCTGAAACGGGAAACCCATCGGAATAGGAGATGTGTATGTGTAATCTATAGGAGAAAGAGGGTGAGAGGTTGTTTATAAATCCCAGCTCGATTCGGCGTGATTTATAGCGGCTGCGTTTACCCGCCAGTTTCATTTGCGAAGGAATGCAAAGGGAAGATGAGGATTTAAATATTACTTATTGAGTTTAAATTTGTAATTGAATTTGTTCTTCAAGGGATAAAACCGTGTTTGGGAAAAGGAAGAGTTTCGGACATTGGGGAATTAAGGCATTTGTTCATGACCTCCAAGGTCAGAGAGGACGCGACGTTGAAGTGTTTTTAATTTTTTAATTTGTATTTCTTTGTATTTCTTTGTATTTCGTTATTTTATGGTTATACCATTGCAAATAATTTCATAAAAATAAAATTGAAATAGTAATCTCAAATTAATTAGACCCGATTCTATGTTAAATCTCTATGCGTGGTCAATATTTGTTAAAATATATTTCCAAAACATAAATTTAAAATATTTCTCAAAATCAGATATGGGTAATTGCATGACAGGCTTGTACAGTGTTTTTAATTTTTTTATTGGGCCTCACTAAATAATCAAATTTTGATTTAATGATGGGCTTTATTTGCAATTTGATAATGATGAACATTTTAGTTTCGTATGTGAAATTAAACAGGCCAGACCATGATTGGGCCTAATCGATAAACGCATGTTCCCCAAACGAAATCTTTAATCTAGAAAAATCTGTACCGGACCATTGATTTAGGTCCAATTATTTTATTTTTTTACAGATTGTCTGTAATGGGTGGACATAATTAACGAAGAAACAAAGCTCTATCCACGCGATCGGCGAAGAATTTTCGATGTGAAGCTGCGGTTAGTGGATGTCCTCAAACGATTTGGGCTGTGGCAATATATCAGCAGACGAATTCCCGAACGCCCCGCAGGTGGCGTGATAGGGTACTTTTTGCGGTGATTGGTCAACGGTTTGTAGATTAGTCGGAACCTGTTTGGAAAATACAAAACTGATCCCGTTAGGCGTCATTAATTATATTGTGTCATTCAAGTATTTGGAAGAAGCAGGTGTTAAGAGTCTAAGCAGAAGTTATCACTATCATTACCTGTCAAAACTGGCAATCCGACGAATGCCTCAGAATAAACAATGTTTTCAATCGACGGAGCCAAGTCGCCGTACCGGGTCATGTTCAACACTTTGAGTCCTCCAGGAGCCGTCACTCGTGACAGTGCGACGTACAATTGGTCATGTGTGAAGACCGGCTTAGGCAAATACAACGCCACTTGACTCAATGTTTGTCCTTGGCTCTTGTTAATTGTCATGGCGTAACAAACTCGAACCGGGAACTGCCGTCTTCTAAGCGTGAATGGATGGTCCGACTCTGTTGGTGAGAGCACAATTTTTGGTATGAGGATTGTTTTAGGCTCTCCCGAAATGGCCAGCAATTCGGCTTTAATAACTCTCTCTCCCAAATGTCTTACTATAAGTCGTGTACCATTACATAAACCCTCGTCTTGATCTAGGTTGCGAATTAACATAATAGGGACACCTAACTTAAGACTGATCTTATGTGCTGGAATCCCTCGGTATTCAAGCGAGTTCAGATATTCCACAGGGTAAGATAAATCAAACTCTTCTGAATGCTTTTCGTCCTCTGCGAATGTATCGCAGCTGTAATATGCATGTTCAGGGCCTGGTATCTTTGAAAGTAGGTGTGCGTTAATTTCATCAACGGTAATATTCCTAGGAGTTAATATAGCGGTGTTTTGAATTTTTTTCAGATCTTGATAGTCAAGTACGAAGTCTGGAAATACCGAATTGCATAGGATGTCAAGCGGTTCTGAAGTTACGGGAAGCAGCATTGCCTCGTCGATTAAAATGGGAATGCCCGCATTATCCAAAACAACCCCCGGTTCTGGTGCGCGTTCTGCCGTCCCGTCTCCGACTTTTAAAATCCACTCAGCAAACAATTTCTCCTCAGGTTGAACTCGCATGTTTTGTGACAGAACTTTAACGTCACAGTCCTTCCAAAGGTGTGAATGATTCACAGCTGCATTGACCGTCTCATGCCGTGTCCCTCGCGGTATAACAGGTAGTATTTGGCGGAAGTCACCACCCAACAAAACCGTCTTGCCACCAAAAGGTTTATCCATTGCTGTGGGGTCAGCCAACGACAAAATGTCTCTTAGAGTTCTATCCACAGCTTCAACAGCATGGCGATGCGCCATTTGGACTTCATCCCAAATAATAAAGTCGGCGAGGGAGAGGTAGTTCGCGAGTATAGTTCCATTCTTAACATCGCAGAAAGTATCGGGGAAAAGCTTAAGCGGGATCTTAAACCGGGAATGCGTCGTCCGTCCACCAGGGAGCAACAACGCCGCAATGGCTGACGATGCAACAGGTATAATTTTTTTTCCAGCAGCACGCAAACCAACTATTAAAGTTCTGTACAAGTATGTTTTCCCGGTACCGCCAGCTCCGTAGACAAAGAAAAGTTTCCCCTGTTTTCCCAGAACTGAACGTGTGACATCATCGTATATATCCTTTTGGTCTTTGTTGAGATTAGGCAGGAGGCTTCCATGGATATTTCTTTCTTCGTTGATGTCACAAAGGTACTGTTTAGCAATGTGTTGAGTTTTCAAATCGTCAAGAACAGTTTGGCTGGGCAATGGCATCCCCGTGAACTGAATTAAAGAGCCTTCGTGTTTATGCAGGAGACGTTCGATTTCGATCAATGTGTAATTCTCTAACTCACGTTCTGTTAGTTCGAGTGTGGGAAAGCGGAGCGTACGCCTTTGCTGGTTCAACACATCCTCGGACATGAACTTCCAATTTCTCTGCCATAAACTGCAAGGGTCGGAGATGTGACAATAAATTAGTATTAAGACAAACATGCGGCGAAGGCTTTTCGGCATGCAAAAACGCGCTGATTCAGTAAGTGTATTGTGCCACTCTTTGTCACCGTTTAGCAATCCTCTAGCTAAGCAAGCGGCTTGGAAAGTGTCGTACCTAACACCGTCCCATGTGTACAGATCATCGTAGCATGTTGGGCCCTTAACAAAGCTTAGTAAAAGACGTAGGTAATACTTATCACCAGCATGAGGATGTGTATTGACAAGCCTACCAATCGTGCCTTTTTGCTTGCGTGGTGAGTAGACCTTGTTAGAACTATCCCAAACATACATGGTAAGCATCTCGATGTATTTGAGCTGCCTTGGATCTTCGTATAATCTATTCATCTCAAACCATTCAGTTAGCATTGTTCTCCCATGATTATAACGTGACTCAACGTTTTCCAAATTTTCGTCCTCATTAAAAACTGTGATCTCTTCACCAGGTAAATGAACTGGGAACTTCTGAACGACCGGTGAGTTGTGGTGCACATCAAACGAAAATATTCTCCACATGGATTCACATGGGGACAGGTAACGACCCTCCAGGCAGTCATTTATTTCATTTCTAACATTGTCTAACCTGCATGTCCTTTGGTGATCAAGTTTCTTGTCGTCCATGGTGATCAAAAACGCGGCTCTGTCGACACCTTTGGTGATGTATTTGAAAAGATATTTAATAGCTGTCGACTTGTGGCACCACTCAACGTTGACATGGGCCTTGTATTTTTTTAATATCTGCAAGTTGTGAGGAACAACATAAGAATTGTCCAGACTGACATTTCCTTTTACCACAAAATGTGCAGATTGCCTACGTCGATACAGGACGTAACCAGAATCGCTGAGCTGAGTGTATGGCACAAATCTGCGTGGAAACTTTTTGCTACAAAAGCCATTGTCCATACAAGGAGAACTCGGCCTAGCTTCACCACGTGGACCATGCATCATGTGTTGCTCCACCAAATGGTAGCTCTCAGGATCTGTTTCTTTGTCTGGTATCTCTGCGGATATTATTTTATCAACATCTGCGGCACTTGGATCTTTGTACTTGCCTCCTAGCCATAGTAGTATATGAGCATGAGGTAGTCCTCTTTTCTGGAACTCAATAGTGTAGACAACTGTTTTAAACAAACTTTGTTAATACATTTTAAAATTTTCTAACAGCTAATTAATTTTAAATGAATAAACATCTCCAAGGTCAGCAAAACCTACTATTGGCCGTGCAAAAAAAACGCCTTTTGCAAAGTCTGATAGGAGCTCGTCAAGCATCATCTTGAATACTCTACATTCGAGGTCAGGTCGATCATTTGGATCGTCATTCCCATAATTTTTTAGGTGTTCCGCGATTTGAACCCATTTGGGATTGGTTGTCATTGTGATAAACAATGTAGGGTTTCCATACCACCGGCATATAGCCATTGCATCGTGATATTTTTCAGCCATGTACAGCGGGCTGCCCGTATATGAAGCAGGTAGGACAACTCTCTTCCCTATTGACTTTGCATTACTATCACCTTTGACAACCGCGTCTTTAACATTGTTGTACAGGTCTGCCCGAATTTTCTTCTGATTAAACCGGAACCAGCGTAGCCTCTCCTGCTCAACAGAGGTGTAAGCATCAACTATGTATTGGTGAAGCAAACGCTTGGAACTTACTATAGTCATCCCCTCATTTAATCTAGTCTGGATCTGGTACGCAAAATATTCTCGCTTTGTGATGTATGACCGCTTCCGAGAGACACCATCAACATTCTTAATGGGGATATTCTCATGGAATCCTGCCTGCCCATAGGGGAACAACAGAGGGTACTGGAGAGTCATGTACAGAGGGTGGAGGTCACTGATTTGCTGTAAACCAGCTGCTTTATGATGTACAATAACATCTATGTCTCTTATTTCCTCGGATAAGTCACCAACAATTAAGCCCGCGATCTCGTCAGTCGTAGGCATATCATATTGACGCCCGCGCCTTGGCTGGGCAATAAGCTTAATGCTGAACTCAGGGCAGGCTGCGTGTTCATGAAGATCCCTAGCCTTTCGGAAAATTTTGGCCAGGCAGTTATGTGTATCAAGGGTGGTTATCAACCCTCGAACTATTTCTTCATCGAGCTCACCAGCCTTCGTGGTCCTTTGCACACTCGAGATTCTGTTCTTAACCTCATTAACAATATCGAAAATGTAGAGCTGATTGAATTTCGGAGGGTGGCCCGACTGAGGCAGCAGCGAGCCTATACGGTGGTAGGTTTGGCCGTGTATTCTGAAAGTGAACGGACTAGTTGTGTGCATTATCTTCGTGTCGATCTGCGCCCCCATGGAAGTGAAAGCCAATATAGAATTATAAGTTCGAATGTTTTGTTGGTAGTGTGTTGAAATTCTTAGCAATGTTTTCAGGTACTCTGGTGGCTGGGGTTCAGGCTGTAGTTTTACGCGGCCTTGCTGGCAGCATATACTGAAGACTGGAGTTCTATTACGCCCCCTGGTCCCTTTCTTCTCCTGCGCCCATACGAGTGCACCACAGTATGTGCATTCTTGGAGCTCATTTTCTGTGCGGTTCTGCTTCCTCGACGTTATGGCGCCTATGGTCATCGGCACACCTGCAAAGACATGGAAAGCAAACACATATAAGGTAATAGCATGATTATTGCTGCGTGATAGTAGCCAACACGCATGTTATAAAATTTATTATTTAGAGCAAAATAGTTGAAGCGAAAATACTTGTTATTGCTAATGCCTTTCTTCTCGAAAGAATAATAGCCTTCCTCATCTGCCTAGCTCGCCGCTGTTCGGCTGTGAACATTTAACTGTGTTACCACTGAAACCCGTTGTTCAAACTATTTGGCGATAGAACGGGATGACCAAGGTTACCTCTAATATCGTTAGGCGCAGAGCACGGTGTTTGTTGCGCCTTTGGAGTTCCTGCAGTGTGCAATGCGAGCATGTTTAAGCTTTCAATTTAGGTGGAAACGAAAAGGTATTGTGATAGCCGTAAATTGGTAACCTGCAGGCTGCAAGAGCGGATGGTCAGGACCCTTGTTTTTTTATTAGGAAACTCATTAATGGCCCCAGCTGGTCCCCTCTTCATGTTATTCCGATTACTTGTGTTTAACGTAATCTGCTTGCTAGCTATTTGATGTGCCGATGCGATTCCAACCAGTGGTTCCAAGGTTGCTACTTCACTCTGGCTGATGTTTGAGTAAGAAAATATCAATTGTGTATATCACCTCGAGGTTACATGAAGATCATGGGCTGGTATAAAAGGGTAATTGAAAGGTTGCGTGGATGTAGACTTCCAAAAATAAACGTATAAAGTTTGTTTTATGAGACCATGTTTGCGTTAAACTCAACACAGGCTCATGTTGTATTTATTTTATTTTTTTTTTTTCGTATTTACCATTAGTCAGTTGTAACATAGTAAATAATAAGGTAAAATTTGTGAAATAGGGGCGACCCCAATAAATGTCAGTTTAGTATATCTCATATAAAGTACCATATTTGTTAATATTAATGAGTTTTATCAAAAATATTTTAGCGATGTTGTTTATATTTTTTGGGGTTTTTTTGAATTTTATTAGTATTAAATGGTTGTATTAGTTTTGTAAAAAAAAAGTTGTGTAAGGAAAATCCACCATTAATAGAAAAGTTAAGAGGAATTCACAAAACTACACCCTTTCAATCCCTCATTCACAAAACTACACCTAATTTAATATTTTCACAAAACTACACCCTTTCAAAAAATTTAAAGCTTGATTTACCCTATTAAAAATTACCAAAATTAAAATTTTTTCATTTGGGTTCGCTAATTAGTGTTTAGGGTATAGTATTAAGGAGGTAAGATTATGTGGGTAATGTTAATCTGAATTTATTTTTGAGTGTTTAGGTGTAGTTTTGTGAAGTATATTTGAAATGGTGTAGTTTTGTGAAATGTAACACAAATGGTGTAGTTTTGTGATTCTCCCAAAAATTAATTAAAAAAAGAGTGGAAAATACTTTGACAGAGTTTTGGTCGAAGGCCCTAAAGATGACTTGAAGGGTTTTTCTATAAAAGTTCTTTCCAATTAATAGTATAAATATACACAAATTTACTTGAATTTATTTTAACTTCCTTTTTAAAATATTGATTGTGACCATATGAATTGTAATATGTTTCTAGTTTTCTTGTTTTTTTGTTTATACCGTTTGTAAGATTTATTTATGATTAGTTTTAATAGTTATTTAAATTGATATATGTATCCATATATATAGATGTTTTATAAATGTTAAAAATTACATTAAATATTTATTTTTCGGGTTTTTTTAATGTTAATGAGTTATATCAAAAATATTTCAGTGTAGTTGTTTATATTTTTTGGGGTTTTATTTGAATTTTATTAGTATTAAATGGTTGTATTAATGTTGTCAAAAATAGTTGTGTAAGAAAAATCCACCTTTATTAGAAAAGCTTATAAAAAAGAGTGTATAATACTTTGACAGAGTTTTGGTCAAGAGCCCTAAAGATGACTTGAAGGGTTTTTTCTATAAAAGTTCTTTCCAATTAATAGTATAAATATACACAATGCACAATTCACTTGAATCTATTTTAATTTGTTTTTAAAAATATTGTTTGTGACCATATGAATTGTAATATGTTTCTAGTTTTCTTGTCTTTTTTGTTTAAACCGTTTGTAAGATGTATTTATGATGAATTTTAATAGCTATTTAAAATTGATATATGTATCTATATATATAAATGTTTTATAAATGTTAAAAATTAAATTAAATATTTATTTTTTCGGATTTTATTGATGTTACTGAGTTTTTTCAAAAATATTTCAGTGATGTTGTTTATATTTTTTGGGGGGTTTTATTTGAATTTTATCAATATTATATGGTTGTATTAATGTTGTAAAAAATAGTTGTGTAAGAAAAATCAATCATTATTAGAAAAACTAATAAAAAAGAGAGTGTAGAATAATCTGACAGAGTTTTGGTCAAGGACCCTGAAGTTAAAGATGATTTAAAGGGTTTCTCTTTTAGGCAAATATGTTTTTAACAAACAACCTTATGATTTTAGTTTGGGAGAATTATAAAACTACACCATTTGAATTACATTGCACAAAACTACAACATTTACTAAAATAATTCACAAAATAACACCTTAACACTCGAAATTATATCCAAATAAACCCGACCCAAAAAATCATACCCCTCAATACTATACCCTAGACACTAATTAACGAATCCAAATAAAAAGATTTAAATGGTGTAAACTTGTGAAAATGCTGAATTAGGTATAGTTTTGTGAAGGGAGAGTTGAAAGAGTGTAGTTTTGTGAATTTGTCTTTTAGATTTAAAGTCAGTGCAGAAATCAGTAAGGCTTTTTTTTAATATGTTTTTGAAAATCAAAGTAAACAAAACAGCAAGTACCTAAATAAGCATGTGTTACTGCCGGTTTGTTTTTCAATTCCTCGGAGTGACCAAGTCTTCTTGGATTTTGTTTATTTAAGTTCTAGTCAACTGTTTTAAACCCGGGTAATTTGGTATTGTGGTCGATACGAGATTTTCTGGCTAGCTTAAAACATAGCAAAAAATGTAAAAATAATTGCCGAAAAAAGCTCCCTAATAATTTTTTCTGTTTAAATTTTTTTGGAAAATATGCACAACAAAATATTTAGAGCAATTAAATTTACACTGATAACAATTATTGTGAATAGGTAAATGAATTTGGGCTACTCGGGTATTGTTGAGAAATGAAATTTCAGTAATAGATTCAACTTGGCAATCTAAAAACCAAAACCCAAAAAAATGGACCGGTAAACTCAAAACCCAAATTGGGCTGGACTGCATTAAACACGACGCAAAAAAAGTTCATCCCTGTTTTAAAGTTTGGGCCGGGACACGGATTGGGCTCAAAACTAAAAGTTCGGCTAAACAAATGTGTCTTCTATGATTTGGTGTAAATAGGAGAAACAATAGGCCGTCTTTTTTTCTATTAAACCAAAGAAAATGCAGCTGTTTTTAACGGAAAACTTACGTTATTGGCGACGAAAAAAAAGAAATGTAAAGCATGAAATCAAATAAAACGCAAATGAAATAAAACAAAGATCATTAGCAAGATGAAGAATAGGGAGGAGGCAAAACTAAAAGCCTTTGATCTGACGCTGTAACTGCTGGAATACGTTATTCGCGGGGGCGTTTGCGCTTGGACTGTCTGGATGCAACAGGCGGAGGGAGTAGGTCTCCATGAACAGCTGATTCGACGACAGCGGAGGAGGGTATCCTAGACGAGCCAGCAGCATCCAGAGGGGGCAGTGTGTTGAAAGTCTGTCAATAGAAAACAGGGGTGCGACAAACGATAAGCATTGTGTTCGGATTTTGAACTAAAGGGAGTTTCCCAAATTACCTCAGCGGGAACATCGTCGTTAATAGCAGAGACAGTAAAGGTACGGTGACTCGGGGAGAAATTAAACGGAGTGACACGTATCTGGAACGCAAATTCCTTACCAGCTAGGGCCCCAACACAGGCAGGCAGGTCCTCACTCGCGCATGCGCCAGCCAGAGCCAGATCAGCGGCACTCTGCTGCGTGATCTTAACCATTTCGCGGTCGAAAACCACAAACGTGGCATTGTCAGCACCGTCATCTACGCAGAGTTCAACACGGTACCTGAAGACACAAGCGCACAGTTTTAGTGTCAGGTTCTAATCTAAATATGAAAACGTCTTTTACAGAAAACTTAAAATGGCAGACAGTTCATACTTAATTATGCCGGTCATGTTAGGATTGGCACATCGTGTACAACTCAGTGAGGTACCGATCCTGTCCAATTTTTTACTGCATCCAGTGCATGATACAAAGGACCAACCATTGTGTTGGAGAACCTCAACCACACGGGCCCTACAAATGAATTCAGCTTCCTGGGTCTGCACAAACGGTTAGATTTCAAGGTGTAATATAGGCTAAAATAATATAAGAAACACTTTGAAACCGAAAGGGAAGGGCAACTTTGAGCACCTGCTCGTTAGAGTCGCTAATGAACCTGTTTAGCTCCCCGATGGTAACCAGCTATTTCTTCTTGATGCTATCCTTCGTATCGGTGCTACTGAATGCGGTAGTGATTGGTACACCGAGTCTGGAACATTCGAAACGAAAATGCGTACGGGTAGAAGGAGGCAGCACAATATAGAAAACATTAAAAGTGTAATAAACTTAATACCTGGCTGCGAATGACGACACAACTTCCTGCTTTGGGTCGAAGCAAAAGGTAGTGCCAGGGGTGGAGTTCAAATACAGGTTCCCTGCGGAATTAAATGCCAAAAAATTGGTGTGGTACAAACTATTATTCAGAGGTAAAGTACTAAAGTTCGATAGATTCCAACCTCCAAATAGTTTAGGGTTAACCGTAGTGACAACCATTATGGATTGAGTCATGTCGCCTTTTTGCAAGAGTCCTCTGAACATAGAAGAAACATCGTCCCACAGGGACATGTACACCACAACCTGACTATTTATCCAACGAAGAAAGGGCGTACATAAGCAATAAATTTGTTTTAGAAAAATATAAGCAGCAATCAAGAAAGTATGCTTACGGTTTGATCAGGAAGCGGACGACTAATCGGCTACAAATACCCGGTTGTGTTAAATCAGAGCCTTGAACAGACTGGATTTGGCCCACAACATCTGCATCAGGAGAGATAAGGTGTATCCATAAGTCTACGACATTTTTTATTGTAAAACAGACACACACGGTTGACAAATTTGCAGGCGGAGACTTACCCGGAAGTTCAAGGTTCGTGTTAGCCAGACCCTTCAGTGACTCAAAAGCGCGGATCATGAATTTCTCTGCGTTAATCTGCGGACAATCAGACATGACCTCCTCAATAACACTCTGGGGGATGAAACGAATGAGGTAAGGGTGATCAGTTAGCTTGTAAGTATTAGCACATCTGGCTACTTCAAAGCGCAAAACCCTGAAAATAAATCCAGCTTTCAGATAGGGGCGGTAGTGGCTCGCACGGGCAGCAATAATGAAACCGTGTATAACGGCGTCCTGATAAACACAAAGCAGACAAGGTTAAGTTTCGAGGTCTTTATTTAAAAATTCTGGAAAAGCTAGTACGCATCCATACTTCTGCGTCAAGTAGGAGGATGGTGATTCCCATGAACTCTCCCTGTTTCTTGATGTTCTTCGAATCCCAGAAACGCAGAAGGCGACACACGACGGACTAGTCAGATCTGCCTAGCTTAAGATTAGCCACGGGTGTAACGTATTTCGCGGTGATTGTGGAATCCATTGTCACTTGATCTAAACGGCGGTAAGAAGCTGCGGTGGAATGTTTTGCTCAGACATGGGTATACTTTATAGAGTCAACATGTGGGAAGTAGAAAAGACAATGGCAACGGCGACTTCAAAGCGGGGGGGGCAATGAATCGGGGCCATTGAAGACAGACAAAAAGACAAATCAATGAGGTTAAAGAAGCGGAAGAGACTTAACGGACTGGAAAATTAAAGACAATAAAGCGCAACACGCGGCTACGATCTCGAAGGAGAACTACGAAGGAAGCCCTAGAACATTTGGTAAGAAAGGCCACAAAAAAATGGGCCATGTGGAGCTGGATAATGCCAATTATGAGCGGCCCACTTGTTTGCATAATAGGACACGTGGACAGCTAAGGTGAGAGAGAAAAATCCCCTATTATATGTTAGATTATTCTACTAAAAATATGTTTGATGAATAAATTTCTCTGCGTTGGATTGTCACATAAGTCACATGCTTAATTATATGTAGTCACCATGTTATTGGTTAGTTCTTTTGGTTAGAATTGATTTAACTAAGAGATGGTTTATAGTTTGCTGCTTCATATATAATAGATCATGATCGATTTTTATATATATATAAATATAATTCATGATTAATTGTTAATTGATTAATTGTTTGGTTTAAATCGCTAATGACTCATACATGATATTGTCTATGGATGTGAAGCTTAGAATATGTTGACTTCCTATCATCGGTTTGTTTGGATTCTCCGGGAAATAAGTGATCACAATAAGAGAGATTTCGGTATAACTTTTCCCGACGATGATATGGCTCTGCTTAATTGGCTTCCACCTTCCCAAAAACACTCTGGTTTGATCTTCGATTTTTTCAGATAAGTATTATATTTCATAATGGTTTAATTCTTCAATTTTTGGTTAAATTTAATTTTACGAAAAAAAAGTTGAAACCATACCTTTATTTTAAAAATATATGAGATATCGAATAGTAAAAGTATAACTATTTCCTGAAAAATATACATATATATTTTATCACACAATTTTGTATATTAAGCAAAATTATATATTTATATATATATATTTATATATATTATGAAAAATAACAATAATTTAAAAGTGTGATATTTAATAAAGTTATAAATTTGTTATTTTATGACTATAGCTATAAGGTCAAAGTTATAAATTAAATAATAGAGCACTAAAGCATAAGAGTTTCAAAATCAGTACTTCACTATTAAGAATTCTTTCGACCTCACGAAGAGAAAAAAAATCAATATAACCATCAAAGAACGGTGCTATTACCAAAAAGCCTGATTCGATCAGAAGAATCTCAGATTCCAGGATTTCAAATTCATGAATGAATATAACTCAGCACTATTTAAAATATTGTCAATACTGAGATTCTGTGGTGAGAAATGACTTGCTAGATAAAACATTCTTGACCTTTCACACAAACAATATATTGCCTCAGCAACAATATCGCGAAAAAGTTTTTTTACCACATATGCAAGTCTAAACTCTTGTTTTGCTGCTTGCTGAGCAAAACAATAAGTTATGAATAGTGAAATGAGACCTCATGGTCCTACCCCCTTACCAGAAGCCCATTAGACTGAAGAGTTCAAAGAGCATAAAGAGATTAAATAGTCTAACCACGTCCAAAGATATAAGTATCATGACCACAATCATGGTAAATGGAATGGACGTGGTATAAGTGACAATTATAATCTATATGATAAAGTAAACCATTCATATGGTTAAGGCTACCGATCCGACTTTGGTCGTAATCGAGGTAGAGGCCGTGGTATACCCAAATCACAACACTCATATAAACTTGTTTGCCACTGATGAGGAATGGGAAACCATTGGACTAAGACGTGTAAAACACCTAAGCATCTCGTTGATCTTTATCAAGAGAGTTTGAAAATAATCTAGAAGCTCATTTAGTTCATCACGACGGTAAAGAAGTTTACAACCATGAGATAGATGACTATGAGACTTCGGATTGCTTAAAAGCGGTTTAATTGTTTTCGGCATCTGAGTGTTCTTGATTGATTTATGAGAATTCAGTAAACGAAATATCTAAAGGCACAGCTGATTAGTCAAATTGCGGGTATAACTAAATTTAGTGAAGGCTAAGGGTAGGCCAATGGCAGGCTCATATTCCCAAGGGCACGCATCCTCAGATGCTTCATATTCACCCAACTCAAATGGGCTTATTGAGTTTCAAATAAATGTATTTGAATGGTTTCCACATATTACTAAGAGCACCCAAGATCATGAGAAGGTCTTAGAGACTATACCGCGTCATAAACCTTTACTATGCCAAGGTTAATATGATAGAGGCTAATAAAGTAAACAAAAGAGTTTACTGAGAAATTTACTAATGACATGACCGGCTTGGCCAGCCTGGTTCTAACATGATACGTAAAGCTGATATTAAAATAAATAAAAAGGCACAATCCTTAAGGACCTCACGTGTATAACATGTACACAAGGGAAACTTATACTAAGGCCATTACGAGTCAAAGCAACTAGAAACTTGGTGTTTGCTAGATTGTTGGCCCAGACCATAGTCTGTGAGCCCACATATTTAAGACTATATGTCTAGCTAATGCTGGTAAATTATGTCCCAAACGTTTTATGGCTACAATATGTCCATGAGGAGAGAATTGTATACCTTGTGGCACATGTCCATACTTGAACTCACAGTAGCTGTTTGGGGACACGCAATATTGCATGCAACAAGAGCTTATACGCATCAGGCCATCTAGTGAGCATAAATATTCACCATCCCAATTACTCACGGTTCATGAGCCAGACATATCCCATCTAAAGACATTTGGGTGTGCCGTTTATGTTCCCATTGCACCACCACAGAAAACAAAGATGGGACCTCAAAAGGGGATGGGAATATACGTTGAAAAATTATTCTTCCACCATTATTAAGTATCTCGAGCCAAAAACCAGATACAAGGATTGTCATCTCAATGAATCCGTTTTCCCAACACTAGGTGGAGAGACTAACAAGCTGGTTAAAGAAACATTATGGAATCACATCCTTTACATGGCAAGATCCTCAGACTCCATCAGAGATCCAAAAGACTATACATTTACAAAAGCTAGCTAATCAATTGCCATATTCCTTTTCTGACCCAAAGAAAGTAATAAAATCGTACATGTCAGCTCGTAATGCACCAGTACATATTGATGTTCACAAGGAACACAATCAAGTTGCTACAAAGACAAGAACCCTCGGAAAGGTTCCAAAGACAAGAACCCTCGGAAATCAAAGAAAGGTGCAAGGGAAACCGAGAAGGTTCAAGAAACCATAGACATGGTCGACAAATAGACATAACCCGAAGGTACAAATCAATGAGGTTTGGGACGCCAAACCTCAAGGTCCTAAAGATGTAAAGAGATCTATATAAACTATATCATGTCTAGAATAAAATGGAACAAAAAGATGTCGACATCAATTATAATATATTTGCGCACAAAGTAGCAATTGAAATGAATGAGGATCAAGAGCCCACGTCTATACTAGAGTGCACTCAAAGACTTGATTGATTAAAATGGTACAAGGCCATAAAATGTGGAGCTAAGAATCATTAAGTAAAGCTAGTGGGAAAAATGAGTCTTTTTGATTGTGTGAAATAAACATAGTAAAATCGTGATATATCAGATAAGACTTGTCGCACAAGGATTCACACAAAGACCATAAATAGAGGAGGTATACTCCCCTGTAGTGGATGCTAAGACATTTAAATTTTTGCTAAGTCTGGCTATATAAAAGAGAAAAACTCTATTTGCGGCTAATGGATGTAATGCATGCATATTTATATAAGTGCACTAAATAATATATGAGATTACCAGAGATTATTGAGCTCAAAGCTAAGAAAGATTCTCGAGAACAGCACTGCGTAAGGCTGGACAAATCCTTTCATTGACTTAGACTAAGTGGGCATATGGAAGGTTATAAATGATCCCATCAGTCCATGTATTTTATAAAGAGGTTTGCAAACAAAGGATTTGTAATCATAACAGTGTATATAAAAGATTTAAACCTTTGGGTAATCAACCAAACAATTTAGTATATCTAAAGAAAGAATCTGAAATGAAAGACCTAGGCAATAATTAAGTTCTGTTTGGGATTACAACCTGAGTACGTGAATAATGGAATCCTTGTACATCAAATGACATACATTGAAATAGTATTCAAGGAAATTTAATAAGGAGAAAGCCCGCCCATTGACCAGGCCCGATGGTGGTGAGAAGCCTCATATTGGATAATGATCCATTCAGTCCGGAAATGCCATACCTCAGTGTCATAGGAGTTCTAATGAATTTGGCTAGACACACTAGACCAAATATTTGTTTTGCCGTGAGTCTCCTATCTAATTTTAGTTCATGATCAACCTAAAGGCACTGGATAGGAACTACGTGTGGCTTGATCCCTTCCAAGGGTACGTAGGCAGCCTTCTTTAAGGCACAACTACTACTACATCAAAGACCATCATATTTGAAGACAACGCAGTCTACATTGCTCAACTCAAGGACGGCTACATTAAGAGAGACCGGGCGAAGCACATTTTGCCAAAGTTCTTCTTCACACATGAGTTACAGAATGCCGGTGAAGTACAAGTTCAACAGGTCCGATCCAGCAACAACTCAGCCGATCTATTCGCCAAATCTTTGCCAATACCAACACTTAAGAGACTCATACATCAGATTGGAATGCGGATACTTAAGGAGCTTTAGTGATGAACAAATCAGGGGGAGTAATGTGTGATGTACTCTTTTTCCTTCACCACGGTTTTGTCCCACTGGGTTTTCCTGGTAAGGTTTTAATGAGGCAACATTCCCAAGCACATTACGAAAATCTTTGAACATCTACACGGTTACTTCATTCAAGAGGGAGTGTTGTGAACCATTCGGTTCAATATAAGTGAATGGACGAACCGTTGGGCCTTAAAGCCCAAGAGAGATTTCGGTCACCTCCTTAATTCTATTAAGGTTTATGATATATTGTATTTCCCTATATAACGGCCCTTAAGTTAATGAATAAACATAACTTTCATTCATCCAATTTACAACATAAATTTTTTAATTGTTATCAAGTTTTAATTAAATACTTTTTTATTGAGTTTTCCCTTTATTATATTTGTAGAAGTATGAGAACCTCAAAACCTTGATATAACAATCAACTACTCGGAAATCGTCGAGTCTAACATTTAATCTTTATTAAAAACTCTTCACGATTGTCTTACAACATAAAAAATCCCTGAACCGGATGTTACACAATAATCCGTATTGTCCCAGACGTTAAGAATATCCTAAGTAATTCGATCACAACCCTATGATCGAAGAACACTCACCTTTCTCTTTTTCTAAAGTTCTCGGTGACAACACCTGATTAATTCGGCCAAGAGTGTTAACAACCCCTAACAACTCTTTTGCCCTAAAATACACGCCGAAATCTATTTTGTTAGTAAATCTTAAAGAATATTTTCATATCTTTGTTTTGGAAATATTTTTCTAACATTTTTCCATTTTACCCCGAAATAATATATTCTCTATATATCTTTTCTTGCAACCCACTCCACAATATCTTGATGGATTTTTTCAAATCTTCTTTTTCTTTTTCTGCGCCACGTCATCTAAGGAATCTTCGTACCATCAGCTATGCTTACAACCTCCTGATGTTGCCTAAGCTCCCAGATGCTCAGCAGCTATCAGTTGCATATTCATTCTCCCCCTTTTAAACTGATTTTAATAATCAAGCAACCCTACAAGAAAGACAAACCAAACAACAAACAAACGCAATAACCAAGGCGTATACGTAACTCTACAACATCATGAATTACACGACAAAGGTTTGATACATGCATTTGAATCGTTGAGCCATAAATCCGAGGAAGAGAATAAACATACTCCACAATCTAAACCCAAAACAACTTAGCTACACATATAGCTAGCTACACAAACACTCCCCCTACATCAAGCATTCGACTAAATATGAGACTGAGTCTCCTCGTTACTATTTTCTCCCCTTGCTTGATTGCACAAATCAGTTAAAAACATTCAATTGAGTGTGGAATACTTACATGCATCTTGTGACTGCACTTCTAAGCATTGGTATTCTGCTTCATGGCCTTTGGTTCTTGATCTTCTAGGAACACCAACACTTGGTTCTGAAACATCTTATGATGGGTGATGAATACGGTATAAAGAACTTCAGATCACACCCCTTTGCGGTATCTCGGACCTGATGAAGTAACTGCATTGTTGCTCTCATCGTTGCTCTCTCAGTTTTGCAAGTGCCATAGGATTGACCTTTCTCTGGAGCCTAAACATTCTAAGGTCTGAAAGTTTAAGTTTTTTGCCTCTTGAGCTTTTTAAATTCTGGATCATTACACCCTTGGTTCTGAAGCATATCTCATGTGCAAAACAAAGATTTGTCTATCTTGAAATTAATCAGCTTTAGTCCCTTGAGCTTTAAGATCTCTTTAACAGTCATGTACTCTCCAAGCTCTTCATCTGTCATCTCATCCATACTTCTGATGGTAGCTCGACGTTCATCTACATCCAAGGCATGTTGAAGGAGTTGTATCGCTGCTTGCATCGTTTCTCGCATAGCCACTCTCTCAGCATTACGCGAGGTCGAGGGCTGAGCTTTCTCTGGCCACCAAACCCTCTAAGGTCTGTAAGTTGTAGTATTCTTGTCTCTTACGCTTTGGTGCAACTTTGCTCTGTAAGTTGAGATGTTAACAACGTTTTTCACCAGGATCCAGTTCCAGCTACACATCTTGTACATGATGGCCTTGTCTTCATCAAGTTGAGACACATTCACATCACTGAGAGTGGGGAACTTCTTCTTCGTGAGGGACTCTGCAAACTCTTTTTCTGTCATCCTCGTTGTGCTCTTAAGATAGTCACGACGTACTTCTGAGGAGAGTGTTGAAGCACTTAGAGACTCATCCGGGTTTGTGTTCATGAGATCTGCATCTGGCGCATCAAGCTATTGGTTATTGATACATGTCTTTTTCCTCTCATCTAGATGATTAGTCGCCTGAAGCATTTCCATATCCAATCTGGTCGACTGGTACAATCCTGGTACAATCTCAAGGTTCAACCTTGATGCATGAACCTTAGACTCCTCAGTTGCTTGAATCTCACTCGTCATTAGTCCTGTGATGTTTGATATTTTAATCTTCTTCTGCTTAACATTTCTCTTTCCCCCCTTTTTGAATTAGTTTGATGCTCAAGCACATATCATCAAACTTAGCTAGATATTTTCCCAAACTCCATGCACATATCTTCCCACACTTGAGTTCACACTAACATCAAAAACCTAGATTCATCTTTTGTCACATGTGGGTCGTTAATAATATGCACATTTTTCATTTGAGGCCCGGAAACACTTAAACAAAACTTTCAAAACATTCAAGGTAAAACTCATAACTCTTTTTTCATCTCTTTTTGTTCATCTCGTGCATATTATTCACATTTTAACACCACTGAAACACATAATCTTAACATGACATGAATTGTGAGTGACCTTAGTAATCATAGACCTAGTGAGTAACTGTCAAATTAAATTTAAGTTCATTTGTTACCTTCTTGAAATCCGCCTCTCATGAGTGAGACACCGTTGGAATTTAGGAGTTAGACTTTATACAATGCTCATGATGATGGTGGAATTTTTCTTTAGACTTGCATGCCTGATGTCTAGCTTTCACAGTCTTCCACCTTTATTTTGATGATCGATTTAGTTTTCAACTTTCTATGTTTGTCCAAGGCGGCTGGAATTTCCTTTGGATGATGATTTTTGATCAGCTGCTTGAGAACCATCACTTGACTTCTCAGGTTCTTCAAGAATTCAATTAAGAATTTTTATTCAATTGCTTGAGAACCATCACTTGACTTCTCAAGTTCATCAAAATACATACACATTTTCATATATTTTTTTACTCGCTTCCTCATCCTCAACACTTTGTACTCCTGACTTTGACAGAACTGTACAAACTGACCCTCAGAACGGTGAAACAGACAGCTCTTTTCTATCAGGCACTTAAGATCACTTGTTCTGAACATTGTACTCTGTCTTCCCCCCTGTTACAAGTATCTCAACTCAAAAAGCAAGTTAGATTTCACAAACACCAATGGACTTTCTCAAATCAACGAATCGATTAAAGTCCAAAGGCTTGGTTAAAATATCAGTAAGTTGAAAATCACTGCCCACATGATCTATGACTATTAATTTCTTCTCAACCAATTCACGCACAAGAAGATGTCTAATGTCAATGTGTTGTGTACGTAAGTGTTGTCCAAGATTCGTAAAATTATCACAATGAATGAGGAAAGTGAGAGTTCCAAAGTTCATACCATAGCTTTTTGTCATTTGTTTCATCCAAATGAGATGTGTGTAGCAACTCTCCAATGTGATGTATTTAGTCTCACTTGTGCTTCTAAGATCATCTAAACTCTCAACCCAATATGCATTGTAATACCCAACCACATGTCCATTTCTGTCATTGGAGTAGAATTGTCCTAGATCTGCAGTTCCCTTCACGTACTTGATGATTCTTTTGACAACATTCAAATGAGACATCTTGAGCTTTACTTGATACCTCACACATACTCTCACGCTCAAATCAAAGCCATGTATGCTTGCTGAAAGATAGAGAAGATTCCCAATCATACCTTTGTAAAGTCTTTCATCAACGTCTCCACCATCTTCGTCAACTACCAGCTTGATGGTTATGCTCATCGCCGTCCTCAAAGATTTGCTATCCTGAAGCCCATACCTTCTTACTAAGTTTCTGGCACATGTGCTCTGGAAGACGGAGATGCCCTCATCTGACTGTTTGACTTGTAGATTAAGGACGCAACTTAGCTTTCCTATTATGCTCATCTCAATTTCTTAAGTCATGATCCCTAAAAAAGTATCAACAAACTTTTGATTTGTTCCTCCAAACACGATGTCATCAACATAAATTTGAACCACCATAAATCCTACTTCGTTGGTGTCGATAAGGAGAGTCTTGCCAACACTACTCTCTTGTTGATATCCTTGTTTAATGAGAAACACAAACTTCTTTCCGTACCAAGATTTAGGTGCATATTTCAACCCGTATAGTGCTTTCTTCAGCTTGTATACATACTCATGATGTTCAAGATCCTCAAATCTTTTGGAATTCTCAAAGTACTCTTCTTCTTGGCGAAAACGCACTCTTAATATTCATTTCTTGAAGTCGAAACTTCATGAGACAAGCCATTCTGAACATGAATCGGATTGACTCAAGTCTCATATGCATTAGATCCAACGATGTGATTGACTTGACATCTTGTACACTCAAGTGTTGTCCCTTCATTGGTTTCCTTGTCGAGCAAGGACCGCACACAATCTTAGATTCATTTTTAAGCTTGGGTATACCTCGTACTACCACCTGATTGATGAGCTTCATAATGGTTCTGACGTTCTTATGACCGATTCGATGGTGCCAGAATTGAACATCACTCGTCTTTGTCACTGAAAGACACTTCAGTGTTGGATACCACATGTAGCACTTCTTTGAGTATTTTATTCCTCTTTTCTTCACATTGCATGCTTCATCAATCGCCCGACATTCTCTTATGGTGAATGTGACTGCTAAGCCATCATCAAAGAGCTGGCTAATACTGATCATATTTGCTTTCAGACCATATACTAGGAAGACATTTACTAGTTTAGGTTTTGTCACTCCTTTGAGTTTTCCCTTACCTCTGATTCTTCCTTTGCCACCATCACCAAACGTAACTTTTCCATCATATATCTTTTCATACTCATCCAGATTATTAACATTACCCGTTATGTGTCTGGAGCATCCACTATCGAAGTACCATTTGGTTTCTTTAGCACCTTGTTCTTCTTTCCTGATCCAGACTTTGTTATGATGTTGTTTGTCTCGCTGATATTTGTCTTGGCGTATCAGGTTTCTGACACACCCATTGAAGTGTCGACAGTTTGCCTGAATATGTCTGTATATCCCACAATAGTAACATTCATAATCCTGATATAGATTTGGTTGTCTGGCTATTGGTTGATGACTTCCAGATGCCTGACAAACCCTATCTCCTCGAAATGGTTGTTGAGGCGTCTCTCTTCGCGGTGGTTGTATTGGTGCAGCTTTGACAAACTGATTTCTGACGTAGCTATTTTGAGATGATCCACCTCGAAATCCAAGTCCCCACTTGGTGTTGCTGGTTCTTCTGATTTTCATGACTTTTTCTAAATCCTTTGTTCCATTTGTCAGCATCTTGATGTTTCTCAGTTGTTCTTGAAGTTGATTTGTCAGAAGCTTGTTTTTCTCAACTTCCTCATCGAAATATGTTTTGAGAAGCTTTACAGCAGTGGTAACTTCATCTCTTTCTTTGATGACTATCTAATGATCTACTTGAATTTTTGCAAGCTTTTCTCAAAGTCTTTTGTTTTCTTCTTGAAACTTCAGCATACTTTCAACAAGCACTTGATTTTCATCCTCCACCGAGAGACCTGATTCCTTTTCTGAATATGACTAATTTCCTTCCTCAGTTATACCGAGGAATGCCACCATGTTGATCATATCTTCAGTATATGATTCATCTTTGTCAAAATCACTTTCACTGAAGGTGACGTAGGACTTCTCGGCTCTTCTTTGCTTGTTGACACAGTCACTTTTGAGATGACCATATCCTTTTCATTCAAAGCACTGAATTTCATCCTATGATTTGAGGTCTGGACATTCGTTCTTGTAGTGACCAAATACCTGATACTCATGACACTTGCGTTATGGTTTTTCTAGCCCGTTCACCTTCTGGTTTCATCTATGGTTTGAATCCAGAAGTGACGAGCTCTCGTTGACTCCGTTCCATCTTCTTGAAGTATTTCTTGACGATGAGACCCACTTGATCTTCAAACTCACTCGTATGTGGTATTTTCTGCTTAGATATCAGTGTATTGGACTTCCATTTAGTGGTCACCTTCTTGTTCTGTTGCATCTCATGAGCTTGTAACATTCCAACCACTTGATCATATCTCATCTCGTCGGAGTTGTTGGACAACTCAATAGCAACTTTGTGAGTTTGAAATTTATCTGGTAGGCTTCTCAGAAATTTCTTTACCAGCTTCTTGTCTTTGTAGACTTTACCCATCACACTGGCCTCATTTTCTATGGCACTTAACCTTCCACTGAACTCATTGATGGTGTCGGTTTTTTTCATGGTTAAAGTCTCGAAATCATACGTTATAAAAAAATATTCTCTAACCTTTTTCTTTCTAAATCGCTCAAGAGAATATTTTCTTGTGATCATCCCTTTAACTACACGCCACAAAGTATCCAAAGATTTCATTTTTGTTCATTTTTGGTGTAGCGTCATTTTTATGATCTTTGCACCTTCATCCGCCTGAGCTCTGCTATAGGTTCTTGTTGTTCCTTAGCTCTATGATGCTCTTCAGTCATTGACTACATATTCATTCTTCCTCTTATTAGCTGATTTTGATAATCAATCAATCCTGCAAAACTACCACACCAATGACTAATTCAGTGTTCTCTCAAGATTTTTGTGAGACTCTTTATTCTTAGGTTCATGAATTTCTTTGGTCCTTTACTCGTTCATGAGCTCTACCTCGTCGGTTTGCATGTCGATTGTTTCATATGCCATCGTTGTATCGTATGGCGTTGTCGTCGATTCTTATTTGAGAGGTGGTGTTGGAGAGAAACAAAGAGCTAGATTCTTGAATCCTGAGATGAACGACGACGTTCACTTGGAGGCAGCTTCTAAGGGTTTGATGAAATCCTCTTCCTCTTGCTTTTATACTCTGGCTAGATCCCTCTTTTGTCACATGTGAGTTGTTCTTGTTGGGCCTTTGCATTTTTCTCTTTTGGGTCTGAAACCACTTTAATAAAACTTTCAAAACATTCAAGGTAAAATTTGTTTCTCTTTACTCATGTGATACTAGATTATGGCACGCGCCAAACGCGAAATTATTATTTCGAAAATGAAATAAAATGTGTAAAGGAATGAGTGTTTAATTGATGTGTACCTACATTTAAATTTACCATTTATATAGAGTATAGAAAGTAAGAATTACCTTGATTTAGCGTAAATTAGAGATGATATGTCATAAATATTCTGAAAAATGTTTAAGAACACAAAAAAGAACTGTTGAATATTTGGATTACTCACAAAATCTCTAATATTAAATATTTCTTTTGCAACAAAGTATGAAAACTACAATGTCGTAATTTTTTGACTCGCGTCAAGCGCGAAGTTATAATTTATAAATATTTATTATATACAAAATTTATGTATTTTTAATTTTTGGCATATCAAATTATTTAAAATAAATTTGGAATTGTGTTTGAACCCTTTTTATTATTTATTAGGGCAATTTTCAAAAATAACGTTAAATTTTTTTTCTTAAAACAATAATTACATCATAAGTTTATTTCCTTATTAAAAAGGTTTGATATTTCTGTTACCATTATTATTCATTTTATTTCTAGAATCATTTCTTTTATTTTGTATAGGTTTTGGTATGTTTTAAAATGTTGGCGATTAAACGACAGCTTATTTTATATTTAGTGACGAACTGTGCGATCTTGGTCAAATCGTTGGGAAAAATCGTTGATTGGTTTTCAACCGATTTTCAATCGATTAATCAACTCAAATCGGCCAAATACCGATTTATTTTTAATAAATTTAGACTGTTGTGGGTTAACGCCAATTTTGATGGAGCAATGTAATAACTTTACTAAACCTATTTAATTCTCTAAGCACAAAGGACTTATTTATAGGTAGTTTTTGACTAATATTTAGTTTTCATTACCAATATGAGACTTTTTAGTTATATTACTTGTTGAATAAGATTTAATGGACCATCAAATTTCAATTAGTTTTAGATTTTTTAAAATTTGTAGATTCAAATTTAATGGACTTTTAATATTGGGTATGTAATCAATTGTTGTTGGTTTTTTAAATCATTCTAATGATGACATGAATTTTATTTTCATGTTTAACTCAATAAATATTTCTCGATTAGTATATATAGGATATGATAGGATGATATGGTCTTGTTAATGGGTCGAATTCGAGAATTAATGGGCAGAAAATTAATGATATGTGCTTATAAAATTAATGGACCGAGAATTAACTCATCTAATGATATAGGCTCGTTAAAATGCCGAATTAGAGAATAATTGTTTTCGTTTAGTGAGAAGCGTTGTAAGTGCGACACGTGTTTTTTCCTTTATTAACTCATCTAATGTTTCTCAATTACTATATATAGGATTTTTTGCACATTCTTCTCTTTTTGTTCATCTCTCTCCTGCTATTCACACATTAACACCCATACAACACATAATCTTATCATGTCATGAAGTGTGAGTGACCCTAACTATTGAGCAGATGTTATAATTATTTTAAGTACATATGTTACCTTTTTGAAATCCGCTTTTCAAGCCTCATACACCTTTGGACCGTAGAGGTTAGACATATACATTATGGGGTCACACATAAATCAATATGTGATAGGGTCATTATTTAATAAGTCAAACTTATGTGGTCACTTTTGTAATAAAGTAAAAGACTGTAGGTATAAATGTTATGGAAAATTAATTGTGGATGCCTTAAGTAATTTATAATTTGATGAAGGGCCGAATTATAAATTAGTACTCTATATAAATAGAGGGTTATGGTCCCCAAAGCAACCTAACCTGAAATACATAAATCTCTCTTCATCCCATCACCAGAGACCTAAAGTCAATTCATGGTATGCTTTGGAAGATCCATAGCCAACTTCAGATCTCCAACCACAGATTCATCATGACTAAATCATGTACGCTTCCGCTTATGTTTGATCATCAGAAACTAATATGGTATTGAGTTTATTATGATATAAACTTTAGGATTATTTCCAACAATTGGTATGAGAGCCACCATATTCAGTTTTTGTTTGATAATCAGGTTTTATCAAAAGAAATTTTGGATTTATTATATTTATTTAAAATAAATTCGAATATGGTTATTTGTGAAAAATTGAGATTTTAAATTTGTTTTTCATCTAAAGAATTAAAGGATTTGTGGTTTTAATATTAGAGTTTTAGATCTGAAAATTGTGCATGTTAAAATCTAGATTCATAGTTTGTTTTAGTATAAAGTATATGCTTATTCATGTATATTTATTTTGATCTAAGATAAAAATTTCAGAATTTTTGAGAAATTTTTTCGGATCAGAAAACAGCCATGGCGGCTGTGTTTTGTTAAGTTATTAGGGTTTATGTTTAACCCTTCATGTTAATTATTTTTTGGTAAGGGCTTAAGAATTTTCGGCCCATTAAAAATCATTAATTTAATTAAATAAAGAGAATGGGGATTCGGATTGGGCCCAGACCCACTTAAAGAATTGACAGAAAATATTTAATTATGTCGCATATGGGATTCGAAGCCAGGTTGGGGTCATTGCAGACTCAGTCTCCCCTCTCTAAACCACTAAGCCACTTAGGACTTTCTTTTATGTAGTTTCACAGACTTATTGATAAATATCTGAACAGAAATTATAAAACAATTTGTTAAATCAATAACTAAATTAGATTATACTAGTTTAACATTTGAATTGGATTAATTGATGCAAGATGTCACCAAAGTGACCTCTCTTGGAGATATTGTCCATGAATAATATTAAATGTTGTGTGTATGTTTTCCATGCGGATATTTAATCGGCCCAAAGGAAGATTTATATTTGGTCGGAATTCATACACACATGTGATGATAAATACATGACAATTGTTTGGATTAAAACATATGAATGATAATTCGGCCCAAAGGAAGATTTATTGTTTACTATGGATTATTGTCAGTGTTTGATCGTTGCGGTAATGAGAGATATGTGACAATTATTTGGATTAAAACATGTGAATAATAGATCGGCCCAAAGGAAGACTATTGTTTATCATGAATTATTGCCAGTATCAATTCATTGCAACAAGAGTACCGCTAGTAGCTAATATTACTGTCCAAGGACTTGATATTAATGTTACATTTGGTATCTTGGGTGGGACGTATAATCATTCATAATTTATTATTGATTTTATTCGGCTAGTGAGCTAATACTTAATTAAGGTTCTCTCTTCAGTGAATATCACTTATAGATAAATTTAGTAAATTCCAACATTTTCAGATTTCTACTTTAAATAGTAGAAAATAAAGTTAAATTTATTATTGGGTATATATATCTTGACATTGCATTAAAGTTGAAATAACTTACTTCGCCTTAAGGATACCGGCGTTGCTGAGTATAATAATGTTTGTGAGAAGTGAGAAAACTTTAATTGTATTGGCCTGATTTTAATCATAAAACACCAATTTGGAAAACTTTAGAGGTGATGAGGATGAGATCAAGATTTCAATCAAGTTCTTTGCTAGGATTAATTTGGGCTTCGTAAGAAGCGATACAGCGAAAATAAGCATGCTTTTGCATCGCTTTAGTTCAAAATAATTTCATAGCAAAGGAAATTTTAAGAAGTACATATTCAAAATGTATGATATTGTTTCAATCGAAACAAGCAGAGACTAAAAATACTTATACGGTTGACACTCTAAAGTCTAAGGTCTAAGAACGAAATTTGAGCTTATTAAGAATGATGATACTAAGGGTCTTACACAAAAGAAACAAATTTAAGTTGTTAATACTTATTTCTTTGTGATAAAGTTGGACACATTAAGAAGGGTTAGTTCCTTGTTGTGATTTGTTAAGAAATTAAGTTTGTTAAAGTACTCAGAAACACTTAATGGTTAAACTATGGTACAAAATCCCAACTTAAGTGTTTTTAATGTAGGATTGCCTAAGTTATTGAAAACCACATAATGTTGAAAGATACATTTAATACAGTTAATGGTTTTCATATGCATTTGGAGGCAATCGAGCACTATAGACTACTGTTTATTTTTTTGTCATTTTTTGGATTTGAAAAAAAAAATTGGTGGTAGCGTCTTTTAGACGTAATTTAGTTTGTTTGTTTCTTACTTAGACAAATCCGGTTATGCTTGTCTAACGAAGATCAAAATTGTTACTTTGTCTTTAAATTCAGAATTAATTGGGACCGAAAAATAAACTTTGGATGAACATAGTCTTGGTAAATTCAACACTATAACTTTTTAGGAATAAAGTTGAAGTGTTGAATTAAGGGGTACTAAACAAAAGTTTGGAAAAATGCAAATTCATGAACTTTGTGGTACAAACGCCTAAGTAACATCTCTAGAAATAAAGTTGAGCGTCTTGTGTCTAATGGTATATATTGAGTTCGGTAACTTCACAAATTTTGATGTTTGTGATGATTGCATTATAAGGAAACAAACCAAGAATAAGAAATTTGATGCATTAAGAGTTGTGGAAGTCATTGAGTTGATACATGCAAATAATTGTGGGTCGTTTTATACTTTATGTTGAAACGGTCAAATGTATTTTGTATCATTAATTGACTATAATTCTCGATATGCATATTTATTTCTTATTCATGAGAAACTTAAATCTCTAGACGTGTTCATAAAATTTAAGACTGAGGTTGAAAACTCACTCGACCAAAGAATTAAGACTATCAAATTACTTCCGGCATTATGATAGATTAATTAGGAGAATAACGTCTCAGACTATTTACCAAATATCTAGAGGAATGAGGGATTGTACCACATTAAACCATGCATGGGTCTCCCAACATGAGTGGTATGCCGGAAAGGCGCAATCACATTCTTAAAGACATGTTAAGAAGTGTGATTATTCATTACACTTTACATGAATCACTCTGGAGAAATGCATTATAGACCACATCTTACATTCTTAATAAGATATCATTAAAGCAACTGCGTAAAGCTCCTTATGAGCTTTAGATTGACCAAAACTCAGTCTAAAGCATATCACATCTATGGATGTCCACATAAGGTTAGGCTTTTTAAGCTATTTGAGATTAATTGGACTCCAAAAGTGTGAGTAGTTACTTTATTGATTATCCAGAACAATTTCGAACTTTTAAATTCATGATCCCACATTGAAATATTTTGAGACGGAATAATTACGTTCCTTGAGGACATTGAATTTAGTGGGAGAAATAAAGTTAGAGATATCATCTTTGAGGAAGAATCGACTTCAGCCTCTTTATCGATTCATATAGTTGCTTTGAATAAAACAAATCTTTATCCTCAAGTTGATAATAAAGATTTTTCCTCTAAGTCAAAATGATAATGTTATCTAACACTAAGTTCAAATTCAAGATCCTCAAGAACTAGTGCAACAAGATTAAGTTGTTTTGTGTAGATTCACGGAAAATAAGGAGAAATACTAGTTTGGATGATTATATAGTATTTCTGATAGAACATAAAGAAATTAAACTCTACTGGAAGAATGATCCTATCAACTTCCGTAAGGCTATGAGTTGTTCTAATTTAGATAAGTGGACTATAACATCTAAGGAAAAGTATTAGTCAATACTAGACAATAAAGTTTGAGTTCTTATTGAATTACCAGAAGGAAAGAATCATATTGGTTTTAAAACCAAGAAAGATTTGAGTGGTAATGTCCAATAATTTTAAATTCGTCTAGTGACTTAAGGCTATACTTAAATAGAAATGATTGTCTGTTAAGATACCTTCTCTTTGGTAATCCTGAAGGAATTTTTTGGGATAATCATAACCCATGTTGCACATTATCATTTGGAGTTTCATCATATGGATTTAAATACGGTGTTTCTCAATGGTGACATTGATAAAACTAAAATATATGAAGCAAAATTAAACTTTGTATTGATTCAAAGAAAATTGTTTGCAAGTTAAGAAAATACATCTATGAGCTAAAATAAGTTTTCCGTCATTGGTACCACAAATTTCATGATGTTATAATCTCGTTCAGTTTTTGAGATGAATTTGGAGATTAAGTGGAGGCATACCGCTTGCCATTAACAATATTAACATGCTAGTGAATCATATTTTGTATTAGGGATCGAGATTCATCGAGACATGTTTCGAAGAATTCTTTGATAACACAAAATAGTTATATTGATAAAGTACTTAAGTGTTTTGCCATACAGTCTTAAAAATCAGGTGATAACCCAATTGACAAAGGAGACAAATTTTGTTTCAATAAGGTATTCTAAAGAAATTTTAGAAATTTAGGAGATGCAAAAGATTATATATGCTCAGGGATTTTGATGTATCTCAAAATGTACGTGTAAGGATATTGCATACATTGTTGGAGTTTAAAACATGTTTGGGTAAACTAAATATGGACTATTGGAAAGCAACCATAAAGGTCATAAAGTATTAAGAGAGAATAAATGTTATATGCTCACGAATCAGACATCAGAAAATTTGGAGATCATTGAGTATTCTGATTCTGATTTTATATGGATGTCAAGCTAATAGAAAGTCTACATAAAGTTTTGTAGTAATCTATAAGCGGTCCAATAAGGAATTGGCTGAAATATTGTGTCACTTGGGCGCGATTATATAAAGAATATAAAGACCAATAAAGTTTTCTTGTGACAATAAATCAGCCGTTTTGTACAACAAAATTTTGGTAAAATTTGTTGACGTTAAATACCAAATTATAAAGGAAAAAGGTACAAAGTGAAAAGTATTTTTCATAGAACATTTAGAGACAAACTCCATGATAGCAGATCCTCTTACAAAAGTATACGCTAAAGGTCTATCATGAGCATATTGCTCAAAAGGACATTTCGGTGTTCGAGGATCATTCGGTTTAGTGAGAGTTTGTCATTCGGTTTTAGGTTCTATGTTTTGGTTGCGTTTATACACATTTTCTGATCAGAAATAAAGTTTTGAATAAGGTTTTAAGTTTGCACTTTGTACAATAAAGTTAAGGATCTCACTAAAGTAGGATCAGTTGAAAATTGACATGTATCGATCACTTTTCATGTAATTTTCATGCCACGATTTTCATAAATGATCTATGTCATTTGACTGCATCCCATCACCAGAGACCTAAAGTCAATTCAGGGTATGCTTTGGCAGATCCATAACCAACTTCAGATCTCCAACCACAGATTCATCATGACTAAATCAGGTACGCTTCCGCTTATGTTTGATCATCAGAAACTGATATGGTATTGAGTTTATTATGATATAAACTTTAGGATTATTTCCAACAATACAATGCACATGGTGATGATAGATGTTGAGACTCTGACTTTTAGCTATATCTTTATACTTGAGGTTGATCTAACTTTCAACCTTGTTTGTCATATAAGGCAACTCAAAATTCCTTTGGATGAGGATGTTTTAGTCAGCCGCTTGAGAACCATCATTTGATTTGTTAGGTTCCCCAAGAGCTCAATTAAGAACTCTTTCTTTTAGTTGCTTGAGAACCATCACTTGACTTCTCGGGTTCATCAAAAAAAAAAATTTGTTATTTACTTTTCCCTCATCCTCAACACTTTCTAATCCCGACTTGACAGAATTGTACTGATAAAACTTGAGATCACTTGTGTCGGTTGTTTTTTCTTAACATTGTGTATTTCATGCCTCTTGGAACAAATATCTCATCTCAAGAAACAAGTTATATTTAACAAACACCTATGGACTTCCTAAAATCAACGAATCAATTGAAGTGTAAGGGTTTAGTCATAATATCAATAAGTTGAAAATCAGTGGCCACATGATATATGGCTATCAATTTCTCCTCAACCAATTCACGCAAAAAAATGATGTCTAATGTCAATGTGTTTTGTGTGTGAGTGTTGTACCTGATTCTTATATATATTTATGACACTTTTAATATCACAATGAAGAAGAGTACTAGAGGCAATACCATAGTCTTTTGCTATTTGTTTCAACCACATGAGTTGTGTGTACCAACTGCTCAACACGATGTATTCAACCTCCGTTGTAGAGAGAGATACATTGCTATGTTTCTTACTATGCCATGAGATCAGATTATTTCCCAGGGATAAACAACTATCACATGTGATTCTACGATCGTTTAAGCTCCCTGCCCAATTTGCATCACAGTTTCCAGCTAAATGGTTGTTTGTCTCCTTTGTGTAGTAGAGTCCTAGATCAGTTGTTCCCTTTACATACTTGATGATCTTTTTGACAACATGGAGATGAGATAATTTGGGCTTTGATTGATACCTTGTACACATACCCACGCTCAAACAAAGACCATGTATGCTTGTTGTGAGATAGATAAGGCTTCCTATCATGGCTCTGTAGAGTCTCTCATTAGCATCTTCACCGTCCGTCGATTGACAGCTTAATGGTTGTACTTATGAGGGATTTGGCATGTTTGTTGTTCAGAAGGCCAAACCTCCTCACTGATTGCTTGTCTTGGAGATCAAGAACGTACCTTAGTTTCTCTATTATACTCATCTCAAATTTTTGGATCATGATCTCAACAAAAGTATCACCAAGCTTCTGATTTGTTAATTTAAACACGATGTCATCAACATAGATCTGAACCACCATGAACCTTAGCTCGTTGGTGTAGATAAACAGAGTCTTGTCAACACTCCCTTGCTAATATCCTTGCTCAATGAGAAACATAGTCAGCCTTTCGTACCATGCTCTATGTGCATGTTTTAACCTGTACAAAGCCTTCTTCTGCTTGTATACATACTTAGGATGTCCAGGATCCTCAAATCAGGAACCACCAGGAACCCCAACTCATTGGTGTAGATAAATAGAGTCTTGTCAACACTCTCTCGTTGATATAATTGCTCAATGAGAAACACAAACATCCTTTCGTACCATGCTCAAGGTGCTTGTTTTAACATGTACTATGTCTTTTTCTGCTTGTATACATAGTTAGGATGTCCAAGACCCTCAAGTCCTTTGGGTTGCTCAACATATAATTCTTCTTGAGAAATCCCATTGAGAAACGCACTCTTCATATCCATTTGACGTAGACGAATGTTCAGGAGACATGCCCTTCCAAACATGAATCGGACTGACCCAAGTCTCGCCACTAAGGCAAAAGTTTCATCAAAATATACTCCTTTAACCTAAGGATACCCCTGAGCAACCAACTTTGCTTTGTTTCTGACAACATAACCATGTTTGTCATTGTTGTTCTTGAAGATCCACTTAGTTTCCACCACATTGGCATAATTTTCTAGCGGTGTTATATCCAACACCTGACTCCTCATGAAGTTTTCAATATCCTCATGCACAAACCCAATCCATAAGTTTTCTAGACATATTTCAATGTGATTCTTGGGATCAATATTCGAGTTAAACACACAAGTCTCACCATCTCTTGAACGTTTATTTGTTTCATCAGGGATCTGACATTCATGTGACCAAGTTGATGAGGTCAGAGTTGTACATCACTCAGCCTAGTTAAAGTGAAAAACTTAATGACCGAATTGCACATGTAGCAGTTGTTTGATGACTTGACTCCCCTCATCTTTACATTACCATCTTAATCAGTGGCCTGGAATTTTTTCTAGGTAAATGTTACTGGTAGACCATCATCACAAAGTTGACTGATGTTGGTCAAGTTCGCTTTTAGCACATCAACTAAGCAAACATTCACCAGTTCGGGTTTTTCACCCCAATGAGTTTGCCTTTTCTTCTGATCTTCCCTTTACTTCCATCGGTAAATGTGACCTTTCCACCAGATATTTCTTCTAGTCTTGCAGATTGTTTGAGTTACATGTCATGCGTATGGAACAACCACTATCAAAGTACCATTCAGTTCCTTCAGAGTCTTCATTACTTTCGTCAGAGGTGAGAGTTGCATAACAGTAAAGATCTTCTTTTTTCACCCACACTCTGTTAAGATTCTTTTTATCACGCTGATATTTGTTTTGACGAATCAGATTCTTTATGCAACCACGAAATTGATGATAGTTGGAATGAATATGTTCATACCTTCCGTAGTAGTAACACTCATAGTCCTGGTTTGAATACTGCCTTCTGTAAGTCTTTTGGCCACACCCCTTTTGCGCCTGAGGAGCCCTTATTTTTTGGACTAGTGCTTGTAGTGGTGATGGTGCCGCTTTAACAAAAAAAATTTTTGCATAACTAGTCTAAGTTGAACTTTTTTTTGCATAACCATTTCTCATTATTGGTCCTACCAATGGCTAATACATTGTCCATATCCTTTGACCATCTTTAGCTGGAAAAACCCAATTGAGTTTCTTAATCTAATTTTCTTTTTTGTTTTTATTTGTTTTAAGAAATTATGGTTTCTAAAAGTAAATGTGATGGTCCATTGTTAAAAACCCATTAGGGACTGGTTGATGGACAAATGTGAAGTAAATGTGTACCTTGTTGATGGACTCAAAGCTAACTTAATCAGCATCAGTCAGCTGTGTGATGATGGATTGGCAGTCACATTCACCCAGCGAGAGTGTCAGACCATTGATGAAGCAGGAAATTTCCAACTCAGAGGGGGTAAGGGCATCAAACAACTGCTATGTGTGGAACCCAAATCTCAGGTGCATGACTGCTACTCAGACCAGTGATGTAAAATTGGGGCACAACCGTCTTGGACACATGAATGTGAGGACCATGATCAAGCTGACAGAGCAAGAAGTGATGCGAGAAATTCCTAAACTCAAAGAGGAATCCTCATTTGTGTGTGGACCGTGCTCAAAAGGGAAGCAAGTGAAAGTTCAACAAAAGAACGTGACTGACATCAAATCAACCAGGACTCTCAATCACATGCACATGGACTTGATGGGTCCAATACAAGTAGAAAGTTTTTCACGTAAGAAATACTTGTTTGTGATAGTGGATGATTTTACCAGATTTACTTGGGTGAGGTTTCTACGAGAGAAGTCTAAGACACTAGATAGCTTCAAGATTCTAGCACTTCAACTCATGACTGAAAAATGGGGAATCAAGACTATTAGAAGTGATCACGATGGTGAATTCCAGAATGAGACATTCGAGGTGTTCAGTGGCAAGCAGAGTATAGCACATCAATTCTCATCCCCACGTACTCCTCAACAGAATGGAGTTGTGGAAAGAAAGAACAGAACATTGCAAGAGATGGCTAGAGCTATGCTACACGGTAATCAGGTGCCAAAACATTTCTGGGCTGAAGCTGTTAGCACTGCGTGTTACATCATCAACCGGCTGTATGTAAGAAAAGGATATGAGATGACACCGTACAAGATGTGCAAAGGGAAGACACCTTCAGTAAGCTACTTCCATGTCTTCGGATGCTTGTGTTACATTCTTAATGACAAGGATCAACTAGGCAAGTTTGAGTCTAAGAGTGATGAAGGGATGTTCCTTGGGTATCCAGGATCTAGCACAACCTATCGTGTGTTTAACAAATGGAGCAAAACAGTGATGGAAACTGTAAATGTATTGTTTGATGAGTTGTCTTCCCACAAAGAAAATTTCAAGACTCTGGATCCTCATCTTACTACAGAAACTCACACCCCGATATCATAATCTCAGAAGCCTGAAGATCTTGATTCTGAAACCGATTTAGGTGAGTTCCAAAAAGTTCAAGTACACAAAAATCACTCTGATCAGGATGTTATTGGAGATGTGATGGGTGAGCGAGTCACCAGGAAGATACATATCAACTTTAAGGAGATGGTACGTTTCGCCTGTTTTGTCTCGATGATGGAGCCTAAAGACAATCGAGAAGCTCTATTGGATGAGTTTTGGATCAGATCGATGTATGATGAGCTGGAAAACTTTGTTCGAGCTCAAGTTTGGGATCTGACTCCATGACCAGCTCACGCCAACGTGGTAGGAACCAAGTGGATATTCAAGAACAAGAGTGATGAACTCGGCCACGTGGTGAGAAACAAAGCTTGGCTGGTGGCTCAAGGTTACTCTCAGATCGAAGGGGTGGACTTTGAAGAAACTTTTGCACCAGTAGCCAGACTTGAGTCAATCCGATTCATGCTAGTGATGGCTTGCTTGATGAACTTTCGGTTGCATCAGATGGATGTGAAAAGTGCTTTCTTGAACGGGATTCTCCAAGAAGAGGTATATGTCGAGCAACCAAAAGGTTTTGAAGATCCATATCATCATGAGTATGTTTACAAACTCAAGAAGGCACTTTATGGCCTAAAACAAGCACCACATGCGTGGTACGAACGTTGAGTATGTGTTTGTGTTTGTGGATATGATCATTGTATGTTGTGTGTGTATGAGTATGTGTGTGTGGGTATGGAGTCGAGCCGCTGGACGGGCCGCCTGTTTGCGGTGTTCCGAGTCGGGGTTCGGTACCGCTGTGTTGTGGGGATAAGCAAATTAGTCGATTCTTTGCCGACGCCCGTGTAGCCATCGATAAAGCGTCTCCGGACGGTATGTGGACACTTATTCCATGTAGGTTGTGTGTGTATTTGTTTGAGCGCCTTATGCATTGTGTTTGATCATGTTTGACTTAGTATATTTGTGATTCGAATGATGTTATGGAGCAATTTGTATGTGTTTAGCGCCCCTCCTCTCACTGAGTGACTCCCCTGTCACTCACCCCTCTCTTTTTCTTTCTTCTTGCAGGTAATCCAAGGCAGTAGTTGAATTTCGTTTAGTCCAAAACTGTTTTTTATCGCTTTGATTCACATTTTATTTTTTTCCCGTTTTCTACTCTATTTCAGAATTCGTGTGATTCTTTTCTACGTTATGAGTTATTGGGATTTTTCATTAATAAATAAGACAATATTATTTTGTTGTGTTTTTTTGTAGTAGAAGTTACGTTTCGTGACACTCCGTTCCCGAATGAGGCAGGAACGGGTGTTACAATTTGGTATCAAAGCGAGTAGCCACTCTAGTGCTGACCTAAAGGGTCGATCGTCTGGGGTTTGGTGCGCAACGAGGACGTTGCGCCTTTGTGTGGGGGTGAATTGTAATATTTGTCCCACATTGAATATTTAGAGAATGAAAATCTAATATATAAAGTAGAGTTTAACCCCAATTTAATGTGAGACATTTTGGGAAGGAAACCAAGACCAAAACTGTGCGGGTCTTAGGGTCCAAAGCGGACAATATCACATTAATAAAGGACTAGACTATCAAAGATAACAGATGTCCGGGTCGAGATCGTTACAACAAAATTAAAAACACATATATATATATATATATATATATAGAAGGAGGTTATTTCTTTTAACTTACCAATTCAAGAACATCATCCGTTGGCGAAGGTGCTCACTGCCATGGTGACTGTGTTCCAAAGATTAAAGCTCCATATATAGATAAAGATTTGCCCGAAATTCACAAAACTACACTTAATTCATTTAAGATTTTGATTCAAATAAAAGATAAACAAATGCATGTAGTAATCTGCAGCTAAGTAGTTTGTGATCTTACTGAAAAAGGAATTTAAACATATTAAAAACATATTTGCATAAGATTTAAATCTAGGACCGGTCTTGAGATATATGGATCGTAAATATTATGATAATTTTTTTATTAAAGAGTCGCATCTCCCAAATAATGTTAATTTCTTTTATATTATTAAATTAAAATCTAAAAATATTTTTTAAGAGAAAGTGACCAATAAAAAAAATAAACAACACTTTTTGCTAATACATTTGCATACTTTTTACGTGAGATTTTCTTCCTTTCTTGCAGATTATATAACAATTAAAATGACTTTTGATGTTATTTTCCATTTACAAATACATTGCATATAGTCCATGAAGAAAAAAAATATACATTGCATATCTATGCTATAATAAGTAAACTACTTTTCTCAAGGTGCTGACACGTGGCGTTTTTAGTTTTGGTTTGGGCCAATATCACAGTCTCTCTTAGTTCTACCATAGGCCCAAAATGAACAAATAATTATATAGGAAGCCAAAATTCCTAATTGGATTATTATTAACATTAAAATAAAAAAGGAAAAAAGATGATGAACTTTGCCGTTTCTCTCTCGCGTTTCTTATTCTCTTGGTTTACTTTTTTTTCTTTATTCTTAAACACCGTAACCCCACCAAACTCCTCAAATTCTCAGTTTCGAAAATAAATAGCTATGAAACTTTCAAGCATCACTCACCATTCTTCCTCACCTAAAAAACCCTCTATATTCCTCTCCTCTCAAAGGTTCGCAAACGTTCTTTTGATGAACTCCGGACTCCGGTAGAGCCACCGCACCAACACTGCTGCCCATCGCCGCCAACCTTACGGTGGGATTTCGATGCACCACATCACGATACGACTGATGAGAATGTGGGAGGCCCGGAACTTCAAAAAATGAGACGAACTCATGAGTCTAGAGCTGCTTCTTGTAGACAACAAAATAACCCAATCTTTCTCAATTAAAAAAACCTGAGCAGATCTAATAACCCAACTATTTTAATTCTTGGTCTTTTCAGGGATTCGCTGTTACGGCGGCAATTCACCACCGCCGTATACCATACTACATAGACTTCCTGAGGGAAGGAGAGATTTACGAGTTGAGCAACTTTGAAAAAGATTGGTTTATTTTTTAGTTACAGTTTCAAACAAGTTTTTCAATGTTGGTTTCTGTTGGATTATATTGGTTTTCTCGTTGTTGATTTTGGTTTTTGAATTTTTTGAGATTTGGCTTAGTGTTTGATTAGGTCAGATTCTATACTTCAGATAGCAAAGAGTGTTTGGCTATTGTGAATGAATAATTTCGACTAAGGAAGATGACAATGAAGACTGTGTTCATTGATTTAATTTACAAATTATTGAATTTTTTACAGTTTTTCGGAGTAATTGAATCGTTGCATTGTATGTCTGAATCTTGTGTTTGAATCTCATGTAATAAGCTGATTCTTGTTATGTTGGGAAATGTTTACTTAATGATTTGTTGTAGGCTGATCCAGAAGTAGAAGCTATTAGGCGGAGGAGGATGCAAGAGCTTATGTCTCGACACGGCAACGTAGTCTTCGAAAACACCCTTTTACTTATATATGTGTGAGCTTTGTGGCTCAATGCATTGTGTATTAACCCTTTATTAGCAGGGGAAGCAAGGGATCAATCAATAGAATGCTAGAAGGTGTGTTATCATTCATTGTGTAATTATTTGATTCTTGTGCAGTTTGTGTATTTTTGAAACCAACGTATTCGATGATTTAGGGAAGCCGATGAACGTAGAGAAATGATGCTTAGTCAAATATTGTCTTCACAAGCACGAGTAAGTAGTCCCCATACCAAATATCCATGCTTTCTTAGAGCTCATCTACCTGCTCTCTGTTGTTTCTTCATGATGTTATAGTGATAATAAGCTTATGCTTTCTCTTTCTTCGTCCTTGCTCCTATAGTCGCTCGAATTGCTCTTGTGAAACTCGAGAAAGCGAAAGGCGTAGAGGATGTTATCTTGAGGGCTGCTCAAATGGGACAGATAGTTGAGAAGGTAAAGAACTTACCAGCTACTTTCCCATGTCATATATAGCTCATAAATCCTTACAATAAAGATCTATAGAAAATATCTCTACATGGTTGATTATTCTTATGAAACTAAAAATTGTATTGATAAAAATATCACACTCCAGAAGATAAAAAAAAAAGATGAAGAAGTATGATATTCTCCTTTTAATTAGAGCCACACGATCTAAGCTAAAAATAGTAAATAAGTGGCTGTAATTTTAAATTATTTAACTAGATTTCTTTTTCTGTTTACTTTTCCAAACCAAATAATATTTTAGTTAGGAGTACTTTGGTATCAAAAAAAATGTTACAATTGTAAAAGTCCCTCAAAACTTCAAAGTATCTTTTAGGGGAAAACGGCCGATTTGTACATCAACTAATACCATCGTGCGGATTTCGACATGAACTATTCGATCATGCCAATTTATATCTAAATTATAGTTAATTTTGAATTTCCTACATGAACATCTAAAATGTGGCTAATTTGTGCTTTTTGTTTAACATCGTTAATTGAAACGTTAACCCATGCCACGTAAGACTCCACGTGGTTGACTAAAAGGATGGGGTTTTGAGGTTTGGTGTATTGGGCGTGATTTTGTCAAAATCTTAGATTCGTAAGAACCCTAGCCCCAATTTGATTTTTGTTTTAAAACTTAAGTGACGAAGACAAAACCACGCCCAATAGACCAAACCTCAAAAGTCCATCGTGTTAGTCAACCACGTGGAGTCTTACGTGGCATGGGTTAACGTTTCAATTAACATTGTTAAACAAAAAGCATAAATTAGCCACATTTTAGATGTCCGTGTAGGAAATTTAAAATTAACTATAATTTAGGTATAAATTGGCATGATCGAATAGTTCATATCGAAATCCGCACGATGGTCTTAGTTGATGTACAAATCGGCCGTTTTTCCTATCTTTTAGTGTAAAAGTTATGGTGCAAAGTACTTTTTATGTAAATCACTCCAAAATAAATTAATTTATGAAATAAAACTATTAATCTCTACCAACATATAGATTTTCAATCTAGAAAACAAATATGCGAGTATTGTGGGTTATAAATGATCAATTATATACTAACACTCTCATCTACGTTTCATTAGACAAAATAAAAAATTCTTAAAGTTAATTTTGAACATTAATAATTATCACAATTGGTTTTGAAAATAATTATATAATTCATACCAACACAAATGACGGAAAAATTAAACAATGTTACACAGTTTTAAAAATAAATTTTAAACACAAACTGTTTTAAAAATCAACACCAAAAAAACAATCAGGTATCTGCACCCGCGCATCGCGCGGGTTTTCCCCTAGTATAGTATAGTAGTAGCAAAATACAACACACCAGCTTTTCATCCATTATGTGTTATGTGCCAACTAATTAACCATTTTAAAAATGATTTTCTTCCTTTCTTGTAGATTATAACCAATTAAATGAAAAAGTCTAATTTTATTTTTATCTATTTACAAAAACTTAATATTATTTTCCACGTAATCAATATAGTAAAGTAGTAGCTAAAAATAATAATAATTAGGATTTTTATTTTTTTGATAAAAGGTTTTAAATTATAATTAGGATTATTACGTAATTACATAAATTTTATACGATTTAATTAAGATTATACGTGTCTTTCATTCACTTAATATTCAAGATTTCCTTATCTTATCTTCTTAGCTTATGACTAACCTCTCATCTTATATATATAAAGCTTTTACCTATCGTTGCTCGTGAAAACGATTTGTTTCTTGGGTTCTTAAGGTTTTGTGTTTAATTTTTTTTAATTATCAATATTCTCAACGCACGAGTATATTATCATTATTCTTGTTTTGTTGTTTTCCTAAATATTTTTGTTTGACTTTTTTGAATTAGAGAGATATGTTGTCATGCTTGTGTTTTGGGTCGAGACCAAAAAAAAAGGAGATTGAGACACATAAGTATAAATCTAATAAGACGACTAAACGTGACAAACCAACATCTTCTGGTTAATTCTTCTATCACTTCTGCTGATCATTTTCTAATTTTTTCAATTAGTTGGTAAAAAAATCATTTTTTCAATAAAAAATCATTTTTCATTTTTTTATAACAAATCATATTACAATTTGCTTGAAGATATAGTTAACCATGGGGATTAATTAGTTTATCATTAATCGGTAAAACTTTGTTCAAAATAGCTTACTAAGTAACTATATTATAGCTAATATATAAGGGATATCTGCCTCTCCAATCATTGCCAATTGTTTTTAAGTTGAAAACTCATAATTCTAACATGGTATCAGAGCACGATCTAATCATAGGTCTAACCCGACTGGTCCGCCTCTTTTACCCAAACCATCTGAGATTAATGGTTAACGAGACCCATTATCTTTAGGGGGCGTACTAGGGATAAATATCTCATATCGGAAACACAAAGGGTTATAGACTAAAACCATCATTATCGGACGCCTTAAGGGGTCCTTAACCCGTGGGGCTCGCATAATTATTAAAATTTAAACATAAATAACTCTTACCTAAGCACCCTCTCTTACACTATTTGCGGCCCCACTGGCACGTGGCGGCCCGCTATCGGTCCTTTTTTTTTTTTTTTTAGTTACACAAAATATATAAAATTAAATAAAAAAAATTAAACTCCCCTAAAAGAATCTAACCGATAAAAACCGATAAAGATGCACTAATATATAAAAGATATGAGTCTCTCCGCTTATTGTCAATTCGCTTATTGTCAATTGGTTTTAAGTTGGAGCCCCTAATCCTAACAATATATATATATATATATATATATATATTGTGTTGTGATTAGTCTGTACAAGAATATGATTAAGAGTAAAATTGTGTTTTATAATTCACTTGTTACAGTTATAACATGTGATTATGCCTCTTATTTTGTTGTTTTTTGTTTCTATGTAGCCACACAAGCAAGACCCTTTCCGGATACACACCAAGGTTAATTTCTTCACAAATCATGTTACAATTTTTAAATAGCGTATATACTAACTAATGATTATATATAGTTTTGTGTTGTGACTAATCTATATAATTTCGGGTTTGTGTTTTTATAATTCATATGTGATTATGTCTTTCATTAATGTGTTGTTTATGTTTCCATTAGCCATACCAACAGGAGCGTTGTCACATAGACAACACACAGCCATGTTTTGTTATTCACATTGCATGTTGCAATCTTCTGAAATTTTGTTATTTTATTTTATATAGATTATTAATAATTATGATACATAGTTTTGTTGTTTGTGCTCAACTTATGTAAATATAGATTAAGGATTTGTTTTTAATAGTGTGTTCTTCTCTAATTGTGTTGCTTTGTTTTTGTGTAGTCATACCAACAGGAGCGTTGTCACATTCAGAAATACATGAAGGTTCTCTTCACAAATCATATCACAATTTGTTAAACATCTAGTTTATTAGTCTTAGGATATATATACTTTTGAATCAATAAAATTGGTTATTTATTTTATATAGCATATTAACAATTATAATACAAAGTTTTGGCGTTTCTTAGTCTATATAAACTTACATTTAGGGTTTGATTTCAGTATTCTATAGTTCATAGATATTATTTTTAACATTGTTACAATTTGTTGAAAAATTTAGTTATAATTAATCTTTATTTAGTATAATCTAGTTCAAAATCTTCCCTTTTATTATAAATAGATTTCTAATAACGATGATACATAGTTTGGGACTTTGTTCAATATTCAGCTCACGCGTTTTATCTATTTTTAATATAGGATATTTACACCTTTTTATATAATATGTTTTCAAAAATCTATGCAAGTTTACAATTAATTTGAGTAGTTAATACTAATTTAATTTTGGTCAAAAGAATACAAAACTTTGTTATATTCTCGTCAATCAATTTTAATTATCTAATGAATGTATTATTTTCTTAACTAAAATTATGTTCAATAGTTTGTTTATTAAATGATTTTTGTAAACAATTATGATTTCTTAGTATAAGAGTTTTTTTGCCAAAACATCCTATATTAAAAAACAGAGGAAGTATTATTCACTACAACATAGGCCTGGGCAAAATACCCGGAACCGAAAAACCAGAACCGAAGAACCGAAAAAAACGGTTCCGGTTCTGGTTTCGGTTCCACCCTAAATACCCGATGGTTCCTAAACTTAAGAACCATGGGTATCGGGTAGGAACCGGAACCGAACCGAATACCCATGGGTAGAACCGAAGAACCGAAATATTTTTATATACTTTGAGTATTTTTTATATTTTCGGGTATTTTTGACTATTTTTCTAACTTCGGATATTTTTTATTATCCTATTCCGGATATTTTTTTGTTTTTGGGTATTTTTTTCAATTTTCGGGTTTTTTTCATAATTTTGAGTATTTTTATGAACTTTTTTTTGGTATATTTTATGTTTTCGGGTATTTTTTTCTATTTTTGATTTGAAATACCCGGAACCGAATTGGAACCGAAAATTTCGGGTATTTTTCGGTTCTCCAAACAAAGAACCGAACCGAACCGAAACCGATAGGAACCGAACCGGAACCGAACCGAAATATTGAAAAGTAGTGATTGGGTAATAGATTCAAGAACCGAACCGGAACCGAAATTTCGGACCCGGAACCGAACCGAATACCCGAATGCCCATGCCTACTACAACATCTTAAAAGTCTAGTTAATTAATCTCCGGATATTATGTCAATCGTTTATTAGTAAAATCTTGTTCAAAATCCTAATTTAATTTTAAATAGCTTATTAATGATGATGACACATTGTTTTGGTGTTTGTGATTACTCTTTATTAATCTAGATTTAGGGTTAATATGTGTTCTATATTCGTTCATAGATATCACTGTTGAAAATTTTGGATTATTAACTTACGATATGTTAATCCTTTATTAGTAAATACTTGTTCACAATCCTCCTTCTTTATTAGACTTTAATTAATAATGATGATACATAGTTTTTAATTTTATTTGTGCTTAGACTATACAAATCTAGATTTGGGGTTTGTGTTCATTAGTATTATATAGTCCATAAACTCCTTATATATTGGATTGATTATAGTTAAAGTCTCTCTTATAATCCACTTTTTACAATATACATGTCTCTTATTGTCTTAATTACTTTGTTGTAGTAACACAAAGAACTCCAAGAGACAATTGTAAAGAGTTTACATATGAAGAACTAGTTGCATCAACAAACAACTTTCATGTGGATTCTGTTATTGGTCATGGTGGATATGGTTATGTATACAGAGGAAAACTTGAAAATACAGGACAGGTAACTTTTAAAAAAATGTATACATATATATAATTAACATTTGAACTAGTTAAAAATTAATAATCTTTTGAATTGTTCTTAATGTTATAGAACTGTGAAATCGTTGAGTTGTCTGTTTTATTGCTTTATTTTTTACTAGATTCGAACCCGTGCGGGTGTAATATTTGTAAACATATTATTTTGATACAATTTTAAGAAAGTATTATTTGATCTATATTGATAAAATTTGAAACAATATTATTTATGTTTTGATATTACGAATATAATTTTGGTTATATCTCTTATATGATGTATGATATTTTATTATTCGTTGCAAAATTACACATACATATTAAATATAAAATGACTTTGATTTAACCTCATAATAATTATCATTTGTAATTTAAAATTTGAATATTTAATGACCAGTTACAAACTAAAGATTTGTCCTTCCAATTAAAGAGGTGAAGGGTTTCTCAAAATTTGTCCTTCCAATTAATACTATAGATTCACAAATAAAAGTTATATATATGTAGATATATTTTTTAGTAATTGGTTAAATTTTTAAAATTAAATATATTTTAAACTTCGTATTTTTAGTTATTTTTTATAACCTTGGTGTCATTCCCCTCACCGGGTGAGTCTAGACTAGTTAGTCAGGGTGAGGTCCAAGGGACACGTAGTTCAAGAACAACTCCAAATTGTCGTTCCGGGGACGCTGAGGGACACATTTGAATACTTTAGTGGCCGGGATACGAACCTAGGTGGCGGTACTCACAACCGTAAGCCCTTTACTACTAGAGCTAGAAGCCCCCACTTTCGTACTTTTTGTTAGAACATCTTAAATTATGAAAGGAGAGAGAAACTCTATAATGCTTGTTTTGTTGCGTTTTTTTCCTCTCTAACATGAATATATAAAAGGTTTAGAAAACTACATATAGCCACAGGAAAAATTTTCAGTAGCTACACTATCTTTTCGGTGAATATAATTGCGTGGATAATTTTCCGTGGCTATATATGTAGGTTTGAGGGATTTTTGTGTGTTTTTTGTAGCTTCTTGAAATATTTTGTTCCTATACATGGAGTGGTTGCTAATAATTTCACATGTTTTTCCTGTTCGGTCTTAAAAATATGAAAGGAAGTGGCTGTTAAAGTGCTTGACAATTGTGGTGATCAAGGAGACAAAGAGTTTCTTGTGGAAGTCTTAATGCTTGCCCTATTGCGCCATCAAAACCTTATCAAATTGTTTGGTTTTTGCGCGAAAGACAACCATAGAATCCTTGTCTATGAGTATATGCCTTTTAGATCTCTTGATAATCGTCTCCATGGTAACAAAAAACATACACTTTATTCAATATATACAATAAAACCTTCATAAATATATATTTTATGAATAGATAAGTACTATAAAATAATAATATTTGTCGGTCCTGAATTAGGCCAAAGTATAAGGTAACTGAAAAAATCGATAAGATAATAGGATAATATCAATCCGTAAAATTTATGTGGTACTCCTAATAGTATCATAAACTAATAATGTATGTTTTAAGCATACATTAGTAAGAAAATAGTGCTATAGTAGTGTTTTTCTTTACTTAAACTTAGAGTTTGACTAAAACTCATATTTAAAAACAATTTAAAACTTAAAAACAAAATTTTAGTTTTAAATCAAACAATGTTTAAAAGATTATATAGTTTGAACAAGAGAAATTCCTTAGAATACCTTCAAAATAAGTTTTTGTTTTAAAAATACCATTAAAAAGTTTTTTATAACAAAAATACCATTAAAATGTTTTTTATAACAAAAATACCATCAAAAAGTAGTAGTTTACAAAAATACCACAAACTCAAAAAACGAGTTTTAACACTTTTAGATTTTAAATTTTTTCATTTGGGTTCGCTATATAGTGTTTAGGGTATAGTTTAGAAGGGGTAGGGTATAGTTTTTTAGAGATTTTGGGTGTAATTTTGAAAATTTAAGATTTGTGGTATTTATGAGAAAAAAACTTTTTAATGGTATTTATAAAACTTTTCAAAATCTGTGCTATTTGTGTTATAAAAACTTTTTTTGGTGGTATTTATAAGAATTGCCCTTTGAACAAATCAATCAAACACTTTAAGATTCATTAAAGTTTTAAATCTCTTTTTATTTTTTACAGAACCTAGTGATGGTCAAAAGGTTTTAAATTGGAAGAGAAGGATGCGTATAGCATTAGGAGTGGCTAAAGGGATAGAATATCTTCATGATAAAGCAAATCCATCAGTGATTTATAGAGATTTAAAATCAGCAAATATATTATTAGATCATTGCTATAGACCAAAGTTGTCTGATTTTGGACTTGCTAAGTTGGGTCCTACAGGTGATAATACTCATGTCACAACTAGGATTATGGGGACGGTTGGGTATTGCGCACCTGAGTACGCGAATACCGGAAAATTATCTGTGAAAAGCGATGTTTATAGCTTCGGAGTTGTGTTGCTTGAGCTTATCTCGGGGCGAAAAGCGGTTTTGGATGAATCCATGGGTTCACAAAGAATTCTTGCCAATTGGGTAATAATTTTAAACTCACTATACTTAAGAGAATATTTAGTTATTTATTATGACCATTTTCCAGTTTCTTTCTTTTAGACTAACTAAATATAGTTTGTATAATATTCGGTTTTTTCTTAGGATGACTTTGATTCAAAAAAGTATTATTTTGATGACGACGCTTTTAAAAATATGTTTTAATGATGACCCTTTAGAGATTCACTAACCACATGATATAATACATAGTTTGCTTAATAAAATGGAATGTTTTGATATTGATGACCGTTTAAAATCATATTGTTTGAAAATCAAACTCTATGAAGAAAGTGATATATATATATATATATTTTGTACAAATAAATTTATAAGGTTTTGATATTGATAATTTTACCGATTGTTTTTCAGAATTAATATTATATTTTTACGTTTTTGATGACCCTTTTATGTTTTGATATATATAGGCACGACCATTGTTGATTAAACAGAAGATAGATCTTATAGTGGATCCAAAATTATCAAGACAAAGACTTCAATTTGAACCAACACTTAAACTTGCGCTTGGAGTCGCGGTTTCGTGTCTACATGAAACTCCAAAAGATAGGCCATTGATGTCAGAAGTCGTATACGCTCTAAATGTCATCGTCGAGGACATATTGGCTAAAGAGAAGAAAATGAGTGGTGGATCTTTGAGGAGTGCTAAAGAAGAAGTTGAAGAAGATTCTGTTAGAGGAAGAAAATTAGCTGATGCTAAGTCTTGGGTTAGAGATTCAAAGAAAGAATAATTTAGGAGAAGTATGATATAACCATAATTTAGTTTTTTTAAAAAATGTTGTTTGTTTTTAATTAAAGTTTGTTATTGACATTAAATATTTTGATTTTTGGGGTTAAAATAATTTTGTTTACATTTTCGTAAGTAATCTTTATACTTTTTGCATTGGTTTAATACAATTTGGTTTAATAAATTTCTGTTTTTGCAAGGGAAATAAAGGTATTTTTCCGAGTGTCTTACATTTGTGAATGCTCATATCTCTATAACATTTTTTAAGAAATCAGTTTCTTACGATCACGCTCACATTAAAACTCATGAATTTACTTATAGTGAATAAAGGAGTAATGAGCATAAAATTACTTCTAATATATTCTCTAGGTAAATTTATTGATTTGTTGTTGAGTTTAAAAAAAAAAAAATGATAAAATTTGAATTCTTGAAATACTATTGGTTGATTAACACGGAACTTATGTAATTTATTGAAAACATGTAATGATTAGTACACATCAATGATTTTTTTAAACAATGTGAAATGTCCAAAAAATACATAAACGGAGGAAATATTACAATATTATCAAACAATATACATTCGAGCATACACCAGTTAAAACTGAAAACTTAGAATTTTTCCAATAAAAAGGTTCATGTGCAAACACATTAAAATAAATAATATTTTTCTAATTTTCCATGAACAAATAAAAGTTATTAGATCTCTCTCTAACATGACCTTAATAACTAACAAAAATAACATTATTTTTCGACATCAAACGTCGGAATTTCGGAAGAGGAACCATGTGAGGCTTGATATAACATTCTTGGCAACAAGTTTCTATAAGGATCACTCTCTCTTTTAATTTTCAAATATGCAATGCATTGTTCAACCTCATTCTTTACTTGCATGTAAAGCTCTTGTGCTTTCTCTTTGTCTTTCAAATTTTTACCTACAAAATATAAAAAATATATATTCAAATAAGTGATTTGAAGTAGAGATAAAAAAAATATACTAGCTTTAAAACTTATAAAAACCTTTTGTTTCTATTGGTCTTCCAAAGTAATAATAAAACCGCCCCGGAATCTTCGGTACTATTCCTGGAAAATAGCAATCTTGGTTCCCCACTTCGCTTTCGTCTCCTTCCCTAACAATTATAACATTTCAAATTCAATGCATTACAAGCACACAACCTAGAACAGACAACAAATTTCGTCGGAAGTTGTAATATTCGTGAGAACTTTATGACAAACTTTATCCTATTTCGGTTTTTGTCAGAATTTTCGTTCGAAATTTTCTTGTTTTCTTGTAGTGTTTGTTCATATGAGTTTCACGTGAAGATAATGTATGGAAAAATAATAGAGTGTGTGCGTAGGTAATGAGTGATACCTTAAGTTTCCGGCTTCTTTTGTTGCCTTTTCCACTAAATCCTTAAGGATAGGGATCTTCTTTTGATCATCAGCATCCAATACAATCTAAGAATCATTCAATATTTGTCTCATTTAATGTTACTCAAAAACCAAGGTTTGGTAGAATATAACATAGAACATATAATTATATAGTCATAAAGGATGATTCCATGAATAGAAGATTAGTATCTAAGTCCGAACTTCGAGTTTAATAAATTTATAATCCTTATTAGCATTTGAGTAAAGATTTAAACAATTTTTAAAATGTCGAAATGCGACCAATCTTGTAGAATGAAGATTAAAAGTCGAAAAATGTCGAGTAATCAATAAATCTTATTCTAGGGTTATGCTAAAAATAATAGTATAAGAAATCTTACATCGCATATGTCGTCTTCCCCAACAACACCGAAAGGAACGATTTTCGCTCCAAATTTAGATGCAACTCTCACAAATTCGGGTTGTTCTGGCCAGAACAATTTGTATTCGTCACCCTGCAATGTATTTCGATGTTTACTTCTTAGCCTCTATACAAAAAAAATCCAAGAACAATAAAAAATAGGGGGTTGATTCCAATAAAAATGATTTGATTTTTGCTTTCGGGTAATTAGGGTTAAATATTTCCACCAAATAATAATTTTTATAAGTTGGCATAGTTTTGGGTTCTTTTCTATTTTTCGGGTTCTTAATTTATTATGGAAGTTAACAAAAAATTGATTATTTGGTTAATTTTGTTCGTTTAGTTTGTATTTTAAATTTCCACCGAAATAATTTCAGTTCGGTTTGGTTTTTAAGTTTTTTTGGCTTTTAATTATTACCAAATAAACCAAAAATTTGAATAACTCGGTTTAATTTAGGTAAAAGTTCATTTTTCTAAGAAAACAAATTACCTAAACTAACCAACCCGAAAACCGAACTTTTTAGAATGTTTAATTCAAATACCTAATGCAAAACCATAGAAACATGTATATGCGTACGTACCTTCGGATGCAAAGCTTCCCGGACACCACCAGGATACAAAAGCACATGTGACTTTGACTGCAATAGTTTATAGATATTGTAGTGGGAGACCGGAACTCCTCCCATTATCTTATACTTATCGAACATTTTTGGATCGACTAAATCTCGATTCTTTGTGAATAGCATAGGATGCGCTAAACCTCGCAAATGAATGTTCTTCTCTTTCAAGAATTGAATCATCATTGGAGCTAATTCGAATCCTAAAAACATGTGGTATCCGACGTATAGTACCGGTCCTTCTATAGGTAAACCGTCGAGGTTTCTTACAATCTTACCGTTCTCTAGAGTTGATAGCATCACCGGGGAAGTAGCGTCTATTAACCATCTGCACCGCAACAATTTATCAGTCAATATATTTTACAACTAGGAATTTCTAGACATAAACCTATAATCATACACGTTCTATGGTCATGTCTCAATTGTTACTTGAACATATAAATTTTAGTTTTTGTTCTTGAGCTAACAACACTTGGTAATTATTCGATATTTGCCATATAACCTTTTGTTTTGGCTACGCATAATGTATATGTAAGAGCGTTTTTTTACTTCTGATCATATGTTTGTTGTTTTAACTCAATATTTACTATGTAAAAATTTATCAGTCAATATTATTTTTATAATTTAACTAGAAGGTTATGCGCCGAAACTCATCCCACGACCAAAGCATTTTATATGATTCGTGTCAAGAGCTACTCGGATTTTTGACCTTTAGAATTTGTTCTTGATCTTTCTAATAGAGATAATTAATTAATACCAATTGGTTATATGTTGATATTTGTTGTATAACCTTTTATTTCGCTTAGCATAATGTATAATATAAGAGCATTTTTTACCTGTGATCATCTATTTGTTGCTTGACCTCATATGGTGTAGGCATAATATAATCGGAAATGTGGTTATGAGACTTCCCTCGGCGATAAAAGCATGTACATTTGATGATGGAAACTAAATCTACGCCGTCTTCCTGTATATAACATGAGAAGTATTGTGTGGGTATGATTTATTTGGATTTAATTTTGAATGTTTAAGTGTAGTTTTGAAAAGTGACTTTGAAATGGTGTAGTTTTTTTAAATACAATTCAAAAGGTATAGTTTTGTAATTGTCCATAAAATATTTTGATTGATAGTTGTATTTATGTTAGAAAAAAATTACGATATTTAATGTCTTAATTATTTCATAAATTAATATTTTTAAAAGTAAGTATACATAAGACTCAAGAAAAATGATAAAAACAGGACTTAGTGGTGATTTCTTTTGTACTCACATAACTTTTTTTGATGATAAATGGATCTTACTACTATTAATTAACAAAATATTTAAATCCAGACGTTATTAGTTCTACTGTATTTCTTTATTTTGACGAAGAAAGATCACTTACCAAAAGAAGAAACAGTCCATTGTCATCATGCTTACGAACTATACATTTTGGCAAAATGCGCGAGTACTTCTCTATGTCTTCCTCGTTCAACATCCATTGATCGCGACCACTGTAAAATTCATAACCATAAATACACATTACAAACATTTCTTTGTAATCTGTGTATTACAAACATCTAAGTACCAGATGAAAAAAAAAAAATTGGACCTTATAAGTATCAATGTTTCGGCTTTGACCGCGTATATGTGAGAATTAGCCGATGCAATGGCAGATTTGAGCAATTGTAGCTTCCAAATAAGTGTGTCCTTAGAGAAGACCCTACTTAATGTCTTAACAAGTATTTCAATAAACTAAATACCTAGCGAAACTCCAGAGATATTTAACTATAAATTCATAAAATATCGTAGTTTCAAAAAAAGAATACTTACCGGAAAATTAGTTGAAACCGCAAAGAGATCTTTTAGAATACTTTCGCCAACTCCGCCCATTCGATGTCCATCGAAATCCTTTGTTAAAGCATCAAACATATCGATCAATGGATCACCTAACACGGGGAACAAAGAAAGAAAAGTCGCCATGATTTAAATTTATTAGTACTTTATTTACAAGGAACAATTTTTGTATGAACACCTCACAATGTGTACTATTTTCAAAGTAAAATTCAAGAAGATGGAACATGACATTAGCTTAATTGAAATTTTGAAGATCCAACGTGAAGAATCTTGAAGTAAAATATAATAGCTACATGAGATCCAATATAGAATTTATATATGAGAAGTGAACATAAGTGTACCTTGCTTGAAACTAAATATTCCTTCCAATAGTGTGGGGATTCCATCTGGTAAAACATTCAACATTCCCAATAGAGATTGCGACATGAAGTCGTTGATACGCGTCGCTGCGAAAAATCACGATGTCTATGATGTGAAAAGACGTGCTTAGGCTTTGATTGGTTATATAGTTCACTTCAGATCATACTAAAAGTTAACTAGTCAACTTTTTTCACTATTCACATTTTAGTCAAATTCAACCAAGGCTAATTTAGAGTAAAACTAATGTTAGTTATGCAAATGAGTAAATAAATGCATAACAAAATATAACTATTTATTCAAAGCCATATTTTGTGACATCTACTTGTAAAATGAGTCTCAAACACCTAATATTGGTCAAACAATTCAATATAAAGTGTTTAAACAACCATTCAAAGCCATAGTTTGTGACATATTTACCGCTAAACAATCATTCAAATTTGGACTAATCTAGACATTATGTTAGTAGTTAGTATGCAGTGAACTACAAAATTCATACCAAATGTTAGTAGTTTTCTAGTCTATTGAAATGTATGCACCTTACCGTATCAATATTGGTCAAATTATTTGATCTAGAGTGTACAAACAACCTTTCCCATACCCGGCCGCCCGAACTTATTTGAACCCGTAGACTAAAAAATTTACAACCCTCATTTTGGTACGAAAAAAATTTAGGCCTCCAAATCAATTTAAGTATATTTGCCCCCACCTACTTGAGTCGGGCCCGTCATTCAAAACAATAATTTGTCACGGAAAATAAGAATTTCAAAACAACGAGCTTGTACCTGGATTAACCAAGATTAAAGAAAGATCGATATTCGGATTCTTGGCCGCTACATCTAAAGCGAGACATGCTCCAATAGATTGTCCAACTAAATATATAGGCCGATTTGGGTACAAATCGTTCTCCGACTTTATTGTCTTGTCAATAAACTTCACCAAATCTATAAAAAAAACATAATAATACAAATAAAAAGGCTTTAAATATACATTTGTTAAAAAAACCTATTTAAAAGTGGCGAAATTTTTTGAACCTTTAACAGGAGTACGATCACTAGGTGGAATGTGAAGGCACCAAATATCAAAAATCCTACTCAAAGATAATGACACAAATAACATCAGAAACCAAAGATTCTTGAAAATGTATTTACTTCAAGAAACAGAGGATTAGAAACTACACACTCTCCGAGTTTCTTGTGATGGCGAACGAGTCCTAATCCGGTACCATCGATTCCTGCAAGTTTTATGTTTCTTTGTTTAGTAAAATTCATGGTAAATTTGAAAATAAAAATCAAGTTAAATCCATAAACCAATAACACCTTCTGAACAAATCTGAAAATAAATAATCTATTACATATAAACCAAATAAAATCACCATCAATAATCAAGAAAACTTCAGAACCTATAACAATTCTTGGTAATATTGCAAAAATATAAATATCAAAAGAAGAATGAATTACATTAAAATTATCAAACCAATAACACCCTTTACTAAAACCATAAAATATATCCTATAACAAGTAAACCAAAACAAAATTACTATCAATAATCAAGAAAACTCCAATTCATGGTAAAATTGAAATAAAACAATAAAAAAGAAGGAAGAACCTACTTTAAAATTTGTAAACCAATAACACCTTCTAAGTAAATCCGTAAAAACTATTACAATTAACCAAACAAAAACACCATTTAATAATCAAGAAAACTCCAACTCTTGGTAACTCTAAAAAAAACAAATCAAAAGAAGAGTGACGATCCTACATTAAAATCTATAAATCAATAACAACCTCCAAATAAATTCGTAAAATAAACTATTACAAGTAAACCAAAATAAAATCACAACGAATCTATTACTAATAAAAGTTGAAGTTATTTGATGCTAAAGGTGTCTACATAGGATTTTAGACGGCCAATTACGATTAGTCACCTCATTAATTAACATTTTAAATAATTTCTTATATCCAAAATCTTACAAAATTAGAAGAAAATAAATATGGAAATAAAAGAAATATAATTTTTCTAAAATATTACATAGTAGAGAAATGTAAAATAAGAGAAAAGTAATTTTTCTAAAATATTACGTATATACTATATAAAAGTTGAGGTTAAATGCTTTTAAGACCGTCCACATAGGATTTTAGACGGCAAATCACGATTAGCCACCTCATTAATTAACATTTTAAATAATTTCTTATATCCAAATACTTACAAAATAAGAAGAAAATAAATTTGGAAAAAGAATTATAATTTTTCTAAAATATTACGTAGTAGGGAAATGTAAATAAGAGAAATGTAATTTTTCTAAAATATTACGTAATAGAGAAATGTAAGCTTAAGAAAAATGTAAATTTTCTAAAATGTTATGTAATAGAAAAATGTAAGTTTCCTAATATATTATGTAGTAGACAAAATAAAAAAGTTAATTAACATTTTAAATAATTTATTATATCCAAATACTTACAAAATAAGAATAAAATAAATTTGGAAATAAAAGAAATGTAATTTTTGTAAAATATTACGTAGTACAAAAATGTAAAATAAGATAAATGTAATTTTTAAAAAATATTACGTAGTAGAGAAATGTAAGCTTAAGAAAAATGTAAATTTTCTAAAATATTATGTAATAGAGAAATGTAAGCTGACTAAAATATTACGTACTAGAAAAATAAAAGAAGTTAGGTGAAGAAATAATATGCAAATAAGAGAAATATAAATTTTCTAAAATATTACGTAGTAGAGAAATGTAAACTATTACGTAGTAGAGAAATGTAAGCTTAAGAAAAATGTAAATTTCCTAAAAAATTATGTAATAGAGAAATGTAAGCTTCCTAAAATATTAAGTAGTACACAAATTAAAAAAGTTAATTGAAGAAAATAGTATGGAAATAAGATAAATAGAAACTTCCTAAAATATTACGTAGTAGACAAATAAGAAAAATTAGTTTTAAATATTAGTTTTATATAGTAGATAAATATCTCATTGAATCTTGATATTAATTCTTCCTAATGATCCAGAGGTCCATCAATAATTAGTAAATAGTTGAGTTTATATTGTGGTTAGTATTGACGCTTTTAAACTATGAATAAGGTCCTATCGATGTCTAGTTATTTGTTGTGTTTTAAATTATTTGTTGTGGTTTTTATAAACAATCGACTAATAATTTCTCCTCATATTCAATTAATTTTATGTGTTGAAACTATCAATTTCTTTTCTTCTTTAGTTTTCAATTTTTTTTTTAAACATATTATTAATTATAAAAAATTTAGTTAAAAATACCCGGCGCGGATTCAAAACCTAGTAATCAAGAAAACTCCAAATCATATCAAGACTCGTCAACCAATAACACCCACTAATAAATTCATAAAAAATAAACTACTACAATTCAACCAAACAAAATCACAATTTAATAAACAAGAAAACTCCAAATCATATCACAGTTCATAAACCAATAATACCATCTGAATAATACATAAAAAATAAACAAAATCACCATCTAATAATCAAGAAAACTTCATATCATACTGCAATTCAAATAAAGTAAAATTAAAATAAAGTAAAATCCATAAACCAATAACACCTTCTAAATAAATCCATAAAAATAAACTATTACAATTCAACCAAACGAAATCATCATTAATAATCAAGAAACTCCGATTCAACCAAACAAAACCACCATCTAATAATCACGAAAACTCCAAATCATATCAAGATTCATGGTAAAATTGAAAATACAAAAAAAAACAAGAAGAAAGACAAACCCGGTAAAAACAATAGAAGAGGAGATCCTTTAGCTTTAACACTACACTCCAATGGCGAAAACCAACGAGGAGAAATGCTTTCTTCTTCTTCTTCTCTTACAAACTCTTTAGCTTCTTTTAAAAAATCATACAAACTCTTCTTTACATCAGCATGAGCCGTCTCAACATTCGAATACAAGTTCTTAGGGGTAAAACCGTCTTTAACAATATTCTTCCTTGTTGTTTTTTTTGCGACGGACCTAACTGTCGCGGCGGATGTTCGTCGCAAAATACCGGCCTCTGGAGAGACGCCCATATTGAAGATAGAGCGAAGAATTAAAACGGCCATTGAAGAGAAAGTGTAGAGAGAGAAAGAGAAGGAGAGAGACAGTTTTTTTGTTTTTGTTTTGTGTTGTTTATTGGCCATAGAATAAAACACAATAATTTAGACAAACAGCCAAGAAAGTGCGCGGAAAAGAAAACTTTTTAATATTTTCTTTTTGTTCGAATAAAATAATTAGAAGTATTGGACAATACATATGGTATTTTGTAATTTGAAAGATCTGTAATTTGAATTTGAATTTGTAGAGGTAATATTTGAATTTCTTTTAAAGAAAAAAATTCATTATTATTTTAAAGATATGACCAGAAAATATAAAGATATTAATTAGTCAAAAAAATAGGGAGAATTACAAAAATACACCTCTAAAACTGTATTTTACAAAACTATATCCATTCAAAGTACACATAAATATTAAATTCAAATAAATGCTAAACATTAAATAGAAACCTAAAAACGGATTAAATTTACAAACAAAACCATTTAAAATTTGAAAAGGTGTAAAGTGTAAATTGAAAAAAAACTTAAATTAGGTATATTTTATTTGTATATATATTTGGGAAACTCTTTGTAATTAAATAAATTTTCAGTGCCAGAAAATGTGACTAGAGTTTTTTAAGGGTTAACGGCTTTACCTTTTTAAAATTTAAAACTAATCTAATTTTCATGGTATTTTTTAAAGAAATATTATAGTGGTAGTTATTAAAAAACTCCAATGGTATTTCGTAATTTTAAATTAGAGAAGATGACAACAACACGCGAATATATTTTTCTAAACCAAATTTAGTTTCAATCTTAAAAGGTAAAAATATGAAATTAATTACAGAAAGTAAATAAAGATTTAATTACTTGAATTATTATTTTAGTCAAAGTATTATGATCATTTTGAGTCAAGATTATTAGACAAACTATATATCCTTAGTTTAGTCAAGTCAAATTTATAAATAGGTAATTTAATTGCCTATAATTATTATTATTAAAATGAATAATAATAAGCCTTAAGATTTGACCAAAATAAAAATAAAAATAAAATAAGCTTAAGACAAATTAGTCCGGGATATAATTTTGTTTTTTCTCACTTTACGGAAATATGTAACAAAATTATGCAACGCTAAAACTCTTTAGAGCATTAATATCCATGGAGGTGAAAAAAAAACCTCTTAGTTTCTTTTTTTTTTTTGTTTTTTTTTTTAAAAAAAATCGACCAATCGCGGGCCGCCACGTGGCAGTGGGGCCCGCGAATTGTGAAAGAGGCACCTCCAATATTAGAATTTTTGGATGTGCATCTTGTTAATTTGTGTGGGGCCCACCTTTAAGAGGTGTGTGTAGATGTGCCTATATTAATGGTCTTACATAATTACGAAAGTATTGTAACCATTGTTTTCAATCTTTCTATATTTATAAGTCTATTTTTATCACCTTAGTTTTGGATATATTTTACACAATCTTTTATATATAGATAGTGATTAGTGACTTTTTGGATCTTATTATTATTTACATGCAAATTTAAGACGTGTACGGTTCATCCTCTGACATTTCTACAAACAATTTTTTTTTTTTGCAAAACTAAAATTAATTGAACTTTGTTAGTGACCCAAGTATCCGGATCCTATAGTCTATACAGGGTTTACATTTGTTTTTCTATATAGTTTTAACAATTTATGTATATTCGATTCTCAGAGGCTATATCTTGTTTATTTTGATTTTAATATTAAATTAAATAAAAAAGTTATTTGTAAGATGGCTCAACCATCTCTATATTATTATTTGATAAAATCTTATTGGAATTTATAACAATCCAACAAAATTCATTAAATATAATTTTGTCAAAACAATAAAATAGAATTTGGTTTAATTATATTATAAATATTGATAATGGAATCAAAACCAAAAAGTGACTTTGGTAGAGTAGTTTGAGATATCATGTTATGAGGTTTGGAGTTCAATTCTCTTTAATGTTTTAGTATACAAACATTTATTTTTGTAATTACCTAGGTAGCACGAAATCTTCGTCGGAGGTCCGCTTCAGAATCGGAATCAGAAGCTATCGGAATCTTTTGGAATCTCGCTTCTGCGACGCTTCCGTTTAAAACCCTAAAAACATTTGTTGGAAGCTTACGATTCATGTTTGAAATCTTTCGCTTCCGTTTAAAACTAAGTAAAATATTAACATACATAAAAAACATTTCAATTTTTACAATGTTTTTCATTTTATCAACATAAAATAAATTTTCGCATTTGTAAACACTAATTTTTTTTTTTAGTTATATAAATATATGATATATATATGCTAAATTCATTAAAATTGGTTTAAGATATTATTTCAAAAAGATTTAGTTTGATCATGATTGTTTTGATGGTGGTATATGATAAAGAGGAATTCACAAACCTATACCATTTCTTCCCTTCTTTTACAAAATTTTATCTAACTCAATTTTTTCACATAAATATACCCTTTCAAAATTTTAAAAGCTTGATTTACCCTTTAAAAATTACCAAAATTAAAATATTTTTATTTGGGTTCGCTAATTAGTGTTTAGAGTATAATATTAAGGGGGTAGGATTGTGTAAATATGGTTTATTAGGATTTAATTTTGAGTGTTTAGGTGTAGTTTTGTGAAGTAATTTTGAAATGGTTTAGTTTTGTGAAATGTAATTCAAATGTTGTAGTTTTGTAATTCTCCCTATGAATAATGTCTAATGTGGGTTTGTGTGATAAATTTAGAAAAATAAGAATAACGATGATTTAGTTTTTTCATTTGTTAAATTATTATTAATTCAAAAATTAAATATAATAACTATATATCATGTTATATTTAATTTTTGAAAGAAACTAAATCATCGTTATACTTATTTTTTCCAAATTTATCACACAAACCCAATTAAAATTTATTAAATTAATATTAATTCAAAAATTAAATATATAAATATAGAACCGCTTCCAACAAGTACCCGTTTCCTAATTTTTTTAAAATATCCGCTTCCGCGATTCCACACGCTTCCGATTCCGTGTATCCGCTTATGTTTCCATGTAACGTAGGTAATTACCAACCAAAATTTAAAACCCAATGAAAGAATTAAATTAGTATATCCATAAAGAAATAATCTAAATAATATTGCATCTAAAATATTCTTAATAATATTTGATTGATATTATTTTGGTAAACAAAATATGTTTCTATCAAATATAACATAAACACGGATTATATAATACATAGGGTTATATAATACATAAAGGTATAAATATATTTTGTCACAAATCGTATAAATATATTTATATAATAAAAATAGTTAAATTAAATGGTTAAATTATGTTAAATTATATTTTATACAAAATTTTAGAGAACATTTAAAATAATAATTCTTTGCTAACAATTTTTTATGTTAAATAATTATAAATAAAATAATATAAACACTTCATTATATGTTATAAATTGTTGGGACAATTACAAAACTACACCATTTGAATTGCATTTTACAAAACTACACAATTTCAATGTCACTTTTCAAAATTACATCTAAACACTCAAAATTAAATTCAAATAAATCTTACCCACAAAATCATAACTCTTTAATACTATACCCTAAACATTAACTATCGAACCCAAATAATTTTTTTTCCAATTTTGGTAAGTTTTTAATGGGTAAATCAACTATTTAAATAATGAAATGGTGTAAATATGTAAAAATATTGAATTAGGTGTAGTTTTGTGAAGGAATTGTTGATGATGTAGTTTTATGAATTTCTCTAAATTGTTTATATTACTTTATAAAACTAACTTGTTAAAAATTTAGTTTAAATTAACAATTAAATAAACCAACGACGGGTTGGCTCAATCGGTTAAGCGCAGTCGTTGGTGATGTTGTGCTCCTGAGTTCGAACCGCGTTGGGAACGATGATTTACGCCATTAATTGGTATTATCAAATGCTGGTCGCGGGCCTAGGGGGATTATTCGGCTCGGCCCAGAACCTCTTGGTTTAACAAAAAAATAATAATTAACAATTAAATAAATATAACTCCGCGCACGGATGAAACCGTAGTATTTGTACAAATAGTGTGACAAACAGTAATGGACGGTTTGAGAAATCTATATAATAAACTATTTTAATGGGTCTTTGTGATTTGGACTAACTATAGTTCTTAATAGATGCAAAAATAGCGTTTGAAAAAGTTAAAAATATATGTTAACCAAACCAACTACCACTAAACCAGTAATGCATGAGCGAAAAAATATATGTTATACTTTCAAAAAAGGATTTTCAATTCTTTACTAAACGTTTTTCAAACTTCATAGGCATGAGGTCCATGAAGTGCATGAAGTAGTACGATTCAACAAAACCGCCATGTGCACTTTAACAACAAACAAAAAAAACGCTATGTGCAGTGAAAGACGATTTAAGACAATTTTACAAGTGTAGCATTTGATTTTTTATTTATTTTAAACTTATCATAACATCGAATGAATTGTATAAAAATATTAATAATGAGAGCCAACATCATAGAATTAAGAATTGTATATGATTACCAAACTATGACGTAAAGTGTATTGATTAAAAGAAAATGGAGCCTTATATATTTTACAATAATCTATGTTATTAAAAGAGAAGAAAAAACTCTTACGTGTCGCGACAAGAAAGCTTTTATGATATTTTTTTATTTTTTGCTTTTTAATCCTTATAGTTTGAACTAATTTTCACACAATTTAATGTATTTTACTAATTTATCTATACTATTAAAAGATAAATAGTTTATCTATATATTTTACTATATATTTATCCATACTATTTTACATAATATAGATTTTTTGCGTTAATGTCCTTATATTTTATTTATTTTGCATTTGTAACCTTATATTTTTGAATAACTTTTTGTCTTCGGTTTTATTTTATTTTTCATAGATAATTTCGGATATATTATTTAGTTTTGTTTATAGAAATATTGTTGGGTTTTTTGTTTTCTTATCGATCAAATATTGCAGTCAAAGATATTAATATTGGTTTGTTTTTAAAAATTACTTTTAACAATTTTATTTCGTTTTGTGTCGATCAAAATCTACGAAATATTTTCATCCCGTGTATCTTTTCGCGATATTTGCGTGTCTAACTTAATTACCTTAATATAAAAAATATCATACTATTTAAAATAGATTATGTTTTATTTTATACGATGATAAAAATATTTTATGAAATAACGTATGTTATAACGATCAAGTTCTTCTAATTATTTTCAGAAAATTCCAATGACTATCACATTCTTTAATACTTTTGTATCTTTTCATTGTGGTATTGGTTTATATATATATATATATATATATATGTGAATATGGTGATATATATAAAAGTTTGGATAGTTTGTCGTAAACATAAATTTATATTTATATCTAAAATAAATTGTATTCGTTGTACAATATTTATTTATTTTCTAAGATTAATTTAAAACATGAAATAATTTTTTTTATTATATATGAGTCTAATTATATTATTAAGGATAATAAAACCAAACCCCGCGTATAGCGCGGGGTCCGCACCTAGTAAACTATAATGTTGAATGCATTTAATGTGAGTGTCGCAGATATATAAAATAATTACAACTCACGAGATTTTAACATTTTCTATTAAAAAAATATCCTTTAGTTATATCTTTTAAAAAGTTTGTAGTGAATATAGGTTTCTTATTAACTATAAAAGTAGAATTTTAAATCGATGTCGCCTAAAATAAAGTGTGATTCTAAAATACGGTGAAACTAGATGAGGACCCGCACGTACGTGTGAAATTTATATCTATTTAAATTTATATATTTAAAATTATTTGGTAAAAAATATATATTAAAAATTCCTAACTTGGATTATCTATATTATTATTTTTGAATACTCTTTTGAACTTTTCCGAAAACTATCACTTATTTACACCCAATGTCACTACTTTTAACACATGATTAAAAAAATTCATTAAGGGTTAAACCGTCATTTATTCTTAGTCAAACAAAACCTAAAATGATAATCATATTCTTAGTTTGGATAACAATTTTAAAAGATTTATGTTATACATACACACAAACATATACATTTACGATTATTATCTTCCTAAAAAATGAACATTTGAATTAATAATCAAAATCAATAAAACAATTCTCAACAACTTTTAATATTAAAAATTTGCTATATGGATTATGTACTACAAATTTAAAATTAAAATTAATAATAAAAATCAATAAAATCTCATTTCGACAACTTTTAATATCAAAAAATTTCTATATGGATTATATACTACAATATTAAAATTTGAATTAATAATCAAAATCAATAAAATTTCATTTCAACACTTTTAATACTAAAATTATTATTATTGTAAATAATTATTGAGTAATTCGGTTCTCCATAAAATTTGTTTCATTTCGCTTTCCGTTCTGAGTTTTTGTTAGTAAATTTCTCTACCCGATCAGAGTATTTATATTTTGATCGGTTTCAATTTGGATATTTATGTTATGTTCGGGTTTTATATTTCAAATTCGGGTTATTTGTATCTGAAATGATCAAATTATCCTATTTGTTCGCATAAACAATAGCAATATTGAAAACTTTTAAATATTACTATTTGTTCTATAAAAAGATATATCACAAACTTCTAAATTAAATATATAAATATATGAAATCATTTGAAAATACATCGATCAGTGGTGTACCATGAGTTAAATCCTAGTATGTATATATATTCTTATTTCATAGAGTACATTAAATAAAACTCGTACATTGTGCGAGTTAGCAAATAAATTAAAGTTCAAAAATATCATTGTATTAAAAGAGAAGACAAAACGCATACTTGTCGCGATTTGGAGGATTCTAGGAAACCCTTATATTTTTGAATAATTTTTGTCACCCGATTTTGTTTAAGTTTTTGGTTTTAAGTTTTAAAAATAGATTTAGGTTTTTAATAAAATAAGTATGTATCTATATCTAAAATAAATTATGTTCGTTATACAATATTTATTTTGATTCTAAAGATATTTTTAAATAACCTACATGGCGCAGAGTTATTTCCTACACATATATGTCGCAACGAGAGAGTTTCTAGGAAATTTTATTGTTTTTGTGTTCATACCCTTATATTTTTACCTCAATTATATTTTTACCTCAATTATATTTTTGCCGATTTTATTTTATTCTTTTGATATATTTTTGACTAACTGTTTATGGCCAATTTTATTTTATTTCTTAAAAATAATTTAGAATATATTGCACACGAACAAACAAGATTTTTTTTTTGTCTCTCTAGTACATCTACTCTATTCTCTTTCTAGAACGTCCGAAGCCGCTGAAAGCCAAATAGGAGGCGATGGACCAGTATAATGGAAGAAATCCTTCATGCCACGTGCACTCCGTGCAAGCAGATCCACTTTTCTGTTCATATCCCTTGCTGCAAACCGTAGTGTGAAACCCGGGAAGAACACTTGCAGATCTCGTAGCGTCTCAAAATCCGTTGAAAAAGTAGGCCACTCGTGCGGTGTCGCCACCATACTCAGTAGATCCCTACAATCCGTATAAAAGATACGACAGTCAGTCCTATATCTCTGCAAGCATTCCATGGCATAAATGAGGCCATGTAACTCCGCATGTAACGAGGATATGCTCCCATTGTAACCTTCCATTCCCAAAAGCTCTATTTGCCGTCCGGTCCTACGGAGCACCCATCCTACCCCACTAGTTAAATCCCCAGCCTTCCACGAGCCGTCTGTAAAACAGGCTAACTCACCATCTCGTATCGTGTTCATAACTTCCCCACCTTCCGTTATTATCTCAGGTGCCTGGGATAGAAGCAGCTCTTGTGCCTTGCACCATGCCTCAACCTCTCCTAATGCCAAATATTTTGTTTCCATCGGGTCACGGTCTATATTCCGGAAAAGCTTATCATTTCGGGCATTCCATATATACCATGCCACCCATGGGACCGCCCGGACTCTCGAGTCGGGTCCCCGCCATCGGGAGAAAAAGGATGTCTAGGTTCGATCCCAAACTGTCCGTAGGAAATCTAGTGTGCCCTGATGGTACACCAGCCAGTACCCAAGTCTGGATAGCTGGTGGACACTTGAACAACATATGATTAATCGTTTCTGGTTGTCCACACCGGGGGCAATCCGCATCTCTCCCCATATGTCTGTATAGTAGTCTTTCATTAACCGGTATATTTTCGGCCAATGCTTGCCATAGAAAGTGTTTCAGTTTATTTGGAGACCTTAGTTTCCAGACACACTGTCTTAAAACTTTGAAAGATGGTTCTTGTAAGAGGGCTAGAATCTCCTCATCATCTTTGTTTAAGTACATAACCTAATAACCGGATTTTACTGTGTAATTTCCGGATTTTGTATGATGCCAGCAGTAACTATCCTCCCTTAGTCTTGCCGGTGGATTAATACTCATAACTAAGGAGATATCTTCCGGGCAAACCATTTGCCGCAATAAAGGAAAGTTCCATACGTTTTGTCCATTCACCCGCAGGTCTGAGACCCTCAGATCTGGATAAAATTGTTCGACGGTTCCTGTTGCCGGGCGAGGGGTCTTTTCCGGTATCCAATTATCTTGCCAGACCCGAGTTTGTTCCCTGAACTGATGATTCTTCTTGCTCCTGAAAGGAGTAGATCCCTCGACGACCAGATGCTTCTCCATCCAAATGATGGTCTGTTTGGCTTCCTTGCCTGGAAAGGGTGGACGTTCCGGTAGTACCGTCCCTTGAGAACCCTCGCCGCTAAGGAGTTGGGGAAGCGATGTAATCTCCATAATTGTTTAGCTAGTAGGGCTTTGTTGAAGTCCGTAAATGTTTTAAAACCTAGACCCCCATCCTCTTTCGAGATACACATTTTTTTCCATGACATCCAATGGATCCCTCTTGTGTTCTCGTTTGTTTTCCACCAAAATTCTGCCACAACACTCGTTAACTGATCACACAATTTTTTGGGCAGCATAAAGCATGACATGACATAAGTAGGTATGGCCTGTGCTACCGACTTAATCATTATCTCCTTTCCTCCCTTGGACAGGAGTTTCGCATTCCAACCATTAATCCTCTGGTGGAGCCTATCACGCACATATGCAAAAATTTGTTGTTTGGAGCCCTGCAACTATTCCGGTATGCCCAAATATTTCCCCATTCCTCCTTCCAACCTTATGCCTAAGCGGGATTTTATCTCTCTCCTCACTTCCTGGCTAATGTTTTTACCGAAGGTAATTGCCGACTTCTCAAAGTTAATACATTGCCCGAATACTCTCTCATAGGAATCCAGTATTCGTTTTAGTGTCATGCATTGATCCACCTCTGCTCCGCAGAGAAATAGGCTATCGTCCGCAAATAAGAGATGTGAAACCTGAGGACTTCTGTAGGCCACCTTGATCCCCGTTAAACTTCTATCTTCTTCGGCTCGCCGTATCTGGGATATCAAAAGTTCGGTACATAGGATAAATAGGTAAGGCGATAGCGGGTCCCCTGGCGCAGCCCTCTCGAGGGCAAGATTCTCCCTTTTGGACACCCATTGAGGAGAATACTATAAGAAACTGAATTCACGCATGTCATGACCCTCGAAATCCAGGTCTCAGCAAACCCCATCCGGGTCATAAGTGTTTCGAGGAAGTGCCATTCAACTCTATCGTAGGCCTTGCTCATATCCGTTTTAACTGCCATAAACTTATCTTTGCAGATGTTTTTGGTATTTAATGCATGGAAAGCCTCCTGAGCAATTAATACATTGTCCGTTATAGCCCGTCCAGCCACAAAGGCGGACTGCGTTTCCGAAATGAGTCCTGGCAAGATGGGTCGTAACCTTTGACACATCACCTTTGAGATAATCTTATACCCCACATTACATAGACTGATTGGTCTGAATTCTTTCATCTCTTTTGGTCTCTCCGTCTTCGGAATGAGACAAATATTAACCTCATTAAGCCTGGCCTCAAGCTCACCCGTGGTGAAGAAGTGGCTAACCATCTTGACCACATCGTCTCCTACAACATGCCAAAACTTCTGGTAAAACAGTGCTGTCATGCCGTCCGGCCCCGGCGCCTTTTCCGGTTTAATAGAAAAACCGCTTTTTTAACCTCATATGCCGAAATCTCACTCATGAGTGAGGCGTTCATCTCATCGTTAACTACCGCTCTCAGGCCTCCAAAAACATTGAGTGTGGAGTCTTGTTGGTTGGAACTAGTAAAGATATCCTGAAAATATGCCTCGGCCGTTTTTGAATCTCCTCCTCATGTTCTGTCCATGTTCCTGCTTCAGTTGTTATGCCGGTGATTCTATTTCGGGCCCTCCTCATTTTTTTGCATGCGTGGAAATAAACTGTATTTTTGTCTCCCTCTTGGAGCCAGGTAATCCTACTTTTCTGTTTCCAAAATTATTCTTCCTCATTAAATGCTGTCCGCAGAACAAACAAGATTTTATTAGATAATCTTTTTGTTTTATTTCTTATAAATATTCCACATTATATTGCACACGAACAACCCAATAAGTTGAATCTATTTTTGTGTGCAATAAATTCATAATATTTTTGAAATAAAAGTTTCATTATATATGATTATTTTCAAATACGTGGGCACAAAATATTTTAATATTAGGAATATAATTTAGTTATATCTTATAAATTATTCATGCTAGTTTTTGACCCGTCACAAAATTACACATATAATTATACATAAATTGAATTCGATTTATCATAACACTTATCATTCGTTTCAAGTTCGTTTTATGATCTTTTAACGACCCGTAACGAAAATTAAAATATGTAGTTGATATTTCTTTCTTTGTTTATGTTTTAATTAGCTATATATGAATTTAACAATAAAACAAGTTTAGATTGTCGTAGCTATTATTTTCCAATAATTCAAGTTTTTTATTTATTTAAAATCTATTATTAAATTTTATTTTATCTGCTAAAATTTTATTCGATTTTTTGTTTCCTTTTTTGTTTATTTTTATTTTGAAATATATTTTTTTCCTTTTCTTAGTTTTTTTTTTAAACATCTCGGCATATATGGATTTAAAAAATATAACATGTTACCATTTTTATATATTATTATTCAATTTATTAGTTTTTTCGAAATTAAAAATATTTTTTTTATTCGATATTCTTATTGGAATTTTTGTTTCCTATTTTGATGTTGAAATTATAAACATTTTTTTTTGTTTTCTTTGTTATTAAACATTAAATTTTTCTCTAAATATTTTAAACATAGGTTATATTGAGTGACATTGTATTGTATTTTAAACATACTTTATATTTGTATTTTGGGATCTAAAATAATAGGCTTCGTCATGCCATTTGATATCTTTAAGTTGTCCACTAGGCTTCAATTAGAGAGGAAACCCAATTATAATAGTTTACGATAAACACATAAATTTATTTTGCCGACAAAAAACTAAGCCAAAAGCAATAATTGTTTGGAATCTAAAGAGACAATCGAATCCTGTTAAGGGTGGATCTAAGCCCACTCAGACCTGGCCCATTCCAGAAGTTACCATAAGAATCCAGTGGGCCCTGTTCGGCCCACCGAAGACAAGGCCCACCGAAGACGAGGCCCACCAAAGTCAAGGCCCATTTGAAGGAAGCATGCGCGACACAGTGACATCGGTACGGACCTGCCAGGACTGACACAGGTGACGTCTGTACGACGCCGTGGCTCAGAAGTGTCAGTGCGGACCTGCAGGGCACAGAGGTCAGTCGAACCAGCATTTAATGCGGAGGCACGCTCGACAACTGCATTAAATGCAAAGGCGTGTTCGACAGAACAACTTTCCGTATGTCGAGCATGCGCCGAAGCCGTCCCGCCAAAAGAGCAAAAACCCGCCAAGGATCAAAGACCTTCACTATAAATAGAGGGTTCCGGCTCATAAGCAAAGGATCCGAATTTTAGAGAGAGAATCGACAGAGAGAAACAACTAGAAACATACACTTTCACTTCGTCATTGTATCAAACAATCAATCTATTAATAAACGAACTCCGAGTTCTTAATCACATTTTTTGTTCGGCATTTTACTTTGAGTTCGGCATTTACTCTTATTTCACTTCGGTACTATCTGTTCGTCCCCATTATCACTTAACGAGTTTTCCGATCCTCCTCTATCACAATTATCTCAATTCGGTACTAACACCGAACCCTGTTTTAACATTTGGCGCCGTCTGAGGGGACACACCAACGTTCGCCCAAACCCGGGAGGGATCATGAGTTGGAAAGAATGCGCCAAGAGCTGGCCGAAATGAACTCTCGGGTCCATGAAGCGACGAGCGCGGCACCCGAGATCGGCTGCGTCCTACGAGAAGCGCAAAATGTCCCCTTCACATCGGACATCACACGCTTCCGTATTCCGCACCCCAGGAAAATCACTATCCCGAAGTACGACGGAACAAAGGACCCCGTACAACACGTCACCTCTTTCACCATATCGATGGGAAGAGCGCAATTCGCACCCGAACTAAGAGACGCCGGTTACTGTCAGCTTTTCGTCGAAAACCTGACAGGAGGAGCACAACGATGGTTCAACAGGCTCATGCCGAACTCCATCAGAAATTTTCACGAGCTCCAAACCGCCTTCCTCAAACACTACTCCATGTACATCCACAAGGAGTTGTCCATCGCCGACCTGTGGAGGATGACGCAGGCGGAAGGAGAATCACTTCGGCTTTACGTCGAAAGATTCAAGGAGGTCGCCTCCAAAATAAAAGTGCCTGACGATGTCGCCATTGAAGCACTGCGCAATGGAGTCTGGACCGAATCCCAATTCTTCCGCGAACTCACGACGAATTTGCCGAAGACCCTGGAAGACGCGTTGCATAAGGCAACGGCGTACATTAAACTGGAGGAAGACATAGCCATTTTTAAGAAAAAACGGACGGCGAAGACCGCTCCGAAAGAAAAAGAAAGAGAGAAACAAGAAGAACACCGGGAACCGCGACAGCACTACGACGCGGAATACAAAAACCGGCATCCTAAAGTCCACTTAATCGAGGATGTCGAAGAACAGGCAGTTTACAACGTCAACCGTCCCGAATATAACCGGACGGGGAACGGTTCGGGATATCCGAACAGAGGGAACTACCAGGAAAGGAGTAGTTCAGGAGGATATCGCAATAGGCCGCAGGGTGACAACCCGAACAGAGGCTCATCGAGCCACCAAAACAATGACCAGCAAGGAAGGCACGATGCGTCCAAACATTGTAGCTTCCACGGTCAAGACGGCCATTCTAACGAAGAGTGCAGGCATCTGAGGAGCCTGCTAATGCGCGAATATATGGCCGGACAAGTCAAGCTACCAACAGCGGAAGAGATAAAAGCCGCATACACGTACAACCGAACCCAACCAGCGGCAAACGGTCAAGCCGAACGCAATCAGACGCGAAACCAAGACTCGTCTGATAAAAGAGAACGGGAAGAGCTCCCAGGCCCGCCCAAAGTCGCCCGCAAAAAGATCGGAATGATCATGGGAGGCCTCGTTGACTGCAACGACTCAATCCGGTCAATCAAAAGGGCCGAACGAGGAGCTGTAGCCGCGGTCAAATGGGCACCTACAGCCGATGTCCCGGCAAATGCGGCCAAAGAAATAACCTTCACCGAACGCGACACGACCAACGTCGCCTTCCCTCACAACGACCCCTTGGTCTTGGAGCTACTCATCGCAGACTGCGAAGTAGTCAAGGTTATGATCGACACCGGTAGTTCGGTCGATCTCATTTTCTACAGCACTCTGCAGCGAATGGAGTTGAAGGATTACACGATCAAGCAGAATCGGAAGCCTTTGACCGCCTTCAATGGCGAAACAACCATGTCACTAGGGACCATCAAACTGGTCAAATTCGACGTCATCGACACTCCGGCTATCTACAACGCCATCATGGGAACTCCATGGATCCATGCGATGGAGGCCATCCCATCAACCTACCACCAATGCCTGAAGTTCCCGGGCCCAACGGGAACAGTAACGGTCCGAGGAAACCAGCGCATAGCGCGAAGCTGTTTTATCGCCGAACTTAAAATCAGAAAGTCATGCGCGATAACTCAGCCAGAAGACGAAGAAATGGCCAAAGCCTTTCAGTCGAAGGTAAACATCGCGCCCTCTGATCCCTCAACATCCACTTCGGCGACGTAGTACGAAGAAACGACGAACGAAGAGGCCCCGAAATTGGACAAGATATTGCAAGTCAACATCGACTTGAGTGATATCACGCGATGTGTTGGCATCGGCGCTAATCTCGAGCAAACGTTGCAGGATAAGCTGATCGAGTTCTTAAAAGAGAACTATAAAACGTTCGCATGGTGTACAGAAGACATGCCTGGCATCGACCCGAACATCACCTGCCACGAACTCAACGTGGACCCAACCTTCAAGCCGATCAAGCAGAAGAGAAGAAAGTTGGGACCAGAGCGCGCTCAAGCTGTAAACGACGAAGTCGAACGACTCGTAAATGCTGGGTCAATCGACGAAGTGAGATACCCAGACTGGTTGGCCAACCCCGTGGTCGTAAAAAAGAAGAACGACAAGTGGAGAGTTTGCGTCGACTTCACCGATATCAACAAAGCTTGTCCGAAGGATAGCTACCCGTTACCCCATATCGATCGAATCGTCGAGGCAACGGCGGGGAACGAACTCTTATCCTTCATGGATGCTTTCTCGGGCTACAATCAGATCATGATGCACGCCGAAGACAGAGAAAAGACTTCGTTCATCACCGATCGGGGTACTTATTGCTATAAAGTCATGCCGTTCGGCCTAAAGAACGCAGGGGCAACATACCAGCGATTGGTAAATCGCATGTTCGCCGACCAAATAGGCGAAACAATGGAGGTATATATCGACGACATGCTCGTCAAGTCCCTAGCCGCCAAAGATCACGTTGATCACCTCGCCACCTGCTTCGCAACACTCAATCAATACGGGATGAAGCTGAACCCAACGAAGTGCACGTTCGGCGTAACTTCAGGCGAATTTCTCGGGTACATCGTCACTCAACGGGGCATCGAAGCGAACCCAAAGCAGATCGCAGCCATCAGGGACCTTCCCTCACCCCGAACGACTAGAGAAGTCCAAAGACTGACAGGACGAATCGCCGCACTCAACCGGTTCATATCGCGATCTTCGGACAAATGTTTACCCTTCTACCAGCTCCTAAAGGGTAACAAACGCTTCGAGTGGGATGAAAAATGCGAAGAGGCATTCACACAGCTAAAGGAGTACCTCTCCACATCGCCGATCCTCGCCAAACCAGTTGACCAAGAGACTCTGTACCTCTACATCGCCATATCGACCTCGGCGGTGAGTAGCGTACTAGTCAAAGAAGACCGAGGTGATCAGCGACCTATCTTCTACACGAGCAAAGCTCTCGACGGTGCGGAGAGCAGATACCCGACCTTGGAGAAGTTAGCTTTGGCAGTGGTCAGTTCGGCCAGAAAGCTCCGACCGTATTTCCAATCTCACTCCATAGTAATCCTCACGAATCAGCCGCTGCGAACCATCCTGCACAGTCCAACACAGTCGGGCCGAATCGCCAAGTGGGCAGTCGAACTCAGCGAGTATGACATCGAATACAAGGCAAGAACCAGCGCGAAATCGCAAGTCCTTGCCGACTTCCTGATAGAGCTCCCACCAGAAATGACAACGGCATCGGAGAGAAACACTTGGACACTTCATGCCGACGGGTCTTCTAGCCAACATGGATCCGGCATCGGCATTACGCTCAAATCGCCAACCGACGAAGTCCTCGAACAATCGTTCAGACTGGGCTTCAAGGCCTCCAACAACGAGGCAGAGTACGAGGCAATGATAGCCGGCATGCGCCTCGCGATCGAACTCGGAGCAAAGGAGCTCGACCCATTCTGCGACTCACAACTCGTCACCAGCCAGTTCAGCGGCGAGTTCGATGCTAAAAACGAAAGAATGGAGGCATACCTCCAAGTCGTCAAAGAACTAGCCAAAAAACTCCAGCACTTCACCATCACCAAAATACCGAGGGCAGAAAACACCTCGGCAGACGCGCTCGCAGCCTTAGCTTCGACTTCAGACCCAACTCTCCGGAGGACGATCCCCATTGAGTGCATCGAGAACCCAAGCATAGCCCTTCCAAAAGGCGTATGCATAATAAACCGAGACGTCGAAGAAACGGACGAGTTCGACGAAGACCTTCGTACGCCGGACTCACCACTAAGAGAAGACCGTTGCACTCAAACCCCTGAAGGACCAGACGATTGGCGGCAAGAAATCATTCGATATCTGCTGACCGGCGAATTACCCGAAGGAAAGTGGGAAGGCCGAAGACTCAAATGCAGGGCGGCCCGCTACACCCTCCTCGACGACTGCCTCTATCGCTGGAGCGCATCGACAGCCCTCCTATTCTGCATAGCGGGCGACGAAGTCAACCGGGTTATGCGAGAAGCCCATGAAGGAGCAGCGGGTAATCATTCCGGAGGACGCGCATTAGTCCTTCAAGTGAAAAACCACGGCTTCTATTGGCCGACGATGCAGAAGGACTGCGCCGACTTCGCCCAAAAATGCGAGAAGTGCCAAAGACACGGAGACTTCATCAACGCTCCGACACAACTTCTGAGTTCGGCAACCGCGCCTTATCCTTTCATGAGATGGGCCATGGACATCGTCGGACCTTTGCCATCTTCAAGACAGCGAAAATACCTCATGATCGTCACCGATTACTTCACGAAATGGGTAGAAGCGAAGGCATACGCGAAGATCGATGCAACGAAGGTCCAGAACTTCGTCTGGAAATACATCATCTGCCGCCACGGGCTCCCGTACGAGATCGTCACCGACAACGGAACCCAGTTCACTTCGGCTAAATTCGAAGGGTTCTGCGCAAGATGGAACATCCGCCTAAACAAATCAACCCCGAGGTACCCACAAGGGAACGGACAAGCCGAAGCAACGAACAAGACGATCATAGACGGCATCAAAAAACGACTCGAGGAGAAGAAAGGATTCTGGGCCAACGAACTAGAAGGCGTCCTGCGGTCACACCGAACAAGTCCACGCGAGTTCAACGGGACGAACACCTTTCTCACTTTCCCATGGAATGGAGGCCATGTCTCTGCCGAAGTCAACGTCCCCGGCATACGCAAAACGATGCTGACCCGGCACCAGCGACGAACGAACAGATGATCATCGATCAACTAGATCATGCCGAAGAGCAACGACATCATGCCCTACTCCGCATTCAGAACTACCAACACCAGGCGGCAAGATATTACAACAAGAAGGTGAAGGGAAGGCATTTCGAAGAAGGCGATCTGGTCCTCCGAAAAGTGTTCGAAAATACAGCAGAAAGGCCGATCACGAAACTCGGAGCAAAGTGGGAAGGTCCATATCTCGTCTCAAAAGTCGTTCGGCCTGGCGTCTTCGAACTCATGGAGATGTGCGGCAAACCGATCTCAAGGTCCTGGAACGCGATGCACCTCAAAAGGTTCTACCACTAGAAGAAACAACCCCGAAGATAGTCAACCCCGAAGACTATCAACACCGAAGACAGTCAACATAGAAGACAACAAAAGCCGAAGATCGACCACAACGGCCTCAAAAAAAAAAACAATGTAAACCGAACTACGAATGGCTTGATCCCTTATTGGGTACGTAGGCAGCCTTCCTAAAGGCGCAGCTGTGATAATAAATTTTTTTTTTCCTTAATACGAGTCCCGAACTCAGGAAACACGAGCTCAGTACTCAGACAAAAAACGAACTCCGAGTTCGGTCACACAAGCTCTTCGCTTATACTAAAACGGGCTCCGCGCTCTCATTTTTAAGCCGGTCTATTCCGCAAACTAATTAGCCACTATCTTAAAGTGCAGTGGTCTGATCACCCACTATTTTGCAAGGAAGATATCTACGAACTCATGTTCAACACTTGCAGTGGCCCAATCCGAAACCACAAAAGCCGAGTTCCTCGCAATCTCGAAAAACGGTTCGTATCATTTGCGAACTATGAAAGAAGATTTTATACGAGAAAAAATGAGTTCGGCACACGAAGGAGTACAAAGACGAACCAACAACAAAACTTTCGTGTATCAAGTATCGAGAAAGCCGATCCAAAAAACCGCCCCGAAAGAAGAAAGGATGTACGGGCAAAAGAAGTACGATAGAAGAACGAAGAAAAGATGTATTATATTAATGAAGAAAATAACAAAGCCGATCCCAACAATCGGCCAACAGAAACTACAACTTTACAAAAAAAAAAAGAAACAAAAGAAGACCGATCGCAATGATCGGCCAAATAAAAACAAAAATACAAAAGGACGCAGCCCTATTCGTCCCGCCTCACCGTTTCACTCTCTTCAGGCAGATTGGCATCTCCGGCCACTTCATCTCCGGCCTCCTCATCTTCAGCCACCTCATCTTCGGCCGTCTCCTCTTCGGCAACCTCGCCATCGGCTCGACCACTACCGTCTTGAACGTCATCTGCGCGTTCGTCCGGCTCCTCCACCATAAAGTCGATAAGAGAATCAAGCCCGAGATCGGCAGGAAGCTCGAAGTCCGAAGCCTCGTAAGAGAGCTGTGGCCTATCCTCGAGCCAACGCTCAAGCTTCCCCTCTCTCTCGCGACATTGACGCTCAAAGATGGGGGGAATCTTGATCGCGAACTTAGTCTCCAGCCGCTCCAGGGTATCGAAGACCCCCTTCATCTGAATGTAGAAGGAAGAGTACTCCTCGATGAACTTTTGATCTTCAAGGTAAGCCTTGAGTTTGCCAAGCCGGGCCTCAGAAGCTACACGGAGCGCATCGAACCGCTGCTTCGCCAAGACGAGACGCTCACGGAAGCACTTGACCTCCAGGGCCCCGACCTCAGAAAGCTGGTCATAGTCAGCCTTGAGTTCGGCAAGCTCCCTCGCTCTGGTCTCTTCGGCCTCGCGAAATGACTTCAGAGCCGACTCGCGGATCCTCGATGCCTCAGCCTCGGCCTCGAGTGCCTTTTCAAGGACGTCCTTCTCGGACTCCATCCTCCTCAGCTCCTCCTTTAGGCCGATCTTCACAGATTCCGCTCTCTCTGCCTTCTCCTTGAGAACGGTCTTCTCGGCCTCTGACTCCGCCAGCCTCTTCTTGAGTTCGACATTATTAGCTTCGGCTTTGTCAAGCCGCTTCTTCAACTTCTTCGACCTCTCGCTCTTCTTCACCGAAGCCAAGCCCGCCTCAAGCTCCTTGACTTTGGCCGTGGCCGCATCCCTCTCCTCTTCAACAGCGACGAGGCATGCCTGGGCCGAACTCTTCTCTTCGGCCAAGAGCTTCTCGTAGGAGAAGTTGAGACGGGTCCTCTTATAGGCAACCTGGACAGAAAAAGTTAGGTGAGGATCAAAGGAAACGGATCGGCAAAAAACAAGGGGTTCGAACAAAAAGACTTACCCTCTGCTCCAACCTCGCCAGCTCAGCCACCTCGGCGGAAAGAACAAGGTCGGAGGGAGCCTTTTCGCCGTGAAAGGCCGAGTAGACAGCCCGTTGAAAACCGCCGTTGGCTTCCTTGTGGTTAAGGAAGGGGACCAGGCCATCGTAAGTAAAACGAAAGCCATGTTCGTTCCCCTCCTCGAGCGAGAAGCCGAACCCATCTTTCCCAGCCGACCCATCAACATCCTCCTGGGTGGGATCAACGTCAGCCGCGGCCCGAACCGCCTCGTCGGGACCAAACTGAGTAGTTTGATCTCCTCGCTCCTCAACCAACGGAGACTTCCTCCCCTCCTCATCCATCCAGGAAGGATCGGCATCCATCGCGGATCGACCCGCCTCTTCGGATCCAAGCTCAGCAGCTTGATCCCCGACCACCACTGGCTCACCAGAGCCAGTCCGAATCTCGATCGGCGCTCCCTCAGTTCGACGCCTCGTCACCCGAAGAGGAGCCGCCGAAGGATCACTCACCCCTTCATGAGTCCTCTTCACCCCAGTCGTTGGCACGACTTCGGTTGAGGCGTGCTGGCCCTCAGAAGCCGCGTCCGCAGGAGTCGATGGAGGCGGCGGAGCAACGTCCGGAGGAGGACTACCCACTGGCAGCGGTGGATCAGCCGTCAGGGGAGGCAACGAACCCTCCCGGACCGAAGGAGAACCCCCCTCCTCATCGGTCTCCCTTCCCTCTGCCTCCTCTTCGGCAAGAAATTCCTCTTCCTTCTCATCGTCAAAGAGACCCCTGAAATCGGCAAGTCTCCTCATCCTATCTACGCCACCCGGATTTTGCGGCGCAAGTTTGAACGAACCTGCGAATAGCGAAGAGAGTTTAAAAAAAAAAAAAAAAAAAAAAAACATATATATATATATATAAACAGCCGAACTCACCTCCCAGCGACGCGAAGAAGATTTTCTGCTGCCGAAGTACCTCGGTCCACGGCACCTCCTCCCTTTTAAGGAATTGATCCCTGAACGGCTGATACTCTAGCGGAAAAGGATAAATCGGCGGAGGTTTAACTGCGAAAAACAAAGAAAAATATGTTAGAAAAAGTAACGAAGTATAAAAAGAAGATCGGCTTTCCTACCGATGAATGACGACCATTTGGTCTGGTAAACCCTATCGACATCCAGAACGGATGCCGAGTTCACCCTGACGAAGAAATACTTCTCCCACCAGAGAGGCAACTTGACCGATGTATCCGATGTGAGCTTGAACTCGGGCTTCCAACAGATCGACCAGGTCCCAGCCAGAGAGTGGTTTGCACTGATACGTGTAATCTCCTCGAAAAGCCGAAGAGACATCTCAAGAACCATCTCTTCGGCTGCCACGATAGTCGCGACCAGGTTCCGGATGCAGGGAACCGTCAGCTGGGAGATAGCCACCTCCCTCGCTTCGGCAAAGGAGACAAGGAGCCGGGGCAAGGGGAACCACAACCCTACCTGGGTAAACATATGCTCGTACAAGCATATGTAACCAGGAGGGCAGTCCCAAGGTCGCTCGTTCGGCAACGGGACCAGAAGCTCCAACTCTTCGCCGGACGCCGCGAAGGAACGAATTTTGCCAAGGGTCCCTTCGAGTCTACTCCTAGACGAAGTAAAAACGTGGACTGGCTTCGGCGTCTTCGGTTTCTTTTCCTTAGGAGCCTTCGGCGTTTTTTCCGTCCCGATAGGCTTCACGGCACTCTTTGCCGACACCTTCGCTCGCCTCGGAGGAGGATCCATCCGAACAGGACCTTCGAACGGGAAGAAGATCCCGGCATCCCAGCCGAAGGTAGATCGCTAGCACGATCGGTAGCCGAACCCGCCGCGGGAGACAATCTGTCTTCACTTTGGCGTATTCGTTCGTTCGGGGCAGTCGAACGATCAATCCTTTTCGCAACAGGGCGCGATGTCGAACCAGAAGGAGCCGAACTCTTTGATGAAGACATAACTAAACAAGGAAATTCTAGAGAGAGGTTGGAGAGAATACAAGAGAGAGAAAGTACCTTAATTTTCGGCGAGAGAATGAAATGAAGAAATGTTTCCGGAAGAGGTCTTTTTATAGAAAAACATGGAAAACGAAGAGGCGCCATCGAAGGGCGCGAAACGAACTGTCATCATTACGATGACGTGGCGTCTCATTGTTCGCCGAATAAATGACGCAGCTTCAATGACACGACTCCGAGATACGAAGCGACGGAGACCCATCATTACGATGACGTGGCATCTAGCGATTCGCCAAGGAGCGGCGCGCGCCCCCCAAAAAGTCGCCAAAAAACTTTAAATAATTACACGACTCGGTGACGTGGCAACCATTGACTCGGCGAAAAATGGTGCGCCTTTATGACATGGCATTCAACAAATCGACGTGGCACTTCGGTGACGTGGCATTCCCCGAAGCGATCAATCGCCGAAGACAATCAAATCGCCGATGGTAACTCCTCGAATGCGCCTAAGGCCGATCTCTTTAGTTCGCCTCTCCTAAAAATCCGAACTGGGGGAGGTACTAATGTTAAGGGTGGGCCTAAGCCCACTCAGGCCTGACCCATTCCAGAAGTTACCATAAGAATCCAGTGGGCCCTGTTCGGCCCACCGAAGACAAGGCCCACAGAAGACGAGGCCCACCGAAGTCAAGACCTATTTGAAGGAAGCATGCGCGACACAGTGACATTGGTACGGACCTGCCAGGACTGACACAGGTGACGTCTGTACGGCGCCGTGGCTCAGAAGTGTCAGTACGGACCTGCAGGGCACAGAGGTCAACCGAACCAGCATTTAATGCGGAGGCACGCTCGACAACTGCATTAAATGCAAAGGCGTGTTCGACAGAACAGCTTTCCGTATGTCGAGCATGCGCCGAAGCCGTCCCGCCAAAAGAGCAAAAACCCGCCAAGGATCAAAGGCCTTCACTATAAATAGAGGGTTCCGGCTCATAAGCAAAGGATCCGAATTTTAGAGAGAGAATCGACAGAGAGAAACAACTAGAAACATACACTTTCACTTCGTCATTGTATCAAACAATCAATCTATTAATAAACGAACTCCGAGTTCTTAATCACATTTTATGTTCGGCATTTTACTTTGAGTTCGGCATTTACTCTTATTTCACTTCGGTACTATCTGTTCGTCCCCATTATCACTTAACGAGTTTTCCGATCCTCCTCTATCACAATTATCTCAGTTCGGTACTAACACCGAACCCTGTTTTAACAAATCCAAATTCTCTATTTCTTCCCTTACGTGATTCTCGTCGTCTTTAGTTTCTTCCTCGACTTTGTATCAATAATCAAAATAATGAAATAACAACAATTTCTATTTCATACTTGATCCTCTATTTATTGAACCGCTTGCCCTAATTGTAAAAGCAAAAGAAATCCATTATGTGCATAGTATTTGTAACTGAAATCATTTATCTCACGACATAAAAAAATTAATTATATAAAAGAGCATTTATTAATTGTTATAAATCAAAATGATAGATATATTTAAAAGTTTTTGTGTGCTTTTATTTATCCTAGGAAATTACATTTTGATTGTCTTATTTAATTCCTAAGACATTATTTGAGAAGTAAGTCTGGTTAAAAATCATATGTGTCAACACAACAATGAGTTTTATCAAAAAATGTGACACGGCAAGAAAGATCACCGACAACCAATGAAAAATTTGACTTAAAAAAACAATTTACTAAAATAAACATAATGAAAAATGGCTTTTAAGGCCGAATAATTACATATCGATAAATTTTTTTGAAATATCATCTATGAAGAAACAAATAAAATAGTAACTAATTTATAATATAAATTCTTATTTTTGATAAATAATATTTTTAACGAATATAAAAAATATAATAATATTTTATTGGTAAAAAAGTCAAAACGCATTAAACTTTTTCGTCAAAAATTAAAAACACTAAATGGATAGAATAAAAAATACTTAAAAACCACATTTATTATGAAATAGAATAAAAAATCCAGGATTAAATAGGAATGAACGTTTAACGTCGCCACAACCTTATAAATATATACCGCATATAAAGGGTGAACCGGGTATCCGGTTTTTAAGGATATCCATATCCGCATCTGCTGAGATCCGTAAAAAATGACATGAATTTAGATCCATTATCTGGATATTCGGTAAACTAATACACGTTTCTGCATCTATCAAGATCCGTAAAAAATGACTTTAATTCATATTCATTACCCATATATTCGGTCAACGAATACCATTGATTTTTGAAAGATATCCATATCCGTTTTTTGAATATTTTTATAAATATATTGTTACAAAAACTGAATGGAGTTAAACCGAAACAAAAAGTAAAAATAATTTTTTTTATAGCAACAATGTTTCAAGAAATCTAAACTACTCCGTTGGTGTTGGACAACTAGCTTGGAGGAATCTCGCTCACGTGCACCATTGTAGAAGATAGTGCTCATCATGTCTTTGTCAATTTGTCCGCTTGTGTATTTTTGTCTCTTGTGATATGATTGATTCTGAAGTCTGTGAAATGATCAATCCTGGTCTCGAATTATTCTATCAATATGGTGAACGCAGACTACTCTGTAGGGTTCTGCAAGATTGCCACCAAAGTCATGATGTCCGTCTCGAAAGTGTGACAAAGAAAGAGTCGTGCTTGGATTTCTTTCATTGCCCACATAAGGGCTTCAAATTCTGCGTGTAAGGGAGATAAATTCCTTCTGTCGCACCTCACTCCTAGTAACTTGGAAGAATCGTCTTCGTTTAGACATTGCCATCCTAACCCTTGAAATGCCTCTGTGTTTTTCCAGGATCCATCAACCTTACATACTAACCCTGAGACAAAGCCTTGCGTCTCCATCGACACCCTAAAACTTCTGGGTATCTCCGTGTTCTCATCAGTATTCATCGCCCATGGCGTTTTGACCAAAAAAATATTCATCGCCCATGACGCGAGAAAATTACCTAGTTTTTTAAAAAATAATAAGAACAAATTAAAGTAAACTTTGAAAAATTCTTTATCAATTACATCTAATTTAAATTATTTCTAATTTGTCTTATCAAACCCTCCTTCGTGAAACTATATCTAATTAAAAATTTCTAAATTTATCATTCAAATTTTAAAGACAACTAAGATACCCTTTAAAAACTTACCCACGGTAGACAATTTCATTTGAGTTCAATATTTACGGTTCTGAGTTTAGTATTAAAAGAAATAGAATTTTGTATTTAGAGTTTATTTGAATTTAATATTTAGTATTTATGAAATTGACTTTCAAAAGTGTAGTTTTGTAATCCCCTCAAAACAAATTAATATCTTCTCTAAAACATAAATGAAATATATATATATATATATATATATATATATATCAAATAAAACATATTTTTATTACAAATGATATTGCTATCGTTTAGCACCTAGTCCATAAGAAAAAAAAAAAAAATTGCACTTACATAAATATCAAGTAAATTTAGGGGAAATAATATAAAAAATAAAATTAATGTGTAGTCCAATTAAGTACTTTCCCATCAGGTCTTCCATATTTCCTCGTAAAATAAATCCCATCAGGTTTCGCAAGCCATGAACGTAGCTGATAGCATTGAGGCGATCTTCGCGCGTGATATACTTCAAGATTATCAAAATATTTAACCGGATTTGACCCGAAACTAAGATCGCAATAATATGATGTATAATATGTTTGATATGAACTATCCGAAAATATAATTCTATAGTAAGGCTCCCCAAACATTAATTTCTTAGTCCGGAATGGTTTTTCGTCTCTGTGTCTACATTTGATGTTGAGAGCGATACCGGGACCGAGATTGTTATGAATTACGATATGGTTTTTAGGACAATCTGCTTTGTTCAGCCGAAAATATATAGCAATTACTAACACTAAAATTATGAGATTATTCATTTTTTTTTATTATTATCAAAGATCGGTTTAGTAATAATAAAGACATCAACATGAAGTATTTATAAACAAATTGTGTATGAATTATTTTTTTTACTTTATTTGGTAAATTATTCTTTTTATTGACTTTGCTAAATTTAAAAAGGAACATGAACCAATTAAACTTTTGGTTGGAATGTCGAAAAGTATGGTAAGCCACTAAGATCGAACCATATAATTTTCTTTAAAAATATAAACCATGAAAACCAAAGGAAGAGTCTACATTTTAACAAAACTTTAGAAATTTTATTTTAAGTATTCGAAATATTTGAACTCCTAGGAGGACAAATTATTGATTGAAACAGAAAACATGAACATACATATTCTTATATTAAACCAAACAAAAAAACACTATTATTAACTTATAGAAGTTGTATTGTATATATATATATATATATATATATATTTCCCAAACGTCAGATACTTTTATATACAATGAAATAAAACTTTTGACAAATTTATATAAAGAAATTAAAACTATAATTTCCAAGACAAGTGAAAAGAGGTTTTTCTTCCTTCCTTTTCCAAACTTATCTTTGTAAGATAAGTGATGCACCGACCAAACCCAACCATAAAATCAAACCAAACCAAAAGACTCGGTTCTTGTCCGACCCAACCGGTGGTCTCCATACCAATAGCTTCCCTAACAAATCTTGGCTCGCATTTATTTGATTCGTAGTCGATTCCTTCATTCTACGGTCTTTGTCTCTCTCTTTATCACTCCATGTCACTGCATAGCTAAACACATAACAACCACAACAAAAGACTATATAGTCATGAACCGAACCAGAACCAAAACTAATGTACTAACCGAGTAGATACTAGATTTAAAAACTATAAGAACCCAAACCGAACCGGTACCAAACAGAGCACCGGAACCTACAAAACATTAATTATTTTTAGACCGAATAACAAAAAAAAAACCAGAATACCAAAAATATTCAGATAACCGAACCGAAAAACCCTGAAAATATGCAAAATACGGAAAAATATCTAAAATACAATTATATATCTAAAACATATTTGAAAAACAAATTATCCGATTATACCAAAAATAATATTTGAATCGAAAAACCCCATAAAATATCTAAAAATACCAAAAATGCATATGAAGAAGCGATAATATTTAAAAGTTACCGAAAATACCAAAAATACCGAAAATACGGAGCCACATAAACCAAACCGAAATTATAAAACAAACCAAAACTACTTGTTGGATAATGATTCAACTTAAAGAAGAAAAGAAGTCATATGAGAAGTAAGAAGACAAGTCAAGGTTTGACTATCAAAAGGGGTGAAAGACTCTAGGTGGATAAGAGTCTTGAGATTAAGTCACGTGTGGTCACACGTGAGAAACTAATAAGAGGTGTTCTCTTATTTATCAACAAAAAGTCTTCTTCTTCGTCACATAGAGAAGGCGACTTCTTCTTCTTCGTTAGAGAGAAAGCTTAAATGGCCGTGTCGTAGTTAGTGATTCGCCGAAATTGATCGGGAAAGAAAACTCGATCTTTGTCGATTTCTCCACACTACTTAACCGAATATCCGAACTCTTGGGACTAAACGATAAGATATGTTTACCTGTCGTAGCTAGAACCGATCATGGGTATAGTAACCATTTCCTCTTGAGATATCTTTAGCTTAGGAGCTTGTAAGATATACCTAAGCTCGGAAGCTTGACGGCGAATACCAGGACTCGGATGTTTCTTCTCTAGTTGTTGATAAAGATCGATGCAATCACGGTGTCGGTTATTGGCTTCGTATGCCATAGCTAACCATATTTGAATCTGGTTAAAAAAACCAATCACACCCATAACAAGAATATTACAAGTGATTTTATTTAAAATACCATCAATGAAGTTTATAGTGCAACAATAATGTAATGTTTATTTCTCCTTAACTACCATTAAAAAAATTTAGACCAAAATATCACAAACAAACAAAAAAGTTATAACATGTTAGAATTTAATATTTTTTCATTTGAATTCGATATTTAGTGTTTAAAAGTTTAGGTTAATATAAGTTTTGTGTAATTTTTCAGCAACAGTTTTGGGACATATCTAGTCAACCCAATAACCATAAACTCCAAGGACTCGATCACGGGTGGGGTGGTACTTTAACGGATTTATGAATGTGACTAGGCCATGGTCACTTCCCTAGTTTTGTGGTATTTTGGTCTAGAAACCTTTTTAATGGTATTTTTTAAAGGAAAAAAATGGTGATGGTATTTAGTCCTATAAACATTTTCATGGTATTTTTAGGAGTTGCTCAGATTTATAAACAGTAATTCAGTAAAATGTGGTGTTATTTTGTTTCAAAGAAACAAACCTCGCCACCAAAGAGTGTTGGCCTCGGGATAATCGTAAGAGCTCCTTCGAGGAACTCAATAGCACGTCCGTACATGCCTCTACCGTAAGCCTTTTGACCTAATTCGAACATTAACTCCGCGGTTTTTCTCCTCTCGGCTTGCTCCCGAGCAACCTACTCTCACCAAAATTCTATATTACTCTATAAATTCAAAAAAATGAAAAAAAAACTAAATGTTATGTTAACAAAATGTTAAATATTTATACCATACATCAGAGTTTTTGAACTAAAGCTACATAGATGATTATTAGCCGAAACTGCATATAATCTCATAAACAAAACTAATACTACTAATTTCACCTAAATCTATCACAAATCAGAGATTATTGTGTTACTAAACACTTTAATATTGAATTAATACGAACCTTCTGGAGCTCTCTTTTGACTCTCATCCTCTTCTTCTCCTCATCATCATCATCTTCATCATCATCATCATTATCATTATCATCATCATGATCTATAATGTTCTGTAACTCCTCTGCTTTCTTCTCAAGATCCTTCATATCCTGTAACTCCTTCACTCTCCTCTTCATCTCCTTCTCCACATCCACGTATCCTCTCTCTTCCTCTCCCTCCTCTTCCTCTTCTTCCTCCTCGAATTCGAAATCCACGGAGCTGGATCTGTAATTCGCCTTGCCACGTGTCACAACCCTACGTATCCGAGAATCTCCGTCGGGTTCGAGAGTTTTATTCGAAGATAGAGACGTCGCGGCGGCGTAGTGAGGCGGATCTCGCTTGTGAAGATTGAGAACGACGTCGACCACCGTTAATCGAAGTCGGAGATCAGTAACAACCGTACTACGATGTGAGTTAACTTCGAGTAACAGAGCTACGTTTCCGATAACAGACGCCATGAGAGAGCTGCCCCCACGAAATCCAAGGAGAACCAGAGATTTTAGATTATTAAGGACGAAGATGATATTATTATTTTTTTCTATTATTGAATTGACGTAAATACCCTCGCGATTTTTAAGCTGAACTGACGATGCGTGTAAGGGTAGTTTAGTCAATGACAAAATTTGAGCGTCTTATCTTTTTGTTTTGAGACGCGTGTACGTAAAGCAAGAGATGCGCGCGTCTCACGATAACGAGATTGTTTGAAATGGCGTCGTATTATAAACCGAGGGATGAGTTTCAAACGAAAGCTGTGTCGTTTTTACGGTAGGAGAGAAACTACATGACGTTTTATTTTAAGAACTAATAAAACGACACGCACTTTAATTCGATTTTACTCAAGATTATTGAAACGAAAAAACTTTTAAAAATGAAGCCCTTGTTTTTTAAAAACATATTCTCTCTATTTTAAATTAAAAAAAGTTTTAGAAAAATTAATTATTTCAAAATTTGATTTAAAAATGCCTATGCATTTTATTTAATATTTATAATTGTACATTAATTTGGAAGAAATTGTATTAATTAATCACAAAAATATAATCAAAATCTAATTATTATTTTTATGTAGGTGAAAATCTTTAATAGTATATACAATTGAAAGAGAGAGTGATAATTAGGCACAAATGAAAAAGATAAATTAAAATTTTAATAAAAAGGGTTACAAAAAAATTCAAATTTTACTATTCTAATGTTTTACTTACCTACAAGTAATTTTTAAAAAATAATAGGCCAAATAACCAAAAATGTAGACTAATAAAAGAGAGAATTACAAAACTACACATTTTGAATTACGTTTCACAAAACTACACATTTTAAAAATTTATTCACAAAACTACACCTAAACACCAAAAATTAAATTCAAATTAATCCTACCCATACAACCCTACCCCCTTAATCATTATATTATAAACACTAATTAGCGAACCCAAATGAAAAAATATAATTTTGATGAAGTTTCAAAGGGTAAATCAACCTTTTCAAATTTTAAAAGGGTGTAATTATGTGAAAAATTAAATTAGGTAGAGTTTTGTAAACGAAGGGATGAAATTGTTTAGTTTTGTGAATTTCTCCTCATAAAATATATGAAAATAGTTTTTTAGGGTATGATACTCTCTATATACATATTTTTCCTTACAATAAATAATTTATATACTCCACTATATTCAGTATATTTGTAAACTTAGAATTTTGGTTTTAGGATTTAGAGCATGAGCAATGGCAGAACCTTTTTTGGGTTCTTATGACAAAATTTAATATAAAAAATGTTAAGAGACTTAAATAAGATTTTAATGATAAATATGTATTATTGGTAGAACTGTTAATAGGCTCTTAAAAAAATATATCCAACATCAGAAATCCCAAGTAGCGACGAACTCAACCAGAACTGGCCAGTCCGATTTGAGAACCGAGCTCGAGAACTGGCTATCTCCGATCTCTTTGATTCCTCCTCCGCATCTAATCGTTGGAATCGAACCGTCATATGAGATATTCGTCGTTCGTTTACCGACGAACCTGAAGGAGAGTGTGTGGCGGTTAGCCGCGACGGACGCGAACTTGACCGAGCTCAGTGGCGCAACAGAGTCGTCGACCGTCGATTCCACTCACGGAGATGATTGACTTCGTTGGAATGAGGCTGATTTTGTCGGTCGCCGGTTGACTTGCTCGGAGAGAGGTTTAATTGGTGAATCGCCGATAGAGAGAAAAGAAGAGTTTTTTTCCAGATCCGGATCCAAGGAAAGAGACGAAGAAACCTGTCTCTTACGTTTTTCAAATTTTAAATTATTTTAATTGGGCTTTTTAAATTAAAACCCAACAAAAACCCAGCGATGCACATGGTCTTAGTATAGGAGCAATTTGACAAAAAAGGGATTTAGTATAGGAGCGAGTGAGCAATCACATCCACACGAGGAATAGACTTATTTCTTCCGATCGGGTGGTCCTTTGGATTTACAGTTTAATATTTTTGGTTTAAGTTTAAGTTTTTGGATTTAAGGTTTTTGGTTTAATATTTTTGGTTAATCTTTGATAATATCAACTTCTAATCTTTTGACAAAAAAATAAAAAAAAAATAAAATAAAAATAAAAATCAACTTCTTATCTTAGGATTTGTGTAAGGTTAAAAATTTTTGGGTTCTTCAAATATGTGAACTTCTAAAGCCACTCGGCTACTAAAGGTCTTTTAGGCTTGTAAACTTTTTTATTCTCATGCATTTAAGTAGAAATTTTTTTAAGAAAAAACTTAAAAATAAGCTATTTCATGTACGCACGAAATCATACAATTTTTAATAATACTAGGATAGTGCACGGGTAATCCGTCAATATTTTATAGTAATTTCAAAAAATATTTATATTTTTTTATAGCGGTTTGAGGTTGATATTGTAAAACATTTTAATATTGTAATAGTATATGGTTTGACATCAAATATAAATAACCCATTTTATTTTACTAAATTAATAAAAATAAAATTGTTCATGTGTAACTTTTTAATGGATATTTTAATTTATTATAAAACTATTAGGATATATATATGTGATGAAATCTAAATTTACAAACTTTTTTAATTTAAAGAGAAATAAAGATTGTTGTGTAACCTTTTTAGTTTCTTTACTATTAATCATTTATTTTTGTTCAATATACATTTATTTTTGTTTTATGTGGAGGTTTTAATCCATTTTTTAAAATTGCATCATAGTTTGTTTCTTTTCTTTAATGTTATTAAACCTTTATAAGTGTTTTTGTTTATTTTATATGCGGTTATGTTTTCGGTGGATATTTTTAGTGATTATTAACATTTAGTTTAAGAAATTATTGAGAACAATTTATGTATTATTTATATATGTAGTTATGGAGTATTTGAATCTTAATTTTATAATGTTTAAACTTTATTTATCTATATATATTTAATTTTAATTTTTTTTTTATATGTTTGTTAGGGAGAATTACAAAACTACACTATTTGAATTACATTTCACAAAACTACACCATTTAAAAATAACTTCACAAAACTACACTTAAACACTAAATATAAATCGATGCAGACATTTTTAATAATGTAGTGTTTAGGTGTAGTTTTGTGAAGTAATTTTGAAATGGTGTAGTTTTGTGAAATGTAATTCAAATGGTGTAGTTTTGTAATTCTCCCTTTATTTATCTCATTGTGATGTTAGCATAATTTAAGAAAAATATTATTTTTCATTAATATAACATTTGAATTTGTTTTATTTATTTTTTCTAAAAATTATTTATATCCGCGCCATCAAACCACCTAGTTAATAGATAACTAGGTGAGGACTCGCACGTACGTGCGGAGTTTAACATGTTTTTACATTTATATATTTAAAATTATTTAGTGAAAAATATATATTAAAAATTCTTAACTTGGATTATATGTATATAGTCTCTTATTTCATAGAGTACATTAAATAAAATATGTACATTGTGCGGGGTAACAAATAAATTATGGAAAAATCCGGGATTGATTCGCGTATAAGAAATATTAAAAAAATTGTTTACTTAACTATATTTAATATAAAGTTCAAAACTATACTTATGTATATTTTAATATTATGAATATAATTTAGATATCTTATAAATTATTTATGTTATTTTTTGACCCGTTGCAAATCATAATTATACATATATTGAATTCGATTTAATCTCATAACAATTATCATTCGTTTCAAATTGGCTTTGTGATTCTTTAACGACCCGTAAGAAAAATTAAAATATGTATTTGTTATTATTTTCTTTGTTTATGTCTTAATTAACTATATAGAAATTTAAAGATATAGCAAGTTTAGATTGTTGTAGATATTATTCTTCGAATAATACAAGTATTTTTATTTCGATATGAAAACTATTATCAAATTTTATTTTATTTGCTAAAATTCTAATCGATTTTCATGTTGATTTTTAAATCCTTTGTTATCAAAGATATTTCACGAATATTATTGGTTTCATATTTTTTATATAAATGTTAAAAGTTTAAATCATTTTTTATTTTTTTTATTTGTTTTTGTAGAATATTTTTCGAATTTAAAGTTTAAGATTAGTGAAGATTAAAATTTGAAGGATTCTTTTTACTAAAATTTGTGTTACAAACATTTAAACTACATTATGAATTCTTTTGGGCCTTTGTAGTGGGTTTAAAATTGTAATTTGTAAAGACAATCAAAAACATATGTTATGTTAAAAAATATAGTGATATTAAGTTGTAATTATAATTTTTTTAAGGGTTTTTTGAAAAATTGTTTTCCAATTGATAGATAAAATACTAGATGAAGACCCACACATTATACGTGCGATTTTTAATTTGTTATAATTTTTATATAATTAGATATATTTAAAACTTATACGTTTAAAATTGTTTAGTAAAAATATATTAAAATTTTTTACATCGAATTGGATTATATGTATGTCGTCTATGGTTTCATTGAACACGTAAATATATTGTAATTTTAATTATTATCTCATAACGACGAATATATACAATTTGTTTATTAATGTAGATTTTGATTTAGTTATATCTCATAAAATATGTTTGATATTTTATGACCCGTCAAAAAAATTACACGTATATATTACACATAAAGTAAACTTGATTTCGTCTCATAATTATTATCATTCGTGATTTCAAATTTGATATGTGATATTTAATATCCGTTACAAAAATTAAAATATGTGAAATCATAAATTTTATTCAAATTGGATGTTAAAAAATTTAAATATAAGATTATACCTAGATTTAAATCTAAAATTATTACATAAAAATTAACCTACTTTTAGAGAATACTAGGAAAGAACCCGCGCGTCGCGCGGAATATTCGCTAATTATTATAGTTATTTTAAATAATTTTTTGAATTTACGGGTGTTTTGGTTTGTTTTATGAAGTTTTTTGTTTTTGTAATAAATATATGGTTTAACTTTAGATATTTTCCATCTATTTTTTATTTTACTAAACTAATGAAAATGATTTTGTTTACGAACAACTTCTGTTTGGATGTTTTAGTTTATTCTTAAACGTATGTTGTTTACTTTGGTTTTACGTGGAAATCTTAACCCGTCAATTAATTTGGATCATATTTTGTTTTGTATTCTCTATATATAACGTTATTGAATTATTTGTATATGTAATTGTTGATTTTATATGATGTTTTGTTTTCTCCTTAAATATTTTAATTTTATTTCATATATTTGGTACTAACATTTAGTTTTAGAAAGTATGTATATATATGGAGTTTTTTTATTCCCAAATTATAGTTATCTAAATTTTTATAAATTTATATTTATTTATTTTTAAACTATACTCTCTCTCACCCATTTTGTTAAATGGTTTAGATCTTTTGATTTGTTCCATTTTATTTGATTTTCACAAGTTTCTATGCGTATTTTTTATTTATTAACTATAGTATGACCACTAATATTAGGTAGTCTTAATTTTTAATTGTTTTGAATAAATGTTAAACATCATTTATAACTTTTAAATTTTGTGCTTTTAGATAGAAAATTTTAGATAATGGGACATATGTAATATATTCTAAAAAGAATTAGTGTAAAATAGAATTTTCTTATATATTTTCATTTTAGAAAGTTGATATACATGTTTTTATTAGTGTTAAATATTATATTGAATGTTTTTTATTTTAGTTTTATTAATATTGAATGACTTTTATAAATATTAAATGAGTTTTATTAAATAATTTTTAATTGAATTATTTTAATTATTTATGTTGATGATGTGGATGCCTTAGATTGAGAGAGTATTGTACTATTATATAATAGATTATCTAAAATGCCACAATGGGTTTTAAAACTTAAAGTGAATGTCATATTTTAAAAAGATTTGGTGAATGTCACATTGTAGATTATTATGTAACAAAAAGACAAAAAATACCCCTGCATTTTGTTAGACAAAAAAGTGGCAGGACTTTTTTTGTTTTTTCTCTAGGTTGTTCTTTCCTATTGCATTACAAAAACGTCTGACGAGTCAGCAATCCAAGTAGGAAGAGAAGAACCGATAAATTGGAATTACATATTCCTGCCACGTGCACCTCGTGCCAGAAGATCTGCCTTCGCATTGTTTTCCCTTGATGCAAACCGAAGTGTGAAACTAGGGAAACGTTGCAGATCACGTAGCAATTCTAATTCCGACGCAAAAGTCGACCACATATGTGGTGATGCTGCCATCCTCACGAGATCCACAACATCTTTGCTCATAATCCCTCAGGCTATCTAGAGCAAAAATTAGTCTACATAGTTCCGTGTGGAGAGGAGATAAACTCCTTTTGTATCCCTTTAGACCCAATGTTTCTACCTTGTCGAGTCTCGATTGCACCACCCATCCCACCCCGCTGGTGGCATCTCCTTCCTTCCACGATCCATCCGTGTAACATGACATTGCCAATGCATCTCCTTGACTGTCATCCGGCAATCCCTCTGCTACCGCCTCTAATCTCGGGTTCTGAGTTAAATGTAACTCTTTCGCTCGACTCCACGCGTCTGCTTCCCCTGTAGCAGTCGTCATTGTCTCCCATGGATATGCCGGGGTGTTCTGTTGGCAGTGACGACCCCGCCAGAGCAGAAACTCCATATTCTGTCCTAGCCCACATGTTGGGAATCTAGTATTGCCTGACGGATATCCCGCTAACGCCCATGCTTGTCTAGTCGGGGGGCACTCGAAGAGCATATGATTGATTGTTTCCTGCAGTCCACAACGTGGGCATTCCTTATCTCTCCCTATGTGTTTGTACACCAGTCGCTCGTATACTGGCACTGTACCTGATAAAACCTGCCATAAAAAGTGTTTCAGCTTGTTTGGCGCTTGATATCTTGTATATTTTGCATGTTTTTACTATGATTTGTGCATTAGAATTAACACATTTAGCGCGCATTTAGTGTCATATAGGTTGCATTTGTGTTTGTTCATGCATTTTCAGGTTCAGGAGTGCCAAAGTGACAAAAAGACGAGGAAAAGGAGTTTAAAGTGGAGAAACGACCATATCAGTGACTTGTGCTGATTAGCTGTGGTCGAGACGCGAAGAAAAGGCGAAAAAGAGAAGAAGAAGCCAGTATCGACCAAAATCTGGTCGATATTGAGCTAAAACTCATATCGATCAGTTGTATCGACCAGAAACTGGTCGATATCGACCAAGAGTATCGACCGGAATCTGGTCGATATCGAGCGCGTAAAATAGAGAAAAGGAAAAGGCCCAAGACGTTTTTCAGAAGGCCCAAGACGATTTTTAGGTCTAGAAACTTTATCTTTTGAGCAGACTTTTGTTTTTTTCATCATACTTTTGTTCTTGAGAGTTTTTGGTTCTTACTTTTGGATTGGGGATTTTGACTTATTCTTGCTTGGAGTTTTGTTTTGCATCAAGATTCTTGTACACCTTAATTTCAATAATAGAGTTCTTCTTTCCCCTAATCTTATTATTTTGTCTTTCATGTTGTTTTTAATATTGATTTCTTTGGTATTCATAATGTTTAGTGAGTAAACTCCCTTAGGCAATTAGGTTGGGGAAAAAGGGTGAATCAACATTAGGATTGTTAATTGTCTTGATCTTAAACTTTACAAAACTTTAATCTAGGGTAACATTCTTAATGCTTTAATTGAATTGGCCATTCAAATGATAGAAACCAGAAAACTTCACCTTTGGGAAAAGTGTGGGGATTCCTGAACAATTACCCTAAAACTAAACCTAGCTTAACCGAGGAATCTGTGTTAATAAGTTTAGTGGTTGAATTGAATTGAGCTTAATGTTTTCTAAAATTTAAACTATTCAAGGTATTGTTTTAGTTTAACTAATAGGAAAATGATCATTACCACGGGAGTGGATTGATCTAATCAAACGTTTTCAAAACCTTAAAGTTATCTTTGTTAAAAGACATCTAGAAATCCGAAAGTTGATCACCCGTTAAAGTCCCTGACCTGGTTGTCTTGCTTTAAATTGAATCTTAAAAACTTGTCAAATTAGTCTTTCGTTGTCTCGTTAATTCATCATCGGTTACAAAAACAAAACAATTCTTTTAATTCGCTTAAACTGAGTGTAGTTTCTCATAAGGTTTATTACATTAGTTGCTCCTGATTCGGATTGACACCTTAAATATTACACTAAGGCATTCGAAATAACGAGAGTGAAAAATCTCGTTTATCAAATTGGCGCCGTTGCCGATTCAGGAACTCGACTAATTATTAAAACTTTGAAATCACTTGGGATTAAGTTTTACTTCTTGTTACTAATACTTTCTCTTTTGTGTGGTTTCTCGTTCTCTCAGGTGTATGCAAAGAAGAAGTCACAGACAAAGCGACAACCTACTTTTCTTTTCGGATATCAAAGCACGCGAACGAGCAATCGCCAGAGAAAGAAGACTCGATCATACTCGTTCCAATCGGAAATATCAGATTCAGATTCATATTACGAAATGGGTGATGCAATCAACACCAACAATGGGACGCGTACGATTGGAACCGACGACGTGCCTTCTAACGTCACCAACCGTAGTGGTATCACACCACCAGCCATCGCCAACAACAACTTCGAGATCAAGTCTAGTCTCATCAACATGATCTCAGACAACAAGTTCTACGGCTTGCCTAGTGAGGACCCGATTGACCACCTTCATCAATTTTACATGCTATGCGATACGGTGAAGATCAACGGTGACAACGAGGACATGTTCAAGCTGCGATTGTTCCCTTTTTCATTAGGGGACAAAGCACACCAATGGCAAAATAACCTTGTCAAAGACACCATCCAGACTTGGGACGCTTGCAAGAAGGCTTTCCTAACAAAGTTCTTCTCGGTGGTTCGGACATCAAAGCTAAGGAATGAAATCTCAGCTTTCGCTCAAAAGGACCAAGAAACATTCAGCGAAGCTTGGGAAAGATTCAAGGGTTATACGCTGAGATGTCCACACCACGGATTCTCGGGAGAAAGTTTGCTCAGCACATTCTACCGAGGTCTAAAACCCAAGTTCAAAATGCTTCTAGATTCAGCTAGCCAAGGAAACTTTCTTGGGAAGACGGAAGCGGATGGGCAGCAGTTGGTGGAGAACTATGCGCTGAGTGATAGCAACTATGGCGAGGATTACAATAGCAACATCCGCAGCTCTGGTAATGATGAGCAATTCAAGAGAGAGATAAAAGCGGTGAATGAGTAGCTTGACAAGCTAATCATGTCTCAACAAGTGGGGATTAACTTCGTAGGAAGTGGAGAAGAACACTTGCCTCAAATCGAGAGAAATCAGGAGGAGATAAACTACATGGGGAATCAGAACGGTTGGCGTTTCAACAATTATTCTCAACACCCAAACCTCTCCTACCGCAACAACAACGTCGCTAACCCCAATGATCAAGTCTATCCCCAAGCAGGACAAGGAGGTTACCAAGGTAAACCTCAATACAACCAAGGAGGGTACGCACCGAGACCACCACTTAACCGACCTCCGGGTTACAACCATCCTCCCGCTGCGCAAGGTGTAGTTTCTTCACCAGCTTCTCAAGGTGATCAAACCACCCAACTCTTGAAACAAATCCTCGAAGGTCAAACCCGTCATAGCATGGAGTTCAACACCTTCAAAAAGGAGATTCACGCCAAGGTAGACAACTCCTACAATGATCTTAACGCCAAGTTTGAATCAGTGAGCTCGCACTTGAAATCTCTGGATAACCAAGTCGGTCAAATCACTTCCTCATCTAAGCGACCAATGGGTCAACTGCCAGGGAAACCAGAAGCTAATCCGAAAGAGTATGTCAACGCTCTACACCTCCGTAGTGGTCGACAATTACCTTCGGGGATCGCATCGAGGACAATGCGAATCGGGACGAGGGGGTGGACCACTCGACGAAGCGAAAAACGCGGTTACTCGCGAGGGAAACCCCGAAGCTGAGGCAAGGAAAAAATTCAGTGAAGAGAAAGAAGCAGATGGTCCATATCGACCTGTGGTATCGACCACAACTGGTCGATATCAACCAGTGATATCGACCAAAAATCTGGTCGATATCGAGGGTGAAAAGACGGAAAGCCAGGATCGATCTGTGGTATCGACCACAACTGGTCGATATTGACCACCAGTATCGAACAAAAATCTGGTCGATACTGAGGAGAAAGTCGACAAAAAGAACAAAACCGTCTACGCGACATCTCCTTACGCGCCCAAGCTTCCTTTTCCGGGTCGAGCTAAGAAACAAATTTTAGAGAAGTACAAAGCGCAATTCGAAAAGCAAATGAAAGAAGTTCAAATTTCTATGCCCCTCATCGACGCTTTCAAACTTGTTCCTCACTATAACAAGTTCCTAAAAGATGCCATCAAGAACAAGTTTCAAGACTTTGACGATACGGTGGTTCTTTCGCACGAGTGTAGCGCGATCATCCAGAGAAATTCCCCTAAGAAGCTAAGTGATCCGGGGAGTTTTACAATACCATGTACCATTGGTCCTTTGGTCTTTGAAGGGTGTTTGTGCGATTTGGGAACTAGTGCTAGTCAAATGCCATTGTCTATTGCTCAAAGACTTGGATTCTCATCCTTCAAGCCAACAAGAATCTCCCTAGTGCTTGCGGATAGGTCCGTAAGGATTCCCGCGGGAGTGTTAGAAGACATCCCGGTTAAGCTTGGAAACGCGTTCATTCCTACGGATTTCATCGTCTTGGCGATGGATGAAGAACCCAAGGATCCGCTAATCCTAGGTAGACCATTCTTAGCCACCGCCGGGGCCATCATCGATGTAAAGAAAGGAAAAATCGATTTGCACCTTGGAGAGGACCTTGTCCAAAGGTACGACATCAACGATGCAATCAAGAAGCCGACTATCGAAGGGCAAATCTTTTACATCGACTTGATGGATGAGCTCGCCGACGAGTTCTTGGAGGAGCTAGCAGCTGAAGATGAGCTCCATCTTGCCTTGACAACACGAGAAGAAGGGGGCCAAACCGTTAGAAGCGACGTCATGGCAATGCAAAGGAGAATCGACTCCCACCCCATTGACAAAGAGGCCGATTTTCTCGATCTACCCGAGGTAATTCCGTGCGACGCAAAAGCGATAATGACGGGGAACAACGCTAGCAATGGTAAGCCTAGCGACGATAATGACGATTAGAGCGAGCTCAAAGCGCCAAAGGTAGAACTCAAACCTCTTCCTAAAGGGCTAAGGTACGTTTTCTTGGGGCTTAACTCCACCTATCCGATAATTATCAGTGCCTCGCTTAGCGATGAAGAAGTTAAAACCTTGACTCATGAGCTTAAAAGATTTAGAAAGGCCATAGGTTATTCTCTAGGTGATATCAAAGGGATATCACCCTCATTGTGTATGCATCGTATACATCTAGAGAACGAATATATGTCCTCAATAGAACACCAACGTAGGCTGAACCCTAACTTGAAAGAAGTGGCCAAGAAAGAGATAATCAAGCTATTGGATGCGGGGATCATCTACCCTATATCCGATAGCAATTGGATCTCTCCCGTTCATGTAGTGCCGAAAAAGGGTGGAATTACCGTGGTTAAAAACGAAAAAAAGAATTAATCCCAACGAGAACAATCATGGGTCATAGAGTTTGCATCGATTACCGAAAGTTAAACGCTGCGACTCGCAAAGACCACTTCCCCCTACCCTTCATTGACCAAATGCTTGAAAGACTAGCAAACCATCCATATTATTGTTTCCTCGATGGGTACTCCGGATTTTTCCAAATACCCATCCACCCCCATGACCAAGAGAAAACAACCTTCACGTGTCCCTATGGTACATTTGCTTATCGTAGAATGCCTTTTGGGTTGTGTAATGCACCCGCGACATTCCAACGATGCATGATGTCCATATTCTCGGATTTAATTGAAAACATTGTGGAAGTTTTTATGGATGATTTCTCTGTATATGGTTCGTCGTTTGCCTCGTGTTTGTCTAATCTTTGCAGGGTACTTAAAAGGTACGAGGAATGCCATTTGGTTCTGAATTGGGAAAAGTGCCACTTCATGGTTAAAGATGGTATAGTTTTGGGTCATCGAATCTCCGAAAAGGGTATCGAGGTTGATAGGGCGAAGATTGATGTAATAGCCAACCTTGGAGCTCCAAATTCGGTAAAAGGTATAAGAAGTTTTCTCGGTCACGCAGGTTTCTACAGGAGGTTCATCAAGGACTTCTCAAAGATAGCTAGACCACTCACGAGATTGCTATGCAAGGACATCGCTTTTCAGTTTGATAAAGAGTGCCTCGAAGCCTTCCACAAGATCAAGCAAGAGCTGATAAGTGCTCCTATTGTGCAACCGCCGGATTGGGATCTTCCCTTTGAGATCATGTGTGACGCTAGCGACTATGCCGTTGGCGCGGTTCTAGGCCAAAGGAAGGATAAGAAGCTCCATGTCATCTACTACGCTAGTAAGACAATGGACGAAGCTCAATCCAAGTACGCTACCACGGAGAAAGAGCTTCTCGCCATCGTGTTCGCTTTCGAGAAGTTTAGATCATACTTGGTGGGTTCGAAAGTAATAGTCTACACCGACCACGCGGCGTTGAGACACTTGCTAGCAAAGAAGGATGCGAAGCCTAGATTGTTGAGGTGGATCTTGTTACTCCAAGAATTCGATTTGGAGATCAAAGCCAAGAAAGGCATCGAGAATGGAGTCGCGGATCACTTGTCACGATTGCGCGTAGACGACCTCCTTCCGATTGATGATTCATTCCCCGAGGAACAACTAATGACGATCATGTTAAAGAAATCTCGGGGAGGGCAAGAGCATGAGATTGAAGAGATTTTTGCCGTCGAAAAAGAACCTTGATACGCGGACATTGTGAACTACTTGGCCACGGGAGAAGAACCGCACCATTTAGAGGGGTACCAAAAGAAGAAATTCTTTCACGACTTGAAACGGTTTTATTGGGACGAACCTTATCTCTACACCTTGAGCAAAGATGGTTTATACCGAAGATGTGTAGCGGATGAAGAGATAAATGGCATACTTATGCATTGCCACGGTTCGGCTTACGGAGGACACTACGCTAGTTTCAAGACGTTCTCTAAGGTATTACAAGCTGGGTTTTGGTGGCCTACGATGTTCAAGGATGCCCACGAGTTCGTTCAAAGGTGTGATCCTTGTCAAAGGAAAGGGAACATAAGCAAGCGCAACGAGATGCCACAAAACCCGATCATGGAAGTTGAGATTTTCGACGTATGGGGGATTGACTTCGTGGGTCCTTTCCCATCTTCATACGGAAAGAAGTATATCCTTGTGGCGGTTGATTATGTTTCCAAATGGGTTGAGGCTGTAGCGTGTGTAACGAACGACTCGAAAGTAGTTGTTAATCTTTTCAAGACGATCATCTTCCCGAGGTTCGGAGTTCCCAAGGTTGTGATTAGTGACGGTGGATCCCATTTCATCAACAAGGTTTTCGAGAGTCTTCTTAAGAAGTATGGTGTTAAGCACAAGGTGGCAACGCCTTATCATCCCCAAACAAGTGGCCAAGTTGAGGTTTCCAACCGACAAATCAAAACCATCCTCGAGAAAACGGTTGGTGTGACGCGGAAGGATTGGTCCGTCAAGCTCGACGACGCTCTTTGGGCATATAGAACCGCGTTTAAGACGCCTTTGGGGACAACACCTTTCAACTTGCTGTATGGGAAAGCATGCCATTTACAGTTAGAGATCGAATACAAAGCCAGCTGGGCAATCAAACTTCTCAACTTCGATCTTAAGAGCGCAAAAGAGAAGAGGGAGTTTCAACTCGAGGAATTGGACGAGATAAGGCAACAAGCCTATGATCTACAAAGAAAGAACCAAAGCCTTCCACGACAAAAAGATCATCAAGAAAGAGTTCAAGGTGGATGACTTGGTTTTGCTCTTCAACTCGAGGTTGAAATTTTTCCGGGTAAGCTAAAATCCCGTTGGTCCGGTCCATTCAAAGTCAAAGAAGTAAGACCACCCGGAGTGGTGGTCCTCTGGAACAAGCACGGGGGGGAGTTTGTGGTGGACGGTCAAAGACTCAAGCCGTACTTCGCGAACGAAGCTGTCACCGAGGGAGACTCATTGTCTCATTCGGATCCCAACGTCGCTTAAAACAACTGGTAAAGTCAAGCTTTGTGACTATAAACAAGCTCACTTGGGAGGAAGTCCCATGTCTATCCTTGTACATACATGCTTTATTTTCGTTTTACAACTTTTATTCTTTTAGTTTTCTTTTGTCTTAGTGGTTTTCAGGAAAAACAGAGCGGAAATTGGCGAATTCAGGCAATATCGGACAGTCATATCGACCAGAAACAGGTCGATATTGGACCAAAACTCGTATCAACCTGTAATATCGAGCTGAACAGGTCGATATCGAGTCAGACGCAAAGGCCAAACCTGTATCGAGGTGTAGTATCGACCAAATCTGGTCGATATCAGAGCAGATCCGAAAGCCAAATACGTATCGACGTGTAGTATCGACCAAATCTGGTCGATATTGAGGCAAGCATCGGAGATCGAGGAGTAATATCGGTTTGATCAAACCGATACAGGTAACTAATATCGACCACATTAAGGTCGATATCAATTGGTCGATATCGACCAGTTGTATCGACCAAAATCTGGTCGATATCGGGTCTAATTTCGCGACAAAAAGAGAAAAACCAGGGTTTCCCCTTCATTAACTTTCTTCTTTTACACAGCCGTTTTCTCTATCTCTTGTGCGAAATTTTTGTGCGATATTTGAGTTTTTAAAACTTCGATTTCTCCTTCGTTTCTCAACGAAATCGCTTGATTTTTGGCTCAATCTCTTTGTTTTCTTCTCCTCTTTCAGGCTATACCAACTTCATCTTCTATCTACAAGCTTTCAAATTTGCCCAAACTCTCCTTGGAACAACAATGGGACCGAAGACGAATTTGAAACCAAAGGCAAGTTCCAAGGACAAGGGAATTGCTATTCCGGAAGAGCCTCGACTCAAGAGGATTAATCGACGAGGACGTCCGGTGATAAGAGACCACGTTGATGAACCTCTAAGAGCTCCGCCAAGCCGAGCGCGGCGAGATACGGAAAGCCACGTCGCTCACGCGACGGAATTAGAGGAAGGGGAAGAGTTCACAACAAATGATGCGCTGGAATAGGTTTCAGGATCGCACCATCGGGAAACTTGTTAAGGAAGTTAAGTCCTTGAAGAAGAAGCTGGCCAAGGTGGCTAATTTTGCGAGTTGTAGTACGAGTCGGAACGCACCATCCGATGTGAGGGAACCCGAGGGAACCCAAGTTGAGCCGCGCAGGTCCGAGAGGAGACCCCGACGCTACATCGCTTCACCACCTCGTCCTGAATCAGATAATGAGTCTCCAACTTTCTCGACAGACGACAAGGAGTTCGACGCGTCGCGACATTACTACACTGTGTGATTTAAGTTTGGGGGAGTAGTCATATAGTTTCATATTAGTTTGCATAAAAAAAAAAAAAATTAAAAAACTCAAAAACACAAAAATGCATGTAGAATTAGTTCATCTCATTTAGGTCATATGCATAGGGGATCTATGATGATTTTAGCCTTATAAAGCGACGCGTCTAGTGTTTTGAACGGTATCATAGGTGTAGTGTCATCCTCAAACGACTTAGAACTCGCCGAAAATCTTGAAATCTCAACCCTAGACATTGATGTTTAAAAAGCCAATATTGTGGTTATGAAGCTTGATAGTTCTATGTCGGCTTCAAAAATTATTTGAACCTAAACTTGATTTCTAATTAGCATGATTGAGAGTTTTTAAGAGTATTTCTATGGCTTTGTGATTTCTACGGATTGTGGCTTCCTAAACCGAAACACTTTAAGCGCAATCCAGTCATTCCCATTCTAAGGATGATTCCCCTCTCACCCCTAAACCTTAACCGAAACACTTGTGAGAATTCTTTTCATTTAGTGATTGTTTGGTTTCGCAAAAACTTGAAAGTATAGGGAGCGACAAGAAAGGACATCCATTGGGCTAGTTTTTCTTAGACTAGTGATCTAGGAAGGATAATGGTTTGGTGAGACACGTCTTTGAGTTTTGAAAAATAAGAAAAATAAACACGAGTAATTGTAAAACACCTAGGGGGTAAAAGAATGGCTAAGTAAAAAAAAAAAAAAAATGAAAAGAAAAGAAACTTAGCCAAAATAAAACCCCCTAAGGTAGTTAAAAAAAAAAAAAAAAACTCGATGTTTAAGTGTTTAAATGTTTAAAAGAAAGACGATTGGTTAGTGGATAGTCTTGGGTAGGTATGGATGTCCGGACTTGTATGCATCAATTGCTTCTTGTCTTTCTCGGTTTTGCTTAACCCTTTCACTCCCCGAGAGAAGCCGCGTTACAATCGACCACATGCCTGAGTGTTAGCCTATCCTCGTTTGACTTGAAATCCCGTTTTTACCTAGAAAAATAGAGAGACTCTTGGGAATTCTTGATCATGTTTCATGCTTTGATTGTGCTTAAATTAATGTGAAAGGTGCTCAGACTAGACAAGTGGATCACATGCTTTTGGTAATGACAACTGATTTAGACGGAGTTTGAGATGAATGGTAATAGGTAGAACTAGCTCGGTTGCGATAGGATACTATGTTTAGGATGCTCGTTCACTACACTCTTCGCGTTACTTTTGGTTCTGAGGTCCCCGCCTCTATACCCTTTTAAACTTTGATGTTAGTTCTCTTGCTTGAGGACAAGCAAATAATAAGTTTGGGGGAGTTGATATCTTGTATATTTTGCATGTTTTTACTATGATTTGTGCATTAGAATTAACACATTTAGCGCGCATTTAGTATCATATAGGTTGCATTTGTGTTTGTTCATGCATTTTCAGGTTCAGGAGTGCCAAAGTGACAAAAAGACGAGGAAAAAGAGTTTAAAGTGGAGAAACGACCATATCAATGACTTGTGCTGATTAGCTGTGGTCGAGACGCGAAGAAAAGGCGAAAAAGAGAAGAAGAAGCCAGTATCGACCAGAATCTGGTCGATATTGAGCTAAAACTCATATCGATCAGTTGTATCGACCAGAAACTGGTCGATATCAACCAAGAGTATCGACCGGAATATGGTCGATATCGAGCACGTAAAATAGAGAAAAGGAAAAGGCCCAAGACGTTTTTCAGAAGGCCCAAGACGATTTTTAGGTCTAGAAACTTTATCTTTTGATCAGACTTTTGTTTTTTTCATCATACTTTTGTTCTTGAGAGTTTTTGGTTCTTACTTTTGGATTGGGGATTTTGACTTATTCTTGCTTGGAGTTTTGTTTTGCATCAAGATTCTTGTACACCTTAATTTCAATAATAGAGTTCTTCTTTCCCCTAATCTTATTATTTTGTCTTTCATGTTGTTTTTAATCTTGATTGCTTTGGTATTCATAATGTTTAGTAAGTAAACTCCCTTAGGCAATTAGGTTGGGGAAAAAGGGTGAATCAACATTAGGATTGTTAATTGTCTTGATCTTAAACTTTACAAAACTTTAATCTAGGGTAACATTCTCAATGCTTTAATTGAATTGGCCATTCAATTGATAGAAACCAGGAAGCTTCACCTTTGGGAAAAGTGTGGGGATTCCTGAACAATTACCCTAAAACTAAACCTAGCTTAACCGAGGAATCTGTGTTAATAAGTTTAGTGGTTGAATTGAATTGAGCTTAATGTTTTCTAAAATTTAAACTATTCAAGGTATTGTTTTAGTTTAACTAATAGGAAAATGATCATTACCACGGGACTGGATTGATCTAATCAAACGTTTTCAAAACCTTAAAGTTATCTTTGTTAAAAGAAATCTAGAAATCCGAAAGTTGATCACCCGTTAAAGTCCCTGACTTGGTTTTCTTGCTTTAAATTGAATCTTAAAAACTTGTCAAATTAGTCTTTCGTTGTCTCGTTAATTCATCATCGGTTACAAAAACAAAACAATTCTTTTAATTCGCTTAAATTGAGTGTAGTTTCTCATAAGGTTTATTACATTAGTTGCTCCTGATTCGGATTGACACCTTAAATACTACAGTAAGGCATTCGAAATAACGAGAGTGAAAAATCTCGTTTATCAGCGCTTGTAGCTTCCAAATTTCTTTTTTAAAACTCTAAATGATGGTTCTTGTAAGAGGATCTGGATCTCCTCATCATTTCTATTTAAGTGCAGAACCTGGTATCCTGAGCGTACTGTATACACCCCTGATTTGGTGTTGTGCCAGCAGAGACTGTCCTCCCTATACCTTCTAGAGGGAACAATACTCGTGATTAAAGGCACATCTTCTGGTCGCACCATTTGAGCTAGCAGCGGAAGGTTCCAACCACTCTGTCCTGGTGCCCGATCTGATACCCTCAGGTGGGAATAGTAGAATGCTCATGGGCCCACTGTCGGTCTTGGTTGACCGTCGGGGATCCAATTGTGATGTCAGACTAACGTTTGTTCCCCGGATCCAATTATCCTCCTTGTACCCACCTCCAGTAGGTCTCTCGATGACCATAGGCTTCTCCAACCATATGATGGTCTACTTGGCCTTTTAGATTCGAACGGGTGTTGATTTCTAAAGTACCTACCCTTCAGTATCCTTGCCGCCAGAGAGTTAGGGAACTGGTGAAGTCGCCATAACTGTTTTGCTAGCAGCGCTTTATTAAAATCCACAAATGATTTGAAATCAAGCCCCCCATTTTCCTTGGGTATGCACATCTTTTTCCAAGTTAGCCAATGGATCCCTTTTGAGTTTTCGTTTCCTCTCCACCAGAAATCTGCCACATCACTTGTCAATTGGGTACAAAGTTTTTTGGGTAAGAGAAAGCATGACATAACATACGTTGGAATGGCCTGGGCCACAGACTTTATCATAATTTCCTTTCCTCCTTTTGATACGTTGATGGAGTCTATCTCGAACGTACGAGAAAATTTGTTGTTTCGACCCATGTAGCTGCTCCGGTATCCCCAGATACTTCCCCACACCGCCTTCCTTTATGATCCCTAGTCTCGACTTTATATCATTCCGTCTAATATTATCCACATCTTTCCCAAACGTTATTGCAGATTTATCGAAATTTATGCACTTTCCAGATGCTCGCCCGTAAAGATTTTAGATACGTAGTACCTCAGTACATTGTTGCACTTCTGCTTTGCACAAGAATAAGCTCTCGTGCGCGAACAATAAATGTGAGACTGAAGGGCTTCTGTAGGCTACCTTAATACCCGTTAAGGTTCTCTCCTCCTCTGCTCGCTGAATCTGTGAAATTAAAACCTCCGTACAGAGGATAAAAAGGTATGGTGATAGTGGATCCCCTTGTCTTAACCCTCTCGAGGGTTGGATTCTTCCTTTCGGGGATCCGTTTATAAGTACACTGTAAGAGACTGAGGTAACGCATGTCATAATGCGGTCCACCCAGATTTCCGCAAACCCCATTTTCCTTAGAAGTGTATATAAAAACGGCTACTTCACTCTGTCGTAAGCCTTACTCATATTTGTCTTGATGGCCATGAACTCCTTTTTACAGTTATCCTTTGTATTCAACGCATGAAAAACCTCATGAGCAATCAAAATGTTATCCGTGATCGCTCTCCCCGCTACAAATGCTGATTGTGTCTCCGAGATAAGTCCCGGAAGTAATGGTTTTAACCTTTGGCACATCACCTTAGAAATTATCTTGTACCACACATTACATAGACTAATTGGTCTGAACTCCCTCATCTCCTTGGGTCTTTCGGTTTATGGAATAAGACAAATGTTAACCTCATTTATTCTACTCTCTAGTTCCCCCGTGTCAAAAAATGGCTCACCATATCTATAACATTTTTCCCTACTATATGTCAGAACTTCTGGTAGAATAAAACCGTCATACCATCCGGTCCCGGTGCTTTTTCCGGATTTATCGAGAAAACCGCTTTTTTAACTTCCTCTGTCGTGATCTCACTCATAAGATTCTCATTCATTTCGTCCGTTACCCCAAAGCTTAGATTGTTGAAAACCTCACTGGTCAGATCAAGATCTGGTGATCTCGAGAAAAGGATTGGAAATAATGAATTGCCTCTTGTTCCACCTCCTTTTCATTCTCCATCCAAACCCCAGACGACGACATAATGACAGTGATCCTATTCTTTGCTCTTCTTGCCTTTGTAGCAACATGGAAATAGCGTGTATTTTTGTCCCCTTCCTGGAGCCACATTACCCGACTTTTTTGTTTCCAAAATTGTTCCTCCTCATTGAAAGCTGCCCGTAACTGGTCTCTAAAATTTTCTAGCTGACGTGTAGATGTACTCTTGTCAGTATACGCATGATTCAAATCTTCTTTTAATTTTTGGATTTTTATCCTAGAGTTACAATTAGTCGTCCGTCGCCACTTCGCAATGGATGCTCTGCACGCTTTAATCCGGTCCCCAACATCGTTGTATAGGTCCACCCGGTTCCATCCATCCAGGATCACCGACTCTAATTTCTCGCTCGCGAGCCACCGTTTGTCGAATCTGAAGGATTTTGCTCATGTTTGTCTTCTTATATCAATACTAGTGTTTATTGGTCGGTGGTCGGAGCCCATAAACCTCATGTATTCCACGTGCGTATGAGTAAAAAGATCATACCAGTCCTCACTGCCCATAGACCTGTCTAAACGACATCGTACCAATTTTTTCCCCCTTCGTCCTACCCATGAGAAGAAATTTCCTTTATAGGGGAAATCAATCATTCCACAACTATGCTTAAATAACCTGAAGTCTAGGAAAGAATTATCATGTCTCCTTCTCCCTCCTGACTTTTCATTATGGTCAATAATCTCGTTGAAGTCCCCCGTCATAAGCCATGGGCCATTGTGGGTTGTGCTTATTCGAGTGATTCGTTCCCAAACGTTTCTCCGTCTCATCACCATCGGCTAACCGTAGATGAATGAGATAAAAACTCTTTGCCCTTTGATTGTAGCACTTATGTCTATAATATTTTTGTCATAGTATAAAATGGTAACATTTAATTCAGGGAGAGCAAAAAGTACTAAACCACCACTGCGCCCACAAGGCTCAACTGTGTAGAGAAAATCATAATCCAACATTATTTTAATATTATTAAGAAATGTTACATTATTCTTTGTTTCCATAAGAAAATACAAACTATGAAAACACTCTTTTAAACTCCCTCAATCTCTGAACTGTCATATCACTACCGACTCCCTGACAGTTCCAACTCAAAATCATAAATACTCCTTCGCCGGTGGGACCTGGCCCACTAACGCTTTAAATTCCTTTGGTTTCTTCCCCTTGTCCGGGCCCACCTTTGGCCCATTCTGCTTTGCCACCTCCTCGTAGTCCTTCAAAGTAAGACGAGAGGTTTTAATCATCTTGCCCTTTTTTGCAGACGCATTGACAATCTTTTAAATAGCGTTCAAAGCTTCATTAAACTTCTTTACCTTTTTTCCACGACTTTTTGGAGGATCAATCACATTTGGAACTTCGAAAAAGTCCTTGAGTGGCGAGATAATCTCCTCGATTCCCAATCGATTACCTTGAGTATCCCGTCCGGTGCTTACAAAGCCAATTGTAGCGTTTGGGGCGGAGAACGGGCCCTCTCCTTTGAGAAAATCTGTCATTTTCTCGTTTTCCTCCTCTTCCACTGTTCCCTCATACCAACTCTTAACCAATGGGGCTGAGGATGGACCTAGCCGATTGGGCTTAGCCCAAGAGATGATTTTGTGTGGCCCAATGGGCCTAAATGAGCCCATATCATTTGCTTTACCTTTCTTCTCCTCTTGTTGCGTCGCCGTTTCCCGGTGAACAACCGAAGCTGGGTTCGCTGTGAAACTATCTTTTGTCGCGGCCTCCGCCACCACTATCCTCCTTTCCGACATTGATTTCACCACCGGGCTTAGTGACGTAGCCGGAATCGGTCCCGATGATCCCTCCAGAACCGTGGTTTTCTCATGAGTCTTCACCGGCGCTGCACTCTCCTCCCGGTGGTCTCTAGCTTCAGCGACAAAATTAGCTATCGCATTTTTATCAATTACCACTCCTTCTTTTCCCACTCTCCCGAAAGCTGTTTTAACCCAATTCTTGGTCGAGAACCTGCCCTCCACCGCCGCAAGCTTCTCTCGCTGCTCCCGAGCTTCAAACACCGTAGTGAACTCCGGGAGTAATTGTCTTTGCAGCGGCTGTCTCGCCGGATTAGCACCACGACCACCATTCTGCAAATTGGAGCTTTCCCCTCTATTGCGAAACTGTTTCGGCTGGTTCCTCTCATCCGCCTGGTTCCGATGTCGGCGAGCTCTCCCATCCCGCTTGTCCTCCCAGTTTGGCCTCTTGTTAAAACCTCTGTCTTGCTCCGGTCTTGTCACCCGCAACGGACACCCATTATCATCGTGTGTCATCTTGTGACAGATGCGACAGAAGCCGTGGAGCTTTTCGTACTTGAGTTTAACCGAAATAACCTCTTCCTCGTACTCAAGCTCCATCACAAAGTCCAATGACTTATCACACGGCAAAGAGACCCTCACCTTGGTCTCTGCGAGGCACACCTCCTCGACCACATCTATAGACTCACCAATATCCCACCAGCCAATATCTCAATGAAAGACCTTCCACCTTTATCCAGAATGTGATGGTTGTTAATGCCTCTCCCTGTGATCTCGGCGTCCATCTCTCGATGAGATGCATCCACTGATCATAGTGGTATGGTCGGTTAGCCTCCACTGACGCAATGTCTTCTTCCCTTTCAAAACAGAAGTGGAAGTTGCCATTGCCCAAATCATACCCCTAAACTCGGCCTGCACATTCCCAGACCGTTGGCATGAATCCAATAAGGCCTTTGACCTTACCTTCTTGCGACTGAACATTAAGCACGCGTCCCACCATCTTCATGGCATGTTGTCGCATCTGAGCCTCAGCCGCATCTTGTCGGAACCTCATCTTTATTCTTCTAACTCCATTCACCTTGTTTGTAAGCGCAAGAGCCGCCATTAAGCTACCAAGATTAGTTTGGCTGTATAGGTTTGTGAAATTGAGATGAGATTGTGTTGATTTCCTTATCGTTCTGTTTATATATTCCACCAAAGCCAAACTCCACTGCTTTAATTGTGCATCCCCTTTCCACTCTGTATATGTGATTCTCAAATCAAATTTCAACCGGTTAAGGAAAGAGGCAAGGCGAGATAAGGAAAGTATGATCCACCCCATATCTTTGTCCAGAATCAATCGGCCTTTAATCTTGCCCCTTTGCAAATCCCCCAATTATCTCCCTTAATCTCATCGGCGATATCAATGCTCCCAACCAATCCCATATCTGCTTACAAATTCTTCTCCAGGATCCCGCAGTAGTCATAATCTCCCTGATCTGTTCCGATTTCCTCGTTGATTTCAGTCACCGTGAAATTCAAAAATCAGGCGTTACAGTCGCCGAGTTTTTCGCCAACGCATGGCTCTCCTTTTTATTATCTTTATTTATTTATATAAAAGTGGCAGTACATAAGTAATAAACGTGGATTTGATTGGTATTAATGAGATGTACAATAATGATTTATTTTCCGTGGACAACAAAAATGAGAGGTGACAATATATTTCATAGACATCAATGTAAACGTTTTATTTTCCGTGGACAACAATGTAAACGTTTTATTTTCATCGAAATTTACACACGTCTATATTGATATGTCCATTCATTATTTATGTGCCCATTCAAATAGTAATTCCATATATATATATAAAAAGTTGTCCACAATTTGGGTAAGGTAAAAATATTAGATATGAACGAGGACAATGTATTTTTGTCCACCAATTAGAATAATGTATTTTTGTCCACTAATTGGGAAAATAAAAATTGTCTAGAGAAACAAAAAACCCTAACTTTTTTTGTATTCGGCATCCCTTTTATGTGGACAAACATTATTTAGTAGAAAATTATATTTTTGTAAATACTTATGTGGACGTCCTTTTTTGTGGACATCTCTTTCGGTGGACAACATTATCTAAAAACACATGTGTTACACGATAAACACCTTCTTTTTGTGGACACAATTAATTTGTTTTCGACACTCCCATCTTGTGAACAACAATTAATTCATAAACAATTATATTTTTATAAGTATTTATGTGAACAACCCTTTCTGTGGACAACAATATACACATTTTATTTTAATCAAATATACTTTATAAATACTTATGTGGACAACCTTTTTTGTGGACAACAATGTACAAGTTTTATGTTCATTAAAATTTACAAACGTCTATATTGATAAGGGTATATTTGAAAGGGACAAAATTGAGAGCGACATCCGTCTTCTTCTTACCTTGTTGAAGATTGCTTTTCTGTTCTCTTTCGTTGTTTTAATGAGAGTGATTTCGAAAACAATAAATTTTGTCCACAAAAATTAGTTAAAGGTAATAAGTAAAAATGTTAACAAGCATGTCGACGAAGTGATTTTGGTAAAAATGGATGTTAGCAGACGAAAACAATATTGTGGTTTAAAACAAAAAATTTGTCCGGGTTGAATTTTTAAAATGATTTTGCTAAAAAGGAATGAGAGCAGACAAAACCAATTTGGTGGTTAAAATAACTTTTAATAATTTTAGAAGAATAACACGATTTTAGTCGTTTTTCAAGACCGAAAAAACAAGGTTTTGCCGTTGAAATCTGTAATTTTTAGTCTAAAAACATGAAGAAGAAAGAGATAACGAGGACCTAAACGTCTAGTATTAATTTTTTTATTTTTTTTTCATTTTAGTTGTGTGGTATTAAATATTCAAAATGATGAGGTGGATGCATATGCTGAAAGAAAATTGTGTTATTATATAATATATATTAATCGTGGAGACACTTTAAGAAAATTAGTGAAAATTTAAAGAGATAATTGTTCAATTTACCATAATTTTTTGATGGGCTTGTTAAATCTACCATAATGGAGATTTAATCGATTTGAAATCGATTTGGACGAGCGTAATGACGTATATGCCCCTCACCGAAACTTGTGTCATTTCTCTTTTATTTTATTTTATTTTTATAAACAAATTAAATTACATATTCTAATAAGTCGTTCATTACCCTTCTTTTTATCTTTCACTTTTCTTCATCTTCTCCGGCGACGGTAAAGGTGATTTTTTTCCTTTTTTCTTTTTTTTGGTTTACCAACGATTTTCTTTTTATTATATCTTGTCCACTTTTCTTTGAAATCTTCTAAGAGAAAACTCCGTCTATGGTTATCTTGGGAGCACATTTTTTAATTGTTATTTTCCTACTTTCAAACCAGATCTAATTTTATATTCTGAGTACACAACAAGTTTTTTATTGTTATAACTCACACCTCCACTTAAGCTTTTTAGTTAAACAGACATGCAGAGATTTTGATTCCAAGATAATAAATTTGTTTGTGGTGTAATATGTTATTAATGGACAGATCTAACTCGATTAACTTTTTGCAGATTTTGATTTCAATATCGATTCCGAAACAAGATATGAGTACACGTTCAGGAAGTCGTCCACGATTAATAGCCGAATATAGTTCATCATATTCGGATGAACTCGGTAATCAAGACTTTTGTTTCAATTCTGATTTCTTACCGAATAGGCTATACGCCACAGATCTGTAAAATCCTGAAGGTCGTATAAACTCGTACTCAAGGCCTGAATATCTGCTAGCTTTTGCAAAAATTCTTGATGGGACAGAAGAATTAGAATACATAAAAGACTCATGCTTTGGTTCTTTGTTCCAACTACTAGTAGCGAGATGTTCAATGTCGGGAAAACTTGTCCACCGGATGTTTTGTCGTACACTATGTACAAGGAAAAAATATGAGATATAATTTGTGTTTGGTGGACAACCTATGCGATTTTCGTTGCGGGAATTTGCTCTATAATTTATCCACCCCTATAAATTTACGATCTACTCGCCAAAGTCGTCCATCGGCCTTCCTCTTTATCTTTCACATTTTATTTTATCCACCCCTATAAACCTTCTTTTTTTATTCGACATCCCCTTTATGTGGACACACTTTTATGTGGACAAACATTATTTAGTAGACAATTATATTATGTCACGTCTATTCGGTTAACAACATTATCTAAAACCACATGTGTTACACGATAGACATCTTCTTTTGTGGACACAATTAATTCGTATGACGCTCCCTCTTGTGGACAACAATTAATTCGAAAACAATTATATCATTATAAGTTTTTTGTGTTGGACAACCCTTTATGTGGACAATCTTTTATGTGGACACATTTTATTTTAATCGAATATATTTTATAATACTCATGTGGACAATCTTTTCTGTGGGCACATTTTTTTTGGATATCCCTTTATGTGGACGCAGGGGCGAATCTAGAAATTATATTTATCCGGTGCAAAAATATTTAATAGCCTACAATTTAGATTTTATCAATAGGTGCATTTTCAAAATCCTTAACAAAATTAGACTAATTTTAATATTTTATGGGGTGCAAGTGCACCTCTTGCTAACACTCTACATTCGCCACTGTGTGGACGTAAACAATTGGTCAATGACTTCAATTGGTTTATGGCTTAATATTGTCCACTACAAAACTCTTGTCCATGGCGTCTTGTTAATAACATTTACCATAGAAACTTAGGTGTTTTAAAGTATTATGTCCATCGATTAAAATCAAAACGACGGGTTATGTAACGAAGTAAAGTATTTATATAAATGTCTACGATGTATGTAGTGACTAGTGACTATGATGTGATATATAATTTAATTCATTTTAATATAAATTTGTTTTTAGCCAGAACATTAATTTTCCCTTAAATGCAAGTCATACCAACTCTGCGCATAAGTACACTTTCCCTGACACAAACCTGACGTCGCCTCAACTCTTCTAAGGGTTAATATTCTCATCCACCATTCCACAACTGCCATTGAAATTCGAAATCAAAGCCCAAATTGTCAATTATGGTAGATTTAACAAACCCAATTTTCAATTATGGTAGATCAAACAAATTGCCCAAATTTAAAATACCTAAATATATGGAATTTAAAGGCTCAAAACATTGATTATCTAATTATTGAAAATTTTAATTATAAACTTAAGGTATAATGTTAATCGAAATTTAAATATCCATTAAATCTTTTTCAACAAGTAATTTGTTTTTTTTTTTTTGTCAACGATTTGGGCCACAAATGGCCGACCCATTAGCCAATCCTACACAAACGTAGGCGCGGGGAATCGATCCCGGGTGGGGTGGTGCTACCTGCCTCTTGTGGACTTATGACTGCCACTAGACCAAGGTCACTTCCCCAACAAGTAATATACTATATGGATTATATCTTTTTGAACAAGTAATATATGGGAAATATCATCGCCAAGTTGTTTATATAAATAGAATTAATAGTAATAATGGTAATAAACTATTAAACCTTTTTTTAAACAAAAAAAAACTATTAAACCTTTTTAATAAATAAATAACGCTTATGATGTTATTATTGTTTTAATTTTTTTTGTAAAGATTACTTCGATAATTACCCCAATAATAATAAAAAGTTTTGAAAAAGTTTCCAAATTCATTTTAAATAAATTAATATGTCAAAAAAATTAAAAATTATAATTTTTTTTATACTATATACCTATAAATTTAAAATTCGTGTTTGTCGCGGGTCAAAAAATCTAGTAACGTAGAAATTACATTGCTTAACAAAAATAGACACTTATTGTATAAACGAATCACATAATATAATGTACCAATAATTCAATATTAAACTGTATTTAAGATTATTGTTCAACAAAATTACTCTAGTTTTGTCAAAAACACTATGTTAAAAAAAGATATGCACATATTTTTTTATGAAAAAAGCATAACATAGTAAAATAATAAATATTTATCTCTAATAGACAACAAATTCTCACATTACTCATAACTACAACTAATTAAACAACATAGTAATTATATTGTCTTTTAAGCAAAAATTGTTATTTTTAATTCTTATACATAAATAGGAAGAAATAATTTGTTGGTCCACTGTTACATGTATAAAATATATCTATTGTAGATATTCTCTATGTCCTTACAATATAATATATTTTATATAACTATTTAAAAAATTTATATAAAACTTTGTGTTTACATATAACTAGGTAAGTACCCCGCGCAAGGCGCGGGACATGATATTCATAAATAATATTAAGTAATATTATGGAATAACATGAATTGATCAATTTAAAGCTGAGCATTTAACCCGAGATCTGAAACCCAAAACCGAACTGATCCAAAAAATCCGGTTTGCTCTGGTTTCGGTTTTCATATTTTCCTATCGAGTTTAAATATATTATAACTCAGGTTCTCGTTCTAACCCGAATTGATCCAAAAAATTTGGTTTGGTCCGGTTTCAGTAATCATATTATCCTATCGGATTTTAATATTTTCTAACTCGGGTTTCCGTTCTAACCCAAACAGACATGAGGCCCGAATTGTATTCGAATAGACCCAAATATACAAATGTTATACTTTTAATAAAGTAATTTGGATTTTAGTAGGCTATTTCAATTTTTTGTGGGTTGTATGAATAAGCCGAAACAAAACCCGAACCGAATCCTAATTACTCGAAATAAGACCCGAAATTCTTACTAAAATATGAAAAACCTGAAAATTTGTACCGAAAAACCCGAACCGAATAATATTTGGTTCCATGTCAGGTTTTGTTAAAATTATGAAACTCGATCTGAATCCGAATGGATTCGAACCGAAGGTAATCGTATTTGTAAATAACTCGAACGGATCTTATATCATCTAACCCGAAAATCCGAACTTGAATGAGCCCGATCTGAACCCGACCTGAAAATCGAATGCTCAGGCTCCAATCCACTAATTAAAATCTCCGATACCGTTGGCCAATTTATGATACAGTATCGAAAGCCAAAATAACTAATCAAACTTTGCATACCTATTCAAAGAAAAAGATCCTCATTATGCATAACCCGGTAAATGAAGACGCAATCCATTTACCGAAATTCGCAGGCCCATTAGACGAAGGACCACTTTAATGATTTTGTATGTGATAAAGTCTTATTTATAATAGAAGATTTCTTATTTTGTTTCTTATTGTTTTCAATGTGGGAGAAATTTAATTCTTAAAAGTTTTATACGTGGATCTGAATTCGTTGGGCCTGAAATATAATTCGTCGAACAAAAATTATTCAAAAATATAAGGATTAAAACGCAAAAAAATAAAAAAAAACGCAAAAAAATAAAAAATATTCTAAAAGCTCTCACATCGCGACACGTCGGCGTTTTGTCTTCTCTTTTAATAGTATAGATTTTGGTGGTTATAAAAAATTATGTTTAATTCAAATAACATATAAAACATAAAACTACTCTAACTTGAAAAAATAAACACAAATTTAGAGAAACTTTTAATTATTATAAAATAACTTATATTTTCTAATGATTATACTATTGTTTTTTAAATTGTATTTTTCTTTTGGTTTAATAATTATGAATATATAAATTAACTTTTTAATGTTTTTTTTGTTAATGATTTTCTGTTGAAATAAAACCAAAAAGGTTACAAGGCATTTTAGAGCTCAAACATATCGAGCCCGAAAGCCCACAAAAAGAATCTATTGAACCTTTTGAACCTAGTTACCATCTAACTAGAAGAGAAACATGATCCTAACCAAAGTTACAGTTAAGGCCCAACCACCAACCTTTATGATCCATGGAAAACGTGAAGGATGACAATAAATGATAAGATTAGATGGAGAAGTCACGGGGAGAGAAGATGGTGAGATCCGACCATCCACCGTTGGAGCAATTCAGACGCGAATGAATCATTCTTATCTCTTAACGAAGCTGCTATGTTTTTGATCAATAAATCAAGGTTAGAAGAGATGGAGGTTACAGATCTGAAACCTCTGCCATGCAGCCAAAGAAGATAGATCGATGCTTGCCAGGCTAGGCGGGCTAGGGCAAAGTATGAGCGAGGGGATATTGCGGAAGAGATGAGTAGCATAAATCCATCCCAGTCTTGTGAAACTCCCAAGCTAGAGATGCTCGTGACACTCTCTTCCAGAGATTTTTAGAAAACCGACAATTAAAGAACATATGATCTCTTGATTCTGCGCCCATGTTGCAAAGGAGACAGTGTACGACCATTTGTAGTCCCCACCCAAGCAACCGATCTCTAGTAGGTAACCTATTAGAGCATCATTATAGGTAAGAGCCGACTTTTTTGGTTTTTATTTTTTTTAAATTATTTTCCTGATTTTTTAGAAAAAAAGAAGGAACCAATTGCGGGCTGCCACGTATCAGTGGGGTGCCACGTATCAGTGGGGCCCACGAAGAAAACATGAAGCGCCTCTTGAGAACCAGACAGCTGAAGACCAAGGCACCTAAGGTTTGGGAACTCTAAGATGATTGTAGATTGCACATGTTCTGCATAAGGTGGGTGAAGCTTGGGGCATAATCCATTCATAGGAGTCTTCTTCATCACATAGACTCATGTTTATGAGATAAGCATATACCGACACTTGATTATCCGATCTAGCCGGAGGAAGATACAAAGAAGTAGACCTCCACAATGACGCTATAGTGGAGCCATGAGGTATTCCTGTCTGCAGAGGTCCATGGGCTTAAGAAGGCTTGGAGGTTACCATAAGGCGACCAATTGTCTGTCCAAAATTTGCAGTTTTTGCCATTATCGAGGATCACTTTAGTCAAGGGGTAGACCACATGTTTAAGCTTGGCGATGTGTCTGGTCTGCCAGGACCATTTCATTGAAGTTTTTACAGACCAGAGATTGTTGATCATACCACCTAGGACATTCTTCACAAACCAAGCCACCCAGAGCAAGCTTTGTTCCAGGAAAGGAGGTCCTTTAATCCTAGTCCTCCCTCGGATTTTGGAGCAGTCACAGTTTCCCAAGCCACTCTAACACTGTTGCGGCCTTCTCGGGAACCTGACCAAAGAAATGCACCACACAAGGTTTTTATAGTCTTGATACAATTCTTAGGTAGAATGATAGATCAACACCAAAAATTTGAGATCCCCGAGATGACTGATTGTAGCAGTTGTAGTCGTCCTGCAAAGGATAAGGTCTTTGAGGTCCAGGAGTTAAGTTTGTCTTTAATCTTCTGCAGTAGGGGAACGCAGTCTAGCAGGGAAAGCGGTTGTTAATGGGAGACCCAAATATCTGATAGGCAAACAACCGTGGGAGAGACCTGTTGTTGTTTCTATATCATTGACTTCATTTGGTGAGATACATGAAGTGTAGAATTTCGTCTTTTCCTTACTAACCGCTAAACCTGATATCTCTTCAAATTCTTGTAGTACTTGTAGCACATTCTGCACATCCGAGAGAGCCCTTAACAAAGATCAATAGATCATCCGCAAAGCATAGGCGAGTAAGCTTAATTTTCTTGCATTTATAGTGGTAATCAAATTTCCGCGGCATAATTGGTTCATTGCCATGACAAATAAATAAGGAGACCATAGATAGGGTCACCTTGTCTCACTTCTCTCTTTCCCTTGAAGAATCCACTCACACTACCATTGAAAGCCACAGAGTAAGAAGGAGTGCATAGGCAGCCATGAAGCCGGTGACAACTTTTTGATGTTTTTCATATGACAATGAACAACAACCATCAACCAAACACATAAAACAAAAAATAACTATACTATATTGGGATAACAAAGATATATTTAGAGTTTAATTAACAAATATCTAAAACTAACAGATATGATTTCAGTTATTAAAAATAAACAAAATAGATGTGAAGTTTTATTTATTTATTTTGAGATAATAAGCTAAAAAGTTTGTTTCAGTGTTTAATTTTTTTTAGGTGCATGGCGCAATAAACCACCAAATTTTAAATATAACATTTGAATTTTTATTCAATTATAAAAAGATATCACCTTATCTGAACAGGATTGCAAAAAGGTTAATCAAAATCCAAAAAAGATAGACACAAAAAATATTTAGAATATGGATTCGTATTAGACAAAAAGAAAAAAAACAAAATCAAATCCTAAAAAGACAAGGATATCCATATCTGAGGAGGAAACATTATTTTTCCAACAACATATATTTTGTTAATTTAAAGAAGAGGCATTAGACGGATGCGAGCCATGTGTTGGCAAAATTTGGGCGAAAGTAACGCCTAAAATTTAAACATGATCGGAACTGCAAAACGACCAGATCGGAACCAAATCGGCATGGATTCTGATGGATCCTTGGACAGGAAATGCGGCGGGATCTACGAAACTACTTCCCTGCCGAAATTGATTCGGAGCCGGAGCTCTAATGGTGATGACCCAGTCCTATCTCTGAGGAGATCAAGGGTATTTAAACCTGATGGAAAGATTTCCGGGATCGATGAAGTCTGGATCTTGACCGGATTCGGAAACTTGATTGCAATTTCCTTTTCTAGCATCACCACTTTCCTAATCTGCAAAAGTCAAGAGAGGAGAATCATACCATCAAGGTTAATTGTAATGACGATAATCAAGGAGGAGGTCAAGATTTTGCAGAACTATATAAATACATATCATTTTGATGCTGAACATAAGTCCAAAATCTCTCCTAAACAATACAGAACCTGCATCATCATGGCGTCCAATGTAGTTGCAAACAATGGCAATGGTGTCAAAAGAATCAGGATGAGGTTTCCACAGGAAGCAGCTGCGGCTCAGAGGAAGCAACATGCGTTGACGATGGTGGGTCGGGTACTCAACGTGGCGGCGCAGGAAGGGAAAGTTAAAGGTCTCATCGGTTTTATGCCAACAGTTTGGGAGTGCTCAGGCCGGGTTCAGGGTTTTGACCTTGGTAGTGGTAACTTTCACTATCGGTTCGAAAGGGAAGAGGATATCGTGGTTGTGGAAGCTAACGGGCCATACCACTACGACCAGTGGATGCATCTCATCGAGAGGTGGTCACCAAGCTCACAAGGACCGACGCTCACTAGCATCACCTTCTGGGTTAAAGTGGACGGTCTAACCTTGAGGTACTGGTTGGTGGAAACATTGAAGGACATCGGTGAATCCATTGGAGAGGTGATTGAAGTGTGTCTCGCAGAAACAAAGGTTCGGGTTACAATGCAGAGTGATCAAGCCTTAGATTTTGCCGTTGAACTGGAGTACGTTGAGGAGATAATAGCGGTCCGGCTGAGGTACGAGAAGCTTCATGGTTATTGCCGGATTTGTCACAAGATGACCCACGACGACAAAATTTGTCCGATGAGGGTGATACGGCCTGATCAAGATCGCGGTTTTAACAGAAGGTCGGACTGGGAGGACAGGCGCGACGACAAGGACCGCCGTCACCGGAACCAAGGAGATGAGAGGAGTCGACATCATCTACTTAACAACAGAGGAGAGCCATCGAATGCTCAGGTCACGGGACGTGGAGCTGTACCGGCGAGAAAGCCGCGACGGAGGCTCGAGAGCAGCGGGACCAGCAGGGGATAACTGAGGGGAGAATCTCAACGAAGAATTGGGTTATAACATCTTTTGGTAAAGTGGGCAGAGAAGGTGTTGTGATTGATCATTGGGCTCTGGCCAATTTTAAACCCGGAGACAGAGAGGCAAGCCAAGAGAACGTGGTGCCGGTGAGAGGTACAGCCGCCTCGGTGAACCAAGTCATCGATGCCGAGCTGCATGACGGGTCTGCTACTACGCTTCCAATCCAATTGGATATCTCAGGGAGGAGAAAGGAGATGGAGGTTGCGGTTAAGTCATCGGAATGAGGCCGGGGAGCTCATCATGGAGAAGATGGGTGTGGAGAAGGAGGCTTTGGTCTTAGTTGTTGAGCCCATTAAGCCCAATGGGCCGAAAAATCTCCCACTGACCAAAACAATTGGGCCGGGCCCATTCTCTGCACCTCTAATTAAGAGTTGGTATGAGGAAACCGAGGAAGAGGAAGAAATGGAGAAACGAGCAGAAATTGGAAAAGGAGAAGGACATTTCTCAGCTCCGGTTGGAACAATTGGCTTTGTAAGCACAGGACGAGACACCCAAGGCAATAGGTTGGGTATTGAGGAGATCATCTCACCACTTAAGGAGCTTTTTGAAGTCCCAAATGTTCTTGGTTACCCAAAATCCCGAGGTAAAAAGGTCAAGAAATTTAATGAGGCTTTAAGTGTGGTTAAGAAGATTGTTAATGTGTCGGCGAAGAAGGGCAAGATGATTAAAACCTCTCGTCTAACTTTGAAGGACTACAAGGCGGTGGCAAAGTCGCAGCTCTCAAAAGAAGGTTTGGACAAGGGAAAGGAAACTACGGAAAATGATGCGCTGGTGAGTGACATCCCGCCGTGAAGAACTAGGGATGATTATAAGCTGGAATTGTCAAAGAGTTGGGAATGACTTGACAGTTTGGAGGTTGAGAGAATTTCGACGAGAATTTTTTTCCACTTTTCTTTTTCTTAGTGAAACCAAGAATAATGTAATGTTTCTTCAGAATATTCAAATAATGTTAGACTATGACTTTCTTTATACGGTTGATCCTAGTGGAAGGAGTGGTGGTTTAGCCCTCTTTGCATTGGCAGAATCCAATGTACAAGTCCTCTATTCGGACAAAAACATAATTGATATCATGGCCACAATTAAAGGTCATCGGGTCAATATCTCGTTTATCTACGGTGATCCAATGGTAACGAGACGACGGAACGTGTGGGAACGGATAACTCGGTTAGGTACAACCAAGTCAGGACCTTGACTAATGACAGGAGACTTTAACGAAATTCCGGACCACAACGAAAAAAGCAGGGGGAAGGAGGAGGCATGAAAACTCCTTCTTAGATTTCAGACTATTCAAACATTGTTGTGGAATGATTGATTTCCCGTCTAGAGGAAACTGGTTCTCATGGGTGGGAAGAAAGGGCAAGAAAACGGTAAGATGTCGGCTAGACAGATCCATGGGTAACGAGGAGTGGTATGCCCTCTTTACGCATACACAGGCGGAGTATATGAAATTCATGGGATCAGATCATCGTCCGGTGAAGACATGTATGGATATTAAGAACTGTGTGGGAACCAAGTCCTTCAGGTTCGACAAAAGATGGCTCGCGAGCGAGACGTTCGAAGAAATAATACTAGACGGGTGGAACCGAGATGAGGAAATCGGAGGAGGAGAGAGAAAACAAACTCATTGGAGAAGATCCAAAAACTCAAGGACGAATTAGGTTCTGCCTACATAGATGATAATGTCTCCACGGCACGCTTGGATGCGATACGAGAACGGTTGAGATCCGCCTACAATGAAGAGGAACAATTTTGGAAACAAAAAAGTAGAGTTAGTTGGCTTCAGGAGGGAGATAGAAACACAAAATACTTCCACGTATCCACTAAAGCTAGGAGAGCGTGAAATTGGATCACGGGTATCATGAACGAAATGGGGGTATGGACGGAAAATGAGAATGAGATTGATCAAACGGCTGAGGCATACTTTCAACACTTATTTACAAGTTCGGCTGGCCCAGGGCTGGATAGTGAGGTTTTCAACAACCTGAGGGATGGGGTAACCACGGAAATGAACGAGGACCTCTTGAGAGAGATAACATCAGAGGAAGTTAAAACGACAGTGTTTTCAATCAAACCAGAGAAGGCACCGGGACCAGATGGTATGACAGCCCTATTTTATCAGAAGTTCTGGCACATAATAGGCAACGATGTTGTTAAAATGGTTTCTCACTTCTTCACAACGGGGGAGCTCGACGGCAGGATAAATAAGGTTAATATATGCCTCATCCCGAAAACGGAAAGACCAAAGGAGATGAAGGAATTTAGGCCTATCAGCCTATGCAATGTGGGGTAAAAGATCATTTCGAAAGTAATGTGTCAGAGGCTAAAACCTATTCTCCCGGGGTTAATCTCGGAGACTCAATCAGCCTTTGTGGCATGAAGAGTGATCTCGGATAACATCCTAATAGCACAGGAGGTGTTTCACGCGCTCAACACAAAAGATAAGTGCAAAAACGAATTTATGGCTATAAAAACGGATATGAGTAAAGCCTATGACAGAGTGGAAAGACATTTCCTTGAATCTCTAATGATCAAAATGGGCTTTGCGGAGTCTTGGGTATCTGATGAACGAGATTTTACCCCGTTAAATCTAATATCTTAATGTAGTACTTAAGATGTCAAACCAAATCAGGAGCGACCAATTTACTCGAATTTATGCGAAACGAACTCAGTTTAAGTGTAATCAAAAAGGTTGTTGTTGAGTGATTTTGTAACCGAATAGTGAACAAAACGAAAACGCGAATTAAGAATTGTAAAAGGATTAATAAAAAGCTAAACAATCAGGTTAAGCTATTTCAAAGGGTGATTAAACTTTCAGATTTAAAATTGTCTTTTTACGAAAATAACTTTAAGGTTTTGAAAACGATTTTAGATCATTCCACTCTCGTGGAAAGGATCCTTTTCTCAACAATTAAACTAAAACAATATCTTGGATAGTTTAATCGTCGAGAAACTTTAAGAACAAATCAATTTTAACCACTAAGCTTATTAACACAGATCTCTCGGTTACGCTAGGCTTAGTTCTAAGGTAATTGTTCAGGAACCTTTATAATCTCTCGATTCATAAAGTTTCCCAGGTTCAATAATCGAATGGTCAACTCGATTAAGGCTTTAAGTTTGTTACCAAAGACAAAAGTTTTATAATCTATTAAGTTCTAGACAATCATCAATCCTAAATTCAATCAACCCTTTTTCCCCCAACCCAATTGTCTATTTGAAACTACTCACTAAGCATGTTGAAATCCAAAATAAATCTCCAATGTCAAGAACAAAAACAAGCGATGGATAAAAATCAAAAACCAAAGATAGAATGTCAAAAACAAAAGCCAAAACCCTAATATATGTTTAAACCAAAGGAATAAAGGAAAACCAATTTGGTTTAGGAATTGATTTTGCTTTTTACAACTTAAAACCGAATTTCCTATTATTTTCGCAGTCTGTATCGGTCAAGTGAAACCGGTACAGACTCGTCGATATGCGCTGATCTGTAGCCTTGCTTCAGCTTTGTTTCTTCCGTATCGGCCAGGCCAAGCCGATACAACATGTCGATATCGATCCTCAGGTCGATACCCATCAGTCGGTACAAGTGCTTTTTCTTCTTTTCCTCTGTACCGGCCACTCCACACCGGTACAGCATGTCGATATGATGTCTTCAGGTTCTCTTTTAGCTTGTATCGACCATGTGTGACCGATACGACAGGTCGATACAAGTCTCGGCAAAAATAATTCTCCTACATCGGCCACAGCAAACCGATACAACAAGCCGATGCAACTGTTTCCGCTTCTTTTTGGCTTGAATTCTTCGTCTTTTGCCGTTTTAACGCTCTGAAACCTGAAATACACGAAACAAACCAAAATACAACCTATATGATACTAAATGCAGCCTAAATGAGTTAATTCTAATGCATAAAATAGGGTAAAATATGTAAAATATGCAAGTTATCAGTATCACTGGTAATGCGTTGCGTTAACTCAGTCTCTTACAGTGTACTCATTAACGGTGCCCCAAAAGGGAGGATTCAACCCTCGAGAGGACTTAGACAAGGAGACCCACTATCCCCATATTTGTTTATCCTCTGTACAGAAGTATTGATCTCACAGTTACAACGAGCTGAGGAAGATAGAAGGTTAACTGGGATCAAAGTGGCATATAGAAGCCCGCCAGTGTCCCACCTCCTGTTTGCGGACGACAGCTTATTCCTCTGCAAGACCGAGGTTGGCCAATGCGAGACTCTTCTACAAATATTGGACGCCTATGGGAAGGAAAATATATTGAGAATGATAAGAAGAGAGAAATAAAATCGAGGTTAGGGATCACGGCTGAGGGGGGAGCCGGAAAATACCTGGGAATCCCGGAGTAGCTTCAAGGTTCGAAACAACAAATTTTTGCATATGTCCGGGACAGACGACACCGACGGATAAATGGTTGGAATGCAAAATTCCACTCGAGAGGGCGTAAGGAAATAATGATTAAGTCGGTGGCGCAAGCGATACCCACCTATGTCATGTCGTGCTTCCTTTTACCCAAAAAATTGTGCCAACAACTCACAAATGTAGTGGCAAATTTCTGGTGGAGTTCAAATGAACACTCAAAAGGAATATATTGGATGTCATGGAAAAAGATGTGCCTCCAAAAAGAGGAAGGCGGAATGGGATTTAAATCATTTGAGGATTTTAACAAGGCTTTACTTGCAAAGCAGTTGTGGCGCTTACATCAATTCCCCAACACACTAGCGGCAAGAGTCCTCAAAGGCCGGTACTTCAGGAACGAGCACCCTTTCATGGCAAGGAAGCCAAGTAGGCCGTCATTCGGATGGAGGAGTATATGGTCAACCCGAGACCTCATTAAGATGGGAACCAGGAAGATAATTGGAACAGGGGAGAGTATACGGGTCTGGCAAGACAACTTGCTGCCGGATATAACTCCTCGGCCGGCAACGGGTCCAGGAGCATACTACTACCCAGATCTGAGGGTCTGTGAGTTGAGAACACAAGGACAAAATGGGTGGAATATCCCCCTTCTGTCACAATTGCTAAACCCAGAGGATATTCCACTGATTATGAGTTTGGCCCCAGTCAGGGGAACAAGGGTAGATAGTACATGTTGGCATCATACCAAATCATGAAAGTACACGGTGAAATCAGGATACCAGGTTCTGAACTTAAACAAAAATGATGAGGAGATTCAGATCCTCTTACAGAAACCATCATTCACAGCTTTAAAAATGTTTGTATGGAGATTACGAACCCCAAACAAACAAAAGCATTTCCTATGGCAGGCTCTGTCAGGATGTTGATAACTTGCATATTTTACACATTTTACCTTAGTTTATACATTATAATTAACTCATTTAGGTTGCATTTAGTATCATATAGGTTGCATTTGCATGTTCTTTCATGGTTTTCAGGTTTAAGAGTGCAATTATGGAAAAAACAGAGAATTGTGACGAAAAGCGTCACAAAGACACTCGTTTAAGACGTTAGCCTCCTTGTTTGATTCGAAATCCCGCTCTTACCTAGACAAATAGAAAAACTCTTGGAAATTTTTGATCATGTTTCATGCTTGATTGTGTTTAATTGAATGTGAAAGGTGTTTAGACTAGACAAGTGGATCACATACTTTTGGTAATAATAGCGGATTTAGACGGAGTTAAAGGTAGATAAAAATAAGTAGAACTAGTTCGGTTGCGAGAGGGTATTATGTTTAGGATACTTGTTCATTACACATCCACGTTGCTTTTGGTTACGAGGTCCCCGCCTCGCACTTTCTCGAACTTTGATGCAAATTCTCTTACTTGAGGACAAGCAAAGGATAAGTTTGGGGGAGTTGATAACTTGCATATTTTACACATTTTACCTTAGTTTATACATTAGAATTAACTCATTTAGGTTGCATTTAGTATCATATAGGTTGCATTTGCATGTTCTTTCATGGTTTTAAGGTTTAAGAATGCAATTATGGAAAAAACAGAGAATTGTGACGAAAAGCGTCAAAAAGACACTCGTTTAAGACGTTCCCGCCGTTGGATCTTTATGAAATTTTACCACAAGATAGCCACATATGTTAGCTTTCATTTGGCGGTGGTTTGAGATGATTTCAACGGTTTAATCTAAAGTTATTCCAATTTTACTTCGTATCGATTTGTTATATCGGTTTGGAGTGGCCGATACAAGAGAAAAAGAACCCGAAGACGCGTATCGACATGTTGTATCGGCTTGGACTGGCCGATACGAAGGAAAATAAGCTGAAGCAAGGCTACCGACCAGCACGTATCGACCAGACTGTATCGGTTTGCTATGGCCGATACAAGTTTGCAAAAATTATAAGGAAATCAGTTTTATGTTGTAAAAAAGGAAAACCAATTCCTAAACCAAATTGGTTTCCTTTATTTTTCTTTGGTTTTGATATTATATTAGGGTTTTGGATGTTTTAGAACAAACCTATCTTAGTTTTTGTCATCCATCGTTTTGTTTTGCTTTTGCCTTTGGACTTGGGAGATTTCTTGGTGTTTTGCATTCTTGCCACCTTTGCGATCTTCAATAACAAGAGTTTTCTTAAACCTTTATCTATTTGATTTGTTTATGTTTATGTTTTCTTCAATATCAATTGTTTTAAGATTCAACATGTTTAGTGAGTAGATTCAAATAGACAATTGGGTTAGGGTAAAAGGGGATTGATTGAATCTAAGATTAATAATTGTCTAGGACTTAATAGATCATAAACTTTAGTCTTTGGTAACAATCTTAAAGCCTTAATCGAGTTGGCCATTCGATTATTGAACCCAGGAAACTTTATGAATCGAGAGATTATAAAGGTTCCTGAACAATTACCTTAGAACCAAGCCTAGCTTAACCGAGAGATATGTGTTAATAAGCTTGGTGGTTAGAATTGATTTGCTCTTAAAGTTTCTCGACGATTAAACTATCCAAGATATTGTTTTAGTTTAATTGTTGAGAAAAGGATCATTGCCACGAGAGTGGATTGATCTAAAATCGTTTTCAAAACCTTAAAGTATTTTTGTAAAAGACAATTTGAAATCTGAAAGTTTAATCACCCTTAAAACACCTTAACCTGATTGTTTAGCTTTTAATTAATCTTTTCAAAACTCTTAATTCGCGTTTTTTATTTGTTTGATTTTCGGTTACAAAAACATTCACCAATAACCTTTTTAATCTCGCTTAAACTAAGTTCGTTTCTTATAAATTCAAGTAAATTGTTTGCTCCTGATTTGGTTTGACATCTTAAGTACTACAATTAAGATATTAGATTTAACGGGGCAAAATCTCGTTTATCAAATTGGCGCCGTTGCCGATTCAAGAACTCGAACAATTATTAGAATTTTGAAACTACTTGGGATTAAGTTTCAGTTCTTGTTACTATAATTTGTTTTCTTTTCTTGTGATTTTCGTTTTGTTAAGTGTATGCAAAGAAGAAGTCACCGACAAAGTGACAGCTTGCTCTTCTTCGCAGACATCAAAGCACACGAAAGAGCTATCTCAAGAGAAAGAAGATCCAGCAATCACTCCGACTCATCTACATCAGAAACTTCGGGTTCAGATTCAGAATTAGAGATGGGTGATGCAAACAACGCGCCTAACGTTGCACGCACAATTGGAACAACCGATGTGCCATCTAACATCACCAACCGTAGTGGCATCACGCCACCAGCCATCGCCAACAACAACTTCGAGATCAAGTCTAGTCTCATCAATATGGTGTCCAGCAACAAGTTCTATGGGCTGCCTAGTGAAGACCCCATTGACCATCTTCACCAATTTGACATGCTATGCGACACGGTGAAGATAAATGGTGTCAACGAGGACATGTTTAACCTGCGTTTGTTCCCCTTCTCACTCGGGGACAAAGCACACATATGGCAGAAGAATCTTGTGAAAGACACCATACAGACTTGGGAGGCGTGTAAGACGGCTTTTCTCACAAAGTTCTTCTCGGTGGTGAGGACAGCAAAACTAAGAATCGAGATCTCAGCTTTCGAACAAAAAGACCAAGAAACGTTCAGCGAGTCTTGGGAAAGATTCAAGAGTTACACGGTGAGATGTCCACACCACGGTTTCACGGGAGAGAGCTTACTCAGCACGTTCTACCGCGGTCTAAAACCGAAGTTTAGGATGCTTCTCGATTCAGCTAGCCAAGGAAATTTCCTTGGGAAGACGGAAGCCGATGGACAGCTTTTGGTGGAAAACTACGCCCTAAGCGATAGCAACTACGGGGAAGATTATGATCGCACCATCCGCAACTCAGGGAATGATGAGCAATTTAAGATAGAGATAAAGGCGGTGAATGAGAAGCTGGATAAGCTACTCATGTCTCAACAAGCGGGAATCAACTTCGTAGGAAGTAGAGAAGAAGAGGCGACCCAACTTCACATCACTCATGAGGAGATAAACTATGTGGGTAATCAAGGTGATTGGCGTTTCAACAACTACAAACACAACCCGAACCTTTCCTACCGAAGCACCAACGTAGCTAATCCTCAAGATCAAGTCTATCCCCAAGCACAACAAGGAGGATATGCACCGATACCACCACTTAATCCACCACCGGGTTACAACCATCCTCCCGCTGCTCAAGGCCAAGTTTCTTCACCAGCTCCCCAAGGTGACCAAACTAACCAACTGTTGAAGCAAATTCTAGAAGGTCAAAGCCGAAGCTTCATGGAAATCGATGCCATCAAGACAAAGGTGGACTCTACTTACAATGATCTCAACGCCAAGATCGAATCCATGAACTCACACTTGAAGGCTTTAGACAACCAAGTGGCTCAAATTACCTCGGCTTCGAAGCGACCAATTGGTCAACTTCCGGGTAAACCTGAAGCCAATCCTAGAGAGTATGTCAACTCCATAGAACTTAGCAGTGGTACACAAATGCTTTCACACTATCTCATTGAGGACAATGCGGATCAGGTCGGGGAGGTGGAACAGTCACACGACACAGAGACCACAGTCCTAGACGACGAAAACACCGCATGCGGTAACGAGGAAGATACGGGACGGTTGTATCGGCCGGGCGTATCGGCCACATCGGTCGATATCGACCACCTGTATCGGCCGGGAACAAGGCCGATACGAGTGAGAAGGAGACAGGGGACTCGTATCGACCTGGCATATCGGTTTTAGATGACCGATATCGACCACCTACATCGGCCAAGAACATGGCCGATACAGAGGAAAAATCCGATAAAAAGAAGAAGCCCGTCTACGTGACGTCTTCTTACGTGCCTAAGCCTCCTTTTCTGGGTCGAGCCAAGATGCAACTCTTGAAGAAGTACATTAGCGCTAAACTCGAGAAGCAAATAAACGAGGTGCAAACACCCATGCCTCTTGTTGACGCCTTCAAGCAAGTCCCTCACTCCACCAAATCTTTGAAAGACACCATCAAAAACAAGTTCAAAAACTCGGAAGACACGGTGAATCTTTCACAAGAGTGCAGCGTGATCATTCAAAAGAACCATTCTCCTAAGAAATTTGGTGATCCAGGGAGTTTTACTTTGCCTTGCACTCTTGGTCCTTTGGTCTTCGAAAAGTGCCTATGCGATTTAGGGGCTAGTGTCAACGTTATGCCTTCGTTTGTGGCTAAACAACTTGGCTTTTCTTCTTTCCAACCTACTAAGACCTCTTTGGTGCTGGCCAATAGATCCGTGAAGGTACCCGTTGGAATCCTGGAAGATATTCCGGTAAAATTGGGAGACGTTTTCATCCCAACAGATTTTGTCGTCTTGGAGATAGACAAAGAACTTAATAATCCACTTATCTTTGGAAGACCTTTCTTGGCAACCGTGGGAGCCGTCATAGATGTTAAGGTTGGAAAGATAGATTTACACCTTGGGAAAGACCTTGTTCAGCGGTACAACATCAACGATGTAGTCAAGAAGCCTACGGAGATGGACCCTTGTGAAGCTTTGGTGATTGGAGTGGAAAAAGATGCTAGCAATGGTAAGTCTAGTGATGATGCAAGGAGCAAACCCAAAGCTCCAAAAGTGGAACACCAATCCCCTCCTAGGAAATTCAGAATGACGCGCTGGAACACATCCCAAAACCGTGTTATAAGGAAGCTATTCAACGAGTTTAAACTTTTGAAGAAAGCCTTCAAAAAAGGAGCAAGGAGTGCTCGCTGCGACTCGGATAAAGGCAAACACAAAGATGGAGGCGAGTTTGGTGTGAAAGGAGTAAAACTCAAGCCGCCCCTGGACCACAAAGTTGTCACCGAAGGAGATTCGACATCTCTTTCAAGCCCCAATGTCGCCTAAAAAGAAGGGGTAAAGTCAAGCTAAGAGACTATAAACAAGCTCACTTGGGAGGAAGTCCCATGTATATCCTTGTATATAAAATTTTAGTTTGCATTTAGATGATAATTTACTTAGAATTTATGTCATGTTTGATGGTTTCAGGTGAAATCGAAGTAGGAAAACGATTTCTGAAAGGCGTATCGGCCCGTTATATCGGTTGCTGGACCGATATCGGGCAAGAGTATCGGTTTGCTGAGACCGATACAGACGACTTCGACTCGACGCGTTAGTACTACTGAGGTAACTCTTGAACCATGTGCATACGCATTAGTTTTCATATTAAAGTCATTCATACATGCACTTAGGAACCTCTTTCGATACTTGTTTCACACGGAGACCGTGTGATTTAAGTTTGGGGGAGTAGTCATATTAGTTTTCGCATATTAGCATTCAAAAAAAAACAAAAAACAAAAAAAAATCTGCATATAGGATTAGTTCATGGCATTTAGAGCATATGCATAGGGGATTTATGATGATGTTAACCTTGTAAAGCGACGCACTTTGTGTTTTGAACAGTATCTTAGGTGTAGTATCTTCCGTAAACGAATTAGAACTCGCTGAAAATCTTAAAACCGCAACTCTAGACATTGATGTTTAAAAAGCCAATTGTGTGGTTATGAAGCTTGGTAGTTCTAAGTCACCTTCGAAAAATTATCTGAACTTAAACTTGACTTTTAATTAGCATGATTGATAGTTTTCAAGAGAATTTCTATGGCTTTGTGATTTCTACGGATTGTGGTTTCCTAAACCGAAACACTTAAAGCGCAATCCGGTCATTCTCATTCTAAGGATGATTCCCCTCTCACCCCCTAAACCTTAACCCAAACACTTGTGAGAATTCTTTTCATTTAGTGATTGTTTGGTTTCGCAAAAATTTGAAAGTATAGGGAGCGACAAGAAAGAACATCCATTGGGCTAGTTTTTCGTAGACTACTGAATTAGAAAGGGATAAAGGTTTGGTGAGACACGTCTTTGAGTTTTGAAAAATAAGAAAATAAACACGAGTAATTGTAAAACACCTAGGGGTAAAAAAATGGCTTTAAAAAAAAAAAAAAAAAATCGATTAAGAAAAAAAAAAAAAAAAAAAAAGAAACTTAGCCAAAATAAAATACCCTAAGGTAGTTAAGAAAAGAAAAGAAACTCGATGTTTAAGTGTTTAAATCTTTAAAAGAAATACGAAGGGTTAGTGGATAGTCTTGAGTAAGGATGGATGTCCGGACTTGTATGCATCAATTGCTTCTTGTCTTTCCTGGTTTTGTTTAACCCTTTCACTCCCCGAGAGAAATCGCGCTACAACTAACCACATGCCTGAGTGTTAGCCTCCTTGTTTGATTCGAAATCCCGCTCTTACCTAGACAAATAGAAAAACTCTTGGAAATTTTTGATCATGTTTCATGCTTGATTGTGTTTAATTGAATGTGAAAGGTGTTTAGACTAGACAAGTGGATCACATACTTTTGGTAATAATAGCGGATTTAGACGGAGTTAAAGGTAGATAAAAATAAGTAGAACTAGTTCGGTTGCGAGAGGGTACTATGTTTAGGATACTTGTTCATTACACATCCACGTTGCTTTTGGTTCGAGGTCCCCGCCTCGCACTTTCTCGAACTTTGATGCAAATTCTCTTACTTGAGGACAAGCAAAGGATAAGTTTGGGGGAGTTGATAACTTGCATATTTTACACATTTTACCTTAGTTTATACATTAGAATTAACTCATTTAGGTTGCATTTAGTATCATATAGGTTGCATTTGCATGTTCTTTCATGGTTTTCAGGTTTAAGAATGCAATTATGGAAAAACAGAGAATTGTGACGAAAAGCGTCAAAAAGACACTCGTTTAAGACGTTCCCGCCGTTGGATCTTTATGAAATTTTACCACAAGATAGCCACATATGTTAGCTTTCATTTGGCGGTGGTTTGAGATGATTTCAACGGTTAAATCTAAAGTTATTCCAATTTTACTTCGTATCGGTTTGTTATATCGGTTTGGAGTGGCCGATACAAGAGAAAAAGAACCCGAAGACGCGTATCGACATGTTGTATCGGATTGGCCTGGCCGATACGAAGGAAAATAAGCTGAAGCAAGGCTACCGACCAGCACGTATCGACCAGACTGTATCGGTTTGCTATGACCGATACAAGCTGCAAAAATTATAAGGAAATCGGTTTTATGTTGTAAAAAAGGAAAACCAATTCCTAAACCAAATTGGTTTCCTTTATTTTTCTTTGGTTTTGATATTATATTAGGGTTTTGGATGTTTTAGAACAAACCTATCTTAGTTTTTGTCATCCATCGTTTTGTTTTGCTTTTGCCTTTGGACTTGGGAGATTTCTTGGTGTTTTGCATTCTTGCCACCTTTGCGATCTTCAATAACAAGAGTTTTCTTAAACCTTTATCTATTTGATTTGTTTATGTTTATGTTTTCTTCAATATCAATTGTTTTAAGATTCAACATGTTTAGTGAGTAGATTCAAATAGACAATTGGGTTAGGGTAAAAGGGGATTGATTGAATCTAAGATTAATAATTGTCTAGGACTTAATAGATCATAAACTTTAGTCTTTGGTAACAATCTTAAAGCCTTAATCGAGTTGGCCATTCGATTATTGAACCCATGAAACTTTATGAATCGAGAGATTATAAAGGTTCCTGAACAATTACCTTAGAACCAAGCCTAGCTTAACCGAGAGATCTGTGTTAATAAGCTTGGTGGTTAGAATTGATTTGCTCTTAAAGCTTCTCGACGATTAAACTATCCAAGATATTGTTTTAGTTTAATTGTTGAGAAAAGGATCATTGCCACGAGAGTGGATTGATCTAAAATCGTTTTCAAAACCTTAAAGTATTTTTGTAAAAGACAATTTGAAATCTGAAAGTTTAATCACCCTTAAAACACCTTAACCTGATTGTTTAGCTTTTAATTAATCTTTTCAAAACTCTTAATTCGCGTTTTTTATTTGTTTGATTTTCGGTTACAAAAACATTCACCAATAACCTTTTTAATCTCGCTTAAACTAAGTTCGTTTCTTATAAATTCAAGTAAATTGTTTGCTCCTGATTTGGTTTGACATCTTAAGTACTACAATTAAGATATTAGATTTAACGGGGCAAAATCTCGTTTATTAGATGTCTACCAGTTAACTAGAGACTGGTATACATACATATAGGGTGGGAGGGGATGTGTCCCCGCTGTGGTCAGGAGGAAACGATCAATCATTTGCAGTTTGAATGCCCCCGTCAATACAGACGTGGGCATTGGCTGGTGTTCCAGCAGGGCATAATCGATTCCCCACGACCAGTTTGGGAGCAAACTTCGACTTCCTATTCTCACGGTGGAGAAACCCGGAAGCTAAGGTACTAACGTACCCATGAATAGCATGGTATATTTGGAAGGCGCGCAATGACAAGTTGTTTCGTGGAATTGAGCACAACCCGATGGATACTAGAGATGTGGCGCTGGGAGAAGTTGAGGCATGGAAAAGTTCACAAGAGTTACTGATTACCTAACGACCAGAGATTGGTGGTCAAGAAGTGGACACGGAATACTCACAGTTATTAGACAATACGGAGTTGGCTTGTTATTGTGATGGAGCGTGGAAGGAAGGAGACCTAACTAGTGGTGTTGGTTGGGTCCTTCAAACACATCAAGGTCGGATGAAACTTCTTGGAATGAAGGGACTATCTAGGCGTATTTCACCTCTTCATACGGAGATTTATGGGCTTCTCAACGCGACGGAAGACCTAAAGCGGATTGGACAATCCTGTAGAACTTTCTATACAGACTGTATGGATCTTGTCATGATGGCGAATTTGCCAAGTCAGTGGCCGGCTCTTTCGGCGGAGTTAGATATGCTACGTGATCTGCAGTCCTCTTTTCCGGGCTTCTCACTCAGGTTTGCGGCAAGGGAAAAGAAGAAAAAGGTGGATCTTTTAGCACGGAGTGCACGTAGTAGGAAAAAAAAATTTCATTACATCGGTGCATCAATCCCTATCTGGTTACCGGATACGTTTCGCGTATTTGTAATAGGATAAGAATGATGTACTAAGCGACAAAAAAAAAAGAAAAGACAAGGATTTAGATTATGCGGTGAGAAAGCTATATAAATAAGAAACCAAAGACACTTTATTTTCATAAACACATTCACTAACATTAGTAGTTTCAAATACTCTCTGCTCCATCAAGTTTAGAGTTCTCATCATCTTTCAACTTCTTAATCTCTTCCTCTACGATAGAATCATGAAAACGAAGAAAATTTCTAACTTTGTGTTCGTAATCATGAGCTCATGATTTTCTTGAGTTGTTGCTCGACAACGGTTTACAAGGTCGGAGATTCCAGAGGATGGACGATTACAAAGAAAGATGCGTATCCTTCTTGGGTTAGGGATAAAATATTCCACGTAGGAGATTCTCTTGTTTTTGAATACGACCAAAATGTCAACGACGTCACTCATGTTTCCAATGCTTTAGAGTATGTGTCATGCAACTCTCCTTCTCCTAAAACCGTTTACAACACCGGACACGATGTCGTAACCCTCACAGAACCAGGACGTTACTACTTCATCACCTCAAATCACATTCAATGCGTCGTCCAAGCAAGGTCCATGAGTCGTCACATCCGATTTCTCCTCCACCACCAGCACCGAGAGAGGTCCATGAGCCATCACGTCCAATTTCTCCTCCTCCACCACCAAGCAAAGTCCATGAGTCGCCACGTCGGGTTCCTCCTTCACCACCACCGAGCAAGGTTCATGAGTCATCACATCCAATTTCTCCTCCTCCACCACCACCGTCGAGCGATACTCGTCTTTCTGGAAAGTTGTACAAGGTTGGTGATTCGAGAGGATGGAGCGTGTATAACAATTACTACTATTATAAGTGGAGTGAAGATAGAGAGTTTTACGCTGGTGATACTTTGTTTTTCCAATACAACAAAGATCTCCACGACGTCGAAGAAATAAGCAACGAAGTTGATTTAGAAACTGTGAACCAACTTCTACAATAGCCGTGTATAAGACGGGACAGATCTCGTGAAGCTCACCAAACCGGGAGTACATTATTTCGTAAGCATGAAGACCGGTCTTTGCACTGCTGGGATTAAGCTTAGAGTCACCGTGCATCCACTACCCGAAGAAGCCGTTACTACTACCCCGAATGTTCCGAGGACGAGGATTATCACACCCCCACGTGTCAACCGCCGCAACGGGTGGTGGTGGTTACGCCCTTTCATACCTCCTCACCACTAACAACAGTTTGGAGTTTTTGTTTTGGACTTGTTTTTGTTTTTCTCAAGAGTTTTCTTTCTTTCTCTTGTTTTTACTAAGTGATTCTCTTACATTATTTCGTTTAGATTTGATTATTCAGTTCTTATATTTATAAAAGTTTCTTCTTAGTTTGATTATCAGAACTAATGTCCATGTGTTTAAATCAAAAATTTCACCACACCACTAGGATCATAAGAACTCAATATTAAATTTAAGAATTGTTGGGTTACTTAGTTATCTAGCTATCAATAAGTTGAAAATTGACCGTAGTCTTTTTATTTAGTTTTGTGATGAGAGAAGTTTCTTTTTTATTTGACTACTATACCATTGGTTTTTTGTACATTAGCGGATATCTTTTTATTACCACACACATATATTTTAGTTTTGAATCAAGTGAATGTTGTGATAGTTCAGTTATTATATAACTCATATCAAATAACTTGTATATTATCACGATAACTCAACGTATATATATAACTAAAAGTTAAAAATATGTGGGTGAAAACAAAAAAAATATCCGGTGTATGATGGTCGAATTAAAATTTTCCCTCACCACAAAACTAAATAAAAATTCTACGCCTAATTTTCGGTTTATTCATAGCTAAATAGTAGTAATACTATTGTTCTTTTTATCAATAAAAGAAGTTCAAACAAAGCCTAAATTATTAAAAGGTATCATGATGATGTATATGTGACGAAGGATGATTTGAGTGTCTTTTAAACATTTAACATTAACGTTCATAAATGTCCTTGCCCTTCACCTCGTCAATCATTGCAGTTTTCATCAGTGGCGGATCTAGACCCAAAATTTATCGGGGGCAAAATGAAATTTTGTTGATTTTATAGGGGGCAAAAACTATATTTTATCAATTAAAATAACAATTTTTTACCAAAATAATGAAATTTCAAAATTTTATATGGGGCAGCTGCCCCCCTTGCTCTTGAAGTAGATCCACCCCTGGTTTTCATTATCTTTTAAACATTACTAGGTGAGAATCTGCGATACTCACGAAATTTTTCTTTATTGCAAATGTATATTTTTGTAAATATTAATAATTTTATATTATAAAGGGTGAATCGGTGAAAATGACCATTTTTAGAGAAATAATTAAAAACTACACCATTTACTATTTATAATTGCAAATCAGACCGTAGGACCCATACTATAACACTATTCACTGTGAGTTGATATTACAATTAGGAGTATATATTTAGTGTATATTACGCTTCTGCCATTGGTCTTTGAGTCTTTTTTTCTCTTTCTTTATTTTATTTTTAAGGGATAATGCAAAGATAAAGGAGTGTGGATAATTAATCCATTGGATGATACAAACGTAAAATATTCATTATTCACTGTACAGAATTGTATAAATCAGTTGCACAATATTCACGATATGTTAGTATCCACCGTACAGACGTGTACAAATCAGTTGCACAGTCATACTATCCAGTATCCACTTGTTGTACATTTTAGCGGATAATCTGAGTTTATAATTTGACTATATAATCTAGTGCACATATGAATGACATCCACTATACGATTTAGCGGATAATCTGAGATTATAATTTGACTATATAACTCAGTGGACATATGAATAACATCCGTTGTACGTTTAACGAATAATATGAGTTTATAATTTTACCTTACAATCCAATGGACATATGAATAACATCCGTTGTACGGTTTAACGAATAATTTAAATTTATAATTTGACCACAATGGACATGATTTATGATGTCCAGTGTACAATTTACTTTTAAATACAAATAATATTTAATTGTGTAATCTCTAAATTTACAATTCTTCGATTTAACTATCAAGTTTCAAAAATGAATAGAGAGAAATAAGAGAATAAAAAAAGCTTAAAACAAAAAGGAAGAAGAAAAAAGAATGGTGGTGAGAGTAGAGAAAAATGAACGAAGAAAAAAGAAAAAATGAGAGAGAGAGAAAAATATATTTTTCCCCAAAATTGTGCATTAAATGCCATTAAATTAGCTGTGGCTATTCTCTCCGCATTTAATATCCTCGGCACATTGTAAGTTTTATATATATAGCAGCGTATATATATGGATCGTATATCACCAATCGATATACCCCTTTTGGTCTTTTCTCAAATCCACTAACTACTCTATTACACACAAAAATTCCCCCACTGCATCTCACGAAATTTCTATTAGAGCAGGTAGACCCCACAGGTCTGTTTGACAATAACAAATAGTATATGGTCCTAATTTTAGGTATATTTGAAAAATGGTCTAAAGAGACAATTATTCTTATTATAAATTGTTTTGTTATAGCTTATCTTGATGGTTCTAGTAATTTCTTACATTTTCAATATTTATGTTATTGTTCACCTAAACAATGCTACAGTATTTGACTCACCTAAACAATGCTACAATATTTGCTACTTTTTCAATTCTATTTTTTTTTCACTGAAATATCGATAAAATTAATAAAAGACCTCATTACAAAGTTCCTTGAAATCTATACAGACCGAGCAATAAACTCCGGTAGTATAGCACAAGGGAATAGAGGATCTAAAGCCTTGATTCTCGTCTAAACACAAACGACATGAGAATGACATGAAAACAATTAAAGACACAAAATGCCCAAGAGGATGGCACGGAGCTACAAGAACGGCTCAATTGCAAACACCCAAATACCATTAGCCTTTACGCGCTTAAAATGGTTCCTCTGAAAACACCAACACATTGGAATACGATTTGAGACACAAAGCCATCAAAGAATTATATCTTTCTGGAGACACAATCCGGCGAGTCGGAAATTATAAACCCCCAGAGACACATTTTGACCGACGAGATACCCAAAGACAGTTAAAAACCCTAGCCAAAGTCGCAGACGTGGATGAACCACCTGGTTCCTAACCTTTAAAACTAATTTTCGATATCAAAATGTTTTAACTTCCCTACTCAAAATTAACGGAGTTTAGCCAAATAAAGAGTCTCGAATAGTCCGAACCGGCGACTACAAGCTACAACTTCGACCGAGAATGGGAGCTAAAACAAAACAGAACCAAGAACCCAACCTAATCCCACCGAGACCGTAAAAGATAATCAATCGGAAAGGGGAATTAAAGGAACCAAGATATCTACCAAAAATCGACGAGGCATTGAAAATCCGTTGCTCAGCCGATCCGACACTTTGAAACTCACACCTCTTCGATTCAGCCAAGGCCTTCAACGCAAGTTAACCTCAGAGGCAGCGAGATAGAAACCAACTACAACATCGAAACACGACTAAGCTAGCCACAACGAGGACTCACCATTGACAAGCGAAACAAACCAGATCTAAGTTGTAAGAGCCGCTCACATCAAGTATTACCACTGTAGCACCTCCGCTAGCCACCAGAGTACAACCGGACCACCTGCGACCGCAGGCACGCCGCCACTAAGGGCTAGATCTGGAATTTCGTCGCACCTTACACCACCATCCGTAACCAACACAAGCTACCTTGCGAAACGCTCACGACGTTGTAGAGACCACCACAGAAGAGCCAAAGTACAAAGCCAATTAAACTGAGATGAGAGAGAGGAGAACTTGAGCACTCGAGACACAACCAAACAACACCTGAACATATAACAAGTAACAAGCAAATAGACAACGAGGAGGGGACGCCGGCAGCCACAGGGCAAGCTGCCGGCGTCTGAGAAGCAAATCTGAAGTTTTAGTCTCTAGAGAGAGCGGCTAGGGCTTTTCCCTACTTTTTCAATTCTATATTTTTTGCAAATTTGTCACTTATCTTAAATAGTTTGTATATTTTTGTATTTTTTTTGCTCATTTAGATGAAGTTGCAATATTTTTTTTAAGTATTTGTCTATTCTAACCAGTGTTCAAGAAAGCGTTAGGCGGTAGTCGGGCGGTGACCCTCCGCCTAGCGCCTAGAACGTCTAGTCGGAGCCTAGGCGTTTTTAAGCTGTTTAGGCGATTTTTTTAAAAACATTATATATTTCTATACATATTATATTAATATGATATGACAAAATTATATTATAAAAAAAATTCAAATTTTAAAGATAAATATATACTTAACATAAGTAAAAAGATGTATAAGAAGTATAAATATTTTTATATATACTTTTAATATATTTTTTAAAAAATCAAAAAATATAAGATATATTTAATTCCGCCCAACCCGCCTAAATCCGCCTAGTCAACGCCTAAACCCGCCTAGTCAACGCCTAATCCGCTTATTAGCCGAATAGTCCGCCAAATTTTACCACCGCCTAATAGCACCGCTTTTCCAAAAATTCAAGCGGTGAATGGGCGCCTAGGCGGCCGCTTAGGCCGATTTTTTGAACACTGATTCTAACCCTTAAATAGTTTGTATAATTTTTGTTTGTATTCTTTTTCTTTATATTATTTGTCTTGTTTTCACTATTTTAATAACTTTTGTATGTCTTTTATTTTATGTGTTATTTTGTAATGTGGTATTATACATATATTGTAATTAAACTATTTTCAATAGTAGATAGTATAAAGTCCAAAAAAATAGAGAATACACATTTAAAACTTAGACGTAATTGATATGTACTTAATATTATAATACAATAATATGTAGTAAATTAAATTGAATAAAATTTGTTGATTTAAATGATGAATGATGAGGTGTCAACACAAGGACTCGTTATATATAGGATTCAATATATTTTTAAAGATGTTTAGTGATGTTAGAGCTTTATATAATTGTGGTAGTCAATATATGTTTCTCAAAAAATGTGTTGATCGTGCATGTAATCTATTGTTTCATAAGCCTTGTTCTAAAACTCGGCCGAGTTGCCGGATAATCGCTGAACGGTGGTCCATCGCAACGATTTTCAACCAATTGGGGAAAAAAATCGCTTGGTAAGAAACCGCATAAAATCGTTGAAAAATCGGTCAAAAATCGTTGAAAATCAGTCAAAATCGCTAAAATCGGTCAAAATTGTTAAAAAATGGTATAAATCTGAGTTTTTAGTGACTTGGATCTTAAAAATGTGCAGAGGAGGCCGAAGGAAGAAGATGACGCTTAGGGTTTTCTTAATTGAATTTACGAATTTACCCTTCATTTAAAATATAGTTAAAAAATGGAAGCAACATGAATCGAACCCGTTAACTAAACATTTTAGACAACACCACATACCAATAACAAAGCTATTGAGTATTCTCGTTTGTCACTCATTATACATATTTATAAGAGGAATTCACAAAACTACACCCTTTTAATTTCTCCTTCACAAAATTACACCTAATTTAATTTTTTCACATATTTACACCCTTTCAAAATTTTAAAAGCTTGATTTACTCTTTTAAAAATTACCAAAATTAAAATCTTTTCATTTGGGTTCGCTAATTAGTGTTTAGGGTATAGTATTAAAGGGGTAGAATTGTGTGGATAGAATTTATTTGGATTTAATTTTGAGTGTTTAGGTGTAGTTTTGTGAAATATTTTAGAAATGGTGTAGTTTTGTGAAATATTTTAGAAATGGTGTAGTTTTGTGAAATGTAATTCAAATGGTATAGTTTTGTAATTCTCTCTATTTATATTCTTTTTTACTTGAGAGTGGAGGGGATTTTCAATATATTTTCCAATAAATCAAATAGAACAATTATAAAATTCATAAAATAGTTCTCAAATAAAATTTTAACTCATTCTAATCTATTATCCCCAAGAGTATTTATTTATTTTTAACACGGAAAAAATTATATATATTATAATTATTAAAAATTACTCCCCGAGTAATCTCCGTAAAATCTCCAATTTTCTTATAAGTCGCTAGGCCACCCTCGCCGCACGCTTAGCGCCTAGCGAGTTCTGGAATATTGTTCATAAGTAAATAAGTAGGTATGTATGCTTTTTGTTCGAGATTTAAACATTTCATTGAGATTTATATATTGTCTCATGCTTGATCTAGCATGTCATTTATAAGAAATTTGTTTCTGTTGACAAAAAAAAAAAAAAATTCTTTATGTAGTTATATAAGTTCCTGTCGTTATAAGATGCATAAAGAATTAGTTTATTGAATGATTATAGGTGTATAATATTGCAATTTCATACACGAGACAACTATTTGTTTATAACTTGTTTGTCTAATTTTGCTATTCGGGGATTTAACTTATTTGTCTACTTTTTGTTTTTTTTTAAATTGACGTATTACTTCAGAAATTTGGCTTTTTATAAAGTTTGCGTTTTGTTATAAAATCTAGTTGAATTATCATGGATTCAAGAAAACTCAAATTTATAAGATATATTACTCAAATTTATAAATTTTATACTTCGAGTTTTAACCTCAGTCACATACAACCCCAGGTGCAATGCACAAGTTGTTGTAGTAATTTAGGATCGAGTCCACAAGGAAAATGAACTAGAGCTGTTGCAGAAAAACACCTCTCTGCCTTTGAATTTTGCCTCACAAACACTCCGATCTCTCTCTCGTTTGTATGAATTTCACAAAACAAGAACACACAAGATTTTTACCACGAGTTCACGCCCGATGTGGAACGCTACGTCTCGTGGGCCGAATCAACCGGCAATCCACTAGTATGATCAAAGAAAAGAAGTCCGATACTCTACACCGAGCTCGATAATGGTGATTACAGAAGAAAACCAGAAGAGGAAAAACAAAGAAGATGATAAAGAAAGACGTTAACATGCTTCCTTTTATACTCCTATCTTCTTTTAACGGCAAACCCTCCAAGTAGTATAGAGTCTTCCACATTAGCCAAAACCTCTAAACCATCCCGAGTCTGTTGACTTATATTGAACCGGTTTCTTTGACTTTTAACCAAACCCGGTTTAACTCTTCTGTCCTCTACTTCGATACAGCAACCAAGTGTGAAATTTGAATCACAAACCTGTACTTCAACACTCCACCTTGATTCCATTTCACAGCTTCCTCTCCTCTAATGAATTGCACAACCTTGGTTTAACCTTCGGCAAAGACCTTTTCAGGTCAACACTTGCGTAACTTCAGGAAATCCAATGCAGCTATGAACTTATGCACTGGAACTCCTTTAGTTAATATGTCTGCAAGATTCTTAGAAGTGTGAATCTTCAACACCTCTATTTTTCCATCTTCTATAACTTCTCTGATCTTGTGATACTTAACAGCAACATGTTTCGTCCTTTCATGAAACATGTTGTTCTTTGCAAGATCCATGGCTGATTTAGAATCACACCAAATAGCCACCTTATTCTGCTCATACTTCATGTCATGTAGAAGACCACTTAACCATAAAGCTTCCTTGAGTGCATCATTCAGAGCAATATACTCAGCTTCTGTAGTGGATAGAGCAACCACAGGTTGCAGACATGACCTCCTGCTAACTGTGTTACCACCCATAGTGAAGACATAGCCACTTATTGACCTGCGTCTGTCTAAGTCTCCTGAGAAGTCTGAATCACAATAACCTTGCAGCTTGAAATCTTTTTCTTGAGAAAACACTAGACTTAAGCGGCTTGAACCTTTTAGATACCTGAGCAACCACTTAACAGCTTCCCAATGAACTGAACCTGGCTTGCTCATAAACCGGCTAACTAAACCCACTGCATATGCTATATCAGGCCTAGTACTTACCATAACATACATCACACTACCAACATCACTTAGATATGGAGTTTCATCAGTGTTTATTACCTCATCTTCTTCTCTGACTGAGGCTAGTTTGAAATGAGCTCCTATTGGTGTATTTACCACCTTTGAATCCTCCATGTTGAACCTCCTTAGAACCTTCTTAATATATGAGACCTGAGACAGTTCCAGCCTTCCTGCTTTTCTGTCTCTGATAATATCCATACCCAAGATCCTACTTGCAGCTCCCATGTCTTTCATTTCAAACTCCTTTTTCAGCTTGTCTTTAATGCTGATGACCTGCTTCATATCTTTGGCAGCTATGAGCATGTCATCTACATAGAGCAACAGATATACATGGTTGCATTCATCAATGCTCTTCACGTAGACACAAGCATCATAATCACTTCTCTTGAACTCCTGTTCCAAAGCATAAACTTGTTGAACCTCTTGTTCCACTGCCTAGGAGATTATTTCAGGCCATATATTGACTTCTTGAGCAGACAGACTTTATCTTTCCCTGGTTCAACTTCAAAACCCTCTGGTTGCTCCATGTATAATGGCTGATCCAAATCTCCGTGAAGAAACGCAGTCTTTACATCCATCTGTTCAAGCTCCATGTCTTCATTTACAACCAAAGCTAGCAATACTCTGATTGAAACATGCTTGACCACTGGAGCAAAAATTTCTTGGTAGTCTATTCCTTCTCTTTGGGAGAATCCTCTGGCAACTAATCTGGCTTTGTGCCTGATTGGTTCCACGCCTGGTATGCCAGGTTTCAGCCTGTATAACCACCTACAGCTTATCACCTTTGTATCCTTTGGTCTTGATACAATGTTCCATGTGTGGTTCTTCTTCATTGAACCCATTTCTTCCAGCATGCCCCCATTCCATTGCTTCCAGTTTGGACTGTTTCTAGCCTCATGATAACAGTTAGGTTCTTCATCATTAATGTCATCATGAGCTATCAAGGCAAAGGCTACTTCGTCTGAGTAGTCTTTGAACCTAGCAGGAGCAACAATCTGTCTTCTTACCCTGTCCCTAGCAAGTTGATAGTTTCCAAGGTCAGCTTGTACTTGTTCTTCTTCAGTTTGTTCCTCTGAAGAGGATTCTGCTTCTTCTTCTGTTTGTACCGAAGCTTCTCCACCTGTTTCTGTGTTCTGTTCTTCACTTGTAGGTAAGTCTTCTGATACAGACTCAACCACCTGAGTAACTGTCTTATCAGCCTGAAGAACACCATTACCTTTCAAGTCCTTGAACACTTTCTCTTCATTGAATACAACATTCCTGCTGATGACACATCTTTCTTCATCCAACAGCCAGACACGATAACCTTTTATCCCCTGTGGATAGCCCAAGAAAATGCCCTTCAAAGCTCTAGGCTTTAGCTTGCCCTGATCTTGGTGAACATACGCAATGGAGCCAAATCTTCTTAGATGCTTGTATCCAGGTTTCTTCTTCAGCCAAAGCTCTTCAGGAACATTGTGATCTGTTGCAGATGCTGGTGACCTATTGATCAGGTAGGCCACAGTAGCTGCAGTTTCAGCCCATAATGTTTCCTCCAGACCTGACTCATCAAGAAGACATCTGACTTTCTCCATAATTGTTCTATTCATCCTCTCAGCAACACCATTTTGTTGCGGGTGTACGTACATGTTCTGTGTCTCTCTATACCATGTTGTTTGCAGTGGGAGTCAAACTTGGTGTTGCAGAACTCCAAACCATTGTCTGTACGAAGACACTTAACCTTCTTGTCAATCTGATTCTCTACTAGCCTTTTCCACTCACAGAACTTGTCAAATGTTTCATCCTTGGTTCTCAGAAACATAAGCCACACCTTCCTAGTCTTATCATCCACCAAAGACAGGAAGTATTGCATACCTGAGTGGGACGGAGTGACAGAGGGAGCTCCCGAGAGATCAGCATGAACATAACCAAGGGGATCTTCTGTTTTATGCTTAGCAACATCAAAACTGAGCTTCTTAGCTTTTCCCATGATGCAGTTTTCACAAAACTTGAGCTCCTTGATTTCCTTCTTGTCTAGTAGGCCTTTTCCAGCTAGCGTCTTCAGGTTATTGATGCCAAGATGCCCCAGCCTGCTGTGCCAGAGCTCTGTCTTGCTCAGTACCCTCTCCACATTACATACTTCTGGTTTTATAGTGTTACCATCCAGAATGTACAAACCATGTGTTAAGGTTCCTCTCAAGGCCGTGTGTTTGCCATTGTAGAACCTCACCTTACCATCTCCACCTTCATGCTTAAAACCCAACCCGTCCAAAGTTCCAGTTGAGATCAGATTTCTCCTGAGATTTGGAACAAACCTGACGTTGTGAAGCATCTTGATGGTTCCACCATTTGTGTTGAGCTGAATAGAGCCACTGCCAAATGATTCAACTGTATGATCATCCCCAAGCAGAATGGTTGTCTTACACGTCTCATCAAAGTTTGTGAACCAATCCTTTCTGGTGGTCATATGGTAGGTGCAACCAGAGTCTATTACCCATTTATCCCTGGCATCAAGCTCACTCATACTTAGAGCTTCAGAGAAAATTAATTTCTCAGTGATCACACCAGCCTCACCTTGACCTTCTGAATATGTCTTTCTCTTCCTTGCATAGCAATCCTTCTTGAGGTGACCTTCCTTGTTGCAAAACCAGCAAACCCTTTTGTTCTTTGAAGGAGACCTGCTTCTGTCTTTCCCATTACTGAATCTCTGGGCCTTGTTGAATGTCCTGCCCCTTTCAGCTGTGTACAGACTAGCAGCCATGTTCTTGTCTGATTTTGCAGATTCAGTGACTTCCCTTTCTCTGGACCTTGCAGCTGAGATTACTTCTTCAAGTGTTAATGTGTCTCTACCATACTTGAGTGTGTGCTTCAATTGATCATAGCTCATGGGTAAGGAGCTTAAGAACATGATGGCTTGGATCTCATCAGAAACGTTTACATCCAAGTTGCCCATTTCAGCCACAATCTTCAAGAAATCATCCACATTAACATCTATAGTCTTCGCTGCATCTGACTTGAATGCATAAAACTGCGATTGTATGAAAATCCTATTTGGCAGGGATTTTGAAAGATACAACTTCTCAAGAAGTTTCCACATAGCAAACTCAGTTTCACACATCTTGATCTTCCTAAGTACATGATCTCCCACATTCAGTATAATCAGATTCTTGGCTTTATCATCGTTTTCCACCTTCTTAGGGTCCAGTTCTTTAACACCCTGAATCTGAATACCTGTGGTTGTTGAATCAGAGACCGTCGTTGAAGATTCACTTGCGGAATCAGTCTTTGAGAAGTCATCACTGAGAATCGCCTCCTTAAGACCTTGAGTGCTTAGGTAAGCCATCATACGAATCTTCCATAGCGAGAAGTCTCCGGTGCCGTCAAATCTCTCCACCTCGATCTTCGTCTTCTTCATCTTGAGACCAAAACCCGAGGCTCTGATACCAATTGTTGCAGAAAAACACCTCTCTGCCTTTGAATTTTGCCTCACAAACACTCCGATCTCTCTCTCGTTTGTATGAATTTCACAAAACAAGAACACACAAGATTTTTACCACGAGTTCACGCCCGATGTGGAACGCTACGTCTCGTGGGCCGAATCAACCGGCAATCCACTAGTATGATCGAAGAGAAGAAGTCCGATACTCTAGACCGAGCTCGATAATGGTGATTACAGAAGAAAACCAGAAGAGGAAAAACAAAGAAGATGATAAAGAAAGACGTTAACATGCTTCCTTTTATACTCCTATCTTCTTTTAACGGCAAACCCTCCAAGTAGTATAGAGTCTTCCACATTAGCCAAAACCTCTAAACCATCCCGAGTCTGTTGACTTATATTGAACCGGTTTCTTTGACTTTTAACCAAACCCGGTTTAACTCTTCTGTCCTCTACTTCGATACAGCAACCAAGTGTGAAATTTGAATCACAAACCTGTACTTCAACAAGAGCAATGAGAATACAAGAATCTAACTTAGAATAAACCTATCAAATATCATTTTTATGTAACAAAATTATATCTAAAACAATAAAATAAAAGTCAACTAAAGTCAACTAATCAACAAATAACTAGAAAGATACTTAAATAAGATAAATGTTGGATCTTGGGGTTTAAATCATTGGTTTTGGATGGATGGAATCAAGCTAGTGATGCTAAAACTAACAAAGGAGATGACTTTCTAGAACAATGATCATTAATCTAGATTAGATCACTTTCATGAGTCAAATCAATTCTCTAATCATAAAAACCTCAAATCTTCCAATCGAGTCTAGATGATTAGAAATCATTAAGTATAAGTCCTTAAAAAGTTCATTTTAAACCTTAGACATCAACTTTCATTGGCTAAGTATAAAAGACTAACAAGAGATTGGACTAAACATTTCATCGAACACCTTCCAGGCATGAAACATCCTCTAAGTACTAAGCTTGGTTAATTACTTCTACCTTAGTGTTAAGCACCTCTAATGTTATAGAAACCATAACCTAAACATCTTATCTTCACTAACCATCATCCATCATCCTAACCTAACTAAACCCCAAAATCCATAAGGTAACTACTCACTATTCATAACAAAACACAAGCAAATGATTAAAGATAAGGAAAACATGATTAAAGATATTCAAGGAGATTAAAGATAGAGAAACATAAGATTCAACGAGCAATAAACCTCTAAGGGTTTTACAAAGGTGGCTAAGAGTATTTAAGAGAGTAATAAAAGATAGGGAATCTTAATAAATGAAAATCCTAAGAGTATTTATAGGAAAAGGAAAAGTGCAACATGGTCGCGCAGGACCAGCGGTTTGGTCTAGCATGACCGCTGGACTGAACATCCGCGATTCTTCTATTCTTCGTCATCTCCGGCGGTTTGGTTTAGCGGCTTGGAGGCCGCTGGAGCTCGCACGCGTAAGTCTGCTTATGCACTCTTGATCAGCAGTTTGGTTCGGCGGTATGGACCGTTGGGTTCGTCGTCTTCAAGACGCCTTAGTTGCTTCCAGCGATTTCGATCCAGCGGTTTGGTGACCGCTGGAGCTCACACCGCGAGCTTGCTTCGACTCCTTCTCACTGACGGCTTGGACTGGCGGTTTGATGACCGCTGGGAACTCCATTTCTTCTCATTTTCCTTCTTCAAGCTCCCTTGTGCTCTCCCTTCGCTTCCACTGAGCTCCCCATAGCTCCAAGTACCTGAAATGCATATGATGCAATGTAAAAAGGGACATAAATCTAACTAAGACTCTATTATAAACTACTTAATGAAAATATGCTAAATAAGACTATAAACTATATGAGACATGTATCTAAAGTCCTAAAATGATAAGGAAATGCATGCTTAAGACACCTAAAATACACACTTATCAATTTATATGAGTAATAATTCAAATTTATAAGATTTTTAAACCTAAATTGAACACAAAATTAAGTACTTAAAAGGTGATCAAAATAAAATGTAGAATCTTGAATATATTTGGTGATTAGTTTATATTTTAGTTAGCTTTATTTTATTTTGATATGGTTTTGTTTTTCAATTTCACATTGAAAAAATACTGAACATTTTGTCATACACTGCAAAAAATTGGGGATTAAGCAATATCATTGCTAAATTGGGGATTTTCTCAGATCAAGAACTCACATATGACTTATCCTTTTGATTCTAGGTCTTATTTAGAATCTCCACAATGGGCGGAAGTTTACTCTCCTCCTCGACCTATTCAAAATTCAAAAATATTATTAACTTATTTAAAAATCGAAATAATTTAAAATAAAAAAATTTACCATTTAAATACGACGGTCGGCATAAAAACTCAGTCTCGATGTGTGCACGTACGAACCGCTACCTTCGATAGGAGTGAGACGAAATTTGGAACAATTACCCGCAACAACGATAGAATACAAATTTGTACAATAGTCGACGAGGCCCTTCCACACCTCCGTAGCCTTTAGCTCTAGCTTAGTTATTTCTCCGGCATTCTTCAACTTTTTCTTCCAGTTGGAGATGATCCTAGTAGAACAGTGCATGATCTTGTCGTCGAGAGCCTTGCGAATTTTCCCCGTATCATCTTCGCGTTAATGTCATTTTTGCTAAGAAAAATAAAACATATCATAATAACTTTTTATTATTAAAAATTGAAATAATATTTAATTAAATTTAAACTTACTGCGAAAGACTCGAACCAAATGTCTCGAATGTACAATGGCGTTCATTCGTTTTCTTGTGGATTGGATGATGGAAAAACCATCAAGCCCCTCTTCTTTCAGTCGAATTACTTCGAAATAGTTGACGTGCAACACGATGAAATACGTCTTAATCGTTTTCTAACCATGGCTACTTGTTGTCGCAAAACCGAAAAAAATGAAATCAAACGTTAGTAAATATTCAAATATATAATTATTCAAACTTACCAAAACGTGTGCCGCAACCGTTTTAAATCTAGTAATGAAAGTCGACCGTGGCCCTCCTGGCGAAGAAGATCAAGGATCTGCATCATATGGAGTCCTAGATGCGGAGGCGACGGTAAATCTGCGGGCGAACCATCGACTTAGAAAGAAGGTGGTGTGAGAAAAAAGTGAGAGATTTCAGTTGTATTTATAGATTTTGTAGCCGTCGCTAATTCGTCACTAATCAACAAATATATCACAATGACTAATCATACGACACGGATTGCGACGAATTAGCTACGATTAGTTGCTATTTTGTCGCAAAGTCTACCATAACGAAGAATTAAATATCAAATTCGACATGTAAAATACATTTCTCGTATCTAGAACTACAAGGTTGTGATCGATAGTTCAATATTGGTTGCTAATTCGTTGCTAAACACAAACCCTATATTTAGGGTTTGAACCTCAAATGGTTTTGTATGGAATTGTGTATATTTAATATGTAATTCGAGATTATAATAATGAGGATAACAAGTCACACTCGTATATTTTCTAAAAAAAACTAAAAAACATTCTTGATTATAAACTTCATAGTATAAATATAGGAAAAATCTCATAAAAAACCATCAAATTGACTCGCATTTCCACTTTAAACATCAAAACTTTTGTGCTCCCAACTTATTTTAATCAAAACTTGTTTAAAATTATTTGTTTTACCACTTAATTTGTTTAGCAAACCAAACTAATTGTTAGGAATCTGGGCAAGTCTTTCTCCTAGTTAAGGTTTTATGTTTGTGGGTTAATTGCGTTGCAAGTATGTAAACGACACCAAGATTGTTTACCCTGAGTTCACCAATGTGGCTACGTCTCAGGGGAGAGATCCAAACTCTCAAGCATTCACTATACCACGATGCTTTCTCCTTGAGTTTATGATTACACAATACCGCAATACAAAATACTCTCTAATGTCTTTGCTTGCTTGTGCAGTTACTTCCAGTATCGGCACCAACAGGTACTGAACCAGCTGCTTGAGAACACCGCTCTGGCACGAGCCGAAGCTGAGGAGAGAAGAGCACACCCCGAGCGTTACTACCAAGATCCAATCCCCAATCCACCAAGACGCAGACGCCGATGAAGCCTACCCACTTGACCGCGATGTAGCTCCTCCTTAATCTCTTTCTTGTTCTTGTGAATTTCTCGAATTCTCTCTCTAGCTCTGTTTCTCTGTACTTTTTCTCTCTCTTCTTTCTCGTAACAATGATGAAGATGAAGAACCCCTTTTTATATCGCTTCTTCCTGTGTTTGGGCCTTTCTGCTTTTGGCCACAAACAAACAACCAACACTTAATGGGCCTTTTACGATAAGCCCATTAGGTATTAACCTAACAACAAAACCGAGACTGCGACAACACTTCCACAAATCTCCACCTTTATCGCCGACTTGGTTTAGGGTTTCCTTAGGTTGCGATTTTTCTTCTTCTTCCTTCACACAAACTCATCGTCTCTAATGGCGTACAAACCCGCATCTCGTGATGTTTCCCAAACGGCACCGGGACCAACCCGTCGTGACGTTCCGGCTCCAAACTCACCATTCCCGTAAGTCCCCTTTTGACTAAGATCTCTTCTTATTTCTTCTACACTGTCTTTACCAACACCCGTGAGAGAAATAACCTTTACTAACCTTTGTTCTTCCTTTCTCTTTTATGCATGTCTCAGCTAACCAAGAGATCGAGGAGTATAACCAGCTGCCTCAATGCGCCGAGTAAGTTCCTTAACCCAACCACCGTTTAGACATACTTAACTCCCTGTATAGAACCATTAGCTTCCATTAAACATACCATGCAAGCTAATACCTTTTCCTTTTGTCGTTTCCTTGACCAAGTCTAACTTTTGTCCCTTTGTTTATACTCTGCGAGATGACCCCAAACGACAGAAGCATCTCGGAGTTTTGCTGGACCAAATCAGGGGAGAACCTTAAGCGTTACGAGGCACTTGTCGAACGCGTTACCAGGTATTGACTTAGTTAGCATATCAGTAGGATTTAGTGTAGTGTGAATCTTAACAACTTCCACTGCACCTGCTATGATTTCATCTCTGATGAAATGAACCTTGTTAGCTATATGTTTTGTCCGTTCATGGTGAATTGGATTCTTAGCTAACCCAATAACCTTCTTGAGCATAAGCCTAGCTCCTTACAAAACTTAGTTAACCACATACCTTCCTTACATGCTTCTGACAAAGACATGTACTCAGCCTCTGTAGTAGATAAAGCTACCACTCCTTGCAGTGAAGCTCTCCAGCTTACTGTATTTCCTCCAACCTGGAAAACATACCCTGTAATAGACTTGCACCTATCACGGTCAGCTGCATAATCTGAATCACAAAACCCTTCAATTCTGAATTCCTCTGATTTTGAAAACGTGAGACTGAGATCAGCTGCTCCCTTTAGATACCTTAGTACCCATTTCACAGCCTTCCAATGTTCCCTTCCTGGTTTAGACATAAACCTGCTTACCAGGAAAATAGCATAATCTAAATCAGGTCTTGAACCTATCATTGCATACATCAAACTCCCAACTGCGCTTGCATAGGGAATAGAGCTCATTTCCCTTGACCCTGTAATCAGTTTTTCATCTGTTAGACTCCTTAACTTGAACTGAGAGTTGGTTGGAGTTACCACAGATGTACACCCATCCATTCCAAATACCTTAAGGACCTTCATGAGATACCTTGACTGTGATAGTTTCATAATACCTTTCTTCCTATCCCTGGAAATGTCCATACCCAAAATCCTTGTGGCTGGACCCAAGTCTTTCATCTCAAACCTTTCCTTAAGTCTGTCCTTTAGTATCTGTATCTTCTTCTTGTCCCTTGATGCCACTAGCATGTCATCAACATACAGAAGTAGATAGATACCATCCTCAATTCCTGAACCCAACATGTAGACACACGGATCATTCTTACTTCTGATAAATTTCTGATCCTTCATGAACTCATCAAACTTCTGATTCCACTGCCTTGGTGACTGTTTTAATCCATACAGAGACTTCCTTAGTAGACACACTTTATTCTCCTTTCCTTTCTCTATGAACCCTTCAGGTTGGTCCATGTAGATCACCTCTTCTAGTTCACCATGTAAGAATGTTGTCTTAACATCTAGCTGCTCAAGTTCCATATCATAATTAGCTACCGCTGATAGCATAATTGTGATAGAAACATGCTTTACCACAGGTGAGAAAATCTCATTGTAGTCTACTCCTTCAATCTGTGTGAAACCCTTAGCCACCAACCTTGCCTTATGCCTCGGAGCCTCCACTCCTGGAATTCCTTCCTTATATGTGAAGATCCATTTACATCCAACACATCTCTGGTTAGATGGCTTATCAGCATAGTCCCATGTGTGGTTCTTCTTAAGTGAATTCATTTCCTCAATGGTTGTTGAATTCCACTTATCCCAGTCCTTCCTTGACTTGGCCTCTGCCAATGTCTTTGGTTCTTCTAGTTCAATCAACGCTTCACTAGATAGAGCATAGGCCACATAGTTTGCATTCTCAAACTTGGAGGGTGGTCTGATTGTCCTTCTTTTCCTGTCTCTTGCTAGCACATAGTCATCTAGGTTCTGATCCCCTTGGTCTTGATCTGAATCTGATTCTGATGATGACTCAGTTGTCTCAGCAATTTCAGACAAAGCTCCACCTTCCCCAGGTGACCCCACCTGTTCCTCCTCATCCTGTTCTACTACCTCAGAACTTGATGATTCTCCTTCTTGAACCAGTATCGGACTGAAAGATACTCTCTTAACCTTCTTCTCTTCTGGAGCCTTTTCCAGTTTCTTTGAGAAGTACAGAGTTTCCTCGTCAAATATGACAATTCTGCTTATGGTTGCCTTGACCTGCTCTGGTAACCATACTCTGTATCCCTTTGTGCCATGTGGGTATCCTAGAAATATCCCCTTTGTAGCTCTAGGACTCATCTTGTCCTGCACTGTGTGCACATATGCCGTGCATCCAAACCTTTTCAAGTGACCATATCCTACCTTAGAACCTGACCAGAGTTCTTCAGGGATTTTGAACTCTAAGGCAGCCGTTGGGGTTCTGTTGATTAAGTACACAGCAGTGGCAGCAGCTTCTGCCCAAAATTTCTTTTCCAGCCCTGATTCTGCCAACATACACCTTATCTTATCTGCTATTGTCCTATTCATTCTTTCAGCCACACCATTCTGCTGAGGAGTATAAGTGCACGTCTTGTGCCTCCTTATGCCTGATTCCTTGCAGATTCTGTCCATCTGATTGTTGCAGAATTCTAGACCATTGTCTGTTCTGAGACACTTGATCCTCTTTCCAGATTGTAACTCCACCATCTTTTTCCATTCTACAAATACTTCAAATACTTCATCCTTGCTCTTTGAGAACCTGATCCAAACCTTTCTTGAGTAATCATCAATCATGGTTAGAAAGTATTTGCATCCTGATAGACTCTCCTCATTAGTAACTGAACCCCACAAGTCACTGTGGACATACCCTAGGACTTCTTTGGTTGTATGTTTAGCTGTTGGAAAAGGCTGCTTGTGTGCTTTTCCTAAGACACAGTTTTCACAGAACTCTAGAGTGTGTACTTCTTTTGAGTCCAAGTACCCTCTCTTCACCAAAAGTTCCATGTTCTTTAAACTCATGTGCCCTAGCCTTGAATGCCACCTGTTGGTTAGGTTTACTTCAGCTCTGCTCATATCAACTTCACCGCTGACCAACTTTCCTTGAAAATGGTAAAGACCATCCTTCAGTTTTCCAGACAGAACTTTTGTTCCTCTAACCCCTCCTGGCATCTTCTTGTAGAATGTCACCACGAAATCTTCTCCTTCATATTTCAGGCCACTCTTCTCAAGTTGACCATATGATATCAGATTTCTTCCCATAGTTGGCATGTGCCTGACATTTGTTAGTATCACAATGTTGTTATCTTATGTGATAAGCTTAACCTTGCCAATGCCTTTTACCACGCTATGTGTGTTGTTTCCCATGAGTACCTTTGGTCCTTCTGTTTCATTATAATCAAACAGTGCATCTCTGTCTGGTGTTATGTGGAACGTACACCCAGAGTCTAGTATCCATTCTCCACTAGTGTCTTGTGCACTAACCGTCAGTACCATGGGAAATTCCTTTTCCTGAGCCATGTTTGCAGCATTAGATGGCTTCCCGTCTTTTCTCTCTGGACACTCTCTCTTGAAATGTCTTTCCTTTCCACATACCCAACATTCTCTAGTCATTACTTGAGGTCTCCCTATAGACTGAGACCTCCTGTCCCTGCTCTTTGACCTTGATATGTCATGCTTCATTGTCTTATTTTCTGTTCTGCCTCTAGCAACAAACAGACCCTCATTCTTAGCTTTTGACTTGTGAAGTAACCCTTTATGTCCAAGCTCCACCTCTTTAGCATAAGCTGAGCTCACAACATCATTGACTGTGAGTGTATCCTTCCCTGAGCCATACTTGAGAGTATGTACCAAATGCTCATACGCAGGAGGAAGTCCTGATAGAATCTGTATTGCTTGATCTTCTTCTGATATCTCAATATTTAGACTGGCCAGGTCTGCTATTAGTTTCAGAAAAGTATCCAGATTCTCTTCTATGGATTTGTCTTCTTCCATCTTATAACTAGCAAAACTTTGCTTCAGATATATCCTGTTTGGCAGAGACTTAGTTTGATAATCCCTTTCAAGTGCCCTCCACATACCTAAAGTTGTGGTTTCATTCATGACTTTCCGCAGGATAACGTCACTCATACATGTGCTGATTAGGTTTCTTGCCCTTAGATCTTTAGATGCCCCTAGTAAGTACCTTATTGGGCTTAGATCCTTCTTCTTGCTTGGCTGGTTCTTCACTTTCTTTTGTCTCTTCACTAAGAACTGAAGTCAATCCCTGAATTTCAAGTTGTCCTTGCATCTTGAATTTCCACAGACTAAAGTCTCCTTTCCCATCAAACTTGACCACTTCAAACTTGCCAAGAGTAGGCTCCATGATTCAGATTCCTTCTTCCTGAAACTGGAACCTTCCTTCCCTTATCTTTCCACCAAGATAACACGGAAAACTTGAGCAGCCTTGAGCCACTGAACCGTAGTCTTACCCTGCTCCTCTTGACCAAGGCTCTGATACCACTCGTTAGGAATCTGGGCAAGTCTTTCTCCTAGTTAAGGTTCTATGTTTGTGGGTTAATTGCGTTGCAAGTATGTAAACGACACCAAGATTGTTTACCCTGAGTTCACCAATGTGGCTACGTCTCAGGGGAGAGATCCAAACTCTCAAGCATTCACTATACCACGATGCTTTCTCCTTGAGTTTATGATTACACAATACCGCAATACAAAATACTCTCTAATGTCTTTGCTTGCTTGTCCAGTTACTTCCAGTATCGGCACCAACAGGTACTGAACCAGTTGCTCGAGAACACCGCTCTGGCACGAGCCGAAGCTGAGGAGAGAAGAGCACACCCCGAGCGTTACTACCAAGATCCAATCCACCAAGACGCAGACGCCGATGAAGCCTACCCACTTGACCGCGATGTAGCTCCTCCTTAATCTCTTTCTTGTTCTTGTGAATTTCTCGAATTCTCTCTCTAGCTCTGTTTCTCTGTACTTTTTCTCTCTCTTCTTTCTCGTAACAATGATGAAGATGAAGAACCCCTTTTTATATCGCTTATTCCTGTGTTTGGGCCTTTCTGCTTTTGGCCACAAACAAACAACCAACACTTAATGGGCCTTTTACGATAAGCCAATTAGGTATTAACCTAACAACAAAACCGAGACTGCGACAACACTTCCACAAATCTCCACCTTTATCGCCGACTTGGTTTAGGGTTTCCTTAGGTTGCGATTTTTTCTTCTTCTTCCTTCACACAAACTCATCGTCTCTAATGGCAGACAAACCTGCATCTCGTGATGTTTCCCAAACGGCACCGGGACCAACCCGTCGTGACGTTCCAGCTCCAAACTCACCATTTTGTAAGTCCCCTTTTGACTAAGATCTCTTCTTATTTCTTCTACACTGTCTTTACCAACACCTGTGAGAGAAATAACCTTTACTAACCTTTGTTCTTCCTTTCTCTTTTCTGCATGTCTCAGCTAACCAAGAGATCGAGGAGTATAACCAGCTGCCTCAATGCGCCGAGTAAGTTCCTTAACCCAGCCACCGTTTAGACATACTTAACTCCCTGTAAAGAACCATTAGCTTCCATTAAACATACCATGCAAGCTAATACCTTTTCCTTTTGTCGTTTCCTTGACCAAGTCTAACTTTTGTCCCTTTGTTTATACTCTGCGAGATGACCCCAAACGACAGAAGCATCTCGGAGTTTTGCTGGACCAAATCAGGGGAGAACCTTAAGCGTTACGAGGCACTTGTCGAACGCGTTACCAGGTATTGACTTAGTTAGCATATCAGCAGGATTTAGTGTAGTGTGAATCTTAACAACTTCCACTGCACCTGCTATGATTTCATCTCTGATGAAATGAACCTTGTTAGCTATATGTTTTGTTCGTTCATGGTGAACTGGATTCTTAGCTAACCCAATAGCACTCTGTGAATCACAGTGAATCTTGAACCTTCCTGAGCATAAGCCTAGCTCCTTACAAAACTTAGTTAACCACATACCTTCCTTACATGCTTCTGACAAAGACATGTACTCAGCCTCTGTAGTAGATAAAGCTACCACTCCTTGCAGTGAAGCTCTCCAGCTTACTGTATTTCCTCCAACCTGTAATTTAGTATGTCTTAAGTATTTGTAATCGAAATTATTTTATTGATTTATACAATTGTTTTCATATTTGTTTACACTTTTTTGTTAACATCAATCCACATAAACCATTATTTAGGAATATTTTAGGGGTTTAAAGAAAGATCTATTGTTGCGAATTAGCTGCAACGTAGGCAACATTAGCGATGATTTAGAAACGATTTAGCCACAACATTTCAAAAAATAGCAACGATTTAACAACCAATATTTTAAATCCCTAAACTTGTAGCCCTTCTTTTTCGTTGCAAATTTGTTGTTAATTCGTTGCAAATTTTTGCAAATTAATGGAAAAAAAAAATTATTATCGGATTCAAATCTAAATTTAAAATACAAGTTATTCCAAAAAATTTATTTCTTGAAGATTATAAAACTATTCATTATTATCGGATTCAAACGATTCGATTTCGTTACTTTCATCGAATTCTTCAATTTTATTCGCATCTCCGTCGTCTTCATCATCCACAATATTTCCAGCTACTTGATTATCAGAGTCAACAAAGAATACATCTTCAATCGATTAATTTGTTTGTATGATTGTCCCACCAATGACATCTTGTTGTATAGGAACTTCATCGTTACCCATATACGACTAGTTTTAACTCGAGGATACGAAATGAATGTGACTTGCTCAACTTGCAATCCGAGGATACGAAATGAATGTGACTTGCTCAACTTGCAATCCGAGGATAAGTGGTTCGGACTTCCGATTTTTTTGTCATTAATTGAGGTCGGTGATACCAAATTTGTTGTAACAAACACTACGACCAAGTGTAGGATCAAACCAAACATATTTGAAGAGCGTTGTTCTTAAATTGATTAATCACGGGTATTGCATTTCGATAATATCTGTGAGAAGCCCATAAAAAAACAAATCATCCTCAACAGTGCCACCATAATTTGCGGTTGCACGATATTGACCATAACTTACCGTGTGGAAGATGTAACCATGAGTGAAATACATAGGCGAAATTCTGATCTTTCTAAGCGATCGTTGTATCTGCTCGCGAAACCAAACCGGATATGTGGTGTCACCATATGCGATATGCGTTTTCAACCACGCATCGCGTTCTTTATAAGCGGTAAGTTTGTCTTTCAAATGTTCTGGATAGACTTTCTTCACTTATTCCACAAACATTCTAATTGAAACCAAATTATATAGATAGGACAATACATGAATAATCAAAACTAAATATGTTTCGTCTTTAATTATAAATATGGAACGACTGAGTAAACATATCTTTTGAAAGTTCGTATGTAATCACAATTAAAAAGGATGTAAATATGTGCATTTTGTCGATGTTTATCACTTTCCCACCAAACTTCTTTTATTTTTCCGCTATCTCTTCTGATTGGGGAATATATATCATTTACCCCTTCTACTGCATATATTGCGCCAACGCCTCTATCATGTTACCGCCGTTTTATTGTTCTACGTGTTCGTACGTTGGAACCAAAATAATATGATGCGAAATGAGAACTCTCTTCGATAAAAGATCCAACAACTATAGATCCTTGAACCATTGCAAGGTTTTTTGCTTTTCTTTCAAATGTCTCATTAATCTTTCAAATGGATACATCGACCGAAACTTCACATGCCCACCTAGTTCTGCCTCGTGAGGAAGATGTATTGGACAGTGTTCCATTACATCGAAAAATGATGGAGGAAAAATCTTTTCCAAGTTGCACAACAAGATAGGGATATTGTCACGCAACTATTCAATGACATCTTTTGAAAGTGTATGGGTGCATAAATCTCGGATAAACACATCGATCCCTGCAAAATTTTAAAATTAATTAATATATATACACATATATTGTAAGGATCCGATCAATCTACGTATTGCGTATTGAACAAAAAATAATTAATTATACAAACAATTGCTAAGTGTGCGGGTTCATGTAGAACTTCGTCGAAGGCAAAAGGTAATAGTCTTTGCATAAACATATGTCAATCGTGATTTTTCATACATGAAACCTTTTGGTCATTCTCAACACATCCATATACCTTTGAAACATATCCGTCGAAAACTTGACATATGATGCGACCCAATTAAATAAGTGTTTTCCGCTTCAGGTTTCAATATGTAGATCGGGACAAGAGCTTTACCATCGTTCGTGATATGCAACTCAAATCTAAAACATATTATGGCAAATCCAATATTTTCTTTAAATTGTATTTCGTTCTCCCCGCACATTCAACAACGTGTACGTAATGTAATCAAATAAAAAAATTTCAATGTGCATAACGTCAAAGTTATGTATCAACAAGTGATCTTTCCAGTAAACGAGTTCCCAAAAGATGTCAATTACCACTTGTCTACATGTTTTCTTGTGTCGGTTATGGCTTTACCCGTATCCATCTGGTAAATTCGAAACATGCCAATTAGCACCCTGTCTACATGTTTCTTGCGCTCTGTAATAATTTAGCTCATTTAATAACTCTGTCCCCGACGGATACAGTAGGGGTGGCTGGTTAACGAGTTTGTTCTTCTTAAACAAGCTCATGTTCTTCCGGTACGGATGATTAATTGGAAGGAATCGTTGGTGACAATTTAACCAACTTGTTTTCCTTCCATGTGGGAGTTGAAACACATCAGTCTGATGGCGGCAATCTGGGCAAGAAAACCGTCCATGCGTAGTCCAATCTAATAACATGGCATAAGCATGAAAGTCACTAATAGTCCACATGAGCATTGAACGCCTCGTAAAATTGCTCATGCATGAGATATCGTACGTACGAACCCTAGTGGACCATAGCTCTTTTAACTCATGGATTAAAGGTTGCATAAATACATCTAGAGCTCTCTTTGGATGCTTATGGTCATGTCCTAAAATACTTAAGAAGATGAATTCTCTCTCCATGCACATATTTGGAGGAAGATTATAAGGAGTTACGATAATTGACCACAAAGAGTATAAGGAGTTATGACAATTGGCGTCAGAAAACTTAATACTCAGAGGTTTTAACATTAAATATGATTTACTGCAAGTGCACAGTTAATCGTGTAATACGTAGAGATCGAATCCATAGAGATCAATGATTACACTACTTTCCTTAGATTAAAAAAAGCTAAGCGACACAAAAAATTGTTTGTAATAGTGATAACGAAATAAAACACAATATAACGAACAAAGTTGTATGCAATTAATTAAAAGCGTCATGCACCATGATTAATCTCAAAAAATAGTTATCACTAAATAAATCTAGGATATATATATTATCGCGACAAAAAAATAGATTGATGAAACAACAAGTGTAGAGAAACAACAAGGTATGAATCATCACAAAGAAAATCATGGAAAATCAATGAAGGAGATCAATAATGGTGAACCAAATCATGGACGTCTCAAATCGTCGTATTCAATCTACGTTGTCAAAATCTCGTTAATGATGGAAGATATTCGTCGATTTGAAACTACATAGACGGAGAGAAGAAGACGGAGGCGCAAAAACGAAGGAGACGATGCGGAAGTGACGACAGAGAGTTGGGAGCGACAAAGAGAAAAAAAGAGAAAGAAAATAACTTAATTGTATGTAATGGTAATCTAGTCTTTTTGCCAAACAAGAAAGTGTAGTTTTGTGAATATTTTAACTTAGGTGTAAAAGTGTAAGGCAAGGAAGATTTTGGTGTTTTTTTGTAAAATTCTCTTGAAATTATTATGAAGAAAAGAATTCACAAAACTACACCATTTCAATTCTTTCTTTGCAAAAGTATACATAATTCAAATTATTTCTAAATCTACCCTTTTCAAATTTTAAATATTTAATTTATCTTTCCTTTAAAAATTTACCAAAATTAAAATAATTCATTTGTTAGTATTTAGGGTTTAATATTAAATGGATAAAGTTTTTTAGGTAGGATTTATTTGGATTTAAATTTTAATTTTTAGGTGTAGTTTTGTGTACTGACTTTGAAATAATAGTTTCGTAAAATGATTTTGAAATGATGTAATTTTGTAAATTTCCCTTACGCAAAAGCATTCTCAAGTTATATATTAAACACGAGTGCATATAATATATCACAAATTTGAATTCATCACATGGGACCTCATCATCTAGTTGCTAGAAAATATTCAAATGATGACAATCCTTCTAAACTAGTAACAAGTTATGTCTTAGTTTCTATGGTTACCTTGTCTAATTAAGAGGTTTATCAATATGCTTTTGGACATGTTTTCGCTCAAAACATGTGTCTTCTTGGTTATCTTATTTTGGAAATTAATGAAGTAATTTGCATGCACCATCTTCAAGCGTTCAACTAACTCGAACTAAATACATTAAATACGTTAAACGCTAAGCAGACGATATGATCCAAATCATAATGCCTAAAACAGTGTTTAGGGTATAGTATCAAGATGGTAGGATTGTGTGGTAGGATTTATTTGGATTTAATTTTTAGTATTTAGGTGTAGCATTGTGAAATGTAATTCAAATGATGTAGTTTTGTAATTCAGCGGTATAGAAAGTAATTTATATTTAGCGGTATAGAAAGTAATCAAATTGATTGATAGGAGCCTAATGTCTAGACTCTCTTAGAACATTTGTTAGATCATTGCATATGTCTAATAAAATTAAGATAAAGATAAATATAAAGGGACTATACACACGCCGTCTAATTTAACATATACCACCAACTATATCTCAATATTAATTAGATCATTCTAAAAAGATGGCTACTTAATTGACTTTGTCAACATAGTTAAGTTCTTTGGTCAACTTAATCAACATGGCGACATCAACTCATCAATTTTAATGACTTCTTCAACCTCTTGACTTTGATACTAATCACAAAACCATATACATGTATTTATTATTCTAATTATGAATATTTAACCACTTTTTGGCTCAATTTTGTAAACAATAAATGAAAATAAAAATACTGTTATAAAACAATTAGGTATATAGACCGTATCTTTATGTGTATATAATGTTTAAGAGAATTTTAAAGAGATAAAGCTAGAGAAATGAATTGTTTCTGGATTTATGATTTTGTTTAACGTTATGAACCTATTTATAGTAAAAAGTTTACTTCAACGTGAAGAAACTTATATAAATATCTAACTATATAATATAATATAAGTTTACTTCAACATGAAGAAACTTATAAATATCTGAATATATAATATATAATATAATTCATCGTTATCCAGATATTTATCCATATGAATAATTATTATGAGATAATAACAAAGAGTATTATCTAATACTCCCCCTTAATTATTCATCTGTATTGTGTAGACGTACTGTGTACTACCTCGTTAAAAACTTTATCATGGAAAAACCCAAATGGATAAAAACCACGACAAGGAAAAGAGTACAATAACACGATCTCCCCTGGAAAATTCAGCTATGATCTTCTTTCATAAATCTCGCAGATGACACATTCCAATAGCTTGAACATGCTTTCTAAAGATTGTAGTAGGAAGTTCCTTTGTAAATAAATCAACGGCATTTTCACTTGAACGAATGGACTGAACGTCTATTTCACGGTTTTCCTCAAGTTCTCGAGTGTAAGAAAAGAATCTTTGAGTAATGTGCTTCGTTCTATCGCTCTTGATAAAACCTTCTTTGAACTGAGCGACACATGCTGAATTATCTTCAAACAATTTTGTTGGTTCTTTATTGACAATCATTCCACTTGCATCTTGTATGTGTTGAGTAATAGATCTGAGCCAAACACATTCTCCACATGTTTCATGAAGTGCAATGATTTCCGCATAATTTGAAGAAGTGGCGACCAAAGTATGTTTTTGAGAACGCCAAGAGATCGCAGTTCCACCAAAGGTGAAAACATAACCAGTTTGCGATCGAGCTTTATGCAGATCTGATAAATAACCTGCATCTGCAAAACCAACTAAACCATATTCGAAGTTTATATAACCCCAAATCAATGGTTCCTTGAAGATAGCGGAATATATGTTTTATTACATTCCAATGTCTGCGCGTGGGGAAAAAATTGTATCTTGCAAGTAGATTAGTAGGAAAAGTTATATCAGGTCGAGTGCAGTTTGCAAGATACATAAGGCCGCCAATAGCGCTCATATACGGAATTTCTGAACCTAATACTTCTTCGTTATCTTCACAAGGTCGGAATGGATCATTTTCAACATTGAGGGATCTATTAACCATTGGAGTACTCAAAGGAGTTGCTTTGTCCATATAAAAGCGTTTTAACATCCTTTTGGTGTAATTTGATTGATGCACAAATATTCCATCTTGAAGATGTTCTATCTGGAGTCCAAGACAAAACTTTGTCTTTCCCAGATCTTTCATTTCGAACTCCTTTTTCATATGAGTTCTTGCATCATCAATTTCTCTTTGAGTTCCAATTATGTTCAGGTCATCAACATATACAGCAATGATCACAAATCCTTTTGAGGATTTCTTAATAAATACACAAGGGCAAATCGTATTGTTGATATATCCTTTAGTCAACAAATATTCACTTAATCGATTATACCACATGCGTCCGGATTGTTTTAATCCATAAAGTGATCTTTGTAATTTGACCGAACATATTTCTTTAGATTCTTTTAGAATCTTAGATCCTTTTGGAATCTCCATTCCTTCAGGAATTCTCATATATATGTCACTATCAAGTGATCCATATAAATATGCAGTCACTACATCCATAAGGTACATTTCTAAATCTTTAGATGCCGCTAGGCTCATTAAGTACCTAAATGTGATTGCATCCATTACCGGAGAATATGTTTCTTCATAATCAATTCCCGGTTTTTGAGAAAAACCCTTGTGCCACAAGTCTTGCTTTATACCTTGTGCCACAAGTCTTGCTTTATACCTTGTGACTTCATTATTTTCATTTCTTTTTCTTACGAAGACCCATTTACACCCAACAGGATTTACATCTCCTGGTGTAATGACGAGAGATCCAAAGACGTCTTGTTTATTGAGAGAGAGTAATTCACTTCTCATGGCATTTTGCCATTTATTCCAATCTCCTCTCTTTTGACATTCAGAAACGGACCGTGGGTCTTGGTCATCGTTTTCATTGTCAATTTCTTCAGATACAGAGAAAGAGAATATTTCATCAATATCTTCAATTTCATTTCTAAGCCACATTTTTCCATTATGGGCATAGTTGATGGAGATCTCATATTTTTCTGTACCTTGTTCGTCCTTTTGACGAATCTCATAAAATGGTTCTTCTTGATCCCTTTCATATATCTCTTCCGAAGATTTATCATTAATTGGTTCATCTCGAACCTTTCTGGAAATATCTTCGAGATATTGTTCTTTATTGGGATCAAGAACTTTATCATTTTGTTCTCCCAATTTGTTTTTCTTTCTGGGATTTTTATCTTTCGAGCCAATCGGCTTCCCCCTCTTTAACTAAACCTTAGGTTCATTTTCTTTGCTCCCATCAATTTGTTTATCAGGAATACAATTTCTTGATGGGGCATTAACGGCGGGTATATATGACTTCGTCACTCTGTTTATATCTGTAAACGAGTCTGGGGATGAAGATGTACGAAACTTTGTGTGCACCATGTAACATCTTTTGATATACTTTTAATATCTCCCTCTAACGCTGGAAATTCATCTTCATTAAAATGGCAATCGTCAAAACGTGTCGTAAACTTATCACCAGTTTGCGGTACAATATACCGAATTATACTTGGTGACGAATACCCAATATAAGTTCCCAATCTCCTTTGTGGTCCCATTTTTGTTCTTTGCGGTGGAGTAATTGGGACATAAACCGCACAACCAAAAACACGGAGATGGGATACATCAGGCACATTGCCAGATGTTAATTGAGAAGGGGAAAATTCATTATATGCGTTTGGTCGAATCTGGACCAATGCCGCTGCATGCAATATAGCATGCCCCCATACAAAAATTGGGAGATTTGTTCTCAATATTAATGGTCTTGCAATCAATTTCAGCCGTTTAATTAAAGATTCGGCCATACCATTTTGGGTATGAATATGGGGAACTTGATGCTCAACATCAATCCCCATTGACATACAATAACTATTAAAGGCTTGTGAAGTGAATTCACCAGCGTTATCAAGTCTGACTTTCTTTATTACATAGTCAGAAAATTGCGCTCTTAGCCTTATAATTTGGGTAATGAACTTTGCGAAAGCCATATTTCGTGTTGTCAATAGAAACACATATGACCATCTACTAGATGCGTCAATTAATACCATAAAGTATCTAAATGGCCCGCACGGTGGATAAATCGTTCCACATATATCACCATGTATTCTTTCTAAGAATAATGGAGATTCATTCCCAACTTTTGTTATTGATGGTCGAGTTATGAGCTTTCCTTGAAAACATGCACTACATAATAACTCGCCCGATTGGAAAATCTTTTGATTTCTCAATGGGTGCCCATTCGAGTTTTGCACAATTTTTCTCATCATGACTGAACCTAGATGGCCAAATCTTTCATGCCATACTTTAAATGTACTAATAGACTTTAAGTCTACAGTAACATATGATTTAGTATCGTTTATTTTTGTGCAATATGATCCGGAAGATAACGTTGATAATTCTTCCAGGATTTCTTTCTTTTCTGACGTAATGCAAAGGTATTCAATGTCATCCTTATTCATAGTGTTAATATGATATCCATTCTTACGGATATCTTTGAAACTTAACAAGTTTATGTAAGATTTTGGGGCATATAACGCATCATTTATTTCAAATTGCGTTCCCCTTGGCATTGAAAAATTTGCTCTTCCAGAGCCTATGATAATTTTTGCATTACCAGAAATAGTATTCACGCCTTCGGCGGAATATTTTATTTTGAGACAGGAGAAATACTTTTTATCTTTAAGTATTGTGTGCGTTGTCGCACTATCAGCCAGACATATATCTCCCTCATTAGTCTCAAAGTTTGTCATTGTCTATATTAAAATATTTATAAAAGATGTATTATTAAACATTAAAACAACTATTTTACAATAAAATATTACACAATATTATTTAAAACAACAACATGTATCATGTCATTTTATTCCAAGTCATTTCCTTGACCGTTGATACCTTCCGGATCAAGCAGAAATTCCGAAATATTAAGATGATTGGCCACGTTTAAGCCACTAAATGAAGGTCCGGGTTTATCACAAATGAAGTTGGTTTCATTCATCTTTTCTTTTGCCTTTTGTGATTCACGATATAAATCGGCAAGATGTTTTGGCGTGCGGCAGGTATTATACAAGTGCCCTTTCATTCCACATATATAGCAAACACTCTCTGTTTGCTTCTTCATAACACGCCCAACTTCATTATCCGGAAATCTCTGGCTTTTTCCAGAGTTATCATTATTGTAGCGAGGACCTCTTTTTTGTCCTCTACCACGCCCTCTTCCACGACCACGACCTTTACCGCGTTCACGGCCACGTCCATTATTATTATTCCAGTTATTATAATTGGATGATGCAGCGTTCACTTCTGAGAGTGGTGCTGATCCAACTGGACGATTTTGATGGTTTAACATCACCAAGTCATTATTATGTTCAGCAACAAGGAGGATCTACATCAACTCCGAATAATGAGTGAATTTCATTGCCCGGTACTGTTGTTGTATGCCTACATTTGCAGGATAAAAAGTAGAGAGAGTTTTCTCAATCATGTCATACTCAGTGACTGTCTGTCCACATAATATCATCCTGGATGTGATTTCGAACAACGCGGAATTATAATCACTTACACATTTGTAGTCCAACAACCGGAGATTTAACCACTCATGTTTGGCTTTTGCAAGATCACATATTTCTGGTGATCAAACCTATCTTTTAAAGATAGCCATAGATCTGCAGGATCTTCTTTGGTGATATATTCATCCTTTAAACCATCATGGATGTGGTGCCTTATAAAAATCAAGGCGTTGGCTTTCTTTTCATCCGATGTCGTTTCCGACTTATCGATGGTATCAAGAAGCTCACTGGCTTTCAGGTGCAATTTTGCACCAACTGCCCAAGTCATATAGTTTTTGCCAGTAATATCGAAGGCAGTTATTTCGAGCTTTGTCAAGTTTGACATGATTACTATATAGAAAATAACAGTATATTAGTTTAAATTTTGGCAAAGTTTCTCTTTAATTTTGATTGTTATACTAATATAAAAATTTAGATTTTGCCAGAATTTCTTTTAGATTTTATCAGTTAAATTAGTTTAAATTTTTCCATAGTTTATTTTAGATTTGTTAGCTTTATGTTTTTGACAAAAATCGTTAACTTAAAATTTTGATAGAGTTTTTCTTAGATTTTTTTAAATTATATTAATTTAAATTTTGCAATAGTTTATTTTAAATAGTAATAAAATATAATAAATTGAGGAGGCAGAGCCTTCCATATTGAGGCGGCATAGCACGTCATTTAAATAAAAATGATCAAAACATAATTATATAAAATTACTGATTTATCATACCTTCGTATTATACCTTCAGAATATGATTGATCGGGTTACGGGTAGAACTTCGTGCTGATAACGTGTTATAAAACAATCAAGTATATAGACCGTATCTTTATGTGTATATAATGTTTAAGAGAATTCTAGAGAGATAAAGCTAGAGAAATGAACTGTTTCTGGATTTATGATTTTGTTTAACGTTATGAACCTATTTATAGTAAAAATCTTACTTCAACATGAAGAAGCTTATATAAATATCTAACTATATAATATAATATAAATTTACTTCAACATGAAAAAACTTATAAATATCTGAATATATAATATATAATATAGTTTATCGTTATCCAGATATTTATCCACATGAATAATTATTACGAGATAATAACAAAGGATATTATCTAATAAATACATATTTATTAGAATTTTCCAATAATTAATCATGTAATATAATTAAGATTTTTGTTTATTTTGTTTCTTTCATCAATTAAGATGCTTTTCAACTCACAACATGGCAACATCAAACTCGTCTTTGAAGACTTCTTCAACAAAAAAAATTATAATAAAATATATCGTGAATAATTCATAATTAAAAATTAATTTAAAAAGTCATTTATAACTCTCTCTCTTCAATCTTCAAACTAAAAAGTTTTACCAAAGTCAAGAAACTTCATTCTCTATTAAATCTACAATTCTAGCTTTGAAACTAAACCATCACAAACAAAACCATACATGGATCTTGATTTAGACCACTTCCCATTACTCTCTTATGTCCTTCACCATGTTGACTCTAACCTCCACGCGCCGCCTTCTATATCGGTCCAACAATCTCTAGCACCATCTTATCCACTCCTCTCCGATCCACAAATCATGTCATCTTTGACTCAAACCATCCCAACCACAATCAACCAAACACTTGTTATCTTGACATCTCTCGGGTCACGGCCCGACCCTTTAGCGGTTTCCTCTGCCCGGTCCAAAATCGCTAATATTATGGAAACTCTAACCCCCGAAAAAGCGGCCAAAGAGGCCGAGATTTACGCGGGGGTTGTGCGGTTAGAGGAGGTGCACGATAGCTACGAGAAGCGGTTAGGTGACTTGGAAGAGGAGCTTTCTAGGATTTATACCAAAGAAGCTGATGAATCTTTGTTTAGAAAAGGTCAAGAGGTTAACGAGGAGGTTTTGGCGGTGCTTAAAGAGGCGGAAAGGGGTAAAAATGTCGAGATAATCAATTTCTCCGGACAAGAAATTAAGTTTCTCCCGGAAGCTTTTTGGAGAATTGTTGGTTTAGTTTCTTTGAATCTCTCTAGCAACGAGTTAAAGGTACAAAGTTTGAAAAAGCTAATATGGTTATGTATTAAATCTCCTAAAAATCTTGTGGATTATTTGAAAATATAATTATAAATTTGGTCAAGAACAAAAATAGGTAAGAAAACAAAATACTTTGATGATTAGCTATACATAGTTAACTTCTAAGATAACAGTCTTGGAACTTAAATTATAGAATATTAATTTAAAAATTTGTGGAATGTACCGATATACCAATTTATTATCATAAATAGCTATATACGTTCGCAAGATACTAATACACAAAATGCAATGGTTTTCAAAATGTTGTTACAGTTTGTCCCTGGTGCAATCTCAAAGCTCAAGAAGCTAGGAGAGCTTAATGTATCTTCAAATAATATTGAATCTCTTCCTGATTCTATAGGGATGTTAGTTAACCTTAAGATCCTTAATGTGAATTCCAACAATCTAACTTCACTCCCCGAGAGCATCGCGCATTGCAGGTTTGAATCCAAAACACTAAATATTGAACCCAATTGATTATTATTATTATTCGGTAACTTAATCATTTGAAATTTAAAAATATGTATATTTTAAATACCTGAAAATATGTATTGTTTTGTTAAGTAGTGTTTAAAAAGAGGTAGTTTCCTAATTTTCTGAACAAGTACAAGTCTTTTCTCTTACAAATGTTTGAATATTATTTCTATTTTATTATAAGGGTTCAATATTTTTTCTTTTCTGTTTGATGGATTGTGTATAGGTCATTGGTTGAGTTAGATGCCAGTTACAACAACTTGACTACATTACCAACAAACATCGGTTACGGCTTACAAAACCTCCAAAGATTATCGATCCATTTGAACAAAATCCGCTACTTTCCCGGTTCAATAAGCGAAATGCTTTCTCTAAAGTACCTTGACGCGCACATGAATGAGATCCATAGCATCCCAAACTCAATAGGGAAGCTATCGAAACTCGAGTATTTAAACCTAAGTAGCAATTTCAACAACTTGATCACCTTGCCCGAATCAATAACCGATTTAACTAACTTGAGAGAGCTCGACCTAAGCAACAACCAAATACAAGCAATACCCGATTCGTTTTACATGCTAGAGAAGCTAGAGAAACTTAATTTGGACCAAAACCCGCTCGTGGTACCGGACCAAGAAGTGGCTAAGAAAGGAGCTAAAGTGGTTAGAGAGTTTATGAGGAAAAGATGGGTTGACATTATGGAAGAGGAGAAACATAGGATTGGTGTTGAAGCTGAGAGACAACAACACCATGAAGGATTGGTCTCATGGGGAAGTTATATGGTTACTAGTCTCGTGTCTAGTGTGACTCAAACCATTGGATTTGGAGGAGGATCTATTAATGGTGGAGATAAGAAAATTGGAGATCCACATTTTTATCACACAATATGAATTTTTGTTTTTTATAAGAAAATTGAGGTTTTTTATTGTGAACTTATTATACCTTTTGTTTACAATTGTGTGTACAAGCATAACAAATTATATATTTTCTTACAAAATAAAATTTTAAAGAACAAGTTATTTGAAGGCTAGATGTTAATTTTGCTATTTTTTAAGAAACCACATTTGTAAAAAAATATGTTAGAAAAGATCTGAGAAAATGTATAATTTCATATGATAACAATTAACTGCACGCTCTTTATTGAGTTTGAGAGGTTTGTCCTTCTAAAACTTGATTCTATTTTTATCACCAAATTTGAGTTTTGGTTTTGCTTTTATGTTTTTTTTTTGTCAGAGCCACAAATGGCCGACCCATTAGCCAAACCTACACACTACAAGAAATTTGGACTTTAACAACGACCATAATCGTTGTTAAATCGTGGTAAAACGCAATTAACAACGATTTAACGACGATTTCAATTTCGTCGTTAATCGATCGAAGTAAAAACCAAATCGTCGTAAATTCGTGGTAAATTTTACGACGAACCAAATTCGTCGTAAAATCGTGGTAAAATGTTCGTTGTAATGTTTACAACCATTTTACAACGAATATTTGGTTGTAAATTTATAATTATAATAAATTGTCAAAATTGAATATTTTTTGTACTCGTCGTAAATTCGTCCCTAATTAGGGATGATTTTACGACGATTTACAAAATAGAATATTTTTTTTGTAATCGTCGTAAATTCGTCTCTAATTAGGGACGATTTTACGACGATTATAACAAACATAATTTTTAAGGATCGTCGTAAAATTGTCCCTAATTAGGGACGATTTTACGACGATTTACAAAATTATATATAAAAAAAAAATATTTAAAAAAAATATATTTTATATTAATAAAATATAAAATTTATACAATTTCAAATTACAAAAAACAAACAAACTAAACGCGATCCCGATTTTAGTCGTCTATGTTGAAATCATCGCCGAAATAATCCATGATCATGATGAAAATTATAATAATCATACTTATTTTCTACATGATGGTCATAGTCTACAGATTCCTGATGATAATTACTACTACTAGCAACATTACCACAATAATCTTCCCTATGCTGAAACCATATATAATATTGTGGTGTAAATCCTCTATTTAACAAATGCTTCCAAACATTTTCAACCAAAATAAACCGTCTATTGTCGCATTTGATACAAGGACAAAACATCTTACCGCTTTCGATAGTGACAGGTAGATTTGTGGCTTGCTGCATGAATATTTCAACCCCGTCAAGAAACTTCCGTGTCACCGATCCGTCATCGCCTCGATGTATGTACATCCATTTTCGGATTTCGTAAATATCGCTTCCGGACATTTTTTTTTTTTAAAAAGTTTTTTTTTATAAAAAAGCGTTTTTTCGTATGTGAGAGAGATATAAAATTGATGGTGTGATTTATGGTGAAAGATGAAGATGTATTTATAGGATTTTTAACAATTTTCCAACTTTTAACCAAGGAAATTAACTACTAATTTACAACGATTTATAATTTAACAAGGGATTTACAACGATTTAACGACTAAAATGAAAGTTGTAAATAATTAGGTGCAACAGTAAATACACGTTTTCAACTACCAGATTAATGTCTTCAAATCGTTGCTAAAATGTCCCAAAATCAGAAGTTGTAAATCTGTTGTAAATTAGCAACGATTTAGCGACGAAATTTTCTTTTAAACCAAAATGTCGTTAAATCGTTGTACATTTACGACGATTAAACGACGATTACGTCTATATTCGGAAAATCGTCGTAAAATAACGACGACTAAAATCGTTGTAAAGTTTACGACGATTTTACGACGATTACAAAAATCGTAGTAATTTCGTCGTAAATTTACGACGAGTAAAATCGTTGTAAATTTTTCGTTGTTATTTGCGCAGATTCTTGTAGTGACACTATCGTAGGCGCGAAGAATCGATCCCTAGTGGGGTGGTGCTATCTGCCTCATGTGGACTTATGACTGTCACTAGACCAAGGTCACTTCCTCTGATTTTGCATTGCTTTAAAGAAAATCTAAGTATTTTCTTGTGAACTTATTATACCTTTTGTTTACAAGTGTGTGTTAACACCATGACAATTTATACATTTTCTTACAAAATAATGTAAGATTGAATATTTCCTTTAATTATTTTTGTTTACATAGAGATTTTGAGAACATAAAAATATAGCATATTGTCAAAAGTAATCATATATATAATGAGAGACTTTTGTCTCTCACCACAACAAGCCACATCATCATCTTTAAGAAAATAAAATTAAAAAAAATTATTTAATACAACTATTTTTTTATGACAACATTAATACAATCATTTAATACTAATAAAATTCAAATAAAATCCCAAAAAATATAAACAACATCACTAAAATATTTTTGATAAAACCCATTAACATTAATAAAATCGGAAAAAAATATTTTATAAAATATCTATATATATACGTATATCAATTTTAAATAGCTATTAAAACTAATAATAAATAAATCTTACAAACGATATAAACAAAAAAACAAGAAAACTAGAAACATCTTACAATTCATATGATCACAATCAATATTTAAAAAAACAAATTAAAATAAATATAAGTGAATTATGTATATCTATACTATTAATTAGGAAGAATTTTTATAGAGAAATCATTCAAATCATCTTCAACTTCAGGGTCGTTGCTCTGTCAAAGTATTCTCTACTCTCTTTTTTATTAGCTTTTCTAATAATGATGAATTTTTCTTATACAACTATTTTTTGGCAACATTAATACAACCATTTAATACTAATAAAATTCAAATAAAACCCCAAAAAAATATAAACAACATCACTGAAATATTTTTCATAAAACTCATTAACATTAATAAAATCCGAAAAAGAAATATTTAATGTAATTTTTAACATTTATAAAATATCTATATATATAGATACATATATCAATTTTAAATAGTTAAAATCACAAAACTACACCATTTGAATTACATTTCACAAAACTACACCATTTCAAAATTACTTCACAAAACTACACCTAAACACTCAAAATAAAATCCAAATAAACCCTAACCACACAATCCTACCCCCCTAATACTATACCCTAAATATTAGCGAACCCAAATGAAAAAATTTAAATTTTGGTAATTTTTAAAATGGTAAATCAAGCTTTTAAAATTTTGAAAGGGTGTAAAATTTGTGAAGATATTGAATTAGGTGTAGTTTTGTGAAGAGATGGTTGAAAGGGTGTAGTTTTGTGAATTTCTCTTATTAAAACTAATCATAAATACATCTTACATACGGTATAAACAAAAAACAAGAAAACTAGAAACATCTTACAATTCATATGGTCACAATCAATATTTAAAAAAAAACAAATTAAAATATATATAAGTGAATTGTGTATATTTATACTATTAATTGGGAAAAACTTTTATAGGAAAACCCTTCAAGTCATCTTCAACGTCAGGGCCCTTGACCAAAACTCTGTCAAAATATTCTCTACTCTCTTTTTTATTAGCTTTTCTAATAATGATAAATTTTTCTTACAAAATGTATAAATAAAAAAACAAGAAAACTAGAAACATCTTATAATTCATATGGTCACAATCAATATTAAAAAAAACAGATTACAATAAATATAAGTGAATTGTGTATATCTATACTATTAATTGGGAAGAACTTTTATAGAGAAACCTTTCAAATCATCTTCAACTTAAGTGTCTTTAACCAAAACTCTATCAAAGTATTTTTTATTCTCTTTTTATTAGCTTTTCTAATAATGATGGATTTTTCTAACTTTATACATTTAACTGAAATGAAATTTAAAAAAGTATTTTATAAGTAATTTTTCAACTTATCATGGTTTATAATTCTTATTAGCAATTATGTAAATATACAATTTCTGATACTAAAGTTACAAATATTTAGTTTTAGTTTTAGTTAGTAATAACTAAATTCAAAATAATTATTTAAAGGAAAACTAAGTGCATCACACATTATTACGTCTTACTAAAATTGACGACAATCATTGGCATAACAGTCAGGTGGTTGTTTACTTGTCTTTGTGGAATGATGTTGCGTCTGTTTTTAGGGGCATCCTCAAGTCGGGTGATAGAACACAATCTGTCATGTTTGTCACCAATGTTAATCCCGAACTTTTTGGAGGTAAAGTCTTGAAATTTGTAAACTTTAATTGGTTCTATGAGAGCACTATTGGTTTGTCTAATAAGTTGTTGTTCAGTGTTAACTCAAACATTCTTTATATTTGAAATAAGTAAGAAAAGATGAGCAAGTGTGTTGCCTTATCACTAACATTATCATCATTCTTCATCTAAGTATCAAACTTAACCGAATGTACCTTCCTTTGATATTTTTTGTCCTCCTTGCCATGGAATGTGCTATTATCTTAATAGTGGTCGTTTGGCTTTGCTTTGTTTACTTTTATCTTCCTTTCATTAAACATGATATCTCAGGTGACTAAAACTTTGAACCTACCCTGAAGTCAAGTCTGTGTTCTTGCGTCTCTTTTTGTTTTTTTAATGACAACGCTTTTTCTTTAAAGCATTCAGTTTGTTCTCTGTTTTTTGTTTTCTCTTCGCATATACAAATAAAAACGTATTCACTCTTCAGGATACATAGGTTTCTCAGTCTATATTTACGAACAAGTTTCACTTTAAAATTTTCTAACAATTATTCAAACTTTAAAAATAAAAAAATTGTCACCCTATATGTTCACCAATTTAAATTTTCATCAACAATATTAGGAATTATCACAATTTAAAACCTGCCTCTTACAAATGGAGAGCAAATATAAAATACATCCACTGTTAGCATTTCATATCAGCCCTTTTCGTCGTCATAAACTGCACACTCCTACTTCAGCTCATAACTTTTCTCATCGATTCAACATTAGTTAAATATTTGTTACCATATTTAAAATACACATACGTCCCCGCGCTTGCGCGGGGCTTCGCCCCTAGTAATATTTAATAACACACACAGCTATCTATAGAAAAACTATGTTGTAACAACACGAAATTATTTATTCCACAATCTGAAGTCACAAATTACTCTCTCGAAAATTAAAATAGAAGTGAAAAGTTTGATAAAGAACTTTGGTTAACATTTTTACAAAAATGTTTCAAGAACAAAGCCAAATCCATTAGTTTTTTCAAAAAATGTGAATTGTGTATGTGTACATATTTGGATATTTTCACACCATAATCAATATATCAACATCTTTTGTTAAACAACATATAAACATTATATATTTTTTCTTTTTTCTTTGAAATGCTATATATATGAACTCTAAAGATTTTTACTTTTGATTTTTTTTGGTAAAGTATGTGTAGAGTTTGAAGATGAAGAAGATTTAAGTTCTTTCAAATACTTTTGCTCTGATCTTATCATTCTATTTTGAAACATTGTCCATTCCCTTTTACATCTCTCCTTTACCTAATCAATAATTAACAATAATCTTAGTCTAAAACTCGTAACATCGAAATCCTTATAGTATATATAACACAAAAAAATAGTTGCGGTTTTAGTTATTACCCCTTGTGCCGCGCTTTTACCCTCTTGCACGATTCCCTGATCAAGCATATTCATATATTATATCACGGTTCGTACTATAAAATCTTTATAAATTAATAATATCGGGAGTATAATATACAAAAAGATGATATCATGATAAAACTATGAACAAACAATCTATTAATTAAATGTATTTGAGTATTTAAATTTAACAGTAATGTTTTTATTATTTTAATTACCTGACCACCTAATGAAGGAATCTTTTGATGAATGATCCATTGAGAATCAACAACACCAATCTTTTCATATGCTGGCTGTTACAATGTATTATGAAGATCAATGAATTTTCTTAGTTTCCACGAATCAACCATAAATATTCCGTTACTAATTAATAAGTTATGAAAAATATAACCCCCAAAAAATTATATCTATAGTCATGAATTAACGAAGAATATTTCCAAAAAAATAAAGAATATTCCTATTCAATTAAAAAGCTTTGAAAAAACTACGAAAACACACATATAAGAAAGGAAAAATGATGAAAATCACAAAAAGTTAGTTATGAAGCTAAAGACAAAATCTTTTAATTTGGTGTGGCTATATCAAATTTTATGTAGCTTTTCTTGAATATATTTTATACTTGAATTTTGAAATATTTTGTCGTTATAAGAACATTTTTTTAGTAGTCAATGTGAAATAAAATTTTGCGAATAATTAAGATGTATGTGGATGTTAACCTCGACACACTTTCTAAGCGCGAAATCAAGACCCCAACCATGAACCAAGTCGTTTTGAATCATATGCCACACGCAACGCCACGCATTTCTTGAGAAAACTGGAGCCATAATCTCTATAAACCTATATTGCGAAACCGTGAAAAATCTATGAGATCAAGAAAGTTTATATATGAATTGATTTTTTTATTTTTGATAAATTAGATGCATAATACCCTGCACAAGGAGGTAAGTGAGGGTCCTTGCACATGCCTTGTTTATCTTCAAATTCTCTGGTAAGATAATTTATCAAGAATCATCAAAAAAAACAAATTCAAGAATCACAACTTTGAGTTATCAAAAATCACACTTTTTAAAATTACTTTGTTTAATTCAAAACATGGAACTGAAAGAGTTAAGGTAAACTCCAAAAATTACTAAAAATTTCATCATATGTTTTTAGGCCTAAAATACCACTAAAAAGTTTTTGAGCAAAACCACCAAAAAATTTAAAAATAGCTTAAAACCTTCAAAGCAATCCCTAAAATCTCAAAACTAAAACATACCCCCTTCAAATATAAACCCTAAATAATAAATACTAAACTCAAATAAAAACAAAAATCCTAAAATGTTAAAACTTGTTTTTGTGTTTATAATATTTTTGGCCAAAAAGCCTTTAATGGTTTCATAACTTGTAATTTTATTTTATTTTTGTTGTTTTAAAAACATAATGTTATAAAGACTTCTTCTTAAAAAAAAATTTAAAAACTTTGTAAAGCCATTAATTTTCCTACAACCACATAAAAAATCAATCATATTTTGTCTTTAAAATAATTTCCAGAGACATTTTATTTCCTTTTTAATTTATTTTGGTTCTGCAGAGCCACTTTTTCTTAAGCAAAAAAAACAAGCTTTCATTTTTCTAAAAGCAAGAGCAAAAAATTCTACAGCAAAAAAATCTATAACCTAAACCCTACAGCAAAAAAATAAAAGCTACAGTCTAACCAATCAAGCCCTTACTAACCAATCAAGCCCTTAAAGTCGTTGCTAATCTTACTTGTGAACTTCTTTTCCCGGTACTCTTTTAGTTATTTTCCATGTGATTGGTTTTCTTGATTCAACACCGGGTTGCGATATTTCCAGACCATGCTTCTTTACCATTTTGATGTATCTACAAAATAATATATAAATGTTAAGGACCAATTTATGATTAAAAGTTCTTGAGAGATAGCAACTATATAATAATTAAACAGAAAAACAAAGAGCTAGGCTTACTCTTCTGCGTTGAAATTTTTAACACCAAGATCTTCATCCCAAATAAATATATAATCATATGGTGCTATTATATCAGGATGTAGAAACCTTTTAGCATACCACCTTCATTGAAAATAGATTCAAAACGTAATTAACCATGTAGCATTGTTGAACTATAAAATTTGCGAAAAACAAAACGTATATGTTATAATTACGAAAATTTAGTATAATATCTTTGAAATGGAGATAGTACGTTAGTTATCAATATTTTTAATTTATAGTTTAGTGATAACTTATAGTTATATTTTTGTTGTAGATTTTAGCTACCTCATATGAAAAAATAATTGTTGTTAAATTTTGTATATAATAAAAGTGTTAAAAACCATTTAATGAAGATGATCAAATTAATGGGCTAATTGAAAAATTAATTCAAGAAAGGTAGTATTTGTATAAGTATCAAAACAAATTAATACAAATGGAGAAAGGAAAGGTAAAAATAAGTGTTGTTAACTTTTGTAAACCATTCAATGAAGATGATTTAAAACAGAACTTAAACAAATTAATGGACTAATCTTAAAAGTTAATTCAAGAAAGTTTTTGTCAATTTGTACAATATCCAATATATACACATGAATGTAAATGAAGAAAGAAAAAGAGACAAGACTATGTGTTTGTTACCACTTGGTTTGCTTAGGTACACTAATATGTATGGCTTTTTTAGACCATTCAAATTCATCATATTCCGATGTTCTTCCATCATAATGAAACAGAACTATAGTGAAATTATCTGAAAACTATTCAAAGATTAAAACATTATTAGACATTTTGTATTTGCAAGATTATTTATTAGAAAATGAGTAAGAGATTAAAGATATACATACTTTCTTGACGCAAGCATTGATGTTTTTTCGCTGTTCATAAGCAACGGTAAAAGCAACAAGATACTTAGGTTTCACCTTAGGTAAATCCTACAGAAAACATGATTCAAGAAAGTTAAAAAGTAATTTTAAAATGTATAAATGTTACAATTGCAAAAACCACGATATTGTTATGTGCAACTTTATTTTTACATCTTTAGGCAATCCCCACAATCTTCTTAGGTATAAATCTGATTCTGATGCAACAAAACTTGGAGGTAACATCTCTGCGCCTCGAGGATTCGATGGTACCCAAATCTATAAATAAAAGAATATCAAGAAAAAGATCATGTACCCATATCAATTCAAGATATATAATAAACCTTTTTAAAAATAATAATATTGACATATTAATTTATCGAAGTATTAGTTGAACCAAAATATCAATTTTGGGATAAGAGAAATGTATTAATTTATCGAGCTATTTTTTTGTCAACGTTTGGGCCACAAATGGCCGACCCATTAACCAATCCTACACAAATGTAGGCGCCGGGATTCGATCTGGGATGGGGTGGTGTTACCTGCCTCTCGTGGACTTATGACTGCCACTAGACCAATGTCATTTCCCCATTTATCGAGCTATTAATATTAACATAAATGTAATAATTTATATTGTAGAACATACCTTATGAGATGTTGTATTACTTGATTTAGTGACATTTTGTGGAGTAGTCTTCTTTGTTGATTTTTTGGAATTTTCTTCTTTTACATAAATAGTATGAATAGAAGGATGTATGCTTGATGTAAAATTCATCTGAAAACAAGATTAAGTAGGAAAATGATATCTTTAAATGTTAGATAATGAGCCAAGAACATTGATTCTATTATTATTATTTTTTACTAGGAATTGGACTTTGGACTTTGGTCCTAATAACTAGCAATGTGTATTTGGTTCTGGTTCTATATTTTTGGTTTTCGGATTTTCGGCTTCTAAGCTTAGTATCCATTTAGGAATCAAATTAAAATAGATCCGAGTTTTTTTTAGGTTCCTAATTGCTTTTGGTCGGTTTTGGTTGTAGAGAGAGAGGAATCGGATAATAACCGAAATGATTTTGTTTGGTATCCATCAAATTTATTCGGAATTTTGACAAAACATAACCAAAACATTCATAAATAATCCCATTAGAGACAAAATTATGTGCGGTTCGGTTCCATTCCGATAACCTAATCGTTTATAAGTTATTAACCGAACCAAACCGATATCTAAACTATGTTTATTCATTACTTATTTTCCTATAACCGAAACCAACCCCAAAACCAGAATCTTATGCATAGAACTACTAAAAGCATTAGCTCTTGAAGGGAAGTAAAAAATTTAAAACCTTACTTTGGTTAATGACAAAGTATGAAATGATGAGATTCCTAGTAAAAAACCGATAATTATCCCTGCGAATGTTGTTATTATGAGCTTTATTCGATCATTTGTTTTTTTACTATTCGAACTACACGAACAAAAAAGAAAAAGATAAAGAATCATTAGTCAATAATAATCTTATCTTTCGTATTGAATTAAAAGATAATTAATTAGTATGGTTAGTTATAGAATTTAAAGAAACAAACCATCGTATAATCGAATTGTCTTTCGCCATGTCTTGATCTTTGTTTATAAGTTTATCAGAATTAATCTCATTCACCTTAAGTCTTCTTGACTTTATTATATGCATCATATCAACAATATAAAGATCAAACAAGAAAATCAAAAACTAAAGACCATCAATAAAAATAATATTTTCAAGAATGATTTATTTATAATAACTTAGAGCGGCTATCTTTGTAATAAATTATGAACTTACCCGTAATCAACAAATATAAACAAAAAGGGTTTTAAATTCACAAGTTATGAACTTATGTTTTGGTTATTTTTAACATGTATAAGTTACCAACTTTAAGTAAGGATCAAAACAAAGGAAAACGAAAACTTAAAAAGACAGTAATTTCTTGATTAATACATAAGTAGAGATTAACAAGATTAAAGTAGAGATCTACACGTTAAATAAAAATCAGCAAGTTAAAAAAAGACTAATTAAATTTAGTTGGATAATTTTTCAGCAACAGAGAAAGATCGATTTAGAAATAATAAAAAGAAATATTTTAAAGTAAATAAGGAAATAAAATTTACCAGTAGAGAATAAATAAAAATCTTTAAAAGTCTTCGTCTTCTTCGAATTCTTTTTAATGAACTTGTCTGAGATTGTTTTTTTTTTTTCATCTATGAATGTTCTTCGTGGGTTTAATATCATAGAGTGTAATCCAGTGTGACGCGGTCCACGGGATTACGGTGTGGAGAGAAGGAGTTGACTTTTTTAAGAAGAGTGACTCTCACGAACCACCAAGTCTGGAAAGAAGGTGTGATTCACGCGCTTCTATGTCACACGTGGCGGTTTATAAGTGGCTATGCAAATCATGTATGTTCATGTTTTCATGTGTTGTGTAATAAAAATATAAAATACTCATGGAGTATTATTTTTCTTTGAATGACAAAATTGCCCTTTTCCGAAGTTAGAAGAAGTCTTAGGTGAGGTGGAGAGGACGAAGATATTTGCGTTGATTTGATACAATTAATCAAAGAATTATCCGATTTAGTAACCATATAATTATTTTATTGATAAACTAATTACTAGTTTTATATGTTAGTTAGAAAATTAAAAAAACGGTACAAAGATGGTAGAAATCATTGATTTAGTTGATACGGTAGGTTGTCAAGTTGAACAAAATTCAATTTAAGAAACCAAAATAATAAAGACAGAACAAATAAATTCATTTAACATTAATAAATTTCAAAAAAAAAATTCAAAGTAATGTCTAACATTAATAAAAATAATACGTATATCAATTTTAAATAGGTACTAAAAATATTAACAAATAAAAGGTTCAAGAATTATAATTTGGGACGCGAATACTACATATATACATAGAAACAATACATAATTTGTTCACCATAATCTATTAAAAGTTAAAACCTAAGATTACTATCAATTTTATGTATAAAGGTTACAATTATCCACCACATAAAAGAACTCTTATACAAAATAAACAATAAAACATATATATATATATATGAGTCAAAATTAATGGGTCGATCCGATCCAACCCAATCCATCAATTCAAATTGGTCAATTTATTTGAACCAAATGGGATGATGAGTCAAATTCATTTGGTTCACCCATTTGACCCATTAAATTTAATTAATCAATTTAAATCTAATTACACAGCAACAAAAACTAACCAAAAATCAAAAATCATAAAATCGAGTTAACGTCAAAATCGTGAAATCACATTAACGTCGAAATCGTGAAATCGTGTTATATTCGAAATCGTAAAATCTTGTAAACTTTGAAATCGTGAAATCGTATTATCGTTGAAATAATGAAATCGAGTAACGTCGAAATCGTAAAGTCGCGTTAATGTCGAAATCGTGAAATCAACATCGAAATCGTGAAATCGTGTTAACGTCGAAATCGTGAAATCGCGTTAACGTCGGAAGAGTGAAATCACGAAATCGCGTTAATTGTCAAAATCGTGAAATCGCGTTAACGTCACAATCGTCAAATCGTGTTAACGTCGAAATCGCTTTAACGTCGAAATCGCGAATTCGCGTTAACGTCGAAATCGCGTTAACGTCGATATCGTGAAATCGCGAAATCGTGTTAACGTTGAAATCGTGAAATCGCATTAACAAAATCGTGAAATCGCATTAACGTCGAAATCGTTAAATCAATATTTCATTCAAAAGTATAAATTCACTTTTAATCGCAAAAATAGAAAAATCATATATTTTAACTTTATCATATATAATTACATGAGTCAATATTGGATAACTTATTTATCCAATTGACCCACTAAATTAGATAGGTGATGGGTTGACCCAACCCATTAATTATATGGGTTAAGTCAAACCATGACCTATTAACACTAAACTCATTTGGGTCATGGATTGAAATGGGTTGGGTGACCCATTTTGACATCCCTACTCATGTTATATTTAGAAACTATATGGTGCAGGCGATTTTAACCTCACATTTGATAAGCTTGTTGAAATTATACTTATTTTTTGTTAAATAAAACAAAGTCAATGTCTGGTAGACTTCGAACTTCAAGGTCGCGACAAACTAGATCGAAGTCCATTATTGGAAGGCCCGTAATAGAGTGATCTGGTAGACCGGGTCATGTCCACCTGAAAACCCAATTGGAGAGGAATACGAACCAACCAAGATCAGTTTTGGGAGTCGGATTCAAGCCTAATCAATGTTTGAAATGAGGAGCATAAATAGGCATAGAAAAGGAAGAGAAAGACATCTCCAATTTCCAAGAAAGAATACTATTATTAAGAAAGAACACATTTTTGTATAGTTTTTTTTTTGGGTCAAATAAACTTTATTAAATAAACTCAAGTAATAGCGTATAAGGTTTCAAGCCTTTTCTTTGCAAGAGTATCAGCCAACAAATTTGTTGTACGAGGAATGAAATGAAAAGAAATAAAAGAGGAGTTTGCCACACTCCTAATGTCTCCAAGCAAGTCGAATATGCTCGTGTTTTCTTCTTCCTTTACTAACAAGTTAACTAGTGTTAGAGAGTCAAGAATACACATTAAGCACTTCGAAACCTCTGGTTTTTGCATGTTCCAATGCTGCTAGTAGTGCAAAAGCTTCTGCTGCAAGAGGTGAAGTGATATTTCTCTTATTCAAAGAGAAATTTGAAATCAAGTTGTCCGTATACATTTTTGTATAGTTTAAAAAATCATAATATCGACTTATTTCAAATCATTTGTTCTTGAGAATTGTTGTTTTCGTTTTCCTAAATACAAAATTCTAAGTGTTCATATCCGTGATCCACATAATTATAAGACGAAAAAATAGCATCTATCCCTAAAACATTATTTGAGAAGTAAGTTTAGTTAAAAAATCTTCATGTCAAAATGATTTTCAGCAAAAAAATGTGATATGACACGATAGATCATTGACAACCAATAGAAAATGTGACGTAAAAACATTTACTAAAAGAAACATAATAAAAAGGCTTTTAGGCCAAATAATTACATATCAATAAAAATTTTGAAACATCATTTATGGAGAAACAAATGAAATAATAAAAATTTTCCAATATGAATTTTAATATTGAGTACAAAAATATAGAAATAAATAACAAAATTATATTGGTTAAAAAACTCAAAACGCATTAAATTTTTCAATTAAAAATTAAAAACAATAAATATATGGAATAAAAAAACTCTTTAAAACTATATTTATTATGAAATGGATGGACAAAAAAATCTCAATATTAAATAGAAATGAATGTTAAACGTCACCACAACCTTATAAATATATATCGCATATTACGGGTGAACTGGATCCAAATATCCAGTTTTTTAGCATATTTGGATCTGCATCTGCCCATATTCATAAAAAATGACATGAATTCATATCTATTAGCCGGATATTCGGTCAACGAATACCCGTTGACATTTTAAGGTTATCTGGATCCATTTAATTGAGTATATATATTTTTACAAAAACTAAATGGAGTTGAACTAACTAAAAAATTGAATTTTTTTATAATCAAAATAAAAAGTAAATGAAATTATAAATACTTTTATATCAAACCTTAAACATAATTATCCATATTTACGTAAAATTCTATTATTTTAAAAATTTATTTATCGCGCATTGCGCAAGAAGTTACCTAGTTTCATTTAAATAGAATGAAAAAATTAAGGGCATAAAACTATAATTTAAGAAATAACTCTTAGCAAAATATGTACAACATGTAGTTTTGTTTAGTACAAGTGTACAACCAATGCTGCATTATATTTTACAATCACACAAAAACTTAGATTAAGTGATCAATGTTACTTAAACTCAAACACATTACACACAAACCATACTCCAACATTTTAATCATCTTACAAAACAACATTAACATTTCATAATCTCTCCGGAACAAGTAAAAGATCATTTTTTTTACTTACATTAAGCCCAGGAGATTCTTCCATATCAATATCATCAACTTCCACGCCATCCGGTAATATCCAATCAAATTCATACAACACATTAACAAGACCAAACTCAACCATTGTTGCCCCCATATAAATTGCGGGGCAAATTCTCCGGCCGGCCCCAAACGGTAAAAGCTCAAAGTTTTGACCTTTAGCATCGATATTACTATCGATAAACCTCTCGGGTAAAAACATTTCCGGATCTTTCCATGTATCCGGGTCACGCCCTATAGCCCAAATATTGACATAAAGCCGAGTTTTCGGTTGAATCGTGTAACCATTTATTTCAAATTCGGATATTACTTCTCTAGGTACTAGTAGTGGTGATGGTGGATGTAACCTCCATGTTTCTTTAATAACATTTTTAAGATAATGTAGATTATCTATATCATCTAATGTTATTATTGATTTGTTTTTCATTTGGTTTCGGATTTCGGATTGGACTTTTTTCATTACTCGTGGATTCTTTATAAGTTCTGCCATTGCCCATGTCATTGTTATTGCCGAATTACTCATGCCTCCTATGAGAACATTCTGATATAGCACCATAATAAAAATTAGAACTTTTATAATGTCTAGGTATTTTAGTATATATTATAATGGACAATTCTCCGAAATACCATCTTTTAAAGTTATAGGCATAAAATACAGTTTTACCATTATTTTTTATCATCTTAGGTATTAATATTTTGGTATATATTATAATGGATTGTTCACCATAATACCATTTTTAAAGTTTTTATTGCCTATAATACCATAACAAGTTTTTTTCTATAAATTACCAATAGTTAATTACAAAGAATATCACAAAACATAAATTAACAAAAAACCTTCAAAAATAAAATAGCATCACATGTTTTTCTAAACTATCATTCAAAAGGTTTTTAGCCTAATATACCTAAAACATTCGAAATAAACCTCAAAAGTAAATGATAACCATTTAAAACTAAACCTTAAACAATATATATTGAAACTAGACGAAAACGTTTAATTCTATGAAACTTTTAATTTTTTTTATATCTATACTATTAAATAGAAAATATTTTTACAAAGAAGAAAAAAAAACTCATTTTAACATATGATTACTAGTAGTTTGATGAAAATTTATCTAAAAGAACAAATGAAGGAAATAAAGGAAATCAATTTAAATTTCAAAATTAAAAAAAAGAAACAAAAAACGAAACAAGAATATTCAAATAATATATTTGCAAAATATATTTTACGGAATAATTTATTAATAAGGTTAATTTCTTACAGATTAATTTCTTGTTTAAATCTAGGTTTAATTGTATATTTTAAGTTGGGGAATTCACAAAACTACACCCTTTCATTCCATCATTTACAAATCTCTACCTAATTCAATTTTTCACATATTTAAACTTTTTCAAAATTTTAAAAGCTTGATTTACCCTTTAAAAAATTACCAAAATTAAAATCTTTTCATTTGGTTTCGCTAATTAGTGTTTAGGGTATAGTATTAAGGGGGTAGGATTGTGTGGGTAGGGTTTATTTGGATTTAATTTTGAGTGTTTAGGTGTAGTTTTGTGAAGTAATTTTGAAATGGTGTAGTTTTGTGAAATGTAATTCAAATGGTGTAGTTTTGTAATTCTCCCTTTTAAGTTTTTAATATCCAATTTGAATAAAAATAATATCCACATATTTAATTTTTGTAACATGTCATTAAAAATCACAAATCGAATTTGAAATCACGAATGATAATTGTTATGAGACTAAATCAAGTTTATGTATAATATATACATGTAATTTTTCGACGAGTCGGAATATACCAAATCATATTCGTAAAATCAAAATCTACATAAATAAAGTAAAAGTTGTATATTTTCGTCATTACAAAAAATAATAAAAATTACAATATATTCATGTACTATATAAAACAAAATACCATAATCATGTAGAAATTTATTGAATATAATTTTTTAACAAATAAGTTTAAATGTGAAAGTTTAAAAAAATATATTATTTATAAAAAATTACAACAAATTAAAAACCGCACGTATGTGCGGATCCACATCTAGTTTATTGTATTTTAGGTGTAACGACTATTTTAAATGATATTTAGGAAAACATGTTATTTAAAGAATTTTTCATGTTCTAATCTCCATGTAATTAATGTTTTAGTATATATATATATAGTGAAACCTCTATAAATTAAGGGAGAATCACTAGACTACACCATTTGAATTACATTTCACAAAACTACACCATTTCAAAAATACTTCACAAAACTACACCTAAACACTCAAAATTAAATTCAAATAAACCCTAGCCACACAATCCTACCCCCTTAATATTATACCCTAAACACTAATTAGTGAACCCAAATGAAAATATTTTAATTTTGGTAATTTTTAAAAGGGTAAATCAAGCTTTTAAAATTTTGAAAGGGTGTAAATATGTGAAAATTTTAAATTAGGTGTAAGTTTGTGAAGGAGGGATTGAAAGGGTGTAGTTTTGTGAATTCCTCATAAATTAATAATATCGGGACTACACCAGTATGGAAAAAGTTATTAATTTACCGTGATTATTAATTTATCGAGAGATAAATTACAATAAAAATTAATTTTGGAACCGGAAAAAATTATTATCTTAGAGAGGTATTAACGAATCGAGTATTAATTTATAGAGGTTATACTGTATATATTATAATATGATTGTGAATGTTTTGTAAATGAAGTTAGTTACCATTAAGATTGCTTTGATATGGTTTCTTGTGAGCTTTCCATATCCAAGAACCCTTTCTTCTTTCTCCAATCTCAATAGCAAATCGACGAAATCTTCGACTCCTCCTCGTCCTTGTTTGTTTCCATCTTTATGTATCTCAAACATTTGTTCGTAGAAAGCGTCGAGTTCCCCCACGCTTCTCCCTCTCCTCCCTTTTAAACCCGTGAGCCAATCGATAATCCAACCACATTTAGGGAAGTAATCGGAGGCAGAGAAGCTTCCGAGGAACAAAAACGCTTCGTGGATTACTTTATCGAACCGATCATTGTTTAATACGGTTCCTTGGAAACTAACACCGAATGCTGCCTTGCATATCACACTAACGGTTAAAGAAAGAAACTTTTCACTCAAGTTAACCGGGGTTTTGGTAGAAGATGATTCCATGATTGAACCCATTAGTTTCTTTATTTCTTCTTCTTTGATGGGTTGAATAGAGTGAACTTGTTTAGTGCTAAAGAGTTCTTGTATACACATCTTCTTTAGTTCTTTCCAATAATCATCATAAGGAGCAAAAGCAATATCCAAATAATTGTAAGAAAGCTCTTTTGGTCCTAAAATAATGTAAGCAAAAACAATTTGTTGTTATTAATCTTTTATATAAACAAGAAAAAAATTAAGTATGGCCTTGCAATAAAAAATCAACAATAACAATTAACATGATCAGCTCAAAATATTTTGATGATAACAATTTCTACTAAGAAAAAAAAAATGAGACCTTTAATATTTTCTAAAATACATTTTAAACTGGTTATAAAATAAGAAAATGGTATATTTAATTTTGTTTATTTCTAAAACTAATCTTATTTTACACTTTTTGTCCTCTCTTATTTTTCACATTAATTATTCATAATAGAAATATAAATTTAGGAATATCTTTTATTTTTTTTAATTAATTTTCACCCTCTTATATAGTCCAGCCAAGACTATTTAACATTGTTCGTTTGGATGTTGCTACGGCCAAAATCCGTTAATATGGTCATTATTTATTGAGGAATTCACAAAACTACACTCATTCACAAAACTACACCTAATTTATTTTTTCACATATTTACACCCTTTCAAAAATTTAAAAGCTTGATTTATCCTTTTAAAAATTACCAAAATTAAAATATTTTCATTTGGGTTCGCTAATTAGTGTTTAGGGTATAGTATTAAGGGGTAGGATTGTGTGGGTAGGATTTATTTGGATTTAATTTGAGTATTTAAGTGTAATTTTGTGAAGTATTTTTGAAATGGTGTAGTTTTGTGAAATGTAATTCAAATGGTGTAGTTTTGTAATTCTCCCTTATTTATTTTAGTGACCAAAATATAAAAAACTTTATAACAAACAACACAACTTATGGCAGCATGGTCAATATCAGCAAACATGACCTATATATTAAGCCGTACCTGCTAAGCTAGGACGGCTACAACAATGGATATCATGTATTTTCATAGCTTGTTTAGCCGTTTCCGCAGATGAAACCACGACCGTTGGGATGCTACCGAACTTCATAAGCATCACCGGACCGTACTTTTTCGATAGGTTACATAGAGATTGATGTGGCAATTCTCCGAGCTGATGTAAGTTTCCGATGATAGGAAAACCACGAGGAGACGGTGGTTGCCGCGGCCGCCGCATATTTTTGCGTTTGAAAACGGCGAGAAGAAGACATGTGATTGAGAGAAGTAAGAGAAACCAAATTGTAGCCATTGGGTTTTTTTTTTCTTTTGGGTTAAGTGTTTTTTTGTGGTAGTGATGATAAGGTTGTTGGTTTGTTGCTTATAGTTTTATAAAATAAAATACACATTATTCACGTTTGTGGGGATTGCTATGTTTTCAACTACTACAAAACTATACATTTTTAAACAATACTTTACATTTATTAGAAATTCACAAAACTAAGCCCTTTAAATCCTCTATTCACAAAACTACACCTAATTCAATATTTTCACATATTTACATCTTTCAAAATTTTAAAAGCTTGATTTACTCTTTTAAAAATTACCAAAATTAAAATATTTTCATTTGGGTTCGCTAATTAGTGTTTAGGGTATAATATTAAGTGGGTAGGATTGTGTGGGTAGGGTTTATTTGGATTTAATTTTGAGTGTTTAGATGTAGTTTTGTGAAGTAATTTTGAAATGGTGTAGTTTTGTGAAATGTAATTCAAATGGTGTAGTTTTATAATTCTCCCTACATTTATTACAATTTTACGTTTATTAAAGTTTTCTTTTATGTATATACCTTTTAAAACTTTAAGGAGGAATTCACAAAACTACACTCTTTCATCCATTCCTAATTTACAAAACTCTACTTAAATCAATTTTTTCACATATTTACACTTTTTCAAAATTTTAAAAGATTGATTTATCCTTTAAAAAATTACCAAAATTAAAAAAATTTCATTTGGATCCGCTAATTAGCGTTTAGGGTATAGTATTAAGGGGATAGGATTGTGTGGATAGAGTTTATTTGGATTTAATTTTGAGTGTTTAGGTGTAGTTTTGTGAAATAATTTTGAAATGATGTAATTTTGTGAAATGTAATTCAAATGGTGTAGTTTTGTAATTCTCCCAACTTTAAATGGTTAGATAATATTTACCTGAATTTAGAATTTTTTTTTTATTATGTTCAGTATTTATTGTTTACAGTTTAATGATGAAAAAGATTTGAGTGGTGTTTAAGATTTATTTGAGTTTAATATTTTATGTTAAAATGAATTTAAAATATGAACTTTAAGTGGATGTATTTTGCAGACTAAGTGTATCTTTTTATTCTGTTGAAATTATTTGTAGTTTTAGAATTTTATTAAATGATTAATCAAATATCTTACAAAGTTTTTTTGTTAAAATATCTTACAAAGTTATCCTAAAATTTCTTAAACTTATCTTCATATTGTTATAAACTACACTAATATTTATTAATATGCATACACCTACTGCCTAAAATTTATTTTAAAACCGCAATGTCCAAGTGTTGATGATGAGGAGCAAACACTGACAGCAAAAAATAATTGATGAAGACACGACAAAGACATGTGTCTTTTAATTATGTAAATAATTTAATAACCCTGTGACAAAGACATCTTACCCAACTATGAAAACAAATCTTCTTTAAAATCTTATATTTTTCTTCTTTTTCGTGTGTAGTAGTAGGGTCCGTTTATGTACATTATTTTGGAATGTCTTATATTAATCTTTTAAGTATAATATATAGAAGATTCTTCACTAGGATCTTATACAAATTCTAAAATGTTACAAAAAATATATTATGTAGAAACTTATGGTATCTGGAAGCTATTTTCGATTCAGTGGTTAAATAAATAATTCATTGATGCTTATCACGAGTGTGCTGCAAAGTGAATGTACTATATAAGAAACTATAACTTTGTATTTCTTTTTGTATATGTATTATTATTTATGATTGATTTATAATTTAGTTTAGTTGGAGTTTGATTAAATAGTAAAGTTGCTAGTAACCGTTACATGTTAGAGAAATTCACAAAACTACGTCATTTCAATCATTTTTTCACAAAATTAAACATAATTCTATTTTTTCCTACTTTTACACCTTTTTCAAATTTTAAATGGTTCAATTATGCTCTAAAAAATTACCAAAATTAAAATATTTTCATTTAAGTTCACTAATTAGTGTTTAGAGTATAATATTGAAGTTGTAGGATTTTGTGGATAAAGCTAATTTCGATTTAATTTTTAGTAATTAGGTGTAGTTTTGTGAAGTGATTTTAAAAAGGTATAGTTTTGTGAAATGCAATTTAAAAGGTATAGTTTTGTAATTCTCCCTACATGTTATTGGTTTAGGGATTTTAATTATTCATAAGTTCAACTGAATTTTTAAATGAAAAGATTTTGAAATAACAAATTTGTTCCTCATAATTGGTTATATATGTATATATATAATTTTAAAATACTTTCAAATCCACAAAAATACAAAATGAATTTCAAAATCCAATAAATAAATAACTGTGACGAAAACTATTGGATTTCTACTAACATATACAAATCATTGAATGAATAGATTTTTATGTTTTTTAATTAAATGTTAGGCATATTTTTATGTTTACCAATATCTATATTATATTTTGAAGTACTATTTTCAACTTTTTCAAAAAATTCACTTAATTACATACTATGTCATTGGGTTTAAACATGGAAAAAAATCATTTATATTATATTTTTTAAGTACTTTTTTGAACTTTTCCAAAAAAAAATCACTTAATTACATATTATGTCATTGGGTTTAAACATGAAAAAAATTCATTAAGAATAATACCGTAATTTATACTTACAAAATCTATAAGGATAATCTTATTATTAACTTGGATAAAGATTTTAAAACAAGTTTTATATTAAGCATACATACAAACATATATCATTAATATTATTATTTTCTTAAATTTTAATTAAAATTCAAGAAATCAATAAAATCAATTATTTTCAACACGAAAAACCTACCACTAATATTATCTATTATGACTATATTTAAATAAATTTTTTGTATCTATATTAAAATTATTTCTATTTTAAAATTATTTTGGGTGAATCCGATAGTTCGGTTAATTTTTAAAAATTTAGGTTTGATTTGGATTCGGTTCCGGGTTTTCGGGTAATAAAATTCTCTATCCGTTCGAGTTACTTATTTTTTTTTATCGATTTCGGTTTGAATATTTCAGTTTTGTTTTGATATGTTAATTTGGATCCGAAGATTTTGTCCATCGTTATAATATAATAAATAACAATTTTCTTAGTGTAAAATTCGGGTAACCCTATAAGTTCGGTTCAGTTTTACAAATTTAGTTCGATTCAGATTTGGTTTCGGGTTATCGAGTAGTAAATTTGTCTATCGTTCAAGTTATTTATTGTATGAATTGGTTTCGGTTCAAATATTTCAATTTGGTTTCGATGCGTTAATTTAGATCTGAGTATTTTGTCCACCTTATAATATAATAATGGGAGAATTACAAAACTACACCTTTTAAATTGCGTTTCACAAAATTACACCTTTTTAAAATCACTTCACAAAATAACACCTAATTACTAAAAATTAAATCGAAATTAGTCTTACCCACAAAACATACACTCTCAATATTATAGCCTAAACACTAATTAGCGAACCCAAATGAAAATATTTTAATTTTGATATTTTTAGAGCATAATTGAACCATTTAAAATTTGAAAGGGTGTAAAAGTAGGAAAAAATTGAATTAGGTGTAATTTTGTGAATGAAGGATTGAAATGGTGTAGTTTTGTGAATTTCTCTATAATAAATAACAATTTCCATAATGTAAAATAGTTTGGAATAAATCAATTTATAAACTATTTTACAAATTTACTATATGGAATATGTACTACAAATATTATAGGGAGAATTACAAAACTACACCATTTGAATTACATTTCACAAAATTACACTATTTCAAAAATACTTCACAAAAGTCACATAAACAATCAAAATTAAATCCAAATAAACTCTACCCACACAATCATACCCCTTAATACTATACCCTAAACACTAATTAGTGAACCCAAATGAAAATATTTTAATTTTGATAATTTTTAAAATGGTAAATCAAGCTTGTAAATTTTTGAAAGGGTGTAAATATGTGAAAAAATTAAATTAGGTGTAGTTTTGTGAAGGAGGGGTTGAAAGGGTGTAGTTTTGTGAATTCCTCAATATTATATATAACAAAAAATTACTTTAATAACTTTTAATATTTAAATATTTGTTGGTCATTCGGTTCTATTTCAAAAAATTGTTTTGTTTCGGATTTCGGTTTAGGGTTTTCGGTTAGTAAATTTTTCTTCCCGTTCGAGATATTTAGTTTTTGGATTGGTTTCAATTTGGATATTTTAGTTATATTCCGGTTTAGTATTTTAGATCCGAGTAATGTAGATAATATATACCCCCTCCGTTTCTTGAAGATGCATTTTATCCCTTTTTATTTCGTTTCACAAAAATAAAATTTCTAAGTAAATTTACTGATTTGTTTGTGAATTTAAGAAAAATTAAATGATAAAGTTTGAATTCTTGAAATATTATTGGTTAATTGATATAAGAACTTGTGTAATTTATTGAAAACACGATAGATTAGTAAACATTAATAGGTTTCTTAGACCATGATTATTGGGGTATTTTACTTTGTGTTCTAAAGAAAAAAACCCATTAATTTAAATCAGGATATAAAAAAAACCCAAGAGATCACCTCTTGTCACTCTCATCTCGGGACCGGTTCTTTAAAAAAAACTTTTTTTTTCTCCTTCTCTCTCGAAGCAAACGACGACTCCTTTGGCGAAACCAACGGCGAATTGCTCCCCTCCGACCAAATTAGCTCGGATTCGTCGAAGTAAAGGTGGTGGGTGACTAGATCTGACAAGCGGTGAGTCGATTTGTAATCGATTTAGGTTTTTAGTGTTATGAAATTGAATTTTTTTGCATGTCTATAATCTTTGATATCATAGTGTTTGAGGTCTAATAAAGTCTTATTTTTGATGCTTTTGTTGATGTTTCAATTGTTGATGTTTCTGTTTTTGAAGTCCATTAAAGTGTTCTTTTTGTTAGTGAAAGAGCATCTTATCTGTTAAATGGATAGCATTTTTTAAAAAAACCCTTAAAAAATTCTAATTACCATACAATGCCACTACATATTTTTAACATAACCTATGCTTTTGATTTTATTTGCAAATTACAATTTTAAGTCCACTACAAAGGCCAAATTAATTCATAATGTAGTTTAAATATTTGTAAAAAAAAAATTTGATAACAAGAATCATTCAAATTTTAATCTTCACAAATTTTACCTCTAATTCGAAAAATATTCTACAAAAACGAATAAAGAAAATATAAAAAAAAACGATTTAAAATTTCAAAATTTATATATGACAAAATTTGAAAACTATAATATTCGTGAAATATCTTTGATAACAAAGGATTTAAAATTCAAATGAAAATCAATTAAAATTTTATCAAATAAAATAAAATTTGATAACAATTTTCATGTCGAAATAAAAGAACTTGAATTATTCAAATGAAATAATATCTATAACAATCTAAACTTGATTTATTTCTAAATTTATATATAGCTAATTAAGACATAAGCAAATAAAGGAATAACAAATACATATTTTAATTTTCCTAATGGGTCGTTACAAAAATCACAAAGCGAATTTGAAGGAATGATAATTGTTATGAGATTAAATCGAATTCAATTTATGTATAATTCTAATTTGTAACGAGTCAAAAAATAACATAAATAATTGATAAGATATAACTAAATTATATTCATAATATTAAAATATACATAAGTATAATTTTGAAATTTATATTAAATATAATCCAATAAACAATTTTTAAATATTTTTTATATGCGGATCAATCTCGGGTTATCCCGCACAATGTATAGATTTTATTTAATATACTCTATAAAATAAAAGACTATATAAATATAAGAGCAACTCCATCCATGAAGACACACCAATGTCTTATTTATAATATTGTGAATATTTTTAATGTTTTTTTATGTATAAGACACTGTGATGTTTATGTTGCATCCATTGGTAAACACTACAATGTTTTAAAAAAAATATTTTATTAATTTTTATTAAAATAAAGAATTATTTATAATTGAAATTATTCGGATTGAAATTTTTTGAAACATACGTAGAAATACAAAACATGTGAAACAACTTTTGAAAATTTAAACTGAAATAAAAAGGCGTAAGTACAATTTTAGTTTGAGCCGAAATTGTTCCACATATGCTCTACCAAATCAACTTTCAATTGTTCATGCATTATTTGATCTCGAACGCGATGTCGAAAGAATGAAAGAAAATTCTAGTTGTGAATCAAATGTAATAACATATTGCAGAGTTAAAACAAATGTTAACTTACAATATAGTGACTAAAAGAATCCATGCAACATTTTATTAAGTGATACTTACACAATTGTATCATGTAATTACAATGCTAACTTTTGTTACTATAGACGACTTTTTCTTATATGAGAGAATGATGCTTCCTTTGATCTAAGAGTTACGGAACCATTAAAAGATCCTTCAAACATACAAGAAAAATAAGAGATCAAAAACCAAAATCAAAAATCTAAAGGACCTAAAAGTTGTAAAACACATAGAAAGACGACTTCAAGATCTATATGATAAAGAAGTATAAGATCTTGAAGCTAAATCACATATTTGTTAAGATAATATAAACTATATGCATTACATATAAGATAAATAAGAGAATCATCATAATCACACTTATATAATAAACATCCAATACAGTTTGTTAAGCAACCAACTGATATTTCAATATAAATATTAAAGTTTTATAAATCCATCTAAGACTGAGATAGGCAACACATAGATAGACAAACAAACTTAAAACGATATAGTAGTAGTGTTTGGGTAATAGGATAAGAACAACCTCGAATTAAGCAGCTTCCTCCTTCACAAGTGCATGAATCTTCACCTAACCAATCTTCTTCAAGCAAGCTTCATCAAATGGTTCGTTCTCGTAACAATCTTCTTCTTCTTCCTCCTCTAAATCGTAGCTATGACGATTCACGACAAGAGCCCAAGCGAGGTACATAGTAGCGGCGGTCAAGGCTCCACATCCGACTCCGAACAATAGAGCCACGACGACTCTGTGGATGTCTCTGGTTCGATCTCTGAACGAATCAATGTTATCGGAGATGAAAGGGAAAGATGACTGAGCACGATCGTTGCGGATCTGAGGCTTCTCATGGCAGCGATTGTTGAAGAGAGGGATCGTGTGTTGAGGATTTAGACGGCGGATCGTGAAGACGGTGACAGATCGAGAGGAGGAGGAGGAGGAAGAAGAGCTTGATCGGAGATGAGGGAGATGAGAGAGAGAGAGAGTCACGATAAATCAGAAAAAAACATAAAAAATTGGAAAATGCTCACATTGTGACACGTGCAGTTCTTATCATCGTTCCTATAAGTCCTATAAAAGACACTGGTCTTATTTATTTCTGACTCATCTCAATTAATTTCTCTTATTTTAACATTAAGACTCAACAAAAAACAAAAGTAAACACTCCGATGGAGTTGGTCTAATCCAAGTTATGAATTTTTATTATATATATTTTCACTAAATAATTTTAAATATATAAATTTAAAAATATGTTAAACATACGTGCGGGGTCCTCATCTAGTAAATTAGTAACATATAATCACTCTCTTAAATCCTTTATATAAATGTTGCTAATTGATTTGGTTTGTGCAATGTAGGAAATCAGGTTGGCTTGTTCCTTGAAGCTTCTAGACTGAACAATCTATACGGGTTAATCTCGTTTAAAATTGTAGAAACTTGTCAAGTCAAGATAGGTTTAGTGTAAATAGAAATTTATTGTTAAGTTAAGCTAGAACATTCATTTATTGTTAAGTTAAGATTGAGACATCCAAAAGTAATGAATGAACAAGAACTGTCCCGTACGGTTCCGAGATCACTTTTCCTTTTGCTGAATACAACAAAAGAGGCAGGTTTGTCTGTTTTTTTCCATCACCAAGAAACATAAATTATTCCAAATACATATATGACTAATCTTGAAAACATTCTTGAAAACATTCTTGAAAATATGTACTTAATTAGTAGTGTATGTATAGGTTTCTTACCTTTTTGGGAACAACCCATTTATCAATACAGTTTAAAGCAGTAGTAGCTGATCTCATTACAAAACCTAGCTCGTCTCTGAAAGCTTCACTACTGTGTTTACCCAAATCTTGAAACAGAACATCACACATTTTGTCTTCATTGTCTTTAACCATTTAACCATTTCTATTATAGCTTCAAGCTGTATCTTGAAACAGAACATACACATTTTGTATGTATTTAATTTTTTTTTGTCATTTCTTTTTAAGAACCATTTTTGAGTTCTACCGATAATCCCCACTTTCAATTAATATAATTTGTAAGTTTCTTAACATTTTTTTATATTTTAAATTACCTAAGAACCCAAAATTAAGAGTTTCCAATAATCATGCTCTTAAACAATATTGTGTAATCTCCAAAACATGTATCTTTGCGAGGAGGTATATAGTAACAAAAAAATAAACATTTATCTTTGCCGGAGGAAGTATATAGTAACAAAAAATTTAAACAATTTTTAGTATTAAATGATTAAATTATTATTTGTTTGTAAAATAATAAAAAACTATAATAAAATAAAAACTTAGAAATATTTTTATATATTCTTGAAAAACAAAAGATGTATCATTAATTTCTAAATTAAATTTATAGACATGTAAAACGATTTCAAAATATATAGACATGTGGTGTATCACAAATTAAATCATAATATATATATATATATATCTTATTATAACTATATTTCTTATATATTATTAATGTTATTTTTTTACCGTCGCAAATTATAATTATACATAAATTGAATTCGATTTAATCTCATTATAATTATCATTTGTTTCAAATTCACTTTGTGATTCTTTTAACGCCGTAAGGGAAATTAAAATATGTATTTGCTATTGTTTTTTTTTATGTCTTAATTATATTTATATAAATTTCAAAATAAAGCAAGTTTAGATTGTTGTAGATATTATTCTTCGAATAATTCAAGTTTTTTTATTTCGATATGAAAACTATTATCAAATTTTATTTTATTTGCTAAAATTTTAATCTCATTAAAAGTTTATCAAATTTAATCTCATTATAATATTTTACCCAAGAATTTATTTTTAAAATAATTCAATAATTTTTTAAAAAAATCTGGAATAAATTTTTTATTATATTCATAAAAATTACAATACAACAAAAAACATTCTACCCAAAACAATAATTATTTTTCTTTCATTATGCTGTTTTAAGTTTATTAATATTTAGTTTCAGTAATAAGTATGTATTTTAAATTTTATGGTTTGTTATGTATTTGCATTTTCTATTTTATAAGTGTCATCATTTTATATTAAAAATTATTAGTTAATTTTTTGAGTAATAACAAAATTTGAATTTTATTTAATCATGAATTAAAAATTTGGATGCAAAAGAAAAACATGTAAAAAGTAGTCCCTACTGGACTACTTTGCAAAAAAAATTATGATAAAAATGAATTTAGATGAATAGTATTCTATCAAATTTGAGAGACCGTTAAAAATGGTATAGGGGCCGTTCGTTTGTTCATTTGTCATTTACATTCGAAAGGTTCATTCAAGTGATCATCTCAATGATCTATTTGAATGATGTTCGTTTAATTTTTCTTTTTTATTCACATGATTCATTTAAATGGATCTTTGTTTTGTTCATATGCATTTTCATTTCCAACTATATGTTTACAATATCAAAATGACTAAAATACTCTTGATTTAATCTAATCACACTTTTATCTTAATCTTATTCATAAAAAATTAACTTTTAATCTAAAATATATTTACAACTAAATAACTTTTTATTAATATTTTTGACATTTATAAATAATCATTTTCATGAAATATATATTTTTAGTAATTTTATTAAGAAACCGTGAAATCGAGTTTTTGGGGGAAAACCGGAAAATCACGTTTTATAACAAATACCATAATATCGCGTTTTTAGCAAAAACCGTGAACTCGTGTTTTTGGCAAAAATCGTGAAATTAGGATTTTTGATCGAACCTGCGAAAATCGGGTTTATGGTCGAAACCTACGAAATCAAGTTTCCGATCGAAACACGCGAAATCAGGTTTCCGGTTGAAAACCGAGAAAATCGAGTTTATGGTTAAAAACCGCATAATGGTTTTTGTCGAAAACCGCAAAATCGGGTTACCGATCGAAAACGCAAAATCAAGGTTCAGATCGAAAACTGCAAAATCGGGTTTCCAGTCGAAAACCGCAAAATCCGATGATGTCATTTTTGACGATAAACAAACGTCAATTTCCCTTCTCATCCAAATGGATCATCTAAATGGACAAACGAACATGCCTTAAACGTAAATGACACCGAGAGAAACTATCCCTTACAAAATATGATGACGTTAAAACATGTGAAGAAACATACTATTTCATAAAAAGTATCATTTTAGAAAAAAATGGTTTCATAAAAAGCGTCGTTTTTTACTTTCAGTGTAAAAATAAAATGTGTTTTTGATCAATAATAATATATAATCATTTTTTCTATAGGTTAGTTTGGTTATAGTTAATGTTGTTTTTGTGAAAAACCTAGAATCTTTAATCTATGTGCAAAACAGTAGACGCTTTTTATGAAACATATAAAGTATAAATTAAACATTTTAACAAAAAATATATATAAATTAAACAAAGCCGTAAAATTATCTAATTTTCTTACACTCTATAGCTTCAAAAGTTAAGTTATGCATTGTACTTGTTTTTTTTCAATTCAATAGAAATTTGCTTTTTTATCAAATAATATATATATATATATATATATTGTTCTATTTTACCTTTTTATAACAAGTGTACGATCCTAATCGTTTGGTTCCTCTTAACAAAAACGGAGCTAAATCATTGAACTCTCAAACTTAAGGCGTCATTAGAAAAATACATTTTTTAGATCGTACGATGCAAATATACGTCCAGAAAACCAAGTGCTCTTGGTCTAGTGGTTTCCACTTGTGTGAAGGAGTCGCCCTGTTGGTCTAGGCCAGGGATCGATTCCCCGCGAGTGCGAAATTGTTAGATTATTCACAGCGCATGGATATGGGCGCTTGTTTTCGGCCATTTGAATACGGAGAGAGAGTCTAGTCTATCCGTGGTGCGCACCTCCTTTTGGGGATTAGTACGGGCCTTCCATAGGTCGGGATACCCCAGGTTAACCAAAAAAAAAAAAAAAATATACGTCCAGAAGTCTATTTTCATAAATACATCTAAACACTAAATATTAATTTCAAATAAAACTTAAACATTAATTATATCTCCTTCAAAATTTAATCTTAAACACCAAATAGTAAACCCAGATAAAATATTTTAATTCAAATAAACTTAAGTGGTAATTAATCATATAAAGTTTAAAAAATGTATATCTAAAATAAATATAAGATTATAGTTTGGAAAATAGTGTTTAAAAGGATGTAGTTTCAAAAATTTCTCAAGAATTAAAATTTATACTTAATTGACTAAAGCTAAACACCCTTTTATCAAAATAAACCATTCATAGAAAAGCTAATCCTTAATTCGAGAGATTTATTTATATAAATTAATACCTAATGGATGTCATTATACAACAATTTCGTTTTGTCATTTCGTGTTTTTGTTGTTTTACGGGCAAATCAGAGAATAAAACAAAGAATACCTAATTCACACCCAATCTTATCCGATGTCTTGAGGTTATCCCTTAAATAACATATTTTGGTTATTTTCTGATTTAGAAAAAAACACAGATGTTGACAACACATTTTTTACCAAAAAAAAACAGCACCGCATTTTTTAATTTTTTAAGATGTATCGTCATGTATTAGAATTGTACTATTATAAATTATATGGATCGCAAAGATAATTTATCAACTATAAACGTATGAGATATTATTATTTGAAGTTTCATTTTTTTTTTTTTTTTATAAACCGTAGGAGTTCCGGATCTTCGACCCTTAATCTCCTCCGGTGTCCGGAGTCAGCCGTTGATAATACCACGTTAAAGACGTAAATCACTCCTCCTAAGTGGTTTGAACTAGTGACATTGAACTCCCCTAAATGAGACTCTACCACTATGCCAAGTCCCACTTGGTTATTTGGAGTTTCATATTATTACATTTAACGTTAACTAGTAACAGTACACGTCTCCAAAACAATTAAGCAACCAAAAAAGTACTCTTTCGGTTTCATAAAAAATGATATTTTAGAAAAAAATTTTGTTCCATAAAAAATGTCGTTTTCAACTTTTAATATAGAAATTAAATGCGTTTTAAAAGTCATTTTTCTATCATATTTGACCCAGAAATTTATTTTACCTGGGTAAAAAATATAACATATTTCACTTTAAGAAAAATTAATAGAAAATTTGAACGGATGACTTTAATTTTAGGTATTCAAATCTAATTATATGTGTTAAAAGAGAATAATTTTTAAAGAAAAAACAAATTTTTGCAATTTTAAGTAGGTCCGCCACTGATTTGATCAATGGAGAATCATTAAAAATGGTGAAAGAAAATTAAGAAATCACACATCTCATAATAACCCAATAAAATCTCTTAAATATTATTAGGAACCACTATATTAATTCATTTAACTGCGTGAAAAAACGAAATATTGAACATTTAATTAAAGTCTTTCTCTTTGTATTTCATAATATGAAAACTCTAGATGGCAAAAAAATATGTTTAGCTGTTGCATATATTTACATTAAAAATAATAAAATATACATGTAACAACCCGATCCTAGCATCCGTTATCTGTGAGGAAACCAAAACCAAAACCAAAACCGTGTGGGCCTTAGGGCCCAAAACGGACAATATCACACTAATGAATAGTTAGACTCTCAAAGGTAACGGACGCCCGGGTCGGATCGTTATAAGTGGTATTAGAGCGAGAAGTCACTCTAATTCTGACCTAGAGAGTCGATTGCCTGGGACCTAGTGCGTAACGGAGACGTTGCGCTTTTGAGTGAGGGTGAATTGTGACATTCGTCCCACATTGGAACTTTAGAGAATGAAAATCTAATATATAAGAGAGAGTTTAACCACAATTTAATGTGAGGCATTTTGCGAAGGAAATCAAGACCAAAACCGTGTGGATCTTAGGCCCCAAAGCGGACAATATCATATTAATGAAGGATTAAACTCTCAAAAGTAACGGATCACGGATCAGAGTCGTTACAATACCAAAATAGAATAAAACATATAGAACATGCAAAATAAAGCTAAATATAAAAAACATTTACCAAAAAAGAAAAAATAAATAAATATAAAACTAACTAACATGGCAACTCCTTAGCCACAAAACTATTTATCTCCTTGCCGTGTTTAAGTGTTTAACTATAAAAGAACAAAAAAATATTATTACTATATATTATGCCTATCATTTCCATTTTCTCAATAACCTAAAAAATGACAATCTCTTTGCTCTGCCTTTGCTTTATTACTCTCTTCACAATAATCTTTTTCATCAATAGGCTTAAACACTCTAAACTAAATCTTCCCCCAAGCCCTATAAAGTTACCAATCATCGGTAACTTACACCAAATCGGAGGTGACTTGCCTCACAAGTCCATTCAAAATCTGTCCAAAAAATTAGGACATGATGTTATGCTACTTCACTTTGGCTTTGTCCCTGTCGTTATAATCTCATCAAAAGAAGCAGCTGAAGAAGTGCTCAAAACACATGACTTAGAATGTTGTAGTAGACCTAATCTTGTTGGAACCAGGCTATTGTCGCGCGGTTTCAAAGATATTGGTTTTACGCCATACGACCAAGAGTGGAAAGAGCGGCGAAAGTTCGCGGTCCGAGAACTTTTTTGTCTTAAAAAAGTTCAATTTTTTAGTCCTATTAGAGAGCAAGAATGTAACTTGGTAGTCAAGAAACTATCCGAATCAAACCGATCTTCTGTTAATTTGAGCAAAATCCTTTTTTGGTTAACTGGTAGTATCTTGTTTAGGGTTGCTTTGGGACAAAATTTCCACCAGAGCAAGATTATCGATAAAGAAAAGATCGAAGAGCTCGTGTTCGAAGCCGAAAATGCCCTAGCTAGTTTCACTTGCTCTGATTTCTTCCCTGTCGCCGGACTAGGTTGGCTCGTTGACTTGCTTTCGGGGCAACAAAAGCGGCTCAATGATGTATTCGTGAAGCTCGATGTTCTGTTTCAAAATGTGATTGATGATCATTTGAGTCCCGGAAGATCGAAAGATCATGAAGATATCATTGACTCTATGTTCGATGTGATTAGTACACAAGGGGAAAATGATTCCTTGAAGCTCACGGTAGATCATATCAAAGGGTTTCTTACGGTAATAAAACAGAAATTCTTTTAAACACATTTTCATAAGAAAATTAAGCTAAAATACTATTACAAGTTAAAACATTTTTCCAAAACTATAAAAAATACAAAGTTAGTACTAAAGTTTAAACTTCTAAAGTTCTAATAGGGCAGAATTTATTTTGTTTTCGTTTGGATTTCGTATTTTCAGTGTCAATGGTTCATTTTTTATATCTGAAATTTGAATATTCTTTTAAGATTAAAAGCTAACTAGATCAGGACCCACACGTACATACGAAAGTTGAATATTCTTTTAAGATTTAACATGTTTTTAAATTTATATATTTAAAATTATTTAATGAAAATATATATTAAAAATTCTTAACTTGAATTATATGTATATAGTCTCTTATTTCATAGAATACATTAAATAAAATCTATACATTATGCGGGATAACAAATAAATTATGGGCTAACCTGGGATTGATCGGCGTATAAGGAATATTAAAAAATTGTTTATTGAACTATATTTAATATAAATTTCAAAACTATACTTACGTATATTTTAATATTATAAATATAATTAAGTTATATCTTATCAATTGTTTATGTTATTTTTGACCTGTTGTAAATTATAATTATACGTAAATCGAATTCGATTTAAATCTCATAACAATTATCATTCGTTTCAAATTCGCTTTGTGATTCTTGTAACGACCGTAAGAAAAACTAAAATATGTATTTGCTATTTTTTTCTTTGTTTATGTCTTAATTAGCTATATATAAATTAAAAAATAAAGCAAGTTTAAATTGTTGTAGATATTATTCTTCGAATAATTCAAGTTTTTTTATTTGGATATGAAAACTATTATCAAATTTTATTGCTAAAATTTTAATCCTTAAAATTTTAATCAATTTTCATATTGAAATTTTAATCCCTTATTATCAAAGATAATAGAGAAATTCACAAAACTACACCCTTTCAACCCTCCCTTCACAAAACTAAACATAATTCAATATTTTCACAAAACTACACCCTTTCAAAATTTCAAAAGCTTGATTTACCCTTTTAAAAATTACCAAAATTAAATTTTTTTCATTTGGGTTCGCTAATTAGTGTTTAGGGTATAGTATTAAGGGGGTAGGATTATGTGGGTAAGGTTTATTTGAATTTAATTTTGAGTGTTCAGGTGTATTTTTGTGAAGTAATTTTGAAATGGTGTAGTTTTGTGATTCTCCCAAGATAATTCACGATTATTATTTTTTCAAATTTTGTTTATTTCCTTTATTCCTTTTTGTCGAATATTCTTTGAATTTAAAGTTTAAGATTAGTGAAGATTAAAATTTGAATTCTTTTAGGACTTTATAGTGATCTTAAAATTGTAGTTTGCAAAGACAATCAAAAACATAAGTTATGTTAAAAAATGTAGTGGCATTACATTGTAATTACTATTTTTTTAAGGGTTTTTTAAAAAATGTTTTCCGATTAATATCGCTATTTTTTTTTAAAGTATGATTGTATTTCTGGTCGAAAAACTCAAAAGGATGGTATTTTCGACAACTGCATAAAATAAGAGAGTCTTAAAGGACATTAATGTTGAATTTGAACTTCAAAAATTAACTTATTTACTTTGTTGGTAGAATATATTTCTTGCGGGAATAGACACTAGTGCTATTACAATGATATGGGCAATGACGGAGCTTGCTAAAAACCCAAACCTAATGAGGAAAATCCAAGTCGAAATCCGAGACATTCTTGGTAACGATAGAGAGAAAATAACCGAAGAAGATGTCGGTAAGGTTCCTTACTTGAAAATGGTAATAAAAGAAACATTTAGGTTACATCCGGCCGCTCCACTTATACTTCCACGAGAAACAATGTCACACATAAAAATTCAAGGCTACGATATTCCACCAAAAAGACGGGTTTTGGTCAACGTTTATGCGATAGGAAGAGATCCAAAAATATGGGAAAACCCCGAAGAGTTTAACCCGGATAGGTTTATCGATAGCCCCGTGGATTATAAAGGGCAACATTTTGAGCTATTACCATTTGGCTCTGGTCGAAGAATGTGTCCCGGAATGTCTATGGGGATTGCAACCGTCGAATTAGGACTTTTGAATTTGCTTTACTACTTTGATTGGAAGTTGCCTGATGGGATGAGTCCCATAGATCTCGATACAGAAGAAGACGGTAAACTTACCGTCATCAAGAAAGTACCTCTAAAACTTGTTCCTATTCGAGTTTAATAATGAATGATTATACATTATTAGTTCAAGCTTTAGAGTATGTTTTCGAATGAAAGTGTTGTGCAAGTTTGGTATGCTTATTGATATGAACATGTTTGGATTATGTAATTGGTGTTTGTTGGTTATAAACTTTTGTGTGCGGATGTAATAAAAAAAAAACTTTTGTGTGCTCAATATTAAGCTTATGAGAGTCTCAAATAATTAGTTTAGTCCAAAGATACAACAATGTTTTCGGTGCTAGATTTGGTCCAAAGACACAATTAGTTTTATTAATTTGGTGCCACATTTAAATTAAATTCTTAAAACTTTTGTAATTCAATTAAGTACCATATTCAACTATTTCAGAAATAAATAATCAACAATGCCAAAATATTAACCATTTAATTATAAATTATTAATCAAAATATTCTAATTTTATGTAATTTTAAAGGTAATTAGAAATATCATTAAACAATTTAAACACCGTAAGAAATTACTTGTATAGACACAGATTATATCGACCAAAAAAATCTATAAATAAAAGAAAGCAAGACACTTTTTCCAAATTAATTGAAAAATATATACCAGAAGACAGGTAACTCTGTGAAAATAGTAAAAATAAATAAATTAACAGAGCTGTTAAAGTCTGGCCAGTTTTATATTTGCTACGGAAACTTGAACATCTCTCACTCTTCTAAGAGAGTTCACCATTTTGAAGCAATTTTATTATTCAAAAACCATAATATTCAAATTAATTATCTCTACAAGATTAATCGAAGGATAAAATTTTTAAAAACCCAGAAATTTGTTAAAATCAAACGAATCCGCGTAAACCAAAATAATAGATCGTATTAATAAAAAATATTTTACGCCCTTCTGAAATAATTAAAAATCTCAATTACGAAGATCGCAACGCCTTTTGAAAGCAATTTCCAGAAGTGATATCTTTCACAGAAAATAAAAGTGTAATAAATTGTGGAGAAGAAAATAATTTTGACGGCTATGGAGATTATAAATGTATGGAACATATAAAATATATATATATATATACAGAGACGCAAGCTAGGTTTAAATTTTTGTTATAAATGGGCCTTATTATTTGGCCCATATTGTTTTGTTAATAATGTACGATAATGTTTATTATCCCCATTAAACCCAAGTTTTAGTGTTGACAAAAAAAAACCCAAGTTTTAGTTTTCTTCTTTTATTTATCTTGTTTATACATATTTTTAACAAATATTCAAGTTCAAGTTTCAAAATTATTTTTTGTACACTTTTATTACTGTTAATAGGTTTTATGTATATATTTCACATATAAATTTTAGATACTTAGGCCAACTCCAATTCAACACTATCACGCTATATTTGGTATGAATTCCATACTAAACTTTTTCAATCCAACTTGATGTTTTAGGTCTCTACACGCAGATGAAGAATTCATTAAATTTTCTTTTTTTTCTGTGTAAACATCATTTAATATTTTACTTAAACATATATAATTCCACCAATAGAAAAAATATTATGCATAAATTAAATAATAAAAAAACACAAAATAACAATTAATTTTACATTGAAAACCGAAAACATTATCTTAATATGAAACAAATTTTTTTGACTAAAACATCAATTATAATGGGAAGGAGGGAGATACAATATTACGGTGTGAGAGAATAGTGTGGTACTATTCACAACACTAAACATTATTCTTTTATTTTATTAATATAAGTGTTAGGTGAAAAAAAAACTTTAGTCATATTTAGGGATATTTCTTTTTGTTACAAAAATTAAATTTACACCTTCAAAAATAATTAATGACACCTATAAAATTTATTTTTAATTATAGTCTCGTTAATATAATTAACATCAAAATATCCTTGACACACAATTTTATCAAGATAAATCTAAAATAAACTTGTACTCATTGAAATGAACTAAACCCAAATTAACCTTTCTTCTATGCAAAATGTAATTGTCATCTAACATTAGTTTACTTTTATTTCATTTTCGTTTTGTGCTTTTATGTTTATTTTATATTACCACTAGATAAGGATCCGCATATACGCGCGATTGTAATAAAGTATTTTTAAATCTGTAAAAATTAAAATGAAAAATCAGAAAAACATTTGGAATAATATTTTCAACAACATTGAGAATATTGTTACAAAATTTTTACGAGGAATTCACAAAACTACACTTTTTAATATTTCTTTCAAAATATTAAATTGGTTATTCACCCTTTAGAAAATTACCAAAATTAAAAAAGTTTCATTCGGTTTCGCTAATTAGTGTCTAAGGTATAGTATTGAAGGGGTAAGATTGTGTGGGTATGATTTATTTGGATTTAATTTTGAGTATTTAGGTGTAGTTTCGAAAAGTGACTTCGAAATGGTGTAGTTTTGTGAAATGCAATTCAAAAGGTGTAGTTTAGTAATTGCCCCATAAATATTTAGTATAATATATAATTTATAAAACAAGAACTCGTGAAAGTAATTATTCATCTCTTTCTTAATATAATATGAAATTTTTGATTGGAGATTTTATAATTATAAAACTTGTTAGCAATCTCGATTATTTATATATTACTAATGATGTAACTTACTTTTCTTTTTATGGTTGAAATTATATTAACTATTGATAACATTACACTTGATATAATATTTTATTTTTGATGAAAAATATTGAATAATATAACTAAGGTTATATTCAACTATTTTCCATAAACTTAAATTTTTAATAACATTAAACTTTAGATTAAATTATATTATTTAATTTAATTTTAGTTTTATTTCGTAACTGTATTATAATATTATTAGAACTTGTAAAATTATTATTGTTTTTTAAATAAATTTTGAATAATATAACTAATTTCATTTTAATGTTTTTCTTTTTTATTAGTTTCGTTTTTAAAGAATATAATTGTTAAATTGTAATTTTTCATATTTATTTTATTGTATTTATTTTATTGTATTTATTTAAAGACTGAAATTTACATATTTATGTTGATATATTTGTTTAAATATGATTGGTTGGAGTTTTTTTATACGTGTCAAAATCTTAACGGTAAACTTGACACTTGTCACGATCATATGAGTTAGTAACTTTTGAAACCAAATTTATATAATAAGATTGAAATCAAACTAGAAAGTTAAATATAAAGAAAAACTAATATTCTTTTTATTTTGTTAGTGATTTTTAAAACAAAAATCTGCACTAACCTACCTTTTCTAATTTGATTCATTCTTTATTATCAAAAATAATAATTCCAATCTACATTTTGATTAGCTATCCAATATAGAAGAAAATAATAAAAAAGTTACATTATAAATTTAAGGTATACATGAAGAATATTATTTTGTTACAATTAAATTTGTAATATAAAACCAAAAAAATAATATTAGTTTTCGTTAGATTTAGTCTTAAAAATTTTTATGCTTTTAGAATTTTTCCTACAACATTCCTAACTTTATATTCTAGCTCCGCCGTTGGTTATATTATAATATAAAATAAGTTTTCGTATAATATATAGCGTTGTGGTTGGAGTTGAAAATAAAATTAAACACTAAAATTAAACACCAAATTTGGAGTGATTTTTCACACTAAATATAAAAGCAACTTCATCCATGAAGACATTATAATGTCTTATTTGTAATATTATGAATATTTTTAATGTTTTTTTATGTATAAGACACTGTGATGTCTACGTTGCGTCCATTGGTAGACACTACGGTATTTAAAAAAATATTATTAATTTTTATTAAAAAAATATTATTCATAATTGAAATTATTCATATTGAACACTACTTGTGTGAAAATTTCTACTTCATGATATAATTGTTTCCGTGCATTTTCTCTTGCTACAGAGTAAAAATGGAGGTATAACTGCTTGGGAGCCTGCTCGTGGACAAGAATGGCTGGGAGAGATCAACAACTCCATCAAGAAAGTCGTGCAATACATAGAGAACATACATATGCTTGATGGTTCATGGTACCTATATGTATTAGTTTTTAGACACATTGAAACATTTTTTTATAAGTCCCGATTTACCCGATTTCATCTTACCCGATTTCATCTCCGCCGTATGCGGCGGCAACGACGGCTTTGGCGTCGGCTGATCTAAAAGACGTGACGGCGCCGGGTTTCGCGGTGGTTCTAGGAGAAGCTTTAGCCGACGCGAAGCTCGTCCATGTGAAATCTCGCCGGAAACTTGCGGTTTATGGACAAACTGACCAATCAGCTTTGTCGTTGGATCATCTCCGTGACGAAATCGCATTCTGTAAAAAAAAATTGAAAAGGAGAAAGAGAGGAGAGAGACGACGCAAAAACCCGAAGAAAAATGTCAAGAAACGTAGAAAAGTATTAAGAGTTTCTTATTCATCGTAATGTGAAGGCTGCGCCTTAAATACATAAGCCTATACCTAATAACAATATGTTAATTACAAACTTATGCATACATAATTAACTATTTATGTTTATGGTCCTCCTTTCCCCCAATACCCCCTCTCAAGTTGGAGTATGTAGATCACAAATACCCAACTTGCGAAGAAATGACTCAAATTCCTTTCGACCAAGTGCCTTAGTGAAGATATCGGCAAGTTGCATTGTTGTAGATACATGTGTTGTAGAAATCACATCCCGAATAATCGCATCTCGTATAAAATGACAATCCTTTTCCACATGTTTCGTTCTTTCATGAAATACCGGATTTGCACCCAAGTCAATGGCCGATTTGCTATCACTGTATATTGTTGTTGCAGCAGAAGGAGGAGCTCCTAACGTTGTGAGTAACTCACGTATCCATATAATTTCACACAACGTATCTCTCATGGCTCGATATTCCGATTCAGCGGAGGATAATGACACAACGTCTTGTTTACGTGTTTTCCATGATATAGGGGAACCGCCTAGTTGAATGAACCAACCAGTTAGAGAACGTCGGGTGAGAGGACAACCTGCATGGTCAGCATCGCACCAAGCTGTCAACGTTAAATCCGAACCTGCTCTCAACAAGATACCTTGACCATGACTACTTTTTAGATACCGAACGACACGAATCGCAGCGTCCCAATGTTCGATTTTCGGAGAGTTTATAAACTGAGACAACATGTGTATAGAGTATGACAACTCCGGCCTTGTAACCCCGAGATATATCAGTCTCCCCACTAAGCGTCTGTATCGAGACGGATCATGAAACACATCACCCGTAGCCTTAGGAAGTGTATGGTTTTGTTCCATTGGATGTGAAGTCGGCTTAGCTCCTAATAACCCAACTTCACCAATAATATCAAGGGCGTACTTACGTTGACAAAGATACATACCTTTAGAACTTCTTGCAACTTCAATCCCCAAAAAATACTTCAAGACACCTAAATCTTTCATGTGAAAGCATGAAGAGAGATAGTCTTTAAAGCCTTGAATCATTTCTAGAGAACTTCCTGTGACAATAAGATCATCAACGTAAACAAGCACATGCAGCCGATTATCACCATCTTCTAGTGTAAACAATGAGTAATCAGACCAATCTTGCGTAAAACCGTAGTCCTTTAACGAAGTACTCAATTTCGCAAACCAACATCTCGGAGCTTGTTTAAGACCATAAAGTGACTTATGCAAACGACAAACCTGAGATTTGTCCTCCGTTCTAAATCCCGGTGGAAATCGTATGAAAACCTCTTCTTCTAAGTCACCATGTAAAAACGCGTTATGAACGTCCATTTGATGTACTTCCCAATACCGGGAAACGGCAACATCTAGAAACGCTCGAACTGAAACCATCTTGCATACAGGTGCGAATGTTTCGTTATAGTCGAGTCCTTCAACTTGATTGTTTCCAAGGACAACTAGACGTGCCTTGTATCGTTCAATGGTACCATCGGCCCGATATTTGATAGTAAAAACCCATTTGCATCCGAGAGCTTTCTTACCCGGTGGAAGAGACTCAACAGTCCATGTACCTTGATCTTCTAACGCATCAATTTCACACCGGACCGCCCTCTCCAATTCTCATCCTCAAACGCTTCTGAGTACGTTTTCGGAATAACCCCATCAACGATCGCAGCAAGAAATATCCGATGATGTTCTGAAAATTGAGAACAATCAACATAGTCATCAATCGGATACCAAGTGGAATCAATAAAATCACTGTCTGAATCGGCATGTGTTGTATTGGTCACATAATCATGTAACCGAGTAGAGGGAAGCTTTACACGACAACCTCTGCCCATGGGTTCTTCTATATGTATTGACGCGGCTGCTCGGTTAAATCTTGCACTTCAATCTCTCGAAGAAACCGACGGAGGCTGAGTAGACACCGGAGCCGTTTCGGAGATGACGATTTCATCAAGAGAACCCGATAGTGGTGAGTCGATTATAACGTCCATGTTAGGTGTTTGTAGCACCAAGGAGTCAGATTCGTGAGAAGTCGATACCTCATGAGTTTGTAAGAACTCGTCGTCGTCATCATGTGTTCTCGAAACAGAGAGCAAAGGTTGTGGCAAGGATGATTCTGGTTGAATGTTCTGGTCAGCAAAAGGAAACTGAGTTTCAATAAAAACAACATCCCGAGAAACAGAGATTACGCCACTCTCTAAGTCATAGATTTTCCAACCTTTTTTCCCATATGGATACCCGATAAACACGGATCGGTTTCCTCTTGATGCGAATTTATCACCATTGTGTTTTTGGTTTCGTACATAGCACAAACACCCCAAAATACGCAAATGACTAACCGGTGGAACACGACGGTATAGGATCTCAAACGGACTCTTTCCGTTAAGAAGTGGAGTTGGTGTTCGGTTAATCAAATATCCCGCCGAAAGAACGCAAAAACTCCAAAATTCTATTGGCAAATGAGATTGAAATCTGAGTGCTCGAGCCACATTTAAAATATGTCGATGTTTTCGTTCAACGCGACCACTTTGTTGTGGAGTTCCCACACAAGACGTCTCATGAATAATCCCCTTCTCACGAAAAAATTTTCCGAGACAAACAAATTCAGACCCGTTATCCGAACGTATCTTTTTAACCTTCTTATCAAATTGTCGTTCTACTAGTGCGATGAATTCACACAATGTAGATGGAGCCTCTGTTTTGTTTGGGAGCAAATAAATCCACAAAGCTCTAGAAAAATCATCTAAGATCGTGAGAAAGTATCGTGAACCGCACATAGATGTTGTCCGATATGGACCCCATAAATCACAATGAACCAATTCAAAAACTTCTGAAGTTTTATTATTGCTTATTGGAAAAGAATCACGAGACCGTTTTGCTCGAATACAAACATCGCAAGTCTTGAAATCAAAACTATTAGTACTAGAAATCGGTAAAGATAACATATCCATCGCCTTATAAGCCGGATGACCGAAGCGTCGATGCCACATATCGCGGACCGAGCTTCCAATGTGTGTACCTTCGCCGCAGCAACAACCTCGCGAAAGAAATATAGTCCATTTATCCTTTCACCCGCTCCAATCGGCGTCGGTGTGATGCGGTCCTGAACAACACAAAGTTTATCAGATATTTGGAAGATACATCCACTATCACTAGCCAATTGAGAGACGGAGATCAGATGACAATCCAAGCCATCAACAAAGAAAACGTTAGCCAAACGCAAATGGCAACCGAGATAAACCGACCCTTTCCGAGTGGCTCTAGTGAACCGTCCATCAGGTAGCTTTATAGACATAGGTAACATGTCACAAACATCAGTGAGAAAATTCATGTTTCCCGTCATAGATTTGTAGCCCCGGAATCAATAATCCAAGATTCAATAAAAAACTTACCGGAGAGACGATCAGTCACACCAACGTTGCGTTCATTGAGCATATTAACCAAAGTTTTCCATTGATGATCATTCAAACCACTCAAACCAACACGATCAGCATCGGTAAGAGCTAAATGAGCAGCAGAATTCATTGGAGAAGTAACGACCTGGTTCACACGCGTTGGTTCAAGACGTCGAGTGGTTGGAGACGGAAGAGAGGAGACACGACGATCGCCGGTAGCAGCAGGTGCGATAGATCCACCTGGTTGCGAAGAAGGTACTTTCGACCGAGGGCGATTTCCCCACCATTCCGGATACCCAATGTTCCGAAAACAATTTGCAGCCCCATGACCCATTCTACCACACAAAGTACATAACACAGATGAATCTTTCGACTCACCGGAAGGTCGTGGTTTATAACCAGTTTGAACCGCAAAACTCATTCCACCAATGCGTTCCTCCAACATCCGTCCAGCCTTTTTAGACTCTTCATCTTGAGCTACCACTTGATATGCTTCATCTAGAGTCGGCAAGGGATCTCGTGATAACAAAGAGGACTTCACCGCTCCAAAAACTGATTCATCAAGCCCCATTAGAAATTGATGCAACTTATCCTCTTCACGCTCCCTTGCAATGTCTGCCGCCGTTTGAGCTTTCTGAAAATCGCCTAGACTTGTCCATATCTTTGTCAACTTTCCATAATATGCTTCCACCGCTAAGCCTTTTTGATGGCAATTAGCGAGTTCAGTCTTGAGACGTTGTACCCGTTGGCCATTCTTAACCGAGAACCGTTTCCGAATGTGTGTCCATAGGTCAGAAGCAATCTCATGGTGAGACAATGAGCTGCTTAAATCTGGAGCAATTGTTAGTTTGATCCATGAAACAACCATGGCGTTGTTTGCCCACCAATCTTCGAGATCTTCGGAATCATCTGCTGGTTTTGATATGCTTCCATCGGCGAAGCCGAATTTCTTCCTCGCACGTAGAGCAAGTCTTATGTTGAGAGCCCATTCATCATAATTAGGACCCTTCAATTGCGGTTGTGATATGATATTACCAGGGTTATCACTTGACGATAAATCATAAGGTGTGATTCTCCGTCGTGAAGCCTCAGTACGTGATTTCGATATAGGAGTCGAACCATCAAGAGTTCCACTCGTATTGTCTTTTGATGTTGACATAGAGATGTATCTCGATAGAATAATCAAGGATACAAGAAGTCAAATAAAAGAAGATAATAAGATTGAGAGAGAGGATCGAATCCTAAGAATAGAGGATCGATTAACCTAAAAATTATAGGTTAAGCTCTGATACCATGTCAAGAAACGTAGAGAAGTATTAAGAGTTTCTTATTCATCGTAATGTGAAGGCTACGCCTTAAATACATAAGCCTATACCTAATAACAATATGTTAATTACAAACTTATGCATACATAATTAACTATTTATGTTTATGGTCCTCCTTTCCCCCAATAAAAAAAAAAATTAAATTGCAAAAATCTAGATTTGCGACACGTGGTGTTCTTAAGGTGGTTCCTATAAGCCCAACAAAAGACACTGGTCTTATTATTTTCATACTCATTTCAATTAAATCTAATTATTTTAACAATAATACCCATCAAAAAAGAAAAATAGACACTCCTCTAAAGATGGTCTAATGTTTATGGTTGGGGTTGCTCTTACAGTTTAATACAAGAATAATTGGTGTTAAAGATTACTAAAAGAGTAAAAGTTAATCTAAGCCTTTAATAAAAAATTTAGTTATTGAACCAAAAAGAGTAAGATGAGTGATGAGACTATTGAAAACAATACAAATTAAAAGCATGTGATGATTTTAAAACATACAATTTCTATGACTGAATATACTTTTGTAATATAGTTTTAAGATAAACTTTCAGGGTGAAGGATATATTACATCAAGATTAACAAATATTGGCATAAGTTAAAAAACTTGAATTCATAACACATTGGTTCCTTTTTTCATCTTTGTAATCCCATCACTAAACAAAACACTCATAATTAGATATAATTTAAACCATACAAATTTGGTTATCTATTTTCTTTTAAACCCTTAGAAAATAGACACTAAGCTCAGGCCCGCCACTAGACCCATCGGGATTCATCATATAAAAAGCCTCCGAATCTCTCGACCCGATAACCCGATCGAACCGGGCTCTCATATACATTATCTCACCTTTCTCGGACCCAAATACTCCATCCCCCACCGCCGCCGGTAAAACACCGGCTCCCATCGTAATGGGCCCAACCGCCTTCAAAACGTTCCACTCGGCCTCTCCGCACGCTTTCCTCGCGGCGTAACCGCATTTTCTGCCGTTACAATACGTCCGCCACGTGGACTCTTCTAAAAGCTTCTTGGAACACGTCTTAAACGCCGCCGTTTCGAGGGCTATCCGGACTAGACCCGAAGCCATTTCTTTAACGAGGACGCTCGTTGGAGTGGGTAATTGAATCAAAACCACGGGTAAACGGGTCGGGTCTTCTTGTACGGCAAAGTACACGTGTCCACGTCGGTTTCCGAATAAAGTACCCACAACCCGACCCGAGTTGGATAACCCGAGAAGGTATCGGATCTTTTCGATAGTCTTTTTTTTCTTTTTCTTTTGACTATCGAAATTTTCAGTTTGGGTCGTGTCAGATGAAAAATTGAACCGGGTCAAGATTTTTTCTTCATTATTGTGATATTCTTCTTCGGTGTCTTCTTCTTCAATGTTTTTCTTCTTCTTGTTTAAGTTAAAGTATCGTTTAGAGAGAGAGAAGGTAGAGTCTAGTGAAGAACTTGATAATATTGATTTCATCTTCTTAAGGATTTAGGTTTCTTGAAGTTTAATGTTTGCTTCTCTAGTGATCTTTTATATTGGCTTTAATGGGTTCATTTTGAATTAAATAATATAAGTAACTTTTAAAAGATTAATTTAATATTTTAAAAATAATAATTTTAACAAGTATGCATATTTGACCTTTTGGTATGATTTTATATTTTTGTAAGTTTCTCTGACATTTATACTGTTTCAACAAGTTTAATGTCCCCGACTAAAGTCACCTATATATATACTTATATTTCATGTATAAAGTATAAGTAATTTATCAGAATGAATTTAAGTTACATTTTTAATATTCAAAGTTATGTGTGATAAGTTTTTGAAATAATCGTCTGAAGTAATTTGATATGGAGTGAGTTTTTTTGGAGATTTGGATAAATTTGAAAGTCGTAGAGATTTGTTTTTAAAATTTTCTACAATCCCAGCTAAAACCATGAGATTTGATTCTTTGTATTTTTAACTAAGAAATCCCAAGTGATTTCATACAATCACTTGAAATCCAATGTTTTAGTGGGTGTTATTCGATTAGTGATTTTAAATCAACTCTAGAGGTTTTGTAATCCAATGTTATTCATAGCATAATTCTATTTTTTTTTTTCAAATCTAGTGTTATTGGATATAAGGTTTACAAAATAATTTCCAATCGATTTTAAAGTTTGGTGTTATTCAATGTAGATGTTTAAATGAATTTTAGAAATCTAGTGTTATTCAACTTTAATAGATTTTGAATTCTTATTCATTTGAAATGATTAAATGTGGAGTTCCATTAGTAATTTGTTAGTAAATGGTTGGATTTCAAATCCAGTGAATTTTGCAGAGACTTTAGAAAAATATTGAAGAGATTTTAAGAATCTATTGTCAAAATTTTAAGATCTAATGTCAAAATTTTAAAATCTAATCAAATCACCTCTACTACATTTCAAATTCTAGTAACTCCAAAACAAATAGAGTTGATTTAAAATCAACGATTCAATAACACCCCCTAATAATTTTTTCCAATAAAAGTGGATTTGATGATGGATTTTTAAATTACTCTTCCAATAACATCGGATTTTAAAAGACTTTTATAAATTCTTATTTGAATAACACTTGATTTCTAATCTTAATACAAATCACTCAAAATCATCAGTTCAATACACCCCTTAGTTATTTAAACGGACAATTACAAAACTACACCATTTGAATTGCATTTTACAAAACTACACAATTTCAAAGTACCTTTTCAAAACTACAACTAAACATTCAAAATTAAATTCAAATAAATTATACCCACACAATCTTACTTCTTTAATATTATATCCTAAATAGTAATTGGCGAACTCAAATGAAAAACTTAAATTTTAGTAATTTTTAAGGGTGAATCAACTATTTAAAATTTCGAAAGAGCTTAAATATGTAAAAATATTGAATTAAGTTTAGTTTTGTGAATAAATGGTTGAAAATGTGTAATTTTGTGAATTCAAATTACATTTAATATATCGACTAAGTTCACGTTATTAAATGTTTTATAAATTCTAACATGCGGGGAAGTGGCCTTGGTCTAGTGGCAGTCATAAGTCCACAGGAGGCAGGTAGCACCACCCCACCCGGGATCGATTCCCTGCGCCTACGATAATGTAGGGTTTGGCTAATGGACCGGTCATTTCTGGCCCAAATGTTGACAAAAAAAAAAAAAAATTCTAACATGCTAGGGGAATGTAAAGCTATGGGCACTAAACTAGTTTAAGAACATACCAATTAAACAATGTAACCAAATCAAAGATAATTTGTTCCATCTTCTTGTACTTAACCAAATTTTCTAATTGCCACAAATAAGACAGAAAATTATTGGTCTGCAAGACAGATCTAGCAAGTCTATGTACAACAAAAAGTGAGAAATCCAAGACAGAAAAGTGATAAATTAATATAATAATAATAATAATAAAACATGAAAAGAAAGTGAAAGATGGTGAAAAAGAAAAAAAGGTAGTAAGGTGAGCAGCCACAACCTAACCGAGTAGATCATTGTTGTCTCTACATTGGGACTATGAGTAAGACATGTCACTCACTAAATCAACTTTTACTTTTTGAACAAACACACAAATACATTTGTATATATATATATATGAGTTGAAAATATGTATAATAAAGTTCAAATATATCATTCACTTTCTTTGGAACGTTTTTAACAACTAATTGAAGTGCAATAAAAATCTATTTTTTGAAAGAAATGTATGAAGTTGCCTTATATTTATTAGGAAGATAACATAATATGAATTTCCCTCATATATATATATATATATATATATATAACTATACGTCTATATTACATAAAAATAAATTGTTAGCATATATATTTAAGGAGACGAGAAGGTGTGCGATTGATCTTAGTCTATGTCTTATCTAAAATGGGTGATACTTTTTTTCGGTGAATTTTGAAAGCTCATGATTTAATTGACATTTTTCTCTTTTTAATTTGTTATAATTTTTTTTTATATCATAAATGGATGTTTCTTGTTTGTAAATTAAAACAATTGTTTCTTGTTTTAGTATATTTAAGGTCCTCCCAAAAGTATAACCCATTTCTTTTGTATTTGACAAAAATATGTTTTTATAATTCGTTGATTATTTATAATATAGGTTACAATGTTGTTCACCCATTAAAACAAAAAGAAATAAAGCCAGACAGTAGTTTTTTAGTTTATATATAACATATATATATTATTATCGCATCAAGGGTGAAAAATATGATTGGACTAATTACGGCAACATTGAACCAATCAAATGTTGTCTCTTTTTTTTTGTCAAACATCAAATGTTGTCTCTATGTGTTGTTTTTTCAACACACCTACACTACACCAACATGCATGCTTTCTCTACTTCTTGTTTCTTTTGATTTTTTTTTTTTTTTTAATTTATTTTCAAATTTAACGTCAAAATCTTTTGACTTTTTGAGGATAATTTGTTTGGAATTTTGTGTACCAAATTTTTTTTCTGTATGGTGTTGAATTATGACTTATTTTTTTTTTTGACACCAATTATGACTTAATTATTAGAAAGCATACATGCCTTTTTAACTTTATACTTTGAAATTAGTTGGATATCATTATTTTTCTTACTTTTTTTTTACTTTTTCTTGTTAAGCTAATTCATTAAAATGGGACCGACCAAACTTTATGATCAACTAACTGTTGAATTAGTTCTAACAAAACTAACAAAAAATCATGCAACTGTAACTAATATTACCAAAGTAACTTTAGTACTTTACCAATTACTTTACTAAAGTAAATTAAATTTATAACTACACAAATCTAAAATTAAATATAGGAGTAAGTATGATTGGAGATTATCGTACGTTCGTTAGATTTTGATGTAACAAACAAATGTTCTGCTTAACAAACGACAACATCAAATATCGTTTCATCCACCCAAAAAAAACTAGGCAACAAACTTGTGTCAAAATCTTGATGTAAAAAATAACATTTTAAAGTTAATCTAGGGATTTAAGGTTTAGAACGATTTTTAATGTTTTATTGTGGTGATTTATGGTCTATTATAACTATTAGCTTTAGTTGTTTAATTTTTTTTAAAAAGCAAAAAAATCAGAATTTGTTGTAGGTCTATTTTTGCCGACTTTTAGTGTAGTTTTTCCTAATATAAACAATTAATTTGTAACAATTTTATAAACCAAAAAGTTGAGTAAAATTAATTGAACTTGGAATATGTCATTCATCGTACATGTCCATTATTACTTTGATATTAGTTGTAGACACCAAATGCATGAAAATTCTTACCTAACATTGCTTATGAGACACTTTTCACATCTTATATATTATTAATACAGAAGACGGAGAGAGAAAATCATTCTAAAATTACACGTGTCATCACCCGAACATTTCTGGTCCCACATTATTAAAAATTAATAAAAGCCCAAAACAAAAGCCCAAAACAAAAAGCCCAAATTTAACACAAAATGACTTAAATTGACATAATAAATGGATAATATTAAAAATGTTGAAAACCCCATAAAATATAATATTAAAAAATTCATAAGAAATACAATTTTATAATTTCTAATAGATTTGTTAATATTTATATATTATATTCAATTACATTGAGTTCAAAATAATGATAAAACATATTATTCATTTACAAATAACAATATTATTTTGTAAAATTGTATTTAACACCAAAATTCATGTCAAATGAAAAAACTTGAACACACAATTTACCCGACTCATCGGTTGAACCACCAGTTCCTAAACTTTGAACAAATAATTTTCGGATAAGTTTAGACATGAAAGAGTGATTAAACCTTTCTAGAAAATATGTTTAAAATATTTACAAAACTAATGAAAAACACAATTTAATAATTTTCCTAATGTTTGTATGTTATATTCTCGCACAAAAGAATGATAAAACATATTGTTCATTTATAAATAACAATATTATTTTGTATTAAACATCAAAATTCATGTCAAATGATAAAACTTGAGCAGAAAATTGACTCGAGCCCTCGAAAATTCAGTGGTTTTATATATCCGAGGTTTTAATAGTCCGATTTTATGACAAATAGAGACCGGATTGACATACTTTTCATTGTTAAACGAGTCATATCAAAGTTTCAAAACACTATGTAGTTATTGTTTTTTAATGATAAATAGCAAATTATACGTAAAGGTAAATATTCAACATCGAAATGGAAATGATAATCTTTTTCGATGATAAATAATAAATTTTGTAAATAAAACATTATAAAAACCAAAATACAATATATTTTCTATATATACTTCAAATTTAAACTCCGCGTTTAACGCGGATCACATGAGATACAAATTCTTTTTATTTCATTTTATACTACACATTGTTTTTACCAATAAACATTTTTTTCTATTACGTAAATTTTTATCCCGCTTGGCGCGGGTAAATTCCTAGTACTTTACGTAAGAGACAAAACACTAATTTACCTTATTTTTTCTGTGTTGGGCCAAGGCAATATTAAGCCCATTCACATTTTATCAATTTTGTTATGTTTTGTTAACTTCTCAAGATATTATAGACTTTGATAATTGGATTATGTGTTGACAAAAAAAAAATCGATTATGTGTCCTGAAATGTTGAGGGTACTTTTCCAATCGAGTTATCAAAATTTGGTAGTTATCAATTTATGGAGTAATTTTTGGTTTCGTTTAGTCGCTATATGTTTTCATTATATGTTTAATAAGGCTCTATAAATTAATAACCACTATAAAATAATAAAATATGTCAGTCATAAGTCGGACAAATGTAAAAAATGAATAATTTCGATAAATTAATAAGATAATAATTTTTTTGAAACTCCTATATAAAAATATGTTCCCAATAATATCATAATTTTGATAGTTGTAGTTTTATACATATAATATATAGCTATGAAAACTTAGTAGAATATGATTATAATTGTTTGTTTTCTTAATATTACATATATGTTAAATTTTACGAATACGTAAAAGATACAAATGTTCTTACGTTTTAATTATGGATTTATGAAACCCCAATAGTTTGACAAAAAATGAAACCCCCAACAATATTTTTTCGTAGGATTTAAATTGTGTTTTGAAAATTTTAAAATATATTTACGAAACTCGTAAAACACACACTTTTATAACATCTCAACTTTAGTAAAATGTTATTTTTCTGTAAAAATATCTCTATAAATTAATATCACTATAAATTTTGTAGATCCAACGTTATTAATTTATAGAGGTTTTAGCGTAGTTAAACGTTTACATACATTATCATCTTGCTTTTTTTGATTGTTTGAGAAATTTCTCAATTATTTACATTTTAAAAAATATTAAATATGTGGAGACAAATTAAAAGGAATAGATGGGGAAATTATTAAATCTGAAATTGGGTAGGAAACACATCACATCCTTGTCTAATAATTATGTCTTATTCGTTTTCTATTAATATCATTTCGATACACTATTTTATTTTAAGCAATCTATTATTGTTAAATAAGAATTTTACCAATTATGTCTTCTTCGTTTTCTATTAATATCATGTCGATAGCTTATGTTTAGATGTTTTAGTGATAAGTGGGATTTTCAACTTAATAAGAAACTAATGAAAGTCAAACTAACCTAATTATAATATATTAAATACATATCTTACATCTATGAAAATATTGTTAAAATCAGTTACTTTATTTTTAGTTAACCACACTACAAAAAAACTTCGTCGGTTTTATGTCGTCGCAAAAAAATATATGTCGAAAAACCATGGTAAATTTGTCTATAATCGAGTGCAAGATTCTGTCTATAATCCGTCGAATTTATTTGAAAGATACCAACGAATTAGCGACATGCTTTCCGTCCAATTTCCGAAATTATTCAAAAGTATTCAAAACCAAAAAACATTCAAAAGCAAAAAAAAATTACTAATTATGGAAATTACTTTATATATATATAAAGTAAGTTATATAGAATTTCACTAACCTCAAGAATCATCCGGTTGATGAAGTCCTGAGGCAACTCGTTGGACGACGTTGAATCATCCACCGATTGTTGTTGAGAAAGACATTCTTCGATCTTCTTTTTGGAAGATTTAATAACCTCGCGAGCAATCGGATCTTGTATTTATTTGGTCCTTTTGTTGGTGTGTGTGTTCCATCAATTTTATATGACCGAGATACATATCATCCTTGATAGTTTACACAAATAACCAAAAATATGAATAACCAAAAAACTAATAAGTTAACAAAAATAAACAAGTTTTTATTTACCATTTTATCTTCGATGGTTACAAAGTTTATAGGGCCAACGTTGTAGGTCGCTTGTCTTTTACCACCTCGGGTGCTCTTGCGATTCTTCGAGTTTGTTTGGGAGAATGCTTTTTTCTATGGTTTTATCCAGACCCTCCCATACGACCAGGTTCATCCCTATTGGGATCTTGTCTTAAGCCCACTTTGTCTTCCACTCGTTGAGAGTACCAGAGTAGTGTTTTGGAGCATACCGATCAAACTCTCGACGTACCTGCCGTCTTTGAGGGTTTCGAGTTAAATTCTTACCGCAAAAAATAATTAGTTAAAATTTTATGTTGAAAATCTAAAATAAAACTTTTAAAACCAAAATAATAAAATTTTTAAAAGTGTGATTTTACCCCAAATTGACAGAACCAAATTTCATTCTCTCCAGGAGGATTTGAGCAGACTATGCTCCATCTTCAGGATGGATTTGCTAATAACGAATATTGTCTTCCGTGTCTCCCAAATGGGTTAAATCCATCAATGAATAATCCAAAGTACACATTTCTCTGTTCGTATGCAAAATCTGGATAAAGAGATTGAAAATGCTTCCACGCTTCTGTATTTGAAGAATGTGTAATCTCTCTATTATTTGTTAAGTGTTCTGCATGCCATCTCATCGACTATGCCGTACACTCGAATTGATATAAATGCTTTGATCTATTCGATAAAGGTAAATACCACATCCGTTTATATGGAATTGGAACTCTTCCACCACTTTCTTGATACCGCAATTTAAGAAAGAACTTACATATTGTGCGGTTCTCATCACATTTCCAATAGATCATGCAGTTGTCAATGCATTCATCTATTACTTGATACGAAAATCCAATACCAACTACCAACTTTTGTATCTCGTAATACGAAGCAAGCGAAATATTATATTTCGGCAAAACATCTTTCACAAAATCCGCTATTGCACACATTCGTCTTTATATTCATCATTTGACTAGTAGATGATACAACTGAATGACATTCTCTACATCCTTTGTATAATGGTTGATTAGTTGCGTCTAACATATCAAAAAATCTCCTCGCTTCTATATTTGACTCCTCTGCGACCTCATATCCATCTTCATTCCCGGAAGCCATATTTTTCCTATAGACATCGTTCACCATCTGAACAGTTCCTATTCCAGAATCTACATCCGTTATAGGTTCCTCTATTCTACCGACAACATATGGTTCATTATTAGTACTACCATAATTCGGTTTCTCTGTGCAAAAACCATATCTTGTAACATGTCATAAATCTGTTACAATATAAATATTTCCACACTAAATCAATCTTAATATTGCAAGCATTATGACAAATAGAACATAGACATTTCAGCTTATGACTTTTTTGCGCTTCCGGTTGATTACAAGTTAACTCCATAAACTCCCCGACACCTCGTGCGTATGCATCGTTTAGTACGTTCGATTTTGGATTCGTCATACATTCATCCATCAAAGATCGAAAATAATTAGACATATTGTAATGTTTTACTTTTTTGAAAGAAAACTTAACGAATGATTGTTAATGAGGGGTGTGGGTATTTATAGATGGATAAATATCTGTTGTCCTCGTTTTTTTGCCGGAATTCCGTTTGAACTAATCTTACCGTCACACACTCTGTCGGAAAACCGAGAAAACATATCGTCATAAATTTATGATGGATAACCGACGGATGCAACCGTTATCAGAATCCGTCGGTTTTCCGTCATATATTTATCGGAAAAACCGACAGATTTCCGATGGATATAAATATGTCGGAATTTACTTGACGAAATTCCAACGGTTAGACATTTGTTGTAAATCCTTTGGTTATCCGTCAAATATTTCCAAGGAAAAAAAATCCGTCGAAAAATCCCTCAGTTTTATATGTGTTTTCTTGTAATGACATATTAATTTATTTCATAGTTAATTTTGCATTGATCTAATAATATCGAAAATGTTGGTGTGTCTCCTATGAATCTACACAAATATATTTCCAGAACTTAAAATTCATTGTATGAGGCCTATATCAATAGAGCAAAAACTTGTAATTATAAAAAATTTCCTTAAATCATATCATTTGTTAAAAGAATATTTGGCTGGTAGAAAGTAATATGTACATGTAAGTTTAAAACAAGCAATATTGTAGTTGATATTCTTAATTCACATTGATTTCAATATATTTATGTGAAGTTGTAAATATATAATCCAAAGAGTAGTATTTTTCTTCTATTAATTCATAATAATGACTTGCAAATCTTATGTCAAAGTTTTCATTAACACAAGTAGAATATTGAACCCTCTCTTTTCCCCAAAAGCTTCCAAATGAAAATTCACCATTCTTTGAAAACTCTTCTAATATTTCTTCAACTTTTTCAATACAATCAAAATCTTTCATCTCCATACTCATAAACTCTTTTCTCAACTCTAAATCAGGCCCAATATTTTCTTGACATTCGCAATTTAGTCCGGTTCTTTTTATTCTTCGATTTAGCCCCCATTTTGTGTAGCACTTTCTTGTGCTCTTGACCAATTTTTGAGGAAGTCCAAGAAAGATGAAGATTACGATTTGGAGAACAATGCAATTGCAGCAACACGATACCACGACGCAATCGGCTGCAAAATGGTTAAGATCTTCCATGGAATCTTGAATGAAATAATCAAAAAAGAAATAAAAAGACAATAGAAGAAATTAAAGAAAAAACTAAATCCTAACATACTTTGGTTTGAAAGAACTTCTTTTGTCTTTGCTTCTATAAGGAAGACATTGGATAAAGGAAGAAAAATAAAATAAAGGAGTACTATTATTTTAGATAATATAATTTAATTAATGTGTGAACAGAATTTGTGAGACTAATATAATTGTAGCTAATTTTCCATTTCACATTAATTAAGGCATTGGATCAAGATATTATTTGTGGTAGGGTATGGACGAAGAAAATGGTTTTCAATCATATTAAAAAAGGGAAGTTTACTAAAATAACCTACAATTTGATTTTTATGGGTAAAATGAACCTAATTTTTTTTTTATAACTAGAGTAATTCCTCTGAACTTTTGACCCGAAACTACCCTTCCTTCCCTTTGACAGAAAAAAAAACAGTTTTCGAAACTGCCATTATGACGTCATAAAAAAAGTCAGCGCATTTAAACACGCGAATTATTTACAAAATTGCCACCGCCAGCGAGGATAAGTCTGCCGCAGATTTATTTTTCACGTTTTGTAGATTTATTTTGCCACGTCATTTGGAATATTTTGAAAGTCTGCCGCAGATTTAGTCCCTTTGATGCAGATTTTATTCGATTTACAGTGATGCAGATTTATTAAATCTGCGGCAGACTTAATAAATCTGCGACAGACTTAATAAATCTGCGGCAAACTTATTAAATCTGCGGCAGACTTATTAAATCTGCGACAGACTTAATAAATCTGCGACAGACTTAATAAATCTCCGGCAGACTTAATAAATCTGCGGGCAGACTTTATAAATCTGCGGCAGACTTTATAAATCTGCTTCACGTTAAAGCGTTTTGTAGATTTGTTGATACGATTGTAGATTTGTTTTGGATTTTGCAGATTTTTTGGCGCTTACTTTACAGTTTGTCTCTATGTGCGTGACTTTAACTTCATCGGTGAAATCGTCGTAGATCCAGTTTTTCTTAGTTTTTTCATCAACCGTCATCGCCATTGTAGATTCAGTTTTTCTTAGCTTTTTCATAAATTCTCATCTCCATTTGTTGCATTGGTAGTCCCTCGCCGTCGTCGTCGCCGTAGCTGTTATCTTTTTCGGCTACTTTTCGTCGTTGTCTTCGTCGGGGTTGTCTTCATCGTCGTTGTCTTCGTCGGCGGGATTTTTGTCGTCTACGTTGAGCTTTCTTTGGCTTAGTCGTCGACTTTTGTCCTCATCGTGTAAGTCTTCATCGACTTGTTGGTGGTTGTCGTCTTCTTCGTCTAGATTCTGGTTAAAAATCTGCAGCAGCAGATTTTTAACTCTCGTTGCGCATTTATTTTTAAAACCATCAATTGAACAAGTTGTGCTTGTTTGTGGTTTATGGAAGCTCAAGAAGAAAGGATGGGTGTTTGAATTTGACAAGAACGAGGATCTCGTATTCTTGGAGTTAACCCATACACGCGTTTCGTCGTATTTGTCTTCTCGGCGTCGTCATCTTGTTCTTCAACGTGTCCTTAATCGTTGTTCTCTTTCTCGTCGTCAATTTCGTTGTTTTCGTCGTCTTCGTTAAGCTTCTTCGTCTTCATCTTCTTCTTCTTCTTCATCACCGTTGTTGTATTCATCGTCTACTTCGTCGTCGTCGTGTTCTTCTTCATCAACTCTTTCATGTTCATTGTCTTCATGGTGGAATAAATCGGCGAACCACTAAAATAACTCTACAATACAGTCAATTAACTCTGCGAAACCCATAACAAATTTGCAAAACTATATAAAAAATCTGCAAAACTATATAACAAATTCACATACTTGTATAACCCCTATACCCTAAACACGGCACAATCTTATATACTTTTTTGTTGATGTGGATATGTTTGTATGATTTTTCATACTTGATAAACCTTAAAAACCAAGATTCTAAAGTGAAGACAATTTTTGATATCCTTCCTCATGGGGTATGTGAACATTGATTTGCTTGGTATTACTTAGTAAGTTTTGAAAAAATGTGTTGAATTGTATTTTTGTTTTTTTATGCTTTAACACTATTTTCACTGGGTGAGGTTAAGTTTAAAACACATTTTCTATGTTAAAATAAATTCGCGAACCATTAAATCTACATACATGTATAACCCCTATACTCAACACACGATACAACCTTATTACTTTTTTGTTGATGTGGATATGTCTTTATGATACTTCATATTTGATAAACCTTAAAAACCCGAAGAAGAACAACGACGAATAACGAAGAACAACGACGAATAATGAAGAACGAAGAACAACGACGAAGAACGAAGAACAACGACGAATAACGAAGAACAACGACGAATAACGAAGAACAACGACGAAGAAGATGAAACAAATCTACAAAAGATGAAACAAGTATACAAAAGATGAAACAAGTCTACAAAAGATGAAACAAGTCTCCAAAAAGTGAATCAAGTCTACAAAACGTGAAACATGAGAACAATAACGACGACGAGAAAGAACGAAAAACAACGGCGAAAAACGATAACGAAAGCGAGGAAGAACGACGAGGAAGAACAATGACGAAGAAAAACCGTGATGAAAACGAAGAACGATGACAACGACGAGGAAAAACGGCGACGAAGATGAAGAACGATAGCGACGGCGAGGAAGAAGGACGACGAAGATCGATAACGACGGCGAGGATGAACGGTGACGAAGAACGATAACGACGGCGAGGAAGAACGGTGACGATAATAACAACATAGAGAAAAAATGACAACGAAGAAGATGAAACAAATCTACAAAGAAAATGAAACAAGTCTACAAAGAAGATGAAACAAATCTACAAAAGTTGAATCAAGTCTACAAAAAGTGAATCAAGTCTACAAAACGTGAAACATGAGAACGAATAACAACGACGAAGATCGAAGAACGACGAATAACGAAGAACGAAGAACAACGACGAAGAAGATGAAACAAATCTACAAAAGATGAAACAAGTCTACAAAAGATGAAACAAGTCTACAAAAGATGAAACAAGTCTACAAAAGATGAAACAAGTCTACAAAAGATGAAACAAGTCTACAAAAAGTGAATCTAGTCTACAAAACGTGAAACATGAGAACAATAACGACGACGAGAAAGAACGAAAAAAAAACGACGAAAAACGATAACGAAGGCGAGGAAGAACAATGACGAAGAAAAATCGTGATGAAAACGAAGAACGATGACAATGGCGAGGAAGAACGGTGACGATAATAACAACAGAGAGGAAAAATGACAACGAAGAAGATGAAGCAAATCTACAAAGAAGATGAAATAAGTCTACAAAGAAGATGAAACAAATCTACAAAAGATGAAACAAATCTACAAAAGATGAATCAAGTCTACAAAAAGTGAATCAAGTCTACAAAACGTGAAACATGAGAACGAAAAACAACGACGAAGAACAACGACGAATGATGAAGAACGAGGAACAACGACGAAGAACGAAGAACACCGAAGAAGGAACGAAGAACAACGACGAAGAACGAAGAACAACGACGAAGAACGAAGAACAACGACGAAGAACAACAACGAAGAACGAAAAACAACAACGAAAAACGAAGAACAACAACGAAGAATGAAGAACAACAACGAGGAAGAAGACGGTGAAGACGACGAAGACGAAGAACAACGAAGACGATGGTGATGGCGGCGAAGAACGGCGACAAAGACGAAAAACAACGAAGACGATGAAGAACGAAGACGATGAAGAACGAAGACGATGAAGAACGGCGTTTGATTTTTTTTGAAAGAATTAGGGTTTTTTTCTTAAATTTTTTTTTTGTAAAAAATGAAAATTTTCAATATTAAAGCAAAATTTTTTTTTTTAAAAAATTATTTTTTTTTTTATTAATGGCATTTTTGTAAATATTTTTTTGTTTCATAACCCTCCTTGTCCATCTCATGTTTTTTTATAATAACTAGAGTAACCCTCTAAAAATGGGTTACTCTAGTCATTTCGGGTTTATTAAGGTCATTTCAAGTCATGTTCACTTAAAAAAATCATTTTTTTATTTTGGTAACTAAAAGTAAAATTATATATTTTTTTTTTGTCATCTGGAATTTCCTTCTAAAACGGATACGAGTTTGTTACACAAAGACGGCTACTTTAATCCGTTATCGAAACCGGAAAAGTACCGTAGACATAGCCAAAACAAGGGAAGCAAAAGTCTAAACAACAGAGATATTAAGCAAAGAGATAGAGAAATTGATGAAAGAAACCACAAACTCCAAGTCGACAAAGAGACCAAACAAACCCAACGAACCACCAATAGCAACAGAAGACGCCGAACCCAAACCGAAGAACAGAAGCTACAATAAGAACCGCACCTTAGAGGACTCCAACAAAGCGTAGAGCATGAAGGAGGTTTTAAAACTAACTTCACCAGCAAAAGAGACGACAAGAGGATACACCGGATTGAAAGGGCACATAAGCCAAAACCTACTCCATCTCAACAATTCCACCGCAACCAACAGCACAAGACATACCCGATCCAAGGCAGAAAACCTTGAATACCAAACGAAGCTACGACGAGAGATCTAGATGGAGATTAGAACCTTAAAACCATAATCAATTTCTCTTACTCATAAGCCACCAACTAGACATGTTATAAACTAAGCCAAAAACGCAACCATGACCTTACAACACTACACTATCTTCTCCAAGGCCTAATCCAAACCAAGATAACTCTTAAAATCGAAGACCCACACAAAGGCATAACCTTTAAACACAAGCAGATAAGACCAACTATACCAAGATTGGCGTGAACCAACAAGGACAAGAGGACAGATCTGACCACAAGCCATCACCAAAAGGGCAAGGCAAGCATCACAAAGCATTAGAGGGACCGAGAGAGAAATCAAGGAAGGAGAAAGAACCGAACCCAAAGAGAAGACTTGTTGCGACGAGATCTAGCCGAAAGATCTGAGAAGAACATGCAGAAAGAGCAGACGAAGCAGAGGCTCCGACGCCGGCAGCGACGAAGCCCACCGGCGTCGAAAACGGAGGCCAAAAGCAAAGACTCGGGATGCTCGCCTTGGGAGATATTAGGGCCGGCCGTGAAAGTAAAATTATATTTTAATAAATATCTTTTTTCACACTAATTTTAACAGTCCACGAATATGAAAGAATCATGCATGTGCTTACAAATCTTTTGGAAATTAGTAATTGAAGTATTTAAATATGAAACAAATGCATATGATTTGACAAAAGATGTGAAATCAAAAGATATGACATAATAATTTTAAATTATTTTTGAAAAGCTGTCAATTGTGTACACGCTAAGTTTCTTTTAAAACAATCAAAGGTAATGTGAATGTGAACATGTAGTTAGGATGATACATTGATACGTAACATATCTTTTTGGTAAAATATCCATTAATAGGACCATACCATATAAAACGATGGTATTTATATCAAAATATTTTTTAAAAAAAAATTAAAGGCGGACAAATGTTTGGAAATACGTACATGTTCGTATTATCAAGATTCAAGTAGAAACATAATTGAGAGTAAAAGAAAGAGAAACCATATTTTAAAGTTATACAAAGCTTGCTTCATGATGTATGAATATTTTGAAATGTATACAATTATCTATAGGATCATACATAAATAGTAAGAGAATTATTCGTGTAGCAAAAAATTACTTCATAAACTCTTACTAATTTTGATAATGGTCAACTTTAGGACAAGTATTTTGGGTATTTCTTAAAGTTTTTTGAATTTTTGGAACTTCTAACTTAGGAGTTAGGAGCTCGTAATGAAGTTTAGGATTTAATCTTTATGGTTTTAAACTAATTTAAATTTTGGGTTATTTTTTGCACTACAAGAAACTGGATGATTTAAATACGATTTTTTTTTGTCACTCAAATTCTCATTATAATTTAACCGATTACAAGATAGAGCATCGTAAACGAATACACTCGAACAACAAACTTAAAAGCTGAAACTTCAAAATAAACATAATTTAAAGATAGAGACACAAACTTAATTAAGTTTGATAGATAGTTAGGAGAGTTATAGAAACAACCTAACCCGAGTAAAATCGAGATAGAAACAGTCTTCAAACCATTTTCATCAACTAACAATAGGATAGTCTTAATGGTCAACATACCAAGAGACTTTGACACTAGGTCTATAACCTCAAATTTCGCCAAAACGTTCTCCGTTGCATCTTCTGGTTCCGGGGAAACTTCTACACAAAATGACAAAACGGTAATAAGACAAACCACCTTTCCCAGCTTATAACACTACAAGAAACTGGGCTTTTAGCGACGAAATTTAGCAAGGAAATAGCGACGAATAAATATAGCAACGAAATAGCAACGAATTGGCGACGAAATAGCAACGGAGAATAATGTCGTCGCTAAATCGTCGCTATTTAGCGAGGTATATTTTCCTCGCTAAATTGGCTACGATTTAGCGACGATTTTGGCGACGAATTAGAGCCGCGTCGCTAAATCGTCGCTACTTAGCGACGATTTAGCGACGAATATATATCCTTGCTAATTGGCTACGATTTAGCGACGATTTTTAGCGACGAATATATATCCTTGCTAATTAGCGACGAATTAGCGAGGAGGGTCGCTAAGTAGGTAAGCACGTTTTCAAAAACGTTGCTAAATCGTTGCTAATTTGATTTCCTTGCTAATTCGTTGCTAATTTTCCATCTATATAAACCCATCTACACTCTTCAAAAAATCACACCACAACACAATACAAAATCAATAACTCTATAAAAATATAAACACTCTAAAAATTTCAATATGTCTCACGGTAATAACAATATATACGAGTTACGGTCTTGGATGTATCGGCATAAAGATCGATCGGGGGTAGTTACAGACGAATTTACGGAGGGACTTCAAGCATTCATGCAGCAGGCCGGAAACATGCAGAATACGCAAGATACCGGTAAAATGTATTGTCCATGTAAGAAGTGCGTTAACACTAAATACGTGTTTGTTGAAACCGTATGGAAACATCTTTTTAATAGAGGTTTTATGCCGCAGTATTTTGTTTGGTTTCAACATGGGGAAGGGTATAACTCTAATTATAATACTGAAGTTGGAGATAGTAGTTATACGTTTCCTGTTAGTGATCATGTTAGTAACGAACCTGCTAATTTACCGCCTCATTTTGATAGTAACTATGATCATGATCAGGGCGGTGGTTCTGTGCATGTAGATGATAATAGATATCATGAAATGGTTGCTGATGCATTTCATGATACGAGGGAGTATTTATCCGAAAATGTAGTTGAGGAACCTAACCTAGATGCTAAACGATTTTATGATATGTTAGACGCTGCGAATAAACCAATTTACGAGGGATGTAAAGTTGGATTGTCAAAACTATCATTAGCATCTAGGATGATGAATATAAAATCTGATAATAATTTGAGTGAGTTTTGCATGGACTCATGGGCGGAGTTACCGAAAGAATATCCGCCCGAGGGTAATGTAGGCGCCGAGTCGTATTACGAAATACAAAAGTTGGTTTTTAGTCTTGGATTGCCTTCTGAAATGATTGATATTTGTGTTAACAATTGTATGATTTATTGGAAAGATGATGATGAATTGCTTGAATGTCGTTTTTGTCGTCAACCGAGATATAAGGTCCAAGGGAAGGGGAGTAAAGTCCCGTATCAACGGATGTGGTACTTACCCATCACGGACGGACTCAAAAGATTGTATCAATCGAGAGGACATCCGATTCGATGAGATGGCATGCAGAACACTCGGTTGAAGATGGGGAAGTCACTCATCCGTCAGATGCAAAGGCTTGGAAGCACTTCAACACGGTATACTCGATTTCGCGAGAGAGGTTCGTAATGTATACCTTGGTTTATGCACCGACGGATTTAGTCCATTCGGTATGTACGGTAGACAGTACTCTTTGTGGCCGCTTATACTAACTCCGTATAATCTACCTCCCAATATGTGCATGCAAAGAGAATTTCTTTTCTTAAGCATTTTAGTACCAGGTCCGAAGCACCCAAAGAGAGCTCTTGATGTTTTTCTCGCAACCTTTGATACATGAGTTAAAAGAGCTATGGTCCACCGGGGTTCGTACGTATGATATCTCACGCAAGAGAAATTTTACGATGCGTGCGGTGCTCATGTGGACTATTAGTGACTTTCCCGCTTATGGCATGTTAGCGAGGTTGGACAACGCATGGACGATTGTCTTGTCCATATTGTCGTCATCGGACCGATGCGTTTCAACTCCCACATGGAAGGAAAACAAGTTGGTTTGATTGTCACCGACGTTTCCTTCCAATCAATCATCCATATCGAAAGAACGAAGGTTATTTAAGAAGAATCGAGTCGTTAAACATCCACCCCTACTTTATCCGACGGGGGCGAGTTATTGGAGGAGTTGGATAATTATGGGGCGCAAAAAACATGTAGACGGGGTGGTAATTGGCATGTTTCTAATTTACCCGATGGATACGGAGAAAGCCATAACTGGCACAAGAAAAGCATTTTTTGGGAACTCCCGTACTTGGAAAAATCACTTGTTGAGACATAACCTCGACGTTATGCACATTGAAAAAAACTTTTTGATAATATTATAAACACATTGTTGAATGTACGGGGGAGAACTAAAGACAATTTGAAGACAAGACTAGATTTGCCCGAAATATGTTTTAGAAGTGAGTTGCATATCACGAACGATGGTAAGGCTCCGGTCCCAATCTATAGATTGAAACTCGAAGCAAAAAACGCGTTATTCAAATGGGTCACTTCGGATGTCAAGTTTCCCGACGGATATGTTTCCAAGTTATCTCGCATGTGTTGAGAATGGTCAAAAGTTTTCGGTATGAAAAGTCACGACCGTCATGTGTTTATGCAACGACTTTTACCTTTTGCTTTCGATGAGCTTTTACCCGAACCCGCACACACAAGCAATAGCAGGTATCATTGAACCCTAAAATGTTTATATTTTAATTTTGATTAAGTATATATATATATATATAATAATTAATATAATGTTTAAAATTTTCCGAGATCGGTGCATTTTTCCGAGATCTATGCACTCGTACGCTTACGAAGAGGTCATTGAACGCTTACGTGACAGTATCCCGATTGTGTTGTGCAACTTGGAGAAGATTTTCCCTCCATCCTTTTTCGATGTTATGGAACACCTTCCAATACATCTTCCTCACGAGGCAGAATTAGGAGGGCCTGTGTGCGGTTTCGGTGGATGTATCCTTTCGAACGATTTATGGGATATTTGAAAGGAAAGGCGAAAAACCTTGCAAGGGTTGAAGGATCTATTGTTGCTGGATCTTTAACTCAAGAGACGTCTCATTTCGCCTCATATTATTTCGGTTCCAATGTAAAAACACGTAGAACAACAACACGACGCTACGATGATGGAGGTGTTGGCGCGGTGTATGGAATGGAAGGGGTACCGATATATTTTCACCAATCGGAAGAGCTGCCGGAAAAATAAAAGAAGTTTGGTGGGAAAGTGATCAACATCGGCAAAGCGCACATACTTACATCCTCCTTAATTGTGAATATGCCCGACCTTTTGAAAGGTATGCATGAAACTATTCATTCGCAAACCCATTATATATGCATAAATATTTAATTTTGATTCGGTTTTCTGCGTTGTTTTAGAATGTTTGAGGAGCAAGTGGATGAGGTTTATCCAGGGCTTTCAAAAGACGAAGTAACCGCTCTTAAAGAACGAGATTTTGCAGCTTGGCTGAAAACGCAGATCGCATATGGTGACACAACGTATCCGGTGTGGTTTCGCGAGTTAATACAAGGACCGCTCGGAAAGATCACAACTTCTCCTATGTATTTCACTCGTGGTTACGTGTTCCACACCTTAAGTCATGGTCAACGTCGAGCAACCGCGAATTATGGGGTAAGCTGTGTCGGTGATTCAGTTTTTTATGGTCTTCTAACGGATATTATTGAAGTGCGGTATCCGGGATTAGTCAATTTACGAACAACCCTCTTCAAATGTGATTGGTTTGATCCAACACTCGGTCGTGGTGTTCGGTACAACAAATTTGGTGTGATTGACGTCAACCGGTCACGACGATATCGGAAGTTTGAACCTTTTATCCTTGGATCGCAAGCTGAACAAGTTACTTTCATACCTTATCCTCGGGTTAAGACTAGCGGTATAGCATGGAGTGCGTAGTCCGAATCGTTCCAAGAGGTTTAATTATGGGTAACGATGAAGTTCCTATGCAACAAGATGTCATTAGTGGGACAATCATTCCAACAAATCAATCGACGGAAGATGTATTTCTTGTCGACCCCGATAATCAAGTTGTTGAAGATATTGTGGATGATGAAGACGACGGAGGTGCGGATGAATTCGATGAAAGTAGCGAAATCGAATCATTGATTCCGATAATAATGAATAATTAATTTTCTTTGTGTTTTTGTAATATAATTGTGTACATGTGTTAGTTGTAATATTTGTGTGTGTTTTTGTAATCTTTGTGTGTTTTTGTAATAATTGTGTGTGTTTTTGTAATTATTTTTTTTTAAAATAATATTTAATTTAGCAACGAAATAGCCGGGATTTGTAATTTCCGTTGCTAAATCGTCGCTAATTAGCGAGGATTTAGCAACGCTACGCTTCTTTCGTTGCCAAGTCGTCGCTAATAAGCGAGGATTTAGCAACGCTACGCTTCTTTCGTTGCCATTTCGTCGCTAATATAGCGACGAATTAGCAACGATTTATAAAAAATCTAATTTTCGATGGATTACAGATTTAGGGGTTCAAGATCGTTGCTAAATCGTCGCTAAACTTAATTACATTTCGTTGCTAAATCGTCGCCATTTCGTTGCTAACCATGATTCCTTGCCAATTCGTTGCTAAGTCGTTGCAATCCTTCGAACTTTAAACCCCTAAAACACCACTTAATATCGATTTATACGAGTTTTACTTAACTAAAAAAGTGTACAAAACTAGTAATATATTTGTATAAACCAATAAAAATTATAGATTACAAAATTATACTTAACACATTTAAGCTAAGTAAACCATAACTTATAAGAGTTTATATTATAAAGTTCATAATAAACTAGTTTACAAGTTTTTTTGTCATATATTGAGTTTGTGACTTCATATGATCAATGTTATAAACTCGTTTTAACGAAAAAGTGGTAAAAAAACGATACAAACCGAATTTAGGGTTTCAAACCCTAAAATAAGGGTTTAGCATTAGCGACGATTTAGCAACGAATCGTTGCTATTTCGTCGCTATTGACCTTTAGCGACGATTTAGCGACGAATTCGTTGCTATTTCGTCGCTAATGTTAAACCTCCTTACATCCTCGTACTTGGAAATACGATGAATGTCGTTTCGTGTCATGTTAACATATAGCTACGAATTAACAACGAATTGGCAACGATTCGTTGCTAAATCGTCGCTAAATATACATAGCGACGAAATAGCAACGAATTCGACATGCATGTACTTATTAAATACGATGTAAATCGCTTCGTGTCACGTTACCATATAGCGACGAAATAGCAACGAATCGTTGCTAAATCGTCGCTATATTGTATCGTCGCTAAATCGTCGCCTTTTTTTCGTTTGCCGCGGGTGGGAAACCAAAAGGTTTGAACCAAAATAAGCGACGAAATGGCGACGAATCGTCGCTAATTCGTCGCTAATATAGCGACGAATTAGCGACGACACAAAATACTATATATACCCGACGAGTTTTTCCCTCATTTCACACAATCTCATTCTCTCTCTCTCTCTAAACATTTCATTATCTCTAAATAAACCCAATTCCAAAACCCAACTTCAAAAACATGTCTCAAAATAACCAACCCCCTCATTACTATAATTTCATAAGGAACCGATCCGGTTCCACCTCTACTTCAAACCCATCCCAACAAAACCCTTCCCAACAAAACCCACCCCAACAAGACCCACCCCAACAAAACCCGAGTCAAGATCCTATTCCCGATGCTCCAGTGATCCCCCCGTCGATTTACCACCACCTCGGGCATCTTGGACCGCACATGCAGCGGATCCTCGACTTTCTTCGGCGGGAGAGCCACCGGTACCTACCGTTGCTCCATTCCAAGCGGCCACAAGGGACATTTTGGTAATTATTTAATTGATTTTAATAATTAATTGATTTTTATATTATTTAATTAATTGATTTATTTTAATTAATTGATTTTTATATTATTTAATTAATTGATTTTCAAATATAATAATTGCTAATGATAAATTTATTTTTCGTAGGTTTTGCGATAACAAGGTTAGTAGGAGTGTCTCGGATGTGATGAAGACGTATTTCGTGGAGCCGCACGTCAATCGGTCGCGGACCCCTCCTTATATAAGGGACATCGGTTCGAATCTTTTGCGGTAAGTAAAATTTTTAATTATTTAAATTTAAAAAATTAAACATTATAAAAAGTTAATATATAAATATTTATTGTAATAAAATAACTTATATATTATATAAAATGTAATAATTATTACAAAATTTATTTTTTTATTATTTAAAATTTATTTTAATATTTTAAAAAACTCAAATAGCAAAAATGGCATTGGCGGGAGGAAGACATGTTTGAAGTCCGCAAGGGTTTCGAGGAGAAAGCCATGCATCGTCTTACCGGGATTATCAACAAATGGAAGACGAAGTGGTGAAGAAGGGAGACGAGGCGAAACCCATAGCAATGGATGGGGCGGTGTGGAAGGGCCTTTGCGACTATTGGACGAACCCGCATTCGGTTCAAGTTGCGGGTAGCTGCTCCAAGTCCCGACTCACACCGATCGACGAGACCGGTCCGTATGTCCACACATCAGGACCGACTTCTTACGCCGAACGGCGTATAAAGATGGTATTAATTAATATATATTTAAAATTTCATTATTTTTTCAAATAATATAAAATTTAAAAATATATAATTTAATTAATATAATTTTCAATAGCGCGAGGAGATGGGCGAACTTCCGCCCATTGTAGAATTTTTGAAGAAGGTCCAGAAGAGGAAGGACGGGACCTATGTGAGTTCACGATGCGAAAAGATCGTGAACGCATATGAGGCTAGAGTCGCCGAGCGGCTTAGTCGGGGTTCGACGTCGACCGAAGGTAGTTCGGTCAACTCCTCGGGACGGTTGTCGGTCACCGAGTGCGACAAGATCTACTATGAGGTAATAATTTTAAATAATTTAATTTAATTCAAAATAATATTTATTTTATTAATATCTAACGATTTTAAATTGTCTATATAGGTGGCCCCGAAGACGAAGAAGAACCGCACTTTTGGAGTCGGTTCGATTGAGACGGTTCCGCGCTTCTTCTTTCGCAGCCTCGTCCCACCGCCCAAGATCACGCCGAAGAGAATGTTCGGTTGAGGGAGCAGCTCGCGGCACAAGAAGTCCGCTATCGAACATCACGGACTTCTTCTCCATCATCGCGATGGAAAGTCCAAACCTCGCGAGGTTGATGCGGCGGCGGCGGGGAGTCCAACCAACTCGGCCACCGGTGATCCCTCCCGGATGTAGCGGCGGCGGCAGCTCAAGACCTCGGACGTGATATCGGGATTGATGATTACGTCGTCGATCCCGATGATCCCGCTGATCCCGCTGTTTAGTTTTAATTTATTGTATTTTTAAAATATTTTGTATTATTTTAATATTTTTATAATTGTTTTTTTAAAAATTTGTTTTTTTTAAATTTGTTTTTTTTTAAATTTTTTTTTTTAAATCGTCGCTAATTCGTCGCTAATTTAGCAACGAATTAGCAAGGACGTGTCAAGCCATCCTTGCTAATTCGTTGCTAAATTAGCGACGAATTAGCAACGATGTGTTTTATAATCGTTGCTAATTCGTCGCTAATTTAGCAACGAATTAGCAAGGATTTGTTTTCGCAAAATATTTAATTTGGAAATTTATTTTTTATACCGTCGCTTATTCGTCGCTAATATTTTACGACCAACGTCGCTAATTCGTCGCTAATATTTTACGAGAAACGTCGCTAATTCGTCGCTAATTTAGCGACGAATTAGCGACGAAACATTGGCGACGAAATAGCGACGATTTGAAAATGGCGACGATTTAGCGACGAATATTGAATAGCGACGAGCGTATAGCGACGAAAATATTCTCGTCGCTAAATCGTCGCTATTTGCCAATAGCGACGATTTAGCGACGAAAAACGGCGTTGCTATTTGCCGTTTTTCTTGTAGTGTAAGCTCGAGATGAATTTTTCTTCTTGACGAAGAAAGGTAACAAGGTTCTCTCCAAAAAGGAGGAATGTGGTGGAAACGATGGAAACGATCTCTATCGGCCTCGTCGAGAGGAAATTGGTATAGACCTCTCCATTAAGAAGTGGTCTAAGAGGCTGAGCATTTTTAACTTTACAAAAGTCATAACATGCTTCAAATTAAGATCGACAGAAACACATAACACCTTACCATTAATCTTGAGTTGTTGAAAAGCAAAGACCTTGAGATAACCTTTAATCTGATGATAAAGTTGTACACAACTGAAGGAAAGATGGGCCGCAAAACTAGTCGGAGATCGCGACGGAGCAGACCATGGACGACATCGATTGGTGAAAGTTAGCAAGTTTCCCTTGCTTTCTACGTTTATTCATGTCACAATATATAGTACAATATTGTTGAGATCTATTAGGGATCTCCAGAATAATAGGAGAATATAAAAAAGAATTTATGAACTATTCTATCTTATCTAATACCTCCCCTCAGTTGCAGCGTGGGATCTCTCACGCCAAGACTGGATCTAAAGTTGATGAATAGGGAGGATGGAAGTCCTTTGGTGAATATATCCGCATATTGAAGCGATGACGATATGTGTAGGACACGCACCTCACCCATACGAACCTTTTCTCGAACTAAATGAATGTCTATTTCAATGTGCTTGGTTCGTTGATGTTACAAGAGAGATACACAACGCTCACATTATCACAGTAGACAACAATGGCACTTTGTATATGTTGTCCCATTTCAAGAAGAAGGTTCCGCATCCAGCATGCTTCTGCAACTACATTTGCTACCCCGTTGTACTCTGCTTCTGCACTCGATCTTGAGACTGTTGGTTGTCGTTTGGCTGACCAAGATACTAGGTTGTCGCCAATGTAGAGACAAAACCCTGAAGTGGAGCAACGCGTCGAGGGGGAAGCCAGCCCAATCAACATCAGAATAGGTTGTTAACTTCATTGATTGGTGCTTGAGTAGCTGAAGTCCCATTGCTTTCGTGCCTTGTAAGTAGCGGATGATTCTCTTGATTGCGAGTAGGTGACTCTCACGCGGATCATGCATGAATAGGCAAACTTGTTGAACTGCATAAGAGATGTCTGGCCGAGTGAATGTGAGATATTGCAGGGCTCCTGCCAAGTTGCGGTAATCAATGGGATTCGCGACCGGTTTACCTTCTTTTGCAGCAAGCTTTGACTTCATATCCACGGGAGTAGAGCAGGGCTTGCAATCCTTCATGCCGACACGTTCGATGATTTCGGCTGCATATCGGGATTGAGAAAGAAAGAGTTCCTTGTCATTGAACTTTGCAGAGACTCCAAGGAAGGAATTGATTTGACCTATGTCAATCATAGGGAACTCTGAGCTTAAGACTCTTTTGATAGTATTACGTAGAGTTGTTGTAGATGTTGTTATGATAATGTCATCGACGTATAAGATGAGATATGCCGTGAGACCAACTTTCATGTAAACAAACAAGCTTGTATCCAATTTAGATTGAATAAACCCATTGTTAGTAATGAATTTTACAAATCTTGCATTCCAAGCTCTTAGGGCTTGTTTTAGTCCGTATATTGATTTGTTTAAACGTGATGGGGTTTTAATTTATCGACGAACCCGGGTGGCTGGAACATGTAAACATCCTCATCAAGCTTGTCATGTAGGAAAACATTTTGGACGTCCATTTGGTGTATTGGCCAGGCGTTGGTGAGGGCCACATGTAAGACGGTACGTATTGTAGCTGGTTTGACAACAGGTTTGTACGTTTCGTCAAAGTCTACACCTTGCTCCTGTGACTTTCCATTCGCGACGAGTCGAGATTTGTGACACTTAAAAGTGCCATCTGCATCATACTTGTGCTTATAAAGCCACATTGATCTCACAATATTAGTGTTAGGTGGTCTTGGAACAAGATCAAAAGTTTTACTTTTAATAATAGCATCGTACTCTACTTGCATAGAAGGATTCCAATTAGGATCTTTCAAAGCATATAAATGGCTCTTTGGGAGTGCAGAAAAAGAAGTAGTTGCGAGAGAGAAGATGTGTTTAGGCTTAGAAATACCATGCTTGGATCGTGTAGTCATGGAGTGCCTTGGAGCCTCGACCACCGCAGGGGCAGTGTGAGTTAGCGCATCTGTAGAAGGAGGAGCTACCGTCGTCGGTGTGCCAACGGTAGTGGGAGCTTCTAAGATGTTTCAAAAAAGACGTGAAGGCTCAGTTTCTTGTGTAAGAAAATCGTAGTCAGCCTCTTTTCGAAGAGAGGACTCTTTATACGGAAATTGCGATTCATCAAAGTTCACATGTCTCGAAAAAATGATCTTTTTGGTGGATATATCTAAACATTTGTATCCTCTTTGGTTGTGTGGATAACCTAAAAAGAGACATTTAGATGATATTGGGGACAATTTGTGGAGGTTGGAGTGATTAATGTTAGGATAACATAAACAACCAAAAGTTTTGAGATGAGAATAAGAGATAGGCTTGTTAAAAAGAACTGAGAAAGGGACCTTGTTATGAATCGCTTTTGAGGGAAGCAAGTTGATAATATGGACCGCCGTGTGCAAAGCTTCTACCTAGAAGGAAAATGGTAGATGAGCTTGGAAGAGAAGGCTACGCATTGCATTGTTGATTGTGCGTATCGTTCTCTCCGCTTTTCTGTTTTGCTGAGATGTGTGAGGACACGAAAAACGGAAAACGATACCCTGTTCTTCGAAATAGTTCTGAACCTGAGTGTTATTATACTCACCTCCATGGTCACATTGTAATGACTTGATGTTCTTGCCAAACTGAGTTTTGACGTAGTTTGAGAAATGCAAGAACTTGGAGAAAGTTTCGTGTTAATAACGCAGGGGGTATACCCAAAGAAAATGAGAATAGTGGTCTAGGAAGAGAAGGTAATACTTTATTCCACTAATACTCTGACACGGAGATGTCCATATGTCCGAGTGGACAATATCGAAAGAGTTTTCAATTGTTTTTTTTGAAGAATGAAAGGGTAGTTTTATTTGTTTTCCAAGTTGGCAAGAAGAAAAAAGTTTAGAAGAATCATGTTTATTACAAGATAAAGCCTTAGAAGAAATAAGAAAATTCAACGTTTGGTCGTCGGGATGAGCGAGACGATTGTGCCAATCCGTTGATGTTATTGTTGAGAAAGCCGAAAGAGGAGAATTATTATTGGTAGAAGAATGAATGGGGGTAGAGATCTCATGTGCTTTCACTACGGAGAAGTGTCTTCCTCGTATGAAGATCCTTCACAGAAAAACCGAAAGGATCAAACTCAACAGAACATGAATTATCTTTAGTAAAACGTCGAACTGAAATTAAGTTCTTAATAATGGAAGGAGTAACAAGAACTGTGTTTAGAGATAGGGGACGAGTTTTTGTGGGGAAACACATCGATCCAGAAAGCTTAATTGGAATCTTACCTCCATTTGCAACAATTACTGTGTTTCCGATGCTATTTTTAAAAATGGACTTAAGATTACCTGTCGAGTTTGCAAGATGTGCTGTCGCACCGGAGTCCATATACCATTGGTTATCAGAAGGATCCATGAGAGTCATAGTGTTAAACGCTGCAGCAAAATCCGTGGTAGGGGTCGAAGTGTTTACGCCAGGAGTTTGTTGTTGTCGTTGTGGTTTCGGTCCAAGAAGTCCCTGTTGCTGAAATGGTAGGCCCTGCATTTGAGTCCACGGGTTGTACTGTTGGGGATGCATCATCGGGAAACCGCCGGACCAGTAAGGAACGTTCCACTGATTGTATTGCGGCCTGTTGTGATAACTATTACGACCTCTCCCTCGATAACCACCTTTGCCTCTTCCTCTATTTTGGTTGAAACGTTGTTGATATTGTTTCTGCGGTGGTGGTTTCTGTTCGGCGTTGGTGTCGGTGGCAATGAGAACTTTTTCCGAGGCAGAGGAACTCTCATTGGATGGGCTACTTTTCTTGCCTTTGCCAAGACGATCTTCTTCTAGCAGCAACATCGACCGGGCAATTTCAAACGTGGGAAAAGGTTGGCGATGCATGATGACATTGATGATATTGTTGTATTTGTCATTGAGTCCATTTAGAAGATAGGTTACCAATGTTCTCTCTGAGACATGTGTATCCACATTAGCTAGTAGATTTGTAAGTGATTTTAGCTCTTGGCAGTACGCATGAATCGTAAGATCACCAATCTCCATTGTGCGTAGCTTGTGATCTAGATTGATTGCCCTTGCTTCTTTGTTGTCACGAAAAAAAATTCCAATCTGAGCCAGATCTGGCGTGAAGTACCTCCTGTCTTGAATGTACTTTTGAAGAGATCCTTTGAGATAATACCGTAAAGCCATAGCTTGTCTAACCCATCTCGCTTCTTCCAAGCCAAATCGTCATCATTAGCTGGAAGTAGCGTTCCATCAAGATGACCAGAGACGTCAAAGCTTTGACAGTGGGTGAAGAGCAGCTCGCGCCAAGCGTCGTAGTTGCCGTCATCGATGTCCAAGCGAATAGGGATGTGATTTTTGATGTTTGTAACGCCATATGCGCGTTCGAGTGGGTTTGCATAAGCGAAAGCCATGGAAGGGAAAGGATGTGAAGAAGAAGAAGAAAAAGAGAAGAAGAGAAGAAGAAGAAGAAAGAATAAGAGGAAGAATTAGTGTTTAGATGTTTGAGGATCTAGATCGCCCTGATACCATGAAAGTTAGCAAGTTTCCCTTGCTTTCTACGTTTATTCATCTCACAATATATAGTACAATATTGTTGAGATCTATCAGAGATCTCCAGAATAATAGGAGAATATACAAAAGAATATATGAACTATTCTATCTTATCTAATACTTTAATCTGATGATAAAGTTGTACATAACTCAAGGAAAGATGGGCCGCAAAACTAGTCGGAGATCGCGACGGAGCAGACCATGGACGACATCGATTGGTGAAGAACTCAATAGAAAAACCACCCCGAGAAAGAGTAGAGACAACGTACTGGACATCGTTTCTCTGTCGGAGCTGAATCTTTGTGTGAGTTAGATGATTAGGGCCCGAACTAAGAGAAGGTATTGGCATCGTCAAAAGGCATGGCCGAAAGGAACAAGATCTCGACATCGTTTGAACGCGTTGTCGGAAGAGACACATATCTTCGGAAGGATCCCGAGAAGGAGGCACAAACCGGATGGCTTGGCACAATTCAGTTGCAACGATAACAGAGATTGTAGAAGCACAAAATAGAGAATATAAGACAATGTCTTGATTAATTTCACCGTGCTTGACTAAACCTTGTAGATAATGTCGGGGTCGGTGGCATCTGAAGAAGAAGAAACTTTGGCATCGGAGTTCAGTCTTCACCACAGTGGATCAAGAAGAATAAGAGCAATCACAACACCACTCACCAGCATAAATCAACCCCGAAGGAAGAAAGGTCAACATCCGAGTAGTCGGAAATACCACGAACTCTCGGTATATCTCGAGATCTGACTGTTTAAAGCTAGGAGCTTTGGAAACCCAAGAAGAGGGAAACTCAGTTGGATCCAAAACAGCACAACGTCGGAGTAAAGGGTTTCCAACGACAAGAATCAAGCTCCATAAACAAAATCAAATCTCGGAAGAAGAAGTCGTCGAAACAAAAAGATAAAAGAGAACGAGAAGATAAAAAAACTTGAAAACTAATGACGAAACAAGGAGGAACAGAGCTGAGAGATGACGAAATGAAAAAGAAACGACGACGCCGACGGCTGAGGAGCTCGCCGGCGTCAAAAGCCATGGCCTTCAAAGTTGTCTCGGTTTTTGTGTCTGGGAGAATTTGTTTTAAAAGCTCATCACTCTCTAGGTTCTGAAGGTAATGTGATGTCTGATGAAGAGCTCATTGAGTACATGACAGACAAGAAGTTCATTACTCTCTAGGGTCTGAAGGCTTCATACTTTAAAGAGGAGAAGGGGTTGCTTTACAAGATCTACTGTTTAAGCTGGTCGCCGGTCAAGAACCTCGACAATGTCACCAACAGTCGTTTAAAGTTGGTATATCAGGTATGTGAAGGAATCCCCATTGACTTGGGTAAGCTGGTCTACGACAATGTGCTGAACATGGGTAAAGGCTGTGATTAAAGGTTGTGATCCCAAGCTTCTCTTACCATACCCGTCCCTCATCATCAGGATGCTTCAACATCAAGGGTTTGTCTTCTCTGAGGTTCAGAGCACCAAGCCCAAAAGGCAGAAGGTCTCAACTGTCAAGCATGTGAGGACATCAACCAAGACTCTAGCATCAGGCTCACGCAGGTCAAACATGAGAGTTGCAATTCAATCAACCATTCTGCTTCTTGATGCATGTAAGTGTTCCTAATCACAACTCTCTATATTGCTTAGCTGAATGTTTTTAACTGATTTGTGCAATCAAGCAGGGGGAGAAAGTAGTGATGATGAGACTCGCCTTGATGATTAGTTGGAGTACTGGTGCAGGGGGAGAGTGTGGGGTTTTGGGTTAGTTAGCAGTAGGTGTAGTGATACTCGGAGGTTTTACCCCATTATGATTCACTGCAAGTGCATAGTTAATCGTGTAATACTTAGGGATCGAATCCACATAGACCAATGTTACACTAAAACTCTTAAATTCAAATAAAGCTAAGCGACACAAGAAAGTTTGTTTGTAAAGCAATTTGTAAAAGAAAACAGAAAACGGTTGTAAACAATATATTAAAAGCGTCAGACACCAGGATTAATCTCAAGAAATAGTTATCACTAAATAGATCTACGATAGAGAAAGTAATTAAACATCGTTCTTAAACTCAGATCACAAAATATAGATTGACCCCCTCTCGGGCGTATCAAATCCCTATGCTAACAGGTATGAAAACTAAACTCTCGTTTGTGTTCAATAAATCTTAGCATGCAGTTCGTCTAAGTGTGATATGTTCACAAAACGCAATAACATCTACTCTCGCAGGCTAAGGACGTTTTGCTCATCTAGGTTCTATCAGGTTTATAAACCAACTCTCGTTGCGTCTAAATAACCTAAAATCATGAACTATAATTCGTCAATCAAGTTCAAGCAATGCGAACAACCTGGATGAAGAACCCTAAGATAAATTCCCTATCTATCAATCTAATTTAGCAATTCCTAATTTCCTTTGAAACCCCGAAACCTAACAAGAAAAATACTCAGACATATTCATGATCAATCAATTCAATATGTTTTAATAATTATGAATAACAAAATATTATGGAAAATCTCTTCTCTGTGAGTTGCAAATTTTGAAAAAGTTATATTATGAAAGCACACCTCTAAAAGTGGTTAAAACATGTTTTTATAGGTTTTGGGTGAATCCCTTACAAAATAGGAAATATCTTGGCAAAATCTAAAATAAAAGGAAATTAAATCTTCTGATGCGGATCGATCGATCGACTTGAAGATCGACTAGGTGGGGATCGATCGATCGACTTGAAGATCGACTCGTCCTTCGACTTTTCGTCGATATGATTTTTCTCCGTAGATTTTCCTGAAAGACGATCGATCGATCGATCCTTGATGATGATCGATCAATATTCGACCCTTGGTCGATCCAGAAATTCTCCGTAAGTTTGCGCAATAAGAGATCGATCGATCTCTAAGGAGGATCGATCGATCGGTTTCCTTTCTTCTGCATTCTTCGTACTTTTGCCTCGAAAACTCCATAAGTCCGTCCTAAGTGCATCAGGACGCCATTGTGCCTTTTATTACTTGTAAAACAACTAAAGACACATAAAAAACTCTATTTTGTGGCTAAATCCTATGTTTAAAACGTTAAAAACGCCACACATCATATAAGCTAAGGGTGCAGAGAGAGTTGTGGAGTTTTGTGTATCCAACTCTCTCTTGTTTTTAAAGTTTTTAAAACCTTTGTGTGATGAACCTTTTAAACTCGGTCCGTTTATTCGGTCCGTTGATGTTTTAAAATGCATGGTTATTTTTGTTGTGTGCCTTGGTTGCTGGTTTTGTCTATCATCTTGCAGGATTGTCAAAATCAGATAAAAAGGGGGAGATTGAAGATGCAGCTGGATTCAGATGGTTGAGGATCATCAAAAGGTTGAGGAGCCAACAAACAGCTGAGGGAAGCTGATGATATTTCGGACTTGGAGAAGCAAAAGGAAACAAGCTTTAACAAGAAGATTGCCTTATTTGGAGAAGTCGTGGTGAACAAGAAAGGAAGATTCATCTATTTGAGATAGTGAATCAAGAGAATATTTCCTAAGATAAAAATAAGAAAATATTCCCTATTTAATGGAGATATGGAGATCTTCTGAGATGATGTGTGTTAGTCATTAGGGTAAGTATATAAGGGCTTAGATGTGTTGAGAAAAAGGGTTAACACTCTAAGCCGCTTATTGTTGTGGGTGATCATGTGTGTTTATGCATAAGGTGAGTGTTCGATCTATTGTAAAAAACTGAGTGTAGTGATAGACAGTGGCGGAGCCAGGATTTGGATTCACCGGGGTCATAATAATTTTTTTTATTACAATACAATATAATTTTTTTTGTGAGAAAACTGTATAATTTTATTAGTAGTTAAAGATAAATAAAAAAATAAAATTATTCATGTGCTCTCAGTGGCGGAACTAGGATTTTAATTTACAAAGGTCAAATTTTTTCTTTATATCGATAAACTAAAAACAGATTTTTACCTAAAAACTATATAAGTTTATTAAAATTTGTGAATATAGTCACAAATATATATATTTGAAAGAATTTTTCGATACACACTCGTATTTTAGAATCGTTTTATACTATATTGTTAATCACACAAGTTTTTCAATAAAACTAACTAGATCAATACGATTGTAAACATTAAACAACTCTAAACTTGGTACAAAAACAGTTAAAAAATTAAAACACTTTTATAAAATAAAGAAACAAAAAGAAGAGAAAATGTAAATAGTTTTGTTTTGTAGTCTCATTAGATTATTATTAATTAAGATTTATTTGGTTTCATAAACTTATCTTTGTGTTAAAATTATTTATCATAAATGTTATTAGATTTTTATTTTTAATATTTAATTTGTTAGTGAATTTTAATTGAACTGAAATTGGTATGGGTCAATAATTAAATTAAATGAGGGTCAACATAAAAATTAAATACACACTAAACCAAATTTTAAAATTTCACATGGGTCAATTGACCCACCTAAATACACACTACCTCCGCCACTGGTGATAGATTGTTGGGTTTATTAGATAGCGTCTGGGGCAATAGGGTAAATTGTGTAATAGCCAGTTTATGTTGTGTCTTCTAAAAAGAAACCTAAAGAGATATCTAATAAAGTTGTTTATGCGTTTGAGCTCGGCATTTTTCGAATGAAATTTGTGTGTTCATCAGTTGACTGAGAGTTTTCAATAGGGGTGGACAAACGGGAATTCGGGACGGGATTTTTCGGGTCTGAGAATGGGACGGGAATTTGGGAACGTAAAAAATTGTCCCATTCTTGTCCCATTTTATATTTGGGACGGAACGGGAATGGAACGGGACGGAACGGGAACGGGTCGGGAATTCCCAAATATCAAAACATTCATAATTCATTTGTTAAAAATTTACAATTGTGGTTACTTATCAATTATCATGTTAAAATAATTTATATCACAATTCTTGTACGATGATAATTTTTGTATCAATGATATAAAAAAATATCTTTGGTCACATTTATTTAATAATCAAAAATTCATAAAATCTAATCCAATAAAAAGAAATGTCTAATAATAAAAAACATAAAAAGCAAACATGAAACAACTAAGTAGATAAAATAGATAAGTAAATTAGGTTGGTTTATACTTTATAATTTGCGGCTTGTGTACACGTAGAAAAAGGAATATATATATATATATATATATCACATCATTATAATTTAAAAGTTAATTCTATAAGGACAATTAATAAATATATTATAAATAGATATTATTTTCTAATTTCCCGTCCCATCCCGTCCCGTTCCCAATTGGGAATTAAAATTTGTTCCATATCGGGACATTAGTCCTATATGGGACGGAACGGGACGAGAATTATGTTACGATAAATAAAAGAAATTGATTTGTGCTTTGCAGCTACCAATTCATTGTTGTTGTTAATAAGGAAAAGAATCTAGCCATAGGAAGACTATATAACTACATGTTTAATTCTCTTTGCATTTACTTGCTTATTCTTCATATTTATGCAAGTACAAAATCGAGGCAAAATTAGCGAAGATGTTAGATCCGGTATGAAGTGAACATGTATTACAATGTTAGCTATATTTTGGAACATTTAAATAGAGGTTAAAGTTTCATGACTTTTGTAGATTCTGAAAGCGAAGATGGACACGAGGATTGATCACACTTTGGGACTCTATTTCTGTCCAAATCAGAACATTTTTATATGGTTTCGTTCCAAGTGTTACTCGGACATGTGACCTCTAAGATGTGACCTTGATCTTGTACCATGTTTATCACTAATCGTGTAATGTTTTTTTTATTGTATGGACTTTTTTTTTTTTTTTGTCAAACTATTGTATGGACTTTAAATTATTCTTTTTGGTCATTGCAACAATCAAACTACTTAATCATTGAAATATCGTAACATATTGGCTCCCTTCAGCAACTATTTGAACAAGATAAGTCTAATGATAAAATGAAGTTTCTTGGCTTCGATAAAAAAGACACAACCACAAAAGTTTGAATATGACCAATACCAATAAAGCATATATTGTTTGTTTTTTTTTTCCTTCTATTTTATTTAATGGGCTTCCAACTCATAATTATACAAGATGAATTACATTAATACACAAACAAAACATTAAGACTTGATAAGAAGACCCACATCGAACCCACTATGATCCAACCACTAAACATCAGATTTGTATAAGGACACGCGTCAGAAAGTCGCTGTAGGGCTGATACACGTGCCGATCTAAGACCATCTTGTCACCAGCCACCGCCGGATGAGATCGCCGTCGTCTGTAGGAATTCCGGAACACCGGGAATCATCAAGAAGATCACTTGTTCGTCTATCTTCAAAGTTTCCGGTGAGATCTGAATAAGCTTGCTCGGGACTCCATTTCTCCTTCTTCGATCTATCACAAATCTGATTTTTTTCGGAGATCGTGAGCTCTCTGAAGCCTTACTTTTAAAGTCGCCAAACGTTAATCACGATTGGACCCATAAAAGGGATTTCCGATACCAAACTTCGCCTAAAAAACACTAACCTCGTCGTTACTCACCAAAGAGATGATGTGGCGAGAACACGAAACCAAAAAAAATCGAAATGAAAGCCAGCGTTAATCGCACATGGAGGCGATCAAACCCGGAGACTAAAGCAGACACCTCCACTGAATAAGCTAGAGGTTCCGAGACAAAAGTCAGACAATCGGTGCTATAGGAGCCACCGATCCTGAACCGAAGCCTCCCCATCATCGTTATGTAAACCAATGATGAGAGGAAGAAAGCTAGCCGGTGAATTAAAGAGATCCACCGCCAAAAACGAAAAACAGAGACTTTCTCTCTCTTAAAGATATGTAAGAGAGAAGAGAGAGCGTCTCTGTAACCATATTCCTCCTTGAATTTTGAGATTATATTGTTTGTTTTTATTATAGCACATATTGGACCATTTTTTCTTTAATCAAAATTAGATGAATTTTTCTTATCTTGGGTTTTGTATGTGATATATCAATCTTATATTGCAATGGTGACAAGTGTCTACCTACATTTTTGACACTTGTCCTCTCTATTAATTCACAATAAACTACTAACAATTTTCAATTAGATTTATATTTGTATTTAAAAAAGTAATCAAAAATACATTTCATGGAACAACTATTTATTAGATAACTAGATGAAATCCCGCGTAAACGCGGACAAATTACATAAAAACAATTTATAATTATATATTAATATTGTTATTAAATTTGTACAATTGTCTTAGATTTAAACGGAAATTAATATTATACCCGTTATTTTATTAACAAATAAATATAAAAGACACACAATAATATATGGTAATAGTAAATAAGTGATTTTTACTTTTTTCATCTACTAAAAAATAAAAATAACACATTTTTTGTTTTATTACATTGCTTTTGTTATTTACATGAAAAACATTTGTTTTAAATTAATAATTCTATGAAGATAACAAATAAGTTATCATAAAGATTTTTCTTTTTTTCAAGTAATTTTACGTTTTTATTTTTTCTTATTTCTAATTTTTGTATTGATTATTTCTTAAAATATTCTTAAATTTTGTTTTCTATGTTATTTTTATTATTTCGATTATTTTATTTTTCTATATTTCGGATTAATTTATTTTATTTCTAATTATTTGATAATTAATGTTAATTTTTTATTTTTGATTATTTTCTTTATTTCTGTTTTATTCTCAATATTGTTAAGTTTTCATTTTATAATATGTTTACGTATCAATTTTAATACACATGTCACGATCTGAACTAATCATTACAAATGTTACGATCTCGTTAATTATAATTATGTTTGTCAAACTCACCTTAAACGCGCTCAGTTTTATAATAATATTATTTGATAATTATGTGACTTTTCGTTTGGTTACTTTTTTCTTTTTTTTTGTTTTTCTTTTCTCTTTTTTCTTATTTTTTGTTTTGTCTTTTTTTCTTATTTTTTGTTTTGTCTTTTTTCCTGAACATTACATTTTTCTTCTTTTAAAATTATTAACATTTTTCCTAAACATTATTAACATTATTCCTAAAATTATTAACATTTTTCTTAATTATGTTAATTTTTTATTTTTTTATTTTTGATTATTTTCCTTATTTCTGTTTTTTCCCAATATTGTTAAGTTTCCATTTTATAAGATGTTTACGTATCAATTTTAATACACATGTCACGATCTAATACGCGGACAAATTACATAAAAACATTTTTGATTATATATTAATAATTTTATTAAATTTGTATAGTTTATAGTTATATTTAAACGGAAAACTAAATATTATACCCGTTATTTTATTACAAATAATATAAAAGACACACAACAACATATCAGGTAATAGAAAATAATTGATTTTTACTTTTTCCAATAATTAAGAAATAAAATAACACATTTTTTGTTTTATTACATTGCTTTTGTTATTACATGAATTTTTTTTATTTTAAATTAATAATTAGATAGTGGATCCATGAAGATAACAAATAAGTTATCATAGAGATTTTCTTTATTTTTCAAGTAATTTTACGTTTTTATTTTTTCTTATTTCTAATTATTTTGTTTTTATTGATTATTTTAAAAAATATTGTTAAATTTTTCTTTTTCTATGTTATTTTCCTTATTTGTAATTATTTTATTTTTAATTATTTGATAATTAATGTTAAGTTTTTATTTTTGATTAATTTCTTTACTTGTTTTATCTCAATATTGTTAAGTTTTCATTTTATAAAATGTATAGGTATCAAATTTAATTCACATGTCACGATATCAACTAACCATTTCAAATGTTACGATACGATAACTAACCATTACGCGTATTTTGTTCTTCCTTATACGTCACAATATAACCAATTGCATCTGCATAAAATTTTAACATATTAAGTGAGTATCTTATATAATAAGATATAAATTATTTATATATATGTACATTATTTACTTTACCATATAAGTCATCGGTCATGTCCAACCTTTTGATCTGGTTTTGATATGTTAAAATTCTAAATTTCTGTAATGGAATTTTGTAGATTTCTTGACCAACTTGTAATTTTTGTCCTTTATGTAAACCTGATAAAAAATTGATGGTACGAGACTTTGTATTTCTTTGTATTAGCAGATTGTACGTTGAAATCACATATTTCAATGATGTTTCCTTCCATTAGTTGATCTCCACACTTTTGAATCATTGACTAATGCACGAATCCTTGAATTGTATTTTATTGTATTTTCCTTTAAAAAATAATGATTATTGTTAAATTACATAAACAATAGATATTGTATTGAGAGTATTTTTCTAATATATACATTAACATCAATTAGTAGTATTTCGACTCCCATAAGAACATTATTTGCTTTAGGATTTCTAGCTTCCCACTTTCGAATAACATGAACTATCGTACGACGGTAAGGACGATTTCGATCTAATTGATATAGTATGAAGTAAGATTTTTGGCTTTTAGAAACTATGGAATTCATCTTTTTCTCTGTTTGAATTAAAAAAAAAATTAATTATAGTAAATAATACAAAGAGGAGAGCACACTGAAATTTAGTGATTTTAGATATATATATATATATAGATGTAGTGAAGATTTTTCGTTTGATTATTTTTTCCTTTTTTTTGGTTTTTCCTTCCTTTTTTCTTATTTTTGTTTTGCTTTTTTTCCTAAACGTTAATTTTTTTCTTCTTTTAAAATTATTAACATTTTTTATAAACATTATTAACATTATTACCATTTTTTCATAAACATTATTAACATTATATTTATATTAAAAATTAAACTTAACACGTGTTTTGCACAACTTATTCCTTCCCAATTATTAAAATTATTATATATATTCTACATTATTAACATTATATCTTAACACCTGTTTCTATTTATATTTTTTCCCAATTATTAACATTATTATATTTATTCTACATTATTAACATTATTAATTAACATGTGTTTCTATTTATATTTCTTCCCAATTATTAACATTATATTTATTCAATATTGACACGTGTCACGATCTGGTGAGTTATATTGTGACACGTGTCACGATCTGGTGAGTTATATTGTGACACGTGTCACGATCTGGTGAGTTATAATTTTACGCGCTCTCTTTTATATAATAAGATATTAAAGGTAATTATCCATAAGATTATCTATGTTGAAACAAATAATAATTGTAGATAATTATCCCTTTGCTTTGCCGACTTATACCCGACTTATACCACCTATAAATAGGTGCTTTTTTGTGTAACTTCTTGATACACATTATTATCATAAGTGAACAAAAGCATTATTACTCTCTTTCCCTCTCCAAATAACCAACGACACACATATTTATATATAATATAATATTAAGTTTTATAACACGTTATCAGCACGAAGCTCTACTCATAATCCGATCAATCATATTCTGAAGGTATAATACGAAGGTATGATAAATCAATAATTTTATATAATTATGTTTTGATCATTTTTATTTATATGGCGTGCTATGCCGCCTCAAAATGGAAGGCTATGCCTCCTCAATATGGAAGGCTCCGCCTCCTCAATTATTATATTTTATTACTATTAAAATAAACTATGGCAAAATTTAAATTAATATAATTAAAAAATCTAAGAAAAATTATGTCAAAATTTTAAGTTAATAATTTTTGCCAAAAACATAAAGCTAATAAATCTAAAATAAACTATGGCAAAATTTAAACTAATTTAACTAACAAAATATAAAAGAAACTCTCACAAAATCTAAATTTTTATATTAGTATAACAATAAAAATTTAAAGAGAAATTTTGCCAAAATTTAAACTAATATACTGTTATTTTCTATATAGTAATCATGTCAAACTTGACAAAGCTCGAAATAACGCGCCCTCGATATTACTTGGCAAAAACTATATGACTTGGGCGATTGGTGCAAAATTGCACCCGAAAGCCGATGAGCTTCTTGATACCATCGATAAGTCGGAAACGACATCGGATGAAAATAAAGCCAAAGCCATGATTTTTATAAGACACCACATCCATGATGGTTTAAAGGATGAATATATCACCAAAGAAGATCCTGCGGATCTATGGCTATCTTTAAAAGATAGGTTTGATCACCGAAATATGTGATCTTACCAAAAGCCAAACATGAGTGGTTAAACCTCCGGTTGTTGGACTACAAATGTGTTAGTGATTATAATTCCGCGTTGTTCGAGAATCACATCCGGGATGATATTATGTGGAGAGACAGTCCTTGAGTTTGACATGATTGAGAAAACTCTCTCTACTTTTCATCCTGTAAATGTAGGCATACAACAACAATACCGGGCAATGAAATTCACTCGTTATTCGGAGTTGATGCAAATCCTCCTTGTTCTTTGAACAAAATAATGATTTGGTGATGTTAAACCATCAAAGTCGTCCGGTTGGATCGGGCACCACTTTCGAAGTGAATGCTGCATCATCCAGTTATAATAATTGGAATAATAATAATGGACGCGGCCTTGAACGCGGTAAAAGCCGTGGTCGTGGACGAGGGCGTGGTAGAGGACAAGCAAGAGGTCCTCGCTACAATAATGATAACTCTGGAAAAGGCCAGAGAATTCCGGGTAATGAAGTTGGGCGTGTTATAAAGAAGCAAACGGAGAATGTTTGCTATAGATGTGGAATGAAAGGGCACTGGTATAATACCTGCCGCACGCCAAAACATCTTGCCGATTTATATCGTGAATCACAAAAGGCAAAAGAAAAGATGAATGAAACCAACTTCATTTGTGATGAACTTGGGCCCTCATTTAGTGGCTTAAACGATGATAGTCATCTTGATATCTCGGAATTTCTGCTTGATCCGGAATGTATCAACGGTCAAGAAAAAGACTTGGAATAAAATGACATGATACATGTTGTTGTTTTTTTAAAAATAATAATGTTGTTTAATATTTACTTTTTGTCTTTATAAAGTTTGATGTAAAATAGTTGTTTTATAATAAATCCTTTATGAATATTTTAATCCAGACACTGACAAACTTTGAGACTAAAGAGGGAGATATATGTATGGCTGATAGTGCGACAACGCACACAATACTTAAAGATAAAAAGTATTTCTCCTGTCTCAAAATAAAAGATTCCGCCGAAGGCGTGAATACTATTTCTGGTAATGCAAAAATTATCATAGGCTCTAGAATAACAAATTTTTCAATGCCAAGGGGAACGCAATTTGAAATAAATGATGCGTTATATGCCCCAAAATCTTACATAAACTTGTTAAGTTTCAAAGATATCCGTGAGAATGGATATCATATTAATACTATGAATAAGGATGACATTGAATACCTTTGCATTACGTCAGAAAAGAAAGAAATCTTGGAAGAATTATCAACGTTATCTTCTGGATTATATTGCACAAAAATAAAAGAGACTGAATCATATGTTACTGTAGACTTAAAGTCTATTAGTACATTTAAAGTATGGCATGAAAGATTTGGCCATCCAGGTTCAGTCATGATGATGAGGAAAATTGTGCAAAACTCGAATGGGCACCCATTGAGAAATCAAAAGATTTTCCAATCGGGCGAGTTATTATGTAGTGCTTGTTCTCAAGGAAAGCTCATAACTCGGCCATCAATAACAAAAGTTGGGAATGAATCTCCATTATTCTTGGAAAGAATACATGATGATATATGTGGACCGATTCATCCACCGTGCGGGACATTTAGATACTTTAGGGTATTAATTGACGCATCTAGTAGATGGTCACATGTGTGTCTATTGACAACACGAAATATGGCTTTCGCAAAGTTCATTACCCAAATTATAAAGCTAAGAGCGCAATTTCCTGACTATGTCATAAAGAAAGTCAGACTTGATAACGCTGGTGAATTCACTTCACAAGCCTTTAATAGTTATTGTATGTCAATGGGGATCGATGTTGAGCATCCAGTTCCCCATATTCATACCCAAAATGGTATGGCCGAATCTTTAATTAAACGACTGCAATTGATTGCAAGACCGTTAATATTGAGAACAAATCTCCCAATTTCTGTATGGGGGCATGCTATATTGCATGCAGCGACATTGGTCCAGATTCGACCAAGCGCATATAATGAATTTTCCCCTTCTCAATTGACATCTGGCAATGTGCCTGATGTATCCCATTTCCGTGTTCTTGGTTGTGCGGTTTATGTCCCAATTGCTCCACCGCAAAGAACAAAAATGGGACCACAAAGGAGATTGGGAATTTATGTTGGGTATTCGTCACCGAGTATAATTCGGTATATTGTACCGCAAACTGGTGATGTGTTTACGACACGTTTTGCCGATTGTCATTTTAATGAAGATGATTTTCCAGCGTTAGGGGGAGATATTAAAAGTATATCAAAAGATGTTACATGGTGCACACAAAGTTTAGTACATCTTGATCCCCCAACAAAACAACGTGAGCTGGAAGTTCAGAAAATTGTGCATTTACAAAATAAGGCAAATCAATTACCAGACTCGTTTACAGATATAAACAGAGTGACGAAGTCATATATACCCGCTGTTAATGCGCCTTCAAGAATTTGTATTCCTGATAAACAAATTGATGGGAGCAAAGTAAATGAACCTAAGGTTCAGTTAAAGAGGGGGATGCCGATTGGCTCGAAAGATAAAAATCCCAGAAAGAAATACAAATTGGGAGAACAAAATGATAAGGTTCTCGATCCCAATAAAGAACAATATCTCGAAGATATTTCCGGAAAGGTTCGAGATGAACCAATTAATGATAAATTTTCGGAAGAGATATATGAAAGGGATCAAGAAGAATCATGTGATGAAATTCGTCAAAAGGACGAACAAGATACATAAAAATATGAGATCTCCATCAACTATGCCCATAATGGAAAAATGTGGCGTAGAAATGAAATTGAAGATATTGATGGAATATTCTCTTTCTCTGTATCTGAAGAAATTGACAATGAAAACGATGACCAAGACCCACGATCCGTTTCTGAATGTCAAAAGAGAGGAGATTGGAATAAATGGCAAAATGCCATGAAAACTGAATTACTCTCTCTCAATAAACGAGACGTTTTTGGACCTCTCGTCAGTACACTAGGAGATGTAAATCCTGTTGGGTGAAAATGGGTCTTCGTAAGAAAAAGAAATGAAAATAATGAAGTCACAAGGTATAAAGCAAGACTTGTGGCACAAGGGTTTTCTCAAAGACCGGGAATTGATTATGAAGAAACATATTCCCCGGTAATGGATGCAGTCACATTTAGGTACTTAATGAGCCTAGCGGCATCTAAAGATTTAGAAATGTACCTTATGGATGTAGTGACTGCATATCTATATGGATCACTTGATAGTGACATATATATGAGAATCCCTGAAGGAATGGAGATTCCAAAAGGATCTAAGATTCTAAAAGAATCTAAAGAAATATGTTCAGTCAAATTACAAAGATCACTTTATGGATTAAAACAATCCGGACGCATGTGGTATAATCGATTAAGTGAATATTTGTTGAGTAAAGGATATATCAACAATACGATTTGCCCTTGTGTATTTATTAAGAAATCCTCAAAAGGATTTGTGATAATTGCTGTGTATGTTGATGACCTGAACATAATTGGAACTCAAGGAGAAATTGATGATGCAAGAACTCATATGAAAAAAGAGTTCGAAATGAAAGATCTGGGAAAGACAAAGTTTTGTCTTGGGCTCCAGATAGAACATCTTCAAGATGGAATATTTGTGCATCAATCAAATTACACCAAAAGGATGTTAAAACGCTTTTCTATGGACAAAACAACTCCTTTGAGTACTCCAATGGTTAATAGATCCCTCAATGTTGAAAAGGATCCATTCCGACCTTGTGAAGATAACGAAGAAATATTAGGTTCGGAAATTCCGTATATGAGCGCTATTGGTGGACTTATGTATCTTGCAAATTGCACTCGACCTGATATAGCTTTTGCTACTAATCTACTTGCAAGATACAGTTCTTCCCCTACGCGCAGACATTGGAATGGAATAAAACATATATTCCGCTATCTTCAAGGAACCATTGATTTAGGGTTATATTATGCAAGAAACTCCGAATCTAGTTTAGTTGGTTTTGCAGATGCAGGTTATTTATCAGATCCGCATAAAGCTCGATCGCAAACTGGTTATGTTTTCACCTTTGGTGGAACTGCGATCTCTTGGCGTTCTCAAAAACAGACTTTGGTCGCTACTTCTTCAAACTATGCGGAAATCATTGCACTTCATGAAGCATGTAGAGAATGTGTTTGGTTGAGATCTATTACTCAACATATACAAGATGCAAGTGGAATGATTGTCAATAAAGAGCCAACAAAATTGTTTGAAGATAATTCGGCATGTGTCGCTCAACTCAAAGAAGGTTTTATAAAAAGCGATAGAACGAAGCACATTCCTCCAAGATTTTTTTCCTACACTCGAGAACTTGAGGAAAACCGTGAAGTAGACGTTCAATCCATTCGTTCAAGTGAAAATGCCGCAGATTTATTTACAAAGGCGCTTCTGATGGGATCAAAGTTTTACCTCAATCACAAACAACCCCAAGTGCAAGGCACAAGACGTTGTAGTAATATAAGGATCGAATCCACAAGGAGATTGAACTAAGAACAACAAGAATACAAGAAACTAACTTAGAATAGACCTAATAAGAAGATTGTTGAGTAACAAATTCTATAACTAAAGCAATAGTGCAAAAGTCAACAAAAGTCAACTAAACAAGAAATAGCTAGAAATGTGCTTAAATAAGATAAAGGTTGGATCTTGGGGTTTAAATCATTGGTTTTGGATAGATGGAATCAAGCTAATGATGTTAAAACTAATAAAGGAGACAACTTTCTAGAACAAGGATCACTAATATAGATTAGATCACTTCCATGACTCAAATCCATTCCCTAATCATAAAAACCTCAAATCTTCCAATCGAGTCTAGATGATTAGGGATCATTAAGTATAAGTCCTTAAAAATTCATCTTAAACCTTAGACATCAACTTCCATTGGCTAAGTATAAAAGACTAGCAAGAGGTTCGACTAGACATTTCATCGAACACCTTAGGGCATGAAACATCCTCTTAGTACCAAGCTAGGATAATTACTTCTACCTTAGTGTTAAGTGCACCTAATGCTATAGAAACCATAACCTAAACATCATAAACATCATTAACCATCATCCATCATCCTAACCTAACTAAACCCCAAAACCCATAAGGTAACTACTCACTAATCATACCTAAACACATGCTAATAACAAAAGATAAAGACATGTTAAGATAATAAAAGAGATTTAAACTAGATAATCATAAGATTCAAACCACAATAAATGAACCTTGAGAGGTTTCACAAAAGGTGGCTATAGTTTAGAGAGAGTATTAAAAACATAAGATAAGATATTAATGTTGAAAACCCTAGGAGTATTTATAGGGAAAAGTAAAAAGTGCACAAGCGCACAATCCCAGCGGTTTGGTCCAGCGGTTTGGAGGCCGATGGACCGAACATCCGCGGCTTCTGAATCTTGTCTCCTCCGGCGGTCACTCCTGGCGGTTTGGAGGCCGCTGGAAAATACACCGCGGGCATTCTTTGGCTGCCTGGTCCGGCGGTTTGCATCGGCGGTTTGGAGGCCGCTGGACTCTTCTTCTTCAGGACATCTTGGTTGCTCCATCGGTTTCGTCCCAGCGGTTTGTTGACCGCTAGGGATTTCACCGCAACCTCGCTTGATTCCTCCTTTCTCGGCGGCCTGGCCTGGCGGTTTCTGGACCGCTGGAGCTCCGTTTCTTCTTCTTTGCCTCCAACGAGTTTCTCCTTGGCTCCCATATGCTTCCTATGAGCTCCCCGTAGCTCCAAGTACCTGAAATGCACATGATGCAATGCAAAAAGGGACCTAAACCTAACTAAGACTCTATCCTAGGCTACTAAGTGAAAATATGCTAAATTAGACTATAATCTATATGAAATATGCAACTAAGGTTCTAAAATGTTATGGAAATGCATGTCTAAAATAGCTAAAATACACACTTATCAACTCCCCCACACTTGCCTTTTTGCTTGTCCTCAAGCAAACAACACTCAACAAACACAAAAGACGTAGTGGAGGATGGATCTCAGAACCAAAAAGTTAAGAATCAAACATATGCAATGTTAACTAAGACAATGAAGCACCTTGAGAAAATGTTCAACCATAAGTAATGAGAACTCTCAATCAAGTATCCATAACACACTATCACAAGTCCTAGCTAGATTCAATGCCCATATCCGCTCACTCTTTCATTCACCACATCCTTAAGTTCATTAATTAGTAACCGGTGGTCTCGCTAGATGCAATGCAAAGAGTTTCAATTGGTTTGGGGAAATGTCTTATTTAAGTGGTTAAGTGTTTAGATGTTTAAGTGTTTTAGGGGGCTTACTCTCAAAAGCAAATATGTAGTGTAAACATAATGCAAAAGTAAGGAAGACTAGGAACCAATACGTACAAGCCATTAAATCCCATGTTCTACCCTTCCTACTTATCGTTCTAAGCACTCACTACCTTTCTTTTCTTGCTCATTCCTTTTTTTATCTTTAAACACCCACTCAAACCCTTTCTTTCAATCCTAACTCTACCCTTTATTCCCTTTGGGTTTCTTTTCTTGACAACATAAGTCTATCTTTCACCTTTTTACACTATCCTTAAGGGTTTTCTTTTGGATTAGGCTTCACTCTTTGTACTCCTACTTTCTACCCTTTGTGTTTGGGTTTTCTTTTCTTTTGTGGTTTAGGAGTTTTTAAACTTGTTTTCAATGCCCTTTCTTTTACTTTTTCAAACCTCCCTTAAGGTAGTTACTCTTTTAGTTTTGGTGATTAGACTCTTCTAATGATAACCCAACTCTCTTTATTTTCAATTCCTCACTTCCCTCACCCATTACCAAATCTAAACTTGTTAACCACCTAGATGGGATGTGGGACTTGTCGTCCCCAATACTTACAAAGTTTTGCTAATGTAACACTTTCCAAAAGGCCTCACTCAAAGAATTAAACGGGGCTTGAAGGAATGGTTTCGGGTAGGCCATCTAAAGATGAGATGGTTATCCAAACAATCAAGAGGGTGGTACAAGGGAATAAAGTTTGGATATATATATCATGAAACTACAATGCACATTATCAAGCAAGAAATTAATGATTCAATTAGGTTCAATATTCATGGAGTGGTTTCAAATCAAGTGAGCATCAAACAAACAATATCCTCTAGACTAAGAGAGTTCAAGATGTACAATTTCAACGATTTAAAAGATTCTATCACTTATACTAAACAATTCTCGAAAAGGAATTCACATTGCAATGTTTTTCTATAACTCTTTACAAGGTAATATCATCATTGATCCATAGACAAGTGTGTATATCCTAAAGCTAAAGACTCGATCCTATACTATATGAATGATAAAGCAAAATGAAACTAGTTTTCTTTTTGTGTTTTTCAAAATTTTTCGATTCGATTTTTTTTGGGTGTTTTTGAATGCATATAACTATTAACAAATGCAATGTACTAACTAGATGGATGCAATGCATGATCACACATGGCTCAAACAATAAACATGATTAGTAACTAATGGCCCGTCCCCCACACTTAAATCACACCGTCTCGGTGTGAAAAAGTAGTGAAGTAAGGCCATTCTAACAATGATAAAAACTAAAATGCAAAAGAAAATTAAAAACTACACTACATGAATGGTATTTACAATGGTTGGTAGAAGGTACCTTGGTTTACCAAAGGTAGGGGATTTGGTTCCTTGGTTTTGGAACCTCGAAGTAAAACCAAGTGGGGAGACGGAAGCGTATACCGTCGGTTGAATCCGTGTGGGTATAGTTGGTGTTTGGCAAGAAACAACACATCGGTACCATCCTATCGTCCATGAAGTTGTACATGAATGCGTCCTCGTTAAAACGGCCCGCGCTTGTCTTTGTGACCACCATGTATCCTTCATCCATGTAGGCGTTGGGTAGCTCATCGTACCGGCTAAGGTCGATCCTTAGGGAGCGAAAAAGGGGAGTAAGCATTCCTCCAATGCTTATACCATGGTCTCGACCCTCAATCTCCTCTTCATCTCTAATACTTATAAGGTATTTGAGAAATTCGGACGCCTTGCATATGTCGCTATCTCCTTGATCCACGAGTTGTCCCGACGGCATGCTTAGGAAAGACCTCAACGGCTCATAGATGAAGCCAAGTTCTACCTTTGTAGTTGTGTAAGGTTGAGGTCTTGCGAAGAACGTGTTGCCTAGGAGCCTTAAGACGTATCTTATTGTTGGGTTCCTCACCTTTGACATCCTTGCCCTCGATGAGCGGAAATCTTCCAAGATAGCGATGTTCTCCCACAAAAGTTGCAATGGGTAATGAGGCTCTCCCATCTTCATTCCTCTTCTCCTTCTCAACCCATATAGCTTGCAAAACATCTCAAATTCAATCGAGTATGTTTCTCCCTCAAGCATGAAATTCACTTTCCCGGCGGTCTCGTCGCCTTCATAATCTACCGTCGCCAAGAACTGCAGTGTGAGCTCGGGACAAGTGGGTTCGTCCAATATGAATAGGGCTTTTGTGCCCATTCTATCGAGTAGATCTTCCACTTGTCCTTTTATCCCTTGTTTGATCAACGCCCTATTAGCCAAGAATCTCGTGGGGTAAACTTCCCTCTCTTTAATTTTGTTGAACCTTTCCATCCACAGTTCTTGTTGATCTTGTGGTGCGTTGCTATCGACGGAAGTCGCGTGAGAGCCGCTGGCGCGTGTTGTGCTCGATGTTGACACCATTTTTCCTATAAGAATTTCATCAATCATGGGTTATATTCTTTCACGGTGTTTCGAACCACCGCAAATGGGATATAATGGTGCAAAAACAATAGTATTCATCAAGCACACTCAATACAAGTTCCAGGAGAGTGTTAACAAGTCAAATTTTTCACAAGCTCAAAATTTTCTTAACAATGGCTCAATGCCATCATCTAACAAGAGTTACTTACTAACTTATTGGTCCTAACCTCAATAAAATCATCAAAGAATCAATTTCCCAAAGTTTGAAAGTTTCAAGCTTTCCAAGGAGTAACAATGGTGATTTCAAATTTTTGAAGATTTTACCTTTGATTCTTGAAGATTTGGATAAAGATTAGGTTTGGAAAGGTTTTGTGTTCTTTAAAGCTCTTGAAAGATTGAAATTTTAGTGGAAAATTTGCTTGAAATGGTGTTGGAGGCGAAAAGAGAGAAGAGGGGGAAAACTAGGGTTTTTTTCGCGAATTTAAAGGAAGGGGGAGATCTGTGTCGGTTCCAGCGGTTTGGATCGGCGGTTTGGAGGCCGCTGGAACCAACACAGAGACTTACCTGGCGCGTGGAGTCCCGGCGGCTTCTTCCGGCGGTTTTATGGCCGGCGGAAACATCACGAGAACCTTGTTTTGGGCTGCGTTCCTTCCGGCGGTCTCTCCTAGCGGCTTTGTGGCCGCCGGACTCCTCTTTGTGATGCTTGTCTTCTCCTATTTCCCTATATTTTAAACATAAACAAGACTAAAAGACTTAAAATTAAAAGCTAGTATGTACAATGATAGGCATGGGATTGCCTCCCAAGTGCGCTTGTTTAAAGTCACTAAGCTTGACTTAGACGAGGCTTAGGCGAGATTAGCGAAGAGATCCAAAGTGGTCTCCTCAAGCTTTTCCCCCTCTTTGATGTTGTTGTTGGTGGTGTATTTTCCTTCTTTCTTGTTCCACACTTGGTGTGGGTAATCCCTTTTGGTGTGGCGGTTTCTCCTTTGGTCAATGGTTCTTGTTGAACCCTCACATTCTCATCCAAGTTCAAATTTTCAAACTTCTTCTTCAATTCTTCCACACTTGGATCTCCTTCGTGTTTGACATCTTGGACTCCTTCATTGGAAGCCACCATTCCACACAGGTTCTTTCTTGAGGATCTACTAGAGTAGTAGAACCTCTCATCAACGTTTTGAAGAATCATTCTTCCTACGTCATAGTCGATCCTACCTCCCACGGTGGCTAAAAATGGCCTTCCCAATATTAGGGGGGTTTCATTTCCGTCATCCGAACCTTTCATGACTACGAAATTGGTTGGGATGATTTTGTGGCCTATTCTCACCGGATAGTCCTCAACGCTTCCTATGAGACTTCCTATCGACGAGTCTCCAAACATTAGGACTTTCTCGCAACTGGAGATGCTATGAACCCCCATCTTTTCCAGCATTCTCACATTCACGACATTCACGCTCGAACCGGTGTCAATCATGGCGTTATTGACTTCGAGGGCCCAAGCTTGAGCTTTATGACAAAAGCTCCGGGTCTTGCTTTTTCGTAAGAGGGCTTTCTTCGGCATTGGATCGGAGTCGTGTCAACATCCTTGACCCATATCCTCTACCCACTCCTTGTTTCCTAGGAGTTTTTTTGATAAACTCCACATAGGTAGGGAACTTGGTCGTCGACGTTGGTGAGATAAGGAATGGTCATGCCTTGTCTTGAGAAATTTTCCTTGAGTCTTGAGAGAACGTCTCTCCGATACGGTGTGTAGAATGGTTCTCCTATCCCTTGCTCAATGGAGTTTTCCTTCTTCTCAGCATACCCTTCTTTGATGTTCAGGATAACATTGCAAGCGTCCTTAGGGTTTGCCACGGTTTTGCCCGGGAGGTTTCCCATTTGCCCTTTCGAGGAGGAGGCTACTTGTGCCACTTGGTTGTCCAAACTCTTTACATGAGAAGCGAGGCGGTCGTACTTGGCATTCAACTCCACGTAAGCTCCATCCACTTTTGCATGTAAGTCGGATAGCTTCTTGTTTACCTCCGTGGCATGTCTACCTTGCCCGTCCAAAATTTGCTTAAGCATCCTCGAGTTCTCTTCCAAAGTGGAAGGAGATGCGCTATTGTTGAGTTGGTTTGTTTGTTGGCCTTGGTAGAAAGAGCTACGTTGTCCATATCCTCCTTGGGGGTTTGGCTTGTATTCTTGAGGTTTCGTGGTGGGGTAGACTTGATCTTGTGGGTTCTCCACATTGTTGCTTCGGTAAGAGAGGTAGTTATTTCCCTTGTTGTAACCTTGGTTGAAAGGCCTTTGGTAGTTGTACCCTCTTCCTTGGCCTTGTTGTTGGACGTAGTTGACATCCTCTCGCTCGCAATTATCAAAGTCTTCGCACCAACCTTGATTCTCCTCATGCCCCACATAATGGACCGGTTTCTTTAGTATTTGGAGTACTTTATCAAACTTGTCATTAAGCTCCTTATACTTTAGATCGTCTCCCTTGGACTCACTCTTCAATTCTCTCATTGATCTATCGTAATCTTTTCCATTCATTTGCTCCCTTTGAGCTAAGTTCTCCACTAGTTTTTCTCCTTGAGGAATTGTTAGACTTGCGAAGTCCCCGTTGCTAGACGTGTTGAGGGCGAGTTGATAGTCGCGATGGACGCCACGGTGGAAAATTCCGAGTATCGCTTCCTTCGACATCCCATGATGGGGGCAAGCTCTTGTAAACTCGTTCAACCTTTCCCAAGCTTCATACAAGCTTTCATTACCACCTTGTTTAAACGTAGCGATATCATTACGGATCTTTGCCGTCTTTTGCGTGGAGAAAAACTTGGAGAGGAACCTCTTCTTACACTCATCCCATGTTTGGATGGTTGACGTGATGATTCCCTTTTCCCATTGTGCGGCTTTATCCCCGAGAAAGAATGGGAATAAGGTTAGCTTTAGAACATCCTCCGGCACCCCTCCTATCTTGATTGTTCCGCATAAGCGGTCGAAGTTGTCTAGGTGTTCCATCGGGTGCTCGTTGGGTAGACCGAAGAAACGGTTATTCTGCACCATGTTTATCAAGCTAGACTTGATTTCCCAGTTGTTTACGGGGCAAGGAGGCGGCCGGATGCCCATTCTTGTTCCGTTCGTTATTGGCTCATCATAGTCACCAATCCTTCTTTCCTCCCTTGGAACATGTAGAGGAGGCGGCGGCATATCCCCAACTCCCACCCTGTGGGCTTGGTTATGGGGGTTCTCATTGGCTCCTTGTTGGTTTGCCATCTCTTCTTCTTCTCGTTGTCGTTCTTCTCTTTCTCTTCTCTCTTGGTCTCTTGCTCTCTTATTTGCCCTTTCAAGCCTTCCTAGCTCGGGAACGCAATCGATGATTTCTCCTCTTTGGCTCCTAAGGTTCATACACCTTTAAGAAAGACAAGATGAAAAAGACAACGAAAAGGAAAGAAGTTAGTAACTTTTTAAGTAACAAATGGTCTAAAACTAAGAAGATTCCAAATCCTATTGACTAGTTGCAATCTCCCCGGCAACGGCGCAAAAAACTTGATGGGATCAAAGTTTTACCTCAATCACAAACAACCCCAAGTGCAAGGCACAAGACGTTGTAGTAATATAAGGATCGAATCCACAAGGAGATTGAACTAAGAACAACAAGAATACAAGAAACTAACTTAGAATAGACCTAATAAGAAGATTGTTGAATAACAAATTCTATAACTAAAGCAATAGTGCAAAAGTCAACAAAAGTCAACTAAACAAGAAATAGCTAGAAATGTGCTTAAATAAGATAAAGGTTGGATCTTGGGGTTTAAATCATTGGTTTTGGATAGATGGAATCAAGCTAATGATGTTAAAACTAATAAAGGAGACAACTTTCTAGAACAAGGATCACTAATATAGATTAGATCACTTCCATGACTCAAATCCATTCCCTAATCATAAAAACCTCAAATCTTCCAATCGAGTCTAGATGATTAGGGATCATTAAGTATAAGTCCTTAAAAATTCATCTTAAACCTTAGACATCAACTTCCATTGGCTAAGTATAAAAGACTAGCAAGAGGTTCGACTAGACATTTCATCGAACACCTTCCGGGCATGAAACATCCTCTTAGTACCAAGCTAGGATAATTACTTCTACCTTAGTGTTAAGTGCACCTAATGCTATAGAAACCATAACCTAAACATCATAAACATCATTAACCATCATCCATCATCCTAACCTAACTAAACCCCAAAACCCATAAGGTAACTACTCACTAATCATACCTAAACACATGCTAATAACAAAAGATAAAGACATGTTAAGATAATAAAAGAGATTTAAACTAGATAATCATAAGATTCAAACCACAATAAATGAACCTTGAGAGGTTTCACAAAAGGTGGCTATAGTTTAGAGAGAGTATTAAAAACATAAGATAAGATATTAATGTTGAAAACCCTAGGAGTATTTATAGGGAAAAGTAAAAAGTGCACAAGCGCACAATCCCACGGTTTGGTCCAGCGGTTTGGAGGCCGCTGGACCGAACATCCGCGGCTTCTGAATCTTGTCTTCTCCGGCGGTCACTCCTGGCGGTTTGGAGGCCGCTGGAAAATACACCGCGGGCATTCTTTGGCTGCCTGGTCCGGCGGTTTGCATCGGCGGTTTGGAGGCCGCTGGACTCTTCTTCTTCATGACATCTTGGTTGCTCCATCGATTTCGTCCCAGCGGTTTGTTGACCGCTAGGGATTTCACCGCAACCTCGCTTGATTCCTCCTTTCTCGGCGGCTGGCTCGGCGGTTTCGGACCGGCGGAGCTCCGTTTCTTCTTCTTTGCCTCCAACGAGCTTCTCCTTGGCTCCCATCTGCTTCCTATGAGCTCCCCGTAGCTCCAAGTACCTGAAATGCACATGATGTAATGCAAAAAGGGACCTAAACCTAACTAAGACTCTATCCTAGGCTACTAAGTGAAAATATGCTAAATTAGACTATAATCTATATGAAATATGCAACTAAGGTTCTAAAATGTTATGGAAATGCATGCCTAAAATAGCTAAAATACACACTTATCAGCTTCCTACTACAACATTCAAGAAACATGTTCAAGCTATTGGAATGCGTCATCTGCGAGATCTGTGAAAGAAGATCATAGCCGAATTTTCCAGGAGGAGATAACGTAACTATACTCTTTTCCTGTCATGGGTTTTTCCATGATAAGGTTTTTAACGAGGCAGTATACTTAAAGATGGATAATTAAGGGGGAGTATTAGATAATATTAATAGTAATTATCCATAAGATTATCTATGTTGAAACAAATAATAATTGTAGATAATTATCCCTTTGCTTTGCCGACTTATACCACCTATAAATAGGTGCTTTTTGTGTAACTTCTTGATACACATTATTACCATAAGTGAACAAAAGCATTATTACTCTCTTTCCCTCTCCAAATAACCAACGACACACATATTTATATATAATATAATATTAAGTTTTATAACACTATTTTCTAATCACAAAACTACACCATTTGAATTACATTTCACAAAACTACACCATTTGAATTACATTTCACAAAACTACACCATTTCAAAAATACTTCACAAAACTACACCTAAACACTCAAAATTAAATTCAAATAAACCCTACCCACACAATCATATCCCCTTAATACTATACCCTAAACACTAATTAGCGAACCCAAATGAAAATATTTTAATTTTGGTAATTTTTAAAAGGGTAAATCAAGCTTTTAAAATTTTGAAAGGGTGTAAATATGTGAAAAATTTAAATTAGGTGTAAGTCTGTGAAGGAGGAATTGAAAGGGTGTATTTTTGTGAATTCCTCTTTTCTATTTGATAATTTTTCTTATATTTTAATACAAAATATATTAAATACTATTTTTTAATCAAATCTAAATATATTATTGTCTTTTGAAAAATATGTTGGACTATGAGAGATTTATTAGAGAGACTTTTAGTCTATGATTTTATTCTCATCATATTAATTATGTATAGCCAAAAATAATTAAAGTAAGAAAAAAATAAATATAGAAAATAATATAAAGATATATATTGTTGGAACTCAAATTTACTCAATTAGAGTTGGGTTAAAAAAGAAATGTTTTGGTATTAAATTAAAATCATTGACTCAATAAACAATGATGCAAAACAAATCTATGTAATTAATCACTATCTTATATAATAAAACAATATGTTTTTGTAACTTTCATTGTGGTGGTGACAAATGTTTCATTGTTTTTTTGACATGTGTCTACATTTAGTTAATTTTCAAACCAAAATTATTTACTTCTTCTAAAAAAAAAATTAAATGTCAATTTATTTCCTATGTATCTTTTAATTTAATACAAATTATCATCATAAGTTTCAATATTATTAATTTTTAATTTTATGAAGTATTTACAATCAATATATCATATTATCCACATAATTGAAATAAAATCTTAAATTAATGATATTTACCTATTTAAAAATTTAAGAATAAATGTCAAATTGTCTTATATATTTATTTTAATTTAACACAAATGATTCATATGACTTTCATATAATACTATTTTTAGATTTTATTGTTATTAAATACATTAATTCATGACATTCAAACATAATTATGAAAGTTGAATAGTTTTTATTACATAATTATTCCATTTTTCTATAAAAAAATTCTGAAAATAATTTGGTCAAATGATAATTATTTTTATAACATATGTGAATTATATATGTACATTCGCATATGTAATTAATATATTAATATATAAGTTTTAGATTTTATATATAAATTTTAAATCATTATATCCTACTATCCTCATATTTTTGTAACCTATTATCATAATTATTATATTTATATGATAAAGGTAAATTAGATAATACTAGAAAAAATCATAATTTTAAAAATTTGGTGATTAGTCAATGTTGAAATTGATAAACAATAATTTATATTTAACTCATATTTTTTGTGGAAGATTGTTGATCAAGTCAACAAAATATCTCCTAGATGTTATCATTCAACAAAATTAAATTAGAATTAATTTTGTAACATAATGGTGACAACTATGTGGAAAAAAAATTCTCAATCACTTCACCTTGTAACTCCCATTAGAGTGTCACTATATAACGAAAATCATTGTTTCTTTCGTAAAACATTTTTTTATAGAAACACACATTCATATACTTTAACATAAAAAAAATAATCTCATAAAAATAAGGGAAAATTGGGTGGGGTAACATTATTTTTTAGAAAATTGGTTTTTTAAAAAGTAACTTTTCAGTTTAGGTTAAATGTCTATCATACCCTTACGTATAAATATATATATATATATATATATATATATTCCTACTAAATAGTCACATAAATTCGTCACCTATTAAATATACATCTATTCATATTAAATATTCTTTAAGTAGATATCTATAATAAATTTTTTTGTCTATTACACCCGCACGTATCAAAAATAGCTATCTATAATCACTTTATTTGTCGAAATAGAGAAGATTAGGATATTAGACAAAACTTGTTAAGAATAGATACCTATTATCATTTTATTTGTTTTTCAATAGTTATTTGGTTTAATATAAATAATAGCTATTTTCATATTAATAATTAGTCCATGTTTCATATATGTTTTAAAAGTAGTTATTTATTTTCTCTTTGAAATTTGTTATACATTCATAGTTGGTTATATTATACGTATATTTTTACGAATAGTCATTTATTGTTTCGAGAATAGATATCTATTTTCGTGTTGATTGATTATGATGAGAGTTTATTGATTATGATGAGGATTTAGGGTTTATGATTTAATAATAGTTATCTATTTTCGTGTTGATTGATTGTGATTTAGGGTTTAGGGTTTATTTATTATCATGAGGGTTTAGGGTTTATTGATTATGATGAGGGTTTAGGGTTTATTGAGTATGATGAGGGTTTAGGGTTTATTGATTATGATGAGAGTTTAAGGTTTATTGATTATAATGAGGGTTTAGGGTTTATTGATTATGATGACGGTTTATTGATTATGATGAGGGTTTATTGATTATGATGAGGGTTTAGGGTTTATATTTAAAGATTTAAAGTAAATAGATGACTATCACTACAAGAAAACAACCCGATTTCCGACGGATTTTTCGAGGGACAAGTTTCCGTCGGAAATTTCCTAGGGAATTCCGACAGATTTCCCAGGGAAAGAAGCCGTCGGAAAACTGTCGGAAATTTCCGACGGACATATTTTTCCGTCGGAAATTTCCGACGGATTTCCCACGGCTACTTTCCTTGGGAAATCAGTCGGAATTCCCTCGGAAATTTCCGACGAAATTCTGACAGATATAGCCGTTTGAACCTTTCCGACGGTTTTCCGAGGATTAAAAAATGACCGTTTATATTTCGACGGATTTCGACGAATTTTTGAACCGTTGAAAATTAGCCGTTAAATCCCTCGAAATCCGTCGAAATACGTCGAAAGCGCATAATGTTTTCCTATAAATACCTCTTTGGTTCTCATTCAAAACACACTTTTGTATATCATTCTCTCTCTAAAATTCAAAATAATTTAAATTTTTTAAATGTCTAACTATTATCGAGCATGGATGGATAAACCGAAGATGGATCCGGTGACAAATTTACTTACCGATGAATACGCTAACGGAATTGGAGAATTCATAGGCGTGGCTCAAAATCAACCGGAAAGCATTAGAACCGGTAAGTTTAAATGTCCATGTTCTCAATGTAGGAATTTGAGAAATGTCAGGGTAGATGAAGCATGGCCTCATTTGTATGCGAATGGTTTTATGCCTAGTTATAAGATTTGGTATTTTCATGGAGAAAGATCTGAGTTTATGGTGCTCATAATTCTAGTGGAACATATATTGGCGATAGTTCAAGAGAAAATAGAGTAGAAGAAGAAACTAGAGGTCATATAGGTAACACTGTTCAGATGGTCAATGATGCATATAGGGAAAATATGCAACAATTTGACGGAGGTTATGATCAGGGTATTAGGATCGAAGAACCGAACTTGGAAGCACGACGTTTTTTTGATATGTTAGATGCAGCAAAACATCCTTTGTACAAAGGTTGTCGGGAGGGTCTTTCCCCTTTATCATCCGCAAGCCGTTTAATGAGCATAAAGACGGATTATAACTTACCGGAAGAATGTGTGGATGCGGTTGCGAATTTTGTAAAGAGCGTTCTACACGAAGATAATCTTTCACCGGCATCATACTATGACGTGCAAAAACTAGTAGCTGGTCTCGGATTACCGTATCAAGTTATAGAGGTGTGCATTGACAATTGCATGATCTATTGGAGAAGAGACGAAAATCGGACTAGATGTCGTTTTTGTCGTAAACCTCGATATATAGAGACTAGTGGAAGAGTCTCAGTTCCATATAAGCGGATGTGGTACCTACCTTTGTCGGAAAGATTGAAGAGGTTATATCAATGCGAGCGCACGGCTGAACCAATGAGATGGCATGCTTGAACATACTACTACAAACGGGGAAGTTACGCATCCATCCGATGCACAAGCATGGAAACATTTTCGGGCATTATATCCAGAAATTTGCATACGAGCGAAGAAACGTGTATTTGGGGTTATGTACGGACGGGTTCAACCCTTTTGGAAAGCATGGAAGACAATACTCGTTATGGCCGGTGATCCCGACACCTTACAATTTGCCGCCTTCTTTGTGTATGCGTCGTGAGTACTTGTTCCTTAGCATTCTTGTTCCGGGACACGAGCATCCGAAGAGATCCCTTGATGTGTTCCTTCAACCATTGATATACGAATTGCAAATGTTATGGGAACACGGAGTTGAAGCATTTGACGTTTCATGGCAACAAAATTTTCGGATGCGCGCGGTACTTATGTGGACCATAAGCGATTTTCCAGCATATGGTATGCTTTCGGGATGGACGACTCATGGTCGGTTGTCTTGTCCATATTGTCAAGATAACAACGATGCTTTCCAATTAAGACATGGACGTAAAACGTGTTGGTTTGATTGTCATAGGAGATTTTTGCCAAGTGATCATCCTTACCGTCGGAATGTAAAGTTATTTACGAAGAAGAAGAAAGTGTATGATGGACCACCACGGAAGCGGACGGTGATAATTTGTTGGAGCGATTACGAGACTTTGGGGCGGAGAGAACTCCCGATTGCGGTGGTAACGAACATTATCCGGTAGATGGTTGTGGTGTAAACCACAATTGGCATAAAAAGAGTATTTTTTGGGATTTGCCTTATTGGAAAGATCATCTTCTAAGGCACAACTTGGATGTGATGCACGTTGAGAAGAATTTTTTTGACAACATCATGAACACCGTGTTAAATGTGCAAGGAAAAACGAAAGACAATTTGAAATCTCGTTTGGACTTACCGAGATTTGTGCTCGACATGAACTTCATGTTAATGCAGATGGGAAAAGTGCTTTCCCGGCGTATCGGTTATCTAACAATGGAAAGGAAGAATTTTTCAATTGGATCTTGCATAGTGTTAGATTTCACGATGGTTATGCGTCAAATTTGCGGGCTTGCGTTGATTTGAGAGAAGGTAAATTTTCCGGAATGAAGAGTCATGACTTGTCATGTTATCATGCAACGACTACTTCCATTTGCGTTTGCAAATTTGTTACCACAAGACGTTCATAAAGCAATTGCTTCTATCGGTGCATTTTTTCGGGATTTATCCACAAGGACACTAACATTGGAAGGGATTACCACACTCGATCGACAAATACCGGTAATTCTTTGTAATTTGGAGAAGATATTCCCACCTTCTTTCTTTGATGTGATGGAACATCTTCCGATTCATCTTCCAAGAGAAGCGGCACTTGGGGGTCCGGTTCAATACCGGTGGATGTATCCTTTTGAGCGATATATGTTTCATTTGAAGAAAAAGTGAAGAATTTGAGCGAGTGGAGGGATCTATAATTGCTCAATGCATCAACGAGGAAGCATCAAATTTTGCTGAATATTACTTTCCTTCGAAGTGCGTACAAAAAGTCGTAGGCTGCGAGACATGATGATGGTGACGAACGACCAAAATATCCCGTCTATGTTCCAGATATGTTCACCCAAGTAGGACGACTTAGCGGGAAAGGAAAAAAAAGACGTCTAAGCGAGCGGGGAGCGGGTGCACTTGCACACGTACATACTCTCGAGCTGCGACGATATTGATGAATATGAGAGGTAAATTAAATACATTTATATATATATATATGTTTGATGTGAAATTTAACATTTTTTAACATTGTATGTTATGTTTCAAATAGGATATACATGGCCCAAATTCGCATTCATTACAACAATTACACGGAGGATGAACTACAAACAATTAAAAAAAACGAGTTTGCGAAATGGTTGCAATATTCCGTAAGTGTGAAGAAATTTTCCTTTTTAATTTAAATTAATTATAATATTACTAATTAATTAACAATTCATTTGTAGGTTACTTCTTGTGGTCAATCATTTCCCACATGGTTAACGGATATTGTAAACAGTCCAATGGTCGAAGCACGGTCGTATCCGAGATATTGTACTCGAGGATATTCATTTAGGATTCAACAAGCCGAGAGTTCATCAAGGAGCACTTCGGATTATGGAGTGTCGACTCAGACTCGAGACAATGTTTATTACGGCATTCTCCGTGAGGTTTTAGAGATTCAATATCCAGGCATGTTAGGATTGAAGTGCATAGTTTTTTTCTGCGACTGGTACGATAACACTATGGGCCATGGAGTACAAATAGATGCATTTGGAGTTACATCGATACATTCAAGAAAAAAATTACGGCACTATGACCCTTTCATTATGGCTTCGCAAGCAGATCAGGTATATATATACACTTAATTGTAAATATATACAAGTTTTAAAAAAATATATTTTAAACATATTAATAATTTTAACTTATTAATGCAGGTTTGTTATATTCAATATCCTCGACTAACTAGAAAAGATGATCCATGGATTACCGTTACTTCAATTAACCCGCGAGGAAGAATTTATGGCGTTGCGGAGCATGATCCACTACAACCAAGTGGTAATTTGATCCCAATGGGTCCGGTGGAAGAATCTCTCCACGTTGACCTCATTGTTGATTTGACTGATTATAGATCAGATGATGAAGAAGCATTACATTCGCTATCTGAAGAGGAAATTGGCGAATTTGACGATGAAGATTCGATTTCTTCTAACAACTTTTCAGATTCAGAGTAGTTACTTTTTAAATTATGTGTTTGTGTAATAAAACAAATTTTAAGTTTTAATTTTAATTTCAAATTTTACTCCAGATTCATATTTTAATTTAAGTTTTATTTCTGTTTTAAGTTTAATTTTAATTTGTCAAATATAATTATGCTATTTCTTCTAAAATTAAACAAAAAGTTTTTTTTATAAAAATATAAATGTACAAAAATGATAAATTATATGTCCAAAATAGTTTCTTTCATCCTATTTTTAGGGTTTTCTCACAAAAATACGTGTTTATTATTTGAGTTAAGACAAATTAAAATTTTTAATAAAAATCTGTCGGAAATCCCTCGCAAATTTGCGACAAATTTCCGACGGAAACAAAATTACAATTTTGTTGAACCCCTAAAACATAATTGTTGAACCCCTAAAATTTAAATATCCGTCGGAAATCCCTCAGAAATTTCCGAGGGATTTCCGACGGATATTTAAATTTTAGGGGTTCACATCAAATATTGTTAAAGCAAGTTTATATCCTACTTATTTGAACTTTTATACATTCACATGATAATGAAAATATATTACGAAAAAAATAAAAAATTAAAAAATTTAATTCAATAAGGGTTTAAAACTCCTTAAGTAATATGTTTATATTTGTAAAAGTTTTAAAGAGAGTTGTCATTTTTTGTAAATGTTATGTTTTAAGGTTTCTAGTTATGTTCTAAAGTATAAATGTGCACAAAAGTTACATATAAATTATATATGTGTCTAATTATGTAATTTTGGGGTAATTAAACACCTAAATTAACAATCCGTCGGAAATCCCTCATAAATTTCCGACAGATTTCTGACAAATTTTTAATTTCCGTCGGAATTCTGTCGTAAATTTCTGAGGGATTTCCGACGAGTTTTGATATTTTATGGGTTCGACAACAACCTCGTACACGTTTATGAATTAAAATTTCCGACGGAATTCCGAGAGATTTAAAAATTTCCGACGGAATTCCGAGGGATTCAAAATTTCCGACGGAATTCCGAGGGATTTAAAATTTCCGACGGAATTCCGAGGGATATAATCCGTCGGAAATCGGTATACCCTATTTCTTCTTCCTCCTTTCTCTTTTCTCCTAAATTTTCTTCTTCTTGGTTTTCTCCTCCTCCTCGGCGAAAATCGGCGGCTCCACGGCGATTCTCCTCCTCGGCGATTTCTTCCTCTCCAAGGCGGGTCCTCCTCTCCACGGCGGCGGCCCTTCCTCTCTGCGGCTGCTCCTCCTCTCCACGACGGCTCTTCCTGTCCGCGGCTGCTCCTCCTCTCCACGGCGGCTCCTTCTCTCCACGGCGGCGGATCCTCCTCTTCCACGGCAGCTCTTCCTCTCCCTTTTCATCTCCTATAATCAATGTAAGAAACTCAACTTTTAAATTTTAGATTTGGGTTTTGTTAGATTTATGCAGATTTGAGAGCTTTTGGTTTTGTTTAAAATCATAGACTTTTCATTAAAGAAGATTTTGTTACAATTTTGAATTTTTGGTGTGGTATATTTGATATGGTATGATTTTGAATGTTTGGTGGTATTTTCGAAAGTATTGTTGTTTTTGTAATTTGTTATATTTATGGATTTATTTATAACGTTTTGTGATATTTTTCAAAGTATTTTATTGAACTATTTACTAGGTCTTTAAACAAAATGTGGTATTTTTAAGAAAATTATAGTATTTTTTACATTAGTGGCGATTTTTAAATTTGTTGTATTTATGAAACAACGTAGAACGTTTTGTGATATTTTGTAAAAAAATTTAGTGTGTTTGTGAATGTTATTGGACTATTTACTAGGTTTTTAAACAAAATATGGTATTTTTAAGAAAATTATAGTATTTTTTACATTAGTGACGATTTTTAAATTTGTTGTATTTATGAAACAACGTAGAATGTTTTGTAAACAATTTTAGTGTGTTTGTGAATATTATTGGACTATTTACTAGGTTTTTAAAAATTATATGGTATTTTTGAACATAATTGTAGTATCTTTAAATTATTGGGGATTTTTTATTTGTTGTAGTTATGGAACTATATCAAACGTTTTATGGTATAACTCAAAACTATTTTAGTGTGTTTGAGAATGAGTTATTTACTAGGTTATTAAACATTATGTGCATTATTGAAAAATGGTATTTTTGGAAAAGTGGTAATTTTGAAAATCACAAAATGATCAAAAAAAATTTAGGGACGGTAACTACTCCTCATTTATAGTTTCGCCTTCTAGCCGTGGTGGACACTCGGCTAGAGGTCGTGGTTTGAGTCCCCAAAATCACTCTCCAACTCCAGATGCGGTCTCAGATTCACCGCCTTCGATTGGGCAAACTTCGGTGCCTCTCCCGTCGTACATATCGATTCAGGAGTTGGTGCAAAAGGATGGTCGGGAATGGTTACCGGTCATCCATCCCAATACCAATATCGGAACGACATGGTTCGAGGACTCACACAACGGCATGAGCAAGTGTGTTTTAAGGATGATGCATTCTCTCCTTAAGCTTCCATATCCGAAGTATACAAAGATGCCTCTTGAAGATCGCGAGTTGTGGTTTCACACTTTTGCGGTAATTTTTTTAATCTTACATCTCACTTAGCTACTTTTTTAAACTATCTTGTTAATCTTTTCGTTTCAATTTTGTAGCAAGAATTTAATTGGGCTCCTGAGCATAATTTCACGATCCAGAACGAGTTTAATAGGTATGCGGCGCTACAATACTCACATCACGTCAATGAGTGGAAACAATTGTGGCAAAAGGGCAAAGTGCCGAAAAACGTGTTACCTGCGGTTTTTGATGGCTTAAAGTTGCATTGGGTTAAACCATCAACAGCGAAGGAGTCTAATACGAATTCAATAAACCGAAAAAGTAACAGAAACGGCTTAGGACCTTCAACCCATAACCTTGGAGCTACAAGTTCTAAATCTCGAAAAAAACAATTGGTAAGTTTTATATTTATTATAGTAAGTTTATATTTTTTAAATCATTGGTAAATAAGTATATGTTTGAAACATTTTTTGTTGTGAAGACGATCGACGGAGTCGAACCTGATTATGGGACCCTCTTGGAGGATGCTCATACAAACCGCAAGACGGGTTTGATTCAGGATCCGTTAGCTTCCTAAGTCGTTGAGATCATAAAAAAGAAGAAGACCGAGCGGATGACTCAACTATCGCAAGAAGAATCGGCGGATTCAAATGAACTATCTCGGGAAGAAATTAACCAAATTTTCTTCGAGGTAATTAGTATAAATTAATATCTTCTATATTGCAATACTTATAAACTAATACTAATAAATTTATTAATTTTACGGGCGACTCCGCGTCTAAAGGTCGCATTTTCGGGTTAGATAAAAGTTCTCGAAGTATTATTTCTTCCACATCGTCGAGTAACTACAACACGGAGATCCTTCAGGAACTCGAAAAGAAGGACGAACGCATTAAAGCCCTCGAGAAAGCTAATGAGGATATAATGGCTCAAAACACTGAGATTCGAGAGCAAAACTTGGAGATTCTTCGTCAACAAGCCGAAACTACAAAGTTCCTAGCCAAAATGAAAGACAAATTCAACATTAATTAGTTTTTTTTTAAATGTTTTTGTTGTTTTAAAAACAATTTTGTTTTTGTATTTTGTTTTAAATGGTGTATTATATAATATGGGATTTCTTTTAAATTATTTTTTTAATTTAAATTTATTAATATTTTATATTTTTTTAAATATTATTTTTTTTGTTGAAAATAATATTATCCCTCGGAAATCCGTCGGAAAAAAATCCGTTGGAAATCCGTCGGAAACAAATCCGTCGAAAATCCGTCGGAAAAACATCTGTCGGAAATCCGTCGGAAAAACATCCGTTGGAAATCCGTCGGAAACAAATCCGTTGGAAATCCGTCGGAAACAAAGCCGTGGGAAATCCGTCGGAAAACAAAGTCCGTTGGAAATCCGTCGGAAATAAAACCGTGGGAAACCCGTCGGAAATGAATGTCGGAAATCTGTCGGAAATCCATCGGAAATATATCTGACAGATTTCCGACGGATGAATTTCCGACAAACTTCCGAGAGTTTTTGTTGTCGGAAATTCCTTCGGGAATCCGTCGGAAAATTTCCGTCGGAAATACCCGAGGGATTTCCGACGGAATTCTGACGCATTTCCTTTTCCGACGACATAGTTCCGACGAATCAATTTCGTCGGAAATCCGTGGGAAATCGTTGTTTCCGACGGATTTCTGAGGGATTTGTCCCTCAGAAATCGACAGTTTTCTTGTAGTGTATGAATCTTCTACATAAATGAGTATACATTTAATCATCTATTTAATGCAAATATATTACTATTACCGAATTAAATTGATCTAGGGGCAAAAATGGAAAAAAATTATTTCTCTCTCGTCTTTTTTTTGTTTTTTGAGCCAATTTAATTGTTGTTTGGTTATACAACCCAATTTCACTCTCCAATAACACCAAATCACCAATTTGTCCTAAAAATAATCTCTCATATTCTCTTCTTAGTACACGATTTCTACGTTTGGAAGGTTATGATCTCGGGTGTTTAGTGGTTGTGTCATGTGGTAATGGAAACTTTTTTTCATTGTTTGGACGATTTTTTGGTCTCCAAAGTGGTTATGTGTTGATTTGATCAACAATCTTCCGCAACAAATGTGAGCAAAAAGAATAATTCAATCATATCTAATGAATGTCTTTTCCATACGATATTAGTTTACTATCACTATCAAACTAATACTAGCTTTTAAAAAATATTAAAAATTTGAGTTCAACAATATTTCGAACAAAAACATTTAAAATAGATATTAAACAAAATTAGAATCTCAAAAGACATATAATAAATATATGATTTTTAGTAAAATTTTGTGTATATATGTAATATTACAAATTCAACTTATTGTTAACAATTTAATATTTAATTAGCCCGTGCAAAAGCACGGGTCACAACACTAGTATATAAAGGATAAGTACCACTAATGATTCAAGTTTCTTAAGTTTTGCACGACAAGAGTACTTTTTTGTTTTTGATAAATTTTTGCAAGTACTTTTGCACGACAAGAGTTCTTGATGTACCAATACAATGACATTGCTCCCTTATACATAGAGCTTTCTTGCTTGCCAATTAGGCGCTCCACATTCTTTTGTTGTCTTGCAAGGAGAAAACATATTAATAGTTTGCGAGTTTAGGGTTGATAAAATTATCACCCATACACCTATATATTTATAATACAACATAGAAATTTAATGTGCAAATGCAACACATATATATATATATATATATATATATATGTTGTAAGTAAAAGACTTGTGTAAGAGTTTAAGAGAGTCTTACAAATAATCACCATGCATATGAGGAAGATGGATTTTATATTGATTTGTGTATTATCTGAAATATTTCTATTTAATCTTTTAATTTTATAATATTGCTTTGATATTTAAGAAATTGATTTCTTTTGAAATAAAATTAAGGCATATTTTGATTTTGTAGACTTTTACATTAACTTAAGAAATCTAGCTCATTTTGTAGTACATGTAATTTATAGCCTAATTTATTCATTAGTTTTAATTCATAATAGAGAAATTCATAAAACTACACCCTTTCAACCCTCCCTTCACAAAACTACATCTAATTCAATATTTTCACAAATTTACACCCTTTCAAAATTTCAAAAGCTTGATTTACTCTTTTAAAAATTACCAAAATTAAAATCTTTTCATTTGGGTTCGCTAATTAGTGTTTAGGGTATAGTATTAAGGGGGGGGAGGATTGTGTGGGTAGGGTTTATTTGAATTTAATTTTGAGTGTTTAGGTGTAGTTTTGTGAAGTAATTTTGAAATGGTGTAGTTTTATGAAATGTAATTCAAATGGTGTAGTTTTATAATTCTCCCTTCATAATATCACACAAAATTTAACTCTATCAACCACATGTTATAATGAAGTTTTATTTGGGAACAAGATTATCTTTTCAAAATATAATTATGTGTTTATTTACTACAACTTTTTAATAAATTTATGAAATAATATATATATATATATATTATGTATGAATATTATATTTAAATATTCATACATGTTTTATTGCTTTGTAACTTTGATTAATTTAGTTCATAACAAAAGTTTATTAATGATAGAAGTACGTCTCCACCCAAAAAGCAGATCAAATCCTAATTATCCTCAAAATAGCAAAAATTTATCAAGATAAAACTAAAGTAAACGCAGTAAGTAAAATAAGATGTGTACTCTATAGTGAAGAATTTATGCCCATTTAGCCGTAAGAGACATTCCTCCCATACCTATAAAGACCGCAACAAAAGCCAATGTCGAAAGCTTTTTATTACTTTGCAACTTTGGTCCTAAGAAATCATGAGCCAATAAATCGACAAGTGCCGTGTAAATCAATACACCCGCGGCACACGCATTCAACAATCCAACAACAATCAACGCCGCGGGGCTTGTTTCGCTATATATCTTTTGTATTCCCATCCCTAAACCGATCCCACACGGTGTTGTAACCGAAAAGAAACACACCATTATCAAAACTTTTTTACTTCCATATTCCGCCTATATATTATTACAAAAAATCAAATAAAAAAAATTAGAACAAAACTTTATGTTAAGTAATATGCGTGTTTATGAGTTGAAAAATTATCTTTATGTAAAGTATAACAACATTTCATTTTTTAAGTTTTTTATTTAACTTTTCTATTTTAAGTTGTATCTTAAACTTTGTATTATATATTATGAGTATTTTAAGTTGTATCTTAAACTTTGTATTATATATTTTATAAACTTTGTATTATATATTTTATAAGTTCAAAGATGATATTTATGTTAGTTATAACAAAGAGATTGTGTAAATAACAAATAAACATGATGTATATGTGCAATGATTTTATATCGAATAGTTTACTTGCGAAATGCAACCACCGAGACCCATTCCTTCAAAGAATTGATGGAAAGAAAGTGCGGCGATAAGTGGATGTATAGAACATTTGTTATCCGTAGCTCCCATGGCGATACTGATCACGGCCGAGTGAACTATGATACCTACTTCTAACACCTACATCAAATTGACCATTTATTTGTTTCATGAGGCTACAATATTAAAACTGAAGTATGAATTTTTAACTCAAAATCAATTGATTACAAGTTGATTGACTCATATTCTTTATATACTATTGGTTGTATCCTTTAAATTCACATTACAATGTGCATTATTTTTTCCATATTTTTTGCTTTCCGAAACGACGAAAACATAAGAAAGAAGGAAGAAATTTACAAGTTTTATACATACCATAGCAATGACTTTATTCCTGCGAAGTTGGCTTGCCTTGTCTCTAACATCATCTTGTTTCATAACAACAACATCAGATCCATTTTCTATGGTTTCAACCACATCTTGTTTATCATTAACAAAATTAGAGCCATTTTCACTCTTCTTATGTGTACTCATGTAATAAGAATCAGCCATTAAAGTAAGCATAGCCGTGACCATTGCACAAAATGTTGTGAAAGGAAACTTCCTCCACGGTTTTTCCGGCAAACATTTTGAGTTTAGATCATTGAAAGAGTCCGGTAACACGTGTACAAACCCGGTGGCTAATATTACACCCGCGGATAAAGCTTTAATGATGATAAACATATCTCCATCAGGTCTTAAAGCACGAACCGTACCACTAGTAAACAATGGTAAGCAAACACCGATTGCGCTCGATACAAAGATCGTTGGGATTGCTATGAGTTTAAGCTTTTGTGCTTCTTTGTTGTTGTGACATGATGTGTCTCCATATTCGGCTTTGCATTCGCTTATGTTTGAGTTTTCGGCGTTATCGGCTAGAGAAGTTGATAGGTAGAGGAAAAGAATAACTATGATTGTGATAAGTTTGTAATATGATTTAGAATAATTCATTGAATAAAGTGTAAAAAGTTCTCTTAAGGGTTATTTTGTTATGTGAGGATTTATAGTGATTTTAAAAAATAAGATTTAATTATAAATAAATCTCACTTAACTAGTATTAAAATCTCCAAGTCATTAATTATGAATGTGAGGGATAATAAGGTGTCCTCACGATAGGATCATGGTTGTACTTGTTCATATAACAACAAATGCAATATATATTTTTGAGTTAAACCGATTTATTAATAACATCAAGAATCATTTGGAAAGAAATTTGAATATGAAATTAATAAATTATCTCTTATTTTCTTTCTTTTTTGTATTAAATAATAGAATTCAATTTTCTTAAATTCAATTTGTTGCCTTTTTCTAGTTAATTATTCTACAATCGATTGAATATATAAATATAAATATTGGATTAATATGAGTTAGCACATCGTCTGATAACGGACGGACTATACATTAGGAACCTGCTACTCACATCCCAAAATAAAAAGATTTTCTAGAACTCTTTAGGAAGGAGATATCCTATTTTTCTAGACTCTAAAAGATTGATAAAACTTAATGATTCTTTATTGATAATTTCTTTAGAACTTGTGAACATTGATATCTTGCATATTTCACATGTTTTACCTTATTTTATGCATTAGAATTAACTCATTTAGGCTGCATTTAGTATCATATAGGTTGCATTTGGGTTTGTTACGTGTATTTCAGGTTTCGGAGCGTTAAAGCGGCAAAAGACGAAGAATTCAAGCTAAAAAGGAGCGGAAACAGTTGTACCGGCTTGTTGTAGCGGTTTGCTGTGGTCGGTATAGAAGATTCTTTTGCCAGAGACTTGTACCGACTTGTTATATCGGTCACAAGTGGTCGATACAGAGGAAACGAAATCTGAATATCAGATATCGACATGTTGTACCGTTTTGGAGTGGCCGATACAGAGGGAAAGAAGCCGAAGCACTTGTACCGACCGATGCATATCGACCTGAGGATCGGTATCGACTTGTTGTACCGGCTTGACATGACCGATACAGAAGGAAGGAAGCCAAAGGACGTGTACCGAGGAGCGTGTATCGACCAGTCTGTAACGATTTCACTTGACCGTTACAGGCTGCGAAAATTAATGGAAAATCCGGTTTTCATGGTTAAAAAGGAAAATAATTTCTAAACCAATTGGTTTTTCTTTAATTTATGATTTAAGACTATATTAGGGTTTTGAAACTATGTTTTCAGTTTATCTTAGTTTTGTTTTTGTTTGAACGCTTTTGAGTTTTTGCTTTGCAACTCTGGAGAATTCCTGGTGTTTTTGCTTTGGCCACCTTTGTAATCTTCATCAATAAGAACTTTCTTAAACCCTTTATCTCTTTGATTTGTTTATGTTTATGCCTTCTTTAAATTCAATTGTTTTAAGATTCAACATGTTTAGTGAGTATATCTAAATAGACAATTGGGTTAGGGAAAAAGGGGTTGATTGAATTTAGGATTGATGATTGTCTAGAACTTAATTGATTATAAAACTTTTGTCTTTGGTAACAAGTTAAAAGCCTTAATCGAGTTGGTCATTCGATTACTGAACCTAGGAAACTTTATGAATCGAGAGATTATAAAAGTTCCTGACCAATTACCTTAGAACTAATTAAGCCCTAACTTAACCGAGAGATCTGTGTTAATAAGCTTAGTGGTTAAAATTGAATTGATCTTAAAGTTTCTTGATAATTAAACTATCCAAGACATTGTTTTAGTTTAATTATTGGGAAAATGATCATTGCCACGAGAGTGGATTGATCTAAAATCGTTTTCAAAACCTAAAAGTTACTTTTGCAAAAAAGACAATTTTAAAATCTGAAAGTTTAATCACCCTCTGAAATACCTTAACCTGATTGTTTAGCTTTTTATAAAACCTTTAAAACTCTTAATTCACATTTTCGTTTTGTTCATTACACGGTCTCGAAAATACTCAACAAACAACCTTTTGATTACGCTTAAACTGAGTTTGTTTCTTATAAATTCTAGTACATTGTTTGCTCCTGATTTGGTTTGACATCTTAAGTACTACATTAGGACATTCAAAATAACGAGGGTAAAAACTCGTTTCTCAAACATACAAACATTGGTATTTATAGAATAAAACTTAGGTTTAGCTTTGGACACTTGTCATCACCTAGTTTCTTTCACAGCACCCGAGAGCATCAAATCGGTTATGCATCGGGATTGCTGAATCTTGACTCGTCAATGATTTGCACACACCATCTTCATGAGCTTCCTCTGTTCCAGCTGTTTTTTGTCTTTTTCAGAGGGAAAGAGACGTTGTGAGACATCGTCGTTTTGGTTGTTGGACTTAGAGTGTTCGAGGTCCATCTTGTCTAGACCCATTGTGTTGTTGTGAATATTAGCCCTCTCAAAATTGGTATGAGTGGAACATCAACATCAAGTTTGTATTGGAGTGAAGTAAACGCCGGTCCTGAAAGTGATTTTGTAAAGATGTCAGCAAGCTGCAGATGAGCTGGAACATGTGATACCTCCAGGAGAACAAGAGCCACTCTTTCTCGCACATAATGCCAATGAGTTTCAAAATGTTTGGACCGGGCATGATAAGCATGATTATCAGTCAAGAGCACGAAAGACTTGTTGTCTCCAAACAGTTCATGCGTCTTGTCTATAGGTATGCCCAAGTCCTTTAGTACTTTACTAATCCAAGTCAATTCTGAAGCAGTTTTAGACAAAGCTATGTATTCGGCTTCAGTGGTGCTTTTGTCAACAATGTCTTGTTTCTTTGAACTCCAAGATATGATGTTTTGACGCGGGAAAGTGCAATAACCACTAGTGGACCGTCTTGTGCTTAGACAACCACCATAGTCATCACTGTAAGCTCTCAAGGTACAATCTAAATTCTTGTAAAAGGTAATCTCCATTGTAATTGTGCCTTTAATGTACTCAATATACGCTTGAGAAGAATGAAATCTGAGACGGTGGGAGCGTGCATCTTTTGGCACACAAAGTTAACACCATACTGGAGATCAGGTCGTGTCAATGTGAGATATTGCAACTTCCCAGCAAGGCTTCCGAAGTAAGTGGGATTAGCAAAGGGTTGAGATTGATGTGGTGTTTTGTCTGGCTGAATAGGCAGAGGAGTGGAGACTGGTGCACAATCTCTCATAGCTGCAACAGTAAGTATGTCTTCTGCATACTTTTGTTGGGAAAGGAATAGCCCATCTGAATGAAATTGAGCTTGAACCCCCAAAAAATAGTGTAGTTTTCCCATATCAGTCATCTTAAATCTCTTGTTAAGCTCACTGACAGAGCTGTTTCCAGTGATGAACATATCATATACATACATCAGTAAGATGATAATGTCATTGCCATGGTGACAGACAAACAGAGAAGGATCTGACTTACTACAGAAGAACCCAAACTCAAGCAAGAAGTTGATGAATTTATCAAACCAGGCTGGTGGTGATTGTTTAAGGCCATACAAGGATTTGTGAAGAAGACACACATGGTTAGGTTTGTCTTTGTCCACAAAACCAGCAGGCTGAGTCATGTAGATTGTCTCAGTTAAATCACCATGTAAGAAAGCGTGTTTGACATCCATCTGTTTTATTTCCCATTGCATGATAGTGGCAAGATGAATAATCATTCTAATCGTGGTTGTCCTAACCATTGGACTATAGGTTTCAATGTAATCAATCCCTTCTTCTTGGCCTTTTGCCACAATTCTTGCTTTAAGTTTATCAAGTGATATATCTGCAAGTAGTTTGGTCCTGAAAACCCATTTACAACCTAGAATATGCATACTTTGTGTGTAGGGAACTAAAGACCATGTTCTTGCCTCTTTACAATTTCCTATTTTTTCTCCCATTGTCGAAGTCCATCCGGGATCCTTGAGAGCCTGAGTAATGGTTTTTGGTCCAGGATATGATATTATGTGAGTAAGTAGAACATACATTTTATTTGGTTTAAAGGTTCCTACTTTTGATTTTATGATCGTTTGATGCCGACTAATACCCTGTCTCTGGTTTGATGAGTAGTTTTGTTGCATTGGTGCAGGTGAAATTGGTCTGGATAATGGTAAAGTGGTGATGTTTCCTATAGGAACAAGATCTAAGCTTGTCGTACACTCAATACTACCACTTAGACCATTAGTAATGGCCACAACCTGAGCAGCTGGTGTTTGAAGGGGGGAAATCATCATTAGAGAATAGAGGTTTGTATACAAAAAGGGGTTACAAAAGATGCACAAAGTAAGACCTCATCTTGTCTAGGCTCCATTGGTTTCTCTGAATGAGTAGGTGTTGAATGAGGCAAGAAACTGTTTTGCCAAGCTTCTAACAACTTTGTTCCTCCAATCATGTATTTATCTACAAAGGGAATCACCATTTCATCAAAGATAACATGGCAGCTAATATAGACACTCCTAGTTGTAGGATAAAGACACATATATCCCTTGTAATTGACATTATACCCCAAGAAAACATATTGTAATGACTTGGGATCAAATTTGTTTGAAGCATAATCTCTTAAAAGTATGATAACATGCACAACCAAAGACTCGTAAGGCTGTGTAGTTTGGTGCAAAACCATGAAGCTTCTCAAAAGGGATGCAGTGATCATCTTGGACAGAAAATGGTAGCAAATTACTCAGAAGATTGGCACTGAAGAAAGCTTCAACCCAATATCTTTGTGTAATTTTACTGTGAAAGACCATCGTAAGGCTAAGTTCTATAATGTGTCTATGCTTTCTTTCTGCAAGCCCATTTTGTTAAGGTGTATAAGGGCATGATATAAACTGTTGTATCCATGAGTGTTGTAAATGAGAGATGAACTTTGTGCTAGTGAATTCTCCACCACCATCACATTGAAATGTTCCAATCTTTTCTCTAAAATGGTTTTCAACTAAAATCTGAAAATTAAGAAAGACTAAGTAAAAATCAGACTTGTGTTTTAAAGGGAAAAACCAGCTAAACCGAGAAATTTTTTCGATGAACACTACATAGAATCTAAACCCCTGAATAGACATTGTTGGGGCTAGACCCCAGAAATCACAATGAATTCTTTGAAGAGGTTGAGTAGTAACAAAACTAGAAGTAGGAAAAGGCAGTCTTAAACTCTTGCCAAGTCTACAAGCTTCATATATAGGCTTGATAGTCTTGTTTATTATTACTGCTTTATTATTAGATAATCACTGAAGAATTTGATCATTAGGATGACCAAGCCTCCTATGCCAAACTTCATCTGATGTAGATATTTGTTTGATTGAATAGTAGACTTGGAGATGTGAATCCTCCAGCTTGTAAATTCCATCATGGTTTCTGCCTAGAGTCAGAACCTTCTTTGTTGCTTTGTCCTTTACAACAACATCATTAGCATCAAAGGTAAAAGAGCACAAATAGTCACTAGTGAGTTTAAACAGATAATAATGACTTAGCAATATAAGGACAAACCAACACATCTTTTAAAGGTAAGTTACCTGATGTGGAGGATATAGTAGCTGAGCCAACATGAGTGATAGGTAGGAAGTTACCATCATCAACCATAACAGAATCGGAACCATAATATGGTTGTGACTGTTGGAGTCTTTGCTGGTTGTTTGTGACATGAGTAGTTGCTCATGTGTCTGGATACCATTCATAGCTTGTGCTCTCAGTGACATCAGTGATTTTCATGGCAGCTAGTGTAGTGGTTGGATCATCAGGTTGGTAACTCTTGTCAAACCTATGTGATATCTTGCATATTTCACATCTTTTACCTTATTTTATGCTTTAGAATTAACTCATTTAGGCTGCATTTAGTGTCATATAGGTTGCATTTGGGTTTGTTACGTGCATTTCATGTTTCGGAGCGTTAAAGCGGCAAAAGACGAAGAATTCAAGCCAAAAAGGAGCAGAAACGGTCATACCGGCTTGTTGTAGTGGTTTGCTGTGGCCGGTATAGAGGATTATTTTGCCAGGACACTTGTACCGACATGTTGTATCGGTTACAAGTAGTCGATATAGAGGAAACGAAACTTGAAGACCTATACCGACATGTTGTATCGGTCACTTGTGGCCGATACGAAGAACACGATACATTGGAGGTGGATATCGACCAGTCGTACCGGCTTGACATGGTCGATACAGAAGAAACGAAGTCGAAGCAAGGGTACCGATCAACGCGTATCGACCAGCCTGTACCGGTTTCACTTGACCGGTACAGGCTGCGAAAATTATAAGGAAATTTGGTTTTTATGTTTACAAAGGAAAATCAATTCCTAAACCAAGTTGGTTTTCCTTTATTTCTTTGGTTTAAGACTATATGAGGGTTTCGTTTTTATGTTTTGACATTATTCTAGTTTTTGTTTTTTGGAGTTTTCATCGCTTTGTTTTGTTTTGGACAACTTTGGACATTTCTTGGTGATTCCTTCTTTGGCCACCTTTGTAATCTTCATCATCATCAATAAGAAATTTCTTGAACCCTTTATCTCTTGCTTTTGTTTATGTTTATGCTTTTTCTAAATTCAATTGTTTTGAGATTCATCATGTTTAGTGAGTAGATCTAAATAGACAATTGGGTTAGGGTAAAAGGGGTTGATTGAATCTAGGATTGATGATTGTCTAGGACCAAATAGATTATAAAACTTTTGTCTTAGGTAACAAGTTTAAAGCCTTAATCGAGTTGGTCATTCAATTACTGAATCTAGGAAACTTTATGAATCGAGAGATTATAAAGGTTCCTGAACAATTACCTTAGAACTAAGCCTAGCTTAACCGAGAGATCTGTGTTAATAAGCTTAGTGGTTAGAATTGATTTGATCTTAAAGCTTCTCGATAATTAAACTATCCAAGACATTGTTTTAGTTTAATTATAGGGAAAATGATCATTGCCACAAGAGTGGATTGATCTAAAATCGTTTTCAAAACCTAAAAGTTATTTTTGTAAAAAGACAATTTTGAAATCTGAAAGTTTAATCACCCTTTGAAACACCTTAACCTGATTGTTTTGCTTTTTATAAAACTCTTAATTCGCGTTTTCGTTTTGTTTACTAATCGATCTTAAAAACACTCAACAACAAACCTTCTTGATTACACTTAAACTGAGTTTGTTTCTTATAAATTCTAATACATTGTTTGCCCCTGCTTTGGTTTGACATCTTAAGTACTACATTAAGACATTAGATTTAACGAGGGTAAAATCTCGTTTATCAAATTGGCGCCGTTGCCGATTCAGGAATTCGAACAATTATTAGAATTTTGAAATTACTTGGGATTAAGTTTCAATTCTTGTTACTAATATTTTCTTCTCTTGTGGTTTTCGTTTTCTTTTTAGGTGTATGCAAAGAAGAAGTCACCGACAAAGTGATAGCTTACTCTTCTTCGCAGACATCAAAGCACACGAAAGAGTTATCTCAAGAGAGAGAAGATCCAGCCATCACTCCGACTCATCTACATCAGAAACTTCAAATTCAGATTCAGAGATGGGTAATGCAAACAACGCACCCAACGTCACACGCACGATTGAAACAGATGATGTGCCTTCTAAAATCACAAACCGTAGTGGTATCACGCCTCCAGCCATCGCCAATAACAACTTCGAGATCAAGTCTAGTCTCATCAACATGGTGTCAAGCAACAAGTTCTACGGTCTGCCTAGTGAAGATCCCATTGACCATCTTCATCAATTTGACATGCTATGCGACACGGTGAAGATCAATGGTGTCAATGAGGACATGTTTAAGATGCGCTTGTTCCCTTTCTCACTAGGGGACAAAGCACACATATGGCAGAAAAACCTTGTCAAAGACACCATACAGACTTGGGACGCTTGTAAGAAGGCTTTCCTTACAAAGTTCTTCTCCGTGGTAAGGACATCAAAGCTCGGGAATGAGATCTCCGCTTTCGCTCAAAAAGACCAAGAAACGTTCAGTGAAGCTTTGGAAAGATTCAAGGGATACACGGTGAGATGTCCACATCACGGGTTTTCGGGAGAAGGCTTGCTAAGCACGTCTTACCGCGGTCTTAAACCGAAGTTCAGAATGCTTCTAGATTCAGCTAGCCAAGGAAACTTCCTTAGGAAAACAGAAGTGGATGGACAACTTTTGGTGGAAAACTATGCGCTAAGCGATAGCAACTACGGGGAAGAATATGATCGCACAATCCGCAACTCTGGGAACGATGAGAAATTCAAAAGAGAGATAAAGACGGTGAATGAGAAGCTTGATAAGCTACCCTTGTCTCAACAAGTGGGGATTAACTTCGTTGGAAGTGGAGATGAACAACTGCCCCCAATAGAGGGAACTCAGGAGGAAATAAACTACATGGGAAATCAGAACGGTTGGCGTTTCAACAACTATTCTCAGCACCCAAACCTCTCCTACCGCAGCAACAACGTAGCCAACCCTCAGGATCAGGTCTATCCCCATGCGCAACAAGGAGGTTACCAAGGTAAACCTCAATACAACCAAGGAGGATACGCACCGAGACCACCACTTAATCGCCCTCCGGGTTACAACAACCCTCCCGCTGCTCAAGGAGCGGTTGCATCACCAGCTCCCCAAGGTGATCAAACCACTCAGCTGTTAAAATAGATTCTAGATGGTCAAAACCGGAGTCAAATGGAGTTCAACACGTTCAAGAAAGAAATTCACGCAAAGGTTGACAACTCCTATAATGATCTCAACCCCAAGTTCGATTCAATGAGCTCGCACTTGAAATCTCTGGACAATCAAGTGGGGAAAATCACATCCTCCTCCAAGCGACCAATGGGTCAACTCCCAGGGAAACCAGAAGCAAACCCAAAAGAGTATGTCAACGCTCTACATCTTCGTAGTGGACGACAATTACCTTCTGGGGATCGCATCAAGGATAATGCGGATCAGGTCGGGGAGGTGGAACATTCGCACGAGACAGAAACCACGATCCTAGACGATGAAAACACCGCAGACGGTAACGAGAAAGATACAGGGGACCTATATCGGTCAAGTGTATCAGCCACAACTGGCCGATACCGACCACCTTTATCGGCCAAGAACAAGGCCGATACAGGGGAGAAGGAAACATGGGACTCGTATCGACCAGATGTGCCGGTTTCGGGTGACCGATATCGACCACCTATATCGGCCATGAACAAGGCCGATACAGAGGAGATAACCGCGAAAACAAAGAAGCCAACTTACGTTACGTCTCCTTACGTGCCTAAGCTTCCTTTTTCGTGTCGAGCTAAGAAACAGCTTTTAGAGAAGTATAAAGCGCAGTTCGAAAAGCAGATGAAAGAAGTTCACATTGCCATGTCTCTTGTGGATGCCTTTAAACTCGTCCCTCACTATAGCAAGTTTCTAAAGGATGCGATCAAGAACAAGGTTCAGGACTTCGACGATACGGTGGTTCTTTCGCACGAGTGCAGCGCGATCATCCAAATAAATTGTCCTAAAAAGCTAAGTGATCCGGGAAGCTTTACAATACCATGTGCCATCGGTCCCTTGGTTTTTGAAGGATGCTTGTGTGATTTAGGAGCTAGCGCTAGCCTAATGCCGCTGTCTATTGCCATGAGACTTGGATTCTCATCCTTCAAGCCAACTAGAATCTCCCTAGTGCTTGCCGATAGGTCAGTAAGGATACCCGCAGGTGTGTTAGAAGACATCCCGGTCAAGCTAGGAAACGCTTTCATTCCTACGGACTTCATTGTCTTGGCGATGGATGAAGAACCTAAGGACCCTCTTATCCTAGGTAGACCATTCTTAGCCACTGCCAGAGCCATCATAGATGTGAAGAAGGGTAAGATCGATCTGCATCTTGGAGAGGACCTAGTCCAACGGTACGATATCAACGATACGATCAAGAAACCAACCATTGATGGGCAGATCTTCTACATCGACTTGATGGATGAACTAGCGGATGAGTTCTTGGAGGAGTTAGCTGCGGAAGATGAACTCCAGCTTGCCATGACTACCCTAGAGGACGAAGGCAGAACATCGAGGTATGACGTGATGGCAATTCAGAAGAGAATCGACTCCCACCCTATCGATACGGAAGCCGAGTTTCTTGACCTTCCCGAGGTGATTCTATGCGACGCAAAGGCGATGACGACGGATAGCGATGCTAGCAATGGTAAGTCTAGCGACGACGACGACTGGAGCGAACTAAAGGCACCAAAGGTGGAGCTCAAACCTCTTCCTAACGGGCTAAGGTACGTTTTCTTGGGGCCTAACTCCACCTACCCAAAAATTATCAACGCCTCGCTTAGTGACGATGAAGTTAAAACTTTAACTTATGAGCTTAAAAAATTCAGGAAGGCCATAGGTTATTCTCTAGATGATATCAAAGGGATATCACCCTCATTGTGCATGCATCGTATACATCTAGAGAACGAATCTATGTCCTCAATACAACACCAACGTAGGCTGAACCCTAACTTGAAAGAAGTGGTTTCCATCGCGCTTATCCGCGTTCTCTGCTTATGTCGAATGGTCTACCCCCTCGTCCTGATTCGCATTGTCTTCGATGCGATCCCCAGAAGGTAATTGTCTACCACTACGGAGGTGTAGAGCGTTGACATACTCTTTCGGATTAGCCTATGGTTTCCCTGGTAGTTGACCCATTGGTCGCTTAGATGAGGAGGTGATTTGACCAACTTGGTTATCCAGAGCTTTCAAGTGCGAGCTCACTGATTCAAACTTGGCGTGTAGATCATTGTATGAGTTGTCTACCTTGGCGTGAATCTCTTTTTGAAAGTGTTGAATTCCATGCTATGACGGGTTTGACCGTCGAGGATTTGTTTCAAGAGTTGTGTGGTTTGATCACCTTGGGGAGCTGGTGAAGAAACCACACCTTGAGCGACGGGAGGATGGTTGTAACCCGGGGGCGATTAAGTGGTGGTCTCGGTGCGTACCCTCCTTGGTTGTATTGAGGTTTACCTTGGTAACCTCCTTGTCCTGCTTGGGGATAGACTTGATCACTAGGGTTAGCGACGTTGTTGTTGCGGTAGGAGAGGTTTGGGTGTTGAGAGTAATTGTTGAAGCGCCAACCGTTCGATTCCCCATGTAGTTTATCTCCTCCCGATTTCCCTCGATTGGGGGCAACTGTTCCTCTCCGCTTCCCACAAAGTTGATCCCCACTTGTTGAGACATGATCGGCTTGTCAAGCTTCTCGTTCACCGCTTTTATCTCTCGCTTGAATTGGTCATCATTACCAGAGCTACGGATGTTGCGATCGTAATCCTCGCCATAGTTGCTATCACTCAATGCATAGTTCTCCACCAACAGCTGCCCATCCGCTTCCGTCTTCCCAAGAAAGTTACCTTGGCTAGCTGAATCTAGAAGCATTCGAACTTGGGTTTTAAGCCTCGGTAGAATGTGCTTGAGCAAACTTTCTCCCGAGAACCCGTGGTGTGGACATCTCGGCGTATAGCCTTTGAATCTTTCCCAAGCTTCGCTGAATGTTTCTTGGTCCTTTTGGGCGAAAGCTGAGATCTCATTCCTAAGCTTTGATGTCCGAACCACGGAGAAGAACTTTGTTAAGAAAGCCTTCTTGCAAGCGTCCCAAGTTTGGATGGTGTCTTTGACAAGGTTCTTTTGTCATAGGTGTGCTTTGTCCCCTAATGAGAAAGGGAACAAGCGCAGCTTGAACATTTCCTCGTTGACACCGTTGATCTTCACCGTATCGCATAGCATATCGAATTGATGAAGGTGGTCAATCGGGTCCTCACTAGGCAAACCGTAGAACTTGTTGCCCGAGATCATGTTGATGAGACTAGACTTGATCTCGAAGTTGTTGTTGGCGATGGCCGGTGGTGTGATACCACTACGGTTGGTGACGTTAGAAGGCACGTCGTCGGTTCCAATCGTACGTGGGCCATTGTTGGTGTTGATTGCATCACCCATTTCAGAATATGAATCGGAATCCGATATTTCCGATTGGAACGAGTCTGACTGTTGATCGAGTCTTCTTTCTCTGGCGATTGCTCGTTCGCGAGCTTTGATGTCCGCAAAGAAGAGTAGGTTGTCGCTTTGTCGTGACTTCTTCTTTGCATACACTCGAGAGAACGAGAAACCACACAAATGAGAAACGATTAGTAACAAGAAGTAAAACTTAATCCCAAATGATTTTAAAGTTTTAATAATTAGTCGAGTTCCTGAATCGGCAACGGCGCCAATTTGATAAACGAGATTTTACACTCGTTATTTCGAATGCCTTATTGTAGTATTTAAGGTGTCAATCCGAATCAGGAGCAACTAATGTAATAAACCTTATGAGAAACTATACTCAGTTTAAGCGAGTTCAAAAGAGTTGTTTTTATTTTGTAACCGATGTGAATTTGCAAGAAAACAAAAGATTAATTTGACAAGTTTTTAAGATTAAATTTGAGGTAAAACAACCAGGTTGGGGTACTTTAACGGGTGATCAACTTTCGATTTCTAAATGTCTTTTAACAATTGTAACTTTAAGGTTTTGAAAACGTAATTTAGATCAATCCACTCCCGTGACAATGATCCTTTTCCTAACAAGTAAACTAAAACAATGCCTTGGATAGTTTAAGTTTTAGAAAACATTAAGTTCAAATCAATTCAACCACTAAACTTATTAACACAGATTCCTCGGTTAAGCTAGGTTTAGTTTTAGGATAATTGTTCGGGAACTCCACACTTTTCCCAAAGGTGAAGCTTCTGGGTTCTATCAATTGAATGGCCAATTCAATCAAAGCATTAAGAACATTACCCTAGATTAAAGTTTTATAAAGTTTAAGATCAAGACAATTAACAATCCTAGTGTTGATTCACCCTTTTTCCCCAACCTAATTGCCTAAAGGAATTTACTCACTAAACATTATGAATACCAAAACAATCAAGGTTGAAAACAACATGAAAAGCAAAATAACAAGATTAAGGGAAAGAAGAACTCTGTTATTGAAATAGGTGTACAAGAATCTTGATTGCAAAAACAAATCCAAGCAAGCAAAATCTCCAATCCCCAGTACAAGAACAACTCAAGAACAAAGTATGATAAAGATAAAAAAAACAAGTCTGCTAAAAAAAAAACAAGTCTTTGACCTAAAAATTCGTCTTGGGCTTTTTCCTTTTCTTTATTTTACGCGCTCGATATCGACCAGAATCCGGTCGATACTCTTGGTCGATATCGACCAGATTTCTGGTCGATACTACTGATCGATATGAGTTTTGGCTCAATATCGACCAGAATCTGGTCGATACAACAGGTCGATATTGACTCCTTCTTCTCTTTTTCGCCTTTTCTTCGCGTCTCGACCACAGCTAATCAGCAAAACTTGCTGATAATGGTCGTTTCTCTACTTTAAACCTCTTTTCCTCGCCTTCTTGTCGCATTAGCACTCCTGAACCTGAAAACGCATGAACAAACACAAATGCAACCTATATGATACTAAATGCAACCTAAATGTGTTAGTTCTAATGCAAAAATCAAAGTAAAAACATGCTAAATATGCAATATATCAACTCCCCCAAACTTATCCTTTGCTTGTCCTCAAGCAAGAGAACTAACATCAAAGTTTAAAAGGGTATAGAGGCGGGGACCTCATAACCAAAAGTAACGCGAAGAGTGTAGTATCCTAAACATAGAACGAGTATCCTAAACATAGTATCCTATCGCAACCGAGCTAGTTCTACCCTATTGCCATTCATCTCAAACTCCGTCTAAATCCGTTATTATTACCAAAAGCATGTGATCCATTTGTCTAGTCTAAGCACCTTTCACATTCAATTAAGCATAGTCAAAACATGAAACATGATCAAGAATTTTCAAGAGTTTTTCTATTTGTCTAGGTACAAACGGGATTTCGAATCAAAAGAGGAGGCTAACACTCAGGCATGTGGTCAGTTGTAATGCGGTTTCTCTCGGGGAGTGAAAGGGTTAAACAAAACCGGGAAAGACAAGAAACAATACAAGTCCGGACATCCATCCCTATATAACTCTATCCACTAACCCATCGTCTTCTTCTAAACATTTAAACGCTTAAACATCGAGTTTCTTTTCTTTTCTTAACAACCTTAGGGGATTATTTTTGGCTAAGTTTCTTTTTTCTCTTTTTTTTTTTTCTTTTTTCGATTTCTTTTTTTTTTATTTATTTATTTATTTTTTATTTTTTTCTCTTAGCCATTCTTTTACCCCTAGGTGTTTTACATTTCTCGTGTTTATTTTCTTAATTTTCAAAACTCAAAGACGTGTCTCACCAAACCATTATCCCCTTCTAAATCACTAGTCTAAGAAAAACTAGCCCAATGGATGTCCTTTCTTGTTGCTCCCTATACTTTCAAGTTTTTGCGAAACTAAACAATCACTAAATGAAAAGAAATCTCACAAGTGTTTGGGTTAAGGTTTAGGGGTGAGAGGGGAATCATCCTTAGAATGAGAATGACCAGATTGCGCTTAAAGTGTTTCGGTTTAGGAAGCCACAATCCGTAGAAATCACAAAGCCATAGAAATACTCTTAAAAACTCTCAATCATGCTAATTAGAAGTCAAGTTTAGGTTCAAATAATTTTTGAAGGCTACCTAGAACTATCAAGCTTCATAACCACACTATTGGCTTTTTAAACATCAATGTCTAGGGTCGAGATTTCAAGATTTTCGGCGAGGTCTAATTCGTTTGAGGAAGACACTACACCTAAGATACCGTTCAAAACACTAGACGCGTCGCTTTATAAGGCTAAAATCATCATAGATCCTCTATGCATATGACCTAAATGAACTAATCCTACATGCATTTTTTTGTGTTTTTGAGTTTTTTTTTTTTTTTTTTTTTTTTTTTTTATATGTCACTAATATGAAACTATATGACTACTCCCCCAAAATTAAATCACACAGTCTCTGTGTGAAGAAAGTATTTGGAGAAGATCCTATATGCAAAAACTAATGCAAAAGAAATATGCTTATGTACAACGGTTTCAGGAGTTACCTCAATAGTAGTGTCGCGAGGCGTCGAACTCCTCGTCGTCCGTCGAGAAGGTAGGAGACTCGTTATCTGACTCAGGACGAGGTGGTGGAGCGATGTAGCGTCGCGGTCTCCTCTCGGACCTGCGCGGCTCAGCTTGGGTTCCCTCGGGTTCCCTCACATCGGATGGTGCGCTCCGACTCGTACTACAACTCGCACAATTGGCCACCTTGGCCAGCTTCTTCTTCAAGGATTTAACTTCCTTGACAAGTTTCCCGATGGTGCGATCCTGAAACCTGTTCCAGCGCATCATGTTCTTCATCTCCATGTAGATATCCTGAAGTGGCCCTGGTTTGCTCGGTATCGCCATCTTGCATGGGCGGTATCGCTGGCTTCCGTAGGTCGTGTAGGAGAGGTTGGGTGATCGTACCTGAGGTGGTCCGATTGGTATCACGGGCTTGCGCGGTCCTCTGATAGGTGCAAGTGGCGCCTCGATCGCGTTGTGGAACTGGTTTGGCCGAAAATACACCGCGTCGCGGTACCGAAAAGACGTCCACCGCTCATTTGGCAAGAGGACCATACGCTGATGAGAGTCGAGGTCGAATATGTACCCGTAGCTCCCGTTGAGCTCACCATTAAGCCATGTCAGCTTGGCCATGTAGGGTACATCCATGAGCTTTGGTTCCTCGCACTTACCTCGCAACGAGATATGAGCCGCAAGTCGCAAGATTGGGGTGATCCATCCTCCAATGCTCAATGTTGGCTTCTTGACCCTGTGGGACCACGCCCAATGCTGCAAGCTAAGTAGACCTTTGAGGAAGATCTTCAAGATGCTTGGCCTTTGCTCCTCGCATCTCGGGAAGATATCGTCCCTGCCACTACCTCTCCGTATAATGGGGGTGAGTCCTTGTTGCAAGAATGCCATCTCATCCGCATGGACGCAACCCGTCTCGTGCCTAGGAAAGAAAGCATGTGAAAGTAGTTGGCGCACATACCGTGTAGCCGGATGTCGAATCTTCCTCGCCTTGGCTTTTCCCGTATGAAATCTCCATCGGCAATCATCTCCCAGAGATATACGCTCTCACCCACCGCAGTTTCGAAGGTACTAGGACCCTCGCTCGAGAAACCGTATAGTTGCTCCAACCTCGCGAATGAAACGCGGTAAGTAGTCCCGTTGTTTCCCGAGAACTCGATGTAGCCCCCGTGATCTTCTTCGTAGTCCGCTCTACCCTCTTGATGGTACCTAATCCGGAGGGTGGCAAGGAATTGGCAAGTCTCTTCTTGGAAAGCCGCGAAACTCATACCAAGTGTGCTTGATATACCCATGTGATCCATTATCTCTTTGACTTCGTCGTAGATACCCAATTTCTTCAACGTCACCGGATCCGGGAAGGCGGAGGGGCAAAACTCTATCTCCATGAATGCGTAGAAGAGCTCTTTCGCGGTCGGTTCTACCTTATGGTCTCTCACAAAAGGTTCATTCTCGGGCCTTGGTGGAAAGGTGAAACCGCGAGGCCGTGGAGCTTCTTCTTCAACCTCATCATCCGTTTCCCACTCTTCTCCTTCTCCTAATTCCGTCGCGTGAGGAGCGTAGCTCTCCGTATCTTGTCGTGCTCGGCTTGGTGGAGCTCTTTGGGGTTCATCCACGCGGTCTCTTATCACCGGGCCTCCTCCTCGATGAATCCTCTTGACTCGAGGCTCCTCCGGGATAGCAATTCCCTTTCCCTTATCTTTGGAACTTGCCTTTGGTTTCAAATTTGTCTTTGGCCCCATTGAAGCTCTAAGGAGGATTTGGAGGATGTGAAAGCTTGTAGATCGAGGATGAAATTGGTATGACCTGAAAGAGGGGAAGAAAACAGAGAGATTGAGCCCAAAATCAAGAGATTTCGTTGAGTATCGAAGGAGAAATCGAAGTTTCAAAACTGTAAAAATCGCACAAATTTTCGCACAAGAAGAAAGAAGAAAACGGCTGTGTGAAAAAGATGAGTTAATGAAGGGAAGCCCTTGTTTTCCTTTTTTAAATCGCGACTTTTTACCCGATATCGACCAAAATTTGATCGATACAACTGGTCGATATCGACCAATTGATATCGACCGTGATTTGGTCGATATTAAATACCTGTATCGGTTTGATCAAACCGATATTACTCCCCGATCCTCGATGCCTGGTTCAATATCGACCAGATGTGGTCGATACTACACGTCGATATGAGTTTGGCCTTCGGGTCTGCTTCAATATCGACCAGATTTGGTCGATACTACATCTCGATACAGGTTTGGCTTTGCGACTGACCCGATATCGACCAGTTCAGGTCGATACTACTGATCGATACGAGTTTAAGCTCAATATCGACCAGAATCTGGTCGATACAAATGTCCGATACTGCCTGATTTCGCCATTTTCCGCTCTGTTTTTCCTGAAAACCACTAAGACAAAAGAAAACTAAAAGAATAAAAGTTGTAAAACAAAAATAAAGCATGTATATACAAGGATAAACATGGGACTTCCTCCCAAGTGAGCTTGTTTATAGTCACATAGCTTGACTTTACCCGTTGTTCTAAGCGACGTTGGGATCCGAAAGAGACAATGAGTCTCCCTCGGTGACAGCTTCATTCGCGAGGTACGGCTTGAGTCTTTGACCGTTCACCACGAACTCCCCCCGTGCTTGTTCCAGAGGACCACCACTCCGAGTGGTCTTACTTCTTTGACTTTGAATGGACCGGACCAACGGGATTTGAGCTTACCCGGAAAAATCTTCAACCTCGAGTTGAAAAGCAAAACCAAGTCATCCACCTTGAATTCTTTCTTGATGATCTTTTTGTCGTGGAAGGCTTTGGTTCTTTCTTTGTAGATCCTCGAGCTCTCATAGGCTTGTTGCCTTATCTCATCCAATTCCTCGAGTTGAAATTCCCTCTTCTCTTTCGCGCTCTTAAGATCGAAGTTGAGAAGCTTGATTGCCCAGCTGGCTTTGTACTCGAGCTCTACCGGTAAATGGCATGCTTTCCCATACAGCAAGTTGAAAGGTGTCGTTCCCAAGGGCGTCTTAAACGCGGTTCTATATGCCCAAAGCGCGTCGTCGAGCTTGACGGACCAATCCTTCCGCGTCACGCCATCCGTTTTCTCGAGGATGGCTTTGATTTGTCGGTTGGAAACCTCAACTTGGCCACTTGTTTGGGGATGATAAGGTGTTGCCACCTTGTGCTTAACACCGTACTTCTTGAGAAGACTCTCAAAGACCTTGTTGATGAAATGGGATCCACCGTCACTAATCACCACTTTAGGAACTCCGAACCTTGGAAAGATGATCGTTTTGAAGAGATTAACAACCACTTTCGAGTCGTTTGTTACACTCGCTACAGCCTCAACCCATTTGGACACATAGTCAACCGCCACAAGGATATACTTCTTTCCGTATGAAGATGGGAAAGGACCCATGAAGTCGATCCCCCATACGTCGAAAATCTCAACTTCCATGATCGGGTTTTGTGGCATCTCGTTGCGCTTGCTTATGTTCCCCTTTCTTTGACAAGGATCACACCTTTGTACGAACTCGTGGGCATCCTTGAACATTGTAGGCCACCAAAACCCAGCTTGTAATACCTTAGAGACCGTCTTGAAACTAGCGAAGTGTCCTCCGTAAGCCGAACCGTGGCAATGCATAAGTATGCCATTTATCTCTTCATCCGCTACACATCTTCGGTATAAACCGTCTTTGCTCAAGGTGTAGAGATAAGGCTCGTCCCAATAAAACCGTCTCACATCGTGGAAGAATTTCTTCTTTTGGTACCCCTCCAAGCGGTGCGGTTCTTCTCCCGCGGCCAAGTAGTTTACAATGTCCGCGTACCAAGGTTCTTTTTCTGCGGCAAAAACCTCTTTAACCTCATGCTCTTGATCTCCCCGAGATTTCTTTAACATGATCGTCATTAGATGTTCCTCGGGGAACGAATCGTCAATGGGAAGGAGGTCGTCTACGCGCAATCGTGACAAGTGATCCGCGACTCCATTCTCGATGCCTTTCTTGTCTTTGATCTCCAAATCGAATTCTTGGAGTAACAAGATCCACCTCAACAATCTAGGCTTCGCATCCTTCTTTGCTAGCAAGTGTCTCAACGCCGCGTGGTCGGTGTAGACTATCACTTTTGAACCCACCAAGTAGGATCTAAACTTCTCGAAAGCGAACACTATGGCGAGAAGCTCTTTCTCCGTGGTAGCGTACTTGGTTTGAGCTTCGTCCATTGTCTTACTAGCGTAGTAGATGACATGGAGCTTCTTATCCTTCCTTTGGCCTAAAACCGCGCCGACGGCATAGTCACTAGCGTCACACATGATCTCAAAAGGAAGATCCCAATCCGGCGGTTGCACAATAGGAGCACTTATCAGCTCTTGCTTGATCTTGTGGAAGGCTTCGAGACACTCCTCATCAAACGAAAAGCGATATCCTTGCATAGCAATCTCGTGAGCGGTCTAGCTATCTTCGAGAAGTCCTTGATGAACCTCCTGTAGAAACCCGCGTGACCGAGAAAGCTTCTTATACCCTTAACCGAATTCGGGGCTCCATGGTTAGCCATTACGTCGATCTTTGCTCTATCAACCTCAATACCCTTTTCGGAGATTCGATGACCCAAAACTATACCATCTTTCACCATGAAGTGGCACTTTTCCCAATTCAGAACCAAGTGGCATTCCTCGCACCTTTTAAGCACCCTGCAAAGATTAGACAAACAAGAGGCAAACGAAGAACCATATACAGAGAAATCATCCATAAAAACTTCCACAATGTTTTCAATCAAATCGAGAGAATATAGACATCATGCATCGTTGGAATGTCGCGGGTGCATTACACAACCCAAAAGGCATTCTACGATATGCAAATGTACCATAGGGACATGTGAAGGTTGTTTTCTCTTGGTCTTGGGGGTGGATGGGTATTTGGAAAAATCCGGAATACCCATCGAGGAAACAATAATATGGGTGGTTTGCTAATCTTTCAAGCATTTGGTCAATGAAGGGTAGGGGGAAATGGTCTTTTCGAGTCGCAGCGTTTAACTTACGGTAATCGATGCAAACTCTATGACCCGTGATTGTTCTCGTTGGGATTAATTCATTCTTTTCGTTTTTAACCACGGTAATTCCACCCTTTTTCGGCACTACATGCACGGGAGAGATCCAATTGCTATCGGATATAGGGTAGATGATCCCCGAATCCAATAGCTTGATTATCTCTTTCTTGACCACTTCTTTCAAGTTAGGGTTCAGCCTACGTTGGTGTTCTATTGAGGACATAGATTCGTTCTCTAGATGTATACGATGCATACACAATGAGGGTGATATCCCTTTGATATCATCTAGAGAATAACCTATGGCCTTCCTAAATCTTTTAAGCTCATGAGTCAAGGTTTTCACTTCTTCATCGCTAAGCGAGGCGTTGATAATTATCGGATAGGTGGAGTTAAGCCCCAAGAAAACGTACCTTAGCCCTTTAGGAAGAGGTTTGAGTTCTACCTTTGGCGCTTTGAGCTCGCTCCAATCGTCGTTATCGTCGCTAGGCTTACCATTGCTAGCGTTGTTCTCCATCATTATGGCTTTTGCGTCGCACGCAAGTACTTCGGGTAGGTTGAGAAAATCGGCTTCCTTGTCAACGGGGTGGGAGTCGATTCTCCTTTGTATTGCCATGACGTCGCTCCTAGCGCTTTGGCCTCCTTCTTCACGTGTTGTCAAGGCAAGTTGGAGCTCATCTTCAGCTGCTAGCTCCTCCAAGTACTCGTCGGCGAGCTCATCCATCAAGTCGATGTAAAAGATTTGCCCGTCGATAGTTGGCTTCTTGATTGCATCATTGATGTCGTACCTTTGGACAAGGTCCTCTCCAAGGTGCAAATCGATTTTTCCCTTCTTTACATCGATGATGGCCCCGGCGGTGGCTAAGAATGGTCTACCTAGGATTAGAGGATCCTTGGGTTCTTCATCCATTGCCAAGACGATGAAATCCGTGGGGATGAACGCGTTTCCAAGCCTAACCGGAATGTCTTCTAACACTCCCGCGGGGATCCTTACGGACCTATCCGCAAGCACTAGGGAGATTCTTGTCGGCTTAAAGGACGAGAATCCAAGTCTTTGAGCAATAGACAACGACATTAGACTAGCACTAGCTCCCAAATCGCACAAACACCCTTCAAAGACCAAAGGACCAATGGCACATGGTATTGTGAAACTCCCCGGATCACTTAGCTTCTTAGGGGAATTTCTCTGGATGATAGCGCTACACTCGTGCGAAAGAATCACCGTATCGTCAAAGTCTTGGAACTTGTTCTTGATGGCATCTTTTAGGAACTTGCTATAGTGAGGAACAAGTTTGAAAGCGTCGATGAGGGGCATAGCAATTTGAACCTCTTTCATTTGCTTTTCGAATTGCGCTTTGTACTTCTCTAAAAGGTGCTTCTTAGCTCGTCCCGGAAAAGGAAGTTTGGGCGCGTAAGGAGACGTCGCGTAGACCGGTTTACCTTTGTTGACGAGTTTCTCCTCAGTATCGACCAGATTTCTGGTCGATATTGGTGGTCGATATCGACCAGGTGTGGTCGATACCACTGGTCGATCCTGACCATCCGTCTTTTCCCCCTCGGTATCGACCAGATTTTTGGTCGATATCACTGGTCGATATCGACCAGGTGTGGTCGATACCACAGGTCGATATGGACTGTCTGCTTGTTTCCCTTCACCGAAATTTTCCTTTGCCTCAGTTTCGGGGTTTCCATCGCGCTTATCCGCGTTCTCTGCTTCTGTCGAATGGTCTACCCCCTCGTCCTGATTCGCATTGTCTTCGATGCGATCCCCAGAAGGTAATTGTCTACCACTACGGAGGTGTAGAGCGTTGACATACTCTTTCGGATTAGCCTCTGGTTTCCCTGGTAGTTGACCCATTGGTCGCTTAGATGAGGAGGTGATTTGACCAACTTGGTTATCCAGAGCTTTCAAGTGCGAGCTCACTGATTCAAACTTGGCGTGTAGATCATTGTATGAGTTGTCTACCTTGGCGTGAATCTCTTTTTTGAAAGTGTTGAATTCCATGCTATGACGGGTTTGACCGTCGAGGATTTGTTTCAAGAGTTGTGTGGTTTGATCACCTTGGGGAGCTGGTGAAGAAACCACGCCTTGAGTAGCGGGAGGATGGTTGTAACCCGGGGGGCGATTAAGTGGTGGTCTCGGTGCGTACCCTCCTTGGTTGTATTGAGGTTTACCTTGGTAACCTCCTTGTCTGCTTGGGGATAGACTTGATCACTAGGGTTAGCGACGTTGTTGTTGCGGTAGGAGAGGTTTGGGTGTTGAGAGTAATTGTTGAAGCGCCAACCGTTCGATTCCCCATGTAGTTTATCTCCTCCTGATTTCCCTCGATTGGGGGCAAGCTGTTCCTCTCCGCTTCCCACAAAGTTGATCCCCACTTGTTGAGACATGATCGGCTTGTCAAGCTTCTCGTTCACCGCTTTTATCTCTCGCTTGAATTGGTCATCATTACCAGAGCTACGGATGTTGCGATCGTAATCCTCGCCATAGTTGCTATCACTCAATGCATAGTTCTCCACCAACAGCTGCCCATCCGCTTCCGTCTTCCCAAGAAAGTTACCTTGGCTAGCTGAATCTAGAAGCATTCTGAACTTGGGTTTTAAGCCTCGGTAGAATGTGCTGAGCAAACTTTCTCCCGAGAACCCGTGGTGTGGACATCTCAGCGTATAGCCTTTGAATCTTTCCCAAGCTTCGCTGAATGTTTCTTGGTCCTTTTGGGCGAAAGCTGAGATCTCATTCCTAAGCTTTGATGTCCGAACCACGGAGAAGAACTTTGTTAAGAAAGCCTTCTTGCAAGCGTCCCAAGTTTGGATGGTGTCTTTGACAAGGTTCTTTTGTCATAGGTGTGCTTTGTCCCCTAATGAGAAAGGGAACAAGCGCAGCTTGAACATTTCCTCGTTGACACCGTTGATCTTCACCGTATCGCATAGCATATCGAATTGATGAAGGTGGTCAATCGGGTCCTCACTAGGCAAACCGTAGAACTTGTTGCCCGAGATCATGTTGATGAGACTAGACTTGATCTCGAAGTTGTTGTTGGCGATGGCCGGTGGTGTGATACCACTACGGTTGGTGACGTTAGAAGGCACGTCGTCGGTTCCAATCGTACGTGGGCCATTGTTGGTGTTGATTGCATCACCCATTTCAGAATATGAATCGGAATCCGATATTTCCGATTGGAACGAGTCTGACTGTTGATCGAGTCTTCTTTCTCTGGCGATTGCTCGTTCGCGAGCTTTGATGTCCGCAAAGAAGAGTAGGTTGTCGCTTTGTCTGTGACTTCTTCTTTGCATACACCTGAGAGAACGAGAAACCACACAAATGAGAAACGATTAGTAACAAGAAGTAAAACTTAATCCCAAGTGATTTTAAAGTTTTAATAATTAGTCGAGTTCCTGAATCGGCAATGGCGCCAATTTGATAAATGAGATTTTACACTCGTTATTTCGAATGCCTTATTGTAGTATTTAAGGTGTCAATCCGAATCAGGAGCAACTAATGTAATAAACCTTATGAGAAACTATACTCAGTTTAAGCGAGTTCAAAAGAGTTGTTTTTATTTTGTAACCGATGTGAATTTGCAAGAAAACAAAAGATTAATTTGACAAGTTTTTAAGATTAAATTTGAGGTAAAACAACCAGGTTGGGGTACTTTAACGGGTGATCAACTTTCAGATTTCTAAATGTCTTTTAACAATTGTAACTTTAAGGTTTTGAAAACGTAATTTAGATCAATCAATCCACTCCCGTGACAATGATCCTTTTCCTAACAAGTAAACTAAAACAATGCCTTGGATAGTTTAAGTTTTAGAAAACATTAAGTTCAAATCAATTCAACCACTAAACTTATTAACACAGATTCCTCGGTTAAGCTAGGTTTAGTTTTAGGATAATTGTTCGGGAACTCCACACTTTTCCCAAAGGTGGAGCTTCTGGGTTCTATCAATTGAATGGCCAATTCAATCAAAGCATTAAGAACATTACCCTAGATTAAAGTTTTATAAAGTTTAAGATCAAGACAATTAACAATCCTAGTGTTGATTCACCCTTTTTCCCCAACCTAATTGCCTAAAGGAATTTACTCACTAAACATTATGAATACCAAAACAATCAAGGTTGAAAACAACATGAAAAGCAAAATAACAAGATTAAGGGAAAGAAGAACTCTGTTATTGAAATAGGTGTACAAGAATCTTGATTGCAAAAACAAATCCAAGCAAGCAAAATCTCCAATCCCCAGTACAAGAACAACTCAAGAACAAAGTATGATAAAGATAAAAAAAACAAGTCTGCTAAAAAAAAAACAAGTCTGCTAAAAAAAAAACAAGTCTTTGACCTAAAAATTCGTCTTGGGCTTTTTCCTTTTCTTTATTTTACGCGCTCGATATCGACCAGAATCCGGTCGATACTCTTGGTCGATATCGACCAGATTTCTGGTCGATACTACTGATCGATATGAGTTTTGGCTCAATATCGACCAGAATCTGGTCGATACAACAGGTCGATATTGACTCCTTCTTCTCTTTTTCGCCTTTTCTTCGCGTCTCGACCACAGCTAATCAGCAAAACTTGCTGATAATGGTCGTTTCTCTACTTTAAACCTCTTTTCCTCGCCTTCTTGTCGCATTAGCACTCCTGAACCTGAAAACGCATGAACAAACACAAATGCAACCTATATGATACTAAATGCAACCTAAATGTGTTAGTTCTAATGCAAAAATCAAAGTAAAAACATGCTAAATATGCAATATATCATTGTGTAATGAACCCGCGACATTCCAACGATGCATGATGTCCATATTTTCGGATTTAATCGAAAACATTGTTGAGGTGTTTATGGATGATTTTTCTGTGTATGGTTCTTCGTTTGCCTCGTGTTTGTCTAATCTTTGTAGGGTACTTAAAAGGTGCGAGGAATGCCATTTGTTTCTAAATTGGGAGAATTGTCACTTCATGGTTAGAGATGGCATTGTTTTGGGTCATCGGATTTCAGAAAAGGGTATTGAGGTTGATAGAGCAAAGATCGACGTTATGGCTAACCTTGGAGCTCCAAATTCGGTAAAAAGCATAAGAAGCTTTCTCGGTCACGCGGGTTTCTATAGGAGGTTCATCAAGGACTTCTCAAAGATAGCTAGACCGCTCACGAGATTGCTATGCAAGGACGTCGACTTTGTGTTCGATGAAGAGTGTCTCCAAGCCTTCCACAAGATCAAGCAAGAGTTGATAAGCGCTCCTATAGTGCAGCCACCGGATTGGGATCTGCCTTTTGAGATCATGTGCGATGCTAGTGATTACGCCGTTGGCGCGGTGTTGGGACAAAGGAAAGAAAAGAAGCTCCACGTTATCTATTACACTAGTAAGACGATGGATGAAGCTCAATCCAAGTACGCCACCACAGAAAAAGAACTTCTGGCCATCGTGTTCGCCTCCGAGAAGTTTAGTTCATACTTGGTTGGCTCAAAGGTAATAGTCTACACCGACCACGCATCACTGCGACACTTGCTTGCGAAGAAAGATGCGAAACCTCAATTGTTGAAGTGGATTCTGCTACTCCAAGAGTTTGATTTGGAGATCAAAGATAAGAAAGGCATCGAGAATGGAGTCGCGGATCACTTGTCACGGCTGCGCGTAGACGATCTACTCCACATCGATGATTCGTTCCCCGAGGAGCAGCTAATGACGATTATGATACAGAAATCTCAGGGAGAGCAAGAGCACGAGATTGAGGAGCTCTTTGCTATCGAGAAGGAGTCGTGGTACGCAGACATTGTGAACTACTTGGTTACGGGAGAAGAGCCACACCACTTGGAGGGTTATCAAAAGAAGAAGTTCTTCCACGACTTGAAACGGTTCTATTGGGACGAACCTTACCTCTACACCTTGAGCAAAGATGGGTTATATAGAAGATGTGTAGCGGATGAAGAGGTAAACGGCATACTCACGCATTGCCACGGTTCAGCCTATGGAGGACACTTCGCGAGTCTTAAGACAGTCTCCAAGGTACTACAGGCCGGATTTTGGTGGCCTACGATGTTTAAGGATGCTCACGAGTTCGTTCAACGTTGTGACCCTTGTCAAAGGAAAGGAAACATAAGCAAGCGAACGAGTGCCACAAAACCCGATCATGGAAGTCGAGATCTTCGATGTGTGGGGTGTAGATTTCATGGGCCCTTCCCCATCATCATACGGCAAGAAGTACATCCTCGTGGCAGTAGACTATGTCTCTAAGTGGGTAGAAGATGTAGCGTGTACAACGAGCGACTCAAAATCCGTTGTTAGTCTTTTCAAGACGATAATCTTCCCTCGATTCGGATTTCCCAGAGTTGTTATTAGTGACGGAGGATCCCACTTCATCAACAAGGTCTTCGAGAGCCTCCTCAAGAAACACGTCGTCAAGCACAAGGTCGCAACGCCTTACCACCCACAAACCAGCGGCCAAGTATAGGTGTCCAACCGACAAATCAAGGCAATTCTCGAAAAAACGGTGGGTGTAACGAGGAAGGACTGGTCCGTTAAACTCGATGACGCTCTTTGGGCGTACAGAACAGCGTTTAAAACGCCATTAGGGACAACGCCTTTCAACTTGCTGTATGGGAAAGCATGTCACCTACCGGTAGAAATCGAGTATAAGGCAAGCTGGGCAATCAAGCTTCTCAACTTTGACCTTAAAACGGCGAAGGAGAAAAGAGAGTTTCAACTCGAGGAATTAGACGAAATACGCCAACAGGCCTATGAGAGTTCAATGATCTACAAAGAGCGAACCAAAGCCTTCCACGACAAGAAGATCATCAAGAAGGAGTTCAAGGTGAACGACTTGGTGCTGCTATTCAACTCGAGACTGAAAATATTCTCGGGAAAACTTAAGTCCCGTTGGTCCGGCCCTTTTAAGAACAAGGAAGTAAGACCACTCGGAGTTGTGGTTCTTTGGGACAAGCACGGAGGGGAGTTTGTCTTCTTTACAACCCAATCGATATCGACCTCTGTTTTCTTTTCCTCCATAGATACAAATTTTAAAAGCTTGATTTCTCTCTCGTTTCTTGATGAAATCAATTGATTATTGGCTCATTCTCTTTGTCTACTCATTGTCTTTCATGTCATATCAACCATCTATCCATTCCAAGCCTTTTTCAGAATAACCAAATTCTACACAAGTCAACAATGGGTCCAAAGAGAGCATCAAGAGCGGACAAGGGAAAAGGCAAGGTGACCAGTGATGAACCACCGAGAAGAAGGACGAGATCAGGCTCGATTGTGATAAGGGAACCCACTGATGAGGTTCCAAGAGAGGACCCGCGACGGAGCGAGTCTCCAAAGAGCAACGCGAGGAATAGGCGTGATGAACCCGCAGTCGTGGAAGAGGAAGAGTACGAGTATGTGCTCGAATCCGAACCCGAGGAAGAGGAAGCACCGCGCAGATTCACATTCCCATCGAGGACAAGCGAAACCCCTATCATGGGCGACCCGAAAAAGCAACCATCGCCCCGAGAGCTGTACAATGCGCTAATGGAGATAACCTTCGTTCCATCGCGTTTGCCGGATCCGGATACACTCAAGAAATTGGGTATTTATGACGAGGTGAAGGAGATTCTGCGTAACATGAGACTAGACTGGGTTCTAGGGATGAAGAACAACGCATACAAGGAGGAATTGTGCCAGTTTCTAGCCACCCTCGAGATCTCATACACTGAGCCAGGACCGCAAGGTATAAAAGTCTCATACGCGGGCGACAACGGGAATACCTACGGGGCATCGCTTGATGTTTGGGCAACAATTCTCGGAATCCCAGCGGATGGACAAGTCGAGCTCAGCAACGAACCGGGTGAGAGCGTACAACTCTGGAATTTCATCGCCAACGGGGTCTACCAACCCGGGAGATCAAAGAGCGCGTTGATTCGCCACCCGGCGATTAGATACGTCCAGAAACTGCTTTCGCTCGCGTTCTTTCCTAGACGCGAAACAGGGTCGGTAAATAACAATGAGATGATGTACCTGCAGCAGGGACTCGCACCGATACTTCGACGATCACGCCGCGATCCTAGCCTATTCCCCACAACGGAGGAACGCTACCCGAGCGTTCTAAGGCTATTCCTCAATGGTCTCATGGATTTAAAGCGTTGGACTTGGACGCGCACCGACGCCACAACAAAACTGAGCATAGGCGGATAGATTACCCCTTTTCTGGCCCGCTGGCGCGTACCCTTATTGGGTAGGGAAGAGCATCCGACCTTCATGGACATGCCTTATTTGGCTAAGCAGTTGATCATCGTTGGGGAATGTGGGAATAAGTACGGGTACTCGTTCAAGAAGAACGACGTCCAACGCATCGTCCTTCTGCCTAACCATGCATGCACGAGCTTCAACGGCAACGACGCGATACACTTCGACCTCGATTTGCGCCACTACCACGACGTGACTACGGCCCCGTTAACTTATGTCTGTGGCCCAAGGAAAGTCACGAGACCCACTGGACCGAGGATGCACGAGTTCAGCTATACGTCGATGCCTACCTACGGCCCCGAGCGCTACTATCCAGGCCCCTCCTCCGCGCCTAGGCAGCCCGGTCCACTACAAGACATGTACATGGACATGCAGAGGATGACCCGCTGTAACCTCTTCCAAGATCGCACCATCAAGAAGTTGGTGCGCGAGGTAAAGTCTTTGAAGAAGACTATCAAGAGAGGATTGTCTTGCGCGAGCTGCAGCTCGAACCAGAGCATGCAATTGGTAGTGCGAGATCCGCAAGAAGACGCCCCGAGCCGCGCCGAGCCAACCAGGAGACCACGACGCATACTCCGCCGCCCACCAGTGGTCCTCTCGGACAACGAATCCCCCACCTTCTCTTCCGATGGAGAAGACCCCGACCCGGAAAGCTACTACTATTGAGGTAACCCCTCCACTCTTGTACATATGCATTTTTACATTTCTTTGCATCTAGTTTTTAGTTATTTTGCATTTAGGAACCTCCTTCGATACTTGTTTCACACGGAGACCGTGTGAATTAAGTTTGGGGGAGTAGACACTTTAGCATTAATCATTTTAGCATATTTTAGCATCCATAAAAAAAAAACAACAAAAACACACAAAAAATTCTGCATTTAGGAGTAGTTCATTACATTTAGGTCATATGCATAGGGGATCTATGATGATGTTAACCTTGTAAAACGACGCACTTAGTGTTTTGAACAGTATCTTAGGTGTAGTATCTTTCGTAAACGAATTAGAACTCGCTGAAAATCTTGAAACCGCAACCCTAGACATTGATGTTTAAAAAGCCAATAGTGTGGTTATGAAGCTTGGTAGTTCTAGGTTACCTTCGAAAAATTATCTGAACTTAAACTTGACTTTTAATTAGAATGATTGATAGTTTTCAAGAGAATTTAATATGGCTTTGTGATTTCTACGGATTGTGGCTTCCTAAACCGAAACACTTTAAGCGCAATCCGGTCATTCTCATTCTAAGGATGATTCCCCTCTCACCCCTTGCGCCTAAACCCAAACACTTGTGAGAATTCTTTTCAATAAGTGATTGTTTGGTTTCGCAAAAACTTGAAAGTATAGGGAGCGACAAGAAAGGACATCCATTTGGCTAGGTTATCATGGACTAGTATATAGACGGGATAACGGGAAACACATCTTAGATTTTTTTTTAAATCAGAAAATAAACACGAGTGAAAATGTAAAACGCCTTGGGGTAAAAGAATGACTTTGAAAAAAAAAAAAAAACAGAAAAAAAAATTATCGAAAAAGAAATTAAAAAAAAAAAAAAAAGAAATTCAGCCAAAATAAAACCCCTAAGGTAGTTAAGAAAAAAAAAGGAAATAAAAAGAAACTCGATGTTTAAACGCTTAAGTGTTGAAAGAATGAGACGATGGGTTAGAGATTAGAGTTGTATAGGGATGGATGTCCGGACTTGTATTTCTCCTTGTCTTTCCCGGTTTTGCTTAACCCTTTCACTCCCCGAGAGAAACCGCGCTACAACTAATTACATGTCTGAGTGTTAACCTCCTCGTTTGATTCGAAATCATGTTCTTACCTAGACAAATAGAAAAACTCTTGGAAATTTTTGATCGTGTTTCATGCTTGATTGTGTTTAATTGAATGTGAAAGGTGCTTAGACTAGACAAGTGGATCACATGCTTTTGGTAATAATAGCGGATTTAGACGGAGTTAAAGGTAGATAGAAATAAGTAAAACTAGCTCGGTTGCGAGAGGGTACTATGTTTAGGATACTCGTTCATTACACTTCCCACGTTGCTTTTGGTTCTGAGGTCCCCGCCTCTGCACTTTCTCGAACCTTGATGCTAATTCTCTTACTTGAGAACAAACAAAGGATAAGTTTGGGGGAGTTGATATCTTGCATATTTCACATGTTTTACCTTATTTTATGCATTAGAATTAACTCATTTAGGTTGCATTTAGTGTCATATAGGTTGCATTTGGGTTTGTTACGTTCATTTCAGGTTTCGGAGCGTTAAAGCGGCAAAAGACGAAGAATTCAAGCCAAAAAGGAGCATAAACGGTCATACCGGCTTGTTGTAGCGGTTTGTTGTGGCCGGTATAGAGGATTCTTTTGCCAGGACACTTGTACCGACATGTTGTATCGGTTACAAGTAGTCGATACAGAGGAAACAAAACTTGAAGACCTGTACCGACATGTTATATCGGTCACTTGTGGCCGATACGAAGAACACGATACATTGGAGGTGGATATCGACCAGTCGTACCGGCTTGACCTGGTCAATACAAAAGAAACGAAGCCGAAGCAAGGGTACCGATCGACGCGTATCGACCAGTCTGTACCGGTTTCACTTGACCGGTATAGGCTGCGAAAATTATAAGGAAATTCGGCTTGTATGTTTAAAAAGGAAAATCAATTCCTAAACCAAGTTGGTTTTCCTTTATTTCTTTGGTTCAAGACTATATTAGGGTTTTGTTTTTATGTTTTGACATTATTCTAGTTTTTGTTTTTTGGAGTTTTCATCGCTTTGTTTTGTTTTGGACAACTTTGGAGATTTCTTGGTGATTCCTTCTTTGGCCACCTTTGTAATCTTCATCATCATCAATAAGAGTTTTCTTGAACCCTTTATCTCTTGCTTTTGTTTATGTTTATGCTTTTTCTAAATTCAATTGTTTTGAGACTCAGCATGTTTAGTGAGTAGATCTAAATAGACAATTGGGTTAGGGTAAAAGGGGTTGATTGAATCTAGGATTGATGATTGTCTAGGACCTAATAGATTATAAAACTTTTGTCTTAGGTAACAATTTTAAAGCCTTAATCGAGTTGGTCATTCGATTAATGAACCTAGGAAACTTTATGAATCGAGAGATTATAAAGGTTCTTGAACAATTACCTCAGAACTAAGCCTAGCTTAACCGAGAGATCTGTGTTAATAAGCTTAGTGGTTAGAATTGATTTGATCTTAAAGCTTCTCGATAATTAAATTATCCAAGACATTGTTTTAGTTTAATTATTGGGAAAAGGATCATAGCTACGAGAGTTGATTGATCTAAAATCGTTTTCAAAACCTAAAAGTTATTTTTGTAAAAAGACAATTTTGAAATTTGAAAGTTTAATCACCCTTTGAAACACCTTAACCTGATTGTTTTGCTTTTTATAAAACTCTTAAAACTCTTAATTCGCGTTTTCGTTTTGTTTAGAAATCGATCTTAAAAACACTCAACAACAAACCTTCTTGATTACACTTAAACTGAGTTTGTTTCTTATAAATTCTAATACATTGTTTGCCCCTGATTTGGTTTGACATCTTAAGTACTACATTAAGACATTAGATTTAACGAGGTTAAAATCTCGTTTATCACTATGCCAGCATCCTAAAGCAAGATGTCCTACCTTACAACAAACTTGACATATAGGTCTGTTTGAATCAGCAGAGGTAGATGAGAATCGTTGGTTTGAAGAAAATTGTTATTGAAAGTCACATCCTCTTGTAGTGAATGAACTGCCACAACCTCTGCCTCTGTTTCGGTAACCTTCTCTGTTATAGTAACCACTAGTGTGTAACATTGGTAAGGGGTGACGTCTGTTGGCGGTGTAAGTTTGCATCCTATCATCAAATCCAATCAAACGATACACAACATCCTCATATGTGGGTTCTGGTAAGAGATCCATGGAACTCTCAATGGGTGTAATGATGGGTTCATATTCCCTACCAAGACCATGTATTGCAGCAAAGATCTTCATTTGATCAGTAATGATACTACCAATAGAGGCTAGTTGGTCACATATAGTTTTCACATCCCTAAGATACTCATTCATTGTTTTGCCTTGCTTAGACACATATTGAAGTTTACGCTGAAGATAAAAGAGACGAGAAGAAGATACACGGTTAAAATAGTTAGCAAGGGCAGACCAGACAACTTGAGAAGTTTTGAAACCAACCATGATGCTAAGAATGTCTTATGTGAAAGATCTAAGGAGCCAAGACATGATAACCTGGTCTGACCTGAGCCAAGCTTGATAATATGGGTTGGTGGTTGTATTTAGGCCTGGGCAAAATACCCGGAACCGAAAAACCGGAACCGAAGAACCGAAAAAAACGGTTCCGGTTCCGGTTTCGGTTCCACCCTAAATACCCGATGGTTCCTAAACTTAAGAACCATGGGTATCGGGTAGGAACCGGAACCGAACCGAATACCCATGGGTAGAACCGAAGAACCAAAATATTTTTATATACTTTGAGTATTTTTTATATTTTCGGGTATTTTTGGCTATTTTTCTAACTTCGGGTATTTTTTATTATCCTATTCCGGGTATTTTTTTGTTTTTGGGTATTTTTTTCAATTTTCGGGTTTTTTTCATAATTTTGAGTATTTTTATGAACTTTTTTGGGGTATATTTTATGTTTTCGGGTATTTTTTTCTATTTTTGATTTGAAATATCCGGAACCGAACTGGAACCGAATTGGAACCGAAAATTTCGGGTATTTTTCGGTTCCTCAAACAAAGAACCGAACCGAACCGAAACCGATAGGAACCGAACCGGAACCGAACCGAAATATTGAAAAGTAGTGATTGGGTAATAGGTTCAAGAACCGAACCGGAACCGAAATTTCGGACCCGGAACCGAACCGAATACCCGAATGCCCAGGCCTAGTTGTATTGGTCCTTCCATCAATAACAGGGACATGTATGGTTTTAGCTGGTGGTGGAGTAGATCCATTTACAAAATTGAGTAGATATAGTTTTTATTTGTGAGTTTGATAGTAACACAATGGATAATATTTAGTGAAGGATGAACATAGAGTTCCATAGATCTAAAACCAATAGAGATTTATGCTAAAATAAGCTTATTGAAAGCAATCTCAAACCAATAGAGATTTATGCTCAAATAAGTTTATTGAAATGAAAATCTAAAAGAGAAAGGAAATAACTAAAAAAAGAAGGAAATAGCTTATTAAAGCTTTATTTAGACAAAGAAACTAAAGAAGAAGATGGTTGTATTTGTCACCAAGAATATATAAATCTTATAATATAGAAAGAGAGAAGAGTTGCTATGAACAACTCTCAAAGTTACTTTGCAGTTTGCATTCAAGCTCATAACAACACTTATATATGGAATCTAGAAACCCTAATTACATGGTATTGTAAACTTGTATTGTGTCATAAGGTTGGACTTGTTATGGGCTTTAGTGTATTCCTTAATAGTCCTCGACCAGCAAACTTTGCGTCGGGTGAAAGCTTGATGCGAAGTTTGAAACCGCAAAATGATGATGACTTGGAAGATGCTTGAGAAGTCGAAGCACAAACTAAGAAGATGTAAAAAGATATTCGGTTCATCGTAGAGATCGGAGTCGATATGAGATTGTTCGGTCTATACTTGGAGAGTTACCATGGCTCACTCAGAGGTACTCTTTTGATACTTGGATGCTTAGTATAACCTTCTCATAACATGTGACCATTCTTTCTCACTAAGAGTTTGAGTTTCCTTTTCCCGTTTAACTCAACTAATTCATCTCATGACAAAAGAGAATGCTCCAACATCTATTAAACTTTTATCACCTTGTTGTTCTCATTCATTCGCCACCAAAAATCTGTATTTATACAGATTGTTATTCTCTTTGACATTTTTACAAACACCTTGTGTGCACTTACCAAAACAGAAACTTGCAGCCATAAATATATCTCTATCAAACCCAACACTAGCCTATTTCATCACGACTTAATGATTTCCTTGAATCTCGGTACATAATCTCATCTCTTGGATGCTTGGAAGTAGCTTCACGCTTCCATCTCTTTGTATAGCAAAAAATCAGCAACTTGCAGAACTTTCGTAATGTGTGTGGGACCCAAGCCATTTTCTTTGACTAACAAAAATCAAAGCTTATGAACAGAGACAAGGTGATATAATTAATGTGTTGTGAGATTAATAACAACCCATGAATCGTTTGTTTGGCTCTGATACCATGAAAGATTGATAAAACTTGATGATTTTTTATTTATAATTTCCTTAGAACTTGTGAACATACAAACATTGGTATTTATAGAATGAAACCTAGGTTTAGCTTTGGACACTTTTTATCACCTAGTTCTCTTCACAACACCCGAGAGTATCAAATCGGTTATGCATCGGGATTGCTGAATCTTGACTCGTCAATGGTTTGCACACACCATCGTCATGAGCTTCCTATGTTCCGACTGTTGTTTTGTCTTTTTCAGAGGGAAAGAGACGTTGTGAGGCGCCGTCGTTTTGGTTGTTGGACTTAGAGTGTTCGAGGCCAATCTTGTCTAGGGCCATTGTGTTGTTGTGATTATTAGACTTCACATATATGTGGGATTGTATGTAACATTTTAAAATCATTAAGAGCTAAATATTTAAAACCTAAATTTTTTAAGAGACAATTATAAAACAACACATTTTGAATTGCATTTCACAAAACTACACCATTTCAAAGTCACTTTTCAAAACTACATCTAAACACTCAAAATTAAATCAAAATAAACCATATCCACGCAATCCTACCCTTTAATATTATACCCTAAACACTAATTTGTAAACCGAAATAAAAAGATTTTGATTTTGGTAACTTTTTAAAGGATAAATATAAATTTAAAATGTTGAAAGAGTATAAATATATAAAAATATTGAATTATGTGTAGTTTTGTGAAAAATGGTTGAAAATGTGCAATTTTGTGAATTCTTTAAAAAAATGTATAAATCTAAATCGTTGGATTTCCGTACAAATGTCAAATATTGCCAATCGATCTATCTGAGACTTGTCGTAATAATATGAGTTACTAATTATGAAAACTAAATTTTATATAATAATATTATTTGCAATATACAAGGACCTGCCATCATAATCTCTGTAAATATCTATATATATAAAGAAGAATGTGCTCTCTTCTTATGAAGCTACATCATCTTTTAAACTCTTACAATCTTGACACATCATCATCTCATTTTTTAGTTTTTGAATAATATTTCATTATATTATAATATTTTACTTCTCATAATAAATAGAATTTAATTAACAATTACACCTAGAATTTGGAAAGACATTCTCTTTTTAATTTGTTGAATATTTTTATATATGTGTATCAATGTATATATATATATATAAAATCTTCAAATTAATACATATAAAGATTAACGACTAACTACAATAATCTACATATTTATTTTCATTTCAATAGTGACTATAACGAACATATTTCAAATTTCCATCTATGTGATTATATGATAAATATATATAGAAAATTTATTTTAATGATTAAGTACAATATAATTAAAATGATGTTTGGTCCTGGATTCTAACATAAATAAACATATTATTAGCACAAAAAATTAATAATTTGCAAATCTCATAAACCTCTAATGAGAATTAAAACTATTACATCAAATCTATAGAAAATAAAGGACGGCGGATTAAAACTGAAAATTGATATTACCGAAAAGAGAAAAAATATTTAAGAAAATATATTTTCACCTTTAACACAACAATATGAACACTGATGTATATTCTACGTTCGAAAAGTGATGTTACAATATATTTTACAAATATTAAACTACATATGAATTTTAATTCGTATGTCCATTATTTACATTAAACATAAATGAACAACTAATGAAAGTTGAAAATATTGATGTACATTATAAAAAGGCATTCAAGAATATTTCTAACATTACAATACAAATGTACATAATAAAAGGCACTCAAAAATTATTACAATATTAATTTACCAAAAAAATATAATCATCAAAATACATAAATATATATATAACAAATAAAAATTCAAATCCATGGTACCAAATACAAAATTAAATAAAAATACTTTTATAAAAATGTTACAATACTTTTAATAAAATATAACGAAAAACACCGCCCTTCGGGCTACCCCTAGTAGAGGTAATAAAGTTGAACAAAATATATATTCAATTCCATAGCAAAATGTTTCCAAACATTACAATGATGATGAGTAAACAACAACATCTAAACTGTTATGTTTTACACATTCTTTTTTTTGAAATAGTATATATAGACAAATTCAATAAATCAATCTCTCACCACATGACAAACACTTCTCTCATGAAAACACTTAACTGCGTAAATGAAATTAGCCAATTGTGTTGGATGAAAAGGATCGAAAAAAGCATGTGTATCCGGTACCTTGCATGAGGCCGAACCGGGGTTACAAGTAGTGGTTAAACCACCATCGTAGACGCTAGGACAACACGGACTTGTCGTATTCAATAAGCTCGAACTAGCTTGATTGCTTGATGGTCCTCTTAGAGCCAACATGAAGTTGAAGTAATCCGAGTACAAGAATGAAGTGTTGGAGAGTTTGTGATGCATATGAGTTAAGCTTGATCTAAGCTTTGTGTTGAAAATACTAATAGCAAGGTTTAAAAGGTCATTGCAACTTCCTTGTGGTATGGTATGAGCTATTATGTTTGGGTAACATCCTAATGGTTTAATGTTGTTGATAAAGAACTTCCTTGCTCCTAACTTATGTAATCTCTGTAAAAATAGTTTTCAAATCTTGGTTAAGATTAAGAAAGATTTGGTAAAATACTTACCAATAAAATGTTTTTTAGTTTATGGTTCACATATGTTTAGATAATAAGTTTTTAAGTTTAGAGAAGCACTTACTAATGTAAGATATACAACTATGTGGTTGAGTTTAGTTTTTAAAAATGATATGTATAGCCACGGATTAGTCTGAAAACCCCACATAACCATAAACAACCATAAAAAGACAAAGAAAATCCATAAAAAAACTAGTTACAAATCTATAGTCATGGAAAAACAAGTCTATAGCTTCAAAGAGATTTTTTGGTTTTTTTTTGCGTTTTTTGGGAAGTCAGATTAATGGGTCTTTGCTAGATTTCTTCATTTAGATGTCTACTTACTAATCTCTTTAAACGCAATAAAAACCAAAAAATAGCCACATATAAAATTGTTTTTCCAAAAAACGCAAAAAAAAAACCAAAAAATCTCTTTGAAGCTATAGACTTGTTTTTCCATGACTATAGATTTGTAACTAGTTTTTTTATGGATTTTCTTTGTCTTTTTATGGTTGTTTATGGTTATGTGATTGGCTTATTTGTTTGGGTTAGTAGGTTTAATTTGGGCTATTCTGAATTAAGAAAATGACAAAATAAGGTGGCAAAAAATGAAAATCTTAAATTTATTTTATCTGAATTTGTAGCAAGAATTTTGGATTTATATTATTTTTACTGGTATTGTACCGAAAAAACATTTAATAGTCTTTTATGCTTAAGAACGTTTCTGATGATATTCTAAAGAATTTCTCTGCGGTGTTTATTAGTTTGGTTCAAATAGGTTGAATTAGGTTTATACATTTATTTTACCTGAATTTGGAGCAAGAAGTCATGAAGAAGCTTGTTAGCAAACTCATTAGCATCAATTGTCTTATTAAAAAAGAAAACATAATCATTAACTCCAATGGCTGTCATAAACAATGATTCAGACAAATGTTTATTAAGCTCTGATTGTGTCTTAAACTTTTTCTTGAGATTCTTTTCTATGGTTTCTTTGAATAAATCCACTTGTGTACTCATTGAGAGACATTTCCCCTGTTCATAAAAATGAAATCATATAAACTAAATACGTATTTTTCAAATTCCTAATTATTTTTTATTAGAAATTATTGAAACTTACAAATAGTTTTCCTGTGTCAGGAAAAATCCCACAACTAGCAGAAGCATAGTTAATACCAGTTGTTATATTGTTTTTTTGTTCTTCCGATAATCCCAAATAAGCAGGAACCAAAGGTAGTCCATAATAAATAGCTGAATAAAAAATAAATCAATAAGTAAACTTGAAATAATTTAAATTAGTTTTAAATTAATCTTTTTATTTGGCTTCGCTAATTAGTATTTCTTTTTATTTGGATTCGCTTGAATGAACTTTTCGATAACATATATTTGGCCATAGAAAGAGATAAAAAAAACATTTGATAGAAACTTAAATGATTGCTAATTACCAATAAAATCAGCAATAGTTTTGCCATTGCTAAACCGGCCTGTGGGTTTGCCTCCTTCAAAATCAGAACCATAAGGTTCAAAATTCGATTTTATTTTCGTTGCAAGATAATTATTATTTCCTGCATCAACCAATGAATCTCCAATCACATAAAATGCTGGAAAATTCCCTCCAAAAAGCACTTCCTCAATTTCTTCTTGATCCTCTTTAAACAATAATGGCTTTGATTCAATTGTTAAAACATTGAGAAAACATATGAGAAGAAGCAACAAGAGGAACAATGACTTTTGTGAAAAATTAAATTCCATTTCTTGTTTTTTTTGTTTAGAGAAAAGAAAAAAAAAAAGAAAAAAGAAACCCTACAAATAACAAATCAAGAAGATGAAGAAAAGGTTGTTATATTTATAAGCAATTTAAGACACCTTTCACACACACTAAAATAATATTAATACAACAAGCTAAAAAAACTATAATTTACTATTGTTAAGAAGACACATATATTAACAAAAACACCTAAGACTTCAATTACCACACATTTTTGTTGTAAATTCTTTGTTTAGTGTTTATATATTTTTGGTTTTATTGTTTTAGGAGAGACGTATGCATGGAGGTTTTAACTTACATGCAACTGTCTCTATGGTAACATACTAACAATAGTTTATGAGCCAATCCATAAAATTAAACTTAATTTAATTTTTTACAGAATAAGAACTATAAATAAATACTTAAACTAGTATATTGAAAATTGTATGACATATATCAAAATCTAATCGAATCACTATTACATGAATTACTAACTATCGTAAAATAAAATTTATATATCAACGTTGACAAACAATGTATATTGTAATGTTTAACAACGAACTCTTTACAATAATAAAGGGCTCTATTTATTTCTCATGATAATAAATAATATGTTGACGTAAGAAACAATTTTTAAAATGGTGGATAATCATTATTTATCCGATAATGTTTAGAACTTGTCTTTGCATGTTTAGCTATTCATTTTTTAAATGATGTAGTTGTAATATCCAACCAATAAAAGTCTAAACTCAACAAGAAAATTAAATTTGATATATGGTTCATGGATCTATAATAAATGTGATTTACCTCTCATCAATTAATAATTTAATACTCGCATCAAAAAATAAAATTAAAAAATATACACATTATCTTTTCACGTACTTCGAGAATTATTTTTAATAGTATTAGCTTCACAATATTCTAAAGTTGTGACTGTTGCGCCAAAAGAATAAGTAAAATTTCTTTATCAAACATTGAAGAAAACACATTCTAAATACAGAGTTATCCTTCAACAAAAAAAAAATACAGAGTTATCGAACATTTAATCAACGACCAAAGAGAGTTCTTTATAAAAAAACAAAAAAAGAAAGTATGATGTAAAAATAGTTAAGAAACATAACCCAAAAATATAATTAAAATATAACAAAAAAAAATGTAAGGAAACAACTACGGAAAAAATTAAAGAAGAAAATGAATAGAAGTCAAACAAAAGTCAAAAAAAGAAAAGACAAAAACAGTTGAAGGATGCGTAAAAGAAAGATAAATTGTTGTAAAAAAAAAGATAATAGAATAGAATTAAATGATAAGAATAGTTAATATAGTTGAGAGGACAACATTAAATGAAATAAATCTGTTTGAAAATTTAACATTTCTTGGTTGAATACAAAGTAGGATAATGTATGATTTAATATCAAATAGATTACGGACAGTCATTCAAAGACATTATTATAGTGACAAATATTATCGTGAGATATAAGATTTTTAATGCAAATATAATCCAAAATCTTTTTAAATAATTATGAGGCTTTTTTTTGCGTGCAATTTTTTTTTGAAAATATCCTTTTTCCTCTTTGACAGGAATAATTTTCTTTTTTCGGCGCCACCGTATTCACGAAAATGCCACCGCGTTTTTGGATAAATCTGCAGCATATTTATTTTTCGCGTCTTTGCAGATTTAATTTCATATATTTGCAGCAGATAGTACCCTCGTTTTGGTAGACTTAGTTCTTAAAATATGCAAGCAGATTTTTAAAATCTACAGCAAATTTTATAAGTCTAGTATAGATTTTATAAGTCTGCTGCAGAGTTAAAAAGTCTGTTGTATTAAAACATGTGAATAATAGATCGGCCCAAAGGACCAAGACTATTGTTTATCATGAATTATTGTCAATATTTAATCATTGCTACAAGAGTACCGCTAGTAGTTAATATTAATGTCCAAAGACTTGATATTAATGTTACATTTGTGATCTTGGGTGGGACGTATAATCATTCATAATTTATTATTGATTTTATTCGGTTAGTGAGATAATTTTTAATTAATGTTCTCTCTTCAGTGAATATCACTACATTATAGATAAATTTAGGAAATTCCAACATTTTCATATTTCTACTTTAAATAGTATAAAATAAAGTAAAATTTATTATTGGGTATATATATCTTGACATTGCATTAAAGTTGAAATAATTTACTTCTCCTTAAGGATACCTGCGTTGTTGAGTATAATACAGTTTATGAGAAGTGAGAAAACTTTAATTGTATTGGCTTGATTTTAAGCATAAAACACCAATTTGGAAAACTTTAGAGGTGATGAGGATGAGATCAAGATCTCAATCAAGTTCTTTGCTATGATTAATTTGGGCTTCGTAAGAAGCGATACAGCGGAAATAAGCATGCTTTGCATCGTTTTAGTTCAAAATAATTTCATAGCAAAGGAAATTTTAAGAAGTACATATTGAAAATGTCTGATATTGTTTCAATCGAAACAAGCAGGGACTAAAAGTACTTATACGGTTGGCACTATAAAGTCTAAGGTCTAAGAACAAAATTTAAACTTATTAAGAATGATGATACTAAGGGTCCTACACAAAAGAAACAAATTTAAGTTGTTAATACTTGTTTCTTTGTGATAAAGTTGGACATATTAAGAAGGATTGCAAAAGATATCACGCTTGGCGTGAAAATAAGGGTTACTTCCTTGTTGTGGTTTGTTAAGAAATTAAGTTTGTTAAAGAACTTAGAAACACTTAATGGTTAGACTATGATACAAAATCATAACACAAGTGTTTTAATGTAGGATTGCCTAAGCTATTGAAAACCACCTAATGTTGAAAGATACATTTAATACAACTAATGGTTTTCATATGCATTTGGAGGCAATCGAGCATCATAGACTATTGTTTAATTTTGGTTATTTTATGGATTTGAAAGACAATTTTGGTGGTAACGTCTTTTAGACGTAATTAAATTTTTTTGCTTCTTACTTAGACAAATATGGTTATTCTTGTCTAATGAAGAATAAAGTTGTTACTTTTGTCTTTAAATTCAGAATTAATTGGGACCGAAAAATAAACTTTGGATGAACATAGTCTTGGTAAATTCAACACTATAACTTTTTACGAATAAAGTTGAAGTGTTGAATTAAGGGGTACTAAACAAAAGTTTGGAAAAATGCAAATTCATGAACTTTGTGGTACAAACGCCTAAGTAACATCTCTAGAAATAGAGTTGAGCGTCTTGTGTATAATGGTATATATTGAGTTCGGTAACTTCACAAATTTTGATGTTTGTGTTGATTGCATTATAAGAAAACAAACCAAGAATAACAAATTTGATGCATTAAGAGTTGTGCAAGTCATTAAGTTGATACATACAGACAATTGTGGGTCGTTTTATACTTTATGTTAAAACGGTCAAAAATACTTTGTATCATTAATTGACTATGATTCTCGATATGCATACTTATTTCTTATTCAAGAGAAACTTAAATCTCTAGACGTATTCATAATTAAAGTTTAAAACTGAGGTTGAAAACCTACTCCACCAAAGAATTAAGGCTATCAAATTACTACGGTCATTATGATAGATTAGGAGAATTACGTCTGAGATTATTTGCCAAATATCTAGAGGAATGAGGGATTGTACCACATTAAACCATGCATGGGCCTCCCATCATGAGGGGTATGCCGGAAAGGTGCAATCGTATTCTTAAAGACATGTTAAGAAGTGTAATTATTCATTACACATTACACCTTACATGAATCACCTTACATCTTACATTCTTAATATTATACCATTAAATTAACTGCGTAAAGCTCCTTATGATCTTTAGATTGGCAAAACTCAGTCTAAAACATTTCACATTCAGGGATGTCCATATAAGGTTAGGCTTTATAAGCTATTTGAGATGAATTGGACTCCATAAGTGTGAGTAGTTACTTTATTGGTTATCCGGAACAATTTCGAACTTCTAATTTCATGATCCCACATTGAAATATTTTGAGACGGAATAATTACGTTCCTTAAGGACATTGAATTTAGTGGGAGAAATAAAGGTAGAGATATCATTTTTGAGGAAGAATCGACTTCAGCCTCTCTATCGATTCATATAGTTGCTTTGAATAAAGCAAATCTTTCTCCTCAAGTTGATAATAAAGTTTTTCCTCTAAGTCAAGATGATAATGTTATCTAATACTAAGTTCAAATTCAAGATCCTCAAGAACTAGTGCAACAAGATTAAGTTGTTTTGTGTAGATTCACGAAAATAAAGAGAAATACTAGTTTGAATGATTATATAGTATTTATGATAGAACATAAAGAAATTGAACTCTACTGGAAGAATGATCCTATCATCTCTCGTAAGGCTAATGAGTTGTTCTAATTTAGATAAGTGGACTATAACATCTAAGGAAAAAGTATTAGTCAATACTAGACAATAAAGTTTGAGTTCTTATTGAATTACCATAAGGAAAGAATCATATTGGTTTTAAAACCAAGAAAGATTCGAGTGGTAATGTCCAAGAATTTAAAGTTTGTTTAGTGGCTTAAGGCTATACTTAAATGGAAATGATTATCTGTTAAGATACCTTCTCTTCGGTAACCCTGAAGGAACTTTTTAGACAATCATAATCCATGTTGCACATATGGATTTAAATACGGTGGTTCACAATGGAGACATTAGTAAAACGATATATATGGAGCAAATATAAAACTTTGTATTCGGTGATTCAATGAAAATTGTTTGCAAGTTAAAAAAATCCATCTATGAGCTAAAATAAGTTTTATGTCAATGGTACCACAAATTTCATGAGGTTATCATCTCGTTCAGTTTTTTAGATGAATTTGGTTGAGAATTGTGTGTATTAAAACTTCAGTGGGAGTAAGTGTATTTGTCTGATTTTGCATGTGGAGACATACCGCTTGCCATTAACAATATTAACATGCCAGTGAAGCATCTTTTGTATTAGGGATCGAGATTCATCGAGACATGTTTCGAAGAATTCTTTTATAACACAAAAGAGTTATATTGATAAAGTACTTAAGTGTTTTGGCATGCAGTCTTGCAAATCAGGTGATAACCCAATTGGTAAATGAGACAAATTTTGTTTAAATCAGGTATTCTCAAGAAATTTTGGAAATTTAGGAGATGCAAAAGATTCTTTATGCATCGACATCAGAGATTTTGATGTATCTCAAATATGTACGTGTAAGGATATTGCGTACATTGTTGGAGTTTAAAAACATATTTGGGTAAGCTAAATATGGACTATTGGAAAGCAACCATAAAGGTCATAAGGTACTAACAGAGAGAATAAATATTATATGCTCACGAATCAGATATCAGAAATTTTGGAGATCATTGAGTATTCTGATTATGATTTTATGTGGATGTCAAGCTAATAGAAAGTCTACATAAAATTTTGTAGTGATCTATAAGCGGTCCAATAAGGAATTGGCTGAAATATTGTGTCACTTGATTGCGATTATATAAAGAATATAAAGACCAATAAAGTTTTCCTGTGACAATAAATCAGCGTTAGGTACAACATAAATTTGGTAAAGTCTGTTGACGTTAAATACCAAATTATAAAGGAAAATGTACAAAGTGAAAAGTGTTTTTCATGGAACATTTAGAGACAAACTCCATGATAGCAGATCCTCTTACAAAAGTATACGCTAAAGGTCTAGTGGGAGTTTGTCATTCGGTTTTAGGTTCTATGTTTTGGTTGTGTTTATACACATTTTCTTATCAGAAATAAAGTTTTAAATAAGGTTTTAAGTTTGCACTTTGTACAATAAAGTTAAGGATCTCACTAAAGTAGGACCAGTTGAAAATAAACATGTATCGATCACTTTTCATGTAATTTTCATGCCACGATTTTCATAAATGATCTATGTCATTTGACTGTATTGATTTTCGTGACCATGGAAGGTTTTGGTTATGATGGTTATGACCAACGCCGCTATGATCCTAAGTTGATATGGTTAATGGACGAAATTGATATGTCTTGAAAGTAATGACATATGGAGCTCACTTAGGCCTATCACTTTTTGGATACATATTTGACCCAGTGGGAGATTGTAAGATTTATTTTATTGGGTCATACATATATCAATAGTGATAGGGTCATTATTTAATAAGTCAAACTTATGTGGTCACTTTTGTAATAAAGTAAAAAACTAGAGGCATAAATGTTATGGAAAATTAAGTTGTGAATGCCTTAAGTAATTTATAATTTGATGAAGAACCGAATTATAAATTAGTACTCTATATAAATAGAGGGTTATGGTCCCAAAGCAACCTAACCTGAAAATACAGAAATCTCTATGCATCCCATCACCAGAGACCTAAAGTCAATTCAGGGTATGTTTTGGAAGATCCATAGTCAATTTCAGATCATGAATCACAAAATTCATCATATTCATCAGGTATGCTTCCGCTTATGATTAATCATCAGAAACTGATATATGACTTCATAGTTTATCATGATATAAACTTTAAGATTATATCCAATAGAACCAACTGCAACTCTTTAAGGTGTCGCTCATTCTTTGTGTTTTGGTTAAGTTTGGTTTATCTTCTATGACAGCAAATTCGAATACACAATATTGATATACCACAAGTGTAATTGATATACCACAAGTGTAGACTGTGCTCATTCTCATTTTTCAAAACATACCACAAGTGTAGACTGTTTTCTAAGTTTTCCTATAAATTATTTTTAAAGTTTAATGTTTGTTGGAGTTTTTATTGATATTATCTATAGTATTAAAAGAGAAACAAATCACATAAGTATCGCAAACAGAAAGTTTATAGGAAATTTTTCTTATTTTTGCGTTTTAAGAATATATTCCGATGTGTCATACTCATATTTTTCACATTATTGGGCATGTTATATTCATGTCATACACGTATGATGCGCCTAAAATAATTGAGATACCACAACGAGTATATCATGAAATATATTCCAATAACATCCATGAATTTTAGTTTATCATCTCACAAAATATATTAAGAACCCTAACAAAACCTTTATATATACCCTTACGTCTCCTATCTTATAAGTTCATAACCATCATAAAAATAAAAATATATTCTCAATGAATATTCAGAATATTCATCGATATCGTTTGATTTCGTTATACAATAATCTGCCCTACGCATGGCGCGGAGAACTCACCTAGTAAGATTTTCATTAAATCATTTTGATAAAAATTAGAAGAGTAATTATAATCCGCTTATTTTTTATTAAATACTTTTACATCTATCTAGCTTACATGACATCGGTATTTAACTATCGAAAAAGGAGCATATTTTTTTCTAAAATCAAACAAGTTTTAAATGAAATTGAATCTTTAATGATCACTAGCTAACATTTGGATCAAATGTCCATATAATCGATAAACTAGTTTCTTATTGTATAATTTATTTCAACATTTTCTCCTTTTTCTAGGACCAAAGATTTTATGATATGGTGAATCAAATAATTGTGAACTATACTTAAAATCACGCGAATTAAGAAATCAATAAATTTATTCATGTTAACATTTAAATAAAACAACTCGACCAATAAAATTTCACATTCTAAAATACTATTGGTGATGAACCATTAAATTGTGCATAGAAATCCATAAACATCTTAAAAACTGAAACAAATAAAAATCTCCAAAACATCTTATATATTAAAATGGAGGGAGTATGAAGGAAGAGAGGTTTGTCCGGAGGCGAGACACTTTTTCCTTTAAAGTTGCGTAGTGTGACAGTTTGTCTATGTCAAAGAATCCCATAATACAACAACAAGATTCTTATGATTCACAACACCCAAAAATCGTAAACTTCGAAACCTAATATTGTCATGTACTCTCATGAAAAATGAAGAAAAGAATGTGAAACATTGTTTTTTGAGATTCTTTTTCTTATATTTTAATGTATGTTGGTTTTCTTCCAAAAGCACGAGTGTTGACATGAGTTATTATATCACTTTATAGCCTCACAAAACCAAAACATCCATGAATACATAATGGGGAACCAAGTTATGTGAGAAAATTAAACCATGTGATAGTTATTTTCTCGATTTACATCAAAGTCTGGGTGGTTCAATGTATCATGTTCATTACCTGATTTATTCGATAGTCGCTATGAGTGGTTTCACGAACTTATGAAATGCTAAAAATGCTACCATATCAAATGTAGTGATTTTTCATTTGTACTCTCGAAATTCGGTTTCTTGAGTTTTCTTAAGTCTTGTCGAGTCTTGCCTAGGTATTCAAGTCTATCGAGTCGCCGTGTATCTATATTCATTTATATTCATGTGGGGTGATTGGAACTTGTTTTTGACAACTGACTTAGGCTAACTTTTTGTTCAAGTTTTCACCCAATATAGTTGGCGAAATGATCAGATTATGGACACGATGTAATCTTCGTCGTAAGCACTATTAGTGTATTAGTATATCAAAATTAGAATTGTTGTTTGTATGAAGAACGATGATCCATTGTGGATTACTTGGAAACAAATAAGCTTTGTAATTTGACTTAGTGTCAAATTAAAAAGGCCATGATGTGATTGGTTTTGGATTTGTCAATTGGGTTTATCGCCCATTAACTTATTGTTATGAAAAATTAAGTGAAACTTTTGTGTTTGGTTTGACACAAAAAAACAAAATACGAATTTTTTTTTATTAATTTGATATGGTCAAATGAAACTATCTTCTCCTCTTTGTCTCATGGTCAAGTCAAATAAACAAATGGTAGTTGATGCTCCATTAACATCATGTATTCATGGACGTTTTGGTTTTGTGAGGTTATAAAGTGATATTATCACTACAAGAAAACAAGAAAACATGTATTTTACAAACGACAATAATTGTTGGTAAATCGTTGTTAATCAACGGTTACGACGATTAAACGACGAAATCAAATTCGTCGTTAAACGGTCGAAGTAAAAAAAAAAATCGTTGTAAAATCGATGTAAAATTTGCGACGACTTCATATCGTTGTAACAAGGTTGGCAACATATCGTCGTAAATTTCGTTGTAAACTTACAACGGATTTCCATCGTCATCGTCGTTGTACATTTACAACGGATTGACATCTTTAAGTGTGGTTGAAATCGTCGTTTATAATCGTCGTTAAATCGTCGTTTATAATCGTCGTTAATTCGTCGTTAATTCGTCGTTTATAATCGTCGTTAAATCTTCGTTATTTTACAACGAAATTACGACTATCTCTTAATTTTTTAATAAAAAAATATATTAAGAAACCTAATTTACTTAATATATAATTAAATGATTTAGAAATATTTATAATTAAAATTGTTTACAAACTAATAAAACAACTATTGAACCGAACCCGATGCCCCTAAATCGAAATCTATATCATCCCCAAAATAATCCCTTGTTGCGTTCTTGGGATCAACGCTGTTCTGTTGAATATGGGTAGGGCGGTTGGGATCTGTCTGCATCCTACGCTGAAGGTCAGGGTTGGAGGCATAAAGCACCGGGAAGAGACCGTCGTAATACGCAAAAGTCTTCTGGGACTGAGCATATTGTGCGCGAAGGTCCTGCATCTCGGCCTCCATCTGAGCTGGAGATCGGTAAGAAGGGTCGACCAACGGGACGCCCTGGATGGATCCCAACCCTTGAATCCGCCCTTTTTTCTTTGGAGCTACCTATAAAATGAAATAAATATTAAAAATTCAAAATTTAAAATAATAAGATAAAAATATTAAAGTTATATTAAAAACATAATAAAAACTAACCTGCGTAAAGATTTGATCTAGCTCGGTGGTGGATAGAGGGACGCCGGGTTGCTGAGTGCCTCCGTGGGATCTTTGAGAGCGCTGACTCTCAATATCCGTCTTCCGAGCTTCGACCTCGGTGAAAATCCTCTCGGAGTTCCTATCCACAAATTCGTCGTTCTTCTTGTGCGTCTTCTCGAACACGGCGCTAACAGGTGGTTTCTCACCCAACTCCTTGGTGTAAAAATAAATTTACATTTTCAATGTTTAAATAAATATAAAATTAATTAAAAACTATTAAATGAAAACATACCATGTTAAACATTCGCCCTGCGAAGGAAATCTGACCCGATGTATGAGCCATAAGTTTTGTCGTCCCATCTGGCAGCTTAGTTTTCCTGGAGGAGGAACACTCCGTCACTACGTCGGTGTTGTGGTCATCCGACCAATACGCCTTCAGACCGTCCCAAACCGTGATCGACAAGAAGATCGGCTACGCGGCGTCTCCGTTGACCCTCCATTTCTCCTTCCAATCAGAGACCGTGTTGACTAAGCGAAACTTGGCGCGATTGTTGAACTCCGTCTTGACCGACTCGTTGATGGAGATATCCCAATGCCACTTTTGCTGCCAAAACAAAAAAATTTTATAATTAGTACGAAATTAATTAATTCGAAATATATATAATTAATTAATATATAATACTTACCGCGAAACACTTAAAATAGGTCTTCTTGATGTGTTTTGGAGTGTTGCTCCAGTTGGGATGTGGCTCAGTGAAATACCCCTTGATGATGTGAGAGATAGAGCGTGCGACAATGTTGGCATACTTAAACCTGATCAGGTTTATAAGATTTTATAAAAATATAACGAAAAATAGTATTATTAATTATAAAATTTTATAAAAATATTTAATTATATATCTCTTACCAATATGTGTTTGAACTCATAGGGGATCTAAACGGCGGAGACTGTCATGTCTGGGTTGAGAGAGAATGTCTTCAACCCGAAGACTCGCATAAGGAACATGGGCGGGTACATCCAAATCTGGATGTACCGGCCCTGCACCCTGACCGGCCTCAGGGACACCTCCGTCGGGATCATGTATAGGCGTCTGGATCGGTGGAGGCGGTATGAACGGAATGTGTGGAGATGTCGCGGTAGGCGTCGTCCGAGTAATCCCGATAGTCGGTGAAGAAGATGCCGGGACGGTACCGGATGTGGAAGCTGAAGCCGAACCGGAGACCGAACTGCATGTAATCTTGGGCTACTTTCCTCGTCTGCCTAGGTGTCATATATGAACTGCAAAAAAACAAAAAAATGACTTAGAATCATTTGTTATAAACATTCCTAAATCTAATTTCGATCCGAATTCTAAATCTGATCCTAAATCTAAATTCGATCTTAAATCTAAATTACAATCCTATATCTAAATCCGGGTCTAAATCTAAATTCAAGTAATATATAAATAAATTAAACTAAAATAAAATTTAAAAATACCTTTTTCTAGAGAGAGAGAGAAAATGTTAGAGAGAGATTAGTGAGAAATGAGCGAGGAAGAAAGAATTTTCGACTCATATATATAGAGTTACTGATCGTCGTAAAATCGTCGTAACATTACGACTATTTTACGACGATACATCGGAAACTGTGTACATTTGGCGCCTATTGGAGGGAATTATATTTCCCAAAATTAAAAATCGTCGTGAATCAGTTGTAAATTTACGACGATTTTACAACGAATTGTACATAATTGTTGTTTAGTCGTTGTAAGTTTACGACGATTATACGACGAAACACAAATTGTACAACCTCGTACAAACAAAACACCTGATGATTGCGACATACATGGTTTATACAGGGTTTCGTAGTCGTCGTAAATTAGTTGTAAATTTACAACTAATTTACGACGAATCAGTACAAATCGTCGTATATTCGTTGTTCTTTTACAACTAATTTACGACGAATTTTAGTTTTATATGAAATTACATCAAAATTATTGTTGTACATGATTTAATGTTGAATATATAGATTGTAAAACTCGTATATAACGTTGTATTAAACCATTTGATTGACAAGAAAGAAAAAAAATCATATGTGATAACTTGTATACATATGACACAACATCTAATACATTTAAACTTAAAGTATAGAAAATTAGAAAAAACGTATTTTTTTTTGGAAAAGGTTATTTGAGGTTATTTTACTTATTTGTAAGTATATATTCCATTCTATGAGGCCTAATAGTACGTTAACTAAGTTAAATCGGTTAGGGTTTAGGGGTTTAGCAAAAATCGTCGAAAATTCGTTGGAAAGTTACAACTAATTTACGACGATTTATGCTGAACCCTGTAAATTCGTTGGAAAGTTACAACTAATTTACGACGATTTTTTCTTGGAACCTCGTACTAAACAAATGTCAAACCTCGTATCAAACAAAGTGTTAAAATTCGTATTAAACAAATCGTTGTAAATTCGTTGTAACTGTCCAACGAATTTACGGGGTTCAACATTAATCGTCGTAAATTCCTTGTAACCTTACAACGAAGTTACGACGATTTTTTCGATTTTTATTAAAAAAAATAAATGGCTTTATTTTAACTAAAAAAAACTTAGAAACTACTCGGAATCATCATTAGAAACATATTCTTCTTCGTCCTCGGAGTCGTTTAATCAAATTCGTCTGTTTCTTCGGCTTCCTCTTCGGTCTTGTTCAGCTCTTCAGTTTCCCTATTATGTGGATCAACGAGTAAGACATCGTCCGTGCTTAATCATATATTGGTTGATTTGCAGCATTTAACATGCCGTAGAATCTTTTAGCATCTAAATTAGGTTCTTCGACTAAATTTCCATCAGATGAGAATGCAACAGTGTTAACTTCAGGACGAAATGCATCGCTAACCATGTCATTTATCCAATCCGGTTCATTTCTATGATCATGATGAAAATTATAATAATCATACTCATTTTATACATGTTGATCATGATCTACAGATTCCTGATGATAATTACTACTACTGCTAGCACCATTACCACAATAACCTTCCCCATGCTGAAACCATATAAAATATTGTGGTGTAAATCATCTATTTAACAAATGCTTCCAAACATTTTCAACCAAAATGAATCGTCTATTGTCGCATTTGGTACAAGAACAAAACATCTTACCGCTTTCGATAGTGACCGGTAGATTTGTGGCTTGCCGCATGAATATTTCAACCCCGTCGAGGAACTCCCGTGTCACCGATCCGTCATCGCCTCGATGTATGTACATCCACTTCTGGATTTCGTAAATATCGCCTCCGGACATTTTTTTTTAGAAAAATAGTTTTTTTTTGTATGTGAGAGAGCGATAAAATTGGTGGTGTGATTTGTGGTGAAAGATGAGGATGTATTTATAGGATTTTTAAAAATTTCCCAACTTTTTACCAAAGAAATTTAACTACTAATTTACAACGATGCATATTTAACAAGGGATTTACAACGATTTTACAACGATTGCACGACTAAAATGAAAGTTGTAAATAATTAGGTGCAACAGTAAATACACGTTTTCACCTACCAGATTAATGTCTGCAAATCGTTGTTAAAATATCCCAAAATAAGAAGTTGTAAACTCGTTGTAAATTAGCAACGATTTAGCGAAGATATTTTCTTTTAAACAAAGATGTCGTTAAATCGTTGTAAATTTACGACGACTACGTCTATCTTCGGAAAATCGTCATTAAATCGTCGTAACATAACGACGATTTAACGACGACGTATTTCGTTGTAAGTTTACGACGACGTATTTCGTTGTAAGTTTACGACGACTTTACGACGATTGCATCAATCGTTGTAAATTCGTCGTTAATTCGTCGTAAAATTACGACGACCAAAATCGTTGTAAAATTTTCGTCGTTATATGCACATATTCTTGTAGTGTATAGCTCATGACTAAACTCATTCTTTTGGAAGAAAAACAACATACATTGAACTATGAGAAAAAGAATCTAGCAATCATTCATATTCTCTTCTAAATTTTCTACGAGAATACATCACAATGTTAGGTTCTCAAGTTTATAATAATGGGTGATGCTAACCATAACAATTGTGCGGTTGTATCTTGAAATTCTTTGACGTAATCAAACCATCACATTACGAGAGTTTAAAGAATTAAGAAAAAGTGTATCGCCTCCGCACAAACCTCTCTTTCTTGATATGATTTTGGTATCATTTGTTGTATTTTTTATTTGTTTTTATGAGTATAACTCATAATTATCCAATTTGCCATATCGTAAAAATATTAGTCCTACACTTTTTCATTATTTAATAGATTAGAAAATGTATATCTTCTTGTTCTTGTTGGTTTGTTCTTTTACGAGAAAGACAATATATCTCTAACGTTTAATATAATAAATATACACATATTAGCGTGACAATATACACATATTAGTTTTTCAATCCATAAGATTATGAAAAGTGTTATAGTTATATATATTTTATTTTTTTTGAAAAGGAAGTAATTAAAAGCAAAACATAGATGACTTGTCATAATTGTTAATCAACTATCAATAAATATTTCCATGTTTTAAATACTTTTCTATTATTATTTATTATCTTTTCATTTTCTAATTAACCAATGATCTAGGAAAAAAATTTAACCATTGATCTACATTTTAGATTTGAAATTAAATTTGTTTCTTTAGTTTAACTCAAGCAATTAAATTACCCCTTATGACATACTCTATTTAATATATAAAGCCATCTCATGCATAACATTTATACAAACTAAGTGATAATCAATGACAAAAACAGAAATCAATCTTTCAAATTTATTGGTGGAATCGAAATTTAGCCAAGAATGCAAAGATTTGTTGTCTTCTCTTCCTAGAGACCAAAGCTTTCTTGGAGAGAATCTTTATCAATACCAAGGGTTTTGGTACTTGCCTAATATTTTAGAAGGTGTTCTTCATAGCCAAAAGTATTTTGAAGCCAAAGATTCCGACATAATCCTTGTAAGTAATCCTAAATCAGGCACAACTTGGTTAAAATCACTTGTCTTTGCTTTGGTCACGAGAAAAGAATATCAAACTCCTCTACAATCACATCCTTTGCTTGATCAAAACCCGCATTGCCTCGTGCCTTTTATCGAATCATTCAAGGTTCTTGTTCAAGAAACTTCTCCTAGGATTTTCTCTACACATATTCCTCTAAGTTCACTCCCTGAATCCGTTAAGGACTCTTCTTGCAAGATTGTGTATTGTTGTAGAAACCCTAAGGACGCATTTGTCTCACTTTGGCATTTCATGAAAAGTTTGATTGTTAAGGACGCGGTTGGTTGCACAATGGAAGAAATGGTGAGTGGATTTTGTAAAGGGTCAAGTGTTTATGGACCCTTTTGGGACCATGCATTAGAGTATTGGGAAAAAAGCCGAGAACACCGGAAAAACGTTTGGTTTGTCAAGTATGAAGAGATGAGACAAAATCCAAGAGATATGGTTACACGATTAGCAAAATTCTTGGGATGTTCTTTTAGTGAGAAAGAGATAGAGAATAGAGTTTTGGATGATATAGTAAAGTTGTGTAGTCTTGAGAATATGAGTAAATTAGAGGTTAATCAGATAGGAAAGTTAAATAATGGAATTGAGACTAAGTTGTTTTTTAGGAAAGGGGATATTGGAGGATGGAGAGATACTTTAACTCCTTTGTTAGAAGAAGAGATTGATAAAACTACTAAGGAGAGATTAATTGGTTCTGATTTTAATTTCTTTTGCTAATTAAGAATTTGTTTAGTTAATTAAACTTATTTATGAGCTTTTTCTTTGTAGTTAATTAAATATCCATAAATACAAATAAGTAAAGTTATTGTGTTGTGATTTGATTTTGTTTTTTGTTTTGCCAATTAACTTAAACTAGATTTTTACCCGCGTCTCGCACGGGAATAATATTTACAAAAATTAATTTTATATAATTTTATATTATTTTTTATTGATTCATGTTGAATAATAAATTTTTAAACAAATATTAAATATTATTTTTGTATATATCATAAATTATGTATGATACATTTTGATCGTCGCCAAATTAGCAGGACGTCTCACAAATGTATATAAAAGTATTAATTATTTAGATTTTTTAAATAATTTTGGATAATTTTGGTTTTTTATTTACATCATCGATTCGAATATTCTAAGAAAATACTTTTAATTAATAACTAAAATTTTCTATAACTTAATTTTATTTTTAAATCAATAAATATTTTTGATATGGTATAATGGATTATCATAAAATTGAAATATTTATAATATTTTATTTTTCATTATGATACCTATTTATTTTATTTTTCGTTTTTTCATATTAATCATATTAATTAGGATTAATTTTTTATATTTAATTTTCGTTTTGATTGTAATCCTATTAAATAGGAATTTTTTTAAATTTTTTATTTAAAATTATCTTATATTAAAATTTATACAATGACTTTATATGTAATTAAAAGAAAATTTTAAGTGTTCCTCAAAAATTGTCCTTTCCCAATTAATAATATAGATACCAATTGATTGCTAATTAAATATGTGAATATGTTTAATGTTTTTATTATCCAGCTAAATATTTTATAACCACATAATCCAATCTTGAATCCGGTGTTAAACAATACTTCCTCAAAAAAATTGAAAAAATTCTTACAACAAGCATATACATAGTAACATACTAAAGATCATTTGGTTCCAATAAAGTTTTGAGTTGATTACACAATGGAGCACTTTTTGCAACTTGCTTATCAATATGAGACACTTTTTAATAGTGAGACACTTTCCTTCATATTTTGTCTCTTTTTTTACTAAAATACCCATATCAACTTAAGTATATTCCTTTTATTAAATCAACCGAAATTATAGAAATTACTTTTGGATTATTATACTAAAATATCACCACCCTTCATCTTAAATAAAATTGGACGTCTTAGATTTAAACTTGGGAAAAAGTGGTTTACTAGGTTAATATTGACCCACTTTTTCCATTATTTTCCTATCGGCCGATCACCACAAAGTTTATCTCTTCTTTTGAAAGTTTTATCGAGGTAACAACAGATCTACGTGCAAGAACCCAATATGACCAATATGATTTGAACTTTATTTATTTTGAAGTTTTATCTGTTTCTTATTGTTTTTATTTTTTATTTTTGATTGAACTGTTTTTATTTTCGGACTTGTATTTTTTAATTTTTTATTCCTGGATTAGTACATGTGGATGTTGTGGTTTATTCAATTTTTTTATAAGTGCGTAGTCACAGTTAGTGCTTCTACTATGAATGATAGACTATCTGAGTTACAGATTCAATCTATATATTTATAGTTTCGTGGATAACTATTTATGGACGTAGTTAGTTGTACGTGTCTGAATGGTTTGTGTTGATAAGTGATTTGGTTAAATCTTGTAGTTATTATCTAAGTCATAGTTTTATTAATCATAGACTTCGATTTATGTACGTGGTTAGTTGTACGGGTAACGATTGTTTGTCTATATAAGGAAGATACTTATTTGATTTGTTATCTATTCCTTAATTTTATAATTCATGGACTACTATTTATGTACGTATTTAGTTGTACGAAAAATTATTTAGTGCGTCTATTATGAATAATTCTTAGCTGAGTTACAAATTCAATCCATAGATTTATAAATCATGGACTACTATTTATGTACGTAGTTAGTTGTACGATTAACAATGATTTTGTCTTTATTTGTTACATAACTATTTGACTTGTCAACTAATCCATAGTTGTTTAATTCATGGACTACTATTTATGTACGTATTTTTTGTACGATAAAATACTTAGTGCGTCTACTATGAATGATGGCTATCTGAGTTACAGATTCAACCCATATATTTATAATTTCGTGGACAACTATTTATGGACGTAATTAGTTGTACGTGTATCAATGCTTTATCTCTAATATGTGTGAAATACAATGTTTTATGTACAACTTTTTTTGTACATAATTTACTAATAAATCACCAGTTTATGTTGTTGTTTAACACCATATTATACGCCACATGTGGCTTGAGAGGTTATGAAGATTAAATACGTTAATTGCAAAACAAGTAAACAAAACAAGTTAACACCAAATACTTCGTTGGAAAAAGGTTGAAAAACAATTAGGATGCATAATTGTTTAATAGAATTTCTTAAAAAAACATTCAAGAAATTAAGAGAAAGTAACTAGTGAGTGTACAAAGACATGACAAATTCCTTGTACAGGTCCATGGCGTAAGCTTTGCGGAAGTCGTCAACCATTTTGTTGGTGATACCTTTCATGCCCGGTAGTGGATCGTCGTTAAGTTGGAGTTCCATAAATTTTGCAGCGACTGGACCACAGTCTCCACCACGTTTGTTGTCGTAGACACCTTCCAACCGAGTCCATTGAAATGGTTTAAGACCATTTTGTTGGCTTAGTTCGCATTCCACGCCGTCAACGGACGCGTCAACACTTGGCTTGCATAAATGTGCAATGATGTGTGGTAGAATCTCAACATCCGGGACAGACAAAATAAACTGAGGTTAGAAAAAACAAAGAAGAAAGAAATTAAGAAAAACAAACCGAGGTTTAAGAAAAAGACAGAAGAAATATATATAATACAAGAGTACAATGGATTAAAGTGGTAACTTTGACCAATATATATGACGAGGTCTTATTGTATCATTCTAATAAGACATGAGAACTATATATATAAGAAAAAGACATGATCTTATTGGTAACAATGGATTAAAGTGGTAATTTTGACCAATATACAGAAGAAAGAATTTAAGAAAAAGACAGAAGAAATTACTTTCTTCCATGGGTCGTTGATTGTCGTAGATAGCAGGTAGTGGAAGCTTTGCTATTGAATTTGGTGGAGCAGAACAAGCGGCGGTGGTGAAGAAGCGGCGATATTGAATTCGCCGGAGCATAACACACGGCGCCGTAAACGAAGAAGCGGCGCCCTAAACGAAGAAGATGAAGCTTTTTTTTTGTTAATGAGTAATTTATGTTTTATTAGGGTTTATTTGTGAAAGTAATAAGAGAGTAAAAATATAATTTTAAAACTTAAAAAAACTTAAAAATTCTATTAAATATAAAATCAAAATCCATAATTGTTTTAATTTAAGGTTATAAATGACTTTTTAGCTATTGAAAGTGTGTCTTGGTTTAAAAGTGCTCTATCATGTAATATTAAAGTATAAAAGTGTGTCTGGGTGTAAATAACTCTAAAGTTTTTGGGTAGTGATCATTTCATAAATAACCAGCATTTCTTCGTGTTTAAGTATCGTGAATACAAAGGTAATGATGCTCCTAAAATGATATTAAGATTTCAATCTTTCCTGAAATTTCTTTATCCATATTATTATTTTTGAAGTGTTTATTTTAATTTTTCCGAAAAACACACGTATTTACATTTCATGTCAGTGGTTTAAAAAATGATTTAAATTTTGCAAAATGGCAAAACAATAACTTCTAAAAATACAAACAAAACTATTAAAGATATTTCTATCCTTAATTTGGATAACAATCATATTCATATAAGAGAATAATTATAAACTTAGAACCAAATATATTTTTAATTTCGTTTTCGTCTAATTATTAAAAATAAAATACAACAAAATATTAAAAAGTGATAACTACCAAATAAAAAAATAAGCATTAAAACTATTTAAATACATATACAAAAGAAATTTTTCGTACGAGATTAAGACTACATATATCAAAACTATAACAAGTATTTTCTTAAACTGAAAAAAATAATTTTCAGTTAATATAAAACAAATATAACATGTATTTGTAACAAATTATTTTCTCAAATAGACATAAACTAATATTATTATTACACTAACATATAACATTACTATTTTCTAGATTTTTAAATAGTGAATATAATAAAAAAATAAAAACATATATATATCAAATGTTTTGAACTTTATAAGAAATAATTATTATATATTATTTTTTCATAAACTGTTAGAGATAAATAATGTTATTAAAAATAAATCTATATTATTATTATGCGAAATTTACCATGTATATTACCATAATCATTGTCAGTAAAAAATCATATATTTAAATATGTCAATAAATTATTACGAAAATCAAAATAGACAATTATTTAATTGCTAATTTTCATCAATCAAACTTGGTTACCAAGTTTTCAATCTCCTAACTTTGACAACTTTATGTTTCGACAATTATAAAAGGTAAGTATTAAATTTTGAATTTTCACCAATTAAAAGCTTAATAAAGTTGTTGCCAAAATATGCAAAACTCTTGGTTATCAAGTTTTGCAAAAATCTAAATATATTTATTCAATATCGTACATATATATATATATATATATTTTTTTTTTCATCGTAATTTAGTGTCTAAGTAGTTCTCTCCCAACTGAGAGCGGTGAGGTTCGAACCCCGGATTATGCGATTATATGCAGAGGTGACTACCATTAGGCCACTTGCTCATCCGCGTACATATATATTTGATATCATATCTACTCACAATCACAACATTAGTTGCAACCCATCAAAAAGTTTCATATTAACCAGGACTGATAATAACAATGTTTGCTAACTTTGCGAAAAACCTTTTTTCAACAACTTTTGATATTAAAATTATTATTATTTTAAATAATGATGGGGTACTTCGGTCTGATTTCATAAAATTTGTTTCAATTCGGATTTAATTTGGTTTTTGATTAGTTTTCTCTACATGTTCGAGGTATTTATTTTTTGATCGCTTTTAGTTTGGATATTTTGCTTATGTTTGGGTTTGATATTTCAATTCCGGTTATTTGTATATGAAATGATCAAATTATCTTATTTGTTTGTATAAAAAATAACACTGAAAACTTTTTATTATTTTTATTTGTTTTATAAACTAAAATATATATAACAGATTTCTAAATTAAATATATCTTATCTATTAATTGGAAAACATTTTTGCAAAGAACCCTTAATTTTTTTTAATTACAATGTAATGTCACTCATATAAGTATATAACCTATGCTTAAATTTTTTCAAAGAGGATTTATGAAAAAAACGAAAAAGACCTAATAAAAATCGAATTAAATTTCTGCATTAAAAAGGATACAAATGTGGAAATACAATATATGCTAAATATCTTACATAACTTTCAAATCTTCAATTATTTTAAACATAGATTTCAAAAATATTCTAAAACTTCAAATGGGAAAGAAATTTAAATTTGATTTAAATTTGCGGGTTTGATTAGGTTTCCTTTTTTGAAAAAATATTAGGTTTCCTTTTTTATTTCGAAATTATAATAATTGATATAAAAACAGAAATAAAAATTAGTCTAATTTTTTAGTAAAAAACAATTTTACAAAGAGGACAAAAAATGGTATTTACAATACACTAATGTCACTCTATATAACTTAGGCTTTAAAACATTTAGAAAAAGAAATAATATTTAAAAACAAAAAAAATGGAAAATATTTTCAATTTCAAACGTAAAATAGGAAACATAAAAATTCTAATAAGAATATTCAAAAAAGGAAAGCAAAATATTTTGAATTTCAAAATAAAAACGAATCAAAAAGGAAACTAATAAAATCGAATAATAATATATAATACAATTGAATAATAATATATAAAGAATCTTAATTTGATATATTTGTTAAAATATATCGTCAAGATGTTTAAAAACAAAGAAAGAATAGTAGATTTTAAAGATTAATTTTTTGATCTTATCTATCAATTGGGAACATTTTACAAAAAGATAAAAATTGTATTTACAATGTAATCGTAGATTTTACGAATTAATTTATTAACTAGAAAGTTACTCGGAGTTATTTATTGGTAAAAACAATGTGTAGTATAAAATGAAATAAAAAGAATTTGGATGTCATGTGATTCGCGTTAAACGCAGAGTTTAATTTGAAGTTTATATATAAAATATATTGTATTTTGGTTTTTATAATGTTTTATTAACCAAAATTTATTATTACTATTTTAATATTTATCATCGAAAAAGATTATCATTGCTATTTCGATGTTGAATATTTACCATTACGTATAATTTACTATTTATCATTGAAAAACAATAACTACATAGTTTTTTGAAACCATGATATGACCCGTTTAACAATGAAAAATATGTCAATCCGGTCTCTATTTATCATAAAACTCGGATTATTAAAAACTCAGATAAAACCACTGAACTTTCGGGAACCGGTGGGTCAACTGATGGTTCAAGTCAATTTTGTGTTCAAGTTTTGCCATTTGACATGGACTTTGATACTTAATACAATTTTACAAAATAATATTGATATTTATAAATGAACAATATGTTTTATCATTGTTTTGTGCGAGAATATAACATACAAACATTAGGAAAATTATAAAATTGTGTTTTTCATAGGCTTTTTAAAATCATATTCTGTAGGCTTTTTAAATATTTTAAACATATTTTCCATAAATGTTTAATCACTCTTTCATGTATAAACTTATCAGATAATTATTTGCTCAAATTTTGAGAACTGGTGGTTCAACCGATGAGTCGTAAATTATGTGTTTAAGTTTTATCATTTGACATGAATTTTGGTGTTAAATACAATTTTACAAAATAATATTGTTATTTGTAAATGAACAATATGTTTTATCATTATTTTAAACATAATGTGATAAAATATAACATATAAATATTACGAAAATCTATTTTTAATTATAAATTGTGTTTCTTATGGATTTTTTAATATTATATTTTTTATATTTTAGGGGTTTTCAATATTTTCTAAATATATTATCCATTTATTATGTTCGTTTAAGAAACTTTTGTGATAAATTTGGGTTTTTGTTTTGGGCTTTTTGTTTTGGGTTTTTATAAATTTACAATATATTTTTTAATGATGTGGGCCAGAATTACTCACGTGATGACACGTAGGATTTTCACTCTTATTTTCTCTCTCCGTCTTCTGTATTAATAATATAAGATAATGTAAAATAATTTTGTATGGATTAATTTCATATTTAAATCTAGGTATAATCGTAGATTTTAAGTTTTCAACAGTCAATTTGAATTTAAACCCAAAACATCCAATTGAATAAAAATTATGATTTTCACTATTTAAATTTTGTAACAGGTCACTCAAATCACAAATCAAAATTTTAAATCACAAAGGATAATTGTTATGAGAATAAACCAATGTATACTTGTAATTTTTGCGACGGGTCGAAAAATATCAAACATAGGTTATTATATATAACCAAATAATATTCGTAAAATCAAAATCTACATAATCAGACAAATAGTATATTTTTCGTCACTATAAAAAATAAAGTTACAATTTATTCATATACTATATGAAACAAGAGACCACGACCATATAATTCAAGTAGATGTACAAATTTTTTGATATATTTTTTACCAAATTATACTAAAACTCATATCTTAATTCCGCACGTACGTGCGAGTCTTTATCTAGTAGATATATAAAACTATTTGAAATAACATAAATCCGTGGTGTATCACGGGTTAAATCCTAGTTTTTTATACAAGTGATATATACATATATTTTTAATCTGATGGTTTTCAAACAATCAATTTTAAAAATAATCTTTATAGTATTTGAGTTTTGTACATAAAGCTAATGATTCCGAATTTAAGTGAAATGTATTTGAACTTTGTGGGACAATTTTGTTTTGTATTATGTGTTTTGATGATTTAATTCATTACTAAACACATGAATTTGTATTTTACAAAATAGAAATATTCGAAAATATAACAGAAAGAAAAAGCAAAAAGTTATAGTTGACTAAATTACAATTACATTAGTGTCGTGATGCACCTTCTTTATTTTATTCTACTTGCTCATCAAGTGAAATGATGTGTTGACCATTTCACTCGAAAACTAATAATATCATAGAACCAAAAGAGAAATTGAAGTCTTATGCTACATTTACTTGTAGTCCAAACTTTTAAAAACATATATATAACCACACACATATTTACATCATCCTCATAAACACAAAATAAATCTTAACAAAAAATCTCATAGTTTCAAGAATCTTTCTTTCAAGGTCTCTTTGTTTTGGTATACCAGAAAGTTCTGAACCGAAAACTATCAATATTGTTTTGTAATACTCTTTAACAATGTCGTCATCATCATTAACGGTTCCCGATTACTTGGGAGACAAGGTTCTAACACAAGAAACAAGAGATTTGATCTCTTCTCTTCCTAGTGAGAAAGGTTGGTTAGTGAGTCAAATGTATCATTACCAAGGTCGTTGGCACACACAAGCTTTATTACAAGGAATCTTGTTATGTCAACAACATTTTGAAGCCAAAGATTCCGATATTATCCTTGTTACTAACCCTAAATCAGGTACAACTTGGTTAAAAGCTATCCTCTTTGCTCTCGTTAACCGAAAAAAGTATCAAGTTTCTTCTTCTTTTGAAAACCATCCTCTTCTTGTCAACAATCCACATCTTCTTGTACCATTCTTGGAAGGAGTTTACTATGAATCTCCCGTTTTCGATTTCTCAACACTGCCTTCTCCAAGACTCATGAACACTCACATATCACACTTTTCGCTACCCGAATCCATCAAGAACTCTTCTTGTAAGATTGTTTATTGTTGTAGGAACCCTAAGGACATGTTTGTTTCCTTATGGTATTTTGGCAAGAAACTTGCTCCTCAAGAAACCGCGGATTACCGAATTGAAAAAGCGGTTGAAGCGTTTTGTGAAGGGAAGTTTATAGGTGGACCCTTTTGGGATCATATGTTGGAGTATTGGTACGCAAGCCGAGAGAATCCAAACAAGGTCTTGTTTGTTACTTATGAGGAGCTCAAAAAGCAAACTGGAGTGGAGATTAAGAGAATCAGTGAGTTCTTGGGATGTGGTTTTGTAGGAGATGAAGAAGTGAATGCTATTGTGAAGTTGTGTAGTTTTGAGAGTTTAAGTAATTTACAAGTTAATAAAGAAGGGAAATTACCAAATGGTATGGAGACTAATTCATTGTTTAGAAAAGGAGAAATTGGAGGATGGAGAGATACTTTAAATGAGTCATTGGCTAGAGAAATTGATAGAACCATTGAAGAGAAGTTTTATGGTTCTGGTTTGAAATTTTCTTGTTGAATCAATATTTTGATATTTGGTGTTTATGTTTTTTTTGCTTAATAATGTTTTCTTTAATCTTTTAAGTGTTTTTTGGTGTCTTGTTTTTCTATTTTTGTTGGGGTCTTGGTTTTATTTTTGATGTGTTTATTGTATGAATAAAAAGGAAAATGTTTGTAGTTTTTATTCATTTTTATCCAAATTAACAATTTGACTAGTTATGTTGAAGAGAATAGCATACTATATATATGCCTAGTAATTACTTTGAAAACATATTTTGATGTCTTTTATATATTTTTTTGAGGAATTCACAAAACTACACCCTTTAAACTCTTCCTTCACAAAACTACACCTAATTCAAAATTTTCACATATTTACACCCTTTTAAAATTTTAAAAGTTTGATTTACCCTTTTAAAAATTACCAAAATTAAAATATTTTCATTTGGGTTCGCTAATTAGTGTTTAGGGTATATTATTAAGGGATAAGACTGTGTGGGTAAGATTTATTTGGATTTAATTTTGAGTGTTTAGGTGTAGTTTTGTTAAGTATTTTTGAAATGGTGTAGTTATGTGAAATGTAATTCAAATGGTGTAGTTTTGTGATTCTCCCTATTTTTTTTTACATTATGTCTTTTATATATTTAAGACAAATAAAAAGGCATCTTTTTGAAGTGTTTTTATCCTATCTCCTCTGCCTTTTAATTGATGTTATATTTGCATTTCATAATTCTTTTGTATTTTAGTTAAGGTTCTTCTTATGTTTAAGGAGTCTGCTTTTTGTATTAATAATCTATTTTTTATTATGATTTTAAATAAATTGGTTTTTTATGTTTGGATTAATAACTATACTAGTCTTGGAAACGTATAATATTTACTTAACTAGTCTCTTACCAAGCAAGGTTTACTATAATAGTCTTGGAAAGTTTAGAAATGTAAAATTAACCTTAGTTTTGTTTTTAATAACGAAAATGCCATTTTTTTTTTGGTTAAAAAAAACTCTTTTATCTCTTTTTTTTCTCTCTCTTTCTCTCCAATTTTTTTTTCTCTCAACAGATCTACGAAAGAATATTTATTCTTTCTTCTCTTTCTCTCCAATTTTCTTTCTTCTCTCTTTCTCTCCAATCTTCTTTCTTCTCGTTCTCTCTCTGTAACAAGCGTGATATTGTAGATATGTTGTTGAAGATGGTTCCAAACGACGGGAACGGCGGCGACGGGAACGGCGGGGACAGTAACGGCGGCGACAACCTTCCTCGACGGCGAGATGAAGGTTTTTCATGTTTTTTTCCGAAAAGCTTCTATTTAATTGATGATTCGCATTATTTTTATGTTGTATGAACAAAACAGTGGTCTATTTGTGTTGTTTTACTCGTTTTAAGAGTTGTGTTTTTAGGGTTTTGAAAAATTAGTTTCAGATTTATTCATTTTTGTTCTTCATTGGTTATATTATTTGTTCTTCATTGTTTTCTCGCGGTTTAGGGTGTTTACTGTGGTATAAGATTTGTTGATATTTGATTAGGTTATTTTGTTAGGTTATTTATAATGTTATACGGCAGATTTGTTTTAGTGGATACATGTTGTGGTAGACTTAATGTATTAACTTTGTTTTGTGCGTTACTAGTTGTGGTAGATTTTTATAAGTTTTCTTTGTGCTTTGGTAGATATATTTTGTTAACTTTGTTTTGTGCGTTACTATGTTGTGGTAGACTTGCTTTAATAAATTGATGCGTTAATAGTTTTGCTAGATAATATGTTGTGGTAGATTTGTTTTAATAATTTTATTGATGTGGTAAACTTGTTTTAATAATTTTATTAATGTGGTGGACTTGTTATAATAATTTTATCAATGTGGTAGACTTGTTTTAATAATTTATTGAAATATATTTTGTTAGGTTATTTTGAATCTTAAATGGCAGGTTTGTTTTAGTGGAGACATGTTGTGGTAATTTTGTTTTGTGCATTACCAGTTCTGGCAATTTTGTTTTGTGCATTACCAGTTGTGGCAGACTTATTTTGTTAATTTTGTTTTTGTGCATTACTAGTTGTGGTAGATTTATTTAGTTAACTTTATTTGGTAGAGTTGTTGTAATAAGGTGTTGTGGTAGATTTTTATAAGTTTCCTTTGTGGTTTGGTAGATATATTTTGTTAACTTTGTTTTGTGCGTTACTATGTTGTGGTAGACTTGCTTTAATAAATTGATGCGTTGATAGTTTTGTTAGATAATCTATTGTGGTAGACTTGTTTTAATAATTTTAATAATGTGGTAGACTTGTTTTAAAAATTTATTGAAATTTATTTTGTTAGGTTATTTTGAATCTTAAATGGCAGGTTTGTTTTAGTGGAGACATGTTGTGGTAATTTTGTTTTGTGCATTACCAGTTGTGGCAATTTTGTTTTGTGCATTGCCAGTTGTGGCAGACTTATTTTGTTAATTTTGTTTTGTGCATTACTAGTTGTGGTAGATTTATTTAGTTAACTTTATTTGGTAGACTTGTTATAATAAGGTAGACTTGTTGTGGTAGATTTGTTTTTCTTATTTGATTAATGTGGTAGTCTTGTTTTAATAATAATTTAGTACGTATTGGTAGACTTTTCTTTCTACTGTATTTTGCTCATAACTATATGTGGTAGACTTGTTTTGTCGTGGATTAGTAATTGATGTAGACTTGTTTGATTACTTTCTGGTAGACTTTTAATTCACAAAATTTGTAACATTATTAGTGGTAGACTTGTTTGATAAATTGTTATTCTGTTTGATTGTTGTGGATATGGACCGTGATGGTGCGGCGAGACCTTATCCACCGAGATTGTATCCTCTTGGAAAATCTCCAATGCAAAAAAGGAGTTTAAACAATAACAGCAAGTTGAGTGATTTTACCAAGTTGACTGATGGAGTGGGTGAAGACGTGTATATGATATCATGAACACATCTCAAGTTGGAGTTTTTTTAAGCTTGCCGATTCTAGTTTCGTTGTGGTAGATTTATGATTATGTTATGAAAGATTTATTAAAATGGTAGTTGGTTATTTATAATTGATTGGTTTATGATTACATGATGGTAGATATTTTTTGATGAGCTCACAACATCGAAGTCAAATTTGTTAACGACGGATATCATTTTAAGTCTTGTCTCAAGAATCTCTTTTGATGCATAGATCTGCCCCACCGCCAATTGGAATGAATTCCCTTCTAATTTCGAGAGTTCAGAATTAGGTGGTTCCTTTTTACTTGATGGTAGATTTTCACTATCATCTTCTTCCCCTAAATCTTTATGTGTTCCATATTCGCCATCATCCGAGCTTGCACCATCCGTATCATCACAATAATCGAATCGCAACTCATCGTCATCATCTTCTTCTTCTTCTTCTTCATTGTGTTGAACATTTGCATCTTCACATAGACCTTTCTCTTTGCGAGAAGCTTCACCATCGAGGTTTGTTGGTGATTGAAAAACCTCTTCTTCGCCAATCTTTGTGCTTCCTAATTTACTTGTCACCTCAACACATAATCGAATGGTATTGCTTTTCAATTGTTGTAAAAAATCACTTAATTGCCTTGTATTACCAATGAAAACCGGTGGTGTATCTTGAGGTAATTTGATTAGATACTCCTTAGCCAACATATAACTCAATTTTACCTCAACATCCCGTGGATCTAATCCAAAATCTTCATAAACCATCCGTAGAAGAAACCCATAATCGATATCTTTGGCTACACTTAAAATACGACATCCTCTAGCTTTGCCGACGAAAAATATCCATCGATTCTTCTCAAAAATCCAATTTCCACTAACCAATATGACTTGGATCATGTTTGGTTGAAGAAAAAAGCTTTCGAAATTATTTTCAAAAAAATTTGTGAAGGATCGCAAAAAAAGTGTTCTTGACGGCCAAACCTAGATGAGGTAGAAGAAAGAGGTGTTTTGCATAGCCAAGGGCATAAAGGTAACTACCGAAAAATGTTAAGTCTGCAAATAAGAAACAGTCTACCGTCACATAACTGTATGTTTCTTATTTTATGTTTTCAAATAAATCTACCGAAAACTGATAAGTCTGCCATGAGAAGACTATTATAGTAATCTCTGCAAAGATTAGCAAAACTCTACCATCAACAAAAATAAATCTACCAACATATAACAAATCTACCACCAAAGAAATAAATCTACTACCAAGACGGAAAATGAAAACTGGTACAATTAGTCTACCACAACAATGGTTACGTCTATCTAATTTTACAAAATCTACCACTACATGAACAAGTCTACCACCACACACAAAGACAAATAACAATATTAAACATACCAAGTCAGTAAATAAACCTACCAAAAAACATAAAAAATCTACCATCATTTAAAACAAATCTACCGATTTAGTCAACGAAAAATCCTAAAAAGTCAAATGTGAGCTTCCAAGGTTTAAAAATCTACCAAACGTATTTAACTCTACCGTGTCTGTTGAACAAATCTACCAATGTCGATAAAAGTCTACCACACCCAAACAAATCTACTATGTCAGAAATATAAGTCTACCGGATTTAACGAAATAACTCTACCAACCATTTTTATAAGTCTACCATCGTTTTTTAAATCTACCATTCCAAAATATAAATCTACCGTTCCAAAATATAAATCTACCGTTCTAATAAGTCTGCCGTAACATCAACGCTCTGGTTTTTCGTAATAAACGCAAAAGCGCAGAAAATAGTAATGGCATTTTACGTAATTATGTTTTTTGTTGTCAAATGATAAAAGGGTAAAAAGTAAGCAAAAATATTCTAGTAATAAAAAAAGTTTTAGACTATCTTAATAATAACCATATTTTCCAAGTCTAGTATTGTCATTCACCCTTTATGTTTTTCTTTGATATGTTATGGTGCTCTTGAAACATGAAAATGAGGTCGTTTATACAAATTCACGTGATGCTCTATTGTTTTAGACAAACACATTTAGCATCATACAATATAAATGTGTTTTATATTTAAAAACATGTTTTCAGATTTATCTTATTAAATCTTATAGAATAATAAAGTTACCCATACATGAATAGTAAACTACATTTAGATAAGAACGAAACATTTTCAAAGAAATAAATAAGTATAGAACAGTATAGAAATTCAAAGGCATTTAGCTCAGTGGCCTAAAAGGAAATATTGTAAAACTCCCTACAGATCAAAAAATTTGAAATATAGATTTGGATGACATAATATTATAATACTTAATACTTATACAACATTATCGTTTACAAATATACACACAAAATAAACAAAAATGAGTTTTAGTGAAAGATCAACAATTAATGATTTTTATTAATTAATTTTACATTTAATCTATACTAAAACAATACCAGAAACTACATAGAGCTTTATACGGTAACAAAATAGTTTAGGCAAACCTACCGACTTTATCATTTGTACACGAAATGGTCCTTGAAGCGTTGAAGATAATAAACCAAAATATTGATGTGATAAAACCTTTTACGAGATAAGCCCGAATCTATGCAGAGAAACGAGGACAAGACAAATAATGTGGAGAGGTAAAATGCAAAACAAATCCAATAAAACCATACCATATCTATCAAATCATCGTCACTATCTTCTTCTTCTTCAATCGACTTTGGAAGTCCCATGGGATTGCAAATTTTGTTGATTTGAAGTCCACAAAGATGATCATTGCCTAAATAACTCTTTTCGTCAAAAGTAGTAAGATGGCCTTTGGAAGGAATTTCACCAGATAGATTGTTGTATGAGACATTGAATAATCCTAAAGAGTCGAGGTCGGCTAGCTGAGGAGGGATGTTACCATTTAGATTATTGTTGGAAAGATCAAGACTCTCCAAGTACTTCAACATTGAAATGCTATCCGGTATGGAACCTGTGAGAAAATTGTTGGACAAATCCAAGGATCTTATATTCTCAAGATCTCCAATCTCGACGGGGATTTCACCCGATAGAAGGTTTGTTGACAAATCCAATCCAATCATATTGCTTATAATATCACCTTGATATGTTTCATATCCACTTTTCATTGAAAACTCCACTATGGCCGCTGGATATGATTGGAAGTCATTCATCAAATCATCATCAAGATCAGTAATTGATGAGTTGTAACCGCAATAGCACTTTTGTGCGAATGTAGTATCTTTTTTCTCGAGGTATTGAGGTTTGAAAACACTATAACTTTTTTCACCCAAGAACATTTTATTGAGACATGTCGGTATGACACCTTCAAATTTATTATGAGATAAATCTAGTAGATCAACTTTACTCAGTTGACATATTTTTGTAGGGATATGTCTTTCTAAGTTGTTATTCCGTAGAAGAAGAGCAAGTAACTTAGATCCCTTGCCAATAGTGTTGAGACTCATTACAGAAAAGTTATTATTCCGCATATCAAGCAACTCTAATTCCTCGAACTTTAATAATGTGTCTGATATAGAACCGGAAAAATGATTGCTTTGTAGTCTTAATTCTTTGAGAGATGGAAACTCAACATTCCAAGGTATGTAACCCGAGAATCTATTATGTGAGATGTCTATAACCATAAGATGTTGTAGACCATGTAGTTGGGTACGAGGGAAATGACCATTAAGTTGATTTCCCCTCAAGTATAAGTATCGAAGGCTAGACAGAGTACTAATCCAAAGTGGAAGCTTGCCTGTAAAATTATTATCGATAGATCCATCAGGCTTATTTTCTTTGACTTCAACAAGCCTTCTCTGAGATTACCGGTGAAAGTGTTGCCACCGAGAACTAGCCAAGTTAAACTAGTGAGATTTGCATCCTCCGAAAGTATTTCTCCGTGGAATTGGTTGTTGGAAAGCTTCAAAACTTTCAAAGAATAGCAACCACTTAAAAATGTTATAGGTAGTTTCCCAGATAGACTATTGGAAGATAAGTCTAACATTTCTAAAAGTTTCATCTCGCCCATAGAAGATGGAATGCTTCCATGAAAACGATTCGAGGCAAGGTTCATAGAAATCAACGTCGAAAAAATGTTCCCTATGTCTTCTTGAATTGAACTGGATATTCTATTTCTCGAGATATCGAGAATTCTTAAGCCATGAACAATTCTAGGTAGTTGAAGCTTTGTCAACAAGTTGTTATTCAAAAACAAAGTATGCAGTCTTGTGTTATTTTGTAGAAGCCAACCTGGAAATGCTCCTGACAAATGGCTGTAAGAAAAATCAATGAAGCATAATTTATTTTGATGAACAAGAAACCGAGGAACTGAATTACCAAGAATAAAATTTTGTAACTTTAGTATCTTCAGTTGAAACATAGGAACCCACGAGCTCTCAGCCACAACTTCGACCAGACCAACTTTTGAGGAAACCCTCAATATTGTAAGCCTTGTTTGATTTACAAAAGAATTGAACAAGAACGAACCATTGAAGTTATTATGAAGAAGTGATAGATACTCGATAGCCGATGGTAGACTAGACACAAATGAAGACAAATGTCCGTTCAATTGGTTGTTGGATAGGTCAAGAGTTCGAAGACGGCTTAAGTTACCCATACAATAAGGAAGTTTTGTTAAGACACTTAATCTTAAGTCTATCTCTCGAAGGGAATTAAGTCTGCAAATCTCCGAGTAACCTGAAATTAGTCAGATAAACAATGTCATCAAAACACATTAATATTCTTTTAAGGAATCATGCGATTTCAACTTAAATCCAGTCGACAATGAACTAACATACTCATAAATCTTATATATTACTCCACAAATCACTTAATTTCTTATGCGTGACAATTCTAACACATCTCCATCGCGTTCAAAATGCTTAGAACATCATAGAAGTGAAGTTATGGACTTATGGGACTACTAGAAGTTAGAATCATGTGTTATGATATTATTATAGAAATTATGTACTTTCAAAAAATAATTAACCATGAATAGAGAAATCCATGAATCTTATTTATTCCTCCACAAAGCTTTCGATGTGAAATATGTTGGAGTAAGCTTGAAGAAACAAGTTTAAAAGAAAATGGAAAATAGACAAATTTTAATTAAGAGTTTAGGAATAGTTATATTTACATTTATGAGTTATCTAAATATGTTAACAGAGATAAATAAAGGGAAATTATCCTATTGAGAGAATACGAAGTTTGTGTAGACTTCTTTATAAAAGGAGATGCAAGGGTGTTGCATAACTTATGAGTTTAGAGATTTGAGAGCTTTGTGAGTTCTGAGAGAGAACTTGAGAACTTTAGGTTTTGAGTGATTTTCCTAAAGATTAATAAAGAGAGTTATTCTTTATTAAATTATGTTTTTAATCATTCTCTAGATTCTATAAAATAATGCTACCAATAATGAATGGGTTGTAATAATTTACCTTGTGCGGAAGATAATTGATTATCTTTAAGATTTAATACTTGTAAAGATGAAGGAAACATGGCACCTACAATCGGTAGGATATATAGATAGATAGTTAATAAATATAATGTGTTTCACATGATCATTAGGCATATTGAAAATAACAAAAATATTCATCAAATTAAACAATGAATATTTACACTTTGCTTATATCATATTCCACTAACCAAGCTAGATAGGTTAGTTATGCTTATTCAAAAAAACTTTGAAGAGGTCTATGTAAAGGTTCAACTAGAAAGTTAGAAGAACATATGAGATATATGGTAAGAGAATGCGATTATTCATCGCATGTTTACCTAGGCTGTCTAAATCGGAGAATGTATTGCCGGTTAGATCGAGTTCTTCCAACTTTGACATATCTTTTAGTACTGCACCAACAAATAGTAAATCTTAAAACAATGTAAGGTTCATTTTTCTACCTTCCTAAAATCTCTTATTGCAAGAATAATTTTACTAAGTTACCTTGAATAGATTGAGTGTGATTGAATCTAGTCACTTTCAATCTCAACTTTTAACTCCACGAGATGTTTTAAACCTGGTGACCACAAAAACAAATGTGTTATGATTACAAACTAAACAAAGTTGGCTAATCATTATAATATACTTTGTTACTTGACCAACCTTTAAGTTGGGCAGTGTCTGAGAAATTGTTGTAACTAAGATCCAATCTTTTAAGTTTCATAACTTTGAATCCTGCACAAAATACATTATGATGTTATTAGCTTTACGGAAACAGTTTCCTAATTTTTTCATCTTCTTCTTGTGCTCACCTTCATTAGCCTCAACAACATCATTTATAATATTGCTACTTAAATCCAATACTTCCAACTCACTAAAATTGATTAAACCTGCACACCATTGTCTCCTTTTAATCATCCACTTACATATATTTGGAGAAAAAAAGTTATATTAGGGTTCTTAATACAATACCTCGAACAGAGAAGAAGTTGAATCTATTACTCTCAAAATTCAACACTCTTAACTTTGACATGTTTACAAGTTCTGAAATACCAAAACCAAGAATCCTTTAACAACCATATATATATGAAGTTTTAATTCAAGTATACATGAAAGTTCTTTTTTCCAATGGTCAAACATGTTCATTGTTTTTATATACAATAAAACCTCTATAAATTAATAGTCTATAATACTTTTTTGATTTACCGAGATACTATTTGTACCAAAATATTAGTTTGGGACCGGCTAAATATATTAATTTATCAAATATAAATAGATAGAGATTTTAATGTAAAGATAAATAAAATATTAACATATGAGACATCAAGTATTTTTAGTAGGTTCAAGAGCCTCTAAACATGTAAGATGCTTGAGAGCATTATTATCGGGTCCTTTAAGGGGATCCTTAACCCTGTGGGACCCGCATAATTAATAAGAACTACCCCTTATAATCCTTCTCTAAAGACCAATACTTACACTATTCGCGGGTCCCACTGACACGTGGCGACCTGCGATTGGTGCTATTTATTTTCTTTTTTTTTTTTAAACAAAAAAAAAGGTTAAGGATTTTTTTGGGCCCTTATGGATAATCATGGTCTGAGATAATAACAAAAAATAAGTGAATATAATACGTTTTTAATTTATCGAGGTGCTATTTGTATCAAAATAGTATTAATTTGGACCATGTAAATTTATTAGTTTACCAAGTATTAATATACTAAATTCTTACCCGTGCGCCCCGCACGGGAGTAATATTTACAAAATATTAATTTGATATAATTTTAAATTATTTTTTAATTGATGCATGCTGAATAATAATGTTTTAATCATATATAGAAATTTGTCATATGGATGAACTGATATCTGAAAGAAACCTGAATAACCATCTAAAAAACAATAATAAGGATGGTTAAGCTAATCTCTCAAGCATTTGATTAATGAATGGTAAATCAAAGTGATCCTTACGAATCGCAGAGTTTAGCTTACGTAATCAATACACATCCTATGTCATGTGATAGTTCTAGTAGGAATCAACTCATTCTATCATTGATCACAACGGTTATTTAACCCTTCTTAGGTACTACTTGCACCGGACTTACCCATGTACTATAAGAGATCGAATAGATGATACCAGCTTCTAGAAGTTTCTTTATCTCTTTCTTTACAACATTTTTACATTCGGATTTAACCGTCTCTGAAGTTCGATATAAGTCATTGATTCATCTTCTAGATATATCATATGAATAGGCATAAATCCGTGGTGTACCACGGGTTACCACGGGTTAAATCCTAGTTTTTTATACAAGTGATATATACATATATTTTTAATCTGATGGTTTTCAAACAATCAATTTTAAAAATAATCTTTTTAGTATTTGAGTTTTGTACATAAAGCTAATGATTCCGAATTTAAGTGAAATGTATTTGAACTTTGTGGGACAATTTTGTTTTGTATTATGTGTTTTGATGATTTAATTCATTACTAAACACATGAATTTGTATTTTACAAAATAGAAATATTCGAAAATATAACAGAAAGAAAAAGCAAAAAGTTATAGTTGACTAAATTACAATTACATTAGTGTCGTGATGCACCTTCTTTATTTTATTCTACTTGCTCATCAAGTGAAATGATGTGTTGACCATTTCACTCGAAAACTAATAATATCATAGAACCAAAAGAGAAATTGAAGTCTTATGCTACATTTACTTGTAGTCCAAACTTTTAAAAACATATATATAACCACACACATATTTACATCATCCTCATAAACACAAAATAAATCTTAACAAAAAATCTCATAGTTTCAAGAATCTTTCTTTCAAGGTCTCTTTGTTTTGGTATACCAGAAAGTTCTGAACCGAAAACTATCAATATTGTTTTGTAATACTCTTTAACAATGTCGTCATCATCATTAACGGTTCCCGATTACTTGGGAGACAAGGTTCTAACACAAGAAACAAGAGATTTGATCTCTTCTCTTCCTAGTGAGAAAGGTTGGTTAGTGAGTCAAATGTATCATTACCAAGGTCGTTGGCACACACAAGCTTTATTACAAGGAATCTTGTTATGTCAACAACATTTTGAAGCCAAAGATTCCGATATTATCCTTGTTACTAACCCTAAATCAGGTACAACTTGGTTAAAAGCTATCCTCTTTGCTCTCGTTAACCGAAAAAAGTATCAAGTTTCTTCTTCTTTTGAAAACCATCCTCTTCTTGTCAACAATCCACATCTTCTTGTACCATTCTTGGAAGGAGTTTACTATGAATCTCCCGTTTTCGATTTCTCAACACTGCCTTCTCCAAGACTCATGAACACTCACATATCACACTTTTCGCTACCCGAATCCATCAAGAACTCTTCTTGTAAGATTGTTTATTGTTGTAGGAACCCTAAGGACATGTTTGTTTCCTTATGGTATTTTGGCAAGAAACTTGCTCCTCAAGAAACCGCGGATTACCGAATTGAAAAAGCGGTTGAAGCGTTTTGTGAAGGGAAGTTTATAGGTGGACCCTTTTGGGATCATATGTTGGAGTATTGGTACGCAAGCCGAGAGAATCCAAACAAGGTCTTGTTTGTTACTTATGAGGAGCTCAAAAAGCAAACTGGAGTGGAGATTAAGAGAATCAGTGAGTTCTTGGGATGTGGTTTTGTAGGAGATGAAGAAGTGAATGCTATTGTGAAGTTGTGTAGTTTTGAGAGTTTAAGTAATTTACAAGTTAATAAAGAAGGGAAATTACCAAATGGTATGGAGACTAATTCATTGTTTAGAAAAGGAGAAATTGGAGGATGGAGAGATACTTTAAATGAGTCATTGGCTAGAGAAATTGATAGAACCATTGAAGAGAAGTTTTATGGTTCTGGTTTGAAATTTTCTTGTTGAATCAATATTTTGATATTTGGTGTTTATGTTTTTTTTGCTTAATAATGTTTTCTTTAATCTTGTAAGTGTTTTTTGGTGTCTTGTTTTTCTATTTTTGTTGGGGTCTTGGTTTTATTTTTGATGTGTTTATTGTATGAATAAAAAGGAAAATGTTTGTAGTTTTTATTCATTTTTATCCAAATTAACAATTTGACTAGTTATGTTGAAGAGACTAGCATACTATATATATGCCTAGTAATTACTTTGAAAACATATTTTGATGTCTTTTATATATTTAAGACAAATAAAATGCATGTTTTTGAAGTGTTTTTATCATATCTCCTCTGCCTTTTAATTGATGTTATCTTTCCATTTCATAATACTTTTGTATTTTAGTTAAGGTTCTTCTTATGTTTAAGGAGTCTGCTTTTTGTATTAATAATCTATTTTTTATTATGATTTTAAATAAATTGGTCTTTTATGTTTTTATTTGATATGTTATGGTGCTCTTGAAACATGAAAATGAGGTCGGTTATACAAATTCACGTGATGCTCTATTGTTTTAGACAAACACATTTAGCATCATACAATATAAATGTGTTTTATATTTAAAAACATGTTTTCAGATTTATCTTATTAAATCTTATAGAATATTAAAGTTACATTTACATGAATAGTAAACTACATTTAGATAAGAATTAAACAATTTTAAAGAAATAAATAAGTATAGAACAATATATAAATTCAAAGGCATCTTAGCTCAGTGGCCTAAAAAATATGAAATATAGATTAGGATGACATAATATTATAATACTTAATACTTATACAACATTATCGTTTACAAATATACACACAAAATAAACAAAAATGAGTTTTAGTGAAAGATCAACAACTAATGATTTTTATTAATTAATTTTACATTTAATCTATACTACAACAATACCATAAACTACATACAACTTTATACGGTAACAAAGTAGTTTAGGCAAACCTACCGACTTTATCATTTGTACACGAAATAGTCCTTGAAGCGTTGAAGATAATAAACCAAGATATTGATGTGATAAAACCATTTACGAGATAAGCGCGAATCTATGCAGAGAAGCGAGGACAAGACAATTAATGTGAAGATGTAGAATGCAAAACAAATCCAATAAAACCATACCATATCTATCAAATCATCCTCACTATCTTCTTCTTCTTCAATCGACTTTGGAAGTCCCATGGGATTGCAAATTTTGTTGATTTGAAGTCCACAAAGATGATCATTGCCTAAATAACTCTTTTCGTCAAAAGTAGTAAGATGGCCTTTGGAAGGAATTTCACCAGATAGATTGTTGTACGAGACATTGAATAATCCTAAAGAGTCGAGGCCGGCTAGCTGAGGAGGGATGTTACCATTTAGCTTATTGTTGGAAAGATCAAGACTCTCCAAGTACTTCAACTTTGAAATGCTATCCGGTATGGAACCTGTGAGAAAATTGTTGGACAAATCCAAGGATCTAATATTCTCAAGATCTCCAATCTCGACGGGGATTTCACCAGATAGAAGGTTTGTTGACAAATCCAATCCAATCATATTGCTAATAATATCACCTTGATATGTTTCATATCTACTTTTCATTGAAAACTCCACTATGGCCGCTGGATATGATTGGAAGTCATTCCTCAAATCATCATCAAGATCAGTAATTGATGAGTTGTAACCGCAATAGCACTTTTGTGCGAATGTAGTATCTTTTTTCTCGAGGTATTGAGGTTTGAAAACACTATAACTTTTTTCACCCAAGAACATTTTATTGAGACATGTCGGTATGACACCTTCAAATTTATTATGAGATAAATCTAGTAGATCAACTTTACTCAGTTGACATATTTTTGTAGGGATATGTCTTTCTAAGTTGTTATTCCGTAGAAGAAGAGCAAGTAACTTAGATCCCTTGCCAATAGTGTTGAGACTCATTACAGAAAAGTTATTATTCCGCATATCAAGCAACTCTAATTCCTCGAATTCGAATAATGTGTCCGGGATAGAACCGGAAAAATGATTGCTTTGTAGTCTTAATTCTTTGAGAGATGGAAACTCAACATTCCAAGGTATGTAACCCGAGAATCTATTATGTGAGATGTCTATAACCATAAGATGTTGTAGACCATGTAGTTGGGTACGAGGGAAATGACCATTAAGTTGATTTCCCCTCAAGTATAAGTATCGAAGGCTAGACAGAGTACTAATCCAAAGTGGAAGCTTGCCTGTAAAATTATTATCTGATAGATCCATCAGGCTTATTTTCTTTGACTTCAACAAGCCTTCTCTGAGATTACCGTTGAAAGTGTTGCCACCGAGAACTAGCCAAGTTAAACTAGTGAGATTTGCATCCTCCGAAAGTATTTCTCCGTGGAATTGGTTGTTAGAAAGCTTCAAAACTTTCAAAGAATAGCAACCACTTAAAAATGTTATAGGAAGTTTCCCAGATAGACTATTGGAAGATAAGTCTAACATTTCTAAAAGTTTCATCTCGCCCATAGAAGATGGAATGCTTCCATGAAAACGATTTGAGGCAAGGTTCATAGAAATCAACGTCGGAAAGATGTTCCCTATGTCTTCTTGAATTGAACTGGATATTCTATTTCTCGAGATATCGAGAATTCTTAAGCCATGAACAATTCTAGGTAGTTGAAGTTTTGCCAACAAGTTGTTATTCAAAAACAAAGTATGCAGTCTTGTGTTATTTTGTAGAAGCCAACCTGGAAATGCTCCTGACAAATGGCTGTAAGAAAAATCAACGAAGCATAATTTATTTTGATGGACAAGAAACCGAGGAGCTGAATTGCCAAGAATAAAATTTTGCAACTTTAGTATCTTCAGTTGAAACATAGGAACCCACGAGCTCTCAGCCACGACTTCGACCATACCAACTTTTGAGGAAACCCTCAATACTGTGAGCCTTGTTTGATTTACCAAAGAATTGAACAAGAACGAACCATTGAAGTTATTATGAAGAAGTGATAGGTACTCGATTGCCGATGGTAGACTAGACACAAATGAAGACAAATGTCCGTTCAATTGGTTGTTGGATAAGTCAAGAGTTCGAAGACGGCTTAAGTTACCCATACAATAAGGAAGTTTTGTTAAGACATTAAATCTTAAGTCTATCTCTCGAAGGGAATTAAGTCTGCAAATCTCCGAGTAACCTGAAATTAGTCAGATAAACAATGTCATCAAAACACATTAATATTCTTTTAAGGAATCATGCAATTTCAACTTAAATCCAATCGACAATGATCTAACATACTCATAAATCTTATATATTACTCCACAAATCACTTAATTTCGTATGCGTGACAATTCTAACACATCTCCATCGCGTTCAAAATGCTTACAACATCATAGAAGTGAAGTTATGGACTTATGGGACTACTAGAAGTTAGAATCATGTGTTATGATATTATTATAGAAACTATGTACTTTCAAAAAATAATTAACCATGAATAGAGAAATCCATGAATCTTATTTATTCCTCCACAAAGCTTTCGATGTGAAATATGTTGGAGTAAGCTCGAAGAAACAAGTTTAAAAGAAAATGGAAAATAGACAAATCTTAATTAAGAGTTTAGGAATAGTTATATTTACATTTATGAGTTATCTAAATATGTTAACAGAGATAAATAAAGGAAAATTATCCTATTGAGAGAATAAGAAGTTTGTGTAGACTTCTCTATATAAGGAGATGCAAGGGTGTTGCATAACTTATGAGTTTAGAGATTTGAGAGCTTTGAGAGCTTTGTGAGTTCTGAGAGAACTTGAGAACTTTAGGATTTTAGTGATTTTCCTAAAGATTAATAAAGAGAGTTATTCTTTATTAAATTATGTTTTTAATCATTCTCTAGATTCTATAAAATAATGCTACCAATAATGAATGGGTTGTATTAATTTACCTTGTGCGGAAGATAATTGATTATCTTTAAGATTTAATACTTGTAAAGATGAAGGAAACATGGCACCTACAATTGGTAGGATATATAGATAGATAGTTAATAAATATAATGTGTTTCACATGATCATTAGGCATATTGAAAATAACAAAAATATTCATCAAATTAAACAATGAATATTTACACTTTGCTTATATTATATTCCACTAACCAAGCTAGATAGGTTAGTTATGCTTTGAAGAGGTATATGTAAAGGTTCAACTAGAAAGTTAGAAGAACAAATGAGATATATGGTAAGAGAATCCGAGTTATTCATCGCATGTTTACCAAGGTTGTCTAAATCGGAGAATGTATTGCCGGTTAGATCGAGTTCTTCCAACTTTGACATATTTTTTAGTACTGCACCAACAAATCAAAAATCTTACAACCAAGTAAAGTTCATTTTCTCACCTTTTTAAGTCTCTTATTGCAAGAATAATTTTACAAACTTACCTTGAATAGATTGAGTGTGATTGAATCTAGTCACTTTCAATCTCAATACTTTTAATTCCACAAGATGTTTTAAACCTCGTGACCACAAAAACAAATGTGTTATGATTACAAAGTACGCAAAGTTGGCTAATCATTATAATATATAGAAATATGTTTATGTAAATACTTTGTTACTTGACCAACCTTTAAGTTGGGCAGTATCTGAGAAATTGTTGTAACTAAGATCCAATCTTTTAAGTTTCATAACTTTAAATCCTGCACAAAATACATTACGATGTTATTAGCTTTACAGAAACAATTTCCTAATTTTTTTTTCTTCTTGTGCTCACCTTCATTAGCCTCAACAACATCATTTATAATATTGCTACTTAAATCCAATACTTCCAACTCACTAAAATTGATTAAACCTACACACCATTATCTCCTTTTAATCATCCACTTACATATATTTGGAGGAAAAAGTTATATTAGGTTTCTTAATACAATACCTTGAACAGAGAAGAAGTTGAATCTATTACTCTGAAAATTTAGCACTCTTAACTTTGACATGTTTACGAGTTCTGCAATACCAAAACCAATAATCTTTTAACAACATATATATGAAGTTTTAATTCAAGTATACATGAAAGTTCTTTTTACCAATGGTCAAACATGTTCATTGTTTTTATATACAATAAAGCCTCTATAAATTAATAATCTATAATACTTTTTTGATTTACCGAGATACTATTTATACCAAAATATTAGTTTGGGACCGGCTAAATATATTAATTTATCAAATATAAATAGATAGAGATTTTAATGTAAAGATAAATAAAATATTAACATATGAGACATCAAGTATTTTTAGTAGGTTCAAGAGCCTCTAAACATGTAAGATGCTTGAGATAATAACAAAAAATAAGTGAATATAATACGTTTTTAATTTATCGAGGTTGTATCAAAATAGTATTAATTTGGACCATGTAAATTTATTAGTTTATCAAGTATTAATATACTAAATTCTTACCGAGTAATATTTACAAAATATTAATTTGATATAATTTTAAATTATTTTTTAATTGATGCATTCTGAATAATAATGTTTTAATCATATATATATATATATATATGTTCTAATACTAAAAATATTTTTTAGTATATCATAAATTATGTATGATATATTTTGACTTTTCGCAAAATTACGTAGGACGTCTCGCAAAGGTATCTAAAAGTATTAAAAATTTAAATTTTTTAAAGATTTTCGAATACTTTTTTATTTATTTACATCATCGATTCTAATATTCTAGAAAAAATACTTTTAAATAATTAAAATTTTCTATAACTTAATATCTTTTTAAACTTTAAATATATTATTAATAGTGTACATGGTTTATAATAAAATGGAAATATTTATAATATTTTATTTTTTCATTATTGTTACTTATTTATTTTTAATTCGTTTTTTAATTTTAATTCTATTAATTAGGAATAGTTTTTTTATTTATTTATTTTATTTTCGTTTTTATTTAAATCCTATTAAATAGGAATGTTTTTTTAATCTGAAATAACCTTATATTAAAATTTATACAATGACATTACATGTAATTAAAAGAAAATTTTAAGGGCTTGACAAAATTTGTCATTCCCAATTAAAAGTATAGATTGAGGTTTTAGTATAATTTTGAATTTTTTTTTGAGAATCTACGGGTTATCTCCTCTAGAGTCCCTATTTCTCAAAATGTAATCTCAAAAGGACTCTTTCTGATTTTTGTGCGTTTTTAATTTTATATGCCACAAAAAATATTTTTAAAATCTGGAAACACCATTATTTTTTATTTAATTTTACAAATTTGATAAAAATATTTCTAAAATCGAATAAATAAATTTAAAATGTTTTTAATAAAATCATCCAAATATGATCATAAAATCAATTTTAAAATATTTTTTTAAAAAATTTAGGGTTTAGAAATCAAAATTCTACTTTGATTCGCAAATCCAAATCTAAAACACTAGAATTAGTTTAGGGGTTAAGATTTGTGAATTTTGGATTTTTTTTATTAAAAAATAAAATAAAAAAGGTATAAGAAATTTTTGGGGGACATAGGGATTTGAGGAAGGGGAATAGGGGCATTTGAGAAGTTGACTCGAACATATGGAACATATATCGGGTAAAAAGCTATAATACCTTTTGACCAAAAGTTTAGATCTCCCATACATTTATGTTGTCTACATATCTTTTGACTTTCGTTAACCAAAATGATAAAAAAAATCTAAAACACAAAATATTTTCAAATCTAAACCCTTAACTAATCCTAAGTGTCTTGGATTTAGAATTGCGAACCCAAATGAAAGTATTTAACTTCTACACCTTCAAAATTCAACAAAAATATATTTTTAAATCGTTTTATATCATATTTTGATGATTTTATTAAAAACATTTTAAAATATTTTTCCGATTTTTAAAATATTTTTTTCAAATTCTTTAAATTAAATAAAAAATAATTGCGTTTTCAGATTATAAAATTAATTAATTTAAACTTAAAAGTAAATCAAATAAAAAATCAAAATTATCAAAGGGCATAATAACTCTTGACTTTAAGTCAAAGGGTATTATAGCAATTGGTTTAAGAAGCTCTCTAAAATTGATCCCTTTTCGATTTATTCTTTAGTTACTAATTAATTGATGAAATCATGAATAAGAGATAACATTCATTACCTTTTGGTGGAAATACACCTTCCATATTTTTATTGTTATCAATATCTAGTGTCTTGAGAAGCCTTGTGGCACTTACAAAATGTAGAACACTATTGTTGAAATGATTTCCAGACAAATCCAATGTTCTTAGCTTCTCTAGTCTTCCCAAACTCGTATAACCTTAAACCATAAGGAACTATTTTTATACGCCTTTTCATGATTGTATTTTGCATAAATAACCCCATTTAAAGTTTTTTCATAATTACATGTAGACACAGTAACTCAAATAAACCTTAAAACTAAATCTTACTCTATTCAAAACTAAGTTCTTAACACTAAATATTAAATCTAAATGAAAAAATCTAGTTCAGAAGCATTATTAAAAGGTATTCTAATCATTTGACCCATTAAAAAGTATATATTTAAAAAGGGCAATTCTCATGAATACCACTAAAAAAGTTTTTTAACACAATTAGCACAGAATTTCGAAAGTTTTACAAATACCGTTAAAAAGTTTTTTCTCATAAATACCACAAATCTTCAATTTTCAAAATTACACTCAAAACCTTCAAAAAACTATACCCTACCCGTTCAAAACTATACCCTAAACACTATATAGCGAACCCAAATGAAAAAAATTAAAATCTAAAAGTGTTAAAACTCGTTTTTTGTATTTGTGATATTTTTGTAAACTACTACTTTTTGATGGTATCTTTGTTATAAAAAACATTTTAATGATATTTTTGTTATAAAAAACTTTGTAATGGTATTTTCAAAACACAAACTTATTTTGACTGGTATTCTAAAGAATTTCTCGTTTAAAAATGATTTAGTATAATTGTTCATATTTTGTAAGATAAACTGAAAATTATAAAGATGGCTTCCTTGAAAAAAAGATGTAAAGAACATACCATAGATAGGATCAAATAAGTGAGTAAACCAATTCCAAGAAAAGCCGAAATCTTCGAGTTGAGGTAAGCTATGGAGCAAAGAAAGATTTAACGAACGTGGCGGATCCTTGTCCGAATATGGCATGACCGAACGAAGCTCGAGGCGTACGACATGACCACCAATAGCTTCATGACTACAATTTACACTCTCCCAAAGACAACAATCACTCTTAATATCATCACCAAGAGTCCATGACTTGAGAATATTTGCTTCTTGAGAATTAGGAATAAGAGAGTTTAGATAAGACTTGAGTTGTAACAAACCTACACGTTCACTTTCAACACAACCTACACATCCTTTCATCATTGATATTGTTATTAACATCATAACAAACAAGTACAAGCTTCTATAGTATGTTTTCATTTTTTTTATTTTACTATATTTTTTTAAAAAAGTGAAATTATTATATCATAGAATAATGATTTGTTCTCATTATGATTTAGAGAGCTTTATACACATTATAAAGATTTTAAGTAGGACCAAGAAATGTTGAAAATTAAGCAAGATTGACTTTTTGTAGTTTGACCAATGACTTTTTGACATCATATTATTGAACATGTAATTATCGCAAGGAGATATCTTGAGTGATTAGGACCACCATTGACATATTAGTCATATTAGGCAGATATTTTAAGTTACTTGGGTCCCCTATAGACAAATATTATATATATGCAAGCAATAAACCATTTAACTAAAGTTTGTAATAATATTACTTTTTTGTTGAGAGTCAAATATGACTTCTGTATATTTGACTTTTAAAATTTTGGGACCCAAGAAAAAATAAATTTTGTTTCAAAGCCAACCCCACCCTAAAACGACATATACTATATTTCACTTGAAATAATATCCATATTACAAATGAAGATTTATAAATTTACCTTTTGGACAAGTAATCCAACAAAATTGTCACCATATCAACAAAGAAAACATCTAAATAGTTTGGTTTGAATTTAACCAAAGACATGGAAATGTTACATCTATTAAAAGAAGTTAACTTACTTTTCAAATCTCTTCTTCATCTTTTGAAAAATCATTTCACAAGTTTATGAACTATATATGATTTATACAATATTGTTTATATGGAATATTGTCTTTGAGAAGTCATTTTCTATGTCCCGATGAAGCCATAAGAACCGCTACCGCGGCTATGAACATGAAAAGCATACTAACAAGAAGTACATATGTTCTTCTCGAGGATCTTCTGTATTCTCCAAACAACAATATTCCCCAAAATGTGCTCACAAGGGGAAGTGCCTAATTTAAATCCATTAAAAAATCAAAGTAAACCCATGTTTTTTTAGAGAAATTCACAAAACTACACTATTTCAACCCTCTCTTCACAAAACTACACATAATTCAATATTTTCACAAATTTACACCCTTTCAAAATTTTAAAAACTTGATTTAACATTTTTAAAATTACCAAAATTAAATTTTTTTCATTTGGATTCGCTAATTAGTGTTTAGGGTATAGTATTAAGGGGGTAGGATTGTGTGGGTAGGGTTTATTTGAATTTAATTTTAAGTGATTAAGTGTAGTTTTGTGAAGTATTTTTGAAATGGTGTAGTTTTGTGAAATGTAATTCAAATGGTGTAGTTTTGTGATTCACCCTGTTTTTTATTACTTCATTTTATATCAAATAATTCACCATATATAATAAAACTTATAATGTCATGACTACAAACAAAATTTTACTAAAAGTTAGTATTAATTTATAATGATTATTAAATTTTAGAAAATATAAATAATACTATAATTCAAATTTTGGACCTGGAAATTTGTAGTTAGTATTCTATTGAGTATTAATTTATAGAGGTTGTATTGTAATGTTTCTTGGGAGAATTACAAAACTACACCATTTGAATTACATTTCACAAAAATACACCATTTCCAAAATACTTCACAAAACTACACCTAAACACTCAAAATTAAATCCAAATAAACCCTACCCACACAATCCTACCCCTTAATATTATACCCTAAACACTAATTAGCGAACCCAAATGAAAAGATTTTAATTTTGGTAATTTTTTAAAAGGTAAATCAAACTTTTAAAATTTTGAAAGGGTGTAAATATGTGAAAATATTAAATTAGGTGTAGTTTTGTGAAAGAGGGGTTGAAAGGGTGTAGTTTTGTGAATTCCTCATGTTTGTTTTAGTACAAACCTGAACAGCATCCGCGGCAGCATAACCGGCGGCTTGACCACCCATAAACTGAAGACCATTACCAAACCCACACAACAATCCAGCCAATAAAGACCAACCTCGACCGTTCCAATCATTAACATAAGCTTTTAAAGATGATCTTGGGAGACCAAGTATAGGCCTATATAGGAAACCAATGTTAAGTACCAAAGCCACCGCAAAGGCAGATACCGAAAAGTAGAAGAAAGCCGTGTACACGTTGAGCTTTGGAACACCGTGTTTTAGCGTGTGCCACTGATCATTCGTGGCTAAGTTAAACGCGGGAGAGAATAGAGAGAAACAAAAACCGGCAAAGAAAGTTATTGATAAGCCAATGATTGTGCTTTTACCAAAGACTTTTATGGATCTTTGTTTCTCAGTCTCTATGAGGAATGCCGCGGTGCCTTCTTTGGGTTTACCGGTTGTTGTCGAGGGATTTGTCTCTAACTCTAAGCTAAAACATGATCAAGATTAGTCCCAAAACAAAAGCAAAAAAAGAAAAGCAGAGAAATTTAGATTGAACATACCATCCGAATCTTTTTTAGGAGAATATATCATTAAATTGTTTTTTAACAAAATACACCACAAATACAAAAAAGCTTCAACATTCTAACATTTTTTTTCACTTGGATTCAATATTTATTTAGTGTTCAAGGTTTAGTTTTGAAGGGATAAGGTTTAGTTTTGAGTGTTCATAGTTTATTTTTGAAAGTCTTAAGGCACTTTAAATGTTGAGGTGTATTTGGCAAAACTCACTTTGGTATATGAGGCCAAAACGAATCAGTGATTATTTTTTTCCCTAAAAGCTTTTAAAATGGTATTTTTGGGAAAATTTAAACAAAATAACTAGTTATGACTCTTTCATCTTTTAACCAACCTTTTGAAATTTTGGAGTTTAGATTTGTTATCAGCTGCATTTGATTTATGGACCACAGATCCAAAACAAACAGCGATCAAGAAACAAGCGACACCGGGGAATAGAATCTCGGCTCTGTTGATTCGATCGTCCAAGAAATAGTTCAAAGTTGTGCCGATAACAACGGTTATACTCGAAGTGATGACTTCGGTGACTGATAAACCAACAAAAGCCCAAGCATATTGTGTTGCTAAGTTCCCTAGGCTAAGTACTATCCCACCTCCCATTGCAAACATCACTGACTGCCAATTATTCTTGCAATTAAAGAAAAAAGAACGTCGTTTCGATAACATTTCACACAAGCGAAAGTATGAACAGTAAAACTTTTATAAATTAATAACGTGAGACCGTTGTCATAAAAAAACAACGTGAAATCTACAATATTTCATTAATTTGTAGAGATGTTAATCTATATACATGTGTTTATACTAAAATGGTTTGATTTGGAACCAGAAAAAATATTGAATCATCGATATATGAATTTATCCTATGATGAAAAATGCATGATCTCAACAACATTTCACACAAGGTTTTAAAAGTATATGTACAATTAAATAATATTGGAACTACAATATTTTATTAATCTATAGAGATATTTATTTATAAATGATCTACTGAAAACCTCATTCGGGACTCGAAAAAATTAAAGGATTTATCGAGATATTAATTTATCGAGTACTTAATTGATGAAGTTTTTGTTGTATGTATATGTGGTACTAACTTGAGAAAGTTGTGTGATGAAATTTGGTCTGCTTGGACCCATTTCGCCTAGTGTAAGTGCGATGATCACCGCGGCTAAGAGATTTGTGAGAGTGTAGTCAAGATAAGTGTGTTGAGGAAGTCTACCGCGTCTTTCCACTAGTGTCATGATAGCTGGCCATGTCCCTAAGAAGAGCAATGCCAAGAACATACATGTGATTGCTCCTCCTTTGCTCTCTATCATGTACATCTCTCTTTCTCTCTACACAAAGCTAAATTCAACAATATAACAAAAGGTTTATATAACAAAAGGCATATATTAGTAACAAGAAGCTCTGATCTTTGTTTCGCCAAAATTTCATTACTTTCATCCATACAAAAATTAAGTAAAACACTTTTGATTATATATGTTTTGTGTGAATTAACATAGACATTAAAGAGCAATCAAACTCAAAGATCTATAAGATTAAGATTAGATAAAGACTATAAAGGAAACACAAGAGACAAGTCTTTTGGAGGTTTAAAGAGAAGCAATAAGAACACATAGAGGAACAAGTATAGATAGTTGACTAGTTTGGTTTTACCTTTAAGAAGCTTTTGTCTAAACTATGAACAAGAACAAAGAATAGAGAGACAGAACCAGAAAAAAAAAATGAACAGGTTTTAAGTTTAGTTTGTATTTGCTATTTGGATATAGATTCCCATTTGGTGGGGAGATTAATTCATAGTTGTGATTATATTGGTGGATCCATAATAAGACAGAGACCACAACTCAATTCCAGATTAATTACTTTTAATAATATAATTTTGTATAATAAAAAAATGAATCTTGAGTTGCGTTTCAAGATTAGATTCTTTTGCCAGTTGGTCAGTCAAATTATCACGCAAGCAAATAATCATAAAAGTCAAATAATTGTATTTTTTAAGGATTAGTGGAAGTTAATTTTTCTAGTTTTACTTGCCATTTCTTTGGAATTAATTTAGGGAAAATTCCATATTAATACACCAACTAAATTATTATTAGCTTTTTAATACACCAATTTTTTGATTGCCCAGAATAATACACCAACTATTTTTAAATTTAATTTGTTGGTGTATTATTCTGGGCAATAACAATTTTTAAATTTAATTTGTGAAAACATTTTCATTTTTATTCTTAAAATTTTTATTGGAACCTCTTGTATATTTCCGAATTTTATAATTTTTGTTGGATTTTTTACATAATTTTAAAGTATCATTTTATTAAAATAGAAAAAAATATTTTTGTTTCAAAAAATTTGTAACGGTCAACTGACGGTCAACTAACGGTGATTTCGTTAAATGGATATATGATTTGAGTTTGTGATTTAAAATAAGAAACTATAATAGTTCGCGTATTAAAATGAACAAAATAAAATAGTTGGTGTATTATTCCGGGTAATCAAAAAGTTGGTGTATTAAAAAGCTAATAATAATTTAGTTGATGTATTAATATGGAATTTTCCCATTAATTTAATAGATTCACAAATCATGACTAAAAACTCAACTAGCGCCAAACTGCCAAAAGTACATGTACACGCTAACAAAAAAATGGGATAACAAGTGTAGATATTAGCAAAAATAATAATTAAGTGTAGATAAAGGTAAAGTGGAGAAAACTTTTTTTTCTTTTCCATTTAATTAAATAAAACAATTAATCTATCTTATTAAAATGGAGGACAACTTTTCAAAAACCGTTAAAAGTGAAATTTATTTACAATATATTGGTATAAAAAAAAATGAAGTGAAAAAAAAATGTAGGTCAAAAGATATTTTAGTCAACCAAAAAAAGAGAAAAAGATGTAAAAATTGGTGGAAAAAATAGGAAACAAGAAAAAACAAGAAAATATTAAAATATATGATACAATATAGGAACTTGGTGGAAATTCGGTATATTCTCCAAATAAAATAAACTGCAAACGTGTATCACAAAAAAAGATCAAGTGTAAAATCAAAAATCTCGAAAAATATTCTTCTCAAATATCCTTAAAATATTTTATGCATTTAATCAATATAAATAATGAAGGTATGTGGGGGTATTAAAACGTGCACAACAAAGATCAATTAAAAAACACGGAGAAGAGAAATATTCAACCATGGCTACTTTTACATCTTTGAAAGATCTAAAACCTTACAAAATATCATGGAAAATTCAAGTGAAAATAATTCACACATGAAACCAGTATACCACTTTATACAGGCGATACAATAGAGATGATCTTGGCCGACGAAACGGTACGCATTAAAAAACTTTTTTTTAAAAAACATGTTTCATTAAATCGTTACTAATATGAATATACCATCTATATGAATATACCATACATGGTACTCTTATTCTTGCTACAATTAAGAAAGCTCAAGTTAGATTAAAAAAACATTCATATTTAATAGGATTTAAAGAAAACGAAAAATAAAAATAAAAAGATAAATATAAAAAAAATTCCTAATTAATAGGATTAAATTTTTTAAAAAATTACAAATAAATAAGTAACAATAATGAAAAAATAAAAATGTTGACAAAAAAATGAAAAAATGAAATATAATAAATATTTCAATTTTATGATAAACCATCGTACAATATTAATAATATATTTAAAGTTTTTTAAGAAAATTAAGTTGTAGAAAATTTTAATTATTTAAAAGTAATTTTTCTAAAATATTTAAATTGATGATGTAAATAAAAAATCAAAAGTATCCGAAAATCTTTAAAAAAAAATAAATTTTGAATACTTTTAGATACCTTTGCGAGACGTTCAGAGTAGTTTTGCGACGGGTCAAAATATATCATACATAATTTATGATATACTAAAAAAAATATTTTAGGATATTATAACATACATATATACAATTAAAATTTTATTATTCAACATGCATCATTTAAAAAATAATTTAAAATTATATCAAATTAATATTTTGTAAATATTACTCCCGTGCAGGAATAAAAATCTAGTACTTATTAAACTATCGAGTCTCCCCCTGGCCATTATTTCATATTACTTTTTTGTAAAATGATGATCATATTATTATTCTACACCAAAAATATATTGAGGAATTCACAAATCTACACCCTTTCAACCCCTTCTTCACAAAACTACTCCTAATTTAATATTTTCACATATTTACACCCTTTCAAAAATTTAAAAGCTTGATTTACCCATTAAAAAATAACCAAAATTAAAATCTTTTTATTTGGGTTCGCTAATTAGTGTTTAGGGTATAGTATTAAGGGGGTAGGATTGTTTGGGTAGAGTTTATTTGAATTTAATTTTGAGTGTTTAGGTGTAGTTTTGTGAAGTATTTTGGAAATGGTGTAGTTTTGTGAAATGTAATTCAAATGGTGTAGTTTTGTAATTCAAATGGTGTAGTTTTGTAATTCAAATGGTGTAGTTTTGTGATACACTAAAGACATTTTTTATAGAGAAATTAGGTTGGATATTAGTTATTGAGAGCTAAATCGGGGGAAAAACTCATTATTCTCCTTAGTTAAAAAGACGATTATAACCCGGCCGATTACTTCTGAAATTGATTTCAAACTTTTGGAACCAAACCAAAAGTAACCTCTTTGACAACACGCCTCCTTTCTCCGCTATAGTCACTTCAAGTTTTTAATTTCAAAGTTATTGATTAAGTTTATTTGGAGTTTTCGAGAGGAAAGAGATAATGGAAAAGAAGAAAGGGAAAACTCACCTTCGCCGGAAAAATCCATCGCCGGAAGAAACATTTGCTGATATGGCCGCTGAAGTCTCATCCTCTAAGAAGAGAACTCGGTAAATGATATTTGTGTTTTTTAAAGGCTTCAATGTTTTTCTTGTGTGTATTAGGTTTTTAAGATTTTTATTCTTCTTCTATTGGTTCAATTCGTAGATGCAATTGACAAGATTGTGTGGTCTACGAATCTGTGTGATATTCTATTGATTTTACTATATTTTAATGGTTGATTGTGGTTATTGGTTCAGGCAAACCGATTCTTCGCCGTCGCTGCCTTTGAGGATGATTTCATTTTTTTGTAAAACAAAATATACGACTATTTAACATCCAATAGCCGTTTATTCATGTGTATAATAGACTGCTATTATTATTACATTGTTATGTGGTTTTACAGTAAACGGTGTAAGATTCAGGGTTTTGGATTTAGATCCAAAGTTTAGGGATTTGGATGTAGGATATCGTTTTACTGGATTAGGGATTAAGGGTCTACGTCTATGAGGAGGAGAGATTAGTGTGTACGGTTTATGGTTTAGGGTTTATGATATAATGTTTAAGGTATATGGTTTAAGGTTTAGGGTATAGGGTTTATGGTATAGAGTATAGGGTTTAAGGTATAGGGTGTGGGATTTAGGGTTTAGGGTTTAGAAACAACAATAGTATAATTATTTTAGGGTCCAATTGTTGTTTTAATTAAACATTTACATAGATGACCATTTCGGTTATAATAGTCGTCTATAATTAAAGTTATCTTACCCTTACAATAGACATTTACAACAATTACCAAATTTTTGTGGTAGGTTTTAGGGTTCAGTATTGGTGCTTCAACGTTCCAAGAGATATATATGTAGGGGGTGTTACTTAAATATTTGATGTGTCTAAACATTATATCTATTTAATGTTGACCATGTAACATATATTACACGTCAATAACACATTTATGATATGTTAATTTCTTAAGAAAAAGTAGTCCCCGATTTGTTTGATTTCAAACATAGATTTAGAACATAATATCTACGTTCTGACATGTTCCTTTGGTTTATTAAAGACAACCACAAAAAGATGAAACATTAAAACATTTCCATAAATAGTAGGCTATTACAACAAAAAATGAACGAAAATAGCCTACTATTTATGTAATTCACCATTCGTTCGACAAAGTCAATATAGTACTACATAAAGAGAAAAAGGAAGCTATTTTATACAAAGTTATGATGTTTCTATACCAGATTTTTTTTCTGGATGTAGCTTGAACTTTTATTCTCTTGTTTGTATCGATATATAGAAGAGGATTATATTTTATTGTTGTGTATTTGTTTAAATGGTCAAATAGTGAGTTATTAAAATTTGCAAAGGAGCACACTCGAGTATGCTATAAATATCATAACCTACTGTTTGTGATATATTCATATTTTGCAGTCGAAAAAATCAGAAACTTGTCAGGTCAAATATATCTTAAACATCAAAAAATATTGGGGGCAAAAGTGGAATTAAAAAGATAAAACTTTCCCGCTCATATCAATTGATCCAATTAATCGAGTCTAATATCATTCAGCCCAATTTCTTCCCAGAATATAATATACCAGCCAATTTGTCGTTTTTTATATAACCTTCAAATAAACACAACCACATATGATTATAACTATAAGTACAATTATTAAATTGTAACAAATCAAACATTTATTTATTTTCATATCTGCTTAATTATTTTGGGTATCTCATTATCAATATAAATAATCAATTCGATTGTGTATATGCTCACAATCGATACCATGAATGTTCTTCATCTTGTTTAGAGAGAATTAATCAAGGTTAATGCCAAGTCAACAAGAACACTAAGAAGCAAAGTAGTAACCTTGAAGAAAAAAAAAGTAGTAACCTTATTTCTATTTGTGTATTCTTGTTCTTGTGTTGTTATATTAAATGGTTCAAAGATCTTAGACCATTTTTATTGATGGTTTTTCATGGTTTATAAAATTAAAAAAAAAAAAGATGGATTTCTATAAAATTAGTAATAATTGCACTAGAGTTACTAAATTTGAGAATTATTAATTAGATGAATTTCTAGATACTCATAAATATAATAATATTAAAATTATTAATATTATAATTAAAAAACTTATGTTTAAATTATGGGAAATTAGGCTAGATAATACTTAATGAGATGGAAATTGGCAATACAAAAAGCTACTATTCTGATTATGTACAATGACGATTATACCCTCAGCCGAAATCTGTTTTATTTGATTAAAAAAGTTTGGAACAAAGGAAATTATAATTTCCCTGACACACACTCCTCTTTTTTACTTTTGTCACTTCGTGCTGTTTTATTTGAAAGGTATTGTGTATTTTTATTGGAGTTTTTGAGAAAAGAAATATAATAGAGAAGAAGAAAAAACTTACAGAAAATGAAGAAGAATAATAAGAAGAAAGAGAAGACAAACTTTTTCTTTCCATTTCTTTTTAGATCTCACAATAAAAAATTTCAAGAAAATAGTTTTGATAATCTATCTAGATTTAATTTAGTATTTGAAGTCCTACTTTTTCTATTATCAAAGTTGAGAAAATTTTCTTTTAAAACTTAGATTTGTTTATACTTTTCTAGGCTTTTTTGACTAAGATCAAGTGTAGTTTATGTTCTTATCAGTTTAATATCACATATCTAAATTTATTGAAGTGGTCATCTAGTTTGTGTTTATAGTTGTCTATTTATTTTAATATCACAATATGATTGTGAAGGTTTTACAAATTTAAAGTTTATTCATCGACGTTAATAGATGGCTACTTTCTTAAAAATAAACATTTATCTATCAAATGAAAGGAACCTACTTGTAAACAAAAAATTTCGATTCATCTATATGAAACAGATTATACCGTTAAATTGAAGTGGTTAAGATAAATTGTTATAGTATAGGTTTGTTTGGGTTTAGAGTTATTGGTCTAGGGTATAAGGTGGAAGGGTTAGGGTTTAGGGTATATGGTTTAGGGTTTAAAGTATAAAGGAGAGGGGATAGTGTTTAGGATTTAGCGTTTACGATATAAGGAAAATGGGTTATTTTTTCATATAAGTTGACATTTAAATAGGCGAATATTTATCAAATAATAGTTGTATGTCTAATAAATTATTTTTGCATTATAATAGGCGTCTATTTAGTATGGTTGATAACATAATATCAATCAGTAAAATATAGGGTTGTCCTAGGTGGTTGTCTATATTTAATATAGTCACCTTTTTCGATATTTGTTTTCCCTTTTTACCTTACGGATTAAGGTCTAGACAATGTGGTGTCGAAAAATGGATTACAGGGTTTGGGGGAAAGGAATAGAGTTTAGGGTTTGGGGGAAAGGATTAGAGTTTAGGGTTTAGGGGGAAAGGATTAGAGTTTAGGGTTTAGGGGGAAAGCATTAGAGTTTAGGGTTTATGGTTTAAGATTTAGGGTTAAAATTATAGTGTTTAGGGTTTATGTAATAGGTAAAAGGCTATAAGCTTTAGGGTTTAAGGTTTAGTCTTTTGGTAATAGTAACATGTACTTAAAATATATGTCTATCTTACATATAATAGACGTTGGGTTATTTATTCAAAGAACTTTCTTAGCATATGCATTTTTCATGTTAACTGTGCAAGGTAATATTTAAAATAGAAGGCTATACATAAAATAAAAGGTGGATCCGATGTTTCATTTAGTAAGTAATACATTATATTTTCATCTACTATGAAAAATAGACACCTAACTTTATAACTTCGTAAACGATTTTATTATACAAATTTTTTTACGGATAGTCGACTAATGTTTGAAAATAGTTAACTATTTTCCTATAGTAGTAATTTGTGATGAATATTGCGTATATACAAATATGTTATGATCTACTTCCAAACTTATTTTTATAAGATTGGTATTTTTAAAAAAAGGTGATTCACTATTTTTAACAAATAATAACATTAATTTAACAATAAAATGGTAGATAATAATTGATATGAAATAGTTAACTAACTTTTTTTAGTCAACCAAAATAATTAACTATTTATATTAAACAAATAGCTAGTGAATAGAGAATTAGATGATTTGTCAACTGAAATAGTTAACTATTTTTGTTAAAGAGATAGATATTGAAGATGGAATTAATTACTTATTTTGTTTGATGGATTGTGTCAAATAATTCAAAATCCGGTTGTTTAAAATAATTACCTTTTTTTATAATAGCCAACTACAATTTTAAATTAAATTTTCAAAAGATAAGTTTACGCCATTGGGTCATAGATCATATCATTAATTATTAGAATGTGTTAATTATTAATATTAAATTGTTAACTATTTGTTTTATAGTCAAACAAAATAGTTAACTATTTATATTAAATAAATAGCTATTGAATAAGGAATTAGTGTCTATTTTGTTTGTTGGATTTGTCAAATAATTTAAAACTAGGTTGTTTAAAATAGTTGTCTATATCGTTCAAAAGTTGATTTCAAAACCAAGCGATTACAATTTTTTGGGAATTAACGACAAGATAAAAAACCATCTTACAATGAAATTTGATGAATATAAAATAAAAATAGATTTTTTCTAGATCTGCAAGATTTTGAAGTTTTCTCCCTCTTGAATATGTTCCTCATAAATTATATTAAAAAAATAAGTAGTTTTGTATTAAAAAAAAGAAAGAAACAAAAAATGGGGAAGATGAGAGATGTAGTAGTGTTCTTGGAGAAATGAGAGATGAAAAAGAGAGGGATGAGATTGACGAGAGAGGAGAGAGAGGGGAGAGAGAAGAGAAGAAAGAGGAGAGGAGAGAAGAGAGAAGAGAGAGGAGAGAGAAGAGAAGAAAGAGGAGAGGAGAGAAGAGAGAAGAGAGAGGAGATGTCAAATCATAACTTGCAAAGCTAAAGGTTAAAATTGGAATTAAGAAATTTTTTTTTCCCGCCCATGTCATATACACAAATTAATGGAGTCTAATGTCACCATACCCAATTTTCATCTCCAATAACACCTTTACACCAATTCGTCCTTAAATTATCAGTGGAGATAGCTTCTCAAGGAGTATTGGTATGTAAAAAAAAGATTATTTTCGCCGCTATCTAGAACCGGTGAAAGCGGTTTTGTAAACGTTGATTTGAGCGTTTTTCTATTGGCATTCTCCAAAACCGGTATCAACTATATTCTTTACAAGTATTATTTACAATATAGTTATTATATAATGATATTCTGTCGACAAAATAATGAATTATCACACAAGTTGGATATAGACTCACGTGGCATGGAGACCCACTTTTCCGTGCCACTCAAAGTTTCAACCTACACATAGATATTGTAATAAATGCCACAAAAATACAACTAATAAAACATTTACTATAATCGGGAAGTGACCTTGGTCTAACGGCAGTCATAAATCTACAGGAGACAGGTAGTATCACCCCACCCGGGATCGATTCCCCGCGCCTACGATAGTGTAGGTTTGGCTAATGAGCCGGCCATTTGTGGCCCAAATGTTGACAAAAAAAAAACATTTACTATAATCAAAATATCTTATAATATGATTGGAAGTTTTTGTTAACTTTGTATGTGGTGTTGACACATGTCTCTCTCTTCTAGCGATATGTGTCCATTTCCAAGTCATCTAATGTGTTTCACCTCTCATCTATTTCGCGACAGTTACAAAACTTCAGGCCTTCGTAATTCTTCAATGTTCTTCACCTCTCATCTCTTCCACTATTTAAAATGGCAAATTGTATGCCAAAATTGAAATCATCTTCTCCACCTTCGTTTTCTTTCTCCTAATATCTACGAAAGTTGCAAAAAATGTCATCATCGTTCCAAAATAAGGTTAACATAGAATCTTACGTTTTGCGATCTTTTACGGTGACGGCGAGCACAATTTCAAACCAAACACAATCGTCTCAACTCTCTTGGTTCTAAACAAGGAAAACTCAATCAAACTGTGGAAAACTCCCTATATTTTTTATGTGATGTAGAATTAAAATTGGTCAAAGAAAATAATAATTCTCATGATAAAAATAATTAAATATTGGTCATATAAAAATCTTCTTCTTAATTTGAATTAATAAATAATTTTATCATTCAATTGTGTAACCACCAAGTTTGACATAAAGTTATATATTAAATGTGAGTCTTACACTACAAGAATCTGCACATTTAGCAACGACCAAAATCGTTGCTAAACGCGTTTAGCAACGATTTATCGACGACCACATTTTCGTCGCTATTTCGAAATCGTCGCTAATTCGTCGCTAAATTAGCGACGACGCGAAATCGTTGTTAATTCGTTGCCAAAAATTCGTTGCTAATTCGTTGCTATTTTAGCGACGAAATAGCAACGAATTTGCAACGTTATTTTAGCTTCGAAATAGCGACGATTTAGCGTCGAATTTAAAAAATTTATTTTCGAATTTTAGAATTTAAAAACTTATGAAATTGCTGCAAACGTCGCTAATTCGTTGCTAATTTAGATTGGCAACGATTCTTTATACAAATCGTCGCTAATTCGTTGCCAATCGTTGCTAATTTAGCAACAATTTGGCAATGAAGAGCATAACTATCGTCGCTAATTCGTTGCTAAATTAGCAACGATTTTTGTAAAAAAAATTTAATTTTTTTTTTAAATTATTAAAATTAAAATGAAATTATTATAATTAAAATTTAAAATTCAAATTACATTTTAAAAAAACTAAACTAGGAATCAAAATCATTAATCCCGAGATCCCGTCTCAATTCTTGAGCTGCGGCTTCAGCCTCGTCTGGACGAACCTCCGGTTCCGGATCGACCCCTAATCCGCGTTCCCGCATCGCATTAGCCAGGTTTGGACTATCCATCGCAATTATGGAGAATAGATCCGTCATTGTCTTGAAGCGTGCGTTTGTATCTTGAAGTTCCCGTCGCAAACGAGCATTCTCCGCGGCCGATCCCGCCGAGAAACATGAGGTTGCGATGAAGAAGCTGCGGGAACGGTCTCGATAGAACCGACACCGAAAGTGCGGTTCTTCTTTTTCGGAGCGACCTACGTAGAATTAATATTATATATCCGTTAGTAAATATAATATAAGTTAAAAAATATAAATTAAATTATTTACCTCGTAGTAGATTTGGTCGCATTCTGCGACTGAAAGTCGTCCCGAAGAGTTCACTGAGCTCCCTTCTTCAGTGGACGACTGACTTACCCGCTCGGCGAGTCTAGCCTCATAGTCATTCACGATCTTTTTAGTATCTTATGGATTTTCTTCAATATCTCAACAATAGGGGGAAGTTCACCCTCTTCCTTGGCATATATTTGATATTTATATTAAATATTTATTTATTTGAAAAATAAATAAAACAAAGTGTTAAAAAATTAAATTTACCATTTTAATACGACGACCGGCGTATGAACTCGGTCTCGAAGTGTGGACGTAGGGACCGTTCCCGTCGACAGGAGTGGGGCGGGACTTGGAATAGTTTTCCGCGACGGCGAGAGAATGCGGTTCTGTCCAGTAGTCGATTAGCCCTTTCCACACCGCCGGGTCCATCGACTCCGGCTTTCCACCATCTCCTTTTAGTTTCCAGTCTTTCTTCCAACTGGAAACAATCCTGGTAAGGCGGTGCATCGCCTTCTCGTTGAACCCCTTACGGACTTTCACCGTATCAGCCTCGGCCCAATGCCATTTTTGCTATTAATTAAAACTAAGTTTTAGTTTAACTTTTTAAATTAGAAATTTTAAATTAAAATTTTCAAATTAAATATTTTAATTTATATTTAAATATAAATTATTTTAATTAAAATTTTAAATTTAATTTAATTTACCGCGAAAGATTCGAACCAGATGTCATGTATGTATCCCGGCGTTTGGGACCAGTTCACGTGCGGCTCGACGAAGTAAGACTTCATTATGTCCGCGACACTCCGACTCACTTTGTTATCGCAAAACCTAACAAAGTACAATTTTTATTAATATTTAATAATTAATAAATTTTTTATTATTTTTTAATATTTTTAATATAATATTAAAAAATTACCAAAATGTGTGTCGCGGCCGGTCTGGATCTATCAACGGCAAACGGTTGAGGCCTTCTTTTCGTAGGAGATCCAAGATCCGCATCATGTGGGGTCCTTGATGAGGAGGTGGTGGTAAATCCGCCGGCATATCTCCAACCGGTGGAATGTTGGAAGCAGCGTCTAACCCCACCTACGGGACCTCGGGGATGTCGGGTTGGGTTGGTTCTGTAGATTGTCGGATCGGATTAGAATCAGATCCGCTACCAGAACGGGAATTATTACGGATGAAATTAAAATAATGGTTTGGACGAGGAGGCATTTTTGTAAAAGGGTTTAGTGTTTTAAGAAGAAATTAAGATGTTTTTATAGAGAGATTGTTGAAAGATAAAATGTAGAGAGATGGTTGGGTGAAAAAAATGAAAGAATTTGACCTTATTTATAGATTTTGTGATCGTTGCTAAATCGTTGCTAACGATTTAGCAACGAATAGTTTTTGTAATCTTTTCGTTTCCCACCGGAGGGAAAACGAAAATTTAGCGACGATTTAGCAACGATTCGTTGCTAAATCGTCGCTATTTTAAAAAATATTTTCGGGATTCCCTTGTTCACACGTTTGGGTTTAGCAACGAATTAGCAACGATTCCAACATTTTGTTGTTAATTCGTTGCTAAACCGTAATATGTACTACGCCAAGTACAAGACCTATGACGGATACAGTGTATGTGTCCGATCAATTATTTAGCAACGATTCGTTGCTAAATCGTTGCTAAATAATTGATCGGACACATATGCTACATTCTATGTATCAGAAGTACGAGATTAAATGTCAGAAACATTAGCAACGATTTAGCAACGATTCGTTGTAATCGTTGCTAAATCGTTGCTATTTAATATTTAGCAACGATTTAGCAACGAATCGTTGCTAAACTCAAACCCTATTTTTAGGGTTTCAACCCCTAAAACGGTTTGCTATGCTATAATACATACTTCATATGTAATTATAGATTATAAGATTGAGAATAACACTTCAAAATATGATATTTACTAAAAACTGAAAATTTTATGCATTATAAACTTTATGTTAGTAAAACATATAAGTTAACGGTAAGTTAATACACGTTAAGTATAATATTGTAACCAATTTTTTTTTATTGATTTATACAATTGTTTTCACCTTTGTTTACACTTTTTAAGTTAACACTAATTCTTAAAAACCTTTATTTTGGGGTGGTTTGAGGGTTTAAAGATTTGTATATTGCAAAAATTAGCAACGATTTAGCAACGATTCGTCGCCAAATCGTCGCTAAATAGCAACGAATTAGCGACGAATCGTCGCTAAATCGTTGCTAAATATCAAATAGCAACGATTTAGCAACGATTTGTAAAACATATTAGTCCAACAAATTTAAACCCCTAAAAGTACTAATCGTTGCTAAATCGTTGCTAAATCGTTGCTAAATAATTGATTAGACTAATATGTTACATTCTATGTATCAGAAGTACGATGTTAAATGTCAGAAACATTAGCAACGATTCGTTGTAATCGTTGCTAGATAGTTGCTATTTAATATTGTTGCTAAATCGTTGCTAAACTCAAACCCTATTTTTAGGGTTTCAACCCCTAAAACGGTTTGCTATGCTATAATACATACTTCATATGTAATTATAGATTATAAGATTGAGAATAACACTTCAAATTATGATATTTACTAAAAAACTGAAAATATTATGTATTATAAACTTAATGTTAGTAAAACATATAAGTTAACGGTAAGTTAATACACGTTAAGTATAATAATGTAATCAATTTTTTTTATTGATTTATACAATTGTTTTCACCTTTGTTTACACTTTTTAAGTTAACACTAATTCTTAAAAACCTTTATTTTGGGGTGGTTTTAGGGTTTAAAGATTTGTATATTGCAAAAATTAGCAACGATTTAGCAACGATTCGTCGCTAAATCGTCGCTAAATAGCAACGAATTGTTGCTAAATCGTTGCTAAATATCAAATAGCAACGATTTAGAAACGACAATTTAAACCCCTAAAATTACAAAACTTATGAATTCGTTGCTAAATCGTGGCAAACTTTGCAAGATATACATTACGAATCTCTCTAGAGAAGTCAGAGTATACCGTGTTAAAGTGCTTCCAAGCATTTGCATCTGACGGATGAGTTACTTCCCCATTTACGACTGAGTGCTCTGAATGTCATCTCATTGAATCGGATATCCTTTCCGATTGATACAATCTCTTGAGCCTGTCCGTAATGGGTAAGTACCACATCCGTTGATACGGGACCTTACTCCCTTTTCCATGGACCTTATATCTCGACCGACGGCAAAAACGACATTCCCGCAACTTATCATCATCTTTCCAATAAATCATACAATTGTTAACACAAACATCAATCATTTCGAAGGCAATCCAAGACTATAAACCAACTTTTGTATTTCATAATATGAATCGGCGACTACATTATCCTCGTGCAAATACTCTTTTAGTAATTCCGCCCGAAGTCCATGCAAAATTCACTCAAATTATGATCCGATTTGATATTCATCATTCTAGATGCTAATGATAGTTTTGACAATCCATCTTTACATCCATCGTAAATTGGTTTATTCGCAGCGTCTAACATATCATAATTAAAACGTTTAGCATATTGGTTAGGTTCTTCAACAACATTTTCAGATAAATACTCCCTCGTATCATGAAATGCATCAGCAACCATGTCATGATATCTATTATCATCTACATGCACATTAGACCCACCATGATGATCATAGCTACTATCAAAATGATGCGGTAAATTAGCTGGTTCGTTAGTTTCAGGAACATGAAACGAACTACTTTCTCCAAATTCGGTGTTATTATAATTATACCCTTCCCCATGTTGAAACCAAACAAAATATTGTGGCATTAAACCCCTATTAAAAAGTTGTTTCCATATGGTATCAACATGAATGTATTTAGTGTTCACACACTTCTTACATGAACAATACATTTTACCAGTTTCTTGAGTAGTCTGCATGTTTCCAGCTTGATACATGAATGTTTGAAGTCCCTCCGTGAACTTTGTTGTCACTATCCCCGATCGATCTTTGTGTCTATACATCCAAGATCGTAACTCGTATACGTTATTACCGTGAGACATTTTGAGTATATATGTTATGAAAATTTTTGTATAAGTGTTTAGAATATATATAAGAGAGAATGTTTTGATATTGTGTTGTGATTTTGATTTGGTCGAATGAGTTTATATAGGGACATTGTAAATTTTAGCAAGGAATTAGCAAGTAAATTTAGCAACGATTTAGCAACGAAATATTTTTACCAATGAATTAGCAACGATTTTGAGAGGAAATTGCAACGAATAATTCGTCGCCAATTACCGGTGGAGCTCAATGAAAACGTGCTCACCAACTTAGCAATATTCTTTGCAAATTCGTCGCTATTTAACAAGGAAATATCTTCGTCGCTAAATCGTCGCTAAATAGCGACGATATAGGAATTCCTCCTTAAATCGTCGCTATTTTGTCGCTAAATAGCAACGAAATAGCGACAAATAGTTTCGTTGCTATTTGGCGACGAATAATTTCGTTGCTATTTGGCGACGAATTAGCGACGAAATTTAGTGTCGTCGCTAATTCCTCGCTAATTCCTCACAAATCCGTTGCTAAATAAATTCCTCGATAATTCCTTGCTAAAATTCGTTGTTATTTGCTCAATTTCTTGTAGTGTTAGTGGTGTTATAGACTATATGGTGAAATTAAATAGTCTTGCATTATCTCCTATATAAACAGCAAAATCCAACATTTTTAACCAACGATGCAAAATAAATCTTTATGTAATTGATCTTTGCATATATTTTATTTTGGTCAAGTGAAATATTTTTCATGTGATGGAGAATTAAAATTGGTCAAAGAAAATAATAATTCTCATGATCAAAAGAATTAAGTTTTGGTCAAATAAAAATCTTCTTCTCAAATTGAATTAAAAAATGATTTTATTTTTCAATGGTGTAACCACCAAGTTTGACATTAAATTACATGGTAAATGTGAGTATTGGTGGTGAAACCAAAAAGTTGCATCATCTTCTATATAAGCAGCAAAATCCATGCAAAATAAATCTTTATGTAATTGATCATCTTATATAACAAGACAAGGTTTTTTTTTAAGTTTCAATGTGGTGGTGACACATGTTTCTCTCTTCTCATGACATGTGTTCTTCTCATGACTTCACAATAAACTTATTCACATAATTACATAATTGACATAAAATCTAAAATTAATAATATTTTACCTCTTTCAAAAATTAACAATAAATGTCAAATTATCTTCTATTTTTATGTTAATTTAATACAAATGATTCACATTACTTTCATATAATACTAATACATTATATTATTCACATAATTGAAAGAAAATATAAAATTAATAATATCTTACCTCTTTTAAATATTAAAAATACATGTGAAATTATCCTATATTTTTATTTTTATTTAATACAAATAATTCATATTACTTTTATATAATATTACATTCAAATATTATTTTATATTAATACTACAATTTTAATGTTCTCATTTTCTATAAAGTTTTCTTCTCAAAATAAATTTAGTCAAATGAAATTTATTTCTCACAATATTGACCAAGAATAACTCCCATATTCAATTGGAAATTAATTTTGAAAAAATATTTTTGTAACCTCCATCATAATGGCTTGTGAGTAGTGGAACAATATGTGCTTATAAAAGCCACAATAAGTTTTTCTACAAAATCAAACAAAAACTAATATTTACTCTAGCATATTCTTTCTTTAAACAACAAAACTAAAAATATGGATGATTCTTTTCATCTTCTTTTATTTGTTCTATTTTTGTTTGTGTTTTTAAGATCACAAAAAATAGTGTTCACTTTACCATTTTATTTCTTCATGAAAATAACAAAAACTAAACATATGGATATTCTTTTCATTTTCCTTTATTTTTTTCTATTTTTGGTTTGTGTTCTCGAGAGCACAACACAAAAATGATTTCATGGTTAATGATTTTTGGAACGTCGAAAAAACGTCACACTATGAGACGTTTCAAAAACTATGAAAAAGGTTTTCCCTTCGTAAATACATGTTAGTTCTAATTTTTGTATTGGTGTCATGTTAAAAGATTTCATTTATTTATTCTCTTTTACAAATATCAAATATCTAATTTTTGTATTGGTGTCATGTTGTAAAAATGGAGTTACTATAAGTTTTTTAAAGAGTGTTTGAAGATCTTCCATTGTTTTTTGAAAGTTATTATTAATGAATATGTTATTTGACTTAATTCAAAAACATGTTGATTAAACTAAAAACACATAAGACGTAACTAAAGATGATAGTCAAATCAAAAACTAATTGAAAATTTACATGTGCATCGCACGGGCCTCAACCTTGTTACTCCATACGTTTTTAAAGTTTCCGACTAAAAATATAATCACAATATTTTAGATCTAAAATACTATTATGAGTTTTCTAAAACTAATGCAAACTGGAAAAGTATTGTGTTAAAATTTGTTTTTTTATATTTCTGATCAAAAATTATTTTACTAGTATTTTGGATCTAAAAAACTTAGACCATCATCATTGGAGGCTTTAAATGGTCTCTTAATTGATTGGACCCACTAAAATCACAAGAACTAGCCTCTTGCAGCTCTTCTTTCGGAACCGTCTCTTACATTATTCATGGGCCCCGCTGACACGTGGCGGCCCATTATTGACAAATTTTATTTTTTTTGAATTTTTTTTTTTTAAATCAGAAAAAAATAAATAAAAAAAACTAAAAAAATTTTAAGAACCTATGCTTTGTGACATGTGCAATAATCATGCTCTTATACTATTATTTTTGGTTAAATTGTTTGTTTGAATGGTGCTTTAAGAAATTTCTAAGAAAAAAGCATTAAACAACAAAACTCAATCTTTCTTACAACAATCGTGAGACGTGACTACAAATATCATGAATTTTTCACTAGTGGATAATACAAAATGAAACACAAAAAAATCTAGTGGACATAGAAGAAATAAAACTTATAACAAAAAAAAAAGACATAGAAGAAATAGAAACACAAATATTCATAAGTTTTTCAATAAATATCAACCCACCCTCATAACTTTGTTATTATTATATGATCCCAAAAATTCAATAAAATTTTCTTCTTCTTTTTGTAACCAAATCACCAAAAACAAAATGGACTTCTTCACCGAACAAGTAAAGAAGAAACTCTCCGACAAGAAACCAAACAAGTCCGAACCAAACCACCACAACAACAATCCCGGTCCGACCGGTCCATCACATAAACCGGTTTCAACAACACAACATAGACCAGCTACAAACGCTGAGCTCATGGCTAGTGCCAAGATTGTAGCCGAAGCTGCTCAAGCCGCTGCTCGTCACGAGACGGCTAAGCTAGACAAGGCCAAAGTAGCCGGAGCCACCGCGGATATTCTAGACGCGGCTTCGAGATATGGTAAGCTTGATGAGAAAAGTGGTGTTGGTCAATATCTTGAGAAAGCTGAACAATATCTTCACAAGTATGAATCTTCACATGCTCACGCCTCCGCCTTCGGATATGGTGATGGAAGCCACGGTGGATCCGGTGGCGGTGGTGGAGCACCGGAGGGTAAGAAGAAGAAAGATGATGGGCATAAGTCAGGAGGTGGGTTTGGAGATTATGCTAAGATGGCTCAAGGTTTTATGAAGTGAATTATTGTTTACTTTTTTATTCAAAGATCTAATAAAAGTTAGTGACTATCTTACATAATAATTACTGTATTAGCAAGCTTTTTCTAAATTATTATTAACCTTTGGGTTTGTGTATGAAGACTAGTGGATGAAACATTATGATGTGAAATAAATGTTTGATGGTGTTGACTATTTTTATTTATAAAGATTTTTATCAAGGTTTTATGAGTGAATAAATGTTACTTTTAATTTCAAAGATTTTAAAATAAGTATTGTTGGTAATTAACTAATTATGTAAGATAATTACAATTTAGGGACAATTACAAAACTACACTATTTGAATTTCATTTCACAAAACTACACCATTTGAATTTTATTTAACAAAACTACATCTTTTTAAAAAAAATTCACAAAACTACACCTAAATTCTAAAAATTAAATCCAAATTAAGCATATCCACACAATCTTACTCCCTTAATTCTATACATAAACACTAATTAGCGAACCCTAATGAAAAGATTTTAATTTTAGTAATTTTGAAAGAGTATGTAAAAATATTAAATTATGTGTAGTTTTGTGAATGGATGGTTAAAAGGGTGTAGTTACGGGAATTACTCTACAACTTATAGGATTTTCTTTTTGAATTGTTATTAACCGTTGGATCTTTAGTTTGTGGAGGAACATTATGATGTAAGATAATGTTTAATCGTGTTGACTATTTTTATTTATAGTCTTTTCTCGTGATATAAGGAAATTACACAAATACATTTTTATAATTGTATTTTTTACTAAAGATCTATTTTCATAAATATAATTAAACATTGAACTCAAATAAATCTATAATAAATAGTGAATTCTGATAATAAAAAAAAAAAGAAGTTTGATGAAAATAGATCTATAATAAAAATTGAACTCTTGTCAATAAATTATATTGATAATTGGTTTATAGGTCTATTCTAGAGCGAGAAAGGATAATCTCGCATGAGATAAAATCTATTGGTGTACATGTTGTCTTCTCTATCATTAGCTACATATTTTTTGTGTCACTACCAATTAGTATGTTTATCTCCAAAAATAAAAGAGAGATTGATTTGACCAAAAGAAAGAGAGATTCAAAACAAATAGGATGAAAATGGTGAGTTAAAACCGTCTCCATTGGACGATCTAATGAGTCTTTTATTAAAAAATCTCGAGGTCCAACAAAAACTTAATATTATGATCCAATACAAGTCTACAATATCATGTCATTAGGTTTTTTAAATTTCATATATAAGTGTTGTTATGAGCTTGAATGTAATTAACCTTAGAGTTGCCATTTATGAAACTCTCTCTTATCCATATTTATGAAATATTAATTTAGATTCATAATGTTTTTAGTGACAATCTTAAGTTCTTTTTCTCTCTTTATATTTGTGTACAATAAAGCTTTAATAAGCTATTTATATTTTATGTTTTAGTTTTCTCAATAACCTCTTTTAGAGCATGAATCCACAAATATGAATTTTCCTTTATGGTATCAGAGCCAATCGGTTCGTAGGGTTTTTATAATCATCATTTTCATGCTTGCAAAAATGTGTCACAAGATCTTGAACCTATGCATTCTGAGATCTGAATTTTTTGGCTGCATATGACGCGAATAATCTCAAAAGTTCAGTCTTCATCAACATATTGCTTCTTCTCTACCGCCGCGAGCTCATGATCTACCATTTAAGATCGATGAAGAATGTTTGTTCCTCTATGGCTTGAAGCTAAAATAATGGAGGTTTTATTTCAGAGACATGATCCTACACGTGTTAATGGTAATGTTTCTATTACTTTCATAAGTAATAACAATGGTGTTAAGGTTGTTTGAAAAGTTCTTGTTGGTGATTGATGGTTTTGTTGGCTGATTTAGACGAAGATGTTTGAGCTTGTGAAGTTATAATGCAATAGGTTAGTATTGAGTATAATTAGAATGGGGTTATGGCTGTAAGTTTCTGTTTTTGATAAGTGCACACAAGGTGTTCGATAAAATGTCAAAGAGAAATGCAAATCCTTTTTATCGATGGCTAATGAGTAGTAGATATGAAGTAGGGTTTAAGTGATTGTGGGAAGAAAATCTTCTTGGTCAAGAGAAAACATTAGAGAGTTAAATGGGTAAAGGAAAACCAAGCTCTTAGTAAGACAAAGATGTCAAATATACTTTTGATGGAGGTCGACTAAGCTTGCCAAGTATCAAGAATTACCTCTAAGTAAGCTAGCGGCACTCTCCAAGTATATGCTTGAATAGATCTCACACTAGTGTTTGTTCTCCATGGTAAAGAGAGTCATCCGCCTACACCACATTGATCACACTTCCATTCATGTTCTTGGCAAAGTCATCTTCATTTTGCAGTTTCAAACTTCGCATCGTTTCACCTGACACAAAGTTTGCGGGGGAATATTAAAGAATCTCAACGCCACAACAAAAGCCCAATCTTATGATCCAATACAAGTCTACAATATCATGTCATTAGGGTTTTCTAGATTTCATATATAAGTGTTGTTAAGAGCTTGAATGTAATTAACCTTAGAGTTGTCATTTGTGCAATTCTCTCTTATCCATATTTATGAAATATTAATTTAAATTCATAGTGTTCGTGGTGACAATCTTAAGTTTTTTTCTCTCTTTATATTTGTACACAATAAAGCTTAAATAAACTATTTATATTTTATGTTTTAGTTTTCTCGATAAACTCTTTTAGAATATCAATCCACAAGTATGGATTCTCCTTTATCTTTAAGCAAGGTTTCTAATCAATATTTTTCAAAATTAAATCAAAATTGTGTTATTAAACTAGAAACGTATCTTAAATAAGAGTTTTATAATTTTTAAGAGACTCCGATATGTCACCTTGTAATTGGTTATTGTTAAAAAAGTAATAATTGTTTTTCTAACTTTTTCTCACCACGTTCACTATCATCAACAATTTCCTTTCGTTTCTTTCTTATTAAAAAACTCAAATGGAGCATCAAATTCAATTATACATGTTTCTTATGATTAAAAAAAAATCAGATGATTAAAAAAAAATATTGTTAAAATACTCAAATTAGGAGACACTAGTGGATGCTCACTCAACCGCATAAATGACGTATGAAGAGAGATAGATTTCATCGTAATGTTGAAAATAAAAGATTGGTGATTTGGTACTAAATATAAACAATGCCAAACCACATATTCTATTTTGAATGAATGCTTTTCATTTTTGTGTGCTAATTTTTAAAGTTGATATCTTGTATATTTTGCATGTTTTTACATTGATTTATGCATTAGAACTAACATATTTAGGTTGCATTTAGTGTCATATAGGTTGCATTTGTGCTTGTTCATGTTTTTTCAGGTTCAGGAGTGCCAAAATGACGAAAAAGCGAGAAATAAGAGCTTAAAGTGGCAAAAACGACCATATCGGTGACTTGTACCGATTAGCTGTGGTCGAGACGCGAAAAAAAGGCGAATAAGAGGCAAAGAAGGTCATATCGACCTATGGTATCGACCAACCACTGGTCGATATTGGGAGGAAACTCATACCGACCTATGGTATCGATGGAGTTTGGTCGATACTGAAGACAGACAAAAAACTTCAAAAATACACTCGTTAAAGACGTTCCCACCGTTGGATCTTTATGAAATTTTAGCACAAGATAGCCACATATGTTAGCTTTCATTTGGAGGTAGTTTGAGATGATTTCAACGATTAGATCGAAAGTTATGCCAGTTTTAGTGAGGACGAGTCAATCTGCTGTGGAATACCGATTTGTCGTATCGACCAAATCTGGTCGATATCGACCAAGTGTATCGACCAAATTCTGGTCGATATCGGCTGCGAAAAACAAAGAGAAAAAAGGCCCAAGACGTTTTCTGAAGGCCCAAGACGTTTTTTATCAGATTGACTGATTTTTAGGTTTAGAGGGTTTGTTTTTTGGACATCATCTTGGAGGCTACTTTGGTTTTCATCAACTTTTGTTCTTGTTTTGAGATTGATTTGCTTGTTCTTGCTTTGAGAATTGGAAGCATCAGGATTCCTGTAAACCTTGATTTCAATAACAGAGTTCTTCTTTCCCTTAATCTTATTATTTATTTTTATGTTGTTCTTAATCTTGATTGCTTTGATATTCATAATGTTTAGTGAGTAATTTCCCTTAGGCAATTAGGTTGGGGAAAAGGGTGAATCAATATTAGGATTGTTAAATGTCTTGATCTCAAACTTTACAAAACTTTAATCTAGTGTAACATTCTTAATGTTTTAGTTGAATTGGTCATTCAATTGATAGAAAACAGTAAACTTCACCTTTGGGAAAAGTGTGGAGATTCTTGAACAATTACCCTAACTAAACCTAGCTTAACCGAGGAATCTGTGTTAATAAGTTTAGTGGTTAAAATTGAATTGAGCTTAACGTTTTCTAAAATTTAAACTATCCAACATATTGTTTTAGTTTAACTAATAGGAAAATGATCATTATCACGGGAGTAGATTGATCTAACCAAATATTTTCAAAACCTTAAATTTATTTTCGTTAAAAGACATTTAGAAATCCGAAAGTTCGATCACCCGTTAAAGTACCATGACCTGGTTGTTTAGTTTTAATTTGAATCTTAAAAACTTGTTTAATTAATCTTTCGCTTTCTCGTTAATTCATCATCGGTTACAAAACAATACAACCTTCTTAATTTGCTTAAACTAGGTGTAGTTTCTCATAAGGTTTAATACGTTGGTTGCTCCTGATTCGGATTGACACCTTAAATACTACATTAAGGCATTCGAATTAACGAGTGAAAATCTCGTTTATCAAAAGTCACAACGACTCATTAGTTCATTAGTTCAAACTCCTTGGGGTGAATCATTTACGTCTAAAACACATTAATTATTATTAATGTCTCATAATAGGAGTGAAGATTATGGACCCAAGATCGGAAACTTTCAAGGTTAATTAATAAAACTATGACCAGTGTAAAGAAAATATCACATACGGTCGTACCAATATATAATTTTGGTGTATTTATCCAAAAAAAATATTTTTCAAATTCTATTTATAAAATAAAATATATATATATATATATAATTTTGGGGTATGCCTTGAGTGATGTATACATACACTCTTTTTAATTTTTCTGGAGGTCATTGTCAATGTTTCATCCTCTTCTCAAAGTCGGTCATGCATATCTATTATCTAATCTGTAGTTTTTTTAAAAAAAATAACCAAAAAATATGTATAAATTTATCTACAAATTAGAAATAGTTGAGACCAATAGTGTCGTTTTCATTCTATTTGGATATTTAGCTCTTAACTATAAAAAATATCATTACTATATTTTTTATAAAAATAAACAAAATTATTAAATGTCAAATATAAAACTAAAACTAATAAACAACACATAAAGATTATCCATATTATCATGAACATCCAAGAAGCAGAGCAAGAAGAAGAACTTAGTGAATGGATAGTTTTACAAACTTCACAAAAATCACCAAATGACTCATCTACCCCTCAACATTTACCAATATTACAACCAAGCCACAACAACTACGATGATGATGATGATTGTGTTGTTTCCATTGTCGAAGAAGAAGAAGAAGAAGAAGAAGTAGGTGAATCCTCCTCTTGTCTGAATCTTTTGCGAGTTATCAAGGACTCAAGACACTTTTTCAATGTGTGTTGTAATTACTTGACTCGTACAAGGGTATTTTGGTCCATTTCTATTATTGGAGGATTCTTGTTGGTCTCTAGTCTTGTTTATGTAAAGTTGTTGAGATGGTGGAAAAGACTACAAGAAGAGAAGATGAGATCTTTGATTTGTATTGTGAGAGAGAAAGATCAGGTTAGTATTGATAAAAAATGTTTGAATTTTTAAGTGAATTTTTTTTTTTCAAATATCATCAAAAAACTTTTTAGACCAAAATACAATATATTTCAACACTAACTTGTTTTTTTCACCAGGATTTGTTATTTAGGGTTTAACGTATAATTTTGAGGGTTTTAGGTTTAATTAGTTTTGAATGTTTTAAGCAAATTTAAAATTGTCTATAGTATTATAGGCCAAAAAAAATTTGTATATTTGAAGAAAAAGCTTGTGATGTTTTAGCGTTTAACATTAAAAGATGATGGTATTTTAAAGGAATATTCTGTACATTCTAATAAATTTAATTTATATTTGATTGGAAATATTGTGAACTCTTGTAGAAAATAAAAGAACTTATCATTGAAATTGGGAGAATGAACGAGATGTTATCGTCAAGACGTAGAGTTCGAGTGGTTCGAATCATGTGAAGAGACTACAAGCTACTTTGTATATGTATTAAACGAGTGCTACATTTTGTTTTATGATTATTATATTAGAGAGTCAAAATATATACATGTCCATGTGTAGTGTAAGAAGATATACTAAATTCAAAGACACATATAATGTGATAAAACAAATTAAATATGGCTATTTCAAACGATTAGCTAATTTCAGCATACCACACAATGTTAGTTTTTATAATTAGTTAAATCATTCATGTTTTATTTCATTAATCTAACAATTTTAAATCTCTAATATGTTTGATCACATCTCATAAGTGGAAGATATGTATTTACGCTAAGGTTTGGTAAATTACGCTAAGGATTTTTTTTTTTTTTTTATTACATCGCTAAGGATTATTTATGTTCTAAATTTTATTGGTTATTCATAGTTTATTTATTTAACTAATTTTGAAACATCTTAAGTATATATTATTATTTTGAATTTTCATTTCGATGAGCAAAAGTAAAAGAAAACAAACCTTTATAACCTTACCTTATAAGTTATAACCTTTAATTAATATGTTGAAGCAATAAACAAAGTATGTTATACTTAAATATGAGCATAGTTTTTAGCGGCGTTGGCTCCGGCCAGCGACGCCGGCCTCTGCTCCTCGCCCTCTTTCCCTTTCCCTAGCCTTCCTCTTCACCAGTTATTCGTTGTTGTTCGAATCTTCCGGCCAAAGGAGTTAGCGTAGCCGCATCGTGAGCAGCGTGAAGTGCTTTTCTGGCCAGATTCATTCTTTCCGGCATAGTGTCGTGTTATCTCCACCACTTCCGAAATCTGTCTCGTGTTTCTTTGACAAATCATCGTTGTTATCTACTTATCTTTATTCTCGTTCGCCTTACATTGACAACGCCGCCACCACCATCTCCGACTTGCTATCGGAGTATGGCCGTACATGCTTCACCTCCCTCGTTACCGATGGTTCAGGCTTCTCCCCCTTTTTCGAACCAAAAAATATCGACTTTTCTCCTTTTTGGATGGAGCTACCGAGAACATCTCGGATTTCTTCTGAAGTCTTTTGTCTTCTCCGACGTTCTGTTCCAAATATGTCCTCTCCCACTCTTTGTCCGGTGAAAACATCTTCGAAGCCACTAAGCGAGAAGTCAAAATCCTTTAACATTCCTCTATCGGAGATGAACTCTGCTCCGATTAACCGGAACTCTGCTTCTACACAATGTTGGACCTCTTTGGTCTTTGTTTCTATTGGATCAAAGTTTGCCTATGGGGTATTGGGTTTTTTGCGTCAAAAGTATATGTTTTGCTCTATGTTTCTTTAAAAGAAAAAACATTTTTTCTTCTTTTAAAAGGAATAACATTTCCTCCGTATTGGAGAGACTATCTCAACATTCCCTTTTTAATAAGGAGAATCATCACCAAATGAAGTGCAAGAATATTTGGATTATTTTCGACATTTTTGTGTGGTTGAAGTTTTGTCGAAAAATTATCTTCGAAATGATGTTCATTTCATAGTCATTGCTTCTATTCTCCTCGTTCATCGAGAGCGTTTTTCTTCCAATTTTCTTTACGTAGAATTTTAGGTCGCAAGAATTTATTCTCGTCTTGCTTGCGATCACTCTTTTCGGGGAATCAGTGTCTCGACACTTTCGACACATGGTTGAATATTTAAAACTACTCAAAAATTTAATATTTTCTTGTGGCATTGCATCCTGGAATGGTCTTTTCTTGGAGAGGAAATCGTATTTCTTATGTGTTTATCTATAGTCTTACGTATTTTCTTTATGTTATGTTGTAGTAAAATTCGTGTGGTTCTAGTTGTTAAGGAACTAAAAGCACGTGATTTTATCATTTCCCATGTAAACACTTCGGTTATTGATAGACTTTCTATGAAAGAACATTTTTAACCAAAAATTTAATAAAATGGGGTTTGTTTTCAAAAAAAAAAGTATGTTAATGTTAATGTTATATCATGCTTAATGATGTAATTTATACCATATTATATACTAGATTAAGGCATGTGATATCTTGTATGTTTTGCATGTTTTGCATTGATTTATTCATTAAAATTAACGGATATAGGTTGCATTTAGTTGCATATAGGTTGCATTTGCGTTTGTTTCATGAGTTTTCAGGTTTAGGAGTGCAAGGACGGAAAAGACAGAAATATCAGACGAAAAGCTTCAAAAAGACGCTCGTTGAAGACGTTCCCACCGTTGGATCTTTATGAAATTTTACCACAAAATATCCACAGATGGTAGATTTTATTTGCAGGTGGTTTGAGATGATTTCAACGGTTAGATCTAAATGTATGCCAGTTTTACCGACGACGGGTCAATCTGCTGCGGAATACCGAGATGTTATATCGATCACGTCTGACCGATACGAAGAGAAAACCAATATCGACCTATCATATCAACGTCATCTGGTCGATATCGACCTGCAATATCGACCAAAATCTGGTCGATATTGGCTGCGAAAATAAAAGAAAAAGTTTTGTTTCGATCGGAAAAAGGAAAAGAGAAGTCCAAGCCCACTTAGGACGTTTTGCTGAAGACCCAAGACTTGTTTTCATATATTAAACTTATTTTTAGGTTTTACATCTTATCTTTTATCATCTTTTATCATACTTAAGTTCTTGATTTTCTTTGGGGATTTTGGTTGCTTTGAGTTTTCTTCATTGATAAACAGAGTTTCTTCTATCCTTAATCTCTTGATTTATTTTATGTTTTTCTTCACTATGATTGTTTTATGTTTAATTATGTTTAGCGAGTAGTTTTCCTTAGGCAATTAAGTTGGGGGGAAAATGGTGAATCAACTCTAGGGTTATTGATGTCTAAATGTTTTAAAACTTTAATCTAGTGCAGTGTTCTTAATGCTTTAATTGAGTTGACCATTCAATTGATAGATCCCAGGAATCTTCATCTTCGGAAGAAGTGTGAAGATTCCTGAACAATTACCCTAGAACTAAACCTAGGTTAACCGAAGAATCTGTGTTAATAAGTTTAGTGGTTGAATTGATTTGAACTAAATGTTTTCTAAAACTTAAAATATCCAAGGCATTGTTTTAGTTTACTAGTTAGGAAAAAGATCATTGTCACGGAAGTGGATTGATCTAAAAACGTTTTCAAAACCTTAAAGTTATTTTTGTTAAAAGACATCAAAAACATGAAAGTTGAAATCCCGTTTAAAGTACCCCGACCTTGTTGTTTAGCCTTTTAATTTGAATCTTTAAAAATTTCTTTTTCGTTTCTTGTTAGTCAATTGCAAAACTCAAAACAAACCATTCTTTTATTTGCTTAAACTAAATTTATTTATCACAAGCTTTAGTACATTGATTGCTCCTGATTCGGATTGACATCTTAAGTACTACATTAAGACATTCGAAAGAACGAGTATAAAATCTCGTTTATCAGCATGCTAGTTATGCCGGTTCAGTTTTAGTTTATTGTGTATTATATCTATTGATATAAAATATATATACATATATGTATATATCTATATAGTATATATACTTTGTAAAACTTAAGTTAGTAAAAAAATTAGACCTATATAATGTGCTATTTAAAATAGCTAAAAATAGTTGTAATTTTTTTTTATTTTTTTAGATTGGTTTTATTCATTTTAATTATATTGCATGTTCATACTAACGTGTATTTGTGGAAAATGTAAGATATTTTACGTTATAATTTTGGTTCTACTTCATTTATTTTAGGGAAAATTCCATATTAATACACCAACAAAATTATTATTAGTTTTTTAATACACCAACTTTTTGATTGCCCAGAATAATACACCAACTATTTTATTTGTTCATTTTAAATCGTGAACTATTTTAGTTTCTTATTTTAAATCACAAACTCAAATCATCTATCCAAATCACCGTTAGTTGACCGTCAGTTGACCGTTACATATTTTTTGAAACAAAAATATTTTTTTCTATTTCAATAAAAAGATACTTTAAAATTATGTGAAAAATCCAACAAAAATTACAAAATTCGGAAATATACAAGAGGTTGACAATAAAAAATTTAAAAATAAAAGGAAAATGTTTTCACAAATTAAATTTAAAATTTTTTATTTTCCTATCTTTTAATTTTTTATGATTTTAAATTGTGAAAATATTATTTTTTGAAACTTTTATTTTTCTTACAATCTTTTTTATATATTCTTAAATTTTCTAGTTTTTTACATAATTTTAAAGTATTTCTTTATTAAAATAACAAAATTTAGATTTTTTTAAAAAATAAACTAACAATCAACTGACGGTCAACTAACGGTCAACTAACGGTCAACTAACGGTGATTTGGTTAAATGGATAGATGATTTGAGTTTGTGATTTAAAATAAGTAAGTAAAATAGTTCGTGATTTAAAATGAACAAATAAAATAGTTGGTGTATTATTCTGGGCAATCAAAAAGTTGGTGTATTAAAAAGCTAATAATAATTTAGTTGGTGTATTAATAAGGAATTTTCCCTTTATTTTATATACATTTTCACTTTTATTTTTAGTTACAAAATAAAGATTGTAATACCAATATTTCAATGATATGGCGAACTGAATAGCTATGGATTGTACTGATAAAACATAATAAAAAATACCAAAGATTATACCAAAATCATATGAAGAAAAAGTGGTTTATGCATAGGCAAGACACTCTTTCCTTAATTTTTTAAACGCTCGTAGTGTGATGGTGATAAACGAGATTTTACCCCGCTTAATCTAATATCTTAATGTAGTATTTAAGATGTCAAACCAAATCAGGAGCAAACAATGTATTTGAATTTATGCGAAACAAACTCAGTTTAAGTGTGATCAAGGGGTTGTTTGTTTGATGTTTTTGTAACCGAAGATTTAACAAAACGAAAAACGAGAATTAAAGGTTTTGAAAGATTAATAAAAAGCTAAACAATCGAGTTAAGGTGTTTTAAAGGATGATTAAACTTTCGGATTTCAAATTGTCTTTTATAAAATTTACTTTAAGGTTTTGAAAACGATTTTAGATCAATCCACTCTCGTGGCAATGATCCTTTTCTCAACGATTAAACTAAAACAATGTCTTGGATAGTTTAATCGTCGAGAAACTTTATGGACAAATCAATTCTCACCACCAAGCTTATTAACACAGATATCTCGGTTAAGCTAGGCTTGGTTCTAAGGTAATTGTTCAGGAGGCTTTATAATCTCTCGATTCATAAAGCTTCCTGGGTTCGATAATCGAATGGCCAACTCGATTAAAGCTTTAAGGCTGTTACCAAAGACTAAAGTTTTCAATCAATTAAGTTTTAGACAATTATCTATCCTAGATTCAATCAAACCCCTTTTACCCTAACCCAATTGTCTATTTAGAACTACTCACAAATCATATTGAAACTCATAGCAATTAGGTTTATAGATATCAATAGCATAAACAAAAACAAGGAGAATAAAGGGTAAAGAAAACTCTTATTGAATGATGATGATGAAGATTACAAGGTGGCCAAGAAGCAATCACCAAGAAATCTCCTCTAAGTCTCCAAAAAAAACAAAAACTAAGATCCAAAACAAGATAGATGGTGGCTGTGTAGTTCTGCCCTAATATAAAATCCAAACCGAAAAATAAAAATAAAGGAAACCGAAAATTGGAATTGGTTTTCCTTTTTACACATTAAAAACCAAAAATCTTATAAAATTTCGTAGCCTGTATCGGTCAAGGCAAACCGATACAGGCTGGCCGATACGCGCTTCGACAATCTTCCTTCGGCTCAGTTTTCCTCGTATCGGCCAGGCTAAGCCGATACGACAGGTCGGTACGTGTCTTCGGGTCTTCTTCTCTTGTATCGGTCACTCCAAACCGATACAAGCTTCGGCGAAACTTCTGTTTTCAATATCGGCCACAGAAACCGATATGCTTGGCCGATACAGACTTCGACAAACTTTCTGTCTTCTGTATCGGCCAACAGAAACCGATACAACATGCCGATGCAAGTGTATCAGTTTCTTTTTGGCTTAAATTCATGACTTTCGCCGTCTTTATGCTCCAAAACCTGAAATACACGAAACAAACCAAAATGCAACCTATATGACACTAAATGCAACCTAAATGAATGAGTTCTAATGCATAACCTAAGGTAAAATGTGTAAAATATGCAAGTTATCAACTTCCCCAAACTTATCCTTTGCTTGTCCTCAAGCAAGAGAATTTCGCATCAAAGTTTAGGAAGGTGTGGAGGCGGGGACCTCAGAACCAAAAGCAACACGGAAGTGCGATGAACAAGTATCCTAAACATAGTACCCTCTCGCAACCGAACTAGTTCTACTTATTTCTATCTACCTTAACTCCGTCTAAATCCGCTATTATTACCAAGAGTATGTGATCCACTTAACTAGTCTAAACACCTTTCACATTCAATTAAGCACAATCAAAGCATGAAACATGATCAATAATTTCCAAGAGTTTTTCTATTTGTCTAGGTAAGAACGGGATTTCGAATCAAACGAGGAGGCTAACACTCAGGCATGTGGTTAGTTGTAGCGCGGTTTCTCTCGGGGAGTGAAAGAGTTAAGCAAAATCGGGAAAGACAAGAAGCAATGCAAATCCGGACATCCATCCCTACACAATTCTAATCTCTAACCCATCTTTTCATTCTCTACACACTTAAGCATTCAAACACCGAGTTTTCTTCTCCTTTTTTTTTTTTTTCTTAACTACCTTAGGGGTTTTATTTGGCTAACTTTCTCTTTTTTTTTTTTTTTTTTTTTCGATTTTTCTTGTTTTTTTTTTTTTTTTTTTTTTTTTTTTCTTTTTTTTAGTAGCCATTCTTTACCCCTAGGCGTTTTACAATTTAACTCGTGTTTATTTTCTGAAAATACGTTTTAGTTCAAAGATGTGTTTCCCGTTATCCCGTCTAAAAACTAGCATATGATAACCTAGCCAAATGGATGTCCTTCCTTGTCGCTCCCTATACTTTCAAGTTTTTGCGAAACCAAACAATCACTAAATGAAAAGAATTCTCACAAGTGTTTGGGTTTAGGCGTAGGGGGTGAGAGGGGAATCATCCTTATAATGAGAATGACCGGATTGCGCTTAAGGTGTTTCGGTTTAGGAAGCCGCAATCCGTAGAAATCAAAAAGCCATAGAAATTCTCTTGAAAACCATCAATCATGCTAATTTAAAATCAGGTTTAAGTTCAAATAGTTTTTCGAAGGTGATTTAGAACTACCAAGCTTCATAACCATACAATTGGATTTTTAAACGTCAATGTCTAGAGTTGCGGTTTTAAGATTTTCAGCGAGTTCTAATTCGTTTACGGAAAATACTACACCTAAGATACTGTTCAAATCACCAAGTGTGCCGCTTTACAAGGTTAACATCATCATAGATCCCCTATGCAAATGCTCTAAATGCCATGAACTAATCCTATATGCAGATTTTTGTGTGTTTTTTTTTTTTTTTTTTTTTTTTTTTTTTTTTTTTTTTATGTGGATGCTAAGTAAAACTAGAATGCGTGATGATACTGTGACTACTCCCCCAAACTTAATTCACACGGTCTCCGTGTGAAACAAGTGTCGAAGGAGGTTCCTAGATGCATAACAACTTAAAAACTACATGCAATGAATGTGAAAAAGCATATGTACAAGGGTGGAGGGTTACCTCAATAGTAGTAGCTATCCGGGGCGTCGTCTTCTCCATCGGAGGAGAATGTGGGGGACTCGTTGTCCGAGAGAGCTACCGATGGGCGTCGGACGGTGCGGCTGCGTCTCCTAGGTGCAGGTGCGTCTACCCGCGGATCACGCACTACCACCGCCCGTCTTGGTTCGAACCGCAGCTCGCGCAAGACAACCCTCTCTTGATGGTCTTCTTCAAAGACTCGACCTCGCGCACCAATTTCCTAATGGTGCGGTCTTGGAAGCGGTTCCAGCGGTCCATCCTCTCGTACGTCCATGTACATGTCTTGCAGCGGACCGGGCTGCCTAGGCGCGGAGGAGGGGCCTGTATAGTATCGCTCGGGACCGTGGATGGGTATCGCGGTAGAGCTGGGCTCGTAGGTACTCCGTCCAGCTGGCCTTTGGGTTCTTTTCGGAGCGCGTACCGAGGACAACGGGGCTGCAATGACGTCGTGGAATTGATGCCAGCTAAGATCGAAGTGTATCGCGCCGGTTCCGTTGAAGCTCGTGGCTGCGTGGTTGGGGAGAAGGACGATTCGTTGGACGTCGTTTTTCTTGAACGAGTACCCATACTTACCCTCGTACTCTCCGACGATCATAAGCTGCTTAGCCAAGTAAGGCATATCCATGAGGGTCGGATGCTCTGCCTTACCCAATAAGGGTATGCGCCATCGGTTTAGAAAGGGCGTAATCCATCCGCCTATGCTCAGCTTCGGTGTGGCGTCGGTGCGAGTCCAAGCCCAACGCTTTAAGTCCAATAGGCCGTTGATGAATAGACTTAGCGCGCTCGGATAGTGCTCTTCCGTTGTAGGGAACAAGCTCGGATCGCGGCGTGATCGTCGAAGTATCGGTACCAAGCCCTGCTGCAGATACATCATCTCGTTGTTGTTCACCTGCCATGCCTCGCGTCTAGGAAAGAATACGTGTGAAAGCAGTTTCTGCACGTACCTTATCGCCGGATGGCGGATCATCGCACTTTTCGATCTCCCGGGTTGGTAGACCCCGTTGGCGATGAAGTTCCAAAGCTGCGCGCTCTCTCCCGGTTGGTTGCTGAGCTCGGGTTGACCGTCTCCCGGAATGCCGAGGATCCTTGCCCAGATTTCGAGCGGTCCCCCGTAGGTACTCCCGTCGTTTCCCTTGAATGTGCATGTGATTCCATTGCTAGTGGATGCGAGGGATAGGGTGGCTAGAAACTGACACGTTTCCTCCTTGTATGCGATTTTCTCTCTCCCTAAGACCCATTCTAGCCCCATGTTGCGCAAAATCTCTTTTACCTCGTCGTAGATACCCAATTTCTTGAGTGTATCCGGATCCGGGAATCGCGACGGAACGAATGTTATCTCCATTAGCGCATCATAGAGTTCTCGGGGCGACGGTTGCTTCTTCGGGTCGCGCTCGAGAGGCGTTCCGTTTGCCCTCGGTGGGAACGTGAAACCTCGCGGAGCCGGCGCTAACTCTTCCTCGTCGTAGGAATCGTATACGTAGTCGTAGTCTTCCCCTTCTCTCACGACTTCGGGTGCATCAACCTCTCTCACGACTGCGGGTTCATCACGCTTCTTTTTCGCGTTGCTCTTTCGCGATTTGCTCTTCCGCGGCTCCTCCGTAGGTTCCTCTCTTGGTTCCTCTCTTGGTTCCTCTCTTGGTTCCTCTCTTGGAACCTCATCGGTGGGTTCCCTTATCACCACCGAGCCCGATCTCGTCCTTCTTCTCGGTGGTTCATCATCAACTGCCTTGCCTTTTCCTTTCTCAGCCTTTGAAGCTCTCTTTGGTCCCATGCTCTCTTATGGTCCCATGTGGGCGTTCTTGGAGAAGGCTGGCCAAAAATCAGGTTGAATTCCGTCAACAAACAAGAGAGAAATCAAAGTTTGAAAGAGATGGAGGAGACAAAGAGAATCGAGCAACAAAAATGGAGAACAAGAAAGGGGAGCTAATTCGGCTATGAGTTTTAGTACAAAAAGGGGAGGTCGATATCGGCTATGAGTTTTAGTACAAAAGCCCTAGGATACTATTTATATTCAGCCGATATATCAAAAAAATTAGCTCGTATCGGTTACCTGGCCGATACAATTAAACCGATACGATACTGTATCCGGTTTTCTGTATCGGCGTGTAGTCGAGGTTGGCCTATTTCGCGTTGTATCGATCACAGCAGACCGATACAACATGCCGATACTAGTGCTTTTTCTTCTGTTTCCCTTGTATCGGTCCCAGCAGACCGATACAACACCTCGGTATGAACGTCTCCACTTTCTGTTTGCCTTGTATCGGTCCCAGCAGACCGATACAACATCCCGATACGAAACTCCGTGAGCCTTTTCCCTTTGTATCGGTCCCAGCAGACCGATACGTCTCGTCGATATCGGCCAAAGCTTGCCGATATGGCTGGCCGATACGTAACTCCTGGTTATTTCTCCTCGTTTTCACCTGGAAAAACACTACTAAGTAACCAAAGAAGATGGTTAGAATTATGAATATGAGAATGCTAAATTGAAAACAAAGATTATGTACAAGGATAGACATGGGACTTCCTCCCAAGTGAGCTTGTTTATAGTCACGTAGCTTGACTTTACCCCTTTGTTTTAAGCAACGTTTGGATCCGAAAGAGACAATGAGTCTCCTCCGGTTGCAGCTTCGTTTGCGAAGTACGGTTTGAGTCTTTGACCGTTTACGCAAACTCCCCTCCGTGCTTGTCCCAAAGCACCACAACTCCGAGTGGTTTCACCTCTTTGATCTTAAAAGGGCCGGACCAACGGGATTTCGGCTTTCCGGGAATAGTTTAAGCCGCGAGTTGAATAGCAGCACCAAGTCGTTCACCTTGAACTCTTTCTTGATGATCTTCTTGTCGTGGAAGGCTTTGGTCCGCTCTTTGTAGATCCTCGAGCTCTCATAGGCGTGTTGGCGTATTTCGTCCAATTCCTCGAGCTGAAATTCCCTCTTCTCTTTCGCGCTCTTAATATCGAAGTTGAGAAGCTTGATTGCCCAGCTGGCTTTGTACTCGAGCTCTACCGGTAAATGGCATGCTTTCCCATACAGCAAGTTGAAAGGTGTTGTTCCCAAGGGCGTCTTAAATGCCGTCCTGTACGCCCAAAGAGCGTCGTCTAGTTTAACGGACCAATCTTTCCTCGTTACACCGACCGTCTTCTCGAGGATGGCTTTGATTTGTCGGTTGGAAACCTCAACTTGGCCACTTGTTTGGGGATGATAAGGTGTTGCCACCTTGTGCTTAACACCGTGCTTCTTGAGAAGACTCTCAAAGACCTTGTTGATGAAATGGGATCCACCGTCACTAATCACAACCCCCGGGAACTCCGAATCGAGGGAAGATTATCGTCTTAAAAAGACTAACAACGGCTTTTGAGTCGCTCGTTGTGCAAGCTACAACTTCTACCCACTTGGAGACATAGTCTACCGCCACAAGGATGTACTTCTTGCCATACGATGATGGGAAGGGTCCCATGAAGTCTATACCCCACACATCAAAAATCTCAACCTCCATGATAGGGTTTTGTGGCATCTCGTTCCGCTTGCTTATATTGCCCTTCCTTTGGCAAGGATCGCAGCGTTGAACGAACTCGTGAGCGTCCTTAAACATCGTGGGCCACCAAAAACCAGCTTGTAAGACCTTGGAGACTGTCTTAAAGCTCGTGAAATGTCCCCCATAGGCTGAACCGTGGCAATGAGTAAGAATGCCGTTCACCTCTTCATCCGCTACACACCTCCGATATAATCCATCTTTGCACAAGGTGTAGAGGTAAGGTTCGTCCCAATAGAACCGTTTCAAGTCGTGGAAGAATTTCTTCTTTTGATGACGCTCCAAGTCATGCGGTTCTCTTCCCGTGGCCAGGTAGTTCACGATGTCCGCGTACCATGGCTCCTTCTCTATAGCAAAGAGTTCCTCAATCTCGTGCTCTTGCTCCCCCGAACTTTCGTAGCATGACCGTCATTAGCTGCTCCTCGGGGAATGAGTCGTCGATGGGCAGTAGGTCGTCTACGCGCAGCCGCGACAAGTGATCCGCGACTCCATTCTCGACGCCCTTCTTATCTTTGATTTCCAAGTCAAACTCTTGGTGCAACGAGAATCCACCGTAGCAGCCGCGGTTTCGCATCTTTCTTTGCGAGCAAATGTCTCAATGCTGCGTGATCGGTGTAGACTATCACCTTTGAGCCAACCAAGTATGACCTAAACTTCTCGAAAGCAAACACGATGGCTAGGAGTTCCTTTTTCGTGGTCGCATACTTTGACTGCGCATCGTCCATCGTCTTGCTAGCGTAGTAAATGACGTGGAGCTTCTTCTCCTTTCGTTGTCCCAACACCGCACCAACGGCGTAGTCGCTAGCATCGCACATGATCTCAAAGGGTAGATCCCAATCCGGTGGCTGCACAATAGGAGCGCTAATCAGCTCTTGCTTGATCTTGTAGAAAGCGCTTAGACACTCGTCGTCGAACACAAAATCGACGTCTTTGCATAGCAATCTCGTCAGCGGTCTAGCTATCTTCGAGAAGTCCTTGATGAACCTCCTGTAGAAACCCGCGTGACCGAGAAAACTCCTTATGCTCTTCACTGAATTTGGAGCTCCGAGGTTGGCCATAACGTTGATCTTTGCCTTATCAACCTCAATACCTTTTTCCTTTTTCTGAAATCCGATGACCCAAAACGATGCCATCTCTTACCATGAAGTGGCACTTCTCCCAATTCAGCACCAAGTGGCATTCCTCGCACCTTTTAAGCACCCCGCAAAGATTAGAAAAACACGAGGCAAACGAAGAACCGTAGACAGAAAAATCATCCATAAAAACCTCAACAATGTTTTCGATTAAATCGAAAATATGGACATCATGCATCGTTGGAACGTCGCGGGTGCATTACACAACCCAAACGGCATTCTACGATACGCAAAAGTACCATAGGGACATGTAAAGGTGGTTTTCTCTTGGTCCTGGGGGTGGATGGGTATTTGGAAAAATCCGGAATACCCATCGAGAAAACAATAGTATGGATGGTTGGCTAAGCGTTCAAGCATTTGGTCAATGAAGGGCAGGGGGGAAATGGTTTTTTCGAGTTGCAGCGTTTAGCTTTCCGATAATCGATGCAAACTCGATGACCCGTGATTGTTCTAGTTGGGATTAATTCGTTTTTATCGTTTTTAACCACGGTAATTCCACCCTTTTTCGGTACTACATGAACGGGAGAGATCCAATTGCTATCGGATATTGGGAAAATTATCCCCGCATCCAATAACTTGATTATCTCTTTCTTAACAACTTCTTTGAGGTTTGGGTTCAGCCGACGTTGGTGTTCTATTGAGGACATAGATTCGTTCTCTAGATGTATCCGGTGCATGCACAAAGAGGGTGATATCCCTTTGATATCATCTAGAGAATAACCTATTGCCTTCCTAAATTTTTTAAGCTCATGAGTTAAAGTTTTAACCTCGTTGTCGCTAAGCGCGGCGTTGATAATTATCGGGTAGGTGGAGTTAGGCCCCAAGAAAACGTACCTTAGCCCGTTGGGTTGGGAAGGGGTTTTAACTCTACCTTTGGCGCTTTGAGTTCGCTCCAATCATCTTCATCGCTAGACTTACCATTGCTAGCATCTTTGTCCGTCTTCATCGCCTTGGCATCGTATGTAACTGCCTCGGGCAGGATAAGAAACTCGGCTTCCACATCGATGGGGTGGGAGTCGATTCTTTCGGATGCCATCACGTCTCCTCTCCTTTGTTCGGCTTCCTTCTTCTAAGGTGGTCATGGCAAGCTGAAGCTCGTCTTCCGTCGCTAACTCCTCCAAGAATTCATCCGCGAGTTCATCCATCAAGTCGATGTAGAAAATCTGCCCATCAATGGTCGGTTTCTTGATCGTATCGTTGATGTCGTACCTTTGGACTAGGTCTTCTCCGAGATGCAGATCAATCTTACCCTTCTTCACATCTATAATCGCTCCGGCTGTGGCTAGGAATGGCCTACCGACCGAGGATAAGAGGGTCCTTAGGTTCCTCATCCATTGCCAAGACGATGAAATCGGTGGGGATGAAAGCGTTCCCTAGCTTGACCGGAATGTCCTCTAACACACCCGCGGGTATCCTTACCGACCTATCGGCGAGTACTAGGGAGATCCTAGTTGGCTTGAAGGATGAAAACCCAAGTCTCTGGGCAATGGACAGCGGCATAAGGCGGCGCTAGCTCCTAAATCGCACAAGCATCCTTCGAAAACCAAGGGGCCGATGGCACATGGTATGGTGAAACTCCCTGGATCACTCAGCTTTTTAGGGCAGTTTCGTTGGATGATTGCGCTGCACTCGTGCGAGAGGACTACTGTATCGTCGAAGTCCTGAAACTTGTTCTTGATCGCATCCTTTAGAAACTTGCTATAGTGAGGGACGAGTTTAAAGGCATCGACGAGTGGCATGGCAATTTGAACTTCCTTCATTTGCTTTTCAAACTGCGCTTTGTACTTCTCTAGCGATTGTTTCTTAGCTCGACCCGGAAAAGGTAGCTTAGGCACGTAAGGAGACGTAACGTAGGCCGGCTTTTTCGATTTGGCAGTTTTCTCCTCTGTATCGGCCTTGTTTGTGGCCGATACAGGTGGTCGATATCGGTCTTCCGAAACCGGTACACTTGGCCGATGCGAGTGTCCTGTCTCCTTATCGCTCGTATCGGCCTTGTCTTTGGCCGATGCGGTGGCCGATATCGGCCAGCCGTGGCCGATACTCCTGGTCGATACAGATGTCCTGTATCCTCCTCTTTACCGTCTTCTCCACTTTCTTTATCCAAGAGCGTGGTACCTGCGTCGTGGGATTGTTCCACCTCCCCCACCTGTTCCGTGTCGTCCTCGATGCGATCACCAGAAGGTAATTGTCGGCCACTACGAAGATGTAGAGCGTTGACATACTCTTTCGGGTTGGCTTCTGGTTTCCCTGGGAGCTGACCCATTGGTCGCTTGGAGGATGACGTGATTTGCCCCACTTGGTTATCCAGAGCTTTCAGGTGCGAGCTCATTGATTCAAACTTCGCGTTGAGATCGTGGTACGAGTTGTCAACCTTTGCCTGAATTTCCTTCTTGAACGTGCTAAACTCCAAGTGATTTCGGGTTTGGCCGTCGAGGATTTGCTTCAGCAGCTGAGCGGTTTGATCACCTTGGGGAGCTGGTGATGTGGCCGCTCCTTGAGTACCAGTGTGGTTGTTGTAGCCCGGAGGACGGTTTGGTGGTGGTCTCGGTGCGTATCCCCCCTGGTTGTATTGAGGTTTACCTTGGTAACCTCCTTGTTGCGCCTGGGGATAGACCTGGTCCTTGGGATTGACTACGTTATTGTTGCGGTAGGAGAGGTTTGGGTGCTGCGAGTAGTTGTTGAAACGCCAGCCGTTTTGATTACCCATGTAGTTGATCTCCTCTTGATTCCCTTCGGTAGGGGGTATTTGTTCGTCGCCGCTACCAACGTAGTTTATGTCCACTTGGTTGGACATGAGTAGCTTATCCAGCTTCTCATTCACCGCCTTTATCTCCCTCTTAAACTGCTCATTGTTCCCTGAGTTGCGGATGGTGCGATCATAGTCCTCTCCGTAGTTGCTATCACTAAGGGCGTAGTTCTCAACCAGAAGTTGTCCCTCGGCTTCCGTCTTCCCAAGGAAATTTCCTTGGCTAGCTGAATCGAGAAGCATCCTGAATTTCGGTTTTAGGCCCCGATAGAACGTGCTGAGTAGGCTTTCTCCCGTGAAACCGTGGTGCGGGCATCTCACCGTGTAACCCTTGAATCGTTCCCAAGATTCGCTGAACGTTTCTTGGTCTTTTTGTGCGAAAGCGGAGATCTCGTTTCGCAGCTTTGATGTCCTCACCACCGAGAAGAACTTTGTGAGAAAAGCCGTCTTACATGCTTCCCAAGTTTGTATGGTGTCCTTCACGAGGTTTTTCTGCCAAATGTGTGCTTTGTCCCCGAGTGAGAAGGGGAACAAGCGCAGCTTAAACATGTCCTCATTGACACCATTGATCTTCACCGTGTCGCATAACATGTCAAATTGGTGAAGGTGATCAATGGGGTCTTCACTAGGCAGCCCGTAGAACTTGTTGTTGGACACCATGTTAATGAGACTGGATTTGATCTCAAAGTTATTGTTGGCGATAGCTGGTGGTGTGATGCCACTACGGTTGGTGATGTTTGATGGCACATCCGCTGTACCAATGGTGCGTGCAACGTTAGGTGCGTTGTTTGCGTCACCCATCTCGAATTCGATTCCGAACCCGAAGTGTCGATGTGGATGAGTCGGAGTGGACGCCGGTTCTTCTTTCTCGTGAGATAGCTCTTTCGTGTGCTTTGATGTACGCGAAGAAGAGCAAGCTGTCACTTTGTCGGTGACTTCTTCTTTGCATACACCTACAAAACGAAAATCACAAGGAAAGAAAACAAGTTAGTAACGAAACTGAAACTTAATCCCAAGTAGTTTCGAAATTCTAATAATTGTTCGAGTTCCTGAATCGGCAACGGCGCCAATTTGATAAACGAGATTTTACCCCGCTTAATCTAATATCTTAATGTAGTATTTAAGATGTCAAACCAAATCAGGAGCAAACAATGTATTTGAATTTATGCGAAACAACTCAGTTTAAGTGTGATCAAGGGGTTGTTTGTTTGATGTTTTTGTAACCGAAGATTTAACAAAACGAAAAACGAGAATTAAAGGTTTTGAAAGATTAATAAAAAGCTAAACAATCAGGTTAAGGTGTTTTAAAGGATGATTAAACTTTCGGATTTCAAATTGTCTTTTATAAAATTTACTTTAAGGTTTTGAAAACGATTTTAGATCAATCCACTCTCGTGGCAATGATCCTTTTCTCAACGATTAAACTAAAACAATGTCTTGGATAGTTTAATCGCCGAGAAACTTTATGGACAAATCAATTCTCACCACCAAGCTTATTAACACAGATCTCTCGGTTAAGCTAGGCTTGGTTCTAAGGTAATTGTTCAGGAGGCTTTATAATCTCTCGATTCATAAAGCTTCCTGGGTTCGATAATCGAATGGCCAACTCGATTAAAGCTTTAAGGCTGTTACCACAGACTAAAGTTTTCAATCAATTAAGTTTTAGACAATTATCTATCCTAGATTCAATCAAACCCCTTTTACCCTAACCCAATTGTCTATTTAGAACTACTCACAAATCATATTGAAACTCATAGCAATTAGGTTTATAGATATCAATAGCATAAACAAAAACAAGGAGAATAAAGGGTAAAGAAAACTCTTATTGAATGATGATGATGAAGATTACAAGGTGGCCAAGAAGCAATCACCAAGAAATCTCCTCTAAGTCTCCAAAAAAAACAAAAACTAAGATCCAAAACAAGATAGATGGTGGGTGTGTAGTTACGCCTAATATAAAATCCAAACCGAAAAATAAAAATAAAGGAAACTGAAAATTGGAATTGGTTTTCCTTTTTACACATTAAAAACCAAAAATCTTATAAAATTTCGCGACTGTATCGGTCAAGGCAAACCGATACAGAGGCCGATACGCGCTTCGGCAATCTTCCTTCGGCTCGTTTTCCTCGTATCGGCCGAGGCTAAGCCGATACGACAGTCGGTACGTGTCTTCGGGTCTTCTTCTCTTGTATCGGTCACTCCAAACCGATACGGTTGGCCGATACAAGCTTCGGCGAAACTTCGTTTTCAATATTGGCCACGAAACCGATATGCTTGGCCGATACGGACTTCGGCAAACTTTCGTCTTCGTATCGGCCAACGAAACCGATACAACATGCCGATGCAAGTGTATCAGTTTCTTTTTGGCTTAAATTCATCACTTTCGCCGTCTTTATGCTCCAAAACCTGAAATACACGAAACAAACCAAAATGCAACCTATATGACACTAAATGCAACCTAAATGAATGAGTTCTAATGCATAACCTAAGGTAAAATGTGTAAAATATGCAAGTTATCAGACGGTTATACTACGCCACGAATTCCAAGATACAACAACACGGTTTTTATGATTCGCATCATCCAAAATCATAAGTTTGCGAACGGAATATTGTGATGTACTCTCATGGGGGAAAAACGTGTGAAAGATTGGTTTTTTGTTTTGTGTCTATGTTTCAATGTATATCAAAATGAAAAAAATATAACTTTCTTATATAGTCTCACTCACATTGGAGTTACAAAGTGGTACATAGGATTTTCAAAGTGGTATAATGAGAATTTATTCTCAACATAATTTTCACCATTATGTTACAAAATTGATTACAATTTAATGTTGTTGAATGACAATTTCTAGGAGATATTTTGTTGATAATTTTAAGTGTATGATGTTTTTCAATATAAATAAGTGTTGTAAAATATGTTATACGTTAGACGTACGGTCACCACAGTATAGCGTCTGGGTGTATATACAGACGACTATACGGGGTATATACGGTGAATACTTTTAAGGAAATATATTAATAATATATAAATTATATGTACAACAAAAATAAAAAGTGATAAAATAAAGTCCACATTAACAAATAACAAAATAATTAGTTTATATTTGATAAATAAAATATATTATGAATCATATATAATTAAACTAAAGTTTGTTTATTTATTTTTAATTGTTTTTGAAAAAGTGTTAACCTTTTAATAATATTCAATAAAATAATTTTTTATATCAAATCCAAAGTTTTAGTATAATTTTTTAAGCTCGAGTAATGATTTCACCGTATATACAGTTGTATAGCCGATTTATGACGTATATACGTTTAATAAATACATGTCGAAATAAAGAGAGTACAAAATGTCAACATATTAGAGCTCGGTAAAAGAAAACATTACTTTATTATATAAGATATATAAGATAGTTTCTTGATTAGTGGAAAAAATAAAAATCTCCATAACCTTTGTTTATCTTATTTCAAATTGATGTGAAATAAATATTGGTTTAGAGCCATAAAAGATTGTAGGGTTTAAAGTCACAAAATAATTTATTTATATAAAATTATGTATATGTGAAAATTATGGAAAACTTATCATAAAATATGGAGGGATACTTCTGATTTAAGTTTACACCAAAAGACGTGTTTATATAAGTATCAAAATGTGTGATAATTATGAAAATAGCCTATCATAAAAAATGGATGAGTTATTTATGATTTAAGTTTAAATTATATCATATTTTCATTTTTACTTTAGTTTCTATATATTTATTTATTTAAATGTTGTATATAGTAGCAGATATTTTCAAAATTTCATTACTTATTTTTGTTAAATAAATATTTGTTTAGAATCGTTAAAAATTGTTTAAAACAAAAATTATGCATTTATATCTAAATATGAATATGTGTTAATAGATATATTTAAATTAAGTGATCACAATTATTATTTTATTTTGAATTGAAAGAGAGGACACATGTCAAAATAGAAAGAGAACACTTGTCAACATATTAGAGCTTGTTAAAAAATATAATATCTTATTATATAAGACTAGTTTTGTGGCCCGTGCTTTCCACGGGATATTTTAACTAAAATGCTTATTAATTTTTTGTTCGTAAATATTAGTTAAATTTATAGATACAAAAATTATTTACCATGTAATATTATATCTATCCACAAATTTAACTAAAAATATTATATTTACTACATATCTTTTGAGATTATTAATTTGTTTAATATATAATTTACATGTTTTTATTCGAACTATTGTTAAGAAAATTAGTTTAATATTAAGAAAATTAGGAAAAGAAGTAGATTTGCGGAGGCGAGTAACACTCTTTCTTATTTATAAAAACACCTCGTAGTGTGACGGTTTAATCGAATTCCAAAATAAAACCACATAATTTTTATGATTCTCATCACTCGAAACATAAACTATTGAACTTTATATTTTTATTGTATTTTCACACAAGAAAGAAGAAAAATAAAATGAAAGATAGAAAATATGTAAATAATGATATCTAGAAGATGTTTTCTTCTTATATAGGAGAGAAGGATGTAAAACTATTTGGTTTCACCATATAATTTATAAAAACACCATTACTCACATTTAACAATTGGTGGTTACACAATTGAGATATAAAAACTCTTATATTAATTCAATTTAAGAGTAAGAGTTTTGTTTAACCAAAACTTATTTTTTTATCGTGAGAAATATTATTTTATTGTTTATCAAAAAGATAGATAAAAAAATTCCACTTAAGGATAAGATTTTTTGTTAATATAAAAATATTCAACATTTATTTATTTCTTTTTTTAATCAAATATACTTTTTTATTTTTTTCATTCGATTAGAAAAGATAGATAAAATTAGTGAAACTTTCATATATAGTTCATAGTGAAAAATATTTTTGTCTAACATAATTTACTATAAAAAATATATAAAATTATGATATATGTAGTTTTAGTTCAAGATATTTATAAAGTGATACATATCAAAAAATTTAAAAACGATTTAATAAGTGAATTTTGGTTTAGAGTCATAAAAAATTATTTAAAACAAAAAGGATGCATTATGGCTAAAGTTTTATGACTAAACCAATATGAAACTATGAAAAAACTTATCTTAAAAATAGAAATAATATTTATGAGGAACTAAAGTGGACACATGTCACAAAATTAGGTAAAGTTACGCATTGAAAGTTACAAAAACATTTTATCTTATTATATAAGATTTAAAAGAGATATCAAGAAGCAATAAAGCAACAAAAAAACTGACTCTTGACTCATTCATAAAGAGTATTTTAAATATTCGATCCCAATCTAATCCAAATCGATTTATTATCAAAGTTTTATGCATCTAAACAAGTTATATATCATTTTGAACTTTAGATTTTTTTCTGTGTGTACATAGTTCTTAAATATTCATGACAACTTTGTTACAATGAGAGAAGACATATAATATATTGGGAGATTCATATATCAATAAAATCAGTATTCTCTATAATTATTTTTGTAAACTAACATATGTAAGTGTAAATATACATCTAGAATAATAACACATATATATATACTAGATAAGAGCTTGCGTATATGCGAGATTGTAATACACTATTCCAAAACTCGTGAAAATTAAAATAAAATTTTTAAAAAATCATTCAAAATAATACTTTAAACAATATTAATAATATTGATACAAAATTTTCATTGTATGTACTTTATCTCAATGATTATAAATAAAAATTTTATATCAGAGTAGTATGTGTATCATATTATATCCCCAACTTACTTAATATAAAAAATAAAATAAAAACATAATTTATTAGTATAAAAATTAATTGAAAACTAATCTATTTTTAAGAAACCAATATTTTTTCACCCTGTGGTATTTATCTTCCAATTGATTTGCTTTTTCTGCTTAAATAACGTAAACAAATAATTATTCCGAATTTAAATTTTAAAAACGTATTTTCTAACAAAAGAGAATAACCCGCATGAATCTGTAGTTTCACTATACGATCATCAAACTTATCGAAAACGTCAGACTTACGATTATTTTATTTTATTCTATTTTGTTTTTAGGATCATTATTGTATTATAATCTTATTATAATATTTTTAAAAAATATTATTCAATAATATAGTTTATTTATTATTAAATTTTTCTTATTTTTCTTATTTTCGTTTTTTATTTCTAAATATAGATTTTTTATTTTTTCTTATTTATCCTATTGTATTTAATTTAAACATGATTGATTGAAATTTTAAATTTGCATATTTATCTTAATATATTGTTCAAACATAATTGGTTGAAAATTAATATACATGTTAAAATTTTAACGGTAAACTTGACACATGACGCAATTATATGAGTTACTAAGTTTTGAAACCGAACTTGATATAATAAGATATATATAACCGATTAAGAAAGTGGTATATAATTGAGCAATGACTTTGTAAACTTTTGAAACCTTTTATCAAAAATGAAAAATGATTTAGTAGATGTTTGCGTGTACTTCAAACTAAGACATTTTAACAATTGAATTTTGCGGATAATCAAATATCAAAATGGTTATTGATTAAGAAATATGTGAGTTTAGAAGACGACTAAATCTAAAAGACTAAAACATAAGTCAATGTATATTAAAAAATATCAATTGTTTATGGGAGAATTATAAAACTACACCATTTGAATTACATTTCACAAAACTACCCCATTTCAAAATTATTTCACAAAATTACACCTAAACACTCAAAATTAAATCTATATAAACCCTACCCACACAATCTTACCCTCTTAATACTATACCCTAAACACTAATTAGCGAACCCAAATGAAAAAATTTTAATTTTGGTAATTTTTAAAAGGGTAAATCGAGCTTTTAAAATTTTGAAAGGGTGTAAATTTGTGAAAATATTGAATTAGGTGTAGTTTTGTGAAGGGAGGATTGAAAGGGTGTAGTTTTGTGAATTTCTCATTGTTTATAAACAAAAGATATATGTAAAAAACAAATTATAAGAAAGATAACAATTTGTCGAATCAAGTGAAAATATTTTAACTTCGTCAATTGAAAAGAATGTTAATAATCTATATATTATTTTTGAAGTACTAATTTGAACATGTCCAAAAAATCAGACTTATTTACACATTATGCCATTGAACATAAAAGGAAATATTTTTGAACATTTAATTACGAAAAACCAAATAAGTAAATAATACAATCCTCTCCAAAAATAAATAAAAAATAATAAAGAAATTATGTAAAAAATATTTGAAAACAAAATAAAAATATATAATTCACATAAATATATTATTACATAGTTTTTTATAAAAACTACCATTAAAATTTTATTTAAATCAAAACAGGTTTAATTAATATTATTAAGAATTTTAAAACGAGTTGAAACAATTTTTTGTTAAAAATATCAAACAATAAAAACAATTATTTATTAATGGGTTCGGTTTCTGGAAAAATTTTAGATAAATGACAAGAAGTTTGAAAATAATGATTAAACTTTATTATAAACAAATTTCGGATAATTCAGGTTCAAATCTAGAAATTTGTTTTGCCTCCGGGTTTTCAGGTAGTAAATTTCTCAATTCGTTCGGGTTATTTATTTTTGGAACGGTTTCGGTTCTTTAATTTTGGTTTGGTTCCAATTATGTACTTCAAATTATAATTTAGTTTAGTTCAAAAAAATTGAGTTCGGTTCAGATTCGATTTCAGGTATTATGGTGGTAAATTTCCCTATACATTCGAGTTATTTGTTTGAGTTGTTTACATATATAAGCACTTAAGGTGTCTTTTCTTTCACAAATAGGCACTTATGTATGAAGGTGCATTTTTTCTTAGTTTTATGTGATTTTCGGACCATTTTGCCCTTCTCATTTTGGAGCCAAAACTAGAGTTAGTTTCCTTCCAATTACATTGTAACTAGCAATTAATGGTTTGTCAGTTTGTTAAATGACGTTTTTTAGTTCTTCTCTATGACCGATGATGTGTCAATCATCTGTGTGTCCATCATTTTGATTTTGACTGAATCTAATGGCTGAGATTTATGGATTTGAAATTAAGTATTTAATTCTTTTTTTTGGTTTTCTTTATTGTTATTTATCTATCTTTTATTTGTTATTTATTTTAATCTAGAGTTTACAAAAAATAATTTTGTTAGTGTTTCTGATTATAATTTTAAAAGTTTTATATTTTGACATCCATATTGATATATTTTAGAAAAATATTGACCATATCTTGTGGACATGATTAATTTGATCCATAAATTCTACTTATAAATCAAAATACATGGACATATCCATATGGATGACGATAGCTAAAATAATCAATGTTGTCCATGTGAACATATATATTGACGAACACGTGGATGTGAAGTTGTGGACGAGTTTGGATAGACCTATAAACTTACTGTTTTTTAGATGGATACGTTCTTATGGACTTATTTCGTGCGTACTAATTTTCGAATTAAGTTTAAAGTTTAGTGTTTACGTTTAGGGTTTTGGGTTTTAGAGATTAGTGTTTGGGAACTTTAATATCTATCATGATTTAGTGTTTTAGATTAACGATTGAGACAACTGTCCATGCTGTGTGTTTTACGATGTCCACAAGTATGACGTTGTGTGGATTGAAAATGTTATGTATCCACAACATCCACAAAAACGTCCACGAGTAATAGTTCATGAAGAAGACTATTTAGAATCACATGTTTTCGTCTCCTTTGGCATCCATGTTGGGTCATAATTTTCTGATAAATCTGAGCCGGACAAATCCGAGAAATGACCGAACTCAGTCAAACATAACCTCATTGATTGTCCACCAAACACCGTCCACATCTCATAGACATATATTGACGTTATATTGATATATTTTTGAAAAAATGGTGACCATATCCCGTGGTCATCCACATGGATGACTAGAGCTAAAATTATCAATGTTGTCCATGTGGACATATATATTGACGAACACGTGGATGTGAAGTTGTGGACGAGTTTGGATAGAATAACGTCCACGAGTAATCGTTCATGAAGAAAACTATTTAGAATCACATGTTTTCGTCTCCTTTGGCATCTATGTTGGATCATAATTGTCTAAGAAATCTAAGCACGACAAATTCGAAAAAAGACCAAACTCAGTCAAAGAGAGCGTCATTGGCTGTCACCAAACACCGTCCACATCTCATAGACATATATTGACGTTATATTGATATATTTTTGAAAAATGGTGACCATATCCCGTGGTCATCCACATGGATGACTAGAGCTAAAATTATCAATGTTGTCCATGTGGACATATATATTGCCGAACACGTGGATGTGAAGTTGTGGACGAGTTTGGATAGAATAACGTCCACGAGTAATCGTTCATGAAGAAAACTATTTAGAATCACATGTTTTCGTCTCCTTTGGCATCCATGTTGGATCATAATTGACTGAGAAATTTAAGCACGACAAATTCGAAAAAAGACCAAACTCAGTCAAAGAGAGCGTCATTGGTTGTCACCAAACACCGTCCACATCTCATACCTTTACACAATACAAAATATGATATTTTAGGAACATAAATAGTGTCCACGAGTCACCAAACACCGTGAGATACACCGATCTTGTCCTTTACCTTCGAAAACAGATCTAGAACAACCGCAGACTGTCGTCTTTTTACTCACCTCACCTTACTCATGGGAACTTCTGCCTATCCACGAAAAAGAGGTTGATTGTCAACCACCAAGTTTGTTTCTTCGCCATGAATCACCTCTAACAACCAGATCTGTAACTCAGGCAAATGATACTCGTCTTCTCGTATGTGTTGCATAGACACTGAATTAGAGCCACCACCGACTTCCGTCGAAGCCGCAGAGGACACTCAAAGCCACCACACATGGGACCGTCGTTTTCTCTTCAACGTGATTTGTCGCCGCATCAACTATTATTCTCGTCGAAAGGTCGCAGATGAAGCTCCGTGGGAAGAGGCTCCACGCACTGGAATCGCCGGAGAGCCCCGAGATCGGTGCACGTGATCGTGGTCAGAAGAAGGCGGTTTGCGCCTCTTTATCTCTTCCACAAACCTTAGATCTTTAAACTCATATCCAAATCTGGTTTTGGAGAGAAAAGGTGAAGGAGAGAGAAAAGGTGAAGGAGAGAGAAAAGGTGAAGGAGAGAGAATAGGTTTTAAACTTTTACGTAATTGAACTGTTTTAAAAATGAGTTTCAATTAGTTAGAGGGTATATTTGTCTTTTCATTCATAAAAAGTGCACCTTAAGACTTAAGTACCTTATTGTGAAAGTGTATATAGATAAAGTGCCTATAAATGTAATATACTTTATTTGTTTTTAGGATGGTATTGATTTGGGGATCGGATTTCGGTTTGGTTTGGGTTCGGTATTTCGGATCCGGAAGTTTTGCCCATCTCTAATTTTTATAGTTTATAATAGTTTGGAATAAACCAACTTACAAATTATATTAAGGTTTTGCTATATAAAATCTAATTCTCATTATATATTTATTTTCATAAACAATAAAAGAACAAAATACTCTTTAGAAATTCAGAATATTTTTATTTATTTTACAAAACAGAAAAATATTACAAACTTCTAAATTAACTGTATATATATAAAACTATTTGTAAAAAACATAAACCCGTGGTGTACCACGGGTTAAATCCTAGTCTTATATTATATGTAAGAACACGTAATCAATTTTACACTATTTCTAAAATCTTGATTATGTCATGGATCACTTAATAAAAAAATTACAAAGATATTTTTTGGGTAGATCTGCAATAGTTAAACATATATTTGTCAAAGATATCTTTAATTTCAGATATATTTGGTAATTTGACTTTACTAATCTCTATTGCTTGAATTTCTTGTATATTTTTATAAAATATATCTTGTAAAATAATATTTTTTATGAATAAGATAACATTTATTTTTGTTGCAATTTTTTTTGACTTATTCTAAAACTAAATTGCTCATACGTCATACCTTACTTCTCTTTATGCACATAAATATATATATAAACTTCCAATGTATTACTTTGAGACATAACAAATAAACACTTGAATCTAAAAAGAAAGAAAAATGAAGTTTGGAAAAGAATTATCATCTCAAATGGTACCAGAGTGGCAACAAGCTTACATAAACTATGATTATCTTAAATCTCTTCTCAAAGAAATCATTAAACTCAAACACAAAACCAACTCTTCTCTTAATCAAAATCAATCCAATCAAGGACTTAACCGGAAAATGACTCTCTACCGAGCATTTAGCGGTCTTCTCCATTCGCCAGGAAACCAAAGACAAAGCTCTGGCCAAGTCGGTTTTTCACCAAAACCCGATATTGAAGAAGGTAACATTTTCAACTCAAAACTAACAAGTTAGTTAGATAGTATAATTTATTTTGTAATATATATTTCCTTTTTAATAATTATTACCATGATAATTAATGTGAAGGTGATCATCGTAAGAAACTAATTTCTCAAATAATGTTATGAATATATATATATATATATATATATATATATATATATATTGTTGAAATATGGGCTTCCATCTCAAAACCAATTGGCGGATTGACCTATATCACTTATATATTGCTTAAGATTCCCTTTCAACTTCCGATATGAGACTTTTGTCCCTAATACGTCATCTGGCCGTTAATCTCGGAATATTCGGGCAATGATCGATGGACCATTTTTGGTTCGGATCGATTATGGATCGGGTTGGACTGTGCGGATCGTGGGCTCTGATACCATGTTAGGATTATGTGGATAAGAGTCCGATCCGATCTTAGGTCTGACCGACTGGTCCGCCTCTCTTGCCCAAACTATCCGAGATTAATGGTTAACGAGACCCATTATCTCGAGGGGGCATATTAGGGATAAATATCCCACATCAGAAACTCATAGGGACAAACACTAATATATAAAGGGTATGGACAATCCACTTATCGCCAATTGGTTTCCTTGCTGAAATATGGGCTTCCAACTCAAAACCAATTGGCAATGAGTGGATTGGCCTATATCCCTTATATATTGCTTAGATTCACTTCCAATTTCCGATGTGGGACTTTTAATCCTATATATATTACTATAGGTTTATTTTTTATTTTTTTAATATGCGGATCCTAACAGGGAAAGCTCCTATAATGGTTAACAAATCGAATCACGGGCTAGAGACGGTGTTTCTGATGACTGCAGAGGAAGGAGGAGAATACGAATTAGTGTTTTTCCGGCGGCTCGACGACGAGTTTAATAGGGTTGAGAAATTTTACAAAGAGAAAGTGGAAGAAGTAATGAAAGATGCGATTATGCTTAATAGGCAAATGGATGCTCTAATTGCATTTAAAATTAAGGTTGAGAATCCTGTTGGGTGGCAATGGGAGGATCGAACGGTGGAGATGACTCGTTTAGCCTCCGATGTCGCCACTTCCACAGCCGCGATTGTTGCTTCTACACCCACCAACACTAGAATCGGTAATATAACTATTTAGTTTTGTATGATCCTTAGAGAGTAATTTATGTTTTATCTAATCATATATGTTATTTGTGGAATTTTTTAAATCATATATTTAATCTAATCATATGTTTTATTTGGAATTTATCAAAGATGTCTAACCATATGTTTTATTTGTGTTTGTCAATTTGTAAAGGGTTGACGATCTACTTTCTCGTCTATATTATTATTTTTGAAATATTAATTTGAACTTACCAAAAATATTCATTTACATCCAATGTAATTAATTTAAAACATATAGAACAAATTTCATTAAGCGTAAATCGGTAATTAATTCTTAGCAAAAAAAAGCCTAAATAATAATTTTATTCTTATCTTGGATAACAACAAGATTAAGAGTTATGTTAAATATATACACAAACGCTTACATAAATTTTTTAATTCCAAAATAATATTATATTTTTCTTAATATCAAAACATCATTAAAAATGGGTTTCTAACAAAATAACTATTAACAATTTTTTAACAAAAAGAACAAAATTTAAAAACGAGTTTAAACAATATTAAATTTTATTTGTAGTTTAAAAAATTTCACTTGGATTCGCTATTTATTGTTTAAAGTTTAGTTTTGAAAGTTTTAAACTAATTTCATATTGTGGTATATTTAATATAAATTCTTTTTATTGAGATTTAATTTTATTCGGAATCTGAGTTATTTTATGAAAATATGATTTAATTCTATAAATGAGAATTGACTATATATTAAAATATATAACGTTTACTTAAATCAACCAACGGATAGGTATATGATATAGAGTTAGGTTTCAAAAAGTCACATATAATTGAATTTTATATTACTCAAATGGAAAATTCCTTATTAATTCATATACTAAATTATTTTTAGCTATTTAATACACCCACTTTTTGATAGCCCACAATAATGCATCAACTATTTTATTTGTTTATTTTAAATTACGAACTATTTTACTTTTTCGTTTTTAATCACAAACTCAAATCATCTATCTATTTAACAAAATCACCATTAGTTAACCGTCAATTAACCATTATTTTATTTCTTTTTTAAAATCATAATTTTTTTTATTTTACTACAAAAATACTTAAAATTATGTAAAAAATCAGAAAATCTATGAAATTCAAAAATATATAAAAGATTATAACAAAATTAAAATCTTGAAAAACAATACTTTTCACAATTTAAAATCATAAACAATTAGTACATAGGAAAATAACAACTTTTGAATTTAAATTGTGAAAATATCTTTTGTTTTAAATATATTTGATTTTATTGTGAACCTTCTCTATATTTCGAATTTTGTAAATTTTTTGGATGGTTTACATATTTTTTGAATATTTTTTATTGAAATAAAAATTAACATTTAAAAAAAAATAAAGTAACGGTTAACTGACGGTCAACTAACAATGATTTAGTTAAATAGATAGATGATTTGCATTTGTGATTTATTACGGAAAACTAAAATAGTTGATTTAAAATAAACAAATAAAATAATTGGTGTATTATTGTGGGCTATCAAAAAATTGGTGTATTAAAAAACAAATAATAATGTAGTTGGAGTAGTAAAATAAATTTTGGGTAATTCAAATAGTTTTGTTTATTTTGACAAATTCTAGTTCGGTTCAGACTCAATTTCGGTTTTCGGGAAGTTAATTTCTCTATCGCTTGATTTATTTATTTAGTATGTATCAATTTCGATTTGGATATTTTAGATTGATTTCGGTTCAATATTTTAGATAAGGGTTTTGTCAACCTCTAAATATAATAAATAACAAATTTTATAGTTTATCATATAGTTTAGAGTAAATCAACTAAAAATTATATTAAAATTTTATATAGAGAATATATACTATAAAATATGAATTAGTAACAAAAAAAAATACTTTAACAATTTTTATTATTAAATAATCAAATTATCCTATTTACTTATATAAACAATGAAAAAACAATAACAATATCGAAAACTTCTAATTTTTTATTTAATTCTGTAAAATCAAAATAGTATTATAAATTTCTAAGTATAAATATATAGATATATAAAATTATTTAAAAAAACCATTAACCATGGGCTAATTAAACCCTAGTATAAATTGTATTGGACAAAAAGAAATCCCATATTAAATATAAATATAATAACCATTTTATTAATTAGTAAGATAAATTTTTGAAGTTAATTCTTATTGTATTTTAGTGTTGTTTCACTATTTATCCAATACATTATGTATTTGTAACCATACGTTTTAAAACTAAAACTACCTATTTTGTCAAAAAAATTTCAAAAGTATCAATGGCTTGTCAATTTTTTTAAAAAGGACAATCTATTTCTTTACAAAAACTATGATATAATCCTAACCCTTAAACCCTACCAAAACCAAACTAAAAAAAAAAGAAACAAACAAAGATTACTCAAATTTTGAATTTGCTAGCATGTCTAAATCTCACTTCATTGCAGTGAAGCCACAAGCTCAAGCTCGCATGGAGGCAATAGATGAAGGAAGCTCCAACAAAAGCGAAGATAAAGATCACGTGACAACGAGTAATAGCTCGATCAAAATGGGATCCGTGAGACCGACTCAACTCGATGTCTTAGACAGAATAAAGATCAACAATACGAAAGAAACTCCTCGGTCTACCATTAAAGGCGTTCTATATTCCTCAGAAAAAGATGAGATCATATTCAATAGAAATAATCTCAAGGAAGTAGAGAATAAGCTAAAATTTGCATTCATTGAGTTTTACCAAAAACTCCGTCTCCTTAAAAGCTTTAGGTATGTCGTCGATCTTTGGATTAATTATCTGTAAAACTTTGATTTTTCGACTAAAGAAATTTATTAAAATTTTGTAGCTTTCTTAATGTTTTGGCATTTTCGAAGATTTTGAAGAAGTATGATAAGGTAAAATTTGAACTATATACATTGATTTTTTGTTGTATATTATGTTTTTATCTTAAAGCTAGACAGAGTTCGAGATCAAAACACTTAATTTCTCTTCTTTAGGGGAATAAACCTACATGACACTATTCTCGACTATTTTTAAAAAGAGGTTTAGTAATTATGCCCTCGTATTGTGTTTTTAAAATTAACAAAAACTACACATTCACAGATAACTACGAGAAAAGCTTCCAAGTCTTACATGAAAATGGTTGATAATTCGTATCTCGGAAGCTCCGATGAGGTAAGCGACGAAGATATTAGACTATTAACTCGATCTATGTCTATGTGTTTAATTTGATCTCTTGTTGATAAACGAGATTTTACCCCGTTTAATCGAATGTCTCAATTGTAGTATTTGAGGTCAATCCGAATCAGGAGCAATTAAATTACTAGAGTTTGCAAGGAATCAATCTTAGTCTAAGTGAATTAAAGAATGGTTTGTTTTGAGTTTTGTAACTAAGTAACGAGAAACGAAAACGAAATTAAAGAGTTTTAAAGATTCAAATTAAAAAGCTAAACAACCAGGTCATGGTACTTTAACGGGTTCATCAACTTTCAGGTTTTTCGATGTCTTTTATAAAAGTACTTTAAGGTTTTGAAAACGATTTTAGATCAATCCACTCTCGTGACAGAGATCATTTTCCTAACAAATAAACTAAAACAATATCTTGGATAGTTTAAATTTTAGAAAACATTAAAGTTCAAATCAATTCAACCACTAAACTTATTAACACAGATCTCTCGGTTAAGCTAGGTTTAGTTCTAGGGTAATTGTTCAGGAATCCTCACAGACCTCTCGGCTGTGAAGTTTCCTGGGTTCTATCAATTGATTGATCAGGTCAATTAAAGCATTAAGATTGTTACACTAGATTAAAGTTTTATCAGGTTTCAAGTTCTAGACATCGATCAACCCTAGAGTTGATTCACCCTTTTTCCCCAAACCTAATTGTCTATGGGAAACTACTCACTAAGCATATTGAAATTCAAAGCAATTAAATTCAAAGAAAACATAAACATAAACAAAAACAAGAGAATAAGGGTTCAAGAAAATCTTATTGATGATGAAGACTACAAAGGTGGCCAAGTAGCAAAACACCAAGAAAATCTCTCAAGTCCAAAGCAAAGCAAAAACAACTCGATGAAAACTAAAAACAAAAGATAAAATAGTTGTCAAAACATAGAAAAACCCTAATATATTAAAAACCAAAGAAAATAAAGGAAACCAATTTGGTTTAGGAATTGGTTTTCCTTTTTACAACATAAAACCGATTTTCCTTATTAATTTCGCAGCCTGTATCGGTCATAGCAAACCGATACGGTCGGCCGATATGCGCTTTCGGTAGCCTTCCTTCGGCTCGTTCTCTTCGTATCGGCCGGGCTAAGCCGATACAACAAGTCGATACGCGTCTTCGGGTCTTTTTCTCTTGTATCGGCCACTCCAAACCGATATGCTTGGCCGATACAAGCTTCGGCGAACTTTCGTCTTCTATATCGGCCAACAGAAACCGATACAACATGCCGATGCACATGTATCAGTTTCTTTTTGGCTTAAATTCATCACTTTCGCCGTCTTTGTGCTCAAAAACCTGAAATACACGAAACAAACCAACATGCAACCTATATGATACTAAATGCAACCTAAATGAATGAATTCTAATGCATAAACTAAGGTAGAAAGTGTAAAATATGCGAGTTATCAACTCCCCCAAACTTATCCTTTGCTTGTCCTCAAGCAAGAGAACTAACATCAAAGTTCGAGAAAGTGCAGAGGCGGGGACCTCAGAACCAAAAGCAACGTGGAAGTGTAATGAACAAGTATCCTAAACATAGTACCCTCTCGCAACCGAACTAGTTCTACCTATTTCTATCTACCTTTAACTCCGTCTAAATCCGCTATTATTACCAAAAGTATGTGATCCACTTGTCTAGTCTAAACACCTTTCACATTCAATTAAACACAATCAAGCATGAAACATGATTAAAAATTTCCAAGAGTTTTTCTATTTGTCTAGGTAAGAACGGGATTTCGAATCAAACAAGGAGGCTAACACTCAGGCATGTGGTTAGTTGTAGCGCGGTTTCTCTCGGGGAGTGAAAGGGTTAAACAAAACCAAGAAAGACAAGAAGCAACTGATGCATACAAGTCCGGACATCCATCCCTACTCAAGACTATCCACTAACCCATCGTCTTTCTTTTAAAGATTTAAACGCTTAAACATCGAGTTTCTTTTCTTTTCTTAACTACCTTAGGGGATTTTCTTTTGGCTAAGTTTCTTTTTTTTTCTTTTTATTTCTTAATCGAATTCTTTTTCTTTCTTTTCTTTTCCTTTTCTTTTTTTTTCTTCGATTTTTCTATATTTTTTTTTTTTTTTTACTTAGCCATTCTTTTACCCCCTAGGTGTTTTACAATTACTCGTGTTTATTTTCTTATTTTTCAAAATTCAAAGACGTGTCTCACCAAACCGTTATCCCTTTCTAATTCACTAGTCTACGAAAAACTAGCCCAATGGATGTCCTTTCTTGTCGCTCCCTATACTTTCAAGTTTTTGCGAAACCAAACAATCACTAAATGAAAAGAATTCTCACAAGTGTTTGGGTTAAGGTTTAGGGGGTGAGAGGGAAATCATCCTTAGAATGAGAATGACCGGATTGCGCTTTAAGTGTTTCGGTTTAGGAAGTCACAATCCGTAGAAATCACAAAGCCATAGAAATTCTCTTGAAAACTATCAATCATGCTAATTAAAAGTCAAGTTTAAGTTCAGATAATTTTTCGAAGGTGACTTAGAACTACCAAGCTTCATAACCACACAATTGGCTTTTTAAACATCAATGTCTAGGGTTGCGGTTTCAAGATTTTCAGCGAGTTCTAATTCGTTTACGGAAGATACTACACCTAAGATACTGTTCAAAACACAAAGTGCGTCGCTTTACAAGGTTAGCGTCATCATAGATCCCCTATGCATATGCTCTAAATGCCATGAACTAATCCTATATGCAGATTTTTTTTTTTTTTTTTTTTTTTTTTTTTTATGAATGCTAATATGCGAAAACTAATATGACTACTCCCCCAAACTTAAATCACACGGTCTCCGTGTGAAACAAGTATCGAAAGAGGTTCCTAAATGCATGTATGAATGACTCTAATATGAAAAACTAATGCGTATGCATATGGTTCAGGATTTACCTCAGTAGTACTAACGCGTCGAGTCGAAGTCGTCTGTATCGGTCACAGCAAACCGATACTCTTGCCCGATATCGGTCCAGCAACCGATACTCTTGCCCGATATCGGTCCAGCAACCGATATAACGGGCCGATACGCCCTTCAGAAATCGTTTTCCTACTTCGATTTCACCTGAAACCATTAAACATGACATAAATTCTAAGTAAACTATCATCTAAATGCAAACTAAAATTTTATATACAAGGATAGACATGGGACTTCCTCCCAAGTGAGCTTGTTTATAGTCTCTTAGCTTGACTTTACCCCCTTCTTTTTAGGCGACATTGGGGTTTGAAAGAGATGTCGAATCTCCTTCGGTGACAACTTTGTGATCCAGAGGCGGCTTGAGTTTTACTCCTTTCACACCAAACTCGCCTCTATCTTTGTGTTTGCCTTTATCCGAGTCGCAGCGAGCACTCCTTGCTTCTTTCTTGAAAGCTTTCTTCAAAGATTTAACCTCGTTGATTAACTTTCTTGATGACGCGGTTTTGAGACATGTTCCAATGCACCTTTCTGAACTTCCTAGGAGGGGATTGGTGTTCCACTTTTGGAGCTTTGGGTTTGCTCCTTGCATCATCACTAGACTTACCATTGCTAGCATCTTTTTCCACTCCAATCACCAAAGCTTCACAAGGGACCATCTCCGTAGGCTTCTTGACTACATCGTTGATGTTGTACCGCTGAACAAGGTCCTTCCGAAGGTGCAAATCTATCTTACCAACCTTCACATCTATGACGGCTCCAGCGGTTGCCAAGAAAGGTCTTCCGAAGATGAGTGGATTATTAAGCTCTTTGTCTATCTCCAAGACGACAAAATCTGTTGGAATGAGAACGTCTCCCAACTTTACCGGAATATCTTCTAAGATTCCAACGGGTACCTTCACGGATCTATCGGCCAGCACCAAAGAGATCTTAGTAGGTTGGAAAGAAGAAAAGCCAAGTTGTTTAGCCACAGACGAAGGCATAACGTTGACACTAGCCCCTAAATCGCATAGGCACTTTTCGAAGACCAAAGGACCAAGAGTGCAAGGCAAAGTAAAACTCCCTGGATCACCAAGTTTCTTAGGAGAATGGCTCTTTTGAATGATCACGCTGCACTCTTGTGAAAGATTCACCGTGTCTTCCGAGTTTTTGAACTTGTTTTTGATGGTGTCTTTCAAAGATTTGGTGGAGTGAGGGACTTGCTTGAAAGCGTCAACAAGAGGCATGGGGGTTTGCACCTCGTTTATTTGCTTCTCGAGCTTAGCTCTAAAGTACTCCTTCAAGAGATGCATCTTGGCTCGACCCGGAAAAGGAAGCTTAGGCACGTAAGAAGACGTCACGTAAACGGGCTTCTTCTTTTTATCGGATTTTTCCTCTGTATCGGCCATGTTTTTGGCCGATGTAGGTGGTCGATATCGGTCAGATGAAACCGATACACCTGGCCGATACGAGTCCCCTGTCTCCTTCTCAAGTGCATCGGCCTTGTTCCCAGCCGGTATAGGTGGTCGGTATCGGCTTATTGTGGCCGATACGTTTGGCCGATACGAGTGTCCTGTATCTCTCTCGTTACCGTTTGCGGTGTTTTCGTCAACTAGGACCGTGGTTTCTGAACCGTGGGACTGTTCCACCTCCCCGACCTGATTCGCATTGTCCTCAATGAGATCGCGTGAAAGAATTTGTGTACCACTACGAAGTTCTATTGAGTTGACATACTCTCTAGGATTGGCTTCAGGTTTACCCGGAAGTTGACCCATTGGTCGCTTAGAGGCCGAGGTAATTTGAGCCACTTGATTGTCCAGAGCTTTCAAGTGAGAGGTCATTGATTCAAACTTGGCGTTGAGATCATTGTAGGAGTTATCAACCTTTGCGTTTATCTCTTTCTTGAACGTGTTGAACTCCATTTGACTCCGGGTTTGGCCGTCTAGAATCTGTTTTAACATCCGAATGGTTTGATCACCCGGGGGAGGTGGTGATGCAACCACTCCTTGAGCGACAGGAGGGTTGTTGTACCCTGGAGGACGATTAGGTGGTGGTCTCGGTATGTATCCGCCTTGGTTGTATTGAGGTTTACCTTGGTAACCTCCTTGTTGCGCATGAGGATAGACCTGGTCTTGGGGGTTGGCTACGTTGTTGTTTCGGTAGGAGAGGTTTGGGTGTTGAGAATAGTTGTTGAAACGCCCATCATTCTGATTTCCCATGTAGTTGATCTCCTCCTGATTTCCCTCGGTTGGGGGTAATTGTTCATCTCCGCATCCAACGTAGTTAATCCCCACTTGGTTAGACATGAGTAACTTATCCAGCTTCTCATTCACCGCCTTTATCTCTCTCTTAAATTGCTCATCGTTCCCTGAGCTGCGGATGGTGCGATCATAATCCTCTCCGTAGTTGCTATCGCTAAGGGCGTAGTTCTCCACCAAAAGCTGTCCATCGGCTTCCGTCTTCCCAAGGAAATTTCCTTGGCTAGCCGAATCGAGAAGCATCCCGAACTTCGGTTTTAGGCCGCGATAGAACGTGCCGAGTAGGCTCTCTCCCGTGAAACCGTGGTGCGGACATCTCACCGTGTAGCCCTTGAATCGTTCCCAAGATTCGCTGAACGTTTCTTGGTCTTTTTGTGCGAAAGCTGAGATCTCGTTTCGCAGCTTTGATGTCCTCACCACCGAGAAGAACTTTGTGAGAAAGGCCGTCTTACACGCCTCCCAAGTTTGTATGGTGTCTTTCACAAGATTCTTCTGCCATATGTGTGCTTTGTCCCCGAGTGAGAAGGGGAACAAACGCAACTTAAACATGTCCTCATTGACACCATTGATCTTCACCGTGTCGCATAGCATGTCAAATTGGTGAAGGTGATCAATGGGGTCTTCACTAGGCAGCCCATAGAACTTGTTGCTGGACACCATGTTAATGAGACTAGACTTGATCTCAAAGTTGTTGTTGGCGATGGCTGGTGGTATGATGCCACTACGGTTGGTGATGTTTGATGGCACGTCGGCGTCCCCGATCGCGCGTGCGGTGTTGTTTGCCATCTCCGTTTCCGAGTCTGAAGCGTCGAGTGCGGGTGGTTCGGAGTCGGAGTGGTGATCCAGTCTCTTTTCCTTAGAGATGGCTCGTTCGTGTGCTTTGATGTCGGCGTAGAAGAGCAAGCTATCACTTTGTCCGTGACTTCTTCTTTGCATACACCTGAGAGCACGAAAAACCACAAAAGAAAAGAAAAGATTAGTATCCGGTAACTAAAACTTAGTCCCAAGTAATTCCAAAACTCTAATATTTAATCGAGTTCCTGAATCGGCAACGGCGCCAATTTGATAAACGAGATTTTACCCCGTTTAATCGAATGTCTCAATTGTAGTATTTGAGGTCAATCCGAATCAGGAGCAATTAAATTACTAGAGTTTGCAAGGAATCAATCTTAGTCTAAGTGAATTAAAGAATGGTTTGTTTTGAGTTTTGTAACTAAGTAACGAGAAACGAAAACGAAATTAAAGAGTTTTAAAGATTCAAATTAAAAAGCTAAACAACCAGGTCAGGGTACTTTAACGGGTTCATCAACTTTCAGGTTTTTCGATGTCTTTTATAAAAGTACTTTAAGGTTTTGAAAACGATTTTAGATCAATCCACTCTCGTGACAGAGATCCTTTTCCTAACAAATAAACTAAAACAATATCTTGGATAGTTTAAATTTTAGAAAACATTAAAGTTCAAATCAATTCAACCACTAAACTTATTAACACAGATCTCTCGGTTAAGCTAGGTTTAGTTCTAGGGTAATTGTTCAGGAATCCTCACGACCTCTCGGCGTGAAGTTTCTGGGTTCTATCAATTGATTGATCGTGTCAATTAAAGCATTAAGATTGTTACACTAGATTAAAGTTTTATCAGGTTTCAAGTTCTAGACATCGATCAACCCTAGAGTTGATTCACCCTTTTTCCCCAAACCTAATTGTCTATGGGAAACTACTCACTAAGCATATTGAAATTCAAAGCAATTAAATTCAAAGAAAACATAAACATAAACAAAAACAAGAGAATAAGGGTTCAAGAAAATCTTATTGATGATGAAGACTACAAAGGTGGCCAAGTAGCAAAACACCAAGAAAATCTCTCAAGTCCAAAGCAAAGCAAAAACAACTCGATGAAAACTAAAAACAAAAGATAGAATAGTTGTCAAAACATAGAAAAACCCTAATATATTAAAAACCAAAGAAAATAAAGGAAACCAATTTGGTTTAGGAATTGGTTTTCCTTTTTACAACATAAAACCGATTTTCCTTATTAATTTCGCAGCCTGTATCGGTCATAGCAAACCGATACAGTCTGGCCGATATGCGCTTTCGGTAGCCTTCCTTCGGCTCAGTTCTCTTCGTATCGGCCAGGCTAAGCCGATACAACAAGTCGATACGCGTCTTCGGGTCTTTTTCTCTTGTATCGGCCACTCCAAACCGATATGCTTGGCCGATACAAGCTTCGGCGAACTTTCTGTCTTCTATATCGGCCAACAGAAACCGATACAACATGCCGATGCACATGTATCAGTTTCTTTTTGGCTTAAATTCATCACTTTCACCGTCTTTGTGCTCAAAAACCTGAAATACACGAAACAAACCAACATGCAACCTATATGATACTAAATGCAACCTAAATGAATGAATTCTAATGCATAAACTAAGGTAGAAAGTGTAAAATATGCGAGTTATCACTTGTCTTGGTCTCCTCTTATATATGTCATAGCTAATGAAACTCATACAACGAGTTGAATCAACATTCATAAAGCATTTTGCAAATGGTAATCGAAGATCAGGAATGAACATTTTGAGACCTCAAATGAAAAGGGAGAGACACCGCCTCACTTTCTCCACTGGTATATTCATCATATTCAATGGGGGGGGGATTACAAAAATACACCTTTAGAATTGTACTTTACAAACATACGCTCACTTAAAGTCCATTTTCCTAAAGACGCCTAGACATTAAATATTGAACTAAAATAGTGAATCTAAATGAAAAAAGTTAATCACCGTATTACATGTTGTCGATCCTTTCCCGCTATTTTCCATCCCGATATCTGATATAGACTTTCAATTCGATTTTTACGGTTTTTCTCTAGTCGAATTTGTTCTATATATTTTGTGTGTGTGTTTATAAGGAATTTCGGTTTCATCAGGTTTCTCAGCTGGATGTGTGTTCTCTCTTTTTGTGGCTCTTATTGCAATTATACGAAACCGAGAAATCTTCCAAAAAGAAAGTCATAAAGACTACATGACTTCTATGTTCCCTCTTTATAGGTAAACACACTTACTTTGCCTCTTCAACTTTCATGTACAATTGTTGTCTACTCACATCCTCTCTTTGTTTACATTTGTATGTGTGTGTTGATATAGCTTGTTTGGGTTCATAGTGCTTCACATGACAATGTATGCTATTAACATTTACTATTGGAAGCGTTACCGAGTAAATTATGCTTTTATATTTGGATTCAAACAAGGAACCGAACTTGGTTATAGACAAGTTTTGTTTGTGGGGCTAAGTATTGGAGCATTTGCTTTGCTTTGTGTTCTTGGAAATCTTGATATGCAAGCAAACTCCAAAACACAAAACTACAAAGCATTAACTGAACTTCTTCCTCTTTTTCTTCTTATTGTATGTCCCGATAACCCGAGAAAACATAATCGTCTTTTTCTAATTTGAAATAACTAACTAATTAAGCTTTATATTGTTTTTGGTTGGTATATTAGGCTATGTTTGTAGTCCTAATCTCGCCATTCAAGTTTCTCTACCGTTCGAGTCGATTCTTCTTTCTTACTTGTTTGTTTCACTGCCTTCTTGCTCCTCTTTACAAGGTGAAAACACACACAAATTCATCGATTTATTAATTAATGTTGATAAGACCGTTCCTAAGATATATGGGGTAAAATAAATTTCGATAAATTTTAATCAAACTATCATTTCATGATTTGACCTAAAATTGATTCTTAAATATATATATTCAGGCCTTAGTTTTGTATTCATTTCACTATTGTTAAGGCCGGTCCTAAATGTCGATTATCATTTTAGTTCAAAATCAATTGACAACGAGTGGATTGGTCTACGTCTTTCAATAATTTTTCTCAATGCAGGTAACATTACCGGATTTCTTTTTAGGGGATCAATTAACTAGCCAAGTACAAGCTCTTCGTAGCATTACGTTCTACGTATGCTATTACGGTTGGGGAGACTTCAAACAAAGAAAAAACACTTGCCCAGACATGGAAATCTACAAGATTGTCTTATACATTGTTGCTACATTACCATATCTTTCTCGCTTCCTTCAGGTACGGAATAAAAAGCTTCTTTCAGTTGAAAAATTATCGGAAGAATTACTCCATCCGACCCATTATGTAATATGTTTTGGAAATTCTTTATGATTTACATTATGTAATCTTCTTTATGATTGGTAGAATTGAATAAAGTTAATTGTTTCTTAAACTTCATGTTTTCAGATTATAAATCTTATATTTTAGGAAAAAGGAGTTTTAGATATTTTTGTTGTTTAAATCGGTGTAGTGCATGCGACGAATGTTTGAGGAAAGAAGCATAGAGCAAGGATACAATGGAGTCAAGTACCTTTTGACAATAGTAGCTGTTTGTTTTCGAACCGCTTTAAGTTTTGACAAGAATCCTAAGCTTGTACTTAAAGTGTTGGCCGGCATCGCCTCCGTTGTTGCAGCTGTGTTCGGCACTTATTGGGACTTTGTACATGATTGGGGCCTTTTAAACAAAGAGTCTAAAAACCGATGGCTTCGAGATAAACTTCTTGTCCCAAACAAGAAAATATACTTCATTGCAATGGTAAGAAACAATTTAACCGAAAATTTATTTATTTACGGCGAAGAAAATAAGTTTATAAGCCAAAAAATATTATCAAAAGTTTTTTATGCTCAAAATACTATTAAAAATTATTTGGACAAAAATAATAGAAACATGAAACCAAGTTTTAATATTCTAAAATTTTTGGTTTTCTAGTTTGAGTTTATTGTGTAGTGTTTAAGGTTTAACTTCAAAGAGAGGTAAGCTTAGTTATGCCGTTTTAAGATTTAATTTTGAAGGTTTTAGTTTTTGACGTTTTATTGGTATTTGAAGCTAAAACATTTTGTGGTGATTGTTTAAGCTAGGGCTGGGCAAAATACCCGGATCCGAAGATCCGAACCGAACCCGACCCGAAAGATCCGATCCGAATGGATTTCGGATCTTGCGAAATACCCGAACGGATCCTCACCTCAAATACTTTGGATACCGGATCCGGATCCGGTAATACCCGAGATCCGAAAGTACTTTTTTAGATCCGAACTAATATATCTTTTATATTTATATACCTATAATTTTCTCTTTTTAACATGTGTTTCACTTATTTCTTAATTTATTTTCTTTCTTTTATGTATCAAGTATAAATTAAATTGAAAATTTTAAAAACTATAATTCATTTGTTTGACATCAAAAACTCAATCGCATATAACTTTAAAAACTTCATATTCATTATTCCGTTTTTTATTTGTTTTTTAAATTCTTATTCAATTTGTTAGTTTTATTTTGTTGTATTGTGTGTATATTCATTCAAAAATATAAATTTGAGTTGATTTTGTTTTTATTGATGAATTTTTTATTAGAATTTGAATTTTTTTAATATGAATTTACATTAAACTACATATATATATTGTAGGATTTTCGGGTATTTCGGGTATTTTGGGTACTTTCGAGTAATTTTGGGTAGGTTTGGATATATAATACCCGAACCCGATTGTATCCGAAAAATATCGGGTATTTTCCGGATCTCTTTAGCAAGATCCGAACCGACCCGGACCCGACAAGATCCGAACCGAACCCGATCCGAAATTTTAAAATACCCGAATGGGACCTTGACCTCTAGTACCGAAAGACCCGAAACCCGAAAGATCCGACCCGAACCCGATCCGGTACCCGAACGCCCATGCCTAGTTTAAGCATAAGAAATAAAAAAAAAAAACTGGTAATTTTGGGAGTAGCCCAAATATAAACATTACTCATCATGGATTTTATATTTCTATAGCAACTAATTCTTAAAAACAAAAACAACATGTAAATGTTAATTTTGAAGGGAGGTCCGGTTTAGTTTTGAAGTGTTTTGGATTATATCTTCTTCTTTTGGATAAATCTTGGGTTATATATATATATATCTTGAGAGCAACTAATTCTTGAAAACAAAATTTGAATGCAGATATTGAACATTGTGTTGCGATTTGCGTGTTACAAACGGTACTAGGTTTCGAAATCGAGTCATTGCATATGCAGACAGTGGTTACCGTTGGGGCTAGTCTTGAAATTATTCGCCGTGGGATATGGAACTTCTTTAGGTTAGAAAATGAGCATTTGAATAATGTTGGAAAGTACAGAGCCTTCAAATCAGTTCCGTTACCGTTCAGCTACGACGAGGATGATGATGATAAAGACGATTAAACATGAAAATGAACTTTGTAATAATTTACTATAATAAGTTTTTTTACACAAATCTAATGAACATGGGAACACTCTTACTAACAAAATATTGCCTATCTTATTATTTCTATAAGCATATTACTTTTCAATTCATGTTATTTATTTGAGAGGAATTCACAAAAGTACACAATTTCATCCATTCTTTTACAAAACTCTACATAATTCAATATTTTATATATTTACACATTTACAAAATTTTAAATAGTTGATTTACCCTTTAAAAAATTAAAAAAAATAAAATATTTTCATTTGGGTTTGCTAGTTAGTGTTTATGGTATAATATTAAATGTGTAAAATCGTGTGGATAAGATTTATTTGGATTTAATTTTTATTGCTTAAGTGTAATTTTGTGAAGTGGCTTTTTAATGGTGTAGTTTTGTGAAATGCAATTCAAATGGTGTAGTTTTGTAATTCACTCTTCATTTTAGTGTTAGTGTATAATTTTAATGTTAGAGAATATAATGTTTGCATTGTTAACATTCATGATCTTACATATGATAACATAAATGTGAGTTTGGTTCATAACATGCAAAAATGGTTTGTAATGTAGTTCATATACTTTATAAATGCAATTTGTTGTTATACTAACTAACTTATGTTAATGGAACAAATTATTGAAATTTAATTTATTGTTATTTGGATCTACAAAAACAAAAGACACAAAAATGACTAATAGATAGGTTCACATGTGACATAAGAATGTGTGAAGGTGTAAACATAAGACCTATGCAGTGACTATATTATAATTTTGAGATATTCTTCAAGAATAGATATGGTGGTAAAGTCAAATGAAAAAGTCTAGATACCATTTATCAAGCATGTTCGTGATTGAATATCTATCTTTGTTTTATGTTATTTGGTTATCTATTCATTAATTGTCTTGATTAGCTGTGAGACATAGGCTTTGTCCCGTTATGCACATCTCTTTATAATGAAACGAACGGTTGAAAATATCATTTTAGGTTGTTTAACTATTAGATTTTTATTAAAACGAGTGATTTACGTCTTAAACATGGTATTATCAACGGTTTGCTTCCGAAGATGCAGCTGGATTCAGATGGCTCAGGATCATCAGAAAGCTGAGGAACCAGCAGACAACTGAAGAAGCTCAGAGGATCTCGGACTTGGAGCAACAAAAGAAAACAAGTTGTAACAAGAAGATTGCCTTATTTGGAGGGCGTGGTGAACAAGGAAGAAAGATTTGTTATGGGAGATAACGAATAAGAGAATATTTCCTAAGAGAAAAGTAAGGAAATATTCCCGATTTGATGGAGATATGAAAATCTTCTAAGATTGACGTGTGTTAGCCATTAAGGTTAACACTCTAAGCCACTTATTGCCGCGTGTATCATCTAGGGCTTGTGTATCATCTAGGGTTTTTAGCAAAAGGTGAGTGTTTGATCTATTGTACAAAGTAGAAAAAATCTCAGTGTTGTAATAGATCAGTGTGTTTATTAGATAGCATATGGAGACAATAGGATAAATTGCGTAATAGTCAGTTTGAGTTGTGTCTTGTAAAGAGAAACGATTATGCTATTTTTGTTCAGAAAAACATTTTAACAGTATATAATAATAAAAAATTTATGATGCTGTTTTTATCCCAAAAACTTTTTCACAGTAGTGTTGGAAATTGCCCATTCATTTTTGTGTAATCTTATTATATAAAATTGAACGCGTTTAATTATAACTCACCAAATCGTGACACGTGTCACAATTAAAAAGAAAAAAATGTTAATAATCTTAATAATTTTAGGAAAAATGTTACTAATGTTTAGGAAAAATGTTAATAATTTTAAAAGAATAAAAAAATGTAACGTTTAAGAAAAAATGCAAAACAAAAAATAAAATAAAAAGAGAAAGAAAAAACAAAAAAAGGAAAAAAGTAACCAACCGAAAATTCACACAATTATCAAATAATCTTATTATATAAAACTGAGCGCGTTTAAGGTGAGATTGACAAACATAATTGTAACTCACGGCATCGTAACATTTGTAATGGTTAGTTCAGATCGTGACATGTGTATTAAAATTAATTCGTAAACATCTTATAAAATGGAAACTTAACAATATTGAAAAAACAGAAATAAGGAAAATAATCAATAATAAAAAATTAACATTAATTATCCTATAATTAGAATAAAATAAATTAATCCAAAATATAGAAAAATAAAATAATTAGAAATAAGAAAAATAACATAGAAAAAGAAAAATTTAAGAATATTTTAAGAAATAATCAATAGAAATAATTAGAAATAAGAAAAAATAAAAACGTAAAATTACATGAAAAATAAATAAAATTTTTATGATAACTTAATTGTTATCTTCATGGATCCACTATCTAATTATTAATTTAAAACAAATGTTTTTTCATGTAAATAACAAAAGCAATGTAATAAAACCAAAAATGTGTTATTTTATTTTTTAATAGATGAAAAAAGTAAAAATCACTTATTCACTATTACCATATATTGTTGTATGTCTTTTATATTTATTTGTTAATAAAATAACGGGTATAATATTAGTTTTCGTTTAAATCTAACTATAACTATACAAATTTACTAACAATATTAATATATAATTATAAAATGTTTTTATGTCCGCGTAATACGCGGGATTTCATCCGGTAAGTAATAACCGATAGATTATTATGGAATTTAATCTTAACCGTACTAAATTGGATGGTGAATGATTAATTCCGGTTTAATCAAAAACTAAACGGTTAAATTAATAATTAATTACGGTTTAAATGAACCGTCTCGAAATTGAGATTTGAATTTTATGGTTTGGTAACAGTGAAGATTCGGGCTTAAGCTCACATGGAAGGAGGATCGATCAAAGCTCTGATAAAAACAAATCTAACGAAGAAGATGACAATAAGAGCTGCGAGATCAACAACACGAAGGAAACGTCTCTGAGAAGAGAAGGCTCAAAATCGCCTTCGTCGAGTTCTCTCAGAAGAAGCTTATTAGGCTACTCAAAAACATTGTGTATATAACTTCTCTTGATCTACCTACCATTGTGGTCTTCTTTCACAGAACATCAAAGAACCTTTGGCTCCGTCCGTGATAAACTCCTTATCCCTCATACGAAAGTGTATTTCATTGAATTACCTCGAAAATTGTTTGTTTGTTTGTTTGTCTAGTAATAGAGCAAAGGAACTGATCTTTTAAATCCTCTTTATGCAGATTGTGAGGTCATGATAACTTGAAGCTCAAGTCTGAGTTTCTAATTTCAAAGTCAATAACCATTCAGCCTAACCATGGTCTAGTGTAAGTTAACTATGGGTGAGTATGGGCTGGAAAAGCTGTGTTGTCTGGTGGTACAAAAGGAACCTGCAACCTCGTGCATTGATCCATGAAAATGCAGAGTTGTACGGTGAAAGGTGCAGGCTGCTTTATCAACATTTGGTGCAAGACTTGTTTGTCTGTTTGTGACACAAGAAAAGAGGCTGCACAAGGGTTTTGACGTGGTCACTACACAATGACCTAATGGGGCTTTCTCTATATAAGAAGAAGCTGAGGTGAAAGGTCAAGTTAAGAGAGAGAGAGAGGTGAAGTTAATCAAAGGAGAAAGAAGCTGAAACTAGTCTAAGTCTTTGACATTGTTTCTTAGGTTGATAAGTGGATCTTGTAGCTAAGTATATAGTTTATAGATCAAGCACTTGTAACCTTGTATTCTCTTTGATTCTAGTGGATTCCGAGGTTGCCTCGGCGAGACGTAGCGTCCAAGTTTATGGACGTGAACTCGTTAAATCTCTGTGTGCTCCTAACACTCTAAACTCATCTCTCAAACAAACACAACACACTTCAAAACTTTTACTCTGTTTTTGCTAAACTTTCTGTTTTTCCAGAAATACACTAAAACACATAAACTTTCTGTTTTTCTATTTTGCTAAGTATCTGTGTGAATCTAAGTACATAGAAGTCGACTCTATTAGTGCTTGATTCCTAACAGATTGGTATCAGAGCCACGTTCGTTGGTGGTGGTGGTTCAGGCAAGGTTCTTTCACAACCGTGAACCATGTCTTCTGCAAGGATAGAAGTTGAGAAGTTTGATGGCCGTGGTGACTACACTCTGTGGAAAGAGAAACTCATGGCTCACTTGGAAATATTGGGCCTGAGTGTTGCGTTGAAGGAAGCTGAAGCTTCAACAGAACAGTCCACAGATCTGGAGAAAACAGTAGAAGAAGAAAAAGATTTGAAGGAGAAGGAAGAAGCCCTTGAAGAAAAAAGGAAGAAGGCAAGGAGCACTATTGTGCTAAGTGTTTCAGACCAAGTTCTCAGGAAGATCATAAAGGAGAAGTCTGCTGCCTCTATGCTTCAAGCTTTGGACAAGCTGTACATGTCTAAAGCCTTGCCAAACAGGATCTACCTGAAGCAGAAGCTATACAGCTTCAAGATGTCTGAAACTCAGACTATAGAAGGAAATATTGATGACTTCCTTCACCTAATAGCTGACCTGGAGAACACAAATGTTACTGTCTCAGATGAAGATCAAGCTATCTTGTTGCTCATGTCTCTTCCTAGACAGTTTGACCAGCTTAGAGACACTTTAAGGTATGGTACAGGAAGAACTATTCTCAGTCTTGATGATGTAGTTTCAGCCATTTATGCTAAAGAGTTGGAGTTTGGGTCAAATAAGAAAAGCATAAAAGGACAAGCAGAAGGTCTCTATGTTAAAGACAAGCTTGAGTCAAGAGGAAGAACTGACCGCAGAGACAAGAACAACAAGAGCAACAGAACCAGATCCAAGTCCAAGAGTAAACGAGGTTGTTGGATCTGTGGAGATGATGGTCATTTCAAGAACTCATGCCCAAACAGGAACACATCCCATGTCAGAACTAAAGAAGCTCACAACAAACCAGAGAGTTCAACAGCTAAAGCAAACTCAGTTGAAGCCACAGCTTTGTATGTGTTGGAAGCTCTGTCCTCAGAAGATGTTCATCTTGAGAATGAGTGGATCATGGATACTGGTTGCAGCTACCACATGACCCACAAGAAAGAATGGTTTGAAACTCTGAATGAGGATGCTGAAGGCTTGGTGCGGATGGGGAACAAAACTGTTTCAAAAGTCAGAGGAGTGGGAACCATCAGGCTAGTGAATGAAGATGGTCTCAATGTTTTACTCACTGATGTCAGGTATATTCCAGAAATGGACAGAAACCTGCTATCTCTTGGAACCTTTGAGAAAGATGGATTCAAGTTTGAATCAGAGAATGGAGTCTTAAGCATCAAGGCAGGTGATGATGTTTTACTCAAAGGCAGAAGGTATGAAACTTTGTACCTGCTCCAGTGGAAAAGTATGCATGGTGAATCTCTAGCCACTGAAAAGAAGCTTGATGATACTGTCCTGTGGCACCAGAGACTTGGCCATATGAGCCAGAAAAATATGAATGTATTGTTGAGAAATGGGTCTCTTGACAGAAAGAAAGTGATGTAGCGTATGGTTTGTTTAAACCGGACACGTTATTGGCGGTTACGTGTCCATCAAGTTATAATCTTTTATTTTGTTTTATAGCATAGTTTTATTATTTTGTTTTAATAAGAGATAAACTTATATCATAAGTTGTTTAGATTTAGGTTTATCTTCTCTTATTAGTTTTGTGCTTTAAATAGACGTGTCATAGGGCTTTTGTAAGACACGCTTTATTGTCTTTGAGATTGAATCTATAAACGAGCTTTTAGCACGGGAAAGAGTATTTCCAAACCCTAACGAGCTATTCGTAGCACGGAGAAGAGTATTCTCAATTCTATCAATCTATCGTTGAGTTTCTTCGTTAGATTGTTTGCGAATCCACGCAATTCTCGTGAGATATTGTGTGATTTCGTGTCTTGGCTTCCGCTACTCTATCAGTTGGTATCAGATTTAGTACGTTCCTGTTCGGTGTTTGTCTTCATCAATGCCGCCGAAAAAACCCGACATAAACCTTGGCAATTCAAACGCTCCACAAGCAATGGATTGGGCTGAGTTACGTCAGAGTTTATTGGCGATGCAAGAGAACATACAAAACACGATTCATAACTCGATTCAAGAGTTGGGAGAAACCTTGGTGCAACGGATGACCAACCAAAACCCTTTATTTGAGAAAGATGAGAAAGAGGAGGATGAAAATCCTTTTGGTAGACAAGAGGGAAGGGCTAATAATGATCACCGTCAACATCACAACCATAGAGATGAACGACGTGATGATAATAAGAATCGCTGGGAAGTAGGATTTAAAGTGGAGATCCCTGAGTTTCATGGTGGTGTAAAAGGTGATGCTCTTCTTGATTGGATTATCGCCGTAGAAGAGATATTGGAATTTAAACAAGTTCCAAGTGACCGTCGTGTGCCGTTAGTCGCAATGAGGTTTCGTGGTCATGCTGCATCATGGTGGAAACAAGTCAAAGCAACACGCGAACGCAACGGCAAAGACCCAATTAGATCATGGGAGAAGCTTAAGAAGCACTTGAAGCAAACCTTTCTACCTCACAATTACGACGACTATGTACACTCGCCTACAAAACCCTAAGGCAAGGGTCACGAACAGTAGAAGAATACGGCGAAGAGTTTTCCTTATTTATTAACACGCACAGAAATATATGATAGTGAACCTCAACTCGTGTCTCGTTTCATTGGTGGGCTGCGTAACCAACTTCAGTCTTCACTAGCTCAGTTTGATCCAACGACTATCGCAGAGGCTCATAGACGCGCATCTACGTTTGAACAACAACAAAAGTCATCTAGTTGGGTTACACAATCAGCACGAAGTCGTACTAATGAACAAAGTACTGGCACAAGTAACACTCAAAGTCGAGACGGAGAGGCAACTACGTCGTCAGGCCGTAATACGTCGCCGGCAGAGGAACAGACGTTACGTCGTTCTACACGTCCCAATGCACTTAAGTGTTATGCTTGTGGGGAACCAGGTCATCGACAGACATCATGTCCTCACCAACATCGACGTGGTCTTTTTGTGGAGGACAACAACATGGAAGAAGAAGTACCATATGACTCGCAGGAGGAAGAAGAAAATCACGCCGACGAAAAAGTACATCACACACGTGGTGATAAGGGTCATATGTTAGTTGTACAACGGTCATGTATAACTCCAAGGCGTCAAGACGTGGACTGGCTCCGTACCAACATCTTTCGATCAACTTGTACAATTCGTGGACGAGTCTGTAGCTTTATAATTGATTCAGGAAGTTGTCGTAATGTCATTGCCGATGAAGCAGTGGACAAGCTTGGTATAGCAAGAGAAAATCACCCTGCACCGTATACACTTGGCTGGCTAAAAGACGGTATCAACGTGCGTATCACGCAGCGAGCTCTTGTACCTTTCTCGATTGGACCTTATTATCGAGATCGTACATATTGTGACATTGCACCTATGGATGTAAGCCATTTATTGTTGGGAAGACCTTGGGAGTTTGATCGAAAAATAATACATGATGGTCTCCAAAACACTTACGGTTTACTTGGGAAACACATCAAATTCTTCTCATGCCATCTCGTGAGACTGCATCACCGACCCCACCACAACCGGTAACAATGAATGTGTCCTCGCCACCAAGCGCAAAGAAGAACGAAATGACGTTGTTGTGTTCGTATTCAACCTTTGTTTCGAATTACAACGGGAAGGTTTTGCATTGGCGATAGTGCCCTCCAGCCCCAAACCGAATGCTTTCTACGTGTGAGATTCCTGAGTTAAGTAAGATCCTAAAAGAGTTTCAAGATGTCTTTCCAAAAGAACTTCCCAACGAACTCCCGCCGTTACGAGAAATACAACACAACATTGATCTTGCGCCAGGAGTAACACTACCAAACCGTCCACATTATCGCATGAGTCCACATGAACATGAAGAGCTTCGACGTCAGGTGGAAGATCTTTTGCGTAAAGGTCATATTCGTGAGAGTCTTAGTCCGTGTGCGGTACCGGCATTACTAATTCCAAAAAAAGATGGGACATGGCGAATGTGTGTGGATAGTAGAGCTATTAACAAGATTACGGTGCGGTATCGATTCCCAATACCACGACTTGATGATTTATTGGACCAAATAGGGACAGCGACTATCTTCTCCAAAATCGATCTCAAAAGCGGGTATCATCAAATACGTATACGACCTGGAGATGAGTGGAAAACAGCGTTTAAGACACGAGAAGGACTCTTTGAGTGGCTTGTAATGCCTTTCGGCTTGTCTAACGCTCCAAGCACATTTATGAGAATTATGAATCAGACTTTGCGTCCTTTCATTGGGAAATTTGTCGTCGTATACTTTGACGACATTCTTATTTTCAGTTCATCCATGACTGAACATGAAGCTCACTTACGCGAGGTCTTAAACGTTTTACGGGAAGAGAAACTATACGCAGCTGCTCAAAAATGTGAATTTGGTGTTTCGGAGGTACCTTTTCTCGGTTATGTTATCTCGGCGAAAGGTTTGTCGGTTGATCTTGCTAAAATAGAAGCCATACGTTCTTGGCCGACTCCGAGAACGATTACCGAAGTTCGTAGCTTCCACGGATTAGCGTCTTTTTATCGTCGCTTCATACATAACTTTAGCACCATCATGGCACCAGTAACATGTTGCATGAAAGAGGGAAAATTTGAATGGACTTGTGAAGCGGCATCTGCGTTTGAACTCATCAAAGAAAAACTCACCACTGCCCCAATTTTGGTTCTACCTGATTTCACGGTACCTTTTGAACTCCATTGTGATGCTTCTAAACTTGGTGTGGGAGCTGTATTAAGTCAAAACGGGAGGCCTGTTGCATACTACAGCGAGAAACTATCAGGTGCGAGAGGTCGTTATAGTACTTACGATGTAGAATTCTATGCAATTGTCCAAGCCATCAAGCATTGGCGCCACTATCTCGTACATCGCGAGTTTGTCTTGTTCACAGATCATGATGCTTTAAGACATTTGGATAGTCAAGCGAAAGTGTCCGCTCGTCATGCCACATGGATAGCATACTTACAACAATTTACATTTTCCATAAGACATCAATCGGGTAAGACAAATCGCGTTGCCGATGCTTTGAGTCGGAGACACGGTACGCTCACAACGATGCATGCTTCGGTATCCGGCTTCGCGTCCTTTGCAGACCTTTACAAAACAGACCCTTTCTTTGGTCGTATTTTCACTGAAGCGGAACGTTGTGCAAGTAAAGAGTATACAATCCAAGACGGATTTCTGTTTAGGGGACTTCGTATATGTGTACCTGAAAGTAGCTTGCGACTTCAGATCATTCGAGAGCTTCATCATGAGGGTCATGTGGGTCGCGATAGAACGTTACAACTCGTCTCAAACACTTACTTTTGGCCATCATTGAGACGTGATGTGGAGAGGTACGTTGAAAGGTGTCGTGTTTGTCAACAAGCCAAAGGAAAGGCCTCAAATGCGGGTTTGTATCTTCCTTTGCCGATTCCTACTCAACCATGGACCGATGTTAGTATGGACTTTGTCTTAGGCTTACCTCGTACTCAAAAGGGAAATGACTCAATTTTTGTTGTCGTGGATCGTTTTTCAAAAATGGCGCACTTTGTTCCATGTAAGAAAACCACGTACGCCGTTAATGTGGCTATCCTATTCTTTCGTGAGATATATAGGCTGCATGGCCTTCCAACATCAATAGTTTCAGACCGTGATACAAGGTTTCTTAGTCATTTTTGGCGTTCATTGTGGAAGCTTCTAGGTACAAGTCTTGATATGAGTTCGGCATATCATCCTCAAACGGACGGCCAAACGGAAGTAACTAATCGATCTCTTGGAAATCTTCTTCGGTGTTTGGTGGGAGACAACATCAAGAGCTGGGATAAGAAACTATGTCAAGCTGAGTTTGCTCATAACCATGCGACTAATCGTAGTCTTGGCATGAGCCCCTTTCATGTGGTCTATGGAACAGTTCCACGTTGCCCTTTGGATTTAGCTACAATACCAGACAAGACAAGGCATCATGGAGAAGCGGTTGATTTTGTGGAAGAGATGCAACATGTTCATCGCAAGGCTAAAGAAAATCTGGAAGCATCAACGTCTAAATACAAAGCGGCCGCCGATGTAAAGAGACGTGAAGTAATCTTCAAACCAGGTGATTTAGTGTGGGTTTCTCTCACTAAAGATCGGTTTCCCATTTCAGAGTATAACAAACTCAAGTCAAAGAAGATTGGTCCGGTGGAGGTTTTGGAGCGCATCAACCCAAACGCGTACCGTGTTCGGTTACCATTACATATGCGTACTTCTGATGTTTTTAACGTAAAGTATTTGACTATGTTTCGTGGAGACAATGAAGATTCCGATTCGCGGACGAATCATTTCTCACCGGAGGAGACCTGATGTAGCGTATGGTTTGTTTAAACCGGACACGTTATTGGCGGTTACGTGTCCATCAAGTTATAATCTTTTATTTTGTTTTATAGCATAGTTTTATTATTTTGTTTTAATAAGAGATAAACTTATATCATAAGTTGTTTAGATTTAGGTTTATCTTCTCTTATTAGTTTTGTGCTTTAAATAGACGTGTCATAGGGCTTTTGTAAGACACGCTTTATTGTCTTTGAGATTGAATCTATAAACGAGCTTTTAGCACGGGAAAGAGTATTTCCAAACCCTAACGAGCTATTCGTAGCACGGAGAAGAGTATTCTCAATTCTATCAATCTATCGTTGAGTTTCTTCGTTAGATTGTTTGCGAATCCACGCAATTCTCGTGAGATATTGTGTGATTTCGTGTCTTGGCTTCCGCTACTCTATCAGAAAGTCTCCAAGTTTGATACATGTGAAGCTTGTATCTTTGGTAAAGCTAAAAGAGTTGGATTCAACATTGCTCAACATGATACTAAAGAAGTTCTAGAGTATGTCCATTCAGATCTGTGGGGGGCACCATATGTGCCATTCTCTCTGGGAAAGTGTCAATACTTCATCTCATTCATTGATGACTACTCAAGAAAGGTGTGGGTTTATTTCTTGAAGACTAAAGATGAAGCTTTTGAAAAATTCAGAGATTGGTGTATTTTGGCAGAAAATCAAAGTGGTAAAAAGGTCAAGACTCTTAGGACAGACAATGGCCTTGAGTTTTGTAACAGGCTGTTTGGAGATTATTGTGCATCTAAGGGAATCCTAAGACACAGGACATGTGCCTATACGCCTCAGCAGAACGGAGTTGCAGAGAGGATGAATAGAACTCTAATGGAGAAGGTGAGAAGCTTGTTGAGTGACTCAGGTCTGCAAAAGAAGTTTTGGGCTGAAGCTACTCACACTGCAGCTACGTTAATCAACAAGACTCCTTCTTCTGCTCTGAACTTTGACATCCCAGACAAGAAATGGTCTGGAAAGCCTCCAGTCTACAGTTACCTAAGAAGATTTGGATGCTTGGCCTTTGTGCATACTGATGATGGAAAGTTAAGTCCTAGAGCTAAGAAAGGAGTTCTTACAGGTTACCCAGAAGGTGTTAAAGGATACAGAATCTGGTTAATTGAGGAGAAGAAGTGTGTCATTAGTAGAAATGTCATATTTCAAGAGAATGCTGTCTACAAGGATCTGTTGCAACAATCTGAGAGTGTCATTGAAGAAACTGAAGATCCTATGAGGTCATGTCTAGACCTGGACATAGAACCTGAGACAGAATCCAGTTCAGGTGGAGATTTTGAGGAGACAACAACTTCCCCTGAGTTCATTGATGCTGTACAAGCGTCTCCTACATCTCATACACATGAAGGAGCTGACATTGGACATGAACCTAGTCCTCTAAGCTATCACTTGGCTAGGGACAGAGACAGAAGGGAGGTTAGACCTCCAAGAAGATTTGATGATGAAGATTACTATGGAGAAGCTCTTTACACTACTGAAGACGGTGACACCATTGAACATGCTGATTATGCTGAAGCTAAAAGAGATCAGAACTGGATCAAGTGGAGTGGTGCAATGGATGAAGAGATGGCTTCACAAAAGAAGAATCATTCATGGACTGTTGTCAACCGACCCTTAAATCAGAGGATCATTGGAAGTAGATGGATCTACAAGTATAAACTTGGGATACCTGGAGTTGAAAAGGCTAGATTCAAGGCAAGGCTTGTAGCTAAAGGTTATGCTCAAAGAGAAGGAGTTGATTATCATGAGATTTTTGCTCCAGTGGTAAAACATGTATCCATTAGGATATTACTTACAATTGTGGTGCAAGAGAACCTTGAGCTGGAACAACTGGACGTCAAAACAGCTTTCCTACATGGAGAAGTAAAAGAAAAAATCTACATGTCTCCTCCAGAGGGTTATGAGTCTATGTTTAAAGAGAATCAAGTGTGTCTTCTGAACAAAGCTCTCTATGGGCTTAAACAAGCACCTAGGCAATGGAATGAAAAGTTTGACATGTATATGTCAGAAATTGGATTTGTGAGAAGTGACTATGATAGCTGCGCTTACATCAAGGTCTTGAGTGATGGATCAAGAATGTATTTGCTGCTTTATGTTGATGACATGCTAGTTGCTGCCAAGAACTCTGCTGAGATTGCCAAGCTCAAGCAAGACCTGAGCTGCAAGTTTGAGATGAAGGACTTAGGTCCTGCAAAGAGAATTCTCGGCATGGAAATAGCCAGAGACAGAGTTAATGGTGCACTCTGGCTATCACAAGAAGGATACCTGCGCAGAGTCTTAGAGACATATGGCATGGAAGACTGCAAACAAGTGACAACACCTCTTGGAGCTCACCTGAAGATGTGTGCTGCTACAGATGAGAATCTGGCCAGAGATGAGGATTACATGAAGTCAGTACCTTACTCCAATGCTGTAGGGAGTATTATGTACTCAATGATTGGAACTAGGCCTGACTTAGCCTACCCTGTTGGAATTATCAGCCGCTACATGAGCAAACCAATCAAAGATCATTGGACTGGTGTGAAGTGGGTGATGAGATACATCAAAGGAACTTTGGGTATGAAACTGTGTTATAAGAAGAATTCTGATTTCAAGATAGTGGGGTATTGTGATGCTGATTTTGCTGCTGATCCAGACAAGAGAAGGTCTATTACAGGCCTAGTGTTCACTCTAGGAGGAAACACTATCAGCTGGAAATCTGGACTGCAAAGGGTAGTGGCTCTGTCTACCACTGAATCAGAATATATGTCACTCACAGAAGCAGTGAAAGAAGCAGTGTGGTTAAAAGGGCTTGTTCGAGAATTTGGCTACACTCAATCAAGTGTTGACATACACTGTGATTCTCAAAGTGCAATAGCACTTTCAAAGAACAATGTGCATCATGAAAGGACAAAGCACATTGATGTCAAATATCACTATATCCGAGAAGTTATTGCTAATGGTGATGTTGAAGTGGTGAAGATTTCTACAGAGAAGAATCCGGCTGATATCTTCACCAAGGTTCTGGCTACAAGCAAGTTCAGGGATGCATTGAGCTTGCTACAAGTCAAAGATGAGTAGACTCATGTTCCGAGGCGGGAATCCAAGAAAACTAGAAGAAGGCTCTCTCTCTACAAGTGTGTAAGGTGGTGTGATCTTGATCTTCATATTCTCAGGTGGAGATTTGTGAGGTCATGATAACTTGAAGCTCAAGTCTGAGTTTCTAATTTCAAAGTCAATAACCATTCAGCCTAACCATGGTCTAGTGTAAGTTAACTATGGGTGAGTATGGGCTGGAAAAGCTGTGTTGTCTGGTGGTACAAAAGGAACCTGCAACCTCGTGCATTGATCCATGAAAATGCAGAGTTGTACGGTGAAAGGTGCAGGCTGCTTTATCAACATTTGGTGCAAGACTTGTTTGTCTGTTTGTGACACAAGAAAAGAGGCTGCACAAGGGTTTTGACGTGGTCACTACACAATGACCTAATGGGGCTTTCTCTATATAAGAAGAAGCTGAGGTGAAAGGTCAAGTTAAGAGAGAGAGAGAGGTGAAGTTAATCAAAGGAGAAAGAAGCTGAAACTAGTCTAAGTCTTTGACATTGTTTCTTAGGTTGATAAGTGGATCTTGTAGCTAAGTATATAGTTTATAGATCAAGCACTTGTAACCTTGTATTCTCTTTGATTCTAGTGGATTCCGAGGTTGCCTCGGCGAGACGTAGCGTCCAAGTTTATGGACGTGAACTCGTTAAATCTCTGTGTGCTCCTAACACTCTAAACTCATCTCTCAAACAAACACAACACACTTCAAAACTTTTACTCTGTTTTTGCTAAACTTTCTGTTTTTCCAGAAATACACTAAAACACATAAACTTTCTGTTTTTCTATTTTGCTAAGTATCTGTGTGAATCTAAGTACATAGAAGTCGACTCTATTAGTGCTTGATTCCTAACACAGATCTTTTACATCTTGCTCCGATTCGCGCGGTTACGTACCTTCCTTGATTTTCAGTTTATCATTCATGCATAGACGATCATTGGTTGCTGTTTTTGCGAGTCTAGAGATTATCCGACGTGGGAAATGGAATTTCTTCAGGTGACAACTCATACTATTTACTTTCTTCACACAACATATTTTATATAACTTCTCTTGGTTTTAATTCCAAAAAAAAACAGGTTAGAGAACGAGCATTTGAACAATGTAGGGAAGTATCGAGCTTTCAAGACGGTTCCATTACCGTTTAACTACGACGAGGATGATGACAAAGACAACTAATAGCTTTGTAAGAGTTTTATTTCGATACCTTGTTGTCAAATTTTGAGGATTCGTATAATGTACTCTTGTTTTTGATCATTGATTGTAACAAAACTCACTCTTCTTAAATTAGCTTTTTTAAAGTCAATTTTTTTGTGCTTTTCTACATTTTCTAAAATTAGATTCAGGCAAGAAGCATAAAAGGCTTTGGTCTTTATTACCAAAGTTTCTTTTTTTATTTAGTAATGTTGCAGTTAAAACGTGAATTTGATGATCTCTGCTTCTTCTCATACTCTCTTTTATTTTCCATATAACAGATGACGAATGTGAAAGAGAAAGATCAGATTTGATTTTTCGATATATTCATCGTATCATCTTAAGGTCTTTAAATGGATCCTTATCCTCCAAGAAGAAGATTATCTTCGAAAGCCATTGATAAACAACAACATGGAGAGCTTATCGGTGTACACGAAAAGAGATACAGGTTGTTCGGTGCGGTTAAGATCACAGAGATCTTAGCGTATATCATTGTTATCATCCCTGCTTTGCTAGTTATCCTCGTAGTTATCTTTGGACACGACTCGTATGATCAACGCAACAACAATGGCTTTGCACAAGCATCAAGAATTATCCAAATCAAACCACAACCAAATGAGACCACATTACATAAAAACGGTAAAAACAATACTATGATCTTGTCATAACAACTATCATCTTGTCTTAATGATATGTTTTAAATCGGATTTTGTAGATGTGTATTTGCTTGGAGGACTACTTGTTTCGGGTTTCAAGAAAGAGTCATGCTTCAGTAGATACCAATCTTACCTTTATCGTAAAGCTTCGCCGTATAAACCATCTTTGCGTCTACTTTCTAAGCTTAGAGCATACGAGGAGCTTCATAAACGATGTGGACCAGGAACTAAACCATACACCAAAGCCGAAAAGCTGCTTAAACCGAGACAAAGCCATGATTCTAAATCAGAAGAAGGATGCAAATACGTCGTGTGGATGGAGTTTAGCGGATTAGGAAACCGTATTATAAGTATCGCCTCTGCGTTTCTGTATGCGATGTTAACGGATAGAGTCTTGCTTGTCGAAGGAGGAGAACAATTTTCAGATTTGTTCTGCGAACCATTCCTCGATACCACTTGGTTGTTACCAAAAGAGTTCACTTTAAGTAATCAGTTTAGTGGGTTTGGTCAAAACTCACCTCATTGCCATGGAGACATGCTTAAGAGGAAAGCGATTAATGGGTCTTCGATTTCGTCTCTCTCTCATATCTATCTCCATCTAGCTCATGATTACAACGACAACGACAAGATGTTCTTCTGCGATGAAGATCAGAATCTCCTAAAGAGTGTTCCTTGGTTGATTATGAGGACTAACAACTTCTTTGCGCCGTCTCTCTTCTTGATACCGTCTTTCGAGGAAGACCTCGGGTCCATGTTTCCGGAGAAAGGAACGGTTTTTCACCATTTGGGAAGATACCTTTTCCACCCTTCGAATAACGTGTGGGGACTAATCATAAGATACTATCGAGCTTACTTAGCCAAAGCAGACGAAAGAATCGGTCTTCAAATACGAGTATTCGATGAAAAATCAGGCGTATCTCCGCAGGTCACTAACCAAATCTTGTCTTGCGTCCAGAACCAAGATATCTTGCCCAAACTTATCAAACAAGAACAACAAAATCCATCATTACAAGACCAAGAGAAAGAGTTTAAGCTCAAAGCTGTCCTGGTGACATCTTTAACAACAGGATACTACGAGATCTTGAAGAGAATGTATTGGGAGAATCCGACATTGACAAGAGATGTGATGGTTGCTATACATCAGCCAAGTCATGAAGGACATCAACAAACAGAGAAACATATGCATAACAGAAAAGCTTGGGCAGAGATGTACTTGTTGAGCTTAACCGATAAACTTGTTATAAGTGCTTGGTCTACGTTCGGTTATGTAGCTCAAGGGCTTGGAGGATTAAGAGCTTGGATACTTTATAAGCAAGAAGAGAATCAAACAAACTTAAATACTTCTTGTGGTAGAGCAATGTCGCCGGATCCTTGTTTCCATGCTCCTCCTTACTATGATTGTAAAGCAAAGCAAGGAACCGATACCGGCAATGTTGTACCGCATGTTAGGCATTGCGAGGATATTAGCTGGGGGCTTAAGCTTGTTTGATAACTCATTAGCTTAGAAAACAAAGACGACCAGTCTTGTCTTCTTCAAGACACGCAATGTATTGAAACAGGACAGTGTTTGAGTAATGAGCTTTAAGCGGCATACATATCTTTCTTTATACAATAATTTGTTTGCTCTGTTTTTATAAAAGATAAATCTTTTGGGCAAATTAAAAAGTGAAAAAAGAAATATATTTTTTCATAGACCCTTATTAGTAAAGTTAGTGTAGATTTGTCTCTGATTTTTCTCATAATATACACTAAACTTTAAGACAGAGCAAATTCTACAAAGACGTTTAATGGGTTTGTTTTAGTGTACTAAAGCCCATAAAATAACTTATCTTGTTTATTTTGTTAGAAGTTTTAGGTTTCGTCATAACAAACAACGAGAGAATAGGGCATGGCATGCTTGCTTGTTTGAATGAATAAACTCTTTCCTCAAAAAAAGTAGGAGGAAGAAGTTACAACAAATGTTTATCTTTCTTCTTACACGTCTAACTTCTTTTCTTTTAATGTGTCTTAAACACTCTTTATATAAACACTTACTAACACTCCTCTAATCTCTCACTAATCCCACACTCACAAAACCTAAACACACACACAAACCATGACTTCTTCTTCTTCTTTGTTATTCTCTTTATTACTTATGATCATTCTCTCATGCTTCATTGCGGTTTCCTCGTCAAGAAGATCGTTAATCGATCGTTCTCCATCTCCAAGATCCGGTTTTCGATTAAGCCTTCAACGTGTGGATCACGGCAGAAACCTAACAAAGTTCCAAAAGATTCAAAGAGGGGTTAACCGCGGATTCCAAAGACTAAACCGGTTAGGTGGTGTAAGTGTATTATCTTCTGGTCCAGATGATAGTAATAACATCAAAGCACCTACTCATGGTGGCAGCGGCGAGTTTCTTATGGATTTAGCAATTGGAAACCCTCCGGTTAAGTACTCGGCTATTTTCGATACCGGTAGTGACCTTATATGGACTCAATGCAAGCCTTGTACTGAATGTTACGATCAAGCAACCCCGATATTCGATCCCAAAACGTCTTCTTCCTACTCAAAAGTTGGTTGCGATTCTAGTCTTTGCAACGCACTGCCTAAGTCAAGGTGTGATGAAGACAAATCCACTTGCGAGTATTTGTACACATATGGAGATCACTCATCCACAAGGGGGACCATGGCCACGGAAACTTTCACTTTCGATGATCAGAACTCGGTTTCGGGTTTAGGGTTTGGGTGTGGTGATGAGAATGAAGGAGATGGGTTTACCCAAGGCTCGGGGCTTGTAGGCCTTGGCCGCGGACCACTCTCGCTTATTTCGCAGCTTAAAGAGACTAAATTCTCTTATTGCTTGACTTCTATCGAAGATATCGAAGCGTCTAGCTCGGTTTTTATTGGTTCTTTAGCCACAAATATCGTCAACAAAACCGGTGCTAACCTAGAAGGCAAAATTGTCGAAACAATATCTTTGCTACGAAACCCTAGTCAGCCTTCTTTCTACTACCTTGACTTCCAAGGCATCACCGTTGGATCAAAAAGGCTATCAATAGAAAAGTCTAGTTTTGACCTAGCCGAAGATGGAACTGGTGGTATGATCATAGACTCCGGCACAACCATCACATACCTCGAGGAGACCGTGTTTAACGCTTTGAGAGAAGAGTTTGTCTCAAGGATGAGTTTACTTGTGGATAATTCGGGCTCTACAGGATTTGACTTGTGCTTCACGTTACCTAATGTCGAAAAGAATATAGCGGTTCCTAAGCTGATTTTTCACTTCAAAGGAGCGAATTTGGAACTTCCCGGAGAGAATTACATGGTGGAGGATCCGAGTACTGGAGTTTTGTGCTTGGCCATGGGAAGTTCTAAAGGAATGTCTATTTTTGGAAACTTTCAACAACAGAATTTTAATGTGCTTCATGATCTTGAGAAGGAAACGGTGTCGTTTGTTCCCACTGAATGTGGAAAATTGTAGGGTTTTTTTAGAATGTTTTTAGTTTCTTTTATTAATAAAATTAATAAACTTTCATTGCTTTTGTGACAATCTCTAACTAGAGCCTCTGTTTATTGTTAACTAGATAAGGATTCGCGCATAATTGTATTAAACAAATTCAAAATCCGTTAAAAGAATCATTCGAATAATATTTAAACAAAATTAAGAATATTAATACAAAATTTTTATTATAAGCATTTATTTCAAAGGAGAATCACAAAACTACACCATTTGAATTACAATTCACAAAACTACACCTTTTCAAAATTACTTCACAAAACTATATCTAAACACTCAAAATTAAATCCAAATAAACCATACCCACACAATCCTACCCCCTTAATACTATACCCTAAACACTAATTAGCGAACCCAAATAAAAATATTTTAATTTTGGTAATTTTTAAAAGGATAAATCAAGCTTTTAAAATTTTGAAAGGGTGTAAATTTGTGAAAATATTGAATTATGTATAGTTTTGTGAAGAAAGGGTTGAAAGAGTGTAGTTTCGTGAATTTCTCTTATTTCAATGATTAAATGTTAAAATTAAATATTTATGATTAATTATTTTGATATATCTCAACATATTAGTAAAATATTCATAAGAAAAGACAACGACCAATTCAAAATCATAGTTTTAATAAACTTTAGTTCTAAAAGATGCCGATAAAATAATATTATTATTTCCACCCGATTATATTTATCATCTAACTGCTTTGATTTTTCATCTAGATAGTTGTAGGTCTTTCAATTTCACAATTTAAATACACTAAATTTTTGTTTGGCCAAAATATATTTTTAGTTAAATTTAGAAAATGTATATTCTAACAATAAGATTAGAATAACCTTTCCAAGTGTGGTTGTAATTTCACTAACATCAAACTTATCCATAATTTTAATATATCTAACTATTATGATAAATAATGTTATGTCATGAATGTATCTTATAATTTTTGTAATTTAACAAAATCGTTGTGATTCTGGAATCAATTTTTCAAGCATTATTTGACCAAATTATTGTCACTCGACTCACACCGAAGTAAGTATTTTTCTCTCTTTTAATCTTATTTAAAATTTATGGTTGAAGAGTTTATAAACTAAACGTTCCTTTTTCTAGAGGCAACTTCTCAAATGCCCTTATTTCTGCAATTGAAATCTCTTATACCCCTCAAAAATCTCTTATTCCCCTTTTTTATTTTTTTAACTAAAAAAAATTCAAAAAAAATCGAAAATTGAAAAATCTAAACCCTAAACTAATCCAGGGGTCTTGGTTTAGGGTTTGCGAACCCAAATGGTAAGATTTTAGTTTCTAAACCTTAAAATTTTTGAAAAAATCGAATTTATAATCATATTTTGATGATTTTCGGAAAAACTTTTTAAATTTGTTTTTTGATTTTTGAAATATTTTTATAAAATTCTTAAAATTAAATAAAAAATATTGTCGTTTTCAGATTTTAAAAATAATTTTTTTTGTGTCCTATAAAATTAAAAAAGCAAAAAAAATAAAAAGTGTCCTTTTTAGATTTGAAATATAGAGATAGGGAGTTTTGAGAAGATGTTTCCTTTCTAACAAATTTATTTTTATTCCTTTTTTACTTATTCAAATAGTATTAAGTGTTCATTTTTAAGGCGCTTTTCTTTTGTTTACTTTTTGTTAAGTTTTTCCTTAATAGTTTTTTTCCTTTTTCTAAGACGTTTTTCTTCTTATATGTTATAGTTTAATTTTTTTCATTTTTTCTTTATTATTATTTTTTCTTCTGATATGTTATAACTTAACTTTTTTCATTTTTTCCTTTTTCGAATATAAATTTTTATTTTTTTTATTAAATATTCTTATAACAACATTGAGTGTTTTTTAATAATTTTATTTAATCCTTATTCTAACATGATTTCTTATTTGCCTTCATGTCGCTATCACTTTAAACGCGTTCACTTTTATATAATAAGATTATAGTCGTAGAAGACATCTCCAAGATTTTTTATATCCACTGCACCTCAATCTACACATCTTACGGTTTTAGAAGTTGAAACTCAAGAAAATATAGTTGAGGAAGGGAACTCTTGGGTTGAGGCACAAAACGTGGATCAAAAATTTGAACCCGGGTTTGATATCTCGGCTTATACGTACGTCTCATGGTGGTAGACAAGTAAAACTGATGTAGCGGAAGATACGATAAACACAGCTCAACCAAGGGATTCAATAATCCACACTTAGGACCTGCCAGCTCAACCAAGGGATTCCAGAGAATCCACACTTGGGACCTGCTTCGCTCAATCAAAGGATCCGTAAGGATCGTTTGAGACCGGTATTCTTGTATTGATAAATCTAATCAAATCAATAACAAGGATTCGGAGAATCTATTCTCTCAAAAGTCAAAGCTCTTTATTAATCAAATCAAAGTCTCAATACAAAGATAGGCCTAAACGGCTTATTTATAATAAATCTTAATACCCTAAAATATTCTAAATAGGAATAGGAAAACATCTTAATAATACATAACAAATAATGTAAATAATAAAGATATTTGTAAATTTTCCAAATATCTCTCTGCATCATTCTCTCCGACGAAGAGAAGATTCGTCTCGAATCTTAACAATGGTCTTCAATATGAAATTCATAGTCTTCTTCTTCTGTGGAAAAGAGACGCCTATGATATGATAGATGTTTCCGAACAACATGACATTCATAATCGTTCTTCGATTGAAAAACCAAAGAGACACGGCTCTGATACCAACTGATGTAGCGAAAGATACGATAAACACAGCTCAACCAAGGGATTCAAGAATCCACACTTGGGACCTGCCAGCTCAACCAAGGGATTCCAGAGAATCCACACTTGGGACCTGCTTCGCTCAATCAAAGGATCTGTAAGGATCGTTTGAGACCGGTCTTTTTCTAATTGATGAATCTAATCAAATCAATAACAAAGATTCGGAGAATCTCTTCTCTCAAAAGTCAAAACTCTTTATTAATCAATTAAAGTCTCAATACAAAGATAGGCCTAAACGGCTTATTGGTAATAAATCTTAAAACTCTAAAATATTCTAAATAGGAATAGGAAAACATCTTAATAATATATAACAAATAATGTAAATAATAAAGATATTTGTAAATCTTCCAAATATCTCTCTGCATCAAAAGCCTTCACAAAAGATTCAAGAGAATTGGACTACGGTCCAAAGTCAGAAGAAATCGTAGTTGTCGTAGTAAACGTGGCGGAGGAGTTTATCATTAGGGAGAAGGGTTTGGTCTATTATCTCTCTTTGTTCCACTTACCAAAGTTTCTGCCTATTTAGATTTGTCTATTAGGCTTTTAATTTGAAAAACCTTTAACAAATAGAAAGATGATAATAATTTTATAAACCAACATATGATAACACCTATGCCAAATGGGAATACTAAGCTACCACCACTTTGTTTCCTTACCCAATTTCCTTGATTGACATATACTACATAACTAATCTATGTTTGGATTTTTTTGGTAAGGTTTGAACAAAACAATAGAAGTATATTATTGGCAATTATTTGATATTTACAAGATACAGGCACATGAGTTCTATAATGCATGTGCACATAATATTATTTGACAGCACATATACACATAAATTATATATAATTCCAATTATACATAAAATTAAGTATTGTTATTATTTATTTATTTTAAAACCCAACTCGATGGTTTTTGTAAATATATCTTCATGCAACAAAATACGTACGCAGTACATCCCTTCACTCGTGCTTCCTTTAGAGAATTACATCTTTTAAGTTTTAACTATTATTTAAAAAAAATTATTTGCATTTACTTGGCTTTTTGAAAAGGCATTTATTTACTTTTTTATTAGTGACACCATAAAAATATAAAAAGAATTCATAAAACTACATTTTTAACCATTCTTTCACAAAATTACACCTAATTTAAATTATTTACATAACTACGCCCTTTTTAAATTTTAAATTGTCAATTTACACATAATTTAAATTATTTACGTAACTACATCTTTTTCAAATTTTAAATTATCAATTTACCTTTTAAAAATTTACCAAAATTAAAATCTTTCATTTTGGTAGTGTTTAGGGTTTAATATTAAATAGAGTAGAGTTTAGTAGGTAAGATTTATTTTGATTTAATTTTTAATACTGAAGTGTAATTTTGTGAAACTAACTTTAGAACAATGTAGTTTTGTTAAATGCAATTGAAAGACTGTAGTTTTGTAGTTCCCGGGAGATATGATAAAGAATCCAAATAAACGAAGACTCACTTGCAACTCAATCGTAGCATGACTTGTATAACAGTGACGTTACCCGAAAACTTGCAGCCCACTCACATATAAGTCAGTGTTTAAGTGGTTTAAAAGTCCATGTGGTCCATACAAATTATAGTGAATAAAGTAGCATCTTTATATCCATATTCGATCATCTAATCTATTAATTGGGAAGAATTTTTTAGGGAACCCTTAAAATTTTGTTTAATTACATGTGATGTCATTGTATAAAATATAGTATTAAGTAATTTTAGATTTTTTTTAAAAAAGTAAAAATTATTCCTATTTAATAAGAACAAAAATAAAAAACGAAAATAAAAAAAAAGAAATTAAAAGTAAATATCAAAAACGAAAATTTAAAAAACAAATTGAAGAAAAATAAAATGAAAATAAATATCAAACTATTTAATAGGTGACATAATGAAAAGGGACAATCACAAAACTACACCTTTTGAAAGTGAATTCACAAAACTACACCTTCTGAAAGTGACTTTTTAATTCTACACCTCTTTTATAACCAAAAAGACAATATTATCCTCTATATTTTTCTTCTTATTTTTCTTCTTCTTCTTCTTTTTCTTCTTTTTCTTCGTTTTCTTCTTTTTCTTCTTCCTCTTCTTCTTCTTTTTTTTTTCTTCTTCCTCTGAATCTCAATATTGATCTCGATTTCTCCATCGTTTCATCGTCGCCGTATCGTATCGATCTCGATCTCGCCGTCTGATCCGGTGCAGATCCGGATCTCGCCGTCTCTTCATCGTCTTCAGATGCGGATCTCGCCTTCATAATCTAGATCTCGCCGTAGCTACATCGTCTAGATCTCGCTTTAGCTTCATCTTCTCGATCTCGCTTCAGCATCACGCCGTTTCAAGGTAATAATTGATGTGTTTAATGGATTTTTCATACAGTTATAAGAGTTATTAGTGATACATAATTGATTTCCCATTTAGTGATTGATGTGTTTTAATGGATTTTACTTTTTGGCAGATAAATGCAGATTTAGTCAATGAAAAACTAGATATCCTTATCAATATTGTTACCAGCCTAACCATTAGGATTGATAACATCCAGAATCTTTTGGAAGAGAAAAACAAAAAAGAGGTAAAAATGTTATAAATGTTATAAAGAGAATAATACCTTAAATTGATGGTTTGTGTGTGTTAATGACTCAACTGTTTCACCAACTAATATGTTACAACGTTTTAATGGCAAGTGTTATGAGTGTTATAAGTATTATAAAGCACAAGTTGTATAAAATCAAGTGTAACAGTATCATAAAGTATTATTTATAAAGTGTAATTCTGAACCTAACTTGACTTAATGATTAAACTGTATATGATAGTTATGATACATCACCGTATATAATAGTCATTGGTGACTTAATGATTCAATTGTTTCCACATATTTTTGGCGATTGACTTAATGTATTTTTTTTTTTTGTTTTTTTTGAATATGATAGGTTTATCGAACAGATTCAGGAATTGTGTCCCTGAAGCTCTTGGAATGCATTGCTATGAGGATCTCTTACTTATTAAAAGCTCAAGGATGCGAAGATATCGGAGTTGAGGAAGAAACTAGCATCGGATATCTTTCTTTGAAATCTTAACATTTATCGATGTCCGAGGTTTCTCTTCTTGATTAGGTCGCACTTTTTTGAAATCCCAACAAGCTGTTGGTTTATAACACTTATAACACTTTATAACATTTATCGATATTTTTGAGAAGTTTGTTCTATAACACTTATTACAAAAAAACAACAAACGTTATAATATTTATAACACTTATAACACTTATAATAAACGGAGCCCATTTTAAAACGATAGAATGAATTATAACACTTATAATATTTATAATAAACGGAGCCCATATCGTAAAATATCAAAAGATCTAGAGTTTCTCTTCGACGGCGGTTTCCTCTACAGATTTTTATCTCTTCTTAAATAGGGCAACAAACATGTACACGTGGCCCATGTTAGAATCTCTCATATGAGAAACGATTCTCAACATTTTCCACTAAAAAATAATGTTTTATTCTTTTTTGATTACTTCTTATTATTTTATTCATGAGAAACTCATTGAGAGACTATTATACCATCTCCAACAGAGAAACCCCTAAAATTTCTTAACTATACGGTAGGATCCATGAATAGTTGGTTTAACAAAAATTAAAAAAATAAAAATAAAAAACGCACCAATCATGGGCCGCCACATATCTAATGGGGCTCATAAATAGTGCAAGATTCGGATCTCCAGATCTTAACTATTTAGTGGGTCTCACCTATTAAAATCCTCTAAGATACACCGTTGAAGATGCTCTTAATGCTGATGCTCTAAAGGGATTTTAACTATAAAAATTAAGTAAGGTCATCTCTATTCATGGTTTTTAAATATAAGTTTCTCAATTATAATATTAATAATTTTAATATTATTATATTTATCTGTATTTAGAAACCATTTTAGTGTAATTATTACTAGTTTTTTAGAAACACATCTTAATTTCTTTTTCTTTTTTAATTACTTTTTAAATTTAGAATCCCACTAGAAACCATCAATGGAGATGGCCTAATGCTAGTACTAAATCTAATGATAATAAGTCATTTCCAAATTAATTTTCGTTATTATTTTATCTGGTAAAATCTTTCTCAATTAGTTATATCGAAATTACAATATTCAATTAATTTATAGAAATATGTACAAATTACATGGAAAATTTATTTCTGACAAAAATTGAATTATCAGCTATTAATCTGTGAAGGTTACACTCTAGTTTTTTTTTAAAAAGGTTACACTCTAGTTATCACTCGTATTTGAGGTCACGGGTGTAACACTATATCATTCTCCATTTAACAAATGATAAAGATGTATCTCTATATTTTATTTCCCAACAATATTATCCAAAAAATAATAATGTAAAATTCGATTTACACAAACACAACTGGCCAATAACTCAAAGTGGAACCCCACACAAACTGAACACGACGACACTTTAAGATTCAGACAAAGCAGCTTTCAACACTTTGTCTTGTTTCTTTATTAATACCCTAAATCTAATCCCAACCAAAAATAATAAATCAAGCTATATATAAAAAAGCCATGATGACATTAACATCATCATCTTCTTCAACTCCAAAAACATCTTTTGATTTTAGGAAGAACAACAATAGTCAAAATCTCCATGTTCCTTTATCTTCTTCTTCTTATTCTTCTTCTTACTTGACCTGCAAGGAAGAAACAACCAAGAATCTCAAAACCCTAAACATGAGCTTCCTTTCAAACAAAGAGGATCTTGTCGATAAGACGAAAAGGGTCAAGAAAGCTTCTCAAGATCCAGAGATTGGTGTATTTGGAGCTGAGAAATACTTCAATGGAGACATGGATTCAGACCAAAGCTCTAGCGTTCTGTCCCTAACAAATCCAGAAGTTGAAAGATTCATTGTTGATTCCAAGTACAGCCCCAAGCAATCTATTGGAACTCAGAGTGTTCTCTCTGAATCAAGCTTGAATAGTCAAAGCATACTACTTCATACCACTTCCTTGCATGACAAGAAAGCTAATAGTGGTCAGATTCAAAAGGTAAGCACCAGCAAGAAGAGTTTCCTTAAGAAGCTAAGGTGTAGATGCGCGTGTTCTGAGGGCAAATCAGTAGATATCGACAGCAAAATCTCGGTAAAGAGAAGTTCGGATCCGAATATCAATGTTTCCACAACGAGAAAGATCGAAAATCAAATGGATTCTTCTGTGAGTATAAGCAAAGACCTAATCAAGATTCAGAATCAAGAAGAGGTCATATTGCAGAGAAAGTCTCTTGAAGTGTTTGGATCTCCTGTAAATACCGATAAAAATAGGATCGTTGTGCATAAGAAACTCACAAAAACAGAGGAAGAAGACACAAAGAGTGATACAAGTTCAGATCTTTTTGAGATAGATTCTCTTACAAGCAAACCTAAACCTTTCCTTGCAAGACAAGGAAGTGATCCACCAGCTTCACCGACATGTTATGCACCAAGTGAGGTAAGCGTAGAGTGGAGCATAGTGACAGCAAGTGCTGCAGATTTCTCTGTGATGTCAGAATGTGCAACAAGTCCTATAAGAAAAAACCCATCTTCTAGGATACATCAAAACCCTAATAATAATGATAAATCACCACATATAACGCGAAAAACGAGTAGTAGTATAGGGACTGGGCTATTGATGAGTTGTAAGAGTAATAAATCTGTTAGGGTTTCAGGTGATTTAGCAGAGAGAAGAAGTAGCTTGAATTACAAGACACAACCTAAGAGTTATGTTCATAGATTCCCAATGGAGAGTAATAAACCTAAACCTAAGAGTTTTGAAACTCGAAGAAGGATCAGTAACAGCTCTGTTTCTCACACACATTCATCTCTTATTGTATAGTCATTTATTGCACAAAACAAAAGTATAAGCAAAATGATTTTAAGTCTTTGATCTCCATTTATTTGTAATGTGGTTTATTGGTTGAAAAAAAAAGATTTGTAAAACTTAAGTAATATCTTGTAATGTTCTTAATCACAATGTCATATTTAGGCAAAAAATAAAACTGGGTTAATAGTGATTCATAGAAATATCTTCGTTTACATTGAGATTTATGGATCTACAATAATATAATAGAAGATTTAACAGTTTTTTAATTATTATTTAGGAAAATTTTGCATATTCCATGGACTAATATTTCTATAGTTGAATACTTTTTTCCATTCTCAAATATATATTTTTGGTGTGAATTGTCTCTTTTAATATTTTTTTAGTAAAATATGATAGTTCTGATATTACTAAACTTATAAGAAAATAACTTACTAAAAGTCATATGTATGTGTTTCGTTTGGGACCGTTCATGCCTTTTCACACCTAAAAACATGTTTAGAGTGTGACATTTGATTAGAAGTTAAATAAAAAAATTGTGTTCAATCAAAAACACAGATCTGAAATTCATTAAAGTGATTAGACAATGTCCAACCAAATTTTTGTTCGGTTATTGGAGTTAACGTATATAAGTTTTGTCTTAGCTTTATTTAAAAGGTTAAATTAAGGTATATGAAGTTTGTCAAAAGAGTTATTAATGAGAAAAACATAAAGCATTGATAGTATAATTTTACCTAACATAGGGATCATTGGTCCTTAAACTCATAGCCATGTGTGTGTTATATATAAAGGTAAAGTAGACAAGAACCTTAATAGCTTTGTTGAATAATATGACATGATGTTTGAGAAAAGAAACAATGGTTTTATATTAAGATAATTAATGCTAAATAGTTGTGTGTCCTTGTATCAAACTCATAATAGAAAGAAAAAAATTAAGTTTAATTATCATCTCTATTGAATTAGATTTCAAGAAAACTACATGAATGAAATCAAGATGATAATTGTAGACATCAAATCTAATAATAGTATGGGTTTAAAACAAAGATCTTGAAGATAAAGATTCCATGATGGGAGAATATTGGAGCCATCACTTATTCACAAATAAAATATTTTTAAAAATTACATTGTTTAACTACTAAGTGTTCATATGTGGAGGAGAGAAGCACAACAAAAGCAAGAAGACATGTGTGTGTAAAAGAAGGCAAATCAAAACAACTCTATAGTTCTTTGGTAGGCCCATGCTTAATTAGAAGCATATGCTTGATCATTTCTCAAATGAATAAGGCAAAGTAGGTACCAAGAATCCAATATACACATGACAAAGAATGGCTTGAGAGAAGTTCTTATTTACTTAGTTTCTGGCCAAACACCGATCATTGCCTTGATGTGAAATGGGTTCTCAAAGAGCAACAAAACACTTGTTCAAGAATTGTAATTAATGTAACTATAATGATGTTTGTAGAGATTATAAATAGAAGCTTCACATTAGTTTCTTATGTTGGAATAAGCTTGAAGCACAAGCAATCCTAAAGAGATTAGGATTAAGAGATATATTTAGGAGTTATCTAAATATATCGTTATGGGAGTTTTCCTTTTATTTAGGAGTTATCTAGATTAGGGTTTTGGAGTTATATTTCTCTATATAAGGATGTGCTAATTTGTGGTACAACTTATGAGATTGTGAGATTAAGGTTTTGAGAGATTTTCCTTAATAATAAGAGAGTTATTCTTATTAATCTTTGGGTTTCTTATAATCGTGATTCTATATTTGGTATCAGAGCTTCAGAAAAAACTAAAACTCTCAACAAACAAGGTTGAGATAAAACGTATTCACTATGAGCAACGACAATGAAGAAATCATCGAGAGTAGTGGTGCTAAGATCGCAGATATCAACTCAAAACAAGGTGGATATTTTTTCGCACGATGTCCGATGCTAAGTAATACGAATCATACGGTGTGGGCCATAAAGATGAAGGCCGTGCTTAAGGTGCATAAGGCGTGGGAGACAATTGATCCTGGTATCAAAGACGAAGAAAAAAATAACATGGCGATCGCCTTACTATTTCAAGCTATTCCGGAGAGAACTTGATTCTACAAGTCGGTGATCTAGATACGGGCGAAAGCTATATGGGAAGCAATAAAGACGAGGCATGTCGGAGCCGAGAGAGTTAGAGAAGCTAGATTACAAACCCTAGCAGCGGATTTTGAAAGACTTAAGATGAAGGAAACCGACACAATAGATGAGTTTGTGGGAAGACTTTCGAGATCTCATCAAACTCTGCAGCCTCTCGGAGAAACCATGGATGAAAAAAGACTCGTAAAAAAGTTCCTCAATAGCTTACCTCCAAAGAGATACATACACATTGTTGCTTGCTCTTGAGCAAGTCCTTGACCTTAAGAAGACCGGCTTTGAAGATATTGTGGGGCGATTAAAGGCCTACGAAGAAAGGATTGGTAAAGAAGAAGAAGAGCATTGTGATGATCCGAACAAGCTCATGTATGCCAATACCCACTCACCACAACAATTTTCTAGTAGCTACGGTGGTAACGAGAGAAAGAGGACGATGGGGTCGTTCTAGGGAGAGGAAGAGGTCGAGGAAGAAGCGGAAATTATCAAGGTGGAGATTTCAAGCAATTAAGCGATAAAGAGTACCTTGCTCGAATTACATGCTACCGATGTGATAAACAAGGACACTTTGCTTCCGATTGTCCTGATAGGTTGCTTAAATTACAAGAAATAGAGGAGAAGAAAGATGATGATACTCAAAAGGCCGATACTTTGATGATGCATGAGGTAGTGTTTCTTAATGAGAAGAATGTGAAGCCAAAAATTTTCGAAGCAGAGCTAGATCAGAGTAATGTGTGGTACCTAGATAATGGAGCCAACAACCATATGAGTGGAAATCATTCTTTCTTTATGGATCTAGACAAGACAATTACGGGAAAAGTTAGGTTTGGCGACGACTCTTGTATAGATATCAAAGGAAAAGGCTCAATACGTTTTAAGGTCAAAAATCGTGAGAAGAAAGCGTTGAATGACATTTACTACATTCCAGGTCTAAAGAGCAATATTATTAGTTTGGGTCAGGCCATAGGAGCAGGCTGTGAAGTTCGAATGAAAGGGGATATCTTGAATCTCTTTGATCGGAACAATCAACTTCTAGTACAAACCGTTAGATCAAAGAATCGATTATACAAAGTATCCTTAGACGTCGACGATACTATCAAGTGTTTGCACCTAAAGGGGATAAGTGAATCAAGCAAGTGGCACGCACGGCCGGGACATGTTAATCTTGAGACCATGAAGATGATGATCAATAAAGAGCTCGTGATAGGAGTCCCAAAGATGTCAATTGAAAAGGAAACGTGTGTGTCATGTCTTCTTGGGAAACAAACACGTCGAGTGTTTCCCCAAGCAACCACATATCGAGCGACTCAAGCACTTGAGTTAATCCATGGAGACCTCTGCGGACCTATCACACCAGCCACACCGGCACAAAATCACTACGTGTTTGTAATCATCGATGACTACTCACGCTACATGTGGACAATTCTTATGAAGAAGAAAAGTGAGGCATTTGAAAAGTTTAAAACTTTCAAGATAGTTGTGGAAAAGGAATCCAGAAGCAGCATCAAAACCTTCCGCACGGACAGAGGTGGAGAGTTCATCTCACTCGAGTTTCAAAAGTTTTGTGAGAATAGTGGAATCAAGAGACAACTCACAGCGCCATATTCACCCCAACGAACGGAGTAGTTGAGAGAAGAAATAGAACCTTGCTTGAGATGACTAGGAGTATCTTGAAACACATGAAGTGTCCAAATTATCTATGGGGAGAAGCTGTGAGACACGCTACGTATTTGATCAATAGGGTAGCAACTAGATCGCTTGAGGCACAAACTCCATATGAGCTCTTCAAAGGCATGAAACCGAACATCGCGCATCTTCGTGTCTTTGGGCGCATAAGTTACGCAAGGACGAGACCATCGGAAGGAAGAAGTTAGATGATCGATCAAGAATTCGATACACCTAGGAACAGAACCCGGGTCAAAAGCTTATCGGCTTATGGATCCAATTAACGGGAAAATTGTTGTTAGTAGGGATGTAGTTTTCGATGAAGATAAAACCTGGAAGTGGGATGATGAAGAAGAACACATAGCTAAACCTGTGGCGGCAGAAGCTATCGAAGAAGAAGAAGAAAGTGAGGAGGAGGAGGAAGATGACCCAAGGAGTTGTGATGTCGATGATGAGGAGAAGCCGAACGGTATGAGTAATGGGCATAGTGAAAGGCTTGAAGAGGTTGTTGTTGAGGAAGAGAAAGAGACGGGAAGAGAAGAATCGGATATGGTGGTGGTGAGTGACGGTGTTAATGGTTTGCGAGATGAACAAGTTGATATGGGTGAAGAAGAAATCGATGAGAGTGGTGATGATGATGAGGAAGAGGAAGGTGATGAGTATCAAGATGTTGGATTGATTGTTGGTCACACTCAGGCTAATGATGATGAGGAAGACGTGGGCGAGAGCGAGGAAGATGTGGATAATGATGAGGTGTATCTTAGGGCATCGCCGAGTAATAGGCTGCAAGGAGACAGAAATGGAGATGGCAGTGATCAAGTGGCAGAGGAAGAAAGAGAGTCGGATCGTACGAGTGATTTGGCCAACGGGTTTCAAAATGTGTTTGTCAACTCAGACGATGAAGATGAAAGCGGAGGAGATGAATATGAAGATGATGGTCTTGTTATTGTTGATAATGATGATATGGATGTGGAAGATGATGAAGAAGAAGATGACGAGGTAGATCTTGTTTTGCCGCATAGAGATGAGTTGCAGAGGGATAACGAAATCGCAGAGATTGATGGGCATGACGACGAGGATGATGAGAACACTTATTGGAGTTGATGATGTGAAGAAAGATGAGTTCAAGCTTAAGGGGGAGAATGTTGGAATAAGCTTGAAGCACAAGCAATCCTAAAGAGATTAGGATTAAGAGATATATTTAGGAGTTATCTAAATATATCGTTATGGGAGTTTTCCTTTTATTTAGGAGTTATCTAGATTAGGGTTTTGGAGTTATATTTCCCTATATAAGGATGTGCTAATTTGTGGTACAACTTATGAGATTGTGAGATTAAGGTTTTGAGAGATTTTCCTTAATAATAAGAGAGTTATTCTTATTAATCTTTGGGTTTCTTATAATCGTGATTCTATATCTTATGGAGTAAAAATTAAGAGTTTTAGTAGCTAAAAGGTGTATGTTATAGTACATACTTGTGCAAAACTAATAATTCTCAGAGATTTATGTAAGCTAATTAATATGTGTTGATTACTACATATCCATATGGCCATATCTCTCAAAAAAGACAAATAATTATATCAATGATCCAATGACTACTTGAATAATCATATGGGTATCATACGAAAATACAACCCTTTAATGCAAGAAAACTATAATTTCTACTTACAAAGTGTCTTTCTTGTTGCATTTTGATTAAGATATTAATCCATGCTTAGAAATATAAAAATTGGACTTTTAACTGGCGGGTTGAGTTAGTCGTATGCAATAGTGCAACGCATGAATGGCTTGTGAAAATTCGGATAGCAAATTATATTCAGTACCTGATCAATAAATTCCGAGGTCCCCGAGAAAACAAATTATACCCTTTAATAAAATAATTTTTTGCCCCCTTTAACTATTTTATATATAGTTTATATAAATTTAGTTATAAAAAATACAAAAAATCTTATTTTTTATTTTTCATATATTTGAGACCCCGGATATCATGGGCGGGGAGCCCATGGACGGTCGTACCACCATCTATATGAGTTGGGTCCGGTTATATTCCCGAGCTCTCGAGTTAATATCGTGTGAAGAAATGATCAATTAAACTAGTAATGTAGATACTACACTTGATCTTAGCCAAAAAAGGTATTATTAGTTGTTGGATCCAGTGAGTATCATTTTTATACACAAATTCAAAAAGTGAGAGAGATACATAAACACAAAACATATGCTAAAAATTAAAAGATTTGGGTTTAGTGGGCTTTTATAGGAAATAACGGCATAGCTGTGAAAATTATAAGCCCATTATTAACTAATATGTAAAACGACATCGTTTTTAACTTTTATACAAAGCGCACCTTCTTGGTTGGTGTCGGTGAAGTTGATTTCGTCGGCTTTTTCTTAAAAACGAAGCAACGGCGACGAAGAAAAGTTTGACTTGTAAGATTTTAATCTCCACCGTCCATTCAAAACAAAATCAACGGTTTTCTCTTCGAAAAATCGAAATCTCAAATCTCCTTCTTCTTCATCAAATCGCGATCTTCGTCTCCGTCGTCGTCTCCGAAATCTGAAATCTGATCTTCTAAGAATCGAAAATGAGATTCTGATTCGACTCCGCAATTCAGAGATCTGTAGTATTAGCTATGGCGGATTCGGTGCCGTATAGGAATCTGAATAGAGATGTTGAGATGGTCTCTACGCATCGAATCGAAGGAAACGGCGCCGCGTCTTCTTCGTCTTCGTCTTCTTCTTCGTCGTTTCCTTTGAATCGAGAAGGTGAATCAACAGTGTCTAATAAGGATTGTAGGTTAGTGACGCTTGTGCTTAGCTGTACAGTCGCTGCCGGAGTTCAGTTTGGTTGGGCTCTGCAACTCTCTCTCCTCACTCCTTACATACAGGTTTACACTCTCTCTCTCTCTCTCTCTAGAAATGGTTTTGTTGGTGAACACAGTGAAGACTTATAGGTTAGGTTTTTGAAATTGTGTGTGTGGCCATTTGTGTTAGCATTTGTTATGTCTCTAGTGATGAATCATGTGGAGATTTAGCTAACAATGTTGCATTTTTTTGGCTGGATTGTTTGATGCAGACCCTTGGGATATCGCATGCTTTTTCTTCGTTTATTTGGCTATGCGGGCCGATCACAGGACTTGTGGTATTTTTGCAATCAAGTCTTCTCTAGCAAAAGTTTATAGATTCGATTTTTATAGGATCGGGAAACTGTAATTATTCTTATGTGTTGTGTTGGGTTTATTAGGTCCAGCCTTGTGTTGGGATATGGAGTGATAAATGTACTTCAAAATATGGAAGAAGACGGCCATTTATTCTCGTTGGATCACTCATGATCTCCTTAGCAGTAAGGGCTAATACAAGATATGGCTTGTGTTGTTTCTTTTTTTTTCTCCTTTGTGTTTTGTTATAAGCTAAAGAAAAGCTTGCAATTTAGGTGATAATAATCGGGTTTTCTGCAGACATTGGGTATCTATTAGGAGATACAAAGGAACATTGCAGGTTTTCTCTCCTGCTCCCCTGCATATGTATCATTGTATGGAGTGTCTAAAATATTGAAAGTTTTTAATGCAGTACTTTCAAAGGCACGCGAACCAGGGCTGCTTTTGTCTTTGTCATTGGGTTCTGGTTGTTGGATCTAGCTAACAATACTGTACAGGTTCACATCTGTTTTCTCCAATCTGCAATAATTAATGGCACAAGTCATTACCTAATACTCAGGAATGATGTTTTGTGATTTCGTTTCAGGGACCTGCTCGTGCTCTTCTAGCTGACCTATCAGGTAAGAAATGGAATATCATCATAGACTTAACAGATCAGAACTAGTTTATGCTGTGTTTAGAATTCTGTGAAAAAATCACTGATGAGATATCTCTTGCTCTCCTTAGGTCCTGACCAGCGTAATACTGCAAATGCTGTGTTCTGCTTGTGGATGGCTATTGGTAATATACTTGGGTTTTCTGCCGGTGCTAGCGGACGTTGGCAAGAGTAATCTTTTAGATCCCTATTTCCTCATTTTGCATATTTTCAGTAGCTGTTAAATGATTCAGGCAATATTTACTGAGCAGATGGTTCCCTTTCCTAACAAGTAGAGCATGTTGTGCTGCGTGTGGTAATCTTAAAGCAGCCTTTCTTCTTGCAGTGGTAAGCTGTTTGTATACTTTTTCTGATTCATTAATCTCACTAAGCCCTCTAACTATACAACGGTTGTCTTGAGTCTTCTTTAACTAACCCGCTTATGTTTATAACTCGTTGGTCATTTGCCACAAATCAAGACGTTCTGTTTCTCTGTCTAACTCTGTTTTTTATGTGGCAAATTTGAAAATTTTGATTCATAATAATGCAATTAGTGGCGATGTTCTTGTTTTGCAGTCTAAACATATTGTTCTAAGAGTATTATCGTTGTTTTTTCAGGTCTTTCTCACTCTATGCACTCTTGTCACAATCTATTTCGCCAAAGAGATTCCTTTCACAGTCATTAAACCCACACGGAAACCAGATTCTGCACCGTTGTTGGATGATCCTCAACATAATGGTCTTGAGCGTGCAAGCTTGAATCACAATACAGCCAATGGGATCAGATATGAGAGTGTGGAACGTAATACAGACGTACAACAAGGCAACTCAAATAATGAACACCAAGAAGATGAGACCTTTGTGGATAGCCCTCGATCTGTTTTAGTGAATTTACTAACTAGTTTAAGGCATTTACCACCTGCTATGCACTCCGTTCTCATCGTCATGGCTCTTACATGGGTGAGTCCCATAGAAACATATGCAAATATCACCTTTCAGACACTTTCTTTCTCTTTGTTATTAGATTATTTGATCGTGGTCTTGTTTGTTCCTTGCAGTTATCATGGTTCCCCTTCTTTCTGTTTGATACAGATTGGATGGGAAGAGAAGTATACCACGGAGATCCGACAAAAGATAGTTTGCACGTTGAACTATATGATCAAGGTGTGCGTAAAGGCGCCTTTGGTTTACTGCTAAACTCTGTAAGAACTCTTTAACCTTCTATGCACTTTGTCTACAGACACTTGCCCGTTATTGAATGTTCTTCTTTTGTTTCCACCGTAGGTTGTTCTTGGGATAAGTTCGTTCTTGATAGAACCAATGTGTAGGCGGATGGGTGCACGTGTTGTATGGGCTACCAGCAACTTTGTAGTTTTTGTCTGCATGGCGGGAACAGCTGTAATAAGCTTGATGTCTCTGAGGGATTACTCGAAAGGGATTGAACACATAATAGATGGTAACGAAACAACTAGAACAGCGGCAGTAGTCGTCTTTGCACTCCTCGGTTTTCCACTAGCTGTATGTCTTTTCTTCTTTTAAGACCGAAAGCTCTCTTCTTTATTCTTCTTCTTCTGATGTAATATAATATGTGATAAAGCCGTCTTCTTTTGTTTTCTATTGTGTGTGCACAGATCACATACAGTGTCCCTTTCTCCGTAACAGCAGAAGTCACATCTGATTCTGGTGGTGGTCAAGGTCTCTCTCTCTCAACACATTCTTAATCTTAATATCATGCTGCTTAAAATCATAGACTTGTATATCACTTAACGGTTTAAATATCTGAACTTGTAGGTTTGGCTATAGGAGTGTTGAACCTAGCAATCGTTATTCCGCAGGTAATCAATCTCACTTAAAAAAAACTAAACATTGATTCTCTTGTAATATTATTATCACATTGGCCACTCAAAAGAGAGAGAGTCATAGACCAGTGATTATTCTTACACAAACAGATGATAGTGTCACTTGGAGCGGGACCATGGGATGCGTTGTTTGGAGGAGGGAACTTACCGGCGTTTGTATTGTCATCTGTGGCTGCTTTTGCTGCTGGTGTCATTGCATTGCGTAGCCTTCCCGAACTATCTTCTTTTAGATCCACCGGTTTTCATATCGGTTAAAATCTTTTTAGCCAAAGCCACATGCTTTTTACGGCCATATATACTTGCGAAAAAAAATCAGATTTAGATCTCATTCAATTCTTTTTTTTGGCCATGTTTGTGTTTACTATTGTACCGTAGGTTTTGTACATTTTTGTGTTTATGTTATATGTTATACACAAACAATGTTACTTCAAATTATACAATATAATAATACTTGTCTGAAATGTTCATAGTTGTTATCTGTGTAATTTGATTCGCTTTATATCATTGTGACTTTGTGAGCCCATAGAGTAGTCTTAATGTTAGTGTTGTTCTTTGAAGCCGACCAAAAATGCTATTTTCGTATATATATCCATCAATATGGGTTTGGCATTGCATTTTACACTATGAAAATGTGAATGTTGTTTTTGTTCCTCTTTGTAGCAACAATATAAACATTGATGTATATACGTTCAAAAAGTAATGTTACAATATATTTTACAAATATTAAACTACATATAAATTTAAAATCAGTAGCCGCATATCCATTATTTAAATTAAACATATATGAACAACTAATGAAAGTTAAAAATATAGATGCACATTTTATAAAATGCATGCAAGAATATTTCTACCATTACAATACAAGTGTATATTAAAACAAAAAAATATTCAAAAGTTATTTCAATATTAAATCACCTAAAAATTATAATTATAATCATCGAAATACACAAAGATATATAAAATAAAAATTCAAATCCATTGTACCAAATAAACTATTAAATAAAAATACTTTTATAAAAAGGTTACAATGCTTCTTAATAAAAGTATAACGAAAAAGCACATTCGGGTTACCCCCTAGTGATTTTATAAAAGAATGAGAAATTCACAAAACTACGCTCTTTCAACCCTCCTTTCACAAAACTACACCTAATTCAATATTTTCACAAAACTACACCCTTTCAAAATTTTAAAAGTTTGATTTACCTTTTAAAAAATTATCAAAATTAATTTTTTTTCATTTGGGTTCGCTAATTAGTGTTTAAGGTATAGTATTAAGGAGGTAAGATTGTATGGGTAAGGTTTATTTGGATTTAATTTTGAGTGTTTAGGTGTAGTTTTGTGAAATAATTCTGAAATAGTGTAGTTTTGTGAAATGTAATTCAAATGGTGTAGTTTTGTGATTCTCCCTAAAAGAATTATGGAACGCATTCAAATTAGCAACATGTGCATTTTTATACATAGTACAAAAATTATTAAAAGCTATTAAATTAGCAACATGTGTATTTTTATGGGAGAATCACAAAACTACACCATTTGAATTACATTTCACAAAACTACACCATTTCTAAAATACTTCACAAAACTACACCTAAACACTCAAAATTAAATTCAAATAAACTCTACCCAAACAATTATACCCCCTTAATACTATACCCTAAACACTAATTAGCGAACCCAAATGAAATTTTTTTAATTTTGGTAATTTTTTAAAGGTTAAATCAAGCTTTTAAAATTTTGAAAGGGTGTAAATATGTGAAAATATTAAATTAGGAGTAGTTTTGTGAAGAAAGGGTTGAAAGGGTTGTAAATTTGTGAATTCCTCTATTTTTATACACATAATAAAATTATTTTTGTTTTTTTGGCATATAAATAGTAGTTAACTCTGGTTTTATACACAACATATGTATCATACGGTGAACCTAATATTGTTGTTTAGTGAATTATATTATTGTATATTTAAATGGTTAAATCCTAGTTAAACAATGATTTCAAAAAGCCAATTTTAGGGACCATTAAACTCGAAAATTAGTAAATTAATTATGTTCCTCCGTTGTTATCGAATTTTAATAATGTACGAGTGATATCATTTAACATACAACAAACCAATTGATATTTTCTTATTTTTTGATGGTTTGATCATTGATGAATAAAAGTTGTTTTTTTTCAAAAGTGACGAAATTTTGTTGTCTCTAGTGAGCTAATTTTTTTTTGTGTGTTTGGTATTTATAATTATATAAAATTTGAACATTTTATAAATGTATCGGTTGTTTTTTGGAAAGATTATATAGAGGGAGAAGATTTAAAACAGAAAAAAATATAAATGGAGAAGAAACCGAGTAATTAAAAAAATTAGTATAAGAAAATCGTAATTATAGATTTTCATTTGTCATTTAGCTAAGAGGAATTCACAAATCTACGCACTTTCAACCCCTTATTCACAAAACTATTCATAATTTAATATTTTCACATATTTACACACTTTCAAAATTTTAAAAGCTTGATTTAACCTTTAAAAAATTACCAAAATTAAATTTTTTTTATTTGAATTCGCTAATTAGTATTTAGGGTATAGTATTAAGGAGGTAGAATTGTTTGGGTAGAATTTATTTGAATTTAATTTTGAATGTTTAAGTGTAGTTTTGTGAAATATTTTGGAAATGATATAGTTTTATGAAATATAAATCAATTGGTGTAGTTTTGTGATTCTGCCTTTAGCTAACAAGAAAAGCTTGTTGCTACCAAAAAAAAAGAAAAAAAGCTTGTGCAGTATATCTTTAGATGCAATTAGACGATATTACCCCTACTACCTGGCCTAAACCTGAACTTTTGTCCCTAAATAACCGTCTGCCTTTTGAAACAAGTTTTTTGGCAGGGAATTTTCATTTAATATTTCTTTTTTCTTTTTTTGAAAATCTCTCTCTCCTCTCTGCTAGTTCTCTCCCACTCTCTCTCTGCGAAAATGGAGCATGTTCTTCGTCCCGTACCTCTGTAAAAAATGGTGAGAAGAAATCAAATCAGTATCGACTCTCTCTCTCTTACTCTGTTAGAAGAATCATAAGGTGCTTTTTGTGTTGTCTTCTTCCTCAGGTAATCGATAAGAAGACGAAGGGAAAATCGGAGGAAACCGTAGAGGTTTTCTTTCACGAACACGAATCATCTCTCCTTCTCGTAAGCAAAAACAGAACATCTTCGATGGAGCTTTTCCTTATTATTATTATTTCTGTTGAGTTTTGGTCAAAATCGCCATTAACGTGCTTTCGTTTTGGTCAAAATAGAATAGGAATATGCTCCATATTGCTAACGAAGAGTCGTTTCCTGCGTTGGGTAAGACAGATCTTGATTTTGAATGTTTCTATAAATGTTTTCTCGTTTTAATTTTTTAATTTTTTGAATTTTGGAGTATGCTTTTTTGATGATCGATAAGCTAATATTACTATTTGATGATTTGTTTGATTAATTTCCTCAACAAAAGAAATAGAATCTCTAGATGCGTCGCTGCTAATGAAGACGCTCATGAAGAACATACACCTGTGTGAAACAGGGGAATACACATGTATGTATGTATGTTTGTTTGTTTGTCTGTGTGTGGAATAATGATGATTTTTATATCTATCATTGATTGATTGATTGATTGATTTAAACGCTTCTGCTTGCTTGTGTTACGGTGCAGTATCTTCTAACAGCCAAGAAGAAGATGTCATGAAGAAACTTGGAGTAACTTTCAACTCCACACCATATCAAAAAACGAGGTTGTATACTTGTCATGTCTTTTTTTCATTATGGTTTTACTCTCTAAAACAATATATGCTTTACTAATTTTTTCAATGATATATGTAAACCACAAGTTCATCTTCCAAAATGGTGGTGCCTACACTTGGTCAGTTAGTGATCATCCTTAATAATGTGTCAAATGACGAGGTAATGCAAATATTTTAATGATGAAACCCCATTTATTTATATGTACTACTATGATGTCGCGGTATGGTTAAAGCCAGGATCCAGCCTTCCTAATTTCTGTGAACCTTGCTAGTTATTATTATTGTTATTATTATGATGATGCAGCTTGTTTAGAAATTCTCTTGTGCTTGTGAATTTCCCTGAGTTCACTGATTTGTTCTACACGCCTTTGAAATTCGTTGTGTTCTCATATGAGTTTTTGCTTTCTTTCGGAACAATGTCAATACAAGGTTCAGTTTATGCAGGACTATAAGACCAACTATCCTCTTGCACACCATGTTAAGATCTCTGGTCTACATGCCGCTTTAGCAGTCCCTTTGATAAACAAACTCAATGGTTCGGTTGAGTTTGTGTTGGAGTTTTTCTTCCCAAGATCTTGCCTTGACACCGAAGCACAACCAGATAAGCAACTTATAATTGATGCAAGAACCGGAGAGAATCTGAAACCTTTGCCTTTAGAAGAGATCTCTAACATGATAAAGGCAAGTAAGAAGGGTAAAGGCGTGTCGCTTTCGTGGGAGTACAAGAAAGAAGATCCAAAAGAAGAGTTCATCATGCTTACATCTAATTGGGACAACAATCATATGGGACAAAGCCACAATACCTTTCTTTCAGATGCTGAGCAGTTTCAAAAGGCTTTAAAACCAAATGATTTGCAGCCACCAGATTACAAGGCACTCGTCTTCTTCAGGGGATGTATAGAAGACAATTACATTCCGTTTGTATGGGCAAAGAATCCTCTGAAGATGGAAGTTTTGAGTGTACATCATGAGGTAAATGTGAATGTGATTTAAAAAATGCAACTAGCTAGCTAGCTAGATGTGTATTGCTTGTCTTTTGATCTGTTAATCTAAAGTGGGATGATCTATGCAGGTCAAGAGGTTGCTTGACCATTGCCAAAATGAAATTGTTGACATGCAAGATGAAAAGGAGAGTACAAGACCACCTGATTCTGTGCATCACGCTCTGCTGATCATTGTATTTACTCCTCTACTTTTTCACACTCTGTTGTCCCATAAAATGTATTTGTTCATCGTTGTTTCTTTCCAGACCAATCACTCAAATGGAAACTACTTGGAGCTCACAGATGTCCTTTCAAACCTTCCACTAATCTCAGAGGTAATGAGTGAGTTTCTCCTTGGGAATATATAACTAACTCAGATTTTGCATATTTAGTTTTCTGAAAATCTAATTCCCTCTCGTTGTTAATGTTTCAGGTTCTATCTGAAGGTAAATCAAGGCTTGGTGAAAGTCACTACTAAATAAAAACATATCATAAATACAAAGATGACTTCATAGTCTATGTTCTTCCACTAACTTGGCACATCTCTCTTTCAGGAATCACAGTTCAGCTCAACAAAGATGGTTTCATTTCAAAAACCAGGCAAGACAAGTACATTGAAAACAAAGATAGCATGGTATATATATATATATTTATATAGTTATGTTTTGATTTCCTTCTCTATTCTTATTTTTTATTTCTTGTACTTTACCCGAAAATATTCATTGTGCATGATGGATCTATGCAGGTCAAAAGCTTGCTTGATACTTGTGACCGTGACCATGAAGAAGATGGGAGGAAGATTCACTGCATATTCTTTGAAAAAGGATATTGTCCTTTTGGAAATGAGTGCTGGTTTTCTCATGAAGCTGTTGGCGAAGCTGATACCTCTTATGTACAGAGTCACTCGTATGGGTTTGTTTAATTTATTTCCTTTAACCTAAAGTAACCAAAAGGATATCATTATCTTTATTTAGTATGTACCTAATCTCTCTTGTGTGTTTGAAACAGGGAGTTGGTTGGTCATTGTTGCTGGAAAACTTATATTTCAAAAGTTTTTCTAAAACCTGAGTTGAGGTTGGCCGGGGGTAAGCAAAAAAGCAAAAAGGGTCCTATTGGTATTGAGAAACTAAATTATGTCAAAAACCATGTAAGCTCCCGCCCTAACCAGTTGTTGACTCCGGGGTTAGTAAAATCTATTCTCGGAGAAACTGTTCATGATCAATGCTACAAAAAGGATAGCCCCGTTGATATAACTTGCTTCTTCGAAACATATGATGATGTCGAAACTGGTTTGGTTTATAATAACCTGCTTCTGCGTTGGCAATCTAAAAAAAAGGTATATAATCTAACTTTTTTAAAAAAAATTGCCAACTATTCAGTTTTTTTTTATTACTATTGTTTATCTTAATGTTTCATTTTGTGATCTCAGGTTGATCCTTTTGAAGATGGAGTTACAAGGGTTGATAGAAAATGGGTTGAACTTTCAGAAGAAGAAAAGCTAAAGACTGGACCTTTCCATTCCGAATCAGTACATTCAATGGTGGGAGGCGTTCGAAACCAGCATGAACACAGTAAGTCAATTTTTTTTTGGTTTTCCAACAACACTTTCTAATTAGTATATCGAGTATTTTATAATCATCATATTATTATATGAAACTTATCTTCTATTTTATTTTATTAGCTCTATTTATTTATATAGGTTGTAGAAATTTCTTAGTATAGAAAAAGAAGACTTGTGTCTAATAATAATGAGTTTATTTATCTAAACCTACAACTTTGATTGACATATTAATATTTTTGTTTGTTTTTTACAGACCTTTGTTGGATTTTTGTCGGGGTCAACCTTGTGAGTTCCCTTAGGGTCATCAACAATGTCGATCCTGTCTTTGTGACCTTAAGTGTGAAAGATGCTTGCTTCTTTGCCTCTCCCCATGACCGTCTGAAATCTACAGCAACAGAAGGCCACAAGTGTCATCCTCTGCAAATTTCAGCAGCATTGAAGTATATCAAAGAGGAAGGAGTTCGGATTCATCCAGAGAACGAACCTGATACTTTTGACTGTATCAAAGACATTCCCAAGAAAGATGGTGTGAGGATAAAAATAGCAGATTTTCAATATTTGGGCTGTAATCTAAAACAAGCGTTAAAGGTACTTGAGACTCAGCCTATCGGCGCAACAATAGTTTTGTTTTCCGACTTTTGGGATATCAAAGAGGTAAATACGTTCAATATTAAAATTTTGGATATTAATAGGTTTACTTTCTTGTCATAACTTGTTTGTGTTTGTGACAGGATATTTACCTCGGACCAACTAGCAACAATTCTGTGTATGAGGGTCTTCACGCCGTTCTTGTTGTTGATGCGTTCCTCGTCAACGGAGAACTTGTAATGTGGTGCAAGTCTAGCCACGGGGTGGATAAGCACAGTGAAGGGTACTTCATGGTCGCAACATCCATCATGGTTACCGCTTTGCATTATGGTGTTAGTGATCGTCATCCGACATACGGTATCAACCATGGCAATAAGCCACTAGATGAACCATTCGACCTTACTACTCCGCAACCGCTCATACACGACTTCGTGTATCCGATGCTTGATTCAAAGAATAAAAGAAAGAGGTAAGAATTGATGAACCTAATAGCTAAACCCTCTATTTGATTCTGCTGTTTACTTGACGATGTTGTCTTCATAACTCTGTTGTTGTTTTTTTTTGGGGTTAAAACTCTCTTTTTCATTTTTCAAGGCAACTCTTGGTTGTTTTCATCCAACACAATAACAATGAGAGAGTGGTTAGTCTTTTGAAACCATGTCGATGAGAATTACAATGCAATATCACCATTTGTTATGCAAATTATTACTTTATTTCTGTTAAAAACATGTCAAGTATATCATCACAAATTAAAACATGCAAATAAAAAAAAATCACATACTTAAGTGAGAACATTAAACATAACTTTTTTTTTTTTTTTTTTTTTTGATAAAGGGTTTTCAATTAAACATATAAACTTATTTCCGGATTTAGGCCCACTCTAAATCCCCTTTAGGGCCCAATCCAGAATACAATTAAATGACCCAAAATCTCAACCCAAACCGAATCGGTTTATGTGCTAACCGGAAATTAAACCAGGAGACACAATTTAACCTAATATTTCTACCATTACTTACTATATAATCCTTCGTAGCATACACATCTCTCAGAGACATAATCTCGTCTCCGATTAACTCCTCCGTTAACTTACCGTCTATTAACGGTAACATCTCTCCCGTCGTATCCACCGTCGGAGATCTCTCGATTCGCAACCCACTCGTTAAACAAGCCGCTTGGTCTTATCTCCAAGCAACGGCGTTAGCTTCCTCAGGTGACTCGCCTGGGTCTCAATTCCTCCGCCGCGTATGGCTCCACTTCTCCGCCGGATTACAGATTCTACGGCGTATGATTGATTGGATTTTTCAATCGATTTGTTGTATTCCTCAAATTGTTAAATAAATCTTAAGGGCTAAAACTTAAAATACACATAAACTGTTTGTATACACAATAAAGTGTTGGGAATAATCAAAAGAAAAGAGATTTTGATTAAATCAAAACTCGATATTACATTTGTGCAAATCCGGTTTAACATGAGAATGAGATATTCATATGATTGTTCGTAACAAGGCCCAAATTTAGGATCCGAAACAAGGCCCAAATTTGAGTTTGAAGCAATATAATAAGAAATAAATAGGGCATAATCCCCTCCCTAAAGAGAGAAGAAAGAAAAGCGAATAGCGGCTGCTTGCTTGGAGAGAATGCGTGGAAGAGATAAGCAGAGACAAGGCCAAGGATGGATGAGGAAGAAGAAGAAGAAGACAGATGAATTGATGGTTGTTAAGAGTGACTATCGTGTGCCTGGCCTGGGACGATTTTCATGTTGCCTATGGGACAAGAAGTTAAAGTCTATTAAAATGGCTGAGGAGGCTTCTCGTCAGATTCAGTCTGCGCGTCGGTGGCGTAATCAGCCTTGGATTCGTCAATTTCGTCATTCAAATGTAATTAAAAAGTCTATTGTAAAAATTGAATTGTGGTTTAAAAATATTGATTGATGACTGACTTTGTTTTTTTTTTGTGTGGGTTCAGCGGTTCAATGATGATACCGAGGTTGGGTTCTGTAAAGGTGTAGCTGTGAGGCTTTATGCAAAGGTTGGTCTTCATCGTTACAATCTGTTAGAGAATACCAACTTGCAGCTTCACATTGTCGATAATTACACTAGACTCGGTCGTGTCAGCCCTTTTTCCACCTATTATATAACATCCCTTGCTACTGCTGCCGCTCCTCCTGATCCTCTTGTTACTTTCCAAACTCGTGTTCACGAAGAAGGTGGTGACAGTTTGAATCTCACATGTTATCTTGCCGCACCTGAAAATACAGGTCCCACTTGATCATCATTCTATTGTGTTTATAGATAGATTGTTATTATTATTAACCCTATTATATGATTTAGGTCCAAAGTGTATCCTTAATAAGGATGAGTTCCGCTACCGCAATGACAGCAAACCAGTGCCTCAATGGCCTCTACACGATGCTTTCCCTGATGAAAATCATCGATTTTTTTACAAGGTTTTATGATCATTTAGAATTCATTCTTTCATTCGTTTCATTTGTTTTTAACTAATGTTACAACTCAAACAGTTACAAGAATCAGAGTGGGAAGATAATGACTGGATTCGTCTTTACTTGGAACTTGCCTTGGTTACCACTAATCGCCATATTCTCAATGTATGTAATTTCTTCCTTTTATTTTCTTTTGTAAATTCATTCAATTTCTTTTTTCATATATGTTAAGTGTGTGTGTGTGTGTGCGCGTTTTTGTCTTGTTAATGTCAGATGAACCTGACCAATTTGAAGATTTTGAACGTAGTGGTAGAAACAGAGGAAAATATGCCAAAAGAGAGTGTACTCAAATGTTATAGGAACCTAATTGTGTACATCAGATATGACCAAGACTTGGGAGAGGATGGAGTTTGCAAATGGCGAGCCATCGTTCGAAGAACCGTGGATTTGGTATCTAAACACTTTTATCTTGTGGGCACAAATCTGAAAGTGCCCGACTGAGTAAGCTTTCTTCTTTACTAACTAAGTAAACCACAACTAGCTTAATTGTTTTCTTTCAGGTTTCGTACTTTAATTAACAAGTATTGTAGATTGTAACGAGAGATTTCACTTCTAAGTACAATCTGCTACTTACTTGGCTTATTACATGATTACATCTTGTCTGGTCCATGTGTGTTGTTATAATTTGTTTTGACCATCTTACATAATGGCGGAAGCTAACTGTTCCACATAATCAGAGAGGCTACAAACTGATTTGAAAGTCTCTTACATCTCCATGCGCTGAACCGAGTTTGGTTCCTTGATGCTGATTCTCGAATGTAGAAAGGCGGATTCTCGCAAGAAGACTTATCAACATCAAACAGTTCCCACTCTTTAAACCCACCCACATTTACTTCAATGCACATTGGCTTAAACGTTTATCAATTAGAAAGAAACAAGTAAAAGAGATGCATAAATATCCGAAATTGGTTAAGCTTTAGGGATTATTTTTTGAAATGCTATTAAAAAAGAAAACTTTTCTAAAATGCCATTAAAAAAAAATATCTTTCGGAAAATGCCACACGTGGACATGAAATTGTCCACGAAAGGAGACGACGAATGACGAATTTACCCTCGTGTTTTGTCCACTTGGTGTTCGTGGACTTAAGTTTGTCCACGAAAAACAAGGTTAAATTCGTCATTTGTCGTCCTTTTTCGTGGACGTGGACAATTTCTTGTCCACGTGTAGCATTTTTCAAAATGTTTTATTTTAATGACATTTTTCGAAAGGTTTCCTTTTTAATGACATTTTTCATAATTTTCTCTAAGCTTTATCGACTAGGCAAATACTCCCTCTGTTTAAAACTCAAAATGATTAAAAAGTAATTTTAGATAACTTATCATGTTTACACTTGCAAGTTGTGACAGTACACTCATTTTGTTACAAGTATTTTGGTTGTGCTTGACTCTTCTTACATTCATGCAATTTACCTTATAGTGTAGAAATTTAAAACTTTAAGCAATTCATACTAGTTTGACAAAAAAAAAAAAAGCAATTCATACTAATCTAGAGTTATAACTAGACTTATTGGCACTCTTTTGTCACAAGCTCCTGCATATTTTTGTTGAAGCAAACAAATCAATTTTTTAAAAAGATAGAAATCAAACTAGTTTCACCAATATGTACTATAAGTCACAACCATATTTCTCCTTACCAAAAAAAAAGTCACAACCATATTTCACATCCAAAAATGTAAAACGTAAATATCCATAAATATACATTGTTTGGGTCTATAGACTTATAAATAACAAATTGAGATAGACAATGTGTCCAAATATAATAAATGTCAATATAGTTGTTGAGACAAACACTTTAATGAAAAAAAAAATACAATGAATGCCTTTAGATTCTTCTTTAAAACCAATTCAATGAAGGTCTATTTTCTCTTCAAATTAAATCACATCATTCTCCATAAGTCCATAGTCTCTTTCTCTTTTAACTTTCACTAAAGATTGATCTATATGGCCAAGGGAAGAGGCAGTGCAACATGGTTAGGTCGTGCCATAGTGGCTATAATGGTTGTGTCGGTTTTGTTGCTTGAAGCTAGCTATGTTCGAGCAGCGACTTACACGGTCGGTGAGTCCAAAGGTTGGACTTTTAATGCTGATGGGTGGCCTAGTGGCAAACACTTTAAAGCCGGCGATGTTCTCGGTATACTCCACATCCTTTTAATTAGTGTTACTAAATATAAATTGTACTTGCATATTGAGAGAAAAATACTAAGCATATAGTCTTAGCACTAATGTGTCTACGCAATGCTATTGTATTTTAGAGTCTAGTTTAAAATTGTTTACATTTTAATGAAGACTAGATTCTTACGCACGGGAGTAATATTTATAAAATATTAATTTGATATCATTTTAAATTAATTTTTGGGAGAATCACAAAACTACACCATTTGAATTACATTTCACAAAACTACACCATTTCCAAAATACTTCACAAAACTACACCTAAGCACTTAAAATTAAATCTAAATAAATCCTACCCACACAATCTTACCCCCTTAATACTATACCCTAAACACTAATTAGCGAACCCAAATGAAAATATTTTAATTTTGGTAATTTTTAAAAGGGTAAATCAAGCTTTTAAAATTTTGAAAGGGTGTAAATATGTGAAAAAATTAAATTAGGTGTAGTTTTGTGAAGGAGAGGTTGAAAGACTGTAGTTTTGTGAATTTCTCTTAATTTGTTGTTGGTGCATGTTGAATAATTTTTTTTAGTGATATATATATGTATGTTCTAATATTAAAAATAATTTTTATATATATCATAAATTATGTATGATATATTTTGACACGTCGCAAAATTGAGCAAGACGTCACGCAAAGGTATCTAAAAGTATTAAAAAATTTAATTTTCAAAGATTTTCGGATGGTTTTGTTTTTTTATTTACGTCATAGATTTGAATATTATAAAAATATACTTTTAAATAATTAAAATTTTAAATAATTAAAATACTTTTAAACAATTAAAATACTTTTAAATAATGAAAATACTTTTAAATAATGAAAATATATTATTAATATTATACGTTGGATTAACATAAAATTGAAATATTTATAATATTTTATATTTTCATTATGTTACCTACTTATTTTTATTTTCATTTTTTGATTGTAATCCTATTAATTTGGAATATTTATTTCTATTTATATATATTTTTAAAATTCGTTTTTCTTTTAATCCTATTAAATAGAATTTTTTTTAATCAAAAACTACCTTATACTTAAATTTATACAATGTCATTACATGTAATTAAAAAAAAAATTTAAGGGTTTTTCAAAATTTGTCATTCCCAATTAATAGTATAGATTCTTGCTTTATATATTGGTTAGAGACTAGATTGTTTTTGCATTTTTGGGCCATGGAATAAATTATCGAATATTTAATCAATTTTAGTTAAATCTTGAGTGATGAAAAATGAAACTGTTTGGAAATATCTCAACCAATGTTATTTTAGATTTATCTGTTTATAGCTAATGAACAATTAATATCTTAATTTGAATGTTAATCTGAATAATGAGTCCTATTGAGTGATTAACTTATTGCAGGGAGAATCACAAAACTACACCATTTGAATTACATTTCACAAAACTACACAATTTCCAAAATACTTCACAAAACTACACCTAAACACTCAAAATTATATTCAAATAAACTCTACCCAAACAATCCTACCCCTTAATACTATACCCTAAACACTAATTAGCGAACCCAAATGAATAAATTTTATTTTTGGTAATTTTTTAAAGGTTAAATCAAGCTTTTAAAATTTTGAAAAAGTGTAAATATGTGAAAATATTAAATTAGGAGTAGTTTTGTAAAGAAGGAGTTGAAAGGGTATAGATTTGTGAATTCCTCTTTTATGTTAGGTATTTAAACAAGTAAGGTTTTTGGTCAATATCCTATGCACAAACGAAACTATGTTTAAAATATTTAATTATATTTTGTAACAAAGTTCATTTAATTGCGAACAAATATACGAAATAACCATAGAGTAAAACTATATATAATTAACTTTTTAGTATTAATTTGTTGCAGTGTTTAACTATGATCCGAAGAACCACAACGTAGTGGTGGTAGATAGTGGAGGCTACAACAATTGCAAAACACCTACAAGTGCAAAAATTTACACTTCAGGCAAAGATCATATAACTTTGTCTAAGGGCAAAAACTTCTTTATTTGTAACTTTCCAGGCCATTGCGAATCTGCTATGAAAATCGCGGTCAATGCGGTTTGATCCATGCATCGATCTGACCCATCAAAATATAATATTTCCTCTTTACTATGTTTTTTTATTTAAGAAAGATATTAAATTATCCAATAAACTAAGTTTGCATTTTAATTAAAACATGTAATGTTTTCTTCCATCTATATAACAAATATATTTTGCTTCGACATTCATATTACAAAAATAATTAGTTATGATAATATAATAAATATGTATTCAGCAAGGTAAAATTAGAAATTAGTCTAATTATATATATATATGTGTGTGAATTTCTTGTATTATATAACCCGTGTTAATGTTGATTTAGTATAAATTATCGTAAAAAAATTCACATTTGTTAATTTTTTTTGTTGAACATTCTTCCATCTATATAACAAATATATTTTGCTTCGACATTCATATTACAAAAATAATTAGTTATGATAATATAATAAATATGTATTCGGCACGGTAAAATTAGAAATTAGTCTAATTATATATATGTATATATGTGAATTTCTTGTATTATATAACCCGTGTTAATGTTGATTTTTTATAAATTTTGTAAAAAGAAATTCAACATTAGCTAAATTTTTTTGTTAAACATATAGCATAAATGACTACTTCAATTTGTAAATATTTTAAAACAATTTATTGAATAATATTTCAAAAAATTATATCACCAAAATTTAGTAACTTACGTTTTTCTATAATTCACTTTAAAATAGATTAATATTTTATTGTATTAATTTTAAATTGTTAAATTTATAGTTTATAAATGTTGCAATATCATTTATGTTAATATATTATTTTATCAATTTAATAAAAAAACTAAAATAAGAAAATTAAGATTTTCATTTAAGGAATTATCTATCAAATATTCTTTTATAGAAAGTTATTTCTATGTAGAAATAGGAGTGATCAGATTTGTTCATAACATGTTTTAATATAAAAAATGGTTAAAATGGTGTAGTTTTGTGAATTCCTCTTTTATAATAAAATAAAACAACTTATAACATGTATTTTAAGTGTTTATTATTTAGTTATAATTAATTAAAAATAAAAAAATTGTAGCAAATATTTTATTATATTAATCATTTAGTTTAACTATTTTATTATATTAATATATAATATATTATACTTTTTATGTATTATATAACCCGTTTTTAGGTTATATTGATAAATATATATATTTACTTACCTAAATAATAACCAACAAATATTATAAATAAATATTTTAGATGAGGTATTTTTAAATTTATTTCTTTATATATACTAATTCAATTCAACTTTTTATTAGGTTATAAATTTGGGTTGCTAATTATTTAAAATAAATGTTTGTAACATGATAAATTAGAAGGATTTGAACATCAAACTTCATTAACATGTAATGATATAATCAAACCACTACACGAAGTCAATTTTTTATTTTGATTCCCAAAATCAGTATTTATAATATGATTAAAACCGAATTTTGGTTTATTGTTTTGACCAAATGACCCTTAATGAATTTTTAGATTTTTAATAATTTCAATGACATTTCATGTAATTCTTTTACGCTTTTAATGTTATTTTCAAAAATCCACTCCTCAAATGTTAATATAGAGATAGAGATATATAAGTCTCAATCATATATAATAAATAGCAAGTAGTTTTGCTTATGTGTCAATTGGAGAGAGTTTGTAGGAAATTAATGATTTTTTATTTTTTTATTAATATAATAATTTTTTTTTAAAATTATGATTATCTCCTTTATTTTTTAATAGTTTATATCATCAAATATTATTTATTAATTTAATATTTCGAAATTTCAATTACGTTTCCTAAAATTTATTAATTTAACATTTGGAAATTTCAATTATATATTCTAAAATTAAAGAATTTATATATTTTTTATTAATTATTATTTTGTTATTCGTTTATGATTATCCCTTTTATTTTTAATGGTTTATATCATCATATATTATTGCTAATTTGATATTTCGAAATTTTAATTATATTTCCTAAAATAAAGGATTTTTTTTTTTATAAATATAATAATTTTTTTTAAAATTATGATTATCTCCTTTATTTTTTAATAGTTTATATCATCAAATATTATTTATTAATTTAATATTTCGAAATTTCAATTATGTTTCCTAAAATTTATTAATTTAATATTTGGAAATTTCAATTATATATTCTAAAATTAAAAAATATATATATTTTTTATTAATTATTATTTTGTTATTCGTTTATGATTATCCTTTTTATTTTAATGGTTTATATCATCATATATTATTGTTAATTTGATATTTCGAAATTTTAATTATATTTCCTAAAATAAAGGATTTTTTTTGATTTTTTATTAATTTAATATTTTTTTTATGATTATCCCTTTATTTTGGAGTTAATTAACGTATTATATACATTTTAAAACTTGATATTTCGAAATTTTTATTATATTTCCTAAAATAAAGGAAATTTTTGATTTTTTATTAATTTAATATCTTTGTTTATGATTATCCCTTTATTTTGGAGTTAATTAACGTATTATATACATTTTAAAACATAATTTGTCAATTAACTGTTTTTGATGTAATAATTAAATTTTGGATAATTAATTTGATTTTCGTATTTAAAATAACAAATTTAACCTTATTCACACAAAATTATTCACAAAAATCATTCCCGAAAAAGTATTCACATAGATCATTCATTGAGATCATTAACAACTCACCATTGACATAAATCATTCATTCACATATATTATTTAGAGTGAATTTCGGTTATAGGCACTTTGAGTGGATTTTCTTTCACTTTAAGGTACTTTGGGCCCAAGGTGGATTTTCCTTGTTTTAAAGTGCATTTCTGGACCATTTTGCCCTTATTTTGTCGACAAAAAGCTAAATAATAGTGGAGGATAGATGTCGTTACTTTAATTTAGTTTGTAACTAGATTGGCAAGTAGTTACGTTATTTAGTTCATAATAGTTGTCAAGTGGGAATAATAAAATAAGACTTTTGTGGTGAACGATGTGGAATAATTATGACCGCTTGTTTTTGACACAGCTTTTCGTTGGGGAAAATAACAAGCAGCGCCGACGGTTTGAAGATGGTAGAACTTTGTTTATAAAGCAGATGTTTGTAATGCAATGTGCAATTTAATACTTCTACCGTTATCTTTGTAATGTAGCTTTAAATCAACAATTTAAAACATCGTATTGTTGTCTTTGCGGTTGTAAAAAACTGAAGTAATGTTATGTTCTTGTTCTTATTTAGTCATAATTAATCTTTCTCTAATTCAAAGAACCGACTACGCTATAGAAAAATGAACATTACCCATGATCTTGGGATCAAGTTGATGAACTTTCTCGTCCAGTAAGATCGGTCTTTGTTGTTAATACTAGTGTCCACAATATTACCGTCCAATAATTCTAATCCACAAATGCTAGCCATTTTCAAAAATGAAAAGTGCCAAAATACATTAAACCGACATGTCTTTGTTGTTAATACTAGTGTCCACAATAGTGTCGTCCAGTAATTGTAATCCACAAATGCTAGCCATTTTTAAAAATGAAAAGTGTCAAAATACATTAAACCGACTAGTCTTTGTTGTTAATACTAGTGTCCACAATATTTCCGTCCATTAATTGCAATCCACAAATGCTGGCCATTTTGAAAGCTGAAAAGTGTCAAAATACATTAAAACCGACTGGTGTTTGGATAAGTTTTGTCTTGGATATCACAAATGTTTACCTAGTGAGGCATACAACAAACAAAGTCCGACACCAATCTAAAATACAAATGCCGTCCACAATACTAGTGTCCACAATATTGCCGTCAAGTAATTATAATCCACAAATGCTAGCCATTTTCAAAAATGAAAAGTGTCAAAATACATTAAACCGACATGTCTTTGTTGTTAATACTAGTGTCCACAATAGTGTCGTCCAGTAATTGTAATTCACAAATGCTAGCCATTTTTAAAAATGAAAAGTGTCAAAATACATTAAACCGACATGTCTTTGTTGTTAATACTAGTGTCCACAATATTGTCGTCCATTAATTGCAATCCACAAATGCTGGCCATTTTGAAAGCTGGAAAGTGTCAAAATTCATTAAAACCGACTGGTGTTTGGATAAGTTTTGTCTTGGATATCACAAATGTTTACCTAGTGAGGACGTGGACGATGAACAATTTTACCTTTCTCATTTTGTGAATTAGGGTTTAGAGTTTGATGTTTTACATTTGGGTTTATTGTTTTACAGTTTAAATGTTAGTGTTTTTGGTTGTACAATCCACACTTAATCATAAACTTAAAATTTAATCCTAGTAATTACTTAACTAACGTTTTTGTATCTTGAACACTAAAAAGTTAAAGGTATCCACCAAACGTAATCCACCAAAACGTTGTTTAGTGGACAGAAACACGCGCCGTTGTTAAAATAGAGTTGTGTTTAAATCCCGTCGTCTTTGTCTCGTATCCTTAGTTGTAAAGGTTACCATATCCACAAACACCACCTAACTACAACAACGAAAAAAACTAGATTTTTATAGAGACATTTCGTCGAACATGTTGTGTGTATACGTAGGAAGTAATGTTCACCATAAAGTTTCTTTAGATTCATGTTGCGTTCTAAATTTGCCAAACAGTATCCACATGGATGCATTCATAAGAACAACAATTCAATAGAAAAATCACATTAGAAAAGTTGATATTATCCACACAAACGCTTTCACTATAAAACTTTGTTATTTAAAGCGTGGACGGGACTACGTGGACTAAACCGAGTGGACCAGGGCGTAAACTCGAAGACGTGGATGATGATTTGATATTTCTCATTTCTCATAGAACTTACCATCCATATTAATCTCCAGCTTGGCATCGTGCTAACATCGTCCAACATTTTAGCGACATCGGCTAGTTGAATATGTGGGTCGCGGCCTAACAATTTAATCCAGAACTCTGAAGGTGTTTTGGTTTCTTTTGGAAACCACGTGTGGCAATAATCATGGCTGAAATCAGAGCAATCCAAACATGTGATTTGGGCAAACTCAGTAATTGAAAAACGAAGAGGTTGTCCACCGAAAACTGTCCACAACTCGTATCGTTTCTTCGTCACAAACTGTCTGGACATAAGTGCGTGGACGAGTTTCCCTGAAATGGAAGACAAGTATATGGGCAACTCAAAAAGCTTCCCGAATTGAGACTTAAGGATTCGCATTAACTCTGGTCTCCCTTTTAACTTCAGCTGAACAAGAGCGATGAAGTCCGTCTTCGAATAAACATTTAACCGCCCGCTTGGAAACCGATTTGAAGCATATAGCCTTGGAGAAAGGTTGAAATCGAACAGTGTATCAGGATAAGATTCAGCTGAAAAAAGGTGGAACAAAAACATTTTAAGAAGTTAGATCGAGGGGAGAAATCTTAACACCTCCACTGGAAATAGTGAGTTATCGAACATACCTTCCGTATCGTCGTCGTCGTCGCAGGAATTGTATAACGAAATCGGAATGCCGCCGCGGAATCTGCGTTTACCTTGCTACCAAACAATGAGAACCATTAGAGTTAGTGACACGATACTATGGTTCCGGCCAGGTCTATTTCTCACTACGGCGAGATCTAAACATGAGATTTATCAAATGGATTTCGGGCAAGAACTACAGAAAGCAAAGGGGAAAAAATTAGGGTTCAGGCGAAGCCGTTTTCACTTACCGTTGCTAAATATCGGCGATATCTAGCAATCTCCGAGATCTATTAGCTGGAATCTTGACCACTAAATGCCGTAGAGATTTTCCCAGTGATGATGTTTTTATTTCCGGCGAGTTCTTCGGTCGAGCAGACTTTTAAAAAGTGTAATTAGAAAGGTAAAAGATAAAGGAGCAAGATAAAGACACTCAAAGATAAATATTAAAAGTCTGCTAAGAGGTGTAATTAGAAAACCAGAACTTAGTTATACATTAACTAAGGGTATATTAGTCTTTTTATCATACAAAAGTATGATAAAAAGTGTAAGTATCTTAAGGTGTAATTACACATCTTAAAAGTATCTATAGATGTAATATTCTCTATTATTTATCATTCACATTATACTAATTATCATTCAAAACGATTATTCACTCAAAATCATTCACATATGAACATTTACAAACAACCATTCACGAGATTTGACAATTTTAAAGTTAAAGGTAAAATTGTAATTTAAAAAATCAAGATCATATTATATAAAATTAAAAAAAATCACTCAACTTGTAAATTTATTTCTTGAAATATACTTATTTTCTCAATTTTCTTTTTATGTTTCAATGGTTTATATCATTATATATTATTTATTAATTTAATATTCAAAATATCAATAATATTTTCCTAAAGTTATATACGATGTCAATATTTTGGAAATTTTAATTTATATAAAATTTAATATAATTTATTATTATTATAAATGATACTACATGCAACCTCATCTGATTTTGTTTACATTCGATATGATTCAAGTTGATCCTTAGTTTTCTAATATTTATGTAAATATTATAAACTTAACTTCGTTTAAAATGTTAGATAAATATTGATTTATTGTTATAAATATGTTAATATAAAAAATTTTATACCACATCATACAATTTTATATTTTTCGTAATCCAAAGCCATTATAATTATTAACATCTTCATTAATGAGTTTTTCTTTAATTATTATAAAATTATTTTGTTGAATACGCTTTATTTTTATTAACCAAATTAGTTTGTGAACATATACAACTTTCACTTTTCTTTAAGTATCAAACTTATTATTTTGTAGAAGATAATATGTAACAAACATGTGCTTTGGTTGCATACAAACTTACATTTGTAACAATTTTTCAATTTGATGGATTAATTTTATATAAAATCTCCTATCACTATTATAATTGTTTCTCAAAAGCTAAAAACTATAAAAATAAAACAAATTTTGTATTTTAAATCATATAAGTCTACCATAAAACACAAAGACACATTTTTGAAGTTTGTTACTTTTCATGTTTTCATTTTTATGGATAATTTATAACATTTTTATTTTGGTTTTACCTCATCGTGATCTTAACGTGTAGTTTGAATTATCATTAGTGTACCATTTGAATTCATTTAAAAATGTCAATATTAATTATTTTTCATGTAATTTTTTGATATTTATTTATGCCCGCGCCATGCGCGCGGGTCAAACCACCTAGTTTCATAATAAATACAACGCAATATAAAGAACGTTTGTATTCAATTTCATAATCATTTTTTCTCCCTTCTTTTTAATTTTAATTTGATTGATTATTATTCAAAGGTTTGGGCCTCTTATTATTGCAATTTGAACATTTGTAAAGCTTAATGTACTCTGCTTTTGAAGGTGTTATCTTCACACATTTCCCATGAAACCATTTCTCACACACATCACACGATATCCAAAACTCATCTTTCATGTACTTATCTTCACAAACTCCACATGATTGCTCTTCATCATCGCCTATCACTTCTTCGAATATTGTTGGGAGCTTATTAATCATCTTAAATAGCCTCTTCCTATAAAAAAAAGAAACCATAATATATATAGGATAATCACAATATAAGTGTGATCAAACTCATGTCTCACATGAGAATATTAGATAAAAGTTGTCCTAATAATATAGAAAGAGAGTCTAACTCCAAATTAGTATAAACCCCGTTAGGGGTAATACCAACAAAAAAGCCATGCAATTCTTTAGGCCCAGGACGGACGATATCATGCAAACGGGGTTTTTACTCAAAAATAAGATTTAGAATGAGATTACAAAGTATTATAAAGACAATTGTGGAAGCTCTAGTTTACCTCTCATCCATACCAAATCCGAAACGTGCACCAAAGTAAAAGGCGACAGAAAGAAGCCATGAATCACTATGAATAGCGACCAAAGACACCCAATCTCTCTCTTTGATACCTTCTCTAGAGAAATTGATACCTAAAACAGGCTCGGGAAGCTCTGTAGGAACTTTCTCGTCGGGAATTTTGACTTCCCATGTCTCATTTGGTAACCCATACAAACACAAGTTATTTCTCTCTGCATGCATTTATAAGTACAAAATAAAAAGAAACCAAAAAATCTAAACAATTAGTTTTTTTTTGGATAACTAGGAGGTTTTGAGCCGAAACTGATGATAATATAAACAAAAAGCGACTAATTTAACTAACCTGGATCGCAAGTTTGGTAAAACTCCACCAAATCTGTATAATAAACACATGCAATCTTGGTCATAATGAGACAAAGGAAACAACAACAACAACAACAAGATGAAGAGAGAGAGAGAAGAGAAAGTGACCATTTGTGAGAGCTTTGATAAGACCAGCTCTTCTACCTTTGAAGTCGTTAAAGACATTTTCGACTTTGATTCCTTCCATTGTCTTAATGAATAATGAATGTTGATTTGTTAATTATTCATTGATCCTTATTTATATTTAGATTATTCTCTCATCGTAAAGCTCAATTTTTATAGAAAAATGGAAAGACGTTACTAATTCTTTATTGATATTATAATTTATCCTAATAAAAGAACACACTAACAAAAAAAGAAAGAAAATCTTGGGGGTATGACAACTCATATAACAAAAGACATGCAGCATAGCTATTATTATACTAATAATTTTATATTAACCAATGCATTTAACTAGAAAAGTGTAATTTTTTCGCATATTTACACCTTTTCAAAATTTTAAAAGCTTGATTTACCATTTTAAAAATTACCAAAATTAAAATCTTTTCATTTGGGTTTGCTAATTAGTGTTTAGGATATAGTATTAAGGGGATATGATTGTGTGGGTAGGGTTTATTTGGATTTAATTTTGAGTGTTTAGGTGTAGTTTTGTGAAGTATTTTTGAAATGGTGTAGTTTTGTGAAATGTAAATTGTAATTCAAATGATGTAGTTTTGTGATTCTCCCGTTTTTAAAGGGTAAATCAAGGTTTCAAATTTTTGAAAAGGTGTAAATATGTGAAAATATTGAATTAGGTATAGTTTTGTGAAGAAAGGGTTGAAAGGGTGTAGTTTTGTGAATTCCTCTTTTTGTAGGACTAGTGATAAGCTATAAATCTTAATTTTTGTGTGGTGTCAAGATTTTAAATATATAGAACAAAAGACATGCAGCATATGTACGAATTTAATTATTTTCATATTAACCAATAGATAATTAATTACATAGAAATTTTATTTACATAATTCCGACAAAAGATGTCTTGTAGACATCTGAGTATTATAGTTTCGTTTATTTATTTATTTTAATTATGTCATGCATATCCAATGCAGTTATAATTAGTTTATACCGCCAAACACTTTGCAAATAAACCCTTTTTAATGTTAAAAAGAAAACAATTTTTTTTCCATAAATATTTATAAAAATAGACTTTAAATGGGTGTATATTCTTAAAGTATACTTATGTAATTTCCTCAATTTTGTATAACTTATTTTAGTTGGGAGAATTTTCACTGGATTATCCAATGAATACTGTTTTTATTTTATCCGTTGCTTCATTTTCTTTTCAAATGTTTTCCATTGAGTATATTTAAGTGAAGCAAAAACCTATTATATAATAGTCAAACATCCACCTCATCATCTTTTATATTTAAGACAATACAATTAAAATAAAAAAATGTAATAAACCATTAATTATTAATAAAACTCAATTAAGAAACACAAAATTATAAAGATAAATTAATATTCATAATTTAAAGTAGTTTTGAATATTAACACAATTGAAATTAATAAAACTTGAAAACAAATATTCAAAACAAATATTCAATGTAATGCCTAACATTAATAAAAATAATATGTATATTAATTTTAAATAGCTTTTAAAAATTTTAAAGAATAAATTTTTATCATAAAATCCATAATCAATGAAAATCGTGATTCAAAAATTATAATTTGGGATAAAAATATTCTATATTTATATATATAAATAATACATAAATTATTCACAATAATTTTTAATACCTAAAGTTAGTATCTAGTTTATGTAAAAATGTTAAAATATTCACCGCAAAACATAACTCTTATACAAAATAAACAATCACAAATAGAAATCTTTCAATAATGTTACATAGAAATACAATACAAAATGATGCAATTTAAATGACGGGTTTATATCTCTAAATTAAACCGAAGTAAACGTATTACGTAAACATAAAAATCAATTATAAGTAAAGAAGTTGAAAGGGATACACAATAATCTTCAATTCTTTTTATGAAATGGTTCGAAAAATTAGATTTCATAGCATAATAATATCCCCACAATTTGACTAACTCTTTTCAAATTGATAGATGTTTTACAGTTTTCACACATATTAATAAAACATATTAGTTACTAATTATAAATACATTATGTATGAATTAAACAATTTAGTATAAAATTCAACCAATAGTATTCTAAAAAAATAATTATTATGCCTCGAACCTTAGAATTTGTAATTAAACTACATTGAAAATATAAAACATCTATCTTTTTTTAAAAATGAATTAAAAGCCTAAAACATCTATTATTAAGAAAAAAAGATGTAGACAAAAATGTAGACGCAAACAAACTATTTTTTTTTATTAATTTGGTAAATTATAAATTGAGTATATCCAAGTTATAATAATAATACATATTAAAATAATAAATTGGATGTAAATGTTTTTTGAAATTATTATGAAACATAAGTACCCATAATTATAAGACCATGTGCATCAAAAGATATAGAAGGGTGCTTATGTATGAAATTGTGTATTTGGATGAATTAATTAAATAAGAATGGTGTATTTATGCCCAATTAACTAAGCTCTGAAGCTTAATTAAGTTTTTTTGCCAACCAAGCTACACGTCGCGCTTTGTGGTTGGTCAGAAAAAAAAATTAATTTCTTTTTTTCCTCTCTTGAAATTTTTTAGGTTTTGTGAAAAGGGGAAAGGTGATTGCGAAGAGGATCAAAGGCTCATATGCCCTTTGACCGAAAGTCAAATTCCCAAATACCCTTTGACTTTCGGTCAAAGGCTATTATTTTTGTTTTGAATTATTTTTAAGTAAAAAAAAATATTTTCAAAAACTGAAAACACCAATATTTTTAATTTAATTTAACGAATTTTATAAAAATATTTTAAAAATCAAAAAATAAATTTAAAATGTTTTTTAAAAATGTTTATAGGTTTAGAAGTTAAAATATTACCATTTGGGTTCGCAAATCCAAATCCAAGACCCTTTGATTAGTTTAGGGTTTAGATTTGAAAATATTTAGTGTTTTAAGTTTTGGTCAAAGAAAGTCAAAGGGCATTGAGATTACATAAGGGTATGAGAGAATATAAATTTTGTTTGAAGGGTATTTCAGCTCTTAGCCCTTGCGAAGAAGAAAGGCGATGGAGAAAAACCTCTTATTAGAAATTATGGAGCTGGAAATTATGTAAATCATCTCTTCTTTCTCCTCTCTTATTCACTTTCGGCGACTCTTCCTACGACGTGGGCAACACAAAGTTCTTCTCCTCGGCTTTCGATCCAGCCACCACGTGGCCTTACGACGATTCCGTTGACTGTTCTTGGATCTCAATCTAACACTGTAAAAGCTTATCTCTTTTCCACAATAGATTTTAAAAGATGGTTTTGTACTGATTTTGTTTATTTGTTTGTTTTGGGCAGATGAGTTTTGGATTGCAGATAACAAAGTTTATAGAGTTACATAAGCAATGGAGTGGTAAAGAAAGAGCAGAAGTTATATACATGATCATACTTGATAAATTACATCTTATGGGTCATAGAATATTTCGGATTTAGTTGTTTTACTCAGTTTGTTGGAGTCCATGTTTCTCAAATCTGCGAGCTTTTGTTTAGTCTCTTTGTAGTGTAATGCTTTTTCTCCTGAGTAATTTGAGTGGTGTATATAACATTCACATTCGTTACCTTTGTATTTTCTATGTTGATGACAGATTCAATTACTATGTTACTATGTTCATATTGTATGTTTAACATGTTGAATTTTCAATGATGATGTTTAATGGTATTGAAAGGTTTTGCAAGTTGCTTTTCTTGTTGTTTGGTGTAGTTAATAGAAAGTTAAAATCATAATGTGATTGCTATTGTATATTGCAGGAACCAAATGAGTCTTCGGATGTGCTATTACATTGAAGAATAAGCTGATGCTAAAAAACTGTAAGTTTCTATTATGGTTTAGAGTAGTATAGATTTGTGTAATCTTTGTGATATAATGTCAAATATGTATGTTTTAATTATATATTATGTGAAATATGTTTGTAAGTTTAAATTATATATTACGTGAAATATGTTTAATATAATGTTTTGAGTTTTTAAAAAAATTTAAGCACCCCGTTTTAGTTTCCGAGGACTAATTTTAATTAAACATTTAAAAATGCTTATGTATTTTGTTTTGTACAAATACACACAAATATTAATTAAATACTTTTAAGCAACCTTCATTTAGGAGGATTTATTGGATGATGGATTTGGAAAGAGTTTAGTTATTTTTTAAAATCCACCCTTATTGAATTTAAAATTCTATAAATATCTATCAAAATTTTATGTTATTGGATATAGAATTCTTTGGAAATGATTTAAAATAATACAAAATCCACCATTATTCAATTAAGAATCAACCAAAATCATTAAAAACCCGGCTTATTGAAATTTGAGAATATTTGGTTTGAGTTTTTTAAGTTATTTTAAGTCATTCAACAATCTTATCTAGGAAGATGAGATTTCCGAAAGATCATAAAAAATATATTATATTATCATATATTTCTTTCTTATATAAACTTCTCAAGTGTTCCACAAAAAAACCTACTCAACTCATAAAAGAAGACAAAACAGAGACCTTACTCACGTGATATTAACAATAACATGTATACACGATTATTCTTTATAAGGCCGAATTGTTTTTTGATATAGAGGTAACTTTTCAACAGTAATAAGAATAATCGTGCATGTTAAAGATTAGTTTTTTTGGTTAAAGAATAATTAAATACAAATTATCATGTATATGAGCCTTCATCAAAATTGTTTAAAAATCTGTATGGTTTTGTTTATAAGGGAGAATTGTTTTTTGAATATTTATAACATTACTTTACCGTATTTGTTTTTATTATTTTTCTAGTTAAATAAAATTATTTTTGTGTCAAACAAAATTTTTTGTTTTATATTATGAATCATATGGTATTGCATCGTTGATCTAGTTTGATGATTTTGTTATGTTCTATTTATTTTAATAATTTTTTATATAATCATACCAAATACACTCGAATCTCTAACAAAATCAATTAAAATCTTTTTTGTTTTTTTCTTAAATTTTTATTATAAAAATGCAAAATCATGTAGAATCTCAAAATTCTCCCAAAATCCAATAAAATCTTAAATCATTACAAATAATTATAAATCCATTGTCCAATAACCCCTCTTTAGTCTCCTTTAACGAATATGCTCCAACAACCCATTTTATAAATTCTATCGGTCGGTCATAAAAAACCCAATAATACAATCCTAAGCCCAAATAATCTTTATCTAATCCCAAACAGCTTTCTTCTTCTTCTTGCTCCAGCCCAATATATTAATATATTTTTTTAAGACAACTTTTAATTCCCAAAACAAAAATATAAAATAATATTAAAAAAAAACTCAAAATAGTACAAAGCTCCATCCACTTGAAAAACAATCCAAACCAAAGAAAGAGAGAGAAGAAAAAAAAATAAAAAAATAAATTAAACAGTTTATCAATCCATGGATAAAGAGAGAGTATGTGTAACGGGAGCAAACGGTTTCATCGGATCATGGATAATACAAACTCTAATCAATAAAGGTTACACCAAAATCAACGCATCCATATACCCAGGATCCGACCCGACCCATCTCATGAGATCCAACAATACGATCATAAACATATTCGAAGCCGATCTCTTAGACACGGAAGCCATCTCGAGAGCAATAGATGGATGCTCAGGAGTGTTCCACGTGGCATCACCATGTACGTTGGATCAACCTGATGATCCAGAGAAAGAGCTAGTCGAACCTGCTGTTCAAGGAACCATCAATGTCTTGGAAGCATCTAAACGGTTCAATGTGAGGCGCGTGGTCATCACGTCCTCTATCTCTGCCTTGGTTCCTAACCAAAATTGGCCTCGTGGAGTTGTGGTTGATGAAACGTCGTGGACGGATCTCGATTTTTGCAAGTCGTTACAGGTTTGCTCTTTTTCGAATTTTTATATATATTGTTGTAGATGATTTTTTAATTATGGAGCTATTTTTTTCAATGAATTAGTTATTTTTATGAAAATTTGTTCATTCACAGTTTTTGTGAGTGTTTAATCTCAATTTAAAAGAAATACATTAAAAATTAATAATATCACGAGAAATCAAAATTAAGACTACAAAATGATTAATTTAAAATGATGATATTAATCAATTTTGTAACTAATTTTATGTGTATTGATCTCAATTTAGAAATAGTATCAAGTTAACTCTTTTAATTTTTCATCTTTTTGAAAATTTAGGAAATGATTATTTTAGTTTTAAGCTATTTTCAAATTTTTATTTTACGTGTTTTAAATTTTTTTGTTAAGAAATTTAAATTACAGATTTTCTGGAAATTTGTGCATTCACAATTATTGTGTGTGTTAAATTTCAATTTAGAAATATTAATTCTAATACTTATGTAATTTTTGTTGTTGTGTATTATAATTTCGAATTTTAGAAATGGTATCCGATATCGAAAACATTAGCAGAGAAAGCAGCTTGGGAATTTTCAGAGAAGCATGGGACCAACATTGTCACCATCCATCCATCAACATGTCTCGGACCGCTTCTTCAACCGAACCTAAACGCAAGCTGCGCGGTTTTACTACAACTTTTAAAAGGCTCTAAAGAGACACAAGAGCATCACTGGCTCGGTGTGGTACATGTAAAAGATGTGGCTAAAGCACAAGTGTTGCTTTTCGAAACACATGAAGCTTCTGGTCGGTTTTTGTGTACTAATGGGATTTATCAGTTTAGCGAGTTCGCTTCTCTTGTGTCAAAACTCTTCCCTGAATTCAATGTTCATAGGTTTGTTAACGAAACTCAACCTGGGCTCAAGTCTTGTCACAATGCAGCTAAGAGACTGATGGAGCTTGGCTTGGTTTTCACTTCGGTCGAAGATGCGGTTAAGGAGACAGTGCAGAGTCTCAGAGACAAAGGCTTTCTCTGAAATCAAAATCAGACAAGGAAGGAGTATATATATATAGTATAATCAAGATATTAGTATTTTTTTTGTTGTTGTTGTTGTGTATTGAGTTTATATTTTTTTTGTCGAAATTGTATTGAGATTATATAGAGAAACTTAGAATGAGACGGTAGGGGCGTTCAATGCGGCAAATAACCCGAATAAAACGAACCGATATTTGGATTTGGATACACAAAATAAACCGTATGGATATCATTTTTCAAAAACCATAAGATACGGATATGGTTTGGTAAATAACCGATTAAACCGAAAAACCGAAAAAACCCGATTAATTGCAAAATATGATATAATAGATAATATTATTATAGTATAGATGACCATAAATACACATATGATAATATGATGTATATCTAACGTAAAGCTTAATAAATTTTAGTTCCTAATAATATATAAATAATTCAATTTTAATTATGAAATACTTTAGTTTTCTTTCATATTTGTAGATACAATCGTTAAAGATAATGATGTTATTTTATCTTATTAATCTTTCTAAATTGATCAATCATTAATATATTGAATAAATAATTTTTTTTTTTTTAAATTATTAGTTTTTAAAAAAATATATGTTTTTATAACTATAAGTTTTGTTTGGAATAACATTGGAGAAAAATGAATTAATATTTAAAGCAATATTGTATTTTGTTTTTATTTTTATGGTATAAAACCGAACAAACCGAAAATCGATATTATCCAAACCAAACCAAATCATAGTTTATATGGTTTCAATACGGTAGACATTTTTATAAATCGAAAACCCGTATAATCGAAAAAAACCGAACCGAAATCATACCGAAGTCCGAGTTGAACACCCATAAATTAGAGTGATCCAAAAAAATATAGAGTTTGGACAAGGATAAGATGCATTGAAAAATAAAGCAATACTAATTTAATGGCTTGTATGGACATCGAGGTCACGCGTTGAAACTGTGTTGGGAAGAATTATTTACGCTTTAAACAAATATTATCAAAGACCGCCTCTAGTTCTCAAGAAATCGCTAAGACATTATTTGTGAAGTGATTTTCACAAATAAGCTTCATCACCACATTTAGTTTAAGCAAAAAAAATGATGACATGTCATAAAAACTTAAAATAAACCAATAATTGAATAACACATGGCATGACAAATCTTTTTTTGAAACTTTCTCTTTGAAATTGGCTGAAAATTTTTTATGGATCTAACAACGTGGTTTGAAAAATAATTTTTCTGAGAAAGTTTTATGGATTACAAAATGGGCCGAGAAAGTTATAGTTATCAAAAAAAATTTTAACATACAAAGATATTTTAAGGTAGGATGTAACTTTTAATTAGACAATAAAACAATTTTCGTAATAACTTTTACTAAAAATAATATTCATATATTTGTTAGGAAAAAAATCAGATTTGATATGATTTTCCAAATTATTATATGTTAATGAAGGGAGTTTTGCGAACAAAATTTATTGTCAAATATTTAGTTTATAGAGCCGAATTAGGTAAAGACATATTCACGGGTCATATAACTTTGTGGGGAATTACAAAAATACACCATCCGAATCTTTTTTTATCTAATTTATCAAAATTATTTTCTTTTATACTAAATGGCATAATGTGTAATGTTGAGTGATTTTTTGGATATGTTCAAATTACTACTTCAAAAATAATAATATAGATAAGAAGATATACATTTATTTGAAGGGATCGTATAATTCCTAGATTATATTTTTCATAAAGATTATGATAATTTAATTTTTAACTTTTTTATTTTCGAAAATTTCCATATAATTTTTCTCTTATTTCTCCTATAATCTAGGAATTATCATATATAGTGTTAAAAATATTATATGAAGTAATTCTAACAAAATTTTTTGAGATTTTGGAAATATACTAATAACAAAGATTTTCGAGATTTTGGGAAAATACTATAACAAAGATTTTCGAGATTTTGAAAAAATATTGTTTAAATTATAAAAAATTATAATATTGCCCATGATACGAAGTCTCGAGATAATAGTTGTAGTTCCTCGATCAAGTCTATATTGAAAACTAACATGATTACGAGTAGACTAATTCACGACAAAAAATTACACTTTAAAATTGAATTTAATTTAGTAAATAAAAAAAATAGTATAAATTTTATAACCGAAAAAAAAAATTGTAAATATTATTATAATAAACCTTAAACCTCATTATCATTATCCATCTCGAACTCAAACTATATTATTTATAAATGGCGCGAGAAGTCACCTAGTATATCCTTAAATAATAAGTCACAAGTTAGTTCATCAATTCTCGTGACACTAGTAAAACGATCAGTTGTCAAGCTCACAATTTTTCAATAAATTGTCATTAATAAATATTAATTTCAAGTGGATCTTAGAATAATTACCCACTAAATTTTTTTCATTTAATTTATGAATAAAAATGTAAAAAACTACCCACAATTTTAAATTTTTTTTTTCTTATCCATGTCTTCTTCCACAATTTTAAAATCTCAAATTATGTGTTATTCAAACAAGAATTTTAAAATGTCTTATAAAATTCACTGTTATTGGAAGAGTGATTTGAAAAAGTATCTTAAAATCCACTGTTATTGAAAAAAAATTAAGTGATGAGTTTTAAGTGATTTTAAGTGATTTTAAGTGATTTCAATGTGTTTTAATGTATTTTTTAATTAAAAATATAAATACTCAAATCACATGGTATTTGGTGGGATTTCAATGTGTTTTCATAAAAAATCATAACAAACTCTATAATTCATCAAAATCATTTAAAAACTTATAAAAACTCATCAAAACTTAAATCACTTCAAAACATTGTTTGAATACACCCCCCTTAATCTCCAAAAAACTTCTACGAATCACGTAAAACTCAATATCCTTCAAAAACAATTGTCACTTTATGTTACAATTTCATTTTCTTTCAAATTGTAATCACCTTGAATGGATTTTCAAATAAACTAAGGACAAACAAATTACTATGTGATCAAGAATGAAGACATCGAAGATCATAACAAAAGTTTAGATCTACGAAAATCTTTGTCAATTCGTGATTATATAAATTTTATCCCATGAGGTATGAGTCAATTCAAGTTATTTTTTAAATTCAAACATATGAAAGATTATCACACTATTTTTTGATTTTTGATTATTTATAATTACAGGGTTCAAGTTACTAACAATTAACAAACATTAAAAATTATTAAAAAGCCTATAGCTACACCAAACAAAAAATGCACAGTGATTATTGATACAAACAATTATAAATTCCAAAGTAAATATGAATCAAAAAGATATATAACTTTTAAAATTTACAAAACAAAAATAAAAAAATCAATAGTTTGTTGGTGAATTAAAATAGAGAAAACTTCTCAAACGAAGCAAGGGCATAAAACTATTATTATTATACTATAAAAGAAGAAAAAAATTTCTCCACACATCATTATTAAAAATATTAAATACATGAATAAAATCAAAATTTTGATAAAATTCATATAATATTAATAGAAATCAAATAAGAAACCATTAAAGACAAAAAATCATTTAATAATAAAATATATAAAGTTTAAACATTATAAATTTAATATTCAAATACTTGGTGACTACACATATAAATAATACATAAATTGTTTTCAATAATCTTCTTAAAAAATGTTAATAATCACTAAAAATATTCACCGAAAACATAATCATCATATAAAATAAACAAAAACACATATAAAGGTTCTAATAACATTAAAGAAAAGAAAACAAACTATGATGCAATTTAGAAAACGATTTAAAATCTCTACGTAAAACATAAATAAAGATATTGTTGACAAAAAAATGATTAATAGTAAAATAACTAAAAAGAATACACAACAATCTTTACTTCTCTTTAAATTAATTTTTTTTGTAAAACTAGATTTCATCATACCTAATAGTTTTATAATAAATTAAAATATCCATTGAAAAGTTACGGATGAACAATTTTATTTTCATAAATTTGGTAAAATAAAATGGGTTGTTTATATATAATGTCAAACCAAATACTTATTTGAATAATAAAATGTTTTACAAGATCAACCTCAAACCGCCATAAACAAAATATACATGTTTTTAAAAATTACTATAAAATATTGACGGATATCCAGCGCAACGCGCGTGTTCTATCCTAATGTTATATAGTTGGAGAAGAATTTATTTCGTAGCGTTCAAATTCGACCAAAAACTAGGGATGTTAATTATGGGTAAAAACCCATTAGGTACCCGTGACCCGATCTGAAATTGAAGGCCCATAACCTGATTTTATTTTGTTCAAGTTGTTAGGGTTTAAAATGGGCATGTTTTTTTTACCCTAAGTCCTAGTGAGGTTTTACCCTATCGGGTTTCAGGTACCAATGGGTTTTTTAAATCAATTTTTATTTTTTTTGAAACGATGTGTTTTTTCTCCATAAAATTAAAACGATGGTTGTTTTTTCTCTCAATTTCAAAATCAGATATCTCTTATGGTTGTTTTAGGTTTAGATCGTGCCTAATCAATTTGAGAATTTAGAATTTATGGGATTAATATAGAGAGACTTGTGTTCGTTGTTGTTTGTTTATGAAGAGTTTGAAGGTAAAAATTAATGAGGAATTCACAAAACTACACCTTTTCAACCTTCCTTCACAAAACTACACCTAATTTATTTTTTTCACATATTTACACTCTTTCAAAATTTTAAAAGCTTGATTTACCCTTTAAAAAATTACCAAAATTAAAATATTTTCATTTGGGTTCGCTAATTAGTGTTTAGGGTATAGTATTAGGGGGTAGAATTGTGTGGGTATGGTTTGTTTATATTTAATTTTAAATGTTTAGGTGTTTTTTGTGAAGTAATTTTGAAATGGTGTAGTTTTGTGAAATGTAATTCAAATGGTGTAGTTTTGTAATTCCCTCAAAATTAATTCATATATTATTTATTTAAATTTAATTGTTATTAATGTTTTTCTTTTAAATTGTAGGTGATATTGAAGATTATTTTGATGATGAGAACGAAGACACTACAAATATATTATAGGGATATTTGGCAAAATAGACATTTTTTGGGGGAATATTGCATTTTGGACAGTTTTCTCTCTCCCATGTGTAGGGTCCACGCGATGAGGGCCACTGATCTTTTGGTTTTCCATTTATAGGTATATGTTCTTCTTATATTACGAATTTGCTACTGCTGAATACCTCAATATTATTTAATTTATTTGTATATTTCCTCCGAAAATACATTTTCGTTTTCTCTTTCTTCTTCTTCTTTTTCTCTTTCTTCTTCTTTTCTTTTCTCTTCCATTTTATTTTTTATTTCTTTCATCTTTTTAATTTTCTCATGCATTATACATATAAATATTATATTATATAAATTAATATCAACAATTATTATCTCTAGTTATTTTATAAGCTTTCAGTCTCGTACAATATCAAATTTTTATATTTTTAATGGATATTGTACATACGCTATACATATAAGTATCCACCGTATAATGCTACGAATTAAGTTGTACATTCATATTGTCCAACATATATTACGGTATTATTTTTCTATATATATAAAATTATATAAGTCAAATTGTACACTGTACAAACTCGAGTACATTTTTATCGTCCACTGGATACTGGATGACGAAAAAGATTGTTATATCATTTAATGGATACAGGATGGTGCAAATGAATAACATTCATATATATATATAGAGTTGTACAAATTTCATTTTCTCTCTCATCTCTCATCTACATGTTATATTTTTAGCGGATGTTGTACAAACATTGTAAAGATGATTCGAATCAGAAGTTTCGGACACTAGACAGATGAATTACTTCGTTTGACTCACACATGTTTCTTTCTCTCTCTTAACTTCGTTTCGGACACTAGACAAATGAATAACACATTTTTCAGCTGAAATGTATATTCGGTTGTCCACTAAATCGTATAAAAGATGTTGTGCAAATATTTGTAATCGAATCAACAGTTATGTTTTTCTGGACATTGTACAATCTTCAATGCAAATCTTCTTATGTATAGACTAGTTGTCTCAGTCAGTCATGGACACTGTACAATTGACTGACTGGATGTACACCGTCCACTAAAATGTGCATCCAACAATTGTACACCGCTAAACTGTGCAAATGGATGTTATTGAATGCAATTAAGAGAAAAAAACATGAATAAGGAGAAAAAAAACTTGAAAAATAAAACATAAGTTTGAATCAAGAGAAAAAGAAAAGAAAGAAGAGAGAAGATATGAGAGAAGAGAGAAAGAAAGAGGGAAGGAAGAGAAAGAAAGATGAAGAAAGAGAAAGAAAGCGGTAGAAAGAGAAAAAATGAAAAAATGTGAAGTTTTCCCTACATTTAATGCTCTGCACCCTCATTAAATAACCATATACATACAACAATATAACAATACAAAAATACACCGATATATATATATATATATATATATGAAGCACAAATGACAGTTTCGTAACCTTCCCTCTTTTCTGTATTTACACGCGTGGACCCTACAGTTGGGCCCTACAGACCTGTTTTACCAATTGTAAATAGTAAAGTGCCTAGTATTTTAGTTAGTTTAAGAAAAGTGTCTATTCTGCAAATTTACCCTATATTATATGATAATTTTGGATATATGTAGAATAAACACACAAAAACATATTTATTTTAAAATTGAATCGGGTACCCACGGATTACCCTAAATTGTATAGGGTAGAGTTTGAGTTACCTATCAAGACTTTACCTATTGGGGTTTTTTGAGAACATCCTTTTTCGGATTCGGGTAGGGTAGGTAAAATTAATGACAACATGCCTACCAAAAACAGTATAATATCATATCACTATTTAATTTGATGTATGTGGTTGTAGTTGGTGTTGGTCTAATAGAATAGCAACGCGGCATCAAATATGTGGGGACAACTATAACATGACTCATTAATTATCTTTATATTTATTTCTTAACAAGGAGGCGACGACTTTGGATTTTGGAATGAATCTATAGTCTATATACGTGTAAATAATAAGTCTTCAAAACACATATAACTATCTATCTGTTTGGTCATACAAATCATTGATAATGGTGGAGAAAAATGGTGTCTATGGTCTTGGTACCTTACCGGAGGATTGCATCTCTAAGATAGTGTCTTTTACTTGTCCTAAAGATGCTTGTATCGTTTCTTCGGTTTCGAAAACCTTTGAATCTGCGGCCAAATCGGATATTGTATGGGACAAGTTTCTCCCACATGATCATGCATTTTTTGTTCCACCGTCTCGACGTTTCTCTTCGAAGAAGGATCTTTATTTCTCTCTATGCAATCAACCTCTTCTTATTGAAGATGGAAATATGGTAAATATTTGTTTTCTTCTTTGTTCATAGTAATAACAAGCTTATAGAATGGATTCATTTTAATATATGGTATATATTCACTTTGTTTTGTCCATTAAATGAAAAGAGCTTGTGGTTAGAGAAAGCGAAAGGGAAGAAATGTATTATGTTATCTTCGATGAAAATGTCAATCATATGGGGAGATACTCCTCGCTATTGGAGATGGATTCAAATCCCCGAAGCTAGGTAGGTTGGACGCTTGACGTCACAAGTTTAACGCGCTTTGATGCCCTTCCCATAAACTTTTTGGTATAGAAAGAATTCACACCTTAATTTGTGTAACTAATGCATGAAGGTTTGAAAAAGTAGCGGAGCTTCTTGATGTGTGTTGGTTTGAGATTCGAGGGAAAACGAATAGCCGTTTCCTATCTCCAAGAACTCGTTATGCGGCTTACATTGTGTTCAAGAAAGTATTGGACCAATGTTATGGATTTGAGGATGTGGCAATAGAAGCTGAAGTTGGAGTTGTAGGAAAAGAGGTTTCAAGAAGATTGATATGTTTTGACGCGGGTGTGGATGATCAACAAATTCTAAGGAGAGGAGGGGTGAGTGATGTGGTAGTGAAACCATTGGAGATAGAGATTGGTGAGTTCTTCAATGCAGGAGGAATAGGATGTGATAATGAAATTGAAATGAGTGCTTTAGAGACTAGGCAACTTAATTGGAAATGTGGATTGATCATTCAAGGAATCGAAATCCGTCCCGCCAAAATCCAATACTAATTATAAAATGATGTGATGGAGTGATATGTGTTATAATTAACTAATGGATGTTGTTTTGGTATGAGTTTATTGTGTCCAAATAATGCATTGTAAAAGACATATATTGTAATTGTAGCATGAGTTTGATATATTTCCGAGATCTCCTTCTTGTTTAGATTTTTGTGAGGATATATGCCAAAACATTCATAACTATTAATCCACAGATCTGAATAACAAATCGTTTTCTCTCGCGCGTAGATAAAGGAATCAATTACTTACACATAAAGTTTCAGGCCGATTTGAGATGATTTGCTCTGCCGTTTCTCAATTCTCCCGAATGTGTCTCTGCAGTCTTCTTGGCCTTTACATGAAGCTCTTCTTGCGGTGGTGAAGTGGTGACTCCGGCGGCTATGGGATGGAGGAGATTGGCGAGGGTTTCACCGTCTTTCTTTTATGTGCTCCTCTCACCTCTAAACATCTCTTTATATTGAGAAGGGGGAGAAAGTTAGGGTTTTACGCTAATGAGCCTGTTTTCTGAAACGGGCATTCGCTTTACAAACATGCTGAAATTAGGGTCGTTACAACATGCCAATAATAAACCCATACCATGTTCCCCTTGTGGCATCCCACAAAAACCTTTTATATGGATAGCTTAAAGCACAACATGACATAACACTACAAGAAATAACAAATATAGCCACGACTTAGCCACAGAATAATCGTGGCTAAATGGGATATAGCCACGAATTTGCCACGAATAGCCACGAAAAAAATAATATAAGTTTCGTGGCTAAATCGTGGCTTTCCGTGGTAAGTTAGCCACGATGTTGCCACGGAAAAAATCCTGGCAAAATTTTGCCACGAAATAGCTACGAATGGAACATTAAAAGATTGTCACGAAACCGTTCGTGGCAATATGTGGCTAATTGTAGCCACGAAATATATTCGTGGCTATTCCGTGGCAACCTTGATGTCGGCAAGCCGCAATACGTCCAATCACTTTAAAAATTGTCAGTATAATAATTTGAATTAGCCACGGATATAATCCGTGGCTTCGTGTAAAGATATCCCAAGGTTCTTCTTTCCTCTCCTTGGTAAAACACAAGGTAAAACGATTTTTCCTCTTCTCTTCGTTTTCTTCACTTCATTTGGCGATTTTGAAGAGTTCAAAATGTCAGATTTCTTTCGTTCTAGAGAGTGGATGGATCGCCATATTGATCCTATGAGAAATTGTGTTTCTGAAGAATTTGGAGAGGGTATTAATATGTTCATTGCTTTTGCTTCCAACCAACAATCATATCAAGAGTGTGGTACTATGCCATGTCCGTGTTCTCGGTGCCGAAATTTGAAACAACGTGATGCAAATACAGTTTTAAAACACCTCTATAGAGTCGGTTTCAAGAAAAATTACTACGTTTGGACAAGCCACGGTGAAAATTGTTACGATGTAGGGGAGTCTTCGATGCCGAGTCACTATCTACCAGGAGAAGAAGCTTGGAATGTTCATGACAATCCTTATGGTCATGTTAATATGGGAGAAGAACAAGGAGTTCCAACAGAAGACATTATCCATGATAATATTGAGGAAGAGCCAAACCACGATAATATTTACATAGCCTTTGAAGCAGCTAGTGAACCACTCTATGATGGTTGTGTTGAAGGAATTTCACAGTTGTCTTTGGCGTCTGAAGTAATGGGCATAAAGACGAAGCACAATTTGGCGGAGAGTTGTGTAGATGACATAACACAGGCATTTAAGCGGATTCTTCCACAACCTAATAAAGCTTCGGGGTCATACTATGAGACGAAGAAGCTAACGCGTTCGTTAGGAATGCCTGTTCATAAGATTGATGTTTGTGAGGATACCTGCATGATTTTCTGGAAGGGCGAAGATCCCAACCTTTTACAATGTCGTTTTTGTAACAAGAATCGATATCACACCAACAGAGGGAAGGGAAAGAACATAGCAAAGCAGAGAATGTTCTATCTCCCTATTGCGGATCGACTGAAGCGATTATACCAAGTGGAGGGCACAGCTTCGCATATGCGCTGGCACACAGAGCACGAGTCTCCTGAAGGAGAAATGCATCTCCCATCAGACGGAGAGGCGTGAAAGCATTTTAATAAGGTATATCCTGATTTTAGTTCAAAAAGTCGGAAGATCTATTTAGGCTTAGCAACTGATGGATTTAATCCTATTGGAATGAATGGTGAGGCACACTCGGTTTGGCCTGTTATAGTCACTCCTTACAATTTACCTCCTGGTATGTGCATGAAGAGGGAGTTTTTCTTTTTGGCGGTTTTGGTGCCTGGACCAAAACATCCGAAGAAAAGTCTAGATATTTATCTTCAACCATTGATTGAAGAGTTGCAACTCTTATGGAGGGAAGGTGTGGGTGCTTATGATGTTTCTAGGAACCAAAATTTTACAATGCGAGTTGCATTGATGTGGACGATAAGTGATTTTCCAGCATATGGAATGGTTTCTGCGCGGACGACGCATGGTCGACTATCATGTCCATATTGCCAAGAAGAAACAGAATCGTTTTGGTTACCACATGGAAGAAAACATAGTTTCACCGCAAAATTTTACCTCATGATCATTCATATCGGCGTAATAACAAAGCTTTCAGGAAAGGTAAGACATTTCGAGGTAACCCTCCACCATGGTTGACGGGTTATGAAGTTTTGACTGAAAGAATAAACACCATTGGTGGATTAGAGAAAACAGTCGATTGTGGAGGAAAATGACATGATACACCGAGTCGAACAATCGATGGATATGGTGAATACCATAATTGGCACAAGAAGAGTATATTTTGGGAGTTGCCTTATTGGGAAAATCTTCTTCTCAAACACAACCTAGACTTCATGCACATCGAAAAAAACTTTTTCGACAATCTCATCCACACTCTTCTGAATACGAAGGGGAAGACGAAGGACAATATAAAATCAAGGTTGGATCTTCCAGACATATGCACAAGACCTGATTTACAAATAGGACCCGATGGAACAGTTCCTATTCCAAGGTTCGATTGTCGAACGTAGCAAAACGGAAGTTTCTCTCATGGTTGAGAAATGACATCGATTTCCGGATGGATATGCATCTAATTTCACTAGATGTGTTGATGAGAGTTGTGGGAAACTATCGGGGCTGAAAAGTCATGATTCTCATGTGATGATGCAACGCCTACTTCCATTTGCGATGTTAGAGCTTTTGGATAGCAACGTGCACAAGGCAATTTCAGGTATGTGCACTTTTTTTCCTTAACACATGTTTCATGCATATGTAACACTAGGATGTTTCTAATTATAAGGTTTTTGAACAATTGCAGAGATTGCCGTGTTTTTTCGAGATATCTCTGCAAAAATGTTGCGAGTTGAGGATGTGAGCGTAATGAAGAATAACATTGCAATAAAATTGTTTAATTTGGAGAAGATATTTCCACCTTCGTTCTTTGATGTCATGGAACATTTACCCGTGCATCTCCCCGATGAAGCCGCCTTAGGTGGTCCGGTGCGGTACGGATGGATGTATCCATTTGAGCGCTACATGTATCACCCGAAAAAGAAGGTCAAGAACAAGGCACGTATTGGAGGTTCCATTGTCGCGCAATGTGTCCAAGAAGAGATTTCTTATGCGGCAAGCAACTATTACGGGAATACGGAAGATAGAATCAATGATGGTCCTGGGGAAATTCGATTTGCATATGATGATTACCCAGGTGTCCCGAGCATATTTCATCATATCGGACGTGTGAGCGGAAGAAGGGTAGATGGGTGGCTAGAAGATCCATATTACAACATCATCCAAACATTCATGTTGCTTAATTGTGAAGAATTTGCGCCTTATGAAACGTAAGCGATTAAATGGTAAATTTTGAAAGACTTAAATTTTGATAAGATGAGTATTGCATATTCGTTACAAGATGTTTGAGGAAGCAATGAGAGTGAATATGCTAGGTATTACAGATGATGTAATGGGCAAAGCTAAAGACGCACATTACGCGAAATGGTGCCGGGACTACGTGCGTATACTTTATATGCTAATGATGTCTCTCTATATATAAAGTTCTCAACAATAAATTAATTGTGTACTTTTGCAGATAAATGAAGCGAGTACGAATTATGAATTTCCATTATGGATGTTGGAATTTATACAAGGTCCGAGAAACAATTACACGTCATGGCCTATGTATTTCACTCGTGGATACCATTTCCACAATCACAGACACGGTCAGGATAATAGAACTCAAAACTATGGAGTTGTTGTACGAGGTACAACAGAAACTACTTATGACGGTCTTATAGAAGAGATAATGAAGATCGAGTATCGCGGTGGAGTTGGTCTTAAAGCGGTGATTTTCAGATGCTCTTGGTTCGACAATACAGACGGTATCGGATTGCGTAGACACCCATTTGGTTTAGTTGATGTGGCCCCGCGTAGACGATACGAGAAATATGACCCTTTCGTTCTAGGCGATCAATGTGACCAAGTGTGTTTCATTCCGTATCCACGCGTATACGGCTCGGCGAGAGACGATTGGTGGGCATGTGCAAAAGTTATGCCGAGGGGTTATCGCGAGAATGATGAAATTTCTTTAACAGCCCTTCAGGTTGATACAGTCGACAACGTCGTTGTTCCTAGTTCAATGATTCGAGTAACAACACATGTCGTTGATGAAAATGCTTCTGATTATGATGATTTGGGAGATGTGGAGCCTATGTATTACGAAAATGTCGAAGACGATGGTTCTGGACCGTCTTCAGGGGATTCGGATTCGTCAACATATTCTGAAATTTAGTTAATAAGAGTGTTTAATGATGTATTATATTTTCAAACTTATTGTAATATATTGTGAAACTTGTGTTGATTTATGGTTTTATGGTTATAATTTTTTTACTATGGAACTTATTGTGTAATTATAATTTATGATTTTGTAATATATGTATATGGACACCTTATAGTCCACATACATTCAACAACATAACAGTAGCCACGGATTGTCACGGAATAATCCGTGGCTAATACACAAACACACGTCTAAAGTGGATCTGGACATAGTAAAGTCCAGATGTACCATAGACGGCGGATCACAATTGAATCCGTGGCTACACACCAATTTCCGTGACTGTATTAGCCACTGATTAGCCACGGTTATACCCGTAGCTATACAGAAATTTTCAATTTTACACCAAATTGATATATAATATATTTAATTTCTTTTATATATCTTCACATCTACTCATATCTAATACAATGAAACCAAAAAAAATATAAATTTAACAATATTAAAGTAAAAAATAGCATTATATGAAAATCTAATCACTTATAACAATGTTTTTCATAATATCACATACACTACTACTTACTGTTTAATTTATAATTGTATTTTTTTTTTTAAAATTAACACAAACATTAAAATCATTGTTTTCAAGTAAAACAATTATTATAATCTTGTATCCAATAGCTTATGTCACGTAATATCTAAACCCTAGCCAAACCCTAAAGAACCAAAAGACATAGTCACGGCTTATCCGTGGCTATTTCGTAGCTATATTGTTTACCACCCACGTATTGGCCACGGATTTTTCGTGGCTATGAAACCTCTAAAACAAATATAAACCCTAAACACTGATAACTAGGTAGCCACGAAATTATCCGTGGCTATTTCGTAGCTATATCCAACTACAGCCACGACTTTGCCACGAATCGATCTGTGGCTACTGAATCTCTAAAATAAAATTTATCCCACGAAAATTTTGTAAGTACCAGCAACGAATACATTTGTGGCTATTCGTAGCTAAACTTATACGTAGCCACGACAAGATGCGTGGCTATTCATAATGTCTTTCAAAACGTGAATCGTTTATTTTTCTAAGTGTCAGCCACGAAAGTATTCGTGGCAATGTCGTAGCTTTAATGTTATTAGCCACGATTAGCCACGGACTTTCCGTGACAATGGCATAGTTATTTGGAATGGGCCTAAGCAACTGGGCCTTATTTTAAATATAGCAACAACGGACGACCACGGTTATATATCGTGGCTATACGTGTTTAACCTAATTCATCGCGATTTCACCGGATCTCATTTCCTTAGTCGCAACTCTTTTTTCCCCCTTTTCTTCTTCTCCGGCGATTCTTCGCAAAATCCGGCCAAACGTTTAATTTTACAGTGAGTTCTTCCTCAAATCTTCTTCTCCGTTTATCCCTCTTCATTTTAACCGTTTAATTTTTGAATTTGATCCGTCTTTTAGGGTTTCGTCGTTGTTTAGGGTTTCGTCGTTTAGGGTTTCGTCGTTTAGGGTTTTGCTTTGTCGAAATCATCGTGTTCCATCGTGTTCTTCGTGTTTTACCGTGTTCTTCTTCATCGTTTTGTCGTGTTCTTCGTGTTTTACTGAAATCATCGTGTTCCATCGTGTTTTTCTTCATCGTGTTCTTCGTGTTTTACCGTTATGTTTTGTTGAGTTTCATGAATGGTCTCTGTTTCATGAGTTAGATGTCTTTCTCTGCTACTGTTTGTGATATTGTGATATTTAAATCTGTGATGCTTTGTCTACTTGACTTTTGATGTCTTATTTACTTTATTTTTGATAGTTATGGCTCCTAGAGGAAATGGGAGAGGAAGAGGACAACTTGCTCCATCCTACAGGATGGAGATAACTCCTCCAATGCCACCCATCACCAGAATTCAGACCACACTAACCCCACCTTCTCAGACTCCAACAACCAATCCACATGGTTCAAGAGGAAGAGCAAGTTAAGCTGGCTCTTCTTCTTCGAATGCAGCCACGCCTCTTAGCCTAGAAGCTCTCCTTAATGCACTGCAAGAAGAAACTAACCCGTTTCTCCATCCGGAAAAGGTTGATGGAGCTCTCGGTAAGTAAATATGTTGTTGTGAATTGATGTGAATTGTTCGTAATGATGTGAATTGTTCGTAATGTGAATTGTTCGTAATGTTTTGAATTGTTGTGAATTGTTCGTAATGTTTAGTCCATTTTCAGCCATTGATGTGAATTGTTCCGTAATGATGCGGGTTTGGGATATATCCCGAGGTGAACAAAACGGTAAGGACGACGTGGCAATCTAACTACATGGGTGCTTGGTGGAACGGTCAATGGTTCCGGATGCAAAAGCAGAGGAGTGGTGGCAAGACTTTGTGGTAAGTTAATAATCCATATGCCTTTCAATTTCTCTTATTTCTTTGTTTAGTTTTTCTAATGTTTGTTTTCATTTTTCAGCAAGCCTACTACTGGTCTCTTTCTCACCATGACCAGGTGTACTTCATGTGGAAGAAAGAGTGCATGGAATCCATCCGTGACGAGTCGACAAGAAGAAGAGGCAACAATAAGCCAAGTTTCATATCCGATGATGCTTGGGCTGCAGATGCGAGAGCAATGGGATACGATGTTTGCCGGAAAGAAGTCAAAGACAAACTCCGAGAACCGTATGTCGATCCTCATGGTCTAGGTGAGCATAAGCATTGTGATGGGCCTGTAGGGTTTGCCAAGATCGGCTATGAAATGGTAAAAGTATTCTCTTTCATGAATGTCTGTTTTTGTGCTTAGATTAATATTATGTCCTTTGACTTTGATAAATAGTTTGTGATGTTGTTAATGCTTTGTGATGTTTTTTGTGCTTAGATTAATGTTTTGACCTCTGTTTTGTAGACGCAATAGAATGGTGGTGTTGAACCACCATTTACCGAGCTCGTACGCAAGACTCATACCCGTAAAGATGGCACGTTCGTCGACCGTCGGGCGAAGGCAATTGTGGCGGATGTGGAGACAACTGCTTCACAAGTCACAGATGAGGAAGAGGCCACTCCTTCATCGCAGCGGATTAACAAGGCATATTTGGAGGTAAGTTTGATTTCTATTTGTAACTTAAATTTTTGTCTATGTATTTGTTATTTGGAATTTAACTTATTCTATTGGCAGCGAGTGAAACCAAACCGAGGGCGTATTTACGGTTTGGGAAGCAAGCAGTTCGAGGTTTTCGAATCTTCTGAACCGGTAGCAGCTTCCCTCTCGACATGAGGGTGGGATCTCTCGAGTCAAACGTGCAGGCCATTCTAGCCTCGCAGAGCCTAATGCTTGCGTCGCAGAAGGCAATACTCGATCATCTCGGGATCAATCCTCAACCAAATAATCCATATGCCACCCCTTCTCCTCATGCAGCTGCTTCAAACACCACACCTAACACCAGTCCAAAGTTTGCACCGAGTGTAAACCGTGAAGATCAGCTCGGTGAAAATGATCAAGACCAAGGGCGTGAAGATGATCAGCTTGGTGAGGAACAGAACCATGAAGAGGAAGAGGAAGAGGAAGAAGGGCAAGGCCTTGGTTGATTTGTGTTTTAAAAAACTGAAAAATTGTTATTTATGGTATTTTGAACAATGTTTGTAATAATCATATACTATTTATGCTATTTTCGAATCATGTTTAGGTTTTATAAAAATAGTTTCAGTTTCAATTTTTTTATATTTATTTTTTTTTGCGAAAATTATGTAAAGCCACGGAAATTTCCGAGGCAACCGTGCAGAAAGCCACGAAATAACCGTGGCTAGTCGTAGCAAAAATGCTACGGTTTGTAACAGAACATTACGTGGCAAATAAGCCACGAAAGAGCAACAAATATATCCGTGGCTAATATCAGCCATGACCTTGTTACGAAAATAAATCGTGGATGCAGTAACGGTTGCCACGGAACATTCTGTAGCAAGAATAGCCACGAATTTTACCGTGGCTAAAATGGCCACGAATTGCCACCAACACTTTCGTGGCTAAAAATGGCCACGAATTGCCACCACTGCTTCCGTGGCTAAACTAGCCACGACTTTGCCACAAAAAATTCCGTGGCATACTAGCCGCGAATATATACGTGGCCATTTCGTGGCTATGGCATCCGTGGCTAGTCGTGGCACGACTAGCCAACAGCTACGACGGTATAGCCACGATTATTTTCGTAGCTAACCGTGGCTGTGTGGGGGTTATAGCCACGGATATTCCCCTATAGCCACGGAAGCCACGACTAGCCAACAGCTACGACGGTATAGCCACGATTATTTTCGTAGCTAACCGTGGCTGTGTGGGGGTTATAGCCACGGATATTCCCCTATAGCCACGGAAAATTCCGTGGCTATACCGACTAATTCTTGTAGTGTAAGAAATCATCCTCGATAGAAATTTAAGCATCAAGAGAAATTTGGGTGGATCTACGGATAGCCTTTCGTTGTATCTAATTGCATATTTACACTTACTTAATCAATCACTAAAATCTTATTATATAAAACTAGAATAGGACGCGGGTGTATAAACTATACTATTTTATAACCGTAAAAGGAAAATACCAAAACTAAAAAGATCGAAAAACAAAATTATCAATTCATAAAAAATTATTTGTATTTATTCTTATAGAAATAATCTATATGTAATTAAAATGCTAATGTATAGAACATGGATTATTTATTGAAGGTGTCTTCCTAACTAAAACTATTTCAACATCGTTAAATCGTTAGTTTTGACGTAAAATTTGATTAATTATGATTAATTATATATATATATATATATATAATAAATAGCAATGAGTTTTTCCTACGTGTCAAGTGGAGAGAGTTTGTTGGATATTAATGATTTTTTTTTATTTTTTATTAATATAATAAAAAAATTTAAAATTATGATTATCTCCTTTATTTTTTAATAGTTTATATCATCAAATATTATTTATTAATTTAATATTTCAAAATTTCAATTATATTTCCTAAAATTTATTAATTTAATATTTGGAAATTTCAATTATATATTCTAAAATTAAAGAATTTATATATTTTTTATTAATTTATTATTTTGTTATTCGTTTATGATTATCTCTTTTATTTTTAATGGTTTATATCATCATATATTATTGTTAATTTGATATTTCGAAATTTTAATTATATTTCTTAAAATTAAGGAATTTTTTTTGATTTTTTATTAATTTAATATTTTTGTTTATGATTATCCCTTTATTTTTGAGTTAATTAACATATTATATACATTTTAAAACATAATTTGTCAATTAACTGTTTTGATGTAATAATTTAATTTTGGGTAATTTAATCTTATTCACACAAAATTATTCACAAAACTCACGAAAAATCATTCACATATTTCATTAATTGAAATCATTAACAATTCACCATTGACATAAATCATTCATTCACATATATTATTTATCATTCACATTATTCTAATTATCATTCAAAACGATTATTCACTCAAAATCATTCTCATATGAACATTTACATACAACCATTCACGAGATTTGACAATTTTAAAGCTAACGGTAAAATTGTAATTTAAAAGGTCAAGATCACATTATAGCAAATTAAAAAAAATCACTCAATTAGTAAATTTATGCCTTGAAATATACTTATTTTCTCAATTTTCTTTTTATGTTTCAATGGTTTATATCATTATATATTATTTATTAATTTAATATTTTAAAATATCAATAATATTTTCCTAAAGTTATATACGATGTCAATATTTTGGGAATTTTAATTTATATTAAAATTTAATATAATTTATTATTATTATAAATGGTACTACATGTAACCTCATCTGTTTTTTTACATTCGTTATGATTCAAGTTGATCATTAGTTTTCTAATATTTATGTAAATATTATAAACTTAACTTCGTTCAAAATAATAAATAAATATTGATTTATTGTTATAAATATGTTAATATAAAAAATTGAGAAATTCACAAAACTTCACCCTTTCAGCTCTCCCTTCACAAAACTACACATAATTCAATATTTTCACATATTTACACCCTTTCAAAATTTTAAAAGCTTGATTTACCCTTTTAAAAATTATCAAAATTAAAATCTTTTCATTTGGGTTCGCTAATTAGTGTCTAGGGTATAGTATTAAGGGGGTAGGATTGTGTGGGTAGGGTTTATTTGAATTTAATTTTGAGTGTTTAGGTGTAGTTTTGTGAAGTATTTTTGAAATGGTGTAGTTTTGTGAAATGTAATTCAAATGGTTTAGTTTTGTAATTTTCCCTAAAAAATTTTATACCACATCATACAATTTTATATTATTTGTAATCCAAAGCCTTTATAATTATTAACATCTTCATTAATGAGTTTTTCTTTAATTATTATAAAACTATTTTGTTGAGTACGCTTTATTTTTATTAACCAAATTAGTTTGTGAACATATACAACTTTCACTTCTCTTTTAAGTATCAAACTTATTATTTTGTAGAGAATATGTAACAACATATGCTTTGGTAGCATACAAAGTTACATTGTAATAATTTTTCAATTTAATAGATTAATTTTATATAAAATCTCCGATCATTATTATAATTGTTTCTCAAAAGCGAAAAAATATAAAAGTAAAACAAATTTTGTATTTTAAATCATATAAGTCTACCATAAAACACAAAACCACATTTTTGAAGTTTGTTATTTTTCATGTTTTCATTTTTATGGATAATTTATAACATTTTTATTTTGGTTTTATCCTTAACGTATAGTTTGAATTATCATTAGTGTATCATTTGAATTCATTTAAAAATGTCAATATTAATTATTTTTCATGTAATTTTTATGATATTTATTTATGCCCGCGCCATGCGCGCGGGTCAAACCACCTAGTCTATACTATTAAAATAGAAGACAAAACGCATACATGTCGCGACGTGAGAGCTTTTAGGATATTTTTTATTTTTTTGCGTTTTAGTCCTTATATTTTTGAATAATTTTTGTTCGACGAATTCCATAAATTATATTTCAGACCCAACGAATTCAAGCCCACATATAAAACTTTTAAGAATTAAATTTTTCCCACATTGAAAACAATAAGAAACAAAATAAGAAATCTTCTAATATAAATATGATTTTATCACATACAAAATCATTAAAGCGGACATTCGTCTAATGAGCATGCGAATTTCGGTAAATGGATTGCACCTTCATTTACCGGGTATGCATAATGCGGGTCATTTCTTTGAATAAGCTTGCAATGTTTGATTAGTTATTTCGGTTTTCGATAATAGTCATTCATAGATGCATGCCTCATAAATTGCCAACGGGTATCGAAAACTTTGATTAGTGGATTGGAGCTTGAGCATTCGGTTTTCAGGTCAGGCTCGTTCGAGTTCGGGTTTTTCGGGTTAAATGATATAAGATTAGTTCGGGTTATTTACAAATACAATTATGATTGCTTCAAATCTATTCGGGTTCAGGTCGAGTTTCATATATTTAACAAAACCTGACATGGAACCAAATATTATTCGATTCGGGTTTTTTGATTTTTTGGTTCGAATTTTCAGGGTTTACATATTTTTGTAAGAATTTCCGGTCTTATTTCGGGTAATTCGGGTTCGCTTCGGGTTTTGGTGCGACTTATTCATATAAACCACACAAAACTTGAAATGGCCTACTAAAATCCAAATTATCTTATCAAAACTATATACATGTGTATATCTTCGGGTCTATTCGAGTACAATTCAGATATCAGGTCAGTTCGGGTTAGAACGGAAACCTGAGTTAGAAAATATTAAAATCCGATAGGATAATATGAGAACCGAAACCGGATCAGACCCGATTTTTCTGGTTGATTCGGTTTCGGATTTCGGATCTCGGGTTAAATGTCCAACCTTAAATTGACCAATTCATGGATTTCCATAATAGGTTAATTTTAATTTAGAAAATGTATTTTTCTAACAATAATGTTAGTATGACCATATTAATTGTGGGTGTAGTTCACTATGAACATACAATTTATCCCTATTTTTGATATATTAATAAACAATATTATATATATTACTAGATGAAAACCCGCGTAATACGCGGACTAATTACATAAAAATATTTTATAATTATATATTAATATTGTTAGTAAATTTGTATATATTAATAATATTGGAATAATAATTCTAATTAAATAAGATAATTACATTATCTTATTATCATGAATAAAACTAACCATGAATTATATCAAATAAGATAATTACCGAGTTGAAACATTTTTTTGTTAAAAATATCAAACAATAAAAAACAAAATAGTTTGTTAACTGGTTCGATTTCCGGTTCGATTATAAACAAAAAAGAAGAAAACATAAAAATAATATAGTTATAATAACAAGAGGAATTCACAAAACTACACCCTTTCAATCTCTCCTTCACAAAACTACACCTAATTTAATTTTTTCACATATTTACACCCTTTCAAAATTTTAAAAGCTTGATTTACTCTTTTAAAAATTACCAAAATTAAAATATTTTCATTTGGGTTCGCTAATTAGTGTTTAAGGTATATTATTAAAGGGGTAAGATTGTGTGGGTAGGGTTTATTTGGATTTAATTTTGAATGTTTAGGTGTAGTTTTGTGAAGTATTTTTGAAATGGTGTAGTTTTGTGAAATATAATTCAAATGGTGTAGTTTTGTAATTCTCCCTAACAACAACTATTCATGGTTAATAATATTATCTTATACTAAATATAATTCGAATAATATATTATCTTATGATATTAATATTAATATTGTTTCATCATTCATAATTATTAACATTTTTCCTTTTTTTTGTTTTTTCTTTCTCTTTTTCTTTTATTTTTTGTTTTGCCTTTTTTCGTAAACGTTACTTTTTTTTCTTTTAAAATTATTAACATTTTTCGTAAACATTATTAACATTTTTCCTAAAATTATTAACATTTTTTTTAATTGTGATACGTGTCACGATCTAGTGAATTATAATTAAACGCGTTCACTTTTATATGATGAGATTACTATTTTGTACCATATAAATATATATAGCTTTTTTAAAATGTAAGAATTCTTATAAACCTTTTGTCGTATTAGCCAATTTAACGAAATCGAAATGTTAACCTTATCAAAATGTTTTGGTTTAGGATAAATATTGTTAACAATGTTAACCTTATTAACATAACATATAAAACCTTGTTTTATTAGACTACTAGATGAAATCTCGCGTAATACGCGGACAAATTACAGAAAAACATTTTATAATTATATATTAATATTGTTAGTAAATTTGTATAGTTATAGTTATATTTAAACGAAAATAATATTATACCCGTTATTTTATTAACAAATAAATATAAAAGACACACAACAATATATGGTAATAGGAAATAAGTGATTTTTAATTTTTCATCTATTAATAAATATAAATAACACATTTTTGTTTTATTACATTGCTTTTGTTATTTACATGAAAAAACATTTGTTTTAAATTAATAATTAGATAGTGGATCCTTGAAGATAACAAATAAGTTATCATCAAGATTTTCTTTATTTTTTCAAATAATTTTACGTTTTAATTTTTTAATTTTTTTTATTGATTATTTCTTAAAATATTCTTAAATTTTTTTATTCTATAATTCGGATTAATTTATTTTATTTCTAATTATTTGATAATTAATGTTAATTTTTTTTTATTATTGATTATTTTTTTTATTTCTGTTTTTTTTCTCGATATTGTTAAGTTTTCATTTTATAAAATGTTTACACATCAATTTTAATACACATGTCACAATGTGAACTAACCATTACAAATGTTACGATCTCGTGAGTTATAATTATGTTTGTCAACCTCACCTTAAACGCACTCAATTTTATATAATAAGATTATTTGATAATTATGTGACTTTTTGTTTTGTTACTTTTTTTCCTTATATTTTGTTTTGCCTTTTTTCCTAAATGTTACCTTTTTCTTCTTTTAAAATTATTAACATTTTTCCTAAACATTATTAACATTTTTCCTAAAATTATAAACATTTTTTTCTTTTTTTAATTGTGACACGTGTCACGATCTGGTGAGTTATAATTATACGCTCTCACTTTTATATAATCTTTCATAAAATTATTAACATTATTAATATTTTTCTTCTTTTTTTAATTGTTACACGTGTCACGATCTAGTGAGTTATAATTAAACGCGCTCACTTTTATATAATAAACTAGATGAAATCCCGCGTAATACGCGGATAAATTACATAAAAACATTTTATTATTATATATTAATATTGTTAGTAAATTTGTTATAAAAATAACACATTTTTTGTTTTATTACATTGTTTTTGTTATTTACATGAAAAAACATTTGTTTTAAATTAATAATTAGATAGTGGATCCATGAAGATAACAAATAAGTTATCATAGAGATTTTCTTTATTTTTTCAAGTAATTTTACGTTTTTATTTTTTCTTATTTCTATTTTTTTATTGATTATTTCTTAAAATATTCTTAAATTTTTTTTTCTATGTTATTTTCCTTATTTCTGATTATTTTATTTTTCTATATTTCGGATTAATTTATTTTATTTCAAATTATTTGAAAATTAATGTTAATTTTTATTTTTGATTATTTTTCTTATTTCTGTTTTTTCTCAATATTGTTAAGTTTCCATTTTATAAGATGTTTACGTATCAATTTTAATACACATGTCACGATCTAATAGGCGGAAAAATTACATAAAAACATTTTATAATTATATATTAATAATTTTATTAAATTTGTATAGTTATAGTTAGATTTAAACGGAAACTAATATTATACCCGTTATTTTATTAACAAATAATATAAAAGACACACAACAACATATCATGTAATAGTAAACAATTGATTTTTAGTTTTTCCAACAATTAAGAAATAAAATAACACATTTTTGTTTTATTACATTGCTTTTGTTATTACATGAAATTTTTTTATTTTAAATTAATAATTAGATAGTTGATCCTTGAAGATAACAAATAAGTTATCATAGAGATTTTCTTTATTTTTCAAGTAATTTTACGTTTTCTTTTTTCTTATTTCTAATTATTTTGTTTTTATTGATTATTTTTTAAAATATTGTTAATTTTTTCTTTTTCTATGTTATTTTCCTTATTTGTGATGATTTTATTTTTAATTATTTGATAATTAATGTTAAGTTTTTTATTTTTGATTATTTTCCTTATTTTTGTTTTTTCCCAATATTGTTAAGTTTTCATTTTATAAAATGTATAGGTATCAAATTTAATACACATGTCAAAATCTCAATTAACCATTACAAATGTTACGATCTGATAACTAACCATTACGCGTATTTCGTTCTTCCTTACATCCACAATATAACCAATTGCATCCGCATAAAATTTTAACATATTAAGTGAGTATCTTATATAATAAGATATAAATTATTTATATATATACATTATTTATCTTACTATATAAGTCATCGGTCATGTCCAACCTTTTGATCAGGTTTTGATATGTTAAAATTCTAAATTTCTATAATGAAATTTTGTAGATTTCTTGACCAACACTTGTAATTTTTGTCCTTTCTATAAACTTGATAAAAGATTGATGATCCTAGACTTTGTATTTCTTTGTATTAGCAGATTGTACATTGAAATCACATATTTCAAAGATGTTTCCTTCCATTAGTTGATTTCCACACTTTTGAATCATTGAGTGATGCACGAATCCTTGAATTGTATTTTCCTTTAAATAATAATAATTATTGTTAAATTACATAAACAATAGATATTGTATTGAGAGTACTTTTTCTAATATATACATTTTCATCAGTTAGTAGTATTTCGACTCCCTTAAGAACATTATTTGCTTTAGGATTTCTAGCTTCCTATTTTCGAATAACATGAACACTATCGTACGACGGTAAGGACGGTTTCGATCTAATTGATTTAGTGTGAAGTAAGATTTTTGGATTTTAGAAACTATAGAATTCATCTTTTTCTCTGTTTGAGTTAAAAAAAAAGTAATAATTTTATTATATAAAAGAGAGCGCGTAAAATTATAACTCACCAGATCGTGACATGTGTCACTATATAACTCACCAGATCGTGACACGTGTCACTATATAACTACACCTACACACTAAAAATTAAATTCAAATAAACCCTACCCACACAATTCTACCCCTTTAATACTATATTCTAAACACTAATTAGCGAACCCAAATGAAAATATTTTTATTTTGATAATTTTTTAAAAGGTAAATCAAGCTTTTAAAATTTTGAAAGGGTGTAAATATGTGAAAATATTGAATTAGGTGTAGTTTTGTGAAGGGAGGGTTGAAATGGTGTAGTTTTGTGAATTCCTTTAGAATTAAAGTATAAAAATTAAAAATCATTTTCACTTATTATTTATGTTTTTGTACGTTTTTTAAGGTAACAAAATAGAATGAAGAAGAAACCTTGGTGAAGAGTTGATGACAGCTCCGTAATACAAAGAAATATTCTCCTACGCCAAAAACAGCATTACACTGAACTGTATTGTCCTAATCACAATTTACATTTTATTTTAATTTTTTTTCTATAAGTTTTTTATGTAATATATTGATGATTTGGAACCTTTCTATTTTAATCACAATTTCCATTTTACTTTAATTTCTTTCTATATGTTTTTATGTAATACTAGATGAAATCCCGCGTAATACGCGGACAAATCACATAAAAACATTTTATAATTATATATTAATAATTTAATTAAATTTGTATAGTTATAGTTAGATTTAAACGGAAACTAATATTATACCCGTTATTTTATTTACAAATAATATAAAAAAAACACAACAACATATCAGGTAATAGTAAATAATTGATTTAACATTATTAACATTATTTAAAAATGTTAATAATGTTAATAATGTTTATAAAAATATTATATAAATTAATATTTATAAAAATAAAAATCACTTATATACTATTACCATATATTGTTGTGTCTTTTATATTTATTTGTTAATAAAATAGCGGATATAATATTAGTTCCGTTTAAAACTAAGTACTATAACTATACAAATATACTAACAATATTAATATATAATTATAAAATATTTTATAAAATTATAAATTATTTATATATGTACATTATTTATCTTACCATATAAGTCATCGGTCATGTCCAACCTTTTGATCAGGTTTTGATATGTTAAAATTCTAAATTTATGTAAGGGAATTTTGTAGATTTCTTGACCAACACTTGTAATTTTTGTCCTTTCTGTAAACTTGATAAAAGATTGATGATCCGAGACTTTGTATTTCTTTGTATTAGCAGATTGTACGTTGAAATCACATATTTCAATGATGTTTCCTTCCATTAGTTGATTTCCACACTTTTGAATCATTGAGTGATGCACGAATCCTTGAATTGTATTTTCCTTTAAAAAATAATAATTATTGTTAAATTACATAAACAATAGATATTGTATTGAGAGTACTTTTTATAATATATACATTTTCATCAGTTAGTAGTATTTCGACTCCCTTAAGAACATTATTTGTTTTAGGATTTCTAGCTTCCTACTTTCGAATAACACGAACACTATCGTACGACGGTAAGGACGGTTTCGATCTAATTGATTTAGTGTGAAGTAAGATTTTTGGATTTTAGAAACTATGAAATTCATCTTTTTCTCTGTTTGAGTTAAAAAAAAAAGTAATAATAGTAAATAAAACAAAGAGGAGAGCACAATGAAATTTAGTGATTTTAGATATGTATATATAGATGTAGTGAAGACTTTTCGTATGGTTATTTTTTTTTTTTTTTGGTTTTTCTTTCCTTTTTTCTTATTTTTGTTTTGCCTTTTTTCCTAAACGTTACTTTTTTCTTCTTTTAAAATTATTAACATTTTTATAAACATTATTAACATTATTAACATTTTTTCATAAACATTATTAACTTTATATTTATATTAAAAATTGAACTTAAAACATGTTTTGCACAACTTATTCCTAACATTATTATATCTATTCTACATTATTAACATTATATCTTAACACATGTTTCTATTTATATTTCTTCCCAATTATTAACCCAATTAATAACATTATTATATCTATTCTACATTATTATATATATTCTACATTATTATATCTATTCTACATTATTAACATTATTAATTAACACGTGTTTCTATTTATATTTCTTTCCAATTATTAACATTATTAACATTATATCTATTCTATATTGACACGTGTCACGATCTGGTGAGTTATATAGTGACACGTGTCACGATCTGGTGAGTTATAATTTTACGCGCTCTCTTTTATATAATAAACAATGAAATTTAGTGATTTTAGATATGTATATATAGATGTAGTGAAGACTTTTCGTATGGTTATTTTTTTCCTTTTTTTGGTTTTTCTTTCCTTTTTTCTTATTTTTGTTTTGCCTTTTTTCCTAAACGTTACTTTTTTCTTCTTTTAAAATTATTAACATTTTTATAAACATTATTAACATTATTAACATTTTTTCATAAACATTATTAACTTTATATTTATATTAAAAATTGAACTTAAAACATGTTTTGCACAACTTATTCCTAACATTATTATATCTATTCTACATTATTAACATTATATCTTAACACATGTTTCTATTTATATTTCTTCTCAATTATTAACCCAATTAATAACATTATTATATCTATTCTACATTATTATATCTATTCTACATTATTAATTAACACGTGTTTCTATTTATATTTCTTTCCAATTATTAACATTATTAACATTATATCTATTCTATATTGACACGTGTCACGATCTGGTGAGTTATATAGTGACACGTGTCACGATCTGGTGAGTTATAATTTTACGCGCTCTCTTTTATATAATAAGATAGGTCCAATGTCCATTTTCGAGTTAAGCCCAATCAAATATGTGTGTTTAGGATTTCTTTACAAGTAGTATATATACTAGATTTTGACCCGCGCCAAGCGAGGGAGTTAAATAATATTTTTGAATATTGTAAAAGACTATTTTGTGTGGTGATTTGCTAAATAGAAGTTGAATAATTGATTTCAGTAATATTGTAAAAATTAAGAGAAAACAAATTGTAAAAGTAAAGAAAACATATTGTAATAAAGGTACAATAAATAATTAGGTTCGTGGAAGGATAACATCACATAAGAGGTCTTCATCTGTATCGAGAAGACCTAATGCACAACACGTCGCCTCAAGTACGATGAACAACACCGTCAACGGTCATTGTATCGTGCAAATTCTTTAAAACCTGGAAAAGTCAATTTTTTCTCTTCTGTATTGAATTTCACTCTTTTTGAAAAACCACAAAGTTCTTATTTTTATTTTGTTTGCTTCCATAAATTATTTTGAAAATAGTATTTCTAATTATAGTGTAGTAAACGATTTTTCGTTATTGTATTTTTATCTCATAACCAACCAAGTTAAGAAAGAATATTTGAACTCTAATTATGGTATAGTAAGTGATTTTTCGTTAATGTATTTTTCTCTTTCTTTGATATTATTTGCCAAAAGGAATTTAAAATGTAGAAAAAATAAATATTTATATTTAGCATATATCATGATTAAATATATATATATATATATATATATATAGTTTACTTTAGAAATAGTAAAATATTTTATGAGATTAACTAACAATGAATATAAAGATAACTAATTTCTATTAAAAATCATAGTCAATTCTAATATATTATAAGAATATGAAGTCAAATTAATAGGTGTGCATAATTGAAATTGTTTAATTTAGACTGATTTTCATTTAAACCAAACATTTTTATGGATATTTTAAAACCAATTATTTTAATAAAACACTGAGTATAACTTGGACATAATAAGAAAAAATTGTAACTTCATAAGAAAATGAATATTCGGTATGATTTATAATTTAGTTATAACTATAAATATTTTAATTTCATCAAACGATACATATCTCACATTAGTCAAATATTTTCGATTATTCGTAAAATAAAATAATTATCACAACAACTTTTTTTAAATACAAAATACTCATCAACTTTACTTTTATACTAAAAAGTATCAAAATTTTCCTAACAAAAGGTTATAATGTATAAAAATACTCATCAATTTTCTTTTTTTTTGTGATGTAAAATGTATAAAAATCAGATTACATTTGATATTTGATTTTTGTTTGTGTTGCACCAACATATGTGACCTCTTTTTGAAATGAAAAAATGTAATGTAATTATATGGGTTTTGATATGTGGGCTAGTAATGAATTGTTGTCAGTTTTTTAAAATCGTTCTAGTGATGACATATTTTCTTGTTTGGCTCAAGTAATGTTTCTCAATATCTTTCTTATGAAATCTTAGACTGTAATGTTGAGAGTGTCCATAACTCTTTTTTTTACTTTCTTTTAATAGATCTCTAGTAAGCTATTTCATTTCATTCTTCAATTTCTATTTATATGGTAAAGACAAAGGTTACTAAAGCTTTGTTAGAAGAAAGTAAAGTATCTACATGTCAGATATATTTTATAACATAATATAACAATACATAAAGACTTCCAAATTTTTTTACAAATAAACCCAACAATATAATAAAAACCTAAGACAAGGCTTAATGAAGTCTCCTTTATTAGTAAATTAACAATAATAAATAAATAAATAAATAAATAATAATAATAATAAATTAGCAAGTTTTGGTGCAGTAGCAACGAAGAGAACTGCATCGACCACCTGAGAAACCTTCGCTGGGACAAACAGATGCACAGTTCTGTGAATTTAGACAAACTCCTTTGAACTTTGAACTTGCTGCTTCACATGTTTTTGCTTCTACTCCACCCATTATTATTCCTTTTAAAATAATTAATTCACCAAATTAGAATATTGATCAATAATTAATTATGAACCAAAATGTGGAATAACTAATAATAATTTTCAAATGATATGATGCATGTAGCTAATCAGTATAAAACTATATTTGGATACATATATAATTATTATATGTCTATCAATTATCTTTATTTAGGCTTAGTTTGGTTTTGTTTCTAATGTATATGTTTATCATCAAATTTAAATTATGTATAACACTAGAAGAAGAAAATATATATAATATATATATAAAGCCCATAATGTATAAATATATTAATCTTAATATATAAAATATACATATACATAATATTGGTTATGGTTTTGTTTCTAATGTAATGTATATATATACATCAAATTTAAATTATCATGTATATTGATCTTAATGTATATGTTTATACCATAAGAAGTCTCCTAAATTCCTATTTGGTGCGTTCTATAAATTAGATAACATATGTTCATATATATATGTATGAAAATTTGTAGATGATATGAGATGATGAAGAGTAAATAATGAACCTGTGGCAAAGAGGAGCATGAATGAGAGGACAAGTGTTGAGACCAAACGCAGAGAAACTTTCATCTTCTTAATTAGAAATAAATGTCTTGAGAAAGCAAAGCAAGAAAACAAGAAAATTTATAAAGGGACGAGATGAATTTTTTTTGTTTATTGGTAAATTAATTTTCTTGAATATTTTAAGGCCTTACAAAAATAATAGAAATTAAATGTGAACCAATCAAACCTTTACACAAAAGAGAGGCGTGCTTAAACAAGACCAATCAATTAAATAACCAAATTACTTAATTAACGTTACCATACAATTAATTACCCTAATTGTTTCTGGACATTTCTTGCATTTTATTGTTTTGTTATTTTTGGATCTAATAAGAAGAATTCTTCTAATATTTAATATTATGTTATATAAAATACCCTTGTCTAGAGTCTAGACATTGAAGAATTTGTGCATGTCCTTCATGTATCTTCTTTCTTTCGTTTTTAAACCAAAACGCAATTTCACATTTTTCTGCTTAAAATGCAATTTCGCATTTTCCCGCTAAAAACGCAATTTCTCGTTTTCTGTCAAAAATACAATGTTGCGTTTTCCCGTCTAAATGCGTATTTGCGTGTTTTTCTGTCAAAAATGTAAATTTGCGTAATTATGCGTTTTCGCCAAAAGCGTAATTATGCTTTTAATTCGGCGAAAACGAAATTCAATGTTTTTCGTAAAAAAGTAATTTTTTTTTTAATTACAAAAAAAAGAAAAGTAATTTTTTGTTTCTGAACCGAATGTGCGCAAATTAATAATTATTATTAAATTAGTTTTATAATTTTTATTTTTCATATTTTTTTAATATTTTAGAAATTATTAATTTACGTCGAGACATTTTAAAATATATAATAATTATTAATAAATCCAAATCCAATTGTGTAAAACTCAAACACAAGTTAACAAGACCACTACCCTATTGGGTTTTTTGGGTATGGGTTAGACATTCATCCTTGGCCGTGCTCAAACTCATTGACTTCGCAAACATGTTGAAGGGTGTCTGGATAGTTACAAGCCTCTAGTGTTGGTTTTGTCTATTCCTAAACCTAATGGGTCTGGACTTCGCAAATGGGCCTGCAACATACCGAAGCCCAAATTCCCAGCTCATGCCAAACGTCGTCGCATCGTCTGCAACAAGAAGAATATAAGATGGTTATTTTTGCAGCTAAAAGCGCACAACAAAACGAGAGAAAAATACACGGCAAAGAGAGAGAATTTACGGCGAAGAAGAGGTCATCGCCGCGAAATTCATGGAGAAGACTTCGATATTGGTTATAGCCAAGTAGTCTTCTTACTCTATTTTGCTCCGTCAAGGAAGTACCTGTAATCAACAAGAATACACATCAGGTTCTTGTGTTTGCCACGGCCGGGGCTTTTCCGGCCAAGTATAGTGCTAACGCCGGCGAAAGCCAGCCCCTGAGACGTAGCCAATTACGGTGAACTCAGGGTAACAAATCTCAAGTGTCTTTTATCAAATCAATTCCGCAAACATCAAGTATAAAGAATCATCTCAAGATCATTGAGAGATATCGGCAAAACGTAACAAGTGGTATCAGAGCAGCTCAGGATCAGAGGCAAAGAAGAAATCAGGGAAGGTTAATACAGAGCAAGAAGGAGATTAGATAAGGTTCGAAACTTATCTGAAATTCCTGTGTGTTTTGCTCAAAGTCTTGATCTTCAAGGAAGCGTCTGAAGCAAGCAAGATCCATGGGTAAAGACAAGGAGATGAGGGTTAAGGTCAAGGTAGACAGATTTGATGGCACAGGGGACTTTTCTCTGTGGAAAGTGAGGATGATGGCTCACTTTAGCATGCTGGGTCTTAAGGACATTCTCTCCGATGAAGAGCTTCTTAAGGAACCTGAAACAACATCACAAGACCCACAAGAATCGCCACGAAACAACTCAAGAAAATACGACTCTACAACAATCACGGCAAAGGTTAAAGATCCGAGAAGGTTGAGAAATCGAGAAGGCAAAGAACATAATAATTCCAAATGTTGGTGATCATGTATTGAGGAAGATTATAGTCGTGAAACTGCAGCATCTATGTGGAAGATCTTGGACGTTTTTATACTTGGAGAGCACTTTGCCCTAACGAATCTACTTACAACCGAGATTCTACAACTTCAAGATGCAAGAGTCCAAGAACATTGATCACAATGTTGATGAGTTTCTGAAACTAGTTTCAGACCTAAGCAACATTGGAGTTATAATCTCAGAGGAAGTGCAGGCTATTCTATTGCTAAGTTCACTACCTAGCAAGTTTGATCAGCTTAAAGAAACTCTCAAGTATGGAAGGGAAACACTGAACATCAAGGAGGTGATAGGTTCAGCCAAGTCCAAGGAAAGAGAGATATCAGAGAGCAGTAAATCAAGCAGGGGTCAAGCAGAAGGTTTGTTTGTTTCAAACAACGGAGGCGGATCGAAAGAGAGAGTTTCAGCATGGTTTTAGCAAAAACAGAGGACATTCAAGGAGCAAGTCCAGGCCCAGATCAGGAAAGAAGGACAAAGGGTGTTTTGTCTGCGGTAAAGAGGGGCATTGGAAAAGAGATTGTCCAGAAAGGAAGACTCAAGGCGTGTGTGATATGGCAAGGAAAATTCAAGGGCGGGTGTTAACATGGCAATGAAGGTTCCTAAGTCCTTAGTGTTAGAACTACCCGAGGACACTTGTGAAGGATCGAACCTATGACACTCTCTCACTGGGATTCAAAAATCAGAGGATGATTGGGTATTGGATTCGAGGGAGCGACTACCATATTACACATGACAAGGACTTACTATTTGATCTAGAGGAGTTCAAAGGTGGTAAGGTGCTAATGGGGAACAACACTTTCGGTGAAATCAAAGGAATAGGCAAAGTCGAATCATCAACGATGAAGGTCTAAGTGTTATCCTCACAGGAGTTAGGTACATGCCAAAGATGGGCCAAAGAAACGAAACTTAATTTCCTACGTTTGTCTAGAAAAGGCAGGGTGCGGATATGAAGGTGAAGACTTTATAGTCAACTTTCTACTCAAGATAGTCATGGGAAGAAAGTGCTGTCGGGAAAGTATGATGATGGTTTATATTACTTGGAAGGAACGGTGCCAAAAAGGTGAAGTCAACACGGTGAGGTGCAGTTGACTCAGCAAGAAAGTGGCATTCAAGGCTTGGCCATATGGGAAAGAAGAACATGGAAAGGCTGATTCAGAATCAGTACATTTCAAAGATGGATGTAACAAGCTTAGATTTCTGTGAAGAATGTGTGCTGGGAAAATCTAAGAAGCAGAATTTTCAGAAAGCAAAACACACATCTAAGGAGGTACTAGAGTACATACATTCAGATCTATGGGGAGCACCAAGCATAACACCAAGTCTAGCTGGAAATCAATACTTCATCACCTTTATAGATGACTACTCAAGAAAGGTTTGGATTTATTTCCGGAAAACTAAGGATGAAGCATTTCGAATTTTTCGAATGGAATGGAAGAGTTTGGTTGAGAATCGGACGAGGAAAAGAATCAAGACATTAAGAACAGGATAATGGTCTTGAACAACAGTTTGATCGGTTGTGCAAAGATTCTGGAATAGCAAGACACAGAACATGCGTTGACACCTCAACGGTTGTGCAAAGATTCTGGAATAGCAAGACACAGAACAATCATGGAAAAGGTTAGGTGTATGCTAGCTGAAAGTGGAATGGAAGAGCAGTTTTGGGTGAAGCAGCTTCTCTCGTTGTCTATTTGATAAATAGATCACCTAGTTCGGCTATTGAGTTTAAACTGCCAGAAGAGTTATGGTCAGGAAGTAAGCCTAGTATAGCACACCTAAGAAGATTTGGTTGTTCAGCTTATGTTCATGTCACTCAATCCAAGATAAACCCAAGAGCGGTGAAAGGTTACTTCATAGGGTATCCACGAGGAACAAAAGGGTTCAAGGTTTGGCTACCAGAAGAGCTTAAGTGTGTGATAAGCAGAAATGTGGTGTTTCATGAAGAAGAGGTCTTCAAGGACACACAAGGTAAAGGAACAGAAATGGGTTCAGCTTCAGAAAAGGATTCAGCTAAGGAACCAGAAGCTAAGAAGAGTAAGAAGGTCACTTTCAGCACAGAGTTGATCAGAGGTCCATCAGAAAGTTCTCAGAGTTCAAATCAAGGTGGAGCTCTGTCTGATTCAAGTGACTTAGGGTCACTTAATGAAGGTGGAGCTACACCAGCATCAGATACAGATCAGTCTCAAGAGGATGAAACTCCAGAGTCAGTCTCAGATCAGAATCAAGAGATCCAGGCAGAAACTGAGGAATCTGAAACAGAAAGGGAGGAAGAAATCTTGGAAGATTTGGATAACTATGTGCTAGCCAGAGACAGAGTGAGAAGGGAAAAGAAGATGCCATCAAAATATGATGATTTTGATGTATCCACTTATGCTTTGTCTGCTGCCAAAGACATAGAAGTTGAAGAACCAGAAACCTATGCTCGGCTATGATGAGTATAGACGAGAGAAGAATGGACGAGAAGCTTGCAAAGAGGAAATGAGTTCTCTAAGTAAGAATCACACATGGGATATTGCTAAGAGACCTAAGAATAAAAGGGTCATTGGGTGCAGATGGATTTTCAAGAGAAAACCTGGGATTCCAAATGTGGAAAGCTCTAGGTACAAAGCCAGATTGGTAGCAAAGGGATATTCTCAGGTGGAGGGAATAGACTACACAGAAGTATTTGCACCAGTAGTGAAGCATGTTTCCATAAGGTTAATGCTATCACTTGTGGTTAACTTTGACCTAGAACTAGACCAGCTGGATGTTAAGACAGCATTTCTGCATGGAACTCTAGAGGAAGAAATCTACATGGAACAGCCAGAGGGGTTCAAACAGAAAGGAAGAGAAGGTGATGTCGCCTACTTCTAAAGTCACCGTATGGACTGAAACAGTCTCCAAGACGGTGGAACAAAAGGTTTGACAGTTTCATGAAGGAGCAAGGGTTCAAGCAAAGCAGAAGTGATGCATGTGTCTACATCAAAGGAACTGAAGTTCAGAACATGATCTACCTACTACTCTATGTGGATGATATGCTAATTGCATTTAAGGATCCTAAGAAGGTAACTACTCTCAAACAGAGCTTAAGCAATGAGTTTGAGATGAAAGATCTAGGGCCAGCAGCTAGAATCTTAGGAATGGACATCACAAGGGACAGGGTAAAGGGTACTTTGAAGCTGTCACAGGAGAAATATTTGGAAAAGGTCTTAAAGACATTCAACATGTTAGACAGCAAACCAGTGGTTACACCACTTGGTCACCAGTTCAAGCTAAAGAGCTTAACTCAGGAGGAGTTAAAAGGGGAGGCAAGACATATGGTGAATATACCATACGCCAGTGCAGTGGGCAGTCTTATGTATGCAATGGTTGGTTCCAGACCAGACCTTGCACACTCAGTGGGGGTGGTTAGCAGGTTTATGGGGAAGCCAAGCAGAGAGCATTGGAAGGCTGTTAAGTGGGTTTTAAGATACATCAAGGGTTCAACAGATTGTGTTTTAACATTCACTAAAAGTTCAAGTTCAGATTTTATTATTGAAGGGTACAGTGATGCAGATTATGGCACAGATTTGGACAGAAGAAGATCAATCACAGGTTACGTGTTTCAAGTTGGTGGTAATACAGTAAGTTGGAGGTCAGGTTTACAACATGTTGTGGCTTTATCTACTACAGAATCAGAATACATGGCACTAACAGAAGCAGTAAAAGAAGCTATGTGGCTTAAGGGTATTTGTGAGGATCTAGGGTTCAAGCAAGGTGCAGTAAAGGTTCATTGTGATGCTCAAAGTGCTATTGACCTATCTAAGCATGGAGGACATCATGAAAGGACCAAACATGTGGCTACAAAGTTCTACTTTATCAGGGATCAAGTGGATGATGGTATGGTCACTATTGCTAAGATACACACAAGCAAGAATCCTGCGGATATTTTCACTAAGAGTGTACCTGGTACCGTGCTTGAGAGGCATCTGGATGCCCTCAAGATCCTGAACTGAAGCTGCATGCAACGTCTGTGGGGTGTTCTTCTTTGTTCATCACCTCGCAGACACAAAGGGAAAACACAAACACGGGTTAGTATATATTTAGTGTTTGGTGTTAAGAGAATGAAGGGTTATTTCAGCTAGGTGGAGTAGGACTTACCAGCTGAAGGTGGAGGAGGTTCACCGTGTTCTTCAAGGTCTTCTGTCAGGTTCTCCGTTCCAGATCTCACACATGCAAAACGGAAAACACAAAAGGTTAGCTATCGGTTAAGTTTTTTCAGAAGAAGCAGAGGCTAGGGTTCGAGATCTTACCAGATCGAGGATGGAGCTGAAGCGTCGTCTGTTCGAGAAGCTAGATCCGTGTCTAGGGTTTGCAGATCTGAGATCTACGAGTCAAAGGTGACTCGGTAAAGCTTCAAGCTTTTGAGCCAGAGGTTGGTAAAGGAAAGCAGAGAAGTTTTAGGTCAAGGAAAGGGAAAACAGAAGTAAAGGAAGAGAGACAGAGGTCCGATATTGGTTAGAGGAACCATAGATCGGAAGAGAAGCACGAGAAGACGAGAGTATCGTCGGAAAAACGGAAGTTTGGTCGGAAAAACAAAGGAGAAAACGAAATCGCCAAAGGCGATTGTTTGTGAAGAAGGCGGCTCTAGGTTTAGGTTATGGAAGAGACAAAGGTGGAGAATGTTGGTTTTGTCTATTCCTAAACCTAATGGGTCTGGACTTCGCAAATGGGCCTGCAACATACCGAAGCCCAAATTCCCAGCTCATGCCAAACGTCGTCGCATCGTCTGCAACAAGAAGAATATAAGATGGTTATTTTTGCAGCTAAAACTGCACAACAAAACAGAGAAAAATACACGGCAAAGAGAGAGAGAATTTACCGGCGAAGAAGAGGTCATCGCCGCAGAAATTCACCGGAGAAGACTTCGATATTGGTTATAGCCAAGTAGTCTTCTTACTCTATTTTGCTCCGTCAAGGAAGTACCTGTAATCAACAAGAATACACATCAGGTTCTTGTGTTTGCCACGACCGGGGCTTTTCCGGCCAAGTATAGTGCTAACGCCGGCGAAAGCCAGCCCCTGAGACGTAGCCAATTACGGTGAACTCAGGGTAACAAATCTCAAGTGTCTTTTATCAAATCAATTCCGCAAACATCAAGTATAAAGAATCATCTCAAGATCATTGAGAGATATCGGCAAAACGTAACATCTAGGAGTTCTAGAACCCGTTATTAGAATATAACCCAAGAGCTAGAAAAAAAAATTACCCCAAATTCTTTTCAAAGAAATTCCTCAAAATAGCATCAAAAAATGTTTTTTGGACAAAAAAAAAAGTAAAAAACATTACAAGTATTTTTCCATTAAATACCATTAAACATTATAAGTTTTTTCCCTTAAATATCATTAAAATGTTTTTTGGACAAAAATACAATAAACACAAAAATCTAATTTTAACACTTTAAAACTTAATTTTTTTATTTGGGTTCGTTATATATTGTTTAGGTTATATTATTGAGGGTTTAGTTTTGAGGGTTTCATGTTAATTTTGAAGGTTTTAACTTAATTTTAAGTTTATGGTATTTTTTCCCAAAAAAATTTTTAATGGTATTTAAGGAAAAAAAAAATTCTGATTTTATTTTTGTCCAAAAAACTAATTTTCATGGTATTTCTTTTCATCTAAGACATCCACATCATTTAATTAAAATAATACATCTAATAAAACTCATTCAATATTAATTAAATTCAAATAAAAAATCATTCAATATAATATTTAACATTGATAAAAACATTTATACCAAGTTTCTATAATATATAATATAAAATTTGTTTGACCGTCTTATATTAAAAATATATTAATAATATATAGTTTAAAAACATAAATATATATAAATAAATAAAAGTTTAAACAATTATAATTTGGGATGGAATTATATTTCATGTTTATAATATTATTTAAAAATGTGTGATTTTTATGGGTCAAACTATAGAAAAAACAAATAAAAATCAACACTATTCTAATCCAATAATTTCTAATCAAATTAATTATATTTTTTCATATTTTTAGACAGAGCATCATTAAAAGCAGAAACAACATATGGAGCATGTACATTAACAGAAGTAGAAGAACAAAACAAATGCTAAGAATGTTACCTGTCTTATTCATTACTTTTGTAAACAGGTATAGACTCAAAGTAGATGCTGAAAATGGACTTATACACTAAACAAAAATCAAACTTCATTAACAATCTTCACATTACTTCCTCAATTCATACTAATGGGTATTGCTGAATCTTTTCTCAAAGTCGCAAAGCTCGAATTTTCCTATGATCAAGCTTTCGAAACCATGAAGTAGTTTTTTTAGTTATTCACAGCTTGTCGACACGTCAGCTGTTTTGGCTTTTTTATTTATCATCTGATTGGTCGAATTTAACGCTGTGGAGCCCTCCTACTTCAACGAAAATACACGATTAATTTTTATGTCTTCTTTTTCCTCTCTCCTCTAATTCTTTGCTTTTGCTCTCTGCTACAAAACGTTCCATCCTCTGATTTTCACTAAACCCTTGAGCTCCTCCGTTGGGTACTTTGTCACCGACACGACGATCCATTTCTCGGTTAAAATATTAGCGTACGGTGAGATTTTGTCTGAAAGGGGCTTGATCGATTTCAAACTGATTTGCGGTCGGCGAGATTGAAGAGTCTGTGTTGTTGACTGTGATTGATGAAAACAGAGGAGAGAAGCTCTGTCGGTGGTGTTGTAAAGGAAGAAGAGAGATCCTACGGAGACGATTACGAGGAAGAAGACGGCGAATGCGGGAGACGTTGTTAGCGACCTACGACGAGAAATCTAGGTTTCTGGGCTCAGTGATTCGTCGGATATGAGATTTTTGCGGCGATGCACGATCTTGAACCAACATTGGAATCAAAAAGATCAAAACTTTATCAACACAGTTTCTGAATCAGAAGATCTTTCAGAATTTGTGATGATCTCTTACAAGGACAATGTGTTTAATCACTCTTGTTTGTCTTTGAGTGTGTTATGTAATGGAGCTTGGAAATCGAGGTTCGGTATGTGTGAGCTGTGTAAGGTCAATGGCGAAACTAGCTTGTGGTCTTCTTCTTCTTTATCTCTCTCAAAGAGGTAACTATACAATAATTCTTGCTTGTAGATTAGCTGTCTTTTTTCTCCGACAAGTTATATTTCTCTGTAAAGACTTTCCGATTTAGGGATAAGGCCTATTTCACCGCCGCGTTTCACGCCACCGTGTCATGTCCCTAATCAAGCCAGCAATGACCATTTTCTTTAATATCATATATAATAAATAGGAAGGATTTTCGCCTACGTGTCGAATGAAGAGCGTTTTTAGGAAACTTATTTTTTTTAATTTTTTCCGATCGTTAATTTGAGTTAATATAAAAGATACTCAATTAAATATTTAAGTTTATCTAAACCTTTTTAAAAATATTCAAATGTATTTAGTTAAAGGTATAAATATGTCAATCGTTAACTTCTTATTCCACATCTTAGCAACACATATTTCGTGAAAACACTAATCATCATCTCTCCATGAGTAATTTTAAAACTCTCTCCAAACTATAATCTTCCTTAACAAACATCATCTCTCCTTATGTTTATATTTTTTACTTTGATTTCAATGATTTACTTTTAAACTTCACTCGTAGCAAATATTTTCAATCTGTATGTTAATAGTAACGAGTATTTATATATTTTTTCTAAAAACTAACGAGTGAATAACCAAATGATTTCAATGATTTACTTTTAAAAGAATAAGCTCTCCATATGATTTCAAGTGGAGAGAGTTTGTAGGAAATTAATGATTTTATTTATTTTTTATCAATATAATAATTTTTTAAAATTATGATTATCTCCTTTATTTTTTTAATAGTTTATATCATCAAATATTATTTATTAATTTAATATTTTGAAATTTCAATTATGTTTTCTAAATTTATTAATTTAATATTTCGAAATTTCAATTATATATTCTAAAATTAAAGAATTTATATATTTTATTAATATTTGATTTTTTTAATTTAATATTTTTTATGATTATCCCTTTTATTTTTAATGGTTTATATCTTCATATATTATTGTTAGTTTGATATTTCGAAGTTTTAATTATATTTCCTAAAATTAAGGAACTTTTTTGATTTTTTATTAATTTAATATTTTTGTTTATGATTATCCCTTTATTTTTGAGTTAATTAACATATTATATACTTTTTAAAACATAATTTGTCAATAAACTATTTTTGATGTAATAATTAAATTTTGGGTAATTTAATTTGATTTTCATACTTAAAATAACAAATTTAACCTTATTCACACATAATTTGTCAATAAACTGTTTTGATGTAATAATTAAATTCAACATAATTTAACGTATTATAATTTGTCATAATTTGTTAACAACTTACCTTTGACATAAATCATTCATTCACGTATATTATTTATCATTCACATTATACCAATTATCATTCAAAACGATTATTCACTCGAAATCATTCACATGTGAACATTTACAAACCATCCACGAGATTTGACAATTTTAAAGTTAATGGTAAAATTGTAATTTAAAAAGTCAATATCACATTATAGAAAATTAAAAAAATAACTCAATTAGTAAATTTATGTATTGAAATATACTTATTTTCTCAATTTTCTTTTTATGTTTCAAAGGTTTATATCATTATATATTATTTATTAATTTAATATTTCAAAATATCAATAATATTTTCCTAAAGTTATATATGATGTCAATATTTTGGGAATTTTAATTTATATAATAATTTAATATAATTTTATTATTTTAAATGGTACTACACGCAACCTCATCTGATTTTGTTTACATTCGTTCTGATTCAAGTTGATCCTTAGTTTTCTAATATTTATGTAAATATTATAAACTTAACTTCGTTTAAAATGTTAGATAAATATTGATTTATTGTTATAAATATTTTAATATAAAAAATTTTATACTACATCATACAATTTTATATACTTCGTAATCCAAAGCCTTTATAATTATTAACATCTTTATTAATGACTTTTTCTTTAATTATTATAAAACTATTGTTTGTTGAATACACTTTATTTTTATTAAGCAAATTAATTTGTGAACATATACAACTTTCACTTCTTTTTAAATATCAAACTTATTATTTTGTAGAAGAGAATATGTAACAAACATATGCTTTGGTAGCATACAAACTTACATTTGTAACAATTTTTCAATTTAATGGATTAATTTTATATAAAATATCATGTCATTATTATAATTGTTTCTCAAAAGCGAAAAACTATAAAAATAAAACAAATTTTGTATTTTAAATCAAATAAGTCTACCATAAAACACAAAAGCCACATTTTTGAATTTTGTTATTTTTTATGTTTTCATTTTTATGGATAATTTATAACATTTTTATTTTTGGTTTACCTCATCGTAATCTTAACGAATAGTTTGAATTATCATTAATATACCTTTTGAATTCATTTAAAAATGTCCATATTAATTATTTTTCATGTAATTTTCTTGAAATTTATTTATGCCCGCGCATGGCGCGGGTCAAATCACCTAGTAATAAGATAAAGAGAATAGCTTTCTTCATTATTTCTAACAAAGTTTTAACCTTTGAAGATGTTTAGCTTCAAAGCTCAAATCTTTGGATAGAGTTTGGTTAAAGAATCAAAAACTCAAATCTTTGGATAGAGTTTGGTTAAAGAATCAAAAAAACCTATTAACGTTAGGACAACCATCAGCTAAAGGCAAACCCACGTTATCTACTGTCCTGAAAGTTCTTGGTATCATCTTATCAACATAAAGATAACCATCCAAATGATCACACTCATGTTTCAGAATTCTCGCTTGCCATCCCAAAGCATACACTTCGATTCGGATTCCACCGCGGTCGTAACCCGTCACTACTACTTCAAGATGTCTCTCAACCAAAGCTTTGAATCCATCAACACTAACACATCCTTCAAAGAAGTAAGCTTTCTTGTCACTCTTCACCTTAATCTCTGGATTCACCAAAACCTACACAAAATCCCCAACTTTTATTCTCAAGTGTTGGTAACACCTCTAAAGCAATGATTGTATGTATAGTCTATTTATAATGGACCAAGAGCTGATATACCCTCGGTCCGAAAATCACATTCTCTCATACCTTCTGTAATCTAAATGCCCTTTGACTTTCGTTGATCAAAACTTAAAACACTAATAAATATTTTCAAATCTAAACCCTAAACTAATCAAAGGGTCTTGAATTTGGATTTGCGAACCCAAATGGTAATATTTTAACTTCTAAACCTATAAAATTCACAAAATATGATTTTTAAATCGTTTTTATAATCATATTTTGATGATTTTTATAAAAACATTTTAAAGTCGTTTTTTGATTTTTAAAATATTTTTATAAAATTCGTTAAATTAAATTAAAAATATTGAGCGATAACATCATCTTTTGATGCGTAGTTCATTACTCTTCTGTATCTTCCAAAACAATAATCTGCTCATTACACAAAAGCGATTCAATCAACATAGCTTTGCAGTGAAAGAGATTATGAAAAGAGGATTACAATTTAAAAGCTTTTATAATTTTACTCTTAAGGGAAGACCATATTTGAGGAGCAGCGAGACCAACTCCAGGAGCTAATCTCGTTACATTAACCTTATCATCGATTATCTTCTGGATACGATCTGACCCGATTTCTTCCGGGTCAACTTCACGGGCCTTTTCGTGAAGAACCGGGTTCCGGTAAACTGTTTTTCATCTTCTTGTCCACTAGACCCAATAACCAACCGACTTTAGTGAAGAATCGGGTTTTGAACCGGGAATTGAGTCGAGCGGCGAGTCGAGCGGCGAGTCACGGCGGCGGAGGAGACGGGAAGTGGACGGAGTGAGAATCTGAATTGGGTTTCCATGGCCGGATATGATCTGGTCACGGAAAAGATTACTATCGGTTTATTTTCTTCAAGTATGGCTATTTGGGCATATTCTTGTAGTAGCCCAATGTAATTTATTATTTTATTATTGTCTTAACAAAATCTTAACCTTTAATATTATATTCTTAATACTAATTAATAAATCTAAATGAAAATTTTTTAATTTTGGTAATCTTCTAAATGATAAATTAAGCTTTTAAAATTTTGAAAATGTGTAAATATGTGAAAAATTGAATTATGTAAAGTTTTGTAAAGGAATGATTGAAATTGTGTAGTTTGTGAATTTATCTATGTATAATAACAAATATATAAAAAATCAAAATTCATACACTATGACTAAACATATAAATAAGGAAGAATTATTAAACTACACCATTTGAATTACATTTCACAAAACTACACTTAAACATTCAAAATTAAATCCAAATAAATCATACCCTCACAATTCTATCCCCTTAATACTATACCCTAAACACTAATTAGCGAACCCAAATGAAAAGATTTTAATTTTGGTAATTTTTAAAAGTGTAAATCAAGCTTTTAAAATTTTGAAATGATGTAAATATGTGAAAACATTAAATTAGGAGTAGTTTTGTGAAGTAAGGGTTGAAAGGGTGTAGTTTTATGAATTCCTCTATAAATAATACATGAATCGTTCTCAAAATCTTCTTAAATCAAATGTTAATAATCAATAAAAATATTCCTCGAAAACATAGCGTCATATAAAATAAACAAAAACACATATAAAAGTTCTAGAAACGAAAAATAAAAAAATAGTTAAAATGCATAACAGAAACTTAAAGACACGAAAAATAAATACGAAATCAAATGAAAATTTGTGAAAAACTCAATTAGTTTCTTTTTTAATAATAACATGATTTGGAGTAAAATTATATAACAAAATAATTGTAAACAAAAAAAATGTGAAACAAAATGATTATAAAACACCAATCCAAAAAACGATTACAAAAATATTGAATAATACAAAATGACAAATAATAAGGAAATCATTTACATAGAAATGAAAGAATATTCGATGAAAAATATGTAAGGAAATAAAAATAAAAATAACACTGTATTGTGACTTAGAATAAGAATCAAATAAATAGATTAAAAATGTAAAATTGAAAATAATAAATTGAAAAAACGTTCATAAATGAAAAATTATATACTAACACTCTCATCTACGTTTCATTAGACAAAATAAAAAAAAATTAAAGTTAATTTTGAAAATTAATAATTATCACAGTTTGTTTTGAAAATTATTATATTGTACAATTCATACCAACAGAAATGACAGAAAAAATTAAACAATATTAAACAATATTAAAATAAATTTTAAACACAAAATTGTTTTAAAAATCAACACAAAAAAAAAAAAATATCTGCACCCGCGCATCGCGCGGGTTTTCACCTAGTTATCTTAATTAACAAAGGCCACAGAAAGAATTATCTTAAATTATCCATCTACCTTAAGATATGTGGAACATCTTACAAATAATAGTACAACTTGTTTAACACAAAATCCCGAAAATACCCTCCTTTACAAAAGATAGATTTGGTACGTGTTCATTGCCTAACCCAGCTTTTCCTTTTCTTACGTGTATATGACTAGACACGTAGGACCCACTAAGCAACACGACAACCAGAAATGTTAAACCTATAAAACCAAATAAATTAATATTTATTCGTCGTTTCTTCTTTTATTTTTTCCCCTATGTTGAGGACAGCCATTGAAACTACTTTTGATTAATTGGCTTTTCCAATAAAAAATTGAACGGTGGTAGCAAAAAAAAATGGGAATACTCAACGACGACGCCGTTTTAATCGAGCCGGGAAGAAACTCCGGCGATCCAACCGTCGTTACCGTTAATTGTCCCGACGAATCTGGTCTGGGTTCAACTCTCTGTAGAACCATCCTCGAGTTTGGTCTCTCCATTACAAGAGCTGGTAATAAACAAAATAACTTGAATATATTATTTTTCAAAATAAAAACGAATATTCGATATTCCGATTCTATTTTAATTTTTTCTGATGTAATATTTTTTTTTTTAATTAATTGATGTGCTTTTTTTGTAGATTTTTCAACAGATGGGAGATGGTGTTACATAGTGTTTTGGGTTAATCCAGAGAATAAATCTCTTAAAATCGATTGGGAAAGCTTAAAGAATCGTTTGTTAACTTCTTGCCCATCTTGCTTAGGCTCTTTCTACTTTTCTCTTCAATCTAATGTCTCTAAGCCTCCTCCTCCTTCTCTTTATCTTCTCAAGTTCTTCTGTCGCGACAGGAAAGGCTTGCTTCATGGTCTGTCTCTTTTCTTGTCTGAATATTGTTATCCTGTCTTTTTCTTATAATGATTAATAATCGCCAGTTTTTTTTTGTTTTTTTTTGTATTTTGTTGTTGTAGATGTTACTAAAGTACTTACAGAGCTTGAGTTTACAATACAAAGAGTCAAAGTCATGACAACACCAGATGGTAGAGTTTTGGACATGTTCTTCATCACTGATGCAATGTGAGTTTAGTTCTTTGATGAATCTCTATAAATTAATAACGTTGGGACTACAATGTCTTTAATGAAACGTTATTATAAGGAGGTAAAATACACAGAATAGAGATATTCATCTATCTATTATTAATTTATAGAGGTTATATATTGTACATGAAATCAATAGTTAATGTTTTTTGTTAAACTAAAGCCTATGTTTGTTGGAACAGGGATCTATTGCACACGAAACAGAGACAGGCCGAAACATGTGACCATCTAACCGCCGTGTTAGGTGAACACGGTGTGAGCTGTGAGCTCGAGTTAGCTGGTCCTGAGCTAGAGAGCTTGCAACGTTTCTCTTCGTTACCACCTTTGGCTGCTGATGAGCTGTTTGGTTCAGATGCGTCTTCTTGTGTTAGCTCTAGCTCTAACAAAGTGGTTCTTACGGTTGATAACGATTTGTCACCTGCACATACGTTGCTTAAGATTCATTGTGTTGATCAAAAGGGTCTTTTCTATGATATTCTCAGGACTTCTAAAGACTGCGATGTCCATGTAGGTTAAAGAACTTCTCTCCATATAGCTTTGCATTAGATTTTAAAGTTGTGTTTTTGTGACGATAGCACAACTTAGAAGATTTTAACCGGTTTGTGTTTGTTCTAGTATTTTTCCAAGTATTTTTCCATTAAATACCATTAAACATTATAAGTTTTTTCCCTTAAATATCATTAAAATGTTTTTTGGACAAAAATACAATAAACACAAAAATCTAATTTTAACACTTTAAAACTTAATTTTTTTATTTGGGTTCGTTATATATTGTTTAGGTTATATTATTGAGGGTTTAGTTTTGAGGGTTTCATGTTAATTTTGAAGGTTTTAACTTAATTTTAAGTTTATGGTATTTTTTCCCAAAAAAATTTTTAATGGTATTTAAGGAAAAAAAAATTCTGATTTTATTTTTGTCCAAAAAACTAATTTTCATGGTATTTCTTTTCATCTAAGACATCCACATCATTTAATTAAAATAATACATCTAATAAAACTCATTCAATATTAATTAAATTCAAATAAAAAATCATTCAATATAATATTTAACATTGATAAAAACATTTATACCAAGTTTCTATAATATATAATATAAAATTTGTTTGACCGTCTTATATTAAAAATATATTAATAATATATAGTTTAAAAACATAAATATATATAAATAAATAAAAGTTTAAACAATTATAAATTGGGATGGAATTATATTTCATGTTTATAATATTATTTAAAAATGTGTGATTTTTATGGGTCAAACTATAGAAAAAACAAATAAAAATCAACACTATTCTAATCCAATAATTTCTAATCAAATTAATTATATTTTTTCATATTTTTAGACAGAGCATCATTAAAAGCAGAAACAGCATATGGAGCATGTACATTAACAGAAGTAGAAGAACAAAACAAATGCTAAGAATGTTACCTGTCTTATTCATTACTTTTGTAAACAGGTATAGACTCAAAGTAGATGCTGAAAATGGACTTATACACTAAACAAAAATCAAACTTCATTAACAATCTTCACATTACTTCCTCAATTCATACTAATGGGTATTGCTGAATCTTTTCTCAAAGTCGCAAAGCTCGAATTTTCCTATGATCAAGCTTTCGAAACCATGAAGTAGTTTTTTTAGTTATTCACAATAAGAACATCTTATTCGACAACTAGTTTAGCTGCGGTTATAAGACTCTAATGGTCTAATACAACTAAAAGTTATAAAATAATTTTTAAATGCAGTTGAATTCACTTATTATTTTGTCTTTTTGATATGTTATTTTAGTTATTTATATTTTAGAGTATTTGTTCAATAATACTAAGAAATAATATTGGAAAATATCGTTTTTTAAGCTTCTTGAAATATAAAAACTTGAAGATAGATGGGTTAGTGTTGATTGAACTTAAATAATGTGGGGTTGTTTGTATATTCCATCGAAAAACAATTAAAATCAACTTCAATAATTTATTACTATCAATTAATAAAGTTTTAAATTTTGGTATCTCTATTTGGTGATGTGGAAGTGTAAGGTGATAGAATGTCCTACTATTATATATACTAGAATAGAACTCGCGCGTTGCGCGGAATAACCTTCAATATTTTATAGTAATTTCAAAAAACATTTATATTTTGTTTATGATGGTTGATTTTGTAATATATTTTATTATTGTAATATGTATTTGGTTTGACATTGGATATAACTAACTCATTTTATTTTACCAAATTAATGAAAATAAAATTGTTCATTTATAACTTTTGAAATGATATTTTAGTTTATTATAAACGATTAGAATATCAATATATGATGAAATCTAATTTTACAAAAAAAAAAAATAATTTAAAAAGAAGTAAAGATTGTAGTGTATTCTTTTAATTTCTTTACTACTAATAATTTATTTTTGTCCACATGCAATACATTTATTTCAGTTTTACGTGGAGATTTTAATCCAGTTTTTAAATTGCATCATAATTTTTGTTTTCTTTAATGTTATTAGAATCTTTATATGTATTTTTGTTTATTTTATATGACGGTTATGTTTTTGGTGGATATTTGTACTGATTATTAACATTTAGTTTAAGAAGATTATTGAGAACTATTAATATATTATTTTAATTTTATTATAAAATTGCATCATAGTTTGTTTTTTTTATTTATTTTGCATTATAAAATTTAATATTTTAATTTTATTATAAAATTGCATCATAGTTTGTTTTTTCTTTAATGTTATTAGAAACTTTATATGTGTTTTTGTTTATTTTATATGACGTCTATGTTTTCGGTGGACATTTTTAGTGATTATTAACATTTTGTTTAAGAAGATTATTGAAAGTTAATGTATTATTTATATGTATGACTATGTAGTATTTGAATCTCAAATTTATAATGTTTAAACTTTATTTATCTATATATATTTAAGTTTAAATATTTTTTATATTTGTTTTTGTATATAATGTAATGCTTTATTTTATTACTAAATGAGTTTATGTCTTTAATGATTTCTTATTTGATTTTTATTAGTATTAAATGAATTTTATCAAATTTTTAATTTTGATTATGTATTTAATTTTTTTATTGCCAAGTGTCTTTCATATGGAGAGACTTCTTCTTCTTTTATTGTATACTAGGGGAAAACCCGCGCGATGCGCGGGTACGGATATCTTATTGTTTCTTTGTAGTTTGAAACCATATGATAGTTACGCGCGGGTGTTGATTTTTAAACCAATTTTGTGTTTAAAATTTATTTTAAAAACTGTTTAACATTATTTAAAAGTACTATTTATTCTATTTTGTATTTGTATGAAGTGTATAATATAATTCTTTTCAAAAGAAATTGTGATGAGTAGTATTTTTCGAATTTAACTTTAAGAATTAGTATAATAAAACATAGATGAAAGTATAAGTATGTAATTTAACATTTTGTTTTTTAATTTTCAATTTCTCATTTTCAATTTTTTTTATTTAATCTATTTGTGTGATTCTTATTCTAAATCACATATTTTTATTTTATTTTTATTTTCTCACATATTTTTCATCGAATATTCTTTAATTTCTATGTCTATTTTTCCATCATTATCTCTCATGTTTTATCATTGATTATTTATGTAATCGATTCTTTTTTTGTATTTTAATCCTTCTATTTTACAATTTTTGTGTTTTATTATTCTTTTGTTCTATAATTTTTACTCCAAATCATGTTATTCTTATAAGAAAATAATAATTGAGTTTTTCACAAATTTTCATTCGATTTCCTACTAAATTTTTATGTCTTTAAGTTTATGTTAGACATTTTTTTACTATTTTAGTAATTTTCGTTTCTATTTACATAATTTATTATTTTTTAATTGTTTCTTAAATATATTGATATTCTAATATTTATGTTTCCTTTTACTTTTTTAATTTCATATTTTCATGTTTAAATTTAAAAATTTTCATTGGATTTCTTCTCGAGCTCCAACAGGTTATCTAATATAAACATACACCAAAGCATGAGCCGAAAAGGAAAATGTCTATTTTTTTTTGTTAAGTAGCTCAAGAAAGCAAACCTTTCAAGCTTGCTTATGTTACTAAGAAATTCACTTTGTTATATGCGTCTTTTTCATCTTCTTTGGTTAGAGAAGCTAACTGCACATTCTGTATTGGTTCCTGGATCATTCAAAGAACTCAATCATTAACTAATACTTGCCTTCATTATCAATGTTATACATCAAATCTTGGAAAACAAAACACAAGGAAAAATTCAGATTAAATCAATCATTAACTAATACTGAAACTTAAGTAGCATACCCAAAAGGCCATAAATCTGAAGTAGAAGAAGTGTCCCCACCAAATAAGTTCTTTACAGTCACAAATGCATCCCTGTGTATGGATATATAGTGAGAGAAGAGTTTCTAGAATATAGAACAATCAAGAACTTAACCATTCAAATTTCAAAGTGTTACCTTTAATTTGTCATGTGCCATCAAATTTAGTACTTTCTGTTCTATGACTGATTTTTTTTATTGATCTTTGAGAAACTGAAGTGTGACCTTTACCCAACAATGGAGAACGTATTGCCATTATTCTATGAGTGGACTTACTCTTGCCTTTTGATTGAAGTCAAACTTTCAGTTTTGCTTCCATATCTATCTTGACGATTTGGGTCTCTTCCTTTGTTTTGGAAGTAACATTGTTTAAGATGTGCCTTGATCTTGCAGCTAAGCTAACAGTCTAAAGAGATTCTTGGTATTCTCCATGATTCTAAAACAACAACAACAAAAAAATAGACTCATGAGATTATTCACTTATGATATTTGATAAACTAATCAATAAATTCCATTAAACAACAATATTTCATAATTTTCTTACTAAACATGCCACCATGAGAGCCCTACTTGTTCCTCCAAGTGAATCTATAGCATGAAAAAAAAACTAATCAATTCCCTCATCCTCATAACCACCGTCTAGAATTTCAAGCTCCGCCGTTAATCGTTATCAGCTTCTTAAACTCTTCGATATTAACACAACCGTTACCGTCAATATCGACTTTACTAATCATCTGGCTGAAGCGTGGTGTGAGAAACATGTTCAGATGAAACTTATCGATGCTAAAGTAGCATTATAAGAAAAATACTCACAAATGAACAAACTCGTAGCTAACTTAGATTATTTCCTTATATCAAATGTCAAGGAAGTGAGAGAGGCAGAGATGTTAAGAGAGAGTGTTGCTTCGGTTAATATAGAAGAAATCAAAGAGTTTAAATACGAGCCTTCGAACCCGGATGATATCTATTCGATATTTGAAGAAATGAATCTCGGTGGAGCCCACGATAAATCTGTTACTCACCATAACATCATTGAGGTCGAAGAAAAAGAAGAAGCGGATGGGAAACAGTGAGCCACGTGGACGAATAAGGATATAGTTACTCACCAGATGATGAAAGCATATATAGCTTCTGTGAACAACAATCGCCACAAAGAGAGCAACGCATCGAGTGTTGGATGGGAAGAGAGAACAATGTATCCTACAACAACAGAGATAAGAGAAGTGTGTTCTGTCCCAAGACGGTTGTCCTCGTCTTCTAAATAAATAAACATCTTTCTCTTTGAATCCTTAACATCCGTCTCCATCTCCTCCTCTTCGCCGGAATCTGCGATCGGAGATTTAAGTTTCTTCTCTTTTTTAGATCTCTTAGTCTTCTCTAGCGAAACAGTTTCTTCTCCGCCGTTATCGACATTGGGTTTGTTATCTATGATTTCCTCTGATTTTGGTTTAGGTTTTTTTTCGTCGGAAAGGTTTATCGTCGGAGAAGAGGCTCGCGAATCTAGAGGTTTCGCCATTGGCTACATCGCCGGAGAAGAAAGTGGTGAAGGTCCTGATTGAATTTGAGATTCACCGTTTCGAGATTCTTCAACCTCCTTCGTCTCCTTCATTTTTTTTTCCCCGTCGTCGTTTCGATTTCAAAATAGTGAAATTGTTTCCATATGTCTTCTCTCCAAACGTTTCTGATATTACCGATTCATCGTGGTAGCTATCAATGCTTTGTGATTTATCAGTAATTAGCTTGTTTTCATTGATTAATTGCTTTTTTCGTTGAAGAAGAAGGGCCCACAGCAGAAGATTTCCACCAATCAGAGAAAGAATAGAATTTCAGAAATGGACAGGTGTCGCAACCTGGAGAGAAGTAGTTCTCTTTTTATAGTATAGATTATATTTATATGTATGACTATGGGCTCGACTGGTTTAAACGCAGCGGTTGCTGTTGCGGTTGAGGGAGATTGTTGAAGCTGGTGATGGCGGTTAATTATGGTATTAGGCGGTTTGTATGACTGGTATAGCGGTTAAAAGATTTTGCGTTTGCGGAATATTTTTGGTCATTGACAAACGATCGCGAAGAATGTTAAAAATTGTCAAAATTATTTGAAAATTACAAACATCACAATTATATTATATATCGTCACAACTATGATATAGAATATATATTTTTTTGAAAATATATAAAAGGTAATATATTATGATATATTATAATAAATTAAACATAATAACAATGAAAACTAAAGAAAAGACCTAAATAATTATTCAAAACTTTTTTATTTGTAGATACATTTTTAGTATTATTATTTGTAATATTATTATGGATAAAATAATTCTTTTTCTAATTTTTTTTTAATATTATTGAAAAAAAAAAATTAAAACCAATCGCAATCGCCCGCAACCGCAAACGCTAGCGGGAATGAGCTTTTGAAATATGGCGATTTCAAGTGGTATAAAACGATGTAAAACTGTATAAAGCGATTTGAGTGATTTTTGCAAACGTGATAAATCGCAATCGCCCGCAAAAACTGCGTTTGCGGGTGGTTGCGGGAGAACCAATGTAGTATTTGAATCTCAAATTTATAATGTTTAAAATTTATTTATCTATATATATAAATTTAAGTTTAAATATTTTTTTATATTTGTCATTGTATATAATGTAATGTTTTTATTTTATTATTAAATGAGTTTATGTCTTTATTGATTTCTTATTTGATTTTTATTAGTATTAAATGAATTTTATCAAATTTTTAATTTTAATTATGTATTTAATTTTTTATTGTCAAGTGTCTTTCATATGGAGATAGTTCTTCTTCTTTTATTGTATAGACTATGGAAGACCCCGCGCTACGCGCGGGGAATGATACTAATTTATTTTTATGTTGTAGTTTTAAATATAATTTTTTGAAAAGAATGAATATAAATTTATGTTCCAATTTTGTATATGCTTTTTATATTCATGAGGAATACATTGATTTGTGTATTGTTAGAATATAATATATTTACAGTTATTTTTATTAAGGAGATATATTTCACGACGATTATCAATAGGAAACCTTATAGTATATTTGTATAAGTAATTTAAATTAATTTATTTATAATTCTTGCTTTCGTTTTTCGGAGATTAATTAGTTTATGTTTTTCTCTTCTTTGTTATAACATTAAAACTAACTAAAATTTTGAAGTTGCTATACTTATAAATTTTATGATTATATTGGTATTTATATTAAATTATATTTAAAAAGTAAAATATCATTAAGTATTTTTACCTTTAAGTATTTTTAATTTGCTTTATATAAATTTATTTGAACTAAATAAATGAGTTTTTATCAGAAAACTAAATAAATGAGCTAAACCTTATAACTATATATATATATTTTTGTTTTGTTTTTTATTTAGTTTCTTATAATTGAATTTTTTTTTAAACAACAAAATAATTTTTTTTGGGTGAAATGTGACATTCATGCTATAGAAAGTAAATGAACTCGATTTAAAATTTAAAACCAATATGACGTCATTGGAAGACACATGTCATTACTATGAGATACCAAGAATTGACGTTGGTGGTGAATTGACACGGTAACAACGAATCCCTAAAAAGACCAAGAATTAAATAGTTGGACTATTAGATCTCGTGAGCAGGTTCTTTTTAATTGAGAAATATTGGTGGGGTTACTTTGTTGTCTAGAAGAAACAGCTCTAGACTCATGAGTTCGTCTCCTTTTTTGAAGTTCTGGGCCTCCCCCATCCTCATCAGTCGTACCGTGATGTGTTGCATTGATATCCCCACCGTAAGGTTGGCAAGGTCGGCGGCGATGGGCAGCAGTGTCGGTGTGGTGGCATTCCCGGAGTCCATCGGTGGTTGTTATTGTCCCTGAAAAATGTCAACAGAACGTGTTAGAATTACATTAAGAGCGTATCGTGAGATTGTTGACGATTATTATTAGGATTTGCGAACCGTTGAGAGGAGAGGAATATAGAGGCAACTTCTTTTTGCCTGAGGAAGAACGGTGAGTGAGGCTGTGGAGGTTTCATAGCTATTTATAAAGGGCAGATCGAAGATGGTGACAGAGCTGAGAATTTGAGGAGCTTGATGGGGGTTACTGTCTTGAAGAATAATGAGGGGAGCGAATGCGCTAAAAAGGTTTTACGAGCTTGAAGATAGAGATGGGAATACTGTTACAAAACGTTTGTGTCTGGAATGTTCTAATTATTTGGGCCTCAACCTCCTAATTATTTGGGCCTTCGGTATATATATATGATAACTATGTAAAATGTTTAAAACAACGCTCAGGTCACGAAACCATCACGGAATTTTTTTGGCCTAAGTCAAAACAAAAAGTGTGCCACGTGTCGCCATATGGAGAGAAATTGCTCTCTTTTTATAGCATAGAATAGGATTTAACCCGTGGTACACCACGGGTCTATATTTTTCAAATGATTTTATATATTTACTAGGATTTAACCCGTGGTATACCACGGGTTTATGTTTTTTACAAATAGTTTTATATATATACAGTTAATTTAAAAGTTTGTAATATTTTTTCTGTTTTTTAAAAATAAATAAAAATATTCAGAATTTCTAAAAAGTATTTTGTTCTTTTATTGTTTATGCAAATAAATATATAATGAGAATTAGATTTTATATATCAAAATCTTAATATAATTTGTAAGTTGGTTTATTCCAAACTATTATAAACTATAAAAATTAGGGATGGACAAAACTTCCGGATCCGAAATACCGAACCCAAACCAAACCAAAAATTTATAACAAAAAAAAAACAAACCAAAATCTCCAAATAAATATCAATCCTAAAAACAAATAACTCGAATGTATAGGGAAATTTACTACCATAATACCCGAAATCGAATCCGAACCGAACTCAATTTTTTAAAACTAAACTAAACTACTCTAACTACCCAAAAATTATTTAAAATAATAATAATCTATATATCAAAAATAAAGAGATTATATCATAAATAGGAAATTAGTGGTTGGTTTTATGTTTAAAATCGGTTTTATTGTTTTTGTTGATATTTAAGTTAATTTTAAAAAGTATATATATAGAATAAGATATGTTTGTGTGTAAATTTCACATAACTCTTTAAGTGAGTTTAAAACCAATGACATAGTATGTAGTTAAGTGAGTTTTTTTTGGAAAAGTTCAAAAAGTACTTCAATAATAATAATATATATATATATATAAATAATTGTGGTAAAAATATTCTAAATATGTAATATAAGATTTTAATTTTAGTAGAATTGCAATTTCTTCTTTTTTGTTTATAATCGAACCGGAAATCGAACTCGTTAACAAACTATTTTGTTTTTTATTGTTTGATATTTTTAACAAAAAATTGTTTCAACTTTTTTTAAAATTCTTAATAATTAAACCTGTTTTGATTTAAATAAAATTTTAATGGTAGTTTTTATAAAAAAACTATGTAATAATGTATTTATCTGAATTACATATTTTTATTTTCTTTTTCAAATATTTTTTACATATTTTTTTAATATTTTTTATTTATTTTTGGAGAGGATTGTAATATTTCCTTATTTGGTTTTTCGTAATTAAATGTTCAAAAATATTTCCTTTTATGCTCAATGGCATAATGTGTAAATAAGTGTGATTTTTTGGACATGTTAAAATTAGTACTTCAAAAATAATATATAGATATTTTTAATTTAGAATTTGTAATATATCTTTGAGTAATTGGGGTCGGTATACATTAGTATACATGTAATTAGGTAAATAAATTTGTACTGTGTAGGTGTTGTATAAATACTGTTATACCCTTAAGCAAAAAAAATTTACTTTGTCTTCAAACAAGTAAAACACATTTTTTATATTTTATACCGACACAAAGGGAAAATGGTAATTTAATTCCCGAACTTTCAAATTAAAGCCGTTTAATGCCCCAACTCCCATTTAAGCCATTTAATACCTCACCTTTTTGGCGCGAACTAATTAAATCTCTACTTTCGTTGACCAAACCATTTTAGACCGGAAAAAGTCAACCGTTAACTCATCAGTTGACGTCGTTAAATAGTTGCGGAATAATTTGGCATAAATCAAACTTCGGACATTTTTTGGCTTCGATTTGAAAGTTAAAGAATAATTTGGCTCAAATGAAAGTTCAGATCTTTTTCTGGATTTGATTTGAAAGTTGAGGAATATTTTAGCGTTTATCTCTATAATATTATTTGGTAAGCACTTAAGAAAATAACCTTATGAAAAATTAAAATAAGAAATGATGCAATTGTCGTTATGATATTTTTCCATTGTTATTTGAATAATGGAAAAATATATACAAAACTATTTATGATAATATATATACACTAATATAATCTTATGATAACAATTTTGGTTCATACGATAAAATATTCCTTAATTTTCAAATTAAATCTAAAAAAAGATCTGAACTTTCATTTGAGCCAAATTATTTTTTAATTTTCAAATCTAAGCCAAAAAATGTCCGAACTTGGATTTAGGCCAAATTATTCCCCAACTATTTAACGACGTCAACTGATGAGTTAACGGTTGACTTTTTTCCGGTCTAAAATGGCTTGGTCAACGAAAGTATAGATTTAATTAGTTCGCGCCAAAAAGGTGAGGTATAAAATGGCTTAAATGGAAGTTGGGCATTAAACGGCTTTAATTTGAAAGTTCGGGAATTAAATTACCATTTTCCCCCGACACAAATATATCTTATTAAGATTTTCATCTGACACAAATTTATTGCTCTGCCTTCTCTTTCTTCTTCATCTTCTTCTTCTTCTTCCTGAATCTCTCTTTCAATGGGAGGATGCACATCCAAGTCTTTCTCCTCCGTGAACCTAATCCCTCTGCACCCAATAACGATTCTACCCCTACCCATCACGGAGAATCGCCGATTCGGATCTCTACATCCGTAAAGACGTCTCCTTTCTTCGACTTTTACACTCCAAGCCCCGCCAGACACCGCCGCAACAAGAGTCGCGACGACATAGGAGGAAAGAGTAAGAGCGTTACAAGCTCTCCGTTGCGTCAGCTCATGCGTGTTTTCACCCTTCGTCGCCGGCGAAACACATACGGGATGCTCTGCGGCGGAGGAAGAGGAAAAAGGAGGCTACTTTGTCCTTGACGGAAAGGCAACATAAGGAGAAAGAGGAGGAGGAGGTAGGGCTTGATAAGAGATTTGGATTCTCGAAGGAGCTTCAGAGTAAGATTGAATTAGGAGAAGAGATAGGGAAACGACATTTTGGATATACTTGTTCTGCTAAGTCCATATATTATGTTGTCTTTATCGTTACATAGTCGTTTATTTTTATATAACAATATTATATTTTAGTATTATACTTTACATAACGTATCTTGTTTTATGGTTTTCCATTGATTATTTTGTTTATATAGTTACATAGTCATCTACTTTTATCTAACAATATCATGATATATTATTCACTCATCCATAAACTATCCATTAATTAATATGTTGAATAGGGTAATGTGATTTCAATAATGCCTGCTAGAACCGATCAACATGGAGTGGAGAAGCTCCTACGGGTGAGTGATGCAACATACCTATCGGTTGACTACATGTTTACCCTGATACGCGCGAAACACAAGTTTACCCCACCAATCATGGAGAGGAGTGGTGAGGGCTGCTGATATAGTAGACGTTTACCCACTAAATGGGTATAATATACGTCTATTTGCCTTTATTAAAGGTCATTATTATGTGGATTAGTGTGGTTTAGGGTTTGAGGGTTTACATTATATGATTAGGGTTTAAGGTATAGTTAATAGGGTTTAGGTAATAGGGTGTTTAGGGTTTATGATTTAGTGTCAGGGGTGTAGGGTTTAGTATAACTTTTATTTATTTATTGATAATATAAGTCTATTTCAATATAAATGATTAAATGGGTATAATAGACGTCTATTTGCCTTTATTAGGTCATTATTCTGTGGGTTAGTGTGGTTTAGGTTTTGAGGGTTTACATTATATGATTAGGGCTTAGGGTATAGTTTATAGTGTTTAGGCAATAGGGTGTTTAGGTGGTTGAGGATTTAGGTCTTAGTATAATTTTTATTTAATTATTGATAATATATGTCTATTTCAATATAGATGAATATTCGTATATTTTCCGTAAAGATATCTTGAAGTTGTCAAAAAAAAGAGGACCAAATTTATATTCTTATTGATTCATAGTTTATTTTGGCTTATGATAGAATGTTATTTATATATAATAATTGTCTACTAGAATTTAACCCGTGGTACACCACGGGTCTATGTTTTCTAAATGATTTTATATATCTATCTCTATTAGAATAAATAGAAATGTTCAAAAATTTTGAATATTATTATTGTTTATAGAAACAAATAAGATAATTTGATCATTTCATATTCAAATAAATCGGATTTGAAATATCAAACCTGAACATAACCGAAATATTCAAATTGAAACCGATCAAAAAATAAAACCTCGAACGTGTAGAGAAATTTACTAACTGGAACCCCAAAACTGCATCCGAATTGAAACAAATTCTATGGAATCTATTCGAATTACCCAATAATTATTTTAAATAATAATAATTTTAATATTAAAAGTTGTTGAAATGATTTTTTTAGATACTATATAATATTTTGTAGTACATACATATAGAGAAATTGATTACTCGATAACCCAAAATCGAATCAAACCGGAATTTTGTGGAACATAACCGAATTACCTTAGTTACCTAAAATTTATTTAAATATTATTAATTTTAATTGTAAATATAAATATTTTTAAAAATATATATTCAAAATATATCATATTAAATAACAAAATTACTATCTTAAGCTTTTTGTGAAATATTTTATATTACCATTTAATTGATGAAAATTAAATATACTTTCCATTTTTTGTTGGTGAATAATTTTGTTGCCAAATGTTAGGGGTTTGGAATAATTGGTAACCAAGTTTTTATATGTATTTTTGGTAACCAATTTGATTTTAACGTTTATTGATGATTATGGGCAATTAAATAATTTCCAATTTTGATTTTCTTAATCCTATTTTGATTTACATATTTAATTATATGATATTGATTGACAATGGTTAAGGTAAGTTTCGCATAATGTAAATATGCTATTCTATATTTATTAGCATTTTTAAAAAAACTTGTGATTAAAATAAGAAAAAATAGTTATTTTCTGTAAAGTTCAAATTTTTTATAATTGTGATGAAACCAGTATTTATAATTGTGATCAAAATAGGCATCATACTTGTTATTTTTTGTGAAACTATGATATTTACTATCTAAATTTGAAAAAATAGTAATGATATATTGTATTGTACAAATAATATTAGTTGAGTGTTATAATTATTTCACACATGATTTAATTTTTTTTAATTTAAGAAAATATTTTTTTTTATAATTGTGGTTTATGGTATGATTAATCTTTTTATTTTTTAAAAAAAAATAGTTTTCGTGGGTATTTTTTATGTCCTTTATTTTCCTACATATCATTTTTTGTATTTCTTATTAATGATTTAAGAAAAACGAAATTTTAAATCTAATAATTTAAGAAAAACGAAACTTAAATATGTTTGGATATAAGTTTTGAATTATTTTCTTTTATGATTGTTATCCATGTTAAGGATAGAAATAATCTTTAATAGTTTTGTTTGTATTTTTGGAAGTTATAGTTTTGCCCTTTTTAAAAATTCAAATCATTTGTGAAACCAATGGCATGAGATGTAAATAAGTGTGAATTTTTGGAAAATTTTAAATTAGTACTTCAAAAATACTAATAGAGATTTTTTGTGAAACTATGATATTTACTATCTAAATTTGAAAAAAATAGTAATGATATATTGTATTGTACAAATAATATTAGTTGAGTGTTATAATTATTTCACACATGATTTAATTTTTTTTAATTTAAGAAAATATTTTTTTTTATAATTGTGGTTTATGGTATGATTAATCTTTTTAAATTTTTTAAAAAAATAGTTTTCGTGGGTATTTTTTATGTCCTTTATTTTCCTACATATCATTTTTTGTATTTTATTATTAATGATTTAAGAAAAACGAAATTTTAAATCTAATAATTTAAGAAAAACGAAACTTAAATATGTTTAGATATAAGTTTTGAATTATTTTCTTTTATGATTGTTATCCTTGTTAAGGATAGAAATAATCTTTAATAGTTTTGTTTGTATTTTTGGAAGTTATAGTTTTGCCCTTTTTAAAAATTCAAACCATTTGTGAAACCAATGGCATGAGATGTAAATAAGTGTGAATTTTTGGAAAATTTTAAATTAGTACTTCAAAAATACTAATAGAGATTCTTCATATTGATCTCAATTTTGGTTCAAATAGATGCTTATTTTTGTTAAATAGTTAAAGTGCCACAATGTACCATGGTTGTGTATGTCTAATTCAAAACTCAAACTCACATTGCTCGTATGTTTAGTTCACACATTACATTCACATTTGTCCACATAAAATGATTTCAACATTATATATTATTTGGAAAAATAGATGAATATTTCATGAATATACAATTGTATTATATTCTATAATATCAACATATTCGAAACTATTTTTTATTTGATAAAATAGTTAGCTATTTCATACCAAATATCTATTGTTGATTATTTAAAAAAAGAATGACGTACTTACACTTTTAACAAAATAGATATAGAAATTAGTGTTTAGGACTTATGGGGTATGTGCATATATAACAAATTTACTCACCACAATTATTTCAAATAGTCATATATTTTTGTTTGAGACATATGACTAAATGTGTATAGTATACGTCAATTTGCCTTTATTAAATGTCATTATTCTATGGATTAGTGTGATTTAGGGTATAGGGGTTTACTTATATGATTTAGGGTTTCGAGTATAGTTAATAGGGTTTAGGTAATAGGGTGTAAGTAATAGGGATAAGGGGTTATGATTTAGTTTTTAGTGTATAGGGTTTATGGTTTAGGATTTATGATTTAGTATAATATTATTATTTATTTATTGGTAATATAAGTCTATTTCAATATATATGAATTTTTGTTTATTCTTCATAAAGAAAGATATCTAAATGTATATGAATATTCGTCTATTCTTCATAAAAGTAGATGTCTAAATGTATCTGAAGATTGCTTATTCAATATTTCAGAATATTTGTCTACTCTCCATATTGATAGATGTCTATTATATCAGAATATTTGTCTACTGTACATGTTGTTTTCAAATTAGTTCACCATGTTTGTGTACCAAATGCGTAATTTAATGAGAAAATATGAAAATAATAATAAATAATAAGTGATGAGTTTATTATAGTCAACAACAAAACATAATAGGATTATAATATTAATGTTGAGAAATAAAAAGCTATTATATCCAAAAATACTTAAATAACATACTATTTCTTTGACTCCTTCATAAAAGTGCAAATATTAGCTTTTATAATTATATTTGTGAATATAACCAAATAAACAATTTTGTTATTTTTTAGATTTCGTATCTTCTATATGACGAAAACAGGAAATGTGTCAGGAAATGTGTCAGAATGAATCTGCAAAAGCCGTTTAAGAAGATTGAGGGTAATAGTGGTATTAAAAAAAATATTATTCTCTCTCTTGTTTTTTTTGCAAATTAATACTATATTTTGTCATCTCAGCTAATTTTTTCTCAATAAATGGTATTGAGCAAATTTGTCCTATATCTTTTTGTTTTACAGAATAAATAGAAATATTTCTAAATTTTAAATATTATTATTGTATATATAAATAAGTAGATTAATTTGATCATGTCGTATCCAAATAACCCGGATTTGAAATATTAAACCCGAACATAACCGTAATATCCAAATTGAAACCGATCAAAATATATATGCCTCGAATGGGTAGAGAAATTACAAAACGAAAATCCAGAACAAAATCCGAATTGAAACAAATTTTATGGAATCAAACCAAATTACCCAATAATTATTTAAAATACTAATAATTTTAATATTAAAAGTTGTTGAAATGAGATTTTTTGTTACTATATACTAATATTTTGTAGTACATAATCCATGTAGCAAATTTTAATATAATTTGTAAGTTGATTTTTATATTATATTATAGAGGTGGAAAAATACCCGGATAAAAATTACCGAATTGAAAAATTTGAACCAAAACTGATCCAAAAAATAAATAACCCGAACTGGTAGAGAAATTGATTACTCGATAACCCGAAATCGAATCGAACCAAAATTTTGTGGAACATAACCGAATTACCTGAAATTTATTTAAAATATAATAATTTTTATAAAAGGTATGAATAATATTAAAAAGATATTCAAAATATATAATATTAGATCAAAATAATTATGATCTTAAGCTTTTGTGAATATTTTCTTAACATAACCCATTAACAAATAATTATTGGTTTTTACTTTTTAGTGGTTGGTTTTGTTTAAATTTTTTTTTTTATTGGTTTTATAATTAATTCAAACTTTAATTTTAGGAATATAATAATCGTAAATGTATATGTTTGTGTGTAAGAATAACATAAAAAATTATTTTAAATTGTTTTCCAAGCTAAGAATATGATTATCGATATAGATTTTATTAGACTAAAAATAAATGGCGGTTTTACCCTTAATAATTTTTTTCATCATGTGTTAAACTAATAACATGAATTGTAAATAAGTGTGTTTTTTTCGAAAAGTTAAAATGAGTACTTCAAAAATAATAATATAGATATTGGAGGTAAATAGTTTTAGTCCAAATAAATAAATATGTTATTGTCAAAAATTGTCAAACTCTTTTAATTTATAAAGTTATTACACTTATTTTAATTTAAAAAACTGAGGGGGTAGTATTGGCACATAACGGAACATAATTTATTTTTGGCAGTTTTATGTTTTATAATTAAGGCTTATTTATTTCTTAAAGAAAACATCACTCACAAAATATTAATGATCAAAACTGCACTTAGTAACATAGAACGTACTAATCTTGAAACTTAACAGTTATAAAATAGTAGTAATGATCTCATCTTACGAACTCAAGTATATAACCTTATTACTTGAAATGTTCTTGCATACAATAATATTTTTTAAAAATTAATCAAAATAAATAAAAAAAGAGTTAACACATAATGAAACTCTATATGTTGTTCATTGTGACACTCTCTTTTTTACTCTCTGTCCGGTCACTGCCTGTGAAACCACCTCTCAATTACGAATCAATATTTAATTTCGGTGATTCTTTAAGCGACACCGGAAATTTTCTTATCTCTGGCGATGCCAATTCTCCAAATATTGGAAGACTACCGTATGGTGAAACATTCTTTAACCATTCCACGGGTCGTTGCTCCGATGGACGTCTCATCATCGATTTTATCGGTTCACAACTTTTCTTCTCACTCTTTCTCTATAAATAATTCAACTTTTAATATCCGTTATATTCGTTTTCGATTTGATAATAAAAAGTTATAGATAACCACAATGTTTAGGTATTAGGATTGATCAAACTATATATTTTTTGCATTTTGATTAGACTTATATTCACTTTGCTCACATATATATGACTATATAAATATATTGATTATTACATTCAGCATTTTTTTGTCAAAAGATTTAAAAATCTATGAGTATTGCTACACTCTGTTATAAAAATTATCTATAGTTAGAAATAATACATATATTGTAGTTTTTACGAAAACATTTTATTCTATCATGTTATATATATAATTTCTACAAATTAATGTTCCATAGACTAATATATACCTCTATGAATCATTCAGTGTTTGATCCTAAATACATTTTTGGTGCTATTTGTTTCAAAATGGTGTAATCTCCACGTTATTAATTTATCGAGGTTTTACTAAGTATATTTGCTATGTATTCATTTTCTAGAAAATGAAAAAATTGCGCGAAAATAAAGTTAAATTTTTGTAGTTCTAACATTATGTTACTATGTAGCCGAGGCAAATGGACTACCATACATTCCACCTTATCTCCAAAGCATGACGGCAAATCTTTCGGTGGATTTCAAGAAAGGAGCAAATTTTGCGGTGGCTGGTGCCACGGCGAACGAATTCAAGTTCTTTAAAGAAAGAGGTCTGTCAATACCATTGGTGACAAATAAGTCATTGGATATTCAACTTGGTTGGTTCAAAAACTTGAAACCTTCTCTTTGTAAGACCAAGCCAGGTAACAAGAAACCATAGTTTAATTTTTTTTAATATTTAACTTTGGTTGGTTCAAGAAACATAAGTTGATTATGTAATTAGTTTAGCGTGTGAACTTTGACTATATGTTTAATTTTAATAAAAAAAAATACTGTTAAACTTCTTTAAAAATGGCGGAAAAGTCACTAATTGATTGATATTTTTTATAAAGATTTATGATTTATTTATAGAAAATGTATGTATAATTTTTTTGCATAATCTAATTTATTTTGTGTTTGATAGAATGTGAACAATATTTCAAGAAATCTCTATTTTTCGTTGGAGAAATTGGTGGAAACGATTATAATTACCCACTTTTAGCATTCCGAAATTATAAACAAGCTATGGATTTGGTACCATTCGTAATAAACAAAATTATCAATGTCACAAGTGTAAGTATATATGAAACATTTACATTCAATTCTTGCATATTTTCATAAAGTTAATTAGTCGAAATATATATACTTTTATCGACTAACGATTATATTCTTAAATGTTTCAATAATTCAAGGCTTTGATAGAGGAAGGTGCCGTGACTTTGGTGGTTCCCGGAAACCTCCCACTTGGTTGTTCCGCGATTATGTTAGATCGATTTAATGATAATAAAGGATGGCTCTATGACCCAAAGAACCAATGCTATAAGCCACTCAATTATTTTGCTAAGCTTCACAATGATGAGCTTAAAAAAGGTCTTGATTCCCTAAAGCTAAAATACACTCATGCCAAGATTATATATGCTGATTACTATAGCTCCGCCATGCAATTCTTCAACTCTCCTTCTAAATATGGTAAAAACCGACTTCGATTCTAAACACTATATAGTAAATTAAAACCTATGTAAATTAATAGTATTAAGTGTACAACAATTTTATTAGTTAATAAAGGTGTTTATTTATTGAAAGATTAGTTATATCAGAGAACCAATTTGAAGATAGAAAAATTTAGAGAAATTCATCAAAACAGCGTTAAAAAATGTTTTTTGGACGAAAAAACATTACAATTTTTTTTTCCTCAAATACCATTAAAATGTTTTTTAGACTAAAATATCATAAACACAAAAATCTAATTTTAACGCTTTAAAACTTAATTTTTTTATTTGGGTTCGCTATATACTATTTAGGGTATAATATTGAAGAGGGGTAGAGTTTAGTTTTGAAGGTTTCATGTTAATTTTGAAGGTTTTAACTTAAATTTAAATTTATGGTATATTTGACCAAACAAAAAACTTTTTAAGGGTATTTAAGGGAAAAAAATTATGGTGTTATTTTTGTCCAAAAAACTATTTTCGTGATATTTTCGGAAATGGCCCAAAAATTTATTAGTTTATTCTATTATTAAATTATAGAATATTAATATGTAGAGGTTTTATAATAGTTCTGCCATGCAATTTTTCAACTCTCCTTCTAAACCCGGTAAATCGACTTCGATACTATTTATTATGGATAAACCCTATATAAACTTATATACTTACTATACAATAGTTTTTTTGGTTTATAAAGGTGATAATTTATTGAAATATTAGTCAAATCGAAAATATAATTTGAGGTTAGAAAATGTTAATGTTTTATTTTAGAGATTAAACTATCGAGTATTAATATGTAGATGTTTTTTTTTTTTGCGTAATAGGTTTCACCGGAAGTGTCCTAAAGGCATGTTGTGGAGGAAAAGATGGGAGATACAACGCGAAACCAGGCGTCAAGTGCGGCGAAAGTGGTTCGACGACTTGCGAAGATCCATCAACCTATGCGAATTGGGATGGAATCCACCTAACCGAGGCGGCTTACCGGCACATTGCAACCGGTCTTATCTCTGGCCGTTTCACTAAACCTTCTCTTAATAATATTTAAGTGAATAATACCTTCTAATCGAAATTATATTTTATTAATGATCATATTTATATATACGTGTTAAAAAATTCATGAGATGGAACTCTAGTTTTGCAGTGGATAATAATGGATATACACTAAAGCCTCTATAAATTGAAATGAAAAGTGTGTGAGTCGAAATGTTAGAAAAGTGTGTGAGTTTTACGTTTTTCATAAGTATATCCCTAAGACATTATTTGGGAAGTGATTTTCCTTAAAAATCTTACAAGTCGACACCATAATGAGTTCGGCAAATAAATGGTGACATGGCGAAATGAGTCTTTAACAACCAATAGAATATACAACAAGGAAAAATCATTAATCATTTTATCCCTAAGACATTATTTGGGAAGTGATTTTCCTTAAAAATCCTATGTGTCGATACCAGAATGAGTTTTGTCAAATAAATGGTGACATGGCGGAATGAATCATTAACAATCAATAGAATATACAACAAGGAAAAATCATTAATCATTTTATCCCTAATACATTATTTGGGAAATGATTTTCCTTAAAAATCCTACGTGTCGACACCAGAATGAATTTCGGCAAATAAATGGTGACATGGCGGAATGAATCATTAACAACCAATAGAATATACAACAAGGAAAAGTCATTAATCATTTTATCCCTAAGACATTATTTGGGAAGTGATTTTCCTTAAAAATCCTACGTGTCGACACCAGAATGAGTTTCGTCAAATAAATGGTGACATGGCGGAATGAATCATTAACAACCAATAGAATATACAACAAGGAAAAATCATTAATCATTTTATTTAAAATCATTAAACATCTTTCAAGGCCCAAACATAAGATCTATGTGAAAACGTTATATGAAATATCATGTTAAATATGACCACTTTTTATTCATGCAATCATTTGTTTTCGAAAATTTAATTTTTCACATACACTAATAACAAAGTTTTTCGAGATTTTGAAAAAAATATTGTTTAAATTATAAAAAATTATAATATTGTCCATGATACGAAAGTCTCGAGATAATAGTTGTAGTTCCTCGATCAAGTCTATATTGAAAACTAACATGGTTACAAGTAGACTAATTCACGACAAAAAATTACACTTTAAAACTGAATTTAATTTAGTAAATAAAAAATAGTATAAATTTTATAACCGAAACAAAAAATAAATCAAATTGTAAATATTATTATAATAAACCTTAAACCTCATTATCATTATCCATCTCTACCTCAAACTATATTATTTTTAAAATTTATTCGTCGCGCACGGCGCGAGAAGTCACCTCGTTTTAAAATAATTCCAACACATAGATTGAACCATACGGAAAACGGAAAACATTGTTTGTGGTTTCATAAGTTCATTAGATTGTATAAAGTTCATTTTGGCACTTATAAATAATCATTTTAAATAAAATCAAGCTATCATGTACTATTTAAAGTTGAAACATAATGAAAATTTGTGACTAAGTGCTTCCGTAAAATTACTATATTATTAATCTTACCAAATAATAGTTTTACTAAATTGTTATGTCTATGTATGTATGCATAAAAATACAATTATTAATTTATGATATTATTGAGACCATATTTTTACATAGGGGTTTTTACATAAGTATTATCTTATTAACTTATCGAAATTGATCAATTTTTACATTGACCCAATTTGGGACCGCCATAATTTTTTTATTTATAGTGGTTATTAACTTATAGAGTATTAATTTATAGAGTTATAATGTATGTGTATTTAAGTCCAAATTCGAAAGATCAAATTAAAGGTAAATTTTGTTGAATTTTCTTATATATAAATATAATTTTAAAAATACAATCTCTATATAAACCAAATCTATATATAAACCCAAAATATATGAAAATTAATATCCAATAGAAATGGCATTTCATAAATTTTATTAATATTCATGTTCGATTACAATATTTTTCTCCAACAATATTCGTAGAAAGATACTTTCTACTAGAAACCATACATTACCTTTTAAAAACCAATAAAGTTCTTGTTCATACATTATTTAAAATTTATGATTTTTATTAGGCACATCACATTTGTATTTGCAAAAACATGTTCCGATGCCATCGTTGTCTTTACATGCACTAAGTAGTGTTTTTGATCCAAACCTATGCTTACATGATTTTTCGCAATCTTTATCATCATCGCATGGGTCAATAGCTCTCGAGCATTCATCAGCTACATATATGCCAATAATTAATTTAAATTAAACTCACAATTATCAAAATAAATATACATATAAAGCTTACATTTAGATTTAGGGATATGCAATTGAATACAAACTTGAATTAAAAAAAAATTGTTTGTGAAAAGTAATAATTTTGATATATTTTGATAAATGCATACCTGACGCAAACATAATAATAAAGATGGTTAGGAGAACAAGTAAAAATATTCTTCCTTTAGCCATATCTATAATACCTTTTTTCTTAGAACAAATTATTGAAATTGTGATTTTACTTAAGATCTGAAAAATAAGAGAATACTTAAAGAGAATTTATAGCATTTTGAGGTGAAAGAGTTTTGGAAACACAATTCTTAAGCATTAAATATATTTATATATAGAAAGAAAGCTATATAATCGCATAGTTGATATATATCTATAATAGTGCTGATAAAAAAGATATCTAGAATGTCATTAGTATTATCTTGAAAGACTTATTCCTTTTCTTTCAAGATTTTTATTCCTTTTTCAAGTCCATATGGATATAAATATTTGTATGAACAACTTCTATAATAAAGTATATTTAAGAAGCTTTAAAATGTTGACACGTGTCTTTTTGAAATGTGTTCTTTTTATGAAAAATTCATAATAAACTAACAATTAATTTTATTAGATTCAAACGAATAATTGTATTAAAAACTGAAATCAGAAATACCTCCTCTATTTTTTCAAGATAAGTTTTTAATAATTTTCACACATATACATACTTTGATATAAATGAATGATGTTTTTGTGTTACACAATTTCTTATTACTCTAAACCAATACTTATTTAGGAAGATTTTAATTTATGTATCATTTTTTAAATACATCATACACTTAAACCCACATATATCATAATGTTTTATTTATTTATAACTAATTATATAGAATATACTGGATCATCAATTTAGAAAGAGTTTAGTTATTTTTTAAAATCCACCCTTATTGAATGTGAAATTCTTAAATATCTTTCAAAATCTTATCTTATTGAATATAGAATTCTCTAGAAATAGTTTAAAATAATATAAAATCCACTATTATTCTTTTGATTCATTAAAAATCTAAGGTTATTGGATCACTTCAACTATTAAAAGAATAAAATTTGTTGAATTTTATTATATTATATTTTATTTGGATTTATTTATTTACGTCTATCAACAATCTCATCTAAAACATAATACTTTCAAAAAACTTTAGATATATTTTTGTATTTAACCAAAATAGTCACGTGAAAAAGAAAAACAGACGGAGATTTACAAAACTACTTCATTTGAATTACATTTCACAAAACTACATCATTTCAAAATTACTTCACAAAACTACATATAAACACTCAAAATTAAATCCAAATAAATCTTACCCACACAATTCTACTATTTAATACTATATCCTAAAAACTAATTAGCGAACCAAAATGAAAATATTTTAATTTGGATATAGAATTCTCTAGAAATGGTTTAAAATAATACAAAATCTACTACTATTCTTCTGATTCATTAAAAATCGAAAAATATTTGGGTTCACCCCTAGGTGAACCCTTCCATTCACCTTTTTCATTTAACCAATCAAATTATATTGTTTACTATTATATTTATAAACTAATTAAAAATTAAATAAATGAATATGTAAAATTAAACGAGGTAATTGAAAGGGTTTAGAGTATATTATTTAGTGTTTAGGGTTTATAGTTTAGTGTTTAGGATATAGGTTGTTACAGAGTTTAGGGTTTAGGGTTTAGAGTTTAGGGTTTAGATTATAGGGTTTAGGGTTTAGCATTTATGTTACACGGTTTAAGGTCTAGTGTTTAGCATTTAGGGTTTAGTATTTGAAACGTTCTTTGTTTTGTCTTGTTAAGCAATTGCTTGTTATTTTATAATTAGTGTTATTAACTTTACTTTTATATATATAATAATTCGTCTTTTATAATTCGTATTGATGGTGTACGTAACAAATATTTTTTATTATTTTCTTAATTAGTTTAATTATAAATAAGTGTTTAAATGTAATATTAAGAAGTATTATTTGATTGGCATAAAAAAATAAGGTGAATGAAAGGGTTCACCTAGGGATGAACCCAAGTTTTGTTCTTAAAAATCTAAGGTTATTGGATCACTTCAACTATTAAAAGAATAAAATTTGTTGAATTTTATGATATTTTATTTGGATTTATTTACGTCTATCAACAATCACATCTAAAAACATAATAATGTCAAAAAACTTTAGATATGTTTTTGTATATAACCAAAATAGACACCTGAAAACAAAAAACACAACGGAGAATTACAACACTACGTCATTTGAATTACATTTCATAAAACTATACCATTTCAAAATTACTTCACAAAATTACACCTAAACACTCAAAATTAAATCCAAATAAATCTTACCCACACAATCATATCCTTTAATACTATACCCTAAACACTAATTAGCGAACCCAAATGAAAAGATTTTGATTTTGATAATTTTTGAAAGAGTAAATCAAGCTTTTAAAATTTTGAAAGAGTGTAAATATGTGAAAAATTCACTACAAGAAAACATGCGTAATCCTACCGAAGTTTTGGTCGGAAATCGGTAGAAAATAGCTATTTCCGGCATTGATCGCATAGTGGTCGGAAATTTCCGACGACATTTGTGGTCGGAAATTTCAGACCACTTTCCGACCAAATTGTGGTCAGAAATATTCCGACCACATTCCGACGACACTTTTCCGACGGCATTCCGACCACATTTTCCGACGATTTTCCGACGGAAATGAATAAATTTTTTTAAAAAAATAAATTATATTTCCGACGGATTTCCGACGGAAATGAATTAATTTTTTTAAAAAATAAAAATTTGTTTCCGACGGAATTAATTTTTAAATAAAAAAAATTTATTAAAAAAACATTAAATTTATTTAAAAAAACGAAAATTAAAAAAAAACAAAAATACAAAAGAGAAAAAAACAAATAATGAAAATAAAAACTAATCATGGGATCCCGAGCCCGATCTAGGTCCTGGATAATCTGGGAAACGGCTCATCAAATACGCATTCATCTTCTGGATTTCAGCGCTTGTTTCTTGGCGGATCTTATCAATTGCGTCATTTTTTTCTTTATTCGCATCTCGAACCGCTTCTTTGAGCTGGGAGATCTCGAGAAGAAGCGATGGATCGGTGGTTGGTACGTAAGGCAAAGACATCTCTTGGAATTCGGGAAGGGTCCCTAAACCGAAAGGTTTACCTCGATAAAGAGGAGTCTCCTAGGATCGGAAATTTAAGTTATCAATATAATTAGATTTTTTTTAAAAACTATTTAAATATTAAATATTCAATTAAATAGTACCTCGAGAACCAATCGGTTTATTTCCGAATTGGTTAGTGTGTTGGAACTGGTTGACTCGTCAGAAGGTTGAGATAATTGGGTGACTTTCGTTTGCACCCGTTCGACGACGTCACGAACCTTTGGATTCTGAATTTGTCCCGTCGTTTTGTTGGTGTGGGTGGTCTCCATAACCTTCAACCAATGAGGTTCGTGACCACCCTCTCGGACTCTCTTTTTTAGAATTAAAATTTAAAAGTTAGTATGATTAATCATAATTATTATAATTTATATATATTTACTTGGTTTAAAATATACCATGTCATCCGAGATTTGTTCGAAAGTGTTTGCGCCGGCATTATGAGTTGGAGGCGCCTTCTCAATGGACTCGTCCCCACCTCTAAGGTTTTTGGCGTTTCTCCGGGCTTTTTTATTGGCCGCTTCCGTCGCCCAATAGTTTTGAAACCCAGTCCAAACATACAGGTTTAGGAACGAAGGTTTGTCCTCCCCCAAACGCCATTTTTCTTTCCACTCGAACATATGATTCGAGTAGGAAGTCGCACAAGCCTTGTCAAATTGTTCTTGAATTTGACTAGTGAGTTGTGGTTCCCAATTAAACTCTTGCTGAAAATTTAAAGTTTATAAATAAATTTCATACGTTTTTTAATTTATTTACTAATTTTTTGACTAAATAAAAAATTTATTTACTAACCGCCAGAACGGAACCAAATTTCCCGAATTTCGACCGGGAAATCTCGGTATTTTGAATACGGAGCGGATAACATTTTGTGGATGCATTCGAGAATAGCTTTCGGGATTTTTTCCGTATGTTTAAACCTTAAAATTTATTAAATAACTAATAATTAATATTTTTAGGAATTATTTTTTTGTAAATTAAAATGTATGGAAATATTTACCGAGTGGTTCGGGGAATGGCTTCACACTACAAGAAAACAGGGTAATTTCCTACCACATTTCCAAACGTAAAAACGTGGTCGGAAATTTCCGACCACTTTCCGACCGATTTCCGACTACATGGATATTGGTCGGAAATCGGTCGGAAATTTCCGACGGAAATCCGACACAAAAATTTGGTCGGAATTTGGTAGGAAATCGGTCGGATTTCCGTCGGAATTTTTTTTGGTCGGATTTCCGTCGAAAATTTCCTACCGATTTCCTACCACAATTGATCCGTTGCACAACGGTAACGAAACGTTAAAATATCGGTCGGAAATCGGTCGGAAAAGTAATCCGTCGGAAATTGGTAGGAAATTTCCTACCAATTTCCGACCAATTTCCGACGGAAATAATTTCCGACCGATTTCCGACCGATATTTTAACGTTTCGTTACCGTTGTGCAACGGATCAATTGTGGTAGGAAATCGGTCGGAAATCGGTAGGAAATTTTTCTTATATATATCACATCCTCACTTCTTCTTTCTCACAATTTCTCTTATCAATCTCCATTTACCACAAAATTCAATACAAATTAACAATTTCTCTTATCAATCTCCATTTACCACAAAATTCAATAAAAATTATTATAATGAGTTATTTTAGATCGTGGATGGATGGAAATCATAAAGATCCGGCGACGGGATTACTTTCGGAAGAATTTGCGGAGGGGCTTAAACAATTTACGGAGTTTGCCGCAATTCAAGAAAGAACCGTAGCAACAGGTAAAATGTATTGTCCTTGTAAAAATTGCGATAATCGTAGAAATGTTTTGGTAAAAGTAGTATGGAAGCATTTATATAATGTTGGTTTTACGCCGGGGTATAAAATATGGTATTCTCATTGGGAAAATGATTTGATGGTAAATTATCCTAGTAGTAGTAATGTACAATATTATGATAATAATTTAGTTGTCCCTCCGGTAGAAGAACCTATATCTGTAGATAGGACCGTGCAAATGGTAAATGATATTTTTCGCGAAACTATGCCGTCGTTTGTTGGAGATCATCATGAGCCTACATTGGAGGAGCCAAAATGTGGAAGCGCAGAAATTCTTTGACATGTTGGATGCCGCTAAGAACCCGTTATATGGTGGGTGTAGAGAAGGTCATTCACCTCTTTCAGCTGCGACAAGAATGATGTCTATCAAAACGGATTACAATCTTTCGAAGATTGTGTGGATGCGTGGGCTGGTCGATCAAAGACATTTTGCCCGAAGATAATATGGCACCGGGGACGTATTATGAAATCGAGAAGTTGGTATCTGGTCTAGGATTACCGTATCAGATTATCGATGTGTGCGTCGATAATTGTATGTTATATTGGAGAAGAGATGAAAACCGCTCGGCATGCCGATTCGTAAGAAACCACGATATAAAGAAACGGTGGAAGAGTGTCCATACCTTATAAGAGAATGTGGTATTTGCCGTTAACGGATAGACTGAAGAGGTTATATCAGTCGGAGCGCACAACAAGTTCGATGAGATGGCATGCGGAACATGAGATGTTAAATGGAGAGATAGCACATCCTTCAGATGCTCAAGCATGGAAACATTTTCAAAATGTGTATCCTAGTTTCGCAAGTGAGAGTCGCAATGTGTATTTGGGATTAAGTACTGATGGTTTCAACCCTTTAAGGAAACATGGGAGACAATATTCTTTATGGCCGGTGATCGTCACGCCTTACAACTTGCCTCCGTCATTGTGCATGGTTAGGGAGTTTTTGTTCCTATATATTCTTGTTCCCGGGCCGAGCATCCGAAGAGAGCACTAGACATATTTATGCAGCCGTTGATACATGAGTTGAAGATGTTATGGGAGAGTGGAGTTGAAACGTACGACATATCAATGCAACAAAACTTCATGATGCGAGCGGTACTAATGTGGACTATTAGCGATTTTCCGGCATATGGTATGTTATCGGATGGACCACACATGGACGGTTATCTTGTCCTTATTGTCAAGATAACACCGATGCTTTCCAATTGAAGAACGGACGTAAATCATGTTGGTTTGATTGTCATCGACGATTTTTACCAAACGATCATCCATACCGTCGGAGCACTACTTTGTTTACGAAGAAGAAGAAAATCTATGAAGGACCTCCCGAAGAAGTAAGCGGTGAACATATACTAACTCAACTTAGAGATTTTGGAGCCGAGAAGACGATACGTTGTGGTGGTAACGGACATCAAGTTGTAGATGGATATGGTGAACATCATAAGCGGCACAAAAAGAGCATATTTTGGGATTTGCCTTATTGGAAGGATCATTTACTTCGGCACAACCTAGATGTTATGCACATCGAGAAGAACTTCTTTGACAACATCATGTTCACCATTATGAACGTGAAAGGGAGGACGAAAGACAACTTGAAGTCCAGATTAGACTTGCCGACTATTTGTTCTCGGAAGGAACTTCATGTCACCAGTCAAGGAAGATATCCCCAACCTGCTTTTCGGTTAAACGCTTGACAAAGCATGAATTCTTTAGGCTGGATAATGGACGGTGTTAAGTTTCCGGATGGTTACTCTTCTAACCTTAGAAAGCTGTGTTGATCGTGGAGAAGGTAAGTTTTCAGGGATGAAGAGTCATGATTGTCATGTTGTTATGCAACGTATTCTTCCATTTGCATTCGACGGGCTTCTTCCGCAAAAAGTCCATGAAGCGATTGCGGGAATAAGAGCTTTTTCGAGACATTTATGCGAGATCCCTTTCCGCCGAAGAAATCCGAAATCTTGACGAGAAGATCCTGTGATATTGTGCAACCTAGAGAAGATATTTCCGCCTTCTTTCTTCGACGTTATGGAACATTTGCCAATTCACTTGCCTCGGGAAGTAGAACTTGGTGGTCTGTTCAATATCGGTGGATGTATCCTTTCGAGCGCTACATGTACCATTTGAAGAAAAAAGTGAAGAATTTAGCGAGGGTTGAAGGTTCAATTATTGCCCAAAGCATAAACGAAGAGAGATCTAACTTAGCTGGATACTACTTTCCACCACAAACCCAAACAAAGAGTGGAAAACAAAAACGACATGATGATGGAGGAGTGCATGCTTGTTATCCCGTATATGTACCTGAACTTTTTAGACGAGGTTGGGCGTTTAAGTGGAAAGGGTAAAAGGCGAAGACTCGGCGAGGTTGAGCATGCTAATGTGCACATGTATATTTTGACCAACTGCGAAGATTTGGTGTCGTACGAGGAGATTTACATGGCGCAAAAACGATTTGAACATTCGGAAGCAACAGACAATGAATTAAATGAAGTCAAAGAAAGAGAATTTGCGAATGGTTAAAGTTATATGTTTACGGCAGGCGGCGAAGGAGAGTTAATTCCAACATGGTTAGAAGAGGTGGTGAACGGTCCACAATATATTGTTGTTTCACACCCGATGTACTGCACGCGTGGATACGCTTTTAAAATATTTCGTGAGGGAAATTCAAGGTCGACGGCAAACCATGGGGTGTCAGCGGTAGCCGGAGATTTGGTTTACTACGGGGTATTACATGAGATATTAGAAGTGCATTATAGCGGGATGCTCGATCTAAGATGTGTTACGTTATATTGTGATTGGTATAGCCCCGTTGCGGGACATGGTGTACGTACAGACGAGTTTGGTGTTACTACAATACATTCTCGGAGGAGGTTACAAAAATATTATCCGTTCATTCTTGGATCGCAGGCCAACCAAGTATCATACATGACTTATCCGCGACCACACAGCGAGACGGGATCCTTGGATAGTTGTTACGAGAAATAAACCCGAGGGGAAGAGTTCATGGTAGTTCTTCGAGAGGTCGATCCTCCTTTGCAAGCGACAACGAGTTGGGCATTTGGGAGAAGTGGATGTTTCATTACAAGTGGATTTGGTTGTAGATTTAACAGAAGATGCTGATTTTGTTGTACATGAAGAATCCGAAGAAGAGGTTGGAGAATTTGATGAGGGATTTGATTCTGCCACTGAAGACTCAACCGAATCCGAATGAAATGTTTGAAAAAAAGTTCAAATTTTTTGAAAATATTTTTAAAACACTTTTCAAAGACTTTTCAAATTAAGAGTTTTGAAATAGTTTTTAAAGATTTTACAATAAGTTTTCAACAAGTTTTTTAAAGAGTTTTAAATTCTTTAACACTTTTTCAAAGAGTTTTCAAAGATTTATCAAATAGTTTTCAACGAATTTTCAAATATTATACAATTTTTCAAAGAGTTTTCAAAGAGTTTTAAAAAAAGTTTTCAATGAGTTTTAAATTCTTTTACACTTTTTGAAAGAGTTTTCAAAGACTTTTCAATTAAATAGTTTTCAACGAGTTTTCAAAAATTTTACACTTTTTCAAAGAGTTTTAAGTGAAAAGAGTTTTTGAAAAGAGTTTTCAACGAGTTTTCAAAAATTTTACACGTTTTCAAATTTTTAAATTTTTTTTTTATTTTTTTACACTGCGGTCGGAATTCGGTCGGAAATCGGTCGAAACTCGATTACCTCGTACCAAATCGAGTAATTTTAAAAAGATTAATTTTTTTTTTTTTAATTTTTAAAAAAACGGTCGGAAATCGGTCGGAAATCCGTCGATAGCCGCCAAAACTAAATTACCTCGTACTAAATCGAAACCCCAAATTCGGTCGGAATTCGGTAGGAAATTTCCGACCGAATTCCTACCGTTTTTGATTTGTGGTCGGAAATCGGTAGGAAATTTCCGACCGAATTCCGACCGTTATAGGGTTTCATTTCAAAATGATGTTTTTTTTTGTCGAATCAATGAAATACCTTTATACAATACGTTTTAGAAATAAAATAAACTCTACAAATGTCTAAAATGATCATAAAATGCAAAATAGTTTTAATTTTTATAAATATATGTTTCATTACAACTTAGTTAAGTAACTTTCATATGTTTTTTCAAAATTTTGGTATTTTCATAAAAATATTTGAAAACGTGAAACATATTATACTTATATATTGTTATGTTCAAGAAATCTTATATAAACACTCCATTAAACCTATTCGAAATTCGTTTTTATGCGAAACACTAAATATACACTAAATCACGAACTTCGGTCGGAAATCGGTAGGAATTTCCTACCGATTTCCGACCGTAGTTCTTGAAATTTACCCGAAACTGCTAAGTGTTCGGATGGATTAATTGACATGCATTTTCCGTCGGAATTCGGTCGGAAATTCCTACCGAATTCCGACCACATTTAAATTTTTATATAATTAATTAATTGTGGTCGGAAATTGGTAGGAATTTCCGACCAATTTCCGACCACAATTAAATTTTAACATAATTAATTTATTGTGGTCGGAATTCGGTCGGAAATTCCGACCGAATTTCGACGGAAAATGCATGTCATTTAATCCATGCGATCACTTAGCAGTTTCGACCGAATTCCGACCATTATAGGGTTTCATTTCAAAATGATGTTTTTTTTGTCGAATCAATGAAATACCTTTATATAATACGTTTTAGAAATAAAATAAACTCTACAAAATGTCTAAAATGATCATAAAATGCAAAATAGTTTTAATTTTTATAAATATATGTTTCATTACAAGTTAGTTATGTAACTTTCATATGTTTTTTCAAAATTTTGGTATTTTCATAAAAACATTTGAAAACGTGAAACATATTATACTTATATATTGTTATGTTCAAGAAATCTTATATAAACACTCCATTAAACCTATTCGAAATAAGTGTTCGCATGGTAGGAAATTAAATTTTAAAATAATTAATTTATTGTGGTCGGAAATTGGTAGAAATTTCCTACCAATTTCCGACCACAATTAAATTTTAATATAATTAATTATTGTGGTCGGAAATCGGTCGGAAATTCCTACCGAATTCCGACCACAATAATTTTGACCGCTCTTTTTTCGCCAAATTTTTTCAGTTTGGCGGTCAAAATTCATTGTGGTCGGAAATCGGTAGGAATTTCCGACCGATTTCCGACCACAATAATTAATTATATTAAAATTTAATTGTGGTCGGAATTCGGTCGGAAATTCCTACCGATTTCCGACCACAATGAATTTTGACCGCTCTTTTTCCGCCAAATTTTTCACTTTGGCGGTCAATTTTCATTTCCTACCGTTTTCCGACCGAAATTTCGGTCGGAAATTTTCGTATATATACCCCCCTTCCCTTTCATTTTTTTCACAACTCAAACAACAAACATCTCTCTAAAAAAAAAACACTTCCGAAAATTCTCCAAAATCTCTCCAAAATCTCTCCAAAAAATGTAATTTTATTCTTATAAATCATTTTTTAAAAATATTATTTATATTTGTTTTTTAATTAATACTAATTTGTTTTTTTATATGTTTTTAATGTATTAGGTCTAATGATGGTATTGGATCCTCACAATCCGTGAGAATGTACGTTGAAGATTTGGTCCAGCGGGAAGGACGGGAGAGACTGATTCGGCTCGATCCCAACTTTGAAGCCATTCCCAGTAACCGAGTCACTTGGTAAATATTTACAAACATTTAAATTTACAAAAAAATAATACCTAAAAATATTAATTATTAGTTATAAAATAATTTAAGGTTTAGACATGAGGGAAAAATCCCAAAAGCTATTCTTAAATGCATCCACGGAATGTTACCCGCTCCGTATCCAAGATACCGAGATTTCCCAGCCGAACTTCGGGAAATATGGTTCCGTTCTTTTGCGGTTAGTAAATAATTTTTTTTATTTACTCAAAAAATTATTAAATAAATAAAAAAAACTTATGAAATTTATTTATAAACTTTAAATTTCCAGCAAGAGTTTAATTGGGAACCACAACTCACTAGTCAAATTCAAGAAGAATTTGACAAGGCTTGTGCGACTTCCTACTCGAATCATATGTTCGAGTGGAAGGAAAAATGGCGTTTGGGTGGGGAAAAACCTTCGTTCCTAAACCCTTCGTTTGGGACGGGTTTAAAAACTATTGGACGACGGAAGCGGCCGGAAAAAAAGCCAAGCGAAACGCCACAAACCGCGAGAGGTGGGGACGGGTCCATCGAGAAGGCGCCTCCAACTCACAATGCCGGCGCAAACACTTTCGAACAAATCTCGGATGTCATGGTATATTTTAAACCAACTAAATATATACAAATTATAATAATTATGATTAATCATACTAACATTTAAATTTTAATTCCGTAATAGAGAGTCCGAGAGGGTGGTCACGAACCTCATTGGTTGAAGGTTATGGAGACCACCCATACCAACAAAAAGACGGGTGAAATTATACCAAAGGTTCGTAACGTCGTCGAACGGGTGCAAACGAAAGTCACCCGATTAACTCAATCTTCCGACGAATCAACCGGTTCAACACCCTAACCAATTCGGAAATAAACCGGTTGGTTCTCGAGGTAATATTTTATATTTAGATAGTTTTTTAAAAAAAATATAATTATATTAATAATTTAAATTTCCGATCGTAGGAGACTCCTATGTATCGAGGTAAACCTTACGGTTTAGGGACCCTTCCCGAATCCCAAGAGACGTCTTTGCCTTACGTACCAAACACCGATCCATCGCTTCTTCTCGAGATCTGCGAGCCGAAAGATGCGCTTCGAAATGCGAATAAAGAAAAAGATGAAGCAATTGAGCGAGATCGGCAAGAAACAAGCGCTCAAATCCGGAAGATGAATGAGTATTTGATGAACCGTTTCCCCGATTATCCTCCGGGGATCGGTTCGGGGTCGGGAACAGGAATTTAGTTTTTATTTTCATTATTTGTTTTTTTCTCTTTTTTGTAATTTTTTTTAATTTTCGTTTTTTAATTTTCGTTTTTTTTTAATTTTCGTTTTTTGTAATTTTTTTTTAATATTCGTATTTTTAATAAATTTTTTTTTATTTTAAAATTTACTTCCGTCGGAAATCCGTCGGAAATATTTATTTATTTTTTAAAAAATATTCATTTCCGTCGGAAATCCGTCGGAAATGTAATATTTATTTCCGTCGGATTTCCGTCGGAAATGTAATATATTTTTTTAAAAACAATTATTTGTTTCCGTCGGAAATGTAATTTAATTTTTTTTTAAATTTATTTATTTCCGTCGGAAATCCGTCGGAAATCCGTAGGAAATATAATTTAATTTTTTTAAAATAAATTTATTTCCGTTGGAAATCCGTCGGAAATGTGGTCGGAAAATGTGGTCGGAAATGTGGTCGGAAAATGTGGTCGGAAAATGTGGTCGGAAATGTGGTCGGAAAATGTGGTCGCAAATGTGGTCGGAAATTTCCGACCACATTTCCGTAGGATAGTGGTCGGAAATTTTCGACCACATTTTGGTAGGAGAGTGGTCGGAAATTTCCGACCACTATCCGACCAAAACCGGTTTCCGACCATCTGAAACCGACGACGCAATTTTGGTCGGAAATCCGTCGGAAATAGACATTTCCGACCGATTTCCGACCAAACCTACGGTCGGAAATAGCCTGCATTCTTGTAGTGTCAAAGTTGGGATCGAGCCGCTTTAGATCCTCTCGTCCTCCTTGCTGGACCAGTTCTTCAACGGACATTCTCACCGGTTGGGAGGCTTGGGTAACGGGTTCACTAGATCCGATACCATCATTAGACCTAACAAATTAAAAACATATAAAAAATAACAAATTAGTATTTAGATAGAAAACATAAATAATATTTAAAAAAATTGATTTAGAAGAATATACTTACATTTTTGTAAGATTTTGGAGAGATTTTCGTAATTGTTTTTTTTTTGGTAGAGAGAGAGTTGTGTTGTTGTTTAAGTTGTGTTTCAAATGAATGGGGAAGGAGGTATATATACAAAAATTTCCGACCGATATTTCGGTAATATTTGCGATTTTGACTTTTTCAATATTCAATTTGGATTAGTCAATCTAAATTGGGGATTTAATTAGACTTAGTAAAGAACGAGGATTTAATTGGTGTAATTTTGTCGGTTGAGGATTAAATCCGTAATTTTCCCTATATGATATGGTATCTGGAGAGGTTTAAGAGAATTGATTTGGCTACCTAGTTCACCGTACGAAAGATTCGACTGATAATGGCATCGGTTCGGTGATGTTAATTGTCAATGTTTCACTAATCCCTAAGACATTATTTGCAAAGTAACTTTTGTTAAAAATCTTACGTGTCGAGCCCACAACGAGTCTCAAGAAATTAAATGTGACATGGCAAGATAACTCAATAACAATCAATCAAATAGACAAGACAAAATCATTTACTAAATAAACATAACTTAAAAAGGGTTTTAAGATCCAATAATAAGAGATAAGTTAAATAAATTTATCTTACCTAATATATATATATATATACTTTTAAATAACAAGAATTTATATAACTTAAAATCGAAATATTCATAATATTTTAAGTTTTCGTTATGGTACCTATTAAATAGTTTGATAGTCATTTTATTTTCTTTTTCTTTAGTTTCTTTTTTTTTAATTTTAGCCTATTAAACGAGATTAGTTTTTTATATTTATTTTATGTTTATTTTTTTATTTCGTTTTTACTTTTAATCCTATTATATAAGAATATTTTTTGTTATTTTTTTAATCTAAAATTATCTTATACTATAAACTATGTAATGACATTACATGTAATTAAAAAGAACTTGGAAGGGTTTCTGAAAATTTTTCTTTCCCAATTAATAGTATAAATATATATTTAGAGCATATTAATTTGTTCCTAAATCCAAATGATGATTATGAGTTCCCATATATAGTGAACACGTATATTATATGATTGAAATACAAAATTTATTATTAAATTTAATTTAAATAACATATTCGGAAACTTGATTTTAGGAAAAATGATTTTAGTAATTTAGGAAACTTTAATTAAGGGATTTTTGGAAACTTCGTTTTTTGAAAACTTGATTTTAAGAATTTGGTAAACTTTAATTAATAGATTTTAGGAAACTTGATTTTTGGTAAAATATTAAGTCGAGGTGGTTTTGTTCATAAAATCCAACTAATACGTAAGAGTTCCCATAATATAGCTAACAAAAATACTATATGGTTGAAATTTAAAATTTACAAAATAACATTTAATTTAAATAAGATGTTCCGGAAACTTAATTCTAGGAAACTTGATTTTAGGAGTTTAGGAAACTTGATTTTAAGAATTTAGAAAACTTAAAATATGAGATTTTTATGAAACTTGATTTTTTATAGTATTATTAAATCGAAGATTTTGAGAAAACAATTTTTTTTTTCATTTTTAATGTCGAATATTAACTTCTTTTAGTTGCTCAAAAGAGTTTTGGATTCAGATCTTTTAGTTTTAATGCCGAATCTTTTACAAAGATCCGAATCCGATACAAAAACGAAATGGAGCTGAACAAAAAGATTGAAAACAGAGCGTTATACAAAATTATAATTTTTTTTTGGATTGTACATGATACGAAAGTCTCGAGATAATAGTTGTAGTTCCGCGATGATGTTTATAGCGACATGGTTCCGAATAAACTATTTCGTGACAAAAAGTTACACTTTAAAACTAAATCTATTTTACTAAATAAAAAAATAGTATAAATTGTATAACCGAAACCAAAAGTAAATCAAATTATAAATATTTTTATATTAAAATTTAAACATAATTATCCATCTCTATGTCAAACTCTATTATTTTCAAAATTTGTTCATCACGTAGTCACCTAGTCTTAAATAAAACCGAATACAAAAATTATATAATAAGAAGGGAGAATCACAAAACTACACCATTTGAATTACATTTCACAAAACTACACCATTTCCAAAATACTTCACAAAACTACACCTAAACACTAAAAATTAAATTCAAATAAACTCTACCCACACAATCCTACCCTCTTAATAATATACCGTAAACACTAATTAGCGAACCCAAATGAAAATATTTTAATTTTTGTAATTTTTTAAAGGGTAAATCAAGCTTTAAAATTTTTGAAAAGGTGTAAATATGTGAAAATATTGAATTATGTGTAGTTTTGTAAAGAAAAGGTCGAAAGGGCGTAGTTTTGTGAATTCCTCTAATAAGAAAACACAAAACATTAGTTTTCAGTTCTAGGACAAATATGGTTTTGGGCTTATTTTGTCTTTACCATTCCCTTTCTAACTCTAAGGTTTAAGCATATGGCCCACGAAGATAAGCTTAATTAACCATATTAATTACTTATTCAGATTGCAACATTCACATAAATCATTGTTACTCTGTATTGTTTTTTCCTCATCTATATGGTTTGAGTAAGAAAGTAAAACAAAGGAGATCATATTTAAACAAAAGATACAATAAAACATCAGAAGAAAGTCAACCAAACAAACCATACAAACAACATAATCGCTTACAAGAAAATAACAAAGAGTTTCACAGAGTCTTTAAGCCAACATACAAATGCATAAAACCCCAAATTTAAAAATCGCAAAAATAAAAATGTTTTCAATATGATTATCACTTGCCTATAATAAGCTTAGCCCTTGCATCACCTTTATTGATTTGAAACTGATCAGTTAGTCCAAAATGTGCCATCAAAAGCCAAACAAAGTTTATAAGCTCACCTCCTCTACTTAGTTGCTCCACATGAGCTGTTGGATCGCAATGGCACGCCGCATGACAAAGCAACTCTACCCATACTTTGCTCAATATCTCCCACTTGTTCTTACCAAACCTTTCTTCCAGTAGCATTAGGTCTTTAGCTAGCCTACACGCGTCGAATAGCACCGATTTGCTTCGGTCTCCTTTCACACTCATCGGATCTGTAATATCACTTTTCACATCGAGTAGTGTTTCCGTGGCTAGCTTCAAGTTTCCTTTATTCTCTATTTGTCTCCTTTCAAAGAACTTTTCGGCTTCGGCTAATGTGTCCCTAAACCTAATTTTCCCGATACCGGCGACCTCGGACATTAGGCCGGGTTGCAAGATCATTAGGTACATCATGTAGTCCGAGATTATCTTGCTAAACTCGCGGTTACTATAGTGTGTGCACTCATCATAATCTTTTGAAATTGTGTCACTACTTTGGTAGCAAAGCTCGGTCGCTATGTGCCACATCAGAATGCTTTGGTCGTAGTCCACGTTGGTCACATGCTCGATAAGCTTCTCCCGGTCTGCATCCTCAGGGAGAGTGTCTCTAAGAGTCCATTCTCCCCGGGCCAAAGATATCTTTCTTGCATTTTCAGGACTGTCTCCGAACTTTGATTTGTTTTTGAGCTCTTCGAACATGAGCTCCCATAGTTGTTTCGTCATGGGTTCTCCGTGCACGTACATCGTCTTCCGGATCTTGTCGAGCGTGTCGGAGATGTCAAAGAACTCACTTAGGAAGGCCCACACAGATTTGATGAAATGAGGTATGCGAGATAGGAACCCAAAATAGAAAGGATGGATAGTAATGCGAGCGAAATGATGGGTTCTTGATACCGCGTTGACCTTGTGGCTTATCCTTTTATGCATCTTGTCGATCAAACTCGAAACCTGTTCCCATATTTTTCGTAGGACGGACCCTATTTGCTCGAACGGGAAAGAAATGATCATCCATGAGTAGCGTCGGAAGCTACCCCTCGAGTCGTGGATCCTTTCTACTTTCGCTTTCGTGGCGAAAGCTATGAAATTGAACACATAGATGCTTCCACACCATCTCCGAAGGAAGAACCTTGTCGTAAGCACTTCGTGCACGTTGACACACATTTTCTTGCATTCTTCGGGGCACTTATGATTCTCTTTCTGGTTGCATTTCTTTCTTGATTTACATTCTTCGGTACACTTATGCTCGTCTTTTTCGTAACAATTTTGTTTCTTCCAACGCAAGTCTCTTAAGCCGAGCAACCAATTAAAGGCTTTATCTTTCAGTGATAGCTCTTCTTGATCGTCCTTCAAGCTACTCCATGTGGCAAAAGTCCAATCCGAGAACAAAAAAAATATGATGGATACAAATTCCAAAGCTATACCAACCGAAAAAAGCGTGTAAGTAACCACTACATCGGCATCGGGAAACTCTTTCCGCTTATTCGGTTTCCTATCAAAGATAACGAACGCGGCCACGAGCGTACCAAAGGCAATAAACCTCGAGATAGTTCCAGAAATTGTGTGTAGAACCGCGATCTTGGTGAACAAGGCATCGTAAAGAAACCCTAGCTCGACCTCGATGATCCTCAATGCTTCGACCGGATCACTCAAATTATCGAAGATCTCTAAGCTTTCGTCGCGCTCTCTAAAGCTAAAGATAAGGTTAACCACAAGTCCTTTAAATGTGTTAAAGAACCTATAAGAATATTGAGCAATTTCAAGATGAGTCAATCCACTTGCTTCCCTCGAAGCCGAAGGATGCTCTAGCTTCTTAGGTCTATTCTTCTTATCGGGCTCATCGATAAGCACAATCTTCGTTGGCAACCTCGCATCTTTTTTAGCTTTATACTCCTCCATAAGCTTTGCATAATTAGGCCCCGGATCCGGGGCCTGGACCATAGAATCCCTAAACTTATCTAGACTCGCGCTATAAAGCGCGGTGGTCCTCTCCAAGTACTTTATAGTACCGGAGACGAAAACCAAAGTTATAATAACCCAAAGACTGTTGGGGAGAGACAGAAGTACAACATAGACACCAGCAATTGCCTGAAAGACAAGACCAATGAAATGTCTAAGCCAGAGAGCATTGTCTTCAAGGGCGAAAGCAGTAATAGTGTCGGGGCCACCAAGGTGTAAAAGCAAGAAAGGAGCCCATAAAGCCATGAGCTTTTTGTCTTGTGGTGGATAATCTTTCTTGGGTTTTTTGCCTTGGTTGGAGGAGATGAGACCTACCGAGAAGTTAGCTGACCAATCGGCTAAGAGGTAAGAAGTCCAAACAAGGATGATCAAGAGTCTTCTTGGTGTTCTTTTTCTTAGAGGAGAGAAGATAATGAGAATGGCTTGAAGTGTTAGGCTTAATATGACTGATCCTCTTATGTTCCATCTATCCCATATATCTTTTATGTGTGGTGGTATCACTTGCACCATTCTTGATTCTTGATCTTGAAATGAGAAACAAAAGCTTATTACTTTTGTTTTCTCTGTCTAAGATTTTCTTGTGGGTTCTTTTTCTCTTTCTCTCTATTGATGTGGTTCTTCTTTTTCTCTTTCTTTCTTTTTGTTATTTTTTTGTTATTGATGTTCTATTTTTGTTGTAATTTTGTTTATTCCTTTTTGTGTCTTTTTATTTCGAGGAGAGGGATCACTAGAAAGAGAGACGACTCAAGGTCTCAAGTCTTAGCTGCTGTATATTGTTTTTGACTGCGTAGTAAATATTTTTCTTTAAAATTTTACTAAAAAAAGAAAGAAATATTTTGCTTTTTCTAATTTTACTTCATTATTAGTTCATCACCAAGAGATTACCAAAATTTTGGTGTAAAACATGCTCCAATAAAACACTTAAAAACACCAAATTTGGTAAGACATTATTCACAAAACACCAAATCTTTGATGAGGTTAACAATATAAATATTAGTATTAATAGTTCAACTTTAAAACAATATAAGACTTTGGTAATTTTAGTAATAAATTAATGTTTTGGTGTAAAATTTGGTGTTATTGTTGAAGATTAAAAAAATATTTAACGTCAAAACACCAAATTTAGTGTAGTTTTAACACCAAAATTAATGTTGATTTTGGAGATGTTCTTATTGCTATTTTCTAACAAAATACATTAAAATATCATAATTTATAAATAACAAAATCTTTTTAGATGGTCTAAAAAACTGACTTAATTTAAATACGAAGAATTCACTAAACTACACATTTTCAACCCTTCCTTCACAAAATTACATCTAATTTAATATTTTCACATATTTACACACTTTCAAAATTTTAAAAGCTTGATTTACCCTTTAAAAAAATACCAAAATTAAAATCTTTTCATTTGGGTTCGCTAATTAGTGTTTAGGGTATAGTATTAAGGGGATATGATTATGTGGGTATAGTTTATTTGGATTTAACTTTGAGTGTTTAGATGTAGTTTTGTGAAATAATTTTGAAATGATGTAATTTTGTGAAATGTAATTCAAATGATGTAGTTTGTAATTCTCCGTATAAATATCTTAAAACCAAAAAGAACTACCCATTATGATTCTAGAAAAAAACTAAAATTTGTAATATTTATTAAAACTGTTCTATAAAAATCAGTTGTATATATACGTCATAAAAAAAATAAAAAAATTACTTTTATTTTGAAATTTGGCATATTTTGTTAAGGAATACCTATATAAAATATTGTTTGGATATAAATAAATTAAAAATCATTAAATATTTATTTGTATTCGTTCAATGCATCCAGAAAACAACTGGCTGGGGTCGTGGGGTCGAGACGTGAGAGAAGACTTAGCAACTGGTCATTTTTATGTATATAAAAACGCTGACCAATTATTAATGGTATTTTTGAAAACATCAACATATATTAATTTTTGGGAACATTATCCCATAAAACATTTATTGGTTTACAGATCATATATTATTCCTTATATATTAAATGCATACAACAAATAAATTTTCTCTTAAAAAGAAACAAATAAATTTGAATGTCGTTGAGACTTTTGAGACGACTTAGCTTTCGGTCTTTTTTATTCATATAAAAATGTTAAAACAATAATTAAATTTCAAGTGTCATTAGTGGAGCTCTCGTCGTTTAATTAATTATATGTTGACCCGCTAAACTCGGATTTTGAAAGCTTAAACTATGATTTTAAATAAAATAAATGTAATTATTTTTGCAGTTCATGTTAGAGTATGATTTTTTTGGGTTAAAATGTTTGAGTATGATTGTTATGTTATAATATTATGTTATAATAATATGTTTTGCTTAACCATAGGTATCATAGTGTCTTCAAGACTAATTCGGGTTAGTCTCTTTTTGAAAAATTATTTATATTAGAGGGAACCAACGATACTCGCATGATTTATATTATTTTTTGATCATTCAAGTAATTTTTATTTTCAATATTTATATTCTTAATCACCTAAATAATGTTGTATTAATTTTTACTTTTTGAATTCTTTGTTTTTAGTATATTTTTCGCTAATCTTAAATAGTTTGTATGGTTTTTAGTTTTTATATTTTTTTCTTAATTTTTTATCACATATTTGTTTCTTGTGTATTATGATTTTCTTTATTTATATTGGTATTTTTTTACTCATGTCTTAAATTTTACATTTCTGACTAATTATATAAATTTTGTATATGTTTTATTTTATTTATTACTTAACTAATGTTGTTTTACATATAGGGTTTAAATTTGAGGAATTCACAAAACTACACCCTTTCAAACCTTCATTCACAAAACTACACCTAATTTAATATTTTTACATATTTACACTTTTTCAAAAATTTAAATGGTTGATTTACCTTTTAAAAATTTACCAAAATTAAAATCTTTTTATTTGGGTTCGTTAATTAGTATTTTTGGTATAGTATGAAAGGGGTAGGATGGTCTGGGTACGGTCTATTTGGATTTATTTTTGAGTGTTTATGTGTAGTTTTGAAAATTGACTTTAAAATAATGTAGTTTTAAGAAATGCAATTCAAAAAGTGTAGTTTTGTAATTGTCCCTTTAAATTACTTTTATATATTCAAAGCCAAATAAAAAAAAAGAAAAAGAAGAACATATATTTAAAAACTTTTAAATTAGGTGGGATGTTTTAAATTAGGTGAGATGTTTTAAATTAGGTCAGAGGAAGAAGAAAGATAAAAAATTTGTCTGACCATTATATCCTTGATTTTGTCTGTATAATTGTTATCGGTTTTTTTTTTTTTTATAACGCCTAATTTTGTATAATTTTTAATTAAGTAAATGAAAATAAAAATGTTAAGTTATCGTGATTATATATATAAGTTAGGTGATATAACTTATCAATAATTTTGATAATTTAACATTTTTATTAGTATTTATTTGATTAAAAATTATACGATATTTAATTAACCTTTAAAATCATCACATAGATTTCAATGCAGTTGATACTGTAAAATTAAGTTGGAATTTAATATATTTTATGAATCGGTAATTAGAATGTAACTTAGATTTTTTAAAAGTAATGAATTTGATAAATTGGCATCAATCATTGAAAAGCTTTATTCAATCATTATATATATAATATATACATGAGGAATTCACAAAACTACACTCTTTCAATCCCTCCTTCACAAAACTACACCTAATTTAATTTTTTCACAAAACCACTATTAGGGATAAATGTCCCACATCGGAAACACAAAGGGTTAAACACTAATATATAAAGGATATGGGCCTCTCCACTTATCGCCAATTGGTTTTAAGTTGGAAGCCCATAATCCTAACATGGTATCGAGCCGATCCGATCTTAGGCACGACCCGTGGGTCCGCCTCTCTTGCCCAAACTACCCGAGATTAATGGTTAACGAGACCCATTATCTCGAGGGGGCGTATTAGGGATAAATGTCCCACATCGGAAACACAAAGGGTTAAACACTAATATATAAAGGATATGGGCCTCTCCACTTATTGCCAATTGGTTTTAAGTTGGAAGCTCATAATCCTAACAACCACACCTTATCAAAAATTTTAAAGCTTGATTTACCCTATTAAAAATTACTAAAATTAAAATCTTTTCATTTGGATTCGCTAATTAGTGTTTAGGGTATAGTATTAAGGGGTAGGATTGTGTGGGTAGGGTTTATTTGGATTTAATTTTGAGTGTTTAGGTGTAGTTTTGTGAAGTATTTTTCAAATTGTGTAGTTTTGTGAAATGTAATTCAAATGGTGTAGTTTTGTGATTCTCCATATATACATAGTGACCAAAACCCAAAACTAGAAATACTTTTCTTGCCAAAAAAATAAAATAGAGTGTATTAGACTATTAGGTAGTAATATGATTTTTTGGTTCATTTATCTATTTAAAAAACTAGAGCTGTGAAACACTAATTCTTTGACCAAAACTTAATTAGATACACATATAATTTAATCATTATTTTTCCAAACAAAATACAATTTTTACATCCAAATAAAAAAACACACTAGTGATTTATTTACATACTTAACAGTTATTTACCATATGTATTTTTCTTTACATACATCATAACTGTATTTTTAGACATCATAAAAACAATTTAGCCCAAAATGATACAAACATGAAAAAAAATTAAAATTTTAAACTTTTGATTTTTGATTTTCTTGAATTTAATATTTTGTGTTTATAGTTTAGTATTAAAATTGCCGTTTTTGGAAGCGTTTTGTTATTTTTAGACTTGAGACCAGTTATAAGTATTAAGATATTACTAGGAATTAACCCGTGGTTCACCACGGGTTTATGTTTTCTAAATGATGTTAGATATTTAATTTAGAAATTTTGAATATTATTTTATTATTATTGTTTAAATAAAATAGGATCAATTAATATTGTTGAAATGAGATTTTTTAATTACTATTTAATATTTTTATTATATATTTCGTATAGCAAAATTTTAATATAATTTGTAAGTTGATTAGACCAAATTATTATAATTTATTATTTATTTGGAAAAAACCTGGATTCAAAATACAAACCGAAACCTAATCGAAATACACAAAAATCGAAATATGCGATTTACCCAAATTTATTTAAAATTATAATTATTTTTAATATGTAATATAAGATTTAAATTTTAATATAATTGCAATTTCTTCTGTTTTTTTAGAATCAAACGGAAACCGAACCCGTTTACAAACTATTTTTTTATTGTTTGATATTTTTAACAAAAATATGTTCAACTCGTTTTAAAATGCTTAATAATATTAATTAAACTCCATTTTAATCTGTGTGTTATTTTTGTTAAAAATAATGTTATGGTTTTTTTAAAAAAACTATTTCTAATGGTATTTTGATTTAAGTAAAATTTTAATGGTATTTTTATTTATAAAAACTATGTAATAGTGTATTTATGTGAATTGCATATATCTTATTTTGTTTTCCAAATGACTTTTACATAATTACCTTAATATTTTTGAGTTTATTTTTGGAGATGATTGTAATATTTCCTTATATGGTTTTTCGTAATTAAATGTTCAAAATTATTATTTTTTTAATACCCAATGGCATAATGTGTAATATTGAGTAATTTTTTGGACATATTCAAATTAGTACTCCAAAAATAATAATATAGATTAACCCGTGGTTCACCACGGGTTTATGTTTTCTAAATGATGTTAGATATTTAATTTAGAAATTTTGAATATTATTTTATTTTTATTGTTTAAATAAAATAGGATCAATTAATATTGTTGAAATGAGATTTTTTTAATTACTATTTAATATTTTTATTATATATTTCGTATAGCAAAATTTTAATATAATTTGTAAGTTGATTAGACCAAATTATTATAATTTATTATTTATTTGGAAAAAACCTGGATTCAAAATACAAACCGAAACCTAATCGAAATATACAAAAATCGAAATATGCGATTTAACCAAATTTATTTAAAATTATAATTATTTTTAATATGTAATATAAGATTTAAATTTTAATATAATTGCAATTTCTTCGTTTTTTAGAATCAAACGGAAACCGAACCCGTTTACAAACTATTTTTTTATTGTTTGATATTTTTAACAAAAATATGTTCAACTCGTTTTAAAATGCTTAATAATATTAATTAAACTCCATTTTAATCTGTGTGTTATTTTTGTTAAAAATAATGTTATGGTTTTTTTAAAAAAACTATTTCTAATGGTATTTTGATTTAAGTAAAATTTTAATGGTATTTTTATTTATAAAAACTATGTAATAGTGTATTTATGTGAATTGCATATATCTTATTTTGTTTTCCAAATGACTTTTACATAATTACCTTAATATTTTTGAGTTTATTTTTGAGATGATTGTAATATTTCCTTATATGGTTTTTCGTAATTAAATGTTCAAAATTATTATTTTTTTAATACCCAATGGCATAATGTGTAATATTGAGTAATTTTTTGGACATATTCAAATTAGTACTCCAAAAATAATAATATAGATACTAATTATATTTTGTCCGAAAGAAAGATAAACATACCAAACACCTTGTAAAAATGTTGGATTTCAAACACATACATAAAAGTGAGCTCACATAAAACCAATGTTACAACATACAAAACATAAATCAAGAAAGAACATAAGTATACAATACAAACAACTCAAGAAACAATACTAAAAGAAGGGGAAAAAAACAGAACATAAAGCAAATGGTTGCAACCACAAAACTATGAATCACTTCACTTGCCTATAACAAGTTTGGCTCTAGCATCTCCTTGATTGATTTGAAATTGATCTCCTAATCCAAAATGTGCCATCAATAGCCAAACAAAGCTAATAAGCTCACCTCCTTTGCTTAGTTGAGCCGCATGTTCGATTGCTCCACAATTTGTAGCTGCATATGATAGCAATTCAACCCACACTTTGCTCACTAGTTCCCACATCTCCTTCGCCGTCTCTTTCTTTAGCCCTTTTAACTCTTTAGCTAGCATTGCACCATCAAACAATACCGACTTGCTTCTATCGCCTTTTACGTCTACAGGCTCTGCTTTGGACGGTGTAGCCACAAATAATATAGCCTCACTTGCTTCTTTAGCGGTTTTGACCTTGTTTGCGCTTCCTGCTCTGTCCGTTATATGCCTCCTATCGAAGAATCTCTTGGCTTCTTCGCAAGTGTCTCTAAACCTTATCTTACCAATACCGACAACGGATGTCATCAATGTAGGTTGCATCATTAGCAAGTAGACCATGTAGTCACTTAGTATCTTACTAAACTCTCGGTCGCTATGATTCTCTACCTTGTCTTCTTCGGTTTGGTATAGTAACTCTGTGGCGATATGCCACACGAGTAAGCTTTGGTCATAGTCCATTTCTATCACATACCGTAGTAGTTTCTCGCGTTTTATATCTGTTTTTTCGTCTTCGCCTTGTATGTCGCGGATAGTCCAATCGCCTCTAGCCGCCGATACTCTCATTGCGGTCTCCGAGTCATCAGCGAATTGTGATTTGTTTTTGACTTCTGTGAAGATATGTGTCCACATGTCAATCGTGAGGCGGTCGCTATTTGTAAAGATAACCTCTTCTAGTTGAGCTTGGATGCCGAAATACTCCATGAAGCTTTTAATAGCGCGGCCAGGTAGCCGAGGAATGTAGAATAATATGAAGAAAGTTAGCTTAAGATTATTTTCACTTCTTTTATGTTTCTTGCGCCACGGGAGTGTTCTGCTTTTTATCCACTTGTCGATTTTGTTGCTTAGATTATTTATTGCGCCTATACACAATGATACTACTTCTCCGATTTCTCTAAAGAGAGGACCGATGAATAGGTTCTTTATAAGCCAATCAAAAGATGAGTGTATGAAGCCTTTTGTGTTGTGGATTCGCTTCGGAGTGATCCACAAGCAATACTCTATCAAGTTGTGTGCATGGACATACTCTGACCATCTACGAACAAAAAAATTTGTGTCGAGTACTTTATGAGTAGTCCTCAGGTCGACCTCGGAGCTTGTAACTTCTTCTTTCTTCTTGTTGAACCAATTGAAATTGAACCACTTAGCTTTGTTTTCTACCTCTTTAGTACACTTAACTTTGTTTTCTATCTCTTTAGTACACTTGAAACATGTGTATGTCTTTGTTTGCAAGACCTTGACACCGAGAATCCACTCAAGTATCCAATTAACGAACTTGTCGGACCACTTTTCTGGATCATCGACTTGGTCTTTCATCTTTCTTACCCTCACGAAGGTCCAATCCGATAAGCAAAACATGATAAGCGCGATGGAATCAAGAGCTATACCTCCTATAAGCAATGCATAGGTAAGACTGACATCAAACCCATCGTAATCGTTCTTTTTCTTGTATTGGAAGATGCGTAGCGCGGCCGCGAGACAACCCAAGGCAAGAAACCTAAAGAGTATGCCTATTCGGTTATGCAAGATCTCGGCTTTAGTGAACAATGCTTCATAGATGAAATTGAGCTCAACTTCTAAGATTCTTAGGGCTTCCACTGGAGTCAATTCTCCAAAGAATCGCTTGCTCTCGGCCCGTTCTTGAAATGTAAAGATTAGGTCAACAACGAGCCCTTTGAATATATTGAAGTACTTGTAAGCATATTGTAAGATATCGAGGTTAGTGAAATCTCTTAAAGGCCTAACTTGTAAACTAGCTTTGGGATCTATCTCGGGCTCGTCGATCTTGATGATTCGGGTAGGTATATTCATGGCTTTCTTGGACGCATATTCCTCCATGAGCTTCGCGTAGTTAGGACCAGGATCGGGCCTTTGAATCATCGAATCTTTGAACTTATCAAGACTAGCCAAATACAAAGCCAAAGTCCTTTCAATATACTTGATGATCCCCGCGGCGAAAACAAGTAACATTGGTGTCATAAGAGCATTAGGTAAAGATTGTAAAAGAACGTAAACCGTGGCGACTGCTTGGAAACCAAGTCCCAACAAGTGCCTTAACCAAAGCTCATTGTCTTCAAGTGCTAGTGCAGTGATAGTGTCAGGACCACCAAGATGTAAGAGCAAGAAAGGTAACCAAAAGGCTAAAAGCTCTGCTTTCTTGAGAGGTTCGCCTGGCTCTGGATCGTTACCTTGGCTATCGGAGATCTGCCCCGCGGCGAAATTAGCTGCCCAATCAGCTAAGAGATAAGCTGACCAAATGAGAGAGAGAAAGAGCTTTCTTGATGTTCTTTTTCTTTGAGGAGCAAAGAAAATGAGAAATGTTTGAAGAGATAAGCTGAAAATTAAGGTTGTTCTTATACTCCATGCATCCCATATGTCTTTTATTGGCTTTGGTATTGCATCCACCATTTTCTTGATTTTTGTTGGGAACAAATTAAAGAAGAGATTTGTTGTGAAGTTAAAAAAGAGATTTGTTGGTTAATGAGACAACACAGCACTTAGACGAAACTTAAGATGTTTGTGTCTCTTTTTTTTGGTTTGTGTTGATTTTTTTTTGTTTTTGTTAATTTTGTTTGTGAGTTATTTTTTTGTGATTAGCCATTGGAGGCTTCTTGGAGACCTTAAGGCTTAAGTCAACCATGTTCTAATGGTTTTAGTCTTTCTTTTCTTGGTTTTTTTTTTTATGACAACTTTTTTTTTTTTTTTTTTTTGTTTTTTGTTTTTTTGGGGTATGAATTATTTTGGGAATATTATATTTATTTATTATCTTACTAGATGGTTTGACCCGCGCCGCGCATAAATAATTTTTAGAAAAAATTAAAACAAATACAAATGTTATATTAATGAAAAAAAATATTTTTTTTAAAATATGCTAATTTCACAATGAGATGTTATATGTATTTATCAAGGTTCTAAAACTCGTTAGGCGCTACGCGTGCAGGCAGTAAAGGCCTATCGCCTAGCGAAAAAATCGGAGATTAATCGGTGATTAACCGGGGAGTAATTTTTTGATAAATTTATATTTTCATATATTTTTTCTCCTTTGTATTGATTTTTTATTATCATTTATATTGTTATTAACTTTTAAAACTAATAATTTATCATTTTTTATAAAATTTAAATGTAAGTGATCAAATTAGTTAAAAAATAGTCAAAAATTAATTGGATTATGCGAAAATTTATAGAATTAAACACTGTTATTCAAGTCATTAAATTTACGCGGCCAAAAATTTAATCGCCGCGGACCACCACAAACGGGGTGTAATCGGCTAAGCGGAAAAGTTTGGAACAGAGGTATTTATTATTAGAGTAGTTATGGACTATGGGCTAATGTCTTTAGTTTTCATGATACCCACTATTTATTTTCTTACGAATTATAACTTTTTAACCATACATACTTATGGATTATCAGAGTTGACTTATTACGTGAATCAAGAGTGAAACATTTATATTTAAATCCATGCCGTGATTTTTGTTAAATTAAAATATATCTGTAATTATATTTTTTATATATTCAAGGCTAGTATGCCTTGAAACTTAAGGAAAATGATTTAATTTTAATTTTTATATATCTTTTGTGTCATTAAAAAAAACTTGTTCGATGGAAAAAAAAAACTTATTCAAGTCTCACATCGGTGATGTCTTCTCTGTTATAGTATAATTTACTTAAGCTAGTTTTTTATAGTATGTAGAAGTATATATAAACGACTTCAAATAATTAATTCCATTTTTTTTTTTTTTTAACATAATTAATTCCATTTTAACATTTCTTTTTTCATATTCTTTTTTATTCTTTTTAGGGGAAAATGACCTATTGCTGCATCAATTATAAGAGCATAGATTACTACACGAATTTTTCGATCATGCTGAACTAGATTCTCTCAAATATGTATTTGGTTTGACATTGGATATAACTAACTCATTTTATTTTCAGAATTTTACTTCTAAACACACTTTTACACTTACAAATTACATTATGAAACACTTTTTACCAAAACATTTTTTTACTAAATCACACTTTTAATGAGTAAAAAGTCGATTATACCCTCAAACTAAAACATGGAATTCACGATTACCTCGTACTCAAAGAGTAATCGACACGATATGTGAACCATGAATTCGATAATACAATACATAAATACACCAAAAATAAAAAATGACACTACCTCAAATAGTAATCACATATATTAGAGGTTTACACTCCACATATGAACATGTGTGTACAAATTTTTATTGAATAACAAGAAAAATTCAAAGTGGACAACTAATCATTATCTTATTTTTATATATGTCTACGTAGAATTATACAAATGTTCAAAGTAGAATGAACGACTTTAAATTTTATTTCACTAAGTTTATATATCACATTTATTAAGAATATTACAAAACATACTTTAATTTAGAGTATAACTACATATAAGTTATTTTTAGTAAGTAGAAATATGATAAGACAACAATTATTGGAATAATATATTTTACAATAAATTGAAAAAAATTTACAAAATTATACATAACTATGCCCACATAAAACGTATCCACAACTTTGTGTACACAACTTTTATGTACACCATTGGTAAAAATGTATCCACTGCTTTGTATCCACAACTTTGTGTACAAGAAGGGTATAATTGTATTTAAAAAAATAAAAAGAGGAAAAAGTGTTTTATATCACAAAAATGTCTTATGTTGATATGTAAGTGTTAAAAGTGTCTTATAGCGTAAATCACTCTTTTATTTTACCAAATTAATGAAAATAAAATTGTTCATTTGTAACTTTTGAAAGGATATTTTAGTTTATTATAAACGATTAAAATATCAATATGTGATGAAATCTAATTTTACAAAAAAATAATCTAAAGAGAAGTAAATATTACGATTAAAATATCAATATGTGATGAAATCTAATTTTACAAAAAATTAATCTAAAGAGAAGTAAATATTGTAGTGTATTCTTTTAATTTCTTTACTACTAATAATTTATTTTTGTCCACAATACCTTTATTTCAGTTTTACGTGGAGATTTTAATCCGTTTTTAAATTGCATCATAATTTCTTTTTAATGTTATTAGAATCTTTATATTTTTATTTTATTTTATATGACGTTTATGTTTTCGGTGGATATTTGTACTGATTATTAACATTTAGTTTAAGAAGATTATTGAGAACAATTTATATATTATTTTAATTTTATTATAAAATTATATCATAGTTTGTTTTTTTTTATTTAATTTGCATTATAAAATTGCATCATAGTTTGTTTTTTTTCTTTAATGTTAGGGATGACGATTTTTTTACACCCGGAGAGTACCATCCCACACTGAATCTACCTAAACTCTCAATCTCTACACGTATACCCCTAAACTCGTAAAATTATCTGATTATCCACACAATCTCATTAAAATATAATTAATTCCACATTAGGCCAATATTGCAATTATCTTATAAATTAATCGTGACAAAATAGAACCGATTCTGATTCGAATCTAGCCCGATTACGATCTAAAACTATGGATTTAACCCGCTAAAAACATATAAGCCCTAGATCCATAGTTTTTGTTTATTTTATATGACGTCTATGTTTTTGGTGGATATTTTTAGTGATTATTAACATTTAGTTTAAGAAGATTATCAAAAATTAATGTATTATTTATATCACTACAAGAAAAACGGCAAATAGCAACGCCGTTTTTCGTCGCTATACGCTCGTCGCTATTTAATATTCGTCGCTAAATCGTCGCCATTTTCAAATCGTCGCTATTTCGTCGCCAATGTAGCGACGCCACATAATCGTCGCTAATTATATTTCGTCGCTAATTCGTCGCTAATTTAGCGACGAATTAGCGACGTTTGTCGTAAAATATTAGCGACGAATTAGCGACGTTGGTCGTAAAATATTAGCGACGAATTAGCGACTTTGGTCGTAAAATATTAGCGACGAATAAGCGACGGTATAAAAAATAAATTTCCAAATTAAATATTTTGCGAAAACAAATCCTTGCTAATTCGTTGCTAATTTAGCAACGAATTAGCAAGGATGGCTCAAGCCATCCTTGCTAATTCGTCGCTATATTAGCGACGAATTAGCGACGATTTTAAAAAAAAATTTAAAAAAAAACAAATTTAAAAAAAACAAATTTTTAAAAAAACAATTATAAAAATATTAAAAAAATACAAAATATTTTAAAAATACAATAAATTAAAACTAAACAGCGGGATCAGCGGGATCATCGGGATCGACGACGTAATCATCAATCCCGATATCACGTCGAGGTCTTGAGCTGCCGCTGCCGCTACATCGGAGGGATCACTGGTGGCTGAGTTGGTTGGACTCCCCGCTGCTGCATCAACCTCGCGAGGTTTGGACTTTCCATCGCGATAATGGAGAAGAAGTCGTGATGTTCTGATAGCGGACTTCTTGTGCCGCGAGCTGCTCCCTCAACCGAACATTCTCTTCGGCGTGATCTTGGGCGGTGGGACGAGGCTGCGAAGAAGAAGCGAGAGCGGGAACCGTCTCAATCGAACCGACTCCAAAAGTGCGGTTCTTCTTCGTCTTCGGGGCCACCTATATAGACAATTTAAAATCGTTAGATATTAATAAAATAAATATTATTTTGAATTAAATTAAATTATTTTAAATTATTACCTCATAGTAGATCTTGTCGCACTCGGTGACCGACAGGTGTCCCGAGGAGTTGACCGAACTACCTTCGGTCGACGTCGAACCCTGACTAAGCCGCTCGGCGACTCTAGCCTCATATGCGTTCACGATCTTTTCGGATCGTGAACTCACATAGGTCCCGTCCTTCCTCTTCGGACCTTCTTCAAAATTTCTACAATGGGCGGAAGTTCGCCCATCTCCTCGCGCTATTGAAAATTATAATTAAATTATATATTTTTAAATTTTATATTATTTGAAAAAATAATGAAATTTTAAATATATATTAATTAATACCATCTTTATACGCCGTTCGGCGTAAGAAGTCGGTCCCCCGAGGTGTGGACATATGGACCGGTCTCGTCGATCGGTGTGAGTCGGGACTTGGAGCGGCTACCCGCAACTTGAACCGAATGCGGGTTCGTCCAATAGTCGCAAAGGCCCTTCCACACCGCCCCATCCATTGCTATGGGTTTCGCCTCGTCTCCCCTTCTTCGACCACTTCGTCTTCCATTTGTTGATAATCCCAGTAAGACGATGCATGGCTTTCTCTTCGAAACCCTTGCGGACTTCAAACATGTCTTCCTCCCGCCAATGCCATTTTTGCTATTTGAGTTTTTTAAAATATTAAAATAAATTTTAAATAATAAAAAAATAAATTTTGTAATAATTATTACATTTTATATAATATATATGTTATTTTATTACAATAAATATTTATATATTAACTTTTTATAATGTTTAATTTTTTAAATTTAAATAATTAAAAATTTTACTTACCGCAAAAGATTCGAACCGGATGTCCTTGATATAAGGAGGGGTACGCGACCGTTGACGTCTTTGCTCCACGAAATACGTCTTCATCACATCCGAGACACTCCTACTAACCTTGTTATCGCAAAACCTACGAAAAATAAATTTATCGTTAGCAATTATTATATTTGAAAATCAATTAATTAAATAATATAAAAATCAATTAATTAAAATAAATCAATTAATTAAATAATATAAAAATCAATTAATTATTAAAATCAATTAAATAATTACCAAAATGTCCCTTGTGGCCGCTTGGAATGGAGCAACGGTAGGTGCGGTGGCTCTCTGCCGAAGAAAGTCGAGGATCCGCTGCATGTGCGGTCCAAGATGCTTGAGGTGGTGGTAAATCGACGGGGGATCGGTGGAGCATCGGGAATAGGATCTTGACTTGGGTTTTGTTGGGGTGGGTCTTGTTGGGGTGGGTTTTGTTGGGATGGGTTTTGTTGGGATGGGTTTGAAGTAGAGGTGGAACCGGATCGGTTCCTTATGAAATTATAGTAATGAGGGGGTTAGTTATTTTGAGACATGTTTTTGAAGTTGGGTTTTGGAATTGGGTTTTTTTAGAGAGATAAAATATTTTAGAGAGAGAGAGAGAATGAGATTGTGGGAAAAAATGAGAAGTGTCGTCGGGTATATATAGGATTTTGTGTCGTTGCTAATTCGTCGCTAAATTAGCGACGAATTAGCAACGATTCGTCGCTATTTCGTCGCTTCTTTTGGTTCACCACCCGCGGCAAACGAAAAAAAGGCGACGATTTAGCGACGATACAATATAGCGACGAAATAGCAACGAATCGTTGCTATTTCGTCGCTATATGGTAACGTGACACGAAGCGATTTACATCGTATTTAATAAGTACATGCATGTCAGAATTCGTTGCTATTTCGTCGCTATGTATATTTAGCGACGATTTAGCAACGAATCGTTGCCAATTCGTTGTTAATTTGTAGCTATATGTTAACATGACACGAAACGACATTCATCGTATTTCCAAGTACGAGGATGTAAGGAGGTTTAACATTAGCGACGAAATAGCAACGAATTCGTCGCTAAATCGTCGCTAAATGTCAATAGCGACGAAATAGCAACGATTCGTTGCTAAATCGTCGCTAATGCTAAACCCTTATTTTAGGGTTTGGAACCCTAAATTCGGTTTGTATCGTTTTTTTACCACTTTTTCGTTAAAACGAGTTTATAACATTGATCATATGAAGTCACAAACTCAATATATGACAAAAAAACTTGTAAACTAGTTTATTATGAACTTTATAGTATAAACTCTTATAAGTTATGGTTTACTTAGCTTAAATGTGTTAAGTATAATTTTGTAATCTATAATTTTTATTGGTTTATACAAATATATTACTAGTTTTGTACACTTTTTTAGTTAATTAAAACTCGTATAAATCGATATTAAGTGGTGTTTTAGGGGTTTAAAGTTCGAAGGATTGCAACGACTTAGCAACGAATTGGCAAGGAATCATGGTTAGCAACGAAATGGCGACGATTTAGCAACGAAATGTAATTAAGTTTAGCGACGATTTAGCAACGATCTTGAACCCCTAAATCTGTATTCCATCGAAAATTAGATTTTTTATAAATCGTTGCCAATTCGTCGCTATATTAGCGACGAAATGGCAACGAAAGAAGCGTAGCGTTGCTAAATCCTCGCTAATTAGCGACGATTTAGCAACGGAAATTACAAATCCTGGCTATTTCGTTGCTAAATTAAATATTATTTTAAAAAAAAATAATTACAAAAACACACACAATTATTACAAAAACACACAAAGATTACAAAAACACACACAAATATTACAACTAACACATGTACACAATTATATTACAAAAACACAAAGAAAATTATTCATTATTATCGGAATCAACAGATTCGATTTCGCTACTTTCATCGAATTCATCTGCACCTCCGTCGTCTTCATCATCCACAATATCTTCAACAACTTGATTATCGGGGTCGACAAGAAATACATCTTCCGTCGATTGATTTGTTGGAATGATTGTCCCACTAATGACATCTTGTTGCATAGGAACTTCATCGTTACCCATAATTAAACCTCTTGGAACGATTCGGACTACGCACTCCATGCTATACCGCTAGTCTTAACCCGAGGATAAGGTATGAAAGTAACTTGTTCGGCTTGCGATCCAAGGATAAAAGGTTCAAACTTCCGATATCGTCGTGAGTGGTTGACGTCAATCACACCAAATTTGTTGTACCGAACACCACGACCGAGTGTTGGATCAAACCAATCACATTTGAAGAGGGTTGTTCGTAAATTGACTAATCCCGGATCTTGCACTTCAATAATATCCGTTAGAAGACCATAAAAAACTGAATCACGACACGGTTACCCCATAATTCGCGGTTGCTCGACGTTGACCATGACTTAAGGTGTGGAACACGTAACCACGAGTGAAATACATAGGAGAAGTTGTGATCTTTCCGAGCGGTCCTTGTATTAACTCGCGAAACCACACTTTGGATACGTTGTGTCACCATATGCGATCTGCGTTTTCAGCCAAGCTGCAAAATCTCGTTCTTTAAGAGCGGTTACTTCGTCTTTTGAAAGCCCTGGATAAACCTCATCCACTTGCTCCTCAAACATTCTAAAACAACGCGAAAACTGAATCAAAATTAAATATTTATGCATAATGGGTTTGCGAATGAATAGTTTCATGCATACCTTTCAAAAGGTCGGGCATATTCACAATTAAGGAGGATGTAAGTATGTGCGCTTTGCCGATGTTGATCACTTTCCCACCAAACTTCTTTTATTTTTCCGGCGACTCTTCCGATTGGTGAAAATATATCGGGTACCCCTTCCATTCCATACAACTGCGCCAACACCTCCATCATCGTAGCGTCGTGTTGTTGTTCTACGTGTTTTTACATTGGAACCGAAATAATATGAGGCGAAATGAGACGTCTCTTGAGTTAAAGATCCAGCAACAATAGATCCTTCAACCCTTGCAAGGTTTTTCGCCTTTCCTTTCAAATATCCCATAAATCGTTCGAAAGGATACATCCACCGAAACTGCACGAGCCCTCCTAATTCGCCTCGTGAGGAAGATGTATTGGAAGGTGTTCCATAACATCGAAAAAGGATGGAGGGAAAATCTTCTCCAAGTTGCACAACACAATCGGGATCTTGTCACGTAGCTGTTCAATGACCTCTTCGTAAGCGTACGAGTGCATAGATCTCGGAAAAATGCACCGATCTCTGGAAAATTTTAAACATTATATTAATTATATATATTATATATATACTTAATGAAAATTAAAATATAAACATTTTAGGGTTCAATGATACCTGCTATTCTTTGTGTGTGCGGGTTCGGGTAAAAGCTCATCGAAAGCAAAAGGTAAAAGTCGTTGCATAAACACATGACGGTCGTGACTTTTCATACACGAAAACTTTTGACCATTCTCAACACATGCAGATAACTTGGAAACATATCCGTCGGGAAACTTGACATCTAAAGTGACCCATTTGAATAACGCGTTTTTTGCTTCAGGTTTCAATCTGTAGATTGGGACCGGAGCCTTACCATCGTTCGTGATATGCAACTCACTTCTAAAACATATTTCGGGCAAATCTAGTCTTGTCTTCAAATTGTCTTTAGTTCTCCCCTGTACATTCAACAATGTGTTTATAATATTATCAAAAAAGTTTTTTTCAATGTGCATAACGTCGAGGTTATGTCTCAACAAGTGATTTTTCCGGTACGGGAGTTCCCAAAAAATGCTTTTCTTGTGCCGATTATGGCTTTCTCCGTATCCATCGGGTAAATTAGAAACATGCCAATTACCACCCCGTCTACATGTTTTTTGCGCCCCATAATTATCCAACTCCTCCAATAACTCTGCCCCGTCGGATAAAGTAGGGGTGGATGTTTAACGACTCGATTCTTCTTAAATAACCTTCTGTTCTTTCGATATGGATGATTGATTGGAAGGAAACGTCGGTGACAATCAAACCAACTTGTTTTCCTTCCATGTGGGAGTTGAAACGCATCGGTCCGATGACGACAATATGGACAAGACAATCGTCCATGCGTTGTCCAACTTTGCTAACATGCCATAAGCGGGAAAGTCACTAATAGTCCACATGAGCACTGCACGCATCGTAAAATTTCTCTTGCATGAGATATCATACGTACGAACCCCGGTGGACCATAGCTCTTTTAACTCATGTATCAAAGGTTGCGAGAAAAACATCAAGAGCTCTCTTTGGGTGCTTCGGACACAGTACTAAAATGCTTAAGAAAAGAAATTCTCTTTGCATGCACATATTGGGAGGTAGATTATACGGAGTTAGTATAGCGGCCACAAAGAGTCTTGTCTACGGACATACCGAATGGACTAAATCCGTCGGTGCATAAACAAAGGTATACATTACGAACCTCTCTCGCGAAATCGAGTATACCGTGTTGAAGTGCTTCCAAGCCTTTGCATCGACGGATGAGTGACTTCCCCATCTTCAACTGAGTGTTCTGCATGCCATCTCATCGAATCGGATGTCCTCTCTGATTGATACAATCTTTTGAGTCGTACGTGATGGGTAAGTACCACATCCGTTGATACGGGACTTTACTCCCCTTCCCTTGGACCTTATATCTCGGTTGACGACAAAAACGACATTCAAGCAATTCATCATCATCTTTCCAATAAATCATACAATTGTTAACACAAATATCAATCATTTCAGAAGGCAATCCAAGACTAAAAACCAACTTTTGTATTTCGTAATACGACTCAGCAGCTACATTACCCTTAGGCAGATATTCTTTCGGTAACTCCGCCCATGAGTCCATACAAAACTCACTCAAATTATTATCAGATTTTATATTCATCATCCTAGATGCTAATGATAGTTTTGACAATCCAACTTTACATCCCTCGTAAATTGGTTTATTCGCGACGTCTAACATATCATAAAATCGTTTAGCATCTAGGTTAGGTTCCTCAACTACATTTTCGGATAAATACTCCCTCGTATCATGAAATGCATCGGCAACCATTTCATGATATCTATTATCATCTACATGCACGGAACCACCGCCACGACCATGATCATAGTTACTATCAAAATGATGCGGTAAATTAGCGGGTTCGTTACTAACATGATCACTAACGGGAAACGTATAACTACTATCTCCAACTTCGGTATTATAATTAGAGTTATACCCTTCCCCATGTTGAAACCAAACAAAATACTGCGGCATAAAACCTCTATTAAAAAGATGTTTCCATACGGTTTCAACAAACACATATTTAGTGTTAACGCACTTCTTACATGGACAATACATTTTACCGGTATCTTGCGTATTCGCATGTTTCCGGCCTGCTTGCATGAATGCTTGAAGTCCCTCCGTAAATTCGTACGTAACTACCCCCGATCGATCTTTATGCCGATACATCCAAGACCGTAACTCGTATATATTGTTATTACCGTGAGACATATTGAAATTTTTAGAGTGTTTATATTTTTATAGAGTTATTGATTTTGTATTGTGTTGTGGTGTGATTTTTTGAAGAGTATAGATGGGTTTATATAGATGGAAAATTAGCAACGAATTAGCAAGGAAATAAAATTAGCAACGATTTAGGAACGTTTTTGAAAACGTGCTTACCTACTTAGCGACCCTCCTCGCTAATTCGTCGCTAATTAGCCGGGATATATATTCGTCGCTAAATCGTCGCTAATTTAGCGACGAATTAGCGACTTTTTGAAAACGTGCTTACCTACTTAGCGACCCTCCTCGCTAATTCGTCGCTAATTAGCCGGGATATATATTCGTCGCTAAATCGTCGCTAAGTAGCGACGATTTAGCGACGCGGCACTTATTCGTCGCCAAAATCGTCGCTAAATCGTAGCCAATATAGCGACGAAAACATACCTCGCCAAATAGCGACGATTTAGCGACGACATTATTCTCCGTTGCTATTTCGTCGCCAATTCGTTGCTATTTCGTTGCTATATTTATTCGTCGCTATTTCCTTGCTAAATTTCGTTGCTAAAAGCCCAGTTTCTTGTAGTGTATATATGACTATGTAGTATTTGAATCTCAAATTTATAATGTTTAAACTTTATTTATCGATATATGTATATATATGTAATGTGGGTACGACATCCGGATGAAGTAAATACTGGGAATTGGAGGTTTGATAAGTCACAAAAGCAAAAATGGAAGATGAACAATGTAAGAGAAAAAGTGTTTATTAGTTTATAATATGATATTTTGTGGGTAAGAGCACATGCCCTTCTCATTCGTTGAGCTTCTATATTTATACTACGACTATCCACCACTGAGCATTCAATTTACAACTCTTTTATTGCTAATAAATGCACATTAAAAACCATTAAGCCAATCGTTATGTCGTCATCGAACTCCTTAACCGTCGAGGTCTGCTCGCCTCCCGAGCTCTTCATCGACTCTTGGGCTTTCCATGAAGTAGGCCCAACTCCTTCCTGGGCCTTGCTCTTTTTCTTAATGGGCCCGTGTGAAAAGTCTTACACCAACAGAAGGCCCCCTAAGTTCGATGTTTTCTCGTCGAACTCATCGGACTTAGAAGAGCGAACTCCTATGTCGCTGGGGTGAAATCCCGCCAATTAGGGCTTCTCGGCTCCTGAAGATCTCGCCACGTAATCTCCCAATTTAATTTCATTAAAAGATAATGATTTGTTTTTCAAAAAGGTGGGGCGACACGGTTTCCGTAGCATCAGGTGACGTCATCTTGATATTTGTTTTAAATAAGAAAGAGACGGTGAAGGGTTCTTCTTCATTCTTCACAGACGCAAAATTTTTTAAAGAGATAAAAAACTCCTTCTTCTTCCTCATTCCTCCTTCTAACAGAGATAAAAATCCCCTTTCTGCTAAACTTGAAACAATGGCACCAAGAGAGCCCCGTCGCGATGTTACACAACCGCGAGACCAATTCGGCCCGTATCAGAGCACACTATCGACGGAGAAGTCGCTAGAGAATCTCCGTCGTGCGTGTGCGATTCCGGAGGCCGTCAAACTCGCCCTCCCTCGTGACGGCGAATCGCCGGAAAGTGTCCGCCCGGGCTTCTGTTGTACCTACGAGGCCTATTTCACCGGAGCTGGGCTGTCTTTCCCCATACCTGAGGCGTTGATCCTCTATTTATACCAGCTTGGCATTGCCTTTCCCCGAGTCTTTGCCGAACTTCATCAGGTCGGTCCTTTGCGCGCTGACGGTGGCGGAGGAGACTGGGTTCGCGTTCGGAGTCCCGGAGCTAATGGAGCTCTTCAGTGTGAGAATTTTGAAGACATCAGGTACTTTTGCCATATATCCGAATCTGAACCGGAACCTCGTCTACGACTTTCCTGAGAAAGACTGAGGATGGATGGACAAATACTTCTTCTTCCGCATCACGAAGTCTTCCGTCGGGAACATGCACGAGTTCATCGGCCACAATTGGGTCGCGACCTGTGGTAAGTCTTAGTGTTTCCAGTAAAGGACTCTTTGTTACAGAAAGGGGTCTTTCACTTCGACACTTTTAGGGTTCTTACTTTTTTTTTATTTCAGAAACCCAGACGCGCCTCGACGATCTCACGCGCTTCGAGGACTTCTACCGGGTCGCGGTCGAGGCTCACTCTAAATAGAATTCCTTCTCGCTGGAGAGGATCCATGGGGCATGTGTCCGCCTGCGAGAACGGACACTCAGAGAGTCCGCCTCTCCACAAAAAACCGCGGAGTCGTCTCCCCCGACTTATCGGGCGAAGAAGGAAAGAGAGGCTCGGCTCGCGGCCTTGGCAAAGATCAAGAAGGAGGAGGTCTCGACCTTCAAGGCGAGCAGGGAGAAACCCAAGGTCAGCCTGGTGGCTGATTGGGTCCCCCAGCGAGCTCCGGACGAGATGAACGCCATAGTCGCCCTGCCCTGCCTCGAGGAAGACGCGGAGGAAGAAGAAGAAGGCCTCGAGAGGAGGAAAAGGAAGAGGTGCGCCGATGACGCGGGTATGTCTCCTCGCGCCGACGTGAGGGTGAGGTCCAGGAGCGTGGACCCGGCAAGGGCCAAAGAGTCTGCCATGCGCCCTCCGCCTGTCCGCTCGGATCGCTCCACCCCATCTAGTGCAGCGGATCAGATAACTTCGCAGCGAACGGCCCCTCGTCGTGACGGGTCTGGCCGAGGTTCGGCTCAACATGCGTCGGAGTCTTGCCGCGCTCGGGGGTCGGAGGAGCGACTCCTAATCGTCAATGCGAAGAATCGGAGAGGTAATTTTTTTTCTTTGTGCTTAATTTGCTGTTTGTGTTTAGACCGCGAGCGTGTCTCGAACCTGTTCCGGACGTTCTCCTATCAGGGCCTGGACATTCCCGCGTTGGAGAACATGCGCGAGCCTGTAAGGGACCTGTACGCCCGCCACTCGGTCGCCCTGGCTGAGGTGCGAAACTTCTGTTTGTTGCACTGTCCATTTATGTTTATTATTATATATTTTTTGCTTATCTTTGTTGCTTGTGATCTTTCAGTCGGTGACGTCTTACCGACCTCGGATCCCTTCAGTCTGACCTGACGAGGACAAAGGAGAAGCTGGCCTTGACGGAGCGATCCCTCGAGACCATGCGCATCGCATCAGAGAAGAACGACGATCGGCTGAGACAGGTCGACGACTACAGGCGTCAACGCGATGAGGCAAGGGCGGCGGCTGCTGCGCTGGAGACGAAGGTGACCCTTATGCTGAAAAGGGTCGAGATTGCGGAGGAGAAGAGCTTGAGATTCGAGGGCGAGCTTATCGTGGCAGAGAGCAACTCGCGGGCGGTGACGATAAAGTACGAGGCTCTCCTCAGACTTCGCGACCGTGATCTCCGGATCTCCTCTCATGAGGCGAGGAAGGACGTCAAAAGCATCGGGGCGTCGATCGTCACTCACGTGAGGATCACCTCCTGCTCCTGAGAAAACGCTCTCTGGTGGAGCGTGAGATCGCCGAGATCAGAGCCAACCAGGATTTCTTGGTCGGGATCCAGAGTGGTGACTACCCCGATCCCGAGGCGGAGGCTGCGAGTATGGCCGAGGACCTGCTGGCGGTCGAAGAGAAGTTGGCCGCTATGTCGCTTCCCTCGTTAGACTTGGACGAGCTTGCAAGGCGGTTCGTCGATTCGTCGCCTCCTCATGACGAAGTCGGTAGTGAGTCGGCCCTGGTCCTTGCGGAAACGCAAGTGACTAATGATTCGGCGCCGCTGGAGGCGACACCGCTGTCGTCAGCGCCCTTCGATCAGTTCGGGTCGATGACCGTCAGCCTCACCGTCGAGGACGCCATGAGTCTCAGGGAAGGCGATTTTCACGAGGAGTCCGACCGCAAGTCGAGGAGCCCGCTGAGGGAGGTCAAGAGGTCGCACCCGTCGAGGAGGAGACGATGCACCCGGGGATCGGTCTGAGCGAGGAAATGGAGGCGGAAGGTCAGACATGAATGTAGTCATGTCTTTAAACATGGGCTTTCCAAAAAATTGTTTTAAATTTTTTTTGAAACAAAGTTGTTGTTTTTTTTTTTGAATTTTGATTGCCCAAAGTGGGCTTTAACTCTGTGATGGTTACCGTGGAGTTAGTTCCATGGTTTTATATATTTTCCTTTGGTCCCGGCTTTTGTACTTAGGTTTTTTGTCTGCATTTGATCGCCGCGAACCTAGAGGGTCAGTTTGCCTTTGTTGTTTCTGAGTTCTTTGGTAGAATTGTACTGATCGTTGCGAACCAACTGGGTCGGTTCGCATCATTCAGGTTCTTTATGTCGAACTATTTGATATCTAGAATCCGGAATTCGTCTTGATTGTTTCTAAGTTCTTTGGTCGAATTGTGCTGATCGTTGCGAACCCAGGGGGTCGACTTGCATCGTTAAGCTCTTTTTGTCGAACTGTTTGATGATCCGAATTTTAGAATTCGTTTTGATCGTCTAAGTTCTTTGGTCGAACTGTGCTGATCGTTGCGAACCCAGGGGGTCGATTTGCATCGTTAAGTTCTTTTTGTTGAACTGTTTGATGACTTTGTTTCGAATTTAAAATTCGTTCTGATCGTTTCTAAGTTCTTTGTTCGAACTGTATTGATCGTCATATATGCAGGGAGCGTTTCTCGATAGTGAAGTGAGGGATTTTTTTTTTGTTTGCTTCTGAATATCTTTGTAAAAAAAGAATTTTATTTATTTATATAGCTGGACCCGATCAGATGATACGATTCTGCATGATCGAGGGAGAGCTCTACAAGCGAAGCTTCCAGGGGCCTTACCTCCTATGAAAAGACGTGGGAAAAGTTACATAACAAAATTAAAACTAAAACTATACTAATCAAGGTAACTAGTTGACAAAAATGTTTAATGACTAAAATAAAGACTATTCCATAGTGGTGTATCATGTAATGACAAAATTTGAGCAAACCATGTTGCCAAGTTGGCATAAATTCTTCTAACATATATGTATTTAATATTACAGTTGGATTGTCAAAAAAAAGATTACATGTTTCACTCTTCTAAGTGTGATAATATTTGTTAGCCAATAAAGGTTTTGGAGATGATGGAGGGTTCTTAATATAGTATAAAATTAATATTTTCAATAATAACTTAATTAATTAAATAAATTTTAAAAAATAAACCATTTCAGCGATAATAAGTGAACACATAGACAAAAGAAAACTTATAGTGTAGAAACGGTTGTTACTATAGGATTTTTAGAAGCGTATGTTCTACAATTCCTTATTTCTTTATTATTTTTAGCGTTCAAGAAAGCGCTCGGCTAAGCGGGCGTTCACCTAGTGTTTAGTTTCTAAAACTTTTAGTCGGAGTATAGATAATTTTGTAGGCGGTCTAAACGTATAGGAAACCATACGATATATTATATATACATAATGAAATATACAAAATATCATAGTTTATAGATAATAAAATCTTTTATAACATTTTTATTATTATTTTATAGCATTGATATCTTTATTTTATAATATAAAATACTACATATAATAATTTATAAATAAAAAATTATATTATATTCTTTTTTTACCATCGTAATATTTTCGGCGGATTAAAAAGAAGTCGTAGCGGTGTATAAGAGTCTAACATCTACGCGCCGAACGTTTTTTGAACACTAATTATTTTATATATATTTAATTTTAGAAATCCCCTTAACAACAACAATTGGAGTGGGAGACAACACCTGACAAAAAAATTCTAACTATTTTTTATTATTTATGTATATTTCTTTAACAAAAAAAGTGTATATTTATTTTTAAAAGGACCATAATGAATAATTGAAGAGAAATTCACAGAACTACATTCTTTCAATCATTCCTTCACAAAACTACACTTAATTCAATATTTTTACAAGTTTACACTCTTTCAACATTTTAAAAGCTTGATTTACCCTTTTAAAAATTACCAAAATTAAAATATTTTCATTTGAGTTCGCTAATTAATGTTTAGAATATAATATTAAGAGGGTATGATTGTTTGGGTAAGATTTATTTGGATTTAATTTTGAGTGTTTAGATGTAGTGTTGTGAAGTATTTTGGAAATGGTGTAATTTTGTGAAATGTAATTCAAATGATGTAGTTTTATAATTTTCCCATAATTGAATTGCCTGCTCATTTTCTGATGAGGATCATATTTTTCTCAATAACATTCAAATATATGATATATAACGTATGGTCTATATTTATTTTAAAATATTCTACATCTTTTTCTAATAATGAATTAAATTAAGTAAAACTATTAACACGTCTTGTCTGACCATGTGATGAGTTATTTTTGTTTTTAAAACCGAGTGGGCATAAATATTTATAATTCTAGCTGGCTATAAATTAAAAAAAATATTTCAGTGGCAGATTTATTCTAATTGTATATTTGGGATTTTTATAATTGTGTAGCTGTGAATATGATAGTTTATAAGTACTATATTACCTATTTAATATCGACGACTTTTGGTGCCATTTACTTCCGACGACTATAAACGTTGGTCATTTTTAATTATATTTCCTAAACAATTAATATATTAAAATCTATTTATGAATGTGCAAGTGGGAACAGAGTAATTTTGTAATTATATTCATATTTATTGTTAGTATATTTACTGTTAAATTGATGTGAATCGTGCCTGCAATAACTCACATATAGTTGTAAGAACAAATTAACTTTATTGTTTCATTTTATAAATTTTCCACGCAAAACACATAAATGACTAATTGAAAAAAACTTTCAATTAGTATAAAAGAAGGAGGTATTTTTCTTTTGATAAATGGTATGAGGAAGTTTATCAAAACTATCTTTTAGCTACTCATATTGCATATAACTAATTTAAATGTATTTTTTGAATTATAGATGATATGTTAGATAAAATTTTAAATTCTATATTAAATGAATTTAGTATACAATAAATTTGGGAAGAACAATATCTCTCTTAACTTCTCTTTTACTAGTTAGTAGACTTACTAAAGTTACTAAACAACAAAAATACAATCTCAAACAAAAACTAAACTAAACAAGATATACAAAATATAAACAATTCATGAAGAATTTTCTAAAAAAAGGTGAGACAAATTTTTTCTAAGGTTTTTACTCTTCAATAAATATTTTACAAAATATTATCACATTTGTGTTTCAGATCCAAAGCCTTATTGACTAACAAATATTAAATAAAAAAACACTAATAATACTTCTTTTTTGTTGAATCTAAAATAATACTTCTTTATCTTTCTATATGCTTCATCTCTTTTGCTAGAAAAAAGACAAAACCTTTGGTTTTAACTTAACCTTAAAATTCTTTATTCACATCTTTTGCTTTAATTCAATAAAGATGGCCCAAGAAGGATCATCAAGAGGAGCAAAAAGTGTACACAAAAACGACTTCACACAAAGATTCAAAGAAAGTTGTACAATTTGGTCAACACAAGATCCAATGGCCAAAGATATTGTCAAAGAGAAAGAAGAAGAAGATCGTGTAGAGACCGATTCTACACAACCTAACCACACAATCTTTGGTTTCGAGAACGAAATTATTAAATCTCAGTCACCGGAGAAGAAACAAGTTAACGGAGAGGAGAAAATCCGTTGTAACAAAATTTATTATCAAAACCTTATCCAAAACTATCGTATTTACATATGTATATATACGGTCAATTGTACCAGAGTAAACCGAAATCATATAACCGGTATAACCCGGTTTACTTAACCTCTATATACTCTAATAGCCCCCTCTCAAGTCTTTAGCTTCGAAAAATCTGGTTGTTGAGGAAGATAAAGACTTGATAGTGACATCTTCTTGAGGAAACTATTAAATGGACCAGGTTGTAGAGGTTTAGTAAGTATATCTGCATGTTGATTACCCGTCGGGACATGGACAGTCATCAACCTTCCAGCTTTGATCTGATCACGGACCGTGTGGCAGTCTATCTCGATATGTTTTGTCCTTCCGTGAAACACCGGATTCATGGCTAGATGAATTGCATACTTGTTGTCACAGAAGAGCTTAGCTTTTGAAGAAACTGTGACATGTAAGTCTCGTAGCAATTGTTGTAGCCAGATTATTTCACAAGTAGCATGAGCAAGACTCCTATACTCTGCTTCTGTAGTACTCCTGCTTACCACTCCCTGTTTCTTTGACTTCCAAGAGATTAATGAGTTACCCAAGTACACACAATAGCCTGTGATGGATCTTCTTGTGTTTTTACAAGTTCCATAGTCTGCATCAGCAAAAGCATTCAAGCATATCTCAGATTTGGCAGAGAACATCAAACCTTGTCCTGGATTGTTCTTCACATACTTTAGGACTTTGTGAGCTGCCTGAAGATGAGTATCAGTTGGTGCTGATAGAAATTGACTCAGTTGATGCACTGCAAAGGTTATGTCTGGCCGTGTAATGGTAAGATAAAGAAGTCTACCAATGAGTTCTCTATAAGATGTTGGTGTGGGTAAAGGAGTTCCCATATCCTTTGTAAGATGCAAATTAGGATCCATTGGAACAGAGCTTGGTTTGCATCTGTAAGACCGGCATCTTCTAGCAGTTGAGAGCATACTTCCTCGACAAATGATATTCCAGCCTTGTGATCTAGAAATTTCCAATCCAAGGAAGAACTTAGCAGGTCCTAGATCTTTAATCTTGAATTCAGACTTCAAGAGATCTTTTAAACTCTCTACTGTTTTGTCATTGTCACTAGCAATCATAAGATCATCCACATACACCAAAACAACAATGAAAGAGCCTGGTTCCACCTTGACAAATAGAGTGTTATCGGTTGGTGACTGAATGAAGTTAGCACCTAAAAGAACTGATGAAAACCTCTTGTACCACTGCCTTGAAGCTTGCTTAAGACCATAAAGTGACTTCAGGAGACGACAAACAGGTTGAGGAGGCAGGTATGTACCTTGTGGAGATGTATATCCAGGAGGGAGTCTCATGTAAATCTCCTCATCTAATTCACCATGCAGAAAAGCATTAGACACATCCATCTGTGTTAAAGTCCAGCCCTTTGTTGCTGCAAGACTAAGTAGAAGCTTTACACTTGTCATTTTTGCAACGGGAGAGAAAGTGTCCAAGTAGTCAATTCCTTCTTGTTGAGTAAAACCTTGAGCAACTAAACGTGCCTTATGTCTCTCAATAGTTCCATCTGGATTATACTTAAGAGTAAAAATCCATTTACAACCAACCACATTCTTACCCGGAGGTAATGTTGTAATCTCCCATGTCTTGTTAAGTTCAAGAGCATGTATCTCTTCATTAGCCGCACCTGTCCACTTTTCTGATTTCATGGCTTGAGCAAATGTTTTAGGTTCTGTCTCAAGGTTATAGGCAAAAATATATGACTGATAAAGAGGGGTTAGGTTATCATAGGAAAGAACTGTTTCAAGAGGATAAGGGGTAGTTTTAAGAATTGGTTGTGGTAAAATTGGTATTGGAGAAGGTGAATAAGGTAAATCAGGTGATATAAAAGGGATAAGGGAACAATGATACTCGGATAAGTAACTAGGAGCCTTAGTCAGTCTCTTAGATCTAACAATAGGTGCAAAATCTAGACATGTATCTATTGTTTCTGTTACTTCTGTAATAGGTAAGGCACTAGGTTGTATAGGTGTAGGAGCAGGTGAAAAATCTGTATCAACAGGTAAGATATCTACAAAATGTAAAGGTGCAGGTAAAGGCAAAATACTATTGGGAAACATGTCTACAGATTTACTAAGTAAAGTGCTATTTTTGAATGGAAACTTATGCTCATGAAAAACAACATTTCTGGATATTGAAACAGAATGTGATTCTAAATCTAACACTTTATATCCTTTAAAACCAGAAGGATAACCAAGGAAAACACACGGTTTAGCTCTAGGAGAAAACTTATTCCTAGTATGAAGCTGAGTAGACACATAACACAAGCAGCCAAAAGTTTTCAACAGAGTGTAATCAGGTTGTTTATGCATAAGGAGTTCATAAGGTGTTCTGTTTTCAAGGAGAGGAGATGGTAGTCTATTAATCAAAAACACAGCAGTCATGACACAATCACTCCAATATTGCAAAGGAACATTTGACTGAAATAACAGAGATCTAGCCACATTCAACAAATGCTGATGTTTTCTTTCAACAACTGAGTTTTGTTGTGGTGTATATGGACATGAAAAATAATGCAACATGCCTTTTTCTTGAACAAGATTAGTAAAAGCCAATTCTGGTGCATTATCAGTCCTAATAGCTTTAACATTTGTCTTGTATTGAGTATCTATCATTTTCAAAAACAGTGGAAAGACAGTAACTACTTCTCCTTTAGATTTCAACAAATATACCCAAGTAACACGAGTGCAATCATCAACAATGGTAAGAAAGTATTTATATCCTTCAATTGATTCAACACTAAAAGGACCCCATACATCTAAATGAAGTAAATCAAATGGATTCAAAGACAGATTATTCTTAGAAAGATAAGCAAGACGCTTTTGTTTAGCTAAAGGACAAATTTCACAATGAGAATTATCTAATGAACATGTTTTTAAATCTGGAAGTAAACTAACAAGTTTTTGTAAATCAGCTTGTGAAGGATGTCCTAGTCGTTGATGCCAAAGAATATTAGTTTCAGTAACTGAACCAGTAAAAGAACAAGCAGGTGTTGATGATGATGTTGAGAGGGAAGTAGTTTTTGTTTCCAGTATGTATAGATTGTTGAATATGCTACCCCTCCCAATCACATCAAGCCCTGAGAATGTTCCTGAATAAAGCAACAAGTAGAAAAGAAATGAGCAGAACAAGAGATATTTTTAACCAAGCAGCAATTACACTTATCAAGTTGAACTGAAAATCTGGAACAAGCAAAACATTGTGTAGAGTCAACTTATGTGTGAAATAGATTGTTCCTATATGTGTAATTGGTACCCTAGTGCCATTTGGAAGTGTAACAGTGATGTTTAATACATGTATCAATTCCTTAAACATTGCTACATCTGAACAGACATGACTAGAAGCTCCACTATCTATTATCCAAGCATCAGAAGGTAAAAAATTTTGTAAGGCTGTTAAAGTATGGTTTTGGAAAAAGAGGTTCTGGTTATCATATGTAAGACTGGTAGAAGGAAAGGGAAGGGTACCAGAATTAGAAGTATGAGTCATCAAGCCATGTTCTGTAATAGTAGCAGTGGGACCAGGATTAACCAATGAAGAAGGTGTAGACTCCTGAAGCTTAAACTGAGCATGAAATTGATTAGCTAGATGTTGAATCTGCTGTGATGTTAAGTCCTGCAACCTGACATTTCCATCATTTGTCATTTGTGGAAAGTTCTGAGATGGATATGCAGTCGCTTCAGCATATATGTTCGCAATTGCATTGGTCTTTTGATAGGTGTTATGTGATTGAGCAGAAGATGAAGATGGTGGTTGTACCCTTTGTTGATTCTGATTGTTTGCGGCATTATTACCCTTATAGTTTGTCTTGTATCCTGGAGGGAACCCATGTACCTTATAACATTTCTGAACTGTATGGCCCAGTTTTCCACAATGAGTACACATAGGTATGTGATTCTGATTTGCTCTCATGGTGTTGTAAGCTGCTATGTATTCCTTCTCTGAATCATCATTCACAACAGCATGAAATGCCACATTATCAACTTTGGTAACAGGTCTAATTGTCTTCTGTCTCTCATCTTGTGTGACCATGTTGAATGCCTCTTCAATGGTTGGCATAGGTTTTAACATAAGAATATGACGTCTTGTTGGTTCATAGCTCTCATTTAATCCCATAAGAAACTTGTTTACACGACTTCTTTGCTGCAAGGTTTCCCATTTTGCTGTTGCATCACACTCACATCTTCCACAAGTACACACAGGGAGTTCCACATAGTTTTTATGTTCTTCCCAAAGAGTGAGCAATTCAGTATAATATGCAGAGATGTCCATAGAACCTTGCTCAATCTTGCTTAAGCGTTGTTCAATATCATAAACCCTTGGTGCATCATCTTGCTTAAATCGAGTGAGTAAATTTTTCCATATACCTTCAGTAGTAGATATGAAAAGCAAGCTTTGGCCAATCTTCTTGGACACAGAGTTTATCAACCAAGTAGCTACAATGTCATTGCATCTTGACCAAGATCCAAAATCCCTATGATCTAAAGCAGGTTTTGAGATCGTACCATCAATAAACCCTAATTTGTTCCTGACATTCAAAGCCATCCACACAGATCTTCTCCATGAATGAAAATCAGACGCTGTTGTTAGTCTATCTGAGACAAGAGTGAGTCCTGGATGATCTGTGTGATGGAGATAATAAGGATTCGCATAAGCATCCGTAGAAGAAGATTGTTGATTCATTGGAACGTTAACGAACACACACCCAAAATATTAGAAGATATTGGGCCTAACTCACACCCAAAAGCTAGCTCAAGAGTGGAGGATTGCCTCACACTTATATACTAAGCAAAGGATCCACCAACTTCCAATGTGGGACAATTTAACTCTAATACACCCCCCTCACGCTCAGGATGGGACATCTGAAGCGTGAAGTTTGTGGGACTGGACATCCACGGGTGCCCCCACAATTGAATAGTTTGAACCTGGCTCTGATACCATATTAAATCTCAGTCACCGGAGAAGAAAGAAGTTAACGGAGAGGAGAAAATCCGTTGTAACAAACTTTATTATCAAAACCTTATCCAAAACTATCGTATTTACATATGTATATATACGGTCAATTGTACCAGAGTAAACCGAAATCATATAACCGGTATAACCCGGTTTACTTAACCTCTATATACTCTAATAGAAATCAAGTCAATGAAAAGCTTCTTGTTAGACCAAAAGGTTTACAAAGATTTCAAAACACTTGTGATTCTTGGTGAGTATGGTGTTGGTAAGACAACATTGTGCAAGACTATCTTCAACGATAACGATGTAAAATGTGTCTATGCTCCAAGAATATGGGTCTCAATGCATAGCCAGGAGATGGAATCAACACAAGGACAAGAAAGATAGGACAAGAAGATAGTTGTGTTGAAGAAGATCTTGAAGAATCTTGGAGTTGATACAAAAGTGTTCGATGAAATCCATAAAGAAGCGGAGCAAGAAGTCATGACAACGATAGAAAAAGGACAAGTCGATGAAGAGACAATGAAAAAGAAAGAGATCAATGCTCTTTTGTATGCCCTTCATTTGAACCTAAGGTGGAAGAAGTACTTGATTGTCTTTGATGATGTGCGCGAAGAGGATTCTTGGGACGAGAAACTTGATGAGAAGATAGTCGATATTGAAGAGAAATGGGGAAAATATTTATCCGATGGGTTCCCTAAAGGATCTGGTGGAAGAGTGATATATACGACAAGGGAAAATAACTTGGCGAAGACGTTAGTATCAGAAGAACACGATATTCATCGTATTTGGCCTTTGTCGGATCAAACTAATGTATGGAATATATATCAAAACGTTATTGAAGAGAAAAAGAAATAAATCCCGAGGAACGATAAGAAATGTAAAGATGAGCTTATGAATAAGTCTCGCGGTCTTCCTTTAGCTGTTAGGTTGATTGTGGAGCTTACTCCCGTGTTTCTTGATGATGAAGATCCCGCTGACGAGGCAACCAACAACCAAACTACCCATTCGGCTAGCCTAGGTAACCAGACTGGCCTGGGTAATCGGGCTAGCCCAGGTAACCAGACTAGCACTTGAGAACTGGTTAAAACGGAGTCAAAATCTTGGGCTCAAGATTGGTTTATCATCATTGAGCTTGTTGTTGTTTTTTGTTGTTGTTATTTCTTGTTTTTGTTGGATCTATTTTATGTGTGTTTGTTTCTTGTTTTAATGTTTTTCTTGTTTTGATATGTCAATAAATATGAATATCTTCGAGTATATTTTTCTTTAATGAAACAATGTTTCTTGTTTTAATGTTGTGTAGATGAATTAAGAGATTTTCTTTTCCTGTGTTGATTAACTAGGTTCTGTTTTTGGGTAATTTGGGTTTCATAGTAACCATATTATCCGTTTTTCGGAGTTTTTCGGGTTTGAATTAACCAAAATTAGTCATTAGTATTTACAAAACAATCAAAACAAACACTCTTTATTCAATTGCAAACACACAACAACATTGCAAATAAAACAAGCAAAGAACATCAAATGCAAAATAGTAAATCAAACAAACAAAAAAAACAACAACAAAGGAAAGAAAAACATCAACAAGCTCGAGAGTTCATAGTCATTTAGGCTTAGACGTTTTTGCGCCATATACCGTTACCATCACATGGACATAAACTAACTTGAGGACTTTGGTATTTATCCAAGAACTTTAATTTTGGGAAATATCGTTCCGTCAAGTCCCTCCACTCCACTTGTAGCCTCGGAAGAAATTTTAGTCGCAAAACCGTCACACTGCATTGTGTTGCCTTATCAGGTAACTTTCCCAATCCGGTAAGTTCAGTTCCTCCTTTAATGTATAGTTTTTCTAAATATAGTAACTTCTCCGGCTCAAGCCACCCGGGGAGTTTCTCTTCAGGGAAACACTGAAGATCAAGTTTCTTCAGTGTTTTTGGAAGCTCTCTTGGCTTTTGATTCTTTTGAGACTTCTTTGAAATCTTAGGCTCGATCTCGGCCGTGGATTGGTTCGATCGAAGGTATGTGGTCGCTCTTTCGACCATCTTCTTTACCAAACCGGCACTATGCGCATCTTTCTTATATACATTGATACAACCCCATGCCACTTTCAACTTCTCGAGCATTTCGAAATTTTTTATCGCATCTATAAGTTGAGTCACGCCAATGTCACCTTTATTTATCGTAATGCTTAGCTTCCTAAGCTTCTTCAAGTGCACAAGGTCAGCTAATGTGCACACCGTCTCATCGTCAGTAGCATCACTAACAACAAAACCCTTGAGAACCTCCAAGTTATCGATCCACGACAACTTTTTGGGCATGCAGTCTATCATGTAGCAATCTGTGATGTCTAAGTAGACAAGCGCCTTGAGCGAGTCTATCTTTTCTGGAAGCTTTTCGAGGTTATAGCAAGCTCTTAAGTCCAAGATTATTAGCTTGTCAAGCTTACAAACTGCGTCATCGAGCCTTTCGATTCTTGAGATACCTTGAAAGCTCAAAAGCTTGAGCTTCGTCATGTGTTTCAAGTACTTCATAAGCTCGGGATTCTCGACTTCGATGTGGCGCGTTGCGGTTCTCTCCCATCTGCCTAAATAAAAGACCTTGAGAGCTTTGTAAACGGGTTTCGATAAAGGACCAAACTTTTTCTTCGTGGAGGGTAGATCCTCGGCGAACCATTTAAATGTGAAATCCGGGAACCTCTCGGAGACGTTGAACACGGTTTCTATAAGATCAGCGTTCGGCATTCTCTTGGCTTTTGCTTGTTCTTGGCTCGACGATTCTTCCACGAGGCATACCTTGTTGAGACTTGACTGTTTCATCGTGGGCCTCTTCCCCGTTTCGTATATATCAAAAAGTCCTATCTCTTTGGAGATAAGTACGACCGAAGAATGAACAAAAGGAGGCATCTTGTAGCAATTCGGCTCAAATTTTCGTTTGTTTTGGACCGGGTCGATCAACTTTAGCTTTCTGAAATCCTCAAGTACCTCCTTCACAACGTTCTCGGGTTTCTCTTTGTCGGACAAGAGGACGCCTTTTTGCGATGTTTTGAGGATGTTTTCACCGATCCACCAATACATTAGCATTGTTCTATTGACTTCTTGATTCTCCGGGAACACGGCGAAGCTCAGAAGAAAAATCTTTCGGTCATTACTAAGCTTCTTGAACTCCTCTTGCACGTAACGAAAAACCGCACGTTTCTTGAGATCCTCTTCGTTAGCGTGGATCGCGGGCAAACAAACAATTCCTCTACCGTTGTTTATTTCATCACCTTCCTCCGAATCTGAAGAGCCCGCCTTTTTATTCTTACTAGGCAACAAAGGGACTAGATACATCAAGTTAAAGATCTTCTTGTTGATTTCTTCCAAGTCTTTCTTCATAGTTTTGGTCAACCTATCCGCCGGCATACTTTCGACTATCTCGAGCATTTTCTTAAGCGGATCTATGTGTTTCTCCACCTCATCGGCGACTACGCTCCGAAGATTTTGAAGCTTTATAACATCCTCATTTAGCAAACGTAGATTTCGCCTTAGCTTAGGGATGTAAGTATCTTCCTTGTTATTTGAAAGTTCCGCGATTGCGGTCCCAACGCCCTGGTCAGGAGCGGTGCGACCGTCTCCTTGGCTTCTTGTTACTAGGATTTGTTGGTTAGGAACAAACTTTTGGTGCAAACCCTCAACAACTCCGAGGATTTGTTTGATTGCTACTTTTGGATCTTCTAACTCTGGCTTAGGTTTCTTCAACGGCAGCGCCGCCATCACTGGTGCCGTTTGGTTCGGTGGTTCCGCCGAAGCCATTGAACCTTGATAATGTCAAGAAAGCCACCAGAACTAATCTGCAAAAATCTTGAAAATAAATTAATTAATAATTTTCCATATTATACGAACAAAAAAACATCAAGATGTTGTGAAATAATATTTTAAAAAACAAACTTTCTCAAGAAAATAGCTCTCTCCTTTTCTTTTTAACTCAAGCTATCAAAACAAAAACAAAGCAACAAGATCAAAGATTCAAGAAAACAAAACTTTGCCAAGAAAACTGTTGTCCCTCTCTCTATTTAAACTCAAATTACTCTCACTCATAGAAACAAGATCTAAGATTCAAGACAGTTATGTCACAACATTAATGGTTTTTTTATAGAATGAAATTTAATGATTAGAACTAGTTAAGATGATCTATAAGAAAGGTTAGGATCTTTTATCTAAGATTCAAAAGAAAATGAAAATTTTATTAAGAGAAGAATTGTTTTTCTTACATGTTTCTGTGGAGAAGAAGCAACTCTTGTGTCTCCCTTGTGACTTTGGAGATATGATAGTTAAGGAGAATATGATTAGGCCTAAATAATAAGATGTAGAGACAATAGAATCTATATTAGTATTTTTGAACTACTAAATTGAAAATCTCCAAAAAATCACACTTATTTACAATCTATGTCATTCTTTCTATATGTTTAAAATTTTAATAAAGGGCAAAACAATAAACTTACACACAATACAAACAAAACTAACAAATGATATTTATATCCTTACATTGGATAACAATAACACTAAACCTACAACCAAACAATTTTGTTTTCGTTTTTCTTTTATAATTTTAAAAAAATTAATTTTTTTTTATTATTAAAAATACAATATACCATGTTATTAAAAATTCTAAAAATTCTTATAACAATAAAAAATCCAAATAATATTTTATTACGAATTTAAATATTCTTATAACTTTTAAATATTATTTCAAACATAAAATATTCTTATATTCTTCAACTTATATTATTTGGATTTTACAATGTACATAAAAAATCCAAATAATATTTTATTACGAATTTAAATATTCTTATAACTTTTAAATTTCTATAATAAACATAATTAAGTATACTAACTTTCATTTAAATTTAGACAAGATAATATTTTGTTAAAAATACCATATACCATGTTAAATAATATTTTATTACATTTGGAATATTTTTTTAAAATGTACTTCAAATAATATTTTATTACATTTGTATTATGATACCATATATTAAAAAAAACTATGATAAGTATTTTCTAAAATAAACATGGATATTGGGCCCAATATAAAAAAAATGACTAGAAATGTAACATGATTCTCAATTTCCAATTTTGAATTTAAAATTAGATTTGTATTATGCTAAACTTACCTTATTAGTACCATTAATAATCATGGGGTGTTACCATAAACATAAGACAAATAATACCATATATTCAAAATATGATATTGATTTAGATTAAAATACAAAAAAGGCCAGTAATTAAATGCTAATTTTAAAAATCTAACGTATTACCAATATTATGTAAAGACTTGAAGTCAAAGTTTGTAAATCTTTTTAAGAAAAGGCAACAAAGCATGAAGTTCCAAGAATACAAACAAAACTATCCAAGTATAGTCTTATTCTTACCTTGGATAACAATCACAAAAAGAATAATTATAAACTTACATCCAAACATAATTAATTTTCGTTTTTCTTAAATCATTACACATATAAAGTACAAAAAGTGATATGAAGCAAATACTAAAAACCAATGAACTATTTTTAAAAAAATACATATTAAAAAAAAGAATTTTAAAATACCATATATCACAAACATAAAGGTTATTTTCTAAATCAAAAGCTAAATTTTAAAACAATTATAACATGTATTTTCTAAAATAAACATAAACAAGTATAGTAATTTTTTAAAAAATTTAGGACAAATAATTATCAGAATTTTCGTAGTAAAATTTTGAAATATTTATATGTTATTTGATAATAAGAAAATAATATTTTTAAATATAGTATTATGCATGTATGAAATAAAAAAAGGCTAAACGTACCTTAATAGTATCACCATTAATCACTGTCTATTACCATAATCCTTGATAATCAATGTCATATATTCAAATAAGGTATTTATTTAGTACGAAAATCAAAAAAGGAAAACATGTAAATGCTAATTTTCATCAAGTAATTTTTAAAATCATTTGGGTTACCAAAAGTATGTAAAAAATTAATTACAAATTTTTTAATCTTTTAACTTTTGACCACAAAATATTTCGAAAATAAAAAAATGGAAATATATAATTCATAATATTAATAAAACATGTTTCCAAAATTGAAAAAAACTTGGTCACCAAGTTTTGCTAGACCCTAGACTTTAGCTAAAAAATATCACACCTATATATATATATATGTTATCCTACCAACTCACAAATGACAAAATATTTATTATGTACTACACAATACTCCATTTTCAACAACTTTTAATATTAAAATTGTTATTATGTTAAATAATTATTGTGTAATTCGGTTCGATTCTAGAAAATTTGTTTCAATTCTGATTCAGTTATGGGTTTTCGGTTAGTAAATTTCTCTACCCGTTCGAGGTATTTATCCTATTTGTTTGTATACATAATAATAATTAACTTTTAAATATTTCTATTTATTCCATAAAACAAAACAAAAATATCACAAACTTCTTAAATTAAATATATAGATATATAAAATTATTTGATATTTAAAACTATTTTAGTCAAAAAGATGTATCACAAATTATATTGTCAAAAAGATGTATCACAAATTTATAAATTAAACTTATAGACATCGAAAACTATTTACAAAAAAATCATAGACCCGTGGTGTACACGGGTTAAATCCTAGTATTAATATTAAAAACATATTAGTTTTATAATTTTTTTTGTCAAGCATTAGTTTTATAATTTTTATCATACTTTTTTCTATGGCAACTTTTGTTTTTGTAATGGATATTTTATAAATATTACCACAATTCTATAAATTATCAGTGATTTATCTTTACTTTGAAAAAATGTTGTCGTTGGTAATTTTTGTTATTGTTGTAATTAAGGTATATTTAAATGGAGGCATCACCTTAGAAGCCCCTATTTGAAGGAGGACAAATCTCCTATATCCAACATAATCTCTTATACCCCTTTCATTATTACTAATTTATAATTCGGTCATTTATCAAATTATAAATTAATTAAGGCATCCACAATTAATTTTTCATAACACTTATGTCTTGATAACTCGCATATTTTACACTTTCTACCTTAGTTTATACATTAGAATTCATTCATTTAGGTTGCATTTAGTATCATATAGGTTGCATGTTGGTTTGTTTCGTGTATTTCAGGTTTTTGAGCACAAAAACGGCGAAAGTGATGAATTTAAGCCAAAAAGAAACTGATACATGTGCATCGGCATGTTGTATCGGTTTATGTTGGCAGATATAGAAGACAGAAAGTTCGCCGAAGCTTGTATCGGCCAAGCATATCGGTTTGGAGTGGCCGATACAAGAGAAAAAGACCCGAAGACGCGTATCGACTTGTTGTATCGGCTTAGCACGGCCGATACGAAGAGAACGAGCCGAAGGAAGGCTACCGAAAGCGCATATCGGCACGCCCGTATCGGTACGGACCGACCGATACGAGGTCGCGAAATTTTATAAGGATATCGGTTTTGAATGTGTAAAAAGGAAAACCAATTAAACCAATTTTGGTTTCCTTTATTTTGAATTTGGTTTATTATTATATTAGGGTTGGACTGATTTGGACAGCCTCCTATCTTTGTTTTTCTTTCATCGATTGTTTTGGTTTTTGGAGCTTTTGACTTGGGAGAATCCTTGGTGTTTGCCTTGGCCACCTTTGTGATCTTTATCAATAAGATTTTCTTGAACCTTATTCTCTTGTCTTTGTTTATGTTATTGCTTTCTTTGAATTTAATTGCTTTGAATTTCAATATGCTTAGTGAGTAGTTTCCCATAGACAATTAGGTTGGGGGAAAAAGGGTGAATCAACTCTAGGGTTGATCGATGTCTAGAACTTAAAACTTTGTTAAAACTTTAATCTAGTGTAACAATCTTAATGCTTTAATTGACACGATCAATCAATTGATAGAACCCAGAAACTTCACGGTAGAGAGGTCGTGAGGATTCCCGAACAATTACCCTAGAACTAAACCTAGCTTAACCAGAGATCTGTGTTAATAAGTTTAGTGGTTGAATTGATTTGAACTTTAATGTTTTCTAAAATTTAAACTATCCAAGATATTGTTTTAGTTTACTTGTTAGGAAAAGGATCTGTCACGAGAGTGGATTGATCTAAAATCGTTTTCAAAACCTTAAAGTACTTTTATAAAAGACATCGAAAAACACGAAAGTTGATGAACCCGTTAAAGTACCCTGACCTGGTTGTTTAGCTTTTTAATTTGAATCTTTAAAACTTTTAATTTCGTCTTCGTTTCTCGTTACTTAGTTACAAAACTCAAAACAAACCATTCTTTAATTCATTTAGACTAAGATTGATTCCTTGCAAACTTTAGTAATTTAATTGCTCCTGATTCGGATTGCCACCTCAAGTACTACAATTGAGACATTAGATTTAACGGGGTAAAATCTCGTTTATCATGTCTCCAGTCTTTTACTTTATTACAAAAGTGATCATATAAGTTTGACTTATTGATATATGTGTGACCCAATAAAATATATCTTACATTTAATGCTATTATTGTTTGCTTGAAGATTGAGTTTTACTCCCTTTGTTTAATAAAAAAATGTGTGACTCTAAAGTTTTGCACAAGAATTAACGAAATTCTAATATGATTAAATCAACCAATAAAAAAAAGTCTCTATTATTCTATCGATTATAAAAGTCAAACTCCTTCCAATTTTTTCATAGAAAAACAAAAACGACACTCATTTGTGAAACAAAGATATAAGAAAAACAGTTCATAGAGATCACTTCATAAGAAAGAACAAGCTCTGTCTTAATTCGGTTTAACAAACTAAGTAAAAGACAGAAAGCCATATTAAGGTTAAATTATTCTCTCGACTGATTCGGCTAAGGCAGAGGACACATCATGCAATAAGCTCTCTGTCTTTAGTCTCATTTCTTCCAAGTAGAACACTTTCAACTTCTCTTCAATTTTATTCTTCTTCTCATTTGGTACAAGCTCCCATGTTTCCAATAAATGTTCTTCATCCAGTAACAAGTGATCTCATAATAAAAGATGTCTCAAACCAATCACTTTCATCATTTATTGAGACGATTTTTTCATTATCTTCTATCTCCTCCTCCAATGTCTCCACGAAGGGCATGTCTTGATTCTTCTTTGGAGCCACTAGAAACATTGGAGGACTAAAACTCATTAGAAAGTGAATAAATGAGAGAGATAATTAGAGAGAGAGATATGAATTGGTAAGAAATATACTACTAAAAAAAAGTCATATAGCCACGGTCGTTCCGTGGCTATAGAAAAAATCCGTGGCTATTTAGCCACGGTTTGCCACGGAAATTTTTAACTACGACCGTATAGCCACGGATTTAACGTTATAGCCACGGATACGACCGTGGCTATAATGGTTTTTGAGTGTTTATATAGACTATGAATATAATGACATTTATGAGCTTTACTTGATGAATATTGACCGAATTATTAATACAAGTAGTTAGTGTCTTTTCGAATTGTTTTTGGGAAATTGTTAACTTTTGCATGATAGGGCCAATATATTTTGATTTTTTTAAAAAAAAGGTAATTTGAACGACATATCTTTTGATTTCTTCTGTCACAATTATACCAGTTTTTTTTTTGACATGATTTGGTAATTGTACTACTACTAGGTTAGTATCAGTGTTTCACATAAGTTTAGTTATGACCCTTTAAATCTTAGTAATTCACAAAACTACACCTTTTTCCCCTTCTTCTACAAAACTCTACCTAATTCAATTTTTTACATATTTACACCCTTTCAAAATTTTAAAAGCTTGATTTATCTTTCAAAAAATTACCAAAATTAAAATCTTTTCATTTGGGTTCGCTTATTAGTGTTTAGGGTATAGTATTAAAGAGGTAAGATTGTGTGGATAGGGTTTATTTGAATTTAATTTTGAGTGTTTAGGTGTAATTTTGTAATTCTCGCTTTAATCTTTAAATTATTATCCGAGGAGTACATTTTTAGAAATGAATTTAAATATGTAAATAATTATATGAAATGTTATTGAAATTTAGAACAATCTAACAAAATTCAACAAAATTCATTAAGGTTAATTTGGTCAAAACAATAAATCAAATTTTGGTTTTAATTATATTATAAATACTTATTTTTTTAACTCAAAATCAAAAAGTGACTTTCTGTAGTGGTTTGAATTTATCATTACATGTTAACGAGGTTTAGTGTTCAATTCTTCTATTGTATTATTTTACAAACATTTATTTTTGTAATTATCAACCCAAATTTAAAACTCAAAAACAAAAAAATTGAATTGAATTAATATATAAGGAAATAATTTTGAATAATATCTCATCTAAAATATTCATTAATAATATTTGAGTGTCATTATTTTGGTAAGTAAAATAGGTTTTTATCAATATAACATAAACAGTTATATAAATACATAAAAGTATAAATATATTTTTATAATAAAAATAGTTAAACTAAATGATTAAATTATGTTAAATTATATTTTATAGAAAATTCTTGAGAACATTTAAATTACTAATTATTTGTTAACAATTTTTATGTTTAATTAATTATAACTAAAATTATATATGTTATAAATTGTTTTATGTTACTAGAAAACTAACTTTTATAAATTTAGTTTAATTCAATTAACAATTAAATAAATATTAACTTCCGCACACAACGCGGATCAAATTCTAGTTAGATTATTAATTGGATATATAATGATATTATGTTTGTTATCGTTACGTAAAAACTGATCAAACATTTTTAGCTTTTTGTCTACAAGTTCTTGCAACACTTTTACTTACTTATTGTGAAGCAACATAAGAATTCTTTTAAGAAAAAAACATAGTATACCTATATGACCTTCACAGTTTTGAAATAAATTTGTAAAATAACATTTTACAACTAGACCTCCAGATTAGTTGATTTTACAATAATATCTCTTCCTCGGGTTTTCGATCTCTTCATATTTATATCCTTCACGATAGTTAACTTCCTCTATGCCTACTAATATTTATGCAATATAATTATGAGTTTCCATGGCCAAACCAAGTAATTTAAAGCCAATGCTTTTGCTAAATGTGTAACTAACCATATAAATTCTTGCTATCGCTTCGAGTTATTGACAACACACATTTTTTGTAATCCAAAAGAAAGATATAACAGATTTGTAACTGTTATGTTGTTAACTTTTCTTGTAGAGAAGATAACTATTAATGTTATAATAACATACCCCGAATTTTCTAAAACCTTTGTAAAAGAATAGAAAAATACTTTAGCTCATGCCCTCTAAATTTAAATAACCTTACAATATCTTCGGAAACGTCGTAGGAAATCATCATGTTTTCTTGTAGTTAAATTAGGTACGGACTTCCAACTTGCACTTTAGCGAAGCTTTTGGCGCCGTGTCGAGTTCTTGAGAGACTTCATCAACATAATTGTATCCTGAGCATATGATTATTGCTTTTTCAAGCATATTCAAATTGTTAAGAAAATACTTGACTATTGACATCTCTTCAAAAAGTTGCACCAAACTCCAAAAATTTCAGGACTTTCACGGGACAAGATGATAGACATGAATAACAAGAAGCAAATACGTCGTCACAAGTATCCAAGAATCCATCTTTAGGCACGATGTGGCGTTGACCCTACACAAAGAGCATGTATATATAGAGACACCATTTAAGGGTAATAAGTGTTATAGTGTATATTTTTAGTTAAAAAGTGTTATTTGTTTGTTTCAAATCATATATACTTACATGAATGGTAAGAGTTTTTAGATTAGGACAGTTGATGAGGAGGCGCGGTAAGGATCGCAATCCTCCCTCATTGTTGATTTGAATAGATAAATGATTTAGGTTACGAAATACCGGTATGGTCTCACCAAGTCCCTGGAAAAAAAATCTTAGATCATCAAAAATATAACTAAATAAACCAAAGAAGAAGAAGAAGAAAGTAACCTCGAGCGTCACGGAAAATAAATGAAGGGTTTGAACATTTCGTATAAGATCGGTAAAAACGTTATGATCTATTTTGTAATAGATATGTGAATCTATTGAGAATGTAAGACATTTAGTCAATTCAACATTGAGATTAGCTTCAACAAGTGAATCTAATTCGACCATCGGGTAGTTTCGGGGAACATAACCCGTGTAGTTTAAGTAGAGGAGGTTTGGAGTGTCGAAAGCAAGACGAGTTTCTGGATTAAAGCTATATCTAAGATCCTTTGCTCCGATATAGTTATAAGGATTTTGAATTCCATGTTGTGGATTAAATGTTAGTCTCTGGCATTTAGACCAAGTTTTGAGCTTTGTAAAGGCAAAATCTCCGTGAGTAAGATGAAGTTTGCCACGTAGGAGACTAAGCTTAATCAAGTTTTGACTATACGAGAAGAAACTCGAAGGCAATGAGTATCTGTTTGGACAGAAGAACGACGAAAAGGTAACATCTATAGCTCCACGTTCCAAGGCTTTGAGTAGCCAATAGTCGACAAGATTTCTCGTTACGGGTCTATTGCAACTTAGAGAGAATTTAGTAATGGGTGAATTCCCGGAACGAAAAACAAGAACTTTGTTTACAAACTCCGCGAAACGAGCACGCCCACGTTCTGAAGGTAGTAGTCGAAAGATGGAGTCGTCGAGATCAAGATTAGGTATCAATGTAAACAAATTTCGCCATCTTTTGGACAAAACCATTGTTGAAACCGCCACTTTTGTCGGGAGGAAAGACAAGATTTGGATTAGTAGATCTTCTGGTAATTTGTTTATTGCGCCTTCTTCTTCTTCTTTTTTGCGGTTGTTTCTCTTTTTGGTATCCATAGTATAAAACCTTTCTTTGGTAAAAGTTTCTTCCTATATGAATGTAGAAACTGGAAACTTAACTTGTGTTTGTAGACACCAAATACGGAGGGCAACTTGTAAACGTAAACAAATTAGGGTTTTTACAATTTACAAAATTTGTATATTTTCTAACCTAAAAGCCCACGAAGAAAAGCTTTTAGCCAAACTTTATATGCACACAAAGCAAAGAAGAGGAGCTTATACACAAAAGACACACACATATAAATTCATAATTAAATTTCTAGTATATTTGTTAAAACCAACAAAATCAATTTTTTCGATAGTTATACAGAGTATAATGACGAAATCACTTACTTGATTGATTATTATACAGAGGCTGCTTTGATGGAAAGAAAATCGGAAATTTTGCTTGTGTAGAAATCTGGTTGTATCTTGTTCTCAGTGCTTTCCAACATTGACATTGAAGTAACACCTTAACAATAATGTATTAAAAACACACAATTTTAGAAACTCCTAACATATGGTAAAAAAACCAAGTTTAGTGTATATATGTATAGAGAGAAGCTGTTTATTATTTACCTGAGAGGACAAGCAGAGTTTTACAACCACCGTTCTGACCAAACAGTATGTCTGTGTCCAATCTATCACCCACCATGCATATCTGTGACTTTTCTATTCCAAATCTACACCATTTAATGGCATATGCATAAATATTCGTTATCAACATTCTCCAAACACCTTAAAGAAGCTAAGCATGTACATACAAACACGATTTTCCAGCATGTTATCTATAACTAGTTTTAGCTTTCTTTGATCTTATGTGTGCTACCTAAAAACATCTAAAACGATCTTCATTTTAATTTATTTGAGATTTCTTCGATCTCTGTGCTTTATGATGCCCTTGTGGTATTGTTATAGACAAGAAAGACAAAACTCGAAAACGGCTTTTTAACATCACTTGCCAAATAATGGAAGGAAGTGAAGCAGAAGTAAGGACACTGAGAATATAGAAGAAGTCTTACTTGTTTGATAAATAGTCCATCATAAACGTTGAGGGCTTTCCAACAACAAGTGGCTCGCGTTGAGTGGATCCGACAAGAGCACCGACCATAGAGCCGCCACCTGAGACCGATAAAATACAAAGTGATCATTCAAGGAAGCTGAAATTAGTAGCCAGAAACAAAGTAATAACTTAAGTATTGTGATCCGGCACCAAATTCACCAAAGCACTACATTATGTCAAATGTGACTAGGCGTAAAATCATGGAGAAGATTGTAATTCAAAGGCTAAATTTAGAGCTAAATAAGTACAGTAAAAAATATGCATAAAAAGAAGTCAAACCTGCCCATTCTTGAGCATCAGTAAGGTGAGTGACAGCATCTCGGTTTGTCGCAATGAAAAGACACCCTGGATTTTCGCGAATACATAATGTTCCATACCTTCCAATGAAAAGAATGGGTTAAATTGCGAAACAGAGACTTATAATGCATAGTACAATCCATAAACAAGCAAGAATATCAGTAATAAAATATGGAGGAACAAAACATAACCAGAAGACCTACTGAACTTTGTAGTAATTGAAATAGCGATCAAATCCAACCACAACAGCTCCCACCTGAAGAACAAGAATGAAGAATCTCACAGTTTGTATAAGTTGAATGAAAAATAGATACTTCAAGGAAATCGATAGTGTAGGAAGTAGACATACATCATTATCATGCTCCATTAGAAATCCAGGCTTCAATTCAATCTGCTTTTTACCATCATCCTGTATTTAAAGATCAATAAAAACGGGCAAGTTAGCATCTATGCAAAAACAGATCCTGGAAGCTAGTAAGAAAAGGTAACGATACATACCGGACCACCAAGGTATTGAAAACCAGCAAGCTCAAGCTCTTTCAAGATACCCTCCTCACCAATCACATAGACCTGAATAAATACACATCAGAACTTGCAAAGGGAAGCTACATACACACTCTTTCAATCATTTGATTCACAAAAGAGACTGAAACATGCAATACTATAGACAATGCTCATTGAATCTTGAAGAATAGTTTCTGTTCAAGAGATGGCTTACTTTCTTATCCTTTGGGAAATTAATCGACTGCAAGTATGCAGCTGTAGCAAAAGAAGAAGCAAATATCTCTTCCTGAAAAACATGATACCCATTTAATTAGAAAAAAACTAATTTATAGACTTATGAGCATCTACTTGTATCTAGATTATGAACTAGGTCACGAACCTCGTTAACATTCAGACCAAGAGTCTCAAACTTTTTGCCATATTGTTTCCTAGACTTTGTTGAGTTGTTTGTAACGAAAACCAACCTCTTCCCCTGTAAATTTGAGAGCATGTGTGAATTCAAGAAACACACTAGTCCAAAAGCGAAAAACATAAACCGGTCATAAATAACTAAATTCGAATCAAGTGATAGCTTACCGACCTTGGCACGGAGCATATCAAGAGTTTCGGGAACTCCTTCAATCAAACTATCTCCCTTCCAAATCACTCCTTGAATAACAAAAACAAACACAGCAAAAAAAAAAAAACGGTTCAACACATTTAGGCTGATTCCAAAACCAGTAACACAGTAGCAAAGTGTGAGCTCTCATGTAAAAGCCAATGCACATCAACGACACAGCTTATTTTCACCAAACCAAAGCTTATAAACTTATCACTAAGTACACAACGTTCCTGTAAGCTTATCTATCAAAGCTAAGTTCAAATATTACTCATACTCATAGAGATCTTCTGATTCGTAACATCAAGCGGTAATATCAAGCAAAATCACACACAGGTCATAGATCTAAATCGCAAATCTCCATCATCATCTACACAATACTCTCCTCTTAAGGATCTAAACTCAAAGCGATAATCAGATTACATCACGTGGTTGGTGATAACTTACCGTCGCAATCGAAGATAAAAGTCTCGACGGAATCGATTAGCTGATCAGCGTTCACGAGCCGTTGCGACGACGACGCCGCAGAAGCTCTCGCCGTCAGATTAAGATTCGCCATTCGAAGAGGCTTGTGGACGATTCTACGCGCGGAGCCGAAGAAGAACGATGGGGATAAGGTTTTGACGGAGAAGAAGAAGAAAGGTTTAACGTTGGGTAAGAGAGATAACGACGAAGAAGAGACGGCGTTAGCAACGGTTGTATTCAGCATTTTTTTAGTCTCTCTCTTTTTCTTTTTTTTTTATGTTTCCACTGCTTTTGGAGATTTTTGTATTTTTTTATTTAATGGTTGCTGATGTGGATATTTGGGTGGACGTTGTTGAAGATATTATCTCAATATTTTTGGTAGACAAACTTGTAATTGGATGAACAATTCTTAGCCACAAATAGTGCCAGAAAAAAAACAAGAATTACAAAACGATAACTTTTAAAAGTTTTAAAGCATTTTACAAAATTAAACCAATTTAAAATTTATTTTTATTAGTACATCTAAATACTAATTATTAAGTTTAAATAAATCTAAAACACTAAATTCCATATTTTCAAATATTAAACTAGGCCTGGAAAAAATACCCGGAACCGAAAAACCGGAACCGAAAAACCGAAAAAAACGGTTCCGGTTCCGCTTTCGGTTCCACCCTAAATACCCGATGGTTCCTAAACTTAAGAACCATGGGTATCGGATAGGAACCGGAACCGAACCGAATACCCATGGGTAGAACCGAAGAACCGAAATATTTTTATATACTTTGAGTATTTTTTATATTTTCGGGAATTTTTGACTATTTTTCTAACTTCGGGTATTTTTTATTATCCTATTCCGGGTATTTTTTGTTTTTGGGTATTTTTTTCAATTTTCGGGTTTTTTCATAATTTTGAGTATTTTTATGAACTTTTTTTGGGTATATTTTATGTTTTCGGATATTTTTTTCTATTTTTGATTTGAAATACCCGGAACCGAACCGGAACCGAATTGGAACCGAAAATTTCGGGTATTTTTCGGTTCCTCAAACAAAGAACCGAACCGAACCGAAACCGATAGGAACCGAACCGGAACCGAACCGAAATATTGAAAAGTAGTGATTGGGTAATAGATTCAAGAACCGAACCGAACCGGAACCGAAATTTCGGACCCGGAACCGAACCGAATACCCGAATGCCCAGGCCTATATTAAATCCTAAAAATAGTAAATAGTGAACGTAAATGAATAATTTTAATTTGGAAAAAAATACGTTAACGTTTATCTATTGCCAAACCTATTTACATTAATTTTGGTAAAAATTTAAAGGGTAAATCAACCTTTTTAAAATTTGGAAATGAGTATAATTATGTGAAAAATTGAAGGGAGAATTATAAAACTACACCATTTGAATTACATTTCACAAAATTACACAAATTCAAAATTACTTCACAAAACTACACCTAACCACTCAAAATTAAATCCAAATAAACCCTACCCAAACAATCTTACCCCCTTAATACTATATCATAAACATTAATTAGCGAACCCAAATGAAAAGATTTTAATTTTGGTAATTTTTAAAAGGGTAAATCAAGCTTTTAAAATTTTGAAAGGGTGTAATCTTGTGAAAATATTGAATTAGGTATAGTTTTGTGAAGGGATGGTTGAAAGGGTGTAGTTTTGTGAATTTCTCAAAATTGAATTAGATAGAGTTTTGTAAAGGAAAAGATGAAAGGGTATAGTTTTGTGAATTCCTTTACTAATTATTATTTTATGTTATCTGTAAACTAACTCACTTTTTCAAAATTTAGAACATAACTTTTTTCGCATCGAAATTACAAAAATATCCGGAATATACAAAACAATAGTTTGTTTGAATTTAATAATATTCTTACTATGTAATTATGAAATATATTACGTTTTATTTTATACGATGATAAAAAATATTTTTCTAAAATAAGACATGTTATAACGTTCAAGTTTTTCTAATTATTTTTAGAAAATTTTAGCCAATATCACAATCTTTAATACTTTTTAATAATTTAATTGTGCTACTGGTACATATATATGTAAAATGTATTGATATTTATAAATTTTGGATAATTTGTCGTAAACAAGGAGTTATACTTTTAGCAAGATAAATATATATATTTATATCTAAAATAAATTATGTTCGTTATACAATATTTGTTTCGTTTCTATGATTATTTAAAACCATGAATAAAAAATTTAATGTAAATGATTATTTTGAATAACCTCCCTACACATGGCGTGGGATCATCACCAAGTTAAGGATTATATGGATGGACATGCTACAAAAAATAGGGAGAATTACAAAACTACACATTTTGAATTACATTTCACAAAACTACACAAATTCAAAATAACTTCACAAAACTACACTTAAACACTCAAAATTAAATCCAAATAAACCATACTCACACAATCATACCCCTTTAATAGTATACCCTAAACACTAATTAGCGAATCCAAATGAAAAGATTTTAATTTTGACAATTTTTTAAAGGGTAAATCAAGTTTTTAAAATTTTAAAAGGGAGTAAATATGCGAAAATATTAAATTAGGTGTAGTTTTGGAAAGGAATGATTGAAATGATGTAGTTTTATGAATTTCTCAAAAAAAATATGTAGCAACTCATGCCCATAATGATTATATGGATGGACATGCTATAAAAAATCAAACAATGTTTTCAAGCCCAAAATAATAAAATGATATCTTAAAAGTTAAGTTCCGTATCTAAAGCATATACAAATTGATTTAGTGTCCATGGTTTGAATAAAGACAAAATCATTAACAACATTTGTTAATTTACAATTATAAAAAAAAAACATTTGTTAATTTATAAAAAAAACTCCCCCAAAAGTAAGGTAAACTAATTTAAAAAACATAAAAGTAACGATCAAATGTGTACACGAGTACACGACCAACAATGAAAGTAATCCCAAATTTGGTTCGTGCGTAGGAACAAGAAACCATATTGTTTTGTCTTCACCAATAAAAGCAAAAAACCAATACTACAATATACTAATAGCACAAAAAGACCTTTCCGTGTCTTCTGCGAACGGTCACATTATAACCTTGTACTTACGTGGCATTAGATAAAGACGAAAATACCCTCCGATAAAAAAAAACAATATGAAGAGAAAGTCTCTTGTCTCTCTCTAATTTTTTAGTCTCTCTCGGGGGATCTTTGTGATGTCGTTGTCGTCGTGGGAGATGCAACTAGTGGAAACAGCTCAAGAGGAGCTCGAGATTCTTCAGACACAATATCCCAACCGTTTCGCTTACCTCAAATCTGATCTAGAGTCTTTCATTTCTGACCTCCGTGAAGTTCACGCGCCGCCGTGTGCCTCTTCCTCCTCCTCCTCCTCCTCCTTGGTCGTTCTCACTCAAGGTAATGTATTACTTATCCTTGTCTTGTGTTTATATTATTATAGTATATTTATAGATAATTCTTATGAATACCACTAAAAAAAGTTTTTTTTAACACAATTAGCACAGATTTTTGAAAGTTTTACTAATTCATTTAAAAAGTTTTTTCTCATAAATACCACAAATATTAATTTTTCAAAATTACACCCAAAACCTCCAAAAAGCTTTACCTTACCCTTCAAAACTATACCTAAACACTATATAGCGAAACCAAATGAAAAAATTTAAAATATAAAAGTGTTAAAACTCGTTTTTTGTATTTGTGTTATATTTGTAAACTACTATTTTTATGGTATTTTTGTTATAAAAACATTTTAAAGATATTTTGTTATAAAAAAACTTTTTAATGGTATTTTCAAAACAAAAACTTATTTCGATTGTATTCAAAGAAATTCCTCTACGTTTATATATCGATGATGAAACACAATTGTTGTAACAAAAAAAAAATGATGAAACACAATAGGTATATTTAAAATGATTAATCATAAAAAAGAAATTGCTACCTTTCCTCTACGTTTATATATCGATGATGAAACACAATTGTTGTAACAAAAAAAAAATGATGTAAAAAAAAAAATGATGAAACACAATAGGTATATTTAAAATGATTAATCATAAAAAAGAAATTGCTACCTTTCTGAATTAGTATTATTATTACTTAGTATTTACATATTAACATTGTTTTGTTTTCTTTATCAAAACAGATATTGTTTTTGATTTTTTACAAAAATATTGTGGCTCTATATTGTATTTGATTTTTTTATTTTTAGCAAAATTAAGTCGATTAAGTTCCCCATGCGAAAATTAAATTGATTTTGACAGCACGCTTTAAATGAAATTCAACTTGACATAAATAGATTTATAAATCATTCTTTACCCTCTTATTTTGGTTATGTTTTCTAGAAATATTTGCTTTGTCCATGTCTAATAAAGTAATAAGGTAAAACAATTTAATTCATTTTCTCAACAAAAAAAAATTAATTAATACTGTCTGGTTTGTAAACACAATATTTAACAAAAAAAATTGGGGTAAATTGTCAAATTATCAAATTCATTTTAAATATACCCTTTTTAAGTGGTTGAATGATTAAAGTATTCTTTACAAATATTTTCGACTTTTTTTCATTTGTGTTTAATACAATAGAGTTTAGTTTTGAAAGAAAAAAGTTTAGTGTTTAGAATTAATTTGAGTTTATTGTGTAGGTCTATTGAAGGAAATAAACTCAAAATTGTTTGCTAATTTACTATCATGATTCATAACTTAATTGACAAATTGAATATTAATACAAGTATCATCATCAAGTCAATTAAAATCCAATTTAGTGTAGATTTCTATACTCAAATATACATTGTATTGTTTTAACCTCTAGCTACTAATTAAATTGTTACTAATGCATAGGACAGAGTCATCAAATTGTAAGATTAAGAATCATCACAAGAAGAGAAAGTGCACCAAAGAGAAATTTGGAGATCAAGAATCGTCTTCTTCGTCGTCGACGGGAAAGATAGACAAGAACATGATGTCTCATAGAGTGGTCACAAAGAGAGAAGATAGAGTTGAATTGGTTCTTGAAAGGGCTCAACTTTGTCTACAAAAGATAAGAGATGTCAAAGCTTCTTTGTGTTGACTTTTTTTTTCTTAAAAGACTTTTCTTTCTAATTTTTTTATGGGGTTGAAATTAGGGCTGGGCAAAATACCCGAATCCGAAAATCCGAACCGAAACCGACCCGAAAAAATTGGTTCGGGTCGGGTACGGGTAATACAATATTACCATATTGGATCCTAAAGTCATGGATCCGTGGGTATCGGGTAAATCCGAACCGAACCCGATATCCAAACGGGTATCCGTTATTACATATATTTTTACATATACTATATATGATTATATCTAATATCAAACTATAAATACATTTATATCCAAAATTTTCAGATTTGTTACCTAAACTTAAATGTATTTATTTGTAAAAACTTAAAATTAAATTTATTTATATTCAAACACTTGAATTTTTAGATTATATATTTTAAAAAACTAATAATGTTGTAAAATTTTCGGGTGTTTGGGTAATTTTTCGGGTAAATGGGTAATTTTTCGGGTTTTGGATAAAAATACTCGAAAATTTTTCATTTATTCGGTTATTTCTAGTACTTATTCGGTTCTTTTAGTACTTCGGTTACAAAATTAACCGAACCGTTGATAACCGAAGAGTAATTCGGTATTAATCGGATCTTTGATTGAAGTACAAAACCGACCCGAACCCGAATAGCTCCGAACCGAACCGAATTTTTGTTAAATATACCGATTGGGATCATGATGCCTTATACCGAAAAACCCGAAACCCGATTGGGTGGATCCGTGAAGGACCCTAGGAACTGGATCACTCTAATGGTACGGTTTTGGATATGGACTCCGGAAGGAGAACTAGATGGATTGAAGGGTCGCACAAAGGTTGCGGAAAGCCTTTGATATTCCCGACTTCAAATGGTGCTTGATATGACGCACAAGACCACCAAGTGAAGGTTCTCTCGTCGTTGCTTGATATGACGCACAAGTCCAACGATTTGAGGAAATGTTTGCTTGGATATGACTCACCAAGAAACAAGAAAAGTTCTTTCAAAGAACAAAGAGTGAAACTCTAAAAGTTAATACAAAATTCGATTATTTTATTCCAAAGAAAGGATTACATATTTATAGAGTTTTCTAGTCAAAGACATAAATAGAAAATGTGGAAAACAATGCATAGAAACTAGGCCTTTGACTCATAAATAGAAAATGTGGAAAACAATGCATAGAAACTAGGTCTTTGACTCATAAATAGAAAATGTGGAAAACAATGCATAGAAACTAGGTCTTTGACTAATATTTAATGAAGGCGCGGAAATTGTTGTTGACTAGCCAAGAATGACCTTTCGGCTACAAAGAGTGATCTTTCGGCTACTTTATGACCTTTCGGCTACTTTAGTCCATGATCGAGGTATCTTGAGCCGCGGTAAGGAGCGAGTACACACGCGGGGCACATCATTCCCTCCTTCTTCAAAAGGATTTGTCCACAAATCCGAATAACAAAAGAGATAAAATAGAAAGAAAAAGAAAAAAAATAAAAATAAACCAATAGAGTGGCTCTGATTCTTCTTTCTTTTCTTCCACTGAGAAAATCTTTCATGCACGAGTAAAATATGTTGTTGAGGTTTCAACTCGGATTTTGCACAAAAAAGTCCGACACGGATTTTGCACGAACTCGATAAGACACGAATCTTGCACAAACCTCGCTCTAAAACAATTCTTGCACACATTGGATTATCAAAAATATTGTCTGGGAAAACAAAATCGATAATCACGACATCTTCTTCGTAAACATCGTAGATAGGATCACCATAAATCTCTTTGTAGATCTCATGGTTATCTTCTTCGTAAACATCGTAGATAGGATCACCATAAATCTCTTTGTAGATCTCATGGTTATCTTCTCTTTGAACAAAGAGACTTTCGTTTCTGATGGGATAAAAATTGTCATCCATCATGACAACCAGAATCGTTCTTCGATTAAGAAATCAAAGAAACGATACCACTTGAAGAAAGAAGAAGATGAGAAGATGAGAAGATGGAATGAATCGAGAAAATACCGGAAGAGTGGCTCGATACCACTTGAAGGACCCTAGGAACTGGATCACTCTAATGGTACGGTTTTGGATATGGACTCCGGAAGGAGAACTAGATGGATTGAAGGGTCGCACAAAGGTTGCGGAAAGCCTTTGATATTCCCGACTTCAAATGGTGCTTGATATGACGCACAAGACCACCAAGTGAAGGTTCTCTCGTCGTTGCTTGATATGACGCACAAGTCCAACGATTTGAGGAAATGTTTGCTTGGATATGACTCACCAAGAAACAAGAAAAGTTCTTTCAAAGAACAAAGAGTGAAACTCTAAAAGTTAATACAAAATTCGATTATTTTATTCCAAAGAAAGGATTACATATTTATAGAGTTTTCTAGTCAAAGACATAAATAGAAAATGTGGAAAACAATGCATAGAAACTAGGCCTTTGACTCATAAATAGAAAATGTGGAAAACAATGCATAGAAACTAGGTCTTTGACTCATAAATAGAAAATGTGGAAAACAATGCATAGAAACTAGGTCTTTGACTAATATTTAATGAAGGCGCGGAAATTGTTGTTGACTAGCCAAGAATGACCTTTCGGCTACAAAGAGTGATCTTTCGGCTACTTTATGACCTTTCGGCTACTTTAGTCCATGATCGAGGTATCTTGAGCCGCGGTAAGGAGCAGTACACACGCAGGGCACATCAATCCGAAACCCGGTTGGATACCCGATTGTCCATGCCTAGTTGAAATGTTAGGAAATTTAGTTATCAGCAAAGAAAATAGTTTTCTATGTGGAAGAATTTTAAATGCTTCTTCAAAAAAGTCTTAGTTATAATTCAACAGTTTTGACCAAAAAAAAAGGAAGATAGTTCAACAATACTATTATCAGTCTTTTTCTTTTCACTCAATTAGAGAAAATTATATTTTGAATTTTCCTAAGTTTTTCATGATAATTATTTTTTGGCAAAACAAAGTAATATTACTGACCAACTAGATAAAAATTGTAAATGTTTTACATGTACATTTTTAAAAAAGTTATCACTAGTAACAATTACATATTATATGCTATTTTAGTTTTTATCTTAAAAGTAATTTGAGTACTTTTATAATTCTCCTTAAATTAGAATCAAACAAAACATTATTTTCTAAACATATAAAAGTTTTTTATAACATTATATTATTTATTAATCGTTTACAAAGTGTGAAACAAAATTGTTTATTCTTTATAAATTAAGCAAAAAGTGAAGGAGATCCGGTCGTTAATATTTAAAGAATTTATGTAAATAATTTTTTTTAAAAATGAAATTATAGTCTAAACCTAAATTTGCAGTTACTACTTTTAACCCTAATAACATTGTTAGGAGCCAAGTTTTCAACGGATACACCACACTTAACCAAGAATTTCACTTCCATAAGCTTTAATTTTCCGAGTTTAATCCTAACCGGTTGGTTAACTCTAATCCGCAATGGTATACTTCCGGTTAATTGTTGTTGCTCTTGAAGTTTGGTTATTAAATCAGTTGCATTTTGAGTATAACCATTCATTTCCACAATTATAATTGTCGTATTTTCATGTCCTTGGTAGAATTTCGGCAATGAACCTATAAATATTACAAATTATGTTTAGTTTTTTTTAAATATCCCCCAAAAAAGAAATTTTAAAATTACCAATAGTTCTTGAGGAATTCACAAAACTACACCATTTCAATACTTCCTTCACAAAACTACACCTAATTTAATTTTTTCACATATTTACACCCTTTCAAAATTTTAAAAGCTTGATTTACCCTTTTAAAAATTATCAAAATTAAAATATTTTCATTTGGGTTCGCTAATTAGTGTTTAGGATATAGTATTAAGGGGATAGGATTGTGTGGGTAGGGTTTATTTGGATTTAATTTTGAGTGTTTAAGTGTAGTTTTGTGAAGTATTTTTGAAAATGTGTAGTTTTGTGAAATGTAATTCAAATGTTCTTTGACATGGGAATTCACCAAAAAATTCGCAAACCCTACTAAAATCCAAATCATTTTTTTGCATAATCACATAAAATTAACAATTTATATACTAACTATATTTTTTTTTGTTAAAACTAACTATATTTTTTACTCTCATATATGTAAGAAGATAACTTTATCGCAGTTGCCTCTTTCAAAGATTAAGACCTAAATATTTTTGAAATTTTTTAAAAATCTTAAAATGTGTGGAGTCTAGTTTTTTAAATTGAACCCGGACATTAGCAAGTTTAACATTTATTAGTACTAAAATTACTACTATTAGCTATGTCACCATATGTGTATTAATATTAATATTCGATGCATTATAACTAATGGGGAAGTGGCCTTGGTCTAGTGGCATTCATAAGTCACAGGAGGCAGGTAGCACCACCCCATCCGGGATCGATTCTCCGCGCCTACGATAGTGTAGGTTTGGCTAATGGGCCGGCCATTTGTGGCCCAAATGTTGACAAAAAAAAAAAATAAATAACTAATAAAAATTGTAGATTCCAATGAGAATTTTAAATTTCTATTAGTTAATTTATCTAGAATTTTGTATTCACAAAAAACAATATAGATTTCTTAATATGCGTGAAATGTTTAGAAAATCGATTTGATTAAAAAAAACAGAGCGAATAATAAATAGACATACATGTCACCAAAATTATGTAAACGTACCATTGCTAAGTCTTGTTTGCATGTAAAATACACTAATTTTGCTTCCAACTTCATAATAAATCCCAATCTTCTCATTAGGATTCTTAGCCGTTATGGTAACGTTAAAGGCAGTAGACAAACTTGAATCTTGGTTAAGCATAAACCGGTTTAATTGTAACCGGTCAATATTATAAACCGGTAATTTCGGTTTAAAGACAAGGTATAGTATACCAACGATCGCTCCAAATATGACAATAAGGAGAAACAGAATTAGGAGCGTGTAACACACGCACCTAAACCAACAGCTTCTTCTTTTCTTCTTACACAAGGAAGCTTCTTTTGTGGGGTCACCGTGGTCTGATCTTGATGAGCCACGTGGAACAAGCAGAGCCGTTGGATTCGTTGGAGGTGGAGCTTCTAGGTCGCTTACCGGATGGATTTTTAAGTTATCAGACATGTTTTTAATTAATTTGTTGGAGATTAGTTTATGTTTAGGGAATGCAAGCTTTAGAGGTAAATATATAGGATTAAGAAAGTTTTATTAATTGATGAAGAGAGAATGTTTTGGTTAATTGTATTTGGGAGGATATTTCTTCTTCACGTTTTCTTTTGGTGAATTGTATTTATAAGTTTGTTAGGTGATTTGAATAATAATAATAATAGTGTACATGAAGAGAAAAGTATGAAAAAGCAACTTCTTCCTTACGGTATATCTAATGAATAAATAAATAATTTAAATTTTCATACAAAAACGTGTCTTTTTGAATTCTTTGTGCCTTTTTGGACCGTATTCGTGGCTGCTTGATTAGTAGATTAACTTGGAATTGAAATTTATGTTATATTAATAACATCATTAATATGTTGTCCACTCTAGGGTTCGCATAATAGTAAGATATGATGTTAAAATTATAGTAAATATTATTTTTGTTGTAAATACAATATAACCTTTTTAAATTAATACTTGATTTGTTAATATCTTTTTAAATCAAAACTTTTTTAGTCCTAAATTTGATTTTTAATATAATTTATTTAACGATAAATTAATAATCATAATAAATTAATATTTTTTTTACTATTCTGGTTAATTGTTAAGGGTGGGCCAAAGCCCAATCAGGTTTAACCCATTTGAGAAGTCACCAGAGAAGAAACCTAGTGGGCTCTATTTAACAGTTCGACCCCAAGGCCCGTCAGAGGAAAGGCCCAGTCATGCCGAAGCCCAACAACGGAAGGAAGCGTGTCCGACATGGTGACGTCGGTACGGACCTGTCAGGACTGACACAGGTGACGTCTGTACGGTGTCGTGACTCATTCAACAAAGGTGTCAGTACGAATCTGCAGGACGCAGAAGTTAGCCGAACTAGCATTTAATGCAAAGGCGCGTTCGACAACAGCATTTAATGCAAAGGCGTGTTCGACAAAACAGTTTTCCGTATGTCGGGCATGCGCCAAAATGATCCCGCCAAGGAGCAAAAGCCCGCCAAGGATCAAAAACCTTCCCTATAAATAGAGGATTCCTGCTCAGAAGCAAAATATCCGAATTTCTAGAGAGAGAATATATAGAGAGAAACAGCTATAAACACATCATTTCACTTCGTCAGCATTGTATCAAACAATCAATCTATCAATAAACGAACTCCGAGTTCTCAATCATATTTATGTTCAGCATATATCTTTAGTTCGGCACTTTATCATTACTTTTTATTATACTTCGGCTCTGTCTGTTCGCTCTAGTTATAACTTAACGAGTTTTCCGAACTTCCTCAATCTTCATCATCCTAGTTCGGTCCTAAGACCGAACCGTGTTTTAACATTAACGTTAACAAATGATTATATGTTTCAACTTCTAGAAAAGAATCTGATTGTTTTATATGCGTTCATTGTGTGAGACAAGTGCATAGTTTATTATTTATTTATGTAACATTTGTCTAACATAAAACAAATAAAACAATTAGATACATTTCTCTGTACTATAAAGCAGAAAGCCATCAAATTAAATATATTTGATCAAGTTTGTTGACCTAAAGTCACATAATCATCCATTTCAGTCATTTTTGTAGACTAATAATGACATTTTTTTTTTAAACAAATTATGACATCATTCATTTCGTCATTGTTTGTCTATTCATTTTCTTTTCTTCAATATTTTCAAATCACTCCTTCGTATATTTCTACTGAAACAAAATAGTAAACATTATATGTATATTAACATTTGACGAGTACATTTTTTTAAATAACCTTGAAAATATAAAATAATTACATGAAATGTTATTGAAACTATTAACAATTTAAAAAGTTCATTAAGAATAATTCGGTCAAAACAATAAACCAAAATTCAGTTTTAATTTTATTATAGATACTAATTTTGGGAATCAAAATTAAAAATTGACTTTGGTGTAATGGTTTGAATATCTCATTACATGTTAATGAGATTTGGTGTTCAAATCCTTCTAATCTATTATTTTACAAACATTATTTTTGTAATTATCAACCTAAATTTTGAAACCCAATAAAAAATTGAATTATTATATATAAAGAAATAATTTGAAGGGAAAATCACAAAACTACACCATTTGAATTACATTTCACAAAATTACACCATTTCAAAATTACTTCACAAAACTACACCTAAACACTCAAAATTAAATCTAAATAAACGCTACCCACACTATCCTACCCACACTATCCTACCCCCTTAATACTATACCCTAAACACTAATTAGCGAACCCAAATGAAAAAAAAATAATTTTGATAATTTTTAAAAGGGTAAATTAAGCTTTTAAAATTTTGAAAGGGTGTAAATTTGTGAAAATATTGAATTAGGTGTAGTTTTGTGAAGGGAGAGTTGAAAGGGTGTAGTTTGTGAATTCTCTCTAATTTGAATAATATCTCATCTAAAATATTCATTAATAATATTTGATTGTTATTATTTTGGTAGGTAAAACATGTTTTTATCAAATATAATCTAAATATGGGTTATATAATACATAAAAATTATAAATATATTTATATAATAAAATAGTTAAACTAAATGATTAATTTATGTTAAATTATATTTTATACAAAATATTATAGAACATTTTAAATACTAATTATTTGATAACATTTTTTTATTTTTAATTAGTTATAATAAATAGTAAACACTTCAATATATACTTCAATATATGTTATAAGTTGTTTTGTGTTATCATAAAATTAATTTTTTTATAAATTTAATTTAATTTAACAATTAAATAAATATTAATTCCGTGTATAGCTCATATCAAATTCTAGTTAATATACAAAAGCGGCGTCTGTCTACAGAACTTAAGAGACTTGTTTTAATTCTTAAGACATTATTTATGAAGTGATTTTCATAAAAAATTTAAGTGTCGGCACCAAAAAGAGTTTCAACCAAAAAAATGTGACATACATGACACTCGAAGTTAGTATGAATCAATAAGTTAATTCATTAAACTAACTGTCTTTATTATAATGTGAAATAGCGAGATTATATCGTTTAGCACGTAAAGCCCAAGTAGTTAAAAAAATAAAGCCCAATGTTTGAACTTCATGTCGTTTTTGATTGTTAAATAACAAGGTTGTGTCGGATAGCCCAACAGTAATACGACACACAATTTTTTTGATACGTTACAAAACATTTATAAAATTAAATAATGACTATTAAACTTGAATATTCATCTTTTATAAATTTTTGTGGAAAATTATCAAAAATAACCCAACAAATTCACGAAAGACATATTTCTTGAAAATGCACATTTAATTTAGAGAATTTTTTTAAAAATATCATGAAAAATGTTTGATTATTGTTTTGGTTAAAAATTATTTTAATGAATATTCTATTTTACATCAAGAAATGATTTTAATAATAAAATGCACAGAATGTCAAAATAAATTCCAACTTTTGTTGATTTTTTATTTTAATCACAAACTTTTGTTAACTGAGCCATAATAGTCATATCTTTAAATCGTTTAGCGAAGTTGTTCATCCGTCCCGTTAAATCATTTATCATCGTGCTTTTTTAGCTAAGTCAATATGGTTGAAATATAAAATTAGCGAAATAAATTTTAATTTAAATAAAATATCCGGAAAATTGATTTTATGAATTTAGGAAACTTTAATTAAGGAATTATGGAAAACATGATTTTTTATAAAATATAAAGTCTAGAATTTTTAGCAAACAAAAAAATTTGTCATGTTTAATTCTGAATATTCACTTATTTTACTTGCTCAATAAAGTTAAGGTTTAGAGTCTCTTAATTATAAATATTTTTTGAATTGTTAATTGTTTCATAAACGTCAATTATGTTGGTTTAATACAATTTTTCTTTATGTAACATGTATTATTTCTTCATATATATTTCAATAACATGAATTATAACAATGAATATTTACAATCATAATTTTTAAAACCTATAATCATAATTTTTAAAAACCTATAATCATAATTTTGACTTTACAGATTTTTTGTTTTAATAGTTAAATCAATTACTTTAACATTTTTAAATTACTTTTCAAAAAATAAAGTAAGTCAAAACTATACTACGGTCAATTTGGTTTACCATTCAACAACAATTTCACATTACATACCATATAGAGATAACTAATTTTTGAACAATTATTAAAAAAATGACCACTTTTCAAAGTTGTTGTTTCTTTTATACCATCAAACAAATAAATGTCACCAAATAATTAAAAATATATTTTAAAGCTTAAAATTAGTCTAATACGATTTACAAATTTTACATGAAGCTTATAAAAACATCCATCCTCATAAGACAACATAATCTTTTACTATCTCTCCATCTAAATAGAACCAACCAAACAAGAGTTCTCATGTGTTTGTATGGTGAACATGTTTGTCAAGAAACGATTTAGCCAAGTTACTAAAACTCACACTAACCGTTTCAGCCGCCGCGTACCTCTCTATAAGATCCAACACTTCTCCTCTCAAAATCTCTTCTCTCGCCGCTCTGTTATAGTCACACATGTAATACAAAGCCCCCATCGCGTAATTCACCTATTAGTAAAAACAAAAACAAAAACAAAACAATCTTTTAGTCATAGAAACACGAAGGGAAACATCAACGACGAGGTTTATACTGACAGTGTTACGAACAGGGCTTGATAAACATTTTATTATAAGCGGAGTTCCTTCAGCTTCGACAATGGTAGAAACATTCTTTGGATCTGTGCAGGAAGAGCATTAGTTCGATAAGTAACTGCGCTTATCAGAGTATAGAATCAGCGTATTTATCAAAGGCATACCGGCACACGCATTGCATATTCCTCCTACACCAAATTCAACAAGCTTTTCATTTGGCTCTGATAAACAGTCTACGAACAGTTCCAAGACGTTTAGCTGCGCAAAGTACAACATATAACATTTACATCGCGGTGAAGCGAATAAAGTTATTAAAACATTTTTGAGTTTGTTCTCCATTACAAGTGATAGAACACGAGGGTTACCTGTCGTAAAATGGTGTAGTTGTAAGGGTCATACGCGAAATTCGCCAAGTTTGCTACGGTTTGCTCCTTTGTTTCTGCAGGTGAGAGACAGCACTTGCATTAAGGAATCGATAATTGAGCGACAAAAACAAGAGATATCACTAGCTTAGGGGTGCTAATTTACAAGCACAGTTGATTCGATATGGCGCCGCTAAAGTAATGTTTTAACATGAAAACAGCATCTAATTGATATTGTTTCCATCTTATATAACCCTAAGTACCATCTCAAGCCTCAACATTCAATATGAAAGCCGCACATAAGCCTTAAGATTCATAATGAAAATCAGTAATGAGTGTCGACTAAAACTTTTTCGCTCAAAATGTCGATAGTTATAACAATCACACGAAAGCGCAAAAGCGAGTCTAATGTTCATAGTTATAACAATCACATAGGCATGAACAGATACTTAAAGAGTCGAATCGACAAAAACAGAAACTACTAATACCTTCATCAGTTGCATTTTGAAATTGACTCACAAGCTCCTGCAAAATCACAAAAAAGACACACAACACAAACTAAGCTCCAACAATAATGTTTCTTAGATTCCAACAAAAGTGTAATGTTAATAAACATAAAGCCTTGTGATTTTGTTACTGTCTCAATAACAAGTTCAAATGATAAATTTCTCAAAAACACCAAGAAAGTAACACATTCACACCAACATGTAAGAACACAATTAAACAACTTTATATATGAGAAATTCCTTAAAATACCACCAAAATAAGTTTTGGTTTTAAAAATACCATTACAAAGTTTTTATAACAAAAATACCATTAAAATGTTTTTATATCAAAAAATACCATAAAAAAATAGGAGTTTACAGAAATACCACAAATACAAAAAACGAGTTTTAAAACTTTTAAATTCTTTTATTTGGGTTCGCAATATAGTGTTTAGGGTCTACTTAAGAAGGGTTAGGGTATAGTTTTGAAGGTTTAGGGTGTAATTTTGAATATTTAAGATTTGTGGTATTTATGAAAAAAACATTTTTAATGGTATTTGTAAAACTTTTGAAAATGTGTGCTAATTTTGTCAAAAAAACTTTTCTTTAGTGTTATTCATGATAATTGCCCTTTTTGAATTTAGATTATAAACATTTATACACAAAAATCTCAAAAACAAAAAGAGAACCTGTAGAAATTGAAGCCTTGGTGTTCCGTTTTTGCCTGTACGTTCTTCTTGTCTTTGATTATTTGTAAACATATTTCTCCCCTTTTACGCCCTAAAAAAAGTGTTTTTTTTCTTCAACGAAATTTCACAAAAAATCAAATCCCTAAAAAATAGAACAAAAAAAAGGAATTTTGAGGAAACAGGATACGATCTGATATGAAAGTTTGAGAGAAACCTTTGATAGTGAGGAGGATGGACGGATAAAGGCGGCGGAGGAGGAGATGAGACGGCGGCGAGTCACGGCGGCGAGGGCACGGTGAAGAGATATGTTTGGTTTATGTGAGATAGAGATGGGCCTGTGAAATTGTTAAATAAAAAAACAGGCTTTTATTAATTGGCTTTTATAAAATTGGCCCACATTTTTGACATTCTTATAGACAAAAATAATAGTTTTGTCTTTTATAAAATTACAAAACTACACCTTTTTAATTACGTTTCACAAAATTAAACATTTTAAAATTTCTTCACAAAACTACACCTAAACACCAAAAATGAAATACAAATTAAGCCTACCCATACCACCCTACCCCCTTAATCACTATATCCTAAACACTAATTAGCAAATCCAAATAAAAAAAAATTAATTTGGTTAAGTTTCAAAAGGTAAATCAACCTTTTCGAATTTTAAAAGGGTGTAATTATGTGAAAAAATTAAATTAGGTAGAATTTTGTAAAGGAATGGATGAAATGATGTAGTTTTGTGAATTCCTCCTATATATACCTAATTCGGATTTTTGTAGTTGTAAAAAGAGAAATTATTTGAAATAGCATCAAAAAAAAAAAATTGGAGAAAAAAACCTTACTGTTGGATAATCATTGTTGTAATTATCCATTGTGGCAATTATCCATTTGGATAATTATATGGATAAAGATGAACTATATTATCCATTGTGGTAATTATCCATTTGGATAATTATATGGATAAAGATGAACTTATATTATATTATATAGTTAGATATTTATATAAGTTTCTTCGTGTTGAAGTAAACTTTTTACTATAAATAGGTTCATAACGTTAAACAAAAATATAATGAAGAAACAGTTCATCTCTCTAGCTTTATCTCTCTAGAATTCTCTTAAACATTATATACACATAAAGATACGGTCTATATACTTAATTGTTTTATAACACGTTATCAGCACGAACGTCTCTGCTTATACGAGGTAATCGTTGGATGAGCTTCTATATACCCGATTAAATATTATCCAGGTAATTTTAAATTATGTCGTTAAGTTTATAAACATAATGGAAAAATTCGTTTCAAACCTATGATGAAATTTATATACTAAAATGTTTAAATTATGATTTTACTATATAAAAGAAACTTTGACAAAATTTAAACTAATATTTAAGAGAAACTCTATCAAAATAATTTTTTGCCAAAAGTATAAAATTAATAAATCTAAAAGAAACTCTGGCAAAATTTTAACTAGTATAATATTAAAAATCTAAAAGAAACTTTGCCAAAATTTAATCGATAAAAATTATCGATATTTATAAATTTAATTTTTATATTGGAGCAAAAAAATTTAGTCTCCAAAAATATATAATAGAATATGCCTCTTTGATCAAATAGAAGACTATGGTTCATAAATCAAATTGAAGACTATGTCTCTTTGATTATATGAAAATATAAGTCATTAATCAAATCAAGATAAGGTCTCTTTGATTATATTGAAGTTTTGTCTCTTTGATTACATGAAAGGCTATATCTATTTCATTATACGGTAAGCTAAATAATTATTTATTTTAAATAATTTTGTTATCCAAATTATATTAAAATTTTGCAATATCAAGTAATGCAAAATAATTGAATGCTCTGTAAGAGCAAAATATTTTATTAGAGTAAAATATTTTATTAAATAAAAATGCTAAAGAACCGAAATGCTCACAAAGAGCTTATAAATGCTCATGAATAGCTTAAACGCTCATGAAGAGCAAAAACGCCGAAAACGAGCGAAAAAAGAGCTAAACGCTCTAAAAGAAAACATGATGATGACATGCAATATGTATAAAAATGGCAAAAGATATATATGAAAGTAAACATGAAGTTTACTAATTGATCAAAATATAATATAACCTAGGTTAAGCCATCCGGTTTATCAATGATTGAAGATCATTGAAAGTAAGTTGAAAAAAAGATTTTTCACCATATTTTGGTTAAAAGCTCATTAGATATGTTGGTTGATTTCTTTATTCCCCAATATTATTCTCATAATATAACCGATCCAAAAATGAGAATCGGGTCAAGATGAATGTGAATGAAAAATTATCATCTTGAGAGAGTAATACGAATCTCATATCAAATGTTAGAAAGGATCTAAAATGATACATATGATCCAAAATGGATATGTTATCGATCCTTAAAAGAGATTCGATTCGAGATGAATAATCTAAAAGAGTTATCATCTCGAGGGGAGAATTAAAGAATCCCACAATAAAAATAAGTGGAACAATTAAAAGATTATGTTCACACTCGAAATGAGCTTAACCTAAGAACATAAAGATAAGTTCTGGTGAAATATAATCAGTTTTCTCATGTAATTGTTTCATGGTTAGAGATGATTATAAGTCAAATGATTTATGGAAATTATCTCTCCCTTGAAATTGATTCGTGATTGAAAATGATTAGAAAATCAACGAGTAATAAGAAAGAATTCTCCCTTATAAAAGATTTATGGTTTGAGATCAAATCTCGTTTGGAAATTTGTGGGTGTGTGATATATATTTTCAAATGCTCCTCCACACCACATAAAAATAACATCTAAAGAGGATGAAGTGTATGAAATTTGGAAATAAAGATCCGCTCTAAAAAGTCATCATTGGTGATGTGCTTATTGTACGATTTGCAATCATTATTTTGATAATACAATTTCTCTAAGGGAGAAATATGAAATAGTTGGAATCCTTGAACAAAATGATTATGAACGTGAAGTTCAATAGTTCAAAGGATCACTATTATAAAATATTGCAAATCAGTATAAAAGATTGATGAATGAGATTTCATGAAATGAATTATCATTATAAGATCCTCATACAAAAGAAATGAACATGAAGTTCATAGGATAATTCATCAAAGTGAAAATAGAAATCTCATATCTTATCTTAAAATACTTCAATAAAAATATGTGTCAGCAAAGGACAACATATTATTAATAAGTCTATAACATGTAAGAAACATGATAGACTACTTTGGTTTCAAAGATATAGAAAATTCTCGAAAAGAGAAATAATATCTTAAAGAGGAGCATGAGACATGATTATTATAAAATTAGATATCTGAATGATATCATTGATAGTGATAAAGAGATCTCACAAATGATCATGTCATTAAAGAAATATGGAACCAAAGACTAAGTCAAAATGAATGTCGACAATATCAATGACATATTGCGCAATGTCATATAAATGAGGATCATAAATCTCCACGTTGTGAATGAGTGTAGAGATTAATTTATGGCCAATAAATAAAAGAGACAACCAAGTTTATATTAAGCTCGTTTGAATAACGAGAGTTTGGACAAGGTGTCCAAATCCAAAAAAAGGGTATTATAATATATAAAACAAAACGCATGTTGTATAAGGTTTTGTTAAAATACCCGTTAGTAAAATATTTATGAGAGACTTGAGTTGGGTCTCATGAGAAACATGCATGAAAGGTTTAAATTCCTGAAAAATTAATGATATCATAATAATGTTCTCGAGAACAATGATCGATCAAACTCTTTAGAGTTATTTATATGATAAAAGACCTTGGAAAGACAAAGCGTCTCAAGGTATTAAACATCTATAGGAATAGATGTTATGTCAAATACTTCTAAAGGAAGTAAAATATATATATTTGGTCATAAAGGACCAAAACTATATGCCATTGAGCATTTATCTATTATACATAGCATTTGCTAATAATCTACATTTAGATATAACTCAACCCTTATGCGCATATATTAGGTTGAGATTAAATGTGATTAACTTGGGATTATTAGAATTCCCAAATTTTGGTATAAGTTGTTTTGCAGATAAAGAAATTATAAGATCATGTAAACTGAGATCGCAAAACAACAATCTCGTGGTGTTTCCATGCTTATTTCGGAAGATGAATCTCCGAGGGGAGCAATAGAAGGAAACACGTTTATTCAAAGATGATTATTTGTGAAGATAAGACTTCCAAGTGAAGTCATGATTATGTGCGTGGTTGCACTCTTTTTCCCTCATCATGGTTTTTGTCCCAATGAGTTTTTCCATAGTAAGGTTTTTAACGAGGCAACAAGAACGCGCCAAAAGATAAACATTTGTAGAAGAAGAAAACATATTTTCCCCGAAGATCTCTTTACAAAAGATGTCTATTCCGAAGATGATGATTTCGGGGAGAAATGATGAAATGCGTGGTTGCACTCTTTTTCCCTTATCGTGGTTTTTATCTCACTGAGTTTTTCCACGAAAAGGTTTTTAACGAGGCAACAACAACAAAACACGCAAAAGAAAGAATTTAGAAGACGGTGTCTATGAAATTTATTAAAGAAGATTATAACCAGTTATTCCAGAGAGACTACGCAATGATGGATAATTAAGGGGGAGTGTTGGATAATCATTGTTGTAATTATCCATTGTGGTAATTATCCATTTGGATAATTATATGGATAAAGATGAACTATATTATCCATTGTGGTAATTATCCATTTGGATAATTATATGGATAAAGATGAACTTATATTATATTATATAGTTAGATATTTATATAAGTTTCTTCGTGTTGAAGTAAACTTTTTACTATAAATAGGTTCATAACGTTAAACAAAAATATAATGAAGAAACAGTTCATCTCTCTAGCTTTATCTCTCTAGAATTCTCTTAAACATTATATACACATAAAGATACGGTCTATATACTTAATTGTTTTATAACACTTACAAGTTTACCTTACAAGTTTTTTTTAAGTACAATTAAAATATTCTTTGGATAAAAATAACATAAACACCAAAATCAAATTTTAACCCTTTTAAATTTATAATTTTTCATTTAGGTTCGCTATATAGTGTTTAAGATGTATTATTGAAAGGGGTAGGGTTTAGTTTTGGAAATTTCGGGTTAAATTTGAAGGTTTTAAGTTAATTTTCAGTTTATGTTATTTTTGTCCAAAATTTTTTTAAGGAAAAAAAAACTTTTGATGTTATTATTTTCCTAAAAAAAAAATTTCATAGTATTTTTGGGAATTACAAACTACGCAAACTATTTTTTTTTTTTTTTTGGATTTGTAATTCTGCCTTTAGGGTTTGATGTTTATTGGGGTTTCGATATATAATATGTAGATGTATTTATCAAAGTGGATTTTATATGAGTGTAGTTTTGTAAAGAGTAATTTTGAAGTGTACTTTTATAATTTCCTTATATTTATATACTTAGTCTCATAATAACATAATTTAATAATCTAATATTTTCTTGGTCAAACATTAGATGCAATCTTATGTGCTTTCTCTGATTTCATTTTATACTCTCTTAAAATTTAAATCTCAAACCTTTAACAACAAAAAAAAAATCTCAAATTATCTATCCCTCTTCGATTTAAGTCTTTAAAGCATCAGCTTATCAAGTTGGTTCAAAATTGGGCTTATTATATCCATTTTATTTAAAAGTTTCTCGGACCATTAATATAAAAACATTTTGTTTTGTTTTGAGTTTAATGTTAAATAAATCTAACACCGACACCACTACACCGGTATTTCACTAGTATAATTATTTGCTTTTCTATAAAAAATATTTTCTAGAAATATTGTGAAGATTCGTGAGATCTGAAAATAATAATATATAATTTAATAAATAATGGGAAATGAAAGAAAAAAAACACAAACCTATAACACTCAAACGAGTGGACTATATTTTTTGAAAATTAAATAATAATTGAATGGCGTAGAATTTACAAACCATTCATATCCATAAATACCATGCCACGTTTCTGACTTTTGGAACATCTTAGAGGACACTTTTGCTGACTCGGCAAATAAAGTGCAAACCAAAAGTTTTGTATTCTTTTTCATTTATTTTTAAACAGTTGTACAAAGAAAATGACTAAAATGGATAAATATTTGTAGATATTTCTATTTTCATATTTTTGTCCTTCACATAAAATACTTATATAGTTTTTATTTTTGTTTTAATATTCAATTTTTGAAGTGGACGGCTTTTGCCTTTTGGAGACCACGCTCGAGTATGTGTTATTAAGCTACTCGCTTTCTTTGCCACATATTTTTGGTCAATAAAGAGCACTACAAAAATAATGATATGTCATTAAACCTAATTATATATCTTATCTTTAGGTTCATAGTCATCATAGTCCTAAATTTTTTACCTGATACCCATGTTCAGATAACAATTAAAATGATAAAAGATATTTGTCAATGTCCAATAACTTGATATGATTCTTAAATAATCTAATTTTCATTGTTTATTATTTGTAAAACTATTATAGTCTCAAGTGTAGACATATACACATTTTAAAATTAGAGGAATTCACAAAACTATATTCTTTATTTTTTTCATTTATAAAACTCTATCTAATTCAATTTTTTCACATAATTACACGTTTTCAAAATTTTAAAAGCTTGATTTACTCTTTAAAAAATTACCAAAAATAAAAAATTTTCGTTTGGGTTCGCTAATTAGTGTTTATGCAGTGCCGGCCTTGAGCCTAAGCTAACAAAGTTTGGGCTTGCGGCCCTAGATAAGTTAACTAAATATTCGGCCCATTTTATAGAAAATTGTTAAGGTAGCATAATGGTTAGAGTGTTGTATGGTGGTTTAGCAAGTCAAGGGTTCAAACTGTTGTTGTTGTAAAATTTTATATTTTATTTATTTTAGGCCAAAAAATTATTCTATCTTGCAGCCCTGAAATTCTCAGGACCGACACTGTGTTTATGATATAGTATTAAGGGGGGTATGACTGTGTGGGTAGGGTTTATTTAGATTTAATTTTGAGTGTTTAAATGTAGTTTTGTTAAATAATTTTGAAATGTTGTAGTTTTGTGAAATGTAATTCAAACGGTGTAGTTTTGTAATTCTCCCTTAAAACTATTAGTATTTAATAGTTTTTTGAAAAAGATATACACAAACAATATTCACATCTAGAATAATAATTATATCAATACAAAACTATCAACTTCATTTGATAGAAATTGAAGTAAATGAACGAAAAATGAGGTTTTAAAATAGATATAAATGAAAATTAAATCATATATATAATGAGACACTTTCTCCTCTCCTGAGGATGTCCACGTGTCTGCCTTTTGATTTTGGGCCTGTAATCGTTGATTTTTAGGCCTATTTGTGCTACCACATATTCGGTGGCCCACAGACTTGAACCAGCTTTGTTGATTGAAACCTTCGTATCCCGAAACGATTCTTAGGGCTTCCGCCTCTATCTTCACCTTCTCGGATGATCGTCTCATCTCCCTCAACATCGCACGCGATCGACCACCATCTACAACTTTTATTTTTGATGCTTTCACTCGCCTTTAACGCATTTAAGCCTAAGTATGTTTCGTCTCTCCTCTTCCCCACCTCTTACATCTGCAAATACAAACCTTCCCAGACCTTCAGGTACCACCATAACTTCTATTGCCTGCACAGTCTAGAGAGAAATGGCCTTCGAAAGCGTTGTTCAACATCATACAACTATCGAGAGTCTCCGCGTAGGTAGATCGGACCAGTCCATTGTCGGTCGCCTATTGCGTTTCTGGGATTCTAAGAACGTGAAGAAGCATGGTGAATTCATGGGGATCACACTCCTCCTCCTTGGTGAGAAGGTTCGTGATAGCAATGGTTTGTGATTATTATAAAATGTGCACCGTAGACTCTGCTAATTTCCGATTTGTGTGTTGCAGGAGTGAGAGAGGTCAGTTCTAGATTCATGTCTCTCGTCTCTTCATCTTTTTCGTTTTCCTCTTCTTCCGACGTAGATTAACCAAGGCATCATCAACACCATAGCAACAATCACAACAATCAACGAACGATCTCTGCTCAGAGGCTTAGACGACAATTAAAATGGTTGACGGTAACGAGAATCGGCCGTTAGAGACGGTGTGTATCCTCGACTCGCCGACGGAGGAGGAGGAGGCAAAACACATAATCAGAATCAGATTCAAAATCAGATTCGATCTAAGCCGCCGTTGAAAGAGAACTGTCACCCTCACGACACGCCGACTCCGATTCTGCGTCCGCCGTCTAGATCTCGTCCGAATCAGCAGCGTCTGATTACTTCCTCCGCTGCGAGCAGGCTTCTCCGATTATTAGTCTCTTCCGATGGCGAAGACGACTTTAACAGAGAGAGATCAAACGGCTCAAAGCTCTTCAACAACGTCCCTGCCTTGCCTTTGAACCGATCATTGAGTACATCTTCTTCTTGCAACGATGCTTCATTTTTCGTTGCCTCCCGTTGCGCCTAATTCGAAGGTTGAAGGGGAGACATAAGCAGAAGAAAGCTTTGGGACAACAGGCTGATCAACACTCGCTTAAGCTTCTCCATAACCGACACTTGCAGAGATTTGCAACGCAAACGCTGAGATCAAAACTCAGTCTCTTAAAAACACAAGTCGAAGTTAGTATAACATCACATAAAATAATCTTCTTCCTTTTTTTTAACTTTTGCACTAAACAATGTATATAATGATTATTTCTCAAAAACCAGGTTGAGTCTAAGGAGTTAGCAAAAGTACTCGCCGACTCCTCAAAATCTATGGAAGGCATTGCTCAAAACATTGGAAACTTTGTGCCTAAGGTTTGCTAAACATACATATCAATGACGTCGTTTCACACTATAAAGATTTAGAGGCTGAAACAACTTCCTTTGTTTGGGCAGACACAAGAGATGGAGACTTTGATGTCTGAACTAGCAAGAGTAAGCAGCGTAGAGAAAGCATCGATACAAGACTGCGGGGTCACGCTGCTTAAGACACATTCATCACATGTAATAAAACAAACCTTTTTACATAAGCCTTTTAGTTTTTCAGTTTCTGATATGTTGAAGTGTTATTTTGCATATTGAAGAATGTTACCTGAGAACTCAGCTTATTCAGCATCAAGAAGAAGATGAAGTGTGATAAGAAAGCCAGTCATGCTTAAACTCTTTTGATTTTTTGGCTAAAAATAAAAAGTTGGTCTTCTTCAAGTAACAATTGAGTTGTATATAACATCAATTGAATTGTAATACCCCTAGAGAGTATAAACGTTTCATTTATTAGCATTGTATTACTCTTTTAACTTTGAAGTGTATAAATAACACACATCTTATTTCTGAATACAATCACCGGTGAGCTATAAGTGAAAGAATGAAAAGCCTTATAAGGCCCACTATTTAACCGGTTTACTACTAACAAAATTCACTGAACTGAACCAAAATAAATCGGGTTCAATTATTGTTGTAACCATTATTGGATGAAAGTCCACAAGCTTTTTATTCATTCACTCTTTCTCTTTGTCACTGTGTTTCTACTTTCTAGCACCATAAACAATGTAGTCTCTTAAGAAGAGTTTTAAGAGAAAAGTGTATTTACAAAAAAATAAAAAAACCCCTAGAAACTAATTGCAAAAACTCCTATCTTGGAACCGAATCTGGCTTGAGGAAGACAATTTATTTGTCGGACCCACCTCAAGTAAAAGCAAAATAGTTAATTAATATTATAATTTTATTAATTAACTATTGGCAAAAGAGTGTTTTGGCAAAAAAACTGAGATTGATGGCTTATAAACAGAGAACAACTTATGACTTTAAAAAGTCAATAAGATCGGTGAGAACTTCGATGAGGAGGCTAACAAAAAGTCTTGAGACAGAGACTTTGATCAGTTTTTTTGTCTGAATCTGACACATATTGACGGCTTAAAGAGTTCATTGAAGAGAACTTGAAGGTAATGTGAAACCTAACTCTTAAGATTGGTAAGAGCTTGAGAAAGAAACTTGATACACACAAGGTTTAAAGATCGGTAAGAACTTGAAAAACATAACTCATTGCTAGGAAAGTCGCATAACTTGATACCCGCAACTTAAGATTGATTGCTTACGAAAAATCTACCGACTATAAAGATTTTGATCAGTTTCGGTTCTTAAAACAAAAACAGAACTCTTGACTTCTAAAGTTCATTCGACTAGAACTTGAAAGGTAACCTAAAACCCACAACTCAAGATTGGTAAGAACTTGAAAGATTGACATAGTGGTTTCAACTAAAGATTGACTTTTTACATGTTTTGAGTTTTCATGTGAGAATTGTTGTGGCTGGGAAGTACACTGAACTCATGATCACTCCCTCTGTTTAAATAATAACAAATTTCACCCAAACTTTTTATTTAAATAACTTATCTCTCCTTAACCTTATTCTACACCTGATGACCAGTTTTGTTAGTAAGCATTACACAAGTATAACAAACGTCTCCGCGCTTGCGCGGGGCTTCGCTCCTAGTATATAATTATTTAAATGATGAAATTTTTTTGTGTAGGAAATTTATTTTGTTGAACCGTTTACAATTTTTGATTTCATACATGTCGTTTATTTTCAATTTTGGGATTCGAACCGTTGAGAATTTACGTTTTTATCAGATCTTAAAATCAAACAAGAATATTTTTTTTTCTTCTACGGTCTTGAATGGTGACACAAAAAAAGACGGATTTCAAGTGCGTTTTTGGGAAACCGCATTTTGTTTACCAATCAAGCATCTTTATAATTATTTGCGGTTTTGAAAAAAAAAAGTTTAACAAAAATAAAAGTGGATTTGTAAGAAGAAAAGTGATGGACCGCCTTTTAAAAATGAGAAGTTCTATTGACTAGCGGTTTTCATAAAACCGCATTGGATAGTATTTTTAAAATTAATTTACTTGTACGTAATAAATATACTATGTATATTTATGTAATTTATATACTATCGTAAAGGGTCTGAGTCTAGTTTGAAAAGTAACAATCATACTTTCTAGTTTATATTAAGGAAAAGAGTTTTATTTTAAAAACTTTGCATTATGTTTTACCTACATGTTATATGCATTTAGATAAAAAAAAATATAACGTAAACTCAAAGTTTTACTTTCGTTTATACCACAAAAATTGACAAAAATAATTTTATTTTAACTAGACTTAAATAAAAGGGATAACTATTTAATACAAAATAATAATTATTTAATTAATAAACAATAAAAAATTATTTTTGTTCAAATATATATACAATACCATTTTTAAATACAAACATATATACGATACTGTTTTAAATATAATTTGTTCACATCAAACAATATAAATTTTTAAAATAAAACTAATTCATTTGTTAATTTACAATTTATATCAAAATATTTATTACAATTAATATTCCGTACCGCTTATTATTTTTTTCACCAATCAAATGTTATACCGCACCGCTTATTGAACCGCACTTGTCAAATCATTAATTTTGCACCGCAGTTGAACCGCACCGCTTATTGAACCGTACCGCGAAATCTACCGTCACCAATCGGAGCCTACATACAATAAAATTAAGTTCGTTTATAATGAAGTAAATTTAACCTAATTGTTATACCCAAAATAAAACTTACCTTAACTAATCAAAACTTTATTAAACAACTTGATTAATATTAAAAGGAATCCACAAAACTACATCATTTCAACCATTTTTTCACAAAAGTACACCCAATTTAATATTTTTACATATTTACATCTTTTCAACATTTTAAATGGTTAATTTACCTTTAAAAAATTATCAAAATTATGTTTTTATATTTGAATTCGCTAATTAGTATTTATGTTATAATCAATAGCGGAGCCACGTTGTGGTTAGGGGGGCAAGTGCCCCGAGTAAATTTTCAAAGTTTCATGTAATTTTTGAATAATTTGTCTAATGCCCTTCCTATTATTTGCAATTAAACCACTAGAATTTTTAATAAATTTATTTTTGCCTCTCCTAAAATTTTTTGTGCATCCCTGGTTATAATATTACAGGGGTAGAATTATGTGAATATGGTTTATTTGTATTTAATTTTGAGTGTTTAAAAGTAGTTTCGAAAATTAACTTTGAAATAGTGTAGTGTTGTGAAATGAAATTTCAAAGGATGTAGTTTTATAGTGAGGAATTCACAAAACTACACCCTTTCATTCATTCTTTTACAAAATTCTATCTAATTCAATTTTTTCAAAATTACACCCTTTCAAAATTTTTAAAAGTTGATTTACCCTCTAAAACTTTACAAAAATTAAAAAATTTCACTTAGGTTCGCTAATTAGTGTTTAGGTTATAGTGATTAAGGGGGTAGGGTTTTGTGGATAGGATTAATTTGGATTTAATTTTATGTGTTTAGGTGTAGTTTTGTGAAGAAAATTTTAAAATATTTAGTTTTGTGAAACGTAATTCAAACGGTGTAGTTTTGTAATTCTCAATAATAGAGGAATTCACAAAACTACACTCTTTCAACTCCTCTTCACAAAACTACACCTAATTTATTTTTTTCACAAAACTACACCTTTTCACAATTTTAAAAGTTTGATTTACCCTTTTAAAAATTACCAAAATTAAAATATTTTTATTTTGGTTCGCTAATTAGTGTTTATGATATAATATTAAAGGGGTATGATTGTGTGGGTAAAGTTTATTTGGATTTGATTTTGAGTGTTTATATGTAGTTTTGTGAAGTATTTTTGAAATGGTATAATTTTGTGAAATGTAATTCAAATGGTGTTGTTTCGTGATTCTTCCCTTTTATAATTGTCCCTAATATTAAAAACAAACAAAATTGAGTTGAAAGTACTTATGTTTCACAACGTTGTTCAAATATGTCACGCGCTCGTCAACTCGCGTTTGGCAAATAAATCAAGTGGTTGAAAATAATAATAAAAAAAAAAAAATCTCCGACAAGAAGATTTTTACAAACCAAAAAGAAACAGATAATATCTTATCCTCAAAAGACAAAAAGCGAAAAAGCAAAAGAGAAAAAGTGACACGTGTCATCGCATCTTTTAACCTGAACCACATGATACATCGCAAACTTCTCAACTCATCTCGCTGTTTTTTTTATTATTTTTTCTTTTATAAAAATAATTAAATAAATATATGCTGACGTGGATTATCATCCCTCTTTCTCTTTTAAAAGTAACCCTTGACTCTTCTCTTTACCCAAACTACTCTCATTTCTTCTTTATTACAAAGTTCTCTCTTTTCCTCTTCTTCTACAAAAATATCAAATCTTATTTACAACCATGGCTATGGAGGTGTGTTATATTTCTTCTTTTGTTTTAATATAATTTTTTGGGATTTATTACTCTTTTTTTTTTGGAATATTATGGTTAATTTAGAAATAGATTAAACCTTAAAAATTAGGTTAAAATCCAAGAGGTATGTATGTTAGGCCTTTTTTTTGGTAAATCAAAGTTTGTAATTAATTGTGTTATGTCTTTAGAGAAGTTGAAACTGAAGAGTATTTGATTGTGGCAGGTTTATTGTATAATTTATAAACCAAGGCGAATTTATGGGGGTATTATGGTCAGATTATGTTTATATAAAAAAAAAGAGTTACTTCCTTAATTGTGTATTGAGGAAGGTAAGAAGAAACATGTCTCAATTCTCTTATTACAAGTTACATGTTGTTGGTCTTAAGTTTTGTATTAATTAGTAGTTTTAATTAAGTCTCTTTTTTTAATATTTACTTTTATTACAATTTTTTTTTTGTATTAAGATACTAACCTAATTTTTTTGATGATTATAGGAACATTGTGAGAGTTTATGTGACATATCTTCTGATGAGATTATTTCTTCAACAGATGCCTTTTATCTCAAGGTACTAATTAAATCTTTTTGATTTGATACTAATTAGATTTGTTTGTTATTGATAATACAACGTTTAAGGCGTAATTCTGATGTTGAACTAGGAACTTTGAATTTCCCTAAATACCCTTGGATCTAAAATTGTTTGTTTTTCACTAGTTAGATGTTTTTCTTATTATTGATAATACTGCGTTTAAGGCGTAAATCTGATGTTGAACTAGGAACTTTGAATTCCCCTAAATACCTTTGGATCTAAAATTGTTTGTTTTTGACTTGGTAGTAGTTAGATGTTTTTGTTATTATTGATAATACTGCGTTTAAGGCGTAAATCTGATGTTGAACTAGAAACTTTGAATTTTCCTAAATACCCTTAGGTCTAAAATTGTTTTTTTTTTTATTTTTGTAGACAAGAAAGCCATATACAATAACTAAACAAAGAGAGAAATGGTCAGAAGCAGAGCATGACAAGTTTGTAGAAGCTTTGAAACTCTACGGAAGAGCTTGGAGACGAATCGAAGGTGTGTGTGCGCTTATATAATCTGACTTTAAAGAGTCTCTTTATGCACATTCTTATAACAAAAAAAAAACATAGGTTTGATTAAGACATTAATACTTTAGAAACCCTAGTATGTGTGTATGTGTGTGTCACAATTTTGTTTTTAAGGGTAAAGTTTTGAACATTTTGTTTGATTTTTTTCATTGGAACAGAACATGTTGGAACAAAGACTACTATTCAAATTCGAAGCCATGCTCAGAAGTTTTTCACTAAGGTTTGTTCCTAATTTACCTAAAAATTTGTGTTAAACATGAACATTTACATTACAAAAGTCGAAAAGTTTCGGACCTTTTTTTTAGGGTAATTCAAGATCTAATTTCAAGTTTTGTTTTGTTTAGGTTGCTCGCGATTGCGGTGTTAGCGCAGAGAAATCTATTGAGATTCCTCCTCCAAGGCCGAAAAGAAAACCGATGCATCCTTACCCTAGGAAGCTAGTGATTCCGGATGCAAAAGAAACGGTATACGCCGAGCTAACCGGAACAAAATCGGTTCAAGATGAAGAAGATAACCGATCTCCGAAATCGGTTTTATCATCTCATGGATCAGATGGTTTAGGTTCAATAGGTTCAAATTCGCCTAATTCGTCTTCAACGGAATACAACCACTCACGGGTATGTTTGTCTCGAGAAGCAGAGACCAAACAAAGCCTTAAGCTATTTGGTCAAACTTTTGTTGTTGGTGATAACAACAACTCTTCAATGAACTCAGAAGATGTCAAGAAAGTAGACTCGGAGTCGCATTCTCTTCTTCGATGTTCTTCCTCTTCTTTGGAAAACGATGAAACAGAAGAGTCGGGGCGGGTAGTACACGAGTTCAAAAGAAGCGAGAGATCGGCGTTTTCGCAGTTGAAACCGTGTGTGATTGAGAGTAAGAATATCAAAGGGTTCATGCCTTACAAAAAGAGGATGAAAGTGAATGAAAATAGTAACAATCTGAAAATGTCATATCCTTTGTGGTGAAATGTTTTTTTTTTTGTTGTGTAAATTGTATTTTTTTTTTTTTGGCTTAAGTTAAGTTTGTGAGAAATTCTTTTGATCTTAACTTAAGTTTCTATGTGTAATTTGTTAGAGAGTTAGAGTAAAGTTTTTTTTTGGGATTATATTCGTAAGATAAATCCAAAGTTCTAATTTTATAATTCTGCAGCTAAAGCAACCAATCTATTAAAATGTTTAGTACATACAAATTACTAATGTAGGCAAAACTTCTTGTTATTTATTGTATATGATAATAATTATAATTTACCCTTTAGTTTAGTTGTTGATGGTTTTATTAAAGACTTTGGAGGAGGAGGTTTAGGAATATCACTCAATAAAGGTATAGTTTTCACCTAATTAAACCAAACAAAAAAACCCATTAATATTTCAATTATAGCAATAAACATAAGTAGAAAAAGAAGAATAAATAATTTTACCAAATTTAGATATTGGAGATTATAGAAAGAATGAATATATCTTTGTTTTCCTAATTTTTGATCTTTGTTTAAATGCCTCCAATAGCTATATGTACTTCCCATGTTAATTACTTGGTTTGCATATATCTTCCATATATAGCTAAACAAATATAAAATCATAGTTTAAACTATCTTCATAAATCATTCTCATGAGATTATTATGAGATTAATCATATTATTATTTGGACTATCCAAAGTAGTCCTTTAAAACTGTCCAATTTTTTTAAATGATCCAAGTGTTCTAAAACTACCCAATTTTTTTTAAAATGATCTAAAACTACCTAAACTACCACAATTACCTTATCTAAAGTTAACATTTTACTCAATCTAGTGAAAGTTTCAAAAATGACTCTAAATTATATGTACTCATATCAAATACCTAAATTAGTGAGTAGGGTTTTAAGGATACATTTCGGATAACAATTTTAGGTACCTAATTATTTGTAATTACTACCAAACTTTACTAAATAAATACACATACCATTTGTTTATATGCGTTTTAGCCCTTGGTCCGAACCGTGGTCCAACACTCAATATCGGTATAGCATTTCTCAAAGAAACTCGCAATTTTATCGCTCGATTCGTCTCCATTGCTCGGATCAATGTGGAATCCGGATACACCATCTGTTAGGATTATGGACTTCCAACTTAAAATCAATTGGCGATAAGTGGATTGGTCCATACCCTTTATATATTAGTGTTTGTCCCTATGAGTTTCCGATGTGGGACATTTATCCGTAATACCATCAACAATAATCTCGGCAGGATCGCCTTGGTCCGTGGCGAACATGACCAAACCAAAACTCATTGCTTCAATGACAGTAAGACCAAAATGCTTCATAATGTGTTGGCTGCACAAATGCACCTCTTGTGTCCGCGACACATCGGTAAAGCTCACCGTTTCTTGCACGGTCGGTTTGAGCCGCGATCCATCGAAACTGACCCTTGAGTTGGTACTTATCAATCAAAGAATGCATTTTCTTGATCTCTGAGATCTCTTCTCTGTCTTTAGACTTTTAAATGATCAAAGAATTCTCCTACGATTACGAGGTTAGCCAAGTCTCTTAACCGTTTGTTCTTGGCGTACCATTCGGTTAGTTAGTCCGGTTAAGTTTTTAACAACATCAAGCCTTGCCATTGAGAACATGATTGGTTTCTTCTCTTTAAACAAAACTTGGTGTGCCAATATTGATTCAAAGCATAGAAATATTGTAAGTAACAATGTTATTATTAGATCTTTAGCCTTGTAAATAAAATCACACATATTTTTACTCACAAACACAATTATTTTAGCCTTGATAGTAAACTTAAAAGCCTCTAAATTTTGTAACCGTGTGAAAAAGAAATATTCAATTTCAAATTTATCAAATGATTACAAAATAAACCCAAAACAACAATGGTTACAAAAGTAACAACAACAACATATTAAGAAGCAACAAAAGCCATTTCATTATCACAACGAAACTACACCAACACGAGATGTTGTTGTTGTTGTTGTCTTTGTCTGTTTGCTCGAACACGAATCGACACCATTCTTCTTCAAAGGATCAAACTCGCCTTCTTGCTTGTTCGATCTCACCACGACGCTTACACGATCAGTAGATTCAGCCGAGTTCGGTTCCCACGAGTTCCCGTGTCTCTGCGCCACCACATAGCTATTGCTCCCCGAAGATTCTTCTTGCTGCGCTTCCATATCCTCCTTCAAAGACGAAGAAACACAACCTCTCTTAACAGTCACATACTTCTCAAAACTCGGCTCCATTAGATCCGATTTGAACTCGGTTCTTGATTGTTGATTCGTCGTCGAGTTAAGATCCGAAACCGCTTCAATAATGGAACAAGCCTTGGAGACAGACGAGCTTATCGCATTGACATGAACACTCTTCTGGTGAAAGTTTTGAATGTCTTCTAAAAGCAAAGCCGTGTAAGAAGACGGTAAAGCCGCCGCTCCCGTGGCTACTACAACGTTGTTGTTCGATAGCAATGTTTCGGGGCTGAAATCGAAATCGCGGGACTTCCTCAACGATCTGCTTCGGCTCATAACTTGTGGCTTTGATGATAACACCGTCTTACACTCTTCCCCCACTGTCTCTTTAATGACACGGCTCGGGCTCACGGTTCTTCGGGTCAGCGCTTGTGTAGCCGTTTTAGTACTCAACTTCTGAAAACAACACACACACACACACAAGAAAGCTTCTCACTTTATTCACAACACTTGAACTAAAACAAACTTGCTTTGATTAGATTATTAAAATTAGCCCAAATACATGGTTTTTAAGGATTTAATAGGTAAATAAAGTTTTTCGTACAAAAATTAGCACATATTCTTAAAAATACCACAAATCTTAATTTAAAACTTTCAAAACTACACCGTAAAACCTTTTAAACTATACCATATCTTCTTCAAAATTATACCATAAACACTATATAGCGAACCCAAATACATAAAACTAAATCTTGAAAATGTTAAAACTCGTTTTTTTGTATTTTTTGTATTTCTCTAAACTAAAACTTTTTAGTGGTATTTTTGAATATTTAAAAACATTTTTTGATGGTATTTTTGCTATGAAAAACTATTTTATGGTATTTTCAAAACAAAATCATATTTTTGGTGGTGTTTTAATAAATTTCTCATGAAAACTATTACCAATACTTGTGTATTTTCGCTTTCTTTGTTCATCATCTTCTTCTTCTGTGGTTGAATCGTTAACGAGTTTGTATCAATCTCCACCAATGGGTTCCTTCTATACGGTGAAAGCTCTGTTTTACGGCTTAGCTTCGACGGCGAAGGCTGAGCGTAGCTAGCCGCCGCTCTTGCCGGTGATTGAGATCTCGGAGAGGCGGCTCTCGCCGGAGATTGTGACCTAGGAGAAGCCGCCACCGTCGCGGCCGCTTTTCCTCCGTTGTTTCTCTTCACTGTGATGCGTTTGTTGGAAGATGTCTCGCCATTGTTGTTCTTGATCTTCTCCGTTGCAGGAACAGAGACGAATCTCGCTGGTTTTTTGTTGTTATTGTTCGAATTTACGGAATTGCCACTGACGGCGGCGGAAGAGGAATTAGGGTTTGGGTTTAGATCGGATCTTCTTCCCGGAGATCTGCTTACTCTTCTACTTCCTCCTCCTCCTCCTACTCTTTCTCTACTTCCAGATCTGTAACTCTTTGAATCTTCTCTTTCTCTACTCGGAGTTCTTCTCCTCCGATCTCGCGGCGAGTCTCCTCCGCCGCGAGATCGATTCCGACGATTCCGCCGCTCAGATTCATCTTCTTCCTCCGCATCCGCTTCCTCCGCGTTGTTTTGGTCGAAATCGAAGCTTCTTTTAGAACCAGAGTATCTCCTCGTTTTCACGGCGGAGGAGGCGACGGCGGCGGCGGCGGCGGAGTTGCTACGGCTCATTCTTCCGCATTGGATAAGTATCGCGTCAACATCGACTGTTTTCTGATTCGAATTCGTCGATTTTTCGTCGGAAGCTGTAGAATCTTCTTCTTCTTCTTCTTGATCCGTCGTCGTTTTGGATCTCTCGTGGCTTCTCCGATGATTTTGAATCAAGAGCGCTTCTTTCTTCTTCGTCTTTTCATCGTTTTCTTGTGGCTCTGTTTGTTGAATTGATTCGATTGTTGGTTTTGGTTGTTCTAATAAGAGCTTCTCTTGAGGTTTTGTTGAGTTATCAATGGCGGATTTGTTAAAATCTGTTGGTTTTATTGTAGAAGAAGAAGAAGAAGACGGAGAGGCTTTTTTGCTGAAACAAGAACCCATTTTTTGTCTGAAGAAAATTTCGAAGAGAGAAATTGATTGGGAAGAGAAAAACAGATTTAGAAGTAAATGAGAGAGAAGAAGAAGAAGAAATTCAAAACTTCAAATTCTGTGGAGACTCTTTTAAAATTGCCGTTAGTGATAGATACAGGTCCCTTTTAGTTTTTTAATATTATAAAACAGCTCTTTATTTCTTGAGTTTACATAAAGGCCCTCTCGAATTTGAATATGTGGACTAGAATGGAAGCTTTTAAGGAATTTTGGGGTGAATTAAAATTTAATTTATTATTGAAGGATCTGAAAAAAAAGAGATGACATTTGAATTTTTTTTTTCCAACTTTTGGAGAAAAGGAGCCGTTGGCTGAGGAAAAGAGACAGGTGGATATGATTATTTTACTACTTTATCCTCAGAACTTTTTTTTTTGTTTGTCCTTTTACCAATGCAAACAAATTATTTTCTTAATAGTTTTTTAAAAAACTAAAGTTTAAATTTCCAACGGCTAACTGCATGTTCTATGTTTTTGTCCGATTATGAAGAGAATCTTTGAAGTTCCATTTATGCATAAGTTCCCTTTATGCATAATTTCATAACAATTATGTTTTTATTATCTTATATTTTTTTATAAAACATACTACAGTTATAAACAAAATAAAAATATATTACAAAAAAATAAAAACTAAATAATATTAATCCAATTTTAATTATTACTCTTTTCCTTTCGTCTCATATTATAAGGTATTTGAGGTTTTTCACAAATTTTAAGAAAAAACATTATTTATTAGTTTAAAATATTTGTTGTTATAAATTTCTTTTAAAAATCACTAAATATTTTCTCTCTCTTCTCTCCTTCTCTCTAACTTTTTCAGATCTGAGAGTTTGGCCGAGAGCAAGAGAGTCCATCGTCGTCGCTTCTGAAAACAAAGCCCGTGCACCGTGTGTTGCGGTTCCCGGTGACTCTGGCGCCGAGAGAGCCGTTGGTCCAAGTGCTTCAACGAAAATCTAGAGCAACGACGCATCTTACATCTCAACTAAATCACGATGGTGAAAGGATGGAGTAGCTTCTGTTTGGCGAGTGAGAAGAACTCTTCTGGCTCACGACGACACAGATCGGAGAGGAAGGAGCCTCGGCTTGGAAACAGAACTAAGGAGTCTTCTTTTGCGACATTTGAGATCAGATCTCTCCTCCTCAAGCCTTTCACTTTCTCGTGGCTGTAACCTGACGGTCTTGTGTCATGTACGGTTCGGTCCTCGCCATCTCGGCCACTGGAGGTCCTGTTCCGGTGGAATTCGCGACTAAGAGAGATGACGACTAGGTTTAGGTTTTCTATTCTTAGATTAGGGTTTTGTTGTTAACTTGGTTTAATTTCAAAATCATCCGGTTTAGATGGGTATTTGGGATGGAAAATTGTAATGGATTGAGCCCTAAGGAGATAAAAATGGGCATATATCCAGACTATGTTTATATTTTTAAATTGAAAACCCTTTATCAAAAAAAAAAAAACCTAAAACCCCTTATAATTTGGGACAAATATATTTTCTAAAAATCCCTATAATATGAGAGTGACGGAATATTGTTTAGTTTTGTTAAGTCTTTTATTTAGAAAACAAGAAAAGAAATAAAGAATTATTTTTTTTTTGTCAAAGATAATGAATTATTCATCATTTTAAAATTAGAGTTTATTAGAGCATGATTATCTAGGCTCTAAATAGGTTCGACCTCACAAAAAATATTAAAAACTTCACCCAAAAACCTTTATCTAAAGATCACCCCTTGCAATGTTCGCGGACCCTACTACAAGTGGCGATCCGTTATTGATGGGTTTTTTAATTATTTTTCTTAATAATAAAAAAAATTAAAAAAGAAAATTTTAAGCACCCGTTAAAGATGTTTAACCGATAATGATGATTTTACACTTGAATAGGTTGATTGCACCTATTCAAGTGATATCTACAAAACTAACTGGTTCAAGTATTGCTAGAAAGTAGTAGTAAACAATATTACATATTGGTAACTGTGAGATCTGTGAGTGATTATTTCAACATAACTTATTTCTTTACACTCAACAAAGTAATATACACAGAAAACAAAGTTTCAACTTTTGTAGATACAATATATCTGTGGCCCTTATCTGAACATTAGAGAGTATCAGAGACCATCTCTGAAAAGATTCATTCTTTCTCTGATGAAATCTGCTTAGCAAGCAAAAGAAGCCCAGCTGTTGTGAAACCCGACAACACCGTCGACGCATAGAACATAACTAGTAGTGACCCTCTCAAAGACTGCACACAAACAAACCAAAACACATCACCAACCAAATATGTTCAATTTACAAACCCCTCTAAACAATAGAGAATGTTTGAATCAACTAAACCTTTGCGAGTTGCAACGCATTGTCGTTTGCGTACTGCAACGAGTTCTCTGGCGAGTTTTGTATCCCTTGACTTATTTGCCATGAAAGTATCCTAATTCACCCCAAGTATTAATAGTTGAGAGAATTACAAAACTACACCATTTGAATTACATTTCACAAAATTACACTATTTCAAAATTACTACACAAAACTACACCTAAACACTCAAAATTTAATCCAAATAAACCCTACCTACACAATCCTACCCCTTAATACTATACCCTGAAAACTAATTAGCGAACCCAAATGAAAACATTTTAATTTTGGTAATTTTTTAAAGGGTAAATCAAGCTTTTAAAATTTTGAAAAGGTGTAAATATGTGAAAAAATTGAATTAGGTAGAGTTTTGTAAAGGAAATGATGAAAGGGTGTAGTTTTGTGAATTCCTCTTAATAATTTTTCAAATGTTGTTATATATACACATTTCTCAAGAGTAATTAACAAGCTTCTACAAATACCCGAAGACGAATGCAATTGCGGCTCCGGCGTACGCTTTCTCTGGACTCACAGCGATCTGAAGATCCCCAAACTGCATTTCAAACAAAACAGATATCTTAGCCGCAAAGTAGCTTCAGTAAACATACAAGAGAAACTATGTGGTATTACGATTTTACCTTAAGTATCCTTGTTTTCGACTTAGCTTCGTTACTGTCTGAAGCAGAAGATGTACTAGCAGATAAGACCTTCCCCGTTGTAATCATCGCTTTAGCAATCTGCGAGTACTTACAAACTTTAGTTGTTGTTGTAGACATGTAATGATTCTACTTACTACTGCGGTTAAAGTCGTACAAGGTTAGACTAATGGTCTGATTAACAATTCGAAATAAGAGTGTATGCACACAATTGTGATGAACTGTTGTTTAACATTTACGCTTTTTTTTTATCAAACAATCAGTAGAAGAAACCACACCTACACGTTTCAGATACCTTCTGTAAGTCACCTTGACCATACTGTCCCATGCCTTGAAACCTCTTTCCCGCAGATAAAAGACGTCTCCCTAAGGCTGAACAATACAAGGCCAAAAAAACGAGTATATGATTACAAAAGTATAAATGTAGAAAGGTATGTGTGTAGTCATATACTATAGAGCTGCTTCTTGTTACCTGACTTGGCACCATCTGTTAATAAAGGTTCCAGTTCAGGAAGTTTCTCCATTAAACTACGAGAAGTTGATGCATCCGCTTGTTCCCAAGCGCGTGACAGATTAAGTAAGGTTTCTCCAAGCTCTTGACCACACTACAGAAAGGTTTCAGAGGTTACAATTCTAAGTCGGGCAATTCTTATGAATACCACTAAAAAAAGTTTTTAACACAATTACCACAGATTTTCGAAAATTTTACAAATACCATTAGAAAGTTTTTTTCTCATAAATAGCACAAATCTTAAATTTTCAAAATTACACCCAAAACTTCCAAAAAATATAACCTACCCCTTCAAAACTATACCCTAAACATTATATAGCGAACCCAAATGAAAAAATCTAAAATCTAAAAGTGTTAAAACTCGTTTTTTTATATTTGTGGTATTTTTGTAAACTACTACTTTTTGATGGTATTTTTTTATAAAAAACATTTTAATGATATTTTTGTTATAAAAAACTTTGTAATGGTAATTTCAAAATAAAAACTTATTTTGATGGTATTCTAAGGAATTTATCTTTTAAGTCCCTCAAAGTTTAAAGAAGTGAGACAAGGAGAAGGGCCATTTCTTCTACAAATTTTTTAAAGTGAGGCAAGAAGCAAAAGTAGTAAAGCCTACACACATACATGTGACTTTTCTTCCATCAAATCTTATTGATACCAAAGATTATCTTTTTTACACAACATCTTATGCCACAACAGGGATGCAAAGTTATCACAAAAGTTTAGTAGATGGCAGATAATTAAAAAAAAACCCGAAATTTTTAGATCATTACGGCAATGTTGATAACCCGTTAACGATAGTAAAAACCCGTAATAAATCTATAAACGCCAAGCAACACAAGGCGGTAGTATAGACGACGACACATAAAAAGCATAGAATGTTATTACAAATCCCTTGATCATTACGGCAATGTTGATAACCCGTTAACGATAGTAAAAACCCGTAATAAAGCTATAAACGCCAAGCCACACAAGGCGGTAGTATAAACGACGATAATACACATAAAAAGCATAGAATGTTATTACAAATCCCTTAATTCTTACAAACTAATCCAAAGATTTGTGCTGCTACCGACAAACTTAGCAAGTATAGTTCAAGTACATGAGATATCTCAGAGACACACAATAGCTTTTCTTGAACTTATTGCTAATAAAATCTTAAACCCTCTCTATATATAATAAACAAGCGATTACTTATAGCAAACTAAAAGATGATTCAGTTCATGAGGAAGTAACTAACTAACCTCATCGATGATAGATCCATTAGAGAGATCAAAGGCAGCATCATTTAACTACACACACACACACACACACAAAACTCATCAAATTCAAATATTGAAAGCAATTAAGAAGCTAAATTAGGGTTATATACTCAGAAATTTCTTAGAATACCATCAAAATAAGTTTTTGTTTTGAAAATATCATCAAAATGTTTTTTATAACAAAAATACCATAAAAAAATAGTAATACAAATACAAAAAACGAGTTTTAACACTTTTAGATTTTAATTTTTTTTTCATTTGGGTTCACTATATAGTGTTTATGATATAGTTTTGAAGGGATAGAGTATAGTTTTTTGAAGGTTTTGAGTGTAATTTTGAAAATTTAAAATTTGTGGTAAAAAAAACTTTTTAACGGTATTTGTAAAACTTTCGAGAATCTGTGCTAATTGCGTTAAAAAAGCTTTTTTTAGTTCATAAGAATTGCCCTTAAATATTACATCGAGACGAAGATCCTTTGGTAGCTGCTGAAAGTAATCTGATGGAAGATCGAAACATTTCTGCAATACACACAACAAACAAACGGATTTTCGATTTTGAGATCAAAAGGAATTTTATTCGAAATTAGAGCTTTTATTTGATAACTTACAGAGAGTTTTAGGAGAAGAGATCTCGAGGAGGTTTCTTCTTCTTGTTTTTGTAGAGGCTGGGGAGAATCTGATTCCGTAAGAGCAAATGTGAGAATCGATGGTTTGCTTCTTGAGAGATTAGGTTTTGATGAGATACGAATCGAGTGATAGCTTCGTGGATGAGATGAGAACAGAGTCGAAGAAGAAGAAGAAGAAGAAGAAGAAGAAGAAGAGAGAATGTGGAGAGGTTGGAGAAGACGAAGAGATGCCATTTTCTTCTTCTGTGTTTTTTTTTAGTTTACAGAGGAAATGGTACAAAGATTGATTATGTGGATACAGATTTCTTTTAATTAAAGACATAAAAAATATAATTCTCAACAAAAAAGAAAAGGATTTTTTATTTTGAAATATCTTGCGAATATTTTCCATTAATAATATTTAAATGTTTTTTAGAAAAATTCATAAAACTATACTTATTCAAAAAAAGTTTCATAATACTTTCTTAAATTTACACTCATTAAATTATTTTTAGTATTTAGTTAGCTAATTAATGTTTAAGATGTACCGATAAAACATATGAAATTTTGTGTGTTATGATTTGTTTGGATATAAAATTTAGTGTTTATAAACCGGAGTTTCTAACTTTGGTGGTAAATGACTCATATATGTGAGTATTGTCATCCGTGTTCGAACCCGACTATTAATGTGTGAATATGAAACAACAGTTTAGAAGTGTTTTTGGATTATGTGTCCCATGTGCCGATAGTTTATGATAGTTTGTATGGACCTTTGCGGTCTCGGACCGATTACTCTGAACTTAGCTCGACAAGTCAGGACATCAGGGTTATCAAAAAAAAAAAATTTAATGCTTATATGTAATTATGTGATGCATTTTGAAATTGTGTAAATTTGGGACATAAATTTTAAAAAGTGGAGTTTTGTAATTCCCTTTTAATATATCACTAAACTTAATTAGTGTGGACCCTTTTAATCCAAAAGAAAGAACATAAAAAACAGCACAAAAGTCTTAACAAACTCAACATAAAGACCAATCAATTCTATAACATGTAGTTAGTTTAAAAGAAATTAAATAACAGTACAGTAAATAAACAACATTTCATCATCCTACAAAACAGAAGAAGAAGAAGAAGAAGCATTTTAAATCCAAGTTTTTGTAAGAGTTTTGTTTTTCACCTCCAAGATGAACCACCAAGCTTAATAACTTCTTCAGAGCTTGAATCTTTCCTTGTTCCTCCATATCCTTCCTCTCCTTTCTTCTGGTTACTACTCGCGTCTCCATACAAATCTTTTAGCTTTGCGAGATTGCTATTGTTCGCAACATACTTCTCCTTGCTGCTATTATCTCTTCTCGGACTCCGCTCACGCTCCATTTGCACACTCCTGCTCCTACTTCTGCTTCTGCTTCTCCTGTCATGTCTGCTTCTATCATCATCGTAGTCCTCGCGCCTGCTTCTGCTTTCATAGTCACGCCTCGATCTCCTGTCATTGCCGTAATCTCTTTCCCTTTCTCTGTACCTATCTCTCTCCCTCTCTCTGTCCTTCTCTCTTTCTCTCTCTCTGTCTCTGTCATTGTCCCTGTCTCTTTCCCGCTGTCTATCTGAGTCTCTGTCTGAATGATAGTCTCGGCTCTGGCTCCTACGTGGAGACCGCTGTTTTGGTTCATCGCCTCCACTTCTGTCATAACTAGAAGGTGGAGCAGCACGCCGTACTGGAGATGAGCCTCTCGTGGAAGCACGATGAGGTGCACGCTGACCAAATGAGACAGAGAGAGATGCTTTTACCGATGGTGGACGACGTGCAGTGTCTTCAGAGCCGCGCGACATGTCTCCTGTTGAACCAGAAGGTTTAGTTGGCAAATTCATCTTCTCAAGGTGTGATGTAATCTGGCGCATGACGGGGACAGGAATACGCGGAAACAAGGTATCAAAGTAGTACTGCCAAAAACAACCGACACTATATCAAATTCGCAGAGACAATAAAGCAGTGTACTGATTTTAAAGTATGCATATATAAAGTGACTCAACACCTTATATGGTCAAATGCTAACAAATTCTAAGGTTTGTTTTTTTCCTAACAAAACCAAAAAACTCAACGTTCTTGCTATACCTAACTTCAAATTCTAACAACACCGTAAAATATATACATTTTTAGACACAGGAGAGACCTAGACGCATCCTAAGTCTGCAATCTGCATAGGCAAAAACACTTTTCCATGGGAAAATTAAATAGAACCCTTAAATTTTGACCATGTAAAAGCATGTGACTCACCAGTCCAAGCAGCAAATCACGTACATAAACACCCATTGTCGTCATACGTCCATCTGATCCTGGTGAAAACTCCTGCGCCAAAAGTAATATTCATGTAAATCAGTATACCAATAATAGTAATGCAGCGCTAAGTTCAAACAAATTGGAGGACGTATTATCGAAACAACATGAGGACAAAACACAGAATATGCTAAGCAGTAGGCCACATGATCCCATAGATCCTAACAAAAAAATTCCACAGATCTTCAAGAAAGTAAACCCAAATAGTTTAAACTTACGGTCCACCATAGTTGTAGCCAATAGCCATTCATGTTAGATACATACTCTATTGTGGGATGATCAAACAATACTAACAAGGGCTCCTATGTTAACAATTTAACATATTAAGGAAGAAACAAGAGAAATATACTAAAGCTAGACGGACATAGAAACTTTTATGAACCCAATGTTTATGGTTTTCATGAGGGCTATTAGTAAAATGTTATCCATAATCATATGGTGCTCTAAAGAATTATGACAAAAAATGCTTACCTCATCATCTTTAATGTATGGTTCATACCATGTCCACAACGTCTTTGCATCTGCAACATATCTTAAATATAGAAATCCAACCTGCACATTTAGTTCCCAGTGGTCAGATCAAAAGCAAAGAACATAGAAAAACAAAATCAGACAATTTGTTAGTACATAGAGAAATGCAAAGCAGAGCAAAGTAGGAGTTAGAGAAACATCGATCTAAAATGCAAGACTAGCATAACTTCCAGTAAACAAGAGGAAATCCTAGAGAGATACATTAGCTAAAATAGAAAAGACACATCAAACCTTGTTTTGCGGATACTGCTAGCTAACAAAGAAAGAACGATATCCCAACTTTGTTTGTGGTTCTGAGAATCTGTTACGAAAACACGAGAACAATTATGTCTACGCTCATACTTTCAATATGGGACGAGAAAATAATAGTTTCAGTTGAGCTGAGAAATAAGGAATACTATTACCTGACTGTCACAGGGCTCTATAACTATTTCTCATACAAAGAAAACAACATAGTTTTGTCTTTAAATGTTAAAAAATGGCTAAAAAGAAACAACTTAGCTGGTATCATGTCACTGGAGGGGCAGGAACTAGACCAAACAGCACATAAGTTTTCACAAATACAAACACGGGGTTTATAGTTTTGTCTTTGTGTACATCAATGCTCTTTTAGAATACCAAGAATGCCACAGGCTAGCAGAAAATTCAATTTAATCAAAGAGACTATCAAGATGGTTTTCGAGTGGCTCCTTATAGCTATATCTAGAATCCTATATGTTACTGAATAAAAGAAGATGCAAAGAGATATTTTCAGATTCTACTAAGTAAATATGCTACAGCTATAGCTTCAAGGTAGCTACTAATTTATCAAGTAACCATATAATCCTACTTCACATATGGTCAATAACGCAAAGAACATTCGATTTAATCAAAGAGACTAGAGGCTCCTTATAGCTATTTCTAGAATCCTAGATGTTAGTCATGTTACTGAATAAGAAGAAGATAGAAGATGCGAAGTGATATTTTCAGATCCTACTAAGTTAATATGCTATAGCTTCAAGGTAGCTACTAATTTATAAACTAAGCATATAATCCCTCAAAAAGATGGTTAAGAGATTCACTCACCGCTCTAGATGTTACTGACTAACAAGAAGATAGAATATGCAATCGATATTTTCAGCTAATAGCTTCAATGTAGCTCCTAATTTATTTAGTATGCATATAATTCTACTTCGGATATCGTAAAATAACGCAAAAAGATGGTTAAGAGATCCACTCACTGCTCTAATGTAAGGAGAATCGGTGTGCTTAAGCAGGCCATGCATCTGCTTCACCGTAAGTTTCATGGTGAAGAATTTGTAGAGGAGACAATACGCGGTAGAAGGGCCGCGGCAGTTTCCGCCCATCCACGGCTCGACATGGTTAACTTGGTTGTAGATTTCATCAACTACCTCATGATAAGTCTTTAAACCATAAAGCTCTTTGAAATAGTCAGAAGATAGAATGTTCATCGAAAGAACCTTCTCCAAAAGCGACTCGTATGCTCTCCCATTTGATTGTATCTCTGCCATAGACTAACCCCTGAAAACAGAGATTCATCAACACATTAAAGGAAGCAAAAACAAACCATAAGCTTAAAGCTTGAAACTTTGATGTTAAGAAACAAGTAGAGACATAAAGAAAAGGCCATAGAAACACAACAAATCTAAAACTTATCAGAAACCTTAGAAATTGCGAAGCTGTAACTATCTAATGTTCAATTTCGTAATACCCAGAAGTAGAAAATTCAAAATTCGATATCGATTTTGTGACGAAACTTGCATAAAAATTCAAAATCGATGAGGATAACGAACAAATCGCAATTTTGTTTGCATCGAAATAGAGATAAGTTAAAATCAGAGAAGCTTATCGAAATCTTTATGAAGAAGAAGAAGAAGAAGAGAAGAAGAAACCTGAGAATTTTCGAAAAGTGTTATGATGATTATTAGGCTTTCAAGCTCGAGAGAGAGGAAAGCCAAGAAGACGAGCCCTAGGAAACGAAGATCTCGTAAATAGCCTTATTTGGGGATATAGCACATTTATTTGGGGAACTTTCAAATGTGACCTTATATTATTGGCTATTTTCACTTTGTACCCTAATTTTCAAATTATTTACTTTTTTCGTCCAGACATAAAAAAATATCCGAAAAGAAGATATTAAGTTCTGAAAATCGAAAATTGATCCTTATTTTCCATAAGATATGAGTAAGAGCAACTACCAAAAATATCACTATTTTAGCATTTGTGCCAAGACACCATTACAAGTTTTTTTTTTGTCAAAAGTACCACCAAATTGTTAAATAACCCTAAAACTTAAATTTACTCACAACTCTCAAAAATTAAACCCTACAAACCTTCAAACTTTAGATTATAAAACTTCAAAACTAATCCCTCAATTAAGAACTCAACACTAAATATTATATTAAAATCCAAAAACTAAAATCATGAAGAGCTAAACATTGTAATTTTTTTTTAATTTGTTATATTTTGGAAAATAACTTTGCTAAGTTGAATACAAGGAAAGACACAAGTCTTCATTTGCTACAAACACCACTTGACACAAACACCGAAGAGTCTCTTTCTAAAAGATAATTAGAAAGCATTTCACATTCTCTAGCCCCAAAAGTCCCATCTCTTTCTCTCTCTCTCTCTCTCTCTCTCTCTCTCTCTCTCTCTCTCTCTACAATGTTAGAACCAAAAACATTACCAAATAACCAAACTTACAAAATGTATCCTGGACTCAGACATGGACTGATTCAGAATGCTATTGCGCTTTAATCTCCCTTGCTACACTCTCCTTGCTTATCTTTCTTCGGATTCCGGGCGATAACTTATCTGCTCTCTCTGTGATTCCATGTAACTTCCCCGTGTTTATTCCGGTTTCACCTGTAGTAATAATATGGTAAGTGACCTTCCTTCCACTAGAACAATCTGTCTCTGTTTCTCCAATTACTTTCCTCTTTTTACCCGAAGTAGACGATGAATCATTAGTGTTCTTCCTTTTGGCCTTCTTCTTGTCTCTTCCAGCGGTTGCTTTTGCCTCCTCGCGCTCTTTCTTTACCTTCTCGTAAGCCTGTTGAACCACACTTGCTGCGTGAGCCGCGCTGCTTGTTCTTGAGAATGTCCACTTTGAGTTGTTGAACAAACCGTTGTGGTTCGCGGCTGACTTTGGATCTAGGTTCCGCTTTAGACGGCTGAAACTAGTCCAATGGCTTGACATACCCGGTTTAGGGACTTCTGCTGATGAAAACGATTGTAGGCAATTAGGACACATGATGTTACGGTGAGCGTAAACTCTTAGATACTCGTATTGTATCATGCATCTCCTGCATACTGTCCAGAAAGTATCTGATTTTGTTTTGTCTGATGATGATCCCGATGCTGGAGGACATGAGCTTGGATGTGTCGTGTGTCCTGTCTTTTGTGTATTATTACTAACTGGCTTTTGCGGATTGCTCTTATGTGTTGTCGTCGTCGGAGGAGGATTGCACTTCTGCGCCGTTGTTCTTGCATTTGAAGTAAAACTAGTCTTGGCGAAATTGGTGAAACCGTTGTTAGAAGAAGGAACTGAAACCGAAACTTTCTGATAAACCGCTTGCAAACTCTTCTTACGATCATAAGCCGCTCTCTTATCTTTATCAGACAAGAACTTCCAAGCTTCGGATACGTGTTTGAACGCTCCTTCGGCTCCTATAGAGCTGTTTTTATCAGGGTGAAGCGTCAGAGCAAGCTTCCTGTACTTTCTCTTCAAGGTTTCGTTATCGTCTCTGGGATTCGCATTGAGTATACCGTACCAATCCAAGTCCTCGTTGACTTTGTTTTCTGCAGCTGCAGCGTACACGTCGAAAGTAGCTAACATCTGAGAAACACCTTCTATCTCTGGATACAGACTCTGAGCTTTCAAAGCGAATTTCTTGGCCCCGGCAATATCTTTGATTTTGAACTTCTTCTCTGCGATCTCTTTCGCCCTTTCCGCCTCATCTTTGTTGCACTCCATCCCTGTCTTTATTCAACGAACCAAGCAGTTGCTAAATGTCAAAGTAGTTGTCCAAGATTTGATCTAGGATTTGATCGATTTTGTCATTATCTGAGGCTATGTTTTGCTTCAGGGATGGCTACTTTCCTGGCTAAAACATTAAAAAAGAAAGATATGGAGGTGTTAATAAGATTCAAATAAACGGATTATAAACATGTAAATACATGTGTATGGTTTATCAAGTTCTACACAAATGCTGCCTAGCTACCAACGAAATACCGTAAATGGTGATTCCCATACAAACAAACATGTAGAACAATCAAGCAAACTAGACACACCAAACTAGAATCTAAATCTACAAACCCATTAACTCCAATCGGAAACCGAAAAAAACCATATGAGAATCAACAAAAATCTCTTTAGCAATCTATGAGGCTCGAGAAAACATTATCGAACTAATTGTATTAGTATTTATATCTTATAGGTTACTTGATTCAGTGTCTTAAGGAGATCACAGAATGAGATTTTGAGAATAAGCTAAGGAGGAGCCAAAAAACATTGAACTTAACACAAATAAGAAGCAGAATGGTGTCATGAAACTTCAACACAATAGAAAGAAAACTTTTCAGAAAGCTTTCAAGCCACACTTGTAAACAAAAACAAAAGAACAATCAGAGATAAAAAGGTAAGAGAAACAGCTTCTTTTCAAGCATCACAGTGTCCTAATAAGTTTCACTGTTTTCAGAAGCAAAAACATTATTAAAACATAACACACAGAGAGAGAAAACAAAACCTAAACAAAAACCTCAAAAAATCGCCTAAAAATGTATGTAAGTTTTAGATCTTTTCACCTAAAATTAGGAGAAAACAAATCAAACCCAAAATCGAAACCCTAAAACATCGAAAAAACCACTAAATCAATCAAAAAACCAACAAAAAACCATCTTAGATTAACAAGTGCGATTCAAAAACTAACTTAATCGATTAACGTAGAAGACAATGTCGAATCTATAAACAAATAAATTAAAAACTTGAAAAAAAACACAAGGAATCGTAACAAATGTATAGTGAAGAAGCAAATAACAAAATAGTAACCTTCAAAAATCTCTGTGAAGAAGATGATATGATGCGACGAGAGAGAGAGAGAGAGAGAGAGAGAGAGAGAGAGAGAGAGATAGAGAAATGCTTGGAGAATCGTCTTTGTTGCGTTTCAGGATTTTTCTTCGTAGTGGCCAACTTTTTACGCGATCTACAATCTTTGGAACTTTTTTTTTGAATTTAGTCCTTTAACTATCTACGTTTTTACATAATTGACCCAAATCTTTATAATAATTTACGGGCGTCCATTTCGGATTTCGGATTTCGGAACGGATAATTTAGGTGCGTAAATAAATTTTAAAGCCCAACAAAACCCAAATTTATTTTTAAATTCTTAGAGCATCTCCAATAGAGTTTCTTAGAAGATCTTAACCGGTGGAGTTTACAAAATAGTTAAAAAACCGATTCTTAAATTATTTATCCAAGATCCGATCCTAAAGGGAGGGATCTTGAACTGTTCATGGATCCCACTGGATATGTGGCAACCCATGATTGGTGCGTTATTAAATTTATGTTTTTTTTTTAAATTACATTGTTCATGGGTCTCATTGAATAATTAAGAAACTTTGTCGGTTTCTCTGTTGGAGATGGTCTTAGAATCGTCTTTGTTGCGTTTCAAGATTGTTCTTCGTTAGCAACCAATTTTTTACACGATATGCAATCTTAAAACATTGTTTTTAAAATCTAAATATTTATGATATTTTTGTAAACTACTACTTTTTGGTGGTATTTTGATATAAAAAACATTTTAATGATATTTTTGTGATAAAAAATTTTATAATAATATTTTCAAAACAATAAATTATTTTGGTAGTATTCTAAAGAATTTCTCAAAAATATTTCATACACTTATGTAAATTATAATGAAATCTCATGAAGGATAGTTTTAGTAACTAAATATGATATCTCTCATTGATAAAGCCAAGTTAGTTATTTTAAAAGTGACTATACAAAAGCATGTGACAGTCACAAAACCAGCCAATATTTGGTAAAAGTCAAAATCATGTTTTGCCAATCAAAAAATCATACTACATAATATCATCAGATTAAATCAAACCGAACAAAGATAAAAACTGAGATAAGTAAAACTTTGTTTTTTTTGTTCACTATTTGTGCCAATGATTTTAAAACCTCTTTTCTCAATAACAAATCCTATAGAAAGGCTAGAGAGTGTACACTCTCTCCCAAAATGAAACTTTTTTGTTTTAGTTTTACATGAAATCATCATCGTCCATGGCATCATAAGGACCCGAGATAAGATCATCATCAGGCTTATCCACATGCAATTGCTTCTTCTTACCTAACAAAACACAATCATAACACAAAAACCATTGTTAAACAAAGACATGCCTAGAGAGAGAGAAACAGCTATGTAAGAAGTGAAAAGAGAGAGAGAGAGAGAGAGAGAGAGAGTGAAGGTAATGTACCTGACTTCTTTTTCCCGGCAGCAGCTTCTTTCTCCGCCTTCAGTTTTTCATTCGCTATTGCTGTTATAGACGAAGCAACGTCTTTAACATCTGCTGCTTTCATATTGGCTACAGAAAGTCTCATTACTGCTTTGAGAAGACCAATATAGTGAAAACTTTTCTGCAAAAACAAAGAATATAGTTATAATGCCGGCCAATTAGTCTTTATCTGATATGTGGTCAAGTAGAAATAAGCCACGATAAGCATACAACATACCTCATATGGTATAAGCTTGTGAGAAATCATATCAGCATATTGCAAGAAATCGCTTTCGGACTTTGGGATCAATATATCGACCTTTTTTTCTTCAATCTTTGCTCCAAAGAGTTCAGCAGTTGACTGATAATCAGCTTCTTCTACGAGCCTATCATAGGATAAATACTAAAACTAAACAAAATGGCCTTCACATGTGAAGGTACTATGTCGAACAAACCTGACATGAAAAGCATAATCCTGCTAAAAATGAGAAATATTGGTAAACTCCTGACCTCTGCATGCGAAGTTTCTCGGCGATAGGATCTAAAGGTTCTTCCTTTGATGCTTCGACAGTTTTGCCCTTCTTTTCAACAACTTTTGCTGCTGCTTTCTTTGGAGCAGGCTTTACTACAGGAGCCTACAGAAAAAAATAGCATAAGAAAATAGTTAGTAACCTCGAAATCAAATGACATAGACAAACTATAATGGGAAAGTATAGACTGAGAGTAAACAATACCGGAGCAGGTTCATCATCCTCTTCCCATGAATCCTTGATATCATTCTCATCCACATCCTCATCGTCCCAGTTACTTTTCAGTTCAACTTTTGCAGGAAGTGGCGTAAAGTCCTCAGCCTCTGAGTTCAAAAAAGGGAAAAATTACAAGTGAGAACTATAACAATATCTTTCCATGAAGCAACGAAAAACATATGTCGTCGTATACAGCCAGCACTAATCTCTTACATAGGCAGGGGAATAAAATATACAAGAACCAGAGAAAATTTATGTATTCACAACCACATATACACCGTATTAGACAATGCTTCTTAATATATTAGTCTTACCCCAATCATCCATATTTGTTGTAAAAGTAGGAGTTGCTATTTGAATCCAACTAAAAACCTGCATAAACATCCATATAATAAAGACCATTCAGCAAGTCTTCTCAGAACAAAAGAATCTCAACGATGATGCTTAACATCATAACCATACATGCATACACTACTTATATATATCATGGAGGGTAAACATGCAACAAACACAAATTGCTTAACAAGATCAAAGTAAGCTAACACCAAGAACTCATAGTATCCATGAATACAATTTACTTCAAGGAACAAGGCGTCAAAGCTTAAGAACTTGGAACAATCTATCACAACACCTAATGGTATCTACTACTAACACTTTCAACATGTGAATAGAACTACTTATGTAAGAGTATAGAGCTTTATGACAAGTTATTCCTCAAGCTTTTACAATCTCATAAAGATAGATAACAAGCAAGAACAGTGACAGACAACAAAACAGAGTGTATTGTGTACATAGAACAAAGCAAGTTGTTATACTCAAACCAAAGTTACTACATCTTCATCATAAATTCATCATGCAAGCAAAGATAATATAGCAACAACAAAACTTCTCTAACAAGATCAAAGTAACCTAACACCAAAAAATCACAGTATCCATGAATACAAGTTACTTTAAGGAACAAAGCTTTAAAGCTTAAGAAACTTGCAGCAATCTATCACAACACCTTTTGGTATCTACTACTAGTACTTTCACATGTGAATAAAACTACTAAAGTAAAAGCATAGAGCTTGATTACAAGTTAATCCTCAAGCAAGAACAGTGACAGTGAACAAAACAGAGGGTATTGTCTACATAGAACAAAGCAAGATCATATCCTAAAACCAAAGTTACTAACACATCATTATCATCATCATCTTAAATTCATCATGCAAGCAAAAATAATATAGCAAAAACAGAGATTATTATAACCCAGATAATGATAAAATTACACATATTTCAGGACAAAACTAACTAAAAAGCCATGAAACCCTAAGAAATCAATAAATTCTCAGGATAGGTATTGACATGCCCAGATCTCGGATTCGATTCGAAAAATTTCAAGATTTGATGTAATAATCGATTGTAAAAATTAGGTTTAACGAAGACGATACCGGAGACTAAAGCTGATTAGTGAAGGTAATGATTCAGACAGAGGAAAGAAATCGCGACCACGACGAAGACGGTAAACAATTCTCCGTCGTCGATTCTCAAAGAGAACGAGACAGCGAAAAGCTTTCTTTTGTGTTGATTTTTAGGGTTTTCTCTCTCTCTCTGTCTTATAATTAAAGAGGATTTTAATAATATATTTTGAGGTTTTAGTGAAAAAACCTTCGATTTATATTTATATTTGGAAAAGTCCTCAAATATATTTTAAATAAATAAATCCCCCCAATTATGATGTTTTTAGTGAAAAAAGGTATATACCGTATTGCTTTTAATTGAATTAACCGTTTAACAATTTTAATGGTTCTGGTTCAATAAAAAGTCACTTTAATTATTAAAAGAAATTATATATTCACCATTTTGATTAGGCATGGATGTTTGGGTACTGGATAGGATTCGGGTTGGATTTTTCGGATTTAGGTCTTTCGATATTAGAGGTCAAGATCCCATTTGGATATTTTAAAATTTCGGATCGGGTTCGGTTTTTGTCGGGTCTAAGTTGGTTTGGAATTTGTCGGGTCCGAGTCGATTCGGAAATTGCTAAAGAAATCCGGAAAATATCTGATATTTTTTGTTACAATTGAGTTCGAGTACTATATATCTAAAACTACCCAAAAGTATCCAAAATACCAAAAAATCATATAAAATATGTATGCAACTTAATGTAAATTCACATAAAATATTTTCAAAATGTGAGATCTATCAATCCATTAAATATAAATCAACTCAAATTTATATTTTTGAATCAACACACTTAATACAAGAAAATAAAACTAACAAATTGAATAAGAATTAAAAAAAAATAAAAATAAACAACGGAATAACAAACAAGAAGTTTGAAAGTTATATGCGATTGAGTTTTTGACATCAAACAAATGAATATAGTTTTCATATTTGTTAGTTGATTTATACTTGATACATAAAACAAAAAAAATAAAGGAAAAAGTGAAACACATATGTTAAAAAAGGGAAAAATGTCAATTAAATCACGAACTACAAAAATTCACCGGAAAAAACATGAACTTTCACGTGAACCATTTAAATCATATATTTTTCGTTGATTGACGTTTTAAATCATGAAATTTTTTTGAGTGAGACAAAAATAGCACAAAGTTGAGTCCGTTAACGGAAAAATTTGACAGTATGCTCAATTCCAGCCAATTGAAATGCTCAATTCTTCAGATAAATCTCAAACAGTGTCAAACTATTGCGTTAATAGACTTAACATTGGAATCTTTTTGTTTACGTTGTGCTCTTTTTGTTCCGGTAAAAAAGAATTCATGATTTAAAACGTCAGGCAACAAAAATACATGATTTAAATGGTTCACGTGAAAGTTCATGTTTTTTTTCGGTGAATTTTGAAAGTTCATGATTTAATTGACATTTTTCCCGTTAAAAAAGGAAAATAATAGATATATAAATCATAAAAGTCATATTAGTTCGGGTCCAAAAAAGTACTTTCCGATCTCGGGTAATACCGGATTCGGATCCGGTATCCAAAGATATGGTGTTGAAGATCTGTTCGAGTATTTCGCAGAATTTGAAGTCCATTCGGATCAGATATTTTGGGTCGGGTTCAATTCAGATCTTCGGATCCATGTATTTTGCCGAGGCCTAATTTTGATGGCAAAATCATCCAATATTCATATACAAACTATATTTTTTTACCCGCGCTAAACGCAGAGTATAAATTTATATTATATAAAAATATACATAATATTTTAAATTTCGACATATAATTATTTAAAATAAATCAGAAATTATTTTAACCCATTTTCAACTGATTAATCCGTTTTAACCCGTTTTCAACGGATTAATACTTCAAATCGGTACAATGTTAATTGAAATTTAAACTTTTGTGGGTTAAAACCAATCATGATGATAGAGCAAATCATTGATTTTACTAAATCCAATTAACTATACAAAACACAAAGAACTTATTTATATTTAGTGTTTCAACTAACGTGTAATTTCCAACTATCAATGTGAAAGTTTTTCGGAAAAAAATCTTTTATCAATGTTATGGATTTTTTAGTTCATGTTTTATAGGCTTTTTGAAATTTTGATTCAAAATTCAAAAATGTCTCCCCAATTAATATAGAGGAATTCACAAAACTACACCCTTTCAACCCTCCTTTCACAAAATTACACCTAATTCAATATTTTCACATATTTACACTCTTTCAAAATTTTTGAAGCTTGATTTACCCTTTAAAAAATTACCAAAATTAAAATATTTTCATTTGGGTTCGCTAATTAGTGTTTAGGGTATAGTATTAAGAGGGTAGGATTGTGTGGGTAGGGTTTATTTGAATTTAATTTTTAGTGTTTAGGTGTAGTTTTGTGAAGTATTTTGGAAATAGTGTAGTTTTGTGAAATGTAATTCAAATGGTGTAGTTTTGTGATTCTCCCATTAATATATATGATTTGTAATTATTGATACATAAATTAGTAATGCCATGTTGAGTTTGGGAATAAACATTATGACATATTTGAGAAGCCTTTTATTGACGTTGTAAGTTTTCAAAAATAATAAAAAAAGAAAATATAGTCACGAGGAGTTTTAATAATAAAAGAAATGTAGTAATAATTGGGGAAAAATGTCAATTAAATCATGAATTACAAAAATTCACCGAAAAAAACATGAATTTTCACGTGAACCATTTAAATCATATATTTTTCGTTGACTAACGTTTAAAATCGTGATTTTTTTTTAATGAGACAAAAAGAGCACAAAGTTGAGTCCGTTAACGAAAAAATTTGACAGTATGTTCAATTTCAGCCAATTGAAGTGTTCAATTCTTCAGATAAATCTCAACTAGTGTCAAACTATTGCGTTAATGCTAAACCTTGGACTTTTTTTGTTTACGTTGTACTCTTTTTGTTCACGCCAGTCAACGAAAAATACATGATTTAAATGGTTCACGTGAAAGTTCATGTTTTTTTCGGTGAATTTTGAAAGTTCATGATTCAATTGACATTTTTCCCGTAATAATTGTGGTTGCTAGAGAAACATTTAGATTGTTAAATGTTCCAACAACATTGTGTCTTCTAAAAGGTCAAGTGTTTTTAGTCGGTCTTCTTCTTCTGCAAAGGCCTCACTTAAAATTAGACATGGTTTGGCTTTAAATTAAAATATGGATTTAAATTAAACTATCTCTTATTGTACAACTAGATGAAATCCCGCGTATAATACGCGGACAAATTACATAAAAACATATTATAATTATATATTAATATTGTTAGAAAATATGTATAGTTATAGTTAGATTTTAACGAAAATTAATATTATACCCGTTATTTTATTAACAAATAAATATAAAAGACACACAACAGTATATGATAATAGTAAATAAGTGATTTTTACTTTTTCATCTGATAAGAAATAAAAATAACACATTTTTGTTTTATTACATTGCTTTTGTTATTTACATGAAAAAATATTTGTTTTAAATTAATAATTTGATAGTGGATCCATGAATATAACAAATAAGTTATCATACAGATTTTCTTTATTTTTTCAAGTAATTTTACGTTTTTAATTTTTCTTATTTCTAAATTTTTTTATTGATTATTTCTTAAAATATTCTTAAATTTTTCTTTTTCTATGTTATTTTTCTTATTTCTGTTAATTTTTTTTTATTTTTGATTATTTTCCTTATTTCTGTTTTTTCTCAATATTGTTAAGTTTCCATTTTATAAAATGTTTACGTATCAATTTTAATACACATGTCACGATCTGAACTAACCATTACAAATGTTACGATCTCGTGAGTTATAATTATGTTTGTCAAATTCACCTTAAACGCACTCAATTTTATATAATAAGATTATTTGATAATTATGTGACTTTTCGTTTGGTTACTTTCTTTTTTTGTTTTTCATTTCTTTTTTTTTCTTTTTTTGTTTTACCTTTTTCCCTAAACGTTACCTTTTTTTTCTTTTAAAATTTTTAACATTTTTCCTAAAATTATTAACATTTTCTTGAAAGCATATGTTAACATTTTTTTAACATTAATTTTTTTTTTTTTTTTTGATAAAGAACATTAAAATTATTAACTTATTAACATTAACATCATTAACATTTTTTCATTAACGTTACCTTTTTTCTTCTTTTAAAATTATTAATATTTTTCCTAAAATTATTAACATTTTTTTTAATTGTGACACGTGTCACGATCTGGTGAGTTATAATTAAAAGCGCTCACTTTTATATAATAAGATTCCAAATTTAGCTCAAAATCTAGGATATCAATAGAAACATTATAGAAACTCATCACCTCTTTTAGTTAGAAAGTAGATTTTTACACACGCGCATGATTTTTTTTTGGGTCAAATTATAAATTTAGAGTGTGATATAAATATAACAAAAAAATGTTGAGAGTGTGATATAAATATAAGAAAATGTCGAGTGTGATATAAATAATATAAGAAAATGTCAAAATTTATTTCACAAAACTACAACCTAACACTCAAAATTAAATCTAAACATATCATAAACACAAAAGATCTTGCCCCGGAAACACTAAATTCTAAACACTTAATAATGAACCCAATTGATTTATTTTTAATTTTGGTACATTTTAAAATGATAATTTACCCATATAAAATTTGATAAAAATTTAATTTAAAAAAAACTAAATTATGTTTAATTTGTGAATGAAGGTTTGAAATGGTGTAAACGGTTCGATGAATTCCTCAATAAAAAGTAGGTTTTTAGAGAAAGATTGAGTTCATATACATAAGTTCTCTTGAAAGAGTTTTAACTAATACGTATTTTCAACATTTTACTTCGATATAAAAACACCTAATATTCGGAAACTAGTCTTTGTTTTAGTTAGTTAAAAATATGTCTTCTCAATAGAATTTATAAAGAAAAATGTCTTCTTAATAGAAAAGATATGACAAAAGGTACCCAACCTCCAATTAGTTATGATATCTCACATCCATTTCGTTTATATTTCATTACTAATTTTATTGTATTAGAAATATATTGCAAAAGAAATTGACGATATAAATTTAAGGATATTGAAGTATAATTTTAATTAAGGACCATCCACCAAATTTCTATATCTAATTTTTATTATGTTTTCTACAAGTTTAAAAGGTATATCTAATTTTATGGACTACATAAAATTTATCCAATATAGGTTCCAAGTACACAAATTTTAATTTCTTTCACCAGCTACAAACTCATCACAAACAGTCATCAAATTTGTATATCTATTTTTTTTATTATGTCTTCTACAAATATAGAGAGAAAACAACGTAGAAGAAAATAATATAGTGAACTAAAAAAAATACAAATTATGTTTTAAATGTTAAAATTTCTCTCTAGATTTGGGTTTATTTATTTAAATTGGAATAATTTTTTATATATGTTATTTAAATCCGAAATAATTTTCTTACAATATCCAAAATTATATATACACATATTAAATAGTGATATAAAATAAATTATATTGTATCTTTCAACGGCTACGCGCGAATATGTATTTTCCCTAGCTATATATAAAAACTAAATTACAACTTTTGTAAATTAAAAATTTTATGAACATAGTTTTTCTTGTTGGCCAAAAAATATGAAATACCAATAGAAAAATCTTTAGAAAGTACATAAAATTTGTTTATATGAAAATAATTAGCAACCTAAGAACAAACAATAAAAATACTAAAAATTCTAACAAAATAAATTCACCTCTAATAGATATTCTTTTACTATATATATGTACGTTGTGAAAAATGTATAGTGGTGTGTTATCACATAATTCTTATGTAGTATATACGGTATTATGAATAAACTTTTATGGCTAAGGTTTTTTCGGTCAACATATATCTTATGTTTATAAGAAAATTATAACAATAATTTGATATAATAATGAATTATTGCTAGAAGAATAGTAAAGAAAATAGATAGTTTTTCTTGGTCGACTTTATAAAAAATGCTACGTAAATACAAATGATTTAGTCTTTAAGATAGATATGTAGTTATTTATATCGTTTATATTGTGTCATTCTTTACCATAATAAACTAAAACTGGAATAAAAAATAATCACTAAATCGTCAAAGGAAAAATAAGGATAATCAAATATTTAGTATTGTGTATTATGACATATTAAAAATAGTAGTTTCGAAAATCAATTAAATGATTTCATAAAAAAATGTTGGAGTAAGCTTGAAGAAACAAATTTAATAGAAAATGGAAAATAGAAAAATCATAATTAAGAGTTTATGAATAGTTATATTTACATTTATGAGTTATTTAAATATGTTAAGAGCGATAAATAAATGGAAATTATCCTATCGAGAGAATATGAAGTTTGTGTAGACTTCTCTATATAAGGAGATGCAAGGGGTGTTGCATAACTTATGAGTTTAGAGATGTGAGAGATTTGAGAGATTGAGAGCTTGAGAGTTCTAAGATAAAACTTGAGAACTTTAGGTTTTGAGTGATTTCCCTAAAAATTAATAAAAAGAGTTATTCTTTGTTAAAATTGTGTTCTTAATCATTCTCTAGATTCTATAAAAAAACCGTAAAAATCCATGTTCCATTTTTTAAAGACATATTACAATTATTTTTAGTCATATCATACTTAAAATGGTGAAATTGATTGTGAGAACGACACATAAACTTTTTTAAAAAACTGATTAGCAAATAATATTTATGGGATATCTAAGTTTATGGGCTATATAAACTTTATCCAATAGGTTTCAAAGTACACAATTTTATTTGGCTAAGTCTCATGTTTTTACTACACAAACAATTATATACCTGGATTAAATATAAAGTTAATAAATCAATCTATCCAATCAAAGCATTTAGATTGACCCATATATATACAAAATATTGAATAGAATATTGGTAACATGTCAATCTATATAAAAAAACATGTCAATCTATATATATAAACAATCAAGCATATAATAATATCGAGAGATATATGGATTATGCTACATAAACATAACATTACTATATATACGTCAATCTCACACATGTCTTTCATATATGTTACGTGGTCAATTTTGTTACTAAACCCTAATCATGCATGTTAGTTAGTGTTTTTGACATGCTCACGACATAAAAATAAAAAATAAAACACAAGACTTGAGATTTAAGAATTGCATGAGTTAGGTTCCATTTTCCAATCACGGAACTAACTTAACAGTATCACATTCCTCTAATTAGTCTTTTTGCATTATTCTCACTGACATATATTTCAAAAATATTTTATAATTTATAATTGAGAGAAGTTAAGTTATTAACAATATAATATAATAAGTCAAAAATAACATCTACGTGTACCTCGGTTGCTTTGGTTCGATTCTTAGTTGATATGAGATGATGTTATATATGTCTTTTCATAATAATAAATTTATGAGTATTTTCGAATTTGAGAAGATTAGCCAGCCCCAAAAATAGTAAGACAAAATTATAAACACCATTTTCTTTGAAATAGATGGGTCACCAAGAAACATTGAAGATTGAGGTTTATTTTGCTAATAACAACCTTTTTGCTAGTTTTTACAAATCTTTTATTAATAAAAAGAGGACCACGAGTTCTCTATAAAAACATGACTTTAATTATCTCTCTTTTATTTATTTTTTCGTGGTAAATAAACTAAATGAGTGGATGTTATTATTTTTAAAAAATTTAGTTTATTTAGAAATATAAACAAGATAAATTCTTATTGAATAATTTATTTAAATACATTCAAATTTTATGTTATTCGTTCTATTTTAAAAACTAGCTAAACTTTAGCCAGTACTAAGATTTACACATATATTTGTGTTTGTAGTGAATTTAATGGAATATAAAAGACATTCCTAATAAAAAATGTTATTCCATCGGTTTTGTGCATACAAATTAAGAAAATTCTATTTTCTATAAAAACATCGTTCAATATTACTAAATCAATCAAGAAAAAAGACGACATTATTTTATGGTAAAAAAAAAAATTCATTTAATTTATGCATAGAAAACCGAAAACAATTGTGACACAAAAAAAATTCTCTAAAATGACACGAGACTTAGATTAAGACTTAGATTTCCTCTAATTCTCTAAAACATTCTCTAAAATGACGAAACGGAGGTAGTAAGACTTAGATCTCCTCTAATCTCAATATACTAAGAAATTATGATTACATAATTGAAATATTTATAAATCCCAAAGATGATATGTGAAGGAACATAAAGCTCGCCAAGAAAATTATAAATATGCATGAGTGGGAAGTTTAATCAGAAAGTTTGTTGCATGAGAGCTCCACCAATTTATTTTTTCGAGATAATATTAATTATCAACTTAACAATCTCGTAATTGCTTGTCAATCAGAAATTGAAAATATGTCTAATATATACGCAGATCAAATCAATTTTATTTTAAAAACTAGGAAAAACCTGCAAATATTTGTAAATTATTATAATAATATCAAATAACTTTACATTGAGTTTATGATGATTTTGGTTGATTTTGTGAAGATTTTTGTTTTTGTAATAGGTATTTAGTTTAACATTGTATATTATCCGAACTATTGGAATATCAATATGCGATGAAATCTATTTTTTAAACAATTTTGTAAAGAAAATCATTGTTGTGTACTCTTTTCAACTTTTCAATTTTTCTACTTTTAATCGTATACATGATATTTACTTTGGTTTTACGTGGATATTTTAACCCGTCAATTAAATTGAATCATATTTTGTTTTGTTTTTCTTTTTAGCCGTTTTGGGTTATTTGTATATGTAATTATTTATTTTGTATGAGGTTCTTTTTTCCCGGTGAATATTTTTCTTTTTGGATTATTTGTATATTTAATTATTTCTTTTGTATGAGATTATTTGAATGTTTTTCTTTTTTCCCGGTGGATATTTTGAAACTTATTTCATATATTTGGTACAAACATTTGGATTTAGAAAAAAATTTAAAAACATTTACGTATTATTTATATGTATAACAATAATTCCATCCAAAATTATAAATGTTTAACCTTTTATTTATTTAGATATATTTATGTTTTTAAACTATATATTACTAAGATTTATTTTATTAATGTATGGTAGTCAAATACATTTTATATTTTTCATTTTAGAAAGTTGAAATACATATATATATATATATATATATATTTATCAGTGTTAAATATTATATTGAATGGTTTTTTATTTGAGTTATATTAATATTGAATGAATTCTATTAAATATTTTGTTTAAATTAAATTATCTTAATAATTTTGATGATGATGTGGATGTCTTAGATGCTGAGACTTTTGTGTTATTATATACTCCCTCCGTTCCAAAAAACATGTAGCTTTATAGTAAAATTTTTGTTTCAAAATAATTGTAGTTTTCAATTTCCAATGCAAAATTTATTGTTGTTTTGTTTATTTTGACCAATAGTATTATGTAGATAATTTTTATATTGGTTGCAGTGGCGGAGGCAACATATTGTGAGGGTGGTCATTTGACCCACGTGGAAAAAATATAGTAGTGTAGTTTTTAGGGAGAATTACAAAAATACACCATTTGAATTACATTTCACAAAACTACACCATTTCAAAATTACTTCACAAAACTACACCTAAACACTCAAAATTAAATCCAAATAAATCATACTTACACAATCCTACCCCCTTAATACTATACCCTAAACACTAATTAGCGACCCCAAATGAAAAGATTTTAATTTTGGTAATTTTTAAAGGGTAAATCAAGCTTTTAAAATTTTGAAAATGTGTAAATATGTGAAAAATTGAATTAGGTAGAGTTTTATAAAGGAAAGGATGAAAGGGTGTAGTTTCGTGAATTCCTCTATTTTATCATTTTTAAAAAATTGACCCCAACCAAAATTAATAAGGGAAAATTACAAAATCACACCATTTAAATTGCATTTTACAAAACTACAACTTTTTAAAATCACTTCACAAAACTACACCTAATTACTAAAAATTAAATCGAAATTAGCCTTACCCACAAAACCATACACCTTTAATATTATACCATAAACACTAATTAGCGAACCCAAATGAAAATATTTTAATTTTGTTAATTTTGTAAAGCATAATTGAACCATTTAAAATTTGAAAAGGGTGTAAAAGTAGGAAAAAATTGAATTAAGTGTAATTTTGTGAAGGAAATATCAAAATGGTGTAGTTTTGTGAATTTCTCAATTAATGATTGTCCCTATTAAACTTTAACGACCCTCGTCAATTTTTTTTCTGCCTCCGCCACTGATTAGTTGTAAGATATATTATGTAGATATTAAATGATGTTTTGTATTGAAACACACAAAATTTAATAATTTCTTAAATATTGTACACAAACCTTAAACTATATATAAATTGGAACATAGTGAGTAATAGACATGTTTATTGGAGATAACTTAGGAAACAAGACATGTAACTTGTGGATTAGGTATCCTGAGTCATCAAATCTCTACGTAATGAAGTATGTGAAAAGTGAAAACTAAATCGAAGAATTTTGGAGATTCTGATATTATATTTAGTATATTACCTTTATCAGTGTATTAACATTTATAATATGTTAGATTCCAATTAAGAAAGTTTACATTATATGATGATAAATAATGTATCACAACACAAATAATTCTAAGACAATATCATATTCTCTAATATTTGAAAACGTTCCAACTCCTTATGAATTTACAAAATAAATTTAATACTAACAAAAACATATAATGATTTTGTGATGTTCCTTCAAATTTCTTTCTTCATTTTCACTAAAATTAAGGAATTACTTCATAATATGTTGCTAATTATAAATGATTCCTACTCCGAATCAGTTTAAACCTAATCATAGTACTAAAAATTATTCGTATAACCACAAACTATATCTATGAAACTATGTTTGGTTCATTAAAAAGCCATTTAAAACATATACTTCATGTATACTTATGAAAATTATTTAAATAAATTGGTTATTCATCAAATTAAAAAAAATTGCACCATAAAAATTTCATTCATCAAATATTTTCACCATGAATAATTGAACTCAATATGATGTAAGTTAACATGCAAACAAAAGTAGAATACAAATAGTTACATAATATCACTCTTGAAAGTTTGATTTTTATCAATTCATTTATACGAAATTACTAATATTTAACAATATTCATTAAAAACAAATAAAATTATGAAGAACACTTTCATAAAAGCTTGTTGCTGATGCAGCAACAGACACCACTTTAAGAAAGCTACTAATGCCCAAACTTGAATGTATGTTTGCTTTGTCCTTTAAATTCTCTATAAATTGATCACTTCCACTTCTTATCTCTTACATCACTCATCAATTAATATTTTTATTCTACTTCTTTTTTTATTAATTTAGAGTTCATTATAAGTTGTGTTAAAAAAAAAGATTTCGTAAAGGAGTTTGGATTTTGGTTGAATTATTTTTTTAATACAAATATATTCACTTAAAATGTGTACTGGAAAATCATCACACACAAAATCCTCACCAAAGGTTATTTTTAATAATTGTTAACTTTTTTCGTCAACTTCAATAATAATTGGTTACTTTTGTTGTTACCTTCCATTTTTGGTAATTACTTTTGTTGTTATTTTGCATTTACACGTAAATATTTCGCACGTGTATATAAAAATGGGTGTGTATATATATAATTAATAAAAGAGATTCACATTGACAAAATTTTGTTTTTTTAATTGTTTTTCAAAAGTATGGAAAAACAAGTCCAACTTCTTCTGCACTATGCCTAGGCTCCAACGGTAAAGGAATGGTGAGATCTTATTTATAATTTTTTTTTATTTACATCGAGTATATTTTTTGTAAATTATTATAGTGTCAATTTTGTGCATGTATATTGTATAGTTTGATAATTATTCTCCACCTTCTATTTGGAACAAAGAAAAGACTTTCTTGCTTTAATTTTTAACAAAAAGAAAAGACTTACTTAAAGCCTTCTATACTTATGTTTGGCTTAATTAAAAATCATTTGACAAGAAATAAGTTTATGCTTAGTAAATGTTTTTAGAAAAAATTAAAATAGTAAACCGACCAATGCCATTTTTGTAATAAAAGTAAAATTATTTTCCTCCTTTTTTGAAATAAATCGAAATAAATTATATCCATTGATGCAAACAATATTTTCTCCTAGTTTCAGTTAAAAGGAATCACACTATGAAAGTCCTAATAGAAATGGTAATATAAAGCTTATTACAAAAGTAGTAATAATGAAAGGGATATACCAATAATCTAAAAGTAGTATTTAAAAATGCCACTTTATGATAAGTTACAAAAATATAAGTTTGAGTTTCTTTGTGATGTGATCATTTACAGGAAATAGTAAATCTTGAAAAAGGTGTCCAACCCAATTTCTCTAACAATTAGTTAACAAATAAAAAGTTGGTTATTAAATAATTGCAAGAGTTGAGTTAAATTATGTAAGTATATATGTTATGTCTACTCATGAACTTCTAAAATTGTGAAACAATTATTCAAAAAATTGTTTGCTTAGTACTTACCTAAATACCATAGTGATTAGTGTAAGTCCTCATATATATACAATGATTCATATTATTCAATTATTCACTAAAACTATATTGTAGACCAAAGTGGAACTTAAAGAAAGAGCACATGACAAAACAAAGGCAGCCCCTGTGAAGGTACACAATAAGAGATTCTATGACCAATCGATTTCTTATAAAAATAAAATTATATAAGAAAAAACGCATATGTTACATGAAAATATATTATACTTCAGGCTTCATGTTACAACTCAGGTCATTAAGGGTTTTATCATATTATAAATAGTACGTGTTTACATGCATTATTAACACATGCAATTTCCAACTATTTGAAAGTTTTTTTAATGTTTTATTATAAATATTTCTGATTAGTTAGTTATTTTAAAGTTTACAATTATGTGCAATCCTATATTAACATATTTTTAAAAAATTATATGTGCAATCCTATATATATTAACATATTTACTTTTCGGATTAGTTAATTAATAATTATGTATGAATGGAGTTAATTATAGTTTATTTATTTTAATTAATCAGAATGTTGCAAAGGCACAAGCAAAAGAGAACAAAAAGCCTCTTGAGTTTAAGCTTCACTCTGGTGATAGAGCTCTAAAACGTGCCATGTTCAACTATTCGGTACTTAATATATATTTAAATTATTTCATTATTATTTTCCAGCTTCTATGGAACTTTTTTAATCATTATTTTCTCAGGTTGCAAATAATTAATTTTTTTTTTTGGTTAATTAATTTTTTTTTTTGTCAACAAGGTTGCAAATAATTATTATACCACAAAAATACAGCAAAAACAAGAGGAGAGGTCACAAAAGGTATACTACAAAATAATAAGATAATACTATTAAGCTAGAGATCAACATTAATCAATTCAAACCAAATTAAATGTGATTTGTTTTGGATCTTTGGTATTATACTTGGGATGTAAATTTACTATTAATCATGTAAATAACATAAATAAGCATTTTAGTAAATCGCATAATTTACAATAGAGAGATGTAAAAACTCAAAACATCATTAAAATACTGAGTGAGATAGTCTCAAAATTTTACTTTGTTTTTTTTTATAAAATCTCTAAATTAAGCATTGTAATAAAATCAAAACATGAAACAGATGATAAAGGAAGAAGAGATTCGTATGTTAAGAAAAGAAATGGTTCCTAAAGCTCAACTTATGCCTTTCTTCGACCGACCTTTTCTACCACAAAGGTTAGTTTCATTATTTTTGTTTCAAATAAATATTGTTTTATCTTTATAAAATCTAATATGATTTATTAGAGAATAAAATTTAATAAAAGCGTAAACTATAAATTTTATAAAAATTTGTATAAGAAAATAAAAGATAGAAACTAATTCTTATAATGAAACTAAATGAGCATATGATTTATTATTTATTTATTATGATACTTTTGTTAACTACTCCCTCCGTTTCAAATTAGTTGATGTTTAAGTTTTTTCACGCATCTTAAGAACTCATTTAATTTTTCTCTTTTTTTATGTAAAAAAATTATTTAATTTTTTACCTAAACATAATTCAACCAATAAAAACACATAAAATCAATTAATTCTACATTGAAAATTGAAAACATTAACTAATTTAAAACAAAAAAAATTATCTAAAACATCAATTATTATGAAACGGATGGAGTATGATTTAACATGTGGTACACGGAATAAATATTTGGGAGAATTACAAAACTACACCATTTGAATTACATTTCACAAAACTACATTTAAACACTCAAAATTAAATCCAAATAAACCATATACACACAATCCTACCCCTCAATATTATACCCTAAACACTAATTAGCTAACCCAAATGAAAATATTTTAATTTTGATAATTTTTTAAAGTGTAAATAAAACTTTTAAAATTTTGAAAGGGTGTAAATATGTGAAAAATTTGAATTATGTAAAGTTTTGTAAATGAATGAAAAAAAGAGTGTAGTTTTGTGAATTCCTCGTAAATATTTTGAGTGTGTAGATCAAGCAGGCCATTGACAATGCCAAAGGAACCAAGCTTTGGGAATGTAAACAGCACTTGTTGGAGTTGTGTCTTCAACAACCAAAACTATCTTTACCATTTTCACCACCATCCTCATGCTTAACAATGTTAAGGAGTCACTTCTGTATTTCAGAAGCTTTTTCTATATTTTTTTTTTACGAATCTATATTTTCAAATTTCCTTTATTTAGTGTTGTTCTTCTCAACTTCTGTCTTTTTATTTTTATTTTTTTTTGTTTTTGTACGTTCTATTTCCATAGATTAAATAATTGATGCATTTTTCGACACATGGATATTTTCCACCAAAGGCTAATTGATTGCATCTTCGATAAACATCATAACAAATGCTACCATTGTATGTGAAAATTAATTAGCTTTTTTGAAGATAAAATTAGTAAGTTTTAGGTGTAAACCTAAAAGAGAATATATATAATGTAACAAGAGAAAAAACAGGATAGACATTTAAAAAATATTGGGGTTAACTTTTGGAAAATTAAATGATATTCAGCACAATAATCACTTCGTATTTAAGATTCTTAATATTTTTTTTATAATTTTATAGGGGTCACTTGACCCCTCCTTTGTCAGTGTATTTTACAATTATTTATGCTATGGACAAACTTTAGGTGTCTTTTAATGTGATGGCCTATCTTTGAATGTCGACAATACAACAAACAAAATCAATTCACATTTTGAAACATTTACATCAATAAGATTACTTGGATTCCCCGGCTTGTATTAATGTGTATTATGTTTCATGGACAAAATATATATATATAGTTTAATTTTTGTTTTAATTTTATACATTTTCAGGTTAAATGAATAATTTTAGGTAAAATATTATAAAATAAGTGACAAAAATATTAAACACAAAAATAAATTATACTTTCAAGTTAGGTTTATAAATCATAAACCGTAAATAGTTAAACTTTAGCAAACCCCCTATAATATAACATTAATTGTCGGCAGTGGATTATTGTTTTCGATGAGATGATGGTTCAATTAATAATAAATTTTAAAGAATCACATTTATGAGTAAAATCAAACAAAGAACATGATTTTACATGAGTAATTATATTTTAAATTCAGTCACAACCTTATATGGCAATTATCTAATTATTAATTAGGTTTACTTGAAATCTTCGTAGCATTTTTTTTGATAAACTGTGAAAGTTCCCATAATCTCCACCACTGTCTTGAGCCAAGGGTTGATAATACCCACCGGTGTCCGGAGCCACCCGGTGCCTGGACCGGAGCCACCCGGTGCCCGGAGCCCGCCGTTGGAAGGGGCTTTAGAAATTTTGTAAAACCATTATTTTTCTACAACCATATAAAGAAACCAATCATGTTTTGTCTTTAAAATAATTTCTCAGATACACTTTATTTCCTTTTTAATTTATTTTGGCTCTTCAGAACCATTTTTTCTAAAGCAAAAAATACAACCTTTCATTTTTTTAAAAAGCCAGAGCAAAAAATCTACAACCTAAATCTTACAAAAAAAATTTAAAGATACAATCTAACCAATCTAGCCTAATACCACGTTTAATGCGTAAATCACATCTCCAAAGTCCCAGCTAGTTTGAATTAGTGACTTTTGAGCACTCTAACGGTAACTCAAGACCACTAAACCAAAGCCCACTTGGTTCATAGCATTTTTTTTCTCTCTTGTCTTTATTTGTTTCTTGTACCACCACAACGTCACTATCTTGATTTAGTGGGTTTGGTCTGTCGTGTAAGATACAAAAATAAATAAATGGAGGAGAGATGATTTAACAAGATCAGGCCAAACAAGTTTAGGTTCCCTTTTTAATTGTCTGGCCTCTTGGAGATATTGAAGGGTTTTGTAGTAAAATTTTGGGCCCCACAATGTTGTCACCGAATAAGCACCACAAAAATTTCAATTTCGAATTTTATTTTTTTACTAGCCTAAACCCATATTTGAATAAAAATACTTTAGTTCTGTAAAATGTTTTCATAAATACAACCAAATAATCATCAACGATAATCAACGACCATAAGTGCGTTAACAGGAAGAGATTCTAGAGACTTCATTATTATGACCCTGCAATATTCCAGTCCAATCACGATTAACCGTGGAGTTATTTCAAACAGGTGACCGAAAAAGTAAATGTACTTTAGTGACATAGATAATTAAATCAATTCTTTTAAGCCTATGCACATACCATATTATTTTTCACAAATCGAGATTTCACACTTTAAGTTCAAAAAAAACATTTTATGATTGTCTTAGTTATTTAACAATTAAAAATATATCAATATCTTGTTTGATAGTAAGCATTCATGTTTTTTTTATTACAAACTCATATTTTTGCTTACTTTGACTTGTTATTACCACAAAAGGTTTTAACAATCATATTTCTATAATTCTTTTCTTTTCCTATAATTCTTTTAAGGTCATATTTTCCATGTGAAGTACTTTTTTGTGAAAGGATTTGAAATATTTTATACACGATATAAGATTTTTAACTTATAAGTAGCTTATCTTTTCCTCATGATGTATGATTTTTTTTTTTTTGGTAAATGGATCTTAGAGGGTTTTAAAATTCTTTGATTTTAGTTTTGTTTTGGATGACGCTTAACGGACATTTAGCATATACAAGACGTGCATATTAAATATGTATGAGTTTTAGTGGTTAGAATGAATTAATTTTGTTACCTACACATAAGCGAATCCAGTGGCGAAGCCAGAAAATTTAGTAATGGTTGTCAATTTTTATTTTAAATTCATAAACTTTGCTGAAAAATATGTGATCAAAAATAATGATTTTAAATATACCCTATGTTCACTTATTTTTTGAAAACTCACTATCATTATTTCATTTTACCATATTATTAATTATCAATATCCGTTTTTAATAAAACAAACTAAAAAATCATTAAAAAGTATCACTATTACGGTTATAAGTTTATAACTACATCAACAAATTAAATATTAAATTCAAATAAATTTAAACACAAAATCGTTCTCTTTTAACAGTAATCCCTAAACACTAAATAGCGTATCCAAATGAAGTTTTTTAAATTTGGGTAAATATTTAAAAGGTAGTTTAGCCATTGAAATTTTTTAAAATGCGTAAAATTAAAATAATTTAAATTAGGTGTAGTTTGTAAAATAAGATTTAGTTTTTTGAATTTTTCTAGTAAATTAATTAGATTTTGCGTTAGTTAATGAGTTTATTTGTATAGTTTTTTTATTTTTTTTAATAAAATTGGATGACATATAATTGGATGCAAATTTGATGGGTGTCAAAAATATTATTAGAGGGGTGTCAATTTAAAACTATGAGGAATTCACAAAATTACACCCTTTCAAACCCTCCTTCACAAAACTACACCTAATTTAATTTTTTCACATATTTACACCCTTTCAAAATTTTAAAAGCTTGATTTACCCTTTTAAAAATTACCAAAATTAAAATTTTTTCATTTGGGTTCGCTAATTAGTGTTTAGTGTATAGTATTAAGGGGGTAGAATTGTGTAGGTAGAGTTTATTTGAATTTAATTTTGAGTGTTTAAGTGTAGTTTTGTGAAGTATTTTGAAATGGTGTAATTTTGTGAAATGTAATTGAAATGGTGTAGTTTTGTAATTCTCCCTTTTTTTGGTAAATGAATCTTAGAGGTTTTTAAAATTCTTTGGATTTAGTTTTGTTTTGGATGACGGTTAACGGACATTTAGCATATAAAAGACGTGCATATTAAATATGCATGAGCTTTTAGTGGTTAGAATGAATTAATTTTGTTACCTACACATAAGCGAATCCAGTGGCGGAGCCAGAAAAATTTAGTAATGGTTGTCAATTTTTTTTTTTAAATGCATAAACTTTACTGAAAATATGTGATCAAAAGTATTGATTTTAAATATACTCTATGTTCACTTATTTTTTGAAAACTCACTATCATTATTTCATTTTACCATATTATCAATTATCAATATCCGTTTTTAATAAAACAAACTAAAAAATCATTAAAAAGTAGGGAGAATTACAAAACAACACTATTTGAATTACATTTCACAAAACTACACCATTTCAAAAATTCTTCACAAAACTACACCTAAACACTCAAAATTAAATCCAAATAAACCCTACCCACACAATCTTACCCCTTAATACTATACCCTAAACGCTAATTAGCGAACCCAAATGAAAATATTTTAATTTTGGTAATTTTTAAAAGGGTAAATCAAGCTTTTAAAATTTTGAAAGGGTGTAAATATGTGAAAAAATTAAATTAGGTGTAGTTTTGTGAAGGATGGGTTGAAAGGGTGTAGTTTTGTAAATTCATCTAAAAAGTATCACTATTAGGGTTATAAGTTTATAACTACATCAACAAATTAAATATTAAATTCAAATAAAACTTAAACACAAAATCGTATATGTTTTAACAATAATCCCTAAACACTAAATAGTGTATCCAAATGAAGTTTTTTTAATTTGGGTAAATTTTTTTTTTCTCACTGTGTCCTTTTTACTACATGTTTACAAATACAGTAGATGTATCTGTAATCCAATGTGGAATAGAAGAACTAATATATTGGAAGATAGCCTTCCTGCCACGCGCACCTCGTGCTAGAAGATCCGCCTGTGCATTCCTTCCCCTTTCTACATACCGAAGTGTGAAGTCCGGGAAATTCGCTTGCAGATCACGTAGCCTCTCCAACTCCGGAGAGAAAGACGGCCATAGTTCTGGCGTAGAGACCATATTGATTAAATCCAAGGAATCCGTGCAAAACACCTTGCATCTGTGATTGTGATCCGTAAGACCCTCCAATGCAAATAGCAGCCCGTGAAGTTCTGCATGTAGTGGCGACATGCATCGACTATAGCCCTTTAAACCAGAAGCGTTGTCTCTCCTTCGTGATTTTGGAGGACCCATCCAATCCCACAAGTAACTTCTCCCTCTTTCCATGATCCGTCTGTGTAACACCATACATCTTCAAATTGGGATCTTCTTATGACCACATTCCCCTGAATGTCAGTCACGCTTGCCACCGGTTTTTGCGCCAAAATAAATTCTTGCGCCTTTATCCACGCTTCTGCCTCCCCTAATGCGACATCCTTTGTTTCCATATGGCTCCTTTCTAAGCCGCGAAAGATTTTATCATTTCGCGCTTTCCAGATTTACCACATAATCCAAGGGAAAACTGGAACCTTGAAAAGGGGTTTCGTTGTCTCCAAAAAAGACAATCCATATTTCCTCCCAAACTCCCTGTTGGGAAGCCTCTTTCTCCCGGGCCAAAACCCGCCAAAGCCCATGTCTGCCTGGATGGAGGGCACTCAAAAAGCATATGGTTTATCAATTCCTCTACCCCACACCGAGGGCACTCAATATCTCTCCCTACATGCCTGTAGACTAATCTTTCTTTTACCGGCAAGACCCCTGATAGGGCTTGCCAAAGGAAGTGTTTAATTTTATTTGGAGATCTTAAATTCCAAACAAATTTTTTAAGAGCTGTGAATGATGGTTTCTGTAAGAGGGTCTGAATCTCCTCATCATTATTATTTAAGTACAGAACCTGGTAACCTGATCGAACAATATACACCCCTGACTTGGTGTGGTGCCAGCATAGCTTATCCTCCAAATCTCTCCTTGAAGGTCTAATGTTGCGGATCAACGGGATATCCTCTGGGTTCACCATCTGTCTTAACAGAGGTATATTCCAGTCATTTTGTCCTCTGACCCTCAACTCCGAGACCCTTAGGAGTGGGTAGTACAATGAACCGGGACCTACTGTCGGCCTTGGCCTTGTACCCGGTATCCAATTATCATACCAGACTAAAGTTTGGTCCCCCGAACCTATTACTTTCCTTGTTCCCATTCGTACCAAATGTCTTGATGACTAAATACTCCTCCACCCAAAAGATGGCCGATTTGGTTTCTATGCCTCAAAAGGATGTTGATTCCGGAAATAACGTCCCTTTAAGACCCTTGCCGCCAGGGATTCCGGGTACTGGTGTAGTCGCCATAGTTGTTTCGCTAAAAGGGATTTATTAAAGTCCTCAAACACCTTCAACCCCAGTCCCCCATCCTCCTTCGGGATACACAGTTTCTTCCACGCCAACCAGTGGATGCCTCGTGTTTGCTCATTCGAACTCCACCAGAAGTTTGCCACTGCACTCGGCAGCTGACTGCACAAATTCTTAGGCAATAGGAAACACGACATCACATAAGTTGGGATGGCCCGAGCTACCGATTTTATCATAACCTCTTTCCCTCCTTTAGACAGAAATTTCGCATTCCACCCATTTATACTTTGGTGGAGTCTTTCGCGGACATAAGCGAATACCTGGTTTTTTGACCCTTGTAGCTGTTCCGGGATACCCAAATATTTCCCCATACCTCCCTCATTCCTAATTCCTGTTTTCGCCTTTATATCATTCCTCATGTTGTGCTCCACACTTTTTCCAAACATAATTGCCGACTTTTCAAAATTAATACACTGGCCAGAAGCCTGTCAATAAACCTCCAGAATCCGTAGCACTTCCGAACATTGTTGCACATTAGCCTTGCATAAAAACAAGCTATCATCCGAAAATAACAGGTGGGAGACCGGGGGTCTCCTATAAGCCACTTTAATTTCGGTCAGCGCATTTGTTTCCTCCGCCCGTTGCAACTGGGAGATCAGTACCTCAGTACAAAGAATGAAGAGGTAGGGGGATAAAGGATCCCCTTGTCTGAGTCCTCTTGAGGGCATGATCCGTCCCTTAGGCTCCCCATTGAGGAGGACACTATATGAAACTGAGGTGACACAGATCATGATTAGGTTCACCCACCCCTCCGCAAAGCCCATCCGTAATAGTAACGACTCTAGAAAAGGCCATTCTACTCTATCATATGCTTTGCTCATATCCGTTTTAATTGCCATGTATCCCTTTTTACAGACCTCCTTTGTGTTAAGGGCATGAAACACTTCCTGTGCTATCAGTATATTATCCGTAATCACTCGTCCTGCCACGAACGCTGATTGAGTTTCCGATATTAAGTTCGGGAGAATGGGTTTTAGTCTTTGGCACATCATTTTCGATATGATCTTGTATCCAACATTATCATTTTACCATATTATTAATTATCAATATCCGTTTTTAATAAAACAAACTAAAAAATCATTAAAAAGTATCACTATTAAGGTTATAAGTTTATAACTACATCAACAAATTAAATATTAAATTCAAATAAAATTTAAACACAAAATCGTTCTTTTTTAACCGTAATCCTTAAACACTAAATAGTGTATCCAAATGAAGTTTTTTTAATTTGGGTAAATATTTAAAAGGTAGTTTAGCCATTGAAATTTTTTAAAATGAGTAAAGTTAAAAAATAATTTAAATTAGGTGTAGTTTGTAAAATAAGATTTAGTTTTGTGAATTTTTCTAGTAAATTAATTAGATTTTGTGTTAGTTAATGAGTTTATTTGTATAGTTTTTTTTATTTTTTTAATAAAATTGGATGACATATAATTGGATGCAAATTTGATGGTGTCAAAAATATTATTAGAGGGGTGTCAATTTAAAACTATGAGGAATTCACAAAACTACACCTTTTCAAACCATCTTCACAAAACTACACTTAATTTAATTTTTTCACATATTTACACCTTTCAAAATTTTAAAAACTTGATTTACCCTTTTAAAAATTACCAAAATTAATTTTTTTTCATTTGAGTTCGCTAATTAGTGTTTAGGGTATAGTATTAAAGGGGTAGGATTGTGTGAGTAGGGTTTATTTGGATTTAATTTTGAGTGTTTAGGTGTAGTTTTGTGAAATATTTTTGAATTGGTGTAGTTTTGTGAAATGTAATTCAAATGATGTAGTTTTGTAATTCTCCCTAAAACTAATAATAAAACTTCAAATGAAAATTAAATTCATGGGTGTCAATTCCTAGTACCCTACATGAGCGCCTCTGCGAATCTAGGAGACAATTTCACCGGGGCCAATAATTTATTTATGTTCCCTAATATTATAATAAAACATTACGTAAATTATTTTAACAGTTAAACACAAAAAGAGCTAATATAAGGGCTACATAACAAATTAATTGGAGGCATATATAATTTTATACCCATTTTTTTAAAGTCTTGAATGTTGTAAACTGATGAAAGTTATATCTTTATTCATTAAGTCAAAGGATCCTTATATAGGAATACAATACATTGTGAAAACCCTAATAGATATAAGGATGAGTCGATGAACTCTCTTGGGCTTTAGGGTCCAATGGTTCGTCCATTCTTGTATTGAACCGAATGGTTCACAACACTCCCCCTTGAATGAAGTAACCGTAGAGTTCGTAGTACGCTTTGGATGTTGCCTCATTAAAACCTTACCGGAAAACCCGGTGGGATAAAACCGTGGTGAAGGAAAAGAGTACAACACGTAGCTACTCCCCCGTTTCGGATCAGCCTTGAGGTCTTTGAGTCGACGCATCCCGATCTGATGTATGAGCTTCTTGAACGTACAAGTTGGTAGTGACTTGGTGAATAAGTCCGCTGAGTTGTTGTTGGATCGGACCTGTTGAACTTTTACTTCACCGGCATTCTGTAACTCATGTGCGAAGAAGAACTTTGGAAAATGTGTTTCGTCCGGTCTCTCTTAATGTAGTTGTCATTGAGTTGAACAATATAGACTGTGTTGTCTTCAAATATGATAGTCTTTGATGTAGTAGTAGATGCGCCTAAAAAAGGTCGCCTACGTACCCTTGGAAGGATCAAGCCACACGTAGTTCTAAGAAAACAAATGTTTGGTCTAGTGTATCTAGCCAAATTCATTAGAACTCCTATGGTACTAAGATATGACATTTTCGGACTGAATGGGATCATTATCCAATCTAAGGTTTCTCACCACCAGTGGGCTTGGTCAATGGGCGGACCTTGTCCTTATTAAATTTCGTTGAATACTATTTCAGTGTATGCCATTTGATGCACAAGGATTCCATTATTCATGTACTCATGTTGTAATCCCAAACAGAACTTAATTATTGCCTGTGTCTTTCATTTCGCATTCTTTCTTTAGATATACTAAACTGTTTGGTCGATTACCCGCAGATTTAAATCATTCATATACACTCGCTATGATTACAAATCCTTTGTTTTCAAACCTCTTTATAAAAATACATGGACCGATGGGATCATTTATAACCTTCCATATGTCCACTTAATCTAAGTCCATGAAAGGATTTGTCCGGCCTTACGCAAAGGTCGTTCTCGAGAATCTTTCTTAGCTTTGAGCTCAATAATCTCTGGTAATCTCATATATTATCCTGTGGACTTATATAAATATGCAGGCATTACATCCATTAGCCGCAAATAAATGTTGTAAATGGTGGTAAAAATCAGAGTAATATGTTGTTAAAATATACATCTAGATTAAAATATGTACAAATCCGATTATATGCATATGATTTTAGTATATTTAGTAAATAGATCTAAATAGGAAATAATAGATTGATTGTGTTTTTACCTTAACAATAAACATATCAAAGTTTGCTTACCAGGTTTGCTTACCAGGTTTGCTTACCTTAAAAAAACTGATCGTAGATGAGAGGTAAGACAGATCTGATCGTATTCGGGTGGCTCTGGCGGCTAGGGCTTCGTGCTCTGGTGGCTAGGGTTTCGTGTTATGGTGGATAGGGCTTCTTCGTGCTGATAACGTGTTGTAAACTGATGAATGAAAGTTCTATCTTTATTCATTAAGTCAAAGATCCTTATATAGGAATACAATACATTGTGAAAACCCTAATAGATATAAGGATGGGCCAATGAACTCTCTTGGGCTTTAGGGCCCAACGGTTCGTCCATTCTTGTATTGAACCGAATGGTTCACAACATTGAAGAAATTTCCTTACAAAAATATTATTAAAAACTTTGGACACATCTTAATATAAGTATATTCACCCTTATATATATATATTTTTTTTAATATACATTTTTTTATCCCTATACACATTAATACAACAATAATTAATCACATGTGAATATACTTGATTTCTTACACTTATTTATAGCTAACTATCCCTCATATGAATCACTCACTCATAAAATATTTCTTCTTTAGTGACTAAAACCCTTCCTTCTATCTTTCTATAATGGCTATGACCATAGGCTTACTTGAAATCTTCATAGCATTTTTCTCCCTTGTCTTTATTGGTTTCTTGTACCACAAGAAAACTCAAAAGTCTTTGCTTACAAACTGGCCTGTCCTTGGGATGCTTCCTGGTCTTCTCCTTCATATCAATAATATCTACGATTTCAACACCGGAGTTCTCAAGGCGAGCAATATGACACATTTTTTCAAAGGGCCTTGGCTTACTGGCACGGACATATTGTCCACCGTTGATCCGGTGAATATTCATTACATTCTATGTTCGAATTTCGTTAATTACCCTAAAGGTAAAGAGTTTAAGGAGATATTTGAAGTGTTAGGAGATGGAATATTCAACGTTGACTCGGAGTTATGGGAAGATATGAGAAGCTCTTCTCATTCTTTTTTAAGCAATCAAGATTTCGAAAAGTTTTCGATTAATACTAGCCTAAGGAAATTGAAGCTAGGGCTTGCTCCTATTCTTGAAAATGCTTTTGAGAAAAACATACTTGTTGATTTGCAAGATTTGTTTCATAGATTCTTTTATGACGCTTTCTTGATTTTGATGACCGGGTACGATCCAAAATGTATGTCCATAGATCTGCCTAAGGTTGAGTTTGGTGATGCCATGGAAGTTTTTGCGGACGCGGTTTTCTATAGACATGCTAAACCAATGTTCTTGTGGAAGCTCCAATATTGGATTGGCTTAGGAGTTGAGAAGAAGATGAAGAGATCTATCGCGATTTTCGATCAATTGCTAGAAAAGATCATATTAGCTAAAAGAGAGGAGCTCAAAATCAGAAGTCATGGAGAGTTCATAGACGTTTTAACATACTACATGACCTTGGACACAACCAAATATAAACACTTGAAGCCGAGTAACGATAAGTTCTTAAGAGACACTATCTTGAATTTCTTGATGGCAGGAAGAGACACAACGAGCTCAGCTCTCACTTGGCTCTTTTGGCTTCTCTCCAAGAACCCTAAAGCAATGTCCAAGATCCGACAAGAGATTAACAAGAACATGCCAAAGTTTGATCACAATGATTTAGACAAGCTTGTGTATCTACATGGTGCCGTGTGCGAGACCCTAAGGCTATACCCACCAGTCCCTTTTAACCACAAGTCACCGGCCAAGCCAGACTTGCTTCCAAGTGGGCATAGAGTAGACGAGAATGTGAAGATAGTGATACCTACCTATGCATTGGGTAGGATGAGATCTATTTGGGGAGATGATGCTGAAGATTTCAGACCAGAGAGATGGGTTTTAGATAATGGAATGTTGAGACATGAGCCTTCACATAAGTTCTTGGCTTTTAGCGCCGGTCCGAGAACATGCTTGGGGAAGAAGTTAACTTTCTTGCAGATGAAGTTAGTGGCTGTTGAAATCATAAGAAACTATGATATTAAAGTTGTTGAAGGGCATAAGACAGAACCAGTTCCTTCTGTTCTTCTTCGTATGCAACATGGTCTCCATGTTAATGTTACTAAGATCTAGTAGTGTTGCACTATGTTTTTAAATTTTATGATAAATATATAATTGTTTAGATTTCAGTAAAAAAGATGTATGCATACTAATATGTACGAACATGTCTTGTTCTCTTATCATTGCTTTAAGTAATACTATAATTTTAAATAATAACCTCATGGTTTTGTATACTCCCTTTGTTCTTTTTCTTAGTTGTTTTGGTTTAAAACACAAATTTTAAGATAATATTGATATTTTTTGTTTTCTACAGAAAATCATTATTTTATACTTAATTTAAACTAATTCAACCAATCATAGAGAAGAATATATAATACTATTGACTATATTACATTAAATACATTTAATATTTGTTTCGAAAATCTAAAACATCTTCTAAAAGAAAATTATGTTCCGAATCCGAACTAGCAAAATACCTGACCGAAATTCCGAAGAAAACCAAACGGATACCCAAATATAACATAACATGATTTCAAGTATTTTCAACTAAAGTTGTAAAATCATTATATAAAGGCATATGCAAATGTTTTATTCAAGACTATAAATTTATTTGCAAATGTTTTTGTAATCCGCCCTTGTTATAATGGACATACAATAAAAGATGTTATAATATTATCTATTATAAACTTATCTTCTAAATTATTTATTACTAGATGGTTTGACCAGCGCCATGACGCGGTCATAAATAATTATAAAAATACATAAAATGAAATTAAGTGTTACATTAATAAAAAATAATAATTTTTTAAACTATGCTAAAATCACAACGAAATAAAACCAAAACTGAAAATGTAATAAATTATCAATAAAAAAGAATGAAAACAAAGAACAAACTTCAAAAATTGTAGTTTTTTGTTTTATAGTGGGGTAAATATGTTTAAATACAAAATTTGCTTTACTTTTTTTAGTTTTTTTGTTAAAGAATTATATAGTTGTTTAAAAAATTTCCATAAACACGCGGTTAAAATGAAAAATTGTTAGAAACGTATGTATGTGGTCTACAAAAACATATGTTGTTATGCATATTTTTCAAAGAAATAAAAGAGTTGACACTTAAAAAGACGTGAAAAATATATATCTATGAGTTAATTTGGTTAATATAAAATAAAGCATATTCAACAAAAATAGTTTTATAAAAACTAGAGGAAAAACTCAATGAAGATGTTATTAACTATAATACCTTTAGATTTATAAAATTATAAAATTTTCAAAAATAAAAGGGATAATCACAAACAATTTTCAAAAACAATTAAATTAATTAAATATAAAAAAATTTCCTTAATTTTCTCTAGTAACAAGTAAATATTTTAAATTATAATATAAATTAAAATACCAAAACAACATCGTGAATTTTTAGTAAATTTCAATATATTAGTAATAATTAAATATTTTAAATTATAATATAAATGAAAATACCAAAAAGATATCGTACACTTTTTGATAAATTTATTGAAATTTCAAAAATATTATATTAATAAATAATATATGATAATATAAATTATGAAAAATAAAATAGATAATTACAAAACAATCGAAAATATTAAACTAATTAAATATAAAATAATATAAATTATGAGAAATAAAAGAGAAAATTACAAACAATTTTCGAAAATATTAAATTAATTAAATATGAAATAATTTCCTTAATTTTCTCTTTGGATAACACGTAGGTAAAATTCATTGTCATTTACTATATAAGATTTGTGATAATATTTAATGTTTTATTTTGTTTTTATTGACGTAAGTAAAAATTATAGACCAAAGTCCAAAACTCCCACGGTTTATAAAAAAAAAGAGGAATTCACAAAACTTCACTCTTTCAACCTCTCCTTCACAAAACTACACCTAATTTAATGTTTTCACATATTTACACATTTTCAAAATTTTAGAAGCTTGATTTACCCTTTAAAAAATTACCAAAACTAAAATATTTTTATTTGGGTTCGCTAATTAGTGTTTAGGGTATAGTATTAATGGGGTAGAATTGTGTGGGTAGGGTTTATTTGGATTTAATTTTGAATGTTTAGGTGTATTTTTGTAAACTATTTTAGAAATGGTGTACTTTTGTGAAATGTAATTCAAATGGTGTAGTTTTGTAATTCTCCCAAAAAAAAATTGTGTCGTACATCTTTAGCATAAAAAATGCATAGAGGAAACACGAAATTGTCTTTGGACCAATGAATCTGAATAATTTGTACCAAAGTTGATAAGAACCCAAAATTAGGTACGCGTGATATCATTAGTACTATATAATATAATAGTATATCAAACACCAACATCCACACTAGGTCTGGGCATTTAGACCGAAACCCGAAAACCGAACCCAAACCGACCCGAAAAACCCGGTTTGGGTCGGTTTCGGGTATAGCAAAAAAACCCATCGGGTTTTATATAAATTTAATTCGGGTTTCGGTTTAAACCCGAACCGACCCGGAACCCGAAATCAAACCTGAGAAACCTAACCCTCTCTTATGCATTTTTACCATGTTTATGAGTTTACAATGCATTCATGTTTTCGGGTTTCATTCGGGTTTTATTCAAGTTTTTCGGATTTTTCGGGTTTGTTCAGGTTTTTCGGGTTTTTTTCGGGTTTTTCGGGTCCAAATACCCGAACCAAAGAAGACCCGATTTTTTCGGGTAATTACCGAGTTTCATAAAAAAAAATTAACCCGACCCGAACCCGAATGAATCCGACCCGAACCGACCCTAAATTATTCCAAAAACCCTTCGGGTTCTATATACCGTAACCCGAAACAACCTGACCCGAACCCGACCCGAAACCCGAATGCCCAGGCCTAATCCACACAATCTTAAGAGCTCAATAATTGTGGTCTTTAAATCAATTATTACAACAAGTACATATATGTTTGGTTCCAACGATATGGACAACCAAAATATGTTAATTAAAAGCCAAAAGGAAAATCATACATTTCATATACTCCCTCTCCCTTTTTTTTTTGGTCAAAACCATCCCATTTTATTAAGTTAAGATCTCGTATGTTACTTCCCACTAGAGAAAGCCAATCCGGGATCACGTCACTTACATGGGAAAAAAGAACACTACGGTTTCTAGCTCGTCTTGCTAACAAGTCCGCTTGGATATTTAGACGTCTAGGAACATGCATAATTGAAAACTCATTAAACAAACACCTTAAATCTAAAACATCTCCAATCTCGATTTCAAAAGCCGGTCAAGCCGAGGGATCATCCAACATCTTCACAAGCTCCTTACTATCGGTAGCAAAGGTTAAATGCAACACCGACTTTGCAACTAATACCTTCATTGCTCAAAAAAGTGCGTGAATCTCCGCATGAAGAGGAGACAAGGTCTTGGTAACGAAGCTCAAGCCATATATGCACTCTTTTCCTTCACGGCACACAACCCAACCAAGCCCACTCCCTCTCCCTATGTTCTATAAAACACATAGTTTCTGCATGAGTTTTTTTTTGTTTCAAAATAGATGTAGTTTTAAACTTCCAATGCAAAATTCATTTTTGTTTTATTTAATCTGAGCAATTATATTTTGTAAATAATTTTTCGTTTAGTTGAATTTGAAATTAGTAACCATTAAGAGGGACAATTACAAAATTGCATTTTTTTGAATTGTATATTACACAACTACATCATTTCAAAATCAATTATAAGTGTCTCAATAAGCTTTGTACATGTTTGACGAACTTATGAAACATCTACCAATGTGGTTTCTAGTAGTCTAAACCAAGTTTTATGCAACATGATAAGTTCCTCAGTGAGCTTTGTACAAGTTTGACGAACTTATGAAAGATCTAACAACGCGTTTCTAGGACTCAAAACTAAGTTTCATGCAACATGAGTGCTTATAAGTGTCTTAATGAGCTTTGTACAAGTTTGACGAACTTATGAAACATCTAACAACGCGTTTGTAGAACTTTAAACCAAGTTATATGCAACATGAGTGCTTATAAGTTCCTCAATGACCTTTGTACAAGTTTCACGAACTTATGAAACATCTAACAACGTGGTTTATAAGACTCTAAACCAAGTTTCATGCAACATGAGTGCTTATAAGTGTATCATTGAGCTTTGTACAAGTTTGACGAACTTACGAAACATCTAACAACGTGGTTTCTAGGAATCTAAACCAAGTTTCATGCAACATGAGTGCTTATAAGTTTCTCAATGATCTTTGTACATGTTTTACGAATTTATGAAACATCTAACAACGCATTTCTAGGACTTTAAACCAAGTTTCATGCAACATGAGTGCTTATAAGTTCCCCAATGATCTTTGTACATATTTGACAAACTTATGAAACATCTAACCACACGTTTCTAGTACTCTAAACCAAGTTTCATGAAACATGAGTTCTTATAAGTGTCCCAATGAGCTTTGTACAAGTTTGACGAACTTATGAAACATCTAACAACGCGTTTCTAGGACTTTAAACCAAGTTTCATGCAACATGAGTGCTTTTAAGTTCTTCAATGATCTTTGTACATGTTTGACAAACTTATGAAACATCTAACCACACGTTTCTAGTACTCTAAAGCAAGTTTCATGAAACATGACTTCTTATAACTGTCTCAATGAGCTTTGTACAAGTTTGACGAACTTATGAAACATCTAACAACGCGTTTCTAGGACTCTAAACCAAGTTTCATGCAACATGAGTGCTTATAAGTGTCTCAATGAGCTTTGTACAAGTTTTACAAAGTTATAAAACATCTAACAACGCGTTTCTAGGACTCTAAACCAAGTTTCATGCAACTAGAGCGCTTATAAGTGTCTCAATGAGCTTTGTACCTGTTTGACGAACTTAAGAAACATCTAACAACGTGTTTCTAGGACTCTAAACAAAGTTTCGTGCAACATGATTGCGGTGAAGTTCCTCAATGAGCTTTGTACAAGTTTGACGAACTTATAAAACATCTAACAACGCGGTTCTAGAATTCTAATTCAAGTTTCAGGGAATTTGAGTGTTTATAAGTGTCTCAATGTGCTTTGTACAAGTTTGACGAACCTATGAAACATCTAACAACGCGTTTCTAGGATTCTAAACCAAGTTTCAGGCAATATGAGTGCTTATAAGTGTCTCAATGAGATTTGTACAAGTTTGAAAAACTTATGAAACATCTAACAACGCGTTTCTAGGATTCTAAACCAAGTTTCATGCAACAAGAGTGCTTATAAGTGTCTCAATGAGCTTTGTACAAGTTTGACGAACTTATGAAACATCTAACAACGCGTTTGTAGAACTTTAAACCAAGTTTCATGTAACATAAGTGCTTATAAGTTCCTCAATGACCTTTGTACAAGTTTGAAGAACTTATGAAACATCTAACAACGTGTTTTCTAAGACTCTAAACCAAATTTCATGTAACATGAGTGCTTATAAGTGTCTTAGGGAGCTTTGTATAAGTTTAACGAACTTATGGAACATCTAACAACGCGTTTGTAGAACTTTAAACAAAGTTTCATGCAACATGAGTGCTTATAAGTGTCTCAGTGAGTTTTTGACAAGTTTGACGAACTTATGAAATATCTAACAACGCGGTTTCTAGGACTTTAAACCAAGTTTCATGCAACATGAGTGCTTATAAGTTCCTCAATGATCTTTATAAAAGTTTGACGAACTTATGAAACATCTAACCACGCGTTTCTAGGACTCTAAACCAATTTTCAAGCAACATGAGTGCTTATAAGTGTCTCAATGAGCTTTGTACAACTTTGACGAACTTATGAAACATCTAACAACGCGTTTATAGGACTTTAAACCAAGTTTCATGCAACATGAATTCTTATAAGTGTCGTAATGTGCTTTTTACAAGTTTGACGAACTTTTGAAACATCTAACAACGCGTTTCTAGGACTCTAAACCAAGTTTCATGCAACATGAATGCTTATAAAATCCCCAATGAGCTTTGTACAAGTCTGATGAACTTATGAAAGATCTAACAACGCGCTTCTAGGACTCTATAAATTTCCATGCAACATGAGTGCTTAAAAATGTCTCAATGAGCTTTGTACAAGTTTAAAAAACTTATGAAACATCTAACAACGCGTTTCTAAGACTCTAAACCAAGTTTGATGTGACATGAGTGCTTATAAGTGTCTTAATGAGCTTTGTACAAGATTGACGAACTTATGAAACATGTAACAACCTGTTTCTAAGGCTCTAAACCAGGTTTCATGCAACATGAGTGCTTATAAGTGTCTCAATAAGCTTTGTACAAGTTTGACGAACTTATGATACATCTAACAACGTGGTTACTGGTACTCTAAACCAAGTTTCATGCAACATGACTACTTATAAGCTCCTCAGTGAGCTTTGTACAAGTTTGACGAACTTATGAAACATCTAACAACGCGGTTTCTAGGAATCTAAACCAAGTTTCATGCAACATGAGTGCTTATAAGTGTCTCAATGAGCTTTGTACTAGTTTGACGAACTTATGAAACATCTAACAACGCGTTTCTAGTACTCTAAACTAAGTTTCATGCAACATGAGTGTTTATAAGTATCTCAATTAGCTTTGTACAAGTTTCACGAACTTATGAAACATTTAACAACGCGTTTCTAGGACTCTAAACCAAGTTTCATGCAACATGAGTGTTAATAAGCTCCTCAATGATTTTTGTACAAGATTGACAAACTTATGAAACATCTAACAACCCGTTTCTAGGACTCTAAACCAGGTTTGATGCAACATGAGTGCTTATAAGTGTCTCGATAAGATTTGTACAAGTTTGACGAACTTATGAAACATCTACCAACGTGGTTTCTAGTACTCTAAACCAAGTTTCATGCAAATACAAGTTACAAATTTATTCATTATTGGCGGAATCAAATGATTCGATATCGCTAACTTCATCGAATTCTTCATTTTCTTCTGTGGATCCTTCGTTTTCATCATCCACAATATCTTCAGCTACTTGATTATCGTGATCAACAAGAAATACATCTTCGGTCGATTGATTTGTTTGTATAATTGTCCCACCAACGACATCTTGTTGCATAGGAACTTCATCGTTACCCATAATTAAACCTCTCGGAACCACTCGAATTACTGCACTCCACGATATACCACTAGTTTTAACGCGACGATACGGAATGAATGTAACTTGCTCAGCCTGCGATCCGAGGATAAATGGTTCGAACTTCCGATATCGTCGTGATTGGTTGACGTCGATGACACCAAATTTGTTGTAACGTACACTACGACCTAACGTTGGATCAAACCAATCACATTTAAAAAGTGTTGTTCTTAAATTGACTAATCTCGGGTAGTGGACTTCGATAATATCCGTGAGAACCCCATAAAAAACCGAATCGCCCTCAAAGTGACACCATAATTTGCGGTTGCTCGATGTTGACCATGACTTACTGTGTGGAAGACGTAACCACGAGTAAAATACATAGGCGAAGTTGTGATCTTTTCAAGCGGTCCTTGTATTAACTCACGAAACCAAACCGGATATGTGGTGTCACCATATTCAACTTGCATTTTTAACCAACCCGCAAAATCGCGTTCTTTATAAGCAGTAAGTTCGTCTTTCGCAAGTCCAGGATAAACTTCCTCCACTTGTTCCTCAAACATTCTAATTGAAATAAACCCCCTCGTTATATATATATATATATAGATCGTTAGGAAAAATATTATAGCTTATATATAAAAACATATAATATATTACCACCAAAAGAGGATGTAAGTATGTGCACTTTGTCGATGTTGATCACTTTCCCACCAAACTTCTTTTATTTTTCCGCTAGCTCTTCCAATTGGGGAAAATATATCGTGTACCCCATCTATCGTATATACCGCGCCAACGCCGCCGTCATCGTATCGTCGTGTTTTTGTTCTACATGTTCGTACATTGGAACCGAATTAGTATGATGCGAAATGAGAAGTCTCTTCCGTTAAAGATCCAAAGAACGATAGATCCTTCAACCCTTGCTAGATTTTTCGCCTTTCCTTTCAAATGTCCCATAAATCGTTCAAAGGGATACATCCACCGAAACCGCACAGCCCTCCTAGTTCTGCCTCGTGAGGAAGATGTATTGGAAGGTGTTCCATTACATCGAAAAAGATGGAGGAAAAATCTTTTCCAAGTTGCACAACAAGATAGGGATATTTTCACGCAATTGTTCAATGACATCTTCTGAAAGTGTACGAGTACATAAATCTCGGAAAAACGCACGGATACCTGAAATTTTTTAAAATTCATGACTATATATTGTAATTAAAGTAATTAAAAGATAATTAATTAATTATTAATTAGTACATGCAATTGCTAAGAGTGCGAGTTCATGTAGAAGCTCGTCGAAGGCAAAAGGTAATAGTCTCTGCATAAATACATGACAATCATGACTTTTCATACCTGAAAACTTTTGTTCATTCTCAACACATGCATATAGCTTTGAGACATATCCGTCGGGGAATTTGACATCTGACGCTACCCAATTAAATAAAGCGTTTTTCACTTCAAGTTTCAATCTGTAGATCGGGACTGGAGCCTTACCATCGTTCGTGATATGCAACTCACTTCTAAAACATATTCCTGGCAAATCCAATCTTTTCTTCAAATTGTCTTTCGTTCTCCCCTGCATATTCAACAATGTGTACATGATGTTATCAAAGAAATTTTTCTCAATGTGCATAACATCAAGGTTATGTCTCAACAAATGATCTTTCCAGTAAGGGAGTTCTCAAAAGATGCTTTTCTTGTTCCAGTTATGGGTTTCCCCGTATCCGTCAGGTAAATTCGAAACATGCCAATTTCCACCCCGTCTACATGTTTCTTGCGTCCCGTAATAATCCAACTCGTTTAGTAACTCTGTCCCCGCCGGATATAGTAGGGGTGGTTGTTTAACGACTTTGTTTTTCTTGAACAACTTTCTGTTCTTCCGGTACGGATGATAAGTTCCTTAGTGAGCTTTGTACAAGTTTAACGAACTTATGAAAGATCTAACAACGCGTTTCTAGGACTAAAAACTAACTTTCATGCAACATGAGTGCTTATAAGTGTCTCAATGAGCTTTGTACAAGTTTTACGAACTTATGAAACATCTAACAGCGCGTTTGTAGAACTTTAAACCAAGTTTCGTGCAACATGAGTGCTTATAAGTTTCTCAGTGAGCTTTACAAGTTTGACGAACTTATGAAACATTTAACAACTCGTTTCTAGTACTCTAAACTAAGTTTCATGCAACATGAGTGCTTATAAGTGTCTCATTGAGCTTTGTACAAGTTTGACGAACTTATGAACCATCTAACAACGTGGTTTCTAGTACTCTAAACCAAGTTTTATGTAACATGACTTCTTATAAGTTCCTCAGTGAGCTTTACAAGTTTGACGAACTTATGAAACATTTAACAACGCGTTTCTAGTACTCTAAACTAAGTTTCATGCAACATGAGTGCTTATAAGTGTCTCAATGAGCTTTGTACAAGTTTGACGAACTTATGAAACATTTAAAAACGCGTTTCTAGGACTCTAAACCAAGTTTCATGCAACATGAGTGTTAATACGCTTCTCAATGAGCCTTGTACAAGATTGACAAACTTATGAAACATCTAACAACCCGTTTCTAGTACTCTAAACCAGGTTTGATGCAACATGAGTGCTTACAAGTGTCTCAATAAACTTTGTACTAGTTTGATGAACTTTTGAAACTTCTACCAACGTGGTTTCTAGTACTCTAAACCAAGTTTCATGCAACATGAGTGCTTATAAGTTCCTTAGTGAGCTTTGTACAAGTTTGGCGAACTTATGAAAGATCTTACAACGCGTTTCTAGGACTAAAAACTAACTTTCATGCAACATGAGTGCTTATAAGTGTCTCAATGAGTTTCGTACAAGTTTTACGAACTTATGAAACATCTAACAACGCGTTTGTAGAACTTTAAACCAAGTTTCATGCAACATGAGTGATTATAAATTCCTCAATGACCTTTGTACAAGTTTGACGAACTTATGAAACATCTAACAACGTGGTTTCTAAGACTCTAAAGCAAGTTTCATGCAACATGAGTGCTTATAAGTGTCTCATTGAGCTTTGTACAAGTTTGACGAACTTATGAACCATCTAACAACGTGGTTTCTAGTAATCTAAACCAAGTTTTATGCAACATGAGTGCTTATAAGTTTCTCAATGATCTTTGTACATGTTTTACGAATTTATGAAACATCTAACAACGCGTTTCTAGGACTTTAAACCAAGTTTCATGCAACATGAGTGCTTATAAGTTCCTCAATGATCTTTGTACATGTTTGACAAACTTATGAAATATCTAACCACACGTTTCTAGTACTCTAAAACAAGCTTCATGAAACATGAGTGTTTATAAGTGTCTCAATGAGCTTTGTACAAGTTTGACGAACTTATGAAACATCTAACAACGCGTTTCTAGGACTCTAAACCAAGTGTCATGCAACATGAGTGCTTATAAGTGTCTCAATGAGCTTTGTACAAGTTTGACAAAGTTATGAAACATCTAACAACGCGTTTCTAGGACTCTAAACCAAGTTTCATGCAACTTGAGCGCTTATAAGTGTCTCAATAACCTTTGTACATGTTTGACGAACTTATGAAACATCTAACAACGTGTTTCTAGGATTCTAAACAAAGTTTCATGCAACAAGATTGCTTAGAAGTTCCTCAATGATCTTTGTGCAAGTTTGACAAACTTTTGAAACATCTAACAACGCGATTCTAGAATTCTAATTCAAGTTTCAGGGAACTTGAGTGTTTATAAGTGTCTCAATGAGCTTTGTACAAGTTTGACGAACCTATGAAACATCTAACTACGCGTTTCTAGGATTCTAAATCAAGTTTCACGCAACATGAGTGCTTATAAGTTCCTCAGTGAGCTTTGTAAAAGTTTGACGAACTTATGAAATGTCTAACAACGCCTTTCTAGGACTCTAAACCAAGTTTCATGCAACATGAGTGTTAATAAGCTCCTCAATAAGCTTTGTACAAGTTTGAGGAACTTATGAAACATCTAACAACGCGATTCTAGGACTCTAAACCAAGTTTCATGCAACATGAGTGCTTATAAGTGTCTCAATGAGCTTTGTACAAGATTGATGAACTTATGAAACATCTAACCACCCGTTTCTTGGACTTTAAACTAGGTTTCATGCAACATGAATGCTTATAAGTTCCTCAGTGAGCTTTGTACAAGTTTGACGAACTTATGAAACATCTAACAACGCGTTTCTAGGACTCGAAACCAAGTTTCATGCATCATGAGTGCTTATAAGTGTCTCAATGAGGTTTGTACCAGTTTTACGAACATATGAAACATCTAACAATGCATTTCTAGGACTATAAACCAATTTTCATGCAACATGAGTGCTTATAAGTGTCTCAATGAGCTTTGTACAAGATTGACGAACTTATGAAACATCTAACAACGCATTTGTAGAACTTTAAACCAAGTTTTATGCAACATGAGTACTTATAAGTTCATAAATGACCTTTGTAAAAGTTTAATGAGCTTATGAAAAATCTAACAACGTGGTTTCTAAGACTCTAAACCAAGTTTCATGCAACATGAGTCTTTATAAGTGTCTCAGTGAGCTTTGTACAAGTTTGACCAACTTATGAAACATCTAACAATGCTTTTGTAGAACTTTAAACCAAGTTTCATACAACATGAATGCTTATAAGTTCCTCAATGAGCTTTTTACAAGTTTTACGAACTTAGGAAACATCTAACAACGTGGTTTCTAAGACTCTAAACCAAGTTTCATGCAACATGAGTGCTTATAAGTGTCTTAGTGAGCTTTGTACAAATTTGACTAACTTATGAAACATCTAACAACGCGGTTTCTAGGAATCTAAACAAAGTTTCATGCAACATGAATGCTATAAGTGTCTCAATGATCTTTGTACATGTTTGACGAACTTATGAAACATCTAACAACGCCTTTCTAGGACTTTAACCCAAGTTTCCTGCAACATGAGTACTTATAAATTCCTCAATGATCTTTGTACAAGTTTGACGAACTTATGAAACATCTAACCACACGTTTCTAGTACTCTAAACCAAGTTTCATGCAACATGAGTGCTTATAAATGTTTCAATGAACTTTGTACAAGTTTGACGAACTTATGAAACATCTAACAACGCGTTTATAGGACTCTAAACAAAGTTTCATGAAAAGTGAATGCTTATAAGTGTTTCAATGACCTTTGTACTAGTTTGACAAACTTATGAAACATCTAACAACGTGGTTTCTAAGACTCTAAACCAAGTTTCATGCAACATGAGTCCTTATAACTGTCTCAGTGAGCTTTGTACAAGTTTGACGAACATATGAAACATCTAACAACGTGGTTTCTAGGAATCTAAACCAAGTTTCATGCAACATGAGTGCTTATAAGTTTCTCAATGATCTTTGTATATGTTTGACGAATATATGAAACATCTAACAACGCGTTTCTAGGACTTTAAACCAAGTTTCATGCAACATGAGTGCTTATAAGTTCCTCAATGATCTTTGTACATGTTTGAAAAACTTATGAAACATCTAACCACACGTTTCTAGTACTCTAAACCATGTTTCATGAAACATGAGTGCTTATAAGTGTCTCAATGGCTTTTGTACGAGTTTTACAAACTTATCAAACATCTAACAACGCGTTTGTAGGACTCTAAACCAAGTTTCATGCAACATGAGTGCTTATAATTGTCTCAATGAGCGTTGTACAAGTTTGACTACGTTATGAAACATCTAACAACTCGTTTCTAGGACTCTAAACCAAGTTTCATGCAACTTGAGCGCTTATATGTGACTCAATGAGCTTTTTACATGTTTGACGAATTTATGAAACATCTAACAACGTGTTTCTATGACTCTAAACCAAATTTCATGCAACATGATTGCTTAGAAGTTCCACAATGAGCTTTGTACAAGTTTGACGAACTTATGAAACATCTAACAACGCGGTTCTAGAATTTTTATTCAAGTTTTATGGAACTTGAGTGTTTCACTACAAGAATCTGCGCATATAACGACGAAAATTTTACAACGATTTTGGTCGTCTTAAATTTACGACGAAATAACGACGATTTTTCAACGATTTGTGCAATCGTCGTAAAATCGTCGTAAATTTTACAATGATTTTGTTCGTCGTTATGTTACGACGATTTAACGACGATTTTCCGAAGATACACGTAATCGTCGTTTAATCGTCGTAAATTTACAACGATTTAACGACATCTTGGTTTAAAAGAAAATATCGTCGCTAAATCGTTGCTAATTTACAACAAGTTTACAACTTCTGATTTTGGGACTTTTTAACAACGATTTGAAGACATTAATCTGGTAGGTGAAAACGTGTATTTACTGTTGCACCTAATTATTTACAACTTTCATTTTAGTCGTTAAATCGTTGTAAAATCGTTGTAAATCCCTTGTTAAATTATGAATCGTTGTAAATCCCTTGTTAAATTATGAATCGTTGTAAATTAGTAGTTAATTTCCTTGGGAAAAAGTTAGAAAATTTTTAAAAATCCTATAAATACATCCTCATCTTTCACCACAAATCACATCACCAATTTTATCTCTCTCTCACATACGAAAAAAACTCTTTTTTAAAAAAAAACTCTTTTTTTAAAAAAAAACTCTTTTTAAAAAAAAAAATTGTCTGGAGGCGATATTTACGAAATCCAAAAGTGGATGTACATACATCGAGGCGATGACGGATCGGTGACACGGGAGTTCCTCGACGGGGTTAAAATATTCATGCAACAAGCCACAAATCTACCTGTCACTATCGAAAGCGGTGAGATGTTTTATCCTTGTATCAAATGCGACAATAGACGGTTCATTTTGGTAGAAAATGTTTGGAAGAATTTGTTAAATAGAGGATTTACACCACAGTATTATATATGGTTTCAGCATGGTGAAGGTTATTGTGGTAATGTTGCTAAAAGTAGTAATTATCATCAGGAATCTGTAGACTATGACCAACATGTAGAAAATGAGTATGATTATCATAATTTTCATCATGATCATGAAAATGAACCGTATAGGATAAATGACATGGTTAGCGATGCATTTCGTCATGAAGTTGCATTGTCATCTAATGGAAATTTAGTCGAAGAACCTAATTTAGATGCTATAAAATTATACGACATGTTAAATGCTGCAAATCAACCAATATATGATAATTGTAGAGAAGGGCACTCTAAATTGTCATTAGCTACTAGAATGATGAATATTAAAACAAACCATAACTTATCTGAGGTTTGCATGGATGATTGGGCTTCATTGTTAAAAGAATATCTACCCTCTGATAATTTAGCTGCTGAAACGTTTTATGAGGTTCAAAAATTGGTTATCAGTCTTGGTCTTCCGTATCAGTCAATTGATGTCTGTGTAGACACTTGTATGATATATTGGAAAGACGACGACATTCTTGAGGAATGTCGTTTTTGCAAAAAACCAAGATATAGGCCAGAAGTAGTAGGTCGGAAGAGGGTACCGTACCAGAAGATGTGGTATTTGCCTATAACAGACATGCTACAAAGGATGTATCACTCGGAGAGGACAACTTCTTCGATGATGTGGTATGCAACACATACATAGAAGCCTGGAGAGGTGCACCCATCAGATGCGAAAGCCTGGAAACACTTTAACTCGGTGTACTCAGTATTCTTTATGGCCCGTCATCGTCACCACTTATAACCTCCCACCAGAGATGTGTATGCAAAGGGAATTTTTATTTCTGAGTATATTAGTCCTTGGACCTAAACATCCAAAAAGATCCCTTGATGTTTTTCTACAGCCTTTGGTGGAAGAGTTGAAGGAGTTATGGCACACTGGAGTAAGGACTTACGATTGTTCGAGGAAACGGAATTTTACAATGCGTGCAGTGCTTCGATGAACGATTAGCGACTTTCCCGCTTATGGAATGTTGTCGTGCTGGACTACACACGGACGACTCTCTTGTCCTTACCGCATGCATCGTATTAACGCCTTCCAATTGAAGCATGGAAGGAAAACTAGTTGGTTCGATTGTCACCGTCACTTTCTTAGTCTGCGCCACCCTTACCGGAAAAACAAACGAATGTTGAAAAAGAACAAAGTGGTTTGTGATCCTCCACCGGTGTATTACACGGGCGAACAAGTTGAGGCGCATATGAATCATTACTGTGCGAATTACACAGTTCCCCGTGGAGGAAACTGACATGTCCCGCCTAATCTGCCTGATGGTTATCTTACGGAACACAACTGGCATAAGAAAAGCATTTTCTCGGAGCTTCCATACTGGGAAGATCATCTACTCCGACACAATCTTGACGTGATGCACATAGAGAAGAACTTTTTCGATAACATTATGAACACTCTTTTGAATGTGCAGGGAAAGACAAAAGATAATTTTAAATCACGTCTTGACTTGGCTGAGATATGTGCGAGATCCAAATTGCACATTGATAAAGACGGAAAAGCGTCAATACCTATATTCAGATTATCGAGTGCATCGAAGACGTCGTTGTTCCATTGGGTGATCTCTGAAGTTAAGTTTCGTGATGGTTTTGTTTCTAATTTTTCATGGTGTGTAGATGGTAGTAAATTCACAGGTATGAAAAGTCACGATTGTCATGTGTTCATGCAACGACTGCTACCATTTGTCTTGGCCGAACTTGTTCCACAGAATGTGCACGAAGCAATTGCTGGTACGTAATGTCTAATTAATTAATAAAATATTTCATAACTGAATATATCGTAATACGTTTGATTTAATTTATGTAGGTGTTGGGTTGTTCTTTCGTGATCTTTCCACAAGAACGATGAAGTAATAAGACAACTCGACGAGAACATTCCTCTCATTTTGGAGAAGATATTCCCTCATCCTTTTTTTATGTTATGAAGCACCTACCAGTACATCTCCCACGCGAAGCAGAACTAGGGGGTCCGTTCACTTCCGATGGATGTACCCTTTCGAAAGATTTATGATACATCTAAAAGGGAAGGTGAAGAATCTAGCTAAAGTCAAGGGTTCAATCGTTGAAGGTAGTATTACAGAGGAGACGTCTCACTTTACGTCGTACTACTTTGCACCAACTGTGAGGACACGTAAAAGAGTGCCAAGGAGATATGATGATAGAGGCATTCAAACAACTTACACGGTGGAAGGAGTACCTGACATATTTTGTCCCATTGGTCGGCTTAGCGGACGCATAAAAAAGGTTTGGTGGAGCAACGAGGATGAAATTCATTGTGCCCACACGTACATTGTATTGAACTACGATATTGTTACTCTATGGGAAATGTAAAATTAAATGTTTTTTAATACTCTTTCATTACAACATGTCATAAAATATTGCTTACTTGTGATATTTTCATATAGTATCTTCGTCGAACAAGTGCAAGAAGGAATTCCGGGGATATCTGAAGATGAGCTCGATTCCCGTAAAACTCAACACTTTGTGATGTGGTTGCAAAGACAGGTATGAAAATATCGAATATGAAATTACATACCAACCTAATATATTTAAACAAAATTAATTTTGATGTCTTCAGATTGAATACGAGGACGAATCTTATCCGGTGTGGTTCCACGAGATGCTACAACGTCCCCTTGCGAAGATTCGGACATCACCAATGTATTTTACAAGAGGTTATGTTTTCCACGCGTACGAGTACGGCCGACATCGAACAAGTGTTAACTACGGTGTTTGTGTTAGAGGAGACATTGATTTCTACGGAATCATCCAAGAAATCATAGAAATAACGTTTCCCGGGTTGCTCATGTTGAAGTGCGTACTCTTCAAGTGCGAGTGGTTTGATCCTACGATAGGAAGAGGTGTACGAATCAACAAGTCTGTGATCGTTGATGTCAATAAGAATAGAAGATACAACAAGTTCGAGCCTTTCATATTTGCATCGCAAGCTGAGCAAGTAAGCTTCATTCCTTATCCGCGTCTTAAGTCCACGGGAATACATTGGCTATCCGTCATCAAAATTGCCCCGAGAGGGTACATAGTCAGGGAAGAAGAATCAGCACTCCAGAATGACACGTCTGTCGATATTCCTTCGCCAGAACTAAACACGGACATGGTCTTACTCGTTGATCCACATAATAGGGAAGCTGAAGAGGTGAATGAGGACGAAGAAGAAGTAGAAGAGACTGACGAATTTGATGAATATGACTCGGAGGACGAATATGAGTCTAATGATGACTTCGAGTAATAAATAAGTTGTTTTTTTAAATATAAATGAAAATTATGTATTTTAATTTTTTTTATAAAATAAATTAACAATCGTCGTCAAATCGTCGTAAATTTACGACGATCAATTTTTTATAAAATAAAATTAAAAATCGTCGTCAAATCGTCGTAAATTTACGACGAATTAACGACGATCAATTTTTTTATAAAATAAAATTAAAAATCGTCGTCAAATCGTCGTAAATTTACATCTGTACAACGTTTTTTTTTAATAAACCCCTAAACCCCAAACATTTTCCCAAGTATGTCTTATATTACATACAAACATTCATAAAGGCCTCTAAAGTTAATGAATAACTATAAAAACAATTCTAAAATTGCTTATCAATAAATTTTGTTACATATTCTTAGAATTTATAAAGTTTAAGATAAAGTGTACTATATATTGTGCTTCATACGTATATATGTTCTAATTTTACCAAAACTTGTTTTTTGCAATCATATGACTTAGTATGATTTCATATGCATACAATACCATAACTATATTCAACATGAAGTCAAATGGCAGATGAATTTCATTGAAATCCATTTAGTGTAAAGAATCGTCGTAAAATCGTTGTTACATTACGACGATTTTACGACGATTCTAACAAAATCGATGTAACATCGTCGTAATTTTACAACGATTTTACGACCAAACATCAAACTCTAAATGTCACATCCTCAAGTGTTTTGTGTGTACGAGGTTGTCAACATCAACGATTACCACGACTTTACAACGATTTAGAAGGTGATCGTCGTAAAATCGTGGTAAATTTGCAACGATTTTACGACGATTTATAATTTCATCATTCCCAAAGCGCGGCAAACCAAAACGTTTGAACTTATTTTACGACGATTTGCCGAGGAATCGTCGTAAAATCGTCGTAAATTTACGACGATCGCTAATACTATATATACTCGACCAGATTTCTTCTTCCTCTCTCATTCTCTCTAAAATTCTTTCTCTCTCTAAAATTCTCTCTCTCTAAACTTTCACACACTCTACAACTTTCACACTCTCTTACAACATCCCAAAAGGTAAATATATTTAATATATGTGGTTTAAAACCGGATTTTACAATTAGTTTTAGGATTTGGAATTTAGTTTTAGGCTCGGATTTTAGTTTTGGGATTCAGATTTTAGATTTATGTTCAGAACATAATTAATTATTAAAATACTTGATGTTTAGTTTTTAAAATACTTAAAACTTATTATTTAACATAATTAATTATTAACATTAGTTTTTAAAATACATAATTATTATAAATACTTAATTTTTAGTTTTTAAAATACTTAAAACTTCTTATTTAACCTAATTAATTATTAACATTAGTTTTAAAATACAAATGTCATTAAAATACTTATATAATGTTTAATTTTTAAAATACTTAATACTTATTGTTTGGGCAAAAGTTAGCGATCCGTTAGAAGAACCATGGAATTCGATAACGGTTAATACTACTAGAATTGGTTTGAATTGGATGTCTTTATTAATCGATGAAAGAATACAAGAGAAGAGGAATATGATTCAAGATCTAGACTTAGAACAATCTAGAAGCTTATAATCGAATATTCTCCTTAAAAGCAAGTGCTTATATCAATGTGGATGTATGAATATGTGTATGAATGAATATATGAATGAATCCTCTAGGTCTTCTAGCTTCTTCTCTTTATATAGAGGTCTTTAGGTCAATGAGCTTCCTTTTCCTTTTATGAATAAGAATTGACCTTTTTCCTTTTATTTAGATATTTTCCTAGATTCTCTCCTTTATGAATATTTAAGAGAATCTAGTAATATATCTTTTCCATTTTACCTTATGTCGATAATAAAGCCCAAATAAAGCCCAATATCAACTAAAGGAGGCCGGTTCCGATATCGTCGCTGATTCCGGTTTAGCTGGTCCGATCTTCCGTCAATCCGGTCCGATTATGTCGCCGGTTAAACCTTAACCGGGGCGGTTGAATTTATCCCCAACAGTTTGCCCCAGCTTTGCTCTTCTTTGACCTCGGATAAGAAGAGGAAAGTAGTTTGTCGAGGATGAATTTAAGAGCTTCGTAATTGCTTTGATCGGTGATGAATTGGCTTTCCACAAACTTCTACTTCCTGTTCAATCGCAATCCTGAACATGACCGTCTATCACCGTGTTGGGTTCCTTCTTCGTATTTGGGCCTGTTTTCAGGCCCAAACCGTGCGAAATATCCTTTTTCTTGACCTAAGGACATTTTTCGCATTTCGTCTACTTCATTTTCTTCTGCGGCGGTCCTTTCATCTTCTTTCTCAAGATTCTCTTTCACCTTCTCCATACTCAGTCAGACAAAGCTTGGTTTCGTCTTCAACGGTGATCAAGTTTGAGACTTCTTCGTCTTGTCGTCAGGTGAGCCTCTTCGATTTCTCCTTTCTTCTTTCTTCTTTGCATGTCATCGCTTGATTGGGATCCAACTACTGCTATTGTGCCCTTTGATCTCGAAGCTATGAATCTTTCCAACGATTCTTCGGTTGGGGAGCGTTTGAAATCGCGACGATCCACAAGATCTGACCGTCGCTGTCTTCGTGAGGCGATAAAAATTGAGGACTCTGGTTCTTCGCAAGATTCGCCGATAGCTCCCAAGAAGAACCCTAAATCTTCCACCACTATGAACTCGGTGGCTCAGATCACCAGGACCTTTGGTCTCCCTCTTTCCTACTTGAGGATTCCCAACGCGGTGGAGCGTCCGATGGATGTCGGTCCAGAGGAAATTGCGGTGTATGAGGCTCTGTTCAGCTATGGGTTTCGCGGAGTTGTTCCTTCGCTAGTCGCGGCGGTATCCCGCTATCTCGGTCTATCTCCGGGGCAGCTTTCTCCAATGGTGTGGAGAATGCTGATGGCGCTTGAGGTGATGGGCAATCTGAATTCCATCGAGGTATCGGTGGCCTCTGTTCTGTACGCCTTCTATTTCAAGCCCTATACGGGTGATATAAACCGCTATCACCTTCATCCTCGTCGTAACCTAGCGTTGGTGACTAACCCTGAGATTGGTGATCAAGGTGCATCGGAGAAGACTTGGCGTCGTCGTTTCTTGTTTTTGTCGGTTGGACCTGCTCCAAATTTTCCAACCGCGTGGTCTTATTCCGGTGGGTACCTTTATTTCCCAGATCTTGTGAGCTCGCTGACTTTCTCGTATTGTCCTTTTGTTGTTTGTTTGCAGACATTGGCCATTTGAACAAAGGTGACGACGCCGTCGGGAAAAAGATCATAGAGCAGCTGTTAGAGATCCCATATGAACGAAGATCCCTTGAATTCCTTTCCAGCCACCTTGCCTTAGAACACAGTGTTATCTGGGGTAAGCTTTCATTCCATCTTTAAGTCCTTCTTTTAATGTTGATTTCTGAGGATGACACTTTTCTTGTTAGATTGTAACATGTCTGAGAATCAACGAGCATGTGCCCCTGATCCCTTTGAACTTTTTCTCGCTGCTTCGGGGAAGTTAGATGAGATGGGAGGATATGTCACCGCCTCTAAGAGTCAGGCAAAGGTCACCGAGGTTCCGAGGAGTGGAACAGTGGCCGCTGGTAAACGCAAGGCTGGATGGAGTCCATGTGGTCCCGTGGAGGGTCGCAGGGTGAAGGTGTCTCCTTCGTCAGGTGGTGAACTTGGCAGTTCCCAATCTTCCTCTCGGGTAGGCAAGATGAAGAGTAAACTCTTGTCATGGGATATGGAATCCATTGCTGAGGGTAGTGCTGAGTTGGCCGCCGATGAAGTCTGTCGTTTTCTTCTCAAGGTAAGAATCCTCGTGTACTTGAAACTTTTTATTGGCATCGTCTGAACCTCTTTGGTTTTGCTGCCTCCAGGTGATGTTCTCTTTTAGCAGCATGGAGACCAAACTCGCTGAAACGGTGGATGAATCTTCCAAGGATCATGAGGCCTCCGTCTATATGAGAGAAAGGTACGAGGTCGAGAAGAAGAGAGGAGAGGATCAGCTTGCCGCCATTAGTGCGAGGGACAAGGAGATAAAAGATCTCAAGGACTCCATAGCCGGATATGAGCAAGCTAAGGAGGATCTCCAGAAAAGGATTGCTGATCTGGAAAGGGAGGATGAGCTCAAAGATGAGGAGGTGAAGTTGCTGAAGAGGAAGAACGAATTGCTTCAAGCTGAATACGACTTCTTCCTTGGCGGGTCTGCGGTTATAACCCGGTGGGAGACGATGAAGGAGTATCTGGCCGGGCAGCATTTGTCGTGGGACCTTGAGGGCCTTGATCGCCGTTATGCCCAAGTGGTGAAGGCTCAGGCACAGTTCAAGGGTGTGCCTGCTCCGGAGGTGGTTGAGTCGCTAATGGCGTTTAGTGATGCTCCTCCATCTTGATCCTCCTTTATCTAAAAACTTTTAATTCTGTTGTGGTCCAGCCATGGGATGGGCCATCTCTAAACTGTTAAGTGGGTCGCTCAAACTTTCGTAGATCATAGCGGACCCTTATGTTTTTTCCCTTGGTGGGCTTTTTTGGATTTTGCCCCCGAGGCTGAATTTGCTTTTTCGGTTATCTTTTGTTTTGAGCTTCCGATAAGTTTGAACTATATCTTTTGAGCGTCAAATCTGATTAGATGCACCGAGCAAATGAGTTAAGCCTCGTTAGGTTATCCGTCGCTGACCATCTCAAATCCGGATGGATCCGACAAGGTCGGTCATCTTTCATCTTTAAGTGGTGAATCTACTATCTCTCGTGGAGATTCTATCCGCTGGCTGTTTTTAATGCGTATGGGACAGTTAAAGGTCTCGGCACTGTATTAACCGTACAGAGCCTGTCGGTTGAGTCGGTTAAGTTTTGCCGAGCCTTTGTGTTGTACATTGCCTGGATGGGATCCGGAGATCGGCCATCTCAGTGGGGTTTCGGCGAGGTCTCGTTAGACCTGTACACCCAAGAGGGCGACTAATGTGCGTTGCTGATTTTATACTTTCGAGGAAGGTCATTAACACACCATTAGCCTCCACCTTATCGACTGGGCGGTTCGGGCAACCGTATCAACAGTCTTATGGAGTGAGGTGCCGTCGCGCCTGTACACTCGGCTGTTAGGTTACATGCCCGCAGACAATAACTCTAACTTTTCCTGGTCCTAACGTGGTCCGGAAACCTGTATGGAACCCTTCTAGCGTTCGATTTACACTGACACGGGCTGTCGAGATGTTTTCGGCTAGGATCGAGCCTGTGGTTTGATAAATTTCGGGCAAATTTATCCACCATAGTGAGCTATTGGCCTATACGGAATAGGGCTTTTGGCCTATGCGGAATAGGGCTTTTGGCCTATACGGAATAGGGCTTTTGTCCTATGCGGAATAGGGCTTTTGGCCTATGCGGAATAGGGCTTTTGGCCTATGCGGAATAGGGCTTTTGGCCTATGCGGAATAGGGCTTTTTTCCTATGCGGAATAGAGCTTTTGGCCTATGCGGAATAGGGCTTTTGGCCTATGCGGAATAGGGCTTTTGCCTATGCGGAATAGGGCTTTTGGCCTATGCGGAATAGGGCTTTTGGCCTATGCGGAATAGGGCTTTTGGCCTATGCGGAATAGGGCTTTTGGCCTATGCGGAATAGGGCTTTTGGCCTATGCGGAATAGGGCTTTTGGCCTATGCGGAATAGGGCTTTTGGCCTATGCGGAATAGGGCTTTCGTTTTTCGAGTTCGAAAGGATAGATATCCCTTGCCCCCTGAAAATCTCGGCGAGAAATTTGTCTTTGGAGTTCTTCTCGTCGGCAAAATTCTCGGCGAGGTTTTTAGCTAAAAGATATGAAAGCATAGAATTAAAAAATAGTTTAAGTATACATGACCTTTTGCGGGCGTGGCCCGTTTGTTAGAAGAAATATCTCTTGAGGTGCAAAGCGTTCCAACTGTTGGTGAGTCTTTTTCCGTCTTTGTCTTGGAGTGCGTAGGCTCCAGCTCTGCAGACTTTGACGATTTGGTAAGGACCTTCCCAGTTTGGTCCTAGCTTTCCGGCCTCTTTCTTCATAGTGTTTTGGAATACTCGCCTTAGGACCCACTGACCCAGTTTGAAGGTTCTCGTCCTCACCTTTTTGTCGTATGACCTGCCACGTCTTGTTGGTAGCACCAATTTCTTACTTGCGCGGCTTCTCGTTTCTCGTCGAGCAAGTCGAGGTCAAGCGCCATTGCTTCGTTGTTACTTTCCTCATCGAGGTTTTCAGTGCGGTTGGACTGCACACTTATCTCGATGGGTATCACCGCGTCCATTCCATAAACGAGTGAGAAAGGTGTTTCGCCAGTGGAGACCTTTGGTGTTTCGCCGGTGAGGTCGTTCGTAGGCCCATACTGGGAGACTGCGGGAGTTCCTCGGCCAACTTTCCTTTAGCACTCTCTAATCTTTTCTTAAGGAGCTTGACGATAGTTTTGTTCGAGGCTTCGGCTTGACCATTGGACTGCGGATGTCTGGGTGTCGCAAAGCTTAATTTGATTTTCCAGTCTTCGCAAAAGCTTTTGAAGTTGTTGCTCGTGAACTGTGGTCCATTGTCGGTCACTATCTCGTGGGGAATGCCAAATTTGCAGATTATATTTCTCCATACGAAACTGCGGATCTCCTTGTCTGTTATCTGGCTGAGCGCTTCTGCTTCTATCCACTTGGAGAAATAGTCGGTCATTACCAGTAGGAAGACTTTCTGGCCTGGTGCCGTGGGGAGTTTGCCGACTATATCCATGCCCCACTTCATGAATGGCCAGGGACCACTGATAGTTTTTAGGTTCTTTGGCGGAAGTTTGGATAAAGTGGCGAACCTTTGGCACTTGTCGCATCTTTTGACGAACATGGTTGCGTCGTGGTTCATCGATTTCCAATAACATCCGGCTCGCAAGGTTCGGAGGACTAGACTCCTGGCCCCTGAATGGTTTCCGCACTCACCGGAATGCAGCTCTAGCAGGACTTGTTGAGCCTCGGCGATGCTGATGCACTTGAGATATGGACATGAGTATGATCGGCGATATAATGCTCCGTTAATGAGGTTGAACCGAGCTGCTTGTCGTTTGATCCTTCGGCACTCTGCTCTTTCCAGTGGCAGCGTCCCATCTCTCAGATATTCCACAAGGGGAGTCATCCAGCATCTGGCTCCACTTATTTCGTTTACTGGGATCGCATCGAGATCTTTTTGCGTTGCCGGCCACTGTAATACTAGCAGTGGCACATCCGTCGGTGAGTCGGTTTTGAAAGATGAGCCAAGGTTGGCGAGAGCGTCTGCTTGCCCGTTTTCTTCTCGAGGGATTTGGGTGATTTTGCAGTTATTGAACCTTTTTTCGAGCTGTTTGACTATCGCTAGATATCTGATCATGCTTGAATCCTTAGCTTGATAGTCACCCTCGGTTTGGCTAACGACCAACTGCGAGTCGCTATAGATCTCTATATCTTTGACTCCTAAGTCGCATGCCAGAGATAGACCTGCGATTAGCGCTTCATACTCCGCCTCATTATTTGTTGCTCGGAAGCTGCATCGGATTGCCCTTGAGATGGTATCTCCGATAGGGGAGGTCAGTGTGAGTCCCAGGCCGGATCCTCGTACGTTGCTGGAACCGTCCACATAAAGTTTCCATGTCCCCGTTATCGCCCGGTTTTCTAACGCGTTTACCTCCTTCTGAACCTCCGAAAGCATCTTTGGTGTGAACTCGGCAACGAAATCGGCGAGGACTTGTGACTTGCTGGTGGAGGTAGGTCGATAGATCACGTCGTATTCGCCAAGCTCTATAGCGTATTTGGCCAATCTTCCCGAGATATCTGGTTTGTGGAGAACACTTTTGATCGGATGCGATGTCACCATGATAATTGGATGCGACTGGAAGTATGGCCGTAACTTCCTCGCTGCCACAACCAAAGCGAGAGCCAATTTCTCGAGATGGGAATATCGGGTCTCGGCTCCTAGCAAGGATTTGCTGACGTAATAGATCGGATGTTGTTTTCCACTCTCTTCTCGCATTAGTACCCCACTTACTGCGTGTTCTGACACGGCTAGATATAGGAGCAGTGCCTCGTTGGTTTTTGGCTTCGACAGTAGCGGTGGAGAAGTCATATAGTCCTTGAGTTGTTTAAGGGCTTCGTCACATCCTTCGTTCCATGCGAATCCCTTCGGCTTCTAGAGAGCCTCGAAAAACGGATGAGATCTGTCGGATAGTCTAGAGATGAATCGGGTAAGGGTTGCCATTCTTCCCGTAAGTGTCTGGACTTCCTTTATGTTTCACGGTGGTGGAATTGTCTGGATGGCCCTGATCTGATCGGGGTTCGCCTCAATGCCCCGATGTGTGACAATATATCCCAAAAACTTCCCCGAGCTTACGCCGAATGAGCACTTAGTCGGATTAAGCTTCATGTTGTATTTCCTCAGCGTGTCGAACGCTTGGCGCAGATGCATGATATGATCGTCGGCGACTAACGATTTTACGAGCATATCATCTATGTACACCTCCATGGTGTGGCCAATATGATCGGCGAACATTGCATTCACCAACCTTTGATAGGTTGAGCCATCGTTTTTTTAATCTGAAGGGCATTACTTTGTAGCAATATATGCCCCTGGAAGTCAAGAAGGCCGTCTTCTCCTGGTCTTGGGGATGCATCAGAATTTGATTATACCCGCTGAAGGCGTCCATGAAACTTAGCAGTTCGTGGCCGGCTGTTGCGTCTACAAGCTTGTCAATATGAGGCAAAGGGAAAGGATCCTTTGGACACGCCTTATTTAGGTCAGTAAAGTCTATGCAGACTCTCCACTTACCATTTTTCTTTCGAACGACGACCACATTGGCTAGCCAGTCGGGGTATTTCACCTCGCGGATGAATCCGGCTCTGAGTAAGTTGTTTACTTCGTCGTTGACAATGAGATCGCGATCTGGCGCAAACTTCCTTCTTTTATGCCTGATCGGTTGATGATCGGGGTCGACTTGTAGGCGGTGGGTGATGATTTCGGGATCGATACCTGGCATATCCGCATGTGACCAGGCGAAACAGTCGGCGTTTGATCTCAGAAAGTCGATGAGTTTCTGACGTACGTCTTTTGGTAATTTTGACCCAATGTTCACCTTGCGCTCTGTATTGGCTTCATCCAGTGGGATCTCATCTATCTGCTCTACATCGGGCTCCTCTGTAGAGCTCGATACCTCTTTCGTCGTTGACTGACTCTCTATCTGCGTGGTCGTCCCCGTTTTTCCTTTGAGCGTAGTTTGGTAGCAGGAGCGCGAGTTCTCCTGGTCACCTTTTATCTTCCTCACACCCCAGGGTGTCATAAACTTTATCGTCTGATGGAATGTGGATGGCACGGCTCTCATGTCATGGATCCAAGGTCTCCCCACTATGGCGTTGTAGGCCGACAAGCAATCCAGAACGAGGAATTTGGTTTGCTTGTTGACTCCCTCGGTGTAAACGGGCAGGGTTATCTCGCCCACAGTCTTTTTTACCTCTCCACTGAATCCTACCAGAGTGGTTGCCCTGGAGACAATCTTTGATTCGTCGAGGCCCATCTCCTTGTATGCGGCCAGGAACAGAATGTTCGCCGAGCTTCCATTGTCGACCAGAATTCTCTTTATCAGGCAGTTTGCCATTGACAAAGTAATGACGAGGGCGTCATGATGACGGGTCATCATCTCTTCACCCTCCTCAGCTGTGAAGGTAATTGCGTTGACTGATTGGTCGGTGGTTATTTCCATCATGGTCTTTTGGAAGTTTCTCGTAATCCCCGTATTCCTTTTGGTAGCCGAATGCGATATCCCGCTAACCTCTGAGCCACTGGATATGACGTTAATCACCCGATCTTGTCTCGGTGGGGATTTAGGTTTCTCGTTGGCCCTTTCTTGCTCGGGGTTCTCGGAGCTTGGCCGTCTCCGAACTCTGTCAGATAGGAATTCTTTGAGGTGCCCTCTCTTGATTAAATCGTTTACCTCCATCCTGAGGGCGACGCAATCTTCGGTGCGATGCCCGTGGTCGCTATGGAAATCGCACCACTTCCGCGTGTCTCGTCCTCCGGGGTCCGCCCTCATCTTCTGAGGCCATCTGACCGCATCTCCCATCCTTCCCAAGGCGCAGACCAGTTCTCGACCTTGGATAGACAAACTGCCCGCGTTGGGCCATGAATTATCTCGATATCCTCCGACCCCTATATGGACGACTGGTCGATGGGAATTACTTCGGCGAGGATCCACCCGAGGTCGCAGATATGGTTTTTCGTCTCGAGGAGCTCTCTCAGGTCGGTTAATCCTTGACTCGACTCTAAGGGGAAGGGGTTTCCTCTGAGACGGATCCTCTTCCCACTTAATTTGAGCCCATGCTCTGCTCAGAACATCCTCCATCGTCTTCGGACGATACTTGGTGAGTTCCTTATAAAGATCGCCGGTCACCAAGAGTCCTCTCTTAAAAGCAGATATGGTCGTCGACGCATTGCACACTGGGATATTCACCTTTTCCCTGTTGAATCGTCCTACATATGCCCGAAGGGGCTCCCCGACTTCTTGGTCGATTTCATAGAGATCATCGGCGTTTTTTTCTATGCAGCGGCTGCTTGCAAATTGCTCTATAAACCTGTCAGCCAGACCGGCAAAGGAATCTATTTCGCCGTTGGCAAGGTTTACGAGCCACTGGAGCGCCGGTCCTGTTAGGCTTGATCTGAAACCTTTGCACATGACGGCTTCCCTTGACTCGGGGGAATTGTCAAGGTGAGCATCCACTGTTTGTACAAGGCCACGTGATTTTCGGGATCAGTAGAGCCATCGTACATCTTCATCGATGGGAAGGTGAACTTTCTGGGCATCTCCACCATGGCTATTTCGTCTATAAAGGGTGAATCGGCGTAGGAGTAGCGGTCGGAGCGTCTTATAGGTGGAGCTACTCCTGGCATCCGCTCGATCATCGATTCGAAAGCGTTGAGCTTTTTCTCGATGACGGAATCTATGTAGGCATGATCCCTTCCGAGACCGGATCCGTTGCGGTCTAGATCGTCGGTGTGCTGATCGTCGGAGAAAGCAGGTATTTCCTCCGTCGTCGGATGTTCCGTCCCTGATCGGAATAATCTCATCGGCCGGATGGGGGTGATGAGATCCTGTCGGGAAGTGGATCTCTGACCACGGGAGGTGAGATTAGCGCTCTGTCCCCGAAGTCGGAGATTATCCTCCTCCAGCCGAGCAAGCCTTTCGTTGCTTGCCCGGAGTTGCTCGTTGACGACATCCACTCGTTGCTGAGCGTGTTCGTCGAGAACGGTGTGGTAGATTGCTCCGTTATCGCTCATCGTAGCGCTATACTTCTGCCCCTCCTTCTAGCGCCAAACTGTTTGGGCAAAAGTTAGCGATCCGTTTGAAGAACTACGGAATTCGATAACGGTTAATACTACTATAATTGGTTTGAATTGGATGTCTTTATTAATCGATGAAAGAATACAAGAGAAGAGGAATATGATTCAAGATCTAGACTTAGAACAATCTAGAAGCTTATAATCGAATATTCTCCTTAAAAGCAAGTGCTTATATCGATGTGGATGTATGAATATGTGTATGAATGAATATATGAATGAATCCTCTAGGTCTTCTAGCTTCTTCTCTTTATATAGAGGTCTTTAGGTCAATGAGTTTCCTTTTCCTTTTATGAATAGGAATTGACATTTTTCCTTTTATTTAGATATTTTCCTAGATTCTCTCCTTTATGAATAATTAAGAGAATCTAGTAATATATCTTTTCCATTTTACCTTATGTCTATAATTAAGCCCAAATAAAGCCCAATATCAACTAAAGGAGGCCGGTTCCGATATCGTCGATGATTCCGGTTTAGCTGGTCCGATCTGCCGTCAATCCAGTCCGATTCTGTCGCCGGTTAAACCTTAACCGGGGCGGTTAAATTTATCCCCAACACTTATTATTTAACATAATTAATTATTAACATTAGATTTTAAAATACTTAATGTTAATTATTTAAATACTTAATGTTTTTTTGGCATGTATTTATACATGGCTCCTAGGAGAGGCAAGACTTTACCTCCGGACTATATGCAGATGATGGCGGAGAGGACGGCCGCCGCTTCCCGGGAAGCTACGGGTTCCGGTGAGGCTTCAGCTTCCGGAACCGTGTCCGTTTCTACTACCCCGGCTCCATATCTCCATGTCGGGACGCCTCCATCCATCCATATATTACTCTCGTAAACGTAACTAATGTTATAATTTCTCATATTTTGCAGCAAAAGTGGCATTGAGATATCTCGATCAACGAGTCCGTGAGGACGGAGTTCAACAAGATGGCGAAGTTTCGTCTCGCCAACACGGTCTCCGACTGGAAGGACAAGTGGAGGCTCGTCAGCGACGCGGGGAAGCCGATATTTCTTTCGGTCGCGTTCTAGGACGGCTTGAAGAAATACTGGAGAGATGGTCACTAAGCTACCTGATGGGACGCCGAAGCAGATGGCTCACACATCCGGACAAGTCCCGTTCGCAGGTCGGATACACAAAATGGTAAGTTCTTTCTTACTTACTCTTTCAAATTTATTTTTATTTTCATATTATTAATGTTACATACTAATGCATGTGTTTATTATTTGATTTTAGACCAAGCAACTGGGTCACAAACCGGCCGTCAGTGCCGTCTTCGAGAAGACGCACAGGAAAAAGATCGGCGAGTTCGTTGACGCCCATTCGGAGCGGATATTCAACGACCTGCAAGCTCGGAAGACGGAGATCGAGAGTCAGCGATCTCAGAGATCCCCGGGAGGCACTCAGCATCCTGGCGAGCCGCTTACGACCGCCGAGCTCGATCAGATTTATGAAGAGGTAAAATTTTACTTATATATAATGTTTCTTTTTCTCTAAAATTATTTTTTTAAACGTTCATTTTTACTAATCGTTTAATTTTATAGGTTGCTCCTAAGAACAAAGGGCGGATTCTAGGCATGGGATCCATGCAGGACGTCTCGCTTGCTTCTACTCATTATCGATCTCCGGCTGAGATGGAGGCTGAGATTCAGGAGTTACGGACGACTCAGTCGGAGGGGGCGAAGAACATGGCCTTCTACAACAATATGCTCACGGTGCTTTCTGCATCTTATATTTTATTAATATGAAATATTTTTTTATTATAATTTTTTTTGTATATATAATATTTTAAATCATCGTAAAATCGTCCCTAATCTTTAAAATAATGTTTTATATATTTTTGTACTCGTCGTAACAGTGTCCCTAATTAGGGACGATTTTACGACGATTTATAACAATTACTAATTTATTATAATTATAAATTTACAACTAAATATTCGTTGTAAAAACGTTGTAAAAATTACAACGATTTTACAACGAACATTATACCACGATTATACAACGAATTTATTTCGTCGTAAATTTTACCACGAATTTACGATGATTTGGTTTTTACTTCGATCGATTTTAAATCATCGGGACACGCGTCTTACCACGATTTAACAACGATTATGGTCGTTGTTAAAGTCCAAATTTCTTGTAGTAGTTTATAAGTGTCTCAATGAGCTTTTTACAAGTTTGACGAACCTATGAAACATCTAACAACGCGTTTCTAGGATTCTAAACCAAGTTTCAGGCAACATGAGTAATTATAAGTGGAGTTATCTCCTCAATAAGGTGTTTTGAAATAATGTAATCGTTCAAGGGTGTTCTTCGCTTTTTTTTACGTTTTCAATTTTATAAGTCACAAAAAAATATTATTTTTAAAATCTGATTTCGCCAATATTTTTAATTTTGTTTTACGAATCTGTAAAAAATATTTCAAAAATCAAAAAACAAAATTAAAATATATTTCATAAAATCAACCATATATGATTATAAAATCGATTTTAAAATGTTTTTTTGAACATTTTTAGGGTATAGAAACTAAAATCTTACTATTTGGGTTCGCAAACCCTAAACCAAGACCCCTTGATTAGTTTAGGGTTTAGATTTGTGAATTTTTGAATATTTTTATTACAAATAAAAAAAATGGGTATAGGAGATTTTGGTTCAACCAAAACACCCTTTTAAGATTTTGCCTCTTATAACTGTCTCAATGAGCTTTGTACAAGTTTGAAAAACTTATGAAACATCTAACAACGCGTTTCTAGGACTCTAAACCAAGTTTCATGCAACAAGAGTTATTATAAGTGTCTAAATGAGCTTTGTACAAGTATGACGAACTTATGAAACATCTAACAACGCGTTTCTAGGAATCTAAACCAAGTTTCATGCAACATGAGTGCTTATAAGTTCCTCCGTGAGCTTTGTAAAAATTTGACAACTTAAGAAACATCTAACAACGCGTTTCTAGGACTCTAAATCAAGTTTCATGCAACATGAGTGTTAATAAGCTCCTCAATGAGCTTTGTACAAGTTTGACGAACTTATGAAACATCTAACAACGCGATTCTAGGACTCTAAACCAAGTTTCATGCAACATGAGTGCTTACAAGTGTCTCAATGAGCTTTGTACAAGATTGACGAACTTATGAAGCATCTAACCACCCGTTTCTAGGACTTTAAACTAGGTTTCATGCAACATGAGTGCTTATAAGTTCCTCAGTGAGCTTTGTACAAGTTTGACGAGCTTATGAAACATCTAACAACGCGTTTCTAGGACTCGAAACCAAGTTTCATGTAACATGAGTGCTTATAAGTGTCTCAATGAGGTTTGTACAAGTTTTACGAACATATGAAACATCTAACAACGCATTTCTAGGACTCTAAACCAAGTTTCATGCAACATGAGTAATTATAAGTTCCTCAATGACCTTTGTACAAGTTTAATGAACTTATGAAACATCTAACAATGTGGTTTCTAAGACTCTAAACAAAGTTTCATACAACATGGGTGCTTATAAGTTCCTCGATGAACTTTGTACAAGTTTGACGAACTTATGAAACATCTAACAACGCGTTTCTAGGACTCTAAACCAAGTTTCATGCAACATGAGTGCTTAAAAGTGTTTCAATGAGCTTTGTACAAGTTTGACAAAGTTATGAAACATCTAACAACGCGTTTCTAGGACTCTAAACCAAGTTTCATGCAACATGAGCGCTTATAAGTGTGTCAATGAGCTTTGTACATGTTTGACGAACTTATGAAACATCTAACAACGTGTTTCTAGGACTCTAAACTAAGTTTCATGGAACATGAGTCCTTATAAGTGCCTAGTGAGCTTTGTACAAGTTTGACGAACTTATGAAACATCTAACAACGCGTTTGTAGAACTTTAAACCAATTTTCATCCAACATGAGTGCGTATAAGTTCCTCAATGAGCTTTTTACAAGTTTAAGGAACTTATGAAACATCTAACAACGTGGTTTCTAAGACTCTAAACCAAGTCTCATGCAACATGAGTGCTTATAAGTGTCTCAGTGAGCTTTGTACAAATTTGACGAACTTATGAAACATCTAACAACACGGTTTCTATGACTCTAAACCAAGTTTCATGCAACATGAGTGCTTATAAGTGTCTCAATGATCTTTGTACATGTTTGACGAACTTATGAAACATCTAACAACGCGTTTATAGGAGTTTAACCCAAGTTTCCTGCAACATGAGTGCTTATAAATTCCTCAATGATCTTTGTACAAGTTAGACGAACTTATGAAAAATCACACGTTTCTAGTACTCTAAACCAAGTTTCATGCAACATGAGTGCTTATAAGTGTTTCAATGAGCTTTGTACAAGTTTGACGAATTATGAAACATCTAACAACGCGTTTATAGGACTCTAAACAAAGTTTCATGCAACATGAGTGTTTATAAGTGTCTCAATGAGCTTTGTACTATTTTGACGAACTTATCAAACATCTAACAACGTGGTTTCTAGTACTCTATATCAAGTTTCATGCAACATGAGTTCTTATAAGTTCCTCAGTGAGCTTTGTAAAAGTTTGACGAACATATGAAACATCTAACAACGCGATTCTAGGACTCTAAACCAAGTTTCATGCAACATGAGTGCTTATAAGTGTCTCAATGAGCTTTGTACAAGATTGACGAACTTATGAAACATCTAACCACCCGTTTTTAGGACTTTAAATTAGGTTTCATGCAACATGAGTGCTTATAAGTTCCTCAGTGAGCTTGGTACATGTTTGACGAGCTTATGAAACATCTAACAACGCGTTTCTAGGACTCGAAACAAAGTTTCATGCAACATGAGTGCTTATAAGTTTCTCAATGAGGTTTGTACAAGTTTGACGAACATATCAAACACCTGACAACGTGTTTCTAGGACTCTAAACCAAGTTTCATTCAACATGAGTGCTTATAAGTGTCTCAATGAGCTTTGTACAAGTTTGACGAACTTATGAAAAATCTAACAACCCGTTTCTAGGACTTCAACCAAGTTTCATGCAGCATGAGTACTTATAAGTTCCTCAATGACCTTTGTACAAGTTTATTGAACTTATGAAACATCTAACAACGTGGATTCTAAGACTCTAAACCAAGTTTCATGCAACATGAGTCCTTATAAGTGTCTCAGTGAGCTTTGTACAAGTCTGAAGAACTTATGAAACATCTAACAACGCGTTTGTAGAAATTTAAACAAAGTTTCATCCAACATGCACTACAAGAAATTACGACTTTAACAACGAATATAGTCGTTGTTAAATCGTAATAAAACCGGTGTCCCTACGATTTAACAACGATTTTCAATTCGTCGTTAATCGATCGAAGTAACAATCATATCGTCATAAAATCGTGGTAAAATTTACGACGAAATGATTTCGTTGTATAATCGTGGTATAATGTACGTTGTAAAATCGTTGTAATTTTTACAACCTTTTTACAACGACTATTTGGTTGTAAATTTACAATTATAATAAATTAGTATATGGTTACAAATTGTTGTAAATACGTTGCTAAATATCGTTGTAAAAAAAATTTCGTCATATCGTTGCTAAATATCGTCCTAATTAGGGACGAATTAACGACGATTATAAAAAATATTATTTTAAGGAATCGTCTTAACATCGTCCCTAATTAGGGACGAATTTACAACGATTGACAATATTATATAAAAAAAAATTATAATAAAAAAATATTTTATATTAAAAAAATATACAAAATTTTATACAATTTCAAATTAAATACAAAAATATATCAAAACTAAACGCGATCCGGATCTTTGGTCGTCCGGCAAGTTGAAATCGATATCATCCCCAAAATAGTTATGCGTTGCGTTGTCGGGATCGATGGTGCTTGGTCCAGCCTGAGTCGGGCGGTCAGGATGTGTCTCCATCGTCCGAAGTAATTCTGGGTTGGAAGCAGAAAGTAGCGTGAAAAGGCTGTTGTATAAGCCCATAGTCTTCGCCCCCTCCTCCTGAGTCGTCAGTAGCTCCTGAATCTCAGCCTCCATCTGAGTCGGATATCGATAGGTAGTAGGAGCAAGCGGGACGTCCTGCATGGATCCTATGCCTATAATCCGCCCTTTCTTCTTTGGAGCAACCTATAAAATTAAGCGATTAGTAAAAATGAACGTTTAAAAAAATAATTTGAGAAAAAAAGAAACATTATAAGTAAAATTTTACCTCTTCAAAAATCTGATCGAGCTCGGCGGTCGTAAGTGGCTCGCCAGGTTGCTGAGTGCCTCCCGAGGATCTCTGAGATCGCTGAGTCTCGATCTCCGTCTTCCGAGCTTCCAACTCGTTGAATATCCGCTCCGAATGGGCGTCAACGAACACGCCGGTCATTTTCCTGTGCGTCTTCTCGAAGGCGGCACTGACGGCCGGCTTGTGACCTAGCTTCTTGGTCTAAAATCAAATTGTAAAAACATTAGTATATATATAACATTAATAATTTAAAAATAAAAATAAATTTAAAAGATTAATTAAGAAAAACTTACCATATCGTACATCCGACCTGCGAAGGGGATTTGTCCGGATGTGTGAGTCATCTGCTTCGGCGTCCCGTCAGGTAGCTTAGCGTTCCTGGAGGTGGAACACTTCTCAGCTACGCTGGCGTTGTGGTCATCTGTCCAGTATTTATTCAAGCCGTCAGAAACCGCAACCGAAAGATAGACCGACTTCCCCGCGTCGCCGACGAACCTCCACTTGTCCTTCTAGTTGGAGACCGTGTTGGAGAGACGAAACTTCGCCGTCTTGTTGAACTCCGTCTTCACGGACTCGTTGATCAAGACATCCCAATGCCACTTTTGCTGCAAAATTTGAGAAATTATAACATTAGTTTACGAGAGTAATAATAAATAATTTAAAGTTAAATAAATTAATTTAATTAAGAAAAATCAGAACATTACCGCGAATCATTTGAACCACGTCTTCTTGATGTGCTTCGGTGTCTTGCTCCAGTTGGGATGCGACTCGGTGAAGTACCCCTTGATTATGTCCGCGATAGAACGCGCGACCTGGTTGTCGTACTAGAACTTGAAAAAAAAACAAATTTTGATAGATTAATATATAAAGAAATCAAAGTATTGATTGATCCAACTCTGGATGTACCGGGCCCGGGAAAACTCCGTCGGCTCCGTCGCCTGCGGCGGGCAAGGCGGGCACATGAGGAGATGGAGGCTGCTCGTTATGGACGGATTGAGGCGTCCCGGTCTGGACAAGTGATGTCCCGGCATGAGCGAGGAAGAAGAAATCTTGTCGGGTATATATAGTATTAGCAATCGTCGTAAATTTACTGGTAGGTGCTCCATAACATCAAAAAAGGATGGGGTAATATCTTCTCCAAATTGCACAAAATTAGAGGAATGTTCTCGTCGAGTTGTCTTATTACTTCATCGTTCAACGTTCTTGTGCAAAGATCACGAAAGAACAACCCAACGCCTACATAAATTAAATCAAACGTATCAAGATTTATTCAGTTATGAAATATTTTATTAATTAATTAGACATTACGTACCAGCAATTGATTGGTGCACATTCTGTGGAACAAGTTCCGCCAAGACAAATGGTAGCAGTCGTTGCATGAACACATGACAATTGTGACTTTTTATACCTGTGAATTTACTACCATCTACACACCGGGAAAGATTAGAAACAAAACCATCAGGAAACTTAACTTCAGAGATCACCCATTGGAACAACGACGCCTTCGTTGCACTCGATAATCTGAATATAGGTACTGGCGCTTTTCCGTCTTTATCAATGTGCAATTCGGATCTCGCACATATCTTAGCAAAGTCAATACATGATTTAAAATTGTCTTTTGTCTTTCCCTGCACATTCAAAAGAGTGTTCATAATGTTATCGAAAAAGTTCTTCTCTATGTGCATCACGTCAAAATTGTGTCGGAGTAGATGATCTTTCCAGTATGGAAGCTCCCAGAAAATGCTTTTCTTATGCCAGTTGTGTTCCGTAAGATAACCATCAGGAAGATTAGGCGGGACATGCCATTTTCCTTCACAGGGAACTGTGTAATTCGCAAAGTAATGATCCATATGTGCGTCAACTTGTTCGCCCGTGTAATACACCGGTGGAGGATCATGAACCACTTTGTTCTTCTTAAACATTTTTTTGTTTTTCCTGTAAGGGTGGCGCAGACTAAGAAAGTGACTGTGACAATCGAACCAACTAGTTTTCCTTCCATGCTTCAATTGGAAGGCGTCAGTACGATGCATGTAGTAAAGACAAGAGAGTCGTCCGTCTGTAGTCCAGCCCGATAACATTCCATAAGCGAGAAAGTCGCTAATCGTCCATAGAAGCACTGGACGCATTGTAAAATTTCGTTTCCTCGAACAATCGTAAGTCTTTACTCCAGTGTGTCATAACTCCTTCAAATCTTCCACCAAAGGCTGTAGAAAAACATCAAGGGATCTTTTTGGATGTTAAGGTCCATGGACTAGTATACTCAGAAATAAAAATTCCCTTTGCATACACATCTCTGGTAGGAGGTTATAAGGGGTGACGATGATGGGCCATAAAGAATACTGCCTACCTGACATACCAAATGGACTAAATCCATCCGTACATAGACCAAAGTAGACGTTACCTTTTCGTCTAGCAAAATCGGGGTACACCGAGTTAAAGTGTTTCCAGGCTTTCGCATCTGATGGGTGGGTCATCTCTCCAGGCTTTTGTGTATGTTCTGGTACGGTACCCTCTTCCGACCTACTCCTTTTGGCCTATATCTTGGTTTTTTGCAAAAACGACATTCCTCAAGAATGCCGTCGTCTTTCCAATATATCATACAATTGTCTACACATACATCAATTGACTGATACGGAATACCAAGACTGATAACCAATTTTTGAACCTCATAAAACGTTTCAGTAGCTAAATTATCATAGGGTAGATATTATTTTAACATTGAAGCTCAATCATCCATGCACACCTCAGATAAGTTATGGTCTGTTTTAATATTCATCATTCTAGCAGCTAATGACAAAACTTAACACTTTTATACATTATGAAACCGAATCTTGTTACTCTCTCTCTATTCTCTCTCTCTTGTTCTTGGTGTTCTTGTTAAGAACTCAAGAACTTCATTCACTAATCTCCCCTAATCTCTCAAATTCTAACATGGTATCAGAGCTAAAAAGCTCTTGAACCTACTTTGCTTCCGCTCAAATTCTCTCGGTACTGACTTTTTCGTTGCTCGGCGATTCTCGGTACGGGCATCCTCGTTGCTCGACGATTCTCGGTACGGGCGCCCTCGTTGCTCGGCGATTCTTGGTACGGGCATCCTCGTTGCTCGGTGTTTTTCGTCCACTCTCGGTAACTCTCGATTCTCGATTCTCGGTTATGAAGTCTAGATCTCGATTACGAAGTCTAGACCTTGAAATACTAGATCTATCCAAGCTTGAACTTGTACAATACAAGACAAGCAATTTCACCTTCAAATCACTCGGTAAACCATGGAAGACAAGGAATCCAAGAAGACTCCTTGCCCGGTTACCTTGAAAGGTATCAACTACCTCCTATGGGCAAGAACCATGAAGATTGCTCTTTGTGGTCGCGGCTTGTGGAATCACATCTTCACTAGGCAAGATGCCCCCATCGATTTCAACTTCGGAAATGAAGAACTCACCTCCGATGACGAGAAATGGTTCCAACTAGACCAAAATGTTCTTGGAATCATCCAAGGATCTCTTGAGCCGTCTATCTTGGAAGCATATTCCTATTGTGAGAATGCCAAGGAGTTATGGGACACTCTCCAAACCGTCTACGGCAACACATCTAACCTAAGTCGTGTCTATGAAGTCAAGAAGGCTATCAACGACCTTAACCAAGAAGACACCGAGTTCACAAAGCATTTCGGAAAGTTTAGGTTTCTATGGGCTGAATTGGAGATGCTCCGTCCAAGCACTCTTGAACCAAAGGTGCTAAATGAACGAAGAGAGCAAGCAAAGGTCTTTGGTTTGCTCCTAACACTCAATGGCAGCTACAAGGAGATTACCAAGCATCTTCTCCGAGCCGATACTCTACCAAACCTTGAAGAGGTGTGTGCTCAACTTCAAAGGGAACAAGGCTCCATTGAGCTCTTTGATGGCAAGAGGGAACTAGTAACCGCAAACAAGGTGGCCTTTAAACCGACGTCCAAGACTTATGAAGAAAGGAGGGCCTTGACGTGTGAACATTGCAAGAAGAAGGGCCACATTAAAGAGAAGTGTTGGATTTTACATCCTAACCTCAAGTCGGCCAAGTTCAAGGACGCCAAGGCCAACTACTCTCATGATGACTCGGCAAGTGTGCCAAGCACAAGCTCAAGCGGACCAAACCATGGCAAGGAAGAGGAGTCTTCGGCCATTGTCCCTTACATGGATGAGTACGTGAGGAAGTCCGACCTTGACGCCCTCATCAAAGCCCTTAAGGGCTCCGGTATTTCACCCTTCTACTCCCTTAGTGCTCAAAATAAAGACAATAAACCGTTTAAGCCTATTATTATTGATTCGGGTGCTTCTCATCATATGATTAGTAACTTGGACTTGATTAGTAATATTAAACCGGTTTTAGGGAATGTCATTATTGCAAATGGAAGTGAGATTCTTATAGAAGGATTAGGGAACCTTAAGTTGTTTTATAGAGATTCTCAAGCGCTTTACATGCCTAGTTTTACCTCAAACCTTATATCCGTGAAACGCATTGCTTGTGATTTGAATTGCAATGTTATTTTTGGGCCTAATGATGTGGTTTTTCAGGATATTAAGAGTAAGGAGATCATTGGGAAAGGGGTCACAAGAGGCGATCTCTATGTCCTTGAAGAAAACACCTCTAGTTCTTTTCTTTTTCATGCTTTTAAATCGGTTATAACCGAAGCAAACAATGTTATTTGGCATTTTAGACTTGGTCACCCTCATTTGAATGCGTTGAAAACTATTTTACCTAATGTGGTTTTTGATCATAAAACTTGTGAGGCTTGCATTTTAGGCAAACATTGTAGAACCGTTTTTTCAAAATCAAAAATGTGTTACAAACCTTTTGAATTGGTCCACTCGGATGTTTGGTCCTCTCCTTGCAAATCTAGGGATAATCATAGCTATTTTGTCACATTCATAGATGAAACCTCTAAATATACTTGGGTTACTCTTTTACAAACCAAAGATAGGATATTAGAAGCTTTTAAAAACTTTCAAAACTATGTGACTAACCATTACAATGCTAAGATTAAAACTTTTAGGTCGGATAATGGGGGAGAGTACACAAGCCGAGCATTCAAAGAACACATAGCCAACCATGGGATCCTTCACCAAACCACATTTCCTTATACACCACAACAAAATGGTGTAGCCGAAAGAAAGAATAGGCATCTCATGGAGGTCACACGGTCAATGATGTTCCACATGAACATCCCAAAACGGTTTTGGTCGGATGGTATTTTAACCGCATGTTATCTCATCAACCGAACCCCCACTCAAATCTTAAACAATCAATCTCCTTTTGAAGTGTTAAATAAGAGTAAGTCTTTTATTAACCATCTAAGAGTATTTGGTTGTGTTTGTTTTGTTTTTGTGCCTAGTGAACAAAGGAACAAGCTTGAAGCAAAAAGCATCAAGGCCATGTTCATAGGCTACTCAAACACACAAAAAGGATACAAGTGCTATGTACCCGAGACAAGACGGGTAATAGTATCAAGAGATGTCAAGTTCCTTGAAGGCAAAAGCTTCTATGAAGACACCAATTGGGATAGTGTGAAGGACTTACCCGAGAAGGTCACGGATAGAGCTACAAGTCTAAGGAACCTAATGAAGAACCTTGGCATGAGTTTTGAAGAAGAACCAAGCCAAGATTTACCAAACCAACAACCCACCCCTCTTGATCATGAGGGGGAGAACAATGAGAAGGTCCACTCCGAACCTCAAGAACCTAATGAGTCCGGGGGAGAACCAAATGCTCAACAACAAAATCCATCACAAGAAAACCACGGACATGCTCAAGAGGATCATGATCAAGAATTGGGTCAAGAAGCTAGTGAACCACCGGAGCCGGTTCTAAGAAGAAGTACTAGAGTGAAGAAGGATCCATCCAATTGGGTAAACACAAGGGTATACTTCAATAGCAAGGCGGTGTCTCATCCAACTCAAGCCGTATGCTCTCTTGCAAGACTTCCTAAGGAACACCAAGCCTACATCACTTCCATGGATCAACATGTAATACCAAGAACTTATGAAGAAGCAATGAAGGAAGAAGTATGGGTCAATGCGGTGAAAGCCGAGAACAAAGCAATGGAAGACAATGAGACTTTTTATGAGACTGACCTTCCTCAAGGCAAGAGAACCGTGAGCTCAAGATACATCTTCACTATCAAGTATCATAGCGATGGTGAGATAGAAAGACACAAAGCGCGGCTAGTGGCAAGAGGGTTTACACAAACGTATGGGGAAGACTACTTGGACACTTTTGCACCGGTTGCAAAGCTCCACACTGTAAGAGTTATCCTCTCATTGGCCACCAATCTCTCATGGGATTTGTACCAAATGGATGTCAAGAATGCATTCCTTCAAGGAGAGCTTGAAGAAGAAGTCTACATGACACCACCACCGGGTCTAGAAGAAACCATCACTCCGGGAAAGGTGTTGAGACTAAGGAAGGCTATCTATGGACTCAAGCAATCACCAAGAGCTTGGTACCATAAGCTTAGCTCAACCTTGATGGCAAAGGGATTCAAGAGATCTCATGTGGAACACACCCTATTCACCCGGACAAACGGAGAAGGTATAGTAGTGGTCCTTGTCTATGTAGATGATATCATCATCTCCGGAAACAACAAGGAAGGTATCCATGACACTAAACTCTATTTAAAATCTAAGTTTGACATCAAAGATTTAGGGAAACTAAAGTACTTCCTTGGGATTGAAGTGTGTAGATCCGAAGAGGGTCTATTCCTTTCCCAAAGGAAGTACACACATGATCTTTTAAGTGTTGTCAATATGACATGTGTTAAGGAGGCTAAGACACCACTAGAAGAAGGATACAAGATTATCCACGAAGGAAGTGGGGAAGACGAGCCATACACGGATCCTAAACTCTATAGACAAATGGTGGGCAAGCTCATCTATTTGACAATCACAAGACCGGACATATGCTTTGCCGTGAACCACGTAGCACAACAAATGCAAAAGCCAAAGATACCATTGGAAGATGCTAGAAAGAATCTTAATTGAAATCAATAGCAACACTCTTTTAGTCCATAATTTCTAATATCTTGCAAAAAAATGAGATTTTTATGGGTTATATCACACGAATTTGACAAAATTTTGTCAAACTTTACAAAATTTTGTCAAACTTTACAAAATAAAAGAAATTAATAGAAACATTCTTTTAGACCATAATTTCGAATATCTTGTAAAAATTTGTGATATTTGTGGGTTATAGCACCTTAATTTTACAAAAATTTGTCAAATTTTAGAAAATAAATGCAATAAATATCAACCCTCCTCTAATCTATAATTTATAATATCATGTAAATATATGAGATTTTGTGGGTTATAGCACACTGCTTTTACAAAATTTTGAAAATAAATGAAATCAATAACAACACTCTTTTAGTCCATAATTTCTAATATCTTGCAAAAAATTGAGATTTTTGTGGGTTATAGCACACGAATTTGACAAAATTTTGTCAAACTTTACAAAATAAAAGAAATTAATTGAAACATTCTTTTAGTCCATAATTTCGAATATCTTGTAAAAATTTGTGATATTTGTGGGTTATAGCACATTAATTTTACAAAATTTTGTCAAATTTTAGAAAATAAATGCAATAAATAGCATCCCTCCTCTAATCTATAATTTTTATTATCATGTAAAAATATGAGGTTTTGTGGGCTATAGCACACTGCTTTTACTAAATTTTGTCAAATTTTTGAAAATAAATGAAATCAATAGCAACACTTTTTAGTCCATAATTTTTAATATCTTGCAAAAAATTGAGATTTTGTGGGTTATAGCACATGAATTTGACAAAATTTTGTCAAATTTTATAAAATAAAAGAAATTAATAGAAACATTTTGTTAATCCATAATTTCGAATATCTTGTAAAAATTTGAGATTTTTGTGGGTTAGCACATTGATTTTACAAAAAAAATTCAAAATTTTGAAAATAATTGAAATCAATAGCAACACTCTTTTAGTCCATAATTTATAATATCTTGCAAAAAATTGAGATTTTTGTGGGTTGCACACGAATTTGACAAAATTTTGTCAAACTTTACAAAATAAAAGAGATTAATAGAAATATTCTTTTAGTCAATAATTTCGAATATTTTGTAAAAATTTGTGATATTTGTGGGTTATGGCACATTAATTTTACAATATTTTGTCAAATTTTAGAAAATAAATGCAATAAATAGCAACCATCCTCTAATCTATAATTTCTAATATCATGTAAATATATGAGATTTTGTGGGTTATAGCACTGCTTTTACAAAATTTTGTCAAATTTTTGAAAATAAATGAAATCAATAGCAACACTATTTTAGTCCATAATTTCTAATATCTTGCAAAAAATTGAGATTTTTGTGGGTTATAGCACACGGATTTGACAAAATTTTGTCAAACTTTAGAAATACTCTTTTAGTCCATTGGTTGTGTCGGCATTGATGCTTCTCGTGGAAGAAAGGCCTAATCTGACTATTAGGGTTTGGATATGTGGTTATGTGTTACTGTGTTATAACAGGAAGGAGTGTCAAAGGCAGAGCTCAGAGTACTTCCATTGTACAAGTTTCATGATGACTATAATGTGATTTAACGTGATTTTTTGCGGAAAAAACGTGATTTTGTGGTTTTGACGGAAAAACGTGATTTTGTTGTTTCGACATAAAAACGTAGTTTTACGGGTTTTTTTAGATATGTGATTTTGGAGTTTTTACGAACAAAATGTGATCTTGTGATTTATGAAAAATTTAAATTATAACCCTAATTTTTTAAGACTATTGGACAGACCAATGTAGAAAATTTAAGCCCGAATGATGTTATTTTATTGGGTTCACATTAGTTCTATTGGTCTTTATGAACCTATTCTAAAGTGGATCACATTTGTAAAACATTAATCAATAGATCCGGATAAGTGATTAGGTTGGTATTGGGAGGGTCCAATATCATTTTCTAGCCCAAAATAGATTTGGGCCGGGTCAGGAAACTGGACTAAATGGATTCATATCATATCATGATTTTGAAAAGCATATGTTTAATTATTTACGCAGCTCTAGAGTAGGTGGTGGCCGAGATCCGGCGTCGTCGGGTTTCCTCCTCCTCCTCGTTGGATGAGGATGATGAAGATATCGAGCGGCGTGGTCGCTTCTGTCATTACCTTCTCCAGCTCTGGACTCTCTTCTTCTTCCGCTGCAATCTCCACCAAGGTTCTCCTCGTCTTCTTCTTTTTATTATTATTATTACATATGCGATTTACAGATCTGGTCTTGTGGAATTGTTGTTGTTGAATCGAAATGAATGAGCAGGGCTGGGAATCAAGAAGTAAGACGATTGGATCAGATAAATTTGAGCCGAGGTTTGATGGTTTGAGGTTCATAGAGACGCTCATCACAGCACACAGATAGATTCATACATATTCTCAATTTGGCTCTATAAGTGATGCAAAAGCTTTTTGATTACAAAGCGTGAGTGCCGTCATTTGGGTCCTCTCTTTTAGTCAAATGTGTTTTGAACTGCAACATTCTTTGCTGTCCCCATTGCATATTTCATATTTAACACTGATTTCATTTAAAGTTATAATGAGAGACCAACATATGTGTTATATGGCCATGTGCACTGATTTGGTGTGTGCAAAATCATGATTTTGCTAGTAAGATGAGTAATAGGAGCAATTATGATAGGCTGTTGATATACAAAACCTTACTTGTCTCAATCAATCTAGTTTAGTTGATAGTGTATTGGAAATACATACTAGTTCAAGTTACAGAGTTGGAATCTTAACATATGTTCAGTTGAGTTTTGACATTTGTTGACCGACCAAAACTCAAAAGAGTCATGAGTTATTAGTGTTGTGTCTTTCTTCTTGTAGACCAAGTGTTGTGATGAGAACATCAAGAGAAGAAGAAGAAGAAGACAAGAATGATCTGTCATGAGTAGTGAGAATCCGAGAGCAGGCAAGTGGCCATTAAAACAAGGAAGATGCTCTCTCTCTCTCTCTCTCTCTCTCACTCACTGCTCCAGAGACACTGACTTACAGCTCATCGAAACCAACATTACTCTTTCTCTTTCTTGCTTTTTCATTATTTATTTGTTTACTTTGAAATTTAGTGAAATCCTAACGCTCTGGCCCCATCACTGCCTCCTTCTATCAACCACTCACTACTCTCTCTCTCTCTCTCTCTCTCACACACTTCCATCCATCCATGGCGTCTACCAAGATTATATTTTCTCTCCTATGTGTTGCTCTCTTCTTCTCTCTTCCTCTCATAGTCTCTTCCATTGGAATCAACTACGGCCAGGTCGCCAACAACCTTCCTCCCCCAAAGAACGTCATCCCTCTCCTCAAGTCCGTAGGCGCCACCAAAGTCAAGCTCTACGATGCCGATCCACAAGCCCTTCGTGCCTTTTCCGGCTCCGGCTTCGACCTCACAGTCTCCCTAGGCAACGAGTTCCTGGACCAGATGAAAGACTCTGACAAAGCCCGGGATTGGGTGAAGCAGAACGTCCAGGCTTACCTCCCAGGGACAAAGATCGTGGGCATCGTGGTCGGCAACGAAGTCCTCACCTCCAATCAGTCAGCTCTTACGGCCGCCCTTTTCCCGGCGATGCAGAGCATCCACTCGGCTCTGGTGGATTGTGGGCTGAACAAGCAGATCTTCGTGACGACGGCGCACTCACTGGCCATCCTAGACGTCTCCTACCCTCCCTCGGCCACATCTTTCCGCCGAGACCTCCTCGGATCTCTCACTCCCATCTTAGACTTCCACGTCAAGACTGGCTCGCCTATACTCATCAACGCCTACCCTTTCTTCGCCTACGAAGAGAACCCAAAACACGTCTCTCTCGACTTCGTTCTCTTTCAACCAAACCAGGGCTTCACCGATCCTGGCTCCAATTTCCACTACGACAACATGCTCTTCGCCCAGGTCGACGCCGTCTACCACGCCCTTGACGCCGTCGGCATCAGCTACAAGAAAGTCCCCATTGTCGTCTCTGAAACCGGATGGCCCTCCAACGGAGACCCTCAGGAGGAGGGGGCCACCTGTGACAATGCTCGCAAGTACAACGGAAATCTGATCAAAATGATGATGAGTAAGAAAATGAGGACTCCTATTCGACCAGACTGCGATCTTACTATCTTCGTTTTTGCTCTCTTCAACGAGAACATGAAGCCAGGGCCTACCTCCGAGAGAAACTACGGTCTCTTCAAACCCGACGGGACTCCTGTTTACTCCCTTGGAATCAAGACCTCCTCCGGCTCCGGCGGTGGTAGTAGTAGTAGTGGCAGCAAAAACTCCACCAGTGGTAGCAGCAGCGGCGGCAACACTGGTGGTTCATCCGGTGGTGGTGGTGGTGGTGGCGGCGGCATCTACACGCCAGGGATCACGGAGAACCCATCGCCGGATTACATGTCCATTTCCTCTGCCGGGGTAAAGTTTTCGACTTTACACTTTGATTTATTGTTTTACTTTTCCTATTTTGCTTCTGCCATTCTCTGAGCGATTTAAGTCTGGTTCTTGAGTGATGATTACTGCTTCTTTTTTGTCAAACAAGTGATGATTACTGCTAAATATGCGAATATGTGAATCTCTCTCTCTCTCTCTCTCTCTCTCTCTCTCTAATCTGTTTTGAAATTATTAAGAACTAAAATAAATTACTATTAAGGATGGATTAGATTTAGCATGTAGATCTAAGTTAGCAACTTTCGGTTAAAGTTGGAATATTTTCTCTAAACTAGACAAAGTGTGACTGTGAAAAAGGTCAGATTGGGAGACAATGTGCTATGTATTGGCTATTATCACGTGGAGATTTGGTCACTTTTGTCTGAATTATAGTATTGTTAATACGGATATCTATATTGAATGCCACTTTTTACTGAAGTTGTTGGCCTTGCTTAAAAAAAAAACTGCGAGGAAGTGACATAGTCAGCTTTGTTTTTGGTCGTGGCCTTTTTGCAGGGAAAAGGCAGATTCGTTGAGTGTGTGTTCTTCTTTTTCCTCTTGCTTTGCATCATCAAAGCTTAGGCTGTAATAAAAGCTCCACACTAGATCTGGTGATGACGTGGAATAGCCCCAAATTGAATTTAATTAGTTTGTGTTGTTGGTGTTTGGTCGGAGGCGTCTTTCTATATTGTGGATCGTGGGTTTTTCCTTCTTCTTTACTCCTTTCGCCTCTGGCCTTGTTGAAGCATAAATATTCAAATAATGAGAAGCTTAGGTTTATTGGGTTTTTTTCTAAAGATGGATGGATCTTTGATTATCATAACTTGAAGACATTTGGGACCACTCCAGAGTGTAGCAAACAGCATATGCTTCATTTAAATCAGTCTATTGTCTCCCAACCACTCATTAAAGTAAAATGGGCTCATTCTATTTGAGCAGGGCCTGTATATATATTGAAAGCAAGAATATTGGGTTGGATATTTGCATACAAAGATAAGCTTTTGAGGCCGTGCTTACAAAAAGAAAATTGGTTCAGAGATGCAACTGGATCGCATTATATGTTAAAGTTCAAAGACCCAAACCCATACTGAAAAGTAAAGATATATATGTATTAGCGCCCATGATGGCCGGCATAGAAACACACACGTGCACCGTTTATAAGAGACGAATCTACGCGTTCAAGTAAAGTACGAAAGTATCTTCTGACAGAAAGACCAAATCCAACAAAGACTAAACACATGGTTGAAAAGTCGTCTTCTCTGTCACTAACATTTATCTAACCTCTCCACTTCCTTACGCCACGTCTTTTCTTTTTTTTTTTTACTTTTATGACATTTTCTCCCTGAGTCGTTGAATGGTCTGAATCCCACATAGAAACAAAACTATTGCCGACAAAACGAAAATGAAAAAAAAATACTAATTTTATTTTCTAAAATGTAAACAATTTTATTTTCTAAGCTTTGCTACGCTTTTTATTATTCTCATTCTTTTCTGGACGTGTCCGCGAACCGTGATTTTCCTTAGACTAATCTATCTGACATTTTGTGTCTTCGGAACAACGTAAATAAAATTAAACCTATTCCAGCTAATGAGATTAATTGCTTTGGACAATTAATACGAGAGATCAAATAGCAACATATCATAAATATACATTAAAATCGATTAATGGACCCCTCATGTTGAGATAAAACTTTATTTACTATTTACACAACACAAGTAAAGATGTATTGTTATCCCCCACACAAATATAGGCCATCTTCTCTAAATTCCCATATTACATGTGTGATGTATATATATCCTCTTGTCAAGGGAAATACTTTCAAAACATATATATATATATATATATATATATATATATATATATATAAAAAGAAGAAACCGAAAAAATGTATAATCTAAAACCATTGAGACAATTATTAATATTCCATTATATATAGCATATATTATAATCCAGTAAGCCTCATCAGAACTTGGTGAATTTTATAAGTCGACAATTCTAAGGGTTTTGGTCATAAAAAATGTCCAAAAGAGAAAGCACCTCAGGGACGGTGAGTTCGAGACGGAACTTGGGGCCGTCGTAGTGATGAAGAATGGGTCGGAAAGAATCTTCTTCAAGGGGCAAACAGACTTTCCTAGTGATAGCCCTCACCTGAGCTGGGAACCTAGATTCTCCTCCTCCACCACATTTCTTGTCTTCAAAGGCATTGACCTCTATGTTTGTTCCTCCGAAGCTAGAGGCCTGGTAAATCCCATGGAGCTGATGAGTGGAGTAGTTGTAGAGGAAGAGAGGGAGTCCTGGTGTTATGGCTCTCACCGAGTCCCTGTATCTAGGCGGCAATCCGAAAAGCTGCCTCTTTAGGTTCTCCTCCATTGTTTCGTTGTTGCATACAAATATGTAACCACCTATTGTTTCGTTCCTTGGCAGAGCCTCCGCTGGAGGTAGTGTTTTAAACCTCTTGTCCAAACCGTTGTTCTTGTCGTCTTCATTAATGTTGTTGTTATTGTTTAATTTGTTGTTGTTATGGTTCCTTTGATGATTGTGATTTTGATTCTTCCTGTTCTTCTTGCCACCTACTATTAGTCCTTTTGGGATCATGAGTTGATCTACTTCATCCATGATCCCCTTATTCTTCATGTTGTTACCACCATAGTTCTTGGTGACCGGAAGAGGAGAAGAAGAATATACACCCTTGTTGAAATCTCCGTTGTTGAATTTCCACGTGTCGTTGACTTTGTTGGTGTAAGATTTTGAGCCCACGGGCCCATAGCCACCCAAATCGTTGCAAGTCTTGTTGTTGTTGTTGTTGAGAAAGTGGAGGGGAGTTTTGTCGGCAGTGATGTCAAAGTTTCTACGGTCGAGATCGTTGTTGCGTTTGAAGACAGAGTTGTTATTAGTGCTCCATATAGAAGACTCGTTCAACGACAGATTATGAGGCGTCTCTACTCTCAGCTGATCGCTGAACTTCCAAAATGATTGCTGATTGTTATTATCCATTTCCTCTCCTTCTCTTTCTTTTTGTGATATTTGGGTGGTGTAGGGGGTTGTTTATATTATTAAGTTGCCAAGTTATTCAAAGGATTATTTGTAGAGAGATATGAAGAAAAGTTGTAAGGTTTTAATTGGAGCAAGTGTACTCATCCTTCTTATTTATATATATAAATATAAATTATACAAATATGCATACGAAATTTCCAGGAAAGTGACCAACTCATTTTCTTCCCCAAGGTTACGTGTGAATGTGATAAAGTTGATTAGAAAAAAAGGAGAGAGCGAGAAGAATATTATAATTAATGGTAGTCTGTTTGTTTTGTTGATTACTAAGGAAAAAATTAGTCAATTGAAGTTGTAATTTATTTATTTTTGGTTAAAATTTGAAGGCATAATTAATCAAATAATTACCGTAGTCGAATAGTTTTTGCTTTAAAAAAAAATTGAGCGAATGAGGTCTCAACGGCGGCTTCTAGCAGATACGCGGTATAGACAAACATTTTGAATTGACGTGGCAGATTAAAAAGAGAGAAAATATGAGAGATTTTATGAATTATTATTATTCCAAAAATATAATTTGCAATTTTCTATAAAAATGTTTAAAAATTGAGTAGATTTGACTTAGAGGCTAAGGCATGATAGCAATTTACAAAAAAAAGTCTTAATGAAAACGCGTCGAAGAGAGTAACTGTGACTCAGCACAGCATCAAGTTTGAGACTCTGGCTAACACGTGTACTGTCTATTTTAATTACCCGGAAGCTTCTATTGGGCTATTTTAGTTGTTCAAGCCCATTCATTTTGGGATCGGTCGTTTGAATTTTTACAAATTTATTCAAGCCCATTTATAAAGTGCACCGTGTCTGCAACGCATCAACCAGTGATTTCAATTCATCGGTTTCTAGCTCTTCTTTGTCCGAAATCGATAAGTAATTTTCAAGGATTTTGTCATCTTGTTATAATAATGCAACCTTTGTTATATTTACAATTTACATTTACTGATAATAGAGGCTACCCATTAAATGTGCCCGTGATTGAATTTTCCATTCATATGTGTGCCCCCACCCACTTTTTGTAAACATTTGTGTATTTTCTTTAAATTCTTGTTTTTATTCCAAGAAAAGGACAAGTTATTGAAAATTGTTGAAAAGTTGTTTTCTCTTTAATTAACAAATTGTTAAACAACTCTTCTCAAGCTTTCTTTCACCTTTTCAACCATAATTTATCTACTCATCATTATTTCATTGATTAGGTCCACAATTTGATCTATTCAAATAATGCTTAAATAATTTGGTTACAATAACATGTGGCCTGAATATAAATGCATTCCCCCGGGTCACAATACATGATTATATATATTCTTGATATAATTAACATATAAAAAGAAAAATATAAAACTTGAAAAGAAAGTATATGAAATAAATGCGTATAAGGAGTGTGCAGTGGCTCCACTTGGGGGGCTTCTCTCTCTTACTTACTCTTCCATTATCTTCTTCTTATTCATCATCTTCTCTCTCATCGCAAGTCGCAACTCAACTCAATAAATGGAGAGCTCAACATCTTTAGCGATCGTTCTTCATCATGATGAAGTCTTCATGAAGCAAACTCTTCACTTCTCAGATACTCTCAAGGTTTTGGTCCTTGTCTTGTCTATATATACCTCTCTTACTTTTATTTGACTTTCTTCTTTTTTTTTTGTGTGTTAAAAAAGGATTTAAAGAATTTGAGGAAACAATTGTACTCAGCTGCGGAGTACTTCGAAACATCTTATGGCAAAGAAGAACACAAAGAAACGTAAAACAATTTATCTTTCTTGCATGATAAATGTATGTTTGGGTGTGAAATTAAGTAAGAATAAAATGTTGTTAATTAATTATAGGGTGATAGAGACGTTGAAAGAGTACGCAGCAAAGGCAGTAGTGAACACAGTTGATCATCTTGGTTCTGTCTCTGACAAATTCAACTCTTTTCTTTCTGATAATTCAATCCATTTCTCCACCACTCATATTCGTTTATCTTCTCTCGAACAAGTAAGTAATCACTGCTTGTTGAATCTTCTAACTATATATATTACATGCAACACATTGTGTTTATGTGCTTGTCTCTCTCTGTGTGTGTGTGTGTGTGTTTTGTTAAGAGGATGAAACTATGCAGAGAGTACATAGGGAAGAGGCAGCATTGCTTTCTCATTCGAGCTCCTCACCATCATAAGCGTTACTTCTTCCCTCGTACGTATTATTAACCCTTTTTTTTCATCGAAAAAGACTATATATGGATCCATTACATAATCAATCAATCATTATATTTTCTTCTTGCATACAAAAAAAAAAAGAACAGGGAAGAAGCACAAGTTTCTCTGGAGGAGATGACTCAACTCGGTTCAAGAGTGGTAACTATATATGAACCCCCTTATGATTCTTATTATCCTATTCGTTTGCCATTTTGTGTCATCATCTGAATATATATATATATATCCTGATATGCCTGAAAGCTGTTCGATCAACAATACTAGAGTCTCACCAAAACACTGCAAGGTACAAGAATCTTTGATTATAACCTTAATTATTATTATTAGCCTTAATTATTCTTGGTTGTTTTTGTAATATATATATATATATTGGATTATTGGTTGGTTGAGAGCAGGACAGATAAGAAGACTGGAAGCTTCTCCTTCTCATCCATCCCACACAATAACACAACACCAACTAGTAATAACTACTAGCTACTCCTTTTATACACTTACTATTTATCTACCTCTTTAGACAACTATAGCAAAGTACTGTGTCTCAAATAATATTGCAGGTAAAAGAACAAACTCTCCTTTGAGATTTCCTCTCTTACGTTCAAGGTCTCTTTTGAAACGTTCTATCTCCCCTAGCCAACCTCGAATATTGGTATACAGCCACTACTTAATATATATATATATATAAACTACATATAGCTGTCAATTTTCTACATTTTTTAAAGTGATTTGTTTGCTCTGTTTTTGGGGTAATTATAAAAGGCCTTGCCAAAACCAGAAAGAGGGATATCTGTGTCAACAAGCAGGGAAATAGTGGAGATAAAGCAATCTTCTTCAAGAAAGGGTAAGAAGAGTCTGATGTTCAAAGCATTCATGAGTATGAGCAAGTCGCATTAACTTATATCTCACTCCCCCCCCCCTTTGTACTTTTTACATTTATGTTTTGTACAAAACTGATATACAATAACATGTACTAAGAGACCAATAATGAGTTTTGGTTCATGCCTTTTACATACCACATTATCTACGCAATGTACCAGATAGGATAGGTGTCACAATATACATACATATAACCCCAAAATCAAATTACAAAATGACCAACTTTAGCTCATGGCCCTTGCGCCAACATGCCATAAGACAAAAAGTGAGCCACAATCAAATCCAAACTCTGCTTTTGTCTGTCTTTAGACCCGAATAGGTAAACCGTAGTTATGGAAGACTCTGATCCTACCGTCCCATGTTGCTGTGACAATAACAAGCCCCCACAAATGAGGCGTAGAAGCTTTAACGTTATGGCATACACTCCTTAACAGCCTTAACTTTGATCTGCTGCTGGCTGTAGCTGAAATAGCTGCGGCAGCTGCACCTTCTCCCAGCTTCTCTTCTGGCCATGTTGTTGCCCCTTTCATTGGAGAGAAACAGTCCATTGGCAACGGAAAATGAGCAAACTTTTTGTCAAGATCAGCTATGAAATTGCAGACATTGTCCTCTTTGCCTTGGCCTAGCCAAGGTATGGCAACAGAGACATTTTCTGAGAGAAATCCCTCGTAAGACCTTATTGTTTTTGGTGGTTTCTCTTTCTTGTTGTGTTGAGAGTAGTCCCAAACATGAATGCCCGAGTCCTCTATCGTTGAGACTATGTGTTTCCCATCCGATGTGAACAAAGCTGAGGTTGGGCTCAGTGTTTTCCTTAGACTTGAAGCTGCACAAATGAATTTCAAACTCATTCACAAAAGCATTCATCTTAGCAAATGAATAAATTTTTTGATTAGTACCTTTCTTGAGCTTGCAGATTGTATCGACTCCACAGATTATTCGGATTTGAGAATCAGCAGACGTAACCATTACTTTGTCTGAGTCCCCAGGAAAAAACTGAAAGCCAGTGATTCTTTTTCTAGGATCCTTCTTCTTCTTCTTCCCGTGTAAACTGATCTCTCTATCCAGTTGCAGCTGGTTATCTGAGCGATTCAAAAGATATTAAAACAAAGACTATTCCAGTCGCGGTGTAAGTAAAAACTTACCAATTGTATGGTAAAATCGACATTCTCCGGTCATACAACCTACTACCACACCCTTAGCATCAGGGCGATAGCACACAGCTGTAACAATTTCTCTGATATGTGTATAGTCAACAACCTGGAATCCCAACACGTCCCACATCCGAACTTTGCCATCAATCGATCCACTTATGAAGTAATTGTCATCCACAGGGTTGAATGCCACACAAGACACTGTAAGGAAGATGAGAAAGAGAGAATATGCCTAAGTACACAAATACCAATAGCAGCATTTGGAGATGGAAGTTAAAGAAAGAAACCCACCAAAACTCATGTGAGAGAACACTCTGATACATTCATCAGAAGAGCCAACTCGCCACAATCGAACTGTCTCGTCCACTGAGGATGATAGTAGAAACTGCATCACACTGACAAGTTGTTAATACGATCATCTCATGTAACCACATTTCCTACAAAACCAAAAGTGCTGAAAAGTGAATTTACCCCTTTCTCCGACCAGGAAAGATCCAAGATTTCGCCTAAATGTCCCCGGAACTCATGCTGAGGGGTTTCAGATATACCAAAGACTTTTGAAGGCAACACAGCGCAAGTCGATTCTGACTTCTTCCTTAACAATCTTCTACTCTTGTCAATCTCAGTGTTTAACGGCTCAATCTGTGACTTGTCATTCATTCCAAAGTAAACACAGTTGGAGCTTGAATCAAACTCAGCTACTTCAAACTTGTTGTCCGTTCTCTCATCTTCCGTTATGTTCCACACTCGCACAACACAGTCTTCACCGGCACTAGCTAAGTACTTGCCATCATGAGAAAACTTCATGACTACAATGGAGCCTTGGTGTGCAGAGAACTCTTGTCCAATACATAGAGAGGAAAGCTCCTTGAAGTGCTTTTTAAAAGACTGAACTCGAGTGAATTGCCTGCGTGTGGTTGATCCAACTGATTCAAGATCCATGGATTCCTCGTTTTTGTCAAGAACATGAGTTAATACAGCCAACTTCTTTAACCACCCTTTAGGTCCTCCCTTTTTAGGAGATTCCTCAAAACGGCTAAACGGAGGAGAGCTGTGGAAATCTCCATAGCTACCGGAACCGCTGGAACCAGATTCGCTAAAACCCTCAGCAAAGCTACTGCTATTAGTTGATGAATCTCTAGTTAAAAGTATCTGATCATCAATGCTCTTGAATGAGCCTCTAAAGCTAAATGCTCCAGCCAGAGAAGAAGTTGAGAATGAAGAAATAGAGGATATATCAGAGTGAGGCGATACAGATGATATAGATTCATTCTTCAGCAAGTCATCATCATCTTCTTCATCTTCCACGTAGTCAGATTCAGGCACAGGGTTTAAAACAGGGGAGCAAGCATCAGCGAGAAGAAGATCAACATCAACATCTTTTTTCTTAAAACTGAAACCCATTGATTGAAAGAACTTGTGGCGGCGGTTAGTAATACTCTCGGGATTCATAGTCCAGAGATCTAAATCGCCAGTTGCTTCAACAAATTCATCGGCGACTTCGGAGTTGCAGTCTGATGAGACCTCTTCGCGAGCATCCGAGAACCGATCCTCTTCTTCTACATTCACACGAGTGCCCATCACTTCTAAACAAAAGAAAAAAGTCAAAACAGAGAGACTTTTATCCTAAAACAAACCCGGGAGATAATCCAAACAAAAGTCAAAAGAAGAAAAACTATTGTCTCCGTAGAATAAGCAAAACGAATGTGGTTTAAAAAACCCTCGACTAAAACCTTGCACTGATTCAAGTTAAGATTCGGCCCTTCTTATCTTCTTCACAACAAACAAGGTTTGGTTTTTGAAGAGAAGGGATATTGGAGAGTGTTTAAAACCGATATTCTCGGAAATTGAGAGACTTACTAAGAAGAAGAAGAAGAAGAAAGAGAGAAAGGGTGTACATAACGACCAAACATCCTTTCCCTTTCTCTTCTTTTTCTTCCCTCTCTTAATTAATATTATTAATCTGGAAGTTGTCCAAATAATCCCTACTTGCATTTTCTACTCCTACTTTCATTTCAATAATCATATGCCTAATTTTACTTTTCTTATACTTTTTAAAGAAAGTATTGAGATATTTGACTTTTTCGAACTTTGATTGGGTCATGGTTTGTGTGAGACGTGAGGAACATGTATACATATTATTTATATATATATGTAAGATGGCGCTGAGTCTAAGTCAGCTATGGAACCAAGCATGCATTTTTGAATGTTAACATAAAAGTAGAAAACTAAATTAGTAAACAAATAATCATATTTTAATTTGGTCCAAAAAAACATTAATATTATAGGAACATACCTAATTGGGGTCTGCATTAATTCCAAAAATGCGGCATGTTGGCAGCGACCATTAAAAACAATGCAAGGTTGTCGAGAAAGAGCATAGGATGGTGATAGTCTATTCTATTGTGTGAGAGGCAATCAAGTATCTGCACTTAATGAGCGTGGTGGACGATAGTACAGTCGATGCCAGGGGAGCAGTCAAAGACGGAGAGAACGAGGAGCCATTATGATAACAAGAAGACGATTAAACCAAGATTATCTGCCCACGGGACGGGAGCTTAATCCGTGGGGCCGCATAATCTTTAAGTATCATTTCTTAAAACACTTCTCTAGTCTTATATTATTAATACAGGAGACAGAGAGAGAAAATCATTCTAAAATTACACGTGTCATCACCTGAGCATTTCTGGTCCCACATTATTAAAAATTCATAAAAGCCCAAAACAAAAAGCTCAAAATAAAAAGTCCAAATACTAAATTTAACACAAAATGACTTAAATTGACATAATAAATGGATAATATTAAAAAATGTTGAAAAACCCATAAAATATAATATTAAAAAATTCATAAGAAATACAATTTTATAATTTCTAATAGATCTCTTAGTATTTATATATTCTATTACATTACATTGAGTTCAAAATAAAGATAAAACATATTGTTCATTTACAAATTACAATATTATTTTGTTAAATTGTATTTAACACCAAAATTCATGTCAAATGAAAAAAACTTGAACACACGATTTACCCGACTCATCGGTTGAACCACCAGTTCCCAAACTTTGAACAAAGAATTTTCGGATAAGTTTAGACATGAAAGAGTAATTAAACTTTCCTAGAAAATATGTTTGAAATATTTAAAAAACTAATGAAAAACACAATTTTATAATTTTTCTAATGTTTGTATGTTATATTCTCGCACAAAAGAATGATAAAACATATTTTTCATTTATAAATAACAATATTATTTTGTAAAATTGTATTAAACATCAAAGTTCATATAAAATGACAAAACTTGAGCAGAAAATTGACTCGAGCCCCCGAAAATTCAGTGATTTTATATATCGAGGTTTTAATAGTACGATTTTATGACAAATAGAGACCGGATTGACATATTTTTCATTGTTAAACGAGTCATATCAAAGTTTCAAAACCCTATGTAGTTATTGTTTTTTAATGATAAATAGTAAATTATACGTAAAGGTAAATATTCAACATCGAAATGACAATGATAATCTTTTTCGATGATATATTAAAATAGTAATAGTAATAAAATTTTGTAAATAAAACATTATAAAAACCAAAATACAATATATTTTATATATATACTTCAAATTTAAACTCCGCGTTAAACGCGGATCACATGAGATACAATTTTTTTTTATTTCATTTTATACTACACATTTTTTTTACCAATAAACATTTTTTCTATTACGTAAATTTTTATCCCGCGCTTGGCGCAGGTAAATTCCTAGTATATACGTATGTCTAGATACGTATACCACTCAACCGGATATCAATCGTTCGTTTCAATAGCTTTGGGCTATTTCTGGGCTTCCTTTTGTTCATTTTTAATTGGCTTTTTCTTCTCCAGGCCCATTTATTTATTTCTCAATGTGATTCTTATCACTGTTGTTATTATTCGCAAAAGATAGATAGCTTAGGTGACGACGACGACTACGACTATGATGATGATGATGATGCTGTTGTTGATGATGACACACAAATTGACTTGCTGCTTTGGCCACCAACCATTATTCCTAAATTGGGTTCCTAAATTCCTCCATTGATCTCTGATTTCATCAAACATGATGATGGCGGATCATCAATGGATTGGGTAAAAGAGCCAGGGTCGGAATCACGGCGGAGATTGGAGGAAACCGTATCATCGGCGATGGGGTCTCTCTTTGCCGCCAATCTACCTTTCCGATCATCTTCAATCGACTCTTATTGCTTCGCTCGTGAGGCTTTCTCCGATTGTCGTCGTCTTTTCAATACTCCCCTCCTCTCCTTCTATTTCATCATCTTGTAGCCCTTTTTTTTTTTCTTTGTAATCTCAACCTTTCTTTTTCTCCCTCTATCTCTTCTTCTTCTTCTTCTTTTTCTTTTGTTAGTATTTTGGTTTCTTGTGCTCCAAATGGCTACTGCTGCTTCTGGTTCTGGAATATTAGGTCAGTTCTGGGGGATGATGGAAGAAGCTGACTTCGCCGAGAAAGATCCTACTGGTCGCTACATCAGGGTATATACCACTCGATCTCCTTAGCTTGCCTTTTGTTTATATAGCTCAATTATTTATATATATATATATATATATGAGGAGGAGGATGATCCGATGAATGGTGATGGGTATAAGATTATTATGTGTTTTAGTTTTCAAACCATATCATATATCTCGCAACACCTTAAGATCATGTTGCAGATCTTGCCCTTTTGTTTCTTTCTTTCTTCCTTGAGTTATCCATGTATGATGGATAGCATATAAGTGACTCGTTCGTTTCTTTTTCAGTATGATGATGTCCTTGGGAGAGGAGCTTTCAAGACTGTGTATGCTTCTTCTACACCCCCTTATGCTCTTTCGTGCCTTGAATATTTTATCAAACGAAATATGTTCTCTGATTGTTTGTTAACTTACCAATAAACTATAGATATAAGGCATTTGATGAAGTAGATGGAATTGAAGTTGCTTGGAACCTAGTTTGCATTGAAGATGTAATGCAGTTGCCTGGTCAGCTTGAAAGGCTTTATTCTGAAGTCCATCTACTAAAAGCTCTTAAACATGAAAACATCATCAAGCTCTTTAACTCTTGGGTTGACGAAAAGAACAAAACTATTAACATGATCACTGAGCTTTTCACCTCTGGTAGTCTGAGGCTGTAAGTATCTCCCCCCAGTTTTTCCTTTTTCTTAGTAATCCTTTATTGTTTTCATCTCTTCAGTTGACACCGTTCCTTCTCCATACGAAGGTATCGTAAGAAGCACAGGCAAGTTGATCCCAAGGCCATTAAGAATTGGGCAAGGCAGATTCTCAAAGGCTTGAATTATTTGCATTCACAGAATCCTCCTGTAATCCACCGAGATCTTAAGTGTGACAATATATTTGTCAATGGAAATACTGGAGAGGTGAAGATTGGAGATCTCGGGCTCGCAACTGTACTGCAACAACCCACTGCTCGAAGTGTGATAGGTAATAATACCACTAAACATCTTTTACTCATGGCACTGGCACTTATCCGCCATAACTGAAAATATTTTAAGTAAATTCAGGTACTCCTGAATTCATGGCACCTGAGCTCTATGAAGAGGAATACAATGAGCTTGTGGACATCTATTCTTTTGGCATGTGTATGTTGGAGATGGTTACGTGTGAATATCCATACAACGAGTGCAGAAACCAGGCTCAAATTTATAAGAAAGTCACCTCGGTAAGTTTTCAAGATCTTGACTTTCACCAAAAATTTATCTTGGAAGCAGCCCTCCTCTTTAATACTTTGCATTTTCAGGGTATAAAGCCTCAATCTCTCGGCAGAGTTGATGACCCTAAAGTTAAGGAATTCATTGAGAAATGTCTTCTTCCTGCCTCTTTGAGACCAACTGCTCTCGAGCTATCGATGGACCCGTACCTTGCAAGAGATGGATGCAAAGACTCTGCTCTTGTTGCTTCTTCAACAAGCACATCATCTAAACTTGTCAGATCACCACAGCTTGAACATCTTCCCATGGATGTCAATCATAACGAGAATAAGAGTATCTCCATTTGCTCCTCTCGGAAAAGCCACGAAGAATACCCATGGTGCCAAACCATTGAACTTCAGACTTTTGCAGAGAATAAAGAGTTCAGGTTGAGAGGAGAGAGGAGCGACGGTGACACAGCGTCAATGCTTCTGCGTATTGCTGATTCATCTGGTTTGGCTTAAAAAACTTATATCTCCAAAGGATTCCTATCGCAGTCTTTATTTGCTGAGTCAATGACATGTCCTAATACAGGTAAAGGAAGAATCGTACACTTTGCATTCTATTTGAATTCAGACACTGCAACAGCAATAGCTGAGGAGATGGTTGAAGAATTGCATCTGACAGGCCAAGAGGTTATTGTGATAGCTGATATGATCGATGACTTGATAATGCAGCTTATCTCTGAACGGACCTTATCAAATCCAAATCAAAGCTGGCCACTTCTAGCCAACCATGAGGATCATGAAACAGAGAACCAGCAAACTGTAAACTTAAAAAATGAAGAAGCTGCAGGAGAGTCAATGAAGTCAGGCATATCAACAGACTATTACTTACCATTCTCCTCGAGCGAGAGTGCAGCCATGGAAGGTGGTCATGCGGCAGAGTCAATGAGCTCGTATCTGGACTCATGTTCAATGATGTCAACCCTTTACTCTCTTTCAATTTCAGACAACGACTATCCAGAAGATCTCAAGACAGAACTGAACCTGATCGAGTCACAGTTTAACCAGTCCTTCCAAGAATTGGTGAAACTTAAAGATGATGCTATGGAGAGCACAAAGCGAAAATGGATAATGAAAAAACAAAAAGGTGGGATCATCTCCTGATTCAAAGACCTGGTTTTGGTACTTACTCTCTTGCTCATTCGTTGGTCTTCTTTCATTCTCTCTCTGCCTAAGATGAAACCCTACTTTTTTATGTTTGGATATTTGATTTGATGTAAAAGTGTTTTTTGGTTACTTGAACAAACATAAAATAGTGTGATTTAAGTCTATATTATTTCCAACAACTAAAACAGAAAAAAGTGTTTAACTTAAGGGAAAGTTTAGAAGGAAGAGAGATGTTGGAGATAATGGTCCCAAAGATTAGATGCAATCTCATCCCTTAACCTAAAAGAATCATCTTCCACTTGTTCTGGTCTAACTGTAAACCCATCATCATGTTCAAGTCCCAACATCTCTCCTTGATTCTCCTCTAATGCAGCAGAAGAGACGCCTTTATCTTCCTCTGTGTCTTTTTCAAACATCTGAAACACAAAATCATCTTCTGGTTTCTCAGAGCGGATATAGTTGTGGAGTGCACATGCCGCAATAACCAGTTTGACTTGTGTTTGTAGAGGATAGGGAGGAGCTGATAGTAGTATAGGGAACCTTACTTTCAAGGCTCCAACAGTTTGGTCAATGGATCGATGCAACAACTTGTGACGCTCGTTGAATAAGGCCTTTGGTTCTTCTCTTGAAACACCATTGTATGGAGCAAGAAAGCCTGGAATACTCTTGTACATTTTGTCTACAAGGTAGTACTTTCCTGCATAACACATGCTTGTTTAGAAGAAAAACACAAAAGAGGAAGTAAACAGAATAGTATATACCAAGAGGGACGAATAACTTGTTAGGGCGGGTCAAAGCTGCAGTGAGAACTTGATGATCAGAAGCAGAGCCTTCCCAACCAGCTAAGACGTAGTGGAATCTGAGATCAAAGGAAGTGGCAAAAAGAACATTCTGAGAAAGAAGACCATTGGTGTTGCGGAAGGGACCTTGTTCATCAACTCCAACAAATAAAGGTATGTGTATGCAATCAACAACACCAACACAGTCTTTGAAGTATGGATAGAATTTAGGATCATCCTCCAAGGCATTATTATTAACATTTGGATTGGGTTGAAAGAAATCAGTGGAGATGGAAATGATTGCATTCAAGACATTGTTGAAATGGCGGCTGATGGTTTCACCAGAGTATTTCAAGACTTGTTGAACAGCTCGAGTGCGAACGCTGTGACCAATGATGAACAAGAATATAGCAACCTGCTCCTCAATCTTTATGCGATTTGTGTGCCTTAACAATCCTCTTCTTTTAAGTATATCGCATAGCTTCAAGAAGACAACCTTATCCATTCTAAAATTATCTGCAAACTCTTCGTTTGGACCATTGAGAATTTTGTATACTAACTTGTCACAATCTGAAATTGGGACTTGTTTTGGAATACAAAGAAGAGCTTCTTCTTCTTCTTCTTCTTCAATGGATATCTGCATAGATAGATGCCTGAGGAGAAACCCGAAAGAAGAAGATGATGAAGATGAAGATGAAGAAGCTCAATCTGGAACCTGCCAAATCAACAATGGAAGATGCAAATACCTAATATTTGTATAAATGGGCCCTTAACTACATCGACCTTGATATTATAGACATCTTTAAGTATCAATGGGACCTAAAACAAATGACAATCGTTGGGCCTAAATCTTGGGAACAGCTTTACTATTAAGTATATTAAACCCACTTACGGTTTTATTTGCTTAACTAGATCCAATTCTCACATCAGGGGGCTGATATCAATTCAAAACAAAAGGGCATACAATTTTTTTGCAATATCATATGTATAAATCATATGATACCTACCAAAGATTCGAAATTGGAACGCTAAAGCAATGACCTTTACGAGAATAATCAATCGGAGATTGGTGCTGTGTTTTCAATTTTCTACTCTTTTTATCGTTTTTGCAGAGACGCTCCAGTTATTTACCCACGCGCTCTCGGTCTTCAGGATTTTATATTTATGCGAAATAGCCCAAATTTCGTGGTCCAGGGTTTTAGCTCTAACGCGCTCAACGCGCCTTTAGTACGCGTGGGATTTATATGTTGTATTCTTTTGACAGCGTATATAGTGTGTATTAGGTTCTTTATCAGTTTCTATTATCGCCAAAATTTCTTTTATATATTCTTTGGTAGGAAATTCTTTTTATACATATATATATTAAAATAGTTGAATATTTGTTTAGGAATAAATAAAAATACAATAGTTGAATATTTATTTACGAATAATTTTACCTTTATTATTTAAGGTTTGATATAATTTATAATGTTAATATAAAGTAAATATTATTTTTCAATGATAAGCATTGGATATTTTAATAATCAACTACTCCCGTGTGAATATTGGAAAAAAAACCGTGTGAATTTTTAATATATAAAGTAATATATAAATCAACTACTCCCATTGGATATTATTTTTAATATAAACTAAATATTGGAAAAAAACATGTGTGAATTTTTAAAATATTCTTAAAATTTAGTTAAAATTTGAATTAATAACAAGAAATCAATAAAAACAATTATTTTTAACACAAAAACTAACCACTAATATTATATATTATGAATATATTTAAATAAATTATTTGTATCTATAACTAAAATTATTTCTATTTTAAATAAATTTTGGTAAATCCGGCAGTTCGGTTAAATTTTAAAATTTTGGATTGATTTATATTCGAATATTTCAATTTTGTTTTGATATGTTAATTTGGATTCATATATTTTGTTCACCCTTATCCCTTATATTATAAAGCACAAGTCACATGGTCAATCAAATTATGACACGTGGCTTGTGCTTCAATATGTTTTTTTTTAAAAATAAGTTAAACAAATAATTTAAGGAGAGAATAAAAAAGAAAAAAACGAAAAATCAAAACAATTAACAAATTTCTAAATTTTCTCATCAAAAACTACCTACTACTCCATGATTTTCGAAACTGATATATCATCTTATAAGTAAATAAAACAATTAATGATTTTTTTATAAATTATATTGTCGGGCGTAGCCGAGATAAAAATTCTAGTAATATAATAAAGTGAAAATGACTTGAAATGACCCTAATAAATCTGAAATGACTAGAGTAACCCATTTTTAGAGGGTTACTCTAGTTATTATAAAAAACATGAGATGGACAAGGAGGGTTATGAAACAAAAAAATATTTACGAAAATGCCATTTACGAAAATGCCATTATGAAAAAAAAAAATTTATTATTTTTTTTAATTTTGTTTTGATATTGAAATTTTTCATTTTTTACAATTTTTTTTTTTTTAAAAAAACCCTAATTCTCCCAAAAAAAATCAAACGCCGTTCTTCATCGTCTTCCTTCTTCATCGTTTTCGTTGTTTTTGTCGCCGTTCTTCCCCGCCATCACCATCGTCTTCGTTGTTGTTCGTCTTCCTCGTCTTCGTCGTCTTCACCGTCTTCTTCCTCGTTGTTGTTCTTCATTCTTCGTTGTTGTTCTTCGTTTTTCGTTGTTGTTCTTCGTTCTTCGTTGTTGTTCTTCGTCGTTGTTCTTCGTTCTTCGTCGTTGTTCTTCGTTCTTCGTTGTTGTTCTTCGTTCTTCGTCGTTGTTCTTCGTTCTTCGTCGTTGTTCTTCGTTCTTCGTCGTTGTTCTTCGTTCTTCGTCGTTGTTATTCGTTCTTCGTCGTTGTTCTTCGTTATTCGTCGTTGTTCTTCGTCGTTGTTCTTCGTCGTTGTTCTTCGTTCTCATGTTTCACGTGTTGTAGACTTGATTCACTTTTTGTAGATTTGATTCATCTTTTGTAGATTTGTTTTATCTTTTGTAGATTTGTTTCATCTTCTTTGTAGACTTGTTTCATCTTCTTTGTAGATTTGTTTCATCTTCTTCGTTGTCATTTTTCCTCTCTCGTTGTTATTATCATCACCGTTCTTCCTCGCCATTGTCATCGTTCTTCGTTTTCATCACGATTTTTCTTCGTCATTATTCTTCCTCGCCGTTCTTCCTCGCCTTCGTTATCGTTTTTCGTCGTTGTTTTTCGTTCTTTCTCGTCGTCGTTATTGTTCTCATGTTTCACGTTTTGTAGACTTGATTCACTTTTTGTAGACTTGTTTCATCTTTTGTAGACTTTTTTCATCTTTTGTAGACTTGTTTCATCTTTTGTAGACTTGTTTCATATTTTGTAGATTTGTTTCATCTTCTTCGTAGTTGTTCTTCGTTATTCGTCGTTCTTCGTTCTTCGTCGTTGTTATTCGTTTTCATGTTTCACGTTTTGTAGACTTGATTCACTTTTTGTAGACTTGATTCACTTTTTGTAGACTTGATTCAACTTTTGTAGATTTGTTTCATCTTCTTTGTAGACTTGTTTCATCTTCTTTGTAGATTTGTTTCATCTTCTTTGTTGTCATTTTTCCTCTATGTTGTTATTATCGTCACCGTTCTTCCTCGCCGTCGTTATCGTTCTTTGTCACCGTTCATCCTCGCCGTCGTTATCGTTCTTCGTCGTCCTTCTTCCTCGCCGTCGCTATCGTTCTTCATCTTCGTCGCCGTTTTTCCTCGTCGTTGTCATCGTTCTTCGTTTTCATCACGGTTTTTCCTCGTCATTGTTCTTCCTCGCCGTTCTTCCTCGCTTTCGTTATCGTTTTTCGTCGTTGTTTTTCTTTCTTTCTCGTCGTCGTTATTGTTCTCATGTTTCACGTTTTGTAGACTTGATTCACTTTTTGTAGACTTGTTTCATCTTTTGTAGACTTGTTTCATCTTTTGTAGACTTGTTTCATCTTTTGTAGATTTGTTTCATCTTCTTCGTCGTTGTTCTTCGTTATTCGTCGTTGTTCTTAATTTCACCCATTACAAAGTAGTAGTCAAGCATACAAAAACAAAAACATACAAATACAAGATTACAATTCAACACATTTCTTCAAAACTTACTGAGTAATACCAAGTAAAGCAATATTCACACGAGCCATGAGGAAGGATTGCAAAAAAAAAATTCACTTTCGAATTCGGGTTTTTAAGGTTTATCAAGTATGAAGTATCATAAAGACATATCCACATCAACAAAAAAGTATATAAGGTTGTATCGTGTGTTGAGTATAGGGGTTATACATGTATATAGATTTAGTGGTTCGCAAATTTATTTTAACATAGAAAAATGTGTTTTAAACTTAACCTCACCGAGTAAAAATAGTGTTCAAGCATAAAAAAACAAAAATACAATTCAACAAATTTTTTCAAAACTTACTAAGTAATACCAAGCAAATCAATGTTCACATACCCCATGAGGAAGAATATCAAAAATTGTCTTCACTTTAGAATCTTGGTTTTTAAGGTTTATCAAGTATGAAGAATCATACAAACATATCCACATCAACAAAAAAGTATATAAGATTGTGCCGTGTTTAGGGTATAGGGGTTATACAAGTATGTGAATTTGTTATATAGTTTTGCGATTTGTTATATAGTTTTGCGGATTTGTTATATAGTTATGCAAATTTGTTATGGGTTTCGCGAGTTAATTGATCGTATTGTAGAGTTATTTTAGTGGTTCGCCGATTTATTCCACCATGAAGACAATGAACATGAAAGAGTTGATGAAGAAGAACACGACGACGACGAAGTAGACGATGAATACAACAAAAGTGAAGAAGAAGAAAATGAAGACGAAGAAGCTTAACAAAGACGACGAAAACAACGAAATTGACGACGAGAAAGAGAACAACGATTAAAGACACGTTGAAGAACAAGATGACGACGTCGGAGAAGACAAATACGACGAAACGCGTGTAAGAAAAACTGAATCTACAATGGCGATGGCGGTTGATGAAAAAACTATAGAAAAACTGGATCTACAGCGATTTCATCGATGAAGTTAAAGTCACGCACATAGAGACAAGCGTAAAGTAAGCGCCAAAAAATGCGCAAAATCCAAAACAAATCTACAATCGTATCAACAAATCTACAAAACGCTTTAACGTGAAGCGGATTTATTAAGTCCGTCGCGGTTTATTAAATCGCCGCGGTTTATTAAGTCGCGCGATTTATTAAGTACGCGGCGGATTTATTAAGTCTGCGCGATTTATTAAGTCTGCGGCAGATTTATAAAGTCTGCGGCAGATTTATAAAGTCTGCGGCAGATTTATAAAGTCTGCGGCAGATTTATTAAGTCTGCCGCAGATTTATAAAGTCTGCGGCAGATTTATTAAATCTGCATCACTGTAAATCGAATTAAATCTGCATCAAAGGGATTAAATCTGCGGCAGACTTTCAAAATATTGAAAATGACGTGGCAAAATAAATCTACAAAACGTGAAAAATAAATCTGCGACAAACTTATCCTCGCTGGCGGTGGCAATTTTGTAAATAACTCGCGTGTTTGAATGCGCTGGCTTTTTTTTTATGACGTCATAATGGCAGTTTCGAAAACTGTTTTTTTCCTGTCAGAGGGAAGGAGGGGCAGTTTCGGGCAAAAAATTCAGAGGGGTTACTCTAGTTATAAAAAAAAGATTAGGTCCGTTTTAGCAATAAAAGTCAAATTGTGGGTTACTTTAGTAATCTTCCCTATAATAAATAACAATTTTCATAGCATAAAATTCGGGTAATCCTGGAAATTCAGTTCAGTTTTACAAATTTAGGTTATTCAAATTTGGTTCCGGGTTTTCGGGTAGTAAATTTCATTACTTGTTCAAGTTATTTATTATGAATCGGTTTCAGTTCGAATATTTCAGTTTGATTTCGATACGTTAATTTAGGTCCGAGTAATTTATCCACCTTAAAATATAATAAATAACAATGTTTATAGTGTAAAATAGTTTGGAATAAATAACCTTATAAAGTATGGTAAAAATTTACTATATAGAATATGTACTACAAAATATTATATAATAACAAAAAAAATTACTTCAATAACTTTTAATATTTTAATAATTTTGGGTCATTCGGTTCTATTTCAAAAATTTGTTTTGTTTCAGATTTCAATTCCGTGTTTTCGGTTGGTAAAATTTTTCTTCTCGTTCGAGATATTTGTTTTTTAGATTAGTTTCAACTTGGATATTTTAGTTATGTTTCGGTTTAATATTTTAAATTCGGGTAATATGGATAATATATAGTAACAATTTTTTTTTTAACAATTTTTAGTATTAAATGATTATTAAATTGTTATTTATTTGTAAAATAATATAAAACTATAATAAAATAAAAATTTCTATATAGTTTTATATATTCTTTAAAAACAAAAAATATATCACTAATTTATAAATAAAATTTATATACATATAAAACGATTTTAAAATATATAAAATATCGGGTTAAATACTAGTTTAGTATTAACAACCCCACTTTGTATCGAAGAGTAAATAAACCAAAAACAAACGCTAAAATAAAGTAAGGGAGATTGCTGAAGCTGGCGATGGCGGTTAATTATGGTATTAGGCGGTTTGTACGACTGGTATAGCGGTTAAAAGATTTTGCGTTTGCGAGATATTTTTGATTTGGTTGACAAACGCTTGTACTAGCCGTTAAAAATTATCAAAATTATTTGAAAATTACAAACATCACAACTATATTATATATCGTCACAACTATGATATATAATATATTTTTTTCGAAAATATATAAAAGGTAATATATTATGATATATTATAATAAATTAAGGGAGAATCACAAAACTACACATTTTGAATTACATTTCACAAAACTACACTATTTCCAAAATACTTCACAAAACTACACCTAAACACTCAAAATTAAATCCAAATAAACTTTACCCAAACAATCCTACCCCTTAATACTATACCCTAAACACTAATTAGCGAACCCAAATGAAAAAAATTTAAATTTGGTAATTTTTTAAAGGTTAAATCAAGTTTTTAAAATTTTGGAAGGATGTAAATATGTGAAAATATTAAATTAGGAGTAGTTTTGTGAAGAAGGGGTTGAAAGGGTGTAGATTTGTGAATTCCTCATAAATTAAACATAATAACTATGAAAACTAAAGAAAAGACCTAAATAATTATTCAAAACTTTTTTATTTGTAGATACATTTTTAGTATTATTATTTGTAATATTATTATGGATAAAATAATTCTTTTTTCTAATTTTTTTTTAATATTATTGAAAAAAAAAATTATTTGAACTAATCGCAATCGCCCGCAACCGCAAACGCTAGAGGGAAGGAGCTTTTGAAATATGGCGATTTCAAGTGGTGCAAAACGATGTAAAACTGTATAAAGCGATTTGAGTGATTTTTGCAAACGCGATAAATCGCAATCGCCCGCAAAAGCTGCGTTTGCGGGTGGTTGCGTGAGAACCAATCAACACCTAAATAAAATAAATGAAAAAGAGTCAGAACGTGACGTAAATAATATCTACTCGCACCACCAGCGCGTTTCGCGCGTGAGACCAAAAACCGTGGGTTATTGATACAGCTAGCTTCCGTCTTCTTCGTCACAAGAATTTCTCCGAGAAAGAGAAGAAAGTAGAGAGAGAAAGTAGGAAGAAGGTAATTCAAATCAAGTTTGTTATATTTGTTATTTTTGTTCCTTTTACATTTAAAACATATATAGAGTTTAAAATGAAAAGGAAACAAGTAAAATATCTTCTCCATGTAAAATATATTCTCCTCATGTGCAAATATACCACCACCGTAATTATTATTCTTTGTTCAGAAATACCACTCCAATATCCTGTAACAAATCTTCCCCTTTGAAAGAACCTTGACATCAAGGTTCAAATTCTGGAAACTTGGCTGACAAGTCAAACCAAAACTCCCACGTAGCTTCTTCCACAGGCTGATTCTTCCACTTCACTAACACCTTGGTAACAGCTCTGCCTTGTCTCTTTACCATTTTACGTTCCAAAATACACTCAGGTGCCTTGACCAATTCATCCGAAATCAGTTCAGGAAGTTGTGTTGAGGTTAAAACATGTCCCACGGCTAGCTTTAATTGAGACACATGAAAAACGGGATGAACCAGAGATTCTGAAGGAAGTTGAAGCTTATACGCCACGGCTCCACAACGATCCAGAACCTTATAAGGACCAAAGTATTTTGGTGATAACTTCTGGTTAGAACGCATAACCACAAATTTCTGTCTATAAGGCTGAAGCTTCACAAACACCATATCCCCAATCTCAAAGGACCTCTCTGTCCTATGCGTATCGGCAAACTGTTGCATTCTATGTTGAGCCCGGAGTAAAAAGAACTTGAGAATCAGCAACATATTCTCCCTTTCCTCCAAGCTCTTAGCAACCATAGCCACCTTAGACTCTCCAGGAAGGTAAGGTAAATGTTGAGGAGGTACACGTCCATATACTGCTTCAAAAGGAGTCATTTGAATGGCAGAATGGAAGCAAGTGTTATACCAATATTCTGCCAAAGGTAACCACTTACTCCAAAACTGAGGCTTCTCCCCACACATACACCTGAGATATGTTTCTAAGCAACGATTAACAACCTCCGTCTGGCCATCACTCTGCGGATGATAAGCTGTAGAAAGATTGAGAGCCACACCTTGTAAAGTGAAGAACTCTTGCCAGAATTCACTCAAAAAAACAGCGTCTCTGTCACTAACAATGGAGGTAGGAATACCATGTAATTTAAAGATATTATCAAGGAAAACCTGAGCCACCATTGCTGCTGTATAAGGATGAGACAATGCCATGAAATGAGCAGCTTTACTCAACCTATCAACCACCACCAAAATCACTGATTTGCCAAAGGAAAGTGGAAGCCCATCAATAAAATCAAGGGAGATATCAGACCAGACAGCATCAGGTATAGGAAGAGGTTGTAAAAGACCAGGAGATGCCACAACCTCGTACTTGTATTGTTGACAGATGGAACAACTACGTATATAGGCCTGAATGTCTTTAGTCATGCCTTTCCAATAAAACAACCCTTTAATCCTCTGATGTGTAACATCTCTACCAGAATGACCTCCACCACTGCCAGAGTGTAACCAATCCAGAATAATGGTCCGCAACCTCTCCACAAAGGGAACCACAATCTTACATTTTCGGCGAAGAATGCCCTGAGTCCACGAGAAATGTTTGTGGCTCTCAGGTTTACCCTTCAAATCCTCAATGATTTGTTTAACCATTAAGTCCTGCTCATAACCCTCTTGGATTTGTTTCATCATATCACACTCCAACACAGAAAGAGACATGTTCAAAATCTCAGATCCTTCCATACGAGATAACGCATCAGCCACCAAGTTATCTTTACCTTGCTTGTACTGGATCTCATAGTCAAATTCCAACAGTTTTGGCAACCATTGTTGTTGAATAGGTGTATTTAAAAGCTGCTCCAGCAAATATTTTAAGCTCCTCTGATCAGTCTTGATAATAAAATGTCTTGTGAGCAAGTAATGACGCCACTTCTGCACAGCAAACACCACTGCTAACAGCTCCTTCTCATAGATAGATAGGTGTAGTTGCTTGCCTTTAAGATGCCTGCTTATATAAGCCAAAGGATGTCCATTTTGCATCAAAACGGCACCTATACCTTGACCACAAGCATCAGTCTCCACCACAAAAGGTTGATCAAATATAGGTAGGGCCAAAACAGGAGCAGAACACAAAGCTATCTTCAACTCATCAAAGGCTCCTTGTGCTTCAGGGGACCATAAGAAAGAATCTTTCTTAGTTAATGTTGTTAATGGTCTAGCAATGGTACCAAACCCACGGACAAAACGCCGATAATAGCCTGCTAATCCCAAAAATCCCCTGAGTTGCTTCAGATTCTTAGGAACAGGCCACTCTGCTACAGCCTTGATTTTGCTTGGATCTGTGGAAACTCCAGCTGCTTGAATATAATGTCCCAAATACTCCATTCTATCCGTAGCAAAATCACATTTACTCCTCTTGGCAAACAGCTTATGAGCTCTCATCAACTCCAAAACACTTCTCAAGTGAGTCTCATGTAAGTCCAAAGAAGGGCTGTAAACCAATATATCATCAAAGAAGATAAGAACATACTTCCTCAACAAGTCTCTGAAAACATCTTCATAAGCCCCTGAAAGGTTGCAGGTGCATTGGTGAGTCCAAAGGGCATCACCACATACTCATAATGGCCACTATGAGTTTTGAAAGCAGTTTTCTGAATATCTTGTGGTGTCATTCTGACTTGATGATATCCTGCCCTCAAGTCTATTTTAGAGTAAACTTGTGAGCCTCCTAATTCATCCATCAAATCTTCAATGAGTGGAATAGGAAATCTGTCCTTTACCGTCATACCATTCAGTCCCCTGTAGTCAACACAAAGTCTCCAACTATTATCCTTCTTCTTTACTAAGACCACAGGTGATGCATAAGGACTAGAGCTAGCTTGGACAATCCCATTCTTGAGCAGTTCTTGGACCATCTTATCTATCTCAGTCTTCTGATATAAAGCATAACGATATGGCCTCTGATTCACAGGATTGGAACCATCCATTAAAGGAATCTTGTGATCATGGTTAAGCCGAAAAGGAGGAAGTTCTGTAGGTTCAGCAAACACATCCTCAAACTCCTGCAGAATGTGATCTATCTTGGTGACAGCTGTTTCAGATTTTCCTGGTACTAAAGAGCATAGTTCAGCACCAAGTGGCTGAAAATCTTGAATATACAGCATAGAAAGCTGCATTGAATTATCCTTCACTCTATTGAAATCAATGCAATGAAGCTCCTTTAAGTCACCTGGCTGAATACCAAACAATGTGATTTTCCTATGATTCCAAACAAACTGCATCTCTAGCTTGCTGAAATCCCATGTAATAGGACCCAATGTAGATAGCCATTGCACACCAAGAACCATATCACAACACCCCAAGGGAATTACCATAGCATCTGCTTTACATGTAAAACCCTGAAAATTCCATTCAAAGTCATGAACCTTACCATGAATAGGAATCTTGCTACCATCAGCTACTGCTACTTGAGCCCTGTTTACAACCTCAATGTTGCAACCCAAGCGTTTAGCCACATCCTGGTCCACAAAGTTGTGAGTAGAACCTGAATCCAAGAGGATAAACAAGTCCTTATCGCCAACCAAACCTCTCACTCTCATGGTGGAATAATCAGAGATGCCTGCAACTGCATTTACTGAAATTTGAGCAATTTCCACCACCTCCTCATCTCTGGCTTGGTCTCTTCCCAAAACCTCAGATTCTTCTTCCACATCCATCACAAATAGCTGTTTTTTCTTGTGCAAAACAAAGTGTTCAGGAGTGAACTTCTCATCACAATAATAACATAACCCTTTAGCTCTTCTATCCCCCATCTCAGCTTGAGTTAAGAACTTCCTAGGAACCAAAGCTGCACCCCCTTCTTTTGGTTTCTCATTCTCCTGGTTAGGAGGAATACGCGGCGCTTCCTTCTTAGCAGTTTTGAAACCAACATCAGAAGCCTTAGAGTTACTCCAACTCTGATTAAAAGGTTTGCGTGGGTGTGCTTGCTCATATAACCTGCCCAATGTCAAGCAATGTCTCACAGAATGAGGTTGAAACATCCGAATGTGCATTTGAGTGTCGTTGCGCAACCCAGCTAAATACACACTAATGAGATATTGTTCTGGTAAATTCAGCCTCGTACGGATGAGCTCAAACTTACTATGGTAATCCATGATACCATCAGTCTCGCGTAAGTTTTTTAACTCTGCCATAGGATCATCAAGCACATCCTCAAATCTCTCCTTCAATAGCAATCTGTAAGTATTCCAATCATCGATAATACGCGACCCAACCTCCGATTGCATCAGTGATTGATGCCACGTAGAAGCAATATCATCAAAATGTATAGATGAGATGCTAACTTTCAGATCTGAAGGAGTATTATCGATAGCGAAGAATTGTTCGACTTTAAACAGCCATTCCTTAACCTTTTCTCCATTAAATCGAGGAAAATCGAGCTTAGCTAACCTCGTTATACCATTGTAGATCGAATGATTACCAGCTCTATTACCTCTTATAGCTTCGTTATTAGCCATCTCCGACTGCGATCCAACATTCATCAACGGCGTAGATGTGTGATTGTTCCTCACCGGCGTGGATGAAATTTGATTACAATGAATCTGAGCTGGAGATACTCCCAGATTCATAGAAAGGAGTCGCATCGTCTCGCTAATAGCCGCCATAGTTCCTTCGATTTTTTCCGTTCGTTCCATCATCATCTCCAATTTCGAACCCAAATCACCGTCAGTTTCGCGATCTGCAATCGCCTTCGCCTTTAATTGAGCTCGAGTCTTCTCCGCCATGATTCCGAGAACACGACAGAGCTCTGATACCTTTGATACAGCTAGCTTCCGTCTTCTTCGTCACAAGAATTTCTCCGAGAAAGAGAAGAAAGTAGAGAGAGAAAGTAGGAAGAAGGTAATTCAAATCAAGTTTGTTATATTTGTTATTTTTGTTCCTTTTACATTTAAAACATATATAGAGTTTAAAATGAAAAGGAAACAAGTAAAATATCTTCTCCATGTAAAATATCTTCTCCTCATGTGCAAATATACCACCACCGTAATTATTATTCTTTGTTCAGAAATACCACTCCAATATCCTGTAACAGTTATAGACACCAAAATGGGCTTTTTCACATAAATAAAGAAAAAATGAGGATTGGAGGCGCGTGTGGTTTAACTAGCGTCTTCCATTTTTATTTGGTTTACATCAGCCGCTGTATTTTTCTCCTCTATAAAATATCAACAAATTCAAAAATGTTATAAAACAATCAAATATATAGACCGTATCTTTATGTGTATATAATGTTTAAGAGAATTCTAGAAAGATAAAGCTAGAGAGATGAACTGGTTTTTCTTTATTATGATTTTGTTTAACGTTATGAACCTATTTATAGTAAAAAGTTTACTTCAACACGAAGAAACTTATATAAATATCTAACTATATAATATAATATAGTTCATCTTTATCCATATAATTATCCAAATGGATAATTACCACAATGGATAATATAGTTCATCTTTATCCATATAATTATCCAAATGGATAATTACCACAATGGATAATTACAACAATGATTATCTAACACTCCCCCTTAATTATCCATCATTCCGTAGTCTCTCTGGAATAACTGGTTATAATCTTCTTTAATAAATTTCGTAGACACCGTCTTCTAAATTCTTTCTTTTGCGTGTTTTGTTGTTGTTGCCTCGTTAAAAACCTTTTCGTGGAAAAACTCAGTGAGATAAAAATCACGATAAGGGAAAAAGAGTGCAACCACGCATTTCATCATTTCTCCCCCTGAAATCATCATCTTCCGGAATAGACATCTTTTGTAAAGATATCTTCAGGAAAATATGTTTTCTTCTTCTACAAATGTTTATCTTTTGGCGCGTTCTTGTTGCCTCGTTAAAAACCTTACCATGGAAAAACCCATTGGGATAAAAACCATGATGAGGGGAAAAAGAGTGCAACCGCGAACATAATCATGACTTCATCTGGAAGTCATCTCTTCACAAATAATCATCTTCTCAAACATGTCTTTCAATGAATGTGTTTTCTTCTGTTGCTCCCCCTGGAAGCTTCATCTTCCGAAATAAACACTTTTGCAAATACGTCATTAAAAAGAACATGTTTTCTTCCTTCGCTTTCCCTGGAAGTCTCGTCTTCAGGACAAATACTTTTGCACATTCTTTACATGCTTTACGAGATCTTATAAAACTTCGATATCTGCAAAATAACTTATACCAAAATTTGGGATTTCTAATAATCCCAAGTTAATCATAGATTATCCCATCCCAATATGCGCATAAGAGATGAGTTATATCATGCATATATATTACTAGCAAATTCTATGTATAATTTGCAAAACTTATGGATGCTTAACAACATATAAATATGGTCCTCTATGACCACACATATATATATACAACTTCTTCTAGAAGTTCTTAACATAACATCTTTTTCATTAGATGTTTAACTTAATGTCTGAAGACTTCTGGTCTTTCCAAGGTCTTGTTTATAACTCTTCAGAGTTTGATCGATCTTAGTTCTCGAGAACATTACTATGATATCATTTATTCTTCAGGAATTCAAACTTTGCATGCATTTTCCTCATGAGACGTAATTCAAGTCTCTCATATATATTTGTCAATACTGAGTATTTTTACAAAACCATACTTCATATGCATTTTGTTTTATATATCTAAATACTCTTTTCATATTTGGACTTCTGGTCCAAAACTCTCGTTACTCAAACGAGTTTAATATAGACTTGATTGTCTCTTATATTTATTGGTCAATTATGTCTCTCAACGCTAATCCACAAAGCGGAGAATTCCGATCCCCATTTATAACATCGCGCGTTATGTCACTATTATAGTCGACATTTATTTCGACTTTGGTTCCATATTTACTTTATTGTCATGACCCATCGAGATCTATTAATGATTATCAATGATTTTGTTCAAGTACTTGATTTCATCTTTGATCCTTCAGGGATCTAATCCTCCTGGGATTTCTAATCATGACTTATTACTCCTCTTCTCCTTTTGAAGAGATTAATAAATATTTGCTCTTTTATCATTTCTCAATTTTCGGAACCAAAGTAGTCTTACATAGACTTTATGTGTCATCCTTCATAAACACATATATTTTGTATTGGAGCATTTTCATATGGAGTGAGATTTCTTTTCATCACCTTGAATTATCTTATGAACTTCAAGTTCATTTTCTTTTGTATGAGGATCTTATAATGATAATTCATTTCGTGAAATTTCATCCATCATTTGATTTGCAATAAATTTGAATAGTGATCCTTTGAACTTTTGAACTTCTGGTTCATAATCCTTTTGTTCAAGAATTCCAACTATTCCATAATTCTCCCTTAGAGAAATCTTATCATCAAAATAATGATTGCAAATCTTACAATAAGCACATCTCCAATGATGACTTTTAGAGCGGCTCTTCATTTTCAGCTCATATATTTCATCCTCTTTGGATGTTATTTTTATGTGGTGTGGAGGAGCATTCATAATATATATCACACACCCACAAATTTCCAAACGGGAAATTATCACCATTATTTTCTTTGATTCATTAAGACTCACTGATTGTGAACAACATCTTATAGATGTATCACTTTCATCTTCTGGATGTTTAACTTTATCTCATTCGACATCTAATAAGCTTTTAATAAGCTTTAGTTTCGGGATATCAATCCACCAAAACTATCAATTTAATGTCATTGTGGGATTCTTTAATTCTCCCCCTCGAGATGATAATTCTTCTAGATTATTCATCTCGAATTGAATCCCTTTTTAGGATCAACAACATATCCTTCTAGGATCATATGTTTTATATTGGATCCTTTTAACTTTTAATATAAGATTCATATTACTCTCTTTCTCAAGATAACGGCTATACATGCTCGTTTATCTTGGACCGATTCACACTTTTAGATCGGCTATATTAGGAGTATAATACGGGGGGTTTGTTTAAAGAAATCAACCATCATATTCAATGAACTCTTTTAACCCAAAAATGGTGATTTTTCATTTCTTTTCACATGATGACTTTGATTCTTCTTTTCTTTAAAACATGCATAAGTTGAAAAACTTCTTGTTTTCCCAACAAATTCTTAATGATCTTTAATCATTAATACTTTCGGATGGCTTAACCGTTATATTAAACTTTAATCAATCAGTAAACTTCAGGTTTACTTTCATATATATCTTTTGCCATTTTTATCCATATTGCATGTTGTCATCATGTTTTCTTTTAGAGCGTTTAGCTTTTCTTTTGTTCGTTTAGAACGTTTTCGCTCTTTTAAAATACTTTTAACTCTTCGGGAGTTAAGCTCTTCATGAGCGTATATTCTTTCATGAACGTTTAAGCTCTTCATGAGCATTTAATCTCTTCATGAGCATTTAATCTCCCCATGAGCATATAAACTCTTCATGAGCATTTAAACTGTTCATGAGCCTCTAAGCTCTTCATGAGCCTCTAAGTTCTTCGTGAGCCTTTAAGCTCTTCGTGAGCCTTTAAGCTCTTCGTGAACCTTTAAGCTCTTCGTGAGCTTTTAAGCTTTTCGTGAGCCTTTAAGCTCTTCGTGAGCGTTTAAGCTCTTTAGCATTTTTACTTTATTAAAATATTTTACTCTTTTAAAACATTTAATTATTTTGCAATATGCAAAATTTTCATATATTTTGGATTTTACTTACCGTATAATAAAATAGATATAGCCTTTCATTTAATCAAAGAGACAAAACCTCAATATAATCAAAGAGACCTTATCTTCAATTTGATTAATGACATATATTTTCATATAATCAAAGAGACATAGTCTTCAATTTGATTTATGAACTATAGTCTTCTATTTGATCAAAGAGGCATATTCTATTATATATTTTTGGAGACAAAACTTTCCGCTCCAATAAAAATTTAAGTTTATAAATATCGATAATTTTTATCGACTAAATTTTGGCAAAGTTTCTTTTAGATTTTTAATATTATACTAGTTAAAATTTTGCCAGAGTTTCTTTTAGATTTATTAATTTTATACTTTTGGCAAAAATTATTTTGATAGAGTTTCTCTAAAATTTTAAACTATATTAGTTTAAATTTTGACAAAGTTTCTTTTGTATAGTAAAATCATAATTTAAACATTTTAGGATATAAATTATGTCATAGGTTTGAAACAGAATTTTTTCCATTATGTTTATAATCTTAATGACATAATTTAAAATTACCTGGATAATATTTAACCGGGTATATAGAAGTTCAACCAACGATTACCTCGTATAAGCAGAGACGTTCGTGCTGATAACGTGTTATAAAACAATCAAATATATAGACCGTATCTTTATGTGTATATAATGTTTAAGAGAATTCTAGAAAGATAAAGCTAGAGAGATGAACTGGTTTTTCTTTATTATGATTTTGTTTAACGTTATGAACCTATTTATAGTAAAAAGTTTACTTCAACACGAAGAAACTTATATAAATATCTAACTATATAATATAATATAGTTCATCTTTATCCATATAATTATCCAAATGGATAATTACCACAATGGATAATATAGTTCATCTTTATCCATATAATTATCCAAATGGATAATTACCACAATGGATAATTACAACAATGATTATCTAACAAAAAATTAATTTTAGTATTTTGTGTATTTTGTGTATAACGAACTTCTAAATATATTTAATTTAAATTAAGTTATTGGTTTACAATCATACATATTAACAGGGTTAGCGGATTAAAAATTGAGAATTACAAAACTAATTTTTCTATGACGAAACTACACTCTTTTTATATTGCATTTTATAAAATTACACACTCTCAAAATTGCTTCACAAATCTTCATCTAAAAATTAAACATTACCATAAAACCCTAACTCCTATTAACTTTATACCTTAAACACTAATTAATGAGATCAAATGAAAGTTTTAATTTGGATAACTTTTTAATCAAAAATGAAAAAATATTAGTTGGGTATAGTTTTGTGAATTCCTCTTTTAAAAATGCATCTCTCAGAAACAAAACTCTATCTCCTTCACAAATATTAAGTGGTCTCTCACGTTCACAAACTACAACTAAACAGTAAAAATTAAATTCATATAAATCCTAAAAACAAAACTCTATCTCCTTTGACATTAAAGTCTAAACGCTAAAAAGTCAAATTAAATAAAATGTTTTAATTTGGGTTAAAATTTTAAAATAATTTAACCATTTAAAATTGAAAAAGGTAGTAAATGTAGTTTTTTTTTTTAATTTGGTGTTGTTTTATGAACAAAGATTTGAAAGGTACAAAACATTCCGTAAAAAAAGCAAAGATGGATTTTAGAAATTTAGTATTGAAATATGGTTAGAACCTAGAATTTGATAAAATTTCAATTTGAAGATGTACTAATGTTTTAAAAATCACTTGATAGGCAATACATGCTCGTCACTATAAAGCTCTATCCATTTAAAATAAGTAATCTGGATAATACAATTATTTTATTTTGAGGAATTGTTTATTAAAAAACACACTGATTTGTTTACCTACTAAATAAAATAATTAAATGATATAGTTTTATCCTATGAGATTACAAAATTTGAAGTTGATTAGATTAATCTTGTTATTAGAATTTTTTGAAAAGATAAATTTTATATTATTAATATAGAAAACGGAAAGAGAAAATGAGTGTGAAAATTTTATGTGTCATCACATCACGTTAACAATTCTGGTCGAGGCAGAATCTTAAAATGGCGTTTTGGTTTAACCGAAATCTCGTATACCCAAAAAAAATCTCGTATACCCATTTTTTTGTATTTGTAATAAAAAAATTCGAAAATTCACAAATCTAAACCCTAAACTAATCAAGGGGTCTTAGTTTAGGGTTTGCGAACCCAAATGGTAAGATTTTAGTTTCTATACTCTAAAAATATTCAAAAAAACATTTTAAAATCGATTTTATAATGAGAAATTCACAGAACTACACCAAAAGCTTCCTTCCTTTACAACTTTACACCCAATTTAAAATTTTCACAAAACTACACCTCCTTCCTCTGTAAAAAGACCTCATTACCCTTATTTAATTAGGTTCTTATTTTCTTCTTTTGCCAATAGAGAACACGAAGAAGCTGGAGAAGGAGAAGGAGACAGCCAATAATCGCCGATATTCAGACGACGATCTCGAAATCTGGAAGCATCTTCTCCGTCGCAGTCGTAGGTATCAGCTTCTCCGATCACAAATTCGTCTTCTTCTTATAGATCTGAAACTATTTTCACATACAAAGATCTTGTAGATCTTGTAGATCTTATAGATAGAGAAGACAAATAAGCCTAAGAAGAAGAATAGCTTCACATACGATGATTTAAGATCTGAAACTATTTTCTCAGATTTATAATTAAAGGTAATTACTCCTCATTTTCATGGATTCTCCATGTTAATTAAATAAATTGAATAATTAAGAAATTGATAGTTAAGAGATTAGGCGTATGAGCAGAAGCTTGGATTAGGTTCAAGAGCATTTGATGTCATACATTTTTGATATATTATAAATTTCACAATCTACTATTATAAGTATTATAAGCTGAATCATTGTTTGATGTTGATAAGTAGTATTATAAGTATTATTGTTGATGCTGAACCATTATTCTCTATAGGGCACATGCTTTAAAACGAAGATAGAGAAGACGAAGTTTCAAATACGACAATCTCTAAGATCTCTCAAATTTATAATTAAAAGTAATTACTCCTCCTTTTCACGGTTTCTCCATGTGAATGAAATAGATTGAATAATTAAGAGATTAGGAGTATGAGCAGAAGCTTAGATTAGGTTCAATAGCATTTTGCTGTCATACATTTTTGATATATTATAAATTTCACAATCCTACTATTATAAGTATTATAAGTTGAACTATTGTTTGATGTTGATAAGTAGTATTATAAGTACTATTGTTGATGCTAAACCATTATTCTTTACATGGCAGATGTTTGATCTCTACTGTGTTTGTGGGCAGTGGAAGTCAACAAATTCTTCTTGGGAATTTGTTATTGATGTTGATAGATGTGGTTCTCTTACCTCCATCAGCCAAGATATGTCTTATGGAGACTAGTTGTGTAGCTGCAATTTGATTTATTTTCATCATTTATGTGGTTTCATTCAATTTTTAATGCAAGACTTGTCATAATATACTAGTAAGACTTCCAAATGATTCAGATGTTATAACACTTATAACACTTATAACACTTATAACACTTATAATAAATGTTATAAATTCTATTAGTTTACTGTCTTTTAATTTCCACGTGTACATGTTTGTTACCCTATTTAATGCAAGACTTGTCATAAGATACTAGTAAGACTTCCAAATTATTCATATTTTATAACACTTATAACACTTATAATAAATGTTATAAATTCTATTAACTTACTGTCTTTTACTTTCCAGGTGTACATGTTTGTTGCCCTATTTAATGCAAGACTTGTCATAAGATACTCGTAAGAAGAGATGAATCGTAGAGGAAACCGCCGTCGAAGAGAAACTCAGATCTTTTGATATTTTACGATATGGGCTCCGTTTATTATAAATATTATAAGTGTTATAATTCATTCTATCGTTTTAAAATGGGCTCCGTTTATTATAAGTGTTATAAATATTATAACGTTTGTTGTTTTTTTGTAATAAGTGTTATAGAACAAACTTCTCAAAAATATCAGATAAATGTTATAAGTGTTATAAGTGTTATAAACCAACGGTTGTTGAGATTTCAAAAAGTTCGGACCTAATCAAGAAGAGAAAGCTCAGACATCAGATAAATGTTAAGATTTCAGCAAAGATATCTGATGCTAGTTTCTTCCTCAACTCCGATATCTTCGCATCCTTGAACTTCAATAAGTAAGAGATCCTCATAATGCATTCCAAGAGCTTCAGGGACACAATTCCTGAATCTGTCTGACAAACCTATCATATTCAAAAAACAAAAAAAAATACATTAAGTTAATCTGCCAAAAATATGTGGAAACAATTGAATCATTAAGTCACCAATGACTATTATATACGATGATGTATCATAACTATCATATATAGTTTAATCATTAAGTCAAGTTAGGTTCAGAATTACACTTTATGATACTGTTACATTTGATTTTATACAACTTATAACACTCATAACACTTGCCATCAAAACGTTGTAACATATTAGCTGGTGAAACAATTGAGTCATTAACACACACAAACCATCAATTTAAGGTATTATTCTCTTTATAACATTTATAACATTTTTACCTCTTTTTTGTTTCTCTCTTCCAAAAGATTATGGATGTTATCAATCACAACGGTTAGGTGGTAACAATATTGATAAGGATATCTAGTTTTTCATTAACTAAATCGCATTCATCTGCCAAAAAGTAAAATCCATTAAAACACATCAATTACTAAATGGGAAATCACTTATGTATCACTAATAACTCTTATAACTGAATAAAAAATCCATTAAACACATCAATCATGCTGAAGCGAGATCGAGAAGATGAAGCTAAGGTGAGATCTAGACGATGTAGCTACGGCGAGATCCAGATCTAAACGACGATGAAGAATACGACGAGATCTAGATTATGAAGGCGAGATCCAGATCTAGACGACGGTGAAGAGACGGCGAGATCTAGATTATTAATGTGAGATCCAGATCTAGACGGCGAGATCGATACGACGACGATGAAACGATGGAGAAATCGAGATCGAAATAGAAATTGAGAAGAAGAAGAAAAAGAAAAAGAAGAAGAAAAAGAAGAATAATACAGAGGAATAAGAAGAAAAATACAAAGAAAGAAAAAGAGGAAGAAGAAGAAGAATAATACATAGGGTAATATTGTCTTTTTTGTTATGAAAGAGGTGTAGAATTAAAAAGTCACTTTCAGAAGGTGTAGTTTTGTGAATTCACTTTCAAAAGGTGTAGTTTTGTGATTGTCCCTTTTATAATATAATGAGAAATTCACAAAACTACATCCTTTCAACCCTTCCTTCACAAAACTACACCTAATTTAATTTTTTCACAAAACTACACCCTTTCAAAATTTTAAAAGCTTGATTTACCCTTTACAAAATTACCAAAATTAAAATATTTTCATTTGGGTTCGCTAATTATTGTTTAGAGTATAATATTAAGGGGGTAGGATTGTGTGAGTAAGGTTTATTTGGATTTAATTTTGAGTGTTTAGGTGTAGTTTTGTGAAGTATTTTTGAAAAGGTGTAGTTTTGTGAAATGTAATTCAAATGGTGTAGTTTTGTGATTCTCCCTTTTATAATCATAGTTGGGTGATTTTATGAAATATATTTTAATTTTGTTTTTTTATTTTTGAAATATTTTTTACAGATTCGTAAAACTAAATTAAAAATATTGGCAAAATCAGATTTTAAAAATATTTTTTTTGTGACTTATAAAATTGAAAACGTAAAAAAAAACAAAGAACACCCTTGAAAGATTACATATTATTTGAAAACACATTATTGAGGAGATAACTCATTCTGGTCCCACATAATTAAAATATTAATTAAAAATTCATAAAAGCTCAAAACAAAAAGTCCAAATTTATCACAAATATATATCATTTGAGATTGTTTAAATATGTTAATTTTATTTTCTATCATAGATTTTTTTGATCGAAAATTACGCTTATCCGCGTCATGCGCGGATCAATGCAATTTTTTGTTTTTATATACGAATGAAAAATAATTTTGTAACTTTTTATGTTATATCATTCAAGAATTTCCATTAATTTTCATAATGTGTTTTAAATTTCCAAAAATATTGACAAGGAGTTTTGCTTACGTGTCGTCCAAAGAGAAAATTAAGGAAATTATTTTATATTTAATTAATTTAATATTTTTCGAAAATTGTTTCTAATTATCTCTTTTATTTCTCATAATTTATATTATTTATATTTAAATAATTTAATATTTTCGAAAATTGTTTGTAATTATCCCTTTTATTTCTCATAATTTATTTTATCATATATTATTTATTAATATTATATTTTCAAAATTTCAACAAATTTACTAAAAAGTGTACAATATCTTTTTGGTATTTTAATTTATATTATAATTTTAAATATTTAATTATTACTAATATATTGAAATTTACGAAAAAGTGTATGATATCTTTTTGCTATTTTAATTTATATTATATATACAATAAATGACAAGTAATTGTAATATATAGATGATTTGATCCGCGCGCCTATATTTCTTTAACAAAAACTCAAAACTATAAAAAATATTACACATTTTGTATTTAAATAATATAAGTACACCATAAAACACAAAGCCACAATTTTTAGATGTTTGTTCTTTTTCAAGTTTTCATTTTTTTATTGTTAATATATTACTTTTGGTTTTATATATCTCATTGTAATGTTAGCATAGTTTAAAAAAATATTATTTTTCATTAATATAATATTTAAATTTGTTTTATTTATTTTTTCTAAAAAATATTTATATCCGCACCATGCGCGCATGTCAAACCACCTAGTAGATAGATAATAAATGTGACATAATTTACTTAAGGAACCTTGTAAATATCATGCCATATTTTTTACAAGCGATGTCACATTAAATGTGAGCATGACACAAAGCTTTTTTTCTAAAGTGAATTTGCAAATAATGTTAAAGGGATTTGACTTGATTTTAGTGGCTAAAATGATAATATTTCCCTTGTTTTATTATAACATGTAATTATTTGGGTAAAAAAGAAAAGGATGTGTTACAAAACTCTACTCCCAACATGAAATCATTTGAGCCTTGTATCTTGGTGTGTCTTTAGGGATGTCCTAATTTTGATTGTCACTGTCTTTCTCCTGTGTATGCCAACCAACAAACACAAAATGAGTGTTCAAAATCAACTAGAACTTGATGATGATGATAATTGATATAAAAAAAATGAAGAATGGGAGAGTTAGTTACCTTGGAGTGTTTGTGAAAATGGATCCTTTTATTAGATGAAAAATCATCAGATGTGCTTGTAAAGAATCCAAGGGTTTGTACATCACCATTTGCAATACTTGCTTCAAGCTGCAACACAACACAAAAAGAAGAAAGGATGATGAAAGGACACATATAGATAGCGTGGTGTAGTTGAAAAGAAAGAAAGAAAGAAAGAAAGGAGAACCTGAACATGAATGATACCCAATAGGATGCTTGTAATGGGCAACCAGCTATCTTCAGGGGAGATTGATAGATTTGAGCTAAAGAATTGGAAAAATCAAATCATAAGGAAGGAAGGAGGAAACAAAGGTTGTTGAAGATAAAAAGAGAAACATACCTAAAGTAAGGAAGAAGGTAAAAGAGGGCAAAAAGGGAGTAACGAGTCTTTCCGGTGTCAAGCCAAGCGAACACCCAACTCTGTGAATTTTTCAATTTTATGTTTAGACTCACTCTTTATACAATGTTTTTTGTTGTTGTTGTTGTTGTATAGTAATATATAGACAAACAAAGAGAGAATAGTAGAGAGAGAATAGTAGAGAGAGAATAGATTCAAATAGTAAGAAAGAAAGAAAGAAACCAGCCAATTGAAGAAAGGGATGAAGCTGATGATAGACATGGCTGCTATTCTCATATCTGTTGACACTATCGCCGAGTTCTCCTCTTCTTCTTCATCTTCCTCCTTTTGATCTACTACTCTCTTGGCCACAGGCAACACATACGAGCTCAATATGCAAGCTCCAATGGCCGTCGCTAGAGGAGCTTCCTGTGAGAAATCAGCTCTGCAGATGATCACTCGATCTACCTGTAGACAATAAAACAATACATAATCTACAGTTAGTAGCCTCTCTAAAATCAACAAACAAACAAATAGATCCATAAATAACCAAACCTTGCTAGGTTTCCGTAAGGGAAACGAATAAGAAGAAAGAAGACGGGGGGGCTTCTTCGTATAGAAATAACCTCCCATCGACACAGACGACGCCATTCGATTTCAGCTCTCTCTCGATCTCCCCTGAAGAGATAAATAGATAAGGCCCACTAATACACTTTTTGACCCATCTTTATACCGATCCTTCTCGGCCCATTCTCTATTTCTTGTATTTTGATAATCCCGTATTACAACTCCAAATGACAACAAAACAAATATTAAACAAAATTCTACGCAACATTTTCAGAAAGCAAAAAAAAAACAAAACAAGCATCTTCCAGTCAAAAACAAATAGTAAAACAAATAGTGCGCCAATCTCAAGTGTATGTTTTGTTAATTAAGCGGTGATAATACCAGCAAGAACATCACTCTTTCCTCTTGCATATATTGTGTAAACCAGACGAATTGCATCCACCCATCCATCTAAACACTCCCATGTTTCCGCTACCTGTTTTGTTTTCCAATTTTTTTTTTATTATTATTACCATTACATAGTTTCACACCAATCTTCTTTCTACATTATTTGGATAGTGCCTTACCAAATACACTGCCCCATGTATCGTATCAATGCATAGACCAGCTCCTGTTGGTAGAGTTACATCAGCACTTGCCGTCACTGACACTATCTCTTTTATCTTCACTTCCACTCTCTTCTTCTCCCCGTTTGCCTCTATTCTCCCTGACAGGTTTCTCCCCATTTCCCTTCCTTCCTGTTTCACTACCTCTACTAGCCTCTCTTGATTGAGCTCAAACTCCCTGCGTTTCCAATCACTGTGTGGAGCCAGTGAGTTTCCCACTGGTGGCGCCGTCAGATACCCAACTTTGAGATGAGGTAGAGGTAGCTGCCAAAAATCAAGTAAATTTTCTTTTGGTTATTTCCCCAAGTAAATTCAACTTCTAGATTGTGTGAAGTAATAATGTCTCAGCAAAAGGTACCATGGAACGGACAAGCCTCAAAGCGCTACTGTAAACCTGGACCAGGGAAAACCAAAAGAAGTTGACGCAACGACTCTGGCACTAAATCTTATTTGATAGATAGATATGACTCGAGCATCTCTCTTTTATTCCAACACAATTATGGAGACAATAGGCTTACCGAGTAACTTGGCTTCAAAGAATGAGCTGCAGCAATGTAGATTGCAGATTGGCTGTATAACTCACCCGGAGGCATGTCTTTGCCGTTCCCTGAACCCCCTGTTCTAAGTGTGTCTTCTGCTAATCCATACTGTATTACAGACAGTGGTCAATTAGGTGGATTATAAATTATAATCATGCATGGTAAAGAGTTTTGTTTTAAAGGATTGTCAAGCATAACAGACCAGAACGGTTCCAAGGTTGTATATGGCTCGATGGAAATCAAATTGCAACCTGATTGCCGCCCGAAACTATATGGTAAAACAAGTGAAAAAGGATAAATAAGAAATCAATCATGCATATCATATGCAAGACTTCATTAGTTAGAATAAGCACCTTGCTAATGGCAGTTCTGACCACTTTTTCCTTCTCCCTTGCAGGAACAATTTGACTGAGTTCCTAATGAAAACCCCACGGAATACTCTAAGTTCTTGGCATTATTTTAAAAATAGGCACATCCAATGTTAGAGCACATGATGGAGATAAAAAAATGTCACTCAGTTACCTGCAGCGCCAGTCCCCAGTTGTTTAGGGCCTGCAGATAATTGATAGTTTAATACAAAGTCTGAAATAGAAAAGGCCTCAGTACAGAATAAAGCCAGACACATGCTTAAAGAGGATATCATTGGATTGACTATGATTTGGTTTCAAGCAGAAGATATTTTGAAGATTATACTTTAGATGAAGATTCAAGGGGCATACCTGGGAACTGTTCCAGTTGAGCTGGACAGCCTTCTCATAGTTATTAGTTGCCTGGGTTCAGAGTTATCTATAATTAGTAATTTATAACAGGAAAATTTCTAATCAATCCTTATATTGGCAATACTACCTACCTGTTCCCATAATTCTTCAGCCTCCTTTGTGCGACCACGCATCTTTGCCCTATCAGAGATCGCGATAGCCCAGTTGTAGTAAGCCTGTCAAAGAAACACAAGTCAGACGAAAGTTGAAGCCATTTATGACCAGGGAAAAGAATGAACACCATCATATTGCATTAGAGGCAACATAAATTAAAAACAAACTAACAGCTACAGAATCCTATGAATGCATACATCGTAAAGGGTTGGGCAGAAATGGGTTGCCTCATCGTACTTCTTACAAGCTTCCTCAAGCAGATCATCTTTAGAAGGTGAAACGGAATCTGGGCTGACATTATCAGCACTTTCCTGTGGGGAAATTATGGGAAGTGAAGAATTCAGGATTATAAGCATACGAATGAAAAAAGGTTCTTGTGGCCCCAATAAGAGACAGGTCTATGCTCCTACAGATATACTTTGATCTAAATCCCACTGCTATATGAAATTCGGTTGCATGTTTCAGTCACTTAACTCAGCTATTTTTCTGTTCTTTTATCAACACTTTAAACAACCCTTGGAAACAAATTCTAGGCCAAATTAAAAAATATAAAGTAAAAAGAGAAATCAGACCTGGAGAATGAGTGCCCAGTTGTATAAGGCATCATGATCTTCCGGATTTCTCTCAATAGCGCTAGCATACCTACAAAGTTGCAAAGTAACTTACAAAGAGCAGGAACATAAAAGGTCAAGCCTTGAATGAGCAAGAAGAAGAATGAAACTATCTTACTATATCTATCTATCTGTCAAGCATCATGTATTTTCTGTTGTTAAAGCAATCAAGCCTGCCTACTTATTACAATCTTAACTCATTGGTCAATCAACTAACATTGAAACAAAGCAAAACCTAAAAAAGGATTCCATATAGAAAATTGACGTACTTGCGGGCAGCGAATGCAAGGACACGCTGGCGAGAACGGCCTTCTTCGTCGTTAACTTGGATACTGTTAATCATGTCCATTGCAGGATTGTTCTCCGCTGGCTGAGAGGCACTTTCTCGACTAGAATAATATAACAACCCAAAGAGGAAAACACTAATAATAATAATCTGATTCACAAAGACAAAAGCAGAAACCAAAAGTAAAATTTGAGAGAAACCTGTAAGGAGAAACAGTACTGTGGGGAGTGGCATCTCCTTCGTCGCTTTTCAATTCGCTGAGGAGCTCTCTCATGGTGAATGTCTTGTTTCCATCATCTTGTTTCTTCATAACGGAGTGGTTTGTATGATCAGTAGATGCAGATTTCTCCATCGTCTGGATCTGGATCTCTTCGGATCCTCCTCCCTGCGACAGATCCACCTCAGTTTTTATTTGATCCGGATACGCATTGGCTTCTATTTCTGTGATTTGTTGGGTCTCAGTTCGGGGCTCCGGAGTCGGATGCTGCTCGGTTTCCGACTCACCTGCTGCATCTCCATCTTGTAGTTGGGCTTCTTCAACGATATCCGCCATAAAGAGAAGAAGAAGAAGACGATCTTACCACGAATGATGAAGAAGACGAACAAGAGATCTGATAAATATAAACCAGGATAAGTCAAACCCTCTGGCTGTTTCGAAGGGTCTCCCAAATAAAGTTGGGCTTTCCTTCTTCAGGTACATCTCTTCTTTCTTTATTGAGGTAAAAGTAAATAACCAAGATGATGACGTGTAAGGAGAAGACTGTTGTTACGCATTTTAAGTAACAGTAACAATAACAAACAAACACTAACAAAGAGAGTTCAACACCAGGTGTCTCTCTCAGATCTTGTTGTGAAGATTCACTACAAGGTCATGAGCATCGTCTACAAGTTTCCAAACATCAAGATGACCAGACATGCTGTTACATTCCTTCATTATCTCATCCATCCCTCTGTATTTCTCTATTATCGTCTTTCTCCTCTGCAACACGCTCGCCGCTATCGCATATAGCAACAGATCTTCAGTGGGCGGTGCCCGTAACCGGATTCTCCCCCGTGCCGCCATTGCTATCCCTGTTCTTATCGCCGCTTGATCCGCCCACATTACCTCCCACAGGCACAGCGTCTGCTCAAAGGTTAGTTCTCTTCTGAACATAACTACCACCATTCGATATACAAAGAAGCAGTCTTCTGCTTCAAGGTTCTCCAAGTGTCTGTACAAGTGAATGTCTTTGTACTTTATGATTTTCGACACCATTGACAGCTGTCTCCTGATTCCAACCTCATCTAGCCTGAAATTATGCCTTGCTTTGCTCATGAACCCAACAAAGCACCAGAATGCTAAGGCGTCATCTTCAATCACTGCGATTAGCGGAGATAGTAAGTCGCTCATTCCTTGGCAGTACCCGATTTCTGGGTCATATACTGCGTAGGCTTCGAGGATACCAACCAGACGGGCTGCGTGGAATATCCTGCAGGGTTCCAAGTGGTCATAGTCACTGAGACCAACCTGTATGGCTATTCCCCGGGCTTTTGTCTCAGAAACAGAAGCTTGAGAAGGTGAATAGGGCAGCCATTCATCATTTGCTCTCACTGCATCCAGGCGGATAATTCTTTGCCACGTTGTATAGAAATCCTCTTCTGCCTGAGATTTTGGATTTGATGGCGAAGGCTTCTCTTTTACTTCGTTTACGGTAGCCTGACCTTCTGCTTCTTCGCTAGCCAAAAGAGGCGATGTCTCAGTTTCTTCAGAGTTGGTTGAGTCTGAGACATTAGCAGCAGTATCTTCGGAGGTTACGTCACTCTTTTCACAGTCTTCATCCTGCAGAATCGATCTGGAGCTCAACTTATCTGATTCTTCTACTGGGATAGATCTTGTGGAACTATCAACTTCTTCAATATCATGGGAATCAAGAACCTGACTTTCTTCGGTGTTGCTGCTCTGAGCTGTCTGCTTTGAGTCACATACATTTTCATTCCGTTCATGAATTTCGCGACATTGTCTCCGCAGGTTTTCATATTCCTTCCTGCAGGGTTTACATATGTATAAGCATCTACTTACAAAAGAACACGAATTATAAATGGTAAGAGTCCCCAAACTACTACTTCTTGTTCCTAGTTTAGATTTTAGAAGGCCATGAAACTATTTATTAAATGAGAGTGAACGTACTGTTTCTGCTGCTGAGTAGAATCTCTCTCTCCTTTAGTGCTGTTTAGGCCATACCTGTGGGAGTTAAGTAGAATAAGGTTACAATGTCTCCGGATAATAAAGAGTACTAACAACTTAAACAGGGTTCATCACTGATGACCGGTGAAATTATTGTTGATTTATTCTACCTTAAACCAATATAACACAAATAACCAAAAGAAAAGCTACAGTTCAAACATTTAGAACATGCATGAGTAACAAACCTAACGCCGAACAAGAACACCCACATGATAGCAACAAAATATATAAATTAAATGGGTCCAATCCAACTTCAGCATTAGAAATGTAAAAGGAAAGATTGGCAAAGCTGTAATCTTACACTCCAAGGAGGAATGGCCAAACTTCTGGTCTAATGCTTGAGTTCACACCCTGAAACAAAAATAATTATTAAGGGTGTGAAAAGGTAAACAAAAAAAAGGAAACAAGACTCACTGAAGCAGAAAAATTCTTATTAACATACCCCACTGCGAACTCTCTTGAGAAAGTTGACACCTCCATCTCGGAGTCGCCCTTCCTCTGTGAAAAAAGCATTCCACTGCTTAGGTTGAAGAGCATGTTTCCTTCTCCTCAGTGACCAAGGTGATCCAATGCCTCCTCTGAAAAAAAATGGATGAGCACTAAATGAGCAATTATGTATAGGAAATGTAGAAAGATAAAAAACAATTGCATGAAACCAAATGTGGTGAAAAAAGTTATTTTAGCAATTAAGAAAAAGCTAAATCATCCATGATATGTCCTAATGTTCATGAATGATGCAACACTGCAAGTATCAAAGGATTTCAACAAACATCAGAAGACATAAGACTCTTAAATACTTCATCATTAGTTATACACAAGAGATACCAAGATTAGATTAAAAAGAATCAGCAAATACAAGACCACACAGACTCGACAGTCAGCAAACGTCATGCAAGACTGAGAAAGGAAATGGACAGCAGCTGGTCCAATTCAGGCTGCACTTACATTACAACTAACCAGGTTTTTTTGATGCAGAACATATATTGGACCAAGAGAAGTGTCAGATAGCTATCACTAATCTAACTAATTGCTCAGCAGATGATTAAAGGGAAGTCTTCAAGCTGTTGGAAGAATCTTACATAAATAGAAAATCAGGGAACAGGAGAAACTGGAGAGAGTAATCAAGAAGCAAATCAACTACAAAATATATAAGCAATCTAATCCAATTTGCTACTCGAATCAGATCTTTGGTTTTTTCAATTTCTAATCCAATGGGGGCATACATACCTACGAGAATAGACGACGGTCAAAGCCACGGCTAGACCGGCCATGACGGTGACTGCGACAGCTAAACCAACATTGGTAGGAGCAACCGACGACCATAATACGCCGGAGTAGCCGTTTCTAGCGGCGCCACCGCTGCTACCTTCGGCAAAGACGATCCATATTCCGCTGTGGATCAGCGAGAAGAGGAAGACCACGGCGAAGAAAGAAGCCGACGATGCGACAGAACGAGTAGCCGCCACCACTTTCACGGTTAATAGTCCAAACGTCATAATCCCCAAACTAGGGATTCGCTCACTTTTTTTCCTCTAAGATTTCTGATTTTCCATAGAGCTTCTTCAAATTGATTACGACAAAGTCGAAGAAGAAGAAGAAGGTGGGGTTTCCTTACCAAATGGGTCCACAACTTTAATGGGCCTTCATACAGTTGGGCCGTAATTTATATAAAGTATAAAATATAAAATGGAGAGTTTAGCGGGTAAATAAAAATCACGTTCACACACGACATGAACATTGTCGTCTGTACTCTCCTTTTCTTCTGCTTTAGTCAAATCATTCTCAAGCACGTGAATATCTTCACCCCTTTTATAAAAGGCACACGATTAATTCCTCAATTTATGGGGATTTAACAAATAGTATCGTACGATTTTAAATCACAAAACGTAATTATTGATTGCGATCCTTATTAATTAAAAATCCCTTTCGTTTGTATTTTTATTTAGATAATAATAAATACTAGTAGAATAAGAGAAAACTGTTTTATTGTAAAAAAAAAAAAAAAAAAAAAAGAAGGAAATTAAAAAGGATGAGAGGCCCAAGCGGAAGCAGTCAAAAGAGAGAGATCCTTCCAGCCGAGACGGAGGGTACCGTTGTCTTCAACCAACGTATAACCATTCCACGGCAACATACCCAACAACAAACCCGCTTGCATAGCCGGGTTGCCCCGAAGCGATACAGGTTTAAACCCGACCCGGCTCAGCTCCTCTTTCCACCTCCTCCTCCTATGATTTTCTCTTCCGGCGGCTATAATGTTCGTTATCTCTGTCGACAACACAACCTGCTCCACCGTGAACCTCTCTCCACTCTCCTCTCCTAATCTATCTCCAATTGCGTCGAACAATGCGCTGTAATAATGCAACGCCTCCACGAATCTCTCCAAAAAGCAGCTTCCTCCATTGTCTTCGTAGCTCAATTCCTGCTCCACCATCGTTATCAGATTCGGCTTCAGACTCCGCAGAATCTCTAACGTTTCAAGATCGCTTCCGGTGACATCATATAACCGGTGATGCATCCAGTGAACCACCACAGCCTCCCCGGGTCTCGTCTCGAGTTGACTGATGGGATCAGTAAGGTTTCCGATTTTGCCTTGGATTGGATGGAATTCGAAAGGTAGGGATAAGGAGGCTGCGAAATCGGCGAGTCTACGGCCAGTAGAGATAAGGAGATCATAGGAGGATCCAAACCCGGTGAGCCGTATAGAACGAAGCTTATGAGGACGGGAAGCAAGGATGTGAAAGAGACCAGGCCATTGAAGGCCTTGCATCACGTCAAAGTCGATGATGTGGACAGAATCCTGGCCTTGAAGCGCTTGAAAGATTGCTTGATTAGCCGTGAAATGTGAGAATTTGATCAGAGGGCTGATGGAGTTGAAAGTCTGCAATGCGGAGAAGATCTTCTGAGACTGGAAAACAGAGAGTGGACTCTCAGAGAGTGGAGCACAAGCGAGGGAGAGGTAGGAGCTGATGACGCGTGATTGCAGCGCCTGCGCAAAGTAGGCCACGATTCTATCAGGAGAGGAACCAAACGGAGAACATATCTCGGAGATTTCCGAAAGGAGGATGGAAGCTTCACAGAGATTATCAGTGGCCACATATTCGGCGCACTGTAGGAGAAGGCTGAGGCGATAGATGGGAACATTGTGGTCTTGTTGGACTAACTCAATGGGTTTAGAGACAGAGAGATCCCCCAAAGAAGGGAAATCGGGGTCGACGCGCTTAGCAGTCATGGGGAAACAATTATGAAAATGAGAGTGGAATCATTGAAGAAAGAATAACAAAAAAGAGAGTAAAAGGAAAAGAGATAAAATATTCGAAAGGCGAAAGGGTTTAAGAGAGTAATGACAGAAATTTTCAAGAGAGAAAGACAAGATAGTATTTTGGATTTCAGTTTTGGATTTTATCAAATATTTTAACATTTATTCACTCCTTACCATCATAGTGCTGTTGATCGTAACAGCTCGTTTACTGTTTGTCTTGTTTTTATTTGTCTTTTTTCTTGTAAAAGCAACTTTTTCCTTCTTCTTTTCAAGGACCATCCCTTAGTGATCGAATGTAAACAAACAAGCCCCTCCTACTGGTTCTTTTCATAAGCCTATAATTTTATTTGTAAACATCAACAAATATGCATATAGAGACTACTCTACTGATAAGTGAAGATGGTTTACGTTACAAAACTGAAAAACTCAATAATACCTTCGTAGTCACCAGGTGAGTGAATCCTTGGACTTGTCAATTTTGTTTTTGTATGAACTCTCTATTTCTTCCTGCAATAGATTTCATGTGTATATATACACATCATCACTCTTCCCAACAAAGAATAAATAGAGAGCAGTGAGAGAGATTGACCTTGCATGATTTTAGTAAAGGTTCTAGGAATGATGATCTAAAGAAACACATTGATTTCCCAAGCAAACTTCTCTCTGTATCTGCACCCACCCGTTAAGCAACTGTTTAAATATTTATACTACTCCCTCTCATTAGTATATAAATCATTAGTATTCAAGATCGTACCATCATTATCAACATCCATTTTTAGGCCTCCTAAGTTTATTTCTTCAACTAGCTGATTAACCATTATAAAAAAAAACATGTTAGATGTATCCTTCATGGGATAATTTGTTGTTAAGAAGTAATTAAGTTCCACACTCTAATTATCACATTGCAAAATAACTTACTTGTGACAGTGTTGGAACTGCCAATGGATCAAACTCATCGCAGTTATTCGGGTCAATAGGAACACACACACGACCTGAAACATCAAAAGACATTTCTTAAGAATGTATTAATTGACTCAAGTATCTGAGTATAGACATGATTCTTATAACTGGTTTGATATAATTCAAAAAAATCAAAGAGATGGACCTGTTTTTGGATGGACACAGAAGGGTGCCTTTAGCAAATGGTTCATCTGTTTTGAGACCTGTAATTGAAGAAAGAACCATACATGATACAACGAAACAGAAACTTAACTTGTCCGATATCCATCTTGTCTGTTGCTATAATAAGATCTTATATATCGACGAAATATCTACCTTAATAGCATGGCCAGATTATGAAAATTTTAAAATAGAGTATAACAAACCTCCAAATCAATTCGAGGATACGTAAAGGTGAAGACAATTTCTTCTGCACACATCCGCAGTGATGGAGCCTGAAACATTGAAGAATGAAACAAATAAGGGATTCAACTTCATCAAGCCAAAAGCTAAGTGAAGCACAAATAAGCTTCTCGCAACACTTAAGAGAAACATTATTCTGTTCATTTAAAAACATTACATACCTTCTGTTTCTTAGCTTGAAGTGTGTTTTTAAGCTGCTCCCACCTTTTTAGGCTGATGTATTCTTCTGATAGAGATGATCTCGCAGAATTCTCCCAATTTTCTCTGAGCTGTGATTGAACATCTGCAATGAATATGACAAACAGAGGTTAGGGACCTCGCGTGATCTTGAAAAATACATTATCACACTTGCATACCTTCGTCTGAAATCATCTCGAGTATCTTCTCATACTTTTCTTTGCTTGAGAATATACTTTGAGTTGCTTGTAACTCACCTTCAAAAAATTCCTTAAGAAAGTCCACATACGATCTCCTGAAACGCATGTATGAAGTAATTAGAGCATAGATAGTGATTTTAAAATCAGAAAGGCAAAGGTGTTGGAGAAAACCATACGCAAGGAATGGATGAAGAGCATAACCCATAAGAGCGGTTTTTCTTGCGTTGTTTTCATTTCCCTGTGTCACATAAACAAAGAGAAATTCAAAATACGAGAAACCATTCAAAATAAACAAAAATCTAGCTTACCTTATAAACGCGGAAGTACTCAGCAACTGCTGATCTTTGTTCATTAGTCAACCTGCATGATTTTGATCACACAGAGTTTTCATTTCATGGGGGCAGAAAACTAAAAGTGTAACAGTGGTTACTAAGCTGTTTGACCTTCGAGCTTTAGAATCACAAACCCAACAGTGAACACCACGACGTCCGCTGAAGACCCAGAGGATGTGTTTGAAACCAAAATCATCTGCATTTGGCAAAAAAAATGAGGGAACATACAGATATTTCCACTCAAAAAGATGGGGGGGGGAAACAATAGGGGTGGGTACCTCTTAAGGAAGTATCAATGACTTTGATAGCAACAGTCATTAGTGGCCAGCAGTTGGAGCAAACATCAGCTCCTGAGCAACAGTATCTAACATCATCGTAATCTGTTATATCCTGAAGAAAACAATATAATATATACTACTACATAAGAACAATCGTAAATAAAGCCAAAGGAGAGAATAGTTTGGTAAGAGAAATAAAATCAACAATGTCAAAGACGAGCTCTCTCTCCACAGGAGTAAACACATTGGTACCACTTTGAGCATAGGCATGTCTCTTATCCGGCTGAATGTTATACACAGCGCCGATATCAATCTTGTAAGGGTAATTTGTTTTAATAGAGTCTCGCATAGATGAAGCAGCCTTGAAGGACTTATAACGCAAATAGACATCGTTATCAAGAGTAAACGAGAATTCTCTTCGGCTAAAGTAGAATCCATCGCAACCAGGATGTTTCCCATCTACACTTTCCAAATTTATAAACAAATTCATGACTCATGATGCATAGTTTTCATTCAAATATATACAACAAATTCATTACAAAAGGGTACCGTGTCCGTATGAAAGCCATTTGTGAATATCGGTGTAAGGAAATAGATTTTCTGCAACCAAATACATACATACATAAATACATAAATACATACTTGAGAGTGATATATGTTAATGTTCGTCTTTATACTTGTTTATGATGATCTTGATTATGTTGTGTGATTATCTAAGTTCTTGTTACGGAATTAGACACGAGAACATTACGAGTTCACCGATAACGGCTACGTCTGCGGGGCCGTATTCACCGGGCGTTGCACTATAACTTGACCGGAAAAAGCCTCCGGTCGGTGGCGCACAAACTCAAACACTAATCCCTGTTTCTTGCTTTTACAGGTTATACAAGACTTCGGGTATTAAGGAGTTTATGTTGATGACAACAACGCAGAATCAGAACTTTAAACTTCCGGCGATCCCTCCGATCTCGAAGCTTCCTCTCCGGCGAAAATACTCTCTGTTTCTTTCTTGTTATTTTCTGTAACAAAATAACAACGATCGATTTCTTCTTCTTGGACTTGGCCTTCTTTTATACCAAACTTGTAACAGGCCATAAATCGTCGAGGCCCATTAGACATTTGTATTCGGCCCATTAGGTTTAATTTGGAGTAGACAAAACTCACAAATCTCCACCTGTCTTCTCCAAACGAAAAACCTAATCTTCTCCCTTCTTCCTCTGCGCCGTTTCTCTTTTCCTCTTCTGCGATTTTATCGCACCACCTTTTTGCAACCTCGAACTGTAACTATCTCTCATTCGTTCTGAAACCAAAACCAACCTTGTCTAGCTCTCTCTTCCTCCTTCCCTTCTTCACCAACCAAAACCTTATCCGATGAACCTCCACTTCGGATACGAACCACTAAAACCGTTCGACACGTCGTCTCGACACAAAGCATCGAATCTAGCCGTTTCCTTGACATGCATGGCAAGCGAACAACCCGACGAACCATCTGATCTCCGGCGACGAACCTGGTAAGCTAAGTAGCTAACCTCTTCACCTTCTGATTTCAGATCTGAGTTATATCTTGTGAAATACTAACTCCTGTTGTTCTTATACCTTGTCAGTGGCAGACGAACCTAGATCTGAGCCGAGCCAGCTTGCTTTGACGAGTCCGAAAGAAGAAAACCTTGAGCCTGACTTCACATCTGGGTAGGTAAGCCTCTCATACTCCTTTGTATAGATCTATACCTGTTTTTTGATGTAACCCTTTCTCAGTTCTACTTTTGACAAAACTGATGATAACCACTAACACCATTTTTGTCTCCTTTTGCCTGTGTGTCTGCGAGGTGATGAGCTGAGAAGAACACCTGCAGACGAGGCGGCTAGCTTCACCGGACCAGTTTCAGGGCCAAGAGACCCTTCTCCAACACAGTACCAGGTACGCTCTTGGTAAGTAAATGCGCAAGGTTTAGACTAGTGTGCACCTTAGCTAATGTAACTTCTCCATACGTGATTTGATCCTTGATAAAGTAACACTTAGAAGCCATGTGCTTAGTCCTTTCATGATAACCCCCATTCTTTGCTAAACCCGAGCACTTTGTGAATCACAATGAATCTTGATCGCATCCTGCTTAAACCACAGATCCTCACACATGCCTCTTAACCAAATAGCTTCTTTAACAGCTTCGTTAATGCTAAATACTCGATTCGGTAGTTGATAAAGCTACAACATGTTGCAAACCCGATCTCCAAGTGATAGTATTACCACCAACTTGAAAAATGTAGCACTGTGATTGATCTTCTTCGTCTAAGTCGAACCATAGTACGCATCACTTTGTGTCCTTCCACTATGAATTCTGAACCTTTAGTAAATGTTAAAACACAATCCACAGAACCCTTTATGTACCTTAAAATCCACTGAATTGCCTTCCAATGCTCTCTGCTTGGATGTGCCATAAACCTACTAACAACACCCTTTGAATGAGCTAAGTACGGTCTTGTACCAACCATGGCATACATAAGGCCTTGCTTGCGCTTGCGTATGGTATGTTGGCCATGTGACTAGCTTCCTTCTTTAACTCCTCTGAGTTAAACTCTTCGATTTGAATTGTGAACCAAGTGGGGTAACAACTGGTTTACAGTCAAACATGTTAAAAGTCTTTAGAACCTTCTCTAAGTACTTTCCTTGTGACAACTTGAGTGTACCCTTCTTTCTGTCTCTGATGATATCCATGCCTAGAATTCTGGTTGCTGGACCCAAATCCTTCATTTCAAATTCCCTGCTTAAACTGTCTTTTAGTTTCTGAATCTTCTTTGAATCCTGAGATGCAATCAGCATATCATCCACATAGATCAATAAGTAGACCATTTCCTGAACACTAGACCCTTTGGAGTAGACACATGGGTCATGTCTTGTCTGCTTAAAACCTTGATCTTTCATAAACCCATCAAATCTCTTGTTCCATTGCCTTGGAGACTGTTTCAAACCATACAAAGATTTTCTGAGAATGCATACCATGTTTTCTTTTCCTTTTTCCTTGTACCCTTCTGGCTGCTCCATATAGATCTCCTCTTCCAATGTTCCATGAAGGAAAGGCTGTCTTTACGTCTAGCTGTTCCGGTTCAGTCAAAATTGACGGTAAGTGACAACATTATCACGATGGATACATGTTTCACAACTGGTGCAAACACCTCTGTGTAGTCAATGCCTTCTACACGAGAGTACCCCTTTGCAACCAGCCTTGCTTTATACACGGAACTTTCCACATTTGGTATTCCTGGTTTTCTTTTAAAGATCCATCTGCACCCTATCACTCTTTTCTTTTACGGCCTTTTGGCCATATCCCAAGTGTGATTCTTGTGAAGTGAATCCATTTCTTCTTCACAAGCTGAAGTCCATTCTTCTCTATCCAAACTCCTCATAGCTTCAGCATAATTTTCTGGTTCTTCAGTCTCAATATCTTTGGCAGCTGATAAGGCAAATGCTGATACATCAAAGTCATCAAACTTTGAGGGTAACTTTCTGTCTCTTCTTACCCTATCTCTTGCCAATACGTAGTTATCTAAGTCCACCACCAATTCTGTCTCTGAAACATTGTCTGAAACTTCCTCTAAGCTTTATGTGACATTTTCTGAGCTGGGACTTGATTCTACACTCTCTGTATTCTGATATTCTTGAGCCTCTGATCCTGATTCTCTTTCTGTCTCATGACTTGCTCCACCTGGTTCATGAGAACTAGCTCCACCTGATTCATGAGAATCTGTATTTTCTGAACCTGATGAACTTGCTCCACTGAATTGTGAGCTGATTCTGATGGTCCTCTGACAAGTATTGGACTGAATGAAACTTTCTTCTTTTTCTTTTCTGGTTCCTCTGTTACTTGAGTGGTGTTCCCTGTTGATTCCTTGAAGACCTCTTCCTCATGGAATATAACATTTCTGCTGATAACACACTTTTGCTCTTCATGTAACCAGACTTTGAACCCTTTAGTGCCTTGAGGATAACCAATGAAATACCCCTTAACTGCCCTAGGACTTATCTTTGACTGTGTGACATGAACATAGGCTGCACAACCAAATCTTCTGAGATGTGTTAGGCTAGGCTTGTTTCCTGACCATAACTCTTCTGGTACTTTGAAATCAATGGATGAACTTGGTGATCTGTTTATCAGATAAACAGCAGTACTTGCTGCTTCAGCCCAAAATTTTTCTTCCATTCCACTTTCTGCTAACATGCATCTCACCTTATCCATAATGGTTCTGTTCATTCTTTCTGATACTCCATTCTGCTGTGGAGTATAAGCACACGTCCTGTGTCTTCCTATTCCAGCTTGTTTACACAGATTGTCAAATTTGGAATTACAAAATTCCAATCCATTGTCAGTCCTTAGAGCTTTAACCTTCTTTCCAGTTTGATTTTCAACTAAGATCTTCCAATCTGAAAAATTCTGGAAAGCCTCATCTTTTGTTCTCTGAAAGTAGATCCATACTTTCCTTGAGTAGTCATCTATGAACGTGACAAAATACTGGTTTCTGCAATGCTTGGTGTGACGGATGTTGATCCCCACAAATCGAGTGAATGTAGTCTAGCACATTCTTAGACGTGTGTTTTGCCTTAGGGAAACTTTGCTTGTGAGATTTTCCCAAAACACAGTCTTCACAGAAACTTAGGCTCTTCACATCCATGTCTGAAATGTATCCATCTTTGACCAGCCTTTCCATGTTCTTCTGACTCATATGACCTAGTACGGAATGCCATTTCTTGGGCTGGATTGAACACGTCCTTGAGCTGTGTTGACTTCCCCATTTGGTACGGACCCTCCAAATAGTACGGACCATCTTCATATTTCCCAGACAGAACTTTCTTGCCTCCTTTTTTCAGCACAAAGATGACTCTGAAATCCTCACCTTCATATTTGCAGCCAGCTTTCTCTAAACATCCATAGGAAATTAGATTTCTTCCCATCTTGGGCATATATCTAACACCAGTTAGTATAACACTTTGGCCTTCATCATTTATAATTCTGACTTTGCCAATGCCCTTTATGTCACTGAAAGTATTGTTCCCCATCAACACCTTTCCTCCTTTGAATTCCTCTAAGTCAAATAGAAGGTCTTTGTTGTGGGTTATGTGGTAAGTACTACTGAATCCAAAACCCAATCATCTTCGATTTCGGATTCTAGCCGATAGTATCATAGGTTCGTGAAGTTGCATGACTTGTCCTCATCGGTTTCAAGCACCAAAGAACCTGGATACTTCATTACCACGTTGACACTTCCCTGAACCTTCCTCTGCGGACAGTCCCTTTTCCGGTGTCCTTCTTTTCCACGGACAAAACGGCCTTTGTCTTTCTTGTCGTGCTGCTCCTTGACTTGCTCCTAGCACGTCCCTTGAACTTGCTTTTCACATGATGATTCTCTCTCTTTTCGGCCTGCCTCTACTACTTGATGTAAACAACCCTTCGCTTGATTTCTTGTAGTCTTGTTGTTTTACGCAAGTTCCCTCTCCTTAGACTTTGCTTGATCCAATAACCTCACTTAGACTCAAAGTCTCTCTCTACCATACTTGAGGGTTTCTTTTAGGCGATCATACTTGTAGGGCATAAAACTCATCAATAGAATAGCTTGAACTTCTTCAGATATAGTAACTCCAATGTTCCCCAAATCAGCCACTAGCTTTAGGAAATCATCTACATTCTGGTCAATGTTCTTGGAGTCTATCATCTTGAATGTATAGAACTTTAGCTGTAGGTAGATTCTGTTTGGTAAAGTACTCTCTAGGTACAGCTTGTCTAGAGTCTTCCACATAGAGGCTGCAGTCTCACAGCTTATGATTTTCCTCAGGACATGATCTCCTACATTAGGAATTATGATGCTCTTTGCTTTCTCGATTTCTCCACCTTGATTGGATCTTTAACCTTGACCACTAAGGTTGTATCTTGTGAGCTATCTTGACTTGTTTGTTCCTATTCTTGTTTCTTGTGTTGTTGTTGTAACGGGATCCTTCAAGAGCTCTTCATCAAGGAGGATGTCTTTGAGCCCAAGCAAGTGAAGTGAGCCATCATCCTAACCTTCCACGGGGAGAAGTCTCTGTGCCATCAAACCTGTCCACCTTCACACGCGTCTTAATCGGCTTATCATCCACCATGGTTCTTGATACAGAAGCTGAACCTTGAAGACCAAGAAGCTCTGCAAACACACACGGACCAACGGATAAGTTTCGAACCTTGCCTGCCTGTCTTCTTTGCACTTATTGATCTTGAACCTAGCCTCTGAATCTCCTGAACCTTGCTCTGATACCACTTGTTAATGTTCGTCTTTATACTTGTTTATGATGATCTTGATTATGTTGTGTGATTATCTAAGTTCTTGTTACGGAATTAGACACAAGGACTTGTTACCCAGAGTTCAACGATAACGGCTACGTCTCTGGGGCCAGTATTCACCGGCGTTGCACTATAACTTGACCGGAAAAAGCCTCCGGTCGGTGGCGCACAAACTCAAACACTAATCCCTGTTTCTTGCTTTTACAGGTTATACAAGACTTCGGGTATTAAGGAGTTTATGTTGATGACAACAACGCAGAATCAGAACTTTAAACTTCCGGCGATCCCTCCGATCTCGAAGCTTCCTCTCCGGCGAAAATACTCTCTGTTTCTTTCTTGTTATTTTCTGTAACAAAATAACAACGATCGATTTCTTCTTCTTGGACTTGGCCTTCTTTTATACCAAACTTGTAACAGGCCATAAATCGTCGAGGCCCATTAGACATTTGTATTCGGCCCATTAGGTTTAATTTGGAGTAGACAAAACTCACAATATAATTTCGAGAATAAACAGATGATGTTGAAAAAAAACTTGCCGTAGTAAATGCGAAGGTGATGAACATTGAATTCGTCGGGATTTAGGGTTTTAGGTGTTGGGTTTGTGATTAGTGGTGGTGGCGAAACATCCATCATCATCGTAGCCTCTCTCTCTCTCTCTCTGAGTTTGATTCGGATCTGGGGGAATGAGTAAATAGCGGGGGAATGATGAAAGCAAATTAGGTTAAATTTGGCGGGACCTAAAAAATAAAGAGACGGCTCAATCATTGGGCTAGAACGTATATAGGCTTCCTTATTTAGGCCCATTTATTCAATGCTAATAATTAATACCTCGGCCCATTTATTGAACCCAAACTAGTAATGTATAATAATGTAGCCTCGTCGAGACTATCTTATCTTAGCAAGGGAAGAACATAACATCTTACTAATAAAAAAGCCTTATATATATTTGTGGACATAACATAAGAATCCTTGAGGCAACTCGTACAGAGGTTGTTTTGGCTAAAATTACACGTGTCATCACTTGAGCATTTTTGGTCCCACATTATTAAAAATTTATAAAAGCCCAAAACAAAAAACCCAAAAAAGCCCAAATTTAAAACAAAATGATTTAAATTGACATAATAAATGGATAATATTAAAAAATGTTGAAAAACCCATAAAATATAATATTAAAAAATTCATAAAAAATACAATTTTATAACTTCTAATAGATCTCTTAATATTTATATATTATATTATATTACATTGAGTTCAAAATAATGATAAAACATATTGTTTATTTACAAATAACAATAATATTTTGTAAAATTGTATTTAACACCAAAATTCATGTCAAATGAAAATCTTGAACACACAATTTACCCGACTCATCGGTTGAACCACCAGTTCTCAAACTTTGAACAAAGAATTTTCGGATAAGTTTAGACATGAAAGATTGATTAAACTTTCCTAGAAAATATGTTTAAAATATTTAAAAAACTAATGAAAAACACAATTTTATAATTTTTCTAATGTTTGTATGTTATATTCTCGCACAAAAGAATGATAAAACATATTGTTCATTTATAAATAACAATATTATTTTGTAAAATTGTATTAAACATCAAAGTTTATGTCAAATGACAAAACTTGACCAGGAAATTGACTCGAGCCCCCGAAAATTCAGTGGTTTTATATATCCGAGGTTTTAATAGTCCGATTTTATGACAAATAGAGACTGGATTGACATACTTTTCATTGTTAAACGAGTCATATCAAAGTTTCAAAACACTATGTAGTTATTGTTTTAATGATAAATAGTAAATTATACGTAAAGGTAAATATTCAACATCGAAAAGGCAATGATAATCTTTTTCGATGATAAATATTAAAATAGTAATAGTAATAAATTTTTGTAAATAAAATATTATAAAAACCAAAATACAATATATTTTCTATATATACTTCAAATTTAAACTCCGCGTTTAACGCGGATCACATGAGATGCAAATTCTTTTTATTTCATTTTATACTACACATTGTTTTTACCAATAAACATTTTTTCTATTACGTAAATTTTTATCCCGCGCTTGGCGCGGGTAAATTCCTAGTAACATAAGAATCCTTGAGGCAACTCGTACAGAGGTTGTTTTGGCTAAAACACATTCCTCTTCTTTTTTTTGTCGTCTTAAATATATTAGAAACTTTCGAACTACAAGGCTAAAACACATTCCTCTATACCCACTTATAATCTCTTATACCCATATTTCATTAACTTTAAATGAAATACCGAATTTGCCCTTAAAAAAAAACAATAATCGATTTCGGTTTGCTCTATTTTGGTTTCAGTTTTTTCTTTTTTCGATTTCGGTTTGGATTAAAAAAAAAACTCACCTTCACGACTTCGTCTTCTCCGGCGTTCCTCCGGCGTGACGTGCGACGCGACTTTGTCAAGAACGGCGAGAGAGACTGCAACCTCAGCTTGGCGACGCACTGCAACAGTTCTACAAGTAAGTTGGAATGCAGGTTAATTCATCCCCATTTAGTTTTGAAATTTTAAAATAAATAGTATTAAGGTTCATAATGAGATTTGATGAATTTTTATCTTTTTCTTTGTTGCAGATTGATGATTGCTATATAGTATTTAAGGAATTGGTTGATTGTTTGAGATAGAATTGTAGTACTCTCAATTATGCAATAGACCAAAATCTCTCAATCAATCGTGGTATCGCGAAATCGAAAAACTTTCAAATCGTATGTGTAAACTTAGTATAATTAGTAAAACTGATATGTAGTTATACGATGTAGAACTTTGTATAACTAGTAGAACTGATAGTTTTAATTTACCATGTAAAACTTAGTATAACTAATGGAACTAATATTTGTAATATTCTACGTAAAACTCAGTATAACAGTAGATACTTCGATAAAATTAAACTTTTTTGTTGTTTTTGCAGGATACAATGGCAAAATACGTAAGCGTTTATTTCAAATTCAAAGAATGCATGTATAGTGTAATATTGAAGACAACAATTGAGGATATAAGTTTGGTTGTGTTGGAAGAATTTGGTGTAATGCAATAACTCTTTACGTAGAAGATGTGCAAGCAAATACGGATAAAGAGTTTAAAGAATCAGAGAACTATGATGATAGAAGAGGAGATAATTGTATGGTTACGGATGCCGCAGCAGATCCATACAGCCGCATTTGAGAAATGTTTTCGTTGTAATATTGTGCTTGTATTGTTGATGTACTGTGTAATACTATGGATTACTACTATTTTTCGATTTCATTTATTTAGTTTCTGAAATCAATTTAGTATAAAACTTGTTATATAACACTTTTGTTGATTATAGATAAATCCAAACATCATATGATAACTCACTTTTAAAAGAACATGTACAAACAAACAATTTTCGGGAATTCTCTTGCACATTCCATGTCCTTTACAATAACACTTTCTTAGAAAGAACAACTTATATAAGGATCATTCTACAAATCGTAGATTTCAAACATATTATTGCATTAAACACATATAATCACCATAAAATGCATATATATACAAAGTATAACTGCTTTGGCAAATTCATTTTACGTGTAAAACTAAAAAAATTTGAAATGAAGAAAAGTAGTACTATGAGAAAAATTTGTAAAACCGAAAACTCGGGTAAAACTATGTGTATTTTTTTGGAGGGAACATAAATTCGTTTTGCCGCCTAAACGAAAAAACACACAATTTCGGTCAAAAAGCTGATATTATCAGATTTTTCCCCCTAGATTCTCGGGAATGTCTACACTAACTCCAACAAACTCCAATCTCTTATATTTAATACATTTTCTTCTTTTTTCTCTTTCACTTCTTATCTTCACTCTCTCTTTCATTTGTTTGACTCCTCTCTTTTTTTCTCTGTATCATACTAAGTGAAACTTATTAAGACAAACTGAGGAAAACTGTATCATACTAAGACAAACTATGTTCAACGTTCAGGACGATGGGTTGCAGTTTCGTCAGCCATGGTTTTTTGGTGTTCAGCAGGAAGTTGAAAAGTTAAGGAGCGAGGTGAAAGATTTGGTTGAAGAGATTGCAAAGCTCAAGGAGCTGATTGTTGGACCCCGTACATGAATCTTCTTTGTCCTACTTTCATATTTTTCGTTCTAGTTTGATGTTAATTAAGTGTTGGAGCTTATGTGAAGTGTTGGAGCTTATGTTATTCGGATCTATGTTTGGTTTGGTGTTAAGTGTTGAACTTTTGTTTTTCGGATTGGGTTTTATGTTAAATCTTGAAAATTACCATAAACATCCATAAATATAAACATCCGAAAATACCATAAAATCAAAAAGTGACATAACATCCATAATTACCATAATCATCCGAAAATACCATAAAAACATCTAAAAGTACCATTGTAAATCCGAAAATACCATAAAAACATACCAAAAGTACCATTACAAATCCGAAAAGTAACATCAGAATACACTTTCAACCACTTCATAACATGAACACAATAACCTTCAGTAATCCTAAGTATTTCTTGGTTTTCTTAGTATTACACTTAATATTCACTAAATTTATTATTCAGTAATCTTCAGTAATCTTAAGTATTTCTTGGCTACCGGGAATATTACATCGGAAACAGCGGCGGACGACGATGTTATATCGGGAAGAGCGGCGGTCTTCTCCGTCGTGGACGTGGTCGTCGCCGTCGATGGAGAAGTGACAGTTCTTATAAATTTCACTTTAGGTTTTACTTTCTTCTCGAGTTTCTTCACCCTCTTTACCTTGTCATCACTTCTCTTGTTCCGTGAGAGAGATTTGTGAGAGAGAACCGTGAGAGAAAGAGATTGAAGATTAAAGAGAATCAATTGATTGATTTTTAGATTAGGGAGCTCGATTTGTGATTTAGGGTTCTTGTGAAAAAGAGACGTGAAAGGAAGAGAGATTTTTTTTTTCGATTTTATTTTTAAAAACAATTAATTACACCAAGGTATATTGGTTCGGTTCGGTTTTATTTAAACAACTAGGATTTAACCCGTGGTACACCACGAGTTTATGTTTTTTACAAATAGTTTTATATATATACAATTAATTTAGAAGTTTGTAATATTTTTTCTGTTTTTGTAAAATAAATAAAAATATTCAGAATTTCTAAAGAGTATTTTGTTCTTTTATTGTTTATGCAAATAAATATATAATGAGAATTAAATTTTATATAGCAAAATCTTAATATAATTTGTAAGTTGGTTTATTCCAAACTATTATAAACTATAAAAATTTATTATATCATATTTAGGGATGGACAAAACTTCCGGATCCGAAATATCGAACCCAAATCAAACCGAAATCCCCAAATCAATATTGATCCTAAAAACAAATAATTCGAATGTATAGGGAAATTTACTACCATAATACCTGAAATCGAATCCGAACCGAACTCAATATTTTAGAACTAAACTACTCTAACTACCCAAAAATTATTAAAAATAATAATAATTATAATTATATTTGAAGTACATAATTGGAACCAAACCGAAATTAAAGAACCGAAACCGTTCCAAAAATAAATAACCCGAACGAATAGAGAAATTTACTACCTGAAAACCCGGAGCCAAAACGAATTTCTAGATTTGAACCCGAATTATCCAAAATTTGTTTATGATAAAGTTTAATCATTATTTTCAAACTTCTTGTAATTTATCTAGAATTTTTCCAGAAACCGGACCCGTTAATAAATAATTGTTATGTTAGTGTTAATTGATTTAAACAAACTTTATCTATGTTCAATATAAATGTTTATTAACATCTAAAATAATAATATTTATAAATAGAAACTTATAATATGGACAATGATTATATATAAAAGGGAGAATTATAAAACTACACCATTTGAATTACATTTCACAAAACTACACAATTTCCAAAATACTTCACAAAACTACACCTAAACACTCAAAATTAAATCCAAATAAACCGTACCCAAACAATCCTACCCCCTTAATACTATACCCTAAACACTAATTCGCGAACCCAAATGAAAAGATTTTAATTTTGGTAATTTTTAAAAGGGTAAATCAAGCTTTTAAAATTTTGAAAGGGTGTAAACTTGTGAAAATATTGAATTAGGTGTAGTTTTGTGAAGGGAGGGTTGAAAGGGTGTAGTTTTGTGAATTTCTCTATATAAAAAACTAAACTATATACTTTTTAAAAAATATTTATATTCTGAAAATTTTTATAAACCTCCGTAAGAAAAATAAAAGATTATATCAAAAATATCGTAAATATAAAATTAGTGGTTGGTTTTTTGTTGAAAATCGGTTTTATTGTTTTTGTGGATATTTAAGTTAATTTTAAAAAGTATATATATATATAGAATGAGATATGTTTGTGTGTAAGTTTAACATAACTCTCAATCCTATTGTTGTCCAATATAAGAATAAGATTAATATTATGTATTTTGTTTGGATTTAACTAAATTACGGTTTTACCATTAAAGAAAATTTTTTCATCTTGTTTAAAACCAATGACATAGTATGTAGTTAATTGAGTTTTTTTGGAAAAGTTCAAAAAAATACTTCAAAAATAATAATATAGATATTTTATTATATATTTCGTATAGCAAAATTTTAATATAATTTGTAACTTGATTAGACCAATAATTTATTATTTATTATATTTAGGATTCGAAAATACCCGGATTCAAAATACAAACCGAAACCTAATCGAAATACACAAATCATATTATGCGATTTACCCAAATTTATTTAAAATTATAATTATTTTGATTATATATATATATATATATATATATAAATAATTGTTGTAAACATATTCTAAATATGTAATACAATATTTAGATTTTAGTAGAATTGCAGTTTATTCTTTTTTGTTTATAATCGAACCGGAAATCAAACCCGTTAACAAACTATTTTGTTTTTTATTGTTTGATATTTTTAACAAAAACTTGTTTCAACTCGTTTTTAAATTCTTAATAATATTAATTAAACATGTTTTGATTTAAATAAAATTTTAATTGTAGTTTTTATAAAAAAAACTATGTAATAATGTATTTATGTGAATTACATATTTTTATTTTGTTTTTCAAATATTTTTTACATAATTTCCTTAATATTTTTTATTTATTTTTGGAGAGGATTGTAATATTTCCTTATTTGGTTTTTCGTAATTAAATGTTCAAAAATATTTCCTTTTATGCTCAGTGGCATAATGTGTAAATAAGTGTGATTTTTTGGACATGTTTAAATTAGTACTTCAAAAATAATAATATAGATATATTATATAGAATGAGATATGTTTGTGTGTAAGTTTCACATAACTCTTTAAGTGAGTTTAAAACCAATGACATAGTATGTAGTTAAGTGAGTTTTTTTGGAAAAGTTCAAAAAAGTACTTCAAAAATAATAATATATATATTTTTATTATATATTTCGTATAACAAAAATTTAATATAATTTATAAGTTGATTAGACCAATAATTTATTATTTATTATATTTAGGATTCGAAAATACCCGAATTCAAAATACAAACCGAATCAAAATACACAAATCATATTATGCGATTTACCCAAATTTATTTAAAATTATAATTATTTTGATTATATATATATATAAATAATTGTTGTAAACATATTCTAAATATGTAATATAAGATTTAAATTTTAGTAGAATTGCAATTTCTTCTTTTTTGTTTTTAATCGAACCGGAAATCAAACTCGTTAACAAACTATTTTGTTTTTTATTGTTTGATATTTTTAACAAAAAAAATTTTCAAATCGTTTTTAAATTCTTAATAATATTAATTAAACCTGTTTGTTTTGATTTAAATAAAATTTTAATGGTAGTTTTTATAAAAAAACTATGTAATAATGTATTTCTGTGAATTACATATGTTTATTTTGTTTTTCAAATATTTTTTACATAATTTCTTTAATATTTTTTATTTATTTTTGGAGAGAATTATAATATTTCCTTATTTGATTTTTTCGTAATTAAATGTTCAAAAATATTTCATTTTATGTCCAATGGCATAATGTGTAATTTAGTGTGATTTTTTGGAAAATTTCAAATTAGTACTTCAAAAATACTAATATAGATAATTTGGTTTTCGGTCGGGTAATACGAATCGGATCAGTTTTACCCGAAAGTTACGGATCGGGTCAGTTTTACCCGGGTTTGACCTGTAAATAACGAAAGTCAATGAAATAATTTAGTCTTTTCCACTAAGTAAAATAGAAGCGACCTAATTAGATTACCTCTCCTTCGAAACGACCTTTTTAGGAGTTGACTCAAGAATCCTTCAAATACCTAAATAATATTCATATCTGGAGAGGCATTGTTCACAAGTGTTTTCTATACATATATATATAAGCAGTACTTAGTTATCTAATACAATCTAATCAACAACTTCACTGCTAAACAACTTGAACTTATTAGCATCAAGAACAAGTTTCCTAACTGAAGAGAAAGCACCCATGAGTCCCGCACAAGTAAACACAACCATTATTGTCATGTTTATCCAATACGTTATGCTCCTTTTCGTCGGCTTGTACGTCATGTTGTATAGTAGCATTGGCAGCACGAAATCTAGCGGTATAAACCCAAACGCTCCTACCACAGCGTTTATGTCCCCAAAGAACGGTAGCATCGCTGCCATGAACCCGCAAAAGGACATATACAACGTTCTTAATATCAAACGGGGCACTAGGTTGCGTCTTGAGAATATCCCTTTTGTTGTATCCGCCGTGTTCTTCTCCATTATCTCATACGCTACTTGAGAATATACCTTTATTAACACATTAATTAAATATCAATCATCAACTAGTCACTTCCGATATATATATATATATATATATGGTCACAAAACTAATATTGAACTTACGAGGCCAATGGCGAAGAGCTGAAGAAGAACACATATGACAGCAAGGCCAATGAGGACGATAGGAGCCAAAGTTGGACCTTCATCAGGCATTAGGTTCTTGAGGATATTAGAGCTTGAATTTCTACCAAACACCCAATAACCAGAAATAGCAGCAGAGTAGAATGTGAAGAAGATGACACTATAACACAACAATAGTCCTTTGAACATCTTCCCCGTGGCTGGTGGAGCAAGAGTTGCCTGCATTATCATATAATATAATATCATTACAATAATACTCTAGTCTATTTTAGTATAACATTTTACAATATGTTTGAATGACTTATTGGACCTGTATTTCAGGCAGGATTCCATTTCCGAAAATAGCGGCTATGATAGAAATAGATGTGAAGGCACTAAAAACTCTCCCTGAATCCGAAACCTCTAGAGAATAGTCGCGTTTAGGTGCGTCCTTGGAAAAACCTACATAAACAAAACAGAGCAATTAGTGATGAATGTAAAACACGAGTTGTGTGTTTTTGATGGATGATGTGGTAAAATAGTATACCTAGGTTAATACAAGCACCAACGACAAGGAAAGTGTAGGCTAAGCTGAGGAGGAGGGAGACAAAGTTGATGTGGCGGAGAGAGTGGAAACTAGGGAGCTGAGAGAGAACAATCATAACAGCTGTAACCATAGCAATGAACTCATAGAGCTTCAAGGTCCCTTCAGGGTAAAGACTCGAGTACATTATCTGTGTGTGTGTATGTAAAACAACAAGAAAAAAAACAGAGGAAGATGAGTACTAACTTAAGATCCCTAATAGTGGACTTATAAGCAAAGTAAAAAGGAATCGAACATCAAGACATTGGCCAGCGAGAAGGATGGCGCCAATACCGATGCCAGTGTTGATAGCTGTTTGAATAAAGATGACTACATAAAACATCCATCCTGATCCTGCAAAATCAAGGTCGTTCAGGTGCAGGTGAGAATCTAACGAAACAAGTAAAAAACAAGAGACATTGAAACTGAATCCAAAAGAGAGAGAGAGAGAGAGAGAGAGAGAGAGAGAAGGTGATTGGGATACCGAGGACATCGGCGGCGAGTTCCCGGAAGCGGATGTGACGTCGTCCTGATTTCTCGCAGTGATCAAGAACCTTTGACATGAGGAAATAAGCGTAGAAAGTGACGAGACCCATGCTCGTCAAGCACACAAACCCTAACCACCATCCCAATCCTCTGAATGCGTACGGCAATGTCAATATCGTGGGTCCCACTATCGCCGTCGTCAGATGAAATCCCGCGTGCCACCACTCCCCTGTGGATTGATTTTAATTCCCAATCAATTATTTATTTATTTATATTATGAATTAATTTACCTTTGGCTTGGAGGACGAAGAGAGCTCCGGCGTCTGAATCGAGCCGAGTTGTAGGAAACAGATCGGATCTTGGAGGACCCGTCATGTCAGAGGTTTTTCTAATATTATCAAACTGATTCAGAGCGATGAAGAACAACAACAACAACAACGTGGAGGTGGCGCATGCTAGCTGTTGTTGGTTTTATATATTTTTGCTATTTTGTTCATTTCATCTCTCTTGTTTTTAAAATGGGCCCAACAAACAATATTGGGTCTCAATATTCTCAACGAACCCAAATATGTTCTAAACCGGAAAACTCGAGCACAAACCCAAACAAAAACATTTCTAGTTTTTGATTTGATAACAGATAGCTTCTTCAAGTATAATACAAAATCAAGTCACAAAACAAGGAAAAGATCATTCAGAATCCTCAGAAGCTGCAACCTTCTGCTTTTTCCATTTATAAGCAGCTTCAAGAATTTTAAGATTCGTCGTCTGTGATTCTTCTGGAAATAGATAGTCAATGTATTCCTCGTACCTGCCATAACACACATTCACTAGCTTTTAGCATCCAGATTCTCTCACATTCAATACATTTAACCAAAGTCATATATGCATCCAAAAAACTTACTCCGTTGAACCATCTTCTCTACTGATGGGCTTTCTCTTCTTCAGCTTCTTCGGGAGTTTTGATTGAACCACACTAACATCCCCCAGCTCACCAAAACCCGTCTCCATGTTAAGCCAATCCTCTAGCAGCGTAGTTCGCTCTTCTTTCATCTCTGGTGTGGAGTCTTTGTAGTATGTATTGGCTCTATCAAATATCTCTGAGTAGTAGAAGAAATATAAACAGTTAAAACATGTCACAAGGAAGGAATCAGTCAAAACTCTCATCACAAGTGTAGTTAGTTAAAATTACCTCTGGCGCGTCTGATGCAGTCTTTTTTGTGTTCTATGTCTTCATCTACCTCTTCTTCATCTTGTTCAGCAGCAGAAGCTTCAAACTTTGCAAAACTAACCCACACCTTGTAATGCTTTGTACGGTCCAACAGCCGCTCATATAAAGCCCGTGTCCTCTCTAATTCCCCTTCTGATATCTCAAAATCAATGTATGCCTGCCATAAACAACATAGACAAGTTAATCATCTAATCCTTGTGAAAGTGTATGAGGAGCCTCACTTCGTAGATTGGAAAATTTACCTTCCATAGCAGCTCAGGCATATCAAGAGCAGGCTGAGATATAGCAAGCTCAAAAATAGCCCTAGCTCGTTCTGTTTCAGCAAGAGACCTCTCTAACTCGGCATACTTGCTCCAAGCATAGCAATTCTCAGGAGACCACTCAAGATACCGCTCATACAACTTTCTACATCTATCTATGTTTCCCAACTGGAGTTCAATCTCAATGTACTTCTTGAATATCTGTTTACAGGAAGAAAAACAAACACAGTGAGTAAAACATGTGTATGGTTAACGGAGAGCATCAAGAAAAACAGTTTAAACAGAAGGCTTACCTTATCTTTTGGAGCTTTTCCAATTGCATTTCCTAATATCTGCCGAGCACCCGTGAGATTCAGTTGCCTGATCTCAAACTGTGCAGCTAACAACCATATTTTCGCAAAAGAAAACTTGGTGTGTGGGATAAGCTTTAGGCATTCTCTGTAATGGTGGGTAAGAAAAAGAAGACAAATAGTTAGTATTAACTGCTATGGCTGAAACATAAAACAGAATGGAACTAATATAGCTTTCAAAAGTTTCAAGTAGGCTTAGCATACCTGTACACATCTCTTGCACGCTCCACATCTTCAGTTTCTATCTCTTCATACAATGCATAATTAATCCTACACCAATTAGTTACATCAATGTCAGTGTTTGAGAATACCACAGAACCAATAGCTAACAACTGGAAAACACGAGAATAGGTTTCCACAGAATTCAAGAGACTGCTAATATCTGCATAAATAGCTCACTAAAAGGTAACCTTCTTATGCAAACCATTATCAACAGAAGAACTCAACATTCATATCCTAAAATCAATTATACATAGTTGTGTGTTGTGTGTTACCAAAATCAGTAAACGTACCAGAGATAGATGTATCTTTGCCAGTAACGTTTTTCCTCGGCTGGTGGTACATTAGCAATGGCCCTCTCATAGATTTCTCTAATCCTTTCTTTGTTCCCCACACCCTCCTCTAGCCTTATGTAATCAAACCATGAATCGTAGTTCAGAGGGTTCTTCCTCACTTCCTCTTCATACTGGAACCGTCTCTTGCCTACAATGGCGTCTTCGATACCTTCTTTATCTCCATACTGTTTCTCAAAGGCAACAAACTTCCTGTACAAATCCTCAGCTCTTCCTTTAGGAATATGATCGAGAGCAAACTTGTAGATAAACCTAGCTCTTTCTACTTCCTTGCACCGCTCCTCAAATTCAGCAAACGCCACAAACAATATCTCAGCTTCTTCATCGTCTGCAAGCTTCTCAGTGGCACGTTCGTAGACATTCCTGGCACGAGCAACTTCGCCTCCTTTCATCTCAAACTTGGCATAACGGATATAAGCAGAGACTTTGGGATGACAAAGAACAAATCTCTCGTAGATGGATCTAGCACGTTCGATTTCGTTATACCTAAGTTCGAATTTAATGAAAGAGAGCCAACCTTGTTGATCAGGTGACCAATTCATCCACCTCTCGAAGATCTGTCTAGCTCCGGCGATATTACCAAGAATCTCCTCCATGTGAATATACTTGTACCATAGCTGATCAACGCGGGGGAGAAGCGTGACGGCTCTATCCCACACATTCCTAGCACTGTTAACGAACTTGTTCTTCATCTCGAACTCGGCGTATTTTAGCCATAGAGTATGGTTGCGATAATCGCCTTCCATGGCTCGTTCCCAGACGCTGCGAGCACGAGCGTAGTCTTTCTGAGACTCTTCCCACTGAGCGTATTTGACCCAGACTTGAATGTTCCATCTAGCGCGGCGTATCAGATCCTCAAACTCCTTGCGGCGTCGGAGTCTGTAGTCGGAAAGCTCGGTGGAGTCTGTGATTTTCTGCTTAGGAGGACGGATCTCAGCCTCTTGTCTCTCACGAGCTTCCCGAAGAATCTGCTCGGCTGTGATTTGAACAGGAGCCGGGGTTTTGTTCTTGACACGTGTAGGACGAGGAAGCTTGACTTCAGTGTCCTTGCGGGTCATGTACCCTAGCGTACGGTCTGAATCTTTGCCGGAGGCCATTACTTCTCTCGCCGTTTTTTTCCCTTTTTCCTCTCTGGATTTGGGGGAAAATTGGAATGAATGAAACGCAGGTAAGATAGTCGCACATTACTCTGTAAATATATATTGTGATGTTAATGGGCCAAAGTACTCGTATCTCAATATTGGCCCAATATAAGTCCACCTCCCATAATAAAACCTGCTTTGTGTAATTCACTGGTCGAGGCCTACTTTTATTTTTGGGCCATAAAGTCTAATCATATATATAGAAAAAAATTGAAATTTTAAATTTTAAATTTAAAATTGAAATTTAAAATTAAAATTAAAATTTTAAATTGAAATTTAAAATTAAAATTTAAAATTTTTTTTGTTTTGAAATTGAAATTTCAATTTAAAATTTTAAATTTTAAATTTCAATTTTTTTTTCTATATATAAGATTTAAATTTCTAGAGAGAAAAAAAATTTTTAAAAATTGAAATTAAAATTGAAATTTAAAATTAAAATTTAAAATTTTAAAAAATCATAAAGCATGAACTAAAAAATCTCATAACATTGGCAAATTATTTTTTTTCAAACATTCCCACGTTGATAGTGGAAACTATATAAACTATATGTTAGTTGAAACACAATATATTAATAAGTTTTTTATGTTTTGCATAGTTAAATGAGTTTAGTAAAATCAATGATTTGATATATCATCATAATTGGCATATACCCACAAAAAAATTAATTTTAATTGGCATTGTACCGATTTGAAGTATTAATCGGTTGAAAAGAGTTAAAACGGATGAATCGGTTGAAAACGGGTTAAAATGAATTTAATCATTTGAATAATGGTCAAAAACAATTTCATATTTGTTTTAAATAATTATATGTCGGAAATTAGAAATATTTGTGCATATTTTACATAATATATGTATATATTTATAAATTTATACTTCGTGGTTTTATAAATTTATACTCTGCGATTGGCGCGGATAAAAAAATCTAGTACAAAGTTTATACCCAAAAAATAGAATTGTGCAATTGAAAATAGATGTATTACTTTCGCAGGTAAATAATTTAAGTTGGTTTTATGAAACAAAATATTGTCGTGCGCATGAGGTAACATTAACAACGCATAGACACATGTATGCAAGAAGAGCAGAAAACACATACACACACACATTAATCATTTACATATATATATTTATTTTGATCCACATAATAAAAACACAATTACAAACGTCAAACGTGCGCAAGATAGTTAATAATTATACATGCAAATTTGCTTTTTCATTCTTTCACCACCACCTAAGTTTTATTCTACATATCATATGAAACGACGAAGAAGACGTATGATGAGACAAATATGATATAATAATAATAATGATAAAGTTACATATTCGTTATATATTGTGGTTGTTTTAATTAGGACGACCAAAGAAAAGCTCCAATGGCAAAGTTCCTCTTGTCTTTGGAGTCGCCGATGAGTGGCAAGCCATACTCTCTCAAAAGCTGATCCAATTGCCACTCTGGCATTTTCTCATAATCAATCTTTGTATACTTTGGATAGTGAAGAGGTACCTTGAAACTCATCATGCTTGTTCCATTTTTACCCGCCGAGTTCATACTCTTCTCGTGATCTTCATGTAAGTCTTCTTCTTCTTGTTTATGAATATTGTTGTTGTTATCTTGCATGGCTGAATTGGAACGATCAATAATATGGCTGAATTGGACTCCCATTTTTACAATAAATTAAATTAAGGAGATTTCTATGACAAGAAAAGTAGATTAATTTTGGAAATAATTAGGGTGGATAGAGAGGGTGCGTTTATATAGGCATAAACTTTATGGATGAGGTTAAGAACTTCGTGGATCATGTACAGGCACGCACGTACTCTTTTTTTTTTTTTTTTTGCATTTATTAATTATTATATCTACTACTACTATTTATTTTTGTTTTGTGTGTTAATGTTTATATTTTGGGTCTTTTGTTAGTTGAATTAATTATCTCCAACGTCGACTACATCAAATGCAAAAGAATTTTCAAACATAAAACCGAATAACTATTTTAATTTTATAGCAAAAGAACAATAGAAAACAAAAACTAGAGGCTGCTCTTTCATCATCATCACTTGACATATTAAATGCATATACATATATAAGATAACCCTTTTATTTTGTGTGGATTCTACTCATAACTACTTTGTTGTATATATCTCATTAATTGACTTTTGTTGAATTTTGCTATACGTTTCGTTTTCATTTAATAGAAATCGAATTGAATGCTTCCTTTGTTCTTAGCTAATAACCGCGCGAGAGTGCGATTGAATTAAGTGGTAGAACGCAACTTGGTCATATTATGACAAAAAGATAAATCAATTTAAATTTATTATTATCCTATAATTTATTGATAATATGGTATGAATAGGGTGCATGGAAAATTTATAGAAGGAACTTGAGGTTTTTTTATTCTATATATTGAGGTGAGCCGATTCTTGAATGAATCTTTGGAATCATCGAAATAATTATAGTTCCAATGCATAAGTGATCAGCATGTGGCTATGCGAAGACTACAAAGTACATGCGTTCTTTTATGTAAATGTGTGTTCCAAGTGCCCTAATTTTCACATTCGTCAATAAATAAGAGCCCATTGGCCTGTCTCGTGGGACATTTGTCACAAAATTACGAAAAAAGTATTTATTGACACGAATTGACAGATATCATTCTCGTTTGGTATCTTTGCCAATCAAGATTATTTGCATAATCTGAAACGAAGGCCTATTAGGCCCAATAACTTCAATAAACAGAACCAATTCAAAGCAGCCTACTGTTTAAGATATATATACTTATTATAAACCATCACTACTTTTGGGCCACCTCGGTTTACGGTTTACAAAAGGCTTCAATAAAAGGATATAGATCATGACTCTGTTCCTCCACTAGCAAATCTATAAAACTGATTTATACTTTTTGTAGAACTAAATTTCCTTCAAGACTCTGTCTTTTCTTCTATGATCACTTGCTTTAAGGTCTTGGAATGTTGTGCTTCTTTTGCCACAGGCAATTCCACAAGCGTGTGTGGAGGAGCAAAGTACATATGTAGTGACATGATGCATATCACTATACCCATCAATAGCTGCACCATTTTTCCAAGATTAGATAAAAACGAGGCAAATACATTAAAGGAAGATCCATTATATTTTTATATACAAACCTGCAGTGTCGGCTTAAACCTGAATAGGTATATCGATGCAACCATAGTTAGTAACATCGCCATTGATGTAGAATATACCTAGCAAAATTACAATGTGGGGATAGCATGTGAGGAAACATGGATATTAGTTTAACTACAACTTTCTTCAACTTATTTTTTTTTGTCTACTTTCTTATGTTTGACTATAAAGAACAAGTTTGATGTTTTACCTTCACGATATTGTCTGCATACTTCATTAACCATGAGACCAGTAAGCCTGTGGATCCAAGATTCAGAACAACCAACCAAGTGGTGATGCTATACCCATCAAATATACGTTGCCACCAAGGACCCTTTTCATACCCAAATCTGAAATCATCTGCTATAAGTCGGGCAACGTTGAAAAGTGAACCAAACCTGGTCAAGTAATATGACATTTGAACTGAATACCATTGCCCGGTAAAGCGTTTTTTTTTTTAAAATAAAGTAAGCATTGTGGCAATAAGTAGAAGAGATACCTACGTATACAACTGCAGGTTTTGCCAGTATAAGGAGTCATTGTTTCTCTTCATGAGAAACTCTGTGTAGATACCAGCAAGTGCAGACAAACTAGCTGAGAGTATGCCCAACAAATACCCTTGTATTGGTGCTGTCAGTATCGAATCACATGAAGCTTCTCCGCATCCTTTAACCTGAAAGGAAAGGACAACAAAATAACTGATATGGTTTTGGTGATAACTTAGCTTTTGAAGTACAAACACAAACCTGGCTAGTAGTTGTTCCTACAGCTAAAAGACCAATTGCCATCCACTGAAGGTTTGATAATTTCCTCTTCAAAAATAGTCTATAATAATGACAATAAACTAACAGATAAGTGAATGAACAAACATCTTGTTAGTAAAGAAGAAAGAAGAGAGAGAGAGAGAGATGAAGCAGGGGAGAAACCTAAAGAGTAAGGCAGTGGTGACAATCTTAAGATTACCCATGATCTGATAAGTGGATGTGTCCACATATGTGAGTGTAGCAAACTGAACATTGTTATGGATGAGGTATATAAGAGAAGGAATAACAAACAAGCGCACGCTCTTCCAATCCGTAGTGATCCTTGCAGTTGATGAGGAAAGAACATTGTTATGCATCTCTCGCCACAGAAATAAACCAGAAATGATAAGCTGCAGCATAACAATTTAAGAAAACAACAGCTAGCAAAGTAAGACATTTGAGAAGCAAAGGAATGGGGGCGGGGGGTAGAGAGAAGAAAGAGAACCTTAAAGAGTTCAGAAAGAAAAGGAACAGTAGCATAATCGTACTTATAACCTCCATCACTCTGAGAAAGAGTTGTTAATATTCCCTGTGTCTCATTTAGGGTTACAAAATAAAAAACATATCATCAGCTTAGCTTGCTTAATTAATTAGATGCAGCAAATTACTATCTCCATAAAATTCAGAAGAAATGGAGAAGATAAAAGATCATAATGTATAAATAGACAGACCAGAAAATAAAAGTCAGATCCAAAAAGAAAAGGGAAAGAAAGAAGAACCTGAGAGCTGGTAAGAATGGTGAGAAGTAAAGCGACAAAGTACCATGGTGTATTACCCATTCCTCCTTCCTTATTCACACGACGACGACGTCTCTCACAGTTTTGTACTAAACAATTACCCGTCTGACAACTTAATTAGGCAAATATCATCGTCATTACACAACATACGAATCCAATTACTATGTAAGATCCGAGAATTCAGCTCAAAAGATGAAAACAAATCGAGAAAACACAAAACCAAGAACGTCTTCAGATCCGCACAACAATCGATCAAAAGATTAAAAATTTATTTGAAAAATAACTTGAAAGTCGTTAAAAAAACCCAAATCGAGAGAAGAAGTCCTTAAAAATACCCAAATCAGATCCGGTGAAGGCCAGAGAGAGAGAAATTGGTTTTAGAGATGTCTGTGAGAAAATCAATGGAGAGAGAAAGAGAGAGAGAGAGAGAGAGAACCGTGTCGAGAAAATTGGTGAAGAAATCAATCGCCGTCTTCGTCGTTTTCTTTTTCTCTGCGTTTAGGTTTTAGTTTATTTTACAAGGAATTGAAGAAGATGATTATTTTGGGCAATGAACTAAAAGCTTATTGGACTAAGGGTCATGTACCCTAGCGTACGGTCTGAATCTTTGCCGGAGGCCATTACTTCTCTCGCCGTTTATTTTTCCCTTTTTTCTCTCTGGATTTGGGGGAAAATTGGAATGAATGAAACGCAGGTAACATAGTTGCACATTATACTCTCTACATATATATTGTGATATTAATGGGCCAAAGTACTCGTATCTCAATATTGGCCCAATATAAGTCCACCTTCCATAATAAAACATGCTTTGTGTAATTCAGTGGTCGAGGCCTACTTTTATTTTTGGGCCATAAAGTCTAATCTTATATATAGAAAAAAAAATTGAAATTTAAAATTTAAAATTAAAATTTAAAATTTTTTATGTTTTGAAATTGAAATTTTTAATTTTTAATAGACAATTTTTTTTATATATAAATTTTAAATTTCAATTTTTTTTATAAATTTTATATATAAATTTTAAATTTCTATATATAAATTTTAAATTTCAATTTTTTTTTCTATATATAAGATTTAAATTTCTAGAGAGAAAAAAAAATTTAAAAAATTGAAATTAAAATTGAAATTTAAAATTAAAATTTAAAAAAATTGAAATTTAAAATTAAAATTTAAAAAAATTGTAATTTAAAATTGTAATTTAAAATTAAAATTTTAAATTTTAAAAAATCATAAAGCATGAACTAAAAAATCTCATAACATTGGCAAATTATTTTTTTCAAACACTCCCACGTTGATAGTGGAAACTATATAAACTATAGGTTAGTTGAAACACAATATATTAATAAGTTTTTTTATGTTCTGCATAGTTAAATGAGTTTAGTAAAATCAATGATTTGATATATCATCATAATTTAATCATTTGAATAATGGTCAAAAACAATTTCATATTTGTTTTAAATAATTATATGCCTGAAGGATCATATTTTCCAATTTGTACATATCTTCTCTTTTTATAGGCCCACTCGCTACTACAATTCTCACCTCCTAACCGATGTGGAACAAATGCTTTTAATTAATTTTAATTTATAACTTTGTTTATTAGTTGCAACTTGCAAAGCCTCTTGCTTACTTAGACGAATCTGTTTTGAATGCGTTACAAATTTTTTATGTTTAGACAAAAAGGAGAGACTCTTTGCTCTCTGTAAAATGCAACTCCTAGTTACCCCCAAATTACTGTGAATGAAGAGAGAGAGAAGAGATATAATTTCTAATGTTGGAGAGAAGCCAATACAGAAGATACAATGTGAAGTGAACCTGTCACTATCACCATTCCAGATTCACCACCGCCTATAATCTTATAGGCAAGCTTTATTGACTCCAACACATTTTTGTTCTCTGAAGCTTCCACACACTCTAAACCCAACTCATGACCAGCTTTTATCCATGATTCCTTCAGAACCGAACACGACGTCGATCTTACCTTACCTCCACCAATGTCAGCTTCTGTTAGAACCACTGCTTCTGGTTTTACACCTGAGACAAGTTCTTTTGCAAAAGCCACATGATCTTTATCACTTGCCATTGCAACCACAAACACTATTCTCTTCTCTCCAAAATCCTTCTTTATCATCTCCTTTAATGCTCTCGCTGATTCTTTGGTGTGAGCTGAAAATAACATACCCAAAGATTGCAAATCCACTCAAGTTCAGAACATAGATTTTAAAGCTATAAAATCAAGAAAGGGAGAGAGAGAGATCATAAACCTCCATCAAGAAGCACAGTTGCTCCATGTAATTGTAAAGTCTCTGCTTCTTTAGGTGTCAGAAACTGACTTCTACCAAGTAAACGAGTATTCTCCAAACCAGTCCGGATAGCTTCATCTGTTACTCTCTCCCATCCTGATGGTTCCCATCAAAAAAAATATATTAAATTTTTAGGATAAACAAATGTAGTGTTTCAAAGTGAAGTATACCTTGATCGCGAAGACAGAGAGACACACATGTGGCAGTAACCGCATTTTGGAGCTGGTGATCTCCAAGCATCCGTAGTTTTACATCAACAAGCTCAACAATCTGCAATTTATCATACACAATACGTTGATAAGTTATGCTTAATAATCACTTTTTTTAATTTTAATTAAAGAAAAGCATATGAATATTTACTATCTTATCATCTTTCTCGTCTCGTATCACGATGTCACAAGGCTGGCAAAGGCCGATCCCATCTTTGTTGGTGATGCGTTTGACTGAAGAAGTAGATCCAATATTAGATGCCAACGTAACTGATGAAGACATTGATGATGCTTTAGAACGAAGAATGTCCTCTATATGAGGAAGAAACGGGCCACCTAAAACGACCTACAAGTTCATAACATCACAAATGTGAGAAAACAAGAGAAAGAGGAGAAGATAAATAAACAAAGGAACCTAACTGGACGAGAGTGTTTAATGATTCCGGATTTGGCAACTGCTATAGTTTCCAAGGAACCTCCAAGGGCAGCCATATGTTCTTCAGCTATAGTTGTTATGACAGATGCAGCTAAGTTTGAACTCTCAATGACATTTGTAGCGTCTCTAGCTCCTCCTAGCCCTGCCTGATTAATTACCAACAATCACATATATATATAGAACCGATAATTTACGAAAAATGTTACACAGTAAATCTAAGAGGGTATTAAATTTTGCTTCAATAGATAAGTAAGGATAAGAGATAGGGACTAACTTCAATAACGGCAATGTCGACATTTAGTTTGTGAAATAAAGAAAAGGCAATCCCAGTGAGAATCTGTCACAAAAGAAACAGGTTTTATAAGAAAAACAAATGAACAAATGTAAAAAGGAAGGAAGGAAGAATAGTAACCTCAAAATGAGTCAAAGAAGCATTTTCGTCAAGGATAGAGCGGTCAAGGATGGGCTTGATTGAATAAAAAACATCGTTAAGAGTGGATGCAGAGACATTATATCCATTACAAGAGATACGTTCTGTGATACTCAATATATGTGGACTGTATCAGAAGAAAGAAAAAAGAAAGGGTCATATGTTAGGGTAATCATGTGAGATTAAAACTTAATGATATTTATAAACTATACTTGTATAGTCAAAAAAGTGAAGATTTCTATAATAAGTATATGTACCTAGAATAAGAAGCAACAGAGTATCCACCTGCACGTAATATATTAGAGACAAAAGCTGAAGTTGATCCTTTCCCCTTTGTTCCAGAAACATGAACTAACTTGTAATTGTGATGAGGATTATTGAGACGAAGCATGAGACGTTTCATTCTATTGAGATCAAAACCTTGGCTTGTGTCAGTACCTGCTCCTTTAGGCACTCCTGCTTTCTCATAGTTTTTCACTTTCTCTAAATACCTAAAAATTCACCCAACTCCCCTTCTTCTTCTTCTTCTTCTTCTCTTGTCGAATACGACATTCTTAACATCCGATTTATTTTCCAATTCAAACTTGTTCCGATCTTCGGACAAGCTTTCAAACTCCAAATTGCTCTCATCTTCTCCAAAGAAGATAAAAGTCAGATCCAAAAAGAAAAGGGAAAGAAAGAAGAACCTGAGAGCTGGTAAGAATGGTGAGAAGTAAAGCGACAAAGTACCATGGTGTATTACCCATTCCTCCTTCCTTCTTCACACGACGACGACGTCTCTCATAGTTTCTTCATCCTCGTTCCTCTTCGGATTCGTCTTCTTCTTCTTCTTTCTCGATCTACTAATATTTGATATTTGGGCTTCAGTGTTGTTCAGCTTATAGTTCATTGGGCCTTTTTAAAAAAAAAGAGGGCTTTAGGGTTTTTTGCATATAATAGCAAATAATAAAATAAAATCCAAGGAGGGGTGGGGAGGGTGAAATCAGAGATCCATCCATCCAAATGGCGTCTTCTTCTTCTTCTACGATATCGCTAAAGGCGAAAGGTAAAGGCAAAGGATCAAAAGGAGGAGGAGGAGGAGCTTGTTCCTGTATTATGGTAAAGGAATGGAGCAATTGGTCACTTAAGAAGGCTAAAGTGGCGGTTCACTACGGATTCATACCACTGATAATCATCATAGGCATCAACTCCCATCCTAAACCACATCTCTTCCAGCTCCTTAGCCCTGTCTGATCCCATCCTTCCTTCCTTCTTCTTTTTCATGTTTTGTTAATTTTTACTTTGCTGTATGGAATCAGACTATTAATTAGCTGTGTTATTATATATATCTGAGTTTGAATCTATCTTGTTTGCTGTTAATTTCTTATTCATAGATTCGTCTTCTTCTTCTGTTGTAAGACAATTATGTTGATTATAATCATCCAGCTAAACAAAATAAGCCTAATCATTAGTGTGCAAGTAATCCTTAACTTCCTCCTAAGAATACGATTTAGCCTTAAATCAACATAATATTCGAACCTATGCTTTCACGCACCTTTTCTTTCCCAACAACAAAGCCTATTCTCCAAAAAATGGGCTTCACGATGATAAGCCCATTTAGTTATCTAAGTTAGTAACCTTTGTTGGGCCCATAACTTTTATCATATCCGTATGTGTTTGAGTCCGTTCTATCATTGCCCCATTTTCATATTATCATCATCTGATTTTTTACCACTATATATATCTTTAATTACTAGGTAATTTCTCGCGCCTTGTGCGATGAATAAATTTTGAAAATAATAAAGCTTTACGTAAAAGTGAATAATTATGTTTAAGGTTTAATATAAGAATATTTATAATTTGGTTTACTTTTAGTTTTGGATATAAAATTTTTCAATTTTTTTATTTGAACTCCACTCAGTTTTTGTAGAAATATATTTATAAAAGTATTCACATAAACGGATCTGGATATCCTTCAAAAGTCAACAGGTATTCTCTGACCAAATATTCGTCTAATGGATCTGAATTCGAGTCATTTTTTACGGATTTAGGCATATACGAATCTGGATATCATAAAAACGGATATCTGGATCCGGTTCACCATTAATATGCGGTATATATTTATAGGGTTGTGGTGACGTTAAACGTTTTAATACTGAGATTTATTGTTATATCTATTTCATAATAAATATGGTTTAAAAAAATTCTTTTATTCCATCGGTTTATTCTTTTTAATTTTTGATTGAAAAATTTAATGCGTTTTGACTTTTTTAACCAATAAAATTTTATTACATTTTTCTATATTTGTTGTACTCTCTATATATATTTTTTTAAAAAAATTAGAATTTATATTCTAAAGTTATTTCATTTGTTTTTCCATAAATGATGTTTGAAATTTATTCTGGTTATTAGGCCTTAAAGCCTTTTTCATTTTTTCTATTAATAAATATTTTTTCCTTGTTACATTTTTGATTGGTTATTAAAGATCTCTTTTGTCATATCACAATTAATTTGTTGAAACTCATTGTAGTGTTGACACCTAGGATTTTTCACAAAAATCACTTCACAAATAATGTCTTAGGGATTAACTCCACTCAGTTTTTGTAGAAATATATTTATAAAAGTATTTACATAAACGGATCCGGATATCCTTCAAAATTCAACGGGTATTCTCTGACCGAATATTCGTCTAATGGATCTGAATTCGAGTCATTTTTTACGGATTTAGGCATATGCGAATCCGGATATCATAAAAACGGATATATGGATCCGGTTCACCATTAATATGCGGTATATATTTATAGGGTTGTGGTGACGTTAAACGTTTTAATACTGAGATTTATTGTTATATTTATTTCATAATAAATATGGTTTAAAAAAATTATTTTATTCCATCGGTTTATTCTTTTTAATTTTTGATTGAAAAATTTAATGCGTTTTGACTTTTTTAACCAGTAAAAATTTATTACATTTTTCTATATTTGTTGTACTCTCTATATATATTTTTTAAGAAAATTAGAATTTATATTCTAAAGTATTTTTTATTTCATTTGTTTTTCCATAAATGATGCTTGAAATTTATTTTAGTTATTAGACCTTAAAAGCATTTTTCATTTTTTATATTAATAAATGTTTTTCCATGTCACATTTTTGATTGGTTATTAAAGATTCATCTTGTCATGTCACAATTAATTTGTTGAAACTCATTGTAGTGTTGACACCTAGAATTTTTCACAAAAATCACTTCACAAATAATATCTTAGGGATTTGTTGCTTCCATAATTATTACAAACAAACAAACAAAAAGATTAGACTAATGAAATAACTCAAAAGGTCTTTTGATTGGAATAACAATGTCCGTAGCTAAAATTGTTTTCCATATATACAACTTCAAATTACTTTCATCGTGTGTGTGTGTGTGATGATATATTCGAAGCAAAACTAAACTAAACTTATGTAGGCTTATTTTTTCTCAACGTAGGCACGGCTCTGCCACTTGTTGTTGTCTATGGATCTATCCATCTCGTAGTAATATTTGTCATTTCCAACACAAACATGTTGCTAGCTTTTTTTTTAAATAACAAACAAGACATTATTTAATAACGAAAAAAAGATCCAAACCAATGTGAGACATATAGTTTATAATATCATAAAATTATTGGACACAGGAGGAAATAAGTATGGGATGCCTCATGCCTCTGCTCCATTATATTCCTCAACAATAATAATAATAAACTCTTTCTCCAATCTGAGAAACTATTCCCTAGCTAGTTATTTTCTTCAACTATATATGCCCAAATATCCTTTGCATCAATATTTTCATTGCCGACAATTTCTTGCTAATAATATGTATAATATAAATAAGCTTTAATTATGCTTAATAGAATTTATTCTAGCTAGTGATGTGATATATCCAAATCATTTATTTATATATCAAAAAAACAAACAAACTTTTCCAATACCAAAATTTTAATATCCTTGTAATGTTTAGTTGGTTCTGCCGTTTTTTCGACTTTTGGTTCGAATCAACTTTGTAATTATGATAACCATAATAGTATGTTTTTAATTTTCTACCATCATGTATCTTTTTTTTTGTTGGAGAGACATTAGATGATGATCACCATGTTACCACTTCCATTATTTACACTTTATGTGACACGATTCTGTTTTTAACTTGTCGAAGTTCAGTGTATATAATTTAAAATATTTAATAATATAGATTCTTATTCTTTCTATAAAAGATAAACCAAAAAAATAATAGTTTAAAGGTTGATAATTTGTTTCTTTATTTGGTAAGTACTAATAAGTACTTAGTTATTATTTTTAGTTAGAAAACGGCTGATCGATGTCAAAGAAAACAACTTAATAACTATATTCTATTTTTAACAGCAACAAAAAAAAGTTTTGGAGGTAGACCTAAAAATCCTATATTATATGCTTGGACTGATCGAATTAAGTCACTTAACCAACAATTTAAATTTAAGTGCGATACATTTGCTTATTAGCAACTAAAGTTTTGGATTGGTATTCAAATCAATTTTTATTCAAACTTTAATATTCTTGAAAAATAGTATAAACTATATATAATGTTTACGCAGCTGCATGTTCTAGACAAACGACTGCTCAATTTGGAACATCAAAGTACAAATTTAAATGCTATAATAATATTATTATAACTAAGATAAAAGATGCATTTTAGCAAGTTGGTCATTATGTTAATGATACTTTATGTCATCGATATTCTCCTCCTCTCTCTTATAATACATACCTAAATATTTATATTGTTTTGTGTACGTATATACACACACATTAGCCTAATTGTGGAGAAAAGGCTACGAAATAAAGCCTATGTGTGACTAAGATTTTATAGGTACTTATCTTGAATCTTCTAACTTTCATAAGAAACACTACAAGTACACATTTAAATCTTCTATAAGATTTGTGTTATAATTTAAACAATTACTTTGACTTTATTCGTAGAAGACTAAATTACCAACTTCTTAACATCACTTAGACATACTTAACACTTTGACAAAAAAAAAACATACTTAACCAATAGGAACTATTAAGCTTTGTTGTAATAACCATCGATATGTTGCCTTTATCATAGATCTGCATTTATCATAGATCTGTTAGATGACCGATAAAGTTATAATTTAGGCTTGTGGTGTGTAAAGTAATTTCTTGTTCACTGAATCAGACAACAGACTGGTGATGACTTAACTTGTTACCACCAAAGATGAAGCAGCTATTCGGAACACCTCTGCTTCTTCACTGACCTGATCGATCTTCTGGTTCTGAAGAGATCGTCTCTGTTTCTGGATTCATCCTCTTGTTTCTCTGCGCCGTTGTCTTGTTTTGCACGGTGCAACTTGTCTAATATTATGGTTTCGTCCTCTTACATGCAATAAGCTCTAATGCATGTTTATATAATAGATAAGTGAACCTAAAATATGTGTCTGATTAAATATTAGTATCATGTTTCGTATCTGGACACTTAATTTAAACAATAAGCCCACAAGCTTCGACCAGAAACTTCATAAAAGAAATTCTTAAAGAATGTGTTTCGTACACCACACAAATTTCTTAATGAATACACCACACAAATTATCAACCGTAGATGCAATATGCAGAATATCCACGTGGACTAAATAACAGTCGTACTATAAACAAATTAAGATTTTAACTAAAAAACTATACTAATAATGTACTTAAAATTACTTATTTTTATATATCGAAAGCAAGTTCCCGGGGACAAGGTCCGGCCGCTCGAGTGTAAAGCAGACAATTATTATCATACGTAAACTCATAAAGCAGTTTTTTTTTTATTAGTTACAGATCATAATTTTTTTTTTTAACAATGTATATACTATTTTGAAATATACACATATATTGAGAACTAGTAATAATATCCAAATTGGTATCTCCAGGCTACTAAAAAATAAACATTAATTGATAATAAAGAAAAAATTACCCTAATATCTTAATGGAGGAAAAAATTAAGAAAACCACCCACTTATTGAATAAACATATATAAAATTTCAAATTGCTATAAGTGCAAAACAAAATAAAAAGCAGAAAAGACTACCTTTGTTTAGCCGGTATAAGTTTACCTCTGTTTTTGCTATAAAAAGCCATTAAACCTTCATGATATTTCAGACATGACTTACTCTTTCATCTCTCATTTTTTTTCTCACATTAAATTATTTCTTGTATCAGTCCATATAGATGGTCACTAGCTAGGGTTTATTTTGAAGATGAAGGGTGCATGATTGTAGCGCATACACAAAGGAAAGGAAGATCTTCGCATCAAGAAAACATATAAGTCATTGTGTTTTGTGGTTTTAATTAAGATATATACATAGTATAAATATCATATTCTTTAAACATAGCAAGTGATGGGGATGGTAAAAAATTATGGTTAGCTAGGGGATATTGTTGGGTAGGTAGAAGAAGGGAGCTTTCTTTGGTCCACTTTTAGAGAAACATGTGTGAGATTTAATTGACTCTTGACTCATTCATCCAAATACCAAATGAAAATTTATGTGAGCATATGGTAAATGAATGAATGATGCAAGAGGCAATTTGAATCTTCACCTTTCTATGCTTGGACTGAAGGGAGCTCCCTTTTTCTATTTTTCGGTATTTTCAAATTCCACTCATTTTATATAACTCAAGATCAAGTTCAACATCGATAAATGATGATATAATTAAACAAGTTATATATATATATATAATCAAACTTATACGAGTGTTTATGTGTTGTTGTCATGCAGGATTCAAGAGTCATATATGGACCTCCCTCCCTCCCTCAACAAACTTCCAGTACTCTTATCAAAATCTAATCTTCTTTTCTTTGTAATAAGTTGGAATATAGTTAACGATTTCCCAAGATAATGTTATCCTAGTTCCTCAAAATATTTTATTTACTAGTATTTATTTTGTTTTTGATTAAATCTTTTTTTATATCTTGTGAAGTATTATGTATGTATATATATATATATAGCTTTCGACCAATTAATTAGAGGTGGTGTACTTGCAAATAGTCAAGCTATCACAAGCTAGTACACACGGTTGCAAGTTCAAAAACTGATCCATAAAATCGGATTTTAAGAAAAATGATATGAGTTACTATACTACTCAAAATGGTCTCTATACATGTGCTTGAATAATTAGGGTTTTGAAAAGAAAAAAAACCTAAGATGGGCTGTAAAGTATCAAAATTCAGACAAGAGAGAGAGAGAGAGAGAAAAAGATGTGAGTGTTGAACGACAAGATGACATCGGGTCTTGATCTCTTTTCACTGCGACAAGTTCCTAGATATGTCTTTGGAATTAAAATATGCCCTTTCATTGACTAATCTACCCTCCTTTACTATTATCCTCAAATTATAAGAGTAAAATCCTACATTTACATACTCATCTTCTGACGAGTGTCAACATCATTATCATCATGCATTGATCTTTAGTTTCATCTCATGTGCTTTTCACATTGCAATCCACAACTTTAATTTTGAATCATTAATTTCTTCGATAATATAACGTTTTTTTAAGGCCTAAATAAATTAACCACAAGCAATCAAAACTATCATTTAATTTAACCGTTATTGTAATCCATGGAGCATGACTAAAATATATACTTATATTCTTGTAACACCCCCCCATTAAATTGGAATACTTAAAAAATATATACCAAAAAAAGCAAAGGGTCAAAATATTTATTATGAATTTGTGTATTCTTAGGTAAGAATAATATATTTACCAATATTATAATATTTTTTGAAGGAGAATAAAAACTATGCCAAATGAAAGCGTACAATTGTATGCCAAATATAGGTGACAATCTTTTTCCAATCCTCTTTATGATATTAATTAATAAATATTTCTTAACTTATATTACTAGTTGTTTATTCTGTTACGTTTTGCCGATATAAGACTATGTTCTTGTGATGAATCTTTAGTCTTGATTGTTCGCGGAATTGGTTATGTTAGACACTTGAGATTTGTTACCCTGAGTTCACCGTTAAAGGCTACGTCTCGGTGGCTTTCGCGCGGCGTTAGCACTATACTTTGGCCGGAAAAGCCCCGGCCGTGGCGGATACACGAGACTGAATCTTTCGTATATATTTCAGGTACATACGATACACAGGACCTAGCTAAGGAGACAATAGCTCGCGGAATCTCTCCTCCGATGAACTTCCCCGGCAATAACCTCTATGTACCGGTAATTCTCTATCTCTCTCTTGCTCTGTTTCTTTTCCTCTGTGTTATTCTGCTCTGTTCTCACCAACTAACTTCTTATAACTTGTTGCAGGTAGAAAACGGCGACGTCTTGAGGTTGATCTTTGGACCGAGGCTTCAACAACCTAATGGGCTTCGACTTTTGGCTTTGGGCCCAAATAGAAGTCCAACATATATAAGCTAGAGTTTAGACATTAGGTTAACATTCTCCACCTTGTCTAAACTCTAACCCTATCTTCCGCCTCCAAGCCAAAATCGCCATTTGCGACTTTTCCTTTTCCGACCAAAAAACTCTGTTTCTCCGACGATACTCTCGTCTTCTCGTGCTTCTCTTCCGATCTATGGTTCCTCTAACCAATATCGAACCTCCGTCTCTCTTCCTTTACTTCGTTTTCCCTTTCCTTGACCTAAAACTTCTCTCGCTTTCCTTTACCAACCTCCGCTCAAAAGCTTGAAGCTTTCTTGAGTCGCCTTTGACTCGTAGATCTCAGATCTGCAAACCCCGGACACGGATCTAGCTCCTCGAACGGACGACGCTTCGACTCCATCCTAGATCCGGTAAGATCTCGAACCCTAGCCTCTCGCTTCTTCCGAAAAAACTTAACCGATAGCTAACTTTTGTGTTTTCTTTTTGCATGTGTGAGATCCGGAAACGGCGAACTCGATAGAAGACCTTGAAGAAACCGGTGAACCTCCTCCACCTTCGCTGGTAAGTATAACTCCACCTTGCTGAAATACCCTTTATTCTCTTAACACCAAACATACTAAGTAAAAGTACTAACCCATGTTTGTGTTTTCCCTTTGTGTCTGCGAGGTGATGAATAAAGAAGAACACCCCACAGACGTTGCATGCAGCTTCAGTTCAGAATCTTGAGGGCATCCAGATGCCTCTCAAGCACGGTACCAGGTACGCTCTTAGTGAAAATATCCGCAGGGTTTTTGCTTGTGTGTATCTTAGCAATAGTGACCATACCATCATCCACTTGATCCCTGATAAAGTAGAACTTAGTAGCCACATGTTTTGTCCTTTCATGATGTCCTCCATGCTTAGATAGATCAATAGCACTTTGAGCATCACAATGAACCTTTACTGCACCTTGCTTGAACCCTAGATCCTCACAAATACCCTTAAGCCACATAGCTTCTTTTACTGCTTCTGTTAGTGCCATATATTCTGATTCTGTAGTAGATAAGGCCACAACATGTTGTAAACCTGACCTCCAACTTACTGTATTTCCACCAACCTGAAACACGTATCCTGTGATTGATCTTCTTCTGTCCAAATCTGTGCCATAATCTGCATCACTGTACCCTTCAATAACAAAATCTGAATTTGAACCTTTAGTAAAAGTTAAAATACAATCTGTTGAACCCTTGATGTATCTTAAAATCCACTTAACAGCCTTCCAATGCTCTCTGCTTGGCTTCCCCATAAACCTGCTAACCACCCCCACCGAGTGTGCAAGGTCCGTCCGGAACCAACCATTGCATACATAAGATCGCCCACTGCACTGGCATATGGTATATTCACCATATGTCTAGCCTCCCCTTTTAACTCCTCCTGAGTTAAACTCTTTAACTTGAACTGGTGACCAAGTGGTGTAACCACTGGTTTGCTGTCTAGCATGTTGAAAGTCTTTAGAACCTTTTTCAAATACTTCTCCTGTGACAGCTTCAAAATACCCTTTACCTCGTCCTTGTGATGTCCATTCCTAAGATTCTAGCTGCTGGCCCTAGATCTTTCATCTCAAACTCATTACTTAAGCTCTGTTTGAGAGTAGTTACCTTCTTAGGATCCTTAGATGCAATTAGCATATCATCCACATAGAGTAGTAGGTAGATCATGTTCTGAACTTCAGTTCCTTTGATGTAGACACATGCATCACTTCTGCTTTGCTTGAACCCTTGCTCCTTCATGAAACTGTCAAACCTTTTGTTCCACTGTCTTGGAGACTGTTTCAGTCCATACAGTGACTTTAGAAGTAGGCAGACATCACCTTCTCTTCCTTTCTGTTTGAACCCCTCTGGTTGTTCCATGTAGATTTCTTCCTCTAGAGTTCCATGCAGGAATGCTGTCTTAACATCCAGCTGGTCTAGTTCTAGGTCAAAGTTAACCACAAGTGATAGCATTAACCTTATGGAGACATGCTTCACTACTGGTGCAAACACTTCTGTGTAATCTATTCCCTCCACCTGAGAATATCCCTTTGCCACCAATCTGGCTTTGTACCTAGAACTTTCCACATTTGGAATCCCAGGTTTTCTCTTGAAAATCCATCTGCACCCAATGACCCTTTTATTCTTAGGTCTCTTAGCAATATCCCATGTGTGATTCTTACTTAGAGAAGTCATTTCCTCTTTGCAAGCTTCTGTCCATTCTTCTCTGTCTATACTCATCATAGCTTGAGCATAGGTTTCTGGTTCTTCAACTTCTATGTCTTTGGCTGCAGACAAAGCATAGGCTGATACATCAAAATCATCATATTTTGATGGCATCTTCTGTTCCCTTCTCACTCTGTCTCTGGCTAGAACATAGTTATCCAAATCTTCCAAGATTTCTTCCTCCCTTTCGTTTCGATTCCTCGGTTCTGCACGGGTCTCTTGATTCGATCCGAGACCGACTACGGAGTTTCATCCTCTTGGGACCGATCTGTATCGATGTTGGTGTAGCTCCACCTTCATTAAGTGACCCTAAGTCACTTGAATCGACATAGCTCCACCTTGATATGAACTCGAGAACTTTCGATGGACCTCGATCAACTCGTGCTTGAAAGTGACCTTCTTACTCTTCTTAGCTTCGGTTCCTTAGCCGAATCCTTTTCTGAAGCCGAACCCATTTCTCGTTCCTTTACCTTGTGTGTCCTTGAAGACCTCTTCTTCATGAAACACCACATTTCGCTTATCACACACTTAAGTTCTTCTGGTAACCAAACCTTGAAACCTTTTGTTCCTGTGGATACCCTATGAAGTAACCTTTCACTGCTCTTGGGTTTATCTTGGATTGAGTGACATGAACATAAGCTGAACAACCAAATCTCCTTAGGTGTGCTATACTAGGTTTACTTCGACCATAACTCTTCGGCGGCTTAAACTCAATAGCTGAACTAGGTGATCTATTTATCAAATAGACGAGAGAGAGGCTGCTTCGCCCAAAACGCTCTTCCATTCCACTTTCGCCTAGCATACACCTTACCTTCTCCATGATTGTTCTGTTCATTCTCTCCGAAACCCCATTCGTTGAGGTGTGTAGACACATGTTCGTGTCTTGCAATTCCAGAATCTTTGCACAACCGATCAAATCTGTTGTTGCGAATTCAAGACCATTATCCGTTCTTAATGTCTTGATTCTTTTCCCCGTTTGATTCTCAACCAAACTCTTCCATTCTGTAAAATTCTGAAATGCTTCATCCTTGGTTTTTGAAATAAATCCAAACCTTTCTTGAGTAGTCATCTATAAAGGTGATGAAGTATTGATTTCTGCTAGACTTGGTGTTATGCTTGGTGCTCCCCATAGGTCCGAATGTATGTACTCTAGTACCTCCTTAGATGTGTGTTTTGCTTTCGAAAACTCGCTTCTTAGATTTTCCCAAAGACACATTCTTCACGAAATCTAAGCTTGTTACATCCGGCTTTGAAATGTACCGATCTGTATCGGCCTTTCCATGTTCTTCTTTCCCATATGGCCAAGCCTTGAATGCCACTTACTTGCTGAGTCAACTGCAGACCTCACTGTGTTGACTTCACCTTTTGGCACTGTTCCTTCCAAGTAGTATAAACCATCATCATACTTTCCTGACAAAACTTTCTTCCCATCCTTCTTGAGTAGAAAGTTGACTATAAAGTCTTCACCTTCATATCTGCACCCTGCCTTTTCTAGACAGCCGTAGGAGATTAAGTTTCTGCCCATCTTTGGCATGTACCTAACTCCTGTGAGGATAACACTTAGACCTTCATCAGTGATAATTCTGACTTTGCCTATTCCTCTGATTTCACTGAAAGTGTTGTTCCCCATTAGCACCTTACCACCTTTGAACTCCTCTAGATCAAATAGTAAGTCCTTGTCATGTGTAATATGATAGCTGCTCCCTGAATCCAATACCCAATCATCCTCTCGATTTTTGAATCCCGGTGATAGTGTCATAGGTTCGATCCTTCACAAGTGTCCTCGAGTAGTTCTAACACTAAGGACTTTGGAACCTTCATTGCCATGTTAACACTACCTTGAATTTTCCTTGCCATATTCACACTTGCCTTGAGCCTTCCTTTCGGACAATCTCTTTTCCGGTGCCCCTCTTTACCGCAGACAAAACATCCTTTGTCTTTCTTTCCGGGTCTGGGCCTGGACTTGCTCTAGAATGTCCTCTGTTTCTGCTAAAACCATGCTGAAACTCTCTCTTTTCTGATCTGCCTCTGTTGTTTGAAACAAACAAACCTTCGCTTGACCCTGCTTGATTCTTGCTCTCGATATCTCTCTTTCCTTGGACTTGGCCGAACCTATCACCTCCTTGATGTTCAGTGTTTCCCTTCCATACTTGAGAGTTTCTTTGAGCTGATCAAACTTGCTAGGTAATGAACTTAGCAATAGAATAGCCTGCACTTCCTCTGAGATTATAACTCCAATGTTGCTTAAGTCTGAAACTAGTTTCAGAAACTCATCAACATTGTGATCAATGTTCTTGGACTCTTGCATCTTGAAGTTGTAGAATCTTAGTTGTAGGTAGATTCTATTGGGCAAGGTGCTTTCCAAGTACAAACTGTCCAGCATCTTCCACATAGATGCTGCAGTTTCACAGCCTATAATCTTCCTCAATACATGATCACCAACATTTGGAATTATTATGTTCTTTGCCTTCTCAGATTTCTCAACCTTCTCTGGATCTTTAACCTTTGATGTGATTGTTGTAGAGTCTGTATTTTCTTGAGTTGTTTCTGTGGCAGATTCTTGTGGGTCTTGTGTTGTTGTTGTTTCAGGTACCTTAAGAAGCTCTTCATCGTAGAGAATGTCCTTAAGACCCAGCATGCTAAAGTGAGCCATCATCCTCACTTTCCACGAGAGAAGTCCCCTGTGCCATCAAATCGTCTACCTTGACCTTAACCCTCATCTCCTTGTCTTTACCCATGGATCTTGCTTGCTTCGACGCTTCCTTGAAGATCAAGACTTTGAGCAAAACACACGGGAATTTCGGATAAGTTTCGAACCTTATCTAATCTCCTTCTTGCTCGTATTAACCTTCCCCGATTGCTTCTTTGCCTCGATCCCGAGCCGCTCTGATACCACTTGTTACGTTTTGCCGATATAAGACTATGTTCTTGTGATGAATCTTTAGTCTTGATTGTTCGCGGAATTGGTTATGTTAGACACTTGAGATTTGTTACCCTGAGTTCACCGTTAAAGGCTACGTCTCAGGGGCTGGCTTTCGCCGGCGTTAGCACTATACTTTGGCCGGAAAAGCCCCGGCCGTGGCGGATACACGAGACTGAATCTTTCGTATATATTTCAGGTACATACGATACACAGGACCTAGCTAAGGAGACAATAGCTCGCGGAATCTCTCCTCCGATGAACTTCCCCGGCAATAACCTCTATGTACCGGTAATTCTCTATCTCTCTCTTGCTCTGTTTCTTTTCCTCTGTGTTATTCTGCTCTGTTCTCACCAACTAACTTCTTATAACTTGTTGCAGGTAGAAAACGGCGACGTCTTGAGGTTGATGCTGGACCAGGCTTCAACAACCTAATGGGCTTCGACTTTTGGCTTTGGGCCCAAATAGAAGTCCAACATATATAAGCTAGAGTTTAGACATTAGGTTAACATATTCTAATAATTAACATGTATGAATTTTCTTGTTTTTTTTTTGGGTAGAAATATGAATTTTCTTGTTTATGACGGGTGGCATAGACCTAGGAGAACTTAGGTTGGCATATATATTTTGTATACTAGATGATGTAGACCTAATGGTTTGGTTTAGCAACGCATGTCTAATATGTTAGATTAATTATGATGAATATCAGTGCTCTGTCAAGGTTCATAGTGGCTTATGGCAAAAATTATAAATGTGTCTTTGTATACTACTTTTTAGACAAAAAATTATATAAAATGAAATATAACATTCTGAATATTAAAAGTCTTTGTTAAAATATAAATTAGTTTTACTTTATAATTATTAGGTCATACGTGTTCATAAAGAGTCTTAACACACTATTTCATATTAATTATTAAACCTACTATTTTAATAAAATGTGGCGTATTAATTTTGCAAAAAGTGTGTGGCCTAGGGCAAATGCTCCATTGATATGTCCATAGGCACGATACTGATGAATATTAGTTAAGCATAAAATTGGCTTGTGTGGATGTCCAATTAATAGCTAAGTCGTAATATGCCCTAAATTTAACGAATTATTATAATAAAACATATATATATATATATAATGATAGGACGATGTTCTATTCATTAAAAAGTGTACCAACTAATTAAGCAATAATTTACAAATTTACATTCTCAGGTGTTACTTGCATCACAACTTAATTGTCGTTTATAAGAGAGATTTGGTGATGTCACATCGTTTCGCACATACACATATATATATATATATATATGTATAAGAAAAAGTGTGTATATATAGTATAATCCGCATTCTTCTCTTCATTAATTAGCACTAATTAATGCCACTTTTAAGTGTGCCAATGGGACTTAAGTCAAATGCAATAATACTCCACCAACAATATTCTATGTCTCATCATGTTTGCGAAATGTTTTCTAGTATATATATACTGTAACCCCGAAATTTGTATATTTATTATTTTGAAGTTTAATTATAGCTCAAAATCGAATAAAACATACTAACAAACGCTTGCATGTTTTCTACACAAGTATACGTTTCTAGTAGGGTTCTAAATAAATATTTCTAAATTGCTATTTTTATTGTACCGAAACTTAGCTATATGAGAAAACGTGTAAATTAATGTAAAAGTACCCAATTTGGTCACCTATTATTTTGTCATATTTGAGAGTTGAGAAATTCGATTCTATATGATATGAATTGTTTTCAAAAATATAATGGGGGATTCCAATTATTAGTAAGATAAACAATTTGAAATTGCAAGAAAATATCAAAAGGTAGTAAGTAATTAAGCAGTAGATTAGGAAGATGACAGTGCATTGGTAATGTCTAAGATTTAGGATTTGGTGCGCAAAATTTGGTTGTATTTGTTTGTTACCAACTACAAACACAATGGTCCCAACTTATCATAATCTTTTTATCAACAAAAAAGTAATTATCATAATCTTATAGAAGATCTTTGAATAATCAATCCCACTTCATAAAACTTATTCAAAACAAAGGAGACAAAATAAAAATAAAATGATGCAAAGCTTAGGTCTGGGGACAGTTTTGTAAAATGGTATCCAACAACATAGTCAACAGCTCATTAACAATCACAAAAACACTAATTAAAGTCCACACTTCAAATAAAATCATATAAATGGATCTAATCATTTCAAGGATATGAATACATCCTATAAATGTGAAAGAGAAAGTTTTAAACATTATTTAATGTGACAAAGAACACCTGAGTGCAAGTATAAAACCAAATGTTAATTAAGCTTCAAAGAGGTAATAAATGGATATGAATTTTCCAGCAATATGCATAATTACTCATAAAGGCCCAATAACAATTAATGGACATGAATTTTCCACTAATATGTATAAGTACTCATAGAGGCCCAATAACCAATATTGAAAACGCCGCCGTATCAATCTAGTTCTATGAATAAAAAACGCAAACGTTATACAAATTCTACAGAATTTTCTCATTTACAGAAAATTGAATATGAAACTCTCGAGTCCATGACAAGAACTCAGCCTTTGAATAAGCGAAGACGCGGCTTCGAACTCTTGGCTAGCCTTGTCTTCAAAGTATTATCCTTTACTCCTTGTGGATTCACATAGGAGCTTTGAACAATATCAGGTGTTACTGTTCTTGGTGTCCATTGTCGTATTGGACTAGCTTGTCTCCTAGAAGATGGATAACTACAAGAAGCTTCATCTAACTCATGAGTTTCAGACAATAACCTTCTGTGTGTCCTAATCATTTCCCCCATCATATCGTTCTTGTTCGTTGTACTAACACACTCATCAACTTCATCCTCTTGTTTCTTACTTTTGCTGTTTACCGCATGCTCTTCTTCTTCTTCTTCTTCAATGGCGAGTGTTTTCTTCTTTCCGTTACTCGACATTGCCCACGCCATTTGGTCCTTAAACTTTACTTGAAAACTTGACTCGCTTCCGACCTTTTCTTTTGGCCTTTCATCCAACAAATTGTCTTTGTTTGGTTTGTTAAGTTTCTCTATTTCGTCTACATGAGATTCATCCGGTTTCTTGAGCTCAAAGCAATTTGACTGGCTTCCTACAGACTCTTCCTCGCACTCCACATCCCGAGGTGGTGCACTCAAGGCGTTCCCTTGAACGGATTCAAGTGAATTCCTGAGATTCCTCGGGTTTTCACTCTGTTTGGCCTGAAAGAATGCCTCTATCTCAACCCCGAGCTTGTCCAACACTGAGTTGCTGTTTTTACCATTCAATGTATCTTCTAATCTCATCTGCATCCTTTCGTCAAGCCAAGATTCCGCGAGATGAAGAACTATATGATCTCTTTCTTCCCCATCCTCCCAATCCTTATCCAAATTCTTCTGCTTTAAACAGTGGATTTCTTCTTTGTAACTCTTGATCCCTTTCGCAAACTCATCACATAGTATCTCCATCATCTTCTTCGACTTATTCCCTCTCTCAATCTCTTTCATGCAGATAGACTTTTCTTCCAAGACCTCTCTTGCCATTTTCCTATGCATACTCTCAGACCGCTTTCTAAGTTTCCGCTCATTTTCCAACTCTCTCCTCATAGACTGAGCCGCAGAGCTCATCCTTTCGACTTCCTTATTCTTCTTCAACAACTTTTCTTCAGTGAGTTGCTTCACCACACCTTCTAGGTCATGCCTATCGGCTTGCTGATATCTAAGAAGCTCTTTGATTTGAGCACGTGAATGAGCCAGCTCGGTTTTAAGAGCTTTGATCAAGGAGATGTTGGTGGCATGCTGCTCCTCAAGGCTCCAAATACGGTTTAATACCTTGAGGAGTTCAGTGGATGTCTTGAGATTGTAATGAGGTTCTCTTGATGGTCTTCCTAATGAACTACTTGGAGTAACCGCTTTGTTGTATGTCGCAACTTCGAGGGAGTTACCAAAACTAGCAGGAGAGACAGGCTGAAGAGCGTGATTGTTTCTTTCGATAGATTGATGATGTTTGATCAGCACTTGACCGATCTGCCTCCTTAGGCTTCCTGCACTCTCTGGCTGGTACAAAGTAGGATCATTTCAGAACAGAGAGATTCATAAACTCTACTGAACACACACACAAACTTCAAGAATCACATTAAAGTCAAGCAAATATATCTTCACAAGACCTAACTTGAAGCTAACAAGTGTATGCTATGCTATGATGAGCTTAACAGAATCCTAGTCAGATCCAATACAAAATCACTTGAGCTAACAACATAGTGCAACGAGACAAAACCCACATATCAAAATCAAAACTTTAACAATATACATTGATTGATTTGAGGAAAGATACAGATAAAGCAAGGAATAGAGACCTTATGACGATGATGAGGAGGAGAGGGATCACGAAGGAGATGAGAGAAGTCGAGACCATTCTCCTTAACCACCGCAGCCTTGCCGTGGCGCATATTAGGAGGAGGAGGAGAAGAAGAGTCGCGGTGGTCGAAGTAGTGATGAAAATGCCAGAAAGCAGCAGCGAGCTTTGTACAGGAAACGAGGACTGTTGATGTAAAGTTAGGGATATGCGTAGGACTTGATTATTATTATTATTATTATAGTGATGATGATGATGATGATGATGATGATGATGATGATGATGATGATGATGATGATGATGATGATGATGATGATGATGATGATGATGATGATGATGATGATGATGATGATGACTTTTCCACCAATCTCTCTTCTACTTTTTTTTGTCTTTCTCCATCTTCTTCTTCTTCTTCTTCTTATCGACCTCCTCTTTTTACTTTACTTTCCATGTTTTCAGGTCAAAGAGCAATGCAAAGTTTCAACCTTTTCTCCCATTTTTTCTTTTAAAATCAATCTAAAAAGTTGTCTTTTTGAAATTGATGGTAAATTTGGTTTCACCTGACCGACTTTGGATACTTTGCTGTGTGGGGTTTTGGATATATTTATGATCCCAATTGCTTTAGACTTGGGCCTCTATTAATGAGATAAGGCCCAATATTATTTACAATATATATATATTACAAGTGTGCCATTGTCTCTCTCTCGTACAGTAATTAGCTTTCTTTGCTTTGCTTTGCTTTGCTTTGTTTTGTTCCTTCCGTCACTCTTCTTCTTCTTCTTCTTCTTCGAGTTCGATGTCAACGGCGGCGGCGGAGGATGAGGTTAGAGGAGGATTGCCAGAGAAGGCGGCAGCTGTGCTTGTCAATACCTTCCGATTGTCTTCTGTTACGCAACGCCTTCGATTTCACATCCAAGCTGGTCCCAAGAGCGATACTAAAGAGTTCCAGATCTGCTGCATCTCTCTCGCCAAGTCATTATCCCCTCTCCCTTATCTTCTTTTTTTTTTTTACCTAATTTCCATTATTCACTTTCCCTTTTTTTTTGGCAGAGGGATTGATTTTGCAATAGCCAATAATGAAATCCCTAAGAAGCTTCAAGACCTTCCTTGTCTCCTCAAACAGGTGGTTTCTTTTGATTTCAATATATTATGGCTTTGTGACTGTTATTTATAATGTGTGGCTGTGGTGTGGTGTGTGTAGATATACCGTCACAGAACTGATTTGTACTCTAAGACTGCCGTTATGGTCCTCATGATCTCCATTAAGGTTTCCTTTTTTATTTATATATCTATAATCAAACACAGCTTATCTTTTTTTTCTAGTGTATGTATGCTCTTTGAATATAACCATCTTTCCTTACTCTTATGCTTGATTTGTGTGAATGGTGCTGCCACAGCATGCTTGTCAGCTCGGTTGGTTTCCCGATAGCGAGGGTCAAGAACTTGTAGCTCTCACTGATGAGGTATGTATGTATGTATGTATGTCTTTTTCCCTAAATCTTGCCATTTATCTGCTTATTTGGATCATGAGATTACTAATGTTTTCCTTCTTGTTCAAGATGAGGACTACTTTTGGAAGTTACGGAAACACTATTCCTAGTATCACAAGCACCGATAGTACGTTCTCAATGATCACAGAGAGGTACATTTTTCTCAACACTCTCCTTTAAACATGTGGCTTTTTCTTATTGTCATATTGAATTTGCTCTCCCAATCTTATTAGAAGCGTCAATATATAAAGTTTTATTACAATCTAGTTAAGCGGTGCCAAAATTTTGTTTGAATAGAATGGTGATTACACAAAATAAAGCTAAGCGTTTGTTGAAAATCTTATCTTTCTGATTCCAGGTTCTATCCATTTGTGAAGCTGCGGCATGTTATTGTTTCTCTTGAAATTAAGGTTAGCTTGTATTCTACTCAAAACATCTATTTCTGATATATTACACTCTAAATCTGCTTCTTCTTCTTTTTTGTTTTGGCTTTCCTTACGTTGCAGCCTGGCTATACAATGCTGGCACATGATTTCCGTATCACAAAGAACATGCCACATTCTCTCCAAGATAAAATTGTATGTTTGGCTTGTCTTTTATTAATTCAAATTTAATTTGATCTTTATCTGTGCAATTAGACAGCCATGTGCATGTATTCTTTTACTTACTAGATGAGAGAGTTTAACTCTTTGTGCTGTTTGGTGGTTTAACTTACTTCATCTTCTTGTTTGCTCTTTAGAGGTTATTTGTTGCCCAGACAGATAAAATAGACACATCTGCATGTACTATAAATCCTCAAGAAGTCAGGTATGAGAAAACAGTTTAATATTTTACATCACTGCCACGGAATATGATCCAGTTTAACCGTGTTGGGCCTGTTGGCTTTCGTATGTAAATTGCAGCTTCCTTTTAAATGGAAAGATGGTCGATAAGAGAGTTAATATCAATATGGTTTGTGCAATTCTAACTTCTATTGGATTTTCTTTTCTGAATTAGTTATGTGAATGTGTAATTATTATCAAACTTTATTGTTTTCCAGGATCCAGGGCCTCAGCTCCCAACACAGGTTACTACCCTTCTCAAATATGGAACAAACCTTCTACAAGTAATGGGGAATTCCAAAGGTATATGTGTATACATAAATATATTTTAATAACCCAAAACGTCGATTAGTTTTTAACCAGTGTATCTAGCTATTACTTGTGTTTTATTTTCCAATTCTTGTGTTTGATTGTTCAAAGGTCATTACATCATTGCAATTGCTTTTACGGGAGTTGAACTTCCACCTGAAAACCCAGTACTAAAAGATTACGTTCAGTCCATATTTACCAAATCAAGTCCAGGTAAATTCAAGAACATCAGATACTGATAGGAGAGAGGGACTTTTTGAGTAACAAGCTGTATATTTTCTTTTTCGAATCATTGAATGTCTTGCAGCCCTATCTAAACAGTTTTTTCGAAACTAATGGCTTCATGCTTTTTCTTTTAATATTTGTCTGTAGATCCAGACGTCGTCGAGGGGGCATCACGAGTATCTCTCAAATGTCCTATAAGGTACCACTTGGCCTTTTTTATGTACTACTCTGTTATTAAGTTATGATTGTATTTGATAGTTGATTTTGTATCCAACAAAACAGTCGCAGTCGAATCAAGCTTCCAATCAAGGGCCAGTTGTGTAAACATCTTCAGGTAATGCATCATAAAACTATGCATTATTGATTATTCTCTGTTTTCTCTTTGCTTTTAAATCACCATGCAGTGTTGTGATATCTACCTGGTTGGTAAACAAGAAAGCTTATACGTTATCTTACTTTTATCATAATATGTGTGAGTGATTTGGTAAGTTGTAATTGCAGTGTTTTGATTTCTGGAACTATATACACATAAATATGAGAAAGCCATCATGGCGCTGCCCACATTGCAATCAATCTATTTGCTACCCAGAGATCCGTTTAGATCAAAACATGGTCAAGGTAAGTAACTATCGATATATTGTATGTATGTTACATTTTTTGCATTGCATCTTAAAAACAGAAAAACTCTGTTTCATACCATACAGATATTAAAAGAGGTGGGACACAATGCTGCTGATGTAATCTCCCATTCTGGTGGCACATGGGAGGTTGCAAAGGAAAACGATGGGACAGAGGAACCTGTGTGTGATATCGTTCATGATCTTGAAGACCCAAATAGCTTCTTAAACAACTCTGGTCCTGTTGTTTTGGATCTCACTGGGGATGATGATGATGATGAATTGGAACTATTTGGTGGTGACCCCAAGGCTGTGGAGAGGAAGCCTTGTTTCTCAGATGCTCTGGCTCAGTGTAACCATAATAACACAAGCCAAGATGTTTCAGGGGGTGGTTACAGTGCTTTGTTTAATTCTGATCTGCTATCACTTGATGACGCAATGCTGGATCACTTGAATTCTGCAACTGGTCAAGGATTCTCAAACTTGTCCCAAATACCAATACCCCAAGATCCAACACCTGTGACATTCTCCCAGACAACATCTCTGAGAGATAATAGACCAGCAACTACCATACAGATCCCCTCTCCTCAATTATCTCAGGTTCCTGCCTCAACGGTTACTCCCACCGGCACATATCCTGGTAGAACCTCTACTCAGAGATGGAACCCGACTTATCCATCTCAAGCGGCTTCAACACAGGTTCGTGAATTCCTTTGGGCGAATGATTTCATCTCTTGCCTATTTATTGTGTTTTTGACGGTATGTATTTTTCTGCAGAGCCGGATGGTCCCAGCTCCAGTTACGAGCCAGCCTCGTGGGAATGTATCATCATTTGCACGGACTCCGCATATCCCTAGAGTACTCAGTAGCCAGTTTAACAATGCAAGCGCACAAAGGCCGCGACTCAGTAGCCCTCCTGTTCAGTCGGTTACTCGAACCAGTGACCTAGTGGATGTGGACTCGACCACTCCTGATACAAGCAACTGGCGCCCAAGGATGAGAGGCAGTCTTACACCCGGTTCATATTCCCCTGCTCTTGACCACATGATTATTCGGCCTACCCAACAGACTCAAACCAGGCCCCAGGGTTCACAACAGGCTCAGATACCGCCGGTTCAACCATCTCAAGGTCAGCCGCAGGCCCGTCCTGGCATGACAAGGCCGGCTGGACCCACAGCGCCATGGAGGACTTGAACAAGGGAAGGGTATTTAGGACCCAAACCGTAACATTTTGTCACGGCCTTAACCATGTTAAAGATAGTATGGTTTTGGTTTAGCTGTCTCGTGTAAAATTGTAATGATGATATGACTAAATTAAGGACCTTTAATAAAATGAAGGATGTGTTATCTGACAAATTACTAATCAAGTTAATAAATAAAGGGTCCAGATCTTTTGTATAAATATAACCAGCTAAATGTTTTTTCTACGAGGCCCAATAATAATTAACAATCTGGCGGCCCATATCTTTCAGGTCACTCTTTTTTTTGCAAATTGATATTTAATCATTTTTCTTTTTTTGGGTCGTCTATTGTTATTCATATTTATGCGCATCATTATTTTTCAAAACCTAAAAAATATTAATATGGTTGGTTTTATTATCAAGTAAATAGATGGGTTTTTTTACGCATCATTATTTGTTAATAAAGAAATAAGTTTTTCTAAACGAATATAGTTTTAAGATTTGAAAATAAATTTTAATTTTAGTTCTTTTTAAATAACCAAAAAAAAATATTTGAAAAAGAGAGGGATCAGATTTTATGAAAATTGGAGCGCCCAATTGTCGTAACATGCTTATGAGCGGAACGCTCTTCACGCATGAAAGCGAGATTAAACCCTTTCCTCATTTCCCCTTTAACTTGCCTGAAGGATCATATTTTCCAATTTGCACATATCTTCTCTTTTTATAGGCCCACTCACTACTACAATTCTCACCTCCTAACCGATGTGGGACAAATGTTTTTAATAAATTTTAATTTATAACTTTGTTTATTAGTTGCAACTTGCAAAGCCTCTTGCTCACTTAGAGGAATCTGTTTTGAATGCATTACAAATTTTTTATGTTTTGACAAAAAGGAGAGACTCTTTGCTCTCTGTAAAATGCAATTCCTAGTTACCCCCAAATTACTGTGAATGAAGAGAGAGAAGAGATATAATTTCTAATGTTGAAGAGAAGCCAATACAGAAGATACAATGTGAAGTGAACCTGTCACTATCACCATTCCAGATTCACCACCGCCTATAATCTTATAGGCAAGCTTTATTGCCTCCAACACATTTTTGTTCTCTGAAGCTTCCACACACTCTAAACCCAACTCATGACCAGCTTTTATCCATGATTCCTTCAGAACCGAACACGGCGTCGATCTTACCTTACCTCCACCAATGTCAGCTTCTGTTACAACCACTGCTTCTGGTTTTACACCTGAGACAAGTTCTTTTGCAAAAGCCACATGATCTTTATCACTTGCCATTGCAACCACAAACACTATTCTCTTCTCTCCAAAATCCTTCTTTATCATCTCCTTTAATGCTCTCGCTGATTCTTTGGTGTGAGCTGAAAATAACAGACCCAAAGATTGCAAATCCACTCAAGTTCAGAACATAGATTTAAAAGCTTTATTATCAAGAAAGGGAGAGAGATCATAAACCTCCATCAAGAAGCACAGTTGCTCCATGTAATTGTAAAGCCTCTGCTTCTTTAGGTGTCAGAAACTGACTTCTACCAAGTAAACGAGTATTCTCCAAACCAGTCTGGATAGCTTCATCTGTTACTCTCTCCCATCCTGATGGTTCCCATCAAAAAAAATATATTAAATTTTTAGGATAAACAAATGTAGTGTTTCAAAGTGAAGTATACCTTGATCGCGAAGACAGAGAGACACACATGTGGCAGTAACCGCATTTTGGAGCTGGTGATCTCCAAGCATCCGTAGTTTTACATCAACAAGCTCAACAATCTGCAATTTATCATACACAATACGTTGATAAGTTATGCTTAATAATCACTTTTTTTAATTTTAATTAAAGAAAAGCATATGAATATTTACTATCTTATCATCTTTCTCGTCTCGTATCACGATGTCACAAGGCTGGCAAAGGCCGATCCCATCTTTGTTGGTGATGCGTTTGACTGAAGAAGTAGATCCAATATTAGATGCCAACGTAACTGATGAAGACATTGATGATGCTTTAGAACGAAGAATGTCCTCTATATGAGGAAGAAACGGGCCACCTAAAACGACCTAAAAGTTCATAACATCACAAATGTGAGAAAACAAGAGAAAGAGGAGAAGATAAATAAACAAAGGAACCTAACTGGACGAGAGTGTTTAATGATTCCGGATTTGGCAACTGCTATAGTTTCCAAGGAACCTCCAAGGGCAGCCATATGTTCTTCAGCTATAGTTGTTATGACAGATGCAGCTAAGTTTGAACTCTCAATGACATTTGTAGCGTCTCTAGCTCCTCCTAGCCCTGCCTGATTGATTAATTACCAACAATCACATATATATATAGAACCGATAATTTACGAAAAATGTTACACAGTAAATCTAAGAGGGAATTCAAATTTTGCTTCAATAGATAACTGAGAATAAGAGATAGGGACTAACTTCAATAACGGCAATGTCGACATTTAGTTTGTGAAATAAAGAAAAGGCAATCCCAGTGAGAATCTGTCACAAAAGAAACAGGTTTTACAAGAAAAACAAATGAACAAATGTAAAAAGGAAGGAAGGAAGGAAGAATAGTAACCTCAAAATGAGTCAAAGAAGCATTTTCGTCAAGGATAGAGCGGTCAAGGATGGGCTTGATTGAATAAAAAACATCGTTAAGAGTGGATGCAGAGACATTATATCCATTACAAGAGATACGTTCTGTGATACTCAATATATGTGGACTGTATCAGAAGAAAGAAAGGGTCATATGTTAGGGTAATCATGTGAGATTAAAACTCAATGATATTTATAAACTATACTTGTATAGTCAAAAAAATGAAGATTTCTATAATATAAATATATATGTACCTAGAATAAGAAGCAACAGAGTATCCACCTGCACGTAATATATTAGAGACAAAAGCTGAAGTTGATCCTTTCCCCTTTGTTCCAGAAACATGAACTAACTTGTAATTGTGATGAGGATTATTGAGACGAAGCATGAGACGTTTCATTCTATTGAGATCAAAACCTTGGCTTGTGTCAGTACCTGCTCCTTTAGGCACTCCTGCTTTCTCATAGTTTTTCACTTTCTCTAAATACCCTAAAAATTCACCCAACTCCCCTTCTTCTTCTTCTTCTTCTCTTGTCGAATACGACATTCTTAACATCCGATTTCTATTCCAATTCAAACTTGTTCCGATCTTCGGACAAGCTTTCAAACTCCAAATTGCTCTCATCTTCTCCAAAGAAGATAAAAGTCAGATCCAAAAAGAAAAGGGAAAGAAAGAAGAACCTGAGAGCTGGTAAGAATGGTGAGAAGTAAAGCGACAAAGTACCATGGTGTATTACCCATTCCTCCTTTCTTAATAGAACTTTAGATTTGAAAAGCATATTCAACTCAGAGAGATCAATAACACACAAAAGAACATATTTTTCAAACTATGAAGATAAATCATGCAAACGAACCCAGTTTTGTACTAAACAATTACCCGTCTGACAACTTAATTAGGCAAATATTATCGTCATTACACAACATACGAATCCAATTACTATGTAAGATCCGAGAATTCAGCTCAAAAGATGAAAACAAATCGAGAAAACACAAAACCAAGAACGTCTTCAGATCCGCACAACAATCGATCAAAAGATTAAAAATTTATTTGAAAAATAACTTGAAAGTCGTTAAAAAAACCCAAATCGAGAGAAGAAGTCCTTAAAAATACCCAAATCAGATCCGGTGAAGGCCAGAGAGAGAGAAATTGGTTTTAGAGATGTCTGTGAGAAAATCAATGGAGAGAGAAAGAGAGAGAGAGAGAGAGAACCGTGTCGAGAAAATTGGTGAAGAAATCAATCGCCGTCTTCGTCGTTTTCTTTTTCTCTGCGTTTAGGTTTTAGTTTATTTTACAAGGAATTGAAGAAGATGATTATTTTGGGCAATGAACTAAAAGCTTATTGGACTAAGGGTCATGTACCCTAGCGTACGGTCTGAATCTTTGCCGGAGGCCATTACTTCTCTCGCCGTTTATTTTTCCCTTTTTTCTCTCTGGATTTGGGGGAAAATTGGAATGAATGAAACGCAGGTAACATAGTTGCACATTATACTCTCTACATATATATTGTGATATTAATGGGCCAAAGTACTCGTATCTCAATATTGGCCCAATATAAGTCCACCTTCCATAATAAAACATGCTTTGTGTAATTCAGTGGTCGAGGCCTACTTTTATTTTTGGGCCATAAAGTCTAATCTTATATATAGAAAAAAAAATTGAAATTAAAAATTTAAAATTTAAAATTTAAAATTTAAAATTTAAAATTTTAAATTGAAATTTAAAATTAAAATTTAAAATTTTTTATGTTTTGAAATTGAAAATTTAAATTTTAAATTTCAATTTTTTTTTCTATATATAAGATTTAAATTTCTAGAGAGAAAAAAAAATTTAAAAAATTGAAATTAAAATTGAAATTTAAAATTAAAATTTAAAAAAATTGAAATTTAAAATTAAAATTTAAAATTTTAAAAAATCATAAAGCATGAACTAAAAAATCTCATAACATTGGCAAATTATTTTTTTTCAAACACTCCCACGTTGATAGTGGAAACTATATAAACTATAGGTTAGTTGAAACACAATATATTAATAAGTTTTTTTATGTTCTGCATAGTTAAATGAGTTTAGTAAAATCAATGATTTGATATATCATCATAATTTAATCATTTGAATAATGGTCAAAAACAATTTCATATTTGTTTTAAAAAATTATATGCCTGAAGGATCATATTTTCCAATTTGTACATATCTTCTCTTTTTATAGGCCCACTCGCTACTACAATTCTCACCTCCTAACCGATGTGGAACAAATGCTTTTAATTAATTTTAATTTATAACTTTGTTTATTAGTTGCAACTTGCAAAGCCTCTTGCTTACTTAGAGGAATCTGTTTTGAATGCGTTACAAATTTTTTATGTTTTCTTTTTCGAATCATTGAATGTCTTGCAGCCTATCTAAACAGTTTTTTCGAAACTAATGGCTTCATGCTTTTTCTTTTAATATATGTCTGTAGATCCAGACGTCGTCGAGGGGGCATCACGAGTATCTCTCAAATGTCCTATAAGGTACCACTTGGCCTTTTTAAGTACTACTCTGTTATTAAGTTATAATTGTATTTGATAGTTGATTTTGTATCCAACAAAACAGTCGCAGTCGAATCAAGCTTCCAATCAAGGGCCAGTTGTGTAAACATCTTCAGGTAATGCATCATAAAACTATGCATTATTGATTATTCTCTGTTTTCTCTTTGCTTTTAAATCACCATGCAGTGTTGTGATATCTACCTGGTTGGTAAACAAGAAAGCTTATACGTTATCTTACTTTTATCATAATATGTGTGAGTGATTTGGTAAGTTGTAATTGCAGTGTTTTGATTTTTGGAACTATATACACATAAATATGAGAAAGCCATCATGGCGCTGCCCACATTGCAATCAATCTATTTGCTACCCAGAGATCCGTTTAGATCAAAACATGGTCAAGGTAAGTAACTATGGATATGTTGTGTATGTATGTTACATTTTTTGCATTGCATCTTAAAAATAGAAAAACTCTGTTTCATACCATACAGATATTAAAAGAGGTGGGACACAATGTTGCTGATGTAATCTTCCATTCTGGTGGCACATGGGAGGTTGCAAAGGAAAATGATGGGACAGAGGAACCTGTGTGTGATATCGTTCATGATCTTGAAGACCCAAATAGCTTCTTAAACAACTCTGGTCCTGTTGTTTTGGATCTCACTGGGGATGATGATGATGATGAATTGGAACTATTTGGTGGTGACCCCAAGGCTGTGGAGAGGAAGCCTTGTTTCTCAGATGCTCTGGCTCAGTGTAACCATAATAACACAAGCCAAGATGCTTCAGGGGGTGGTTACAGTGCTTTGTTTAATTCTGATCTGCTATCACTTGATGACGCAATGCTGGATCACTTGAATTCTGCAACTGGCCAAGGATTCTCAAACTTGTCCCAAATACCAATACCCCAAGATCCAACACCTGTGACATTCTCCCAGACACCATCTCTGAGAGATAATAGACCAGCAACTACCATACAGACCCCCTCTCCTCAATTATCTCAGGTTCCTGCCTCAACGGTTACTCCCACCGGCACATATCCTGGTAGAACCTCTACTCAGAGATGGAACCCGACTTATCCATCTCAAGCGGCTTCAACACAGGTTCTTGAATTCCTTTGGGAGAATGATTGCATCTCTTGCCTATTTATTGTGTTTTTGACGGTATGTATTTTTCTGCAGAGCCGGATGGTCCCAGCTCCAGTTACGAGCCAGCCTCCTGGGAATGTATCATCATTTGCTCGGACTCCACATATCCCTAGAGTACTCAGTAGCCAGTTTAACAATGCAAGCGCGCAAAGGCCGCGACTCAGTAGCCCTCCTGTTCAGTCGGTTACTCGAACCAGTGACCTAGTGGATGTGGACTCGACCACTCCTGATACAAGCAACTGGCGCCCAAGGATGAGAGGCAGTCTTACACCCGGTTCATATTCCCCTGCTCTTGACCACATGATTATTCGGCCTACCCAACAGACTCAAACCAGGCCCCAGGGTTCACAACAGGCTCAGATACCGCCGGTTCAACCATCTCAAGCTCAGCCGCAGGCCCGTCCTGGCATGACAAGGCCGGCTGGACCCACAGCGCCATGGAGGACTTGAACAAGGGAAGCTGGTATTTAGGAAACATTTTGTTCACGGCCTTAACCATGTTAAAGATAGTATGGTTTTGGTTTAGCTGTCTCGTGTAAAATTGTAATGATGATATGACTAAATTAAGGACCTTTAATAAAACGAAGGATGTGTTATGTGACTAATTACTAATCAAGTTAATAAATGGTCCAAATCTTTTGTATAAAGCTAAATGTTTTTTATACGAGGCCCAATCATAATTAACAATCTGACGGCCCATATCTTTCAGGTCACTCGTTTATTTGCAAATTGATATTTATTCATTTTTTGGGTCATCTGTTCTTAATCTTATTCATATTTATGCGCATCATTATTTTTCAAACCTAAAAAATATTAATATGGTTGGTTTTATTATCAAGTAAATAGATGTGTTTTTTTACGCATCATTATTTTTTAATAAAGAAATAAGTTTTTACTAAATGAATATACTTTTAAGTTTTGAAAATAAAATTTTAATTTTAGTTCTTTTTAAATAACCAAAAAAAAAATATTTGAAAAAGAGAGGGATCAGATTTTATGAAAATTGGAGCGCCCAATTGTCGTAACAGGCTTATGAGCGGAACGCTCTTCACGCATGAAAGCGAGATTAAACCCTTTCCTCATCGTCAGAGAAAGCGGAGGAAGAGGCGCCTGGGTCCGTTGTGAGAATATTAGGAGAACAAGCTAGGACTACCATCTGTAATGCATGAATAAAGCCTTGTATTGCAGCGGACGACTGGGTGTATTTGTGGATAAGCGAGGTTCGAACGTTGTACATAGTGATATCAAACGACTTACGACCCCACGGATATTCTAGAAACCTGTCGACGTCCCTTACAACTTCAACGGATTCAAGTGAGATAGCTACAACCCCGATGTGCGACACAAACACCTTCAACGATCAACAATAGGGATAACCTCATCCTAGTCTCTTTGTCTTTATATGGTGGACCACTTAGCTTGTCAACAATCCATTTGGGTGTCGGTGGTGATTCTGATCCAAATAGCTCCTTCGCAAACTGCCTTGTGTAGTCCGTGACAACAATCTCATGATCCGTAGACATCGGAGAACAATTAAGGCTTGTTACGAGGGCAAATTCACGTATTGAAAACCTGATCGGTTGGCCGCCGAATAACACCCATATCTCATCTGGTTTCCTCGTCACTAATTGTCTACAAAGCAAGAAATGTGCAAATTTGACAGAGAAGGCAATCTTGTTTCCAATTGACAATAAAGTCCCAAATTGTGACTCCATAAGCATTTGAAGTTGGTCCTCTTCCAATGACTTCTTTACTAAATCAAGGTAACTCAAACTGAAATATGAATTAACCTTTTTCTTAAAGGGTTCTTGTCCACGAACAAACATCCGCAGAGGCAAGGAAGGGGGGCCTTCAGATTGACTGTAAGAACCATCAAAAACAATGGTTACAATATTTAGAAATCGTTAAATAACAACCCTAAACACATTGTAAATCAATCATGGTATTAGATCTACAAAACTTTAAAAATACTTAAACACAGAACTCACCGAGCACGCCGCCTCGCCGCAGATATCTCCGATACCATGTCGCCGAGGGTAAATTCCGGCGTCGCCTCTTCCCTTGGCCGTGTTTTTTTTCCTCTCTTTTTCTCCATTGAAGAAAGTAACCGACCAAAGCAAGAACCGATAGTTTTTGTTATTAATTTTAGTTTTAGAAAAAGTGAGCAAATTTTGTTGTTTTAAAAAATTGAAGTGACCGGCGGAGGCGTGTGTCAGTTACTTTCTTCAAACCCCATAAAAAATTAAATTTGGTACCAACATACATAATTTGAGTTTAAGGGTAGGATAGTAATCATACACATCAACAGAAAACACCATTTATTTACTTAATTAACTTATAAAAAATGACACTACACCTAATTTCCCCATAAATAAAGGGTCCAGATCTTTTGTATAAATATAACCAGCTAAATGTTTTTTCTACGAGGCCCAATAATAATTAACAATCTGGTGGCCCATATCTTTCAGGTCACTATTTTTTTTGCAAATTGATATTTAATCATTTTTCTTTTTTTGGGTCGTCTATTGTTATTCATATTTATGCGCATCATTATTTTTCAAAACCTAAAAAATATTAATATGGTTGGTTTTATTATCAAGTAAATAGATGGGTTTTTCTACGCATCATTATTTGTTAATAAAGAAATAAGTTTTTCTAAACGAATATAGTTTTAAGATTTGAAAATAAATTTTAATTTTAGTTCTTTTTAAATAACCAAAAAAAAAATATTTGAAAAAGAGAGGGATCAGATTTTAAGAAAATTGGAGCACCCAATTGTCGTAACAGGCTTATGAGCGGAACGCTCTTCACGCGTGAAAGCGAGATTAAACCCTTTCCTCATTTCCCTTTAACTTGCCTGAAGGATCATATTTTCCAATTTGTACATATCTTCTTTTTTTATAGGCCCACTCGCTACTACAATTCTCACCACCTAACCGATGTGGGACAAATGCTTTTAATTAATTTTAATTTATAACTTTGTTTATTAGTTGCAAAGCCTCTTTCTCACTTAGAGGAATCTGTTTTGAATGAATTACAATTTTTTTTATGTTTGACAAAAAGGAGAGACTCTTTGCTCTCTGTAAAATGCAACTCCTAGTTACCCCAAATTACTGTGAATGAAGAGAGAGAGAGAGGAGATATAATTTCTAATGTTGGAGAGAAGCCAATACAGAAGATACAATGTGAAGTGAACCTGTCACTATCACCATTCCAGATTCACCACCGCCTATAATCTTATAGGCAAGCTTTATTGCCTCCAACACATTTTTGTTCTCTGAAGCTTCCACACACTCTAAACCCAACTCATGACCAGCTTTTATCCATGATTCCTTCAGAACCGAACACGGCGTCGATCTTACCTTACCTCCACCAATGTCAGCTTCTGTTAGAACCACTGCTTCTGGTTTTACACCTGAGACAAGTTCTTTTGCAAAAGCCACATGATCTTTATCACTTGCCATTGCAACCACAAACACTATTCTCTTCTCTCCAAAATCCTTCTTTATCATCTCCTTTAATGCTCTCGCTGATTCTTTGGTGTGAGCTGAAAATAACAGACCCAAAGATTGCAAATCCACTCAAGTTCAGAACATAGATTTTAAAGCTTTATTATCAAGAAAGGGAGAGAGATCATAAACCTCCATCAAGAAGCACAGTTGCTCCATGTAATTGTAAATCCTCTGCTTCTTTAGGTGTCAGAAACTGACTTCTACCAAGTAAACGAGTATTCTCCAAACCAGTCCGGATAGCTTCATCTGTTACTCTCTCCCATCCTGATGGTTCCCATCAAAAAAAATATATTAAATTTTTAGGATAAACAAATGTAGTGTTTCAAAGTGAAGTATACCTTGATCGCGAAGACAGAGAGACACACATGTGGCAGTAACCGCATTTTGGAGCTGGTGATCTCCAAGCATCCGTAGTTTTACATCAACAAGCTCAACAATCTGCCATTTATCATACACAATACGTTGATAAGTTATGCTTAATAATCACTTTTTTTAATTTTAATTAAAGAAAAGCATATGAATATTTACTATCTTATCATCTTTCTCGTCTCGTATCACGATGTCACAAGGCTGGCAAAGGCCGATCCCATCTTTGTTGGTGATGCGTTTGACTGAAGAAGTAGATCCAATATTAGATGCCAACGTAACTGATGAAGACATTGATGATGCTTTAGAACGAAAAATGTCCTCTATATGAGGAAGAAACGGGCCACCTAAAACGACCTACAAGTTCATAACATCACAAATGTGAGAAAAGAAGAGAAAGAGGAGAAGATAAATAAACAAAGGAACCTAACTGGACGAGAGTGTTTAATGATTCCGGATTTGGCAACTGCTATAGTTTCCAAGGAACCTCCAAGGGCAGCCATATGTTCTTCAGCTATAGTTGTTATGACAGATGCAGCTAAGTTTGAACTCTCAATGACATTTGTAGCGTCTCTAGCTCCTCCTAGCCCTGCCTGATTGATTAATTACCAACAATCACATATATATATAGAACCGATAATTTACGAAAAATGTTACACAGTAAATCTAAGAGGGAATTCAAATTTTGCTTCAATAGATAACTGAGAATAAGAGATAGGGACTAACTTCAATAACGGCAATGTCGACATTTAGTTTGTGAAATAAAGAAAAGGCAATCCCAGTGAGAATCTGTCACAAAAGAAACAGGTTTTATAAGAAAAAAAAATGAACAAATGTAAAAAGGAAGGAAGGAAGGAAGAATAGTAACCTCAAAATGAGTCAAAGAAGCATTTTCGTCAAGGATAGAGCGGTCAAGGATGGGCTTGATTGAATAAAAAACATCGTTAAGAGTGGATGCAGAGACATTATATCCATTACAAGAGATACGTTCTGTGATACTCAATATATGTGGACTGTATCAGAAGAAAGAAGAAAGAAAGGGTCATATGTTAGGGTAATCATGTGAGATTAAAACTCAATGATATTTATAAACTATACTTGTATAGTCAAAAAAGTGAAGATTTCTATAATAAATATATGTACCTAGAATAAGAAGCAACAGAGTATCCACCTGCACGTAATATATTAGAGACAAAAGCTGAAGTTGATCCTTTCCCCTTTGTTCCAGAAACATGAACTAACTTGTAATTGTGATGAGGATTATTGAGACGAAGCATGAGACGTTTCATTCTATTGAGATCAAAACCTTGGCTTGTGTCAGTACCTGCTCCTTTAGGCACTCCTGCTTTCTCATAGTTTTTCACTTTCTCTAAATACCCTAAAAATTCACCCAACTCCCCTTCTTCTTCTTCTTCTTCTCTTGTCGAATACGACATTCTTAACATCCGATTTCTATTCCAATTCAAACTTGTTCCGATCTTCGGACAAGCTTTCAAACTCCAAATTGCTCTCATCTTCTCCAAAGAAGATTATATTTTATTTTATTTGTTCCAAAAGTACAATCCCTCCTCCCCTTTCTTCTTCTTCTTTATGGGCTTTGTTTATATTTGGGCTTTGACTCTTTAATTGTTCATTTAAATATTTAGTCTTTTACTCTCTCCAATATAATAAAAATCTTGGCCTTTCCCATTTATGGCCATTTATATCTCAATCTTCTTACAATTAATCACAATTTGTTTTTTCCACTTTAACAATCAGATTACTACTTTAGTTGCAAACAAAAATATTATTTTTTTTTTGTCAATGGTACTTAAAAGAAATTAATCTCTAGTTTAGATTCATTATAACTTTATCCCTCATATGCTTTTGACTTACTTTTATTGTTTATTTATACACTTTGGTTGTACAATAGTATCCTGAAGTTTGATAAATTACCCCAAACCCCGCTATGGTAAATTAAATAATAATATTAGCTCCCCTCCATCCAACGTTACCGACACATATTTTCCACTACCCATCGGACACGTGTCCTTCGTCGGTATACAATGGAGAAGATATTAAATATTTATATAAGTTGTCCCCCCCCCCTCTAAATTAATTATTTGTCGTCGGTATAAGTGTGTGTAATTAAAAGCAAGCTAAACACACAAACAAATATAGAATGGTTTATTATTAATAGCTACATAGTATAGCTAAAGCGATGGTATATATACACATTAATATCATATAACTTTCCGTTAATTACTTGACAGATACTTGCAGGAACAATCTAATAGCAACAACTAACCGTTAATTAGTAAATCTAACCTTTATCGTATCAAAACAAAAATACGTTTCTTTATACCTTCACTAACAAAAAAAATAAAAAAGTACCTTTTTCACGATGTATAATCTGTGTTGCTAATTAAAAGTGTTTATTTTTAAATATAAATAAGTCTCTTTCAAGGTAAGACTCTGTTTTCATTTTGGAAAAACAAGAGGAGAACCAGTGCATGCTCTTTCTCTACAAACTTATTACTTCCTCTTCAAACTCTGTTTTCTCTTGTCGGTCGAATTTTTTTGTCAATTATGAGGTAGCAAATTTTGATATAATTTTCTTGTGATTTGGTATTTTGTGAAGAAGATGATGAAGTCTAATAATAATAATAATAGCCATAAAGACACAACAGAGAAGCTAATATGGGATCGGAGTCTATCCGGTTCACCGACCCGACCCGGATCCAAAGTAATGGTCTTTCTCCTCCTCCTCGTCTCCGCCTCTTACGTCTTCTACACTCTTCAGCTCATCTCCAACTCACGTGCCTGTCACGTGGAGCCTTTCTCCGCCGCAGCCATTCGCCGCCTCAACCACATCGTCAACTCATCTCAGCCGTTGATTCTCTTCCACTCTAATCATACCTCTCTTCCTCCTCCTCCGCCGCCGGTTACAGATCTCCGACACGTGGTTTTCGGAATCGCCGCGTCGGCTAAGCTATGGAAACAGAGGAAAGAGTACATCAAGATCTGGTATAAACCGGACCAAATGCGTGGTTTTGTCTGGTTAGAGAAACCGGTTAATAAATCCGACGACGAAATTAGCTTACCGGAGGTGAGAATCTCAGGCGATACATCGAAATTCCCATACAAAAACAAACAAGGACACAGATCGGCGATTAGATTATCGAGAATCGTGACGGAGACGCTCGAATTAGGGCTCAAAGACGTGAGATGGTTCGTCATGGGAGACGACGACACCGTCTTCGTCGCCGATAATCTGATCAGAGTGTTGAGGAAATACGATCATAACCAGATGTATTACATCGGAAGTTTGTCGGAAAGTCATTTACAGAACATATATTTCTCATATGGAATGGCATACGGAGGAGGAGGATTCGCCGTGAGTTATCCGTTGGCGGTGGCGCTGAGCAAGATGCAGGATCGGTGTATAAAGAGATATCCGGCGTTGTACGGCTCAGATGATAGGATGCAAGCTTGCATGGCCGAACTCGGTGTCCCACTCACTAAAGAACTCGGTTTTCACCAGGTTTTTTTCATTATCCCACCTTTTTTATTTTTTTTAATAGTAATAAATATTATGATTGAATCTAGTTAAGTTGTTTTGTTAATCTAACTACAAAACATGTTTCAATTAATACTCCAATAGATGTCAAAAAAAAAAAAAAAATTAATACTCCAATTAAACTTAACTAGATCATCAACATTTATTAGGACTTTAACAAAAAAAAAAACATTTATTAGGAACGTGATAGTTTTAAACTTTTAATGCATGTGTAGCTAATCAACTAGATTTAATGTAGATTTAATTAAATTAAAACCTCTTTAATCTTGGTTAAAAAGGTCCATGGGCTTTTGTACTTTGAATTTATGATACAATGCCACGTCACTGTCCCCAATGTTGCCAGTAATCTATTGTTGCCGGGGTCAGGGAGCTTGTCACGCATTCAATGGCGCGTGTATGGCACTTGACACATTCGTTGTGATGTTATAGATGGTGGTGTCATTAACTACATAATTAACACAATCGTCGGTTACCTACCAATAACCCGGTCGGATACTAATTTAGTACTCTGGTTTGAACCGTTCGGTTTAAGTTATTCGGTCTTTTGTGTGTGTGTGTGTGTTTTGTAGTATGATGTGTATGGCAATCTCTTCGGTCTACTAGCGGCTCACCCGGTGGCTCCCTTGGTTACACTTCACCACCTTGACGTTGTTGAACCCATATTTCCAAACATGACACGTGTTGACGCCTTGAAGCGTCTACAAGTCCCTGCAAATCTAGACTCAGCAGGACTTATGCAACAGTCGATATGCTATGACAAACGCCGTAAATGGACAGTTTCCATCTCTTGGGGATTCGCCGTTCAGATATTCCGTGGAGTCTTTTCTGCTCGAGAGATGGAAATGCCGTCAAGAACCTTCTTAAATTGGTAATGCATACTAACACATTAGTTTCTTTACATGGTATATAAATAATGTTCTAATTATCATATAGCATTTAAAACACAAAATCATGGCCTAATCACATTAATCTAATGACAGGTATCGGCGTGCGGATTACACGGCATACGCCTTTAATACTCGACCGGTGAGTCGTCATCCCTGCCAGAAACCGTTTGTGTTCTATATGACAAATGCAGGAGTTCATCCGACCACAAATATAACGGTGAGCCATTACGAAAGGCACATTGTGGCTCAACCGGAGTGTCGGTGGAAGATGGCTAATCCTATCGATCTTAAGACTGTCATTGTTTACAAGAAACCGGACCCTCATCTTTGGGAAAGGGTATGTCTTATAAAATTTGCTGTCTTAAAGTTTTGCCATAAAGTTTTGTTAGGTATGTTTATTTAATGCTTCAAGTATAGTATAATGTATACTCGCTAGTCTCATTCTAAATAATAATTTTTTTTTTTTGTGATTGGACAGTCTCCGAGAAGAAATTGTTGCAGGGTGAAATCAAAGAAGGGTGATAGTTTGGAGATTAGTGTTGCTGTTTGCAAAGAAGGTGAAATCGTTGAAGTTATGTAATAATAAGTAGTTGTTTAACAACTTCAATTTTTGGTTTTGAATTCAATTATTATACAGTATAGTAAATTATCTATTTAATAATAATCGGACAATATATAATCAAGTCTAGTTAAAATCTACCATTATAATACATGTGATTTGTTATCAGTCTGATTTATTTTTCTCGATAAAGATCCTCGAAATGGTAATTTCTCTAGATAAATAAATGTATCAAACTTATAACACATTATAATCTATATATCACCAATTCAAATGAGACAGAAGGATATATTTTTAAATTTTAAACTAAAGATATCGAATATAGGTTTATAACTAACTAAACCGTTACATAACCGGGTCGGTTTAAAAAAGAGCATAATTGGTCCTAATTTAAGGTTTTGAAATTCAAACAATGTCGTGAAGTAATTGAGCACCCATGAGATTCCTATAAGGCAAATTCTGAGGTTGATCATCACCATCCAACATCGAAGCTGCTGTTGTATATTGAACCGATCCTTCCATGTGGTCCCTACCGTAATAAAGTGGACCCCCTTGATCCGCTACATGACTCACACCACCATTCTGTAACCCGAGCGTCAATGACACGTCACGTGACCCTCCTTCACCGATGTACGTCGTCACGCTTTGGTTACCGTATAATGAAAAGTCAAATGTTGACCCAAACGACGCCGCTTCTTGGTGTGAGTTGTTCCTGTGACCGGTTTTTGTGACTATAGAAGACAAAGATTCCGGTTCGACCAGAGTTATATGGTTTGGATCCGGTTTAGTATCGATGAGCATTGGGTTTGTAATATCCATTTGTTCTTCTCCTCTGGTTTCTTCGCAATACATTTCTTCAATCATTGGTTTCCATAGCCTAACTCTTGCATTGATGAACCAATTTGATACCTAACAATATGCTCATATATATAATTACACTCTACAAAATTTCACTTCTATTATAGAAAACTACAAAATATATTGATTTTGGAATATATCAATTAGTTATATAATTTATTTACCTGGCTTCTTGATAAACCTGATTGTCGGGCCAATATATGTTTATCAACATCGCTCGGATATCTGAATATATATATTTTAAAATTTACATTAGGGAAATGATAAGTCTTGTAAATAAATGATATTTAAACTAAAAAGTAAAAAAACGGATATAAATGATTGAAGAAATGGAAGCAAAGGTTAAAAGGGTTTGGTGAAAACTAACAATATATATGTTTCATTGTTTGATTAGTGTTTGGGAATTTGATGGAGACAAGTCTTACATATTATGATAAATATATATTACTTTATAGAAGAAAATTAAATCAATTGATTAAAAAAGGAAAATAAAAAAGCAAGGAGTTATGCATTGTTTCTCTCTTTTGTTAGTGTTAGGTAAAGAACATTGATTCTCTCTCTCTCTCTCAATCCACTTTGTACCTTTCTCTATTTCTGTCTTTCGACCACCACTTCACTGTTTCTTTTTTATTTGTTTCTTATAATATATAAAATTTATATATTGCATACATATGTATATGTTTGTACACTTATTTTCACACCAAATCAATCATGCATGAAAGTAAAGGGGAAATAAAAAAGGGAGCTATTATGCAATTAACACATTAAGGAAAAGATCGGATCCTCAGCTTATCATGTCAGTCTCTTTATATGTAAAATGTATTATTATTTTTTATATGTTAACATCTATATATATATATATATATATATATTGTTGACAAAAAAAAAAAATATATATATATATATATATATATAGACATGCATGTGAATATAACATGATTAATGATTTATTTTAACCATACAAAAATCATAAGAATTCATTTATTGCATCAGTATATATATTCAATTCCAACCAAAACTTAATTTCAAACTAGCTAGCTTATGTTGACTTTATTATAGCTGTTAGGAAGTCCACAATCATCATTAGTTAGATAAATATACACTTAATTATTAGTAATTATATGATTAATCGTAGCAAAGCGTGACCAAATATCATATACCCCTAATTTAGTCATATAATAGCATTTTCATCGAATAGTATCTATACTATATATAAATAAAATGTGTAAATATATAAATAAGAGGGAGTTTATAAGAAATAACTTACGGGTGGAGAAAGTGTTCAAAGAGCCAAGCTCTCAACGTGGTGACCGCGCGTTCAGGCAAACCGCGTTGTGGACGCCAAGGATGCGTGTCCACGAGACCCATTTGGCGATACGATTTCTGCTGCCTCAAAGCTTGGTCGAGTAATCTAAGCCGTGGAGTCTCTCCACGTGCAGCGATAGAGACCGCACGACTATCCTCGTCCCTTTCTCCCAAAGCTTGACTAGTCGCTTGAAGTTGTCCTACAAGACCGTCTTTTAAACAACGAAAATGCCTAGACATAGCTTTGGACGCTAACGCAGTGTATATCTCAGCCGCTCCTACTCCAACCGCTGCCTCAAACGCTGCAACCGCAACTCTCATTCGCTCTCTATAATGTCCATAACGCCTTTTAAGCTGCCCAAATAATAATAAAAAAAAGAGATACATAGAAATGAGAGTATTTAAGAAAAAGAAACAAGTCGTTATGGCATATGATGATGATGATGAAAATTGATTGCTATTAATATAGAGGACCACTATAGTCTCCAATTTAGATCAAAGCAAAGAACAAATCATTTTTATATTGGTTCTATATGAAAAGGAAATAAATAAGTAAATTAATGAATTATAAAGGGTTATGATCTTTTAGTAGTTTTAAGATCGAATTTGTTTTAAAAGAGAATACATGAAGGAGTGAAGACAAAAAGGAATCTTTTTATCTTTTATATAAAAGCAATTTGTATCTTTATAACAAAATAAATAATATATGGACCATAATTAAAAAAAAAAACTAAAAGACATGGTTTGTGGGTATTTAACATATCTAGAACCAAATGATAATAAGGAAAAATTAAAGGTTTATCTTTTTCAAAAATTTTGATACAAGATTTGTGGGTATTAATTAACATTTTCAGAAGTAAGAACCAAATAAAATATATATAATAGTTTTTTTGTAAGAAAACCATATAAAGTTTATTTGATATATATAGTAGAGGTGAATATATGTATATAAATACCTCATCAAGCAAGGAGAGCAATTTGGATTTTCTTTTATGAAGTTCCATGAACTCAAGAGAGTGAAGAGGTGGAACATGATTCTTTGAAGAAGATTGGTCATGATCATGATTGTTGTGAATTGAATCACACTCTTGTTGTTTGCCTTTTTGCTTCCTCTTATGTTTCATAACCATGACTTGTTCATCAATTTCTTGTACACCAAGACTACAAAACTCACTCAGTATCTCTTGTGCTGGTATCAGATACTTGCAACTCCCAATCTGATGATGATCATCATGATGATGGTTGTTTTGTTGTTGACTGTTGACCATCATCATCATCATCATGTGGCTATGTTGGAGATTCTGATGATGGGAAGTTGATTTACCAGAATACCCTTGTTGTTGGGGTCTGATGAGTTCAAAAGGCTGGAGACTGATACTTGTAGGATTTGAAGAGGAAAGAGAAAGAGAAAGACCTTGGCTTGGTCTTTGTTGTGGTCTCATCTCATCATTTACTTCTCTTGTGTAGTTGTTATTATCATTGCATAGTCTCATGGATGATGTAGAATCTTCTAGAAGCTCATCATTGTTATGATGATGATGATGATGATGATGATCCATCCCACTAGTACTTGTCATCATCCTAATCTGATGTTCATGTTGCCTTGATGAGAAGTCTATCATCATAGACCCCATGTTGGAGCTTGAGCCAAATATCTGATTATTATTATTATAGTGATGATGATCGGTTTGGTTTTGGTTTGTATCATTAAAGGATTGGATCTGATGATTAACCATTTGATGATGACCATATATCTCTTCTCTTGCCATCTCTCAGAGATTTATAAACCCAAAACAGAAGACAATAAAAAAAAGAAACAAGAGTTTTTCATCAAGATCTATCTACATATATATATATATATATATGCATGAACCCATCATCAAGAAAGTTGTTAAGATAATAAATAAACGAAATATTTGGAAAGCAAACTTCCTTTCATAACAAAGTCAAGATAGAGATAACTGTAAAACCCTACACAAGAAAGATTGAATAATAAAGATATGAATTATTTCTTTTGGTGAAGATCGAGAGAAAAAGCTGAGAGATTAGGAGGAGGAGAAGAGATAGTCGTCTAAGAAGAATTAAACATAATTAAGAGATATTATAAAAGAGAGAGAGAGAGAGAGAGGTAAAGGGAAAATAAAGAGATTGTGTGTGGCTTCACCTCTCTCTTGTTTGGTACTCAGACAAAAATAATAACTAAAATTTGTAGTTATAGTATGGGGTGCTGTAATTTGTTGTACTACAGGCAAAATATAAAATGAAAAATAAAAAAAAAAAAAAACCTAGGAAGGAGAAAAGAGTATCTCTCAATGAGAAGATAGGTGATGATGACCCTCTTCTTGGGTCTATAGACTCTATTGGCCACCAATCAATGCTCTCATTCTCTCTCTCTCTCCATATATCCCCCCCCCAAGTGGGGTCAATGCCTTCTTTTTTACTTTTATTTTTTATAATATTTTTTATTCATTTTCTCCATATATTATCTTCTTCATTTCTACATTAATTTCGGTTCATGTTAATTTGTGTAGTTTATATGTTTGAAACGCAATTCCTCTTGTTGAAATTATTAGTATGACCATGAAAATACTAGTATTACATGTGTGTCTCCCTGAATGATTTATCGACTATATTAATTTACATGTTTTTTTTTGTTTTTTTTTTATAAAAATAGTATTTAGATGTTTATATATGTATTTAATACCCGGTACATTCGTATACGTGCATGTAACACGAATGAGTATATTACTATACATATAATACACCATAATAATTAATATGCTATATCAATAATAATTGATACTGTTTTCGTGCGTGGTGTTAATTAGCTTGGTTTGCTTATGCAAGCAACCTCTTGTTATTAAATATTTGTGCACCTATATTTTTAACTCCTATGAAGCATAACGTCTCATATAATTTTTTATTTTTTTGTCAACATTTAGGTCACAAAAGGTCGGTTCATTAATCATTTTTACACTGTCGTAAGCGTTAGGATTCGATCCCGGATAGGATAATGTTACCTGCTCATATGGATTTATGTCTGCCAATAAACCAAGACCACTTTCCCAATATTAGAAATTAGAACATTGACAATTGTTTTTAATATTATATCAAATATAGTCTTCAAAATTATTCATTTTATTTAATTTTGTCAATTAACTTGGTTTATGATATAAGAGGACTCTATCTTTTTCTTTTTGACAAATTTGGAATTCTTTGTTAGAGACTCAGAGGTATTAATCAAACTAATAAATTAGTTGTACTCTTAACAAAAAAATCTAATAAGTTATTCATAGACTTTAATTTTGAGAATAGTATATAATTTTTTTATATAGAAAAACTACACACGAGTAAATATATATATACGAGTTGATGTATGTATAGATGGAGAGGTAAATAAATAAAAGGAAACGAATCCCAAGAAATCAAACCAGAAGTGGAACTTGAGTTCAGTCTTTTCTCAGATATGTCTCAGTGTCACTTTTCTCTTCTTTTTAACTGTACGTAATTATTAACCTTCTCATAAATAAATATATAAAACATTTTTAATAGCAGTAATATTGAATATTTAATGTATTAACCGTAAGTTTTTTTTTGTTAATGTATTAACCGTCTGTTGTCGTATGTAAAAATTAAAAACTCTCCATACAAATGGTGTCCATATTTAATAGTTTTTTTTTTTTTTTTTTTTTTTAATAGTTGTTACAGCCAAATTATTTATTAACAAGTTAATTAAGTAGCTATTCAAAGCAGGATAATCTTGATCTATTAACATCAAGCCAAGTTGTAAACAAGGACATAATAAGATACATAGAAGAGACAAAAACAACACTGTGTTTTGTAATTATTTAACCACACAATATTAATAGAATCAACCAAAAAGCTCACTTTATTCATAGGATGGATAAACCCATGAATTTTCTTATAAATGACAAATTTGAATATAACCTATAACCAACAACATCACAAAAATCAGATATTACTTGTGTCATAGAACCTTCACATTCATTTGCTTAGTTATAGTATATATTACCAAGTTTTTTTGGGGATAAAACTACAAAGTTTCATGCCAAGAATCTTTGCCAAAATTTTAAAATAATTCATTTAATATATAGTAATTACGTTGCATGCATGTGTTAATTATAAAACAATTACATCAGTTTTTCAGAGAAGTAGAAAACTTTGTGGTTTTACATATAATACCAAATTAAAAGTTTCAGAATTTGGGATACTTTTAATTGTTGTAAAAAAATGTTCCCAAACTAAGGGACTGTGCATGAGAGGGTGATTAATTGAGTGGTCCTCTACTTCTTCATATTCTAATTTTCTTTCTTTTGTTATATTCATAATTCCATACAAAAAAATGTATTTATTTCCTCTTCATTGGGACCATTTAAAAGGAAGTGGTCCAACCAAAACGGTGCCGTTTCATACCAAATTCCATAAATAACCTTAGATAGGGATGATGTCATCAACACAGAGACTTATTTTTATTTTTTAAAGTTAGAGAGATAGATTCAGCAAAGTACCATTGGTGTGTGCTGTACAGCCCACCTTATCAGTTCTTCTTTAATTACTTTCTATTCCCTTTTTTTATTTTTATATTTCCTCTTTCTTTTTCTAATTGAAATCATATTTCTTGAGTTTAAAAGTATTGTTGATGAGAACACTCTCATATCCAACACTTAGGTGAATAAGTGGAAAGTAATCAACTTTGTTTATATGTTATTTAACTGCTTTGATACAGGCTTATAAAACATTTATAAAATTAGTACTGTACATATTTGCAGTCATGCAGATAGATTTATTTACTATGCATATGAACTTAAATAATTTTTAAAATAAAATAAAAATAAAAATAAAGAAGAAATTGAAGGGTGTGTAACATAGAAAAAGAGCATACATGATAATTTATGGTGATATATAAAACAAATCAATCATAACCGTTATGTATGTAGAAAGAATACAAGAAGAAAAAAACAATGAGATCATAAGTGAGGGAAAAAAACTGATAAATGTGGGAGACGACAGTACACAGTTTCAAGCTTTAGGGCTTATAAGTGTTCTTGAAACTATAAACTGATTCAACATTCGTCATCTTACTCTTTCTTCTTTATACATTCTTGCAGACTTGTTCATAGAGTGGTCCATCTTTACATTTATATACATATATACATATATATATATATATATTAATTAATATACTTTATAATATAAAAGATCGAATGGAACTGAGAGAAATGGTATATATGTTTTTCCCCTTAACTAAAGTTGTTTTTGTTATTATTGCTTTGGGGACCATTTCCTTTTGGCCCCAATTCAATGTGTACACTTCCAAAAATTATCTTCCTGTAACTATATATATATATATATATATGTTATATAACTTGAGTACGTAGGAGTAGCTTAGTGGTAAAACATGTTCTTTTGAGAAGATTAGTTCTTTTTACAAGGTTAGTTATGATTTTGTTTTAAGTCTATTTTGAGATTGATACAAAAATGTATTTTTGGAGATGGGATGGTTACCTTAGATAACCTTGAACACACAAAAGTTATTGGTTGGATGACCAAAAAATAATAAACAAACTAATGTTACTTTTTTACTTTCCAGTTTTGCTGTTTATATATGGGTTTTTATTTGTAATTAGTTTTGAGATAGAAACCTATATATAGTTATTAAAATACTTAACATATAGTATAGAAAAAAAGTTATTATATAGCTTGGTGTTTCTCGATTATCATTGACAGATGTATTTTGTTTTTGCACGTATGCATGACATATATATCATATTACAAGTTTACAACTATAGTTAATTAATTATAACTTTTTTTTAATTATTATTGCTAACGTATAGTGTATTTACGAACTTGTGTCAGCGACAAAGACTTTCAACTTTGAATATAAACTATTTAAATATCAAACGATTGATGATTGGTTGATCATTATTAAATCAATAACTAAAATAATATTTTTGCATGGAAAACAAATCTCGTAGAAGTTCCAAACTTAATAATTTATTAGTTTCTATTATAAAAATACGATAGTCATGCATGATACTATTGATCGTACTTGTCAAATGAAAATAATTAGATAGACAAATCCCACTTGTAGTGCCGACTAAATTTTTAACATCAAAAATAATTTAGAGAAAAAGACTTAATCATCGTTCGCTTCATGATTCAAGACTCTTGTCATACAACAAAAGTAGAGAAGCATAAAGTTGGATTTTTTTCTTTTTTTTTGACATCTTAAAATTGGATTTAACCTGACAATTCTTTTTCAATCTTTTATAGACTACACTGAACATTTATTTAAGCAACAACAAAAAAACCCCTTCCGGTTATAAACAAACCTAAGCAAGTAAGTATGTTATGCGATGAGGCCCAAATTGTTGGTTGGTATAGGCTCATCATCTCTAATTTGCAATGTGGCCCAGTGTGAAATAACTACTATATTGTATAATTTTAATATTCTTTCTTATTTTAACTTCAAGTCACACCAATGGCCGTAATATATATATATATATATATATAATATATATACACACCTATTAAGCAATTAGATGATGCATGTAAGTAAATGTGGGAATGGAAACAAGAAAGAAAGTGTTAAATATGGGAATGTGAAATGTTGGGAGTGTGGGTCATTGCTGCTTTGTCCCTTTCAGACATTTTGTTAAGGTCCCCCATCTTTAACTTAATTGTCCACTTTCTCTTTCTCTCTCTCTCTATAGTGGCTACTTAATATTATTGTGTTTTTGTTTTGATTATATTGTTGTTAAATTATATTTTCTTAACCAAAAAAACATATTATTGTAACATTGTATAGTCAAATCAGCAGACGTAAGAGAAGTTGAAGTGAAGTGAACCTAACAATCTGCCTTCAATTCACATTTACTTTGTCGCATGCAATTTTATAATAGACACATCCACGCATCCATAATGCGTTTTTATTAAAAGTAGTAAATTAAGTTCTCTATTAATAAATTTTAAATACCACAGATTCACAAGCAAATAGTCTTGTACATTTGCTAATTTATTTACACGCGTAATGATTAATATATATATATATATACTCAATAATATAATTATGAGGTAGGGACAAGGACAGATGTTATGTTGAAATTTCACTAAAAATGATATATCAAAAACAAAATAGTTTGTTGGGTCCATCGTTTGTGTTGTGTACTAGTCATCCTTATTTATTGCTGATCAAGGATTTAGAATTATAGTTGTTTGTTTTATATTATTAATTACTGTTACACATTTTGAATCGTGGAACCATTTGAAGCCATTTAAATCCGCTCGTCTCCTCCACCTTCATGTGTTTCTAGCTTCTTTACTAATTTTGTTTTTTTTTACAACATTCAGTTTTAAAAGAAGATGTAATTTAATGTTTTACTACGTACGCTCTATAAATGCTTTTTATAAGGCAATATTTAACGTTGTAAATAATAATAATATAAAAAATCATAATATATATATACTACTACATAACCCACGTCCCACTCTTTTTTACCTTTCCTCTCCCAAATCCCAAGCTCTCTCTCTCTCTCACTCTTTGTTTTGCTATTCTCTCTCTCCCAATAAAATGGGTTTTCCGGTGGGATACACGGAGCTCCTCCTCCTCCCAAGAATATTCATATGCCTCTTAGGCTTTCTCCATAATCTCATTTATACCCTTTTCCGGTTATTTGGTCTACCCGACTTCATCGATAGCGACCCCACTTCACCGTCTATTTATACCAACCAAGAAAACTCATTCTCGGCGGCGGCGGCGGCGACGAAAGTAGCCGTAGAAATGCTACTACCAGTTATAAGATTTTCTGAGCTGAACCGACCCGGATCCGGATTATCCGATAGTTGCGCGGTTTGTATAAACGAGTTTGAGAGCGAAGATGAGATCAGACGGCTTAAGAATTGCCAACACATATATCATAGGATCTGTTTGGACCATTGGATCATCGGATATTCTCAGATGACGTGTCCTCTTTGTAGAACTCCCTTTATTCACACTACTACTACTTGCTTTTTTAAAAATTAGCCCTAATTATGTCTGAATCTACTTAGCTATTGTTTCTCCCATTTATCTTAGAGAACCAACTTAATTATTATCTTTTTTTGTTTGTGTTATTATTTTCTGCAAATGGGAAATTAACATGTTTTATGATCATCTTAGTTGTGTTGAGTGGTTGATATAGGCGGTGCAACAAACGAACAAAAAACTAGAAGAAGAAAAGTTGTATTAACCGTAGGGTAAAAATAAAAATCTTAATGTTACTATTTGTAGAACTTTTCTTTCCAACTTTAGTGGCCAAAGTAATTATTTATCACAAGATAATTGATACACCTTAAATGCTCTCAAAAATCTGAATATAAAATCTGATTTTACAAGAAGAGGACAAAGGGTGTGTAATTATAAAAGGTACCAACTTAAATGGAGAGACCCACAAAGACTTAAGAGAGGGCCTCCTGATTGTTAATAAAAAGCAAACAAGTGGGGAATATTATCAGCTGTTTCCACGTGGCGTTCTGTCATATTGGTCAAGCCCATTAAGAAAAAGCCCCCTACACCTTTTTAGTCAGTCATCTTGAGCTTTCGGTTACACTAAATGTTATTACCAAACTTTACATCAAGAGAGAAAACTCTTTTCTAAAAGAGATGGTGGCGTTTGGTCGGGTCTTTAGGTGGTTTCTTAGACTCTTGTCCAGAAGATTTGTGAGGTCCTCCAGAGTTGTATTCCATGTACACCATTCCGTTAGCTCCCGACATTGCCTTCATCGATCCCATGCTTCTCTTCGCCTTTTGCAGGGCCATACCATCCGTGTCTTCTTCTGGTTGCTCCAAACCAACCATGTCATCTCCAGCATTCAACACCTTTGCCAAGAGAGACAACTGTTCTTCTTGACTGTGATAGTTCAAGCTTGAACCAGCGTCAGGAGTTGGCAGGCTTGTTATAACCTTAAAGCTATATCCTTGGTCTACCAAAAACTGCTGTCTTTTCGTTGAATAATACATCTCCTGCAAGTTTATTCGGTTTTTAGGATTTTGCTTCTTTATGGCCAAAATTAGAGTGACAACATACCACCTGTGTATCAGTAGAAACAAGTGAGTAGAAGAATGCATTGTACTCTTCTTTTCCACCAGCCTTTCTATCTTCAAGTTTACCCTGTTTTTTTCTTCCATACACTCATTATTAAATCCAACCAACAAGAGGAACTAGGAGTGAGATACACATGAGTCATAAATATATGGAGAATCAAACCTTGGCCCTAAGAATACGACCCAAACGCTGAGCCTCTTGACGTCTAGAACCAGCATGTGATGATATTTGGATTATCACATTAGCTTCAGGAATATCTATGGAGTTATCACCAACCTATAGCCAAAAGAAACCACCAAACCACTATTAAGTTTCCCCATGAACATGGAACAACAAACTTCTACACATCCAAGACATTGCTGATACCTTCGATAAGAAGACCGTGTTTACATCTTTACTGGTTTTGAATGCTTCCAGAATTTTGGTTCTTTCGATATGGCTGCAAAAGATCAAGCGAAAGGAGGATTATCAAAATAGCATTTGAGTTGAGAAAGAAGAATCAAAAGTGTGTTCTCTAACTTACCTGGTTGCACCATAAATCATCGGTTTCCTGAGTCTCATTGCATACTCTGTAAGTGCAAAAAGATTGTCTGTAAATACAATGATTTTATCCCCACGTTGTTGTTCATGGAAACGTATAAGATACTCACATGCTCTGAACTTGTTAGGGTTCATGACATAAAGTGCCTGCAGATACCAAAAGATAAGATATGTAGCAATCTCAGATTTAAATTGCTGAGAAAAGCAGAGAATAATGCTTATATTTGGGTAACCTGTTTTTTCTTGGAGTTTTCTTTCTTCAAATATTCTGCAAAAAACTCTTTGGTCATAGGACACCATACTTCAGCACATTGAACATTTGCAATAAAGCCCCCTTTAACTAAATCTAGCCAATTGGCTTCATAAAGTTTCGGGCCAATGAGGAAGTTCAAATCTGTTATCCTTTCATCTTCTCTCACAAGGGTGGCTGGAGAAAATAACCAAAAAAGAGTCTTAGATTCTAGAATTGAAGTATTACACAAAAAATGAATCTGGAAATGATCCCTTCAATTACCTGTGAGTCCTAGCTTGCAGTGAGACTTTGTGATACTGATAACTTTCCTAAACATATGGGCAGGAACCACATGCACCTACCAAAAATATAACTCTCGAGAAGTCAGAACAATGGATAGAAACTTGTTGTTTAAAGATCAAATTCACGAAACTAATACTTGAGACACATTCTCAATGAACCACAATATATTCCTTAAAGTTACAACCAGCAAACACTATTTGATTACCTCGTCCATGAGCAGCAACCCCCACTCTCTGTTTCTCATTTCTTCTATAATCTTTTCTGATTCCTCAGATCGTTTACCACCAAAGGCAACCATATTATAGGTTGTCACAACGACACCAGCATTTCCACGGAAACGTTCTTTACTATCAGAAGTGAAACGGCATATTTGGTCATCTCTTATAGTCGACCATAATTTGAACTGGAAAGCCCACTGATCCACAGAGACAGCATTCGTTGCTAAGCAGAGAACACTCTTCTTTATACGAGCCGCTGCAGAAACACCAACTAAAGATTTACCAGCACCACAAGGCAACACTATAATCCCAGATCTAGCTCGTCCTGCAAATTCAAGATTCTAGATCAGTCACAGTAACAAGAGGCTACAAATACAACTATCTACAAGGAGTTTACCATGAAGCTAGATCAGTCACTGTATGACAATCCACAAGGTAGTGCAAATATATATTTATATATATCTTCGAGAATGACTGAAATACAAAGAGAAAAAAACATGTGGGCGTAAACAGGTATACCGTTCCCAAACATTTTGCTCAAACTTTTTTCCTGGTATGGCCTCGGTTGTGCATGGGGCTTCAGTTCGATGTCGAGATCCGGATTAACCTGCCACAGCCATCAACTTATTAACAATCATGAACATGGAGTGCATATCATATGGTAAGTGAAAAGTGTCCTGAAGTGTACTATTTTTTCTCACATTGTCGTTCTTGAAGTCATATTCCTCCAACATAGGGTAATTCAAGGCATTTGGCAAACAACGTTGCTTCACATTCTCCACCTAAACACCAAGATCAAAAGAAAACGACAATGCAAGTTAAATGAAGATCATAGAACATCACCAACACATGCTTTAGGGGAAATTCACCTGTAAAGGATCTATCTCAAATGAATGAGTTTCTTTTTCTTCTGCTGCTGCTGCCAATTCTGCTTCATTCAGCAGCTCTCCAGGCCCTGCTTCAAGTTCACCACTTGTTGTACCCATCGTGAATCCATCACCGTCATAATATGGCTAGCACAAAAGTAAGTCTAAGTTAGTTCGGCATGCTTGAGTACAAATATATGAATTCCACATTCAATGAATCAAGGGGGTTAGCATAAGAAGACCCAAAAGTAAATATAGGTCCAAACAAAAGAATTTAAACATGGCATCAAGAACCTGCAAAAATACGAGATATATATCCCTGCCACAAGCCACATAGGTGGAAAAGATGCACTAAATGGAGAAGTTCTACATACCTCAGAAGAAAATCTAGCTCGGTTTATAACATCATCACTGAGAAGCCTTTTCAACACCTGAGGTCGTTTATCTTTTGTTACAATATAGCAAAAGAAACCAATGAAAGAGGATGAGCCGGGTGAACAATACATACCTCCGGGAATGGAGATTCGATAAAATACCGATTCTTCTTCAAGACGAGCTTCACTTTCCCGTAATTGGCGGTAGAAGCATGGATGAAATCAATCATATCATTGGGTAGCTTAGTCTTGGACAGCTTATTCAAAACAGAAATGATAGTGTCTGTCTCAAGACCGACAGAAACAGCAGCATACAACGAGTGAGGGGTAAGATTGTACTCGTGCATAGACTCAGGCCTGCAAACGGGTTCAGCAATAGCGATAAGAAAGTCATAAGCTTGTTTGTAGAGAGGAGAGAAAGTTTCCAAGAAGATCCTTCCATCAGCACAAGACCACAAAGGCCTGTTTGAATGATCTGCCTTCAACTCTAGATTACTAAAATCCCTCTTCTTCTCCTCTAAAAAGGAAATTTAATAAATCTCTAGTCATTATGATGTTAACCATGGAAACTACTATCAGTAGTATGTAATAATATAGCTAATAAGAAAAGACAAGAAGGGAATTGACCATAACGAGAATCTTCATCAACATCGAGGTAGAATTCTTCGTTGTGGGTTTTCTTCAACTTAGCAGAGTACTTCATCTTCTTGTTAGAGCGTACTCTTTCATCTGTACATACACACAAATTTTTAGGGTTTAGCCGAATGCATAATTCCCGAACAAAAATTAGAAAGGGATTGAGAGTAATATTACCATGTCCCATATTGAATCAGAGAATATCTCTCTCTCTTGCTTTCCCTGAAAGTGCCGTTGTTATCAATCTGCGAATTCCGTTGAAAGCTATTCGAATCCAACTTTAACGACGACGACGACAATGGAGATTCTGATTTTGGATTCGACGAGGAAAAACTGTTGGGAATTTTATAGGGCAAAACATATTGGGCTTATTTAACTTGGGCTTCTTTATTCCATAATTTTACAGAGTTATGTAAGCCCGTTTATATCTATCTATAAATATGACAAAATTATCCGTTTTTTCAAATTTCACCTAATTTGAAAAAATGTTAATTATTTCATTTTAGACCTATCCATAATTATATGTATTTTATTATATTGGATTATTTTTTTGCCGACATATTGTATTTCGTACAATGAAGAATAATCTATTATGTAATTGAGTAAATTAAAGGTTAATTAGTTGGGGGTATATTATTACTTTATATTAAATAAGGAATTAATTAATTAATTAATTAAATAATAATAAATAAATTAATGAAATCAACGGAGGAGGGAGTCTTTAGTATTTCAGATGAAAGTCATTCGATAGAGTCTCGGCGCACGATAATCAAAAGCACAGAGCACGCAAAAGAAGGTTTCTCTCCACACACCCCAAAACACAATAAAAGTAAAATTCTTCTCTATTTCGAGAGGATGATCGGTTTTTTTATTCCTATTTGTTCTATGTATGTATGTTTAGATCCGTTTCTCACTTGCTGATTCTGAGATTTTGATGTTTATTTGGTGCCTTTTTATAAGTTTTTAGGTTTGGGTTTTACAGAGGTTTGTGTATGCTGAAAGTATAAGTATATCTAGCTCTCTCTCTCTCTCTCTCTATGAAGCCTCTTTAGGTTTGAAATCAACCATAGCTTTGTGTAGCTTTTAGGGTTCTAAGTATAGTTTTTGAGCTTAAAATGGTTTGATTTCACTTGCAGTAGTTTTCTGTAGACAAGAGACTGAGAATCTGGGTTTCTCTTTATTTATAACATGCACGTTTAGCTTAAATCTCAGACACTGCTGTCTCGGTATTTATCGGCATTAGAAAACATTATACGCGAATTGATGTTGTTGTATCTATGTATGTATATTGATTCTTGATATTAAATTTGGAATTTTAGTAGCTCAACTTTTAGTAGATTAAAGGTGTAAATGTTGTTATTGTTTGCTAGTATGATAAGCTTTTGATCTTACTTTGTAGACAGCTTGTGTTAGTTTCTTCAATTCAATAAACGATGAATATTCTTCTATACTTTGATGGAATTTAACTATGTTTCTTCACACTGCTTGTAGGTTTGCATAGATGAAGAATCTGCGGTTTTTTGAATTGTGATTAAAAAAGAAGAAGAAGAAAAGATGGGAGGTTGCTGTTGTTGTTCTTCAAGAAGAGCTGATGTAGATAATGTACCTGCTTACTATTACGTTAGTGTGATGCTTCTTCCCGTCTTCCTGACCTTTTTTGTGTGTTCTTGGGAAGACAGACTGCAAATTTATCAATCTTGTTGTGCCTCAGGACACACAAAAGAGTTAAAAAAAAGTCATAAACGGCTTTGAATATTTGTTGGAATGAGATTTATTATTATAAGATTAAGCTGTTTTTTCAATACTTAAATCTCTTTTTTTGGCTTGCATATTGCAGTACCCGAGGGCAACAGAGGAGCGTGTGCCTCTATCTTCTGCCCATAACAGGACTTCCTCTGCAATCTCATCTGGTGCTGTAGTAGTAGTAGACACAAACTTAGAGACATCATCTCCTGATGCTTATGTGCCACCACCACTCCCTATTCCTTTCGACGTTGCTATAGGGATTCCTCAGACACCAGTAAACGGCGAAGAGATTACTTGTGTTGATATAAGAGAAGTTTCAGTGGAAACCGTCAATACAGAGTCTACTACTCAAGAAACAGTAGACGGTATAACTCTCGGGGTTCCAGCTACTTGCCCCCCATATAAAGAAACAGAAAGCAAGATCCAAACAGAGATTGATCTTGAATCTACTGAAGATATAGACCCGAAGCTATCAAAAGAAGTCTTTGTACCTACAGAGGAAGAGGAGGATTGTCCCATATGTTTGGAAGGTAAATTTTCTGTCTTTTCTACATCTCAACAGACATAAACTTATTTGACTATGAATTGTTTATATAACCTGTGTTGTATTTTGATATAGAATATGATATGGAGAATCCACAACTTGTAGCGAAATGTGACCACCATTTTCACCTAGCATGCATACTAGAGTGGATGGAGAGAAGTGAGACCTGCCCTGTCTGCAACAAGGTAATATGTTTTGGACTCTCTTTGGAGGCAAAGTAACTAATAGACCGTAAGCTAGTGATTCCAATATCTGAGAGAGGAGACGTTTGTTTTTGCAGGAAATGGTATTTGACTCTACCCTTGACTAGACTTTGAATAAGAATGGAGAAACTTGTTAGAAAGAAAAAATGGGTAAGAAAAGAGTATAGTATCGTTTGTTGATACACAAAGTTTGCAATTACACAATAGTGTTGATATAAACAACATATAAATATGCTTGTACAGACGTGTTCCAAGTCGTCTACAAAAAAAAGAAGTTTTTAAAATAAGAATTTAGGGGGTTTGTGCTTTTTTTTTATCACGGTAAATTTTATTATAGGAAAAAGTTTTACATCAAGGTTTTACAAAGATATTTCAACGAATCACAAATAAGCATGAAGATAGATAAGTGAAGTTTCTCATTGAATCTTCGAATGTAGTTCAATCAGGCCCCTCTTCCAAAGCTAAGTATGATTGGAAAGAACAAATCTTGAAATGTGTTTTGCGAAGAAGAAAAAACAAGATGACAAAGAGGCTGCAGCGGAAGAGATCTTATGTGGTAATCTTGGATAAACTAAAAAACAAAATGAAGTTCTTGTAGATGTTTTATTTTGATTTTGTTCACATATTTAAGCTGGGGGTTTTCAATTTAAGTTTGATTGTGTTTTTTAATCAAACGTAAATTGAGTTTATTATGGTTCATGTTTAGTTTAGTTTAGTTTAGTTTAGTTGAGTGTTTATTTATTTCCTTTTAGTAGTGTTGTGTGAGATGTAATTTGAAAATGCTTCTACTATGTTTTGATTTTAAGTGTAGTAAATGTGATCTAACAATTAGCCAAAAAAATTAGAAGAACAGCTGCAACGTGTCCTAAAAACGGACATGATTAAAAAAGGTGTCATACCATATTATTTATTTTATTTTATAGTTGAATTTTTAAATAAATAATAAATCGTCCAACAGTAACTTTGGGATAAAAGTAAATTGGAAAAGCAAAAAAAGAAAAAAAAAAAGAAAAAGAAAGTGGAACCGATTCAGAAAATTTACAGAGAGAAGCGATTTATCGTATTAATTAATTAAAATAATAATATATGTATATAATCATACTTTTTTTTCTTCTTTCATACAATTTGTTTGCCCTTTCAATCTCCACACTCGAATCCATAAGAAGGAACAATTAAAGAGAGAAAACTCATAAAAAAATGTCATCGCCAAGCAAACGCAGAGAAATGGATATGATGAAGCTGTAAATTAATTATTACCTTCTTCCTCTTTTTTGATGTCGGTTTCTTCTATAAAGATACGATTTTTGATTTGATTATTGATGTTTGTTTTAAAGGATGATGAGTGATTACAAAGTGGAGACGATCAACGATGGCATGCAAGAATTCTTTGTTGAATTCAATGGTCCCAAAGACAGTAAGATTCTATTAAAGTTTTGATTTTGATGATTCCCTGTGGAATATTTGGGTTAAGTTCAACACTTTTTGCTGTTGTTGTATTGTGTGTGGGAATGATAGGTTTGTATGAAGGAGGAGTGTGGAAGATAAGAGTAGAGCTTCCTGATGCTTATCCTTACAAATCTCCTTCTGTTGGTTTCATTACTAAGATCTATCACCCTAATGTCGATGAACTTTCTGGTTCTATTTGTTTAGATGTCATTAACCAGACTTGGAGTCCTATGTTCGGTAACCTCCCATATATCAATTGCGGTTTCTTCTTGTTCTGAATATATGCTGTTCACTTTTGTTATGTTTTTTGTTGTTGTTGTTGTTGTCTTTGTTCAGATCTTGTGAATGTGTTTGAGACATTTCTGCCACAGCTTCTTCTGTATCCAAACCCATCAGATCCTTTGAATGGAGAAGCTGCTGCTCTGTTGATGCGCGATCGTCCTGCTTACGAACAGAGAGTCAAAGGTTAAAAACATTCCATTCCTTCATTTTCTAGTACTATATTGAACTTATGCTTTATGTCGCATACAAGTAAAAGGGTCATTCATTCATTTATTGTGTGTGTGTGTGTGTGTGTTGTGGTGGTATCAGAGTACTGTGACAAGTATGCAAAAAGAGGGCAAGGCTCAGAAGATATGTCTACTGATGAAGAATTAAGCGAAGATGAGGAATTTGCTTCTGATGATGATGATGATCATGAACATGATGACGATGATGTTGCGATGGCAGGCAAACCAGATCCTTGAACATGATCTGTTAGGCTACTTTGTTATATGCTATGTGTATATCAATCAATCAATCAATCAATTTATGTAAGCCCTTTTATCAACTCTCAAATCTATTTCTCTCCCTTTGTGTTTTCTTTAATCTTACCTGACGTTTGTGTATATTATTAGACGCTTACCATATTACTAGTCTTTCCTGTTTCAACTAACCGGCACATTCGGGTTTTTCAGATATAAAATACCACTACTTTTCTTTCAAAAATACCACAAATATGAAAAACAATGTTTTAAAGTTTTGAAACTGATAAACAAATGGCAAGAGTGGTTGCTCTTGTCCCTTGGAACATATGCTATTAATATGTATTAAAGCTATTCCTGAAATCGGAGAGGCTGTTATTTCTGACATTGGATTCTTCTGCAAATCTCATGACACCACCAGCCATTCTCATACCTCCATTATACATATTGATATTGTTGTCTCTCTGCTGCGAAGTAGACGCATGATTCACTTGTGTCGGAAAACTATATCCGCTGGAGATCAGATTAGACGGGAAAGCTCCCGGAAAACCAGAGAAGTAAGCATTGTTGTTCTGAAACAGAGAACTCCCAAACACATGTCCTTGTGTCTGAAACTCAGAGATATCATGAATTTGGGGTACTAGTGATGGTGCTGGTGGTTGTCTCAGTTGAAAGTTGTTATTCTTACTTGCTAAAGAAGGTATCACTAATTGTCTTGAAGTAGTAGAAGAAGAAGAAGGAAACCACGAGTTACCTAATGGAGTACTATGCAACGATTGTGTTGAAGACAGGTTTGGCGTAAAGGGTATCACAAAGCTATCATCTTTCTGTGTTTTAGATTCTCTGTTCTTGATTGTGTTAGCTTCTCTTGTCTTCTTTTGGCTCTCGCTCAAATTTGGAGCTTTTATGGCTAAAACAATGCTCTTTTGATTCTTCACGGTCTCATTCTCTATCTCTGTTTGCGCAACAATCACTTCTTGACCTTGTTGTTGTTGTTGTTGGTGGTGGTGAAAGTAGTTTCTGCCTAAACCGCTTCCACCGCTCTTGAGAAACCTATCCAACGGTCCAGCATTACAATCAAGTTCAAGAACTTGATCTCCACCACCGTTATGTGCAATCTCTGGACTCTTATCTTTAGGTTTGTTGTTCATCTCAGGACAGTTCTCCTCTGGTTTGCTCTGTTTTTCCTCTTCTACCTTCTTCTTTTTAGTCATCCTCTTCTTAACCGCTCTTTTCTTAAAAGGCGGTTGAGTCACAACGGTTTGATCTGAACCATACAATTCAGTCTTAACCCAAACCATTAAACTCTGTCTAGAAGCAGTAAGATCATCAAGCAATGTCTTCATAAAAAGGCCAACATCATCAGTATCATCATACATCTCCTCTTTCTTCTTATTCTCTTGTTCACTAACAGGTTTCGGTTTTCTTGTCCTTACTTGGATAGGCTTCTCAGGTTTACTCTCATCATCTTTCTTGATCCTCTTCTTCCGAGTTTTCGAAGGTTGTTGTTCACTAGTCAATATTGTAGTTGTACCAACATCATGGATCTGATTAGATTCAAGAACAAGATTTGGGTTGTGAATGGCAATTAGGTCATGGGGTAAGTTTGAATGAGGATCATCATCATCATCATCATCATCACTAGAAGAATCATCAAAGTTGTTATCTTTCCTTCTAAAATCCCATTTGTCACTAAACATTGCCTCATACTCTCCCATTCTTTACAGAACAAAAACTCTCTTTAAGAGTTTATTCAGACAGCTGCAAGATTAAAGAACAACAATAGTCTTTTTTATTAACGGGTCCGAAAGGATATACGTAGAGAAAGAGGCATGATTAACACTTAATTAACAAGTTAATTATAATAATAATACTAATATTAAAAAGTATAGACAGTTCAAAGAGTTAGAGTTTGTACCGTAGAGAATGATTTTTCAGGCGAAAATGTTAAACATTGCAATACTCCTTTTTCTATTTCTAATTCACTTTGCTTATACAATATTTGTATTATTATATGTATATGTATGTATCTTTGACTTTTTGTTTTCGGTTTCGGAGTTCAAAAGGAAAGTTTTTCTGTTTTTTCTGAAATAAAATATTTTCCATAACAAGAGGTATTTATATTTGGATTTTATGGTGGTATGAAAAGTGATTAGTCATTGATTTTGGCTTTAACTTCTCATAAACTCTAAAGTATAGTAGTAATTTGGTCAACTAAAATATCACAACATTTATTTATTTTTTATTGATTTTAATATATATGTATATTCAGTTAAATCTTGTATGAGCCAGTTAGGAATTTTAAAGATGCTCTACCTAATTTAGGTATTTGTCATAATTTCTTACACTTTAATTTCCCAAAATGACAAAAGTCGAATCTCTTCCCGTTTCATGTCTTTTGACCACTAATTTAGTAACAAGGAAAAAAGTAACCACAAATTAAATTGAATAAAAGTAACAAATGTTTTATTAGAGCAAGTCCAATGGTGTTTCTTAACGGGATCTTAGCATGTGGAGCCCACCTAAATAGTTAAGATTTGAATCTTATATTTCTTATTTAAGATCCAGATCTTAACTATTCATGCATACGTGGCGGCCCATGATTGGTCCGTTTTTATTTTTTATTTTTTTATTTTGTTTTAAACTAACTGTTCATGGACCACTGAATAGTTAATAAATTTTGTGGGTTTCTCTGTTGGAGATGGTCTTATAGTTTCTTCTACTTTCTACACGAACTCCTAAAATCCAATTAGAATAATACCAAAGATTACAAAACCTAACCGGAAGTTATTTTTATAAGAGCTAATAATAATAATAAACCAAGTAAAAATAGAATCTTCAACAGACCCATGCAACTTTTTGATGTTTTTATAAGAGCTAATAATATTATATAAACCAACTTTGTATGTTTTAATCCGTATTTTCTACACCGATTTTCCATACATCTACGACCATCGTTAATCGTTATCGGTTATTGTTCCTTAAAAAAAATTTGTTTTTGCATTATCTACTTTTTTCATCATTAATTATATCCTTACACGAATAATCACCTTTTGCATTATCTACTTTTTTGTCGTATCTTTTGTATTATGCATAACGTAAATTAGTACGTACTCCTCACGTAAACTTATGCAAGAAGATGATGTTACAATACATATACTTGTTTTTTTTTTCTTATTATAAATGCCACAATACATATGACTGTCTCATTCATTTAAGGTTTTTCGCTTTTGGATCATTTTATTAGAAGAAAAACGCAAATAACACAAAGACGAGAATGTTTGTATAGAGTTACCGTTGGGCGTTGCCCCCACACAAAAAACATATTTGCGTAAAGCAAACTCAAACGTAAAATATAATCTTCATTTTTACTTTTAAATTTCTCGTAATAATTTTCTTCTAAATATAAAATAAAAAAAATAAGTGGGAACCAATAACTTTTCCCTGTAATTAGCTCTATTTTTCCCTTTAATTTTATTTTTAGATTAAACACAGAGGAAAAAAAAACTGAAAATTTTGAAATATTTTCTGGCAAATTAATGATCAAACCATCGACATCCATTTTTTTGTACTAATAATTTACTGCTGAGTTGAATTTCTGGAGACCAGTTCTTGTGTCATTGGATGTTTTCTTTGTGAAATATTTTTGGCAACATCTTTTAAAAAAAAATTCATATAGTTTATTAGTTGTTAATTTTGTTCAAAGAAATTGATGTTTCATAGATTTAGTTATTATTGTTCTAGGTAGATAAATTGATGACTTATATAAATTTTCCATGATAATTGCAAATGTATTAAAAATAATTGTTGCTTTGTTGATCATTTTAAAAAGTGCAACGTTCAAAAAAAATGTGGTTATGATATGCTTTTTTTTAATGCATGGAATGATGTGTAGAAATGAAGAAAAGAAACAAAGGAGGATCAAGCATATCAGTTGGATCTTGCTCCATTCTCAGTTTTGATTCTTCACAAACCAGAGATCTTGATCCTAATAAGCAAGGCACTTGTTTTTTCATTTTTTTTTACTATCTTCTTATTATTATTTTGGATATATATATATGATAATTAATAATATTGGTGGTTATAATTAACAAATGAACGTATTGGGCAGGTCATCAAAGTTTAGTAGAGTGGTTAAATGAGACACTTCCTTATTTGAATCTAACATGGGAGGCTTCAGAGGAAGAGCTTAGAGCTTGTTTGATGGATGGTACTGTCTTCTGCAATCTCTTGAATCAGCTTAGTCCTGGCTCTTTGAAAATGGTACGTACTTCTATTTTCTTTTCTAAACACTAAACACCTATTGTTTTTTTTCGATATATATCTTTGGATGATCCTCCTCCTATATATATATATATATATATATATATATATATAGGGAGGTAGTTTTGAGTTTGCTTCTGTGAATATTGAGAGGTTTTTAACAGCTATTGATGAAATGGCATTGCCTAGATTCGAAGTTTCCGACTTAGAACAGGTTTCAAACACACTTGAAATTAAAACATTACTCTTTTTTTTTGTTATTTCTGTAAAGTCCAAAGTTATATGAGTATACTATAAAATGCAGGGGGATATGATACCGGTTTTACAGGCTCTTAAAGCACTTAAAGCAAGTTTCTCTTATGATTTATATAATCATAATACACTTTCTGCAATGAGAAGATGGAGTCTGCCTGATGAGTACCATTCAAAGTGTGTTGATCATAGTAACATCTTCAATGATCATGTATTCCAATTTAAGGAAGGATCTCATATCAATATATCTCATGCTAACATTTTGGACTTACTCAAATCAAATAGTTTACAAGTAAAATAATATCTTCTTAGCTAATTTTCAGTTTTATTCACTCAAACTTGTATTTTAGATTTATTTATCCTTTCTCTTATGTAGAATACTTCTACTCGATCGTTGTTTGATATGCTCGATAAGCTTCTTGACGAAAGTGCGCAAAAGATGAATGTGGATGTGTCTGATGTAAGAAAAGCTTGTTGCATTGTTAGTTCATGAACATGAATTTTCTCAAAATCTTGAACTTTTTGTTTGCTTGTTATGTTCTTAAGGTGTTTGCATCTATTATGAGAGGCATTGTGCAAGTAGTCGAACAACGGATTTCAAATCAAGCTGAGAATCTAAAGAATGTATGACTAACTCAAGATCTTTTTTGGTTGTTCTGTTTACATTATCATATACTTGTTGACACAATGATGAACTTTGCTTGTGCAGCAAAATATACTATTTAGGGTCCGCGAAGAAAAATATAGATCAAGAATCAATGTATTAGAGACTTTGGCATCATCTGATACAACACATGACAATGAGGTACTAATTTAACAAATTCAATCTATAATTGCTCAAATCTTTTCATTTGTGGTTAGTATTTTATAATCTTTCTATATGTTGTGCTTTTGTAGCCAAGGTCAGAAGAAGAAGAAGAAGTTTTGCTGAAATTAAAAAAGCAAAAAGAGCTTAGTGATGCTGAGATTTCTAAGTTAAAGCAAGAACTTGAAGTTTTGAAAGAGACACATGAAAAACAGTTGTTGATACTAAAATCAAATGCACAAGAAGCTAAAGATGAGTTGGAGAAGCAGTTAAAAGATTCAGATTTACGAATATTAGATTCAACGAAAAAATCAAAAGAACTTGAGAATATATGTGAAGCTAAAACCAAAATATGGGAGAAGAAAGAGAGTACATACAATAGCTTTATAAATCACCAGTCACAGTCTTTGCAGGTTAGTTAACTTGTAGATATTTGATTTAATTAGCTATTTTTAATTCTTTAACTATACGGCTAATTACATGAAATTTTGCAGGACTTGAAAGATGTTTCAGTGTCTTTAAAATATGAAGTCCTAAACATAGAAGAGAGTTACTTACAAGATCTAAATGACTATGGTAAGACTAAGTATATATATATATATGATGTTTACATTCAAGGATGGTCTTAATAGTGATGAATATGTTTCCTTAATACCACATTAGGCTTAAAGCTTAGAGGAGTGGCTGATGCAGCAAAAAGTTACCAAGTAGTCGTTGAAGAGAACCGAAGACTTTACAATGAAATCCAAGAATTAAAAGGAAACATCAGAGTTTATTGCAGGATAAGACCATTTCTTCAAGGACAAAACAAGAGAGAAACATCAATAGAGTACACTAATGAGAATGGAGAGCTTGTGGTTTCAAATCCATTAAAGCAAGGCAAAAATACACATCGCTTATTCAAATTCAACAAAGTCTTTGGTCCTGCTTCAACTCAAGGTTTCAAACTCTCTCCTACTTTCTTTGTTATCATATACTATGAACAAAATATAGTTTTAAGACTTAAATGTTTAATGCAAAGGAAGTTTTCTTAGATACTCAGCCGTTGATTCGGTCCATTCTTGATGGATACAATGTGTGTATATTTGCTTATGGTCAGACAGGATCTGGAAAGACTTATACAATGGTATAACAAAATATATACGAATTTTCCGAGGTTCTCGATATGTTTATGCTTAACATTTAAAAGTATGTTTTCATTATGTCAAAACAGAGTGGACCAAGCATAAAATCAGAAGAACATTGGGGTGTTAACTATAGAGCTTTAAATGATTTGTTTCACTTAACACAAAGTAGACAAAACTCAGTCATGTATGAAGTTGGGGTTCAAATGGTTGAGATTTACAATGAGCAAGTTCGCGACTTACTTTCCAATGATGGTCCAAACAAAAGATATCCTTGTCTTAATTGCTACTTCATGTTTTCCTTTTTCGCGGTTTTGTTTTGTTTATTATGTTAGAAAATGTACATTTTTTCCTTAGCTAATGCTTTACACTTGGGATATGGAACACTACTTTACCAAATGACCTCGCGGTGCCTGATGCAAGCATGCATTGTGTAAGATCAACAGAAGATGTTATTGAACTGATGAATATTGGTTTGAAGAACAAAGCTGTTGGTGTCACAGCTCTCAATGAAAAGAGCAGTAGATCTCACAGGTAACTATGCAATCATATTGAGCCTAATTAAGACACTGTTTTTGATTGTGTTTTTTTGCAGTGTACTTTCTGTACATGTAAGAGGTGTGGATGTGAAGAGTGAGGCCGTGTTGCGCGGTAGTTTGCATTTGGTTGATTTAGCTGGGAGTGAGAGAGTTGATCGGTCACAAGTAACAGGAGAGAGACTCAAAGAAGCTCAACATATTAACAAGTCATTGTCAGCTCTTGGAGATGTTATTTTTGCTCTGTCACATAAGAATCCTCATGTTCCTTATAGAAACAGCAAGCTCACACAAGTCCTTCAAAACTCTTTAGGTAACTATACATAATACTCTCTTTCTTGAACTTTTTCTTTGATTATGTGACATTCTTAATTGTTTTGTTTAGGAGGACAAGCCAAAACACTCATGTTTGTTCAGATAAATCCTGACGAGGAATCATATGCTGAGACTGTAAGTACATTGAAGTTTGCAGAGAGGGTCTCTGGTGTTGAGTTAGGTGCAACTACAAGTTATAAGGAAGGCCGCGATGTTAGACAACTCATGGAACAAGTAAAACACACACACAATAATTCATAAGTGGTTAGCTTCACTATGAGAGAGATATAACAATGATCACTGAATCTTGAATCTTGGCATCTAGGTATCGAACTTGAAAGATGTGATTGCTAAGAAAGACCAAGAACTTCTAAAGTATCAAAACGTAAACGGTGACCAGAAACATGGCTTAAGCAATCTAAGGTTTGAGTCTCCATCTCCAAGAAGACATTCACTAGGAGGAGCTGCTGCTGCAGCTTCTCCTATTGCTCCAAGAAGAAGACAAGGCCCTGGTTCACTCGGAAGAATAACTTCAGATTCAGCAAATGAACGTAGAAATCAAAACGAATCGCGTTCATCATCTAAGTTTTCAGGTGGACATAGAGTGTGAATGTAAATAATAGAAACCATAGTAGGAAAGAGAGACTGTTAAATCAAATAAGTTAACTTTACATGTCATATCTATTCAGAGTATGTATATCACAAGAGAAAAGGTATCTTCAAGTTTATAGCACTCTTGTTTGTCTCCTTGATACTTGTCAATGGCTTCCTCTTCCTCTTATTTGATCCACAAACGCTTTCGGGCTCGACTACCACCGGTTTCTTACTTTTGGATCTTCTTATTCTTCTATCTCTATCCAAAGTAAGCAATTGCTTTGGTGTATCCAAATGGGCCTTTAGCCCGCGGGCATAGCCCTATATGCAGTTTGGCGGGGCGGTTATGGGCATGTCACGGAAACCTCAAAAAACGGCGGGTCTTGCGGACTAGGACCGTCGGGTCGCGGACAAAACACAGATTGCCCCTCGCGGGTTCGCGGACTATCCGGAAAAATAATTAGTTTCTACTTTCTAGGCTTTTTTTGGTGTAATTTGTTTATGTGGGTTTTTGGTGTAAATTGTTTATGAACTTGAGTAACAATATGTAACTAGGTTACTTCTCGAGCCATGCACGATGAATAAATTTTGAAAATAAATACGTAGAGCTGATAATTATATAAGAATATTTATAATTTGATTTATTTTTTGTTTTGATATAAATTTTTTACTATTTTTTATTTACTAAATTAGATTAATTTTAAAGTGTAAAATTTTGTCGTGAAATAGTCTATTCAGAAACATGTCACTATAGACATGATTGGGGAAGTACAACTATTACTTCGAAACTTTCGTATCATGGACAATCCACACAAAAAATTATAATTTTCCAAAAAATCAAATTTCATAAAAATCTCGTATTTAAAGTTTCTTAAATTCCTAAAACCGGTTTTCCTAAAATCAAATTTCTGAATCTTTGAAATAAAATTTAAAATAACATGAATATTTCAATTTTACGAAAATCGTAAAATATTAAAAATATTTTTGAGTTTTTTAGAAGTCTTAAAGTTATATAAAATTTTCTCAATAAAATTGTTGGGCCTTTAGAGACAGTTTTTAGATTTTAAATTGTTGGGCCTTTAAAACCTTTTTTTTATCTTTTTTGTGTTTATTAAAAAATTTACATGTTGTAAATTAGATTGATTCTTATTGGTTTCATATTCCATGTCATATTTAATAAGTTGAAATTCATTGTGGTGTTGACACCTAAAATTTTAAGTAAAAATCACTTCACAAATAATGTCTTAAGAATATCACCAAAATCTTTTAATAATCTTGTTAGATATATATGGTAACTATCTTAATTATTAAATATTAAATATATCATCCCTAAAACATTATTTGTCTCTTAATTATTTAATATTAAATATATCATCCTAAGACATTTAGTTTTTTTTAATTTTATTTTGAATTTTAATACTAATTTCAAAGAGAAAGTTTCATAATTAGATAGGTTAAAAAGGCATATGTCATCATTTATTTTGTGTGTTAACATTAATGGGCCGAGAGAGTTTTTGCAACGATTTAGTAGCATGTCATCATTTAGGAAAATATATTTTTATAAGAGAGTTTTTGATTGGTTTATATTAAGGGTTTATGCCATGTCATCATTTATTTGTTGAAACTAAATGTGGTGATGACACCTAAGCTTATTTGTGAAAATCACTTCACAAATAATGTCTTAGGGATGTTATAAGTGGTTTTGTATTATTTTATAAAAAATAAAATATAAGTTTTTACTAGTTTGTATAAATATAGATTTAAATTATTAACTTATATTTGTTTTGTATATGTTTTCTATAGGATTCTAATGAATCTTATGATACAAGATCGATAGACTTGGAGTCTCAAGTCTCAACGGGTTATTGACGCTGCAAATGTTGAAAACGAACGGAGATTTGATGGGGAAAGAACATTACTTGCGACCTCTCAACGCTGCAAGACAACTCTCATCGTTACGGAGAATTGGCGAATATGGCTTGCGACCTCCTTAGTATTCCAATCACAACAGTAGCCTTTGAATCCTCTTTTAGTATCGGAACTCGAGTCTTCAACAAGTATAGAAGCCGTCTTCTCCAAAAAAATGTTCAAGCACTAATTTGTAGTCAGCGATTGGTTAAAAGGTTTTGAGTCATATGAAAATGGTAAGCAAATATTTTTCATAATTTAAAGTTACATAATCATTAGTTGTAAATTAATTTTTCTACTTTTATGTGACATATAGAAGAAGACGAAGTTTTTGAGGAAGATGAGACATTACCTACTTTCGAGTCAATTGTTGAGGATGAAACTTGATATTGGTGAAGTGATTTTGAGTTTGAGATTCATGTTTTTGGTTTGTTGCTTTGTGTTCTATACTTGTAGTTTTACTTATAGTTTAAATATTATGTTTCAGTGATTTTGTTTTAGATTGAATGTTTCAGTTTTTGATTATTTTATACATTTTATGTTATTGGTTTTATGTTTAAGACTTACATATTTTATTTACGTTTCAAAAGTTGCAGAGAAGGTATTATAATATATAAAAGATACTCAAAAATGTTGTTGATGACAATTTTGAAACAAGAATTTATAATTTCGAACAAATTTAGTAAAAAAGTTGCACGGACCTTGTAATATTATCCGTGAACTTAGCGGGCCGGACCGCTGCGGACAAAAATGAAACGCGGTCCATCGCGGACCGTCCGTTTGGTCGCGGGCAAGCCCATCTGCCATCTCTAGTAACTTTAAACATACATAAATAAATGTATGAGGGGGGGGGAGAGAGGCAACACAATATCTCGGCACAAATTAATTAAATAAGAGAGACAGAGAAGCAATCATCGTTCAAAGAGAGACACCAAAGAGCGATTGATTTAACTTGCTCAGCTACAACATGATTGCCTGTTGCAAGGAAAAACAGATTATAACTGTGAGTGAGAGTGAGAATTAAGCATAAAAGAGATTAAAAGGTTTTATTGTTTTTGTTACCAATAACTTCTTCTTTAGCTAATTTCAAAGAGAGTAAGAATATTTCTCTACTGGCTTCGTTGAGGGGATGATGATGACGGCCTCCTCTCTGTGCGCTGCCTACCAGCTCTTCAAAAAGAAAATTTACGATATCTTTAAGATTCAGCCCATGGAGATCGTCGTAGAGCTTGCAACAATCAAAGATTAAGTTCAGAGACCAGATACCCATTGCTGTAGCTAGAGTGTGTAAATCACGATTTCCTACAAACAAAACAATCAAACAACGTTAACAGATTCAACACGATAACTGTATCTCTGGATAACTCAAAGGAATAATTATTATTAAGGTAATAAAATAACCGTCTCTAGCTAATCCAAAAGAAAACTCGAATATCTTGTGAGTGAGACTTCTCATTTCGGGGCTTCCTGGTTGACCAACCAAGGTATTCAACCGTAGTGATGATTGTCCGAGGGAATAAGGCATCCATTCCTCTAGAAGAAACTTTCTATGTAGAGCCGCACTTGCTTTGAAATTCTCCTTATAGAGACTGTCCCATTTCCAGTGCTTCCAGCAATCAAGGTTTTCGGTCAGACACCACATAGCGATTGATTCGGCTTCCTCGGCTAAAGCAGGGTTTCCTTGCAACAACAAACAAAACAAAACAACGGTTTAGGAAATCAAGGAAGGAAGCAGAAAAACTAAAAAAAGAATTATCAAAATTCAAGGTTGTTAATACCTTGTTCAGATAATCTCAAACAAGAACCGAACAACTCAAGAATCCACTGGTTGCTCGACAATACATTTGCGAGAGCCACTTCCTTCAACACGGGATAAATAACCTCAAACCTACCTGTAGCATCTACTCTTGCGGATGTATCGGGGAATGTAAGTCGAAGCAAGATCTCAAATGAACAAGGTGGAATCACATGCTCTTCATTATAAAGAGAAGCAGCAGCTTTACGGTTAGCATCAAATATTCTGATTGAATTATATGGACAAGGATCAGATGATTTTGGCTCTTCATTATAAATAGGAGCAGCAGCTTCACAGAGTTTGTTCTTAGCATCTGGTTCCGACAATATTCTGATTGAAAAAAACGGAACAAGTTCAAATGATTTTGGTGTATAATAACAATAATAATAGTAAAAAAAAAAGGAAAACCTTTGGGACTCACTTTTCAACCAACGCCAATATGAGATCCTGCGAGGAACCATTGTTGCAGCTACTGAAGAGAGGTAGCAAGTTACGAGCCCACGAGTACAAGGCTATAGATAAATTGTGTCGGAAGGTCTGAGCTATCGTCCAAACTGTAACGGGAATCAAGTTCGGTGCGTCTTTGAGATAAGAATTCTCCCTTAGAAGAGGCAATGTCTCAATCAAGAGATCAGGTCTGCTACGAGCTATGATTGCATACACAAAAAACTCTCCCACCTAGTAGCCCAATAAACACAAACACAATGGAGTTAGTTAGTTAAAATAGTCAAAAACAAATATTACAACGTCACTTGAAAAAAAAGGGAGTTTTCCAGAAAATTACATCAACATCGAGTCTACATTCTTCATCAAGATCCCTATGAAGTTCATAAAGAAATTGATTAAGCAAATAAAACATAAACCAAGAAAGTTTACTATTTGAGATGTATAGGTTCATCCAATCCACGGATGCTTTGTAGACAGATTCAGGAAGATGACATAAAGGAACCTGATGAATTAGTTAATTAATTAATATCCCTCTCAAAATACTATACATATTTACAAAGGAACTTACATGGATGATGTCGGGCAGCTTTAAGTTGAAACAAGTAGGCAAATTGAACATGTCAAGCCATGGACATAATAAATCTTTGGGAACTGCATCATAATAGATATGGTATAATGTACATAGATTAAAATCTACTTTCTCCGGATCTAAAACTTCAAAATCGATCTTCGCCAAAGCTTCTGATAGATTCGATTCGATCTTGTGAGACACCTCCCCACCTGGGGAATTGAATTTCTTACTTTCCATTTCGATTACTTCTCCCATCTTTTCCTTTTTTTGCTTTTCCCTTTTGCTTTCCTTTGCTCTTCTGATTACCTCTCTCTGCCTTTCCCTTCCTGCTTCTATGTCTCTTCTGAATACTTCTCTCATCTTCTTTTCCCAATTTCCCCATCTTGGTTCCTTTTCCATTCTGATTACTTCTCTCTGCTTTTCCCTTCTTTCGCGTTCCATTCTTGGAGAAGATTATAATCTCAAAGACCACGAAAATCAAGAGCCTATCTCGTAACCCTAAAAACAAACTTTTAAAAAGAAGAAGAGCGGATTCTTACCAGAAGGTGAGAACCAAAGGAGCGAAAGGGGACAAGACGTGGAGCTTTAAAGCAAGGATCCAATAATAGCAAAGTCTGAGAGAGTTTTAGAGGTTAAAAACCAATGGCTTACAAAGCATTCGCACCTCCGTAATCAATGGTCAAAAGAGTTTTAAGAGAGAGAGGTTTTTTCATAAGGGAAAAGGGAGAAGAAGGACACGTGGCGACACCTCGAGTGCGTCGATGACGCGTATAGCTAACCTTTTAATATCTTTTTTTTGACGAAGGTGTCTAGCAGTTACGTTTATTATTATTATATACATTTTTTTATTTTACCATAAACGTATTAGCTGGTGACGGTGGAGATTTATTTATTTTTTACCTTGGAGTGGATACCAAGCCAGAGAGATTTGAGGGTAAAATCGTAGTTAATGAACCTAAAAGAAAGGCCAATTTTTATGGGCCTTTATTTCAAAATTGGGCCTTTCATCCTTTCCTTGATTGATTGGTTTAGGATGTTAATTATTCTCGTTACCATAAATTCAATGCGGTCTTATTTTTTGGTGTTGACTTATTTTACAGTCTCTCTCTCTACAAAACAAAAATAATGAATTGTTTGCAGTCCTTGTGGTAGAAGTGGACATACACGATCACAAGAAGATCAATAGACACGAAATTACAAAAGATTATAGCTAATAAAACATCTCTTTACTAAAATCACAACCTTAACAAAGGGTTTTAACATCTTTTGAAAGGGAATATTAATGAGGAACAAACTGAATCAACAAAGGAATAAGAAAACATCTTTGATAACGATAAACTGGAACAAACCCAAAGAGATAACCATAAGATTCCTAGTCATTTCCTGGTGGACATAATCAGCCAATATCTCTTCCATGCCTTGATTTATGTGATAAAGTAAATGCGTTTTCGGTAAGAAAGTGTTCGTACTGTAACCTCTAGCAAATGGCACACGAGTCATTCCCGTTGTCCTGTCCAGAGAAGAAAGCGAACGATCGGTGCCGATATTGATAGATTTCGGTTTTTCAGTTTTCTTATCAAATCTACTACTACCAATAACAACGACATCTTACTTCTTTTTCCTCTGTATAATAGGAAACTGTATGTACCATTAATCTGTATGTACCAACAACAATTCAAAATAAAAGCAAAATGGGCACTCTCTTTGATGATAGTTTCATCTTAAATCTGCCACCATATGATACATACCATGTTTAACTTGGTGGCTCTTCCGTGAAAGTGTGTTCTTCTGGTTAGTGCAACGGATTATAATTCTCTCGTTATGATCAAGTGATCCTTTTGCTTTCAAGCATTGAGCCGTCTTTTAGACAAGCATGCGCTTCGTTCTCTTGTCCTAGCGCTGATAAAGCCACAGCTTGTAGATACGATGCGATATGCCAAGCAGGAGTTATCACTTGGGCTTGCATTGCATCGTTTAGTGCCTCTTTAGGCATATCGCTCATTAGGTAACACAGACTTCGTCTTGCGTAAACTGTTGGGGAAACCATTGTCCCTACCTCTATGAACTGCAATTTGGTCAGACAGACACTTGTGACACAGTGTTGGAAAGAAATGAAGAACTTAAACTCAAAACGGCACCTGAGAAAAGCATTCAATGGCATTTGCAAAGTCTTTATGTCGGAACGCAGAGTCTCCCTTTTTCTTAAAAACCAATGTGTCTTGCATGTCGTTGGTCCACATCTGGAAAGATAACTGAAATAAACGAAAATGTATCAGATTTAGAATTAAGGACCCAATGTCAAAGATACCATAGATGCAATATTGCCAAGGAATTGCAAATATTAAGAATTGATAGGAAGCAAAGTTAGGAACAAAGAAGGAAATGAACCTCAGTGGTAGCACCCTCGTCATCCTTATACCCAAGCTTTTCAATGATCTCATGTATGGCTGTTAGATCTGATCTTAGGCATGCTTCTCCAAGTGGCGAAACAGCCGTTGTTGTGGCACTGTTGGGTATGCCCATCAGTTCATGAGAAGCAATCTACATTATTAAAAACGTAATGTTCTTGTAAGTCTTTCGTAAGGTATGAAGAATCAAGCTTATCTTTCTAGTTCTACACCGTTTGCCAGTACAAAACCACATAAAAAGCTTTTACTAAGGACCTCAAGATCCTTCTGAAGAGGAGTCACTGCAGAGACTAAAGATTTTGGGTTAGGCCGCTCTCTGGCCTCATACTGCAAGCATCTTGAAGCTAACCGTATTAGTTCAGTCCCATCGTCACTCGAGAATTGACCCTCCAAGCATGAATCCATCAGCATCTGTATGTTCCTGTCCCGTATGAGATCCAACGCCTATAATACACCACATTTCAATATGAGTTTATGGAGCATGCTTCCAAGTCAGGTTCCTGTAAAAGTATATTTTAGAAACATTACATGGCTTGGAGGAATGTGTTTTCCGCTGAGAAGGTCAAGCAACAGAGTTCCAAAGCTGTATATCACACTTTCTGGTGTCACACGACCTGTAGAAACAAACACATAGCCGGATTGAAAAACAGAATAAGCAGCCAAAAATCCAAATAATCAATGAGTATCAAAATATACCTGTTCTCAGATACTCGGGGGGAGTAAATGCAAGGTTAGTGCTGTAACTCTTTCCATCTCTACTGTTTTTCATCAAACCAAAGCAAGAGAGTCTTGGATTTGCATCCTACAAAACAAAAAACACATAAATTATTAGCATATGCACTTGACAGGAACCAAAGGCAAAAAAAATATGTATGAAACTTACATCATCAAAGAGAACTCTATAAGCATTTAGGTCATGGTAAAGTGCACGACCTTTGCCAGTGCAATACTCTAGCGCTTGAGCAATATGTAAAGCTACTCTCAGTCGCATCGCCCACTTCATTGGCTGCGACTCCCCTGCACACAAAATCATTATCATCTTAACCATCCATTCAAACTTTCGTATATGTACGAAGTTAGGAGCTTACAATGGAAAAGATGTTTGGCCAAAGTTTCATTAGGCATAAACTCAGCAACAAGTAGCCTCTCTTCGCCTTCAAAGCAACATCCAAGTAGATTTGCCATCCTTTGATTCCGTAATTGACCAACAGCTTTGGCTTCTTCCTAACCTCACAGATTATATAGCCATAGAGGTTAGTGATTCATATCGAAAAGGATTACTAAACAAAGTATCCCACATTACAATCACCTTAACAACATACAAAACCACACAGAAACATTGACTTGAACAACAACAAAAAGCAATAGTTTAACAATCATATTTGGATTTTATATAGTTACCAAAAACTGTCGAGAATCAGGCCAAGCTTTCCTGTTGAATCTTTTAACAGCGATTCGTGTCTGATTCTCAAGCTTGCCTTTGTAAACAACATTAGGAGCTCTCTCTCCATGCTCAGAGACTATATTCTCTACAGAAAATCCTGAAGTAGCTTTCCTCAAAGTATCGATATTGAACTCACGAAACTGTGGCAAATCATTAGATTCACCTCTCCTTTCCTCTTCTGCATCAAAACCCAACAATCAAAAATCAACAAAAGCTTAGCAATTTATAGTAAAAATCATTAAATGGAGAGACATACCCAAGTCAGTAACATCAGGATTGGATCTTCCAGAATCTGAAACGCAGCAAAGTGAAGAGAGCTTGGAGACCTCACAGCCCATTATACACACAGTAAAGATTCAATACTTGGATAACAACATAGAAGAAAAGATTGGATCTTTTGCCAAAACAAAAAACGAGAGTAGAAATACAAAAACAAAAAACACACAAATCGAGATCTCGAAAGTGACTCTTCGAGAGAAGAAACAAAAGATACACGACGAATCGTGCGTGCGTGCGTGCGTGTGTGTGTGTGTTGAGCTTTGAGCTGAGAGGTAAGCTCGAGAAAAGAGAATCCTGAAACTTTTCTGCTTGTCGGCTTCAACTCTCTCGGAAACTAAACTAAGCAGAAGAGAGAGAGAGAGCCTCTTTGGCAGATAAATAAATTGCTTAAAATTATAAAGTTATCATCTTTATTAATTTTAGGACAAGAAAACAGCAAAGCAGCCTCTTCAAGTCAACTTAACAGTAAGTCAACATTATTGAAAATACGACTCATTAACAAAAAAATATCAGCCATTTGTATTGTGATAATTTTGATTAAAAGTACATCTTCACCTCTAAATATAGATACATGGAGGATATGATGAACATAATTATCTTAAGTATAGAAATTATAATCTTTTATTCATTAATGAACATCTCATCATATATGTGGCTAAAATAATTAGGTCTTGAGAAAATGCTTTAATTCAAAAGTCCACTTCTCTCTTTGACTTTTATGTCATCTTCCTCCTATCGTGTTTAACATCTCTGAAGCCCTAGATTTCAAAATCTAGACTTTACTGTGTTAATATTGGTCTACTAGACTGTAACTGTAGGAACCGCTTAGCTCTCTTCTTCTGTCTTGCTTTTTATACTTTTTCTCTTATAAAAACATCTTCTTGAGATTAGTCTTATAATCACCGAAATATTAGTAGTGGGCTTAACTTGAAAACTAAAATAAAAACCCAAACTTGATATTCGTGTAGCGGCAGAGATTTAAAAAGTTTCCAACTTTGATAATTAGGGTTTTATAGATTCAAAATCAAATCCTCACAAAAATTAGGGCTTTAGAAGCATGGAAGGTCGAGAAGCAGCAATGTCATACACAGGAGGACCAAACCCTCCTCCTCCTTTCTTTTACCCAATTGGTCCTTTCACTTCTCAATCCGCGATTCCCCTCCACGCGCCGCCTGGTTTCAGGCCAATATTCCCTAATTTGCAGCCGAATCCTATTCACGCGCCGCCTGGTTTCGTCAGCCATGGGATTCACATGGGCATGGTTCCTTCTCCGTCTATGCAACAGCCGAATCCTCCTCGTCCTCCTCCTCCTACGGCGGCTACGACGGTGGTTAAGGAGGAGAAGCGTGGAAGGCCGAGGAAGTATGTGCCTGATAATCCAATAAGTGAAATTGGGTTTTCTTCTTCTTCTTTGTCTGATCCTAATGCACCTAAACGAGCTAGAGGTCGACCTCCAGGTTCCGGCAGAAAGCAGCGTCTCGCTAGTCTTGGTATGCTTTTTATTCCAAGTGTAAAAGTAGTTATGAATTTTGATATTATGTTAAAATAACTTTTGAATTAGTTATTGAACTACTTAGGCATTAGCTTGATGTTGAGATTCTATGAACAGCTTGAAGTGAATAACATGGTTTTTTCATTGGTTTGCTTGTCATTTACTTTCAGGTGAGTGGATTAATTCTTCAGCTGGACATGCATTTACACCTCATTTGATCACTGTTGAATCTGGAGAGGTACTTAAACATTGATATTATATGCTTCTGTTTGCTCAATTTGTCATCTTAGTGTTGAAACTTTTCTTGATTTTGCAGGACATTGTTTCCAAAGTCCTTTGCTTTTCAAAACAAAAGCCAAGAGCTCTTTGTATAATGTCTGGAATGGGTTCCGTTTCTGATGTGACGCTATGTCAAACCGGTTCCATAGTTCCTACTGCTTCTTTTGAGGTCCACTCTTTTTTGCTCTCACATTTCGTCTCTTGTCCCACAAACAAACTCATGTTTCATCTTTTGGTTGCTGTGTAGGGAGATTTTAAGATACTTAGTTTAGGAGGATCTTACTTGGTGGACGAAGAAGGTGAGTCTAGAAGCCGAATAGGCGGCATTACTGTCTCTCTCCCCCACCCTGATGGTTATCTGATTGGTGGCGGAGCTGTAAAGCTTATTGCAGCCAGTCTCGTTCAGGTTTCAAATCTCTCATATTTTGTATAAACTTGTAGTGACTGAAACTCAAAGCTTAGAAACTTGAAATGATTTACTACATCTTGTTTTGCAACCGAGTCATGGTTGATGGTTAACTGTGTGTTTTCATTTTTCAATCGTTGGCTATGACTCTCTGTTGAAGAGATCTTGTTTGAATCGTTTTCTCAGTTCTTGATGGCTGCTTTGACTAAAAAAACCGAAACTTTCTTTGTGGGTTTTGTAGGTCGTGGTGTGTAGTTTCACATACTTAAGTCCAAAGGCTAAAAAAACCAAGCAAGAAAACAGCTACAGGGAAGACGACAACAACAACAACCACGAAGAAACTCAAGAAAACAATAACATGGACACACCAAACAAGAGTGAAGCGGCAACAGAATCAGCAGCGGAGGCAGCTCAAACGCCACCAGGCTTCTCTGGTTCGGGATGGTCAGAGGGATCTGGTAGTGGCAACAGATCAAGTGACTCGAGAGACAATAACAACCTCACTGATATTGACTTGACACGAGGATGATCTTCTTCTTAATTGCTAGTTATAACAATTGCAGCAGCATACAGAGATCATGTGTCATGTACATATCCTCCTGTTGTAGATTAGATTTCTTCTTACTTTTCGGATTTGATCTTCTCTTTTTTCTTCAAGATTTGCTCTGTTGTAACATTTCAGTTTATTTCAGGTAGTTTTTAGTTAAATTGTGGTCAAATTAAAGCTTCACAACATGGTGATGGTACTATTCTCTGGTGGTTTGACTGGCTTGTTTTATTTAGATGTATCCTAACACTTCAAGTTATGGCTTATGTTACATACTTGCAATGTAGAAACACATAATTGTGATGTTTCAACAAATGGCCTAATAGTATAGCAATGTTGTAAAATAATACGTTTTGTCTATAAACAATATGACTCCAACAATCTCATAACTTTTATGATTGCTGCTTGAATGTTGATTCAATTATATAACGATGTCAAAATAATTAATTTTAGTAGTTAGAATGAGACAACTATCATTTAATAACCCAACATTGTATACTTCAAAAGGGTTTTCTAAAATCCCCTTAAAAATTCACTTTCACATTACTATATTTACATGTGTTTTAATTAATTTAGGCATATAGTTTCAATACTTTTTTGAGTTTAATGTATAACTTATCTATTGATTCATATGCTAATTATGGTGAAAGAAATTAAAGAAAAATCACTAAAAGAAATATGTAAAAAGTGAAAAGTATCCAATACCTTAGTAGTTTATGTGTGTGCATTAATGTTTGAATAATCTATTATTTAAAGATAGTGTGTGTGTGTGTGTGCATACCAAAACAGAGAAACTCATAAAAAAATGGTAGTAACGGTTTCAAAGAGGAAGTCAAGATCTTCACAGAAGACAGAAGATCATCCTCCTTTCTTCTTCTTCTGTAATAATCTTTGTTCTGTCTTTTACAGATCAATTCTCTACATAACACTTCTCACAATTATCTTCTTCTTCTTTATTTATCTCTGGTTATCATTCACCACCTTAATCTCCGACAACGTCCTTCACATATGTGTCTTCTCAAGGAAACTCAACGATCCTTATTGTGTCACTGCTGGTTCTAAACCCGCTTTTCAAATCCCTATCAACCTTACTTCTACTTAGGGATGTTAAAAATGGGTAAAAACCCAATGGGTACCCAAGACCCAGACAAATTCTGAAGCCCATGACTTGCCCATTTTTTTTATTAAAATATATGGGCTTAAAACGGGCAGGTTTTTTTACCCTGGGCTTTAAACGGGTTTACCCTATCGGGTTTAGTGCGATGCGACGCTTGATTAATTATTTATGTTTAAATATTAAATAATTATAATAATGTTTAATTAATATTGTGATTTTTATTTTTAGTCCCTACTAAATTATCATATAGTTTCGTATATTATTTATTTAAAAGTTACGTTTTCTCTTCTAAAACGCAAGTCACATTTTCCCGCCCAAAACTCAAAATCGCATTTTTTGCGCAATAACGTAAAATCACAATTTCCCGCTGAAAAAGTAAAATCACAATTTTTCACCGAAAATATAAAATAACGTTTTCCTGCGAAAAAAACACATTGTTTTTACCAATAAATATTTCTTCTTTTATTCCGTAAATTTTTATCCCGCGCTAGGTGCGGGTAAATTTCTAGTTTTCTAGGTAAATTGCAAATTTAAAAACTTTTTACCCTATACAATTTAGGGTAACCCGCGTATCCGCTTCAATTTTAAAATGAGAAATTCTTTATAATACCATCAAAATAAGTTTTTGTTTTGAAAATACCATTAAAAAGTTTTTATAACAAAAATACCATTAAAATGTTTTTTATAACAAAAATACTATCAAAAAGTAATAGTTTACAAAAATACCACAAATACAAAAAAACGAGTTTTAACACTTAGAGATTTTAAATTTTTTCATTTGGGTGCGCTATAGTTTTAGGGTATAGTTTTGAAGGGTAGGGTATAGTTTTTTGAAAGTTTTAGGTGTAATTTTGAAAATTTAAGATTTGTGGTATTTATGAATACCACTTAAAATGTTTTTTAACACAATTAGCACAAATTTTTGAAAGTTTTACAAATACCATTAAAAAGTTTTTTTTTCATAAATACCACAAATCTTAAATTTTTTAAATTACACCCAAAACCTCCAAAAAACTATACCCTCCCCTTCAAATCTATACCCTAAACACTATATAACGAACCCAAATGAAAAAATTTAAAATCTAAAAGTGTTAAAACTTGTTTTTTTTTATATTTGTGGTATTTTTGTAAACTACTATTTTTTATGGTATTTTTGTTATAAAAAACATTTTATTGGTATTTTTGTTATAAAAACTTTTTAATGGTATTTTCAAAACAAAAACTTATTTTGATGGTATTCTAAAGAATTTCTCATTTTAAAATTGAAGCGGGTACCCGCGGGTTACCCTAAATTGTATAGGGTAGAGTTTGGGTTACCCTACCAAGACTTTACCCTATCCGGGTTTTTTTCAAAACAAGCTTTTTCTGGGCAGGCTTTTTTCGGGTTCAGGTAGGGTAGGGTAAAATTACCCATGACAACATCCCTACTTCTACTCCAAGTATTTTAAATGAAGAAACTAGGTCTGTAAATAATGAAAGTCTTGTGAAAGATGATAAGTTTAATGATGATTATAAAGAAATGGGTTCTAAGAGAAAACCAACTTTCACTAGAGATAGTGTTTCAAATAAAACAGAGGATGGTGTTCTTTATCAAGAAGGAGAATCCAAGAGTATAGATTCTGTTTTTGAGCAAGATCGTAATTCCGATAATCTTGAATCCTTTCTCGATAATCCCACCAAGATTCTTGGCAGTGAGGAGAAAAAAGAGTATGAGATTCTTGAACAAGAAGGCAAACCCAAGACTAATGATTCTGTTCTAATTGGTAATAAAGATGGAGAAATGAGTTCTCAAAAAAATGATACTTTGACTGGTGATACCACCAAGATCCTTACAAGTGAAGATAAAAAGGAGTATGATGCTCTTTTACAAGAAGACAAACCCAAGAATCTTAATCCTGTTCTTAACCAAGAACCCAAAACCAAGAACAAGGTCGATCTCAATACACTCATTGACCTAAAAGGAGCGGAAGATTACAACAAATACTTAAAACCTAAGAGTGAAGGAGAGGGACATGCCTTAAGAGCAGTGATCAAGTATCTTTACCTACAAAGATCATGGCTATCTCTCGAAAACAACATCACTAATTATAAACCGCAGTCTTGTGAAGGCAGAGGAGTTTATGTTTATGATTTACCGTCGAAATTCAACAAAGATTTGTTGGTAGAATGCAATGATATACTTCCAGGGGTTAACTTGTGTAGTTACTTCAAGAACCAAGGCTTTGGAGAAGCTATTGAGAGTCTTGGTCAAGGTTGGTTTGATACACACATGTACTCTCTTGAACCGATCTTACACGCTAGGGTTTTGAAACATCCTTGTAGGGTTTACAATGAGACACAAGCTAAGCTCTTCTATGTCCCTTACTATGCCGGTTTCGACGTTTTGAGATGGCACTATAGAAATGTTTCTGATGATGTCAAGGACCGTTTGGGTATCGAGGTTTTAAAATGGCTTGAACCGGAAGAATCTTGGAAGAAAAACGCGGGGAAAGATCACGTGTTTGTCCTCGGAAAAATTACTTGGGATTTTAGAAGAGACAAGGTTCCTTGGGGATCAAGGTTCCTTGCGTTACAAGAAATGCAAAACCCTACAAAGCTTCTCATAGAAAGACAACCATGGGAAGTAAACGACATAGCCATTCCTCACCCGACTTATTTCCATCCGAAAACAGATGAAGACATAACCACATGGCAGATTAAAACCATGAATCAACCTCGCAAGAGTCTAGTTAGCTTCGCAGGAGCCGCAAGACCAGGTAACCCTAATAACATCAGGTCAACACTTATCCAACAATGCATATCTTACGACCAATGCAAGTTCTTGGATTGTAATAACGGAGACTGCAAGAATCCAAAAAACGTCATTGATTTGTTCCAAGACTCCGAGTTTTGTCTACAACCACCTGGAGACAGCGCAACCAGGAGATCAGTGTTTGATTCACTGATCTCCGGTTGCATTCCAGTGATCTTTAATCCGTACACAGCTTATTATCAGTACGCGTGGCATCTTCCCGAAGATCATAAGAGATATTCTGTGTATATAAGTGAAGAAGATGTCAAGGAAAAGAGAGTAAATGTTGTTGAAAAATTGATGGCAAAGACACAAAAGGAGAAATATGATATGAGAAGTTATATTATTTATCAGCTCTTGCCTGGTTTGGTTTATGGAGACTCTAATGCTAAATTTGAAAAATTTAGAGATGCTTTTGATATTACTTTTGATAGTTTACTTGAGAAAATCAACAAATCAAAATAAAATATAGAAATGTATGATGTAAATGGTTTAATTTCATGTTATAAACGTAACAGAATTTATAACTCATTTCTTTTGGGCCTATGTGAGGCCCATTTAAATCACTGAACAAAACGACGTCGTATTTAAATGACCTAGGTTTCCTCTCGTCTTCTTCTTCTCTTATGTATATCAGTTGCCATTGAAGCGGCAAATAACGAAACACTCTTAACGTGAAACCATGGATACGACGACGACGACGAATACAGCTTCGATGTGGAGTTCTATAGTGAAGAAAGATCCTCCTTCCAAGCCTCCGACAAGCGACGTAGCTCCAGAATCGATTCTCGGGTTTGTCGGAAACTGCAAATCAACGAAGGGGATATCTGTTGCAGTTGTTGATGCTAACGCCGTCATTGAAGGAAAGCAGAGCTTAACCGATTTCGCCGATAAGTTTGTAACCGTCCCTGAAGTGCTCTTTGAGATTCGGGATCCTGCTTCTCGTCGTCGTCTCGCGTTTATTCCTTTCACTATTGATTCCATGGAACCTTCTCCTGAATCACTAAGCAAAGGTAAATAGATAAGTTTTGTGAGCTTTGTTTAGCTTGAATTCGATGATTAAGCTGTGTTGAATTCGAAAGGCGTATACTTGTAAGTTGTGTTGAAGACAAGTTTATCTTGTGTTTCTGATATTGACTTGTTTTCTTATGCAGTTATTAAGTTTGCAAGAGCTACTGGTGATTTGCAGACTCTGTCTGATGTTGATCTCAAGCTAATTGCTTTGACATACACTCTTGAGGCTCAAATTCATGGGACCAAGAATCTCAGAGACGTTCCTCTACCGATTCAAACTGTTAGGGTAAAGAGGTTGCCTGAGAAGGATTTGCCTGGTTGGGGATCTAATGTGGCTAACTTGGAGGAGTGGGAGGCACTAGACAACGAGGCTGATCAAAAGCCCGTCTCTGGCTCCAAAATCCTTCCGCTTAAAGACCTTAACTTGAATATCATCGCTTCGGACAACTCTTCTGAGGTTGGTTCTGTTGTGTCACATACTGAGAATCAAGAAGAGGATGGTCAAGAAGTTGAGAGGAGGCATAGGCGATACCCGCCCAAGAAAGTAGAGGTCAAGCTTGAGGGTAAGATGGTAGTGGTAGGAGTAGATGCATCAAATGGTGAATATGACGACGAAGATGCTGGTGATTGGAAACGTGCAGTTGGTAGAAGTACTCACAGAAGGTTTCTCAGAAGAAAGGAGACGTGGGAACATTATCAACAAGAAATGAAGAAAGATCTAGAAGCTGACAAAGCTGTAAACTTGATTGAAGACACAACTGATTTGCAGAGACAGCCTAATCAAATATCTAAAGACACAAATGATAGCTGTCCAAACGATAGCGGAAAGAATGACGAGGATCTTTCGTCCATCCTAAATGATACGAGGTTGGAGGAAGATTCCTTGAGAGATCTCCAAGAATGTCCTGAAGAGATTAATGATGAGGATGAGGTCAGTGATGATATTGAAATCGTAGATGAAGAGGATGATTTTGAAAGTGAAGGATTAGAGAGCATGGAGATTGCTAGTGAGGACGAGGATACTTTTGAGGCATCATCGATTGCAGATGATGGTAGCAGCGAGCAGAGTTGGTCATTGAGAGCCTTATCTGAGTCAAGTGTAGCTTGTATAACCGGTGACTTTGCAATGCAAAATGTTATTCTTCAAATGGGTTTGCGTTTGCTTGCACCCGGAGGTATGCAAATTCGCCAGCTGAACAGGTGCACTTTATAAATCATATCTTCCCTCATTTATTATGTCAAACCTTTTTTTTTTAGCATGCTTATGAGCTGAGAAAGATACAATGCTTACACTTTATTGGATCTGGATCTTTAGGTGGATCTTGAAATGCCATGCTTGCTACACAGTAACTCCTGAAATCGGAAGAATCTTTTGTCCCAAGTGCGGGAATGGTGGCACTCTACGCAAAGTGGCGGTTACAATAGGGGAGAATGGTGCTATCATAGCTGCACGTAAACCACGTGTTACACTTCGAGGGACTAAAGTAAGTTGTCGTTACAAGCAGAAGCTTAAACAGAAACCACCATGTTTTGTGGTGACAGATATAGCTAGCTAGCATCTGTATATATATGATGAATGTTGTAAAATCTCTGTTTGAATACACAAATCAAATATTCTCAGTGATAGATGTGGGTTCTCGTGTGTTTGTGCAGTTTTCGATTCCAATGCCAAAAGGAGGAAGAGAGTCGATAACAAAGAATTTGGTTCTAAGGGAAGATCAGCTACCTCAAAAGTTTCTCAATCCAAGAAGCAAGAAGAAAGCAAGCAACCTGGTAAGTATATGTACAATAACTCAAAATGTACATAGAAATTATAATGCCTATGATTGAAAGAAAACATAGAATTTGAATAATTGGATTTTGGGTGACCAGGGAGATGAGTACATGATATCAGACGATGTGTTTTTGAACCATCATAGCGATAGGAAGGCACCATTGCAACCTCCAGTGAGAAAAGCTTTGGCTGTTTTCAGCCAGAAAAGAAACCCCAATGACAATCACTACTCTCGTTCTATGCATTGATTTCGACCACAACATTCATCTCCTTTTTTTTATTATTATTGTCTGATTTTTCATTTTGTTTCTCGTCTTACAAGTCCAAAACTTGATCTATAGCTACAAGAGCCATTTGAAAACTAAGTTATTATTTGGTGCGATAAATATCTCAAGTTTAAATCTAGACAAAACTAACAAATAATTCTCACCAATATATATATATATTTGCTTTAAATAGAAGATGGTTATGTAGTGCGAGTCTTGGTAGTGGATCCTTGAAGTCAAAATGTTTTTTGTTTTACATTCTTGTAGTATTTTCTTTTTTGTGTGTGTTTGTTTAAAAGATGGATTCATCAGGTCAGGATTAGTAATATGAATGGGACCCACAACATAAACTGATACCATCTCTCATTCCTTTAATAATACCATTTGGTTAGTCAATTTTCCAAAATGTGGAAAATAATTAATGACCTAACCAACCACGTACTAAACACACAAATTTTAAAAAAACCATACGATATATACATACTGCAATTAACTAGTAACTGGAGGACCACTCTCAAATAATCCTCACTTATAAATTATTTCTTTAAATAGATGGGATATGCAGTGCGTCTTAATAATAATAATATCACGAGCTAGTCTTGGTACTATTGGATATCCTTGAAGTCGAGCTCTTCTTGTTTTTTTTTTATTTTATTATTATTTTGCAAATGGCTACGGAAAATCTCACAGGAACGTCACTGAAGACGGAAGACACGATGGGGATGATATTCCTCATCCTTGGCTTCCTCAGCTCCATTGACATCTTCCTCATCCTCATGCAAGCAACCATTTTTATTTTCCTTTTCTCTCTCTCTCTCTTTTTTTTGTTATAATGTATTTTATTATGTATATATGTGTGTGTGTGCATGCATGCAGGATTAAGGTAGTGGGGATAGTGAAAGATCATAGAAGAAGTGATGAGGCTGTGATGCCGTACATTAACTCAACGGTGAGCATAACGGCCTGGGTTGTATATAACGTTGTTGTCGGACAAAATTGGAGTGTTCTACTTAACTTGTTTGGTTTGGTCCTTCACATCTTCTACATTTATGTTTTCTTCAAATTCCGTCGACAGCCTTCTCAGGTAAATTAACACTTTTTTTTTTTTTTTTTTTTTTAAATTTCCCCTGATCTGTCTTGTTTGCTTATATGTAAACTAATTTTTATTTTTTTGTTTGGCTCTTTCTTTCTCAGTATCAGCTCAAAGAATCCGATTTGGCTTTGTACCCGATGATATTTATCGGGGTAGTAATGGTCTGTTTAAAGTTCGCGTCTATAACACAATCTGATTCCTGGTATTGTGTTCTGTTCCCGCTCGTTATGTTCAGGTCTTGCCACTCTTTTTTAACTGCGGTAAGTCAAATTAAAGTGATGTTCAAATGTTATTATAGCTACCCACTGCTACTTTTTCTTTTCAACAAATTAACAATTATATTAATCTAAAAGCTAATAGTTTTTTTTTGTTTTGTTTTTTGTTGGGAACTTGTGATTAGATCAAACTGAGAGAATCAAAGACCCCTCTTGGTGTGCGTTTACTCACAGCCTTCAACGGCGCGGTTATGTTTGGCTCTGCTTTATGTGTTGCCGACATTTTCACTATGGTAAAATATAGTTTTTTTTATTTATTTTCATTTAAAATAACTTTTACGTGCAAATTAAAAGTGATTACAGCTAGCTAATCGTTAATTAATAATTCTAATTTTGGAATAGGTACCGAGCGCTTTGGCTGTTGGGGTGTTCGTACTACATCTCTTAGTCTACAAAATCTTCCCTGATATTAAAAACGATTAGATCCAACGTCACCGACGCGTGCCTGCAGCTGCTATCTACCTTCTCAAACGCGCGTTTAAATAAAAAATTATTATTATTAATTAGTATGGCGTTTACTATAATGAATGGACATTTCAATCGTTATTAGTAAGTAAAAAAAAACAAACATATTTATATGGATTATTGTTTAGATCTTAATTAATGGTTCGAGACCTCCAGGCTTTCTAGCTGTTTGAATCTAATTATAGTAACGATATTGTCTTTTTCCACTATATATAAAGAAAACTTGTCTTCTCATCTTATTTGAATATATCACAACTGTTTCCTTTTTTGTTCACTTTATGACAATCCAACTCTAAAATAAAATGCACAAAATGATTTAACTTGTTTTTAAATTTCAAATATCACTAACAAAGAGGGTTAAGAAGAACGTGGTGCACCAAGTCGGAGCCCGTAAGCGATAAAAAACCAGCACCCAAATGGTAAACCAAGAAAGAAGAAAGAAAGAGTCATAAAGTTTGTCATGGCCATTGAAGAGTAAAGACTAATAAACCCAAACGTATGACTCAAGTAAGGCAAATCTTCGTCATGAGGCGATGACACATCATCATCATGCTTGAACCATCTCCACACTAATTCGGTGACGAGAGAAGCCATGTAAATGTCCATTAACATAAGTCTCATCACCACATCTGGCGAGTATCGATACTGTGTTTTAAATACATTCCATATTAGCAACGCATGCGCGCTTATGTGTATTATATGTATCATCAACGAGTATAGTGCTCCTGATGTCACCCTGTCGATATGTTAATATTAATTTAGAGGATATATGATGAGTTAATTAATCCGTTAAAACGATTAATTATATATAAAGCTCACATGTCATGATGAATTAACAAACAAAATAAACTCACATGAGTATAAATCCACGTGTACGTTTCCACGCATTTTCTTTCTTTCTTTTGCTATCCGCCTTCATCTACATATATATATTGCAATATCGTCATAAATTCAAACTTTGTTTTATTTGGTCAGACTCTTTTCTTTGAATTTTGCATATATTAGGATCCAAATCAATAAACTGTCAAATTAAATTTTAACATAATCTATTTCTTGCGCTCAACGTCAAACAGTATATCAATTAATAATTTTATCTTTATATCTACATATAATAGGTTAGACTATATATATATATATATATAGGTCCATATTAATTAATTGTACGCAATAATTTGAGCTATAAACTGCATAAACTCTATGAGTTCAGTTATGTGGTTAGAAGACATATATAATTAAGCTTAAACTCACTGGACAAAAATTTGAGGGCGATTAGGACAAAAGCAACGTATTTATAGGTGGTCGTGATATTGAATGTTGATATTGTCAAATCTTCAATAGCTTGGTTCTCTCTAGAATATGTAAATAGTATATAAACAGATATTAACGTCTTATATATAATTAATTATTTTCATCACAAAAAATGGAAATTCCAAACATTGGAAATATGTTAAGATATTGTAGTGATTACCAACAGATTCGAATTCATTTCATCTGTAATATATCATATGATGATAGAGAAGTAAAATTTGGATTATTTGTTTATTAATTAAGGAGTGTAGGTTCTTAAATATTTAATAGTTTACTGACATGTGTATAACACTTTTAGAAATGAATGAATTAATAATATGTTTAGTTATATTTTAACACGCCCGAAATTATTGTAAAATCACATTTGGCAACATGAAAACTTAAAATTTCTATGAATGTTAGAAAATGTAAAAAAAAGGAGAATCAGATTTTAAACATAAAAGTGTAAAATATAGTTTACCATTCATCACCTATATGTATATATATGTTTCTTTCTTAGTCAAATGCTTTTAGATACATATCCCATATCTTTTAATTATCAATAATAATCTTCTAATCAATCTTAAAAAGTATATACAATTGAGGACTATATTTTTCCTTAAAATCAATTAACTAATAATTTCAATTTGATTTGCTGATCTACAAATATTAAAAAATCAATAAATAAATATTACAAACCTCTTCTAATTAATAACAAAAACACAACCAAATATCAAATTGAATATATTTATTTTCTTCTAAAAAACAACCAAGAAACGACGTAATGAATGGGTCAGTGTTTGGGGTTTCTTTTTTCATATTCTATATTTCTTCGATGATACTTTTCGAGACGCCTTTCCACATACATTGGTTGCCGAGATGGAGATCAGGCCCTCAAGCTTTTGCTTTTGATTATAAAGGAAAAGGATTAATCTACACCGGAGTTTCTGGTGGTTTAATCCTCAAATATATACCCACTGCTAATAGATATATCGATTTTGCTTATATCACCCTAAACTCGTAAGTAGTGTGATGGGATCTTAAGCAATAATATATAAAAGATATGAGCCAATTCACTCGTGACGTAATTTTATGAACAGGAGATCATCATTGTGCAAAGGAACCACTAACATGGAAGAGTGTGGGCGGCCAGCGGGGATGGCTTTCAATAACAAAACGGGAGAGTTGTACGTGGCGGATGCTTATTTGGGTCTCCACGTCATCCCTCGCGGTGGCGGCTTCGCCAAAAAGATCGCCCCAAATGTTGATGACGGCGAACCTTTTTGGTTTCTTCATGGTCTCGACGTTGATCTCACTACGGGTCTCGTTTACTTCACGTCCTCCAGTTCCATTTTCAGCCCTAGGTCAGCTTTTTGGTTAACTGTTACTAACACAAATATTAAAATCACGTCAAAAAAATAAAAGAGAAATTCCTTAAAATACGATAAATTTATAATATTTTAGATATGCATGCATGCAGAGATATGATGGAAGCGGTTGAATCAAAAGACAAAACAGGGAAACTGTTAAAATACGATCCATCAACAAAAGTGGTGAGTGTATTGATGGAAGGTCTAAGTGGCGCAGCCGGATGCGCCGTTAGCTTAGACGGTTCGTTCGTGTTGGTTACTGAGTACACAAAGAGTAACATCAAGAGGTATTGGATCAAAGGACCTAAAGCTGGCTCTTATGATCAACAAGAAGACTTCATGATGATGATGACCAACTCCGTTGTTTCGAACCCTATTAATATCAAAAGGATTGGTTCTACTCAAAACTTTTGGGTTGCTTCGGTGGTGAACACAGCCAATGGACCAACGGACCCATCCGCTGTTAAAATTAGTTCTGACGGTAAAGTCATTCAGACAATTTCGTTAAAGGATAAGTTTGGTGATACTTTGGTTAGTGAGATTAACGAATACAAAGGCACGCTTTATATAGGAACCATGTTTGGCAATTTTGTTGGCTCTCTTAAGCTTTAAAATGCAATTATATTATATATATAGTTACTTTGTGTTTTAGGAAATATTGTTAACTATTAAGTGATTGTGTTTGGATAATATATATATATCATATATAATAATTAGCAAGGAGTTTTGCATACGTGTCGTCCAAAGAGAAAAACAAGGAAATTATTTGAAATTTTATTAATTTAATATTTTCGAAAATTGTTTGTAAATATCTATTTTATTTCTCATAATTTATATCTTTTATATTTAATTAATTTAATATTTTCGAAAATTGTTTGTAATTATCCCTTTTATTTCTCATAATTTATTTTATCATATATTATTTATAAATATAATATTTCGAAATTTCAATAAATTTACTAAAAATGTACAATATCTTTTTGGTATTTTAATTTATATTATAATTTAAAATATTTAATTATCACTAATATATTGAAATTTACTAAAAAAGTGGACGATGTCTTTTTAGTATTTTAAATTATATTATAATTTAAAATATTTACTTATTACTAGAGAAAATTAAGGAAATTGTTTTATATTTAATTAATTTAATATTTTTATATATAATAAATGACATGTAATTTTGCCTACGTGTTGTCCAAAGAGAAAAATAAGAAAATAGTTTAATATTTAATTAATTTAATAAAATAAGAAAATTATTTAAAATTTTATTAATTTAATTTTTTCGAAAAATGTTTGTAATTATCTCTTTTATTTCTCATAATTTATATTTTTTCTATTTAATTAATTTAATTTTCGAAAATTGTTTGTAATTATCCCTTTTATTTCTCATAATTTATTTTATCATATATTATTTATTAATATAATATTTTCGAAATTTCAAGAAATTTACTAAAAACTAAAAAGTGTACAATATCTTTTTGGTATTTTAATTTATATTATAATTTAAAATATTTAATTATCACTAATATATTGAAATTTACTAAAAAAGTGTACGATGTCTTTTTGATATTTTAAATATATAATAAATAGCAAGGAGTTTTGCCTACGTGTCGTCCAAAGAGAAAAACAAGGAAATTATTTTAAATTTTATTAATTTAATATTTTCGAAAATTGTTTGTAAATATCTATTTTATTTCTCATAATTTATATCTTTTATATTTAATTAATTTAATATTTTCGAAAATTGTTTGTAATTATCCCTTTTATTTCTCATAATTTATTTTATCATATATTATTTATAAATATAATATTTCGAAATTTCAATAAATTTACTAAAAATGTACAATATCTTTTTGGTATTTTAATTTATATTATAATTTAAAATAATTAATTATCACTAATATATTGAAATTTTCTAAAAAAAGTGGACGATGTCTTTTTAGTATTTTAAATTATATTATAATTTAAAATATTTACTTATTACTAGAGAAAATTAAGGAAATTGTTTTATATTTAATTAATTTAATATTTTCATATATAATAAATGACATGTAATTTTGCCCACGTGTTGTCCAAAGAGAAAAATAAGAAAATAGTTTTATATTTAATTAATTTAATAAAATAAGAAAATTATTTTAAATTTTATTAATTTAATTTTTTCGAAAAATGTTTGTAATTATCTCTTTTATTTCTCATAATTTATATTTTTCTATTTAATTAATTTAATTTTCGAAAATTGTTTGTAATTATCCCTTTTATTTCTCATAATTTATTTTATCATATATTATTTATTAATATAATATTTTCGAAATTTCAAGAAATTTACTAAAAACTAAAAAGTGTACAATATCTTTTTGGTATTTTAATTTATATTATAAATTAAAATATTTAATTATCACTAATATATTGAAATTTACTAAAAAAGTGTACGATGTCTTTTTGATATTTTAAATTATATTATAATTTAAAATATTTACTTATTACTAGAGAAAATTAAGGAAATTGTTTTCTATTTAATTAATTTAATATTTTCATATATAATAAATGACAAATATTTTTGCCTACGTGTTGTCTCATAAAACTATTTTTGTTGAATATGTTTTGTTTTATATTATCCAAATTAATTTGTGGACATATATTTTTAACGTCTTTTTAAGTGTCAAACATATTATTTTTTAGAATAAAAACATACGTAACAAACATATGTTTTAATAGCACGCATACATATGTTTTTAACAAATTTTCATTTTAATTGATGATTTTTATGTAAAATCTCTAACCAAGGCTATATTTCTTGAACAAAAACTCAAAACTATAAAATTATTACAAAATTTTGTATTTAAATAATATAAGTCCACCTTGAAACACAAAACCACAATTTTTATATGTTCCTTCTTTTTCGAATTTTCATTTTTTTATTGTTAATATATTACATTTGGTTTTATTTATCTCATTGTGATGTTAGCATAATTTAAGAAAAATATTATTTTTCATCAATATAACATTTGAATGTATTTTATTTATTTTTTCTAAAAATTATTTATATCCGCGCCTTGCGCGCGGGTCAAACCACCTAGTATATATATATATGAACCGTTGATCAAATTAGGGTATCCGGTTAATGTTGTTTTTAGTCAATTAATTAAATTAGTTAATTTTTGTTTTAAAGATGGCTACAATTTATATTTGATTAATTCATTTTTGGCGGCGGGATGGATGGGTCTGCTCAATGTGAAATATCTTCACAAGAACGTCACCATTTTAAATTGTAAATTTAAAATTTTCTAAAAATTTCGTGAGTAATTTTACGGTTGATTATGCCAATGATTTTGTCTATTTTTCTCTTTGAAGGTCCAAAAATATTTTAAAAACTTAGATTTATAACTTAATATGGTCTAAAAGGGTGAAGTGCTCTTATGAGTAATCTTCCTTTGAAACCAAAAGGATAAAAAAGGATAAATTTGAACAAGTTAATGTCTAAGTGTCAAAAATTGAAAAAGATGACTTTATTTACTCCTTTGATCTTCATTTTCATGAGATGGTGAAGCTAAAGCTAGCTCAGCCCATGCCAAAGAAGAAGACTTGAGCTCTGCTGAAATTGACACACTTATCCTACTCTCTAATCTCTCACAAAACTCCTTAACCAAACCAATCTTGTTCTTGTCTTTATCATTCTGGTTCAAGTTCAAGCATTGGCTTGCTACTTCACACACCACCTCAAGTTCCTTTTCGTTGAAATGCTTAAGCTCTGGATCAACCAAACTATCCATCACATCTTGTGCACCAATATACTCCTTTGCCTACACCACACAAAACCCACATTCTATGGCTTCAAAAACGCGTGTAAATTAGTCCGGCCTAAAGAGAGACTTATTATAAAGAGAAAAAGCGGTATTCTTACCCATTCAACAAGGCAACCTCTGTCTTGACAATAAGAAGGTCTTCCACTAACAATCTCTAACAAAAGTATGCCAAATGAGTATATATTCCCTCGTATACTCATATCTCGATGCTCCATTGCGTTGGGAAGTACACATATAGGTCCTTCACTACTTATATTCTTTTCCGATGGCACGAGGATCGTCTTCCAACACTCAAAATCAACCAGCTGCATATCAAATAATAATAACAATTTAAGGTTATATTAGCAAAGCTTAGTTAACTATTTACTACCGTCTAGGAAACTAGCCGGGTTTAATATAATACTTTAGGAGTAAAATCTTCAGTGAGATAAACTGCATTTGAGCTCAACTCAGTAATAGTAAATGGAGGATTGAGTTCAGTAAGAAGATACTTGAGACCACGCGTGATGCCTATCACTATTTTCATACGCTTTGCCCACGATACTAAGCTTCCTTCACCATCTGCATCATCAAACATTTTATCCCCATATATATAATATAAGCTACTACTACTATTGTTATTCTTGCATAAACTGCTAATAGATAGAGCATTACAATGAAGGTGTTCGTATAGTGTCCCGTTTGATGCATACTCAAGAACAAGCATTCTTGTAAAAGGTGTCTCCTCTTTGCAGTATCCAAGTAGTTTCCCCGCGTTTTCGTGGTTTAGTCTAGCTAAATCCGCAACCTAAAACACCAAAATGGTCATTTTAAAGCCAAGACTTCTTTACTGATGTTTTCTTGCAAGTAATTACATCATCATAAGAAGAACGAAGAAGAAGATACCTCTCTCTGGAAAGAAAACTCAAGATATTCAGTCCAATCTTCTTCTTTGACACATAAAGATATCACCGCAATCTCAGTGCCGCCTTGAATGGTGCCTTTGTAAATCTGACTATCTTCACAAGAATGAATTATGTTGCTGAAGTCTTCACATGCAACTTCTAGCTCTTTTCTTGTCAATCTTGCAACATCCTTCAGCATTTCAGTCTCTGTAATAGACAAAAAAAAACAATCTCTATGTAAACTTTTTTTACATATCTTTGAACCTCTTTCGAGGTTTTTTTTTATTGAATTCTTATAGAAATTTCTAACCAACATAGACCCTGAAATGCTCCTTTTCACTTGTAGATCTCTTCCATGGAACAATGAGTCTGCGCTTGATGTTGCACAAACTTAATGCAGAGAAAATCACAACTAAAAAGAGTAAACCAATAGATAATCCTGTGACTATCTCAAACTCCAAAAGCCACTTAGGTCTTGATCTTGCTTTATTCTTTTTGACCATTGTTACATCTATCGAATTCACTGAATCCATAAAAGGAAACTTTATTTAAAGAAAAACCAATTCTAGCTCTTATTATTATCAATACTGTTAAAACTCAATCTACACACACCACATTCTGAAGATGATCTCTGCTTAACATCATTGGTTTTCATGCAATTTCCTTGAAAACTTGTACTACAATAACAAAAAAGAGACGTTGTTAGATTGAAAAAAACACATCCAAGTATATAAAAATGATCTTAATCATTACATTGGAAGATAATCCAAACATCTCGGAACTATTCCCTCGAAAAAGTTGTAGGAGAAATCTGCCACTTTCAAATGAGAAGACTTGCTGCAAAAACCAGTCATGTTTGCACTTGGATTCAAAGTATCTCTGATTTATTCAACACAAACAAAGATTAACATTACAATCATAAATTATTAATAAGTAATTTATCCTAATTAAACTCACTTTGTTGATGTAATAGAAACAGGAATGCTTCCTTGAAGCCTATTCCTATCAATAAGAAGCTCTCTAAGGTTCTTCAAATTCCCAATCTCTGGAGGTAACATTCCAGTTAAACCATTGGACTGAAGCTTTCTGTAATGTAATCAAGAAAAAAAAGACTATTTCACTATATTACCGGAGTTTAAAAACATTGCGAATAAGGCTTATGGAGTTTTTTTTTATTACATGATCATGATGTTAGACAAACTCCCAATCTCTGAAGGAACTTGTCCTGTAAGATGATTGTTTCCCAAGTCTAAGATCTTTAGTTTCTTCAACTTTCCTATCTCTTTTGGTATTGTCCCCATTAGAATGTTCCCTCTCAATATCCTAAAGAACCATTCAACACACAAGAAACCATATCTAAAACACTATACAACATCAAACTTGCAAATTTAAAGACAGTATAGAAACTAAAGCCATACAGTTCTTGCAAGTAGGTTATTTGACCAAGTTCTGGCACAAGAAACCCTCTCATAGATGCATCTGTTATGTTTCTGCAATAATAATGAAACATATATATATAAAAAAAAATCATCATATTATAACTCTCTTGAGTGTGTTTAATGAAGATACAAAAAGTGTATTTACATTTTGATAATATGATGATTAGATGAAGAACACTTAATGCCAGTCCAATCACAAGGATCAGAGTCAGGTACATTCCAATTAGACATAACTAGCAATGGATCTTTATACATAGCTTCCTTGAATCTCACTAGTGCTTCCACTAATATATATATCATAATCAACAAATCAAACACATTAAAATACTTTTTTTTATCCTAACACAAGACATGTAAGAAATCATGCAATTAATATACCTTCTTTAGAGGAGAGAGAGTCACAGGTAACAAAAAGGAGCCATAGAACAAGACTCACAAGAAAAGGCTTTAAAGTCGATGAAGATAAGTATAATCTCATTTTTAGTCAACACAAAGACAAGATGGTTTTAGATAATAACAAATATTATTTAGCAAAAACCCATCAAAGCAAAATGAAGTTTTTAAGTAACAGAGACTGAAGAAGAAGTAGACTTTGAATCAAAGACATATTATTTTGTTTTGTTGTGTTGTGTTGTGGAGGGGAAAGAAACTTTATCTTTTTCTATACAAAAGGAAAGTAATCTTATTTTAATTAATAACTTTTAACTAAAATTACACTCGTTTATATTTAATTTTCCATAGATTTAATTTATTTAAATGGAAATTATTTTAGATTTATTCCCAAATAATGCATGCTTGCCAGTAATACAATATTTAAAATAAATTAATTATAGAAGTATATTTTATATTGAAAGACAAGTGTATGAACATGCATCATCTTTGAAAGTCAATATATATTTTAACTACTTTTACTTAGAAAAAAGGTAGAAAATATTTTATTAATCCTAATTCATATATGTTCACAGTTAAACTTATTATTGGCTTTGTTTGGTAAATAAAATCATAGCTTAACTTTGAATATGGTCATGATCTCTATTTTTAATAAAGTTTATGATTCTCAACCATTGTTGGCAAACAAAAAAAAAGTTCACAAAATCACATGAAAAAAATGTTTTCTTCTTTATTCACCTTTTTAATTATTAAATTTAATATAGTAAATTATGATACGCATCAATTAGGGTCCTACTACTACAACTAATCTTCATTCTTTTCTTCTAAAATTACTAGTTGTTTAATTATTACTTTAGACTTTCATTATATGATTGTAGACTTGTTTTGAATATGTATTTTTGCTTAGATTATAGTGGGAGTGATGTATGATTTGCACACATAATAATAAACAACCTTAATGATTTTCGAAAGTAATAGAGATAAACTGAACAACCTTTAAATAATTACATTTTACAAAATTAATCAGTAAGCCTAAACTAGGCTCAAAGAATGGGCTTTCTATAAGGTATTGATCCATTTAACTGTTAATTATACGAAAGTCAACGCTATTACACAAAGTCAAACAATTTTTATTACATCTCGATTTAGGGTTCTTAAGGGGTTTAAGATTTGGGGACGAACCCAAAATCAAAATACAAAATCGGATCACGATAAATGGCGACGAGCTTCCTTCATCATCTTCATCGTATAGAGAAAGGTAAATCTGGAATCTCTATCTCCATTAGTAGCCGCGTATTGAGTCTCTGTTTCTGGGTACGAGCTTTTTGTGATTACAGAGAGATCTTAAGAAACAATCTTCATTCTCTACAGTTCAACGAAGCTTTAGGTTTGTTCACACACATGGTTGAATCTCGTCCTCTACCTTCCATTGTAGATTTCACCAGCTTATTGTCTGTTATCTCCAAAATGAAGAGATTCGATGTTGTAATCAGTCTCTGTGAGCATCTACAGATGATGAATGTTTCACATGATATCTATTCTTTTAATCTCTTGATGAACTGTTATTGCCAATCTTCAAAGCCTTGTCTAGCTTTGTCTTTTTTGGGGAAGATGATGAAGCTTGGTTTTGAGCCTGACATTGTTACTTTTACTTCACTTATCAATGGGTTCTGTCTCGTTAATAGGATCGGAGACGCGATGTCTATGGTTGATAAGATGGTTGAAATGGGAGTTAAGCCTGATGTTGTGATGTACACTACAATCATTGAGAGTCTTTGTAGAAACAGATATGTCGATGACGCGTTGAACCTTTTTAACCAAATGGAGAAGAATGGGATTGAACCGGATGTCGTCACTTACTGCTCTTTGATAATCGGCTTTTGTAACTCTGTTAGATGGAGAGAGGCCTCTAGGCTGCTCAGCGATATGGTGGAGAGGAAAATTGAGCCTGATGTGATCATTTTCAATGCGTTGATTCACGCGCTTGTGAAAGATGGAAAGCTTTTAGAGGCCAATGAGTTATACATTGAGATGATTCAAATGTCTATAGCTCCTAATATTATAACCTACACTTCATTGATCAATGGGCTTTGCATGTACGGTCGTGTAGACGAGGCCAAAGAAATGTTTTGTTTGATGGAAGCCAAGGGTTGCTTACCAGATGTAGTGGCTTATACTTGTCTCATAAATGGTTTTTGCAAATCGAAAAAGATAGACAATGCCCTGAGAATCTTCTATCAGATGTCTCAAAAAGGAATAGTCGGAAACACGACAACCTATACTAGTCTTATCCAAGGTTTTTTTCAAGTGGGGAAACCTAATGTCGCACAAGAAATTTTCAGTCAGATGGTTTCTCGTGGCGTGCCTCACAATATTAGAACCTACAATGTTCTGTTGCATGGTCTATGTTATAACGGGAAACTAGGAAAAGCGCTTATGGTATTTGAGGATATGCAAAAGAGAGAAATGGATATAAGCATAGTTACGTATACAACCATCATTCAAGGGATGTGCAAAGCTGGTAAAGTGGAAGAAGCTTTGGATTTGTTTTGTAGCCTTTCTTCAAAAGGAGTGAAGCCTAACGTTGTAACATACACAACAATGATATCAGGGTTGTGTAGGGAAGGGTTAAAGCTTGAAGCTCATGTCTTGTTTAGGAAAATGAAAGAAGATGGTGTTTTCCCCAATTAATAGGCATGTATATATAGTAAGGTGACACCATAGATGAACTGATCATGTCTTGATGGTTGTTCAGTTGCAGATTGTGAAGAGACACAGAACAGGGCTTGTAGATATTGTAAGCACCTGTTGCCTATATCAGTGTAAGATGCCAGAGGCTAAGGTAACTCCTAATTACTCCACATTTAGGGATTTGTTACTGGACATGAGTCTCCACATAGACCCAACTTTGGACATAGTCTTTGTGAAGCAACCAGGATTCAGCGAAGCTGTGACAATTGTTTTGTTTATTACATGCCAGGATTCAAAAAGAAACCCGTAATAAGAAAACTTGGGCTCTGATAAGTTACAGTCGATAACAGTTTGTGTAGGATCCTTTACATGTAAAAATATCTCTTGTAACTAAACGACACCGTTTGATTCTATATAATGCTTCTATTTATGTATCGTCTTCTCCGATTTTGCGACTTTCTTCTTCTTCTTCTTCATACATGTCGCTTCAATTTCACCAGCAGATAATATCTGATCTTCTCGAAGACTCTAATGGCGGATTAGTGATCCTCTCTTCCGGTCTCTCCCTCTCTAAACTAATCGCATCTCTCCTCCTCCTTCACTCTCCTTCGCAAGGAACGCTACTTCTCCTCCTCTCTCCCGCCGCACAATCTCTCAAATCCAGAATCCTCCACCGCCTCTCCTCCGTCGATTCTCCATCACCGAAGGATATCACCGCTGATCTTCCGGCGAATCAGCGTTACTCGCTCTACTCCTCCGGCAATCCCTTCTTCATCACGCCGCGTATTCTGATCGTAGATCTACTCACTCAACGGATTCCGGTTTCTTCTCTCGCCGGAATATTCATCCTCAACGCTCACTCTCTTTCCGAAACCTCTACAGAAGCATTCATCGTCAGAATCGTCAAAAGCCTAAATGGCTCCGCCTACGTACGCGCTTTTTCGGATAAGCCACAAGCCATGGTCTCTGGTTTCTCCAAGACTGAACGCACCATGCGTGCTCTCTTCCTCCGTAAACTCCATCTTTGGCCCAGGTTTTGTATATTAGACTTCAATGTTTAGAATTGGATTCATTGTGAAGCTGTAGCTATTTAGGGTTTATTAGTACATATAATCAGAATGTACATTATTACTTATTTCTAATTTCTAATTTCATGAGAAAAACAATGTTGATAGGGTTCATTGTGAAGCTATAGTTATTTAGGGTTTGTTGTGGAGCAGGTTTCAGTTAGATGTGTCTCAGGAACTTGAGCGAGAACCACCTGAGGTTGTGGATATAAGGGTTTCGATGTCGAATTATATGGTGGGGATACAGAAAGCAATCATTGAAGTCATGGATGCTTGCCTCAAGGAGATGAAGAAGACTAACAAGGTCGATGTTGATGATTTGACTGTAGAGAGTGGTTTGTTCAAGTCCTTTGATGAGATTGTGAGGAGGCAGCTTGATCCCATTTGGCATACTCTTGGTAAAAGAACCAAACAGCTTGTCTCTGATTTGAAGACTTTGAGGAAGTTGCTTGACTATCTTGTTAGGTAAATTGCTCCAAGGTCTCTCTTTCTCTATCCAATAGTATGTTATGGGCAGTGAGTAATCAGCTGTTATGTCTGTGAATTTGTGTGTAGGTATGATGCTGTGAGTTTTCTGAAGTTCTTGGATACACTTAGAGTATCAGAGAGCTATCAATCTGTTTGGTTATTTGCTGAGGCCAGCTATAAAATATTTGATTTTGCAAAGAAACGAGTGTATCGTCTCTTGAAAGCAAGTGACGTCAAGTCAAAAGAACATGTGAAGAATACAAGTGGGAAAAAAAGAAAGTTAAAGGGTGATAGTTCTTCTGTAGAAGGAGGTAACAGAGTCTTGATCTAGATAGTTGTGTCATGCCTTTACTTGACTTTCATGTTATATGCGTTTTTATGATAAAATGGACCTTAATCAGTTTGCGATACAACTGCGACAAATGTGGCTACTGGCGTTGTGCTTGAAGAAATACTAGAAGAGGCCCCAAAATGGAAAGTCTTACGTGTGAGTGACTGAGTGAGTTCAGCTTCAATGCTGTTTCTCCGTTACGATTGATTTGGTGGTGGAAACTATTTTAGCTTGTGACCATGTTTTTTGTTTGTCTTTTAAAGTCTTTGATTTAGCGGTAGGAAATTGTTTAGAACCTAATGGTGTGCACATACTTGATACAGGAGATTTTAGAAGAGACACAAGAAGAAAGACAAAAACAGATTATTTCAGAGGAAGAAAACAGTGATAACAATGGAATAGTTCTTGTGGCTTGCAAAGATGAACGTTCCTGCATGCAGCTTGAAGATTGCATAACAAACAGTTCACAAAAGGCATACTAAAGATAACTACAGTTTTTATATATTATACATTATGCACTGACAACGATGAGTACATTGTTTCTACTTACTTCCACACAAACCTTCTTATATTACATATACATATGCAGGTAATGCGGGACGAGTGGGAAATGTACCTATTGAGCAAAATTGAGCTCCGCAATGTGCAAACACCACAAAAGAAGAAACAAAAGACTCCCAAGGGTTTTGGGATTCTTGATGGAGTAGTTCAGATAACTACAATACAGAACTCAGAGGGTGGCAGTTCTTCCAGACAAGAGCATGAGGCTCTTATGGCTGCTGCATCCTCTATTCGCAAGCTAGGAAAGAAAGCAGATATGGCTTCTGAAAATAATAATCCAGAGGATCAAGTCGAGAAGGCTTCCTGTACCAAAGGAAAGGGTAAAAAAGAACCGTCAAGTCGCAGGAGATCTATAAGAAGTTGCAACAAGAAAACCACAAACACTGAACCTGAAATCTCAAAAGGCTCAGAAAATGAAGAAAGGCCTAGTGAAGCTAGCACATCAGCCTCTAGAGAAGCTGATTCTGAACCCCCCAATGGTGCTAAGAAACTACCGCCAGTGCATTTCTATGCCTTAGAAAGCGATCAACCTATACTAGATATCTTGAAGCCTTCTGTGATCATTGTCTACCATCCTGACATGGGGTTCGTCAGAGAAATTGAGGTGTACAAAGCAGAGAACCCTCTGAAAAAGCTGAAAGTTTATTTTCTTTTCTATGACGAGTCTACGGAAGTTCAGAAGTTTGAGGCAAGTATACGCCGGGAAAATGGAGCTTTTGAATCATTGATCAGGCAGAAGTCTATGATGATGATTCCTGTCGAACAGGTGTAAACCTCAAATTCCAGCATTTCAAATGAAGCGAAGACTATGCTATGCTCTTATCTTCCAATTTTTTCCCTGCATTTTTCTCATTCATCATGTGTTATGACTTGTGAACAGGATGGACTTTGTATGGGGTCGAATTCATCGACGGACTTTCCAGCTTCAAGTACTCAAAACTCGTTAACCCGAAAAGCAGGTGGAAGGAAGGAAACCGAGAAAGAAACACAGGTTTGTTTCTCTTACTCATCTGAAACTAAACTGATTTGAGGAAAGCTATTACTCTAAGAATTTAAGTGGTTATTTTTTTCACCAGGTAATAGTGGACATGAGGGAGTTCATGAGCAGCTTACCAAACGTTCTTCATCAGAAAAGCATGAAGATAATACCAGTTACTCTAGAGGTCGGCGATTATATCCTCTCGCCTTCAATTTGTGTAGAGAGAAAAAGCATACAAGATCTTTTCCAGAGCTTCACATCAGGCCGGTTATTTCACCAAGCCGAAATGATGTCCCGTTATTACAGAATACCCGTTCTTCTCATTGAGTTCTCTCAAGACAAAAGCTTCTCTTTTCAGGTACCCTTGTCAGATTTCACAGTTTAAACTATTTGCGTTTTCTTCTCTTCCTTGAGTTTAGATTGGTTTTCTATTGTGTTGGAGTCTGCGAGTGATATATCAGATGACGTGACTCCATATAACATCATATCGAAACTAGCCTTGCTAGTACTGCATTTCCCAAGGTTAAGGATAATATGGTCTCGGAGTCTACATGCAACCGCAGAAATCTTCACCGCCTTAAAATCAAACCAAGACGAGCCTGACGAGACCCGAGCAGTAAGAGTAGGTGTGCCTTCAGAAGAGGGTATCATCGAAAATGACATAAGGTAGAAGAAATAGTATCTTCTTGAAAAACTGCTAAAATATCGGTTTGCATTTGGGTTAAAAAAGGTGTGAAATTTGAGTGATGAATGATGATGATGTTGTGAACAGAGCGGAGAACTATAACACATCAGCGGTAGAGTTTATGAGGAGGCTACCAGGAGTTTCAGACGCAAACTACAGATCGATAATGGAGAAATGTAAGAGTTTGTCTGAACTTGTGTCTTTCCCTGTTGAGAAATTAACAGAAATCATGGGTGGTCTTAAAGCTGCTCGAACTCTCAGAGAGTTTCTTGATGCCAAGTATCCCACTTTGCTTTAAAGGAGAGGTTAACACTAATTACTTTATATAAAGGTCAAAATCACACAAAGCTTCATCTGTTAACATTTATTTTATGATTTTATTTTGTTGTAACAATTACATCAGTCAATAGTTAGTATACTCGGATTGTATTTAAATTTATTTCTATGAATTACTCTTTTTAGACAGAAAAAAAAAAGACAGATGATGCCAAGGTTAAGACAGGTGCTCTCAAGAATAAATAAAATAACAATCGCTTTAATAATTTAAGGAATAAAAAGAAGAACGTGACAGACGTCAAAAAAAGAAGTTAAAACTCTCTCGACGGTTAAGCCCTTTTCTAAGTGGGCGCTTTTGCTTATTTTTATTTAGTGGGTCTTTTTCTATTCTCTAATGGGCTTCACTCTTTTCTAATGGGTTTCACTCTAATCCATTTATCTCACATCATAAACGCTGTGTTTCGTTATTTAGTCGTCGACGCCTAACATAGAGCAATATATATAGCCAGGTTTGCCTTTTGGATTTTGTGTGTGTATTGCCTTTGTGTTTTATAATTTGTGCTGTTCGACGAAATGCCTCAATGAAGTTTATTCTGTGCAAAGTTATATATATTTTCCTTGCAACAGACTATAAATGGACCGTACAGCTTCAGAATCGGATTTTCTAATTAATAATCTGTAACGTCAAAGTATCTTGGATTTTCTGGATAATGATATTCCACATTCAACTGCAATTTCAAAATATCAAAGTCAGCGTTTGCGTTAGCGTTCAAAGAGATGTTACCAAAACAACAAAAACAACAACATTTATTATGAACCAAAAATGGGTTCAGCAGAAACATACCTTTCCCTCATCAGAATCTGTGTGCCGTTGTGGAAACACAACTCTCAATTCATTGTACAGATAGAATCTCCTCTCTCCATCTTCCAAGCTTTTCTTCTTAGCTTTCTTGCTTACAGGGCATATAAATTTAACATGAAGAGCATACCGTAAAGCTCCCGACTTTGAACAGCTTCGTCCTGTTTCTCTGTAAGTCTCACGACAACTCCTGTTCTGACACTCATTTGTACAATGCAACCCATCAGTTGAATCAGATCCTTCGATAGGTTTAGTTGCAAGAGTTTGGCCTGCATCTATGGGGTTTTTGGCTTTTGTCGGAACAGAAGAAGCTAGAATAACCTTTTGCCGCAGGAAAGTCTGTTCATTAACATAAGAACAAGCACTGATCAAACCTTAAATCAGTACCAAAAAGGAGAGAGATGATGAGCATTGTTTACTCGATTCTTCCAACACACGATTTCTGGCTAAGTTGTTACCTTTGTACCATGTGGCATATCAGTTAAGTCATAGTTACAGAAGAAAGTGTGAAGAGGTGTCTTTTCAGGGTTACTTAATACCTGCAAAACAAAAGAAGCTCCCATTATGAATTAGTCATCAAATGATACCGAGTTTGTATCATTATTAAGAGAGAAAAAAGCAGGGAGACAAGAAGTAACCAGTTGAATCCGACCCTTCATAGGTATACGCAGCTGGCTATTAATGCTCTGAGAATCAGAGTTGTTTTGGTTAGTTTTCAGTTTCTGCCCCCATAATTTGTTTGAAGAAGATCCTCCAGAGAGATCTATGGAGGCATAGTATAACAAGAAGCAATCATCACCAACACTTGTTACTGAGAATGGAAGCTTCTGTGATTTTGGAGATATATTTCCACCAGCAATACTAAGAATAGCAAGAAAACCATCGATCCTCTGTAAAGAAACAGGCAAAAAGAGAGTAAGTGTGTGAAATGAAATATATAAAGAGTTTCCGCTTGAGGTTTTGTGAGTATTATAGATTTAGGTGTAAGGGAGAGACCTGATTAGTATGTCCATAGGATAATCTCCCTGACAAAAGTGATTCTTCAAAAGAACCAATCAATGACCTTTGAATGGAACGTCCACTCAAGCTTCTACCAAATCTTTTACATGGAGATGTAGGAACTGATTCATTGTCTCTGTCCATTGAAAACGCTCTCTGGATAATATTACCATCATCAAACAACCTATGACCAGTCCTGGATTCTGCTTCTGCACCCGTCTTCCCTAAACAAACACCATCTTCAAAAATCTTCCCAGTTAGGCCCCCTTGTATAGATTTTATTCCCTCGGAAAATCTCGGGCCAAGAGGTGACAGAGAAAGTGCAGGATAGGCAGATATATTCTTATGGCATGGTATGGGCTTAATTTGAGATGTTACATGACCTGGTGAATATAAGGAAGCGGCAACATTCGTTGGCTGCAGATCATTGGAGTCAAGTAATGGACCATCAGTGAAACCCATATATGAAAGTTTACTCCTTTGTGACGAGTCACTCCTCCGTTCACCACAAATAGAAGAACTTGTAGTCGTGGTCGAGATATTGGCCTTTTTGCGATCTTGTGAAATGGGAGTGTGTAATCCACTAGGAAGATCAGCAAAAGCCATTTGTTGGTTGTTGCTTCTGATATCAAGCGGGTCGCCTTTAAATTTCTCAGAGAAAAGCTTATTCAATGGAGAACTTACCCGTTTCCTGACTAAAGATCCACCAGTAATATCTACCTTATGAGATCCACCAATGGGGTTAACAGCGACATTCACGTCTTCATTACTCGGTGAGCTAGTTTCATTCGATTCAAAACCAACTATCCTTCTGAGTTCATGACCACGTGATGAGGTAACAACCCGAGTGGCCTGATGGTATCTCCAAGGATCATCTATAAACTCCAAAGTTTCCAGTGTTGATTTCCTATCATATTCTGCAATAGAGGAGAAAAGGCTTCCTTCGCCTCTGTTATTACGGTCTGAATCGCAGGGAGTGGCGTTTGCAGGAAGACTCTGAGAAAGACTGCAGCTTGAATCAGACAAAGCCTCCTGGGTTTGTTTATCTGAAGCAGTCTGTGGCAGACCCATTTGCAATAAGCACTTAAAGTTCCATGTGGGATATCTCCTCTCCTTGCCACAACACAGATTGAGGATAGAGAATGCAAAGTTGATAGTTGTCTCCTGAAATCAACAAAAAAAAGAGAAGATGAATCAAGTAATATATACACAAAAAAGTATATTGTATATTCGTCAAGTGCATCAACAGCAATGGAAAGTTGTAGAAGTAAGAAATGATAAAACAGATCACTAAATACACATTGCTCATATAAACGATGACGATGCTCTAAAAGAGTTTCTTAAGCCTAACTAGTAAGGATCAATCAAGTACATATACAGAAGCATCAAAGGCATATATATATATACCTAAATTAATTACCATAATAAAACATCACTAGACAACACATTGTATTAAGGTTATAGAAATGATCAAACACAAAATCAACAAAAGAAAATCATGTGTAAGTAAGATTCGAGAGATGATCGTAGAAGGAAGGTAGAAGATGATGAAAAACATGACAAATGATAATTATACGCACCCGATGAATCGATAATCACAGAATCAAAATCGAAACCAGAGAGAGAATCGGAGAAGAAGACAAACGAAAAAGAGAAGAATGTATATTATTATTATGATATTAAACAAAGCAAAAGGAAGAAGAATGTATATGATGATGATGATGAAGATGAAGATGGAGAGACATCGTCGTCTCTTATAAATCGTCTTATAAACAAATCGCAATATCGAATCATCATCATCACCACCATTCCCATCGCCTCTTTCTCTCTCTTTTTTTTTTTAATTTTCGTTTTCTTTTCTTTCGATAAAACATTATACTTTTCCAAAATAAATTAATTAACCAAACAGATTCAAAATAAAATAACAACAAGAAGAGAAGAGACCAGTTAGGCCTAATCAAATGGGCCCATTTTCTAAGTGGGCTCATATATTCGACCGTCACGTGATAATCACGTGTGTGTCTGTCATTTGGTGGTGGTGGTGGTAAAGGATTATACTTTACCGTCCTCTTCCTCTTCCTCTACCACCACCAAGATTTTCAATAACATAACGTTTGGGCGGTTTGGCTAAAGACAAAGCTCTTTGGCAACAACAAATTAGACAGACAGCTAAAGATATTACAAAAATGTCAAATTACTATATTTACTTGTGCCTCTGTCTCTCTCTCTCTCTCTCTCTCTCTCTCTCTACAATCAACGTTTTGAGATCAAACTTGACGTTAACAACAGCTTCATCGTTCAGTCAGTTTTACACCTGCATTTTAACATATAAACAACACCATGTCTTAAAATAATTCTTGTTGAAGATTTTTGCACATAAACAAAGACCAAGTTAGTTTTTCTTTGTTGTTACCTCTAGTTTGACCAACTTCTCCTGCCTGAGACCGAGAAAGCGATCTGAGATTCATCAGAGAAGCTGGAGTTAGCGGTAGAGGCGGTGGAGATGCTGCTCTGTCTAATTGGTTCCTCTCGGGCAAGGGTCGTTGGGGAGCCATGTCTCTCTGGTTTCTTGAAGGTATAGAGAAGCTTCTCGGTATAACCAAAGGTGGAACCGGAAGTGGTGATGCTACAATGTTTGTTGTGGACACAATTACATTGCTTCTTTCTTGACTCCAAGCTGTTAAAGGAGCTGAGTGACCAGTCATACCCGGAGATTTCGAACGTGGTCGCGGTGCAAACTGACCCGGTGGTCTTGGGAGCTCATGGAGTTCGTTGATCCGTGGAGAAGAAGAGAGCGGAGGTGAAGCAGTGGGAGACATCCTTGGAGGAGATGACTGAGCTTGAGCCGGAACTGGAAGTCGTGTTGATGATGGTTTGAGTGGTCCAGAAAACGCGTGTCTTGGTGCGGCTTCTTGCTGAGGAGTTTCTGAAGGACGAGGAAGGCGGGAATAGAGGTTGCTTTCTACATCTTTATGAGCGGTTCTTACTGGTTGTTCGAGCGGTGATGAGTGCCATAAGTTTGGGCTGTGGCTTGTTCGGGTGACGGGTTTTGTAAATACTGATGATGATGATTTTGAATCAGCCGGAGTTGGTAATGCATAAGCATTTGCAGACGGAGTTGTATGCCTTGTCGGCTTACCCGCTAAATCAGATTTCTTTTCAGGGAACAAGGGTGCTGAATGGCTGCTTGTTCTAGGATATCGGTATGAAACACGATGCTCTTCTCTATGATCTACGTTAACCTGCATCAGAGAATATGACTTTAAATATAGGTTTCACATACTATTGTGAGTTCAAGAGTACATAACATTTAAAATAAGATCTAAACGTCACGAAAAGAACATACTGTTGCTGACCCTGCAGGTAAAGGGCGTTGAAATGAGAGGTCTGTGTCATCCATCTATTATAAGGAAATGACAGTGAATTAGCTTATTCTCTATAGATAACACGTTTCTTTACAAAACTCAGATCCGTTTTAAAATTACCTTCATCAATCCTTGTGATGTAGATGTACCTTCTACTCTCTGCTCACTTGTTATGTAGTCAAAACTGAGTTCTCCGTCTCTGTTAACATGTCGGTCATCATCATCATCATCTTCACTACATTCCATTTCGTTCCCGTGATCAGAGAGCTCATAATCGATGTGTTGTCTCTCTGCAGCAATTCTGACTTGTTGCTCTACTGCCTCAAGTGATTTTAGACCAGTGAAGAACAAATGCATCTATGCAAATAGAAGAAAGAAAGCATAAGAGACCCTAATTGAGCAATTGTGGTTCGGTTTCAGTAATCAGACCGAGAAGGTACCTGAGCAGTGTGGTGACGGGCTGCTTGTGTGAGGAGACTTCGAGCTTGTCCTTCCTTGAGGGATTTCAACCGGAAAATGCACAAAGTCGCCTCGTCCTGTAGCTCATCACGGGCAGTCTCTAACTGTCTGCGAATAAGTCTCTCCCCTTTACTGCCTTTAAGTTGTACCTTGCCTTTTACATGCTCCATCACCATGTTCTTAACAACATCTCTGTGAGTAAGAATCTAGAGGTTAAGGTAAGGCTTTATCAAACCAAAACCAAGAAGAAAAAATGCAGTAAATCACTGACCTCTTTTCTTCACATTGTTGCTTCATATCCTAAAAGTAAAAGAAATGAATATATATGAGCAAACTAGTGGTTTTCATTAAGGTTAACTCTTGCTCAAACTGTGAAAAAATCAGGCTTTTATATTCAAAAGAGTAAAGATAGGCCATACCTCGACGGTTCTAAGGTCATTGAGAAGTGACTCTGAAGGCCGTGTGATGGTCTTGATTATTTGAGAACGCTGAAGAGAAAGAAAGTGAAACAACAACTTTTTCAGTTTCTATATTCTTGCAGAAATATACACATTGCTCCACAGAAAGTACGACAACGTTACAACTTACATAGGTGTCGGCGAGTTTCTGAAGCTCAAACTGAACTTTACCCAACTTCAGCAAGATTCGACCTGCAAAAGAAACAATGTTACATCATGCAAACATGACAAAACAAACTTCCATGTTAACCGAATCTTCAAAAGCTTACCACTTTCTTGATCGTTATGGGGCGCGATTTGCTCCAAGCATGAACCCATTTCGCCCAATGATTCAGAGAACTCTGATAATACCAAAAAAAAAAGAAAGGAGAAAAAAATGATGAAGTAACATAACAATATAAGGATTTATAACCCCAGATTCATGAAGTTGAATACTTAGTTTACCATATGCACTATTAGCCGTTGCAGCAGCAACCGAGAGTAGTCTATCATAACAATCTCTCATGTCTTGCATATCCTGAAAATAATAGAGCAATAACTTAAGCTATAGAACAAAAAAAGAACATAAAAATGGGTCTTGCTAAAATCAAATTCAATGAGTGAAAAAACGATTCTTCAAAGTCTAGTTCATGAACCAAACTAAAATAACTTACCAAATAACAAGTAAAATATAAATGTCAATGAATAAAGTCTCTACAGATAAAGTAAATGATGATAGAGAGATTTATCAATTTCAGATCGGAGAAATAGTCACAGAAACTACATCTTAGTACGAAGAAGATCAAAAAGCCTAATCTAAATCACACGATTCAGCTAAAACCCAAGTTCTCCGATAAAGAGGAGATAGACTACCTTGGCGGCTCGAGCAAACCCATCAATCTGTGCGGTGGGGAAAAGCTCGCCGATATCATTCACGGCGTCGGCTTTAGGCAGTGCGAATCTCCTTAACCTCCCAAACGAAGCTTTCATCATATCTAACCACCAATAAACCCTAATCGCCAACAAAATCGAAACACAGAGAAAGAGAGAGAGAGAGAGAGAGAATAAAGAAGTGAGATTCAAGTATTGTTTGTTACAATAATGGCATTGAATGATAAAGAAAGAAAGAAAGAAAGAAAAGCTTAAAAGGGGTTTTGATTTTGTTGTTGTTTGGTCAAAGAAGAGATCGAGACACACAATAAAGAAGAAGAAGAAGACCCAAATATTGGATTTGTGAAGATAAATCTCACGCGGGGATGTAAACAAGAACGGTTCAGATGAGAGGAAGAGACACGTGGTCAAATCTTAACGGAGTCATAAAGAAAGAAAGATATGAGATGGGTGAAAAAGTCAAAAAGTCAAACATTTATGACAAGGCGGAAAAAAAGTGAATTTTGAGTTTGACCGGAGGGGGAGTCTTTTATTTATTAAAGCCTCTCTCGTCAAATATCTCTTCCCCCTTTTTCGTCAAGGATTTTGAATAATTGTATTTCATTTTTTAATTTGTTTTTGACAGATCATCATAATTACTTATGGGCGCAATTTACCAAAGAAAGACGTGGAGACTGTTAAAATGAGCAATACATTGATATACCATTACCTATTAATTATTTATATATATATATATATATATATATATATGTTGTTGATGAGATTATATGTTTATGCATTCATTCTGATTCTCTAATAACTCTTCTTTACAAATTCTCTCCTTTCTTTTGTTTATTCTGTTAACAAAAAATGATTAATCACTAACAAATTAAAAACCAAACACAAAAAACCCGTTTTTTGTAAGAACACCTTCACAAAAACATCATTAAGAAGCTAATTATAAGGTGGAGAAGGAGATTGAGGAAGAATAGTTTCATCTTTCTCCCTTATTATATCAATACTCTCTCCAACAACACTTTCTTCTTCTTCGGATTCGGATTCTAATATGTCCAAACCAACATACTCATGTTCAATCTTTTCGCCGAAAACATGGCACACAACCAAATCTGTGTCAGCAACTATCAAAGGAAGGCTAATTTCATCCATGTACCAATTATATTGTGGAGCTTCTTCTTCTTCTTCTTCATCAAAGAAACACATATCACTAGATTCTTCTGCGTGTTCGAAAAGAGTAAATGATCGTTTGATGCCCACTAATGCATCATTTGGGTCCATCACATTAGTTTCTTCTCCTATTTGTGTCCACAATATATTACTATCATGAGAGTTAGTAGTAACTTGTTTCTCAAGTTTTATACAATAAAAGTACCAATGCTCTTCTCTTGGATATCCTGACATAATTAAAGAACAAACATTAATATAGAAACAAGAAGCTTAAGTTAGATTGAGAAACAGAAATTTTTTTTACAAAATTAAAACCTATCATGAGTAATACAATGATCAAAGGAATTTAGGTCTGATTTATGAAAAAGTAGGGACTTAATACGAATTGAGTAGTAACGTACCAGGCAAGTAACGAGGATGTTTTGAGAAGATGTCATTACACTCTTGAGGTATAGTATGAGCTTTCAATGGTTGTCCTAAAACTTTTCTCTTCAAAAAATAAGTTGAAATCTCACAATCTGTTGGTCGAAACCTGAATCCTACAGGCAAATCTTTGTTGCACTTTGGCTCCATTCAAAATACACAAATAACAAGTGTGTATTTATTAACGGCCAATATATCTTTTTCTTGGTTATGATTTATGAAGATTTTGATTATGAGAAGGAAAAAAAGATTGACTTATATATATAGTTTCGGGGATAGTGTTATATATTCCTAATTCTAATGGAAATAGTGAAATAGAAAATTATGGAACAGGTAAATACTATGCCACCACACATGCATGTTCTTTTGAGAATAAGTTATACCCTAAAGATTTTAATATGACTGAACTGTATTGTAATTTTTTGACTATGTGAATCAAATATTATGTAGGTTTGTTTATAATAAAGAGGCTTTCTGTTGTGGCTATATTGGAATTGGATTCTTGAATGTGATACTGAAGATAAATTCTTTTGTTTTTCTTCATAGTTAAGGCAAGAGAAGAGTCATATATGAGAGCTACGAGTTGTTGTTTGATTACAACTTCACGAATCCTTTTAAAAGTTGAATCAAAGACAAACTACTTACATTTTTATTTATTTGGAATATATTTTAGAATAAGTTTGTCTTGAGAAATACATCAAATTATATCAAACCAATAAAAATCTAATTTTAAGTTCTGCCCTGGACTAATCAATTTCATTTAGTTACAATTTATTTTCTCTGGCATAAACTATAAACTAATCCATGCAAAAAGTAAGAAAAATTAGAGATTTTATTTACAGCTTAACAATTAAAAAATTTACAAATAATATCAAACCCTATAAAAAATACTATATAATAAAAGAAAGAAAAAGGAAAAAACAGAGATGATTATCAATGTTTTTTTTGTTAAATAGATGATTATCAATGTTGTATCAATTGAGAAAGAAGCTTAAGCAGAAAATCAATCTCCTTTTGTGAAAACTCAGGTCTTGTAATGGCAACATCATCCTTAGAAGGTGATGGTGATGGTGGCCTTATCATCATAAGTGTCACTGACTCTGAAATCTCCTCAACAAAATCTACAATCACTCCTTCAATACCCATCACATACTGCATATACACTGCCTCTCCTACATTGCTGCAAACACAATGTTTTTGAACAGCTCAAAATCTAATCACAGACTTAAAAAGGGCTTAAGGGTGATAATTTGATTGCAAAAACTGTTAGAAAGCTTACTTGAGTTTTCCATATGTGAGGAGAGAGAGGTTAGATTCTTTGATCTTTGCAATGGCTGATGGGTTTCTGAACACTCCTTTAACCTCTGAAACAATGCCTTGTAGCTTTCCTTGCAAGCAAACTTTAATGGCTTCTTCTAGTGAGTTTCTTCTCTCGTCTTTGTAAATCTGGTTCCCGGCTTCAGTCAGAAAGAAAACCTGGTTCCAATTCAATAAAGAGTTCCATTTTAGCCGTAAGATCAAATAGATGAATCTGATGAAAACTGTGGATGATCATCATAGGCTTAAAATGAGACATACAGGGTAAGTGCTTTGTAGCTCCCTAATGAGACAAGCTGCATCTGGTTGGAAAGTTGAGAAGATAACTGGTCTGTCTTTACCATAATCAAATACTACCTATTGTCAAGACAGAAACCAATGAAAATATAGAAAGTTATAATAATAGCATTACTAACACTCTCAAGACATAGTTCTGTAACAAAGGGTAATATAAATGGGCATATAACCTTAAGAACTGATCTCAGGACATGGAGGAGAGTTTCTCGTTCATAGACAGCATGATCATCGAATTTCAACTCGATATTGAAGCCGAGAGATTTCTCAACTTTTTCAAAAGCTTCTTGTAAGGTACAAAGAGAATCATCCAAATCAACATCCCATTTCAAAACATTACCATCTTTACATTTCCTCATCAATGTCTTTCCTAATTTCTCAGCTTCTTTCTGAGGTCCATAGAGTAGAAACTCAGAAAGGCAAAGATCAGTGACTCTACTCTCATTAACAACACCCTAAACACAAAAAACACACCATACCCATCAGCTAAAAACTTGCAAAATTAGCACCTTTTTAACAAAATCAAGATCCAAGCAAAAATGTAGACTCACATTGTCTTCTTGAGAGTAGATGAAATCATCATGGAAAATAACAGGACAATCATCTTTAGTAACCTACAAAAAGACAAAAAAACAGCACACACAAAAGCTCTTCGGATTCACTTTTCTATGTGGGTCATCTTCACACACTCTCTTTTTCTTCAAATCTTCTTCAATGTTCAATATTGTTCATATCAATTTCAATGACAAGAAAGGATCAGATAAATTAGCAACCTGAACATCGAACTCAATGAAATCGATGGGGAATTTGGCGGCGGAGTTGAAAGAGAGAATAGAGTTTTCTTTAAAGCCTCTCGTTCTCCGATCTGACGATTGCAACACATTCATGCCGTTTCCTCTGTGTCCCATCACACAAAACCCAGGCAATACAAACGCCGTCGTTTTACTCAAATCTAAACCTAACCATAATTTTTTGAAAATAATCGATTCAGCAACGACGAAGCTTTGATCAATCTCCGGCGAATAGAGAAAGAGAGGTACCTTGAGATAACGCGTAAACAGAGTCAGGGAGGCTAGGCACATCGGAGACGAGCACTGTACGAAGAGCCATTAGCGAAGAAGATAATGAGATTTTGTAAATTAGGGATTTATTATTATTATGTAAAGAATCGTTTTGTGTATTGTGGTATTTATATTAAAAAAAAAAAAAAAAAAGCTGGATCTCCGCGTTCGAATATTCGTTTCCACGTCAGCATGATTCTTTCTTTCTTTCTTCCCGCCTTTTCTGGTACAACAAAAGAGTACCGTTCTCTTCGTATACGTGTCGATGACTCATTGGTTATTATCTTTTTTGTTTTAGTGTTAATCTTGTTTTTTTCCTCCAAACAGAGAAAATATTATTGTTTTTTTTACTCGAAAGATTCCTGCCTAATTAAGAAAACAAGATTAAGATGTGTGAAAAATAGGAAACGATGACAGATTCAATTATTTTGGAACCGATTTTTTTTGTGACTTAAAAATATATTTATTCCATTGGCAGCTAAGGAAAATTTATATGTATACAATAAAATATTAGGCTAAATAAATAAGGAAGGTTCCTACATATAGACCACTTACCAAACTATTTCTTGGAAAAAAAAATGTTGATACAACTTGAAACGTAATGACCATTTGCATCCATAAATCGTTAGCTTTCAATTTGAATTATTTTTTTTAATATTGATTTAAAAATTATAAGTTGTAATATTTTCTAGTACTAATCAGTTTCATATATGAAATGGAGATTCGAAAATAACGTGATTCACACATTTTTTGTAAGATAACCTCGTCAAAAATGGACTAACATATATTTTTTTGAATAAGTATAATAATTAGGTTTCTAGATTATATATATTTTTTTTTAAACATGGATCTCCACGAGAGACTGACGTGTACAATATGCAATATCTATCTGTAAAGATAAATGGATTATCAAATTTTATATGATATGGTTGGCTAAATCCACCAGGCCGTCCACATGTGACATATTTTTCTACTTGGATCCACGTCTTCAATTTTGAAAACGTACAAGTTATTTTACACAACTTGCTACAAATAGTATATTTTTTTAATCAAAAAATTAGTATAATTTAAAAACATGTCAATCCAAATGATAAGTCCATTAGACCATCTCCATTGATGTATTTTAAGGGGATTTTAAGAGTTTCTAAACATCAAAAATAAAGAAATTAAATAATAAATTATGTAACTAACTGAGAATCGTTTCTTTACTAAGGAATTTTTTTAAAATTAAGAACCCCTTACGTGTCAATAAAGTAGAGATAATCATTTTCTTAATTTATTTTTGCTTTTATTTTCTTCTAAATCATAATATAATTTAAACTTTTAAAAACCTCTTACCAATGGAGGAACAAATCATTAAGATTCTTATCAAATTTCTTAAAACAAAAGATAAATCAAAAATAACTAAATAAAAACTTAAAATCTCATATAAGAGTTCTCGAATTGAGATGGTCTTATGGTGTATTAAATATGGTTTGGTAAGGTCAATAGTTTTGCTTTTATGTTTTGGGTTTGTAACAGTCCATGAGAACGATAACAAATTTATTTTGTTGGCCCAAATGATAACAATTCAATTTTTGTCAAAGAAAGGTTATTTTAAATATAAATAAAAGTTTGGGTTATTTTTGACAAACAAATGTAAATAGAGGATGTATAATATAAAATATATATTGGCTGGAACCGACGTTACAGAGGAAGGAAACCATTAAATGGGAAAAACAGAGTAATCGGCGCTTTAATGGCATAAAGACAAATCCCACCATTTACTGTATTGTTTTGTTTGCTTCTTCCTCCTCTTCTTAAATGCTATCTCTCTCCGTGTAATACGCAAGCATTCAAAATTCATGTCGGCCCATAAAAAATTTCAAAACTTTCCAAGAAAAAACAAGAACATACTGATGTTACAACACTTAAGATTACGGACCACGTAATCATATTTAGCTAACTAATCATGGATGGTTTTAACGAATCTAAACCCTTTCCTTGCGTATTTGAAACTGATGATGTGTAAGTGTTTGGTTTCGGTGATGGAGCTGAGAAAAGTGGAATAACTGATCTGATTTGAACTTCTGGAGCCATACTATTATTACAACCTCCCACGAAACTGAACTTGCTTTTTGTCTGATAAGGCCAATATTTGCTTATTGAATCTCTCTCTCTTGTTTCATTCAGCTTAGCCTTATGATCAGCCATTGTCAAAGGAAACGACTTTTTCATCATCATCATCATCTCTGTCTCTTTCTTAGCCATTTCTTGTGTGAGATTTGTTCTTAGTGTCTTGTCTTCTCTTAAAGTAACCAGAGAGACTAAACTGGTTATGTGTTGTTTCTGAGTCTCATTGTAATTAGTATCATGTTGGCTTGTTCTTCTTCTCCATTGGTTTGTTGTTGTCTCTCTTCTTCTTCTTCTTCTTCTCACTTGTTTTGGTTTAAACCTTGACAGTACTCTTGCTACTACTTCTTGTTCCTTCTCTTCTCCTATACATTCCAAGCTTGACACTGCACACAATACCAAAAAAGAAATGGATTCAATTTAAAAACTTTGAGAAGCTTTTTTCGATGTTTATGTAACACTTGGAAGATAGTATTTTTTTTGTGAGTATGTACTTGTTTTCAAAGAGGACCAAGCTGCAATGGCTGCATTTTTCTCAGCTTGTTTCTTTGTCTTTGCTGTTTCTCCTGCGAAACTCATACCAGCAAGCTCCACATTGCAAGTGAAAGCTGGGAAATGACAAGAACCTGATCTAACACTTGTGTACATTGGTAGATTCAGACCAGCTCTATGTGCTGTCTCTTGTAGCAAGTTCTTGTATATCCCTGTCTCATCCTATTTACAAAGAATAAAAAACATGTTAAAACACTTATTGCATGAACAAAAAACTTGTAATAAAAGAAAGATATACTTACAAGAATCTTAGCAGTAATAAGAGAATTTGAAGCAGGGAGTCTAGAGGAAAGGACATTAAGTGAAACTTGAGCAGCAGAATGCTCAGCTTGTCTGAGAGTGGAACAGTAAGTAGGACTCTCAAATATCTCACCATTGAAGTTAACAGAAGCTTTGAATCTTGGAGCATGATCTGGTCCTTGTCTTATGCAAGTATATGATGGTAAGTTCAAACAGCTTCTCTGTGCTAACTCTTGCAGCTGATTCTTATACATTCTTTAAAACACCAAAAAAATCAACAACATATACAAGTCTAGCTCAAGATACTACAAAACCTCTTTTTTGTAAGTCATAAGAGAAGACAAAAAGGTAAAAAAAAAACAACCTGTTCAAGTTTAGTATATAATAAGCTATGGGATATCTAGTGTTTAAAGTAAAGATAAAGGAAGAGATTTTGCAGAGGTTTTTGAGCTTTATCACTCACATCACATGGTTAAGGTTCTAAATAAAGAGTAAGGTTCTAAAACATTAATAGTGACATTTCAATTGAAATATTGTTTTGTCTTTGTCTTTTGTGTTTGATTGTAGACAGAAGTTACCTTCTTTTTTCTGGTCAAACAGTTAAAATCAGTTCTCTTTAGTTAAATAGTCCATAGTTGTGTAGTGAAAATGATTTAGTGTAATAATAATAGTACAAGGTGCTAGAATTGACCATTTTGTTTGACTCTGTTCACTTAGAAGAAGAAGCCTTAATGATTCTTTGCATTTATTGCATTGCCGTGCTTCACTAAACACTAGTCTATCTATAGTATAATAAGACTGGTCTGGTCTTTTGGTCCACACATGTCTGAAAATTCAGTCTCAGCTTTTTAATTATTAGCACAGTTACATGTACAGTGAAGAATCGTCTGTATTCATTTTGCTTTCTCAGTATATGAAAGTTCATATAATAGTATATTAACATCAAAAAACAACAATGATATTAAGATGTAAAATGTTCTGAAACACAACAAAACTTCTGAAAAAAACCACACAACAATTCACAATTGATTTCTCATTCTGTGAACACAAAATACATCAATGAATCATACAAGTTCTTCGTAAGACTGTTTCTAACTTCTTCTTGCTGCCAAGGCCATAACTTCTGGTGACATTTCCCAGCTCGAATACCTCGGGTGAATGTTTGGCCTATCGTTCACTTCGGTCCTACTGTCTGATGATGATAAGTCACCTAATTCATCGTCGTTGACATGAAACCGCTCATTTTCATTACTATTTTTGTCATCACCATGTTCAGCCATAGCCCAAACTCCTTTCCTCCCAATTTCAATATCATCATTATTAGCTCCTCCCATGTTTGGACTCATAAACACACCACCAACAGTTGATCTCGGCGGCATTGGAGTTTCCTTCGGTATCATAGCCCTGAAGTTGTTTTTCGAAGGAGGTATCGCGGAGTAAAAGATCTCTTTAAAGTTATCAACCACTCCTTTGTTATGTGGGTTGCTACGCCGATCATAACTGTATCTGAAATTCTCATATGTAGTCTACATAACCAAAGGAAGATAAAACCATTAAACATGATAGCTATTAGCTAATGAAAGATGTTTTTTCAGACAGAAGCAAATGGTCATGTACCTGATTTGTGCTGATGAGATAGAGATGGAAACCGGTTAACCCACCAACGAACCACATGCATATAAATGTGTAGATTATCAGAGCAATGGAAGCTGGAGTTTTGAGCATTGCTTTCCAAATAGTTATATCTTCAGATTCTTTGATCTTCCTTATATATACAAAGCAAAAGGCCAACACATATACACATAGAAGAGTCGTTGAGAAGATAAACATGAAGAAGAATCGATAGTTCCTCTGCGAAAGAAACATGATATGAATTGTTAAAACTGGTGTCATGATCTAAATGTAAACGAAAAAAATGAGAGAAACCGAGAAACTTACTTGAGCAATACATTGACCAACCCAAGGGCAGTGATGATCAAACCTTTCTACACAGTTGTTGCATATAGAACAATGTGAGCAGCGAGGCGGTCTATAGAGCATGCAAGTATCACAATACTTGACCTTAAAGATATTCCCATTAACTTGTATTTCCTTTACGCGTGGTAACCTTGGAGTCTGTCCTGTCCCTGTATTAGCGTTGCTGTCAAGAGCTTCCGGCTCTGGAGGATGAGAGTTTCTTGGGATAATCCCAGGATCTCTACCGGATGTAAGCATCAGAAGAATCAAATCCTAAGAGAAGTATTAGTTGTTATGAACAGAACATTAACAAAATGGGCAAAACATTTGTTGAACTCACATAAACAGTGAAGATAACAGCAACAAAGACTATTAAGACTCCCCAGCTATCAGAGAAGTCCTGCATTAGCTTGCTAGCGACGAAGATGCAGAAGATTGTAACAGGGATTACAATGAGACTTATGGTCAGACCAAGTGATCTTACGTCTGGCCCGAAAATAAACCTTCCTTGGAGACAAAATATCTACAAAAGACAAAGAGTAATGTTCCAATATTTAGCTAGAAAAGATAGTAATAAGACTAATCTGAGCTAAGAAATAACTATACAATACTATAAAGTAGCTAAAGAATAAGCACATAGACACAATCAATTGAAAGAAAAACCAAAGCTTTGATATGAAAAAAAAGAGTGAAAAACTAACATTGCTTCCTTTCCATGTTTGATAAACCCGCAAATCGCAGTTGGATCCAAAATCGGATCTTTGAGGAGGCGTCACTACATACATCTCTCTCCTCTCTCTATTGCTTTCTCTCTCTATCTCTTGTTTCCTTCAAAAGTAAGCAAGCAAAGGGGCAAAAAACACTAAAACGAAGATAAGAAAGTAAAGAGAGAGAGAGAGAGAGAGAAAGTAGTCTCCGTTAAAGAGATACTTTAGATTTCTGCAAGTCTCCTCCTCCTACATGAAACCGAGTAATTTTAGTGGCGTCTTCTTCTTCTTTCTTCTTCTTCTTCCTTCACTTTACCCTTTTGATTTTTCCTTGTCTCTTTTTTGTTTTTCTCTCACTGCAATAAATAAATTAAATTAAATATTGTAAAAATCGACTGTTAGCTACTGTCCGTCTGTCACCGTCGTTTTTAGAGCCCAACACTTTTTTTTAAGCCAAGAACTAAATCAGCTGACGTGTTACTCTCTTATTGGTCTGTTTCCTACCTTGCCTACTCAACGTGAAACTAATCCACACTTGTCACACTCATTGTTATATCCAACAAACAACAAAGCCCTTACAAAAAAGCCCTCCTCCACAATATACATTTGCCTTTTGTAGTATTTTACAAAGCTTTAGCATCTAAAAATCAATACCTCCTCTCCTCTCTCTCTTCTCAAGCTTTTATCTTCTTTATTGCAAGAACAATAACTTGTTACACAAGAAACATCATTTCATAGGATATATAGAGAGAGTGTTTTGGAGAGATATGAGTGCAGATTGGGGGACCGGTGACCGTAGCGGTGGCTCTGTTTATTAATACTTTCTTTCTCCGGGATAGGATTGTTGTTTCAGCTACCGGCTAGGACAAGAGTTATGGAGTTTGGTAACATGAGCACAAGCGGCATTTCTATTTTACTTTTGTATACTCACTATACTAATCATAGCCATCCAAATTCATATCCATTTCTGACCTTGTCTTGTATAACAAAAGGCGGCTTTTTCGACTTTTTGGGCTTTGTATATCTGTGTTGCTAATCTCTGGTTCTTGGCTCATAAAGGTTTCAAGCAGCTTGAACAAATAAAAATATTTAATACAAATAAAAAAAAATACTATTCCACAATTCACTTTTGTCATTGTCTATGTAGCTCAAGAAAATATTGAATCAAATTATGTTTTACCAATAGAAAATGAAAATATGTATGTAGTTATGTATAAGAAATTAAATCAAACATCAAATGTGACAACGTTTAATTTTTTTGTAATTATCTAAATCTCACAATATAAGCTTAGGTCACCATTTAGAATCCTTAATGATTTTAATACATTATTACTAAAAAAAAACAAGAGATTTTTTAAACAAACTATAAAACAAAGTTGTATACTATAAGACTCTAAAAAAACAGAGCTTCAGATTCTCACAAGACTCGTGAAAAAAAGGGTTACTTTATTTCGCTGGAAAACCCCAAAATTAGGCGGTGGTGATATGAAGATTGAGAAGGAGGATGAAGATGGAGTAAGCAGCGAAGAAGATGATTGTATGAACGGCGATGGCTTTTCCGTTAGTTTTCATGCCTCCAAAATCTAACGTCCGGTGATGACCTGGCACCGAGAAAAGGAGTCCCGGCGAGAGGATCACGAACAGCACTACTCCGACTATTACCGGAGCCCAATCCGTCATCGCCGCCGTTAAAAAGTAGGAAGCTTGTGGATAAAACGATGACGTTTTGCCCAAATCATATAATTTAAAAGCAGGCAAATAGTATATTTTGACGGAATATATTCATCTCTTAAAAAGTGGCGGACCCGTTACTTATATTCCATTTTTAGGTGACTCTCCTTTTTAATTGTAACTCAATTCAAATATTTATTCACAAAATTTATCAATCAAAAATATCATTAAAGAACCCACAAAAAAAAAAATATAGGATTTCGAAAACTTGCTTTACAATTTTATACTATTAATCACCGAAAGAGAGCCACGATTCATGTGAATCACTCAAAACCAGTCATAGATAAAAAAAATAAAAGTTATACCGCTTCAAATAAATTAACAAGACAATCCTCCACTCATTAAACTCTCTCTCTCTTTTTTGATTGAAACTTTATTGGATTCCCATTCTCAGTTCCACTTTATTCTTCTTATGAAAGTTGTCTTCTTTCTAGTTATTGTTCTGAGTATTATTGGTCATATATTGTAAGAAGAAGAAGAAGAGAGAGAGAAATGCATGATTGGGCAGCACCGTTGATAGCTTCGGCTCTGTTTGCGTTTCTATCGCCTGGTCTCATTCTTCAGTTCCCTGGCAAAGAATCTCCTGTTGGTTTCATGAACATGAAGACTACTATTGCTTCCGTTTTCGTACACACCATTCTCTACGGTCTCTTTCTCATCCTCTTCCTCGTCGTCCTCAACATCCATGTCTATGCTTAACCTTCCTTCTTTACTAGTAGTTATTACTTACACTCATGTGTTTTGTTTTGCTTCTGTTTCCAACAATAGTGTTTACTTGTCTTGTGACTTCTTTCTTTGTTTCCTCTTTCATTTATAGATAGTACTGCTCCAAATATTCTCATCAATAACTCCTATGGGTTTGGTAGGCTTCTCTGCCCATCAACTTTATACTTGAAAGAAAAGAGCTTTATACTTAAACATGAACTTTCATCTATTCTAGTTTGGCTACTAAAACATTAAACCATTGACCACACTTGTGGCTCAAAATCCACATGGCTGGACTCAATTCGACAAAAAGCGTGCTTCGATTTAGACTCATATAGAATTCTTGGAACTATGAAACTAAGCTTCTTGTAAGATCAAGTCAAAAATAAAACACAATGAGAGATCAAGGAAAGAAAAGATTCACATGTTGATATGTTTTCTAGCAGTCTGGATTGGTTTCGGCATCGTCATGGATAGCGGAAGAAGCGAGAACAAGCTGAGGAGCAGGGAGAGTGTAAGTGTAGTTCTCGCGTCTAGCCTTCTTCTTCTCCCTTTGCAACCTAAAAGACTCTCTCTTTCTTGCTCTGTAACTGTTTGGATTCTCCGGCACTATCTCCCTTGGGTACACACTTATCTGCCCACCAAAACCCAAAACCAAAAAAGTCTCATTTTTTTAGCTAAAGAAAGCCTAATAAACATTCATAATGGTATGTTTTTACCTTCTTCCTGTCAGGACCAAACTTCTCAAACTTTACTAATCCATCTATTAAAGAGAAGATTGTATGATCTTTGCCTATCCCAACATTCTTACCAGCATGAAACTACATATTATAACACAACATCACATCACATATCCTTGAAATGGAACCTGAAACCAAAGAGAGCTTTCTTTCATTACCTTAGTGCCACGTTGACGAACGATGATGGCGCCAGGTTTAGCGACTTGGTCACCGTAGATCTTGACTCCTAGTCTTTGCCCTGGCGAATCTCGACCGTTCTTTGTACTACCTGCTCCTTTCTTATGCGCTGATTCTATCGTTAATGGAATCGGAGCTTGGAGATTTTGCAAAGGGAGTGTCACTGTGAAGGATGTTTTTGGGGTTAAATTCAAATCGCCTCTGAGGAAAGACGAAGTTGAAGAGAGAGATAAGCCTTTGAATGCACCGATTAGATTCAAACTCATAGATGTTGCAATCGCCATTGCTCTTACAAAAAACAAACCTTTAAAGAAGAAAGGTAAGGGCTTTTTTGTGAGGAAGAAGAAGAAGAAGAAGAAGAAGAAGAACCTCTTTGCCTTTATCGTTTCCTTGTGAGTTGTGACCAGTTAAATTCCACGTCATTAAATGTGGGTCCCATTCTGTTCTAATCGAGATGATAAGACTGTACACGTCAGCCAATCAAAAATGAAGAAAAGATATAAAAGATATTTGGTGACAGTGAGATTTGAACCCACGCCCTTTCGGACCAGAACCTTAATCTGGCGTCTTAGACCAACTCGGCCATATCAACTTATTGCACTTTTTTGCTATTTAAACTACTTAAAGATTAGTTATCTCCCACTCGATTATCAAATGGAAGCCCAAGTAAATGGGCCTAAGAAGTAAAAGCCCATATAAACCCATTTATTTCCCGCCTATCAGAGGAAGCCACCTATAAAAGCTGCAACTTTTTTCGTCGTAACGGTTTTTCTCTTCAGGGAACCACCAAAAAGAAAGAGAGAGGGAGAGAAATCGAGCTCAAGGGAAGGCTTCAATGGCGTCGAAGACTCTAACTAACTTTTTCCTCCTGATTCTCTTTCTCGATCTCGTATCACTCTCCGTCGCTTCTCTTACGCCTATCTCCTCCGCCGTGGAAATCCTCTCCGACGCCGGCTATTTCTCAATGGGACTCACTCTAAACCTCGCGAATCAAGATCTGAACCTAGAAGATTGGGAAGAGCTCACGATTTTCGCGCCTTCTGATAAAGCTTTCTCGTCGATCTATGGCCAGCCTTCTCTTCTCGACATCAAGTACCAGCTATCTCCGACGAGAATCCCCGGCGAAATCATCAGAAACCTCCCAATCGCCGCGAAAATCCCTACTCTCAGATCCAATTCGTCTCTCTCCGTCACTAACTCCTCGAGATCTGGAGGCAAACCGTCGTTAAACAACGTCTTGATCGACGATTCTCCTCTTTTCGACGACGGCTTCGTCGTAATCTACGGATCCGACGAGTTTTTCACGGCGACGATCTCAGATCCAATCCTCAATTCCTCTTCATCAACATCATCGTCGTCTTCTTCTTCTTCAATACCAGAAGACCCAATCTCGTCTCCAGATTCGATTCCTATCACAAGTTCAGCGAATCGATTCAACATATTCGAATCAGCTTCGAGATTGTTAATGTCGAGAGGCTTCGTGATAATGGCTACGTTTCTCGCTCTGCAATTAGATACTTTCTCCAACGACACGAAGCTCACGATCTTCGCACCCATCGACGAAGCGATTCCGAATCTCGCCGCAAGATTCTCCGATTACGTCTCTGTTTTCAAAGGACACGTCATCAATCGATTCTTGACGTGGAAAGATCTAGAAGAGCTAGCTTGGGAAGATTCGATTATGGAGAGTGTTTTAAAAGGTTATGAGATAGAAGTTTCTTGGGAAAGAGATGCTCTTCTTCTCAATGGAGTCCCATTGGTTTATCCAGATCTCTTTGTCAATGATTGGATCGTTGTTCATGGCCTTAACCAATTGATTAAACCGAAAGCAAATCCGGTTAAACCGGGACAAGAAGAAGGAGAAGAAGACTATGTTCATGGAGAGTACTCTTCTGAGTTAGGCGACTATGGTCTTCACTGATATTTTCCCTGTTGGTTTCTATAAAGAAAGTTTGAGTCCTTTGTACAAATTTTGTGAGTCTTTGTTTCATAAATCATGAACATGTTATTAGATTTGTAACAATGAGAAACTTATTAGTTTGAATATTAAAACATAAAACACACAAACACTTAAGCATACATGACACAACAGTTATGAATGAAATGGTCGAGCTCGATACGATCACAACAATGTTTTTAACGCCTACCAAACTGTAATTTTCCGCGTTTGGACAAGGGCGGCAAGTGTAAACAGACATTGTTCTTGGCCAATTCTGCGAAACGAAGCACCAATCACTATAAGCCTATCTCCTAGCGATTTAAACGCAACGCCCCAGCCCAAAGCACTCCACTTCTCTTCCAATGACGAGTAACTGCGTACCTGCGCTAATTGTTTCCTTGTCACTGATCAAGAAGCAATAGTCAGAAGGAACCGGTGGAAGTCTGCGAAAACTCTTGAAATCTTTGTCAAACATAGTCCAATGAGTATCGCCACCGGGAAGCATGAATATGTATGGTTTATCACTGCTATTTAGAAACTGCGAAAACCATTTGTTGAGGAACAAGAGTTTCCAGTGTTCGAAACATGGAAGACGCGCAAAGATCTCAACTTCAAGCTCGTACAAAAGCTTAGGACACACACTTGAATCCTGGTTACTAAATTTGATAAAATTAAAGATAATGTAAATTAGCTATATATATACTAGCTTATGCCTTATATAGCTTTTAATTCTCTACCATAGTGAAAGGTTTTAATTAATTTTATACCATGGTAGTGTCGTATTTTTAAAATATTCTACGTCAAAAATACTAGTGGTCAATGCTTTGCAAAATTTGACTAATTTCTAAGGAAATTATTCAACACTTTACCTTAAAATATAAATTTAATGAGGTTTGACTATTTTGATAGTTATTAGGGCATCTCCAAAAAGAACCTCAAATTTGAGGTTTCATGTGTTTCTCTCCAAAAGAAAAACCTCAAACTTAATTTTACATATTGCATTTAAGTCCTTATTATTTTTCACAATTAAATATATCTCTTAATTTTTGTAGATAATATAAAATATACCTCAAATAATTATTAAACCAATAAATAATTACTAAATTAATATTTTTTATTATAATTTAAAGTCTTTCTTTTATTTTAACATGTGAAAATTAAGTTTATATTTACAAAATATAATTTTTTATGTACTAAAATGATGAAATTAAAAAGTTAATAAAGATATTTGTGAAATATTATTAATTGAAGGGATGAAAGTGCAAAAGAAAGATGAAACCTCAAAATTTGAGGTTTTGAGGTTTCTTTTGGAGGACAAAAAACCTTATATTTGAGGTTATAAGGTTGCTTTTGGAGAACGAAATTCTTTTTGACTATGTGTTACAAGTTAATTTGCTTTTAATTTTCTACGATGATATGCTTTTAGTTAATTCACTACCACATACCATAGTAATTAATGAGAAGCTTTTACAAATATATTTGCTTTACTCTCTACCATATCATAGTAATGAAATGTTTTACAAATTAATTTGCTTTTAATATTCTAACATAGTAATGACTAATAATGCGCCTTTATAACTAGGATCGAACTCTCTGATATTGTGCAATTTCTATGCGTTCTTCTGATTTAAACTAATATAATTTCTAAAAAGTATTATAAATTTGTGTTGGAGAAAAAACTGGTCACAATCAAACGCATCCCCAACGTCGAGGAATTGCATCTAACATTATGTATTTGGTCGGGCATAGGCGAGTGAATCGACGCCATTTTCAATATTATATTTTCTTCGATTATAATTACACTATTATCTTTAACTTTATACTCAAACAAAAATACCCCAATATTTCAAAATCTAGTAACGTGATATTCAAATTTATCATGAATAAGACCTGCCAAACAATTTTTTTTAAAAAAACCATAAAGAGTATGTTTATACCACTAACGTAAATATTTTTAAAAAAAAATTCCAGAAACTACTAGTATTTAATTAAATTTAGTTTTGTGCGAATACAAACAAGAAAAAACGAAACATTGTGACTACTTTTGCTTTCTTATAATAAACTTTTTAACTTTTCAGTTTGCACTATATAAATTTTGATTGGTATATTTGGTTATATCATCATAATCATGAGCAAAAGGAAAAAGAGAAAGTGAAATAAATACAAAAAAAAAAACAGAAGTCACATGAACCATGACTAGACACGTGTCCTATACATGAGACCAGACAGTTGGATTAGATCTGATTTCTGCTAAAAAAACACTTTGATCACTTGTGGGTCCCAATATATTGAGATCGTTGTCAAATAAGGACTATACCAATTGGATCACATGGTCACACACACGCCACGTGTAAGGGCCCCATCAACCCTGGCTAATTTTTTGCACAACACATTATTTCATTTTTTCTTTGTTTGTGAAGCGAAAACAAATAAAGAAAACAAAAATTATGTGCATTTGTAAGAATAGTAAATTTATTTTTGGCTAAAAATAATTAGATAATTGATAACAATGCATCATATAATAAGGTTAATTGTATTCTCCATTTGTTGGGGTCAAATATTTGTTTTCAAATTGAAGTTTTGGTCCACGAATATATATATACATATTAATCACGTGTTTGGAGGAAAAATGATTAGCCATTAAAATATTCGTACAACACAAATAAATATAAAAAAGTGGCGGTTCATTACCTCAAGGGTCGGATTTATGTTGAACGTTGGATCTTGATAGGATCGGCGAGTGTGTGCACTTCCACGTGTCTATATCTTATTGGTGAAAAGCCTTTTGCTGATCTGGCAGATGTAATGACAGTGGTTAGCTAAGAAATTCAACTGAAAGAAGATTTGTTGATATCCTTTTATACACAAGCAACCGAAACCTCTAATGCAAATTGTAGAATATTTAATATTTTTGATCAATATTTTTGAGTATCTTTGATTAATTAATTATGCATAAAACAGAATAAATTTTGTCAACAATGCCATAGGAATCCACATGCACCGGAAAAATATGGAGCAATATTGGACGGTACAAGAAACAAATTGAATTTCCTTTGTTTATTTTATTATAAAAACAAATTAAAATATTTTCAATGTTTTCTTTTGTACAGAAATAGTTAAAATGTTTTTTTTGTATAAATAAAGTTATAGTGCTTACTTTAGAATTATGAATTGTATGTATGTGATATATTAGTGGAACTATCTAAATTTAACACTTTATGCTTGCCACAAAAACTCTTTAAAGTTGAAGCTGATCAATAGTGGATAATTATCATTTTTAATTATTGAAATAATTAGAAAATTGATTACACAAATGTATAACTAGACAAGGGCCGATTTCTAGACGCCAAAATTACGGACTATTTATTTAGTGAATTAAATTGGACCAAAAACAAAGATTTTTTTTTGTTATATTAACAAAGATTCTTTAGTGGATAAGAATAAGAGTTTACAATTTTCGTCCTTCTTCAACTTATGTCAAAATCACAAGTTGATTTAATTTTATCTTCTGTATAATAGATACACAAAACGAGTAAATTAAAAACATATATATTGTCTACAAACCAAATGGACTATATTTTATCTAACAATAATAAACTAATATATATATAAAGGGATATACCTGTATAAATTAGAACCATAATGTTCTACCTTCTTCAACTAACAGTCAAAATCAATAATCGATTTCAAAAATATTTAGCTAAGAGAGTAGTAGATTCCTACGCAAGAAATGAATAGTTTAATCCCAACATATGCCATAATTTTCCATATTTTGGTCATATTTATATATTACTATAAGCAACCAATATTATATATGCCAATGATTGTCTTATCTTTAGTGAGAAACGCAAATGGCACCCATCCACCCACTGTGACTCCTTTTTCACAACAAATAAAAACTATAACTTGAAATGTTACATAACCATACAAACAATATACACTATACATATATAATGTGTATATATATATACACATGCATGATGCATGTATCATGTGTGCGTCTATATGTAGAGAGCTTCCTCTAAAATAAAACGACAAAAAAATACAAACCAAAAGTAGTTTTGTAATAAACTCTTGAAGATCCAGCCAAAACCTACTTTCTTCTTCTTTTTTTTTTTGTGTGAGTGGAGGTCATATTCTTGTTTCTTGGAGAGAGAGAGAGAGGAGAGAGAGAGTTATTGATGGATGAAGATGGGAACTTGCAGATAAGTAATAGTAATTACAATGGAGGAGAAGAAGAAGAAGAAACAGATCCAGAGAATAATATATTGAACCAACCTCTACTTAAGAGACATAGAACACTTTCTTCTACTCCTCTTGCTTTGGTCGGTACTAAGGTTTCATACATCGAGAGCTTAGATTATGAGTAAGTCTCAATTTCTTTCTATTTAAGTTTCATATTTACTCTGTTTTCAAATATTTTTTTTATTTTTTGTAAAAATATTTAGATGGATTCTTGATTATCATTCTTTTTCTCTATAAGTTTTAATCTTAATTCTATAATCTTTTTTTTTTTTTTTTTAAAATGATGGAATTCAATCTTTCTATATTTTTAATTTTTATTCTGAATTTTGAGAACAATATTATTTTTAGTCGGCGTATTTTTATGGAATTTTCCTTTTTTTAAATGGTTGAATATATTAATGATGGAGACTTATGATTTGTTATACTTTAATTTTAATTCACAATTTCAATTTTCCGCAAGCAATCATCAACCAAATCTTAAAAAGACACAAGATTGAGAAAATTAGTTGCTTTTTGCTAAAGTTATATATGTATGATAAGTCGTGGTCTTAAACTCTTATCCTCTATCTATTACTCTGTTTTCAGATAATCTTTGTTTTTATATTTTTAAAAACTTGGAAGAAAATATTCAGTGATGGAGACATATGATCTATTGTAATAATTCTAAAGGACCTCTTAAATTTTGGATACAGAATAAATGAGAATGATTTGTTCAAGCATGATTGGAGAAGCAGATCAAAAGCACAAGTGTTTCAATACATATTTGCAAAATGGACATTAGCTTGTCTCGTTGGTCTCTTTACTGGTCTCATCGCTACTCTCATCAACCTCTCCGTCGAAAACATCGCTGGCTACAAACTCCTTGCCGTTGGCCACTACATCTCTCAAGACAGGTAAGTACTAATTAAACTCAAGAAACAAGAAACTTAGTTACCTTGTATAACAAGTTATGTCTATGTTTGAAAATAGGTATTTGACTGGTCTTCTGGTCTTTACTGGGGCTAACTTGGGACTCACTTTAGTGGCTACTGTGCTTGTTGTTGTCTTTGCTCCTACCGCGGCTGGTCCTGGGATCCCTGAGATTAAAGCTTATCTAAATGGTGTGGACACTCCTAACATGTTTGGTGCTACCACCATGCTTGTTAAGGTTTGTTTCACATGCAAAAAAAAAAGATTGAATTTTAAGCCAAGTTTAGATCTTTTGTTTGACCCCTTTTTGCGGTTTTTCGTGATTAGATTGTTGGAAGTATAGGAGCAGTAGCAGCAGGGCTTGATCTAGGTAAAGAAGGACCATTGGTTCATATAGGTAGCTGCATAGCTTCATTGCTAGGTCAAGGTGGTCCAGACAACCATAGAATCAAATGGAGATGGCTTCGTTACTTCAACAACGATAGAGACCGAAGAGATCTCATCACATGTGGTTCTGCCTCTGGTGTATGTGCAGCTTTCAGATCACCAGTAGGAGGAGTGCTTTTCGCGCTCGAAGAAGTCGCTACTTGGTGGAGAAGTGCTCTCTTGTGGAGGACATTCTTTAGCACAGCTGTTGTTGTGGTTGTATTGAGAGCTTTCATCGAGATTTGTAACTCCGGTAAATGCGGGCTTTTCGGTAAAGGAGGACTCATAATGTTTGATGTGAGCCATGTTGAGGTTAGGTACCACGCGGTTGATATAATCCCTGTCACATTGATTGGAGTGTTTGGTGGTATTCTTGGAAGTTTGTACAATCACTTCCTTCATAAAGTCCTAAGGCTTTACAACCTAATCAACCAGTAAGTGTTCTTTTTCGACAATCAAGAACTCAAGAATTTGAGGTTATATTGCTTGATCATATGTTTTTGCAGGAAGGGTAAGCTTCACAAGGTGCTTTTGAGTCTTTCGGTGTCTCTATTTACTTCGGTATGCTTGTACGGTCTTCCTTTCTTAGCGGAATGTAAGCCGTGTAATCCTTCGATAGACGAGATCTGTCCAACAAACGGAAGATCGGGAAACTTCAAGCAATTCAACTGTCCTAATGGTTACTACAACGACTTAGCTACTCTGCTTCTCACAACAAATGATGATGCAGTAAGAAACATCTTCTCTTCAAACACTACTAATGAGTTTGGTATGATTTCTCTATGGATATTCTTTGGTCTCTACTGCATTTTGGGGCTTATAACATTCGGTATAGCAACACCCTCTGGTCTATTCTTGCCGATCATCTTAATGGGTTCTGCTTATGGTAGGATGCTAGGCACAGTAATGGGATCTTACACAAAGATAGACCAAGGGCTTTACGCGGTTCTTGGTGCAGCTTCACTCATGGCTGGTTCCATGAGGATGACTGTTTCGCTATGTGTTATATTCCTTGAACTCACAAACAACCTTCTTTTGTTACCCATTACAATGTTTGTGCTTCTGATAGCTAAAACAGTTGGTGATAGTTTCAATCTAAGTATCTACGAGATCATTCTCCATCTAAAGGGATTACCTTTCTTGGAAGCAAATCCTGAGCCATGGATGAGGAATCTCACTGTAGGTGAGCTTGGTGATGCTAAGCCACCTGTTGTGACACTTCACGGAGTTGAAAAAGTTGCGAATATAGTCGATGTGCTAAGGAACACAACGCATAACGCTTTCCCGGTGTTGGATGGAGCTGATTTGGATACTGGTGTAGGCACAGAGCTTCATGGTTTGATATTGAGAGCACATCTTGTTAAGGTTTTGAAAAAGAGATGGTTCTTGAGTGAGAAGAGGATAACAGAAGAGTGGGAAGTTAGAGAGAAGTTTACGCCAGTCGAATTAGCCGAAAGAGAAGATGATTTTGATGATGTAGCAATCACAAGCACAGAGATGCAAATGTATGTTGATCTTCATCCTTTGACCAACACTACACCTTACACAGTTGTTCAGAGTATGTCAGTGGCTAAGGCTTTGGTTCTGTTCCGATCAGTCGGTCTTCGACATTTGTTGGTTGTTCCCAAAATCCAAGCTTCAGGAGTAAGTAGTTTTGATTCTTCTTTTTTTTTCTAACTTTCTTGAATGTATCAATCATTCAAGAAACGCTACTAAATAAGCTTGTGTTTGTGTGTGTGTGTGTGTTTTGTAGATGTCTCCTGTGATAGGGATCTTAACGAGGCAAGATCTAAGGGCTTGTAACATTCTACAAGCCTTTCCTCATTTGGATAAACACAAAAGTGGAAAGCTTCGATGAATCCTCATAATAAGCTACAAAAGCAATGAAGCTTCTTCTTCTTCACTTTTGGTTTGTGTGTGAGTGAATGCATCATATCATTTCTAGTTTTGTTCCTGTCCAGCTTTGTTTTCATTCTTTCTTCAAGACCAAGACCAAATAATAATTACATACCGTTTCACATATTTGTATTTTTGTCTACATGTAAATTTCTATTTTTATAAGATATTATTTGAGTTAAGCCTTTGTTAAAAGCTATCAGTATCTCTGAGTCATTGCAAAAGAAACTCTTAACTCATATTAACTATATCAATGTTATGTACAAATTAAATCAAAGATTCTTTAGTCGAGAGCTAAGCTTTAATGGCAGCTAAGCTCCAAACACGCAGCTTCCCACTCTTGTCTCCGCTGAACAACAATCCTTCAGGACCGATTGTGAATGTACTGATCGTGTGCGTCGAGAGCATCTTTCCTCTTTCTTTAAAACTGCGTATGAAGTATGAACATAATGGATGAGTAAATGATTAAGGTTAGAGTTAAAGAGAGACTCTCTAGGAGTTAAGAGCTTCACTTACGATGGTAGATCGCAGATACTGACTGTTCCGTCTTTGTAAGAGCAGAATATGATTGGTTTTCCCTCTGCGTCGTGCATCCCACAAAGAGCATGTACACTCTGTTTTCAATTCAAGAAAACAAATCGGATACGCTACTTTTGTTTAAAAGCCAAGTGATGTTGTTATGATGGATATGGTTAAGAGTGTAAACAAACTTTACCTGTTCTTGTCTGTGTGTATTGACAACTTTCAAGCTTCCATCTTCAGAACAAGCCCAGACTTTTATGGTTCCATCCAAGGAAGAAGATAACAGAAACTTATCCCAGCATAAGAGTGATGTGACAGTGTCTGTATCCCACAATGTCATTATACATTGCAAGGTGTTGAGATCCCACACCTGGAAATTACACAAAACAGAATTGATTGGGATGCAATTCTATGAAAACCGATAATAAACGATGGAGTACAAACAAATTACAGCAGAAACTTCTTACCTTTATTGTTTTATCGACAGAACCAGAGTATAGTCGCTGACCACTGACTATAAAACACGTGACTTCACCACGATGATGTCCCTCGAGAGATGTGAGGTACGTGAAAGGATCAGACTCTGAGACAGTAGCTTTCCATACTGATATACTACCAGACTACAATTCCAACAAGACCAAAAGATACTTACTTTAAATTATAACAAGGAAGAAGAGAACTCATACAAGTAGAGATTAAGTTTGAATGCTTACGCTTGTCCCAGCAAAAAGCATTCCATTTGCAACAGTCATAGCATGCACCTGACCAACCACCCCATTAAGGTGCAAATCTTTACTTGTTTGAACGTTAAAAGCCTGCATAATGGTTATAAACAAAAAACTTTGAGACATGAACCAACACATATAATAGGATTTGTAATTGAGTTATGAAAAGGCTTAAGCTAACCTTTACAGCATTTGGCAAGCCAAGGAAAACCCATGGGCCTTCGCTTATCAGAGAACCTGCTTCCGCCTTGAGGTTGACTGTATGAACACACTGACCAGAATGGCAGTCCCATATTCGCAATGTACCGTCGCTACTGGCTGAAAAAAGTTTATCTGAACCCATAGGGAGTGAGATCCCCTTTACATCCTACAGACAAAAATATATGTTTTCAATTTAGTCAATAGTATAGCAGGCAATGAATACCATATATGTTTTCCACTTAGTCCATAGTGACAAGTAATTGAAAAAAACCCGCAAAGGTACCTTCTTGTGTCCTTCAAGAGAAGCTACCATGACCAATCCAGGGAAGCAAGACCAAGAATGTAAGAACTGGCATTGTTCACCCTTCTTGCAGTTTCCAGCTTTCCAATACATACATACACATTCCTTGGACTTGGGACTGCCATTATCTCTCAAAACCAAACCTCGGGAGTGTGAAATATAAGACCTTCTTTGCCCATACACTACATTATTCCTTGGCTGGTTCGACACACGATGTCCTGTGCCTAATCCTGGTGATCTCATTGAACCATAGGTGCTGTTACCATTAGTCTTAGGCTTGTTGCCTTCTGATGCATTCCAAACCAGATTCCTTGGACCTCTCTTCACTCTACTTTCATAAGGAGCATAAGGTCTTCTAGCAACTATATCAACCGAAAAATCGTGTTGTCTTTCCACTCCGAAATTCCTTCCATGAGAGTATCTATTTGGCGCCTTATGATTCATACTATATAAAAATTGACAACACAGACTAAAATTTAGCAGATTGAAACTACAGATTTGAGCCTTCTAGCTTCATCCATGGATGATCCACATGAAAATCTCAGAAGATTAACAAGTTTCTAAGGAGTAAATAAGAAGATCCAAAGCTCCAATCTTCTAATACCCCAAAATCCACGTTAAAATTCTAAGCATCGTAGAGCACCACATCCACAGGTTAAAAAATCTAAGAACCCTAATCTAAAATCACTAAGAATCTATACAATTCTTCGATTCATTACAAGCCATAGATGATCCATGTTCAAAGTTTTGACCAATATCAGTGAGAAAATTCCTCGCAAGTAAAATCCACCATGGTTATCGTTCAGTAATCGATGCAAATCGAAGCGACGAAGCAAGCAGAAAACACACTAAGAGAAAAGCACGAAGACATCATCATCTTCGTCGAAGTAGAAGCTAACCTGAAAGATCTTCGGATATGTAACGCTTTCTAGCTCGAGAGAGAGAAGAAGAAAAAAAGGAAATTTTTGACGCAGAAGGAGAAGAAAAAAGGAAAAAGTGTCGAATGAAATTTGCTCAACGAAGGAGAGAGGTGTATTTATAGATGATCGTGGAGGTTATCTTCCTTTTTTTCTTTTTCTTGTGATTTAAGTTTGGGCTTTGATTAAGCCCACATTTAGTTAAGCCCATTATTAAGTGGGCCTAACAAACTGTTACGATTTGTTTTGGACTATTATGTTTTACGTGGCGTTGTGGGCCCACCCGTATGTTTCTTTTTTTGCTTTAAATTTAATGTTTATCCAAGAAGAGTTTCATAAGAGAGAAATATATCAAAAGCACAAGAAAGCTTGTGTAGGTTGTTTAGAACAAAGACAAATACAACTCCATCTAATGTCTAAGTCATAAAATTAGGCTGTTGCAGCTGCAACAATATGTCCGTTTCACTTGAACCGGTCACATTGTTAAGAGATGAATAGGCTGGTTTTACTCGTCAGTGCCAAAGTAACGGTCACCAAACTCGCCTAAGCCCGGAATAACACGGAAATCTTCGTTCAGACACTGGTCTATCTCGGACGTCACTATCTTCAATGCTGGAAAACGTTTGCAGACACAATGGATTCCTTCCGGCGCCTATCAGAAAGCAAAGTCAAGAATTAACATAAAGAGACAGAGAGAACAAAAGAGAGACAGAGATCATTTGGCTTCTACGCTGACCGAGATAAGGTTAAGGAAAATAATGTGAGATTCAGGAACTCCTTTTTGTATGAGTAGTTCAATGGCTTGATTAGCAGAGTTGCCTTCAAGAGAAAAAATCCAAATATTTTTCAATGAAAATAGAGTTTAGGATAACAAAAATCCATCAAGGACTAATATCGAATAAATGCAACACGTAAAGAGACCGAGTACCTGTGGCTAAGACAGGGTCTAGAAGCAGGACATGGCGTTCAGAGATGTCATGAGGAAGCTTTTCATATATAAGCTGATTCACATGAATAAAGATAACTTTGAATTCCTGATTACGTAAAGAGATTATACTTAATTCTAAAAAATAGGAATTATCATCAGACCTGTTTTCCATTGTCACCGTCGCGATGGATGAGAATCTTTCCTATCTTAATTCCTTTGCAGCATGCGCGTAATGCATTTTCCATGCTTTCTCCACTAAGAAAACATACAAAACATATAATGTTTAGGCAAGACTGATCTAAAACATTAGGAAGAACAAACATCTCATCAAATTAAACTTAACCAAATACAATATGTTTCAAGGATCACCTTCGAATAATTGAGACCCCACAAAGTTTCTTGCAGAAGTCAACGCCTGTATACACAGCCCCTGGCATGGAAAAGATGAAAAACGTAAGCAATTTGAATATATAGGCGGCACTAGTTGTCTCACTGGACGTGAGGTTTTCATTTCGATTCCTACGGCACAGATAATTTTTCAGCTAAGAAAGTGTTTATTGTTACAGCTCACGCATTCTCCTCTCATACCTGTTGGAGTAACTACTTGTTTCTCGGTGAAAGGCAAATGACCAAGACCATGCTCCACTACCTGAAATAAAACCGGTAATAGTTAAAATAAGAAAGCCTGAGTAGGTGAGTGTTGAAAGAGAAGAAATGAGACAGAGAGGTACCAAACGAATAAGTCTATCTGAATAAAACACAAAGTCATGCTTTGATATGTCCTTCTCCCGAATAAGTGTATGCATGCCTCTTATCTGCAATTATAATCCTATAATGAGACCACTGATACAAGCATATACCACCTAAATCAAGCATCAGGGAAGGTAGAGATATTATACCTGAAATGTTGACTGGATGACGTAAACATTTGGGTAGATTTTGCAGAGATCATGCTGGCCAAGTTTTGTGTGGATATGTTGTGTAATCAAATCAACCGCAACGTGATTATCACCTCCTCGGGGAATGATCACATCAGCATATTTCTTAGAGGGATGCACAAAGTCATCAAATGCTGGCTTGACAAACTTTGCATACTGTAAATGAACATAACATCGTCAGACAACAAGATCTGGCACAGTGGGATATAAGAAGATAAAACAATAGTGTTTTCAGACCAGTCCCACACAATAAACTGAGAGGAGGACTAACCTGTTCGAGCACAGAGTTAACATCCCTGCCCCTCTCAACTGTGTCACGCCTGATTCTGCGAGCAAGCCGCACATCAGCATCTGAAACCATTGATAACTTAAATATGAGGATAAATTGATTACAATTTGTACTCGTAGAAATGAAAGAACATTGCAGTTGAATATACTAATGGAGTGACTGATGGCAAGTTTGGTCCTTACCTGTGTCCACAAAGATCTTCATATTCATCAGGTTCCGCACTCGTGAGTCATGGAAAACTAGAATCCCTTCCAAAATTATAACATCAGAAGCATTGACCTGAAAAAGGGTCCCAACTTATACTATTTTAACAAATCAACACAATTCTCATCAACCACAAGCCAGAACTGAACTCATTATTTATAATGAAAAGACCAGCTAACAACTTCAAATATGGAATTCAATGGGATTGAAGTGGATGCTTATATGCATGTTCAATAAGAACACGACTAAAGCTACTATTAAGCATAATAAATGGTCTTGGAGAGAAGAGTATGCACCTGTCGGAAAGTATCAGATCTACGTTGATGGGTCTTAAAGTCGTAGATTGGAATTTGATACGGTTGCCCGCTCTTGAGAGTCTCAGCGCAATGCAAAAGCTGCTCAGTGTCAAAAGCATCTGCAGAAGAAAACAAAACCAAAAGGTTATAGATTAACCAAATACAAAACAGTTTGAAAACTCAGGAGAAACAATTAATATAGTTAGTTTTACCAGGATGATCAAAGTTGTACTCTTGCGCACGCTGCAACTCTTCAATTGTCAAGCCACGGTAAAAAGAATCCTAAACATCAAATTCAAAACTCTATTATGGCTTGAATCTCAGACAATCAATACAATGAACATGAAGAACAGATTCGACCAAAAAGTAACAAACCTGATTAACTAAAACAACACGATGATCATGAAGCTGCTGTATAATCATGTCGCAGACTGTTGTCTTACCAGAAGCTGTACCACCAGAAACACCTACATGTACCAAAATCAAACAAAAACACAGACAATAAAAAAACATAAAATTCATGTTAAATCTAAGGTAACACAGAATCAAGAGACGAAAACCCAATTACACAATTTTGATTTTTGTTAAAAAGGGCTTGAAGAGAACGATCAGGTGATGAAAAAAAGCTAAAACGAAGAAGAAAGGGAGATTGAGAATCACCGATAACGAAGGGCTGTTTTGGAGCTTCTGGATCTGCAATGGCAGCTGAAGAATAAGAAGAAGAAGAAGAGACGATTGATCGGAGATGAGAAGGAGAAGAGACGGAGGAATTGTTGGGAGGAGAAGAAGAGAGAAGCCCGTCGAATCGCAGACCGGAAAAATGAGCTCCTGATGCTTTCTCCATGGCGTAATCTATCGAAGAAGAATCCTCTGGCATTGAATTTGGGTTTAGAGTTTTTTTCCGGCGAAGAGGCAAAGGCGTCGGCGTCGTCGTCGTCGTAGTGAAGACTGACGAGTGACAAACGACGATTCTCCTCAACGCAAAGTTTTCCCCTTTATACTCACTACCTTTGATATCCCCTTTTTATATTGTTTTTGTATCACGAATTTACAAAACTACGCAATTTCAATATTTCTTTTGCAAAATTATACCTAATTCAAAAAACCTAATTCAATTTTTTCTATGTTTACATATTTTAAATTTTTTAAATAGTTCAATTATTATCTAAGAATTTACTAAAACTAAAATATTTCATTTGGATTCGGTAATTAATATTAGAGGGATACACATGATTTTGTGGATAGTATTTATTTTGATTTAATTTTTAGTAATTAGATATAGTTTTGTAAAATAATGGTATATTTTGTGGATATCAAAACCAAACTTATGAAATTAAAAAAGCATATCTTCCTATAAAGAGAGAGATTTGAAATTTTTCTCATGTATAAAACTCTCAAACACTGACATTGTTCAAAGTTTGTTTATTACATAAACATGAACATTGTCCTTAAATAATGGAAGAACAAAAACATTTTACATGGAAAGAAAGAAGAATATAACAGCCTTGCTTTGGCTTATCACATCTCTCTACTTTCTCTAAGCTTCATAGCTTCTAAGAGTTCACCTTAATGTCGATGGAAGTCACTTAACAAAAAATCTAAGATGCCTCTACAAGACAAGAAGATTCTTTCGTGCAATGTGGCCATAAAGGCGATAGCTCGACAACTTTCCCTATGATGATAAGCGTCGGTGACACCAATCCAGCTAACTGAATCTCATTTGCAAAATCTTTTAGCTCAGCAAAAACCTGCACAACCATAAGAACTCAAAACTAACATCCACAATGTAAATCCACGTGTATGATCGCTTGGTTGATTGGCTTACACTACGCTGCAGAGGAGTGGTTCCACGTTCAACAGCAACAGCCGGTGTGTCACAAGGAAGACCATGGTCCATCAGCTTCTGTGCAAGTGAAGGTAAAGTTCCCAAACCCATATAAACAACAAGCGTTGTATCAGGATCAGCTGCATTCTCCGCAACAAACAAAGGGTCGGTCCCTCCTTTCCTAGAATGCCCCGTGAGAAATCTAACACTAGTTGCAACACCTCTATGTGTTAACGGAATCCCTAACTCCGCTGCTATCCCCGATGCCGCAGTAATCCCTACACATCATTCATAACCCACAAACATATATAATAAGATCACAATGATATTAAGTTACTAACTGAATTATCATATGATATGGTGAATGTGTGTAGAGAGCATAACAACATTATTATTACCTGGGATAACTTGAACTCGGATCCCTTGCTGTTGCAGAAAGTCCATCTCTTCCCCGCCTCGTCCGAAAACCTGAAAAAACATCAAACAAAAGTTGAAGCATGATCACAGAGAAGGATCATATTCATAAGCAGAGATAATAAGCTTACCAGAGGATCTCCACCTTTAAGCCTAACAACAGTAGCACCAGCTTCAGCAAAACTTAGTAGTAGTTCATGTATCTCCTCCTACAACAACAACAACAACAACAGCAACATCAAAAGGGCTTATAGATTCAATTCAAAAATGAGACCATAAGCAATTCAATGTAAAGGTTGTTTTACTTGAGTTCTGCTATGATAACCAGCGGTTTTGCCAACATAGAGAAGCTTAGCATCAGGAGCAACTAACTCCAAGACATCATTAGAGACAAGCCTGTCGTAAAGCAAAAGATCTGCGCTTTGAATGACTCTAACAGCTTTAAGTGTCAATAGCTCAGGATCACCTGGTCCTGTCCCGACAAGATACACATCTCCTGGCCCACAATCATCACTTCCTCCTCCTTTGCATCCACTTTCTCTCTTCTCTCTAAGCACTTGCAATAGCTTCTTCAGCTCCGGAAGCTGCAATGCGATGTCGTTTTCTCTTACAAAGACTTCATCTTTTTCTTGAGAAGACGATGGTGACGGTGATGGAGTCGATTCCTTGTACAGCCATTGATCTCTCTTGTATCTCTCAACGGAGTGCTTCTCTGTAAACGGAGAAGAAGAAGAAGAAGAAGAAGAAGTGGTTTGGGTTTTGTAATGAAGACAAGATATTAGATTGGGTTTTATCGAATTGGTCTTCCCTTGTTGCAAATTTCGAAAACTTGATGAGAAACTGGGAATTCTCTGAACAAGAGCCATATCAGACAACAACACACAGACACAGATCTTCCTTGGATTTAAACACACAAAGGTTCTGTTGTGTAAGAAGAAGAGCGTTGACACCAACCTTTTTTTTTTTTGTAAAGGAGGGGTTTTGCAAATAAGCACATGCCTTTAAAGGAAACATTTTTATTTTATAGTTCCCATTGATTTGTCTGTATCTCTTTTTTCTGATGACGAAAGGGCACTCAATGAAAAAGGTGAACTAACCCTTTGATGCGTTGAAGGGGACTCCGTCTCCTCTAGGAGCTCAAGCCAAGGACAAATTCGTCATTTAGGCTTTGAAACCATTATTGGGCTTTTTTGTGAACGGCCCATTAAGAGAGTCACGGCAGTGCCACGTTGGAAATAGTTAATTATAGTTGCTCGCTATCACTTAAATGCCACGTAGATTTTTAACTTGACACGTGCTATAAAAATGGGGTTAATTACTAGAATAGCTTTGGAAAATAAGGTATTTATTATTTTAACATTCCAGAATGAGGTCTTACTAGAATAGCTTTGGAAAGTTGGTAAAGTCCATAAAGGGTTTGCCAAATTCTGTAATTACAAAATTGCCATTATCTAAAATAAATCAAACAAAATTAATTATATCTCTAATTAAAAAACCCTAACTCTATAATTATCTAATTCTAAACCTAACTCTCTCACTCACTACACCTAACTCTCTCACTGACGGCGCCTCTCCACGATCTCTCCCTCTACGGCGTTTCCATCTCCACGGCGTCTCCCTCTACGGCGTCTTTCTCTCCACGGCGTCTCCTCTCCACGGCGTCTCCCTCTCCACGGCGTCTCCCTCTCCACGGCATCTCCCTCTCCACGGCGTCTCCCTCCACGGCGAATCTCTCCGCGGCTGAAGCTCTCCACGGCTGAAGTTATCTCGTCGGCGTCTTTCTCTCCACGGCGGATCTCTCTCCACGGCGGATCCCTCTCCACGACGTTTCTCTCCACGGCGGATTCTCTCGACGGCGGAAGCTCTTTCCACGGCGTCTCTCTCCCAAACCACCAGTGAAACCACAACTGTCTTTGTTCTCTTGTCTCTCAGAGGTAAGTTTGTTTTGTCTTTGTCTTTGTTGAGGATGTTTATGATGTTGGTTAATCTATGAAATTAGGAAGGTTATGATGTTTATGTGAAAGAGATTTAGTAGATTTTTGTGTTGTTCTCTAAGTTACATTATGCTTTGACTGTTCTCTGAGTTACATTAGTCTTGTTAATACATGTTTGTAAATCTTGTGATGTTGTTGATTTAGTACTCTTTGTTTATGTATTTGATTTAGTACTCTATGTTTTAAAAGATTAGTTTGGTAAATTGTTTATTAGTTAGATATATTTGATTGATTTGTATTGTTTTGTGTATGTAGGAATGTCACACTATAACAATGAGATTAACAGGTATCCTCCTAGGCTTTATCCTCTAGGAAATTCACACTTTCAAAAAAGAAGCATGAAGTGGAACCAACAGTGGGTCCTAATTGGTATGAGCTATGATATGTTTCTGAGATTGTAGTGTGTTTGTATTTTGTAGCCTTGGATAGCAATGATGAAGACAAGTTCAGAAGATGGGTTTCCTATATCTTGTGCTGTTAGGAACCCAAGAGCTTCCTCAAAATCACTCCGTAGCATTTGGCTTCGGCAATGCATATGCTTCGGAAACGCTCGCAAATATCTCCTTCCCCGTACAACGAGAGGATTGCATTTCTTGACCCATGGTTTGTCAACCAATGAAGATTTGACTATGAGAGCTTTCTAAAAGATGAGAAGAAATGGAAATTCCCCTCTACTTTTGATGTTGTATTCAACGGAGAATCTCCAAAATTGACAATGACGCATAAAATGCCTTCAATTAGAGCAAAACTTGGCGCAAAGTTGTATGAAGAGGTCTCAGACATGGATTGTTTCGTTGATATTAAAATAGATATATTTGTTTTTAGAAACATGTGTGTTAGAGTTTATGTTGTTTTGTTAGAGTTATACTTTGTTTGTTAATCCTTTTGTAAGGCAGGGATAAACTAATGATGATTTGAATGGCAGAGTTAAACTCTGTTTTTTGTCGGCACAAAAATTCAGATATGACATAAATAGGTATAGTTTTATTATTTTAAGATTGTCAGAATGTGTGATAAATGTGTGATTGGACATAAATTGTTTAACTTTGATGGTTTTAGATTGTCAGAAAGTCAGATTTTTGACAGAAAACACAAAACAAAAGTTACTTTCGGACAACAAGTACAAATTAAAAGTCAGATGTTATAGTATTTAATGTTAATTTCGGACAGCAAGTACAAAACAAGTTAATTTCGCGTAGGGTTTAGCATAGGATTTCACATAGGGTTTCGCATAGGGTTTGGGTTTGAAAAGTTTATAGGGTTTAATGTTATAGTATAGGGTTTGGATAATGTTATAGTTTGATTAATGTTATAGTTTGAATAATGTTATAGTTTGATTAATGTTCATTGTTAGATTCTGTTTAGTGGACATAAATAGGGTTTAATGTTACTTTCGGACAACAAGTACAAATTAAAAGTCAGATGTTATAGTATTTAATGTTAATTTCGGACAGCAAGTACAAAACAAGTTAATTTCGCGTAGGGTTTAGCATAGGATTTCACATAGGGTTTCGCATAGGGTTTGGGTTTGAAAAGTTTATAGGGTTTAATGTTATAGTATAGGGTTTGGATAATGTTATAGTTTGATTAATGTTATAGTTTGAATAATGTTATAGTTTGATTAATGTTCATTGTTAGATTCTGTTTAGTGGACATAAATAGGGTTTAATGTTACTTTCGGACAAGCAAGTACAAATTAAAAGTCAGATGTTATAGTATTTTATGTTAATTTCGGACAGCAAGTACAAAACAAGTTAATTTCGCGTAGGGTTTAGCATAGGATTTCACATAGGGTTTCGCATAGGGTTTGGGTTTGAAAAGTTTATAGGGTTTAATGTTATAGTATAGGGTTTGGATAATGTTATAGTTCTTCTTCCAGATCTCCTTCTTCTATATCTTCGTCGTCAAATAGAGGACCACTATGTTCCTCTTCTTTGTCCCGATAGGTTTTTTCTCGATGCGTTTGCTCGGACTTGCTTCCGTGTCGCAATTACCCTTTACCGATGGCTTTTCCTTTCGTAAACTTTTTATCTCGACGCATAGACGCTTTGATTCCGTTTTACACCGACGAAGAAAACTCTCCAATTGTCTTTCATTACACACCAACACGGAGGCACATCCAACGGAAGCTTGCTACGTACCTTATTAGCTAGGTTATAGCTCAACTTCACTTCATAATTACTTCGGTTTAATTCGAAATCTTCATAAACCATAGTAATCAAATCCGCAAAAGATGTTCTTCGATCTACACACAAGATCCGAGTTCCAAGATTTTCGTCAACATTAAACCACCAACGTTTTTTCTCAAAAAACCACTTACCACTCACTAAAATTATCTCCTCCTCCTTCAAAACATCCATTGATTTCACAAAATCACACATGCAATCATTATTTTTCGAGGGAGATCCAGATACATTAACTTGGGAAAAGCCCTAAAATTATCACGGTGCCACGTCATAAATCTAACTCGTGAATGCTATTTTAGTAATTAATGATCTGGCAAAATGAGAACAATGAAGCGGTAGACTTAGGTTTCACTCATAAGTCCGCCACCAAAGATATTAGATTTTCGGGATAGATATATACGCCATTAACTCCACCGTTAGACTCTACGCTCTAACGTTAGAGTCCAACATTTCGATCGATAGACACTATTGATCTATCGTTAGACTCTATTGCTGAATCGTTAGACTGCTAGACTCTATTGGTCTATTGTTAGACTCTATTTGTCTTTCGTTAGACTCTTGTAAGTCTTCCATCAAGTGATTTAACTCTAACGTTTAAATCTAATATCGCAATATCTCTAACGGTCTAACCAATAATTCTAACAGTCTAACGACTAAGTCTATGTTCTTATATAATCTGCCGTCAAGTAAAGTAAATCTAATGTTAGACTCTACTGTATAACTAGTACGTGTAACACAAACATTAAAATATAACTCTAATGAATAAGTCTCCCGCCATTGGAGGCACCAAGGCGGGAAATTTTGGCGCCAGATTTTTTTTTTTGCGCTTTATTTTACTCAAAGAGCCAAGGACTTTTTCGTATTAAAAAAAATTGTTCAGAATGTCAGATGTTCCATTACATTTAAATAATTATGATACTTTCCAAAGCTATTTTAGCCATCCACCCATAAAAATGATAACGGTAGAAAAGATTTTTAACCACCGCTCTGTTTTTTAAATTTGAAGAATGACAGCTCATATATTATTATATTTTGATAAACTTGTCATTATCCTCTACTAGTACTATTTACTCTTATTTTATCTTCTGAATATTTACCTGTTTTTTTTGAATGATCTACAAAAGGAAAATCAAATAAATATGATATTAGTGTTAATATTGTCAATATACTATGACTTATCAACAAACAACTAGTTCAAAAATCCAATAATACATTGGCAATATCTTAGTTTGAATTTTTCTAATCACGCTTCGCATTAACGAATTAAAAAACAGATTAAAACGTAGGACTTAATAAAATAAATAAAAATAGATCTCACACGATATTAATTTTTTAATATTTGTTACTTATTATTTTTTGTCATAAAAAAAAGTAACAAAATATTAAAAACTTAATATCGGTATTGAAGAAGCTTGTTCCGTACACCGCATGACCGTTTTATTTTGTTCCCATTTCTCCCCCACTCTTCTCCTCCCCCACTCTTCTCCTCCCCCACTCTCACTCCGAAGCTTTTGCTCTCTCTGTTGCTATTAAAAATCTTAACTTAAACCCATAGAATCTGTGTGAGATCGAGAAAGACAAAAATGTTCTACTCGCAATGTCTTGTGTCGAGAAAAGGACCATTAGGAGCCATTTGGGTCGCTGCGTATTTCTTCAAAAAGCTTAAGAAATCTCAAGTCAAAGATACTCACATTCCTTCCTCCGTTGGTTTGTCTCCTTCGCATTCTTCCTTTTTTCTTCCTTCTATGGCGATTTTATGGTTTAGTGTTTACTGTAAAATGGGTTAAAAGTTTGCATTTTCTAGGGTGAAATCAACCGAAATAGAAATTTAGAGTTTCGTATTTTAAAACAATTAAATTCATTTCTTCGTTAGCCTGATTTGCATCCATTGGCGGATTAAATAAAACCCTAGTGTTGATTTTTGGATTTGTTCTATTTTTGGTTGATTTTTGGATTTGTTCTATTTTTGGTTGATTTTGCTCACAAGGTGTTCGACAAAATGCCTGAATGAACCTATAGATACTTTGTATGACAATAGTGCCAACTTTAACGGCTGGAAAAGTTTCAATTTTGTACTATAAACTGATAAAGTAAAGTACAAAGTGGAAAAGTGATAAGAAGAGAATCTAATAAAACCTTCTTTTGCTTATTGGATATATCTTCGCTTAAGTCCAAACTCTATTGAATGATATGTTTCTTACTTTGCTATTGGATGCCACAGATCAAATCTTGCAAAAAGAGTTGGATGCTTTGACATACAGAGTCTTAGCATATCTTCTTCTTGGTATTGTTAGGATATATTCCAAGAAAGTCGACTTTTTGTTTGATGATTGCAATAGAGTGTTGATCAATGTTAAAGATTACGTGGTTAAGGAGAAGGGCAGAGAAAGGACAAATGTATCATTGTCTGCATCACCTAGTTGTTTTTCTATTGCTTTGCCTGAGAGATTCGAACTAGATGCTTTTGATCTTGGGATTCTAGAAGATTTTCATGGGTATGCATGCTTCTTAATCATGTATATTATGTTTCACAAGAAAACGGTTAAATGATCTTACTTTGTGTTTCTTTTTCTCAGGGGCAATGTTAAGCCGCAGGAAGATATTACGCTTAAAGGTACTTTACTAGTTAAATCTTTTGAAATTAACCACATCACTATTCATGTACTTACACCACTTCACTTTAATTGAACAGAATTAGGTGAAACGGAGAGCATGGACCGATACTCCATGGAAAGGGTATGGTTTTCTCATCTAATACTATGTTTTGTTCTATTCCTACTAGAGCTTATATTGACATTGTTGCTTGAGCCCGTTCTTCTTTTTATCACTTGTTTTGTTCTGGTAATTTAGTGAAAAGATATGTAATGAAGATACAATTTTTGTGGAATTGCAGTTCGACTTGGAGGAAGACCTTGTGTGTACGTTTCAAGAAACATTCTTTACCGACCATAATGAAACTAGACGGTGAGTGTGATTCTTTTTTGGCTCCACTACATTTTTTGACAGTTACGAGTCCACAACTTATGTGTTTCAAATTGTTGTTGCAGTGAGAGTTTCGGTCATGATATGGACATAGACACAGAATATGTCAACGATGCTACTGAAGAAGCATCAGTCAGAGTCGTTGAAGCTGAACCACTGCATTCTAAGGAGTCATCCAAAGATCATCAAGATGTATCTAGGCATAGCGCGGATCCAGAATCAGATGACATGCTTGAAGATATCAGAAGAACCCAAGAAGAAGATACAGCTAGAAAAACCATATGTACCATTATCCGGAGACTAGAGGATCCTCAAGAAACCTCTGACACTATTCTACACAGTGACAGGCACATGGAGGATTCAGAATCAGAGAAACACTCTGTTGAAACAAGTTGGGAAAAGATGCGGCATGACGGGTCCTTTCCATCTGAATGCAAAAGTCCTGAAGCGAGTCGCATGATAGAGGAGCAACATTCTGGTGCCACAAGAAGTGATGCGGAGAAAGAGATCCCAGAGACCAGTACCCTAGAAAGACCAGAATTAGGTTCTGTGAGTGAAACTAGTGACTTGGCTGAAGGAGTTGAGAAACGTAGAGGTCATAGTGATGGGGAAATGACTGCCTCTGAAATGTTCCATGGGTCTCATAAAGAGCTGTCTGTGACTTCTGAGTTGAATCAAGGTAGACTTCACAATGGCACAGAAAAAGGTTTTCTCTCGGACATGACATTTTCAGAAGAAGGGAGTGTAGGGTTTAAGGCTAAAGATACGCCAGTTAATGCTACTCCCGAAGCACTTTCGCAGCTGAGAAACTCTGAAGGTGAACACTTTACATTTTAGAAATAAAAACTCCAAAAAATTACTTGGCCGTGTTTTTAATTTGTTATTTTGAAACACAGGGGAAACAAGCCATCAGTTCTTGATCATTCCTACGCCGACTGCAAAGGAGTCTGCTCGGGTTTCGCGGAAGAGGAAATGTCTAATAGATGATGAAGTGATAATTCCAAACAAGTAAGAGAAAACTGTGTGTAGCCTTGAATTATATTCGCCTGCATAGTTTTGTCAAGTGCATAATATTTTAGTACTTCTCTATTGTAGAATAATGAAGAACAGGATAGAAGACTCGAGTACACTGATCTCGAAACGGAGAAAGATTCCTCTTACTGACGACTATCCTGAGAGAAAAATCAAACGTGTTACCGATCCCTCAAGAAGTTTCTTGGAACCTTTGATTCCATGTAAGTGAAACTTCAGAATTCCCTATATATCAGACTGTATTATTGTGCTTGATGATTGCTGTGATCCTATGACAGATGGGTCTTTGGAGCTCCAGTTACTTTTCTCCCAACCCATCAAGCTTAAAGAACCAAACACCGCAGATACTCCTAAAGCTGCTAAAACCGCTCGAAGGATGGAGAGTTCTTCTTCGGAACAGACTGATAATGGTCGAGAAGTTATGGAGACTCCTCAGGCTAGTGCTCTTGCTGAGCTGAGAGTTACTGTTCCAGGAAACAATACAGAGGTTTCAGGAATTGCTGACCAGAGAGAGATTGCTCCAGAGACGCCAGTGAGGACATCAGAGCAAACAAATATTGCTCCAGAAACACCAGTGGTCTGTGAGCAAGTAGAGATAGCTCCTGAAACGCCGATGAGGGAATCAATGTCAATACCATACTTTAAAGACCCTGAAACTTGTGAAAAAGAAACGAGACCTGCAAGCTCCTTCACTTACTTTGACGAGCACCCGTCAGGTTTTAGCAAAGATAGAGACCTTGATGATATATTGATAAACGATGAGGTAACACTATATTGCAGTAGGAGAAGAGATTTTCTAAAATATTGTTTGTTCATCGTATTTCATTACAGCACTTAAACATTTGTTTTTGTTTCTGATTCAGCAGGTGAATGAAAATGCAACAGAGGACTTGCGACAAGGTAAAACGCCTGTTGATCTTGAACCTATTATTCAGAAATGATTTCATATCAGTTCTCAAGTCTTTTGTAATTAATCCATGTAACTTTTAGTGAGAAGTTTCAACCACCAAAATATAGATGTCTTATTGTTGTTGTTTGTCGCATGTTGGTCGTGCTCTGTGTTCTTACCATGTATGTTTTTGATCTGCAGAAACATGGTCAGCAAGAACAAGGTCAGTGTAGACTCGAACTTTCGATCTCAACTTCTCGGGTTTGCTTGTATTCAGATGATTATGTTGAGTTTCTAATACTTGACTGTGCAGGAGTGTTGTGAAATTCTTGGAGAAGAAGTTTATGGAGCAGAAGGAGAAAGAAGAAGAAGAAAACGTGAGTTTGTTGCAGGTTTGCAGAGGAAGAACTCAGAAAGAAAGCGCAAGACTCTTCTACGAGACTTTGGTATGTGTCTCCCTCTCTTTCTTCTACGGTCTACTATATCTAGCAAGGGCTTTGTGCAATTGATTCCTACCTTTGTTTACAGATGTTGAAGACGAAAGGTTACTTGGAAGTGAAACAAGATCATCCATACAGTGATATCATTCTCACGCGATTCACCAGACAACAAGAAGCTTGTTGATAAAGCACTCTCTCTAGCTTTTAGATTCCGTCTCTTCTCTCCCAGTTTAGGTTTTCTCAAGATGTATCTGTGAATCTATGCTACCTTCTTCTAGAATTCTAAGTTATTAGTTTTCTTTATTTAGAATCTAATGTACTCTGAAGTTGACTCTTCAGGAAAGAATGATGTGGAAGTATATGTATAATGTGTTCTTTCTTCAAGTCTATTTTTGGATTGAGAACATTTTCGTTTAGGCTAAACTTGAAACAAACCAAATACATAGAAAGCTACTACAACATTTATTACAAGTCACAAGATGAATCAAAACCGAAATGTTTTTGGAGGAGAGGGCTGCTTGCTGTTGAATGCAAATACAACTTATGATGAAAAAAAAACAGTCTTCATCACTACAATGTCTTTCCTTGGCTTTTTCTTTGTTATTTCTATTGGAAACTATAAACCAGTAAACAAAGTATTAAGATGAAACTGTGTAGAAAATTTTGGTCATGCCTTTCTTTGTTCTCATCCGTGTGACATTCATGGTTCCGATATCATATATATCGGAAACATGAGTCCCACCACACGGAAACCCGGGGTTTAGACCTAACCTTAAGATCCTTGGAGTACTGTCTTTAGGTATATAATGAGGAAGACTTCCACCACAAAGCATAGATGCCTCTTCATAAGGTTGTATAGAAGCATAAACTTTTCCTCTTTCGGAGATAAGTTTATTAGCTTCTGCCTCCAACTCTTTCACCTTCACCAGCGATTCATCTTGCGAAACGCTTCCATTGTATTCCAAGAAAGGACCGTCCGGGAAATGGTACCCTTTCACAGGCACCAAATATCCTAACCCGACTTTCTCCATACACAAATCTAGCAAGTGTCCTGCAGAGTGTAGCCTGGAGTTTAGTTTCCGTCTTGGTTCATCGACAAGCAAGTCAGCTTCGTGTCCTTTCTCGATGTTAATTCCAATCCCACCCTCGACGACTCCGTAATGAGAAACGATCCCATCTTTGGCTCGAACATCTTGGACTGAGAATTTGACATCCAAGCCGGGGAATTCGATCAAACCGGTGTCTGAAGGCTGACCTCCGCCTTGTGGATGAAACACCGTCGAATCCAATATTAGAGATGTACGTCCATCTTCAGAATTAGATAAGGAGACTAATCTGGCTTGAGATCGAACCTTAAACATGTCTGCTTGATAATCAAGCTTCGTCATAGGAGATTCAATGGTGGTGACTATCGAAGGAGAAACAAAACGTTGAGAGGGAGAGAAGAATCTGACGAGAGATGGAGATTGAAGCTTCCTCATAAGAAGACGCTTAATAACTCCTCCTCCTCCTCCTCCTCGAAGCATTTGATGAAAACGGTTGTTCCAAAATCAAACTCTATGAAGTAAAAACAGCTTAATCAACAAAACGATGATATATAATATGTTATATTTAGACAAATAAAAGACGAAGAAGACGATACACGTATTCGTATACGATCTGGAAATTTAAGTAATCTCACCGTATAATAGGATCGGTGACTGGCGACGACTATCGAGTGACAGATGCAATGAAGAAGAAGAAGTAAACAGAGATACGGAAGAAAAATGGATTTTGACTCTCTCTCTCTCGTTGACGTGACTTTAAAATATTTATTAAGGCCCAATGGGCTTTGTTTAGTATCAAATTAGTGAACTATTTATTACACCTCACATGTCGTTATTGACTTATTGTGTGTTACAATTCATGGCCCAATGGGCTTTTGTTATTTATCAAATTTTAGTGAGTTTATTATTATCACTTGATTAGGGCCATACATCTCAAATGTCGTTATTGACTTACTCATATAGAGAGGCAATATTAGACATGCATATAGATATTTAAATATATATTATGTATGTTTCCAAATGTGCCCTGACATGACATCTTTTTTCAAATATTGAAATGGAGGGACACTTGATGCAATTTTATTGGCTGAGAGGAGAAAGAAGAAAGGACAGTACAACAGAGTCTTTGAAATAAGAGTAAAAAAAACAGCAGATGCTGTTTTAGACTGATTATGGGACCCTCATACTTATTATTTAATAGAGTTAAAAACTAACCAATCACGTCGCAGTTCCAAGGAATTATTGGGTGCTTCCCATAAACCCATCCAATTAAAAACTACCATATGGGACCTATGTGTGATAAGATATCCCTATATATACTATTTATTCTACTCTCACATTTATTGTTGTGTGTATCCACCCATCTTTGTTTTTTTATATAGTATAAATTAGTACCGTACATATTTGGTTATTTTCTTATTAAGGAGACAGTGGCGGTCCTCAGCACAAGCGGGACAAGTACGTGTTTGCGGCCCAATTTTTTTAAAAAAATATTGGTATGAAAAGTGGCCCATTTTTTTTTAAAATCGGCCTATTTTTTCTATTTAGAGTGCGGTCCTTCTAAAAATTTTAAAACTCAGGAAAGGTAATGTAAGGAGAGTTTATATATAATTTAACAAATTAACATGCATCTCGAATCTCAATATACCTGTCTATAGGATTCGAGTCAGAGATATTTTAGAAGATTTTCAATAATATTTTTATATAAATAATCTACCATGCCATTTATAGCTTAACTACAACTTCTCTAATTATTTGGTTTAAACTTTGAACGGTCACGCATCAACTTAACTAAGTAGTCACGCATGTATGTAACTATAAACGCAAGCAAACACTTGTATATAAATATACATACATCAAGACATATACACATAAGAAACCGAGATATAATACATCGAATTATATATAGACTAATAAAAATATTAATTAATTATAATTTGCTAACTAAATGAATCACAAGAGTTAAGGAGCTACCACGACCACCCGTAGATGTATCCCGTACCTACCCTGAAGTACATTAGTTTGCTCGTTAAATGATGCTTTATTATGACAAAATGCACTGCAGAAAAATCAAGAAATTAAGGGCAAGTGACTATGGTCTAGTGGCAGAGTCAGAAGTCCACATGAGGCAAGGCAGATAGTATCACCCTACCCGTGATCGATTTCTAGCGTCTACGATAGTTTAGATTTGGCTAATGACCTTGACAAAAAAAAAAAATAAGTGTCACAATTAATTAGTAAGAAACTTATTGGATTTGGCTATACTCTTGTATCAAAAAAATAAAGACAATCTGTTGCTAATCTTTTCTTAATTATACAAGAAAATATTGGTATAATAAAGTTTTAAAATAATGTAAATGATAAATTAATGCACATAAACATCCACTGATACAATTGTCTTTGTAATGTTTGCCCTAGACACGTGGCATTCTCCCATTCCCGAATGAGAAAGCTCTTCGGCCATCAGAGAGACACACAAAGAATATAGAGAAAAGAGAACGAAACAGAGAGAGAGAAACTGGTTAAGAGAAAAAGAAGAGAGAGAAATGGAGCAAGATCAAGAGTTATGGCGCACGCTAAAATGCGCCGGTAAAACACAAGAGAAAACATCATCAGTGGATACTATCATGCTCAAGTACCGTCCTATCGCACCAAAACCGACAACGACCACTGGTCAACAACCATTCGCCGGAGAAACGAGCAGCACGAGATCAAGAACAAAGAGGAAGTACGTTAGGGTTTCTAAAAACAACAAAGCCACGTGTCGATCAAAGAATGGCTTTAGATCATCTAAATCAACAGCAGCAGATCCAGAGAGTATTAGCCAAGAACGCGAAGACATCGTCACGTTACAGCTCATGCCTGAAAAATCCGATCTCTACGAATCTACGCCGTTGAGTTTTGATCATAATAATAATAATAATAATCTAAAAACAGACACGTGGCAGTTATCTAACGGCTGCCATTACGTGAATCAAGTTCCTGTGGAGACGTGGGCCACGGTGGAGTCCGTTAAGGCTACTACTGGCTCCGTTTCATATGAGGTAAGGTGTACGGACGATAAGATAGCGGATGCTTTAGATAAGGACACGTGTCCTGGTTTCATATCCGACGGTTCGAATCGTGTGGTGATGGTTAACGATGCTTACCGTAGGATTATAACAGGAGACGGTAGATCAGAGCCATTGGATTTGTTGCCGGAAGTTATTGTGTGGTTGGTGGTTGACCAAACGGCGACGTTTTGTGACTACCAAAATTTCACGTGTAAGGTGAGGATTGAGTACACGTGGCGAGAAACGAAGTATGTTAAAACGGTGCCGTGTGATGTGATGAAAATGGAGTTTGGTGGATTTGCATGGAGGTTGGATACTACTGCAGCTTTAACTCTTTGGCTTTGAGTAATAATTAATTAAGAGATGTTTTAGAAGATTAAGATGTGGTTAAGGTCATAAGTTTAATCCTTAATCACTTTCTGCACTTTTGTTAATTAGTTGGAGAATTAATAAGTATAGTTACAAAGATAATAAATGAGTTTATATTATATATGTGGAAAGATCTTGAGAATCAAGTCTTTCAATATTTGGAAGTTGTCATAATGTCAAATATTGATTGGCAAAGCTTTAAGGAAAAAGATGTCAATGCTTGGATTTGGCTTTTTTATTGATTCTTTTAAAATTGTTAAATTTTTTGTACTTATTTTCATATGCATTACGTACATATATATATTTGCATGTCGTATAATGACTAGTAATCTTACAGCTATAACAAAGATATATATGACACATAATTCATGCAAATCTTTGCAATGTATGTGATCATTTAAAAATTGAAACTATTGATGTTATGTGAATGTATTATATATGGTTTATTGATATATTATATATATATATAATTATATATATGTGGATTCATGCACCAGCCTACATATATTCGTATGTACTAATATGGTAAGTGACAGTGCATTTATATAAAGAGAAAGTTCGGATGTGTGTTTTTAAGCATAATATTCTCGAGATATCGTGACCATGACAAGTGTTTCTGTCTCTAAATTATCGTCCAATCTCATGATTTAGTTAGTTTCATATATTTAAGCTTTTAGTATACGTACACGCAGTGTATATTATACGAAATGTGCATAGCCACTCATATACATATAATATAAGTATTTGACTAGCTAGATGTATATATATATATGTATATGCATTCATAGCCAATAATATTTGTTTATTTAATCTTCGTTATAATGATAACATGGCAAAACAGTACTTGTAAACAGAGGAGCTGAGCATGGGCATATAGTATAACATTTGCATTTAGTATTATAAAAATAGTATGTTTTAATTACATATTTTGTATACATGATTAATACGAAAACAGCCAAACCAACATTTCATAAAAATTAAAGTAACATATATGTTCTAAGAGCAGCACAAGATCAATTGTTATTACATATAATTCTTAATATATGCTTATGTTTATAAATTTCATGACCATTTGCGTAATTAAATCGCATGCTATATATTAAAATTTAATTTAGTCCTATGTTATAGGCTATAGGACGTCAAAAAAAATAAAGAAAATTAGTCCTATGTTATAGACGTGTCAACATATGCGCATGTTAGAAATACCCATTTTGAAGTAACCAATAATGATAAGTACATCACATCTAAAAATCTTCGTAAGCTTTTGAATCCCAACAAATGGAGAAATCTCATTGGCTAAGCAAAAAGTTAGTAGTATAATAAAAAATAATATAAAAAAGCCAAAAAGATCTATCGAAGAGAGGAATAAAATAAAGTGGTTAAAGAACACTCAAACACGCACAGAGAAAGATAACACACGTGGCATCTCGACAGAGAAAGTAATCAACCAATCAGCTTCCACGTATTTTTGTTTTTGCCCTTTCTATTTAATTGTCGTTTATCTAATTACTGACGTCATGTCATATCTGGGGAAGTTTTTTACCCGGGTCCCATATTTTTTAATCTTATCCGTTCAAGTGTCACGATAGGATGAAATCTAACCGTACGTTAATGTCACGTAAATGTGACGCTGCTGGTGAAATTTTAAAAGTGCGATAGAACTTTTAATTTAGACAGAAGACGAATAGGAGCCTATCACGTGTCTCGAAACAGCTAAAAAAATAAAAAAAAAGTTTTAAAAATATTTTAAAACTTGTAGAATTTATGGATACTGTTGTTAGATCGATAATTAAATAAATAATCTAATATACTTGCATTGCAGAGTTGCGTATTGTGTATGCTGCTTTCGATGTAATTATTATGATTAGCAAATTAGGTTTCTAAAATCTGCTGTATTTTTTTGGAAGGGGCTGTAGAAACTTTCTAAAGCCAAAATTTAGTTTAGAGTCAATTTATAAAGCCAATCAAGCTTTATCTTATTTTAAAATCCTACAGCCCAAAAAATAAAACACGGCTTTAGAATGGCTTTAGAAAGCCATTTTTCTACAACCCAAAATATTGTGCTTTACAAATCTTTCAAACCAAAATATCACAATATTACTTATCAATGTTAACATATCCATACAAAATACATATATAACATATATTATAACTATTATAGTTCATGATAACATATATACTATTTTGTTATATATATACTTTAACATACGTATATGTTATTTTTCAACTAATATATAATTTATTGGAAATTTATAAAGTATTCCATATATATGTATATATAATACTTTTTTCAACATATATTTGTGTATATATATATATATATATATATATATATATATATGATTATCATTTATTTTTAAAATTTTAGATTGTATTTTTATTTTGTTCTTTATTACAAATGTGTATATACATAACATATTAATGATGTATAAATATTTTATAATTATGATACTTACTATATAATTTTAATTTTTAAATAAAATTCTACATTATTATTTACTGACATTATCAAACTAATCACATTTTTTTTAAAACTCACAAATAGAAAATTTAGAGTCAAAATCTTACAAAGAACAAAATCTGAAATTTACAAAAAAAAAAAATACAACAAAATTTCTACAGCCAAAAGCTAAAAGCTACATCTTCAACCAATCGGACCCTAAAATCTGCTGTATTTTTTTGTCACATACTTTCAAATATATTTCATATATAGAAATATAATTACCGAAGTTTTTTTTGGTAATTTACATTCATTATGAAGAAAACAATATTTTGCAATGTTTTCGAATTAGTTAATTTACTTAATTATATATGTTCGTTGGATAAAGAGTAGAGGGTCTATTACTAGTGTTCTCATCTGCCAAAAACTAATCTTTCATCTATTTAAACTAAACTATTCCTATGAAAGTTAAATTGAATTATATGATAGCATTACGATTGGTTAGGTCGGTTAGGTTCAGTCGATTAATCGCAGTCGTTGGTGATGTTGTGCTCCTGAGTTCGAACCGCATTTGGAGCGATGATTTACGTCATTAATTGATATTATCAAAGGCTCATCGCTGACCTAATTTAACAAAAAAAAATATTATATGATAGACCTATCCGAAATTACAAAAAAAAAAAAAAAAATCCCTATCAAAAATGTTATAAAAAAACAATATTTTTATAATATTCAATATGTGTGGTGAGAAAGACGAAGTGTGACGCTATTGGCGAGGCATAGGTCCACGTGGATTATAACTTTAATAAATTCAGTAGTGGTGGAATAGATGGTTGTGTTTGATTGGTCCAGCGATTTGTTTGGACCAAAAATCTCAAAGCCCCCATCACGATTGATACGCTTATTTATATCTCTATCTTGTATTGCTTTTCAAATTTTCAAAATCCATATCTTGTTACTATTTGGTTGTTTTTATTATTATTATTATTATTATTATTTGGAACTTGTTTGGCTCGATAGAATCCTAAACACGTGTGTGTATATACGTATTACACATAAAACGTATATGTATACACAGTGAATGAAATCATGAATGCATGTACGACCTAGTGAATATAATATATATATCGCGTTTATACAGCTGATGAACCTTATGATATATCACATTTTTTTAATCAAAATGTTGAAGGCTAAAGTTCTCCTTCTTAAACTGTAAATAATTGTGTGACGTAAATAAGACTTCAATTATGTGACGTAAATGTATATTATTGATTTGTAGGTAAAATAATACTTCAATTATGTGACGTAAATGTATATTATTTTTTTGTGCATTTAAAGTTTTCGTTGCAACATGATAACATTTACCAATTTTAAACGTAGTTCTTCGTGATAATATGTTTCTCGGTTCGAACCAAGTTGGGAACGATGATTTACGTCATTAAATAATATTATCAAAGCTTAGTCACGATCATAGGAGAATTATGGTTTTCGATCAAGAATTTCCTGGTTCACAAAAAAACATATTAACATTTAGATTTTCTTTTTTTAAAAACATAAATACATTAAGATCTTATTTCATTGTTGTTTAATTAAGGGGACCCATAGAAAAAAATACTGAACCAATAAGGAAAGTCATTTTAAAGTCTTGCCCTAGCCACGTCTTCGTGTACTCATTTTCCTCTTATTATCTCTATATACTCTCTATATTAGAGGATAAGGGTTGTTAATTAGTTTGTTAAGTTTGTTATGGAGTTTGTTAGAGTGATTAGTTGGTTAATCACTCCTATATAAACCTTACTATGTATCACTTTATAATTAATGAAGCATATTTTACTTTCTGCGCCTAAATCTAATATGGTATCAGAGCCAGGCGAGATCCACGCTTTTTCATCGTCTTCTTCGTTTATCATCGTCGTCTTCTTCGTTTGATTTTCCGATGAGTGTTTCTCAATCACAGCTTCATTCACTTCAATTTCTCGAGTTTCTATGGTGTTTTTGTGAGTTTCTGAGCTCAATTTCATTTCTTATCATCGTCTTCCTCACTTACTAGAATCTGATTTCAGATCTGAGATTTTAGTTTCTGTTTTTCTGAGTTTTTTTTTTCCTTCTTTTGACCTAGATTGTATCGATTCTCTTTTACATCTTTTCCGATACAATCCTCTTTGTTTCTGAGATTAACTTGAGCAATGTCTGCGATTACTCGTGATTCCTACGAGAATCCTTATTTTCTCAGCAATCACGATCATCTTAGTGTGAATCTTGTTTCTGATCGTCTAACGGGAGCTGCTGATTTCAATTCATGGGAACAATCAATGCGTATGGCTCTCAACGGAAGAAACAAACTGTGTTTCATCGATGGAACTCTTCCACGACACCGCACTTAATCACTCCGATGCAGCCACATGGTCGCGATGTAACGATGTGGTACGTTCCTGGCTTATGAACTCAGTTTCTAAGACTATTGGCCAGAGTATATTGTTTGTGAAAACTGCTCAGGAAGTTTGGGATAATCTGGGTAAACGATTTAGGCAAAACAATAGTCCTAGGTTATATCATATTGAGCAACAATTATATCAGCTGCAACAAGGTTCATTGGATGTAAACTCTTATTACACTCAACTAGTGACTATCTGGGAAGAAATGAAGACATCTCAAGTTAATCCTGCTTGCTCTTGTACACATTGTGTTTGTGATGTGAATACTCAGTGGCATGCTCGATTTGAAAGAAGTATTGTGAGGAGATTTGTTTGGATTGAATGATTCATATGAAACTGTAAGGGCACGGATCATTATGCTTGATCCACTACTCGATTTGGAGAAAACTTTCGGTTTGGTCATTCGGCATGAACAACGATCTTTGATCAAGCAAACTCCTCAAGCTAATGCGGTGGTTTTCAAACTTCAGCTCATCCATATAATCAACATATGGCCAAACGTGATTCCATGCCACTTCTGCACAATCAGCATTCACACAATGTGGATCACAATGAGGAGTACATTGCAGCTATGACAAATGGCTATAGACCAAGACAATTGCAAAGACCAATTTGTACTCATTGTGGGATAAGTGGACACACCGTGAATAGATGTTATAAAGTACATGGGTTTCCTCCAGGATATCAACATAAGCAAAGTGGTTACCAAGGCAATGGTTATCGTGGACATGCGTCATGGATATCAGCCTCACAGGGGTATTGGCTCTCAAAATAATCTCATTGGTACTAAGGAAAATTCTAGTGTGCAGGCTACGAAAAATCCTATCATTGCCAATGTCATAACAACATCTCCTGCTGTGCAAGATCATTTCCATCAAGTTTCACATGCAATAGCACAACTTTCAGGGGAACGGATTCAGCAACTAGCTACTCAGTTAGCAAGTCAAGCTCAATTATCATTGCCTACGATCACTCCACAAGAGGATATCAATCACTCAGCCACTTCTTCTGGTACTTCCCTAAACACTAAACTCCTGGAACCATGCCTTACTTTAAATGCCTGGATAATAGATTCTGGTGCCACATCCCATGTTTGCTGTAGAGAGTCTATGTTCACAAATCTAAAATCTGTCTCTGACATATCAGTAACTCTTCCAGATGGTACTTGCTTAACAATAACACAATCTGGAATCATTCAAATCTCAGAAACACTCATCCTTCATGATGTTCTTTTTGTGCCTACTTTTCATCTAAATCTTATCAGTGTCAGCTCTTTACTTCATTCATGCTCAATGTCTGTCAATTTTTATCCAACTTTTTGTGTCATTCAGGAGCTTACTCAGGGCTTGATGATTGGGAGGGTAAATTGTACAACAAGCTTTACTTCTTGGATACCTCTTCTCAATCATTACAAGACTCTTCCTCTGTTTCTTTAGTTTCTTTACCTTTTTCCGCAACATCACAACTTCGAGATATTCTCTATGGCATCAACGTTTGGGCCATCCTTCTTTTCAAAAACTACAAACACTTTCTGATGTTCTTTCTATACCTAAAAATCAAATAAAAAATCATTCTCATTGTAAAACTTGTCATTTGGCAAAACAAAAAAGACTATCTTTTCCTTCTTTCAATCATATTACTGAGTCACCTTTTGATCTTATTCACATGGATATTTGGGGTCCTTTCTCGGTTACTTCTGTTGATGGTTTCAAATATTTTTTGACTCTTGTTGATGATTGTACACGCACAACATGGGTCTATTTCTTAAAAGCAAAAAGTGATGTTGCTCAGATTTTTCCTGATTTTCTTAAACTCATTGAAACACAATTTTCAGCTAAACTCAAAGCCATACGTTACGACAATGCTCCCGAATTGCAATTCAAAAGTCTTCTAGCTTCAAAAGGGATTTTCCACTATTTTTCTTGTGCTTATACTCCACAACAAAATTACGTGGTAGAGCGTAAACATCAACATATCTTAAATGTGGCTAGAGCTCTTTTTTCGATCTAACATTCCTTTGCAATATTGGACGATTGTGTGCGTACAATTGTCTATCTCATTAATCGTACTCCTTCTCCTCTTTTATCACATCGATCCCCTTTTTCTTTCCTTACATATAAACAACCTTCATACTCTCACCTCAAAACCTTTGGTTGTTTATGTTACGCTTCCACTAATCAAAAAGACAGACACAAATTCTCTCCTAAAGCTTCAGCTTCTGTTTTTCTTGGCTATCCTTCTGGCTATAAGGGATACAAAATCCTTGATCTTGAATCTCATATTGTTTCAATAACCGAAATGTAGTCTTTCATGAGGATATCTTTCCTTTCCAAGATTCTTCTCCTCATGATTCTCCTTGATTTTTTTCAAATATCATCTTACCATTACCTATTTCTACTCATGTGCCAAATGTTTCCCATCATGAATCCATTCCTTCGAGTCGGTTTCGAGACAAATTCAACGATTGCTAACAATCATGTGAACATAGACGGACATCGGCGTAACACTGACCACCCACATACCTTTCGAATACCATTGTTCTCTTCTTACAAATACACCTTTACCTACCATCACCAATAACACAACTCCATATCCCATTTCCTCTCGTCCTTGATTACTCTAACCTTACACCTGGTTTTGCCTTATACATACTCACCATATCCACCGAATCGAACCAAAAGATTTTAAGGTTGCTATCCTCTCCGATAAGTGGAAAGTAGCAATGATTGTTGAGATTGAGCAACTTGTTTCAACCGGTACTTGTCCATTGTCTCTCTACCTCTTGGAAAACATCTTGTTGGATGTCGCCGGGTCTATAAGATCAAGTATTGTGCGATGGATCCGTAGAGAGGTACAAAGCCGACGGTGGCAAAAGGTTACACACAACAAGAGGGTGTAGACTACATTGAGACTTTCTCTCCTGTGGTTAAGTTAGTCACAGTCAAACTTATGTTGAGTTTGGCAGCTAAGAAAGGATGGACTTTAAATCAAATGGATGTTACCAATGCCTTCCTTCATGGAGATCTAGAAGAGGAGATATACATGACTTTGCCACCTGGTTATACCCCATCTGCTGGTTCTTCTTTACCACCTAATCCCGTATGTCGTCCGCATAAATCAATCTATGGGTTAAAGCGAGCATCTGAACGATGGTACAAGAAGTTTTCGAGGTTCTTTTGCAAGTTGGTTTCATACAATCCGATGCGAGAACACTTTATTCTTCAAGATAACATACGCATCTTACCTAGCTTTGGTTTATGTTGATGATATATTCATTGCCGTAATAATGATTCGGCTTTGGCGAGGTAAAACGGACACTATCTCAAGCTTTTCAAATCAAAGATCTTGGTCTGTCGAAGTACTTTTTAGGACTTGAGATTGCTAGATCAAAACAGGGGCATTTCGTTTGTCAACGCAAGTATGCATTGGATATTCTTAATGAGACACCTTGGTTGCAAACCTGTTTCTACACCTATGGATCCTACACTTCATCTAAGTAAAGATTCTGGTGTTCTTCTATCTAATGCTACTCCGTATAGAGCTCTTATTGGAAAGCTTCTTTATCTCACCATTACAAGACCGGATATCATGTTTGCTGTTCATAAGCTGAGCCAGTTCTTATCTGCCCCATCTGATGCTCATCTTAATGCAGCTCATAGGATCATACGTTACCTTAAGAATGATCCGGGAAAAGGTCTTTTTTACTCTGTGGTGGATGATATACGCTTCAATGCCTTCGCAGATTCTGATTGGGCTACTTGTCCTGACTCAAGACGTTATGTGACTGGTTATTGTGTCTTTCTTTGTGATTCTCTCATCTCCTGGAAGTCACGGAAGCAACATATTCCTTCTGGTAGTACTGCGGAAGCGGAATATCGTGCCATGGCTGAGACAACTAAAGAATTAGTTTGGTTGACTAGCCTACTTTATGAGCTTCAAATCAAGACTGCAGGTCCAGCAAACTTGTATTGTGATAGTACTTCTGCTATACATATTGCATCCAATTCAGTTTTTCACGAACGCACCAAACATGTGGAATTGGATTGTCACTTGGTTAGACATCATTACAAGGCTGGTCTGTTGAATTTGATGCACGTTGCTACCGAAGACAACCTTGCAGACTTACTAACTAAAGCTGTACAACCCTCTGTTTTCAAATTTCTACTTGGAAAGTTTAACTTTTCAAGCCTCTTCCTCCCTTCATGAGACTTCGGCTTGAGGAGGGGGTATTAGAGGATAAGGGTTGTTAATTAGTTTGTTAAGTTTGTTATGGAGTTTGTTAGAGTGATTAGTTGGTTAATCACTCCTATATAAACCTTACTATGTATCACTTTATAATTAATGAAGCATATTTTACTTTCTGCGCCTAAATCTAATACTCTACCTACTACTTTTTTATCTTTTTTTTTTAACATCTATTTTCTAATTCAAACAAAAAAAAAATAACACACTAAAACTTAACCTTACAGGAGATCAAGTCATGAGATCAATTAAGACATGGAAGAATATCGAAAGCCAAGGGAAGCTTCTGTTTGCAACGGTGGTTTAGATCAGGACAAGACCGTTATATGCAATATAATGCAACGGTTCCGTCCAATCGCACCAAAACCAAGTGTCGGTGAATCTTCAGACAACGCAAGAAGCTCAAGATTCCTTGGAAAAAACACAAGATCTAAAAGAAAGTATGTTAGGGTTCGTAATAAAAACAATATTATTCGTAGTAATAATAATAAAGATAAGTTAGTTATTAACAAAAATGATTGTAATAAAAAGATTATAAAGAAGGATGTGGATAAAGAGAAGTTAGTCACACTTGAATTGTTACCAGAGAAGGATTATTATAAAGATCTAAGATCAAGTGATGAAAATCAAGATTCGATCGTAGGATCGTCTTCATGTTTAGATCGGACGGTTGTGATTGAATCGTGGTTGACGGTGGAGTGTGTGAGTGACACGTGTACTACTAACTTAGGAGGGTTTCTAAGCCGTATAGAACAAAGAGAGGAGAGAGTGATGGGGATGTTAGAGGATGACACGTGTCCTTGGTTAATTTCGGATGAGTTAAACCGGGTATATTGGGTTAACCAAGCGTACCGAAAAATGATGGGAAATGTAGAAGAACAAGAAGTGGTGATCAAAGTTTGGCTTGTTGTGACGATGAAGCTTATAGAGGAGATAACGTGCATGGTGGAGTTATACGGTGCGGTCACGTGCAGGGTTAGGGTTACGTATGAGCCGTACACGTGGAGGAAGGATAATGGTGACAAATCGGAGGTTAAGATGACGGTGCCGTGTGATGTGTGGAGGATGGGATCTAGTGGTGGATTTGCTTGGAGATTAGATTTACAATCTGCTCTAACACTCGGCAGGTAATAATTCATTGTTACCAAATTAATAAACTTTATGGTAAACAACATTATACTATAATTAAGAAACCTATATAAATGTAATACATTTATATATAAACAATGTAATTTATATATATACTCATTAACTTAGGCTTGTGATTAGTTTGTGTTAGAGTCGTATCCGTCTCTCTCGGCTTTAGCTAGTAATCTTGTATCACTAGTTATATATATATATATATATATATATATAATGAGAAGATTTCTATTGTTATATACCATGGTTTTTTCTTATGTGGTGTTCAAAATAAATATAGGAATGTTGTTATACTTTGATGCGCACGTACATGAAAAAAGTAGAAAAAATGATATGTATGTAGGCAAAAATAAACTGACGTTGGATTTGCTTTTTTTACTTCAAATTTTACTAGTTTATGAAAAAAATAACAGAATTATCGGAACACAAATAAACTTGGATATTTTATGCACACTTACCATTAGAGTCTATGATATAACTCGAATTTGGTTATATACACATCAATTTTAATTTATGAATCATTTTCTTGTTTAGTAATCGGTGGTCCACATTTCAATTTCCTCGTTATATATTATTGTTTATGTCTATACAAATATCATATAAATTAGAAGAGTGAATAAATGATAAATGAACAGATGGCATATTTTAGTACAGAAGCTAGAAAGGGTTGTATTGGTTGGTCCTTTGTCTATATATATTTATAAGTTTTTTTCTTTCTCTTCTTTTAACGACACAACCCCATGATTTATGGACTTTTACCTTACAGCTCACACATTCATGTTTCATATATTTTACTGGCTCTTGTACTATATAGCCTATATATATTATACAAATATATATAACTTGAAAAATAATCTCATGTGGTAGATAAGATTTTTGCACATATGTTACGAAAACATTATTGTGCTGGAAAAACATTATATCAGGAATTATTTTGTTAAAACAGTGGGCTTTTATTTAAGTCATGGGCTTTTGTTGTAAAGTGGGTTACGAGATTTAGGCTTATGATTTTGACTCTTTGAGTCTTCTGAATTTTTTGTTGCCACATGCAATCATCTCATTTTTTTGTTACCACATGCAATCATCTCATTTTTGTAAATTCATTTGATAATTAGGGATTCGATATATTGCTTATAGTGATAAAATTTAGGAGCTTATGAATATTCTAATACTTTTGTTCTTGAGAACACAAAGCATCAAAAACTCGCATAAAACCATATACATTGAAAACAGAACAATATAAATTGTTTTTTTTTGGCACATCAAAACATATTGATTTATAGAATAAATACAAACACACAAAATACAAATCCTAAAAACTTTTTATGTCTCGGGTTGATCTTTAATTTTTGTCTTCAAACATAAAGTAATATATAAATATGTTTTTAGTAATAATCGTCATATATATAACGTAGCATTTAAGAGTAGAATTTGTATCCCTTTGCTTGAATAACAATCGTCCTTAGCCCTCCAATTGGCGAAAATACCATTAAGAAAAGACCAAACACGATACATACCTGAAATTATAATAAAAACCAAAATTCAAAATTTTATCAGAAAAATAGTTTCACAAAACGCAAACGCTAGAAAATAAATAAATAATAATGTGTTACTTACCCAGTTGGCCCACCAAGACAAGCCGAACTTCTTTGGTTTGTAAATGGCTAGCCAAATTATGCAAGGTAGCTGAAAAATAAAATATAAAAAAATTAGGCTACTAGTTTATATTAATAATAATAAAATTTAATTGAAACGCGTTTAAAAATCGAAAACTTACGAAGTATGTTGTGGGGGCAAACGCGAATCCACCAAAAAACGCCAAAAGCCCACCAAAGAAAGGAAACGTCATACCAACAAACATAGTTGCAGCTACACAACAACAAAAAAAAAACAGATTAATAAATCAACAAACACTAATTTAATCTTCGTATATGTAATTAGCTGATTAAATCTTCTTACCAACGTAGAAATTACGGACACAAAACCGGAGAAGAGTAGTTGGTCTGAAATTAAGCTTCTTAACCAATAAAGTCTCCATCATATCAAAAACCGGCATTGCATATATCTGCAACATAACCAACAAACCCAAAAATTAGTTCAATTTCATTTCTCTAAACCAATAAATTTTTTTTTTTTTTAAAACCGGTTAATCTAAACCGGACCTGGTAACTACCGATGACGTGGATAACAACAAAGATATTAGCCGTAGCGATTAACCAAGCCGGTTTCTTAAGCGACATGAGAATATTATCTTCGACGTCATTACCAAAAATGTAATAACCGACAAGAGCCACGGGGAAATAACAAAGAGCAACGACTATGTAAGCGACGATGACACCTCTCCACATTGGACCTTTAGAAGGTTTCTCAGGCGTTGATGGGATCGTTGCTTGGATCTCAAGGACCACGTTGTGTCCGGCGTATGCAAACGCCACGTCACCTAAACCGGAGAAGAAATTGAAAACCGTACCGGCCGTTGATTTTGCTTTGTAACCATATTGAACGTCTTCTTGAACTCCTTTACTCGCAGATGCTGCCCATGCTATTGTTGAATAGCTATTAATCATAATAAAGGGGAGAAAATAAAATATTTAGAACCGGTTTAATTAACATCATTCAAATTTCTCAAATTCTATAAATTTATCATAACGTTTTGTTGGTAGTGACTCAAATATTAACAAAAAATGTTGTGATTCTTGTTCAATAATAAAAATCTTAGTTTTAATTTAATATAGTTTTTTTTTTGGTCAAAAATATAGTTTTTTTGACAAATTTTCACAATACTATCTTATAAGTTTCTATTCCTAAAATACCCTATAACTAAATCTTACACGATTCAAAACTAAATTCTAAACAACATAAATTATAAAAATATTAAAACTTGGTTTTTCTATTTGCGGTATCTCTGACGAAAAAACATTTTTATATTACATTTTTTAAAATGTGTATTGTATTTTATGATATTTTTTAAAAAATATATACACTTAAATATATGACATATTAAGGTTCCTTGCAACACAATTTATATATGACCTAATAATTTAATTTGAAGTAATTTACCTGAGAGACATAACGGCGGCGGCGAGAGAAACGCCGGAGATGGAATTGAAATTGGGAAGATGAGAGAGAACAAAGTGAACAGAAGCATATATCATTATAAAATAAGTAAGCTTGATTGGTTTACAATCATTACAAACTAGCTCATGAAACTTCTTCAACGATTTGCCTCCCGTCACCATATAAACGATGCAAACGCCTATTTCGACGATCAGCTGTTGCGGCACGACTATGTAAAGACCAAGCTTTTCCCCAAACGCGTGTTGTCCTAATTCGTGGTAGCGATCAAAACGCTTCCCAGGAACCATCTCGTGCATTTCAACCATTTGCCATAATGTGTATAGTGTTATGATCCATGACAGAACCAAAACCGCTACTCCTGGTCCCCTGCAAAATAATTACAAATCCGGTTTAGGAAGAACCGGTTTAGGTTCAATTATAGCCGGTTTGGATTGGATTTTTACCAGCCGAGTTGTGACATGGCGTAGGGTAAACCGAGAACTCCGGCACCGACCATGGCCGTGACATTGTGAAAAGCAGAGTACCACCACTTTGCATTTCTTGATGATGTTATTGGTAGCCAATCATCTATTTCCTTTTGTCTCTTTATTTTTTCATCGTCCTGCTTTAATTTTACAAAAATTTAAATTTAATTGTTAGAAAAATTCGGTTGTTTTTTTTGTTCAATTCCTGTTTTTGGGGTTGAAAATATAGATTTGATAACTTATGGGGCAAAAAGGAAGATAAAAGAAAAGTATAAGGATGTATTTAGGAAGACCATAGGGTTGGTAGACCAACCTTAAAGTTAAGATGATAAGATCTAAACTACCCACTAAATAACTAAACGATTTGATTTAAATGTCTGTTGCTAAATTAATGATTCTTTTTGAGGATGAAAAAGTTACATGTAAATACTATTGGGGTTAAAAAGCGAAATAGTAAAAGTACAAGGGTGGACTTTAGAAGAAGAATATCTCTTTGGTCAGTTTAGACGGCTTTTAAGGTTTTTGTAAAAAGTGTTCCCTACACTTTGGAAAAGCAAGAAACTGACCTCTCCCCTACGGAAAGGTAAGATCTACAAACAAAATAAAAGCAAAATCGACTCTACTTTTTTTAATTATACAATTTTGATGAAAAATGGAGCCATTAATATTTAATTTTAGTAAGAAAAAAACTAAAGCTTTTTATCAAAAAAAAGAAAGAAAAAAGTCTTTAAGCTCTTTAATTAGTCAGCATGTCAATATCTTACAATAATAAATTAGTTTTGTCATTGAGTTCTTAAATATTATAAACACTACCATCTATTTTCTAACCAAGACATCTAAAAAAGACTTAAAAGGATGTTGAATCTTTGAGCAAAACACACGAACAAAAAAAAATTACAAGAAATTTACTTAGCGAGATTAGAACAACTCAAAAGAATATAGTTTTGCTATTTTTTTTGTTAAAAGGGTTTCTTGTTTTATAGTTTGATTAAAATCACCAATTCATTTATCATTTTTGTTTCTATGAAAAAAAAAACTCAAAAGTTCATTTTAGGTCTAACCAATTATTTAACAAAACTCAAGATCTTAAGAAAAAGAGAGAGAGAGAGGACTCACATAATCATCTTGGGGCGCTTGAGTAACCATGTTGACACAAAGAGAGTTTGATAGAGAGAAATTGAGGAGAGAAGGGAGACTTAACAAGTACTTATCACACTTATGTGAGATGTTATGCTAATTATATATAAAGCTCCACATGAATATTTACACAGACTAATACATATATATTATATATATATATATATACACTACTTAATTAATTAGTTGAATATTATGAGAGAGAGAGAGAGACTTTAACGGTGGAAGTTTTTGTTTGACTTCACAAACTTCTTGTAGATATGGGTACACGATTTATGAGCTGGAATCTACTATTAATATTCTTAACCTACTAACAAATTTAATTTTTAATTAAGCAATTACAATGAAATATTACTCACCAATTATTTTATCTACTAGATGAATAGTTTAGTATGCACATGATTTCACATAGTAATATTGGTTATTTTGTAATAATCATATTGTTTAATTTGTATAAATCAGTTATGTATATGTTTACTCGAGTTTTAATATGTTTGTCTAAAGTTGATACTACTAATTTATATGAAATATTTTAATTTGCTTACGCACTTGAATATTGATGTAATTTAATGACTCGTCAATGTATAAGGAGTATGTTTTTCCTTTATAAGCTAACTATTATTGACTGAAAAATACAAGTGGAGATGAAACGCCGTTATCTTCGTTCACACCTAAATTAAGTCGTCTTAATTGTCGTCTATATGATATATATTCTCGTGAAGAAAAAAAATACTACTATATAATTATATTTACGCTATACGTCAAAATGCATATGAAAAAAGGAATATTTTCTATATAAAAAATATTGGGTGTTGTTACTATTAAAGATAGAGATGTATTAGACTATTAGTTTCAATGTGATTCGCTCTTATGTAACGAAACGCGAGAAAATGCGTTTAGAATTTTGTTACCGTTAACTACCGCCAACATGTTCCCAAACGGTCTGTTACTGGTGACGTTTTGGGTGATTTTTTAAACATTTTGTTTGCTGTCAAAACATATATATTTTATATTTCTGTTCACACTTTTTAAGTCTTCATCACCAGCATTTATTTATTGGTTGTTGGAAAATATATCATATTTGATACATAGTAGCATCCCACAACGGAAAAACAAAGCATAATAGTATCCAATTTCACGAAAAAATACATACTATCTTTATTTTATGAATTTTATTAAGATTTTTTAATTTTTTTTGATGATATGTAGTAACGATCAAACAAAAGTGAAATTGGAAAATCATGCCCATGGAAAGTTATAACAACGTACGGCTAGTTAAAGAGTTTCCAACTTTTTGTAATTTTATGATTTACTTGTACATATATAGACGTTGTGTGTGCCCATGCTACTTGTTAGTTTCAACTTTCCAAGCAACCTAATTGTATGTGTTTAATTTACATTTTATATTCTTGTACTTTTTTTCTTGAATCTTTTGAATAAAATTGATTGTGTTATTGTTAAAACAGGATTCGGTCTCGGGACCGAACTGGGATGATTGTAATAGAAGAGGGTCGGAAAACTCGTTAAGTGATAATGGGGACGAACATGTGGTACCGAAGTGGAAATAAGAGTAAAATGCCGAACATAAAGTAATATGCCGAACAGAAAGTGAATAAGAACTCGGAGTTCGTTTGTTTATAGATTGATTGTTTGATACAATGTCGAAGTGAAATGATATATTTACAGTAGTTTCACTCTGTAGATTCTCTCTCTCCCATTCGGATCCTTTACTTCTGAGCCGGAACCCTCTATTTATAGTGAGGACTTTCACTTTTTGACGGGGTTTTACTCCTTGGCGGGATCTCTTCGCGCATGCTCGACATACGGAAAGCTGTTTTGTCGAACATGCCTTTGCATTTAATGCGGTTGTCGAGCATGCCTTTGCATTTAATGCTCGTTCGGCTGACCTCTGTATTCTGCAGGTCCGTACTGACACCTCTGTTGACTGTGTCGTGGCGCCGTACAGACGTCACCTGTGTCAGCCCTGGCAGGTCCGTACCGATGTCACTGTCGCGCATGCTTTCTTCAAGTGGGCTTTGACTTCGAATGGGCCTTGGCTTCGGATGGGCCTTGACTTCGGCAGTCTTTTGGGCCGAACTCAGAATAGGGCCCAATGGATTCTTCTGGTAACTTCTGAAATGGGTTAGGTCTGAGTGGGCTTAGGCCCACCCTTAACATTAGTCCCTCCCCAGTTCGGTTTTTTAGGAGAGGCGAACTAAAGAGATCGACCTTAGATGCATTTGAGGAGTTACCATCGGCGATTGATCGCTTCGGGGGATGCCGCGTTGCCAAAGTGCACCAATTCCCGTCGAATTGTTGAATGCCACGTCATAAAGGCGCATTGTTTTTCGCCGAATCAGTGGTTGCCACGTCATCTGAATCGTGTAATTATTTAAAGTCATCCGAATCAGTGGTCGCGACGCTCCTTGGCGAATCGCTGGATGCCACGTCATCGTAATGATGAGTTTTCGTCGCTTCGTATCCCGGAGTCGTGTCGTCGAAGCTGCGCCATTTTTTCGGCGAATAACGAGATGCCACGTCTTCGTAATGATGACAGTTCCTTTCGCGCCCTTCGATGACACCTCTTCGTTTCCCCACATTTTTCTATAAAAAGCCCTCTTCTGCCTTCAAATCCTCATTTCATTTTCTTCTGCAAATTTCAGGTACTCTCTCTCTCTAGACTTTTTCTTTTCTTCAACCTCTTTCTAAATTTCAGATTTACTTGTCATGTCTTCTTCGAACAAAATGAGTTCGGCCCCTTCTGGTTCGGCGTCGCGTCCTGCCACCAAGAGGACGAAGCGTTCGGTTGTCCCGAACGAGCGGATATCTCCTGCGGTGGGTTCGGCTACCGATCGTACGAGCGACCCTGTGGTTCGCTCCAGATCTAGCGCGTCTACTTCGGCGCCTAGGTCTTCCTCGGAGTCGAAGAGGGTGAAGGTATCGGCGAAGAGTGTCCTAGTTCCTGCTTCGGCATCTGGACCCGCTACTAAGCCGAAGGAAAAGAAGATAAAGAAGGTGACATGGGTTCATGTCTTTGAGCCGTCTAAAAGCAAACTCTCGGGTACCCTGAGCAGGATCCAGGCTCCTTCTGGGGCTAGCGAACCGTTGGAGTTGCTGGTGTCGAAGCCCGATCAAAGGCCTTGGGACTGTCCCCCTGGGTACATCTGTTTATATGAACATATGTTCACTTCGGGGGGATTGTGGTTTCCTCTTCCTCGGCTTCTCGTGGACTATATCGAGGAGCGGAGGATCGCTCTTTCTCAGCTGACCGCTCCTTGCGTTCGGAATCTCGTAGCTGCGATGGTGGCGTCGGAGGATCTAGGGATTGAGATGACCCTTCGACTTTTCGACGAGATCACGCGGGTTAGCAAGAATCACTCGCTTCCTGACACGTGGTCGATCTGCTGGAGACCCGGATTTCGGCTGACATCGGACACGTCGGTTAAATTCGCCAAGTGGTGGGACAAATATTTCTTCGTCCGTGTCAACTCGGCGTCTGTTTTGGACGTTGATAGGGTGTACCAAACCAAATGGTCGCCTTCCATTGGTAGGTTCTTTGGATTTTTCTCTTATCTTTGATTCTCTAACTGATCTTTCCTTTGTCTTTTTCAGCTCTATTCCCGCCGTTTTATCCTTTCCCTCCGGAATACGAACCCTTCAAGGAAGCCTTTCGGAGCCGTACAGAGATGTTGTGGACCGAAATTCTTCGGCAACAAAGTTTACTTCGCGTCGTTAGGCGGTTAGTTTTTTTTTTTTTTTTTTTTTTTTTTTAAAACGCTCTTGGTTTGTCCGATCTGTTTCTCAGGTTCGTACAAGCTCAAACCGCAGAGGAAAGAAGACGTAGACGCCATGTTGACCCTTGACGAATTCCCGGGGGTTTTTGATGACGAACTCAACGAAGAGTTTCGCGTCGCAGAGGACGAGGAAGGAAAAAGCGACTCCGACTTGGGTTCGGCTTCGGCGCAAACCGAACTGCCACCCATGCCTGAGGGTTCGCCCCCTGCGGCGAACGAGCCTCCTCTTCCGACTGAGTCTCCCCCTGCGGCGAACGAGCCTCCTCTTCCGACTGAGGCTCCCCCTGCGGCCTTCATTCCACCCCCATTGGTGGATGACTCATCTCTTCCGGCTTCGGCTCTGACTCCTTTGCTGCCAAAGGTTGGGGAAAAAAGGGGTCGCGAAGCGGACGCAACGACTTCGGCGGAGCTTCCTCCTTTCACTAGGCCTCGTACCGAGGCTGAATTGAACGAGGATCGATCGAACGTCGGGTCCGTCAGTCGGACCGTTCCTGACGTGAGGGAGGCGGATCGGTCTACGAAGGATGTCGATCCTTCGAGCCGGGTTGGCGAGGAGACTGACCCCGTTTTCGCTGGTGGCGACGGATTTGCTCACGCGCTTGACGAGGGCAATGAGCACGGATTCTACTTCACCTACAATGGCGCGGTCCCCTTCCTTAATCACAAGGGGGCGAGTGCGGGTTTTCAGCGGGCCGTTTATGAGGCTTATCACGGCGAAGGGGGTCCTGCCGATCTGGTGCTAGCCGACGAGATAGCTCAGTTGGCGAAGCTGGAGCAAAGGGTAGGTTTAATTTTCCATTTACTCGCGACGCATTTTTTGTCTCGGTCTTAATTTTGTTTTTTCTCAGGTTGCCTTTAAGAGGACCCATCTTAGTTTCACCTACGAAACTCTCCTGGCCAAGGAGAAGGGGCTGGCCGAAGATCGTCTTCGTGCCGTGGAGAAAGAGAAGGACGCGACCTTGGCTAAGGTAAAGGAGCTTGAGGTCGGCCTGGATTCGGCGAAGAGGTCGAAGAAGCTGAAGCAAAGGCTTGAGAAGGCGGATTCTGAGAATGCCGACCTCAAAAAACGGCTTCAGGAGATGGAGGCTCAAAAAGGCGATCTCCAGAAGGCGCTCGAGGCCGAGGTCGAATCGTCGAAGCCCCGCGACCTGATCCTTCAATCATCTCGTAAAGCCGAAGAGGCAAACGCCAGGGAGCTTGCCGAGCTGAGGGAAGACTATGATCAACTTTCCGAAGTCGGTGCTGTGGAGGTGAACCTTCTTCGTGAGCGCCTCTTTGCTGTGAAAGAGCGATTCCGTGATCTTCGTATGGCTTCGGAGACTCGGCTGGCCAAGCTGAAGGCTTATCTCGACGAGCGGGAGTTCGTGAAGGAGAAGTACCTTCTATTGAACCAGATGAAGGGGGTCTTCGGCACCATCGAAAGGTTGAAGACTCTGTACGCGATCGACACGCCTCCCATTTTTGAGCGCCGATATCGCGAGAAGGAGGGGAAGCTCGAACGTTGGTTGGGGGATCGGCCTCAACTTTCGTACGAAGCCTCTGACTTCGAGCTTCCTGCCGAGCTCGAGATCGACTCTCTTCTAGCGTTCTTGGGAGAGCAAACAGATGGAGATACCGACGAGGCGCTAGGAGGGGCGGCTGGCGGTGGCGAGGAGGTCGACGAGGACAACATGGACGAAGATGAGGTGGCTGAGGACGAGGCAGCCGGAGACGAAGAGGCCAGAGATGAAGAGGCCAGAGATGAAGAGGCCAGAGATGAAGAGGCCGGGGATGCCAACTTGCCCGAAGAATAGGGCTAGGGATTTTTGACCGATCGTTGTGATCGGTCTTCTTTTGTTGTTTTTTTTTTGTTTGTAATCTTTTGGGTCGATTGTTGGGATCGGCCTTGTCGTATTTCTTCTTTAATATAATAAATCTTCTCTACCTTTTTTGTTGTCCATCTTCTTTTGTTCGTACATTGATTTCTCTCGTTTCAGTTTTTGGGTCGATTGTTCGGGTAGGCCTTTCTTCTTGAACTTGTTGGTATAGGATTTCTTTTGTTGGTTCGTCTTTTATACTTCTTTGGTTGTCGAACTTGTTGTAATTCTTGCATGTTCTTCTTTCATAGTTCGCAAATGATACGAACTGTTTTTCGAGATTGCGAGGTACTCGACTTTTGTGGTTTCGGATTGGGCCACTGCAAGTGTTGAACATGAGTTCGTAGATATCTTCTTTGCAAAATAGTGGGTGATCAGTCCACTGCACTTTAAGATAGTGGCTAATTAGTTTGCGGAATAGACCGACTTAAAAATAAGAGCGCGGAGCCCGTTTAGTATAAGCGGAGAGCTTGTGTGACCGAACTCGGAGTTCGTTTTTGTCTGAGTACTGAGCTCGTGTTTCCAGAGTTCAGGACTCGTATTAAGGAATTTTTTTTTTATATTATAGCTGCGTCTTTAGAAAGGCTGCCTACGTACCCAATAAGGGATCAAGCCATTCGTAGTTCGGTTTACAATATTATATATATATATATATATATATATTTTTTTTTTAGTGATCGTTGTGATCGATCTTCGGCTTTTGTTGTGTTCGGTGTTGATTGTCTTCGGCGTTGTTTCTTCTAGTGGTAGAACCTTTTGAGGTGCATCGCGTTCCAGGACCTTGGGATTGGTTGTCCGCACATTTCCATGAGTTCGAAGACGCCAGGCCGAACGACTTTTGAGATGAGATATGGACCTTCCCACTTCGCTCCGAGTTTCGTGATCGGCCTTTCTACTGTATTTTCGAATACTTTCCGGAGGACCAGATCGCCTTCTTCGAAGTGCCTTCCCTTCACCTTTTTGTTGTAATATCTTGCCGCCTGATGTTGGTAATTCTGGATGCGGAGTAAGGCGTGGTGTCGTTGCTCTTCGACATGGTCTAGTTGATCGACGATCATCTGCTCGTTCGTCAGTGGGTACTGGGTCAGCATCATTTTGCGTATGCCGGGGACGTTCACTTCGACATGGGACATAGCCTCCATTCCATGGGAGAGTGAGAAATGTGTTCGTCCTGTCGAACTGCGTGGGCTTGTTCGGTGTGACCAGAGGACGCCTTCCAGTTCGTCGGCCCAAAATCCTTTCTTTTCTTCAAGTCGTTTTTTGATGCCGTCTATGATCGTTTTGTTCGTTGCTTCGGCTTGTCTGTTTCCTTGTGGGTACCTCGGGGTTGACTTGTTAAGCCGAATGTTCCATCTTGCGCAGAACCCTTCGAATTTAGCCGAAGTGAACTGGGTTCCGTTGTCGGTGACGATCTCGTAAGGGAGTCCGTGGCGGCAGATGATGTATTTCCAGACGAAGTTCTGAACCTTTGTCGCGTCGATCTTCGCCTATGCCTTCGCTTCTACCCACGTCGTGAAGTAGTCGGTGACGATCAGGATGTATTTTCGCTGTCTTGAAGATGGCAAGGGTCCGACGATGTCCATGGCCCATCTCATGAAGGGATAGGGTGCTGTTGCCGAACTCAGGAGTTGTGTTGGGGCGTTGATGAAGTCTTCGTGTCTTTGGCACTTCTCGCATTTTTGGGCGAAGTCGGCGCAGTCCTTCTGCATTGTTGGCCAATAGAAACCGTGATTTTTCACTTGAAAGACTAATGCGCGTCCTCCGGAGTGATTACCCGCTGCTCCTTCGTGGGCTTCCCGCATAACCCGGTTGACTTCGTCGCCCGCTATGCAGAATAGGAGGGCTCCCGATGCGCTCCAACGGAAGAAGCAGTCGTCGAGTAGTGTGTAGCGTGCTGCCCTGCATTTGAGCCTTCGACCTTCCCACTTTCCTTCGGGTACTTCGCCGGTTAGCAGGTAACGTTCGATTTCTCGTCGCCAGTCGTCCGACCCTTCGAGGGTTTGAGGACAGCGATCTTCTCTTAGTGGCGAGTCCGGTGTGTGAAGATCTTCGCCGAACTCGTATGTTTCTTCGACGTCTCGGTTTATTATGCATACGCCTTTCGGAAGGGCTATGCTTGGATTCTCGATGCACTCGATGGGGATCGTCCTTCGCATTGTTGGGTCCGACGTCGAAGCTAAAGCTGCTAGCGCATCTGCCGATGTGTTTTCTGCCCTCGGTATTTGGGTGATGGTGAAATGCTTGAGCTTTTTGGCGAGTTCTTTGACGACTTAGAGGTATGCCTCCATCCTTTCGTTTTTAGCGTCGAACTCGCCGCTGAATTGGCTGGTGACGAGTTGTGAGTCGCATAATGCGTCGAGCTTCTTTGCTCCGAGTTCGATCGCGAGTCGCATGCCGGCTATCATGGCTTCGTATTCTGCCTCGTTGTTGGAGTCCTTGAAGCCCAGCCTGAACGATTGTTCGAGGACTTCGTCGGTTGGCGATTTGAGCGTAATGCCGATGTCAGATCCATGTTGGCTCGAAGACCCGTCGGCATGAAGTGTCCAAGTGTTCCTCTCCGATGCCGTTGTCATCTCTGATGCTAGTTCGATCAGGAAGTCGGCCAGGACTTGCGATTTCGCACTGGTTCTTGCCTTGTATTCAATGTCGTACTCACTGAGTTCGACTGCCCACTTGGCGATTCGACCCGACTGCGTTGGGTTGTGTAGGATTGTTCGCAGCGGCTGATTTGTGAGGATGACGATGGAGTGGGATTGGAAGTACGGTCGGAGCTTTCTTGCCGAACTGACTACTGCCAGAGCTAATTTCTCCAAGGTTGGGTACCTGCTCTCCGCACCGTCAAGAGCTTTGCTTGTGTAGAAGATAGGCCGCTGGTCGCCTCGATCTTCTTTTACGAATACGCTGCTTACTGCCGAAGTCGATATGGCGATGTAGAGATACAGGGTCTCTTGGTCGACTGGCTTGGCGAGGATCGGCGATGTGGAGAGGTACTCCTTGAGTTGTGTGAAAGCCTCTTCGCATTTTTCGTCTCACTCGAAGCGTTTGTTACCCTTTAGGAGCTGGTAGAAGGGTAAACACTTGTCCGAAGACCGCGATATGAACCGGTTGAGGGCTGCGATCCGCCCTGTCAGTCTTTGGACTTCCCTGGTCGTCCGAGGTGAGGGGAGGTCCCTGATTGTTGCGATCTGTTTTGGGTTTGCTTCGATGCCCCGTTGAGTGACGATGTACCCGAGAAATTCGCCTGAGGTTATGCCGAACGTGCACTTTGTTGGGTTTAACTTCATCCCGTACTGATTGAGTGTTGCGAAGCAGGTGGCGAGGTGATCGACGTGATCTTTGGCGGCTAGGGACTTGACGAGCATGTCGTCGATGTATACCTCCATTGTTTCGTCCAGCTGGTCGGCGAACATGCGGTTTACCAGTCGTTGGTATGTCGCCCCTGCGTTCTTTAGGCCGAACGGCATGACCTTGTAACAATAAGTGCCCCGATCAGTGATGAACGGAGTTTTTTCCCTATCTTCGGCATGCATCATGATTTGATTGTAGCCCGAGAAAGCATCCATGAAGGATAGGAGTTCGTTCCCTGCCGTTGCTTCGACGATTCGATCGATGTGGGGCAACGGATAGCTGTCCTTCAGGCAAGCTTTGTTGAGGTCAGTGAAGTCGACGCAAACTCTCCACTTGTCGTTCTTCTTTTTTACGACCACGGGGTTGGCCAACCAGTCCGGGTATCTCACTTCGTCGATTGACCGAGCATTCACGAGTCGTTCGACTTCGTCGTTAACTGCTTGGGCGCGCTCTGGTCCCAACTTTCTTCTCTTATGTTTGATCGGTTTGAAAGTAGGGTCCACGTTGAGTTCGTGGCAGGTGATGTTCGGGTCGATGCCAGACATGTCTTCTATGCACCACGCGAACGTTTTGTAGTTCTCTTTCAAGAACTCGATCATCTTATCCTGCAACGTTGGCTCGAGGTTAGCTCTGATGCCGACGCATCGTGTGATATCGCTCAAGTCGATGTTGACTTGCAATATTTTATCCAGCTTCGGGATGTTGAGGGATCGGATGGTGCGAGTTTTACCTTTGATTGAAAGGCTTCGGCCATCTCTTCGTCTTCTAGCTGAGTTATCGCGCAGGACTTTCTGATTTTAAGTTCGGCGATAAAACAGCTTCGCGCTATGCGCTGGTTCCCTCGAACCGTTACCGTTCCCGTTGGGCCCGGGAATTTTAGGCATTGATGGTAGGTTGATGGGATGGCCTCCATCGCGTGTACCCATGGAGTTCCCATGATGGCGTTATAAATAGCCGGAGTGTCGATGACGTCGAACTTGACCAGCTTGGTCACTCCTCCGATGTGCACTGGGAGTTTGATGGTCCCTAGTGACATGGTCGTTTCGCCGTTGAATGCGGTCAAGGGCTTCCGATTCTGCTTGATCGTGTAGTCCTTCAACTCCATTCGCTGCAAGGTGCTGTAGAAGATGAGATCGACCGAGTTGCCGGTGTCGATCATAACCTTGGCTACTTCGCAGTCTGCGATGAGCAGCTCCAAGACCAAGGGGTCGTTGTGAGGGAAGGCGACGCTGGTCGTGTCGCGTTCGGTGAAGGTTATCTCCTTGGCCGCGTTTGCCGGGACGTCGGCCGTGGGTGCCCATTTGATTGCGGCTACAGCTCCGCGTTCGGCCCTTTTGATTGACCGGATTGAGTCGTTGCAGTCAACGAGGCCTCCCATAATCATTCCGATCTTTTTGCGGGCGACTTTGGGCGGGCCTGGGAGTTCTTCCCGTTCTCTTTTGTCAGACGAGTCTTGGTTTCGCGTCTGATTACGTTCGACTTGACCGTTTGCCGCTGGTTGGGTTCGGTTGTACGTGTATGCGACTTTTATTTCTTCCGCCGTTGGTAGTTTGACCTGTCCGGCCATATATTCGCGCATCAGCAGGCTTCTCAGATGCCTACACTCTTCGTTAGAGTGGCTGTCTTGATCGTGGAAGCTACAATGTTTGGTTGCATCGTGTCTTCTTTGCTAGTCGTTATTTTGGTGGCTCGATGAACCTCTGTTCGGATTTTCACCCTGCGGCCTGTTGCGTTATCCTCCTGAACTACTCCTTTCTTGGTAGTTCCCTCTGCTCGGATATCCCGAACCATTTCCGGTTCGGTTATACTCTTGATGGTTAACGTTATAGATCGTCTGTTCTTCGGCTTCTTCGACCGAATGGACTCTGGGGTGTCGGTTTTTGTATTCCGCGTCGTAGTGCTGTCGCGGTTCCCGGTGCTCTTCTTCTTTTTCTCTTTCTTTTTCTTTCGAGACGGTCTTCGTTGTCCGTTTTTTCTTAAAATTGGCTATGTCTTCTTCCAGTTTAATGTATGCCGTTGCCTTATGCAACGCGTCCTCCAAGGTCTTCGGCAAATTCGTTGTGAGTTCGCGGAAGAATTGGGATTCGGTCCAGACCCCGTTGCGCAGTGCTTCGATGGCAACATCGTCCGGCACTTTTATTTTGGAGGCAACCTCCTTGAATCTTTCGACGTATAGCCGAATTGATTCTACTTCCGCCTGCGTCATCTTCCACAGGTCGGCGATGGACATCTCCTTGTGGATATACATGGAGTAATGTTTGAGGAAGACGGTTTGGAGCTCGTGGAAATTCCTGATGGAGTTCGGCATGAGCCTGTAGAACCATCGTTGTGCTCCTCCTGTCAGGTTTTCGACGAAAAGCTGACAATAACCGGCGTCTCTCAGTTCGGGTGCGAACTGCGCTCTTCCCATCGATATGGTGAACGAGTTGACGTGTTGCACGGGGTCCTTTGTTCCGTCGTACTTCGGGATTGTGATTTTCCCGGGATGTGGAATACGGAAGCGTGTGATGTCCGATGTGAAGGGGACGTTTTGCGCTTCTCTTAGGACGCGGCCGATCTTAGGTGCCGCGCTTGTCGCTTCGTGAACTCGAGAGTTCATTTCGGCCAGCTCTTGGCGCATTCTTTCCAACTTGTAGTCTCTCCCGGTTTGGGCGAACGTCGGTGCGTCTTGGAAGAGATGGTCGTTCGTGGCGACCTGGGGGTTGGCGAACCGCGGGGTTTGCTGATGGATGCTTGGTCCGGCAGCTTGGTGGGTGAACTGCGGGGAGTTGTAGATTGACGTCGGGTCATGAGTCCCGTAGAGACGTCCTGTCAGCGGGCTGAAAACCTGATGGTTCTGATTTCCCTGTGTCGCGAACTGAGTCGCGTCTGTCGAGGGTCCTCCGAACAGATTTCTCTGAATGTTTGGCGAGAAATCGATGGCCGGTCTCGGGTTTCGGGACCTTTCGTTCGAGAGTGCTTCGAACCGCTCGTTGGTGGACCTGGTGAGGGTGTCAACCTTGTTCATTAGGCTGGTGAGGAATTCGGCGATTTCTGATCGGTCGTCTTGGTTGCTGCGGTTGACTTCGGCAACCGATGTTGGCTCATTGCTTGGTATAGCTATGGTGACCCTTGGTTCGTGAGTCGGTTCGACGAGAGTTGTTCGAACCGCCGTCGGCGTGTGGAGCTCTGATTCCGCGACTGCTGGGGTCTGATCGATCGGGATCGCCGATGTCTGTGCTTCGGCGAGTGCTGCTTGTAGGACGATTGGTCTGTGTGAAGCGTTCTCTGGTTGGTTTGTCATTATGGCTGGAGATGTTGATATTCTTCTTTACCTCGGGCTGTTCGTGAATTATCGTAAGCGTGAGAGTTTTTCCTCAAGTGTCCCCTCAGACGGCGCCAAATGTTAAAACAGGGTTCGGTCTCGGGACCGAACTGGGATGATTGTAATAGAAGAGGGTCGGAAAACTCGTTAAGTGATAATGGGGACGAACAGGTGGTACCGAAGTGGAAATAAGAGTAAAATGCCGAACAGAAAGTAATATGCCGAACAGAGAAAACTCGGAGTTCGTTTGTTTATAGATTGATTGTTTGATACAATGTCGAAGTGAAATGATATATTTACAGTAGTTTCTCTCTTAAGATTCTCTCTCTCCCATTCGGATCCTTTACTTCTGAGCCGGAACCCTCTATTTATAGTGAGGACTTTCGCTTTTTGGCGGGGTTTTACTCCTTGGCGGGATCTCTTCGGCGCATGCTCGACATACGGAAAGTTGTTTTGTCGAACATGCCTTTGCATTTAATGCGGTTGTCGAGCATGCCTTTGCATTTAATGCTCGTTCGGCTGACCTCTGTATTCTGCAGGTCCGTACTGACACCTCTGTTGACTGTGCCGTGGTGCCGTACAGACGTCACATGTGTCAGCCCTGGCAGGTCCGTACCGATGTCACTGTCGCGCATGCTTTCTTCAAATGGGCTTTGACTTCGAATGGGTCTTGGCTTCGGATGGACCTTGACTTCGACAGCCTTTTGGGTCGAACTCAGAATAGGGTCCAATGGATTCTTCTGGTAACTTCTAAAATGGTCAGGTCCGAGTGGACTTAGGCCCTCCCTTAACAGTTATTAATGTTTAAGATGTGAAGGAGAGTTCATAGAAGTATCCTAAAGGAGACTTAAGATTAAATGACGAGTCAACGAAAACAAACGATAATGAAGTGTATGGTTCATTTTTATTAATAATCTCTGATTAATTATATTTTTGTACATTGTCGTCGTGTTTGTGATTTTTGGTCAAGTGGTTTCTTCCATTGACTTTTCTTTCTCTTTTTATTGTCTTATGCTAGTTGTTTGTAATTTGGTTTACGGCTTTGAATAACAATACACACTAAAATAATTACCCTCGGAAATGAATGTTAAATTTCCCCACTACAAATATTTAGACTAAAATAGTACTATAAAAATTAAGATTGTTAACGTGTAGGATATCGATTTCCAACATAGAGATTCGATGTAATCTCCTATAATAAATATAGTATATATTTTTGAGAAATTTTTTAGAATACCCTCAAACTAAGTTTTTGTTTTGAAAATACCGTTAATAAGTTTTTGTTTTGAAAATACCATTAATAAGTTTTTTATAATAAAATATCATGAAAATGTTTTTTATAACAAAAATACCATCAAAAAGTAGTAGTTGACAAAATATCACAAATACAAAAAACGAGTTTTAACACTTTTAGATTTTTTTTTTTTTATTTGGGTTCGCTAAATAGTGTTTAGGGTATAGTTTTGAAGGGGTAGGATACAATTTTTTGAAAATTTTAGGTGTAATTTTGAAAATTTAAAATTTGTTGTATTTATGAGAAAAAAATTTTGAATGATATTTGTAAAACTTACAAAAATAAATTTTTTTTATTGGTATTCATAAGTATTGCCCTATTTTTTATAACTCTATAGTAGCGAAGTTATCTAATTTCTATGCATGTGGGCATTTATGGATTACATGGTATGACCATGTTCATGTAAATTATTCATTGAATTTTCTATGTTTCTTTTGCAAATTATATTGCGGTGAACACGAGACGAGATACCTCCACATTTTCTTTTTAATTTCTTATAGATTGCAATTGAATATTTTTTAAAAATGTAATCAAGTCATTTTTCTATAAGCATTTTATGTATGATGTCACTAAGCAATATATTTTTGACGAATAAAGGCAAAAAGTATAGTTACTTTTTTAATTTTTTTGACAACATGTATAATTGTATATATACTTATTAGTTTAGTTAAAAGCCGTATAAGTTGGGAAAAAAAACTAAAATAATATTGTTGTCTAATATTAAAAGAGGAGAAATGATGATACACGGCATCAATAGAAACCAACAAAATCGAGTCAACTCTTTTAATGTACATTTTACTTCAAATTTTAAATACATAATTTATAATCTTTGATGTAATAATAAAAAAAAAAAAATTTATAATCTTTTAAGTTTTTATTTATTTTGCTTTCCAAGTAAATAATTTTGCAACAGTCAAATTTTATCTCTGGTTCATATCGGTTATTTATCCTATTTATTTGGATAATATTGTCGTATGACTTAAATTGAAAAGCACACGTATTTATATATATATATATATATATACAGCTCAATCTTCTTGAAATATACATTTTATTATTGGGTTTTTTAGACTATTGACATTGTCAAACAAAAGTTAAAGATTTTTTAAGCAGTATAAAATTATCAATTATGTTTTTTTGTTTGTTATTTACTGATTTTCAAACTTGTATAAGATTCGACACCTCAACATTTGACATTTTCGATAACGTGCCCAACTCATTTAAGTAAAACTCCATCATTTTCATAGTACTCGCGCGAGACGACTTAATTGAGTATTATATTACTAATAAACTCAATAATTAACACGTAATCATTTCAAAAATATTATCTGAATTATTACAAAAGAGTACTAAACTCGGACTTAACCGGTTTAACTAAAAAATATTTCAAATAGCTATTGATTTCCTTTTTTTTGTCGGAGAATTTAAGTTTCACATTTTTTTTTTTTTTAAAAACAGAGTTTCCTACCGTAATATTTGAATACAATTTTTTCAAGATAACATATTTTGTTCAAGAACGTTGACTTCATGACTTGTACCAGTTTACATTAGGATAAGAGAGTCCACCAAATATTTTGTTTTTTTCTAATTAAAAATCTGGATAATTATAAACTTACAAATATATATATATATAAACTCCAAATAATAAAGTAAATGTATGCTTAAAAAGTTAACATGATAACACAACGGTATCTAATATGCCACGTGTGTTTAATCTGTTTGGATAATCTTCCTTAAATCTGATGGGCTATTAATGGGCTCTTAATGGGCTTTTTTGTCATATTATTAAGCAACACACTTGATCCATTAAAGTAAATCTCATCGTATCTTCCAGATTCATCTCATAAACCCTAACAGACTCTTCTCTTCTCTTTTCGTTTCAACGTAATCACAAAGCCACCATGGGAAGCCAACAAGCAGCTGTTTCTCTCCTTTCAAATCTTGCGAAAGCGGCTTTCGGTCTTGGAACGGCGGCGACGGTTCTGAACTCTTCGCTTTTCACCGTCGACGGCGGAGAAAGAGCGGTTCTCTTCGATCGATTCAGGGGAGTGATGGATCAGACCGTCGGCGAAGGGACTCATTTCTTGATCCCGTGGCTACAGAGACCTTACATATTCGATATACGCACGAAGCCACACACATTCTCTTCGATCTCTGGTACGAAGGATCTTCAGATGGTTAATCTCACTCTTCGTGTTCTCTCTCGTCCTGAGGTATATCGAAACACAGACTTTGATTAGATTTCTCCTGAAATTTGAGGTTTCGTAGATGTTATCCAAGTAAATTAAGATTTGTCTGTGACTTGCTTATGCGATGTAATCATGCCTTAATTAGTAGTATCTATGCTGATTTGATCATATGTTATATTGGGTATGTGACATGTTTGTGTAATGTAATCATGCATGCCGTTAAGGTTACTCAAATTAGTAATATATATTCTGCTTTGATCACTATGTTGTATTGAGTGTATGACTTGTTTATGTGATGTAATTATGCCTTAAGGTTACTCGGATTAGTAGTATCCATGCTGCTTTGATCCTATGTTATATTGAGTATATGAATTGTTTATGATGCCTCAAGGTATTGCGTCTCCCATACATTTTTCAAACCTTGGGTCTAGAGTACGACGAAAAGGTTCTTCCTTCTATCGGAAACGAGGTCTTGAAAGCTGTGGTTGCGCAGTTCAACGCCGACCAGCTCTTGACAGAGCGTCCACACGTTTCAGCGCTTGTTCGTGATTCGCTAATCAAACGAGCCAAAGACTTCAACATCGTGCTTGACGACGTTGCCATCACGCACTTGTCTTACGGTGTCGAGTTCTCGAGGGCTGTTGAGCAGAAACAAGTGGCTCAACAAGAGGCAGAGAGATCTAAGTTTGTGGTGATGAAAGCTGATCAAGAGAGGAGAGCCGCTGTTATAAGAGCCGAAGGTGAGAGTGAAGCTGCACAGCTGATATCTGATGCTACGGCCAAAGCAGGTATGGGACTTATCGAGCTTAGGAGGATCGAAGCTTCAAGGGAGGTTGCTGCTACGCTCGCTAGATCTCCTAATGTGGCTTACTTACCAGGTGGCCAGAGCATGCTCTTTGCTCTTAACCGTTGATCAGATAATGTGCGGTATGTGAGAATCTCAGACTGAATCCATAGAGAGTTTAAGTGGATTATATGTTGTGTGATTTGTCTGAACACTTGTGTCTTGTTCTATCTGCAGGTGTGTTTCTACGGTATTGTAATGAACAAGTTGTGAATCTGGTGGATTAATTCAAAATGGTAAACTTATCTTTTGTTTTCTGATGATAAAAGAAACTAGACTGCTGAATTCATATCAAATAATGTTTTTTAGTATTTACTACTTTCTGTGAGATATTCTATCATTCAGCAAATAAATATGTTTTTGCTAACAAATAATCCCCACTTAAAAGGTTTTTTTATTTATTTATACAAAGCCGCTTTGCAATAAGTGGAACCAGTGACCCACAAAACCATACACAAGACAAGGGCAAGTACTTAAGTTTCACATACAAATACCAAACTAAGTGAATGCTTACTCAGCAACAAAAGCGTATACTTACCGCATAGATATACATGTGGATGCACATTTATGTATATATCGTATGTAGATGTGGTGTGTTTATAGGGTAGGAGGGATCCAGATATAGCCATGAGTTTGGCGATAACCAGATTTCTCAAGTAACTGATCAGCTTCTTTTGGTCCTCTGCTTCCTGCTTTGTATGGGATTGACTTCACTTCTCCTTTCTCTATCCTGTGCAGCAACGGCGTGAATATCTCCCACGCCACCTTTAATTCGTCTCTGCGAACAAAATGTTGTTGATCGCCTTTGATTCTGCAAAGAGTTGGGTAAAAGATGGTTTGAGTATAATAGCAACAACATGGATGAAGCATAAATAAGATTTAAGATCACTTCTTTCTTACGTGTCTAGAATTAAGCGCTCGTATGCCTCTGGGATCGAGACACCTTGATAGCGTTGCCCGTAAGACAAGTCCAGCTCACTTTGCACGGTTTGCATCTCTAGACCAGGGTGCTTAACCTGCGTACCAAAAGCATACCCAATAGAGTCATGGTTCACACTATAATGGTCCCAGGTTAGAGTTAAGCCTTACTATCTACAAGTTAGTAAATTATCATGTTTCTTTGTTCATCATATGCTTACAGTTAGTTTCATGTACATAGCCTCTGATGGTTGCAAGCGTATCACAAACTCGTTCCTCCCTTGTTTCTGACCTGTTGCATGAGAAGAGTCCCTCATTACATGAATTTCAGTTACAAAAGCTAAAAGAAAGTGTCAAGGGTAAGAAAATACATCTGAATATGTCGCCTGGAACATCCTTGAACTGAATTCGAATCTCTGCCTTCCTTGAATTCAATGCTTTTCCTGCCTTTAGTATAAATGGGACACCTAAAAGATATAAATATATTAATCAGCATGCGAACTGTAAATATATGATAAACAAAGAAACATAATTTGATGGATAAAACTATACTACAAACAAAAATAACATCTTTTGTTTTTCAGATTCAAGTTCCAAATAAACTCATGTAAAACTGAGATGAGCTAATATTGAAAGATGATAGAAGAGTTAAGTACCTTCCCATCTTTCGTTGTGTATGCGAAGAATCGTTGTCGCAAAGGTCGGAGTGTTTGAGTCGTCTGGAACAGTAGTATCATCCCTATAGCCTTCATATTGTCCAAGCACTACCTCTTCATCTTTTATTGGAACCACTGATTGTAGCACCTGAAGTTCATTAAAATTATTAAGTAACTTGGAATGAGAATTCAAATGAAAATATCAATCAATCCAATTAAACCTTTCAAGGAGATTGCTAAAGGAAAATTAACCAAGTCAAACAGTGATGTTCCAAAAGCATATATATCCAGAGAAAAGAGGCAACAAAAGCTTGTTAAAAATGGTAACAAAAATAGTAATCACCTTCACTTTTTCATCCCGGATGTGCTCAGGTTTAAGAGAGATTGGCTTCTCCATGGCAACAAGGCAAAGAACCTACAGTACTCAAAACTCTATTAGTTACTCAAAGAAAACATATGCAGGTACAGAGAAACTATAACGGAAATAATCAAAAGGGGTAAACTGTCAATTTCATTATCTAGAAAAATATCTCAGGTATACTTGCCTGGAGCAGATGGTTTTGAATAATATCACGGATAATCCTGCAAGGCAGGAAGTGAACATTTCATCAGAAATGCTCTGGTGTCATCTCATTAACATTCTATTTGAAGAAAAAGAAGATAGCAAAGAAAGTCTTACCCATATTCATCGAAATATCCACCACGCCCTTCCGTTCCAAAATCTTCCCTGAAAACAATCTGCCAGAAAAGCATTTTTATGTTTATGAGCATTGGACTTTAAATAACAGTTTGACAGTTTCTGTCTTAGCAACACAGCTCTTACCTGCACGTTCTCAATGTTGTCACGGTTCCAAAGTGGCAAGAAAAAGCGGTTGGCAAATCGGAGGACCAACTGCAAGTGATGCACAATATTAAGAAATGATCATTGACTCTTTAAGATATTAGCTCGAGATAGACTCTAATAGCCAAGCATGTTACCATGTTTTGGACCAATTCCTTCCCAAGATAATGATCAATACGGTATATCTGTGATTCATCAAACAACTCTCCAATCTGGGAACTCAGTTGCTCTGCAGATTCAAGGTTCTTTCCAAATGGCTTCTCAACAACAATCCGTGTCCATCCACCAAGATCAGCTGGAGATCATGTGATAACTGATATTAAATACACGAGTCGCGGGGAAACACTGACTTGTATTTTTTTCAAGCTGTCTCGTGAAATGAAGACTAATCTTTAGTATTAAATGAATTCTAGAGCTGAAAGGGGACTCACATTTGTTCATGCAGCATGTTTTGATCATCTTACTTACAGAAGGATAAACAGAAGGCGGAAGTGCAAGGTAAAACAGTCTCCTAGAAGAACCTTCAGAACTGTTTTTAGAGATTTCGTGCTCTGAAATTGCCTTGTCTAATCTCTGGAACCCTTCCTCAGAATCATAAGGGCCACTCACATACTTAATCTACAGAGATAAAACCAGAAAACTGTAATTTCAGCACCCTCTTATATAGGACCCTCATGAAGGAAAAGACTAACCAGCTTTAGAAACTTCGTCAAAGCTTCCTGTTGCTGTGCATTCTTCTCATCAACAAGATATCTGCATAAAACTACACCATATAACCTTGGACTATAGCTAATAATTAACGGTAAAAAGGTAACCAAAAAGACTGTTTATCTCACCCACGGATCCGATTTCTCAGCTCTTCATCAGAAATCTTAGTCCTCGCGTACCCAAATATATGAACTTCGTCTGGATTAAGAAACCCCTGTTCACACAAACAAACAAACAAAGAAACACCATAACCAAACCAATATCAAAACAAAGATGATTCCAACACTTGCAATAGCCAATAAAACATCTATCTGATATGAACTATAACCTGTCGGTAGAGGTTGAAAAGTGCAGGAAAGGTCTTCTTCTTGGCTAAATCACCAGAGGCACCGAGAACTATGATCGAAAGACATCCGGTTTCTAGAACTGAGCCAGAATCTTTTACCAAAGAATCATTCCTAGAAGTAGACCTTCTCTCAACGTGCCATTGACCAGATCCCATCTTCCAAATAAAGCTTTAAAAAAACTACACAAGTTAGTCTCTCCTTAGAGTCAAAAGAGGGAAACATAAGAAGACTCAACAAAACTTTGATATATCAAAGGTTTCCTCTACCTAACACAAAAAATATCAAATATCGGAATCTAATAGAGAGAGTTTTCACACTTCTGCTGCTGCTCTCTATGTATAAAATCAAAAGCCAACACAGAGATCCAAACAAACAAGAGAGAACCAAACAACAATTATAAGTTAGAGACGAATAAAAATCAAAAGGGATCACAGAACAATCTCAGATCAGTCACCATAGTAGAAGAAAGAGTCAAGTAATGAACCTGAGAAGGAGAAGAAGAATCAGATTCCGTAGAGATATAGAGAGAAGAAGATCTGTGTCTAGAGAATAAGAAGCCAAGTAAGGTTTAGGTGAAGAAGAAAGCTTTCAACTACTAAACAATGTAGAGAGAGAGAGAGAGAGAGAGAAAGAAAGGGGGTTGGTGTGGTTTCAGCTTTCGTCGAATGATTTCATTTTCTTTTAACTCTTTTTTGGCATTTTCTGATTTATATTTGTTATATTCAAGCCAATTTGTTTTTTTCCTTGGATATTTTCTTTTTTTTTAAGTCTCGTTTTCATTTTTTAATTTCCAAAAAGAGAGACAAAAGTCACAAAAGTGAACAATCATCCTCTTTCTTGCTATTTGGTAAAGTAAAAAAAGATGAATTTACCTTTTTAGCAAAAATCATTTTTATATATAACAAAGATATTTTCAGATTATAACCAAATTATTGCATGAACAAAATTTTGGACGTGAATTAACAGAAACCAAAATAGTGACTTTATCCGTTTGAAAATTAAAATGTTATCTCTTTATCAACTCTTTTTAAAAAAATGTTACCTACAATGTTTTATTCTAAAAATGTTGTTTTATAATATTTTTTTTGTATATATACGCAAAACATGGTCCGTCTGTAATTTAAATGTTTCTTTTTGTTTTGAATTAAAAGTTTTCATGAGACAAAAAAATTTACACAGACTAAATAGCCCATTAGGATATTAGTTCAAAGAAATCATAGTGGGCCTAACCACAATGTTGAGCCCAACGATAGTTTATTGATTTTATTTACAACTAGGATTTAACCCGTGGTGGTTTATGTTTTTTACAAATAGTTTTATATATATACAATTAATTTAAAAGTTTGTAATATTCTATCTGTTTTTTGTAAAATAAATAAAAATATTCAGAATTTCTAAAGAGTATTTTGTTATTTTATTGTTTATGCAAATAAATATATAATAAGATTAGATTTTATATAGCAAAATCTTAATATAATTTGTAAGTTGGTTTATTCTAAACTATTATAAACTATAAAAATTTATTTTATTATATTTAGGGATGGGCAAAACTTCCGAATCCGAAATACCGAACCCAAACCAAACCGAAATCCCCAAATCAATACTGATCCTAAAAACAAATAACTCGAATGTATAGGGAAATTTACTATCATAATACCCGAAATCGAATCTGAACCGAACTCAATGTTGTAGAACTAAACTAAAATACTCTAACTACCCAAAAAATATTTAAAATAATAATTATTATAATTATATTTGAAGTACTACCAAAATTAAAGAACCGAAACCGTTCCAAAAATAAATAACCCCAACGAATAGAGAAATTTACTACCTAAAAACCCGGAGCCAAAACAAATTTCTAGATTTGAACCCGAAGTACCCAAAATTTGTTTATGATAAAGTTTAATCATTATTTTCAAACTTCTTGTGATTTATCTAGAATTTTTCCAGAAACCGAACCCGTTAATAAATAATTGTTATGCTAATGTTAATTGATTAAAACAAACTTTATCTATCTTCAATATAGATGTTTATTAACATCTAAAATATTAATATAAATAGAAACTTATAATATGGACAATGATTATATATAAAAACTAAACTATATACTTTTAAAAAACTATTTATATTCTGAAAAATTTTATAGACCTCCGTAAGAAAAATAAAAAGATTATATCAAAAATATTATAAATATGAAATTAGTGGTTGGTTTTTGTTGAAAATCCGTTTTATTGTTTTTGTTGATATTTAAGTTAATTTTAAAAAGTATATATATAGAATGAAATATGTTTGTGTGTAAGTTTAACATAACTCTTAATCCTATTGTTGTCTAAAATAAGAATAAGATTAATCTTAAGTATTTTGTTTGGATTTACTAAATTACGTTTTTACCATTAGTGAAATTTTTGCATCTTGTTTAAAACCAATGACATAGTAACAACAGACATAGTATGTTGTTAAGTGAGTTTTTTTGGAAAATTTCAAAAAAATACTTCAAAAATAATAATATATATATTTTTATTATATATTTCGTATAGCAAAAATTTAATATAATTTGTAAGTTGATTAGACCAATAATTTATTATTTATTATATTTATGATTCGAAAATACCCGGATTCAAAATACAAACCGAAACCTAATCAAAATACACAAATCATATTATGCGATTTACCCAAATTTATTTAAAATTATAATTATTTTGATTATATATAAATAATTATTGTAAACATATTCTAAATATGTAATATAAGATTTAAATTTTAGTAGAATTGCAATTTCTTCTTTTTTGTTTATAATCGATCCGGAAATCGAACTCGTTAACAAACTATTTTTGTTTTTTATTGTTTGATATTTTTAACAAAAAATTGTTTCAACTCGTTTTTAAATTCTTAATAATATTAATTAAACCGGTTTTGATTTAAATAAAATTTTAATGGTAGTTTTTATAAAAAAAGTATGTAATAATGTATTTATGTGAATTACATATTTTTATTTTGTTTTTCAAATATTTTTTACATAATTTCTTTAATATTTTTTATTTATTTTTGGAGAGAATTGTAATATTTCCTTATTTGGTTTTTCGTAATTAATTGTTCAAAAATATTTCCTTTTATGTTCAATGGCATAATGTGTAAATAAGTGTGATTTTTTGGACATGTTCAAATTAGTACTTCAAAAATACTAATATAGATGATGTACCATTTCCCTCTATGTGATACTATTTGCTTAATTTTATTGACATTTTGTTGAATGTTTCTTAGATTTGCTTCTAATCTACACTGTTAAGTATTAATCAACTAATATATATTGATTTACCATAATTCCTAACACGTATTTGAATCTTATAAACTAGCTTTTTGGCACGACTATGTAAGTTTAAAGCAATGGTCCTACAAATGTGTTGCTTTGGTTCAAATTCATAGAATAATACCTTATACCTATATATATATACTAATATACATATAGAACATAAATTACACATATCATAACAACCCGACCGTTGTACTTTACTAATATGCTGAAAATTTGCCCTTCGACGGTCCATATTTAAATAGCTTAAAGCCTTAAACTAAAGAAATATGAAATAGTTTAGCCTAAAAATCTTACTTACTTGAGTTTAATAATAATAAAAAAAATCTTACTTGAGCGCAAAATGAAACGTGGCATATTCTGATTTGCTGATAGTGCCGTATGCGCACATTAGCGTAATCTCGCGTCTTCATTTTTTGAAATTGCATATGATTAACTGACGTGTCGTGGAGATAAAGTCCAAAATGTTTTTACAACATAGGTCCTCTAATCTTTAAAAATCATTTTATAACCCCCAAAATTCAGTTTTACTTTTACAATCTGATCTAATCTCAATTTTTTTTATTAACTTCAAGTCTAACATTTTTGTGTTAAACATATGTTATGGAATCATTTACATCATGTTTCGTCTCATAATTGTTCACCCAATTTTTTTTTTTTTTTTTTTTGTTAATGACCCCAATTTATATGTCACAATTCATAACTAAATAAATTACGGTGAAATTCCTCTTTTTAATAGAATCCAGGGACGCTTTTGTAAAATATTTATCTTTAGGGGCTCAAATATTTAAAAGTCACCGGAAAAAGCATATTTGATCGAGATTCAATTAAAAAAAGGGTAAAAAAAATCGCGAAGGAGGAAGAGAGAGAGAGAGAGAGGAAGCTGAGAGAGACGACGGTGATGACGATGGACAGAGAAAAGGAGAGAGAACTCGAGCTCGAGAGTGCAATGTACACAAACTGCTTGCTATTAGGTTTGGATCCGAACCAGATCGGACTCGGATCCTCCAACGCCACGCCTCGGGTCGGATCGTTCCGCCATTCGAACCCGAAGCTCGGTGAACAGCTTCTCTACTTTATCCTCTCCTCTCTACGAGGACCTTCTCAATCTGCAAAAGTAAACGATCCCCCTCTCTCTCTCTCTCTAAGGATCGTATGGTTTTTGGGAATTTTGTGATTTTGAACATTTGTGGTTTTTGTATGGATCTCTCTTTAGGATTTTGATAAAGTGTGGCCGATTTTCGATTCGGCTCAGTCTCGCGATTTTCGCAAGGTAAATTTTGGCTTGAGAAACTCTCTTTGCAAACGTTTTTGTTATTGGATTCGTTAGTTACTTAACTAATAGAGTTTATGTCTATGAAAGGTTGTTCAAGGGATTATAAGCGAGCTTGAATCACTAGGAGCATTACCAAGGAGTAACTCTAGGGTTTCATCACTGGCTACTTGTTGTGGACCAAGGTTGGTCAAGGCTACACCAATGTGATTCTTGTGGTTATGTTCATTAGGCTTTCTAGTGATAGATACTTAGCACTCTGTTTCTTATTTGTTGGGTATTTTAAGGCTTAATCTATCTTCTTAACATGTTTCTTATGTATGTTTGGCATCTATTGTTTTTCATTACAGATTTGTGGAGCTCTTATGGCAACTTTCACTTCATGCTTTAAGAGAAGTTCATAGAAGGACGTTTCCTGCTGATGTGGCTTCCAATCCCCTACCTTCTTCTCTGACGGATGTGTCCTTCTCACATGCCGCTACTTTGCTTCCTGTAACCAAGGTAATAGCCAGAGCGTTTTCCTTACAAATTGTGTGTTACACTTACAATGACCTCTGTGAACGTTATTGACTAATGCAAGAAGTAACTTACGAATGTTTGTTTCTATGCTTGCAGGCCCGGATAGTGCTTGAGCGACGTCGGTTTCTTAAAAATGCAGAAACTGCGGTACAAAGACAAGCTATGTGGTCTAATTTAGCCCATGAGATGACTGCAGAGTTCCGTGGTCTCTGTGCTGAAGAGGTAAGATGCTATGTATGCTTTTTTGGTGATAGGGACTGATTTATTTGTTCGATGATGTTGCTTTTTTATTGATACATTTTATTTTCATTTTGTTGGCATCAGGCTTACCTGCAACAGGAACTAGAAAAACTTAACGATTTAAGAAACAAAGTAAAGCAGGAAGGAGAAGTGTGGGACGACCTTGTTTCTAGCTCTAGTCAGAATTCTCATCTAGTCTCAAAGTCTACTCGGTTATGGGATTCCATAATGTCTAGAAAAGGTAAGGGGTTTTATCCTGTTCTATTTGTTATTTTGTCAAGCTAGAACTGTGTTGTTTTAATTTTCTATTCTTCAGGTCAGCATGAAGCTCTTGCGTCAGGTCCCATAGAGGATTTGATAGCTCACAGGGAGCACAGGTAACTGCCATCTGATAAGTCACACGGTTTGAACTTTGAAGTCCACTTACTAGTTTACTCACGTTTGGTTTCTTTTGATCTGTAGATACCGAATTTCAGGGTCAGCTCTACTTGCGGCGATGGATCAGAGTTCTCAAGCTCCTCGTGCAGAATTACTCTCTGCCCATTCGGATGATTCTGATTTGTCACTTGCAGACGAAAAAGAACTAAGTGATGGATTGTACGTAAACATGCGTGAGAACTCTTTAGGAGACACTTTTGAAATCAATTCACAAGCAAGTGATGAAACACATTCTCGAGTAGATGATAGAGGTGGAAAGATCAACCAGACAGTTGATGTAGCAGAAATCATAAGGCGCTGGACACACGCATTACAGCGTATTCACAAACAGTCTCTTCTCCTGGTATATCTTCTAATAATTCGTTGTGGGGTATTCACTGAAGTACTCTCAACGGTTCTGGCTAATTATAAACTGTCCTTGGCTGCTTATTGCTCCACACTCATCTTTACCCAGTTCCAGGGATTTGTTACTTATTTTTATATGTTTAGGCTAAAGCAAACGACGGGGATGGTCCAGATATTTTGCGGACTGCAAATGACGGTGGTACAAGTGGGCATGTTGAGTCACTGGCTGCAACTTTGACTGAACATCAACAACATTTAGCTAGCTTTCAGGTAGGATTTCTTGGAGCATGCCTATAAAAACTTTCTTATGCATCTTAGCTTGTAGTTACTGGGTATATCCCTTTTATGTTCTTACGGCTGATGACACACAATATGCAGGTACTCATCAACCAATTAAAAGAAGTTTCTCCAGCCATACAAAAGTCCATAACAGAATGTACTGAGAAGGTTAACAGTCTTCCCCCGACCTTACCTCCAGCTACAAGAAGTAACGAGAATGCAGCTTCACTTCTGCAATCTCAGGTCAGTGAGAGTGTTATGGTAACAATGGGATGAAATAATTTTTTACTCTCTTGTGGTGCAGATTTGACTGAGACACTTATGTACCTTTTTTTCTTTCCCACTTGTGATACAGGAAGGTGTATCCAGTGATATTGCTGACTTGACCTCGAAAATGTCTAATGTTCAGATCGATAAGGTATCAGCTAGTCCTACGTTAAAGCTTCCGCAGTTGTTTAGCTCTACTCCTACTTCTTCTGGTAAAGGAGGAAATGCACAAAAGAGACAGCCAATGGCTTCTCAGGTCAACAAAATGGATAGTTTGTCCGAGAAGAACCCTACAGATCAACCACTGTCAAATACTCGAACAGATAACTTGCCTACTGGTTTGTTGCATTACGACATTCATTCTCTATTAAAACAAAAGATTTCCTTGGCAATTCTGATTTAAACGTGTAATTTTGGTTTCAGATACGAACAACTCTTTTGTCCAGAACTTGAAGAAATCGGTAAGAGCAGCGGCTCTATTGATTCCTTCATCAGCAGGATCTTCACGGGACAGCCAATCCGATGAAGGCTCTGAGCATTACTTCGTACCACTACCAGCAACGGGGTTTTCCCGTTTCCCGTCAGAAACCAAAGGCATGCATATGAGAGGAGGGTCGAGATTACTTACCTCTCTAAGCGAGCCTTTGTTTACTGAATCCAATATCCGCGATAGCCTCGCACCAAGCAAGTACAGCGATATAATACCCGACACGTTCGATGACCTAGACTCATTCAACGGAAACGGGTTTCTTTCGGTTGCTGGATCAAACAGTGTAGCTTCCGATGCACAACAATCGTTTTACGACGTGGAAGATCAAGTATTTTCCCCGCCTTTGCTTATGGACTCGTCACTATTATCAGACACATACGAAGACTTGTTAGGTTCGTTGATTGATTATACTCTTCCTAGTGTTTTAATTAAATAACATAATGTTTTGATGGAGTTTGAAAAGCATTTAACTTACCTTAATATTTGCCAGCTCCATTGTCAGAAACAGAAGCTGCTTTAATGGAACATTAGGAAGAGGAAAGCTCTCTAAAATCAGACAGAAACTATGACACACTTAATGTTTCTTCTTCTTTAACAATTGTTCTTTCAAGATTTAAAACATGTGTGGATCTCTCGGTGCTTGCTTACCCATTAATCTTCGTTTTGTTGGGTAATATAACTTTGGTAATGTTTGAGTTGTCAGTGTGTAAAAAAGCTTCTAGCTTATTATTTGGTTTATCCCCCAAACAAATACAGATTAATTCTTTGTTTTAACTTAAAAAAAACAATTATTAAAAATATTTCATCCAGGCCCTAGTTCTGGCCCATTTCTGGTAGGGTTTTATACTATTTTTTTTTTTTTTTAAAGTCTGTGTATGTAGTGCCCAAATTTTTAATATCTAAAAAAGGGTCCAAAATTTTATGAGTAATATATAAATAAATAGTTTTAATTCAATTTTAAAGTCAAAATCAATCTCAATGGAAAAAGACACACACGTTCAACATAGAAGTTGTATTTTTATTCACCAAATCAAAATCAACAAACAACGACAGAGAGTCCAACAAAAAGTAAAATTTTCATTAAAATAAATATTAAAAGTCAAAATTCAGAAAAAAACACACACAAAACGAACTTAGTGATTAAAACCAACGATGAGAGCAACGGCAGCAAAAGCCAAGCCGCTGAACAAGTTGGTGGCCATACCGGCGGCTGAGCTAGTTGCCGGTCCCGGAGCTGGAGCCGGAGAAGGGCTGTGAACGTGACCTGCGTGGCCGGAGACGGCGGCGATGGTCGCCAATAGACAAATCATCGCGATCTGAACAAACATGTTCTTCTTCATCATCATCATCGTCAAAATAATAATGTGCTTTTGATTTTTTGATGAATGAGAGAAAAAGATTTTGTGTTGTTTGTTGTGTAAATTGGACTGCGAGATTTGTTTATATACAGAGAGAAATATCATTGATTTAAGATATATCAAAAAAATATATTAAAATAATTTTTTTATTTCATTTATGGTCTAAAAAAATAAAGATTGGTTTCTATTTTTATGTTGAATAAATAATTTTTTTTATTTCATTTATGGTCTAAAAAAATAAAGATTTGTTTCTATTTTTATGTTGAATTGGCCTGGCCGGCTTTGATGCATTGATCATTACAGCTATTAAAAGATTATATTTGATTCTGTCTTTCACGTTCCTATAATTGGTCGGTCAATAATTTCGATTTTTTAAAAGAAATATATGTAAATATAATATAGAACAAAATTTAAAGTTTCGTAAGTGAATTATTATTTTTCTATAATATTTTTAAAAAATGTTATCAAATGAATGACAAACAATTGTATTTCGTTGCCTCTTTTAAATGGGAAACAAAACGCCGACTTGATGATCATGGTGATGCATGATTTTTTTTAATGTAAAAATACAAATTTTAAATATATTCTCAATATCTAATTAATTGGTAATCTTTCATCATCATCATCGTCATAATTTTTCTTCTTTTAAAATATACAACTGATTAAAATCAGAAAAATACTATTGGGATTTTAATTGTTTTTTATTTCACGACCAACTCTCTTATAGGCCCATTTTTTCTTTCACAGAATCTATAAACCCAATCTCTCACCTCACAAAACCACTCAGCCCAATCATAATATGGCTTAACGGGTCGGATCCATAAACCGGGTGCCCGATCTTTTGGTATAAATTATATTTCCATATATAAGCTTCGGCCAATATTTATACCATTTTTATGAATGAGAAGAAAGAGAGAATAGGAGGATAAACTTAACTATATGCATCCAAGTTAAGTTTTTAAGTGAGACCAGAAGCATGAAAGGCAAGAAGCATGAAGTATGAGAATGTGTCCTTGTTTTTAAATAATGTTCCTTCTTCAAAGTCATTACTAAAATGATACAAAAAAATTCATCAAACTTACAATAACATAGTTAGTCTCTTCCAAAGTGTAAACATCTATCTTGCAGAGACCAAAAAAGTAGTGTTCCTTTCTCTATTGTATGATTAGGTCATCATTGAAGCTTATACAGCTTTTGTATATACTTTTAAAAGGGTTTCTTCTTAATAACGTTACGTTTAATACGCTTTAGTTCTTGAGTTCCACTCTTTAATCCCCTGCATATTTATGAACAAATTGAGTTTATTATTTTTACGCTTTTTCAGTGGATTTTTATACAATTATTTAAGATATGTGAAAAAGCTGAAACAATAAGCTAATGTTGTTGTTGTTTTTGTTTTACCTTTGCCACAAATAGACAAAAATGTAAAATAGAAGAAGCAAAGTCAAAGTGATGATGGAGATAATAATGTAAACCATACTTCTCTCCTGCAAAAAAAAACACATATCATTGATTAAATGTGCATTGCCTAAGTTTCCAATACAAAGAAGAACAAAGTTTTTATTTGTGAGTCACCTTTGGTTTTTTCGAAAAGGGCTTTGAACTTCCTGTACATGTATGTGCATCGCAGAACTGCCGCAAGAAGAGCTCTGCAATCACAAAGTTAAAAACCCGAAAAAGGATGAATCTTTTGTGGTATCTATACAAGCAAAAGCTGGTGTGACATAAGCTACTATAAAGGTTTCATCTTCTTGTAAATGGTATAATATTATAATACCATGAAGACGGTTAGCTGATGGGCCATTGTTTACCGGAAAACAAGTATTAGCCAAACTCTGCAATGCAACAAACCACATAATCAAGATTCACAACGATGACGAAAAGGGTTCATAGATAAGTATCTCTATGAAGATGTTCTCTGTAATTTTCATAAGTTATAAGGCTTTCTATGAGTTTTAAAATCCATACTTGGATGTACATATAACCAAAAAAATATGTACTCTTGGATTGTAAAAGTATACACTATTAGGTTTAGAAAGTGTTACCTCACATAAGTGCCGGTTTCTTGCAGCAGCTGCAGAATTACACTTAGACTTAAGCCGAGACGTGCCTACCACAAAGTCACAATGCAATGCTCCACAAAGATCCGCCATACATTTACCGCGACTCTAGATTCATATTTTAAAGACTATTTACATGTATTGTACTAAAAGTATATGAATCATTAGTACTTTGAAAGTTTATGATATGTACTGTATTAAGGAGATTATGATGTCGTGCATCGAAATGGTGGTCGAGGTACTTCTCTTCGTAAAAAGCCTTTTTGCAGAATCCACAACGCCATTCGTTTATATCATAATGCACTTTATGCTCTTCTTGTTCTCTATAAATGTCATTGTCTCTATGAACTTTACAGTTACTCGGTAACTGATACCGCTCTTTTTCAACATACGGCATTAGATACTACAAAAGCAACAACTATCGAATGCTTAAACTCGAGTCACAATTTCAACAAATTCGCGTATGAAGAATAAGAACACAAAAACAAAAACTCTTGATTTATACCTCTTGAATGATTCTCCAAGCAACTCTGCTTCGTTCTCTTGAACAATGAACTTCATCGAAACCGTCTGTTCTTGGTTTTGAATCACTGAATTATGATTATATATACAAGCATCAGATCTAAATTTAAGCAAAAAAATAAGTATTCAAATAATATTTACAATACCTGTTATATACAGGATCTTTAAAACCCTGTAGAAAAAAACACCATGTATTAACCACAGTAAGCAACCACCACAAAGCTTAACAATTTAAAACAAAATCATTTCTTTTTAGAGATTATAAGCAAAACCCATCTATATCTATCCTAAACTAGGCCAGATCCTAAACGCAAAAATCAACACTCGAAAAGAGCTAAAAAAACCCTTACTTTGAGATTATGTTCAAGTATCGAACTTGGAGCTGAAAATCCCCAAAACTGAGACGAAATCGAAAAGCAGAGAAGAAGAATCAATGGAGATGGGTTTCTCCAACACGATCCTCCCATCTTCATCATCCGCAAAACTCATAAAAGGTAAAAAGACATCAAAGATGGAGAGATTTCTCAGCTTTGTGTGTATAAAGCTTATAGTTTAAAGTTTAAACCTTTAGACCATGTGCATCAAAGGAGACTAATTTTAGGGTGCTTAAGAATATTTAATTAGTATTTGTGTGTATTTATACAAAAAAAAATACATAAGCAATCTTATAAAAATTGTCCTCCATTAAGAAAGACTAAAAATAGATGCTTAAACACAAAGATTTAATCAACATTTAACACAAATCTATACTACTCTAAACCATACCACAACACTAAATCAACAAAGACATATCTCTCTCATTTTCTCAATCTGCTCTTTGCAGCCACCAACATCATTGTAAGTTACATCAGGCTTCTCTTCCACTATCATCATGGGCACACTAGGATCAATTTGAAAAGATTGAACTGAAACAACAAGAAAAGACATAGAAAACATATAAAACTTGTAATTAAAGCGAAAAGATAGACAAAGAACCAAACCAAATCGATTCTACAGAGATTATCGAGCGAGCGAAAGATAGACGAAGAAGCAAATAGACGAGGGAAGGAAGGAGAAATTGCCTCAATAGGAACCGGCGATTGAGATTGGTGACTTCAATGCGATCCATGTCGATGACATCGAGATTACGAAACCCGAGAGAGCCAAGTCCTTTAAGAGCTCATAGCCCAATCCACCAACACCAACCACCAAGATTTTCACATACTCTCTTATGTCGTCTCTTAGATGTTGTATCAAAAAGAGATTTATTTAGCTCAAAATTATATTAAAACCTAAATAGAGAAGCAATCGATTTGATTATTCAGATTAATATCACAGAAGCAATCAACGATTAAGGAGAAGATGGAGTAAGAGTTTTAACTTACTTCGGCGCCGAGATAGAAGTCGGGGCTGACGAGATTCCCACCTCGGAGAAGGAGCTTGTCGAGGTCTTTCGATTTACTCTGAGGAGCTTCCACATCGGCCATTGAAATCAAACGACGAAGAAGAAGCAAGCGATAGAGAGAGATTAGCGATTCAACGAAGCGATGATGGAGGAGAGCGACGAAGCCTAAAACATCTAACAATGATTATTCTCGTCTTTGATCTCATCTTCAATAGCTTTCACCGTCTTCTTCGGATTCAATCGCTTATCTCCTTTCTTCAATCGCTCCTTTCACAAAACCTATGTGAAAGTGTTTTCGATCAAATGATCCTAACAAGAGAAAAAAAATATTATTTTTAATTACTAACCAACCACGATGTGCGCGTGTCGGTGCTAAGGGTTGACAAAAAAAGCTTAACTAAGCTTCGGTGCTTACTCAATTGGGCATAAATACACAATTTTCATTTAATTAATTTATCTAAATACACACTTTTATACCTAAGCACCTTTCTATCACCTTTCAACGAAGACCAATTTGGGCCTTTAAGGCTTTCAAGCCGGTTCGGTTCGGTTTGGTTCGGTTTGGTTTGGTTTGGTTCTCCCTACGACGATCTACATCTCTGACCCTAAGCAAAGTGAGAGAGTTCCATTTTCTTCGGGTCAAAAATCCACCGGAGAAGGAAAGATCAATGGCGGCGATGTTGTTAATCGGAAAAGCTTTGAATTCAGCTAAAAACTCTCAATTTCTCCTCCTCCGCAATCGATTTTTCTGCACAGCATCCGCCGCTCGTAAATCCGATTCCGATGGTCTTTCATCATCGGAATCTTCTTCTACATCGTCTTCTTCGTTCACGTTCGAGAAAGGAGAAAGCGAGAAACCCATCTTCGTGAAAGCTCCCAACGCACGTCGTAACGAAGATTCGGATTCCGTGACGATGCCTACCTCTTTTATGACTGGTTCCATCGTTGGGAAGAGATTCTATAAGAAAGTGACGACTAGAGAAGCAGACGATGGTAATGGTTGGACTGTTATGCTTGATTACAGAACCTTGAAGACACCTTCTAAGAGACCTCTCAAGCTTCGTTCTGTTGCATTAGCTAAAGCCATTGCTGCTGAATGGGAATATCAGGTTTGTTTCTTCAGATTTCATCTCTTTTTATTCATAGATTCACTCTTCTTAAGCTTATCAATAATGGGTTTTGATCTGTTTATTGTTTATTCGACGTAAAGATTAGAACTTTCTGATGTTTGTATTGATGAAAAATCTAATATAGTGTTCTAATAGAGTCTCTAAAGTTGTGATCTCTGCTGTAGCTAACAGAAGGGATAAGACCATTCACGATGCCGCTAATGAGACTAGCATGTACTGCACTCGAGAGAGTTCCTCTTACGCGTCCAAAGATCATCCAACACCTATCGCGAAAGTTACATCAAGATCTCGTCTTTTTCCGAGCCCCTGAAGATAATGATCTTACTTGTGACGTCCACGGTATACTCTCTACTCTTCACCTTTCGAAATCCGCTGCATTATTTTAGATTTTACGCTCTTACTTGGTTGTGTCTTTTGCAGAGATTCAGGTAGAGAGGATTGATCCTCTGCTTAAGTGGGTAGAATCAGAGTTTGGCACCAAACCTAAAATTTATTCTAGCATCTTTGGCGGTAAACAAGACGACAAGCTGGTGAAAGCAGTAGAAGATCTTCTCAAGAAGACGAACGATAGTGAACTCGCAAGCATTGATGCGCTTGAAGCATCAGCGCACTCTATAGTGATTGCTCTCGGCATCTTCTGTGGGAAGTTGCAGATAGAAGATGCTATCAAATTGATAAGGCTTGAAGAAGATTTACAGGTTCGTTTCGTCACATTTTTATACCTTTTTTGCTTCTAATGTATAGAACTAATCGTAGTCGCGTTTCGTTCAGGTGGATAAATGGGGACTAGTAGAAGGCGGGCATGATATCGACATTGCTGATCTTAAAGTTCAGATATCAGCAGCTACTGTGTTTCTTGCTCTATCCCGTGATGATTGAAACCATCACTCTCTATTCAACAATAAAGCAAAACAAGAAAAATGCAATTTTTTCATGTTAAAGATGTAGTTTGTAACTTTAAAGGATTTTATTGCTTGTTATATGAACGAGAAAGCGTGTCGTTCCAGCACAGATGAAGAACACTCCGTGCCGTTTTTTTCGTGTGGTTTTTCGGTTTAAAGCTTTAACAAACAAATAAATACACGTAAACTGAACGTAATCTATATTTAAACCTAAAAAAAAACGCTAATTGTTTCTGTAATTTGTTACGTTTAACGTAATCAAAATCAGCTGTCGGATAAAAAAACGTAATCAAAACTATTAGAAACACCAAAAAATAAAGACAAAAAGACAAAAGTTTATCATTGTTTGGGGATCAATCATTTCACATCCTAAAATCTCATATTAATACACAATTCTTTGAATGGCATCGGTAAGATCTTTCACATTTCAAAAGTATAATTCAAGAATCATTTTGTTTGTTTTGCAATTTAAATGAAATCAATATGTGTGTTTGAATATATTTATAAAATGAAGAATAATCAACAACGACAAGATCGACCATTACCAAAATTCGGAGAATGGGATGTGAATGATCCAGCATCAGCCGAAGGGTTCACGGTTATATTCGCTAAAGCTCGAGACGACAAAAAGACAAACGCAAGTGGTCGTGCTACTTCTCAACGTCGTGACAACAACAATAATAATGGAGGACAAGAAGCACCTACGGTAACATTTCTTTTGTTTTAATTGTTTCAAATTTAGGACTAATTTTTGAAAAAAACTAAAGTATTAGGCTTTATTCGTTATGTTTTTTAAATACGATGACTAAAGTGAAATATAACTAAAAGCTTTTGTCGTTTTGCTAATCTGTTGCAGAAGAAACGGTTCTGCTGTTTCTAAGGAACAAACATACATCAAAGCAAAAAGCTGAGAATTAAAAAAAAAACATTTGTAAAATCAGATTGTTAGATCATCTAAAAAACAGTGTCATAATCACTTAAATCTTGTATAGATTTATCATTACAAAGGCTAAAAGAAAGATCTATTTATGTTTACACAAACATTTCTTCACTTACACAATATCAATGTCTCTTAAGCCACGGCTTGGTGAATCTTGATCTGATCCATTGCTACTTGTCTTTTTCTTGATCGATTTCTGGCTGAATATCCGAGAAACGGTTTTACCAGAACGCGGAACCACGGTTCTTGAACCGCCTTCGAAGCGGTTCTGTTTCTTGTCTAGATCATTTGATAGTTTCTTGACTAGTTCCACAAAATGTCTCCTGAATGTTGGATATCTTGATACTGATTTGGTCAATCCTTGAAGCCTATACCAAGAACCAAACACAAAGTTGTTAAAACTTAAAACCGTAACATGTTTCGAGTTTTTGTTTTGTTGTTTTACCTGCGAGCAAAGGCGTCAAGTTCGCCTTTTTTGAGTTCAGTCAAAGGAGGAGATTCAGAGCTGGTAATGAAGCTTTTGATTCTCTCTGAATCTCCAAATAGCAATACAAGTTTTCCGAGATACTCCTCTTCTTCTTCAGATAGGTTCGCTACTTCAATTTGGTCTTTAAGGATCAAAAACGGATTCAGAAACCAATCAAAGAACATATCTTTTGGACGGTTTTTCGTAGTTATCTCTGTTACACCATCACCTACATAAAAGAAACAACTGCTTCTAAAATCTAGATATGCTTAAAGAAACGGGTTACATTGTTTCTTGTAGTGGAAACATACCAAGTAATAAACCGGTGGAATTGGATTTGATGGAGCGTAAAAGCTCGTGAAGAAGAGAATAAGCGGGTAAGCCAATGCTTATCACTTGACTGCCTTTGCTTGACTTTGCTTCTTCAATGTCTTTCGAGTTTATAATCCCTTTCGTCACCATAAGCTCTCCGAACCGTCTACATTCCACAAAAAGAGCATCAAGAAGCTGCAAAATAACAAACCAAAACAATTTTGATGTTAAACACGCATAGATAATAACCAAGAAATCGAAACAAAGAAGAAGATAGATTTAGTATATGTGGTACATCGAGCGGTTTAAGGTCAATCATTGGGCCTCTATTTGATTCTCCTCTTGACGGAGTTGTCTTGAAAGAGTTTGGTCTTGAAAGACCACCGGCAAACGCAGCACCCTCTTCATTTTTTCGGTATATTGGCCTATAAAAACAAGAAGAAAACCAGTTTCTAGAGAGAGAGATAAGGAGGGAGGGAGGAAGAGATAACTGGATAAACCATAGCAGACAAACCTAGGAAAGCAAGAACCTTCAGGCATGTCAAGAACATCGTTACTGTACTCATCATAAATAGCAACAGAAGCAACCACATAGCAGAGACCGAAGTAGAACGATGATTCCTATATTGTAACAAGAGAAATCAACTTAATACCATCAAGATTACTTTTTGAATAAACTAAGAGGTTTTGATTAAAAACCTGATATGAGACTACACCGGCGTAAGCGCCAAGGAAGACACTAGAGACTATTGATCCTAAAACCGCACCAACAACACCTAAAGGCCAAAGCAAGATCACAAGGCCTGCGATTGGGACACACATTGTTTCCAAGAAAGGACCTTCGCGTCCAATGAGGTCATGAAACAAACGGCGCCAGCCTTTGAACAACATGTAGGGGCTTTTACACAAGGCTAAGAGTGAAATCACAGGGAAATCCACAAGAATCCCGAGGGCCGCAACAATCACAGCGCCTGGAATCTGAAGTAACCTGATAATAATACGTAAGTATGAACTGTAAGTAAGCACTTGATGAATTTTGTATGCACAACTTAATGAATTTTCATAAAAGTTTTTGTTGTAGACCTTATTTCATAGTAATGAAGATCCGCGCTAGATGTTCTAAGATCATCCATAAAGGAAAAGTAGGAGTGAAAGCAAACATCTTTGAAATCGCATACAACGGTGAAACTGCCTTTAACAGAACTCCAAGTCCCATCCTAATAATAATCAACAGAAGACATTAAAAGGAGAAGAATCATAGAGGAAGCAAAAGATAATGTAGAGAGTAACTTACATAGAAGCAATGAAAAAGAGGATTAGACTTTCCTTCACCAACAGCATCGAACGTGGCAAATATTGGGGAGAGGAAACCATAGATAGCTCCTCCAAGAACACTTCCTATGATACTAACAACAAGCCAGAGAACGATGCCGAGAGGAAGGCATAGACACAGGAAGAGCTTCAAGATTGGTCCTAACTGTTTGGCACTGAATCCAAAACACAAGAAAGTTCAATATCATAAGAGGCAAAACAAAGGCAGAGACTGTTTCAGCAAAGAGGAGGAAGTACCTTGATATCGAATATAGTGACCAAATCGTGTGTACAGGCAAGAGGCTTAAGATGATTGCAGAGTTTCCAATAGACACAATAAGGCATATAAGTGGGCAAAACACAACACCTAATCAAACAAAGAAGAAGTAAGAGAACTGCTAATTTCAATAACAATAGAAGCACTTAAATGAATGAAACAATGAAATAGTAATTTCAATAACTGTTTTAACAAATGATTTGAAGCAAAGTAACAACTCTTAGACGAATTAAATAGCCAATCTCAAGTCAACAACACAGTTACCAAGTCAAAGCCACGAATGGACCATAGAAGAAGATATATAAACCTTAATCAAATATCTCTAAGAAGTGGTGAATGACAAGAATCTGTTATTACCGTATCATTGAGTTCGTGTCTGAAACATGAAATTAAATTAAGATTTTGGAGAGAAAGTTGTTACCTTTAATGAAACCCAGAAGAAGTAAACCAGTGAAATAAGGAAGAAAGAGTATGAATCGCCACAGAGAAGCCAATATTCCAATTGGTGGCTCCATTGAAAATTACACAGAAACTTGAAACGATAGACACTCGTAACTTAAAAATGTCGCATTTATGAACCGATTTTGAACCCTAGATCGAATTCAAATAACGAAAGTAAAGCAAAGAGAATGACAGAGAGAGAGAGAGAGAGATAGAAAGACAGAACTGTGACAGACACGACAAGAAGCAGAAGAAGTTATCTTCCTTTTCTGAAATATCTTATTTTAATTTTTTGTTAAATTGTACAGAAAGGACACGAAAGGGTTCGAGAAGATAATGTCTCAAAGAAGGGATTTTACGGTTAAGAAACCGTCTTTTCTACGAATAAAACCCTCCCATAAATAATTTACATATATTAATGTAATTAAATTAAATTAAAAAATATATATTTAACGTAATAATACAGAGTATTAGTGATATATGAATTTATGTATACTCCCTCGGTTCCGTTTTTTAATATATAATTTTTGTTGAAAATATTTGGTTTAAAAAAGATGAATTTTTTTATTTTTTATATACAATTGTTAATAATAAATTATAGAATTCAAAAAAATAACTAAACATTATTGGTTTAGAGTCGTTGGAAAATATAAATCACAAAAAATAATATATTTTTATATGTTTGTTTATTATATCTGAAAATTCTATAATAAAAAACTGAGTGAGGGAGTAGTATATTTTTCACTTTCTTGGTGGAAATAATCTTTTGGGTTCTTGTGATTGTTTTTTTGTTGGAGTTTTTAACGCATTTTGCTAACATATCCTTGTAATGAGCAAAGCACGAGAAAACGACATGAAACATGACAGTAGCAACAGTTAAAGATTCACATTAAGCATCGACATTTTTTTATAATTATTTAATTTAATTAAAGTATTAAACAGATAGTATAAAACAAAGAAAAAGGTAGGAGAAAGTGGTCCACCTAATTCATCACAACAGGTCATCATCTTAAACCTTTAGCAAATTGTCCATTTTGGCCATCACAAAAGACTAATTTCTTTCTGGTGAAGAGAAACCTTCTAGCTTGTTTAGAGGGTCTCATTTATTCTTATGGGCTTTCGTATGTTTTTAATGTTGCAAGCCCAAGTGTTCCCGCACGTGTAAGCGTGACGGTATTCAAGTGTTACCGCACGTGTAAGTGTGACGGTATTAAAGTGTGACCGCACGTGTAAGTGTAACCTTTTCGTTTTTTTTTGGGTGTTAATTCATTATTTCAGTGTCGCTTCTCTTCTTCGGAGAGATTTCGCACGGTTACGATTTTCAATCGCCGGCGACTGCGCCGCCTCCAAACTCCGTATCGTCGAGATTTCTCAGTCAGTGAGTATCATCCTCTCTCTTGCTTTCTCTTATTTTGCTTTACTCGTTTCGTGTTAGAATCTGATTTTACTATAACCTCGCTACTTTGTTAATGGTGATTTTTAACATCTATTGCCTTGTTTAGTCTCGTTTTCGTTAAACCTAATCTGTTGATGCTCTATTAGAATCGGTTTCATGTATTATGTGTTGTTTTCATGGCTGATTTCGATTTTGTTTGGGGTTTATGGATGTATAGTGTCTCTACTTTGTGTTTTCGAGTTTCTCAAAATCAAAATCGATTTCTAGGAAGTTGCATGCTCTTAGTTTATGTGTAGTTTTGATCTCAGGAGCCAAGAAATGGTTTACCTGATGATTATATTGTGTTACAAGGAAGATTTGTTTGCTTATGTTTTGATCACACATAAGAACAATATAGGGTTTAATGTGATAATGATTCACCATTGTTCGAAATCGTGTATGCGTTTTGCTACTTGTCAGCAGATATGAGTAAAAGACCGGCAGAAGAAACGCCTCCTTTGTTTGATAGCGGAAGAACTGGGCCAGACTTCTTAGGTTACTACAGGGCTCAAGTAGAAGAGCTCTTGTCTCAAGAAGAGAAGATTCCTCCTCATGAACTTGAGGCCACTAAGAAGTCTTCAAGTGAAGCTATAGGAGCTAAGATGTCAGATCTCAAAAACGAAAAGTTGAACATCTTGTTAAGGCAGTGCGTGTCTGATATCGTCCCAGAGATTGATGACGTACACTTTAAATATTACCTGAAGTCATATTTTGGTATGATGATGATGCTTGGCATTAGCTTTTGATAATATTATGTATTTTGTTTTCAGATGCAGTCACGTGCTTGCGTGATGCACCTTATGTCTCAATTGAGAAACAAGAAACCGTCATTGTCATCAAGCAGTGAGGATTTTGGTTTTAAAGAGGTGAGATGATTATGCTTCCGATAGATCTTCTCTACACACATGTTTCTCACGTTTGTTTCATCAGGTTGAAGAAGAAGATATACAACTACTGATGAGGTCTGATCCTAGCACCGTCAAGGAAATAGTGAGAAAGCACTTGAATGATCTAATTGCCAATGTAATGCCTCTAAGGAACTTTCTTCTTTGTTACAATCACATATACATTTTGTAGAATAGCTACCTACATAGATATCTTGTTTGAATCAAATTGATTTTCTTTGTTTTGTAGCTGAACAACAAGCAGCAACAACTAGAGAAGCTTCTCGACAATGTAGCCAATACGTGCAGGTAAAACACACAATCTCTTACCTCTCTCTCTCTCTCTCTCTCTCTCTCTCGTATCAATGGTCACTTATGTGTGATCTGTTAACTCGAATTAGCAGGCCTATGAGTCGAGGGGAGAAGCGAGATCTTCAAAAGTCAATCAAGGAGCTTCCTGCAGAAAATCTGAAACGCGTCGCTAAAATCATCAAGGACCATAAAGTAGCTTTGGGGAAAGAAGAAGAGGCTGATGAGTTTTTAGTCAACTTGGAAAAAGAGGTAAAGAAGACATCACTAAAATCCAATTTGTTTCAAGATCAGAGAACTATAATTAACACAACTAAAAAAGAACATGTGGTGTTTCAGGACAATGTAATGCTTTGGAGATTGCATTTCTACGTAGGAGCGGTGAAGAAGGCGAAGAAACTCGCGAGCTAAGTAGTAGTTACACAAGTACATACCATCATGATATGCTTTCTTGTCCCAAACTTGTGAGTATATTAGGGATTGACAAGGAGAAAAACTTAGTACACACGGTTCTTTTTTTTTGAACTGTGGGGTTTCTTAAGAGTCTTGGCTACAAAGATAGATCCTAAAACGGTTTTGTTCCAGTACAGAGATTACACTTTTTACAAAGATAGATCCTAACGTTTTATTTTGTTAAAAAAAGTTACTCTAGACCGGTTTTTGATTTGGTTCGGTTTAGTTCAGCTCGGCTCAAATTTAATTAGAGACTAAAGCCCATTTTAAACTATTGGGCCTATAAAAATTAAAATTAGGCCCAATAAAGATCCAAAAGTTGTTAATTGAGGAAAAAGAAAACTCCTGCTTCCTTCTCCTTCTCCGTTTCGAGCTTTCTTCTACCTCTGGCGAATCGTCACGTTCAAAGGTAAAATCACTCTTCTGTAAAACTCATAACTTAGTCTCTGCAGCAGGGCTACACCGATCTTGATTCAAAGGACTTGATTTGATTATTTACAACCTAGTTTTGGGTGTTGATTTGATTTTTCTCGGTTTCTTCAGATTATTATTACAAGAGTTAGTGTTTGAGAATGTCGCAATCTTCCGTAGATTTACCGCCAAAAGGTGGGTTCAGCTTCGATTTGTGTAAAAGGAATGATATGCTTATACAAAAGGGTCTTAAAGCTCCTTCCTTTCTCAAGACCGGAACAACTATTGTTGGCTTAATCTTCAAGGTATGTGTTATCTCTTTATGCTTTGAAAACACTGTATGTATGATACCTTTTACTTTGTGTGTGGTGTATGTATACACTGTGCTGATTTTCATGTATAGGATGGTGTGATACTTGGTGCTGATACACGAGCAACAGAAGGGCCCATTGTTGCTGATAAGAACTGTGAAAAGATTCACTACATGGCTCCAAACATTTACTGTTGTGGTGCAGGCACTGCTGCCGACACCGAAGCAGTAACTGGTAACTTATTAACCACCAAGTTCCTCTATTAAACTTCTCTCAAGTTTAATCAGAACACTTGTAGTTGATTTTGCTTTATATCACCCACTGTTCAGATATGGTAAGCTCACAGTTGCGGTTACATAGATACCAGACTGGCCGAGACTCTCGGGTCATTACTGCTTTGACCCTTCTCAAGAAGCACCTTTTCAGGTTTTTTTTTGGCTTTCATCATGACCTGAGAAACTCGTGTTTTTTTAACTAAGAGGTATATCAAATTTAACCGCTTTGAAGTATATTTCAGCTACCAAGGCCATGTCTCAGCTGCTCTTGTGCTTGGTGGAGTTGATATTTCCGGGCCTCATCTCCATACCGTGAGTTATATAAGCCCCTGTTCATATCTTTGAATCGTAAATATCTTCTCTAGGTCATGTTATTGCAGTATATATTCATCGCTAATGCTTTGGTTGATATTCAGATATACCCTCATGGTTCGACAGACACTCTACCATTTGCTACAATGGGCTCTGGTTCTCTTGCTGCCATGTCTGTATTTGAGGCAAAGTATAAAGAAGGTCTTACTGTAAGTAAAGCAAAGTCATTTATCTTTCAGATTTCTTTTCTGTCGATGTGATTCTTAGGCGCAAATTCTGCAGAGGGAGGAAGGAATCAAGCTGGTTGCTGAAGCCATATGCTCGGGTATATTCAACGACTTGGGCAGTGGTAGCAATGTGGACATATGTGTGATCACAAAGGTTTATCATTCTCCAACTTCCTCTGTTTATGACTCGTACAATGCTCTCTCCCTTTGCTTTGTGACTTAAATGTTTAAGATGATATTGGAGCAGGGGCACAAAGAATACTTAAGGAATTACATGGAGCCAAACCCAAGAACCTACGTTAGCAGCAAAGGCTATTCATTCACCAAGAAGACTGGTAAAGAATCTAACTTGATTGTTTCTGGTTTCAATCTTCACTTAAGTTGATGTATAATCTTCTTCTTACCGTGTCTTTCTCTGTGAAAAACAGAGGTTTTACTGATCAAAATCACACCATTATCGGAGAAAGTCCAAGTTGTAGAAGTGGCTGGTGAAGCTATGGAGGAATGAATATCACTCATATGACATCACATGACTTCATGTTTTACATCTTTGGTTTTGCAATTTAGCTCTTTGTTCAAAGAAAGCTGTTTTACTATATAAACCAAAATTGTGTGTTATTTTTGTCTTCCAGCAAATAAAATGTTAAAATAGACTAATCATTTCTAAGTTTTTTCTTCCTTGAAGCAAAGCTACTTGGTCCGATCTCTATTGTCATTCTCTTTGTTCTGTAAAAGTAAGCAATTAGATGTTAGCATCAAAACTGAATTAAAATTACAATGACAAAAGAGCAAATGTAATATACCTTTCTGCTAGCTCTTGAGATTCTTTAGCATTACAATGAGAAGCTGTAACAAATACCATATGCAAATCAAAAACAAAGTTTCTATAACCAAATAAGTTTCCTTTGATGTTACCTTGTTGATCACACTCTATCTCTGACTCTGAACCAGAACTTGAACTACTAATCATCCAAAAATCAGATTCCTCTGAGTCAACATCTTTGTTATCCCCTCCTCCTCTTGGTTTGTTTACTTGCTCTATCAAATATTTATCAACATCAACACATTAAAAGTTTAAAACCCCACTCTTATTACACATAAGAACACAAGCTTTATACAAAGAAATCGCTTTTATGAACCTAATTTGTGAAGAAATCTTTTCCCATTTAAGTGTTTCAAGATATGCTCCTCCTTCTTGTTCACTGTATCTCCCGTAAGCTTACACACAAGTTTTGTACTGTGAAATAAAAATATCCCCAAATAAAAATATCCCCAAATAAAAATTACATCTTTTTTTACTTCAATTACTTGAAATTCTCCGAATTTTCAATGTCTGAATTTTATTAACTTTGGTCTTACCGTGAAAGTGGAGACTGTGAGAACATGTTGAGAGGAGGCTTCTCTAGAGACAAAGCGTTATCTATAAGTCCTAAACGACACCGTTTATTAACAGAGTATGATTCTTTGTCTCCGACTGAAACCTCGTGACCAGTCTCGACGCATCTAAGCCGTCCGTTTCCAAGATCAACGAACGTAGGTGACCCAATCAGATTCGTCACTGCTCTCGCCTTCTTCATCGTCTTCCTTCTTTCTTCAAGGAGGCTGTGTTTCGTTTATGAATTCAATTAATTAAAAAAGCATAGACCCTCTTTTCCCTTTAGAAGGTCTTTTAAAACCGAACCAAACATAAACCGGTTTTACCCAAATTTTTTTAACAACTTTTTCTATTTTTAGATTTAAAACAATTATTTAGCAAGATTATACTTTCTATAAAAATTTCGTGTGTATATATTATTATCCTGAAAAAACAGAAACTATAAATTTCAACAAACTCATGAGTCATGACAAGAATAACTTTTAAAGCTATTATCATTCATTCACCAAACACATTATGATCAATGCATTACATTTTTCAGACCAATAAATAAACCAAATCATAATCTAAAACTAGCAGCAGAAGAAGAAGCTGAAGCTTCCTCTACTTCCTTTCTCCGGCGGAGTCTGATCTCCACCGTCTCTGACCGCCATCAGCGAGCAAGTCCCCGGTGACTCAGGTGGTAGAACAGCGTTTTCCGATGAGAAAACGCGGTTGAGAGAAGGAGGAGGAACAAGGCCAGTAGTAGATGAGAGGTAATGTAAGAGCATTTGAATAATCTCAGTGAAGTTTGGTCTATCCTTTGGATCTTCTTTCCAACAACTTGTTACTAACTTTCCTAACTCTTCTGGTAAATCGTCTGCTCTCGGCCTCACATTCTATCCACCAAATTTATATAAATAACACATTCCAATCAACCAATGTACCGTCAAGAATCAAGAATCAAGATTGAATTTGTGTAAACATCAAAGGAACCAAACCTTGAATGCAGCAGCATAAGCTGCTTGGAGATTAGACATCCCTTCAAAAGGCAGCTTGTTGTGTATAAGCTCCCACAGGACAATGGCAAAGCTGTACGCGTCCACCTTATGGTTATAGTGTTTTTTCTCGCCTTGTCTTAATGTCACCGTACTATAAAGCTAAGTATATTATATAACCGTAATTTGCGATTTTAGCAACAAGTTCTTTGAAACCAAAAAGACAAATGCGTAATAGATTCATCGCAGATTACCTCGGGAGCCATCCAACGATAAGTACCAGTTTCTGCGGTCATCATCTCGGTCAAAGACTCTTCTCTAGCTAATCCAAAATCCGAAAGTTTAACAGTCTTGTAATCCGCAGTTAAGATCAAGTTCTCTACAATCCAGCAAATAAAGATAATAAACAAAAACCAAAATTGTGTACTAGTTTTATAGAAAGTATTGTAAACCGTGATTAGTTACCTGGTTTGAGATCGCGATGAATGACTCCATGAGAGTGTAAACACTCCATAGCTCGAGCAATGTCAAGGGCGAAACCAACAGCTAAACGTATGTCTAGCTTCCCCGGACGCAAACTCACAAGGTATTTACGCAATGTACCACCTAGTAAAAGCTCTGTGACTATAACCATTATTGGTTCTTTGCAAGCTCCAATGAACTACACACAACAAATACACCGAATCAAAACACTTTCTTCTCTCAGTATACGCCAAAGATTTCGATGAAAGAAACAGAACCTTGACCAAGTTTTTGTGTTGAACTCTAGACAACATAGAGACTTCTCTAGCAAATCTGCTCTCTCTTTTAGCAATCTCTTCAGGAGATTCTCCTCTTTTCACTATTTTAATTGCTACTGTTTTGTTTTTATACCTACACACCAAAATCAATTTTTTTATACAATCACAAAAACTTCTCATTAACAATAACATAGTAATCATATATATGCAAAAGTTTTAATTTTTGACTGAAGCAAAGTCTCAAGTTCTTTATTCAGACACAAGTTCAAGTAGATCACAAGTCCAAGAACACTATAAAGTGAAGTCAAAATTAAGAAAAATAGATGAACTTACTTTCCTTCATAAATTTTGGCATGAGCACTTTCACCAATCTTGGGACCAACAAAGAGATGTTGAGGATCAACAATCCATTTATGATCTAATTCAAACACTTGATTTGTGCAAAACCCACTTTCAGATCCCATTTCAAGATAATATATAACCAAAGAAAACAACAGAAAAGTTTGTTTTTGACTAAAAGAACTATATAATCAAAAGACCCTTTTGATGATCAATCATTCTTGGAACTATAAGAAAAGAAACAATAATGCTTTTTTGGGGTTATAAAAGTGAAATCAAAAGACTTCCATTAATATAATAGAAACAAAACTTTAGACCTTAAGAAAAGTTTTTATGTGTTTTTTGTTGGTCGGCTAAATGTACATTGGCTTAGACCAAACAAAATCCAATAATGACACCATTACTGAACTTAAACAAAACTTTAGACCTTAACAAAGTCAAACAAAGTGAACAATTGAAATAATAATAAAATAACTATTGATTTTAAAAATATATAAAGGAAGTTTCCTAGAATGTAGAGATAGATCATAGAGATAGACAGTGAAACAAAACTTTCTTCTTTTTCTATAAACAAATAAAACTATATTTTAAGCAATATTATTAGTCTTTAATAGGGGTGGGTATTTATGTTTTTGATTTTGAACAAAATAAAATTATACAAAAAAACCATATGCAATTCAACTTTAATTAAATATATAAAATATTGCCGCATAAAATCAATATATATTGTTGAAAATAATTTGACACTAATTTTTTTTTTAAAAATAATTCTTACAAGAATGGTATTTATTAATGGACAAAAGGATAAAATCTATGGGTTAAAAAAATGAAATTTGGTCATCGGTGGGGTGAGAAAGGTGGACCCATTTATTTACAAGATCAGTCCTTTTGGTACTTCACAAAGTAAATCATATATTTGTAATAAATAAATTAATATAAAGATTTTAAGTTGTAACAAAATCTACCAAAATCTGAATAATTTCAGAGTTCCTTTATAAAAATAAAGAGTAACTACTTTGTGTGTAGATCATATATAAACCCATCATCTACGTTTATATAAACATGCTTTCAATTCAGGCCACTCAATTTTCTTCTTACTTAAACTCATATGCTCCTAAGTATGCACACAATTAAAGAAAATATCATAAATCAAAGTAAAGAGCAAAGCTTTAGAGACTAATCAAAACCAAGAGTAAGAAACTTTCACTAACCTTTTTCTTGAAATGCAATAAGATGAACATCTTATTCGAGAAGTCCTGCACAAAGAACCAAAGAATGTTTCATTTTTATTGTGTAAATTCGAAGAAAAAAAAAGAGAATAGTCATAGATAACAAAAGATTTTTTAACCTTTGAAACCGAAGTAAATCCAAGGTCACAAACTGCTTTCACAAAGTCTTTTGGATCTGCTCCTCCATTGTTTGGATCAAACCTGCTTTTTACTTCGGCTATTAGAAGCCAACCGCTGTTGAACAAACCCGTGAAAGCATTCTTCAGAATCATTACAAGAATCTAACAAGAAGAAAGATTCATCGCAAGTAAAAGAGAAAGCATACCTTGGACGTAGAACTCGATGTGCCTCTTTAATGTAACAAGAATAGTTAGTTCCCATTAATGAAAGACAGAACACGGCAACATCTACCGATGAAGACTCAAGCAAAGTCTACAAAAAAAAACAAACAAAAAACAAGTCAAGTCTTCGTAGAAGCTAGAAAGAATGCAATACGATTCAGATGTATTTACGTTGGACATATCGCAGGCGATAACAGAAGGGTTCTTTGAGACAAGATCAAAGGAGTAAACTTTGTTCTTCACACTTTTCGCAATCCTTGCATCTCCTTAAGTAACAAAAAAACACACAATTTTATAATGATTTGATGATACATAATACATTCATGTCGGTAAAAGAAATTACAAAGAATATCTTTTACCACATCCAAAATCAGCAACAACTAAAGAAGAGCTTCGAGACGATATCCAGTTAATAATGGAGTTAACAGGAAGCTCAGGCCAATTTAACATTTGTTGTTGATAACCTGTATGATACTTGTAACAAAATCACTTTGAAAATAAGACAATATTCAACTAAAAGATAATCTAGTGTAAGTTTGTCTTGTCTTGTAATGAAGCTAATGTGTGTGTGTGTTAGTGTGTTACCATATCAAACATGGTTGGATCTTCTTTAAAGTAATCTAATGCTTCTTGTCCACTAATTATATATGAAAAAAAATTGATTAAAGGTATTTGAAAGTGAATAGAATTAACCAAAAAAATTAGTATAATGAGAAAAATTACGAGCAAGTGTAGAGTTTCTCGTTGAGCATCCTGAATTGTCCACCTGATAATCTCTCTTTAAGCTGCAATTTTTTGTATGTAAAATTTGATTCTATTACAGTCCAAAATTAGACTTAAAAATCAAATGTAATCTATAGAGAGAGAGATAAAGAGAACCATGTCGAGAAAATTGGAGGGTTTAGGCCGTTTCGATGAAGCTGAAGATCCTACATGTTGATGGCTTCTGGTCTCTTTTTGATTCTTAGTTTTCTCTTTAAGCTCTTCTATAGAGTTTCTTCGTCTCTTTCTCTTACTATTTCTGCTTGTAGCTTCCTCTTTCATGTCTCTCTCTCTCTCGTCGTCGTCGTCGTCGTCTTCTTCTTCTTCCTCTGCGTTAGGTTAGCTTCGCTAGTCGTGTAGTAATGGTGTGTTTGTCTTTTGGGCCATACACTTTACTTTATGGGCTTTTGTCTTTGGCCCAATTACTTATTAGATTTATAATGGACTTTGAAACATTACATAAAAACAGCATTAGCCACAAACGTTAGCTTGTGAGAAAAGGAATAAAAACAAACAAAATCTCAGAAACCAAACAAAGGTATGTTTCTTTAATGTCAAGAAAACATCACAAACAGACAAAACAAGTGTGTTTTGTTAATTACTCTCCAAATAAAATTTGATATATGAATCAAAATTGTTAAAAAAAAGTAAGAAGCTGTGAAGGGATAAGGTGTGTTAATATTATACAGACCTCTTGAAGATGGTGTAAGCCAACATGGCTATGGTTGCAACAGATCCAACCACTGCTGCTCCAATGTACATTTCTTCTTTGTCTAGAGGCTGGAACCATATAGCCATCTTCTTCTTATTACAGTTTTCTTCTTTCTTGATTGTCTCTGCGTTTTCGTCTTGGCAACACGAAACACCATTAGATCCTTGGCAACATCCACCTGTGTATCCTTTGCTATCTTCTTCCACAACCACAATGTTACCATTTAGTACCATTTTCTCTGCTTCATCAGCAGATAAACCCATTTGTCCCCTAAAACAGAAAGAATACTTAAAGCTAAGGTTATTGACATAGACACATATGTTTACTCTTTAAGGTCTAAACAAGAGTGACTTTTTCAACAACAACATGTACCTCCAAATCCTTGGTATGATTTCGCCTTTTGCGATTTGCTGGTCAAGCAATTCAGGCACATCATCAGGAGTTACATATCCATACCTTCAAATTTGTAAAGCATAAACAGTTGTTTAAAACTTCATAAACCATCATAACACAACCAACCTTTTTTTATTTCACTTACCAATTCCCAGAGATCTTCCCCGACGAACCGGGACCGAAGATGATCAAGTTACCAGAGTATTTATGCTGTCCAACATGAGAACATTGCTTAAGTGAGATTTGGTCTGAAGAAAGTCCACGAGAAGCTATCTCTGTCTTGAACCTATCTAAGATAACAGGTCCACACACACCACATCTTTTGTCACGACTAGCATGTGTACACACAAACACATATGTCCCTGATAGCTTTTCATGTATCCCTGAGCTCCATAGTTTCCCTTTCACAATCACTTCTTCGAAAAATCCATCCACGTCTGTATCCTTTATCCCTCTTTTAGATCACAAAAACACAACACAAGACAAAAATAATATTTTTCTTTAAGTCACAAAATCCAAATCTTTACTTGTATGTTTACACATTATAATCTGGGCAATTCTCATTAATAGCACTAAATAAAGTTTTTCTTACAAAACTAGCACACATTCTTGAAAGTTTTACAAATACCATTAAAAAGTTTTTTTCTCTCAAAAATACCACAAAATCTTAAGGAATTCATGTTTATTTTTTCTCCAAAATTAGCTTATGGAAAGGCAAATAAAAGATAAGTGAAAAGAGGTACACATACTTGTATCTGATCATATCAGGAAAAATCAACACATCTCCATCAGATCCACCGCTTTCGCATACATTCAGCTTCGGCTACAACAAAAAAGTCAACAAAAAGTCAACCTAATGTGTACGCAGATTCATCAATAAGTCAAAAAACAGAGTCTCTATTATAACGATCGTGTGTGTGTGTGTGTATACCTGAAGGAGGAGATCGGATTTGCGATCCTTGAGAAGCGTAGCGAATAGCTGAGGCAAGCTTTCTTCTTCTTCTTCGACGTGTGATAGCCAAGCTTGAGGGGTCTTGTAGAGGACGAACACGTGGCGATCGTAAGGAGTGATGGAGTTAGCGATGTTGGTGCTGTACATCTCTGGTCTCTTGAATCCATAGACTTCGTTCTCTACTGAGTCCACTTTCGCCATTGGTGATCACTCTTCTTAGCTATCCAGAGAGAGAGAGAGAGAGATTTTGAAATCGAAAAAAGTGGAGGAAGAGTGCAAAATATTCGTTTATAACAAACAAACACGTCGGGCACACGAATGTGGGTCCCACTCTTTGTTAATGTAACAAGGCGGTGACGTAATTACGTTATCTCACAGACGGTTTCGTATAAAGATGACCTGCAATGTTACTCGCCCGTCATTTTGCGTGAAGTCACAAGCAGTTACTATACGAGGCTTGTTTTAGTCAACTAAATTATTAAGTAATCAAACACGTATTAATAATCATTATATACGAATTTGGCCATAGTTCTTAGCTATATACATTAGCAAAATAGAGTAATTATTGATTACAAAATGTACACAAGAATAGACGGATTTAAGTAAATAATCCGATTAAATATTTTAAGGCTTAATTTTTTTATTAAATAAAAGATTATTTAAGGAGCAAATTGTCGAAATAAAGGTTTAAGACATATCGAGAGGAAGAGAGAACATCGAGACGCCTCTCACTAGGCTCGTATTTGCCTTTCCTGAGCTGATAACGATGAGTCACTGCTGAGATTGTGTATGTTTGTCCTTCTATCATCACATTCTCTCCACACTGCAGATTCTGCAACACCCACACACACAAGATTCCAAATTTAGACATGCCTATGTATGTATGTATCAATGTATGTTAGATCATCGTATCATTGCTTTGGTTCTTACACGAGGAAGGCAACGAACGCCAAGAGATTTAGGAGGTGGTGTTATTTCAATTACTTTGTATGGATCATTTCTTTCTTCTCTTCCTCTCTCCTTCTTCCTACAATTTATCATCTTCTTCTTCACCTGCAACAACATAACTCCTCGCGGCTAATCACAACTACACACACACACACAAAGAGGTTTTAATACGAAAATTCGTTACTTTTCCGACAAAGACGAGATTTGATGCAAGTGTTGCCATGTTCTGAGATCTTCCCGGGATTTGATATGAACACAGAGATAACAAACAAACAAAAAACTCTGAATTGTGAAATCGGACAAGAAGAAGATTAAAAGGATTGAAATTTGAGACAAAGAGTATTGACCACAAGATATTTCTTAAGGTATATTTGTGGTTCTCACTGAAAGACACTTAAACCTTCTCATACATAAAGAGGCTTCTCCAGAATTAAAATGTTACATAACAGTAAAACTAATCAAAGCAATGATACAAGCTAATAAGACTAGTTGCCACATAGAGTTCCAAGCAAAAATCTCTGAAAATTGTATTAAAATACTCAGGGAATTAAACCCTATGAGACTCTTATCTCTCTCTCTCGATACAATAACTAGCTACCACTCTTGATAACCAAAGAAGCAGAAGGTAAAGGTTGAAACTTTATGTAACTTTCTACCTTCCATAAGGATGGTACCGTCCGCTACCGCCACCACTTCCTCCTCCATATCCGCCTCTACTTCCTCCTCCGTAATATGTGCCTACTCCACTACCGTAACCTCCTCCTCCAGCACCACCCATGTCATATCCACCACCTCTATAGCCTCCTCCTCCTCCTCCTCCTCCACCAGCACCGCCCATTCCGCCACCATACCCACCAGCACCGCTACTACCATACCCACCTCCGTAACTTCCACTTGGTCCACCATAACCACCTCCAGGTTCACCGTATGGCCCACCATACATATCACCAGGTCCTCCACCATATCCACTGCCACCTCCCATGCCGTAACTGCCTCTGTTGTAACCACCACCAACTCCTCCCCCATAACGACCAGAGTATCCGAGTGCAGGCTCTCCTCTATAAGGTCCAGCTCCACCACCATATCCATCTCCACCATACCCACCAAATTCTCCTCCATACCCTCCTCCGTACCCACCAGAACGGCCACCTCCATAGCCACCACCTGACTTGTAAGGACCACCGCCTGGACCACCGCCATAACCATCTCCATAACCTCCACCAAAGTTAGAGCGTGAGTCATTGAACCGTCTTGAAGGGGTTGTAACCGAGTTTGGCTTTTTTGGCTCTGCCTTCTTTATCTCTACCTATAAAAGTTAATACAACAAAGTAACATGAAGATGTGGGTGTTCCGGTTTAGCTACAAATCCACAGAATCTACACAATATTTACAAAAGGGAAATTCTGTACCTGAGTCCCTGAGAGCTCAATTCTGTTTCCTTTTGCCAAGAGAAGATCGACCATATCTTCACTTTCATATGTAACAAAACCAAAACCACGTGATCTACCAGTCGAGTGATCACGCATAATCTGGTGTTCCTTGAGCTCTCCAAATTGCATAAAGAATTCCTTGAACTCATCTATACAAATCCGAAAAACCAAATGAGTAACTTCAAGGAGAAACATGAATATGAAATTAAAAACCAGAAGAATGTAGATAAGAGTGTTCTACCATCATCAACAGAAGAAGGAATTCCACCAACAAATATCTTCTTGGTTTTGAATTCGTTGGAATTTACGGATCCCCTTGGTATCGTCCGCTTAATTTCAACCTAAAGAGTCCAAAAAAAAGAAGCACACGTTATCACGCTATGAAGGACAATCAACACACTTAAACCGTTAAGGCACAACTAAATCTAACCTGCTTCCCGTTAATGACATGGTTGTCCTGGATAACTTTGTCTACAACCGATAAATCACCGTATGTCACAAACCCAAACCCACGAGGCTGTCCGGTTTTCCTATCCTTCATAATCACAGAATCAGTGATCTCTCCATACTTCTCAAAATGCTTGACAAATTCAGCTGCATTAGCAATTAACGGAGTTAAAAAAGTATTAAACTTTTAACACAATAAAAGAGAGACCTAACCTCCTTATTCCTTAAACTGTAGCAAAACCAAACACAAGAGCTAACCTGAAGTTGTCTCCCTGGCTAAACCTCCAACAAATATCTTTCTACAAATTCCACCAAAACATAGTATAAGTTACACTAATGACTAATTATAAAGTCTCCACTAAAGAGGTAACAAAGAATCTTGAGCTAAAACTTATACAGAAAGTTCGAATCTTTTCTACTTTCTATCTCAAATTTGTGAAACAAAGACTCTAACAAGCCATATTTGAACAAGAATCAATCGAAATCTGATGAATAATTATCGAATATCTAAACTCCCAATTAGACGAAATCCTAAGCAAAATTGATACAAATCGAATCTGAGAAAGCAAAGAAACCCTAAGTTCTAGAATCTAGAAGGAAATATATATATAGAGAGAGAGAGTACCCAGCACTATCTACGCCACCACCAGATTGAGGAAGAGATCTATCTTCGTCATCGTCTTCTTCAACGTCTTGTGATGGTTTCACTTGTTGTTTGTCATCTTCTTCGATGACTGTTTCTGTGCCATAAGGTTCCATACCCAAATATCGAAACCCTAAAACCCTCAGAGAAGACGGAAGAATAAAGAAGCGGCGGAGAAAGCAAACCCTAAAAAAATAACAGAGAGAAGAGAAGAAAAGTCGATAATGTTGTGTACGCCGCGTAACACTTGATCTTACCTTTCTTCTTTCCTTTGTGTCTTATAATGAGAAGCGTTGGATCGATCCAACTCACCATGCAGTAAACTAAAATTTTGGTAAATTTTATTAATCAAATATACTGTACGCACGGGTAGAAATCCTAGTAAAGGAATATTTCCTCATAATAATAAATATTTCATAATTAGCCAAGTTAAATTTCTTTTCTTGTTCTTAAAATGTTGAAAATGTAAAACAAAACTACAAAGAAGGCAAATAAACACATAACATATTCCACTTAGCTTATGTTTCATGGTACAAGGCACTAATACCATTCTTAAATATTGAAAGCAACTTAAAGAAATCGTTTTTGCCAGTTACACAAACCCAAAAACAAAATATTAAAAAGGCAACTAAAGGATGTTTGTTTTTTCAAAAAAGAGATCAAAGGAAGTGAAATAGTTTTTTCAACAAAATCACTCTTCCATGGCTTCATTAAGAACAGGCTTGTCTTTTGTGACCAAGACTTTGACCTTGTCTTGATTTCGTTGGAGAGAAAGTGGTGCCGATATCAAATTAAAGTGATTATCTAGATCCTTAATATCCTCCATGTGTATCTTCGTCTTGTTTGGCTTCAACCTAAGTCACACAAACACACAAAACCAAAGTCAATAAACTGAAATCTAACTTCAAAATTGATATAAAAAAGTAGTAAAAGAAAGATAGAGAGAGAGAGGGATATATAGTATTACCTCTTGGTGATATGTGCACTTGCTCTTCTGCTTCTGATCTCATCAATCTTCTTAATGGCTACAAGAGTATTCTCTGTCACGTTCCTGTCGTATCTCTCTGGTCTGTTTCTCTTCTTCTCAAACTCAAATGTTTTATCCTGTTTTTTTTCAAGGACAAAAAAAAGACAATAATGTTAATGTCATCAAATATGATTAGATGTGATCATATTAGTATCAAGTGTTGTTATACCTGAGTCATGTCTTTGCCGTGTGCGGCTCTGAATGCTTTAGTCCATTTTACTTTACGCGGGTTCCTCTTCATCTTGAAGTTCTTGTGGCACTTTGATCTACAGAACCTGAAAATCTACAACAAAGGACAAGAAAGCTAAAGAGAGTGCTTGTCTGATCAAAACCAATAACATGAACAATCATCGGGAGGTAGAACATCAAAAAAACACAAAGCTTTCAAGAATCAAGAGCAACTAAAGATCAATATTGATAAGTAAAGCTACAGATGATACTACCAAGAAGACATTCACATGTATAAAAAGGCTTAAATTAAAAAGAGCAAATAAAAAACTTGTTCAAAAATATACAAAACTAATATGAATCTCAAGCAAATACCTTGGCATCGTTACGGACAAACTGGATACCATGTCCAGGATAAATCGTTGAAGAACAAAACCAACACTTGACCAATCTCATTGCTACTCCTCTTCAACAATCCCTACACACACAAAAAAAACGAAATTTGAAAGTCAAAGAAGTATCTCCATCTTTTAATAAACAAAAACTGAGACTAAACCCACCACAAATTTGACCATAAAAACAAACCTAACATGATAAAGTTTCAATTTTTAATCTGATTTTATTGGTTTCTCTACCTCAATATATACGCACGGCAATAATAGAATAATAACGAAGCGATATATATATATAAAGAGAAACAAGAGAAAACTTTGATATTGAGATTCAATGGAACTAACCTGCGACGGCGATTTCAGTGCAATCAAAGAGTTTCTCTTTGAACTCTACCGAACAGAGGAGCCGTAATAAGATTATGCAATAAAGAGAGACTCTCTGTCTAGGGTTTATGTAAAATAGCTAAAACGACTTCGTTTTATATATTGGGCCAAGATTAAGCAAAAAAGAAGAAGACAAGCCTCGTTTTTAGATTTTTAGCCCAACAATGATCCCAACCATTTAATTTGATTTTTGGCCCATTAATTACAGCAGAAACTTTTAAATTTACATTGGGCCAATAAAAAGCCTACTAATTACTATATTGGGCCTTTTGTGTACTGAAGAGTAACAATTTTAAGCCAATGTGTCTACATTATGACAAATCTTTATTTATTTTATTTTTTTCTGGCTTCGTTTTATACTCCCTCCGTTTTTTTAAGTAAGATTTTCTAGAAAAAAAAATTGTTTTGAAATTTAGTATTTTCTAGTATAATTTACACATATTTTCCTATTATGTCTTTACTATACATTTATGGTTTATCATGTTTATATTTTATCAATCATAATAACAACAATAAATGAGGTTATAAAAGTCATTTTAAACAACTTGTTAATTTGTGATTTTTTTCTATAAAATCCTATATTAAAAAACGGAGGGAGTATAACTTTAGCTGGGAGTTTTTAAAATTATAAAATTTACTCTCTTCTTGGTTTTTATGAATAAAATAATGATAATTTATTATTTTTCAGGTGTCAATTATTTTAAAACTCAAGTATACTCCTTCATTTTATTTACGTAAATAAAATAGTACACATAATTACATATTTGGCGATTTTTCAAATGTTAAAAAGAGCAAGGAATATATTTATACTAGATGAAATCCCGCGTATTACGCGGACAAATTACGTAAAAACATTTTATAATTATATATTAATAATTTTATTAAATTTGTATAGTTATAGTTAGATTTAAACGGAAACTAATATTATACCGTTATTTTATTAACAAATAATATAAAAGACACAACAACATATCAGGTAACAGTAAATAATTGATTTTTACTTTTTCCATAATTAAGAAATAAAATAACACATTTTTTTTATTACATTGCTTTTGTTATTACATGAAAAAAAATTATTTTAAATTAATAATTATAGATTAATAATTAATAATAAAATGTCACGATCTAAATTAAATGTGATACGTGTCACGATCTGGTGAGTTATAATTTTACGCGCTCTCTTTTATATAATAAGATACTTTAACAAAAAAAAGGAATATATTTATATATATATATATGTATACGTATGTATGTTTATAAATGTGGAGCGTCATATGTGACGAGGGAATACGTCTCAACATTCATGAAACCATTTAAAGCTTAAATAATACATGGACCCACATGATGACGTGTCAATTATCTTAAAGTGAGACAAATCAGAGAGACACGTGTAGTTGTTGACGATGACAAGGACCAGACTCCCACACAAACACATATCAGCCGCCATAAAACTAAATTCCCGCTTTTAACTGGTTTACTTTTTTCGCGCCATAATATTTTAATTAATTTTTAATCTTTTTAATTTCAAAGTGTTTTGTTTTTTTCTTCGATTTTCCCGCTATAATTTAACCGGGCAAGACGGGCAACGCAAGTCAAAACCGCGTTTTGCTTTAATTAACAAATCGTGTTTTAATGCAAACTAAAGTTTTGTACGGTCCAAATTACACGCTCTTTTAGAAATAGTATTAATGTAGCTTTACTATGTAATTACAAAATTTAACTACTTCGTTCTTCAAAAAAATGTCAGTGTAAATTCAATTAGAAACCTAACTAAGTAACTTTCATTCTATGATTAAAAGTCTATTTTAAAATATTCATTTGAATATCTACGAAATCTTAGTTTGGCCTTACGGGCATAGGATACTTTTTGGCGGCCCATGTTATGTGTCTTTTAAATTTTAACTTAGAAAAAAAACTCATGTGTAAAAGAAAATAAAAATTCATTTGCATAGGATTCGTTTTTTTTTGTTTCAAGTGGTAAATAGTACTATTATTATTATATTGATGTATTTACATGAAAAGAATCTTTTATAGTACAAAATAAAGCCCGCACTCCCATTATCATATATCCTCACCAAGTTTTCTTTCTTATAATTAGTACCAATATTATATCAAAATATATTAAGGTATCATTTTGGTTTAAATTTTATACTTTTTTAGTTTAGTCTTTTTTTTGTTAGCTTTTAAAGGTTAGTTTTCATTGACAATACCACAACAAACATATGCTATGCCTATAATTATTTTTAACACGTTTAGACATTCATAGTTTAGTGATATAATATTGTCTAGACATGATTTTACAAGTTATCAATGTCATAAGTATCCAACACGATAAGCCTTCACAAGCCCAAAATCCTAAAATGTGGCGAACCCTAACCTAACAAAACGGTCATATATATTTTATATGTTTTTATTAAATATACATCCACATTGTTGTATACAAATACGTTATTTATTGTTTATAACTAAACTACAAAATTAATTTTTGTAAAAGAAAACATATGTATTGATCATAACTACATAAGCATAGAACAAGTCACGTATGTATGTCTCTTTCCAAATAAAAGAGTACCAAAACTTGGACAGTACAAAACTATATTTAAAAATCTGTCTATTATTATGTATATATGCACATTTCATATCATCATGTTCTAACAAATGTCATATTATATATATACAAACATAGACAATACGAATGAATATAAAACATGAGAAGAATATATTTGTTCTCATAGTGGGACATATATATATATATATATATATGTTAATTTGTCAATATGCTCAATCAAACATATGTAATAGTTAAAAACCAAAGAGAATGTATAGTAACTAAATTTAACTCATATATAAAGTACTCTTTAAATTGAATCGTTATGGTATTTTTTTCGAAACATGTAATATTCACACAAAAAAAACACACGCAAGAGTGGTCATTGTCGCGTGAAAAAACCAAACAAGGCCTTAAGTCTCACATTGGATTCTCACATCTCTGAACTCTATTTTGTCCTTGTCATGACTCAATCCACAAGAACACAAAGAGTGTTAGAATAAGTGCTTCCACATTTATGCAACGACTATATTTATTATACATTAATTAGTGTATTTATGTTTGCACACAAAAGTAAGTATTACTAGTGCATAAAATGAGTAATTAATTAGTACTAATTACTAATCATAATGTTTCGTGCGTTTATATAGTTAAATTATTATAATAGTACCAATTAAAGTAGTAGTCAATCAAATAAAGAGGATACTAGTTAGTGAGTGTGCAATTGTGCACGTAAAAAGCTAATTAACCTGAATAAAGATTCACATTTAGCTTTAAAAGACAGTGGTCTCCTTAAAAGATTTTTGCATTGGAATTCTTTAGAATGATTTTATGTCATAAATAAAATAAGTATTTGCATTTGCATGCTGGCATTGTAAAATGGTATATTTCTTCTCCCTTGTTAAAAATAGATTATGTTGTATATTTATCATTTACTTTGAAATATGTTTATGATATTACATATATCACCCAAAAATATTATTTGTAAATGAAAACTATATTGCCCCACATCCTAGAACATTAAATAAAATAACTCATTATTATATATATATATATAACTGTATACAAATACCTTTGTTTGAGTCTTTTTGTGTATGAAAATTTACTATTTGTATGAACTTTTCAAAAATGAGGACAGCAAATATAGATTCGTATTTATAATAGAAAAGAAAAGTAGTACATGGTACGATCGTTTCAGTACAATCTAAACTTGAACCATTCCGTGAAAAATCAATCCAAAAACCGATTTTATTTAATTTTTTTATATTCATATAAATCATTGTCGTAAGAACGAACTAACGAGAAAATAAACTATTTATTTTTTCAACATGTGAACTATAATATGTAATTACATAACCAAAGGCTTAACGTGTGGACTTTTCTCTGACTAAAAGATATTGGTAAATATTAGTATTATTTTATTCACTGGTAAAGATTTGCTTATGTCACTTCGTCTCTAGTCTTGGTCTAAGTTTCATAGGCTGTAATTTTTCTACAAATGTATCAATAATTGTCTGCAATTAAATAAATATTTTTTACAATTGTGCACTCATATGCATAAACCAATAATAATCATAAGACATAGACAGATTAGAACCAAATGTGAAGCATAAATATGGAATTAAGTATAGTTAACATATAGGTATTAAAGAAAATAACTTTGTAAATGTAATGATAATACATAAGTGAAATAGATAGAACCAAATGTGATGAATAAAACATGGACTAAAAGCTAATTTAGAAGCTAACCATCATCATCATTAGATTCACATCTTTGTACAATAAAGTTCATGTTATTCTAAAAAAAAACAGAAAAATTACTTAAAACCCTAAGATTACAACACATTGAAATTAAAACTAAATACTAATTAATAATACTGTAACTGAAGTTTCATGTCTAGTACTAATTAAAAGGTCTAAACTCACTTAATAAGTTAATCTCCGTTAATTAGTTAACGGCGTCGTAGAAACACCGTCTCTAAATCATGAGGTGGCGTAAAGAACTCTTTAACGGCGTTACTCTGACATTTAAACGCCGGCCGTTTTTTCCTCGGAGCCGGTGGACATTTAAGTTTCTCCGGTATCTTTGATTCCTTCGCCGTCGGCGTAGTCGAGCACTCTTCTTCTTCTTCATTGCAATCTTCTTGAATCTCCGCCGCTATAAGCTTTGTCTTCACCGGTTTCAAGGAGGCGCGAATCGAAATTCCGGCGAAAACCCATTTCTTACCGTCGGAATCTAAACCTCCGTCTAATTGAGACTTTTTCGAAAAACCCATTTTTTTAATAATTAACTTCAGAAACAGAGTAATAAAACCAAAAAGAAGATAAAAACAGAGACTTGTTACACTTCGTTAAAAAAGAAGATAAGATTTTGAATCAAAGGGTAAGAAGAGGAATCAGAATAATGAACATGGACGATAATGATTACTTGAGAATATAAGTAAAGTGTGTAAAAGGATTTTTTGTGGTTGGTCAAATTATTTTTTTTGGAGAAAGATTTGTTTTTTTTTTAAGAAGAAGGAGAAAAAAATGAGGGGGGAAATTGTGATAAAGAGATCTTTAAATAGTCAAAAATAATATTCACACTTGCAAAATTAATAAATGGGAAGTTTTTGAAGAAGATGAGGAATAGATGGGTGAAATTGCAATTATAAAAAGAATAAAATTTTGCTGACCGAGAAAAAATTACGGGCAGTTTCTGTATTACCGTCTTTTTGGCGCCAAAATCTAAGAGTTTCATTTTACAACGGCTCTTTTTCCCGCCTTTTGTAGCATCAATATGACTTTTCCCGCGAGATTATATAAACTATTATTATATTTTTTCTTTTATCATAAACTATTATTATATATTTTTTTTTTTGTTGGTTCAATTAGCCAACTCCTCAAGATGGGCCTCGGCTTTGGCTAATGTTTGATTATAAAATTTAGTGGTATTTTAAACTTAAAAACTTGTGGTAGTAAAAAACTTAAAAAATGGTTTTGCATACATCATATCTCAAAAAACAATATAAACTTTCAAAGAAATTAAAAACAACAAAAATCCTTTTAACTCCTATGATGAATTGTTGAATATTCTGAAGAAGTATAAGAAGCTTGATCAGTTTTGACCATTGTATTACTATTAGTGCTACAAGATATAGTAGTAGCACTATTATTACTACTACTACTACACTCTTGATTAGTAGATAAAGAACTAATCCTCAAAAATGGTGGATTCTTTGGTGCTGGAATCGCGTAATCTCTCTCTTTTAACATACATATAACTTCATCCATCGATGGTCTAAGCGATGGAGAAGCTTGTGCGCAAAGCAATCCAATGCAAAGAACTTTACAAGCTTCTACTTTATCGATGCCTTGCGCTTGAAGCAACTCGTCTTCTTTAAGTGATGGGTCTAAAGCTTCTACTAATCTATTCATTGTATAGAGGTTCCATACCTAAAGACCGATAAAAACGAATAGTGAGTGATCAAGATTACAAAGAAATTAAAATGATATGGAAATGGTTTTTAAACAATCTTACTCTTTGTAATAGATGACCTATGTTTGGCAGGCAAATGTTGTTTCTTGTCCCACAAGCTATCTCTAAAACAAGTACACCGAAGCTATATACATCTGCTTTCTCTGTTAAATGCCCTCTTACTACATATTCCGGAGCCATGTAACCTCTACACAAAAGTGAATATAAAGCTTAAGGCATATGATCAATCTTGGTAGTGATTTAAAACCATGTCTTATGTTTATAGTGCTTACAATGTTCCTGCAATGCCTGTACTAAGATGAGTTTTGTCAAGACCAAAACATCGAGCTAAGCCGAAATCAGCGATCTTGGCATTGAGCTGGTCATCAAGAAGGATATTACTAGTTTTGATGTCTCTATGGATGATCCTAACCGGCGAATCGCCACTACCGTGTAAGTAAGATAGTCCCTCTGCTGTGCCTAGTATTATATTTAGCCTCTGGCTCCAATTTAAAACCTTGCTTTTGCTTTCATCTGATAAAGGTATAGGGTTTAGTATCAAAGGTTTTAAGCTAATTTAAAATTTCATGGTATTTTTGACACAAAAACACTTGAGGGAGAATAAATAAATTATTACCAAAGAGAAAGTAGTCGAGGCTTTTGTTAGGAACATACTCATAGACCAAAAGACTCTCGGGTCCTTCAATACTACAACCAAGTAGCTTCACGAGATTCTTATGTTGGATTCCACTTATTAGATTCACTTCGTTGAAGAACTCTTCTACCCATTCTCTTGTGTTGAACACTAGTCTCTTCACCGCCACGTTATCCCCATTCGGTAAAACCCCTAAGAAAACGGTGTCGTTCCCTCCTTGCCCTAGTGTTTTCTTGTGGCTGAAGTAATCCGTTGCCTTCTCTAGTGTCTCGTACTTGAATTTCGTCTTTGAGTCTTTGAATTTTTTCGATACTAATCCAAGATTTCTTTCTTCTGCTCATATAAAAAAATATATGAATGATATATTGTAAGCTAAATTATCTTTTAAAAATGAATGTATATATATGGAATTAGTATATACACATGCAAGATCATGTGATATGATATGAAATAATGATCATGCCTAACAAAATGTTTTCTTACAAAACGAATGTTTCTAAATGCACATACATACCTAATCGAATTAATTTAATTATGTACTATTATATTTAGACATGACATGTATGTATTAATTGCATGTGATTAAATGTCCACCTTGTTTGGTCTTCGATACTCTTACAATAATGACATACGTTGCCAATAAAATGAGCATGATAAATGCTGACGTGACCAATATAATAGCCACGATAACCCCTTTGTTATGAATCCCTGCCACCAAAAACTTTACATAGGTTATATTTGCATAAATACACTAATATTTATACATGATTTCCCCATTAATTTATAAATCAAGTTTAGCTTTGAATTAAGCTGATAATAATGTAAGAATAATTAATAAAATTTTACCATGGTGATGATTATTATAGAATTTATGATCAGAATATCTAAGATAACATCCACTATTCATAGCTCTTCCTTCTCTCTTCGAAACGCACCGTTTCACTTCTCTAACAGCTTTCTCCAAACAAACCCTACAGCTTTCTTTCCCCAAGCTCTCCCAACACTGAGCGAGCGCGTGCACACCACTCTCTCTCGCGATTCCGAAACCTCCGTTTCCAACAGCGATTCTCGCCGCGGTTTCCGAAACGCGATTTCCGAATCCAGGATCCGAAACGGCGCCGTTTTCGTCGTCGCTGCACGAGTAATTATCCGACGTGGCGGAAACCGATTCGTCGTAGAACTCGTAAGCTTCGTAGCGGAGGAAACATCCGTCGAGGAAGATACGCGCGGAGGAAGAAGGGAGACAGCGAGGGAGGCGAGTGCGCGCAATCGCGTAGCAGAGCTGGCAATCGGAGAGAGATAGATCTTCGTGGCACTGAACAAGCGCGAAAATCGACGTCGTTTTATTGGACGTGGAAGAAGACGGCGTGGAGTTTTTGAACTGAGTAGCGAAACGGCGCGTGGTTAGTTTTAGAGAGAGTGATTGCATCTCTTCGACGAATGTTGGGATGTAGATTGGATCGGAGGAGGAAGTGTTGCGTCCGCCGCAGAAGAGACCCGACACGGCGAGTCTTGGATCGGAGCCGGAGGAGGAAGATGAGAAGAAGTAGATTAAAACGACGACGTAGTAGAAATGTATGGTTTTTATGGAGGAATCCATTTTTTAATGGTTTTTTTTTCAAAAAATAATAATTTGTTGTTGTGTTTGTGTCTGAATGTACTGTGTTTTATTATACAAAAACATGGAATGAGTCATAACCATAAGTCTTTCGGATATTATTATATCTATTTTGAAATTATTTATACATGAATATAATAATATTTATATATGCAAATAATCGTGTAAATTATGTATGTGTATATACATGTCTATTTTGAAATAATATTTGGTCTTGGAATATATCCAAAGATTGGAAAATTATAATAAAAAAACAAATCACCAGAAACGAAATGGAAGTTTCGCCAAAAGCCATATGACACATCATCACAAGTTGTAGAAAGTGAATAAATTAAATGCAAAATTAAACGGTTTACCTAACTTTATAATTAAAAAAATATGTGCGAGAGTGGATTAATTAAGAAGATAATAAACGAATGGATACAAATTATTGAAAGTGACACATTAATTAATGCCAATAGAGAATAGTTGTGAGATGTCTTTAGGTCCAAAACTATTGAGACATTATATACAAACATTCAAATTTAAAGTCTAAGTCATAGTACTTAAATTTGAAAAGATTATATTTTGTGGCTGTATGTGTGTGTGGGTTAACTATTGTTTGATCAAATTAGAAAGAGCCACGTGACATTAAATAAATACAACGGTGTAGCCTTTTGTAAAGAATTAATGAAGTGGACCGTCCTAATTTATGTGACGGTGTCTAACTTAGTCGGGCGTGTGGGGTAATGCTTAGGTTAGGTTTGTTGTGTGTTGCTGCCAAAATTCAAAAATAATCTTCGCCGCATTTATCGGATTCATATTACACAGATATATAAATAGTCGTCTGCTTATAAATTTGGAGTCAAAGATGCTGACAAAAAGAAGTTTTAACGAAGGCCCAAAAAAAGCCCAATATACAATTGCATTTAACAAAAAAGTATATTTTATTTCTACCAAAAAAAAAGTAATATTTTATTTATTTAAAAAAAGACTTTTTTGAGTTGACTTTGACTGATAACAAAATTCTCCAAATTCATTCCCTTTCTACTCAATCGCTACGAAAACCAAAATCGAGATTTAGGGTTTCTCAATGGCGGCGAAGCAGAAAGCTCAAGAGATAGTTTCCAGCAACACCGTCGTTGTCTTCAGGTCTATCTCTCTCTCTGATTCATCTCTACGCTTTTTTGTTTGTAATAAAAACATGTTGTGTATCTTCGAATCTGCGTCTGTACATAGCTTTTGATTTTGGATCCGGTTTGTGTACAAAAAGAGAAGTTTTTTATGTGTGTTGTGCGTACGTTAGCCTTTTTGAGTGATTTTGAATCTGATCGGTTGTTAACATGCGCTTTGTGGGTGTGTGTTGTTTATATGTAAAAATTTAAATCACAACCTTGTGTGTGCAGCAAGACGTTTTGTCCGTACTGTGATAGAGTGAAGGAGCTTTTGCAGAAACTTGGAGCTAAGTTTCTATCCATTGAGCTCGACAAAGAAAGTAAACAATATAACAAACCCCCCTCACCGAAATTTTTCATCTTGAATTTCGTTACATTTTATCGTGTTTTCGCCTTAGTTTTTTTGTCTGTTAATGCTTGCTTGTGTACCAAGAATTATACTTTAGGTTCTTGTTTTGTTACAACTTACAAGTATAGATCTTGTTCATAGACCCATTCGTCGAAAATCTCTCTGTTTTATCTGTGATCTCATATGTTTTCAACTTCCAGGTTACATTCATTCAAGCACATGTCTTGTTGTTGTTGTGTATTACTCTATTGAAAATATTTATGTTTTCTCTAGAGATTTGAGTATAGGTTTATTATGTTTAAAAATCCCAAAATCGATTTTTTTTTACTATGCTTTCTTTAGAGAGATACAAGTATTAAGCCTTGTTTCACGAGACCTATATCATCGAATCCACGGCTCAAAAGCATTGTTCATTTGGTGTTTGTGTAAATGATTAGGTGATGGTAGCAAAGTTCAAACAGCTCTTGCAGAATGGACAGGACAACGCACCGTGCCTAATGTCTTTATCGGAGGCAAACACATTGGTGGTTGTGATGGTAAGTTAACTAATCAAGACCAATCTTTACATTTGGTTTTGTTTCTTCTTCTTCCTAAACCAAATATTGTGGTTATTGTAGCAACAATGAAGTTGCATAAAGATGGTAAGTTGGTTCCTATGTTAACAGAAGCTGGGGCTATAACTGCTAAAACCGCTGCAACTACTTCTGCTTAAAGACATCACATCCATTTTGTGGCTTTGCTTCTATCAACAAATGTATAAGGTTTGTGTCAATAATAACAACTTGTTGTCATCAAGTAAATGAAGAAAACATATCTTAATGTTTTATAATTGTGTTCTTATTAAGTTACTAGGATTTAACCCGTTGTACACCACGGGTTTATGTTTTTTATAAATAGTTTTATATATATACGATTAATTTAGAAGTTTGTAATATTTTTTCGATTTTGTAAAATAAATAAAAATATTCAGAATTTTAAAATGTATTTTGTTCTTTTATTGTTTATGCAAATAAATATAGAGAAATTCACAAAACTACACCCTTTCAATTCTTCCTTCACAAAACTACACCTAATTCAATATTTTCACAAATTTACACCTTTTCAAAATTTTAAAAGCTTGATTTACCCTTTTAAAAATTACCAAAATTAAAATATTTTCATTTGTGTTCGCTAATTAGTGTTTATGGTATAGTATTAAGGGGTAGGTTTGTGTGGATAGGGTTTATTTGGATTTAATTTTGAGTGTTTAGGTGTAGTTTTGTGAAATATTTTTGAAATGGTGTAGTTTTGTGAAATGTAATTCAAATGGTGTAGTTTTGTGATTCTCCCATAAATATATAATGAGAATTATATTTTATATAGCAAAATCTTAATATAATTTGTAAATGTGTTTATTCCAAACTATTATAAACTATAAAAATTAGGGATGGACAAAACTTAGGATCCGAAATACCGAACCCAAATCAAACCGAAATCCCCAAATCAATACCGATTCTAAAAACAAATAACTCGAATGTATAGGGAAATTTACTACCATAATACCCGAAATCGAATGCGAACCGAACTCAATTTTGTAGAACTAAACTAAACTACTCTAACTACCCAAAAATTATTTAAAATAATAATAGTTATAATTATATTTGAAGTACATAATTGGAACCAAACCGAAATTAAAGAACCGAAACCGTTCCAAAAATAAATAACTCGAACGAATTGAGAAATTTACTACACGAAAACTGAAGCTAAAACAAATTTCTAGATTTGAACCCGAATTACCCGAAATTTGTTTATGATAAAGTTTAATCATTATTTTCAAACTTCTTGTCATTTATCTAGAATTTTTCTAAAGCGAACCCGATTAATAAATAATTGTTATGCTTAATATTAATTGATTTAAACAAACTTTATCTATGTTGATATAGATGTTTATTAACATCTAAAATATTAATATAAATAGAAAATTATAATATGGACAATGATTATATATAAAAACTAAACTATATACTTTTTAAAAAATATTTATATTCGAAATTTTTTATAGACCTCAAGTAAGAAAAATAAAAAGATTATATCAAAATATCATAAATATGAAATTAGTGGTTGATTTTATGTTAAAATCGGTTTTATTGTTTTTGTTGATATTTAAGTCAATTTTAAAAAGTATATATATAGAATGAGATATGTTTGTGTGTAAGTTTCACATAACTCTTTAAGTGAGTTTAAAACCAATGACATAATATGTAGTTAAGTGAGTTTTTTTGAAAAGTTCAAAAAAGTACTTCAAAAATAATAATATATATATTTTTATTATATATTTCGTATAGCAAAAATTTAATATAATTTGTAAGTTGATTAGACCAATAATTTATTATTTATTATATTTAGGATTCGAAAATACCCGAATTCAAAATACAATCCGAATCAAAATACACAAATCATATTATGCGATTTACCCTAATTTATTTAAAATTATAATTATTTTGATTATATATATATAAATAATTGTTGTAAACATATTCTAAATATGTAATATAAGATTTAAATTTTAGTAGAATTGCAATTTCTTCTTTTTTTATAATCGAACCGGAAATCAAACTCGTTAACAAACTATTTTGTTTTTTATTGTTTGATATTTTTAACAAAAAAAAATTTATTTCGTTTTTAAATTCTTAATAATATTAATTAAACCTGTTTTGATTTAAATAAAATTTTAATGGTAGTTTTTATACAAAAAACTATGTAATAATATATTTATGTGAATTACATATGTTTATTTTGTTTTTCAAATATTTTTTACATAATTTCTTTAATATTTTTTATTTATTTTTGGAGAGAATTGTAATATTTCCTTATTTGATTTTTCGTAATTAAATGTTCAAAAACATTTCCTTTTATGCTCAATGGCCTAATGTGTAATTTAGTGTAATTTTTTGGAAAATTTCAAATTAGTACTTCAAAAATACTAATATAGATAGAATAACTAGTTAACATAATAAAATGTATAAAACAGATTATTGTTGTGTAATAAGTTTGGGCCTATCATGTAATTAATATTGAAAATGTCCGGATATCTTTCCTTTTTACAACCGCTTGATTATAAGCTGTCAAAAGCACTGACACGTGTCGAGCATCCGAAACATGTGACGGCCCGTACGCCACATCTCATCTCACTCTCGCTCAACGCGCGTGTATATAACTGTCCATTAGTTATCTGCCACGTATAAATGATCTCTTGTACGTATCAGGTGCTAGAGAGAGCAGCGACGCGAGTAGGTTTTAGTTAATTATTAAAAGAGAAATTAATAAACATTGTCTTATTCATGGTTAATTACCAAAACACCCTTTTATTCGTCGTCACAAAGGAAAACAAACATTTCCGCCGCTTACAGATTTTTGTTGTTCTTCATCTTTTCTTTCAATTCCAGAGAGAAAAAAACGAATTTTCTCTTCAGATACTGAGAAGAATCATCTCTTTTCTTGTGTTTTTTTTTGTTTCGTTTTCTTACAAGAAGGAGTTTTTGAGGGAAGTTATTGTTGTGTATCTAAGCTCAAAATTTTTCAGGTAATTTTTGATAAATTTTCTCCTTTTTCTGGGATTTCATTTAGATTTAACCCTAATTTACGTTAGATTCTATTTGTTTTGATATAATAATCTCTGTTGGTTGTGTAAAGGTTTAATTTTTATATGTTAATAGTATAAAAAGGTTTGATTTTTTCTTCTTCTTTTGTGATTTTCTCTTGAAAAAAATCAGGAAGCTATGGAAGTTGAAGTTGTTTTGGGCATGGGAGGAGACGCAATACCTAAAGCTTGTTCTACTTCTTCTGCTTCAGAAATTTTATCAGCTGAGAAAACCCTAATCCAAGAGAACGGTGTTAAGGTTTCTTCTGATAACTGTGAAGAGAAGATTTTGTTGGTTGATGACAAATCGAAGGAGGAAGATTGTGTGATGAATGGTGTCTCTTCTCTGCTGAAACTGAAACAAGACGTCACTGATATGGATAATGATCTTCAAGTAGACGAAGAAGAAGAAGATGATGAAGAAGAAGACGATGAAGAAGAGGAAGAAGAAGAAGAAGAAGAAGAGGAAAGGGAAAAGCATGGCTACTGTGTAGGAGATTTCGTGTGGGGCAAAATCAAGAACCATCCATGGTGGCCAGGTCAGGTTTATGATCCATCAGATGCATCGGATTTAGCTTTGAAGATCAAGCAAAAGGGAAAGCTTCTCGTAGCGTATTTCGGAGACAGGACATTCGCTTGGTGCGATCCATCGCAGTTGAAACCGTTTGCTGAGAGTTTCAACGATTGTTCGAAAGTAAGCAACTCGAAAAGGTTTGTGAGTGCAGTGAAAGAAGCTGTAGAAGAAATGGGAAGACACATTGAGCGGTTAATTATATGCGATTGCGCAGTGGAGAAGGCTAAGTTAAATGGATTAGAAGCTAAGAACGCTGGGATAAGAGAAGGTGTCTATGTCCGTGACGTGAGGAGAGAAAAGATTTCGTCTTTGGTTGTTGGGAAACCTGAAGGGATTATTAGAGATGTTAGAAGGTATGCGCAGACTGTTAGATTTAGCGGTTTGCTCGAGCTTGAGATTTTGAAAAGGAAGGTATCTGCTTTTTATCGTTCTAAAGGAGAGTATGGTTTGATCAAGTATCCTGAGCCGGAATCAGTTCCAGGGCTTGAAGACAAGAACAACGATGATGATGATGATGATGATGATGATGATGATGATGATGATGATGATGATGATGATGAAGAGAACGTTATCGCTAGGATTGAGTGGAGGTCTGGCGGTTCTACACGTTCTAGCAAAGAAGAAGAAGAAGACCAAGCGTTGGATCCTGAAGAGTCTCTTCAGAGATCGTTAGAGTCTTGTTCTGGGTTTCGTGATAACAGGCTGCAACATAGAAAGAAGAAGAAGAGCATTTCTGAAATATTGAAGAATGAGTCTGCTGCTAAGGTGATATCCGAGACAGAACCAGCGGAGGGAAATGTAAAGTCGGGTAGGAAGAAAGTAAGACGCAGTGATGAAGGTAATGGGGAGCTTGAAAATGTAACCACCACCACAACACCAAGGAGGAGGAGAAGAATGGGCAAAGTTTCTTCAGTAGAAGACGGTCACAAGAAAGTTGAAGAAAACAACAAAGGCGAAACTTTATCAAGGAAGAAGAAGAGAATGGATGAGGATGATAATGACGAGAGTCATGACAGAGAAGAGTCGGCTCATGTGAACGAGGTTTCAGAGATGGATATTGATTCAACTCCTCTGTCTTTACTGAGGACAATGGTCAAGTTTGATGCTTCCACTGGAAATGGTGAGACCAGTACACAAACACTAAAGAGGGAGAGGAAGAAGAGCAAGTATTTCTCGCCTGAGTACTTGACTGATTTTTCATGGAAAGGGAAAAGAAAAAGCAAGACCGAATCTGAATCTTCTCAAGCAGGAATGCAAATGGTCGTTGCTAGTAACAGCCTTGTGGTAGTGGAAGAGGACGAGTGGGAAACACCTTGTGAACTGTTGTTGTTGGAAAACGGTACAGGTCATCAAGAACCGTCAAAAGAGCTGAGTAACGCCGTTGAGTTTTTGAGGTTGGGAGCTACGCCAAAGGAAATGCGAGAACTAATCCGTGTGGCTGCTCTTGGTATACAATATCCAAAAGATAGAAGCTCTAGAGACATGGTAAGAGAGTACATGACTATCTACAGAAGCTTTACATATCATGAAGGTGCCAATAGAAAGTTTTTAGGGAGTTATGATAGTTCAGAGAAGGATGCTGAAGAACTGAATGAGATGGGCAAAACCGAGAGTAAGGGTAAAGAGAGAAGAGCTAAGAAATCTAAAGAGAAGAAGAAAACAGAGGAGTTAGAGAGAGAGACAAGGAAGAAAGACAGAAAACCTACAAAGTCTGCGTCGAAGAAACAAGAGGACAAGGAAGAAGAAACTCCAAAAGAGTCGAAAAAGAAAGAGAGGAAGCCAAAGAAGCCTAGGTATGAGGAAGAGGAAACACAGAATGAGACTGAGAAAACCGACAAGACGAAGAAAAGAGAAGGAAAGTCCAAGAAGCAGAGAGTGGATAAGAAGGAGACAGAAACTGAGAAGGAATTTTCAGGTGCTGAGCTAATCGTTAGATTTAATCCTGGAACGAGTTTGCCCAAGAAAGAAGATCTGATTCAAATCTTTGAAAAGTTTGGACCTTTGGAACAAGAGAGAACTTGTGTCTTTAACTTCAAATTGTGTGCCCGTGTCGCCTTCTTGAACGTAGCTGATGGAGAAAAAGCCTTTGAATCTTCACAACAAGAAAGTCCTTTTGCTTCTGCTTCCGCTTCCGTAGATAAGTTTAGACTCAAGTATCCTAATGAAAGACCTGAAGAGAAGAAGAAAGCGAAAGCTGAAGCTGAGGAGAAGGCAATGGAGATGGAGTGTGTGAAGAAGAAGCTTGATGAGATGAGATCATTGGTTGCTGAATGTGAAGGAGGAATGAGTCAAGAAGCTAAAGTGAAACTTGAAGAAGAGATTGTGACTCTGCTGGAGAAAGTAAAGAAGATGTGATCATCTTAGGATTATTATTATTATCATGTTTTTTATGTTTCTTTTTCTTTTGTTGGTTGAGAAATTTCAGGAGACTTGAACAGGTTTTAGGATACTTTATGGCTTATGCAAAAGTAAAACAAAAAAGATAACTATTTTCAGGAGTTTTCTGTTGTTGTTAATGATGATGATACTATGATTGGTGTCTTAGGGTGTATTCAAACAAGATTTTGGAATGATTTAAAATTGGGAGAATCCCAAAACTACACCATTTGAATTATATTTCACAAAACTACACCATTTCCAAAATACTTCACAAAACTACACCTAAACACTCAAAATTAAATTCAAATAAACTCTACTCAAACAATCCTACCCCCTTAATACTATACCCTAAACACTAATTAGCGAACCCAAATGAAATTTTTTTAATTTTGGTAATTTTTTAAAGATTAAATCAAGCTTTTAAATTTTTGAAAGGGTGTAAATATGTGAAAATATTAAATTAGGAGTAGTTTTGTGAAGAAGGGATTGAAAGGGTGTAAATTTGTGAATTCCTCTTTAAAATTTGATGAGTTATAATAAGATTTTGAATGATTTTGAAGAATTATGGAATTTGTTATGATTTGTTTTAAAACACATTGAAATCTCACCTAAAACCATGTGATTTGAGTCTTTATATTTTTAACTAAGAAAATTCATTAAAACACATTGAAATCACTTAAAATCACTTAAAATCTATCACTTGATTTTTTTCCAATAACAGTGGATTTCAAAGTACTATTTCAAACCACTGTTCCAATAACACTGAATTTTATAAGCCTTTTTAAAATACTTGTTTGAATAACAGATAATTAAAGATTTTAACTCAAATCAATCAAAATCCTTAATTCAATACACCCTGTTAGTCTCGTTTACTATTCTTCTAGTCTTTTAAAGCTATACTCGTTATTGGGCTTTTAGTTATACATTCTCTTGAGAAGGCCCATTTAAATTGGGCTTTGAAACAAAAAAAATCAAAGAAGTGTTAGACCAAAGTTTACGGCCTATGTAAATATATAATATTAATTACATTTCTTGCATTTTGTGATTGTTTAAAGACATATAAATACTTTTTTATTTCATAATTTTGCTTCATTTTTTATTATTAGATAAATTTTAATCTCCAACAGTTTTTTTGTCTCCCTCAACTAACTTTCTATAGAAGTCGCGCGTGATTCATTGTCATTAGTTTTAAATTACACTGCTAACCCTAACATTAATATATTAATATATGTAATTAATACAAGAGCCTAATCTGACAATACCTCATCCATAAGGTTTATATTTAAAAATCTTTCAACGTTAATATTTATATAGTAGAAAATTTCAAGTTGATAATAATATATGGTACGTGGAATTAAGGCTTGTAACAGCTGTACTTGTTGACCAAAATTTTTGGCTTAAATTGTTAGGTTTCTGATTTCTTATGCAAGCAAAGATTATATTATATATATATACTCTTTTGTAATATTATAAGCTTAGATTCATTAGTCCAATTTTTTTTTTTTGTTACGTTATAGAAGGTTTACAAGTGAATGTTTTTCAAGAATATTTACCTTAAGACATGGAAAACAAATTTGAGATGCACTATCTTATAATTAAGACATATAAAAAAATCATATAAAATTCAAATATTTTTTTTTAATTAAATTTGGTTACACTATAGGGAAATAACCAAATCACTCTATATAATCCCCCTTATCAAATATATAATCATCATTACATTTTACACACACAATAATACAAAAACAAAGAAAAAGAAAATTCGACTGTCGTAGATATAAATATAAAATTACTTAATAAAAACCAAACATAATTCAAAGACAATACCCATTATTAGCAAAATCCAACATAGTGAGTGAACTTAGCTCAAAATTATCTCCAAGACCCCAAAAAGTATCCGACAGATTCGGAACCGTAGCTACAACTTCGACGTCGTTTTGTGTTAAGTGGTCACATTTGAGTTTGGACTCATTGTTTAAAATGTGATCATATCTTAAAGTAGTTTCAACTTTCTCTCTATTAATGATTTCTTGATTATGATGAGAAGAAGAAGAAGCTGTGGTTGTGAGGGCCAAAGACGACGGTGAAGCCTCCACGGCGTTGCAAGACGGCTTGGCCGGAGAAAAATGATCTTCGAGACCAAGTTTTTTGCTAAGATGTGTGTTCCAATAATTCTTTACTTGATTATCTGTTCTTCCTGGTACTCTCTTTGCTATCAAAGACCATCTATATTAAAAAAATAATATAAGATTATTATATATATGTTGATGTAATAATGTATGTAGGTGTTATATATTGAGAATTTTATTAAAACGATCATATAAATTAAGATATATGTTATGTATAGCATAGCACATGTAATAAAATAAAAACAATTCAGAGATTCACGTGAATTATGGATCGAACAACAACACACGTATCACATACACACACACATATATATATATATATATAATTAATATAGTATTTTTTTATGTGAAAAGATTGATATATCAATGATTATGAATATATAATTTCACTAATTTTAATTAAAAAACCTGTTGCCGAGGAGCTTGTGGAGTCTAATGATGAGATCTTCTTCTTGGTCAGTGAAATTGCCTCTTTTAACATTAGGGCTTAAATAATTCATCCATCTTAATCTACAACTTTTCCCACATCTCTTTAACCCTAAATTCAATTATAACATTATCATTATACAAATATTAAATCTTTAATTAATTAGAACTAGTTTGTCATAATCTTATAAATCAAGAACAAGAAATAGAGAGAGAGAGTAATTAATTAATTAATTTATAAGGGAACCTGTCTTCTTGGCTATACGGTTCCAATGGCCTTGGCCATGAGTTAGGACATAATCAATAAGGATCTTGTCTTCTTCCACTGTCCATAAACCTTTCTTGTATTCATTTTCTTTGACATCTTTTATCATTCTCATGTTTTCTTGATCCCAAGGAGAGAGAGAGAGAGAGAAAGAAGAGAGAGAGAGACTTTGGTGAGATATTTGAAGGTGGATGGATATATATGAGTTAGTGATGCATGTTTAGTCGAGCCTTTCTATTTATATATACACATTCCAAACACAAGGATGTGTAATTTTCTTTCCATAAAAGTCCATAAATTGTAAAGTCAATGTATCCATGTCTTTTTTTACCAATAAGTCAACGTGCCAAATATTTAATTATCCGTTTAAACGGGTGTAGATATTTACAAGTTCTATACATATACCTAAATATTTAATTAATTAATTTATGCAAATGCAAATTCAGAAAATAACAAATTTAAGGTGTTGAATTTATCAGTTTATTGTAAGAAAATATTATTATTAATGAAAATGTTTTGAGAGTGAAAACTATAATTTAGAAACTGTATATATAAACCGAGTTTATCATCTAATAAAAGTATGTAAAAATTTGTAGGTAAGAATGTGTATAGCCAACTAACAAGTTAAGTAGAAGTGAAAATTGTAACGAGGACACAAATTTCCGTTGGGACACAAACTAAATTTGTTAAACTTAAGTATAATCAAACATCTCTGACAATTTTTTTTTTTAAATCTGCATGTGGTATCATATTATTCTAAACGGGTCAATATATATAGTATGATAATCATTTCACTTAATATATTAGGTCGTGTTTTAGCCTACTTTTATTATAATTTTTTTATGGATAATTAATGGTATATGACCTATATACGGGCCTCTTAATTCTAAACATTACTTTCAAAACTACATTAACACACATACATTATTGTCAAAAAAAAAAATTAACACACATACATTGTATATATAAAATCCCTAACATCTAAAAAATACATTATGGTTTAACTTATTGCAAATAGTAAATGATTAATTAGTAGTATGAACATGATTTATGGGAATTGAATGTTGAAACAAGTTTATAAACATTGATACACAATATTTTGGTTTGTGTGGTATATACGTAGCTAACGTTGATTTTTTTTTTTTATGACAACCGTAGCTAACGTTGATTACATTAATCTTATTTATGATTTTAACCGTGAATTGTTATTATACCACTTTTGCAGTAATTATTATTCTTTTTTTTGGCATGTGTATTTTGTTTAATCATTTGACATTTTCGGAAAAAGAAGTTTTATTTAATGTGTAATACATTTAGCTAAGGAACGATTTTTGAAGAAATTCAATTCCACAATCCTTGCATTAAACTTGCAAGTATAAACACTATGAAAACTCTTGCAAATCACAAAAATGTTTTTTAAAGATTAATTTTGTTGATTATATCTTGAAGTTACATGTAACACTAGGAAATGTCTTTCCCATACCATCGACTTGGGGAGTTTCGGGTATATAGTTTGTTCATGCTGCTCTATGGTAGAACTCAATAGCTTCTTCGTATCGATCAACGACGACATTGTGAAGAAGGTTCACAGGTTCAAGTAGATTCGAATAGCTACCCAACACGTCACGGGTCAACGGAGGAGTGTCCTCGACTATTGACCAAGCGTGTTGAGCCACGGAAAGACCACTTAGGCAGTAACACGTGTGGTAGAAGTCACGTTGTTTCCTCGGCTTGTCTCTGAATCCACCATCAGGGATCTGAAATTTGAGCATATGATTGTGTCATAAAAATGAAAACTTGAATGTGTGTTAGAGAAACTAAAGAACTGACCTTAGAGCACAAGAGTACATATCTTTGCAAGCCGAGGCTATCAAACAGAGGTTGCGTTCTCCTATTAATGTATGTTGATGTATGATGGACTCCATGACCATTACCTGAACCTGCGGAAACATAAGCTAACTATAATTCAGTTGTGTTCTAGATGGGACAGAAAGTAGAAGAAAGTTAAGTGCATACCTTCTTCATCACTGTCTTCTTCGGAATTGTCTTCGTCATGAGCATGTTCCTCGTGATCTTTATCTGTCCCTTGTGGTTTATGTGATGATGGTCCATGAAGTACTAGATCATGGGCTGAATAATATCTTTGTAGTAGGACACAAGGTGCTGCCTGTTTAATATGTACCAAAGCAACAAGATAACAATGATGAGTGAAGATAAACAAGGTTACGATGAATATACAAAGATAACTAAGTATATTGACCTGCCAAAAAGTGTAGCAACCGTCGACCAATTTGTTCGTCCTACCTTGGAATCCCATTTCTACTCCTTGTCGATGTACAACCCAAGTCTAGAATCATAAAGAAATTAGTTTGTAAGAACAGTATATCTATCAAGAGAAAGTGAATGCAGTCTATTTATCATCTGAAAAACAACATACCATTAATGAATCCAAATCCAAACGGTCGACTTCATTGATTAGTATCATAGTAGCCAACCCACAATAGGTGTATCTAAACAACCAAGTACATGGTAATAAGCAAAGTCGTAGTTAAAAATCAATGGAATGAAATATATTGAACAATGTCTTAGAGGAAGAGACAAGAAAAATTAAGTTTGAATCAAAGTTTCAACATAATGGAAGTAAGAAGAAAGGAGACCATACCCACCGTGAGCTTCGGATCCAGGTTCCCCTGCAATGCCACCTTCATAAGTTTGACAACTGCTCAAAATAAAATGAGTTATAAGAACTTCACAATGAAAATTCGATAGATTCATGAGCTTGCAACTATATAACAATAGTTCAGCTTTAAATCACGTGAGATAAAGCAACACGAAAAGCTACCTTAAGATATAATCTCCTAAGCCTCGAGTGAGTTCATCATCTACAATGTTCAAGATGCTTGCAACCTGTGTCAGTAAAGACGTCAGCATTGCAGGGAAAAAACTAACTATGGCTCAATACGATTATACGAGTCAATCACTCTCAAAATATATGATGGGCACAAGTGTGGAAATAATTAGATCATATCATAATATGACGTCCATGAAATGGGAAAAAACATAACAAGATGGACCCTGAGTTTGTTTGTCTCACTGAACCTAGAAAGTTTTGGGGTCCGCAAGAAGGTAAAACAAGAAACTGGAATTTGATAAAGCTCACCGAAATTGCAGTGTAGCACGCTCGAACATCCATTTCTCCCATATCATGCATCCTAACGATCAGAGACTAAGTCAGATTTTGGCGTCAAGACTAGCTGTCAAAAAATTGCAAGTTCAAGCAGAAAGAGTATCAAACCTAAAACCTCCATTGCTAGCCTTCATTCGTCTTAAGAAACAAGACATTGTTTCTCTGGAAAAAGAAGACACACATGTTAGTCTTCTATCTAGTTGCCTATTATTGAAAAGAAAATAAACATAAAGATGAAGGAATGATCCACCTATTAATTGAAGAAAGGGCGTTGACACCTCCTAAAGTAACAAGTGTATTCACTGCAGCATAACTTGTTGCAAGATGTGGAAGCTGGGGAAAGAGAAAAGAAGTTGAAAAAGACAGGCAAAAAGACTCTCTCTGCCACGTTTGGAAGATTTACAACCAAATCCATTAAAACTTAAACCACCAAAGAGATCTAGCATAATCAAACAATCTGGCCTGCAAGTTTCTCAATTTCATTACATGTCAGTGATCCACACATTTCCAAGTAACAAGCATATACTTACTTGGCCAGGACCACCACCATATCCACCATCAGAGCCCTGAAAAAGCAATGCGTGAAAGCAAATTAGCACCACATGAAAAACCGTCTCCATGACCATGAGTGGCTTAGGCAGCTAACAGAGCAAAGGATCTCGAAGATGCCTAACCTGGCAGCGTCCAAGAAAGTCGATGATATTGTCTCCTAATTCATCATCCACAGACTCCCCAAGCAAAGCAATCGAATGAAGAATCCAATAGCAAAGCCAAGGCCGGCTATTCAAAATCCAAAATCAAACTCAATATATTGGCTTAAACTCGTACATCTCTCCAAAGAAGCAAAGCTAAACTATTGAATAACTACATGTTGTAGCCATGAAACCAACAAGGAGAAGAAAGGTACTTAGCATCTAATGAAGAAAAAGAAGGACCTAGCTGCCTCAAGCCTTTCATCAGATAATCCAAATGCTTATCTCGTTGAATCTCCAACCTAGAAACAACAGTTTCCATTAGCACAAGTCATCTCTCTCTCCCTCGAAGCAAAATCTCACAAAAACGCAACTAAAACACATCCTATCATGAATAAAGCTAGTACAAAGCAAATCAAAATCCAGCAACGAGCAAGGAAGGATCGTATATCTTACAGGAATTTCTGAAGAGAAATATCGCTGGAGTCAAAGTAACCGTAGATCCCGAACACATCGTTCTCCACAAGAAACTGCTCGCGCTGGCTCACAGTGATGCTCGGTAGCTCTTCCATCACTCCGCCGCGCTGAAATCGCCGTCTCGATTTTTCTCTCTCCGTCTCTGAGTCAGCTTTCGCCGATTTGAATCCACTCCGGTCATTCTAAAATACCAATTCGATTCCGGTTTACACCGGTTTGCTTTAATATTGGTTTAACCATTTCCGTTAATTTCAATTATTTATCTGCGAATATTCCGAACCGGTCACAATGATCCCACTTCTCCACCACCAAAACAACCTCTATCTGAAATTATTAAAAAATTAATTAGACGTATTTACAAAAATGGAAATTTGCATAATATAGCCTTGTATTTTGTGCTTATTGTAAGAAAACCTTGTACCAAAAGCACAATACAATATAGACCAAATTACTAACACTTTGACACATAATCAGAGTAGAAGATTTAAGGTTTAATATGAGAATTGTTAAGTATACGACGTAATAAAATAAATTGTAGGGGTTTATCTGCAATTTAACCTTTTATTAAATAAAAAAGGAATAATGGAATATCAACTGCGTCGTACATACGTCAGAAACAGGTCTCTTCTCTTTCTCTCTCTAAACTTCTCCGTCTTTGAAATTCAAATCGCTTTCTCAAAAATTTGGTTACCATTTTTTACAGTTTCTCTCAACGTTCTTCAACATCGCGGAGATATAGCGAGCGAGTCTACGTGATGGGAGCGTATTGCAACGAAGACCTAAGTTTACCGGTTTACTCCGCCGCTGCTCCGACGGACGAGCTCCGGTTCAGCAAACACGTTTACGATAACGTCCATGGAAACATCTATCTCGATCCTGTAATCTCTTCTCTTTTCCTTTATTCGTTTTCATGTTTCGTTGATTCTAAATGTGAGATAACGAGGCTTGAAACGTTATCTATTACGATATCGCTATGTTAACTTTCGTTTTACTGTGAAATCGTTGATGTGTCGTTGTGATTTCGCGAAGCACGTTTGATAGGAATTGATGTTTATGACTGATTTTGTAAGTCGCTTTAGAGATTTGATGAAGGAATCGCACAAGTTACTGTATCGGATTCTCTGTGATGCGATTATATAAGATCTCTTATAATAGTCCACTTTGATTTTTCAGCTTTGTTCAAAATTCATCGATACGGAGCAGTTTCAGAGGTAAGTTCTTGGACTGTGTTTGTTTCCATGATAAACTTTTGGATGATTTTGCTAAAACTAACAGTGTTCTGATTCTCTATTCTAATTCCTTGTGGCAGGCTTCGTGAGCTAAAGCAACTTGGTGAGTTTGGCTTGCGTTTTCAAGTCAAGTTCTCTCTCCTCTTGTTTAATAAGCAAGACTCTCTTGTTTTCTCTATTTAAGATGCATTCGTATTGAGAATTACTGTATGAAATTCTAGGGTAGAAGAATATCCAGTAATTTGGGAGCTGTTTGCTTAGGTTACTAGTTCTAATGGTAGCGAGACTCGAGGGATGTATCTTTATTTTTTGAAGATTTTTTTTTCACATGGTTCAGGAGTGACAAACATGGTCTATCCAGGCGCTGTACATTCTAGATTTGAGCACTCTCTAGGTGTGTATTGGCTTGCAGGCGAAACTGTTCAAAGGCTAAAAACTTACCAGGTATTGGAAATCTTGTACAAACTTCAGTGGTACATTCACATTTTGTTTAGTGCGGTGTAAGGTTGTAATGCACATTGTATACTTTTTATAGGGATCAGAGCTTGGTATTGATAAATATGATCTCCAGACTGTGAGACTTGCTGGTAACTATTCTTAGCTCTATGGCTACAATATTCCTTGATCATGTTACTGATATATGAATGTCTATGTAGGACTTCTCCATGATATTGGCCATGGGCCTTTCAGTCATATGTTTGAGCGCGAGTTCCTCCCAAAGGTCATGAGTAACTGTGAGTGGTATGTTATACATTCCTCGAAAAGATTAATGCCATCTTGTTGATGATATGAAATTTGAATTATGTTACTTCAGCTATTTGGACAAGTCTTCTCTCTGGCTCGTTATATGCTACTTCTTGTATACAGGTCTCATGAGTCAATGTCTGTTAACATGATTGACCATATCGTGGATACACATAACATTGATATTGATGCTCAAATGCTAAAAAGAGTGAAGGTAATTTTCTTTCTTAAATCTATCTTGCTTCTCTCAAATGGCCTCTAGTATTTGAAACTTGAAACTGTGAGTCGTAACAAGATATATTTTGCTTCCTTTCTCTCTTTGCTGATGGTTTCCCTCTTAACAGGATATGATTTTAGCTAGTACTGTATCTTCACAGCTGAACGTAAGTTTTATAACCGTCATGTTCTCTATTCTAGTTGAACATGAACAGCTACTGATGCTTTATTCTCTGCAGAGCAATGCAGAGAAACGTTTCTTGTACGACATTGTTGCTAATGGTCGAAATGGGATTGATGTGGACAAGTAATCTTATCTATTCTTCAGTTTTATACTTGTTTGCAATTTATTTCTTTCCATTTTCAGACATTATGATGCTTACATTTGCACCTTAATCTTATGAAGTCAACTTTCAATGTCTACAAAACTTTTATAGGTTTGACTACCTTGTCCGTGATTCTCGAGCTTGTGGACTAGGATGCAATTTTCAATTCCAAAGGTCTCAATACTACTATATAGTCATTTCATCAGATACTAGTAGAGAAAATTGCTAATGATCACAACTTTCTAGACTGACAGAGACAATGCGAGTCATGGACAATGAAATCTGCTACCGCGCTAAGGAATGTGAGTTATGTCCACCTGATATCCTGTATTTGCGTTAGCTTCTATTCCGTTTTTAAAACTTGAGTGAATTTTGCAGACCGTAATGTCCACAAGCTATTTGCAACTCGAGCTGATCTCTATCGAACAGTCTACACGCATCCGAAAGTAAAGGTATATTACTCCACCATCATCGTTCTCTCTGTTTCCATCTCTATTCTTTCTCTCTTTCTTTACCCACTTGTTTCGTTCTGTTCATTTGCAGGCAATAGAGCTTATGATAGTAGATGCTATGGTCAAAGCCAATGATCACCTCGGGATTTCTTCTTACATCAATGACCCATCTGAATACTGGAAGGTATATTCCTTCCTTAGTAGACAAATGTTTCCCTTTTGGTTCTTTGGTTAAGTTTTTTTTATCTTTGCTATTATTGCAGTTGGATGACTCGATCCTGAAAATCATCGAAACAGCTCCAGATCCAGAACTTGCAGAAGCTAGAGAGCTGATACTCTGTGTTCGCAGAAGGCAATTGTATCAGGTAATTATACATTTTTAATATGCTTAATTAGCAGTATAACGTTTCCCTCTTTAAGAAAGAGTTATATGAATTATATATTATTGCAGTTCTGTAACGAGTATGCGGTTCCAAAGGACAAAATCGATCATTTCAAATCTGTCACTGCACAAGATATTATCTGTTCCCAGGTTTGTAATCTACAACACTTCTCTAAAACAATGTTGCAGTCCCATTGTCTTACTTGGTATATAACTTGTTCAATAAACAGAAACACCAAAGCATAACACTGAAAGAAGAGGATATCGCTGTTACCAACGTCAAGATTGATTTAGCTCGTGGAAGAGAAAATCCTCTTGAATGGTAAGTAAACAAACACACTAATTTGCTTTCTTTGTTTACCTCTAAATTCTAACTAAACACATATTTTGCGGTGTGATTTGTGACCATCGATCAGCATCAAATTCTTCAAGGTACACACACTCTAATCTACGTACTTCTGTTACATACATGCTTCTAAATATCATTGGAAAATAACCACAGAAATTGAATAAAACTTTATTGAGATCCGATAATTTTACAGGATTATGAGAGTGAAGAGAAGTTTGTGATACCAGAGGAAAGAGTTAGTCACTTGCTACCAACAACATATCAAGACATGATTGTAAGAGTCTACGCCAAAAAACCCGAATTGGTATGTCATCATCATCATCATCATTCATCATCATAATCATAGTAACGTTTGTTTATAATCTTGGTTTGGTTTGCTATATATATATATATTGAACAGGTGGAAGCAGTCTCTGAAGCATTTGAAAATTTCCAGATGAGAACTTACGGAGTCAAAGCTCAAGTCCACGCAACACCTGAGAAAAAGAAACGTCGCTTCATGTAAACACCAATCCCAAAGATTACTTACTTGGCTCATAATTCGTTTTTTTCTTCACTCTTGAAACTTTAATTACGGAAGCGTGTATATATATATTAGCACGCGTATAGGCTTTAACAATACGGAGTCGTTTTGGTCCATAACATTTTAAAGCCCTTGGGATCTAGACAGCGACTTTTATACGTATATCAGATGAAAAGGAAAGTATATGCATATTTCTTAAACGTTTCGTAATTCGTATATTTTTTAAAAAACTGATGGTTCTAATTTTCATTTTTTAAATTATATTTGTTGTGCAATCAATCAAATATTTAGTGGGTAATGGGTCTTTGTTTAGATGGTCAAAGAACATGTTTACCCCACAACTACCAACATAAACCATTAGAGCCAAATACTTTTGAAATTATAAAGTCTTAGATGTGATTGGTTTATCCAAGATTTCATTTTTGGTTTATTATACTGAGAGCCAAAAACCACTCTTATCCACTGACTCTTTACCTAAACCAAAAGACTAGATTCTGTTTTGAACATAAGTCAAAAAGTTCTCATTTGCTTTCTACCCAAATTTGAAAGAACTTAAATATATATTTTAAAAATGAACAGTGAATATGTTACAGAGTAAAGGAAAGTATAATTGAAAAGAGGAAAGAAAAGAGAACCAGTGACTCTTAAAGAGAAGAAGAAAAGAGAGGCAAAAATAAAGTTGAAAGCATTAAGCATTGGTCTTTTAGAATCCATTATTGTGGAGCATGCGTATAATTAATTTGATCTCAAATATAGATTAACAACCAAAAGACACAACTCAAGTTTTCATAAAACAATATGTTACAACATATAATTAACAAAACCCCCCCAAAATATGATCAGTAATCCCCCTAAGTAATCAATGATTTTGACCCCAAAAGTAACCAAAAAACATTACTAACTTTCACCATTCTCAAGCTTCTTCTGATCTTCAATCCATGGAAGTTTATGAAGATCATCGACGTTAAGCGATGAAGAAGGCAACCTTCTCTGAGCATCAGAACAGAACTTGTCTTTCTTTGGCCATAACCATATCTTAGAAACCGAAAAGCTCTCTCCTTTAGCCACAACACTACTCATCTTCTTCTCTTCCACAGAATTCTCAATAGCCTCAGATTCTTTGTCCTGTGGTTTCAAACGCCGTTGTTGCCTATCGTTACAAAAGGGTACTTTAAGCTCCGAGTTATCGAGTACATACTGATACGAACCCATTGAGAAACATCTCCTAGCATCCAAGTTACTACTACTAGTTTCTCCACCAGCAGCAACAACATCATTATTATCACTGTCTAGCTTCTTAAACTTGCCTAATCTCACAGGCAAAACACCTTTCTCCACGACGATTTCTTGTATCTCCATTGTTTTCTGGCTTACATTCTCTGCCACACGCTCTTCGTCTTCTCTTATATCATCGAAATCAAACATGGGATTCTCAATAGAGAACCCCGGGGAGAAGAGAGTGCCTCGACATAGAGGACAAGTCGAATTTGATTGAAGCCAAGTATCTATACAATTCAAATGAAAAGCATGGCTACACATAGGCAACAACCTAAGCTTATCTTTCTCAGAGAACTCACATAGACAAACCGCGCAATCGAATGGCTCTTGACCAGCACCACCACAAGAACCAACAATCTCTTTGTAGTGAAAAACAGGTAAAGCATCAATGAAAGCTTGGTCAAGACCAGAATCATTAAGGTGAAAAAGCTGTTGAAGCTGTCTTTGAAGAGCATCGCTTGTAGAGATCTCTGGGTATCTATTAGACCTTGAAGAAGAAGAAGAATTTAGAGAAGGATGCTTAATAAGAAACCTAACGAGCAAATGAAGAAGACCAGAGATGAAGAACAACACAGCCAGAATCACTATTACAAACAAAACCGCCGGGCTGATTCTGTTACCGGACGACGGTGGAGTCGCCGTAGAAGGAAGTGGGTCTCTGTAAAACGGTGGTGGGTAAGCAAAGTCGCCGTCTTTTTGCTCAATTGCGAATCGAACCCAAGACATCTTGTCAGATTTTAGGTCACTTAGAAACGAGATTTCACCATGAAATAACAAAAAAAAAAACTTGAAAAAGATCTCAATTTTGAGATCCAGAACAAAAACAAAAAGCTTCTCCAGGTTAAATGGAGAGAGAAGAGTTCATTAAAACTTGTAATTTCAACAGAGAAAACTCACCTAAAAAGCATCACAGATTTTAAGAGAGAGAGAGAAGAAGAAGTGAAGAAGTACTTCTTCTCGTGAAGTAAAAATCTTAATCAAAGAGAAGTCTTTCTCTTCTTCTTCTCTTTGTCAGATTTGCAGAGGAAGAAGAAGAAGAAGAGAGTAAAGGAACTCTCTTTCTCTCTCTCTTGAGAGTCTCTATCTTAACTCTTACCTTTCCTTTTCAATTGAGTTTTTATTAATGGTGGAAACCCATATAAAATGGCAGTCATTTTTGTAATTTTCTCAAGTGCGAGCCAAAGTTGAAAAAAAAACAAACAAACATAGAAATAAAAAAAGCTTTGAAAACGAAAAAAAAATGTAAAAAAAAATGGACCCCACACGTGCATAGATGAGCGAGTTTATGTCAGAAAGTTGGTCAACCCCAAAGACAAAACATGACGGTTTCCTAAGCTTTTGGTCTTATATGGATCTGTTATTGGGCCTTACTTTAAAGCCCATATTAGTCTTATATGGATCTATTACAAAGCTTCCTCGTAGAAGAGAGAGTAGTTTCATATGCTTCATGTTTCATCATTATTATTGCACAGAAGTGTGATATCATAAGAAGAAACCAAAGAAGATATATATATAGTTTGAGATTCAATAAGCTTTGTTTTCCAATGACTTTGTTGCTTATGTGTTTCTTCCATGGAACAAAATCAAAATCAACTCTCTCTCTCTCTCTCTCTCTCTCTCTCTCTCTCTCTATCTCTTAATCTCACTCTAGATCTCAATCTCTGTCTCCTTCCATGCCTGTTTAAGTCTTGAGATCATCAGACATAGCCGAAGGTATGCAGTGAGTGGTAAGAATATCTAATGTTGTCTCTTTTGCTGTTTTATTATGCAGAACAACAATCTGTAAAATCCACAACACATATAGTTCTTTTAGCTAAGGGTTTTTGATCATAAAGCTAAGTGTAAAAGCTAGAGAGATTATCAAGAGAATAATAGTATAGTACCTGATCGTAATCGAGATTAAACTCCATGTATTCATCATCACAACTCTCCACCATCTCAGCCAAACCTTTCAAGTTCTTCACTGGTTTGCCATTAAAGGCAAGAACCTACACAGAGGTTAAACCGTTTTCGAGTCATGGATGCATCAACAAAGTAAGCAAATGCTAATGGTGTTTTACAAACCTGTGTGTTGACAATCTCTTCATAACCAATGTTAATGTCAGAAACAAGAACCTGCAAGTGAACACATGTTATTTGATATTTTGAAAACTCAGACAAATATTGGCAAGTGCGTAAGAAACAAAACCTGTGAAACTACAACAAGCTGCTCATCCACAGATTGAGCCATTGCATGAAGATGTTTCTCCAATAGCTTGACAGGCGCATCAAATTCGTATTCTTTTCCATACTGCAAAACATAGTATTGAGAGTTGGTTAGATACTGTTGATGGATGCACGTGAGAGAGAGCTCGAAAGCAAAAGAGGGAGTGAGTAAAAGGACCTCGGATCGAAGGTATGGAACAGAGATAGTTGTAAATACAAATCCAGCAACAATGAAGTAAGAAGGAGGCTTGCCACAAATGTGTGCAGGGATTAGTCTCTTGTGGATTGCAAGCTTTATGTTGAACTCAAGTATTTCTTTGTTACGCAGAACCTTCACAAGAGCAGAATCTCCAGTGTACTTTTGAGATATAAGATAGCTAAAGCCAATTCGTTCTCCATGCCTAAATGGAACTGTATAAAAACAACCAAGAACACGAATGTTATAGTCTTAACCTCACTAACTAGTTCATGAATGCTAATAAGTAACTTAAGGTAAGAGTTATTACCAGTTCCATCATTGGCAATCTTAACACCGTCAAAGCTAAGGATAACGTCGGATGGCTTCAAAACCTGTGATTCCGGGGCTGTTGGCTCGATTCTTCTTATCCGCACTCCCTTTTGATGAGATTCCATCCCCATTTTCTTGCGCAAGTCTGGATTTTCCATCTTCTGCCACTCAATCCCAATGACGGGAAAACCTAAAACGGTAAAACTATGAGAAAACCACATCACAAATAGATAATAACAAAAAAATAGAAGCATCATGTAACCTCCTAACCTGTGTATTTATCATGCTTCTCATAATCTTGAATGAAATGTACAATCACCGGTGTAGGTATGACATAACCAATATTCTCAGCATCTTCGTGTTTCAAAGACTGAAAAGCAATACCGACACATTTTCCTTTATCGTTAAACGCAGGGCCACCAGAGTTCCCAGAATTTATAGCTGCATCTATCTGAATACACACAAGCAAGACTAACATCAGTAAAGCACACAAAACTTCCCATGTAAAAAACTACAAAGACAGTATCAAATGCTTTCTACGAACCTGCAAGCCCAAAAGCTCGGTGGAGCCATGTACATAAGACAATATCTCCATGCGCGAAACAACACCGCTTGTCACAGAGATTGTGTCCCCACCAATTGGATAACCGACAACAGTTACAGCATCTTGCAAAGCTGGCAAATCACCAAACTCCACAGGAGACACTCCTTCCCAAAACTCATCATCATTAACAGTCAACAAAGCTATAATTCAAGAAAAAAAAACACCCATTACTTCAAATTTTACATTAAAACTAACACCAAGGAGAAGAAACTGTTCCATTGCAACTAAAAAAGTACACTTTTTAAGACAGTAGAAACTAGGTTCATACCAATGTCGCATTCGGTTCCAATAGCCAAAACTGTGGCTAGATACTTAGTGTCAGAGCCACGTTTCTTGAGCTTAACCTGAGTATGATGCTCAACGGAATGTGCATTAGTCAAAACCCTTCTTCCTCCGATAATGAAACCGCTACTACCTGAGCTATACTGTCTTTTCCTTTGCCACGGCAACGAGAAATTAGGCTCAGTGTGTACACAGAACACTTTCACAACAGCGTCCATGGAAGGCACGACTTTCGAAACGGTTTCCCATCTCGGAGCGGCGGGGATAGATTCCGTCGTCGTCGGAGAAACAATCATACCGTTGCTGCAATCGCCGTTCTGATCGGAGTGATGGTGACGAGATCTTCTCTCCGGCGAAGGAGCTCTCTGGCTGTTATTGGGTTCTGATTGGTTGTTCAATCGCCGCTTTTTGCCTCTCCCGCGAGTGCGTCGCGACGGGGATGGGTTTGTTTCGGAAGCTGAGACGGGCTCAGGGGATTCTGGTAACGGCGATTCGTTGATCGGAGCTTCTAGACCTTCGCCGCCGGAGTTTTCCGCCGGCGACGCTTCAGGTCTTTTGCTTTTGCGTCCTCTCTTTTGAGAATTCTTCATTTTTCTTTCGACCCACAAAGAAAAAAAACGAGATTTTTCTCTCCTCCCAGCGAAAATCGAAAAACTGAGAAATCGACGCGCGGCTAGGGTTTATAATCGGAAGAGACGGCGATCACATCTTGTCTTCGTCGTGTCTGAATAAATAATTAATGGGCCTTTACTTAGGCCCATTAGTTAAATTTAGCGATATTGGGCTTATAAATATCTGATCTATATTTAACCGGGAAAATTAAATTTCCGGTTATTTCCGGTTTAATGATATGGATTCATCAGAGGTTTTATAGCCAAAGGTGAAGTGAGTGGCGACTATTTGATCCAAAGCTAAACAACAAAAAAAAAGTCTGAAACTTTGAATCTAAAAAAAGCTTAAAGAGAGTAACTTTCGGCTTCGTAGATTGAATTCAGACGAAACCCACCCATGAATCTTCAAGCTGTTTCTTGTAGCTTCGGCTTCGTTTCTGCTCCACGTGTCACTACAAGAACTTCGCGATTTGTAATCCAAGCCAAATGTATAAGTTTCTCAATCTCAAGAACTTGACATGGGTTTGTTTTCATTTTCTTGTTTGGTTTTGGTTTGATTTTTGATTTTTGTTTTGGTTTGATTTGTTGCAGCGGAGCCATCGGAGAAGTCTGTGGAGTTAATGAGGAAGTTTTCAGAGCAATATGCTCGTCGCTCAGGGACTTACTTCTGTGTTGATAAAGGAGTTACTTCTGTTGTTATTAAGGTTATATATTAAAGTCTTGATTTTTGTATACTATTTTAAGTTTTTAATATTTTCTTGGTGGGTATTTGTGTTAAAGTATGTAGTATATATGTGGTAGTTTGTGAACTATTTTTTGAGGAAATTGAGTCTTATATTTGTAGATATTGTTGAGTTTGCAGAAGAAACTAAGATTTTGTGCTTGACTAATGAAGTAGCTGCTGAGTTTTCTACTTGTAGTTCATGAGTCTTAAAGAAGATATTGAGTTAAAACAGCTTGAGTTCTTGTGTTTTAGCTATGTAGCTAAGTCTTATACTTTGTAGACTTATGGAAGAAATTGGAGTTACTGCAAGTGTATATCTTTGAGAAGATGTAGTGTTTTAAACTATGTGGCTTTCTATGGAACAGGGTTTGGCTGAGCATAAAGATTCATATGGTGCACCTCTTTGCCCTTGCAGGTGATCTTTGCTTCTGCGTGCTATCGCTATCTCTAAGAGCATTTTGAATTTGTGTATCAACTTAAAGTCTGATCTTTGCTTTTGGTGTTAGACATTACGATGATAAAGCTGCTGAGGTTGGACAAGGCTTTTGGAACTGTCCTTGTGTTCCAATGAGAGAGAGGTAAGATGTAGTTCCATGTAGGCTACATAAACAATATTCTTGTGTGCTATATAGTATAAGTATAACCAAGCATATATGATCCTTTTATGTTACTAGAAATTGATGCAAGAGGATCTGTATACCACTCTCTAGTTAGCGACCACGTTCAAATAGAAAACCTTAAGGTCTCTCGAAAACTGTTGGCTCTTTTGACTAAAAGCTGATACACACCGAATTTCAGAGTTCCCTTAAGTGTTGGATTAGGACTAGTTTCGGGTAACAGAGCCGATAAGTATTGCATCTGCTAATGACTTATTTTGATGATATATAACACAGTTATATGCTTTGTTCCTCAGGAAGGAGTGCCATTGTATGCTTTTCTTAACTCCTGACAATGATTTCGCCGGGAAGGATCAGGTAAATCGCATATGGATTATGCGATTATGTGTCCTTTTTTAGCCATACCTATAATGGTTTGAAGCAACTTATAATTATTGAGATCTGTTTCTTTCTCTTCTATGTTTGGTTTTTGCAGAGTATTACATCAGAAGAAATCAAAGAAACAACAGCTAACATGTGAGAACTGTTTCAGAGAGAAATGTCTCAACACAACAATGCAGCCATTGTACATTTGATACTTGAGAGTATCTTCTTTCTTCTCTTGTATAACTATTTTCCCCTCTCAGATAAAATACTATATACTACTTTTAGTATGAAATCTTTTGTTTCTACAAAATGATTAAAATGATATAAAAATAAATATTCTGATTTTACTTGAAATAAGTTTTCATGAGATATGTTTTTTTTTTTTGCAAACTGTCACTAAATATTTGACAGTGATATGTAAAGTGTGAACTCAATGAGTCTCTACAAGGGAATCTAACAACTTTGGCAAAAGGCAAAAAAAAAGTAATGAAGAATTGAAATAAACAGCCTAAAATACCACTTCCTTCCTCAAAGTCTAAAGATTGTGTGTAGCTCAACATTCAATATATATATACAAAAGACATACATAGACCTCTCTGAAGTCTTGGCAACTAAGAATACAATTATTAATAGTAACTTGTTATATAATAATATACTCCATCTCCTTTCATGTTATCATTACATTACTTATTACTCCCATGCAAATACAAACAAAAGAGAAATTTCCAAATATTGAAAAGTGGTAACCTCTGCAGAGTCTATTTGTGAAATAATATATGTTTCAAATCAATTTAAAATGCAACCTGATTAAGACTATTCTTTAATATAATCATATCCTTAGTTACACTTTTCTTTTGCCTTGTGAAAGAAAGCTAGACTTATAAGTTGAACATTTTGATATCATACAAATAAAAATGTGAATTGAATTGCTAAATAACCATTTTCTGGTTTCTACAAATTGAAATGTACCAACAAAGGAATGGTATCAATGGAATATTTTAGAAAATTACAACATTTTATGGTAACCAAAAAATAATACTAAAATTGGAGAAAACATCTGTCAAAGTCATGGAAGAAGAAAACAAGATTAATTCCCATAAACTAAGGGCAAAAAGCAGAAATGAAAAAAGCAAAAAGTTTATACTTTTTTGAACATTCATAAAGCTGAAAACGACAGTAATGTTCTTGGTTAATATCAGTGTGTGTTTTTCTTTTCTTTACATAAAGCAAACCAAACACACATAATTGCTTCAACATCAAAAATTTATTTAAGCCCTAACTTTTAAGCATGCTCATCTTGCACACAATGTCATATCATTAAGCAGCTCTTTAGATTTTATTTATTAAGGTTAACTAATAATGTTGCCTTAAACTATTTAATTGCCAATATTATAGAAAATTTTGAAGATTGCATGAATTACACATAACATTAAAACAAGATTACCTGGTTTGACTTGTTACTAGAATTTATTTTGTGTCACCAACCATATTTATTATCTCAAAAAGTTATAAAATCCACAAAAATATATAAATTAATGTATTTTACACAAATGTGGGAGAACCAGAAAACATCATAAATGCCTCTGTATTCATGTGAATCACAAAAGCCCAAAGCAAAGATAAATTCTCCAATCACAAAGGACATATCTTCACTTTTACACTGTCAAAAACCTAAAATTATTTGACAATAACAACATTCATAAATTTTCAAAAAAGCATCACCATAATAATGAATGCACCCATCGTGACCAAGTCCACAATTTTTTAACAACAACAACAATAAACCAAATCTCCCTCCCAAAATTTCTCTCTCCCACAAAAATCTCATCTTTATGGGTCTTCTTCTTCTTCTTCTTCAACAAAAATTCCACTTTTCTGAAAAATTCAATCTTTATTAATGGAGATTCAAAGACCAGTCATCAAGCTCATGGTTCTTCACTCACAACATGACAACACTTCCTCTCCACAACGACAAAAATCGAGATGGAGAATCTCTCTGTCTCGTTCTTCTTCCTCAAAATCCAACATCTCGCCGTCGAAACCAGAGATTCCATCGGAGTTTCTCTGTCCGATCTCCGGCTCGTTAATGTCCGAACCAGTTATCGTCTCTTCCGGTCACTCTTACGAGAAATCTTGCGTCATCGCTTCTAAAAACTTAGGCTTTACTCCTAATAACACTTTAAACCCAAACTCCTCGCCGGATTTCTCCACCGTCATACCAAATCTCGCTCTAAAATCAGCTATTTTAAGCTGGTGCGAGCGACGGTGTTTTCCGCCGCCGCTGCCGTTAGACTCCGCCGCCGCGGAAAAGCTTGTTTTCGCTTTAATGGAGAAAACGCCGCGCAGAAAAGTTTCTGTTTCCGAAAAGGAACTTATCCAAGCGATTAAAGACAAACCGTCGGCGAAACTCGACCACGCCGCGACGGAGCTTGATCGGAGACCTAACTACTTCAATTCAAGCTCCGACGAGTCAATAGCTTCCTCCTCGAGCCGTGCCCTTCAGCTAAAGACGCGACCCAGCTGCTTCTCTTCCCCTTCCTCCGGCGAAATCGATTCCTTAGAGCCAAACCCAAACCCAAAGGAAGAAGCTTTACTCGCAAATCTCAAAAGCAATCGAATCTCAGATATCGAAGAAGCTTTGGTTTCGATGAGACGCGTCACGAGACTCGACGAAGCTTCAAGAACCGATCTTTGCACGACGAAACTAATCTCCGCTCTGAAACCGCTCGTCGTCTCGAGACACGCGACGGTTCAGGCGAACGCGACGGCGGTTTTGGTGAATCTCTCTTTAGAGAGATCGAACAAAGTAAAGATCGTACGGTCAGGAATCGTCCCGGCGATAATCGACGTTTTAAAAAACGGATCTTTAGAATCTCAGGAGCATTGCGCCGGAGCAATATTCAGCTTAGCTTTAGAAGACGAGAACAAGACGGCGTTGGGAGTTCTCGGAGCTTTAGAGCCGTTGATTCATTTGATCAGATCAGGATCTGAGATGACACGTCACGACTCTGCTTTGGCTCTGTATCATCTCTCTCTCGTGCAGAGCAATCGTGGAAAGCTCGTTAAGCTAGGAGCCGCACAGATTTTGCTGGCGATGGCGAGATTAGGGCAAACGAAAGGTCGTGTTTTGTTGATTCTGGGAAACATGGCCACGTGTCCGGTGAGTCGACACGCTTTGCTTGACTCGGGAGGTGTTGAATGTATGGTTGGGTTGTTGAGAGATGGTTTTGGTGTTAGTGAGTCGATTCGTGAAAGCTGTGTGGCGGTTTTGTGGGGATTGAGCCACGACGGAGGATTAAGGTTTAGAGGATTGGCTATGGCGGCGAACGCGGCGGAGGAGCTGGTGAAAGTGGAGAGGAGTGGGAGAGAGAGAGCGAAGCAGAAGGCGAAGAGGGTTTTGGAGGTTTTGAGAGCTAAAATTGAAGACGATTCTTCGCTGGAGAATGAAGATGTTGATTGGGAGGAGCTGCTTAATTCCGGCGATGATGTTAATCGGAACACGTGTTGACTCGGTGGAGACGATGAAGGGCCACGTGTCAACTAGTCTGAGGTTTAACTCATTTTTTCTTTTGTTTTTGTATTTATTTTTAATTATGGATTTCGGATTTTTTTTATTTCTAAATAATAGGGTGTAAATTGGTGGAAGAGTTTATTTTCTTTTGTGATTTTTTTTTATTATCTATTTTGAAAATTCTTGTATTTTTCTTGCAATTTGGGTGGCCTTTTTTTATTTTTAATCACATCCTCATTTTTCTTTATTTATTCTCTTTTGCTTTTTTAAAAAGTTGTAAAAGGAAGGACTTTTTTAATTATTTGAAAGATGGAATTGATTCTCCATTGACAAAATAATATATTTTGCATTTGCCTAAACATAATTATTATACGACAAATATATATAGTTTTAAGTGTTACAAAACTTGTAAACTAAACCAAATAGGTTTCTTCTACCTTAAAATACTTTACCGGTTTAGACTACAATCAAACCATGTAACTATAAACCCGGTTTAGTAATATCTTACCTGGTGGGTACTTTAAGAATCTCACTATGTATCTTGAGTAGACATGATCTTCAATAGCTTGACAAGATCATATGACTTGAAATCTCTTCCAAAACACAAAGCCATGTCCAAAGCTAACTTCCCATCCTGACATTACAAACATCAACAAAACACATAACCAAATTAGTTACCAAACACGAAATTTAAGCTCAGATTCTTTCGATGTATTTTGCGCACATTTGTTCTTCTTGTTCTATCAGCACCATTAGTCAACAAGATCTTTGTAATGTCTCTGTTCCGGCTTTGTACAGCGATATGTAACGGAGTCCATCCTTCCTGTTTAAAACAAAGAAACTTTCATCAGATCTCAACAAAAGGATCAAAAAAATCCAAAATCTTAATGGTTTGGATATGCTTTTTGTTCTTTACTTACATTATCTGAAACATTGACATCTACATTGTACTTGATCACTAGTAGTTTCACAGTCTGCAAGGCTCCAACTTGTACTGCATAATGAAGGGGCGATGCACCGTCCTATATGTTATAAACAATCGAGTTTACGAAAGTTTGAACCTTTTCTTCAAATGGGTTTTAAGTATATGGAACCGAGTAAAAGTTACTCACCCGATCTTTAACGTGCGGGTTTGCTCCTTTTCTCAGAAGATGACTAATCACTGCTTCTTTTTTACCAATGACCGCTTTATGAAGAGCGGATTGGCTGTCCTGCTTTCATATATATGATTCAATCAAGCGATACCGTAAAGATTATAAAGTATGTTTTTTGAAAATGCAAACCTTGTCAACATCATCGATGTCTAGACCATTTACAATGAGGTTATCCATGCATTGAATTTGCATAGACAGAGCAAGTGTCTGAAGTGGCTTCCACTTCTTCTGCAAATTTACAACACAATTAAGTATCTATAAACCCATGTGAATCGAAAACCACGACACTCGAATCAAAAGGCACAAGCTCATAGATTGATACTAAAGAGAAAAATCCGTCGAAAACTTACTGTTTGTATCATCTTGAGGTTTGGTTTTTCATTTTGTAGCAGAATAGCTCTTTCTTCAGGATCAAGAAGTTGTTCAACCTCTGCAAAAAAGAACACAAAGCCCATGTCAAGTATGTTACACACACACACACACAAAATCACAACTTTCAAAACTATTTCACTTTAAGTTTGAAGAAATCCTTCATAAAGTTTATACCTTTACGGTGAACTACAATGAAACTGAATAATCTAGGAGTGATACTTTAAGAGACTTATGATTTGAAGAAGAAGAAGAAGAAGAAGAGAGACCTTTTGCAAGCTCTTCGTCGTAGTTATCTATAGTAAGCTTCTGGGCTCTCGAGCCTTCTTCTTCTTCTTCATCCCAATCACTTTCGAAATCTAAATCGTTCCCAACACCATCTACATCATCTTCGTCTTCTTCATCACTGTAGCTACCATCGTCGGGCTCTTCCCATAACTCATTTTTGGAATGCACAGAAGGTGTTCGACGATTTGCCTCACTGAAAGTTCGAGTTTGGGACGATGATTGTCTATTGACGGAGACAGATAAGCTTCGTCGGAGACTCGAGGAGCGACAATTCACGAGCTTTGATTTGCAATTGATTGAATCTGTGACGGGATGTCGTGAAAGTAGACAACTTTGTGGTCGGATGGATAAAACCCAAGACACCATTGTTGTAATTTAAAGCTCTGTTGTGTGTTCTTCTTTAATAAGACAATATATATTCTCAAAATATACTTTAAAAAAAAATATAAATTTTACTTACAAAATCTTTTACAAATTAATAAATTATAACAAGATATAAAAAGTAACTTGTTAATAGTAGAAATACGTAAATAGAATGCAAAAAAGTGGGTAATTAAAATTAATAATTGGTATCTATAATTATTAATTAATAGTTTTATTACAAGATTTTGTTGTTCAAATATATTTAATTAAGAGAAATTTACTCAGACACACTTTTTCAATCTTATATTACTCTATGAGGCACTTTTTTGCCAAGACACACTTTCAATGGATTAAAAGTCAAAACACCCCTAAGTTATATTATGTTTTAATCGCTTAAATTTTTTATTTCTTAAATTTTATTTTTATTTTTTTCCTAAACACTTGCTGCTATTTTGGAGGTCGAAAATAGTCCAATGGTATTGATATTTGATATTCATTACTTCTTTACACGTATACATCTTTTCTAACTTTTGCGTAAATTTACTCATTTTCAGTTTGTGGTACACAAATACTGGTACATTCACACGAAAAATCTACATAAATATTATTCATAATTATTGGTATATAAATAGTGGTACATATATAGTGAAACAAAAAACACACCATATATGTACATAAGTAGCAATGGTTAATAAGTGTTACACCTACACTTAGCACATATAAGTCAAACAAACACCATTAGGCTTTAACAATTTATAAACTGCTGATAAAACCTCTCAAATTTCACAATTTTTGAGACTTACAAAAAAGGAATGCCTGAAATATGGCAATAGAGCTAGCAAATTGATAAAAACAAACTTTTCATATTGGTGCATCCACACTAACGCAGTGGTACATAAATGATTGTATAAAAATAATGGTACAACAAGCACAACATTTATATACATTATTACTAATAAATGAAAATTGTTACAATAATACTAAACACGTACAAAGTCTAAAAACAATGTTTATGTGGTACAAAAAAAGCATCCACACGATTCCAAATCAAATTCTTCATCGTCCACAAATTCAAGTCGTTAAACATAGGTTCCAAATCAAGTTTTTCATCGTCCACAAATCTCAATCCACGATTAATAACGAAATTAGAATTATTAGACTTATTCACAACAAATTAACGTAAGGGTATATTTGTCAAAAAAATACCAACTTATGAAAGAAAGTGCCTCACTTCCAAAAAGTGCCTCAAATTGATATGTAACTTCAAAAATTGCTCCATTCTGAAATTTATTCTATCTTTAATTAATTGTTGTAAATGGGAAATCAATGTATAGGAAAAAATCTAAAAGTAATATTTCAGAATCTACTAAATACAATCACATTAAGATGTATATATATATATATATGTATCATGTTAGCTATATAATATGTGTAAGAATAGTTGTTAAACTATATGGTAACATTTTTTTGGGGATGACTTGTTGTTGACATGCAACGATGAATTATTCATTGATTTTCATTGGAAAATTCAAGAAAGTGAAGACTATAAGAAGATTTATACTATATCTCTTCTTCTGTATAACTCTGTTCTCTATCACCATCTTCTTCTTCTTCTTCTCTAGGAATCATTACAATACCATCAACGACCACAATGTTCATCAGATAGGTAAGTTTTAACAAGATGATGATGTTCATAATCCATATTTGTTATACTAACAAAATTACAACAAATTGGTTTAGATTTGAAGAAGGAATGTGACTTGTTTAAAGGACAATGGGTTCAAGACCAAAGAGGATCTTTGTACACAAACACTACATGTCTTACAATACCTGACTCAAAGAACTGTTTAAAACATGGTAGACCAAACACAGACTTCTTGTTCTATAGATGGAAGCCACAAGACTGTGATCTCCCTTGGTTCGATCCCAAAGCCTTTCTCGCTCTTGTTCGCGGCAAGAAGATGAGTTTCATCGGCGATTCTGTAGCTAGAAACCACATGGAGTCTCTTCTCTGTCTCTTGTCAATGGTAAAAACTATGTTAGTACAAGATCTTTGAACTACTTAAAACTCCTTTAAGCTTGTGTCTTAACAAAGATCGGTTCTTTTACGCCGTGTGCAGGAAGAAACTCCGAAAGATATCTACAAGGATGCAGAAGACAGAAACAGGATATGGTACTTCCCTGATCATGGCTTTACTCTTTCTACCTCATGGACTAAGTTTCTAGTGTCCGGATACGAAAGGAGAGACGCGAACAAGACTGGAACCGGAGTCTATGATATCGACATTGATAAGATCGATGATCAATGGGCTAATGATCTGCCAAATACAGACATTGCTATTGTCTCTGCTGGTCATTGGCTATTCAGACCGATATACATACACCGAGGAAACGAAACCATCGGTTGCCTCTTCTGTTACTTACCAAACGTGACTCGGCTAAGTCACAAAGAAGGGTTTAACCTTGTCTTTGCCGCTGCTTTAAACCACATCAACACATGTAATAACTGTAAAGACAACTTAGTGACTGTCCTGAGGACGTTTACGCCTTCTCATTTTGAGAATGGGACTTGGAACACAGGAGGAGCTTGCGGGAGAACAAACCCGTTTAAGGCTAATGAAATCGACCTGCGAAGAAGTAGCGATATGGAGTTCAGGACATCACAGATAGAAAAGCTTGAAGAGATAACAAAACGCGACGGTTTAAAGAGGAAGTTCGCGGTTTTGGATGTGACTAGAGTTATGCTAATGAGACCAGACGGGCATCCGAATTCTTACTGGGGAAATATATGGATGAAAGGTTTCAATGACTGTACTCATTGGTGTTTGCCTGGACCAATAGACACTTGGAGTGAGTTTCTCATGGTGTTACTTAGAAACATGACTCAATTTTGAAGTATAACAACTTCTTCAAAACGGACATAACCGGAGATCAGACATCTGTTATAACTTGATTGATATGTAAAACCAATTATACACTATGGACACTTATGCATTGAATTTAGTTTATTGAAAAGATAAACAACAACATGTAATTTACAGACAAGTGTTCAAGACACTTTGTTTTGTGTTTTTCCGTATACAAGTTTCATGCTTTTACTGTTTTGTTCAAACTCCAATGAGATTTTTCATAAGAAAGGAAGAGACTTTGATCCTGAAAAACATTCAAAAACACACACACTATTAAGTTTCAAAATGCTAAGCTAATAAATCACAAGTCTAAAGTTTCATAGTTACCGATGTTTCATTGTACTACTTACGGTTTGATGTAACGAAGGTATTCATCTACAGTGATGGATTTAGCTCCACCATACCAATTTATCAGAAATATATCGGTGATCTCGAGTTTGAAGAAGCGAAAATCATGATCTTTAGGCCAATCTAAAGCGAAAAAAACACCGATATAAGCAATTACACAGTAATACATGCATCATGAATCCTTAGGTAACATATTACTTACCCATCATCCCTGGATGTTTTGTGAATAAAGCTCTTTTGGCTACTTCTTCTTCCTCGGATCCTTCTTTAAGTTGCAACAACTGATACATTATGTGATAAAGACATAAGCATATGAAATGAAGACCATACATTTGCTTTGTTTTTGATTTGCGGACATTTACCTTTCCGGTGAGGGTTAGTTTAGAGCAAGAAGGATCCATTGGATCTCTCTTACAAGTTCCAATGGGAGATTCACTGATTGCAAATGAAGCTCTCGAGTCTTTCAACGCGTTTCTTGTGGTTGGATCAAGAGTTGTCAAGTAAAAGTATGGTATACCGTTTCCTTTGTCGGGCAAACCATCACTAAACGAAACAACATTCCTGCAACACACAAGTTTAAAATAGATAAAAGAGTCTTAACAACTTCTAGCTACACCAATGACTATGAACATATCTCGGAGATTTCAGGTCAAAAATCAAGCCTAGGCAAGAAAATGTCACATATTTTAGGTCTCTTTAAGGAAACAAAGATTTACCCGAAAGGCGCGCCTTTATGTTCAATAGACAATGTGCTACAAGAAGAATAAAACCACCAAAAACAAATTAGTAACTAACCATTGTAACAATTTTTATCAGCAACAAAGACTCTTGTGAACAACTTGAAAACTATACTGATCAAATCACCAAATCTATTCCAATTTCAAAAAAGATCAAAGCTTTATGAAGTCAATCTCTAACAAAAACAATACTATAAACTACATAATGCTTGTCCTGCTCAGTTTTTTGAGTTTGAATCATAAATCAACCAAAATTCAAAAAGGATCAAGCTTTGATACTTGAACAACATTCATAAACACTATTTATCAAATGATAAGACTGAATCTGCAAAGAAAGATACAAACTTTATGTAATAACTATTCCTACTAGATAACTTAAAGAGACCTCCCACAGATTCAATCAAGTAAAGATCTTGCTTATGCTCAAAGAGAAACCAAAAAAGTCAACATATACCTAAGAACACCCCAAATATTCTGAGAGACAAGCCAACGAGCACTTGCAGCGATGTCATGCCTGTCTGGTTTAGAGATTGTAAGAATCCGACCAGCACAAGACTGTTCAAGAACTGTCAAGAAGAAGAAGATATGAACAAGACGGGCTTGAAGTTCCATGCTTTTGAGTTTTTTTTACTTTTGTCTTTGTAATGATCAAAACACAAGATCGGTTTCTGCTTTTAAAGTCGTTTCTTATCTCTAAGGAGCATGGAACATGTTTTATTATTTTTTGGTCTTTATGTAAGAAAATAAGCAGAAGTTATCTTATAAAGCAAAAAATAAGTTCAATCTCCATACGCCATTGTAACTAAAAATCATCTCAAGCTCCAAATAATTTTTTTTTTAATTCAAGTTGTAATTTTTATAAAAATTATTTATTTGTGTTGAAAATACAGAACAGAACAAAAACAGCACAAAAACAAGAGACAAATTATTATTTTTTTGTGCAAATAGTATCTCCTCTTGTTTTCTAAAGTTTATATTATACAATTTATGTTTAATAATAGCTAATATCAGCAGATTCTATAAAAGATAAAAAAATAAATTAAATCCAACGGTCAAGATTGTCTTGTGATTTAATCTAATGGTTGTTGTTTATCTCTTCACAAGACCTTTGTTATGTTTCATCTTCCACAAAAATCTAAAAAATTGAGAATTTGGTTGAATTTTTGGGATCGTTATCGATCTAAATCGCTTAATCTTCACATAAAAGGTAATGATTAGTTTATAATGATTAGCTTAATTAAATTATCCGTTGATTATTCTCTGATCAAAGGCAATAGCTTTTCTTTGTTTTTCGATTCTCAAAAAATTGAAACTTTTTTTAACATTATGTCAAATAAAAATCGAACCTTTACATCATATACTATTGTCATGTCTTTCTCAGATTACGTTTTACTCTGAAACCTACTTAACTCCTAATCTTAACTCCTAATCTCATATTAACTTTTTTGGACTTTTGTATAGCTCTCTTGCTATCTAATTTGTGTGTGTGTGTGTGTGTGTGTGTCTTCCATTGAAATGGATAGGAACCATTAAAAGTTGAAATGGGTTTTCTTCATAACAGTTTTGTGTGTTCTTCTTATTAGTGTAGGAATGTATAATGTGGTATTGTCTTTTTTTGATGGATGTGTGATAATATATGTATAGTATGTTTGATAATTGTTGTAATGGATCAGATTAAGTAAAATAAACTGTTGAGGAAATGATGAAGAAAATGAGGAGACTAGGGAAATATGAGGTAGGTCGAACCATAGGTGAAGGCACTTTTGCTAAGGTTAAGTTTGCGAGGAACACAGAAACCGGAGAAAATGTAGCTATCAAAATCATGGCTAAGAGTACAATACTTAAGCACAGAATGGTTGATCAGGTAGTACTTTCTAAAATGTTATGTTAATCTTGTGTGTTTTGTATGTTCTTAGTTTTTTGGTTTTATAAGCTCTTGTACTTGTTTTTGTACACTTGTCTAGATAAAAAGAGAGATATCGATTATGAAGATTGTTCGACACCCTAACATAGTGAGGTTATATGAGGTATATATGTTTCTACTGCATCTGTGAAATTTTTCTCCTTTAGTTTCTTTTCATTGTTGTCGATCTGATGCTGGTTATTTTGTTGTTTCTTTGTGGTTTCCGGATATAGGTCTTGGCGAGTCCTTCGAAAATATATATTGTTTTGGAGTTTGTGACAGGAGGAGAGCTCTTTGATAGAATTGTAAGTCATTTTTCATACTAGTATGCTTTTTAGTTGAAGCCTTTGTACTAATTTTTCCTTTTGTGTCTTTGATACATGTAGGTTCACAAGGGGAGACTTGAAGAAAGTGAGTCTCGCAAGTACTTTCAACAGCTTATAGATGCTATAGCTCATTGTCACCGCAAGGGTGTTTACCACCGTGACTTAAAAGTGAAGTCTTTATTTTCCTCCTTAGCTAATTTTCCTTAAGAATGTTTCTACTTTTTCATGGTGTTTGTAATCCAAACCTGACATCTATGTATGTTCAGCCGGAAAATCTTTTACTAGACATAAACGGAAATCTGAAGGTTTCAGATTTCGGACTCAGTGCATTGCCTCAGCAAGTAAGTGCTCCTATCTCTGCTTCAGCTTTCAAGACACTTTATTAGCTTCTCTCTTCTATCTCTTTCATTTATTTGTTATATGCTGAAATCAGGGAGTAGAACTTTTGCACACAACATGTGGAACTCCGAACTATGTAGCTCCCGAGGTACTAAGTGGCCAAGGTTATGATGGCTCAGCGGCTGATATCTGGTCTTGCGGGGTTATTCTTTTCGTCATAATGGCTGGCTTTTTACCTTTCTCTGAGATGGATCTTCCAGCGTTGTACAGAAAAGCGAGTATCACATAATGTTCATTTTCTTTAGCATTCTTTTGCATTTATACTCTTATCTTGAGCTACACCATCATTGTTTCTTACAGATAAATGCAGCAGATTTTTCTTGCCCATTGTGGTTTTCTGCAGAAGCAAAGTCTTTAATACACATGATACTTGATACCAATCCCAAAACAGTGAGTATTTTTGTTTCGCCTTCTCTTAGCTTAAAGGTTTTACTATTATTTAACTTGTAATTTTATCTTTTTATTTATCTAATGATTGTTCCTCGATTAGAGCAGCGTATTCAAATTCAAGGAATTAGAGAAGATCCTTGGTTCATATTAAGTTATGTGCCTACTCAAGCAAAAGAAGAGGATATAGTGAATTTGGATGACGTTCGTGCAGTTTTTGATGGTATTGAGGTTAGTCATTCGTCTTCACTATTTGACTGTAAATACCATTTAGAAACTTGTCAACATCTATCTCAGCTACTAAGATTACGTACGTAGCTACGGTATTGGTGTGGCGTAGAACTCTGCAGATACCATAACTTGTAATGCATATTTTAGAACTATTAGCCTAAACTTAGTCTCTTGCTCTCCTGGAAATGGTAACTAAATGTAAAAACATATGTATGTGTCTTAGCTCTAGTTACTTTTGCTTGCTTCGCGTACATTTGACTTGTGAGTTGCATTTGTTCACAGGGCAGTTATGTAACGGAGAATGTAGTGAGAAAACAAGAGGGACCACTGATGATGAATGCCTTTGAGATGATTACCTTATCACAAGGCTTAAATTTGTCAGCACTATTTGATAGGAGACAGGTAGTATAAGTTCATGATAACATTAGTGGATAGAAATGGAGTCTGAAATGTTCCTGAATACTTGTGTCTGATCCTTTGATCTCGCAGGATTTTGTTAAAAGGCAAACCCGTTTTGTTTCTCGAAGGTCGCCTAGTGTGATCATTGCTAATATTGAGTCTGTTGCGTCCTCAATGGGTTTTAGGGCTCATACGCGCCACTTCAAGGTAACTATATCCCATCATATATACTTATCAGTACTATCAATCATTTATTATTTGCTAACTATGCACTTTATGTGCTCAACAGACAAGGCTCGAGGGATCATCTTCAGACAAAGCCGGGCAATTCGCTGTTGTGATAGAGGTGATTATAGCTTCTTATGATTCTAGTATGTTTCTTTTTATGAATCTTCAATTAAAGGTATCTATAATTAACATGTATGCAGATTTACGAGGTGGCGCCATCGCTCTTCATGGTAGACGTTAGAAAGGCTGCTGGTGAAACTCTTGAATATCACAAGGTTTGTGTGTATATATATATATATATCGAAATAACAATAACCGCAATGATTGTGTTTGCGTATTAGAATCATATGTTGATGTGTGTTGTATTGCAGTTCTACAAGAAGCTATGTGCGAAACTTGAAAACATAATATGGAGAGCGACGGAAGGAATGCCAAAGTCGGAGCTTTTCAGAACAGTCGCGTTCTGAATCTCTTCTCAGCTTCACATCAAGTTTGTGAATAATGGCTATGTGGTGAATACTAAACTTCACTCTTTACACTCAAACAAGAGAGAAGCAAAAGAAAGCTTAAGCAGGTTCTCTCATACTCGGAATAAGATTGAATGGAAGCTGAATAAAATGTCGATTCGTGTAATAAAATGTCGTAAATATTCTTCTAAACATGTTTTGTGTTCAAAGGTGATGAGGAACTGTTTCTTTGGCTTAGAATTTCAGATTTTGATGCTAAGAGATTTCATTTTAAATAGATAAAGAATAATGTTACAGAAGACAAAACTAGTTTCTGTCATACACAATGTAAACTCTAGTTTCTACTTCTTTAGCAAATACATTCCATCTCTAAACTCTAGTTTCTCCTCAGAGACCAAACCAGAAAGAAAGCTCTGAAGCTGTTGCAGTGACTTGTCATAAGAAGGATCAGCTACACAGAACATCTACAAAAACAGAGCAATCATCATCATTATCACTAACAGTAAAATCACTCTGAGAATTGTCAAGTTTTAGGCCTTTGATGGTACCTTGAGAGTGTTATGGATTCGTTCTAGTGCCATGCTACCGAAATTTGTGAGCATTCCCATGATAAATTTCTGTAACATTGTATAGAATTATTCAGATATTGGAGACAGAAGGGAATGATTTAGTAGAGTGAAAGTTCTACTTAAGCATCACATACCTCATATATTGTCATTTCTTTGCGAAGTTGGTCTTCCACAGAGGCTATCGATCTTTCACTCTCTTCATCGCCTCCTAAAAGCTCCTCGCTTTCGTTCTTTCCAGAATCAGTTATGGAGTCAACAAGCGTAAACACATTGCCGTTTGAGTCTGTTGATTCTCTCAAAACTCCCTAAGTTCAAGCAACTTCACAAGTTAGCTCTTATTCTAAATGAATGGTTTAAAAGCAGAAGACTATAATTACAGTGTATGTACCTTGCTTATCCAGAAGTTTACTCTTCGGTTTAATGTTTCAATGGGTATCCCAGTGACTGTAGCAAGATCTATAGAGGTCCAACTAAAAGATAATATGGTTTTAGTATAATTTGCAAGAGAAAATTATCGATATTGATTGGTTCTTGAAGTAACCTTTTCTTTTCTTGAAATTGCATGATAATGGCTGCATGTGTGGGAGAGACGGTGAACTGCATAGCTCTGTCTTCAAATTGCAACTCCAACTAAATTTATCCAAACCATTTCAGAGAGATACATTTGTCTTTCTCCCACATTTAAAAACAAAACATCATACGTTCACTACTAAAGTGTTTACGCAAAAACTACCTTGACGGTGCCAAGGTTTTTCTTCCAAAGTAGTTTACGAGGGGTCTTGATTTCATGGTATCTATTGGCATAATCTGATAGCAGCTTGTCGATAGGTCCAGGTAACTCTAGAGGCTCATCCTGAAATTCCTCATCCAATTCAGCGCATAGAAGCGATCACAATAAACTATATTCTTCATATGTATATAGTTGTACATTGTAATGGATGAATAAAAAACAGATAGATGAACATATGCCACCTGAATCGGTGGCCAGAAGTTTGTTGAAAGTATCGTAGAGGTAAGCGTATCAACGGATAGCTCACTCTCTCCTAACTCAGTGCCTAAACATGAGGAGTATACAGGACAAGATTCAGACAAGAAACAATGATGCATGGGTGAAACTGAGAAGAATTAAGAAATATAACCTTTTTGAGATGCCTTTTTAATGTTAGTGTTCACTCTCTTAGAATCAATCAAGTCGTTCAACATTATCTCACACCTTTGCATACTGGCTTCTCCAAAATGTATCTATTGGCATCAAAAGAAAGACATGAACTTAGATTCAACACTGTAGAAGCAGTCCAATAGTTAGGGAAGATAAACTTTAGAGTTTAAGAAATTGGAGATTGCCTTGAGAAGTTCGACAGTGCGTATTTCAGTGTCAATGTCATAATCAGTCTTGTTGAGAAGCTTTTCAGCGAGCATAACCCGATATTCATTTACTAGTTGCTCTTTAGATCCAATTATATCAACAAGCATTCCAAGTATGTCTACTTTCCTCTGACTGAGACTTCCTTTTAAAGGATCAGCTTCGACAGGGTCTGGTTCCCACCTACAGACAAATCAGATTAAGATGTGTTAAAACAAATCCAATTACATGCAAGATGATAAACCAAGAAAACAGAAAGGATACCGAGAAGCATTAATCCAGGCTTGCTTATCATCAGTGTGAAAATCATCATCAAAACCAACATTATCTTGACTTTCTTCATCCCTCATCAACTCTTCAAGAAGACTATCCCCGGGGTTACTAGAACCATTTGCATTACCTCCACTTCCATCCGTAAGCATAGTGACAATACATTTTATAGTGTCTTTCCTCCCTCGTAAATAGTCTCTTATTGGCTCGCCCACTGCTTCCAGAAACACACCAGCTGGGTCTATTGCCCGAAGGGCTTTAATTGTCGATACATACTGATGTAGTATATCATTGGTTGAGGCGCCGGCAGTGAGCAAACGATATTTCAGCGAAGAAATAAATGATTCGACTAGCTTAGAATGCTGTCCCGTATGCTCAAGACACTGCTTCAAGTCTTCGATAGCAGGAGAACTGTCGCATCAAACAACATTGCCATCAGAGATATATATGAAATGCGTCTCAAGTGACATATCTGGGAGAAATTACCTCTCAGGATAATCAACAATTATCTCAAATAGTTTGGCTATTCTTAAATCTTGCAGTGTCTCATACGCAAAATATTCTAGACGTAATTTCCACCTAACAATTCCTTCAGAAGGAGTCACAGATTTGGAAAAGCTTGGAGATGAACAACAAGCCAGAGGGGACGTAAGGCCAGACGATGTGGTACCATAACTTACAGAATCACCAAGATAAGACAGAAGCGCATTAAGGAACTGAAGAGGGACTGTCTGAGATAGAGAATTCAAATGTTAGGAATCTCCGAAGTATGAAAAAACAATCTGATAATCTAAGGAGGAAAAACTACCTGGATCCATTCTTTTATTGAACCCAAAACAGAAGTCCTGTAATCATCACCAGCCAAATCATGCACTTTCGCCTAAAGACGAGGTATATGTATAATTAGTTAATATAGTGTGTTACATGTGGCAGTGAAGAAGATGAAATTTCTGATGCATAAAGATACCTTGAGAAGCAAAAAGATTGCAGAGGCATAAGCATTTTCAGCCATAGATGTGAATCCAATGCTTCTAAGATCACGGACAACTTTCCCAATGTTCTTAACCAACTCGTCATGTCTTGAATATTTGCCTTTGGGATAGCCTTCATCAACATCCATTTCTCCATTTTTGTATCTCAGCTTCTCGTCCAGATCCATGCCATCACTCTCGTGTTCTTCAATATCATCTTCATCCATGATTGCACTTAGCTCCTCCAGCTTTTCTTTAAAATACCAGTGGAGTATTTCTATGAACATAATAAAGAGCGGAGAAGTATGAGAGTAATGATTGAACATAAGAAAAACTCCCAAGAAATTAAATCAGAATATAACGAAGGAATAGGCTATCAAACTACATCGAAAATCAACTAAGAAGAAGCTATCAAAGATGGGTATACCAGGAAAATGCTGAGGAAGCGTAGTCATCAAAGTTGAAGACAACATTGACCGGAACCTCGAGAAAAGACGAACTCTTTCTGCATCTGAGTTTTGTCTATCCTCCGATGACTCTTCTTTAAACGACTGCAAAGCATGAACCACTATGGACAGACACTTCTCATGAAACTGCTTTTCTATAGTTATTTCTTCTAAAGCTTTGCATAACACTACCCGAATCTCCTCTCCGCAAATCTATTCAAAAGCATCCATTTTTTTAGTCAAATCTTATGAAGCAAGAAGAACAAAAAGTATCAACTAAAGCTTACATGACGTTTCTTCTCGCTGTAAGCATCAAAATGATGCCAAAAACTCGACGCACTGCTCTTCTCAAAAGCTTGCTGAAACAAAACAAAAAAAATAGCCTCTCACCTATCAATCACAAAGAGAAGAAGCATTCTTCAAGTGATACTCTACAACAGCTATCTCACAACAGAGGCAATACTAAACACAACAAGCTAATCTTAACCCAATAGACTAGAATCTAAAGTTTTGTGCTCAGACAAAGCAAAGGGCATTCTATAGACAATACCTCAAGTGATCTAAGAAAGTGGTCACGAACAAGAGAGTCAAGCCCATGTTTACAGAGACTATACACATAAGACACAAACTCTTGCTCGACTAAAGAATCTCCTGTGCCATTAATAAGAGACTCCACGGTAGCGAAAAACCCATCATAGCTTTCTGTAATTTCCAGAATCGATTCATCAGATAGAGTATCTAGAATCCCTAAATTACACTCAGACGAGCTTAAAGACTCCATCTTTTTCCACTACACAGCTTCTTAAAAACCTTAACTTTCTGCCCGGAGAATCTTCTCCGGTGACCGGAATTTAGACTCTATAGCTTTAAATCAAGTTTCAGAGTCTGCTTTTTTCGCAGAAACCCAAAATCTCAAGCTCTATAGAATCTCTCGGGGGCTAATAAAGCTTCAACCTTTAAACCGGAGATAACCGGTTTTAGCCATGTCCGGTTTTCAATTTTCAATCCAACGTGCTATTGAGTCTTTGATCAAAGTCAATTTCTTTTTGTTTACAACATCATCATTGTCTCGTCTTTCATCGAATCTAGGGTTTTGAAATCGAGATATGTCTGAAGAGAAAGTCGTCGCCGTGATCATGGTCGGAGGTCCGACCAAAGGTAAAAACGAAGACATACATACGATTCATTCACATTTCCTTATAGATCTCGTTGTCTGATTTTCAAAACTTGTTTAAAAATCTCTGATGGGATTATAGGAACTCGTTTTAGACCATTATCATTCAATACACCGAAACCACTGATTCCATTAGCTGGACAACCTATGATTCATCATCCTCTCTCTGCTTGTAAAAAGGTTTGTTCTTTTCTTCTTCCTTACATAAAATTGAAATTTTAGAGAAGAAAGCTCCACACTTTTGTAGTAGTTTTGTTACATTGGCTGTCAAAGTTTGGAAATTTGTCACATTTAGATGTTTGATAGCTCATAACAAGTTTTTCATTGTGCAAGTTTTTTAACTTCTGATATGGGTTTTATGTTTGGAGGGAAGATACCAAACCTGGCTCAGATTTTTCTGATTGGATTCTATGAGGAAAGAGAATTCGCTTTGTATGTTTCTTCGATATCTAGCGAGCTCAAAGTTCCAGTCCGGTGAGTTTATAAGCACTTTTGTTGTTTGTTTTTGAGGTGGTGGCCAATGTAACATCTTCTAATGTGTGTGTTTTGTAGATACTTGAAAGAAGATAAACCTCATGGTTCGGCTGGTGCTCTTTATTACTTTCGTGATAGGATCATGGAAGAAAACCCGGTTTGATCTCTTAAAAAACTATGAATGTGTGTTGTTGCTTCACTTATTTTGTTATGTTGATTCATTTGTTTTTCTTTTTTGTTTGTACAGTCACATGTTTTCCTCTTAAACTTCGATGTTTGCTGTTCTTTCCCTCTTGAGAACATACTCGGTAATCTCCATAAATTTTCTTTAGTGTGCGATTATCACTTTGTATTTCTTACTTTGATGTACCGCAAACCAAATATTTGGCAGGCGCGCATCAAAAGTATGGTGGGATTGGAACTATGCTAGTAATCAAGGTCGGTGTCCTTTATCTGTTTCTTACACTTTCTTTAGAGGAAACAAAAATATAAAGATCAAGGAATGTTGAATTTGTCGATTTCTTGCTTCAGGTTTCTGCAGAAGCAGCGAGCCAATTTGGAGAGTTGATAGCTGATCCTGATACTAAAGAACTGTTGCATTATACAGAGAAACCCGAAACTTTTGTAATTCACTGCTCAGTTTTCTTGTTTTCTTACTTCTTTCACTGGCTCTACACTTTTGTTGAGTTGATACGGTATATAATTGTTTTCCACTTGATGCAGGTTAGTGACTTGATCAATTGTGGTGTCTATGTGTTTACTTCAGACATCTTCAAAGCCATTGAAGGAGTATACAGCCAAATGAGAGATACATGTGAGTCTTCATTATTGGCCTTATCTCAGAAACTTTGAGATTTTGATTCATTGTTATAGTTACTTGACTTTATACTAAATTTGACAGCTAGCAACTACCAGATTTCGAATCACTTTCAATCTGCGACAAGGTCTGTTCCTGCGGATTTTGTGAGGTTAGATCAAGATATACTGTCACCACTTGCTGGAAAGAAGCAACTTTACACATATGAGACCAAGGACTTTTGGGAACAGATTAAGACTCCAGGGTAAATCAGACTTCTGTTTTGGTCCTAATAACAGTTTCAGACCAAACTGTCTTTTAACTAACCTTGTTAACAAAAACAGGAAGTCGTTGAAATGCTCGGATTTGTATCTTTCCCAATTCCGTATAACATCGCCTCATCTTTTGGCTTCAGGAGATGGTACTAATAGGAAACCGATTATAGTTGGTGACGTTTATATTCACCCAACTGTTAAACTACATCCAACCGCAAAGGTAACTCATTTTTTCACTTTTTGTAATCCCATGGAATCTACTTTACAATTTAATGTAATATGCAAATGACTCAAAATTTCCTTGTAACAAGATTGGTCCAAACGTGTCGATATCAGCAAATGTACGGATTGGACCTGGTGTAAGGCTTATAAGCTGCATAATCTTAGACGATGTTGAAATCAAGGTATACTGTTAAAATGAGTTTTTTGATGCTTTCTTCCTTTAGGTTGCATATCCAATAAGATGTGTGTTTTTGATTGATGCTATGATATGGTTATTGAATGCAGGACAATGCTGTTGTTATAAACTCGATCATAGGCTGGAAATCATCGATAGGCCGATGGTCAAGAGTTCAAGCTAGTGGAGATTACAATGACAGGCTTGGCATTACTATTCTTGGTATATCTCAAAGATTTCTCTTCTGTTTCAACAAAATGATAGCTTTTTTCTGTGTTGCTTATACATATTTTTTGTGTTGTGAAGGTGAGGCTGTAACAGTGGAAGATGAAGTAGCAGTGATAGGAAGCATTGTTCTTCAGAACAAAACTCTTAATGTCAGTGTTCAAGACGACATTATCTTATGAGTTATAAGCTCATGTCATGACACACAACAAAAACTTGCATGAGAGTAAGTTATGTGTTAATGGAACTATGTAAGATTTTGTATAACATTCATTGTACTTTGGTTTTATACACATAAAGAATACATCAAGCAAAGAGTTTTGTTTATTTTATAAAATAAGTAATCAAACATAAATTAATAAACCGGTTTTAAGTCAAAAATCAAAGTTTCAAGGGATTCAAAACAGTTCTTTTTCACTCTTGTAATTTGGTAATTTAATTTCGGACATGGTCTTTACTCGTAGACGATGTAATTATTACCGTTACAAGTAGATATGTGATTAGACATCCCTAAGACATTATTTGTGAAGTGATTTTCATAAATAAGTTTAGGTGTCATCACCACATTTAGTTTCAGCAAAAAATGATGACATGTCATAAAAACTTAAAATAAACCAATGATTGAATAACACATGGCATGACAAATCTTTTTCTGAAACTTTCTCTTTGAAATGGGCCGAGAAAGTTTTATGGATCTAACAACGTGGTTTGAAAAATAATTTTTTTGAGAAAGTTTTATGGATTAGAAAATGGGCCGAGAAAGTTATAGTTATCAAAAAGAATTTTAACATACAAAGATATTTTAAGGTAGGATGTAACTTTTAATTAGACAATAAAGCAATTTTCATAATAACTTTTACTAAAAATAATATTCATATATTTGTTAGGAAAAAATCATATTTGATATGATTTTCCAAATTATTATACGTTAATTTTTTTTTAACCTAATTTATCAAAATTATTGTCTTTTATATTCAAAGGCATAATGTGTAATATTGAGTGATTTTTTGGATATGTTCAAATTACTACTTCAAAAATAATAATATAGATAAGAAGATATACATTTATTTGATGGGATCGTATAATTCTTAGATTATATTTTTCATAAAGATTATGATAATTTAATTTTTAACTTTTTCTATTTTCGAAAATTTCCATATAAATTTGTTCTTATTTCTCCTATAATCCAGGATTTATCATATATAGTGTTAAAAATATTATATGGAGTACTTCTAACAAAGATTTTTGAGATTTTGGAAATATACTAATAACAAAGATTTTCGAGATTTTGGGAAAATACTATAACAAAGATTTTCGAGATTTTGAAAAAATATTGTTTAAATTATAAAAATTATAATATTGCCCATGATACGAAAGTCTCGAGATAATAGTTGTAGTTCCTCGATCAAGTCTATATTGAAAACTAACATGGTTACGAATAGACTAATTCACGACAAAAAATTACATTTTAAAACTGAATTTAATTTAGTAAATAAAAAAATAGTATAAATTTTATAACTGAAACAAAAAAAAAATCAAATTGTAAATATTATTATAATAGACCTTAAACCTCATTATCATTATCCATCTCTACCTCAAACTATATTATTTTGAAAATTTATTCGTCGCGCATGGCGCGAGAAGTAACCTAGTTTTTTAATTAAAAAAAGTAGAAAACGCTTCGTTTAAAGTTGTTTTTAAACTCTGTTGGGCTTGAAAAGCTGTTTGAAAAATATTTGGGCTTTTAAAACCAATAGTCTTTAAATAAATATACAAAAATATAGAGCGAGAAATATCAAATTAACTAACTCTCTTAGGGTTTTATCGTGTTTTGTGCAAGGAGGAGACGAAGAAGAAGAAGAAGAAGAAGAAGAAGAAGAAGAAGAAGAAGAAGAAGAAGAAGAAAAAGCAAAAGGGGATAATGGCGGACGAAGATTACAACGAAGTTGATGATTTAGGGTAGATTCTCTTTCTCCTTCCCTCTCTGTCTCTATTGCTTTCGTATGTATGTATTAGTTTTCGCTCGATTTCAAAGGAAGATTCTTATCTTCAACGATTTGACTGCAAAGTAGAAGTTTTTATTTCAATGGGTCTTTTTCGATTAGGTTTTGGTTATAACGATTTTATGATAGAAACCCTAATTCCATGGTTTGTTTGCTAGAGAAAGAGCTGTTTTTTAAGATAGCGATTGTTTTGTTAGATTAGGTTTTTGTTACAGAAGAGAGAAAGTTTGAATTTTGCTATTTTAGATATGTTATCTTTGATTAAGCTTGTGATTAACTTGGAACATATTGTTTTGGTTTGGTAATTGATGCAGTTATGAGGACGAGCCAGTAGAGCCTGAGATAGAAGTAAGTTTAAACTTCTTTTATAGAAGAAGCAGACAAAACATGGATGTTTTATTGATTATTTCTCGACTTGTGGGTATCTGATTAGTCTTTTGTTGTTGTTGTTGTTGTTGTGATAATAGGAAGGAGTAGAGGAAGATGGTGATATGAAAGAGAACGAGGATCTCAACGGAGAGCCCCTTGAAACAGAAGACAAGGCCGAGACAGAAGAACCTGTGCAACGTCCACGTAAAACCTCAAAGTTTATGACCAAGTATGAACGTGCACGTATCCTTGGCACCCGAGCTCTGCAAATCAGGTAATTGCTTCATGTTTCTTACACGAACTTTGTTCTGCTTGTTCTCAAGTTTGCTCTTTAGTCATCATGGTGTTTCATAAAAACTCGACAAGGATACTAAAAGTGTGTGTTTTTTTGGGCTGATAACAGCATGAATGCTCCTGTGATGGTGGAGCTAGAGGGTGAGACTGATCCACTTGAGGTTGCTTACTACTTTTTTTACTTTGCACTCTCACTTAGTCTAATAAAATCTGAGCTAATTTTATGAATCTTTTGGCTTATACAAAAGATTGCAATGAAGGAACTTAGGCAAAGGAAGATACCATTCACTATTAGACGCTATTTGCCTGATGGGAGGTGAGTTTTTGGTGGTTTACTCTCTCGTTCTCAGATTCTATACACTCACTTTTGACAATGTTTCTTGTTTTTGTTTGTGTCTTGTCTCAAAATCAGTTATGAGGAATGGGCAGTCGATGAATTGATCGTTGAAGACTCGTGGAAGCGTCAAGTTGGTGGTGATTGATTTTTCATCCCAATCTTCATCTTTGTGTGTGTTTCTGTTATGTTTTTTAACTACAACTTCTTGATAAAACCTTTTTTTGTGAATGTATAAACCGGTTTAGTTATCGGTTTTACTATTTTCAAAATTGGAAACAATTAGTGGTTTTTGCAAAAAACTCTATAAACTCTATATTTCGGTTTAATTCCGGTTTAATTCTATGTGTATCACAAAATATCATTTTTGTTCTGAAAATCTCCCGGCGACTAAGTAAAAGAATCAAAAGCTTACCGCTTCAACAATGGCGGATCATCATCGTCATCATCAACAACATAGACCAAATCGACTATCAGTTCCACCAAGAACAACCACCGTCGGAAGAGCTGCTTACCCATCTTTCCCTTACACTCCAACACCAACCCCTTCCAAAACCCGTCTCAGATCAACGACGACGATCCATGGAACTACTAAATCTTCAATCTCGTTTCTCTTCCTCATACTCTTCTCTTCGAGATCTCTCTACTCTCTCTTGCCTTTCCTTCGCTCTTCTCCTTCCTTCTCTCTCTTCCCTTTCTCCTTCCTCGTCTCTCTCCTCTCTTTCTTTCTCTACTTCGCTTTCTATCTCTTCTCCGCCTTGTCTCCTTCATCTAAAAAAGACCCTTTTCTCCGCCAAAATCGTACAGTGTTCTCAATTTCGTCTCTTTCCTCTTCACAGATCAAGCTCGTATTAGCTAAATCGGTTTTTCTAGCTGTTGTTTTCCTCCTCAGATTCCAAGCTCTTCGTTACTGTGGAGCAGCTTCTATGATCTTAGCTGAACTTTCCGGTACAGTCTCTGCTAGAGTGTTGTCTGAATCTCGGAATCGATTTCTAGGCGATAATGGTGGGATTGGATCATCAAAGATTCGTGGGTTTTGCATTTTGTTTGCTGGGTTAGTGTTGTTATCTGTAAGCTGGGATCGAATCGATTGCTTCCCTTTCTCTTCGTCTTCTTCTGTCGAAAGTTGGGGCTTTTGGGTTTACCCTAAAGAGGATTGTGTAAGAGTTTGGCCTATGTTGCTTCCGTTTCTGTCTGGGTTTTTGGGTTGCTATGAGAAAGTTTCTATGAATTGGGTTGAAATCAAGCAGCTTGATCAGAAACGAGTTCGGTTAGTTTGTCTGTTTCTTACCACGGTTATGTTGTTGCCACTTGCTATGTGGAGTTTCTTGTTCACTGGAAGTGATGAAGTTGTTGTCTCTATTGGGAATCTAGGATGGCCTTTAGCTAACACTGTTGTGTTTGGTGTGTTGTTGACTGAGAATTACAGTGAAGATAGGTTTGGGAGCTCGAAGAAGGACTCGGAGAAGGAGTTTCTGGTTACGTTTCTGTGCACTATAGTATTGGAACTCTTCTACTTCCCTGAGCTTTCTCTTTGGGGATTGTTGTTGTGTGGTTTGTTGCTTTATCTTGCTGTAAGAGAATTGGATTCTGTGCACTCAGATTATCAGGAGATTGGGATGGAATCACCAGAGTCGGTTTCAACCATGTTTATGAAGCCTATCCGTCACATTTTGAGCGAGAAGAAATCAAGGAAGATCGCGCTGTTTCTTTTGATCAATACGGCTTATATGGTTGTAGAGTTTGTGGCTGGATTCATGAGCAATAGTCTTGGACTTATATCGGACGCTTGTCACATGTTGTTTGATTGTGCTGCTTTGGCTATTGGGCTATATGCGTCTTATATCTCTCGTCTTCCTGCAAACCATCAGTTCAATTATGGACGCGGTAGATTTGAAGTGCTTTCTGGTTATGTTAACGCGGTGCTCCTTGTTCTTGTTGGAGCTCTGATTGTGCTTGAGTCCATCGAGAGAATTTTGGATCCTCAGGAGATTTCTACAAATAGTCTTTTGGTTGTTTCTGTTGGAGGGCTTCTAGTGAATGTTGTCGGGTTGATCTTTTTCCATGAAGAGCATCATCATGCTCATGGTGGATCTGGTTGCTCACATTCTCACTCGCACAATTCCCATAGCCATAAACACGAGGAGCATCATGAAAGCAACCACAACCATGGCCATGAGCATCATCATCATTCTGATAGCCATAAACATGAGGAGCATCATGGATGCAACCACGACCACGAGCATGACCATCATCATCATTCCCATAGCCATAAACATGAGGAGCATTATGAAGTTAACCACAGCGACAGTCACAACGATGACCATCATCATCATGTTGATCACCAACCCGGAAAAGTTGAAAACAAGCAACATCGTCACATTGACCACAACATGGAAGGGATCTTCCTTCATGTTTTAGCAGACACAATGGGGAGTGTTGGAGTTGTGATATCAACACTCTTGATCAAATACAAGGGCTGGTTAGTTGCTGACCCTGCCAGCTCAATCTTTATCTCCATCCTCATCATCGCTTCAGTCATTCCTTTACTCAGAAACTCTGCAGAGATTCTACTACAGCGAGTCCCTAAGGCTCATGAGCACGACCTGAGAGGAGCCATGAGGAACATCCTTAAGACTAAAGGTGTTCGCAGTATCCAGAGGCTACATGTATGGAGCTTCACAAACTCAGACGTCGTGGCTACTCTCCATCTCCTTGTATCAGCGGATTCAGACAAGACAGATACTAAGTCGCAAGTTTCGCGTTTGTTGGAAGATGCAGGAGTAAAAGATTTGACTTTGCAGGTTGATTCTATTAACTCATAGCATTTGAAATAGTATTGAGAAAGTTGTCTTGTCACTAAACACACATCTCTTTTTCAATTATTTTAGATAATTTTGGTTAATGGAAGTTTCGTTAAAGATATATATGAGTTATAGCATTGCATACTTATATTAAGTGGAAAGAAAGTTCTACAATGCATTTGTTTTGCAGTTATATTCATATTCAAAATAAAAACATAGCAGAGATCCAGACACTTGATCAGCTAATTCCCCAGGTAATTGCTTCTTCTCCCATCTTGTTATTACTTATTAGAGACATGTCGGGGTTTCGGTAGGAAAGTAGTTGTTAGGAATGGTGTGGAGAGATGGTAGAGTAGATGTATCAAGTAGACTGCTCTCACCAAAGTGAAAATCATAGCTTGTAGACATATCTGGAAAATCTTGAATGAAGCTAGTGTTTCCTGCCATGTCCTGAAAATCAGAGAAGAACTCATCTGAAGCTATGTGTGAGTTGATGTTGGTGATATTACTCGTACTCGTGTTCTGATCATAACCAGGAAGCTCAAGCTGCATCATCTGGTTCAGTTCATAGTTACTCACAGGCCCTTGTACTGCTGGTAACGGCGAGTAATCTTGTGTGTTTGAGACACAAGAGCCTTGAAATCTGTTGCTGTTGTTGATGTCACTTATAGACATTTTCTGATCAAAATCATACATCTCCTTCATCATAAACTGATTCTTCTGGTAAGATGCTTGTACACCTTGCAACGCCGAGTATTCTTGCGTGTTTGAGACACAAGAGCCTTGAAAGCTGTTGCTGTTGATGTTACTCATACACATGTTCTGACCATAACCATACATCTCCTTCATCATCAACTGTTTCTTCAGGTCAGATTCTTGTACTCCCTGTAACGCCGAGTAATCTTGAAGATGTTGAAAGTTGTTGATTTGGTCACAACCAAAAAGCTCTTGAGGCTTCTTAAGTCCAGAGCCTTGTCCTGCAGAGCAATTGTTGAATAGAGTGGTGGACACAGGGATTGGGATCTGAGAGAAAGTAGAGTCGTTATGGCTGTACACAAACAGCGAAAAATTGCTAGAGTCCAAGAGTTGATTCTGATTCTGGTAATGATTGAGAGAGGAGGAGGATGGTTTTAAACACTGATGATCCGATACTATCTTCTCCTCCTTCTTGTGATTCTTTGCCTCGACATAATTAAGCCTTTGTAGCAATGTCGATTTAGCGGATTCTAAAGACTGAATCAATTCAGGGATTTGGTGAGGAGAGTAGTGTTCAGAGATTGGATACTTTAAATCATTCATCACAATCTTCTTCTTCTTGAGAATCGTCCTCTTCAACTTCTTCTGAATGTTTGTTGTTGTTGTTGTTGTAGTAGTAGTCTTGTTCTTGATATTCTTGCGAAACCCGTAAAGATCGATGCTTTTCTTGCGTCTCTGTGCTTGGTTTAGTTGAATATACCTAAGAGCCATGTCTCTGACTTTTTCTTTCTCTGGAGGCCATGTCTTTAACTCACCGTCTGGTCCGTAGTAAATCACACAGACTTCAATCTCACAGAGTATGGAAAGCTCGGAAGCTTTCTTGAAGATGGTTTCGAGCCTACTGTTTATAATCTTTGAAGGAACTAAATATAAAGAAGAAGAAGAAGGCTTAGAAGAAGACTTAGAAGATTGCATTGTGTTTCTCTCTCTCTCGTTCTCTGCAACAATGAAGAATGAAATTGGGAAGGAAACAAACAATGTTGAGTTTATATTTATAAGGTTTTCTCTAGCGCGTGTTTTATTTTATCTCTCATAGGTTAATAAATGATGACGTGTACATTTTATTTCCATTATTTACCGTCTTTTCCTTATTTTTACTATTTCGAGCCGTTGTTTTTAATAACAAAATATTTACTTGAGAGAAAAGTAACTTCAAAAAAAGGAAAAAAATATTTGATAGATTCTCTATATCTCTAGTTTAATTAATACACAATATTTGACAGCTATTATTTAAAAGTCCAATAAAAGGAAAAGGGCACAACAAATCATACGTTCATGAGTACATACATATATATGATCATATATACTTTATGAATATATCAAATAAATACATATAATATTGTTTGTATAATGTTATTTTTGGGAGCTTTATTTGTTTACGTGGAATTATGACCCCAAATTGATGGACAGAATGTGATAACATATTCATTAGAGGAGCAAGTGAACAAAGGAGGAGGTGTGTCGTAGGCGTAAGTGTAATAATTAGGACAAGCTTCTTTAAACAACATTGAGTATATACTCTTTTTGCATTTTTCAGGTGTTCCGTACGCATTTCGACAACAAAACCTGTCGTTATCAAACGCTAAACATGCACTCTTGCATGCCACTACTCTCCCCTCTCCGTTCAAAACCTATACAAATTAACAAAAAAAAAGAGAAAAAAATAAAACAAACTAAGCTTGAAATATTATAAAATTGTATGCTTTGACAAAAATAACTATATATTTTTACGTTAAATTCTAAACATATTCTATTAAAACTACCAAAAATTAATGTATAATATGGTCATTATTATTCATATAGTGACTATAGAACTACTTAATACTATTACTTTCAAAATGTTATTCCTTTTGATACATATATGAGCATTTAAATATGGATCTTTGATAATAAAACTAAAGTGAAAAATTAATGTAAACCTGTAACTCTTCAGGACATGTGGTTTTGAGATCTTTGTGACAACCAAAGATGCTACATTTTGATGATAAAGGCTTGGAGTTCACTGCGACAGGGAGGTTATAACCGTCGACGACACTTACATCATAGAAATTAGGCTTAGAATTATCAGCTTGTACCGCAATTTGTACAAGTGTCACCGGAGGTTTCCCAATCAATCCATTACACTCCAAACGTCCACCACAATCACCTTAAAATTCAACCAAAATTACAAATTATAAGCTAATATCATATAGTTAAATCTCTACGTACGTTTTAATTTGTTTTTTTCTTTCTCTTAACAAATAGTATTACGTTTAGAATTAGAGTTATTACCGGTTTCACAAGCTTGATTAATGTTTGACGCGAAATCGCAACCGGTTCTAGCCCAAATACGGCCGTTCCAACCCCATGGGGCATTAATGGCTTTGGTGTCTCCACACGGCAAATAAAATCCACCGGAAGCTAGCACCGGTTGGCCGGAGTTGGGAGCAATGGCCGGCCAAATAGGAAATGAACATTTATTTTGCACATAAAATTTTACTCCATGACTTTTTACTTTACCTATGATCATATATATAGTCAAGGGATCAATTAAACCAACAAAGTAAGTTTTTGATTAAGGAGAAGAAAATTACCATATACTATACAACTTGATATAATGAAAAGTTGCAACAAGGAGCTAGAGTGGAATTTCATTGGAACTTTGGTTAATTAAATCTTGACCGTTTCATATTATATGATATAACTTTTGAGTATTTATATATTAAGTTACAAGAGGTGTGATTTTTTCTTTAAAACATATTATGTTGATATATCGGTTCTATATTATGCTTTAAGATTAGATTATGGTAGAACTAACTAAGGTTTGATCTTTTAAGACCATCTCCAATGTATTTCCCTATCTCTATCTCTAAAATAGAGAAACTCTATAATAGAGGTGCATTTTCCTCTATTTTTCTCCAATGTATTTCTCTATCTCTATCTCTATAAAAGAATATTCTATAAAAGATTCTATTTACATTTTACTATAATACCTTTTATTTATAAAAGTTGCAAATTAACCCAAATAAGTTTAATTTTCGCAAGATATTCATAAAATTATTATATTATTAAAGTTTAAAACTTTATTATAAAAATAGTACATTACGCAATACAAAAAAATATTATAGCTTATTTAACTATCACCGCTAGAGTATTTTTCCCATAAATGATCGATTAATGCATTTCGAAGTGAGAAATGAGCTTCTTTATCTTTAATTTTTCTAAATCGACCTAAAAATTCTTGTGTAACGAAGAAAAAATGTTTCATTAGTTTATGTCTTATTATGATTTATCTTTTATAAATAATAATTTTAATTTTGAGTTAATATTTATAATTTATTTGTAATTATAATAACAATATTAAAATGATTATTTTGAAAATTAAAACAAATTTGATTTTAAAACATAAAGAAAATGACAATTTTAGTTATAATTAATATAAAAAAGAAAGTAAAGGACTAGTATGCAAATAAAAAAGTATGTCTCTATTTATAGAGGAAAATATAACATTCCTCTATATATAGAGGAAAAAATAGCAATCTCTATTTTAGAGGAAGAAATAGAGATGGGTTGGAGCAAATGTTGCTCTATAATAGAGATTAAAGGCAATTATAGAGGTGAGTTGGAGATGCTCTAAGACAACAGAGTTTGATGTAACTTCCAGTGTTAGTAAATAACTTTTGACGTGTAAAATGTTCCTTTCAAGAAAATCAATGGAACCACGAAAAATTTAATTTTCTAAGTTATGAAAGTCATTTAAGAAATTGAATCTCTAATTTCAGAATTATATACCTTGAGCCCAAAAAAAAACAATAGATGTCATAGGCAAATTATATAGGCCTTGGCCTTGAGCCACATTTTACATTTTACAATGTTGTTATTAGAGGTTGTTGAGTGACAATTAATTGTGGATTAGTTTATTTCCATGTGTCAAAATCTCTTGTTATATCATGCTTTTTTAGGTTTAGCATGGGTTTTGACCTGATTTGTTATAAAACTTCATACATTTCTATGTTAGTGTATCTTTACAATTTAATTTATTCTTTTTTAGGTTTAGCATGAGATTTCACATGTATTAACAAAACCTTAAATATATGGTAAAAAATACATTGATTTAACAAAATATACAATTCTCCATATCAATCAACCAATTATAACATTAAAATTGTTCATTTTTTCTTAATAAATATTTTTTGAATTTTACAAATTTTCAATAAATTATACATTAAAAATATAAAACATCAATCTATTTGATACAACTAAAAAATCTAAAACATCAATCTATTTGATACAACTAAAAAATATAAAACATCAATCTATTTGATACAACTACAAAATCTAAAACATCAATCTATTTGATACAACTAAAAAATATAAAACATCAATCTATTTGGTGTTTTGTAGTTTGTACAATTAGTTTATATTTTGTTGGTTAAATTGTTTAGAGACATCTAAGTGCATTTAAACATTCGTTCCTCCAACTATATAATATCTCAAACCAATAAAAATGATCCATAACTTTAATTACCATAAAGCCTACAAATTAAATACTTAAAATTACTTAGAGACATCTAAGTGCAAAATTATCGGTAGTTGTGTTTTAATTTAGTTTAAAATCATAGAAAAAAATAAAATTTAGTTAAGTTCTCCTCGTGAACATCAATATTCAAAATATCAATTTTGTATTAGAAATTTATAACCTATTTTAATTCTTGGAAAATTTTTGTTACTACCAAAAAGGAGAATTTAATTACAATATATAACTAACAAACATATAAATTAGCACATTGCAAAAGTTTGATTTAGTTATATAAATCTTTACTATAACACACTAAACGAGTATTATACTATTATTATCCACTAATGGCTTCATTGGTTTAAGAGCAAAATTAATTATTAATCACATTAGTTTATTACTTAACAAATAAAAAAAGTCTCCATTTTACCCTCAACACACATAGTTTATCAAACGACTGTTTCAAATTTTGAAAAAAATACACTTTGATGAATAAAAAAATTAAACACATTTTCTTCAACAATTTCAATGTCCTCTCTCTCTCTTCATCTTTCTCTCTCTCTCTTTCTTTGACCACCTCGAGTCACTTCACAGAACCTTGACCATCAACACCACATCACTTAACCCTACCAATACAAACATAGATTCTTCAACAAAAAAAAAAGGAACCATCTTTGAATCTTTTTCTTTAGATTTTCTTCTCTTTAAGCTATGAATCTACAAACTCCAAATCTCAAATCTTTACATACAAACAACAATGCTTCTAATTCAAGCCCAGTTTCTGGATCCGAGAGCTTCAAAACAAGCAGCAATGGCTCACAACAAGACATAAGCCTAAGCTTCTGCAGCAGTAACAACGACAGTGTAAGCAGTGAAGCCAATAACATGGAAAAGTCTCCACCTTTCGATGAAATCGAGGCTAATCTCAAAAGGGTCTTCTTCTCTCCATCTAAGCCACACAAAGGAAACGATCTTCGTTGGGATGCGATACAGAGCGTAAAGTGTAGCGGAAAAGAAGATCTGGGTTTAGGTCATTTCAGGCTATTGAAGAAGCTAGGTTGTGGAGACATAGGGAGTGTTTATTTAGCTGAGCTTAGAGAGATGGGTTGTTTCTTCGCCATGAAAGTGATGGATAAAGGAATGTTGATTGGTAGGAAGAAGCTTGTTAGAGCTAAAACAGAGAGAGAGATCCTTTGCTTGCTTGATCATCCTTTCTTGCCTACCCTTTACTCTCATTTCGAGACTGATAAGTTTTCTTGTCTCCTTATGGAGTTTTGTAGCGGCGGAGATCTTCATATTCTCCGCCAAAAACAGCCCGGAAAACACTTCTCCGAGCTTGCCGCCAGGTTTGATTCTCCTTCTGAAATTGCAATGAGATCCTCTGTTTTTGTCTTTTTTTTACTGTCATTGTTTTTGTGGGTTTTGTCTGTAAGTGAAATCAAATTGATATGATTGTTGAGTTTATGTATTAAGAGTCTTAATAATGTCACCTTTTCACATTTCTAATGGATACTTCTTTTTAAAAAAATTTGTGAAGGTTTTATGCTTCAGAAGTGCTTCTTGCATTAGAGTATCTTCATATGATGGGTGTAGTGTATAGAGATTTGAAGCCAGAGAATGTAATGGTAAGAGAAGATGGTCACATTATGCTTTCGGATTTCGATCTTTCCTTGCAGAGTTCAGTGAGTCCTACACTGATTCAATCAACTTCACAACCTTCTTGTCAAATCGCGTCTTATTGTATACAACCTTCTTGTATAGTAGACAATCAGTCCTGCAAATTACCCGTGGCTTGTATACAACCGTCGTGCTTCAAGCCGCGTTTCCTCAATAACAAACCAAGAAAGGCGAAAACCGAGAAACATGGTTCGGATTCCTATCCAATGCTAGTGGCTGAGCCAACGGATGCACGGTCCATGTCATTCGTAGGGACACACGAGTACTTAGCTCCTGAGATCATAAGAGGAGATGGTCATGGAAGCTCTGTTGATTGGTGGACTTTTGGTATATTCCTCTATGAGTTGTTGACAGGGAAAACGCCGTTCAAAGGAAATGGTAACCGCGAAACGCTGTTTAACGTTGTTGGACAGCCGCTTAAGTTCCCTGAAGGGTCAATAAGCTTTGCAGCTAAAGATTTGATTAGAGGATTGTTAGCTAAAGATCCAAAGAAGAGATTAGGATTCAAGAAAGGTGCTACAGAGATAAAGCAACATCCTTTCTTCGATAATGTGAATTGGGCATTGATAAGAAGCACAAACCCGCCTGAAATACCGAAACCTATCGATCTTTCGATGCTAAACGAAACACTAAAGTCATCGTCAACAGTTCAACAACAACAAGACAAGCATTCACAACAATCAGATTCTTCTTCTTCAGGTCCTTATTTAGACTTTGAGTTCTTCTGATGAAAAATTGTTTTGTTTTGTTACCCTTTTTAGCTTTGTTACCGGTTATTTCGCCTTTGTATCAATCAAGTAACAGTTTTGAATTTGTGGTTAGGTTATGTGTTTGATTAATTGAAGCTTTATGTTCATAAATTGGTTCAAAACATTAGATAAACACACAAGCTTTTTGAGTCTTTTGTTGCATGAAAATAAAACAAAAGTTGTTATTTATTAATATTTGTGGTGTAATAATCAAGAAAAGTGAATTAAAAGATGCAAACTTTTGTATGTTACAGAGATGATATGTATATTGTTAGTCCCCACATCATTTTTTCCATGTTTGGTTGTTAAGCTTCCTTGTAAAGACAAAAACATAAACCTTTTTTGCATGAAAGATTCTTTTTGTACACAAAAATCAACTTTTTCTTTAAGACAGTTATTCTCTGAATTTGCAAAAATGAACTTTTCCCAGAGAATGTAAAAATTCTGAAAAGAGAATTTGAATGAGACAACACAGAGAAAGAAAATGACATTCTATCATCTTTATGATGATATGTTAAAAGAACAAAGCTTTTACTTTAGATAGCCACAATTTATTCACAAAATAATCACATATATTAACTCTAAACATAGATAAATTGGTTATGTATTTTGTTAAAGAGAAGTAATTTCAATCTAAAAATCAATCTTTTCAAAATGTGAGAAATACAACAATACCTCCAAGACATATTCTGTGACACATAGCCTAATTCTCAAGTATCTTTAACTTATAACATTTGACTAAAAAAGAGAGATAACTATCAGATTCTAAAACACACAATGAAAGCTGCTACATTCAATCTCTGTGTGTGATGTTCTGCAATGTGATTCATAACATTTACTTGCACTGTTTTGGTCTGAAATTCTTAGTAGATAACAGACTAGTAACCAGATTCTCAAGCCGTGTCGCGCCTGGACCAGGCCTGATAACATTAGTATCGCCGATAACAACACAAGGGTCACTCCCATTTTCATTGCTTCCTATGCACCAACCACCAGGTGTAGCCATCCCATAACCTCTGTTGAGTAGCTCATCGTCGATTTTGTCGAGGACAGGATCTTCTCTTCTGAATTTTCTAGCGAAAGGTGCGTTGCTGTTTACCATCTTAGTCATGTCCGAAAGAGTGAGATGGTGCGGATGCTGCTTAGGAGGATTGTCCCACGATATGAAGTGTAAGTCGCTGTTCACTGTTGTGTTCTTGAACTCCACGGCGTTGCAGAGAACTGTGTGAAAATATCCTTCTGGAGAAGAGAGGAAGTTTGAGTAGTACATTAAGGCGGTACGAGGTAGATTATCCCAACCCCATATACAGTAGTCGATGAATGGCCGAGATAAAGCCATCCAAGCAGAGCCTGTTTCCACGAATCACATAAAAGTTAAGAGATGAAAAACACAACACTCTAATCTGAGAAAGACCGAGCGAACTAAACAGCTATGCAACTTAAGGATAATCAATCAAATATGTGAATAGCTCAGAGATTCGAAAGCTTTGCCTAGCAACCTATGATACATTGTTGTTCAACTAACTAGAAGCGGATCGAATCTACGCAAAACAGGCTCCCAAGTAAAGAGCTACACAGCATAAAGACGAGCTACAAAGTCTAAAACTTGCTAAGAGATGGATTATAGTCTATCGAACCGAGTAGGTTAAAACAGGATCACGCACCTGTGTAGAGCTTGAAAGCTGTTGGGATGCTTCGTCTTTGTGTAACCCAAAAAACATCAGACTTCTTGTTCAAATACAGTCCAGGATCTATAATTACGGGTTTCGCTCTTTGTGATCTGAAACAAAACCAAATCACAAAACACAACTTCAAAACCATACCTTATACCATATGAAATCCAATAAAATCTCAAAACTTTTGTGTGCCACTTACGCTTTCCATCCAATGTTACTTGTATGATCAATGAAGTTCAAATCCCGCGGCAAATGAGAGAATATATGCAACAAATCTGATATTACAAACAAAACAATCAAAAATGTCAAAACCCTCTTGTGATAATGAAGAATCATAGCTATAAAGTTTCGGTTTTCATCGAATTATAGCTACAAAGTTTCGAGATTTTTATCGAATCATAGCCTATAAAGTATCGACTTTTAATCGAATCATAGCTAATAAAGTTCCGATTTTTATCGAAAGAAACTAACCATCTTGAGTAACAAGAGGATAATCAGAAGAGCTGAGATTAATAAACCAATCCCAATCAGCACCGTCTCTGAGCAAAATCGCTGCCGCGTGAAGCGTATTAGCCACCATCGTAGGGCCACGATACGTCACAAGATTAGCTTTCTCAATCATATGAACATTCTCGAATCTCTCGAACAAAGAAGAGTTCTTAATGTAATCATGGAGATCCTCTCTCTCCTCTCGAGAAGACTCTCTGTCTAGATGAACAACGTACCTGTTGTTGGGATGGTACAGAGCCAAAAGTGTTCGCCGGAGAGATTTCCCGTCGCCGGCGGATCCAGAGATTAAGTAAGCGAATCGCGGCGGAGAAGGTAGAGAAGAGATGGGTTTTGGTTTGATTTTGGATTCGACGAAGGAGGAGGAAGAAGAAGATCCGGATCCGGTTAATAAAACGGGTCGGGCAAAAGGTAAGAATCTGGCTCCGGTAGGTGAAGTTAGGGTTGCGAGAAATAGTAAGAAGAGAGCGAAAATCGAAGCTATAACAATGGGGAACAAGATCCATCTCTTGTCTGAAACAACACCATAATTGTTATGATTATGATGATTATGTCTTACTTTTGAGTAATAGCTTCTTAATTTCTTCATTGGATCCAAACCCAAAATCGAAGAAACCCAGTTTCAGGGTCAATCCAAAGTTGACATTTTTTACAAATTTTCCAGGAGAATGTTACAAAAATACCATCTTTTATTATAAAACTGAAAGCTTTGGGAAAGTTTGGTGATGAATGAGAGTGAAGAGAAGAGAAACGTTACTAAAGAAGAAGAGATTTTTGAAGAAGAGAGAGAGAGAGGCAAAGAAAGATAAAAGGAAATAACGAAAAAACAGTAAGGTTTAGTAAATGGTCAAGCAAGTGCATTAATAATCAGATCAGATCTTAATGTAGGAAATATAATAATACGGAATCTAGCTTATGGGCCATTAAAAAGCCCATTAAGTAGGAACATGTAATATTCTAAAGTTAATGCAAGACTTTAATGGTTATAGACTTAGAACACAATAAATTAGATTAGTACTAAACATATAATGACTTTGTTGACATAAAAAACAAATGAATTTAATGGCTCACTTAGGTATGTCGGATTAGGAAAATATCCAATATATTCGGTTATTTACAATTATTATCCAATATATAACTTTAGGCATTTTTTTAGTGAATTTAGGAAATATATAATTCTAAAATTCTTAATTACCCAAATGGATAATTTGGATTTTGGATACCCCATGTTTTTGTCTATCTATGTTCGGATGATTTCATATATCCTTATCCAAAACACACAACTTTTCAATTTGATTTTAATTGAATTTTTACCTTATGTTTTTTAAGGAAAATTAAGTAATGGAGAGAAAGTGGAATCCTCAAGAATCTGATTCACTAATAAACAAAGCCTAATCAAATTAAAAACATAACATAGATTGTTTTACTACACATCACAATGACATTGGTTTTTAACTTTTACCCAGAGAAAGGCTTAAGTATACCTCTTTGTCTCATTCGATTCATGACTCTTGAAGCATCGTTTAGTTTATCTGCTCTCTCATACAAAGCTGCAACAACCAAATGCAACTCTTTGCTATTGACATTATCATCACAATCCAATCTCTCAAACAACGATTCAACCATGTCGAAATCTTTCTTCCAAGAGTATAAACTCAGCATTTGGAAATGTACTTCGTCAGGGAACACACATCCTTCCTCTTGCATCTCTCTGTAAACCGTATCGGCCTTCTCAAACTCTCTTTGTTTCCCATACGCGTTCAACACTAAAGCTATAGCGTTTGAGTCCGGGAAGTACCCTGCACTTCTCATCTTCTCGAAAACTTCGATTACGTTAACATACCTTTGGTTTCTTGAGTAGAGACTGATCATACAACCAAACACCGTTATGTCCTTGACTTCCCCTGCTTCGAAAGCTTGTCTGAAAACCCATGTAGCCTCTTCTGTCCTCCCGGCTTTAGCTAAGATTGTTATAGCGGTTTCACGAGGGATATTATCAGGACGCTTTAGTTCATGTAGCAAACGCTTAGCATGACCCATTAGACCAACTCTTTCGTAAGCCACAATCATTGTTTGGTATAGAACCTGATCGATTTCAACACCCGAGCTTCTCAGCTTCTGAAACAGCGTTGCAGCTCTGTCCAACTTCCCCGCTTTTCCCCATATCGATATGATAGTAGAGTAGGTAATGGCGTTAGGCTCGATTCCTCGGCTCTGCATCTCTTGAACAAGATTCGTAGCCTTTTCGTGCTCCATAGTTTTCCCGTATATCTTGATCATCGTGTTGTAAGTAACAACGTTCTGTTCGATGTCTTTCCTCTGCATCAGCCTGAAAAGATGAATAGCTTCCCCGAAAAGCTCTGCCTCTCCGTATACACGGAGGATAGTGTTGTAGCTAACAACGTTCGGTTCGATATCCATCTTCCTCATACTCCAAAACAACCTATCAGCTTCTTTAACCATGTCGAGCTGACCATAAACATCGATCATTATATTACAAGTCGTGAGATCCAAAGAGCAATTCACTTCTTTCATCTCAGCGAAAACCGATAAAGCTTCGAGAAACTTCTGGTTCTCTACATAAACACTCAAGAGAGTGGAGTAACTAACCGTGTTAGGACACACACCCGCTTCTTTCATCTCTTTTACAAGCAAACGCGCCTCTCTAAACAACTTAGCCTTACCATAAACATTTATCATCGAGTTATACGCTACGAGATCAGGCGTAATACCGGACTTTTTCAGCCTCGAGAAGATCGAAATAGCCTTAGAGTAATCACACAACCTCCTAGAAAGCTCAATGAGGTTACTATACAGGACAAGATCACCTGAAACACGGTCTTGTTCCATCTTCTGAAGCCAAGACAAAGCCGAATCAAACATACCCTCTTTACCAAAAGATGTAATAAGCGTTGAATAAGTAAACCTATCAGGAGCAAGAGCTCTCTGACGCATTTCGTCGAACAGTCCGTGTGCAATATCAAATTTTTTAGCTCTCAACACATTTCGAAGAACAACGTTGTAAGCGAACACAGAAGGCGTGTACTTAGCTTCCTCGTGAACCCAATCGAGTATCGCCATTGATCTCTGCCAGTCATTTTCTCGAGAAATCAGAGAAACCATGAAACGTATAGACAATTGTCTGTCTTTGTAAGAAGAAAGCAGTGAAAAAAGCTCTTTTTCGTTCTGGGTCTGATGAATCGAAGCTAAAAGCTCGTCCATGTCAACTTTGTGATCGATAAAAACAGATCTTTCGTATCTCCGATGATTTCTCGACGGCGTTAGATTCGGATTCGGATTCTCCGGGTGTTTTCTCCATGTCTTTTTGGTTTGTATTGATGACGAAGAAGAAGCAGAAGCAGAGATTGTGAAGAAGGGTATAGATGTGTAAATACGAGGTCTTGTTAAGGGTATTGATGGAAGATACGGAGAAGAAGATGAAGAAGAAGACGAAGCGATGTCTATATACATATCTCTTCTAAATATAAAAATTCGACCTTCACGAAGAAAAGCAACATTATCTTTATATAACTAGAAACGACCAACATCGGTGTTAAACGGCGTCGTACTAAGTTTACCGCGACGACCGTTACTATTTACCTTATGGAGACCTAGAAATGTTTAAATATATACTAATATTTTCATAATTACACTACTAAATTGTTAATATTTTTTATGGTATTTATAATGGCTATTTTTAGATATAAATTAGATTTACGTTCAAATTATTTGCTTTTTAAATTTAAAAAGAGACATCATGATACATTTAGAGTAACCTTCTTTCTAAAAGAGTGGCTTTCATAGCTTTGAGAGAGTTCTCCATTTCATCACAAAGCTTGTGAGGATTTGGTATGGTCTTAGGATCAACCGCTAAGGAGATTACCATCTTGTCCCCATAGCTTAGGAAATGTATTGTTAAAGCCTAATTATGAGAAGAGAAAAAAACAATAATAATTATGAAAAGAAGAAGAATAATTAGTAGTTAATATAACAATAATGACAAGAGATTACTTACATGAGCATGTCCATAAACACTTGGAGCAATGTAAGCAATAGGATGGCCATGAAAACTAATTTCTTCATTAGGACCAATCATGTTTGAAATAGATGTAGTCATGTTTGAAACAAGTCTTTTAAGTATTATTGCACTTACCTACAAATAAACAAAGAGATGTGTCTTGGCTTGTAAATACTAACACCTTTTGAGCTCACATGATTCAATATTCAATATTTTAATACCTTTGATCCAAAAACATTGAAGATGGAATCTAAATGTGAATAAAACAAAGTAGGTTGAAGTGAGTGTTTTTTTCGATCCATAGTCGATTTAGCCTTTGATAGATACACCAACGGATTCGTCTCTAAACCGATAGAGAAAGGGAAAGTAATGGAGGTGAAGTAGTTTCCCCATCTACATTTAGAATCCTTAGCCATCATATCTTCCAATGGCTACATTCACATAAATGTGTGTTTTGCCTTTGTGTCATCTATAAAAATGTATATCATGACAAAGGTTAATTAGATCTTTATTGTATAAGTTTCTTACCTGGATTCCAATGTTTGGCCTTAGGTTTACAAGAACACCCGCGCGAAGTCGTATTTTACCATTAAATTTATCTAGATATCGCGAAAGAGCGGCGTGTGTAACTCCGAGTAAAACATCGTTGATAGTCTAATAACAAATACAAGAAAATAAACAAAAATGTAAATAAAATTGGATAGCATCAAGAAATGAACCTAGAGGACTTACCATGTCCATAGTGTTGAAAACTGGTGAAGCCCATGTCCAACTCCTAATTGATACGATATTGTCCGCTTTGGACTCATGTCTCGAGCCCTCACGGTTTTTCTTATTGGGCTTCTTCCCAAAAGGCCTCATATTAATTGGGGTTGGACTCTCCTTATATATTAGACATTACTCGTCTAAACTTCCGATGTGGGACTTAGTTTGTTATCCCAACATTCTCCCCCTCAAACTAAGGACCACATATCCTTAGCTTCTCCTCTCGAAACTTGGCACATATCTCGTACCGTCTTAATCTTGAGGTAATCTAGAGGGTTCTTCCCACATCGAACCACCCAACTTCTCTAGGTCCGTTTCTTTAACCTAGGCTCTGATACCAAATATAGAATCACGATTATAAGAACACCAAAGATTAATAAGAATAACTCTCTTATTATTAAGGAAAATCTCTCAAAACCTTAATCTCTCAATCTCATAAACTCATAAGTTGTGCTACAACTTAGCACCTTCTTATATATAAAACATAACTCCAAAACCTAATAGGAAAACTATCTTTAGATAACTCCTAAATAAAAGGAAAACTCCAATAGCAATATATTTAGATAACTCCTAAATATATATAACTTTTGACACAAGTTATTTCAAGCTTACAACAACATTATCCCCCTTAAGCTTGAACTCATCCTTCTTCACATCATCAAGATCTCTTCTCTCCTCTGAAACTTCAAAATCTGTTCTTATTCCTTTATTCCCATATTCTCCGAAACTCACGGCGAATAATCCATTGCCTTTCTCGTGTTCTTCCTCTATATCATCCCACTTCCAGGTTTTATCTTCATCGAAAACTACATCCCTACTAACAACAATTTTCCTGTTAATTGGATCCATAAGCCGATAAGCTTTTGACCCGGGCTCTGTTCCTAGGTGTATCAGAATTTTTGATCGATCATCTAACTTCTTCCTTCCGATGGTCTCTGTCCTTGCGTAACTTATGCAGCCAAAGACACGAAGATGCGCGATGTTCGGTTTCATGCCTTTGAAGAGCTCATATGGAGTTTGTGCCTCAAGCGATCTAGTTGCTACCCTATTGATCAAATAGGTAGCGTGTCTCACGCTTCTCCCCAAGAGATAATTTGGACACTTCATGTGTTTCAAGATACTCCTAGTCATCTCAAGCAAGGTTCTATTTCTTCTCTCAACCACTCCGTTCTGTTGGGGTGAATATGGCGCTGTGAGTTGTCTCTTGATTCCACTATTCTCACAAAACTTTTGAAACTCGAGTGAGATGAACTCTCCACCTCTGTCCGTGCGGAAGGTTTTGATGCTGCTTTTGGATTCTTTTTCCACAACTATCTTGAAAGTTTTAAACTTTTCAAATGCCTCACTTTTCTTCTTCATAAGAATCGTCCACATGTAGCGTGAGTAGTCATCGATGATTACAAACACGTAGCGATTTTGTGCCGGTGTGGAGGGTGTGATAGGTCCGCAGAGGTCTCCATGGATTAACTCAAGTGCTTGAGTCGCTCGATATGTGGTTGCTTGGGGAAACGCTCGACGTGTTTGTTTCCCAAGAAGACATGACACACACGTTTCCTTTTCAATCGACATCTTTGGGACTCCTATCACAAGCTCTTTATTGATCATCATCTTCATGGTCTCAAGATTAACATGTCCCAGCCGTGCGTGCCACTTGCTTGATTCACTTATCCCCTTTAGGTGCAAACACTTGATAGTATCGTCGACGTCTAAGGATACTTTGTATAATCGATTCTTTGATCTAACGGTTTGTACTAGAAGTTGATTGTTCCGATCAAAGAGATTCAAAATATCCCCTTTCATTCGAACTTCACAACCTGCTTCTGTGGCCTGACCCAAACTAATAATATTGCTCTTTAGACCCGGAATGTAGTAAACGTCATTCAGCACTTTCTTCTCACGATTTTTGACCTTAAAACGTATTGAGCCTTTTCCTTTGATATCTATACAAGAGTCGTCGCCAAACCTAACTTTTCCCGTAATTGTCTTGTCTAGATCCATAAAGAAAGAATGATTTCCACTCATATGGTTGCTGGCTCCATTATCTAGGTACCACACATTACTCTGATCTAGCTCTGCTTCAAAAATTTTTGGCTTCACATTCTTCTCATTAAGAAACACTACCTCATGCATCATCAAAGTATCGGCCTTTTGAGTATCATCATCTTTCTTCTCCTCTATTTCTTGTAATTTAAGCAACCTATCAGGACAATCGGAAGCAAAGTGTCATTGTTTATCACATCGGTAGCATGTAATTCGAGCAAGGTACTCTTTATCGCTTAATTGCTTGAAATCTCCACCTTGATAATTTCCGTTTCTTCCTCGACCTCTTCCTCTCCAGCTAGAACGACCCCATCGTCCTCTTCCTCTGTTACCACCGTAGCTACTAGAAAATTGTTGTGGTGAGTGGGTATTGGCATACATGAGCTTGTTCGGATCATCACAATGCTCTTCTTCTTCTTTACCAATCCTTTCTTCGTAGGCCTTTAATCGCCCCACAATATCTTCAAAGCCGGTCGTCTTAAGGTCAAGGACTTGCTCAAGAGCAGCAACAATGTGTATGTATCTCTTTGGAGGTAAGCTATTGAGGAACTTTTTTACGAGTCTTGTTTCATCCATGGTTTCTCCGAGAGGCTGCAGAGTTTGATGAGATCTCGAAAGTCTTCCCACAAACTCATCTATTGTGTCGGTTTCCTTCATCTTAAGTCTTTCAAAATCCGCTACTAGGGTTTGTAATCTAGCTTCTCTAACTCTCTCAGCTCCGACATGCCTCGTCTTTATTGCTTCCCATATAGCTTTCGCCGTATCTAGATCACCGACTTGTAGAATCAAGTTCTCCGGAATAGCTTGAAATAGTAAGGCGATCGCCATGTTATTTTTTTCTTCGTCTTTGATACCAGGATCAATTGTCTCCCACGCCTTATGCACCTTAAGCACGGCCTTCATCTTTATGGCCCACACCGTATGATTCGTATTACTTAGCATCGGACATCGTGCAGAAAAATATCCACCTTCTTTTGAGTTGATATCTGCGATCTTAGCACCACTACTCTCGATGATTTCTTTATTGTCGTTGCTCATAGTGAATATGTTTTATCTCAACCTTCTTTGTTGAGAGTTTTAGTTCTTCCTGAAGCTCTGATACCATGTTGAGAACTGGTGAGGCCCATGTCCAACTCCTAATTAATACGATATTGTCCGCTTTGGACTCATATCTCGAACCCTCACGGTTTTACTTATTGGGCTTCTTCCCAAAAGGCCTCATATTAACTAGGGTTGGACTCTCCTTATATATTAGACATTACTCGTCTAAACTTCCGATGTGGGACTTAGTTTGTTATCCCAACACATAGCTTCTTTTACATATTTAATGTCATCAAGTAAGACAACTCTATGATAAAAGTTCTTTCGACATCTCTCCACACCGATATCGCCTTTCAAAGTCGTATTTGTATCTTTCAAGAACAACAATGTCGCCAAGACCAACAAAATATCCACCAAAGTATTCCAAATCAATCTCAACGATGAACAAAACACAAGCACCAACCTCAAGAACCATGAGTACTCCTTAGCTTCATGCACCTTTTTACGCCGTTTTAGAGCATGAACATTCGAAACTATTTTGTCTCCATGTGATGTTTTTAGAGTACAAGCTAGTAGAAGAGACATGAGTGATGTTCCATCTCCTAATGAATGGTGAGATCTTATTACACATACCGATTCCGCGTCACATGTTTTGACGTTGAGGATGTGAATGTCCCATAAAGGTTTCGATTTATCAAGAGGAACCATTGTTAGGCTTGAAACATAGTCTTCAACAAAACTATCTCCATCTTCTTCAACTATCTCCTTTATGTCTTTATCTACTATAAAGACATGGTCTTCTACGTTGACTTTAGTCTTAATCCAGCTAACACCATCATTAGACTACAAAAAACATGTAAGATCAAACACTGTTGTAGGGATAAAACGGTCAAGGTGTAAAGTAGATGGATCGTTCGGATTGGTATAACGAAGTTGGTTCGGAATTTGTATACGAAGAAGGGTCGGAATCCTCGTTATGACAACTATGGTTCGGGATTATGGTTCGGATTTATGGTTCGGATTTATGGTTCGGATTTATGGTTCGCTAGAGATAGCGAACGCTTTTTATAATGCTAAAGATAGCGAACAGAATGTGGCAAAGATGCCGAACCGAATACAGTTTAGAGATGTCGAACAAAAGAGATAGTAGGTTTTAAGTCTTTGTTTCTCGCTGTAGATTTCTCTCTCTAGAATCTCGCCCTTTCTCCTTGAGCAGGATGTCTGCTATTTATAGTAAATGCTCTTGTTGACGGATTTCCTCAATGCGCGACCTCCGTACTGTTCCCATACCGCTGAACAGTGTCCTATCGTAGGATCGTTCGGTTCGGCGCTCATAAATGCCTTGTCAGAACTGTCGTTCGGCGCTCATAAATGCTGCGTCAGAGCTGTCGTTCGGCGCTCATAAATGTTGCGTCAGAGGTGACGTGGCACAGCTCATCCGCTTCTGGGCCTTCTCTCCGATTGGGCCGTGTTTTGTTATTTGGGCTTATCGTCGTGGGCTTCTCGAACGGGCCCGGTCATGTTGGGCCTTTCAGGCCCACCCATAACATTAGTCCCCCCCCAGTTCGTTTCGGAGAAGGTGAAACGATTCGTATGCTGACTTTGGCGTGTTTGAGAAGTCTCGCGTCGTTTGTGTCGTATCGTTGAGGGCCACGTCATACTAGTTTTGGAATGATTGTGTTCCTTCGCGTGTTTCGATGGCGTCTTTTCGTCTTCCTTCGTTCCTCCTTAAGTACTCCTCCTCCGAGTTCATTATTCTCATTTCTCCTCATTTCTCCTCCGCGTGAATTCATGTACTTTCTCTCTCTAAAACTTCTCTCTAAATTTTTGTTTTTCTTTCGCGCTATGTCTTCATCTTCATCGTTGGGTTCGGAATCATCTTCGAGTTCGGGATCTTCTCTATCTTCCGCTCACCTTCGTCGTTTAGAGGCTCGAGATAGAGGATCTCCCAGTGTGCGAGCTTCGGTGAATTCTCGAACGCTTCCTCAGCCTGACTCGGCCTTAGATCAATCTTCTCAGAGAATTCCTTCGGTTTCCGGCGATTTTCTGTTAGATCCTTCCGTTCGGTTACCTTCTTCTTCACCTGTTAGGCAAGGCATCGAGGTCCCCTCTCTAGTGGACGAGGAGTTTACTCCTCCACCGTCGGTTCGGCGGGTTCATACTGAGAAGACGCCGACGCCTCCTGTGGTCGGAGAGGCGAGGAAGCCTAAGAGACCTCGGCGAATTAACTCGTTTGCTTCGTCGACGAGCAGTTTTGATGACGGGCTCGGTTCGATTCAGGATATTTCAGGAGCCAGCGAACCTTTAGAGATAATCCAACCGGAGCCAGGCCAACTTCCTTGGCACTGTCCCCCGGGGTATATTTGCTTGTACGAGGCAGCATTTACTGAGTCGGGTCTGTGGTTTCCTCTGCCTCGTCTCCTTATTGCCTATTGTGAGAGAAGAGAAATGGCCGTCTCCCAGTTGACGGCGCCGTGCCTTAGAAACCTAGTAGCCGCTATTTTAGCGTCTAAAGAGCTCGGGTTCGAGATGACTCCCGCTTGCTTCGACGAAATCACAACGACGCAGGCGAACGCTTCGCTACCGGGGACTTACTCCATTTGTTGGCGGAAAGGCTTTTGTCTTACTTCGGATCGTCACGTGAAGATTGACAGTTGGTGGAAGAAATACTTTTTCGTCAAAGTTAGTTCGGCGTCGGTCCTTGACGTCGATAGGGTATATCGGACGAAATGGGCCGTAGTTATTGGTAGGTATCTTGTCTTTTTTCTTTCGCCGTATCCTCTTTAACTGACTTTTATTTTGTCGTTTCAGATCGCTTTATTCCGATCGTTCCCTTCCCCGAAGATTATACGACGTATAAGGATCGGCTGAGGCGTCGAAACGAAATACCGTGGACCCAAGTTCTCGAACAACAGCGCCGCTACTGGGCATCTCTGAAAGGTAAGATCCCTTCTTTATTTAATAGGACATCTTATCCTTTGCTCATTTTGTTCGGTCCTACTTTTTAGAGTCGTGGTCGCTCGAAGCTCAGAATATCCCAGAGGATTCCGCCGACGAGTTCGATCAAAACGAAGAAAAAACAGGTGAGCCGGGGATGATGAATTCTCGAAGTCTTCCTTCTCTTTTTGGTCCGAGCGTGCCTACCTCGGCGACTAATCCTGATGTGGATGCGACCTCGGAGCCTCGGGCAAGTCGAACCCGGGACTTGTCTGGAGGTAACCAAAATAATCCTCGCATCAAGAGGGCTCGTACCGACCGACCGACTGCTGAGGTCGGGAGTCATTTGGAGGTTCGAGGCGTTCCCGCCGGGGGTTCTGACGCCGCGGTTACTGGTACTAATTTGCCTCCCGAGGGAGTGCGCACCGAGGGTCGCCCCGGCGATGATGTTGTTGAAGGTGCGGGAGTCGGAGTGACTCCTGCTGTTATTGGCGAGGTGGTTGGGGCGATCCCGACTGGTGATGAGCAGCAGGTCGAACGGACAGTTCCGTTGGTTCCTTCGGAGGGGGACAGTGATGTCTTCACTTCGTCAAGCTTGCCCCTCTTCAAGGGAGGCGACTTCTCGTTTCAGCTGGGCAAAGAGAAAGCCTATGGGTTCGAGTTCGTCTATGGTTCGTCTAGGCGAGGGGCCCTTCCTCAACAACGGCGAGGCGTGTGCCGGCTTCGAACATCGCTCTTCGAGTCTCACGAAGACAAATGTCCGCCGAGCTCGTTGATTTTCGAGGACGAGATCGCTGCGTTGGCTCGTCTTGAACAGAGGGTGAGTTGAGTTCGGTTCTAGCTTGTATATATATATATATAATAATAGCTTGAAAGATTTCTGTTATCGTTTTAGGTCGTCTACAAGAGGACGAAGCTTTCGTATGACTACGAGCGTCTTCTTATCACCGAGCGTTCGAGAACGGAGCTTCACCGAGCCGAGACTCGCCTTGGAGGCTGCTGAAGATGCCAAGGCGCCAAGGCTGAGAAAGAGAGGGATGAGGCTCGGGCCGAGGTTGAAGAGCTTAAGAGGGAACTTCGTCATGCCAAGAGGGAGAAAACGGTGAAGAAGTTGAGGGAGCGGCTCGCAAAATCGAGTCGACAACGTCGATTTGAAGGCGAGTCTCGAGGCGGCGACTTCTTCGTTCGAAGCCAAGGGTTCGGAGGCGGAGGTGCTTCGGAAAGATGCGGAAGAGCTTTCTTCCGAGCTCGAGGCTTACAAGGGGAGGTACAGCGGGCTGATAGCCTACAACAATCGGGAAGTCGGTAGGCTTCGAGCCAGCCGTCTCGAGTATGTGGAGGCAGCGAAGGAGCAGTTTGCGAAGTTGCGCGAAGCATCGGAAGAGCGTCTTGGTCGGTTGAGGGAGTTCATTGCCGAAGAGGAATTCGTTCGCAAAAACTTCCTCCTATGGAATCAGCTGAAGGGTAATTCGACACCCTTGCCATGATCGAGGCTCGGTATCAGCTGGTGCCGCCAAATGAGTTCGTTGAGACCCTTCGCACCAGGAAAGAGGGTCTTAAGAACTGGTTGGATGGTAGGCCAACACCTACGTACTCGGCCTCTGACTTCGAGCTTCCGGGATATTTGGGGATCGAATCCGTTCCCGAATTGTCCGCGTATGATGAGGACGATGAGCAGCTTGAAGATGAAGCTCAGGGGACGAACGAGCAAATCGCTGCGGGTATCGACCAGTCTGGCGTTGACGGCCAATCCTCGGGCCAAAATTAGTTCCAATATTTGTAATTTGTTTATTTTTGTCGACTGTTGGGGTCGACCTTGTAGCTCGTATTTTAATGTAATCGCTCTTCTTTTGGTTCGTACTTAATATTAATGAAAATGTTTTTTCTTTCTTGATTTTCTTTCTGAATTGTTTTTCACTTGGTTCGGAAAATTGTGGACTTTTGTTCGGAGGTGCGAGGAAACTCGGCTTTATGTGGTTTCGGATTGGGCCACTGCAGGGACGAGTCTTACCCTGCAAAGGTGGATGATCGGTCCACCGCACTCTTGCGGAGTGGCTAACATATTTTGCACCTTTGAAAGTGGCTGACTGCGGTTCGGACCGGCTTTGAGTCTTCGAGCGCTTTTTGCTAAGTCACTAACTTACGGAGCGCTACTTTCGTTCGTTAGTTCTTTTTGCTAAGTGGCTAAGTATAGATCGGCGGACGATCTGAGCGATGGGCTCGTTAGTTATAAGCACAGGGCTTGTGTGACGGAGCGTTGAGCTCGTTAAGTCTTGAGCGCGGAGCTCGTGAATTTTTTGGTGAAAAGATTTTTATTATTTTATAGCTGTGCCTTGTGAAAGGCTGCCTACGTACCCCGAAGGGGATCAAGCCAGTCGTAGTTCGATTACAATGGTTCGGACTCGTGTTGAGGCCGGTTTTTTTTTTTTTTTTTTTTTGGCGCCTTCGTCTTCGCCTTTGTCTTCGTTCCTTCGATTTTCGTTGTTTTGACCTTCGGCTGCTTCGGGCTTTGTTTTCGGCTTCGTCTTTATGCTTTGTTTAATGGTAGAATCTCTTCAGGTGCATTGCGTTCCAGGATCGCGGGACTTCCTTGCCGGACATCTCCATTAGTTCGTACACGCTGGGCCGAACTACTTTTGATATTAAGTATGGACCTTCCCACTTTGCTCCGAGCTTGGTGATAGGTCTTTCGGCTGTATTTTCGAAGACCTTTCGTAGTACCAGGTCGCCTTCTTCGAAGTGTCGTCCCTTGACTTTTTTGTTGTAGTATTTCGCCGCCTGGTGCTGGTAATTCTGGATCCTGAGCAATGCGTTGTGCCGTTGTTCTTCGGCGTAGTCCAGCTCGTCTATCATCATTTCCTCGTTTGCTTCGGGATGTTGGGTCAACATTAGACGTCTTATTCCTGGAACGTTCGCTTCGGCTGGTGACATTGCCTCCATTCCGTGGGATAGCGAGAAAGGTGTTCGGCCTGTTGCGCTTCGCGGACTCGTTCGGTGCGACCAAAGTACGCCCTCCAGTTCGTCTGCCCAGAGCCCCTTTTTAGCTTCGAGACGCTTTTTGATTCCGTCGAGTATCGTTTTGTTCGTTGCTTCGGCTTGGCCGTTCCCTTGCGGATATCTTGGAGTGGACTTGTTCAGTCGTATATTCCATTTTGCGCAAAAGGCTTCGAACTTCTTCGATACGAATTGCGTCCCATTGTCCGTGACGATTTCGTAGGGGAGTCCGTGACGACAGATGATGTATTTCCAGACGAAATTTTGAACCTTGGCCGCGTCGATGTCCGCGTAAGCTTTTGCTTCGACCCACTTGGTGAAGTAGTCTGTCACGATCAGGATGTACTTCCGCTGTCTCGAGGACGGCAAAGGTCCTACGATGTCCATTGCCCAACGCATGAAAGGGTACGGGGCGGTCGCCGAACTAAGTAGTTGAGTCGGGTTATGCTTGATATCTCCGTGCCGTTGGCATTTCTCGCACTTCATGGCGAAGTCTGCGCAGTCCTTTTGTAACGTCGGCCAGTAGTATCCGTGGTTTTTAACCTGAAGAGCTAACGTTCGTCCTCCGGAATGGTTTCCTGCTCCACCCTCGTGTGCTTCGCGAAGTACTCTTTCGATTTCATCATCGGCTATACAAAATAGGAGGACTCCGGATGCGCTCCATCGGTAAAGGCGGTTTATGATCATCGTGTAGCGGGCTGATCTGCTTTTCACGCGGCGAGCTTCCCACTTGTCTTTTGGTAATGCTCCGTGTGAGATATACATCATGATTTCGATCCGCCAGTCCGTTGGTTCGGTTCGTCCTTGCTGGTTATTTTCTGTTCCGGGTGGAGAATTCGATATTCCTTCGGCGAAGTCATCTGCTTCGTCTATATCGTGACCGATGGCACATACACCCTTCGGCAGGTCGATGCTCGGATGTTCGATGCATTCGATCGGGATGGTTCGCCGCGGGGTTGGGTCGAGGTCGAAGCCAAGGCGCAATGCATACGCGGACGTGTTTTTCGCTCGAGGATCTTTGTGATGGTGAAGGAGACGAATTTTTCTTCCGGGGATTTGACAACTCGCAAATAAGCCTCCATTCTTTCGTTTTTGGCGTCGAACTCTCCGCCGAATTGGCTGGTTACTAGTTGTGAGTCGCGAAGGCATCGAGTTCTTTGACTCCGAGTTCGAGAGCCAACCGCATTCGGCGATTATAGCTTCGTATTCGCTTCGTTGTTGGAGGCTTTGAACGCGAGTCGGAATGATTGCTCAAGGACTTCACCCTTTGGTGATCGCAATGTTATGCCGATTCCCGATCCGTCTTGGCTAGATGATCCGTCGGCATGTAAGGTCCATGTGTTCTTCTCTTCGGCGATTGTCATCTCTGGGGGTAGCTCGATGAGGAAATCGGCGATGACTTGAGACTTTGCGCTCGTTCGCGGTTTGTACTCGATATCGTACTCACTTAGTTCGACCGCCCACTTGGCAATACGACCTGACTGACTTAGACTATGCAGGATAGTTCGCAGTGGTTGGTTCGTCAGGACGACAATCGAATGAGATTGGAAATAGGGTCGGAGCTTTCTTGCTGATGAGACGACCGCGAGTGCTAACTTTTCCAGGGTCGGATACCTGCTTTCTGCTCCGTCTAAGGCCTTGCTTGTGTAGAATATCGGTCGCTGGTCGCCGCGGTCTTCCTTGACTAGCACGCTGATCACCGCCGATGTTGAGATGGCGATATACAGGTAAAGAGTTTCCTGATCGACTGGTTTTGCGAGGATCGGTGAAGTTGAGAGGTATTCTTTGAGCTGTGCGAACGCCTCTTCGCACTTGTCGTCCCATTCGAAGCGTTTTTTGCCTTTGAGGAGTTGGTAGAAGGGGAGACACTTGTCCGACGACCTTGATATGAAGCGGTTTAGTGCGGCGATGCGTCCGGTCAGTCTCTGGACTTCCCTTGTTGTTCGTGGCGAAGGGAGATCCTTTATCGCTGAGATCTGCTTCGGATTTGCCTCGATGCCTCGTTGGGTGACGATATAGCCCAAGAATTCTCCTGATGTGACGCCGAACGTACACTTCGTCGGGTTCAGCTTCATCCCGTATTGGTTGAGCATTGCGAAGCAGGTCTCGAGATGATCGACGTGGTCCTTTGCTACCAACGATTTGACCAGCATATCGTCTATGTAGACTTCCATCGTATCGCCCAGCTGGTCGGCGAACATTCGATTTACGAGCCGTTGGTAGGTTGCTCCGGCGTTTTTCAGACCGAAAGGCATGACTTTGTAGCAGTAGGTGCCTCGGTCGGTTATGAACGAAGTCTTTTCTCGGTCTTCCATGTGCATCATTATTTGGTTATATCCCGAGAAGGCGTCCATGAAGGACAGTAGTTCGTTTCTGGCGGTTGCCTCCACTATTCGATCTATGTGTGGCAGAGGATAGCTATCCTTCGGGCATGCCTTGTTGAGGTCGGTGAAGTCGACGCAGACTCGCCACTTCCCGTTCTTTTTCTTTACCACGACCGGGTTCGCTAGCCAGTCGGGATATCTTACCTCGTCAATCGACCCGGCCCCTATGAGACGTTCGACTTCTTCGTTAACCGCTTGGGCGCGCTCGGGTCCCAACTTTCTTCTCTTTTGTTTGATTGGTCTGAAAGTTGGGTCCACGTTGAGCTCGTGGCAGATAATGCTCGGATCGATTCCTGGCATGTCTTCCGTGCACCACGCGAAGGTTTTGCAGTTGCGCTTCAAGAAGTCTATCAGTTCGTTCTGCAGAGCAGGTTCGAGGTCGGCGCCGACTCCGACGCACCGAGTGATGTCGCTGAGATCGATGTTGACTTGTATGATTTTGTCGAGCTTCGGGGCTTCCTCGCTGGTCACTTCGTCGTATTGTGTTTTCGCGCTTCCCGGCTTTGTGATTTTGTCAGCCTGGATTCGAACCACCTCGTTCGTCGTTTTGGGTCGATAGGCTTCGGCGTTCGCCTCTTCGTCATGGATGATTGCGCATGACTTTCTTATCTTTAGTTCGGCGATGAAACAGCTTCTCGCCACGCGCTGGTCTCCGCGTATTGTCTGAGTTCCGCTCGGACTTGGGAACTTTATACACTGGTGATATGTGGACGGGATAGCTTCCATGGCGTGGATCCATGGAGTTCCCATGATGGCGTTATAGATCGCCGGTGTATCTATGACGTCGAACTTCACCAGCTTTGTGACGCCTCCGATGTGTACTGGGAGTTTGATGGTTCCCAGGGACATGGTAGTTTCTCCGTTGAAAGCCGTCAACGGCTTTCGGTTTGGCTTGATGGTGTACTCCTTGAGCTCCATCCTCTGCAGCGTATCTTGTAAAATATGAGGTCGACCGAGCCGCCGGTGTCGACCATGACCTTAGCTACTTCGCAATCGCGATAAGTAGTTCGACGACTAAAGGGTCGTTGTGGGGGAAGGCAACACCGAGTTATCACGTTCGGCGAACGTAATTTCTTTCCGGGACGGTCGGAGACGTCGCTGGTGCTGGCCCACTTGACTGCGGCGATCGTTCCGCGCTGCGATCTTTTGATCGACCTAACCGAATCGTTGCAATCGACAAGACCTCCCATTATCATGCCGATCTTCTTGCGCGCCACCTTGGGTGGGCCGGGAAGTTCTTCCCGCTCCCTTTTGTCAGACGATTCTAGAGCCCTCTCCTGATCACGTTCGGATTCGGGCCGAATGTACGTGTAGTTGGCTCGTCTCTCTTCCGAGGTCGGTAGCCTGATGTTTCCGTTGCCGTACTCCCGCAGGAGGAGACTTTGAAGATATCTACATTCTGCCGTTGAATGCCCATCTTGCTTGTGGAAATCGCAATGTTTGTTCGTGTCGCGGCTGTTGGGTCGTCCGTTGTTCGGATAGTTTCCCGAACCATTTCTACTTTGTTGATCGCCTTGCGATCCTCTGGATATGGGGCTTCTATTTTGATAAGTCCCCCTGTTATGATGTCCCGAACCGCCTGTCGGCCGATTAGGTTCTGGGCGAGATACGTTGTTGATTGCTTGCCTTTCGAACTCTTCGTCGTCAATCAGATCGATTCGGGTGTTTTTGCTCTTGTAATCCGCGTCGTAATGTTGTCGCGGTTCGCGGTGCTCCTCTTTCACCCTTTCCTTATCCTTCGAGCGTGTTTTGAGGGACGCATGCTTCTTGGTCAAAGCGGCTTTCTCTTCTTCTAGTTTGATGTAGGCGGTTGCCTTGTGTAACGCGTCCTCTAAAGCTCTTGGTTCGTTCGTCGTGAGTTCGTCACGGAGCTGTGACTCGAACCATAGCCCGTTGCGGAGAGCTTGGATGGCTACATCGTCTGGTACTTTGATTTTGGAGGCGATCTCCTTGAACCTTTCGACGTACTTCCTCAGGGTCTCTCCTTCTCCTTGGGTCATGCCCCATAGATCGGCGATCGATTTTTCCTTGTGGATATACATGGAATAGTGCTTGAGGAATACGGTCTGGAGCTGATGGAAGTTGCCGATCGAATTAGGGGTTAGCCGGTTGAACCATCTTTGTGCCGCTCTGTCAAGTTCTCGACGAACAACTGACAGTATCTTGCGTCTCGCAATTCGGGGGCGATCTGAGCTCTGCCCATCGATATCGTGAACGCCGTGACGTGTTGGACTGGGTCTGTCGTCCCGTTGTATTTTGGGATGGTGATTTTTCCCGGGTGCGGGATGTAAAACCGAGTGATGTCCGTCGTGAAGGGAACGCTATGTGCTTCTCGTAGCACGCGTCCGATCTCGGGTGCTGCGCTGATTGCTTCATGAACTAGAGAGCTCATATCGTTCAGTTCTTGCCTCATTCGCTCGAACTCATAGTCTCTGGCGGTCGGCGTTGCTTGAGCGTTGTATACCCTGTCATCGTTTATCGTTCGCCTGAGATGAAGATTCTGGTTATCTTGTTGATATCCGCTTGGACCGGAAAAATTCATCGCGGCGGTTGGATGTGCGAGCGGTGGGGTTCCGTAAACCGTCGTCGGGTTATGGGCTCCGTAAGGAAGTCCAAACGGGCTGGCGCTCATGGGAGGTGGGATTTCATGACCGTCAGTTCGCGTTGGTTGCGAGGTTTCTCCGAAAAGGTTTCGTTGTACGCCCGGAGTGAGTTCGTTGATTGCTCGTTGTACCTGCGGCCCTTGCGTGGTGAGCGCTTCGAATCTCACGTTCGTCGATTGGGTGAGGGAGTCCACCTTGCGACCGGCTTGCGAGGAGTTCGATTATGCGGCCGAGCGACTTCGGTATGATGGGCGATTGCGTTTGCCTGCGGCGAGACGTTGGCCATGTCGTTCGTAACTCTGGACTCGGGAGTCCGATTGTTCGTGCGATCAATTGCTGGACCCGGAGGTGTGGCCTGGGGACCTGATTCGGGAATAGTCTGTGGGAGTTCCATTGTTGGAATCGTTCGTTCGGTTGCGAGAGCCTCCTGCAGAACGATCGGAATGTGTGCTTGATTGTCTTGTTGGTTCGCCATTGAATGTAGATAAGCGATTGGTTTTAGTTACGGGATGCTGTTGAGTTGTCGTTAGCGTAAGAGATTTTCCTGATAGGCCCCACGGTGGGCGCCAAATGTTGTAGGGGTAAAACGGTCAAGGTGTAAAGTAGATGGATCGTTCGGATTGGTATAACGAAGTTGGTTCGGAATTTGTATACGAAGAAGGGTCGGAATCCTCGTTATGACAACTATGGTTCGGGATTATGGTTCAGATTTATGGTTCGGATTTATGGTTCGGATTTATGGTTCGCTAGAGATAGCGAACGCTTTTTATAATGCTAAAGATAGCGAACAGAATGTGGCAAAGATGCCGAACCGAATACGGTTTAGAGATGTCGAACAAAGAGATAGTAGGTTTTAAGTCTTTGTTTCTCGCTGTAGATTTCTCTCTATAGAATCTCGCCCTTTCTCCTCGAGCGGGATGTCTGCTATTTATAGTAAATGCTCTTGTTGACGGATTTCCTCAATGCGCGACCTCCGTACTGTTCCCATACCGCCGAACGGTGTCTATCGTAGGATCGTTCGGTTCGGCGCTCGTAAATGCCTTGTCGAAGCGTCGTTCGGCGCTCGCCAAATCTTGCGTCGGGCGTCGTTCGGCGCTCGCCGTCTTTGCGTCGAGGTGACGTGGCACGGCTCATCCGCTTCGGGCCTTCTCTCCGATTGGGCGTGTTTTGTTATTTGGGGCATCGTCGTGGCCTCGAACGGGCGTCGTATTGGGCGCTTTCAGGCCCACCCATAACAAACACACACTAATTAAGAGAGTAATCAAAACACTAATCAAGTCAAAGTGTAATTATTACCAATTTGCTTGAGAAACGAGGATGCTTGTGAACGTTATGTTCCAAGGCACATAGAATGACGTCAGCATTGATCTTTGTTTTGAAACCAATCATTGTGATGACGCAACAGTCGTTTCCCGGCAGTTGAAACACACGCGCCATTGGGCTTAGAGGCTCTGTTTCTTCTTCTTCTTCTTCTTCTTGCTCTGTATTCATTGTTGTCTCTCTTGCCTTTGCTTCTCCTTGGTCCATTGTTAGATCTGTCTATTAACTATTATGTGATTCATCTATATTATTATTTTTGAAGTATTCTTTTGAATTTTTCCAAAAAAACTCACTTAATTACATAATATGCCATTGAATTTAAATAAGGAAAAAAAAATCATTATGGTAAAACCATATTTAATGTTTATCAAACAAAATCTATAAGATAATATTATTATGGGAGAATCACAAAACTACACCTTTTGAATTACATTTTACAAAACTACACCATTTCAAAAATATTTCACAAAACTACACCTAAACACTCAAAATTAAATTCAAATAAACTTTACCCACATAATCCTACCCCCTTAATACTATACCCTAAACACTAATTAGCGAAACCAAATGAAAATATTTTAATTTTGATAATTTTTAATAGGGTAAATCAAGCTTTAAAATTTTTGAAAGGGTGTAGTTTTGTGAAAAAATTAAATTAGGTGTAGTTTTGTGAAGGAGAGGTTGAAAGGGTGTAGTTTTGTGAATTCCTCTATTATTATTAACTTTGATAACAATTTCAAAACAAAGTTTATATTAAACATACATACAAACATATATCATTAATATTATTATATTTTTAAAATTTAGTTAAAATTTGAATTAATAACAAGAAATCAATAAAACAATTATTTTCAACACAAAAACCAACCACTAATATTATATATTATGAATATTTAAATAAATTATTTGTATCTATAATTATAATTATTTTTATTTAAAATAAATTTTGGGTAAATCCGGTAGTATGGTTAAGTTTTAAAAATTTATGTTTGATTTAGATTCGGTTCAGATTTTCGGGTGGTTAAATTATCTATCCGTTCGAGTTACTTATTTTTTTATCGGTTTCGTTTCGAATATTTCGATTTTGTTTCGATATATTAATTTGGATCCAAATATTTTGTTCACTCTTATAATATAATAAATAAAAATTTCCTTACTATAAAATTCGGGTAACCCGGAAGTTTGGTTCGATTTTACAAATTTAGGTTCAATTCGATTTGATTTCGGTTTCGGTAGTAAATTTCTCTACCCGTTCAAGTTACTTATTTTGTAGATCGGTTTTGGGTCGAATATTTCAGTTTGGTTTCGATGAGTTAATTTAGATCGAGTATTTTGTCTACCTTTTAATATAATAAATAACTTTTATTAATTACCATAGTATAAAATAGTTTGGAATATATCAACTTATAAATTATGTTAAAATTGTACTATATGAAATATGTACTACAAAATATTATATAGTAACAATTTTTTTTACTTCAATACCTTTTAATATTTAAATTATTTTGGGTCATTTGGTTCTATTTCAAAAAATTGTTTCGTTTCAGATTTCGGTTCCGGGTTTTCGGTTAGTAAATTTGACTTTCCGTTCGAGATATTTATTTTTTGGATATGTTTCAATTTGGATATTGTAGTCATGTTTCGGTTTAGTATTTTAGATCCGGGTAATTTGGATAATATATAGTAAAAAAAAATTATAACAATTTTTAGTATGAAATTATTATTTTGTAAAATAATAAAGGACTATAATAAAATAAAAACATATAAATAGTTTTATATATTCTTTAAAAACAAAAGATGTATCATTAATTTCTAAATTAAATTTTTAGACATATAAAACGATTTAAAAATATATAAATTCGTGGTGTACCACGGGTTAAATCCTAGTAATATATATAAATGTACATTAATGATAAATTGTTTTTGATAGAGACGTGAAGGACAAGCGAGATTGTAACGTGACCCTATGATCTTCTGTAACGTATCAACCAAAATAATATTTTGATATACAATAGTCTTTGTTAGCTTTTCAAGATTTGTTATAAAAAGAAAATATATTATCAAACGAATGTGGCTTAAGATATATAAGTAGTTAGGATTTATATGAAACAGGACAAAGAACAACACTTAATACCCATAAAGACAAAACTAGTGTAAAATAGTTGCAGACGGTTTTAGACCGAAACGGTCCGTTTGTCCGAGGTGGTTCGATGCACCACTCGACCACTAAAGCTTCTTCCTGTGCCACCGCTTGAACCAGAGCTAGAGGATGGGGCTGGTTTTCGAGGCATGACCCTCTGTATAATCCGAATAGGAACACCGCCTAAATCAAAGTCTTCTTTCAATGATCTAGTCAAGAACCTTATATCGCTCTCTAGTAACTGCGTTTTACCGCTCACAAATGCTACGAAAGTCGGAGGTCTAGCTTTCACTTGAGTGAAAAACTTCACCTTTGGTTGCGAAGCAGAGTCTTTCCACGAATGTCGGCTCATTACTTTACACAACCATCGATTGAGACGGCCTGTGGAGAGTCTTGAACACCATCTCTTGTATGTGTCAATGACTTGGTTCATTACTTCTAAACGTCCTCTTCCTTCTAACGCAGAGATGAACACAACCGGTATACCCGTTATCTGCAAACCAATAGTGATGGTCCTTATCGCACATGAACACGAAAGAATGAAGAAAGATTCAATTTTTACTACGAGGACTAATCAAAGTACCTGAGGAATAACTGTCTGAACTTCAATGGGAACAGCTTCTCTGATTTTATTGTACATCTCGGAGTTTTGTTTACCCCTTAGACAGTCCATTTTATTAACGATGATGACTAGACCACGACCTTCTTCTACAGCGCTTCTAGCTATAACTACTTCTGAATGTGTCATACTTCGTTTGGCTTTTATGATCTTGAGATTTCAACATACAAAAACATAACGTAAGCAGATTGCGAAAAAACAACATGAATCAAGAAAGTATGTGTGCATATGACAAACCTCTTCAGCATCAAGAACCAAAGCGATTACATGTGCCCGCATTAGACTCTTTCTTGATTGCATTATACTCAAAGACGCTGGTCCTTTGTCTCGCTCTGTTCTCTCCAACCATCCAGCAGTATCAACCTTAATAAATACATCCGCCATTAACATCAAAGTAGATTAGATTGAGAGCTCTCTAGCTTTATAACACAAAGAAAAATATAGCTACTGTAAGAGATATATGTACAAGATAAACGGTCCTGTCCTGAAACTCGAACTGAACTCTCACAGCATCTCTAGTGAGACCAGCTTCTGGACCCACCAACACACGCTCTTCTTCTAATAACGCGTTAAGCAACGTTGATTTCCCAACATTAGGCCTACCTACAATAGCTAACTGCAACGGCAACTTGGACTCGTCGGTTTCATCAGAGAGATTCTCATCACTTGGAACATCCTCTTGACTGCTTTTATCTAATATAAGACTGTGAAGGTTTAATAAAGCAAGAAAATCGAAGTAATCAGCCATACAAGTTTATATGTTTTTATTTACCGTTTAAAGTTTGGACCATGTAATCTTCTAATAGAGGATGTAGAACTTCGTAAAGTGTCATCATACCAAGTCCTGTCTCAGCCGATATAGCAATAGGCTCACCAAATCCTAGCGCAAGAGCCTCCGAAGAAACTTCAGCAAGGGACTCGCCAAGTGATTCCGATTTATTCATTACTATTATTGGCTTAATCTGTGGTGCATGCTTTCTCAGCCACTTACCAACCTCTAAGTCCAACGGATGCAAACCCGCCCTACATAAAAAAACCCCGGAAAACACTAGCAATTAGCATTATATTAGTTGATTGCAACTTGAGAATTCATCAAAATCTAACCTTGAGTCGATAATAAGAACCGCAAATTGAGTCCTTGCAAGCACATTAGCAGTCATCGAAGTGGTTCTACCGAGAATAGTACCAGAAGAGACTTCGGTCTCTATACCAGCAGAGTCCAAAACATTGAACCTCAAGTCAGCTAATTTAGCAATCCCTTCTCTTATATCCCTTGTGACATGATCATCAGGCGTGTTGTAAACCAGAGCCTCCCTTCTTCGAATCAATCTAAACAACAACAACAACAATGATTGAATCCACAATATAACAACATATTCAATCTCAGAATTTATGTAAGAAAGTGTACACCGAAGAAACTAACCGGTTATACAAGGCGGATTTGCCAACATTTGGCCTGCCAATAATCATCACTGTTGGTAACAGCTTGGCGTCGATTTTGGTGAAATCTATAGGTTTCTTGTAAACAACATTTGGCTTCTTCTTATCCAAAGTTTCAACCTTTAAGCTCTCTAAAGCAACATCATCAACATCAATGTCGTTTCCATCAGAACCCAATGAAACAGAGCAAAACCCGTTACGATTCAGCTCAGGGATCAAATCACCGGAAACCCGTCTAAAACCCGTGAAATTACTTCCTGAGCAGAGAGAGATAAGTTATTAAGCTTCGGATTCATATAAGTAAGGGAAAAATATCAAATTTTTTGAAAAACCTAAAGATGAATCTGTGTTGAGATTGTGAGCAATGATCCGCCATTGAGAGTGAAATCGCCGAGAGTAAACATATCTATTGTAGAGCCCAAGACCCAATTGATTCTTTCGAGCAGAGATTGCTCGAATCAGTGACTGAGACATCGTATAGCGATAAAAATTCCGACAACGGTGAGTGCAGGATCGGAGAAGACGGCTCAAAAGCAGACGCGATTTTAGCTATAAGGGTTTAAAGTTTCGGTTCTCTCTATATCCCAAGTGGTTTAATCCGGTTTATTAACACAAACCGGTTTTAAAAACAGCACGATGTGTGAGAATTAAAAACGGCACGGTGTGCATGCCTGTAGAGACAAAACGGAGAAAAGAAAAGAGAGCGCCTTTCTTAACTCTTAAACGGTCATCATTCTCCGCCTAGAGAGAGAGAGAAGATGGAAGGTGCTTTATCGTCTGTGCTTGGAAGTGGTGGAGAAGATGTAGCTACAGGAATCGAATCTGATGATACGAATCGCGTCGCGAAGTTTAGCTCTTCAGCTAGCTGGCAGCTTTATTTCAACGAGATCAAGGAATCTTCGAAACTGGTATGTGTATCGAATCCGATCAGATCCGATTCGATTTCGAGATCAATTTTGAGTTTTTCTTAATGGGTTTTAGCTGAATTGAGATTTGGTGTGTGTGTTTTTTGATGGGTTTTTTTTTTGAAGCTGGTCGTTGACTTCTCAGCTTCATGGTGTGATCTGTGTAAGAAGATGGAGCCTGTGTTTATAGCCATGTCTGCAAAGTTCACTGATGTTGAGTTCGTGAAATTGGATGTCGATGAACTTCAAGTACGTTTCTCTTTATCACAATTGATTCTTAATCTTCCTCTCATGGCTATACAACTTATACCATCATTACCACTAAAGGATCCAACTTTATGTGTCTCTTACATTTATATCACTCTTATTGATATTGAGTTTTAGTGTGATATCATATCGTAGATTCGTGTATTGTATCATTGTTACATATCATAACCAAAGGATCCAACTTTATTTGTCTCACCTGATTGCTATCTAGTTTTTGTTGATATTCAAATCGCATAATTCAGGTAATGTTACATATGCATATCACTCAGGACTTTGATATGAGAATCATTGTTCAGAGACCTGCTTACTAGTTAACTCCATGATGAATGTGTATACTCTGATTGATATGTAGTTTTTGTTGATATCAAATAGTAGTTTCCTGTATTGTTACTTTATGCATATCACTCGGGTTCCGATATAAGGATCATAGTTCAAGAGACTTGCTTACTAGTTATTTGATATGATGAATGTGTGTGTTTGCAGGATGTGGCTATAGAATTCAATGTGATCACAATGCCGACATTTGTGCTGTTCAAAAGGGGTAGAGAGATCGGAAGGATAGTCGGAGCCGATAAGAATGAACTTGAGAGGAAAATTACCAACCGCAGAGCATAATGATCATTTAGTTTTTTTTTAACACACTTTCACCAATCAACTTTGTGTAATAAACTCAATAATAAATGGTATGTTTGTTGTGAAGGCTTTGTTGATTTTTGCCTTTGTTTTCTTCAAGGCTATAAAACCTTCTTATGTGTGACAACATTGGTTTTGATTAAAATGTTTTAAGATTCAGAAAAAGGTGTACACTTTATGTTGAGAAAACCACATAAAGGTGTAAAATTTATGGTTTTCAAAACTTGAATAATCTCTCTTAAGACAAATCGAAGTAATCAGCCATACAAGTTTATATAGTTTCGGTTCTCTCTATATCCCAAGTGGTTTAATCCGGTTTAGTAACGCAAACCGGTTATAGAAAAACGGCACGATGTGTGAAGTTGGAAAAACGGCAGGATGTGTATACGTGTAGAGACAAAACGGAGAAAAGAAAAGAGAGCGTCTTTCTTAACTCTTAAAAGGTCATCATTCTCCGCCTAGAGAGAGAGAGAGAGAGAGAGAGAGAAGATGGGAGGTGCTTTATCATCTGTGTTTGGAAGTGGCGGAGAAGAAGTAGCTACAGGAAGCGGATCTGATGATACGAATCGCGTCGCGAAGTTTAGCTCTTCGGCTAGGTGGCAGCTTCATTTCAACGAGATCAAGGAATCTTCGAAACTGGTATGTGTATCGAATCCGATTCGATTTCGAGATCAATTTTGAGTTTTTCTTAATGGGTTTTAGCTGAATTTGGTGTGTGTGTTATGTGATTGGTTTTTGAAGCTGGTCGTTGACTTCTCAGCTTCATGGTGTGGACCGTGTAGGATGATTGAGCCTGTGTTTATAGCCATGTCTGCAAAGTTCACTGATGTCGAGTTTGTGAAATTAGATGTCGATGAACTTCCCGTACGTTTCTCTTTATCACAATTTATTCTTAATCTTCCTCTCATGGCTATATAACTTATACTTATACCATCATTACCACTAAAGGATCCAACTTTATGTGTCTATTACATTTATATCACTCTTATTGACATAGAGTTTTAGTGTGATATCATATCGCAGATTCGTGTTACATATCATAACCCACCAAAGGATCCAACTTTATCTGTCTCTACCATTTGTCTCACCTGATTGCGATGTAGTTTTTGTTGATATCAAATCGTAGATTCGGGTAATGTTACATATGCATATCACTTAGGACTTTGACATAAGGATCATTGTTCAGAGACATGCTTACTAGTTATTGTATGATGAATGTGTTTACTCTGATTGCTATGTAATTTTTGTTGATATCAAATAGTAGTTTCAGGTATTGTAACATAAGCATATCACTCGTGTTCCGATATAAGGATCATAGTTCAAGAGACTTGCTTACTAGTTATTTGATATGATGAATGTGTGTGTTTACAGGATGTGGCTAAAGAATTCAATGTGACCGGAATGCCGACATTTGTGCTGTTGAAAAGCGGTAAAGAAATCGAAAGGATAGTCGGAGCCGATAAGAACGATCTTGAGAGGAAAATTACCAAACACCGAGCATAATGATCATGTAGTTTTTTTTATCACACCTTCACCAATCAGCTTTGTGTAATAAACTCAATAATAAATGGTTTGTTTGTGGTGTATTGATTTCTGCTTTGTCTTCTTCGAGACTATAATGTGTGACAACAACATTGGTTGATTAAAATGGTTTGTTGCAATGTTTATAAGATTCAGAAAAGGTGTAAACTTTATGGTTTTTAAACCGGTTCTGTTAAACCATTCAGACATTGGTTAGTTCTTAAATCTGTAATAAGAGGAAACGGTGTCGTATTAGCTCAGATATGAGCTTCTTCTTCTTTGTTGTTTAGCTTGAAAGGGCTCCAAGATCTCACAGCTTTGGAGAAAAACCCACCAAATGGGTTCTATGAACAGAGCTTCTAAAACCCTAAAATCATCAACACAAGCTTTATCAATCTTGTTCAGACAAAGATATCCTCTACGCATCGGACCGTACCAATCTCACTGTTTCAGCTCCGATTCAAGGCAAAGCTCAAGAGAAACCGCCATTGATTTGACACAGTTTCCTTCAGAAAAGATCCGAAATTTCTCAATCATAGCTCATATAGATCATGGGAAATCTACTTTAGCAGATCGTCTCATGGAACTTACAGGAACCATCAAGAAAGGCCATGGCCAGCCTCAGTATCTCGACAAGTTACAGGTTTCTACTTAAACTTTAATAAAGTTTCAATTTTTATTAAAGTCTTCGAAATCTGTTTCAATGGATGTTTCATGTTTTGGTTTAGGTAGAGAGAGAGAGGGGTATAACTGTAAAAGCACAGACAGCAACTATGTTCTATGAGAACAATGTCAAAGATCAAGAAGCTTCTAGTGGTGGTTATCTTTTGAATCTTATTGATACGCCAGGTCATGTTGATTTTAGCTATGAGGTCTCTAGATCTTTGTCTGCTTGTCAAGGAGCTTTATTAGTAGTTGATGCAGCACAAGGTGTTCAAGCGCAAACAGTGGCGAATTTCTACTTAGCATTCGAATCTAACCTCACGATCGTGCCCGTGATCAACAAAATCGATCAACCAACGGCTGATCCTGACCGTGTCAAAGCACAGTTAAAGTCGATGTTTGATCTAGACACAAGTGATGTGCTTCTAGTCTCTGCTAAAACCGGTCTAGGGCTCGAGCATGTCCTCCCCGCGGTTATAGCAAGGATACCTCCTCCTCCTGGACTTAGTGATTCGCCTTTACGGATGCTTTTGTTTGATTCCTTTTTCAATGAGTATAAAGGTGTTATCTGCTATGTTTCCGTTGTTGATGGGATGTTGAGTAAAGGAGATAAAGTCACTTTTGCTGCTTCGGGTCAATCTTATGAAGTGTTAGATGTTGGGATTATGCATCCTGAACTTACTTCTACAGGGATGCTTCTTACAGGACAAGTTGGTTATATAGTAACCGGCATGAGAACTACGAAAGAAGCACGTATTGGTGACACAATCTATAGAACTAAAACCACTGTCGAGCCTCTACCAGGTATGTACTTGTTTCCTCCTATAAGCTGCTTAAAATGTGGTCACAAGCTCGATGATTTCGATTTTAATCATGTGTAGGTTTCAAGCCGGTGAGGCATATGGTGTTTTCAGGGGTTTATCCTGCGGATGGATCTGATTTCGAAGCACTTGGTCATGCCATGGAGAAACTAACGTGTAACGATGCAAGTGTCTCTGTGGCTAAAGAAACAAGCACGGCTCTTGGTATGGGTTTTCGATGTGGTTTCCTTGGTTTGCTACACATGGATGTGTTTCATCAGCGTCTAGAACAAGAATACGGCACACAAGTAATCTCAACAATCCCTACTGTTCCTTACACGTTTGAATACTCGGATGGAAGCAAGTTAGAAGTCCAGAATCCAGCTGCTTTGCCTTCAAACCCGAAATACCGAGTCACGGCTTCATGGGAGCCAACGGTTATCGCCACGATTATCCTTCCAAGCGAATACGTAGGAGCTGTGATCAACCTCTGCTCTGACCGTAGAGGTCAGCAACTAGAGTACACTTTCATAGACGAACTACGTGTTTTCTTGAAGTATCAGTTACCTTTAAGAGAGATAGTAGTAGATTTCTACGACGAGTTGAAAAGCATAACTTCAGGGTACGCATCTTTCGACTACGAGGATGCAGAGTACGAGAAATCTGATCTTGTGAAGCTCGATATACTACTAAACGGGGAAGCTGTTGATGCGTTAGCCACGATAGTACACAAGCAGAAAGCGTACCGTGTAGGTAAAGAGCTTGTTGAGAAGCTGAAGAACTATATAGAGAGACAGATGTTTGAAGTGATGATACAAGCTGCTATTGGCTCGAAGATCATTGCGAGAGACACGATATCGGCTATGAGAAAGAACGTGCTAGCGAAATGCTACGGAGGAGATATAACGAGGAAGAAGAAGCTGCTTGAGAAACAGAAAGAAGGTAAGAAGAGAATGAAGAGAGTTGGTTCTGTTGATATTCCACATGAGGCTTTTCAACAAATACTCAAAGTCTCTTAGAGGAATATGACATAAGACTAAAGAAGAAGAAGAAGAAGAAGAAGAAGAAGAAGAAGAAGAAGAAGAAGAAGAAGAAGATGGATGCAATTAAACATTACATTTTTGAAAATTATGAATGAATATTTTTCTGATTTCATTTGTTGGAAATGTTGAGATTATTTTCCAGGTTCTTTCTCATAACAAAACAAACCAGAATTTGTTGATACATACATAAACGATAATTAGATAAATGTATAACATATTTATTTAAAGTAATGGGTGTAAAAATTCATTTTTTCAATCTAATGGGACTCTTTTGTGAAACTTAGAAAATCTAGTGGTCTGTAATAAGCTGAATTTGCAAACTAATTGGACTATTTTCGTGAAACGTGCAAAATATAGTGGCCTTTCTGTAAATAAGGTCTTTATGAAAAAAAGAATGGAGATGCGGGGTATCGATCCCCGTACCTCTCGCATGCTAAGCGAGCGCTCTACCATCTGAGCTACATCCCCATTTATTTTAATTTCAAAAATATAATTACTTATTAGTTATTACACTAAACATAAGGTTAAACGTAATTTTCAAATTTGTTTAACCATCATTTAATTAAATATCTTAAGTATCTATATACTTATTTCTAGCAAATGCCAAATCTATTTTCAAATGATCCTATAGTTAAAATGCCAAAAACAAGATGACATTTTGTTAAATGAAAAGAGTAAAATACTTTTAGAAAAATAATATATTAAAATTCTGAGACACGTGTTACCGATATATTTTCATAGTTTTTTTTCATTTAGCCAATAGATGTATTGCATATGTTGTAATAACACGAATATGTTTCCTATTTTTTAATTTATATTCATAATAAATCCTAATTTAGGTAATTAAAAATAAAAGAAGTTTTATCCAAGGAGCGTCCAAAAAAAGCACATAACCAAAGCAGTAGTCAATTCAAAAAATATAAAATCTTTAAAATAAAACATTAAATTCTCTTTTAATGCTCAAATTTCACATACAAATAACCCATAATAATCTTATCTCTCTCTACAACTTTTTTAAAAGAGGAAGAAAGAGAAGTGGGGCAAGACAACGAATATGAAGATGATAATGATGATCATGGAGATTTGCTAACTATATAATGCCTTTATAGTTTCTGTGTTTTCTTTTTTCTCCAAAGTTTTAAAAACACTTTTTACGATCTGTCGGTTTCTCAGAAAAATATAAAAGAACTAAAAAAGAAAAAAAAAAACTCTGTTTTTCTCTGTCTTTCGTCTTTTTCTTACAAATCTCGCCAAATTTTATGAAATCTCATCGAATTTAACAAAAACCCTTTTGTCTCAAAATCTGAAATCTAATCTCTGTTTTTTACAAAATAAAAATCAAACCTTTATCTTTTCATCATCTCCTCTGTTTTGTTCTTCAGTAGATCAAATCTTTAACAAAAAATGGGATGTGGAAGCTCAAAGAATCGTAAGCATTGTCGTAAATGCCGTGGAGAATTATCTCCGGTGATTATTCCCCGGAGCTATTCAATGCACGTTCATCATCCTCCTCAACATTCCGGCGATGCCTATCACACGGTGGCTCTAACTTCAACAACCATCGGATCTCTTACTTCTTCTCCTCTCAGGCATTTTCACAAACACTTGGCAGTCACAAACCAGAAACGTCTCTTCTCCGACCAATCCTGTAATAAGAAGCTTGTCTCTGTAAATGGGTTTGAAGAAAATCACAATCCAAAGGTTAGAGATCCTTTGAATCTTAAGGATAAGCTTTTGGAAGCTAAGATTTGGTCGAGTATGATGAACGAGAAGATACCGAAGATTGTGCCTAAAACACCGATTTTTACGCCTCCTGGAGAGCCAGAGACGATCAATACTTGGGAATTAATGGAAGGTCTTGAAGATGTAATTAGCCCCTTACCAACACCTAATCATGTCAAAAGCTTCTCCTTTGATGTTGTCCGAATCAAACCTTGTAATGACAATGATGATGATTGTGAGAATGTGAAGTCTAATGGCGCAAAAGATCAGAGATTCGGGTCTTTACAAGAAGAAGAAGAAAGGTGTAAAAGAAAGTTAGACAAGGTGATATTTTACTTCACAAGTCTAAGAGGTATAAGAAAGACATATGAAGATAGTTGTAATGTTCGGATAATATTGAAAAGCTTGAGGATTCGTGTAGACGAGCGAGATGTATCGATGCATTCGGGTTTTAAAGACGAGTTAAAGAAGCTATTGAGAGATGAGTTCAAAGATGGAGTTGGTATAACTTTACCTAGAGTTTTCTTGGGTGACAAGTATCTAGGAGGAGTTGATGAGATTAAGAGATTGAATGAGAATGGGACACTCGAAAAGCTAGTCGAAAGCTGCGAAAAGATCGAAGAAGATGGCTTGAAAGGATGTGTTGATGAATGTGAAGCTTGTGGTGATGTTAGGTTTGTGCCTTGTGAGACATGTTCAGGGAGCTGCAAAATTTACTATGAAGAAGAAACAGAGTTTGGGTTTAAAAGATGTTTAGATTGTAATGAAAATGGACTAATCAGATGTCCTGTTTGTTGTCAATAATTTTTGAAGATGTAAAAAATCAATTTCCTTTTTTTGAGGGTTATTTAAATTTTACATTTTTGTAGGATTTTGGTGATATGTGTAGAGTGATGCTTTGATTGATACTTAAATAAAAACTACTCCTATAGGTTATAAAATTAAATGTATAAAAAGGAATTAAGTTTTTGTTACAAGAAAAATCAGAAAAGGTAACATGAGAAAAGGACTAAAAGGTATCTTGTGAATCAAACAAACAAAAAACTTTTTTTAAAAAAGTGAATATTATTAGTCTATATCAATTTTCTCTTTAAGCATGTTCCATCCATTATTTCTTGTATTAATTGTTTTTTAAACATATAAAGCAATTTGTTGACAAAAGAAAACATATAAAGCAATCATTCAATTTGTAAGAACATCATCTAGAAGTGATTGATTGAAAAGCAAAATTTACCAAATAGGTTATTGTCATAAGATAAAATAGTAGACTAATATTGAATCCAAGAAATACTATAGCTTTAGTTTGTTCACTTGTTGTTTTCCATAAGATTATTACCAAAAATCAAAGTAAATAAAAAGGCTTTTCTGAATTATAAGTAAAAACTTGGCCCACAAAATTATAAGTAACATTTGGGCTTAGAAAATTTGATATAAGGCCCAATTAATTGTCATACTTTTGGTCTCCAACAAACTAACTTAACACAATATTGGGAAGTAAGCATTGGACTATTGTATTTTCATTTCATAAGAATATATTACAAATTTTATTTTAAATATAGACATAAATATATATTCTATTTTTATGTGCCAGATGATATATCTTCTCCCCAAAAAACAGATGTTCTGGATTTGATATTATTATTTTTTGTCTTGGATTGCTATTTTGATTTTATATCTATTTAGAGGTTCAGAATTTTGTTTACTTCAAAAAATATAGTATAAGATACTTTTTTATATACATAATTAGTAATTTTTTCGTATTTTTTTTTTATGTCCTTGACTGACACAATCGAGTTCAGACATAACACAGACTCTGCTTTTTTGTTGTTATGAAGAAAAAAAAGAAAGATTATTTTTCATCAAAAATACAATACTATTTACTTATTTTTGTAAAAATAATATATGTGAAATAGATAAGTGACGCAGTTCTGTTATACATATATTTTTTTTTTTCATCAAGTTTTTCATTAAAATAAAAGTAATAAACATAGTTGGGCTTTTAGAGATTCAGAAAATAATCTAAACCCAAAAGACTACATAAACCCATAAAATTAAAAAACAATAACACAAAACCAAAGCCCAAATGAAAGCCCCAAAAAACCAGGATGCCCTAAACTAAGCTTAACATGCTGAGCGCCGTTTTTGACGGAGACACGTCGGAGGTCGGAGCTGCGGTTGGGGATGGTCGGAACGCCAGTTTTTCTGCTTTTACGGTGCCACCATTGATAAGACCGCTAAAAATCCTTTTCTCCGTTCTTCTTTACCGGCAGCCACGCCAATAAGATTCACCGGGAAAGCTTCGAAGAGCAGAGCTCATCACCTCCGTGTATCAGATCCGCACTGCAGAGCTTGCAATAGAGGGCAAACCGTGGATTTGGGGAGACAGAAACCGAGATTTAAAACTCGACACAGGATAGATCTGGAACTTGCCGGATTTAACACCATAACCTGAGATCCGTTCACCGTAAAATCAGAAGAGGCTACCGTCGCTAAAAACTCACAAACAAAGCTGGCCGAGAATGCTAAAGAAGCCATCTTCGCCAGGGTCATAGCAGCCAACGGAGCTATCCAAGCCTCCGATGCCGAAGCAAAAGCCAGCCATCGATGCTATGAGAGTCAAAGATGCTGAAGTATAATCGGTATGCATGTTGCAAAAGTCGTAACTTTGCGTGTGATATCTTATAGTGGATCCCATTTATTTAATACTTACAGTAGAATTTGTCGAAAACTTATTCTATATATAGGATGATACTTCAATGTAAGAAGATATACTACTTACAACAAAATCTCTCTCTAAAATGTATGTTTCCTACTCTAATATATAAAATATGTTACGCCTTATATATATACATAATATTATATCGTTTCTACGTTATTATGATAACATCGTTTCATATAAATCAAACCTATATTATTATAACACGTTATCAGCACGATCGTTTCTACAATATTTTATTATTTATGACACTAGGAAAGAACCCGCGCGTTGCGCGGAATATTCGCTATTTATTATAGTAATTTTAAATAATTTTACATTGAATTTACGGGTGTTTTGGTTTGTTTTATGAAATTTATTATTTTTGTAATAGATATATGGTTTAACTTTAGATTTTTTGCCATCTATTTTATATTTTACTAAACTAATGAAAATGATTTTGTTTACGAACAACTTCTGTTTGCATGTTTTAGTTTATTCTTAAACGTATGTTGTTTTAACTCGTCAATTAATTTGGATCATATTTGTTTTGTATTCTCTATAACGTTATTGAATTATTTGCATACGTAATTGTTTGTTTTGTATGAAGTTTTGTTTTCTCCGTAATATTTTTAAGTTTATTTCATATATTTATTTGGTACAAACATTTAGATTTAGAAAGTATGTATATATGGAGTTTTTTCATCCCAAATTATAGTTATTTAAACTTTTATAAATTTATTTTTAAAATATTCTCTGTCTCACCCATTTTTTAAATGTTTTAGGTCTTTTGATTTGTTCCATTTTATTTGATTTTCACAAGTTTCTATGAGTATTTTTTATTTATTAACTATAGTATCACCATTAATATTATGTAGTCTTAATTTTTAATTGTTTTGAATAATTGTTAAACATCATTTATAACTTTTAAATTTTGTGCTTTTAGATAGAAAATTTTAGATAATGGAACATATGTAATATATTCCAAAAGATTAGTATAAGAGATAAAAAAAAATTATATATTTTTATTTTAGAAAGTTGATATACATGTTTTTATTAATGTTAAATATTATATTGAATGTTTTTTATTTTAGTTTTATTAATATTGAATGAGTTTTATAAATATTGAATGAGTTTTGTTAAATGATTTTTTAATTGAATTATTTTAATTATTTATGTTGATGATGTGGATGTCTTAGATTGAGAGAGTATTGTGCTATTATATAATAGATGGTTGCTTTAAGCACCATAATTTATTCGTACGCGGATTACCGCATCGATATTTATTTATTGTTATATTCCTATGGTTGTTTAAACGCACCATAATTTATTTATTGTTATATTTCTATGGTTGTTTAAACGCACCATAATTTATTTATTGTTATATTTCTATGGTTGTTTAAACGCACCATAATTTATTTATTGTTATATTTCTACGGTTGTTTAAACGCACCATAATTTATTTATTGTTATATTTCTATGGTTGTTTAAACGCACCATAATTTATTTATTGTTATATTTCTATGGTTGTTTAAACGCACCATAATTTATTTATTGTTATATTTCTATGGTTGTTTAAACGCACCATAATTTATTTATTGTTATATTTCTATGGTTGTTTAAACGCACCATAATTTATTTATTGTTATATTTCTAAGGTTGTTTAAACGCACCATAATTTATTTATTGTTATATTTCTATGGTTGTTTAAAAGCACCATAATTTATTTATTGTTATATTTCTATGGTTGTTTAAATGCACCATAATTTATTTTTAATTTAATTTACAAATTTTATGGATGACTTTTTATCACCATAATTTATTTATTGTCTTAATATATACTAATGTGATACATAATCTTTTATTAATTTCTTCTTAAAATAAATTTAAGGTTATTATAAATGATACATTTATTCACTAATACATAAATTAAAATTTACATAATATATTTAATTGATTGCAAAATATTAAAAATAATTTTTATTATGTATTATTAATACTAACGGTCACAAAGAAAATTTTTTCGAAATTTTTCACTTTTACAACGGCTATGAACAGTATTTTCGATCTATAAATACACTCATTTTTCAATATATTTTCCATTCACACATTTCATTTTCTCCAAAATCTCTTTCTAAAAATATTTTAAAAGTTCTTAAAAATGTTTCGATTATTGTTAATCATTATGTTTTTGATAATCATTGCTTGTATTTACGGAATTATTATCGGAGATTCTACTCATGTACAATATGTCTTAAATATAGTTTTAATTTTCTATGCTTTGTTTTTCTTTTAATCGCTTTTATTATTAATGTAAACACGTCGTCTTAAAATTATTCTAATAAAATTTATTATTATGTTTTAGATATAAAAATGGCAAACATCGAGAAACTCAGCTTTCCGCTCTAGAAATCACCGGTGCAAATTTTATATCGTGGACCACTAACGTTGAATTGCACCTTGAATCTCTTGGGTTGTCAGAAACCATTAAAGAGATGAATACTTCAACGGCCCAAGAAAAGGCAAAATCGATGATCTTCCTTAGAAGACACCTTGATGAGAGCATCATTTATGACTATGCTCATATGAGAGATCCTAAAGAACTCTGGAAGAGTTTAAATGATCGTTTTGATCACCAAAAGGACATAACTCTCCCGCTTGCTCGGGATGAGTGGCAAAGTCTGAGGTTTCAAGACTTTGATAAAATCATGAATTACAATTCCGCTGTTTTAGGAATTGTGGCTAAGTTAAGATATTGTGGTGAAACAATAACTGAATCCCACATGTTGGAGAAAACATATACCACATTTCATAAGAATCACATTACCCTACAACAACAGTATAGGATGCGTGGGTACACCAAGTTTTCAGACTTGATTGTGGCTCTCCTAATAGCCGAGAAGAACAATGAGCTTCTCATTAAGAATCATATGACTCGACCTTCGGGGTCCAAAGCATTTCCTGAAGTGGGAGAAACTTTAACCCCCAAAGAAAATCATTGCAATGGATTCGTTCAGAGCAATCTCCAAAGGGGAAATAGGTCCAAGGAAGCACATCCAAGAAACATGAGAACATTTGCTTCCGTTGCGGTACTAAGGGACATTGGTTCAAAGTATGTCGCACTCCTGCGCACCTTTGTGCTATGTACAAAGAATCCGCGAAAGGCAAGGAGGTGAACCTCGCAGAGCACTCTGAGGATACCACACACCTCGATGCCTCTGACTTTGTTAATGACTTTGACGAGGCCACAGTCACCGAAAACTGAGGATGTGACTCTTGAACTATGATGCATGTGCCATAAATAATGAATGTTTGTGTGAATTATTTAAAATAATGTATAATTATGTAACATATTGTGATGCATAAATATGTATAATATGTAAAATTGTACTATCATGTATAATATTGAATGGTATTTACTTTTATAAATTACTTTTTCATAAGCTTATTCATTGATTTTGATATTTCTCAGAAATGGATTACAATGCGAATGGAACAATATCTAAGGAAGATGGTAGAGATATTTGTATACCGTATAGTGGAACAACGCACACTATCCTTAAACATAAAAAATATTTCTCAAATTTAAAACCGACAAAAGTTATTGTCAATACAATATCGAGTCCTACGACTTGATTGAGGGGACCGGTAAAGCTAATTTTGCATTACCTAATGGAACAATGTTCTCGGTTAATAATGCATTGTTTTCTCCAAATTCAAAAAGGAATTTGTTGAGTTTTAAGGATATATATCTTCAGGGATTTGATACTCAATCCGCAACTGAAGATGAAAAGAAATACATGTATATAACTTCCAAAAAGTCGGGAAAAATACATGTCCTAGAAAAGTTACCAAAACTCCCTTCTGGTTTGCATCATATGTTTATCAATACGGTAGAATCACACCTTGTGATCAAAAGAAATCATGATGATTTCACTTTATGGCATGACCGCCTTGGTAATCCGGGCACATCTATGATGAGGAAGATCATAGAAACCTCACATGGTCATTCACTGAAAATCCAAGAGATTTATCAGGGGAATAAAAGGATATGTACTGCATGTTCTTTAGGAAAATTGATTATAAGACCATCACCTAGTAAAATCGATAAATAGTTACCAAAGTTCCTTGAACGGGTTCAAGGTGATATTTGTGGACCTATATATCCACCATGTGGACCATTCTATTATTTTATGGTAATGATTGACGCGTCAAGTAGATGGTCACATGTTTGTCTATTATCATCTCGCAATGTGGCATTTGCGAGATTTCTAACTCAGATTATCAAACTAAGAGCTCTGTTTCCGGATAATCCAATTAAAAGAGTTAGATTAGATAACGCTGGAGAATTCACATCCCAAGCGTTCTATGACTATTGTATGGTAACTGGAATCGATGTCGAACATCCGGTAGCACATGTGCATACACAAAATGGTTTGGCTGAATCACTAATTAAACGTCTGCAACTAATTGCAAGACCATTGATTATGAGATCTAAACTCCCACCTTCGTATGGGGACATGCTATTTTGCATGCGAAACACTTATTCGGATTAGGCGAGTGCGTACCATAAATTCTCCCCACTACAGTTAGCATTTGGTCGAGAACCAAACATTTCTCATCTAAAGATTTTTGGTTGTGCGGTATATGTGCCTATAGCACCACCACAACGTACAAAGATGGGACCACAAAGGAGATTAGGTATATATGTTGGTTGTGATTCGCCATCAATTATTCGGTTCCTAGAACCACAGACTGGTGATGTCTTTACGGCACGTTTTGCTGATTGTCACTTTGACGAGAAAGAGTTCCCTGTTCTAGGGGGAGAAAACAAAGAAATAGGAAAGGATATTAAGTGGTGTGTACCATCCTTATTACACCTTGATCCTCCTACAAAGCAGTCAGAACTAGAAGTTCGACGAATTTTGCATTTGCAAAGTATTGCAAATCAGCTTCCTGATGCATTTGCGGATACTAAGACGGTAACTAAATCACATATACCGGCTGCAAATGCCCCCGCTCACCTTGCAATGCCTCAAGAATGTGATAGAGCGGATGATACTCGTGAATCCAAAACACGCTTGAAGCGTGGCGGACCGTGGGTTCCAAGGATAAAAATCCTAGAAAACGAAAAGAAGTTGAAATACAAAATTCTCCCAATATAACTGATATTGTGGAAGAAAATGAGCATGGTGTTGAACAACCCGAGCCCGATGAAAATCATGAGATTTCTATAAACTACATTCATACTAAAAGGATATGGAATCGAAACAAAATCTCTGATATTGATGATATTTTCTCGTACTTCGTGTCAAAAGAAATAAACGAAGAAAACGATGACCCGAACCAATTTCGTATCGAATGTCAAAAGAGACATGATTGGTTCAAATGGAAAGATGCGATACAAGTAGAACTTGATTCGCTTAATAAACGAGAGGTTTTCGGACCTATCGTACTTATCCTTAAAGACGTTAAACCTGTTGGACACAAATGGGTTTTCGTTCGTAAGAGAAACGAGAAAAATGAGATAATGAGATTCAAAGCTCGTTTAGTGGCTCAAGGGTTTTCACAAAGACCCGGGATTGATTACGAAGAAACGTATTCTCCCGTAATGGATGCAATCACATTTAGATTTTTGATGAGCCTAGCGGCTTACGAAAATCTAGAGATGCGTCTCATGGATGTCGTTACGGCATATCTCTATGGATCATTAGATATTGATATCTATATGAGAATCCCCGATGGGTTTAAAATGTCAGAAACATTGAAATCAAAACCAAAAGAGTTATGTGCAATAAAACTGCAAAGATCATTATATGGGTTAAAACAATCTGGACGTATGTGGTACAATCGTCTCAGTGAACATTTAACTAAAGAAGGATATGTAAATAATCCTATATGCCCATGTGTTTTCATCAAGAAAACATCATCCGGATTTGTGATAATCGCGGTGTATGTTGATGATCTAAATATTATTGGAACTCATGAAGAAATTCAAAAAGCGACGAATTATTTGAAAGGAGAATTTGAGATGAAGGATCTCGGACAAACGAAATTTTGTCTCGGATTACAAATTGAGCATTGTGAAAAGGGTATATTTGTTCATCAATCCACATACACCAAAAGGGTGTTAAAACGCTTTAATATGGATAAAGCTACTCCACTAAGTACTCCTATGGTCGTCAGGTCACTTAATGTCGAAAATGATCCATTCCGACCACCTGACGAAAATGAAAAGATACTTGGTCCTGAAGTACCATATATGAGTGCTATTGGAGCTCTTATGTACCTTGCAAATTGTACTCGACCTGATATATCATTTGCAATCAATCTTTTGGCAAGATTCAGTTCATCTCCCACACAAAGACATTGGAATGACATTAAACATGTTTTTCGCTATCTTCAAGGGACGATTGATTTATGATTATTTTATCCTAAAAATACAAATGGGCAAATGATTGGTTTTGCGGATGCTGGATATTTATCTGACCCTCACAAAGCTCGGTCGCGACTGGATACGTTTTCACAATTGGTGGCACCGCCATATCATGGCGATCTCGAAACAAACACTTGTAGCCACATCTTCAAACCATGCCGAAATCATTGCACTCCATGAAGCAAGCGAGAGAATGTGTATGGTTGAGATCAATAACTCAACACATCAAATCAAGTAGTGGATTCAAAGACAGCTCAGAACCGACTATCTTATATGAAGATAATGCTGCATGTGTTGCTCAAACAAAAGAGGGATATATCAAAAGCGACAGAACCAAACATATCCCACCGAAATTCTTTTCATATACCCAAGAGCTTGAAAATAATAAAGAGATTGAAGTAAAATATGTTCGGTCATGTGACAACTCTGCAGATCTTTTCACAAAGTCACTACCCACGTCAACGTTTAGAAAACATGTCCATAACATTGGAAAGCGTAATCAACGAAACCTCTGAAAAAATGTTCTGATCTTTTGAGGGGGAGCTTTTGATCGTTGTACTCTTTTATCCTTCCACGGTTTTTCTACTATGTTTTTCTTGGAAAGGTTTTAATGAGGCAACAGAAAAAGAAAAAATAAAGATAAGAAACATATATGAAATGGTCTCCAAAGGGGAGTGTTGCAAAAGTCGTAACTTTGCGTGTGATATCTTATAGTGGATCTCATTTATTTAATACTTACAGTAGAATTTGTCGAAAACTTATTCTATATATATGATGATACTTCAATGTAAGAAGATATACTACTTACAACAAAATCTCTCTCTAAAATGTATGTTTCCTACTCTAATATATAAAATATGTTACGCCTTATATATATACATAATATTATATCGTTTCTACGTTATTATGATAACATCGTTTCATATAAATCAAACCTATATTATTATAACAACTAGGATTTAACCCGTGGTACACCACGGGTTTATGTTTTTTATAAATAATTTTATATATATACAGTTAATTTAGAAGTTTGTAATATTTTTTCTGATTTTGTAAAATAAATAAAAATATTCAGAATTTCTAAATAGTATTTTGTTCTTTTATTGTTTATGCAAATAAATATAGAGAAATTCACAAAACTACACTCTTTCAATCATTCCTTCACAAAACTACACCTAAGTCAATATTTTCACAAATTTACACCCTTTCAAAATTTTAAAAGCTTGATTTACCCTTTTCAAAATTACCAAAATTAAAATATTTTCATTTGTGTTCGCTAATTAGTATTTAGAAATAGTATTAACGGGTATGATTGTGTGGATATAGTTTATTTGAATTTAATTTTGAGTGTTTAGGTGTAGTTTTGTGAAATATTTTTGAAATGGTGTAGTTTTGTGATTCTCCCATAAATATATAATGAGAATTATATTTTATATAGCAAAATCTTAATATAATTTGTAAGTGTGTTTATTCCAAACTATTATAAACTATAAAAATTAGGGATGGACAAAATTTCCGGATCCGAAATATCGAACCCAAACCAAACCGAAATCCCCAAATCAATACCGATTCTAAAAAACAAATAACTCGAATGTATAGGGAAATTTACTACCATAATGCCCGAAATCGAATCTGAACCGAACTCAATTTTGTATAACTAAACTAAACTACTCTAACTACCCAAAAATTATTTAAAATAATAATAGTTATAATTATATTTGAAGTACATAATTGGAACCAAACCGAAATTAAAGAACTGAAACCGTTCCAAAAATAAATAACCCGAACGAATTGAGAAATTTACTACCCGAAAACCCCGAAGCCAAAACAAATTTCTAGATTTGAACCCGAATTACCCGAAATTTGTTTATGATAAAGTTTAATCATTATTTTCAAACTTCTTGTCATTTATCTAGAATTTTTCTAGAAACCGAACCCGTTAATAAATAATTGTTATGCTAGTGTTAATTGATTTAAACAAACTTTATCTATGTTCAATATAGATGTTTATTAACATCTAAAATATTAATATAAATAGAAAATTATAATATGAACAATGATTATATATAAAAACTAAACTATATACTTTTTAAAAAATATATATATTCTGAAATTTTTATAGACCTCGTAAGAAAAATAAAAAGATTATATCAAAAATATCATAAATATGAAATTAGTGGTTGATTTTATGTTAAAATCGGTTTTATTGTATTTGTTGATATTTAAGTCAATTTTAAAAAAGTATATATATAGAATGAGATATGTTTGTGTGTAAGTTTCTTATAACTCTTTAAGTGAGTTTAAAATCAATGACATAGTATGTAGTTAAGTTAGTTTTTTTGGAAAAGTTCAAAAAAGTACTTCAAAAATAATAATATATATATGTTTATTATATATTTCGTATAGCAAAAATTTAATATAATTTATAAGTTGATTAGACCAATAATTTATTATTTATTATATTTATGATTCGAAAATACCCGAATTCAAAATACAAACCGAATCAAAATACACAAATCATATTATGCGATTTACCCAAATTTATTTAAAATTATAATTATTTTGATTATATATATAAATAATTGTTGTAAACATATTCTAAATATGTAATATAAGATTTAAATTTTAGTAGAATTGCAATTTCTTTTTTTGTTTATAATCGAACCGGAAATCAAACTCGTTAACAAACTATTTTGTTTTTTATTGTTTGATATTTTTAACAAAAAAAAATTTCAAATCGTTTTTAAATTCTTAATAATATTAATTAAACCTGTTTGTTTTGATTTAAATAAAATTTTAATGGTAGTTTTTATAAAAAAAAAACTATGTAATAATGTATTTATGTGAATTACATATGTTTATTTTGTTTTTCAAATATTTTTTACATAATTTCTTTAATATTTTTTATTTATTTTTGGAGAGAATTATAATATTTCCTTATTTGATTTTTTGTAATTAAATGTTCAAAAATATTTCCTTTTATGCCCAATGGCATAATGTGTAATTTAGTGTGATTTTTTGGAAAATTTCAAATTAGTACTTCAAAAATACTAATATAGATGCAATAATTTTAAATAGTTTTAAGGCTTTCAAAACTAACTAAATAATCATAAAACCTCAATTATAAACAATATATTAAAACTTATTTGTGTATTTGTGATATTTTTTAGAGAAATTCACAAAACTACACCATTTCAACTCTCTCTTCACAAAACTACACCTAATTCAATATTTTCACAAGTTTACACCTTTTCAAAATTTTAAAAGCTTGTATTACCCTTTAAAAAATTATCAAAATTAAATTATTTTCATTTGGGTTCGCTAATTAGTGTTTAAGGTATAATATTAAGGGGTAGGATTGTTTGGGTAGGGTTTATTTGGATTTAATTTTGAGTATTTAGGTGTAGTTTTGTGAAGTATTTTTGAAATGGTGTAGTTTTGTGAAATGTAATTCAAATGGTGTAGTTTTATAATTCTCCCTATTTTTTATCAAAAAAATTTCAATACTAGTATTTTGGGTTAATTTAATAATGTGTGATGTTATTTTTCGGGCTATATAAAATTTTTTGTAATAAATTTCTTCAGTTTTATTCAATCTTTTTTATTACAAAGTTTTATTCAATCTTTGTTCCACAAATAAATTATTTTATTTAAATATACTATTAAGGATAGGGAATAATGTTTCTTAATTTCCACACAAGGGCTAATAGTCAACGCCGTTTTCTTGAAAGTTCATACAAGATAATAATATTTAAGGATAATAAAGTTACAAAATACAACATTATTATAATGATAATAAAGCACATAATAATTAAATAAAAGATTACATAAGTAAGCTTCTAATAACAGCAGCTTGAGGGCTATCTTCATCAACAGATTCAAGAAGTTGTGACAAACGCTCACTTAAATTCTCAACTTCTCTGTTTAAGTTTCTTATGTAATTGCATGTCTCTTGCAACACCTTCGAAGCTGACACCTATATTTTAATTATAATTTCATTTATTAATTTTAAAACTCATCATATATCAACTATATATATATGTGCACATGCATGCATGTTTATATGTATCTATACATACATAATTAATAATGATTTCTTATGAAATATCGTGAATATATTTATGTAGTCCTTTTGATGTACGGAGAGCCCTAGTTTTTTTTTTGCTTTTGTTTCTTTTAATAAAAGTTTTATTAATAATGTTTGAAAAATATGTTTATTTTAAGGATAATGTTAACATTTTATAGATGTTATAAATATATATGTGGATGGATACCTTGTCGGAACGGCGTCGTTGGCCAATCTCAGGCAAAATCTGACGGAGTTTAGTAACAAGATCGATTATTTGATCATCAGAGATTCTTGGAGCACTTGAAGATTGTCTTGATCTTCTATTAGACATATTATAGTATAGTCTCTACTAAAATGTGGCAAAAATACCCTTCTTAATTAAGTTTCTTCACTAGCTAGTTTCTCTCTCACTCACACTAGATTGAACAATATAATAAGCTCTATATATATAGTGAAGTGGAGGAATGTAATAAGCTATAATTAATATTATATATGTTGCAAATTAAGTTAGGTGTATAGCTTTTATGATTTTTGATAAGGTTTTTTTTTAAGTTGAAAAGAAAATACCAGCAAGAAAAGCAAGAAGAGAGTAGAGACTAGAGAGAAGAGTGTGTATTGATGTTTTTAGAGTTTAGAATATAACTTTTGATATATAAAGAAATTGAGAATGTGATAAGAGAGAGATTTAATTAGGACCACATGAGAGAGGGAGAGAGAGCAATAAACCTTGATAATTATATGTCACGGGGAAAGAAAGCGATAGGTTTCAATAATGCCCTTTTAAGTTTTAACCACAGATTTTGTAACGTGGACTCTAGCTTCTAACATAATGGGCTCGCAGGCCCATCCGCGAATTCAAAGGGAAAAGGCCCAAAGTCAAGTCTCAGTATATAAAGAAGACGACGACGTATTGTTTGTTATCATTAACAACAATATCACTACCGCATTCCGTTACGGGGAAAAGTATCGGAACGAGAGAAAGAATCGAGAACGAGAGAGAGAGAGAAGGAGATCGCCGGAGAAGACGATCGCGGCCGTTGAAGCGGGAGGTTCCGCGAGCCGCTTCATCGCCGAGTCGGTCTCGATCGAGGCCGGGCCGGGTAGTTTCCTCCCTAGATTCTTTAAGTCGTTGTATTTGGTACCTACACAAAGAGGTAGCCATTGTTAAGCAATTAAGCTTGGTGATAGTGATCATGGTGGTTTAGTTCCACTCCCAGACGTAGCGGTAACGTGAACCGGGTAACCAAATCGTGTGTCTTTAAGTTTACGCACAAACACAATCAAGGATCAAGCACAATCAAATCGATAGAAAGTGGACAAAGATCGAGATACATCAAAGATCGTATCGGGGACCTAAATCAACAAGTGGTATCGTAGCTCTAGGAGCATCCCTATCGATTAGTGTAAGAGGGATTCAAGGATTGTAGAAGACTTATCTTCTTTGCGTCTTCAAAGGCGGATAAGTCTCGTGTCTTTCAAGCGTGTAACTCCTCCAACTCCTCTTGATAGTTCACCGATACAAGAACCAATCAAGATTAGTCATGGAGCCTACACCGGGGAAGTTTCAAGTAGAAAAGTTTGATGGTAAAGGCGATTTTGGCCTGTGGAAGTTCAAGATGAGAGCACAACTTGAGATACAAGGCCTTATAGCAGTTTTGGATGAAGACTTATTTGATATGTTTGAATCAAGCAAGACTGAAGAAGGAATCACGCCCGCGCAAAGGCCGATCCTAAGTGGGCCAAGAAGGATCTCGAGTTAGAGAAGTCTCATAGGAACATGTCTCGCCGATCTTATTCTAAGGAAGGTCATGAATGAGACCACGGCTCTTTGGTATGTGGAAGGCTCTGAGAGAGATTACCAAACCAAGTCTCTTCCAAATCGCATACACACACGAAAAGAAAGTTATTTTGCTTCAAGATGGAAGAAGACAAGACTATTTGAAGAAAATGTTGACACATTCCTAAAGCTAATTGCGGATCTTGCAAGCTTAAAGATCGGCATATCGATGAGGATCGGCTAACCAACTATTATCGGATCGCCTTCACAATATGAGCGGCTTGTTCACACCTTACAATATGGAACTGGAAAGGAGACACTCACCGTCAATGAAGTTGTGACAAAGGCATATTTCTAAGGAGGCCGAACTAAAGCGAAGGGGCTCATAAAGAAGGGAAAGTCAACTCCGAAGTATTGTACTGCGAGTCAAGAAGTAGATCAAACCAGAAGAGTGGCAAGGGGACACTCAAGAAGAAGGTCAACCACAAACCCAACCTCAAGTTCAACAAGGTTAACAAATCAAAATGTTTCATATGTGGAAAAGAGGGTCATTGGAAAAGAGAATGTCCGGACAGAGGAAGAAGAAAGCATCGAATCTTCAATCAACGTTGCATCGAGGTTAGACAACCTATGGTACTCATGGCTAGTCATCAAGGTACAAGGGACGGATGGGTATTGGACTCGGGGGCCTCTTGTCACATCACCAACAACGAGAGAACTCCTATTTGACTTTGAGAAAACGAGAAGGAGGTAAAGTGTTGATGGGTAATGATACTTTAAGCGATATCAAAGGCATAGGAAAGGTGAAGATTGTTAATCCGGATGGATCGAAGTCATTCTCACCCAAGTGAGATATATGCCAAGGATGGGAAAGAGCCTAATATCTTATGGGATGTTAGAGAAGTCAGTCGCAAGTATGAGGGTGAAGATTTTGTTGTTACTTTCAAGAAGCAAGGTCGAAGGTCATCTCGTGGAAGTACAATAATGGGTTATACTACTTACAAGGATCTGTATCAAGCCATGAAGCAAACGTAGCAGAACCTGCTGGAAAACTCACCAAGTTATGGCACTCAAGACTGGGACACATGAGTGCTCACAACATGGAAGTCTTAGTCAAGAATGAGTACATACCTAAAGAAGAAGTTGGAAAGCTAGAGTTTTGTGAAAGCTGTCTCTTAGGGAAATCACACAAACAGAGTTTTCCTAAGGCTAAGCACACTACAAAGGGGATATTGGAGTATGTTCATTCAGATATGTGGGGATCACCATCTACACCGAGAGTTTAGGAGGCTGCAAGTACTTCATCAGCTTTATAGATGATTTCTCAAAGAAGGTTTGGGCTTATTTCTGTAAAACTAAGGATGAAGCTTTCTCAAAGTTTCAAGAGTGGAAGGAAACTGTTGAGAATCGAAGGGGGAAGAAGGTCAAATGTTTAAGGACGGACAATGGACTTGAATTTTGCAACAATCGGGTTTGAAGATTTGTGCGAAGCTCGGGGATTAAACGTCACGAACATGCACCTACACTCCGCAGCAGAATGGGTGTTTCGAAAGGATGAATAAGACTATCATGGACGAGTAAGAAGTATGCCGGCGAAACTGGTTTGGGTCGGGAATTTTGGGCGAGAGGCTACATCAACAGTGTGTATTTGATAAACAGAACACCCAACTCCACAATCAACTTCAAGTTACTCGAAGAAGTGTGGACGAGTTACAAACCCGATCTAACACATCTAAGAAGGTTTGGATGTTCGCTTATGTTCATACAATACGAGCAAAGACAAGTGTCGTAGCCGTGAAGGGTATTTTTCTTGGATATCCGTTTGGAGTAAAGGGTTACGAGTTTGGATTGCAGAGGAATGGAAGTGTGTCACAAGCAGAAACGTTGTTTTTCATGAAGAGGAGGTGTACAAGGACATCTCAGGACATAAAGGGGAAGCCACTCATAGACCAGAAGGGAACAGAGTGAAGATCAACTCTAAGGTGGTAAATGAAAGGGTTTCTCCAACTACATCTTCGGAGGAGTCACCCGATGCGGTGGAGAATTGGAACGAGCTTCGATTCGAGTCGAGGATGCATCGGAGGATGCATCGGGAGATGAATCGAAGGTTTAATTTTTCATGAATCGATGACTCGGGAAGCACTACAAGAATGTGAGCAATTTCCGATCAGTAGTTTTGGTCGGAAATCGGTCGGAAATGTCTATTTCCGACGGATTTCCGACCAAAATTGCGTCGTCGGTTTCGTATGGTCGGAAACCGGTTTTGGTCGGAAAGTGGTCGGAAATTTCCGACCACAATTATGGTCGGAAATTTCCGACCACTCTCCTACCAAAATATGGTCGGAAATTTCCGACCACTATCCTACGGAAATGTGGTCGGAAATTTCCGACCACATTTCCGACCACATTTTCCGACCAAATTCCGACCACATTTTCCGACCACATTTCCGACCACATTTCCGTAGGATTTCAACGGAAATTAATTTATTTTAAAAAAATTAAATTATATTTCCTACGGATTTCCGACGGATATCCGACGGAAATAAATAAATTTAAAAAAAAATTAAATTACATTTCCGACGGTATTCCGACGGAAACAAATAATTGTTTTTAAAAAAATATATTAAATTTCCGACGGAAATCCGACGGAAATAAATATTACATTTCCGACGGATTTCCGACGGAAATGAATATTTTTTTAAAAAAAATAAATAAATATTTCCGACGGATTTCCGACGGAAGTAAATTTTATAATAAAAAAAAATTTATTAAAAATACGAATATTAAAAAAAAATTACAAAAAACGAAAATTAAAAAAAATTACAAAAAAGAGAAAAAAAACAAATAATGAAAATAAAAACTAAATTCCTGTTCCCGACCCCGAACCAGATCCTGGAGGATAATCGGGGAAACGGTTCATCAAATACTCATTCATCTTCCGGATTTGAGCGCTTGTTTCTTGTCGGATCTTCTCAATTGCTTCATCTTTTTCTTTATTCGCATTTCGAAGCGCATCTTTCGGCTCGGAGATCTCGAGAAGAAGCGATGGATCGGTGTTTGGTACGTAAGGCAAAGACGTCTCTTGGGATTCGGGAAGGGTCCCTAAACCGTAAGGTTTACCTCGATACATAGGAGTCTCCTACGATCGGAAATTTAAATTATTAATATAATTATATTTTTTTAAAAAAACTATTTAAATATAAAATATTACCTCGAGAACCAACCGGTTTATTTCCGAATTGGTTAGGGTGTTGGAACCGGTTGATTCGTCGGAAGATTGAGTTAAGCGGGTGACTTTCGTTTGCACCCGTTCGACGACGTTACGAACTTTTGGTATAATTTCACCCGTCTTTTTGTTGGTATGGGTGGTCTCCATAACCTTCAACCAATGAGGTTCGTGACCACCCTCTCGGACTCTCTATTACGGAATTAAAATTTAAATGTTAGTATGATTAATCATAATTATTATAATTTGTATATATTTAGTTGGTTTAAAATATACCATGACATCCGAGATTTGTTCGAAAGTGTTTGCGCGGCATTGTGAGTTGGAGGCGCCTTCTCGATGGACCCGTCCCCACCTCTCGCGGTTTGTGGCGTTTCGCTTGGCTTTTTTTCCGCCGCTTCCGTCGTCCAATAGTTTTTAAACCCGTCCCAAACGAAGGGTTTAGGAACGAAGGTTTTTCCCCACCCAAACGCCATTTTTCCTTCCACTCGAACATATGATTCGAGTAGGAAGTCGCACAAGCCTTGTCAAATTCTTCTTGAATTTGACTAGTGAGTTGTGGTTCCCAATTAAACTCTTGCTGGAAATTTAAAGTTTATAAATAAATTTCATAAGTTTTTTTTATTTATTTAATAATTTTTTGAGTAAATAAAAAAATTTATTTACTAACCGCAAAAGAACGGAACCATATTTCCCGAAGTTCGGTGGGAAATCTCGGTATTTTGGATACGGAGCGGGTAACATTCCGTGGATGCATTTAAGAATAGCTTTTGGGATTTTTCCCTCATGTCTAAACCTTAAATTATTTTATAACTAATAATTAATATTTTTAGGTATTATTTTTTTGTAAATTTAAATGTTTGTAAATATTTACCAAGTGACTCGGTTCGGGAATGGCTTCAAAGTTGGGATCGAGCCGAATAAGTCTCTCCCGTCCTTCCCGCCGGACCAAATCTTGAACGGACATTCTCACGGATTGTGAGGATCCAATACCATCATTAGACCTAATATTAAAAACATATAAAAAAAACAAATTAGTATTAATTAAAAAAACAAATATAAATAATATTTAAAAAAAATGATTTATAAGAATAAAATTACATTTTTTGGAGAGATTTTGGAGAGAATTTGGAAAATTTTCGGAAGTGTTTTAGAGAGATTTTTAGAGAGATGTTTAGAGAGATGTTTGAGTTGTGAAAAAAATGAAAGGGAAGGGGGGTATATATACTAAAATTTCCGACCGAAATTTCGGTCGGAAAACGGTAGGAAATGCAAAATTGACCGCCAAAGTGAAAAATTTGGCGGAAAAAGAGCGGTCAAAATTCATTGTGGTCGGAAATCGGTAGGAATTTCCGACCGATTTCCGACCACAATTAATTATTTAATATAATTAATTATTGTGGTCGGAAATCGGTCGGAATTTCCTACCGATTTCCGACCACAATGAATTTTGATCGCCAAACCGAAAAAATTTGGCGAAAAAGAGCGCTCAAAATTATTGTGGTCGGAATTCGGTAGGAAATTCCGACCGATTTCCGACCACAATAATTAATTATATTAAATAATTAATTGTGGTCGGAAATCGGTCGGAAATTCCTACCGATTTCCGACCACACTGAATTTTGACCGCTCTTTAATTGTGGTCGGAAATTGGTTGGAAATTCCTACCAATTTCCGACCACAGTAAATTAATTATTTTAAATTTTAATTTCCTACCTTGCGAACACTTAGCAGTTTCGGGTAAATTTCAAGAACTACGGTCGAATAAAATCGTATTTCGAATAGGTTTAATGGAGTGTTTATATAAGATTTCTTGAACATAACAATATATAAGTATAATATGTTTCACGTTTTCAAATGTTTTTATGAAAATACCAAAATTTTGAAAAAACATATGAAAGTTACATAACTAACTTGTAATGAAACATATATTTATAAAAATTAAAACTATTTTGCATTTTATGATCATTTTAGACATTTTGTAGAGTTTATTTTATTTCTAAAACGTATTATATAAAGGTATTTCATTGATTCGACAAAAAAAAACATCATTTTTAAATGAAACCCTATAATGGTCGGAATTCGGTCGAAACTGATAAGTGATCGCATGGATTAAATGACATGCATTTAAATTTTTATATAATTAATTAATTGTGGTCGGAAATTGGTCGGAAATTCCTACCGATTTCCGACCACAATTAATTAATTATATAAAAATTTAAATGTGGTCGAATTCGGTAGGAATTTCCGACCGAATTCCGACGGAAAATGCATGTCATTTTATCATCCGAACACTTAGCAGTTTCGGATAAATTCCAAGAACTACGGTCGGAAATCGGTAGGAATTTCCGACCGATTTCCGACCGAAGTTCGTGATTTAGTGTATATTTAGTGTTTCGCATAAAAACGAATTTCGAATAGGTTTAATGGAGTGTTTATATAAGATTTCTTGAACATAACAATATATAAGTATAATATGTTTCACGTTTTCAAATATTTTTATGAAAATACCAAAATTTTGAAAAAACATATGAAAGTTACTTAACTAAGTTGTAATGAAACATATATTTATAAAAATTAAAACTATTTTGCATTTTATGATCATTTTAGACATTTCTAGAGTTTATTTTTTTACTAAAACGTATTGTATAAAGGTATTTCATTGATTCGACAAAAAAAAACATCATTTTGAAATGAAACCCTATAACGGTCGGAATTCGGTCGGAAATTTCCTACCGAATTCCGACCACATATCAAAAAACGGTAGGAATTCGGTCGGAAATTTCCTACCGAATTCCGACCGAATTTGGGGTTTCGATTTAGTACGAGGTAATTTAGTTTTGGCGGCTATCGACGGATTTCCGACCGATTTCCGACCGTTTTTTTAAAAATTTAAAAAAAAAAATTAATTTTGTACGAGGTAATCGAGTTGGTACGAGGTAATCGAGTTTCGACCGATTTCCGACCGAATTCCGACCGCAATGTAAAAAAATAAAAAAAAAATTTAAAAATTTGAAAACGTGTAAAATTTTTGAAAACTCGTTGAAAACTCTTTTCAAAAACTCTTTTCACTTAAAACTCTTTGAAAAAGTGTAAAATTTTTGAAAACTCGTTGAAAACTATTTAATTGAAAAGTCTTTGAAAACTCTTTCAAAAAGTGTAAAAGAATTTAAAACTCTTTGAAAACTTTTTTAAAACTCTTTGAAAACTCTTTGAAAAATTGTATAATATTTGAAAATTCGTTGAAAACTATTTGATAAATATAATCTTTGAAAACTCTTTGAAAAAGTGTTAAAGAATTTAAAACTCTTTAAAAAACTTGTTGAAAACTTATTGTAAAATCTTTAAAAACTATTTCAAAACTCTTAATTTGAAAACTCTTTGAAAAGTGTTTTAAAAATATTTTCAAAAAATTTGAACTTTTTTTGAAACATTTCATTCGGATTCGGTTGAGTCTTCGGTGGGCGAATTAGATCCCTCCTCAAATTCTCCAACCTCTTCTTCGGACTCTTCATGTACAACAAAATCGCATCTTCGTTAAATCTACAACTAAATCCACTTGTAATGAAACATCCACTTCTCCCAAATGCCCAATTGTTGTCGCTTGCAAAGGAGGATCGACCTCCGAAGAACTACCATGAACTCTTCCCCTCGGGTTTATTTCGTAACAACTATCCAAGGATCCCGTCTGCTGTGTGGTCGCGGATAAGTCATGTATGATACTTGGTTGGCCTGCGATCCAAGAATGAACGGATAATATTTTTGTAACCTCCTCCGAGAATGTATTGTAGTAACACCAAACTCGTCCGTACGTACACCATGTCCCGCAACGGGGCTATACCAATCACAATATAACGTAACACATCTTAGATCGAGCATCCCGCTATAATGCACTTCTAATATCTCATGTAATACCCCGTAGTAAACCAAATCTCCGGCTACCGCCGACACCCCATGGTTTGCCGTCGACCTTGAATTTCCCTCACGAAATATTTTAAAAGCGTATCCACGCGTGCGTACATCGGGTGTGAAACAAGCAATATATTGTGGACCGTTCACCACCTCTTCTAACCATGTTGGAATTAACTCTCCTTCGCGCCGCCTGCCGTATACATATAACTTTAACCATTCTGCAAATTCTCTTTCTTTGACTTCATTTAATTCATCGTCTGTTGCTTCCGAATGTTCAAATCGTTTTTGCGCCATGTAAATCTCCTCGTACGGCACCAAATCTTCGCAGTTGGTCAAAATATACATGTGCACATTAGCATGCTCAACCTCGCCGAGTCTTCGCCTTTTACCCTTTCCACTTAAACGCCCAACCCGTCTAAAAAGTTCGGTACATATACGGGATAACAAGCATGCACTCCTCCATCATCATGTCGTTTTTGTTTTCCACTCTTTGTTTGGGTTTGTGGTGGAAAGTAGTACCCAACTAAGTTAGATCTCTCTTCGTTTATGCTTTGGGCAATAATTGAACCTTCAACCCTCGCTAAATTCTTCACTTTTTTCTTCAAATGGTACATGTATCGCTCGAAAGGATACATCCACCGATATTGAACAGGACCACCGAGTTCTACTTCCCGAGGCAAGTGAATTGACAAATGTTCCATAACGTCGAAGAAAGAAGGCGGAAATATCTTCTCTAGGTTGCACAATATCACAGGGATCTTCTCGTCAAGATTTCGGATTTCTTCGGCGGAAAGGGATCTCGCAGAAATGTCTCTGAAAAAAGCTCCTATTCCTGCAATCGCTTCATGGACTTTTTGCGGAAGAAGCCCGTCGAATGCAAATGGAAGAATACGTTGCATAACAACATGACAATCATGACTCTTCATCCCTGAAAACTTACCTTCTCCACGATCAACACAGTTTCTAAGGTTAGAAGAGTAACCATCCGGAAACTTAACACCGTCCATTATCCGGCTAAAGAATTCATGCTTTCTTTGAAGCGTTTAACCGAAAAGCAGGTTGGGGATATCTTCCTTGATGGTGACATGAAGTTCCTTCCGAGAACAAATAGTCGGCAAGTCTAATCTGGACTTCAAGTTGTCTTTCGTCTTCCCTTTCACGTTCATAATGGTGAACATGATGTTGTCAAAGAAGTTCTTCTCGATGTGCATAACATCTAGGTTGTGCCGAAGTAAATGATCCTTCCAATAAGGCAAATCCCAAAATATGCTCTTTTTGTGCCAGTTATGATGTTCACCATATCCATCCACAACTTGATGTCCGTTACCACCACAACGTACTGTCTTCTCAGCTCCAAAATCTCTAAGTTGAGTTAGTATATGTTCACCGCTTACTTCTTCGGGAGGTCCTTCATAGATTTTCTTCTTCTTCGTAAACAAAGTAGTGCTCCGACGGTATGGATGATCGTTTGGTAAAAATCGTCGATGACAATCAAACCAACATGATTTACGTCCGTTCTTCAATTGGAAAGCATCGGTGTTATCTTGACAATAAGGACAAGATAACCGTCCATGTGTGTTCCATCCGGATAACATACCATATGCCGGAAAATCGCTAATAGTCCACATTAGTACTGCTCGCATCATGAAGTTTTGTTGCATTGATATGTCGTACGTTTCAACTCCACTCTCCCATAAAATCTTCAACTCATGTATCAACGGCTGCATAAATATGTCTAGTGCTCTCTTCGGATGCTCGGCCCGGGAACAAGAATAGATAGGAACAAAAACTCCCTAACCATGCACAATGACGGAGGCAGGTTGTAAGGCGTGACGATCACCGGCCATAAAGAATATTGTCTCCCATGTTTCCCAAAAGGGTTGAAACCATCGGTACTTAATCCCAAATACACATTGCGACTCTCACTTGCGAAACTAGGATACACATTTTGAAAATGTTTCCATGCTTGAGCATCCGAAGGATGTGCTATCTCTCCATTTAACATCTCATGTTCCGCATGCCATCTCATCGAACTTGCCGTGCGCTCCGACCGATATAACCTCTTCGTCTATCCGTTAACGGCAAATACCACATTCTCTTATAAGGTATGGACACTCTTCCACCAGTTTCTTTATATCGTGGTTTCTTACGGAACCGGCATGCCGAGCGGTTTTCATCTCTTCTCCAATATAACATACGGTTATCGATGCACACATCGATAATCCGATACGGTAATCCTAGACCGGATACCAACTTCTCGATTTCATAATACGTCCTTGGTGCCATATTATCTTCGGGCAAAATGTCTTTGATCGACCAGCCCACGCATCCACACAATCTTCGAAAGATTGTAATCCGTTTTGATAGACATCATTCTTGTCGCAGTGAAAGAGGTGAATGACCTTCTCTACACCCACCATATAACGGGTTTTTAGCGGCATCCAACATGTCAAAGAATTTCTGCGCTTCCACATTTGGCTCCTCCAATGTAGGCTCATGATGATCTCCAACAAACGACGGCATAGTTTCGCGAAAAATATCATTTACCATTTGCACGGTCCTATCTACAGATATAGGTTCTTCTACCGAGGGACAACTAAATTATTATCATAATATTGTACATTACTACTACTAGGATAATTTACCATCAAATCATTTTCCCCATGAGAATACCATATTTTATACCCCGGCGTAAAACCAACATTATATAAATGCTTCCATACTACTTTTACCAAAACATTTCTACGATTATCGCAATTTTTACAAGGACAATACATTTTACTGTTGCTACGGTTCTTTCTTGAATTGCGGCAAACTCCATAAATTGTTTAAGCCCCTCCGCAAATTCTTCCGAAAGTAATCCCGTCGCCGGATCTTTATGATTTCCATCCATCCACGATCTAAAATAACTCATTATAATAATTTTTATTGAATTTTGTGGTAAATGGAGATTGATAAGAGAAATTGTTAATTTGTATTGAATTTTGTGGTAAATGGAGATTGATAAGAGAAATTATGAGAAAGAAGAAGTGAGGGTGTGATATATATAAGAAAAATTTCCTACCGATTTCCGACCGATTTCCTACCACAATTGATCCGTTGCACAACGGTAACGAAACGTTCAAATATCGGTCGGAAATCGGTCGGAAAAGTTTTCCGTCGGAAATTGGTCGGAAATTGGTAGGAAATTTTCTACGAATTTCCTACCAATTTCCGACCAATTAGTTTTCCGACCAATTTCCGACCGATATTTTAACGTTTCGTTACCGTTGTGCAACGGATCAATTGTGGTAGGATATCGGTCGGAAATCGGTAGGAAATTTTCGACGGATTTCCGACCGAAATAAATTCCGACGGAAATCCGACCGATTTCCTACCACATTCCGACCAAATATTTGTGTCGGAATTTGGTCGGAAATTTCCGACCGATTTCCGACCAATATCCATGTAGTCGGAAATCGGTCGGAAAGTGGTCGGAAATTTCCGACCACATTTTTACGGTCGGAAATGTGGTAGGAAATTACCCTGTTTTCTTGTAGTGAAGTGAAGAACATGCTGGTGATGGATATCTACTAGCTAGGGACAGAAGTAGAAGAAGGAATGTTAGACCACCATCAAGGTTTGAGGATGCAGATTTTGTTGCCTATGCTCTATCGGCGGTGAAGACATTGAGATAGAAGAACCTAAGAGCTATGCGAAGCTAAGCTAAGCAAGGAATGAAAATTCGGAATGGTGCGGCTATTGATGAGGTGGATTCTCTCAAAAGAATCACACTTGGGACTTGATAGACGGACGAGAAAATCGAAGGTTATTGGGTGCGGATGGATCTTCAGGTGAAACCAGGAATACCGGGAGTGGAAGACAAAAGGCACAAGGCTAGAGTAGTAGCAAAAGGCTATTCACAGAAGGAAGGTGTTGACTACAATGAGATTTTCTCTCTTGTGGTCAAACACGTGTCTATAAGGATTATGCTTTCAATAGTGGTGAATCTGGATTATGAGCTGGAACAAATGGATGTCAAGACTGCATTCTTGCATGGTGATCTAGAGGAAAGGATTCGATGGAACAACCGAAGGGTTTATCAAAAAGGGTGATGAGAACAAAGTCTGCTTATTGAGGAAGTCATTGTATGGGTTAAAACAATCACCCAGACAATGGAATCTGAAGTTTGATACTTTCATGAAGAAAGAAAAGTTCAAGAGAAGCAGCTTTGATTCTTGTGTCTACATGAAAAATGAGGGAAGTGCTACAGCAATTTACTTGTTGCTTTATGTGGATGATATGTTGATAGCGTACGGGGATAAGTCGAGAGATCGAAAGGTTAAGGACGGCTTAAACAGAGAATTTGAAATGAAAGATTTGGGAAAAGCTTCAAGGATACTAGGAATGGATATTCAAAGGGACGAGAAAGGAGGGAACTCTAACTCTGTCACGGGAAGTGTATCGAAGAAGGTTCTCAAGTGTTTTGATATGGATGAAGCAAAGCGACTACTACACCAATTGCATCACACTTCAAACTTAAGAGCTTGAAGAAGGAAGAGGCTGCAGAAGAAAGCAAGCATATGGAGAAGGTTCCATACGCTAGTCTTGTTGGGAGTATCATGTATGCCATGATTGGTTCAAGACTCGATCTAGCTTATGCGGTTGACCGATAAGCAGATTTATGTCAAGACCTAGCAGGGAACATTGGGCTGCAGATTAAGTGGGTGCGAGGTATTTGAAGGGGACTTACAACTCAAGTTTAGTTTTCAAGAAAGGAAAAAGTTTCGGCGTTGAAGGATTCGTGATTCGGACTATGGTACGGATCTTGACGAAGAAGATGCGTAACAGGATATGTGTTTAAGGTTTGGGGAAACACAAGAAGCTGGAAATCTAATCTACGATCGGTTGTTGCTCTTTCTACTACCGAAGCGAGAATATATGGCTCGTCGGCGAGTAAAGAAGCAGTTTGGTTAAGGAATATTTGTGAAGAATTGGGTTTTAGTGGTGGAAGTGTAAGGATAAAATGTGATTCACAAGGTGCCTTAGGCTTGGCTAAGAACACCGTGCATCATGAAAGGACTAAGCACATTGCAACTAAGTATCATCAAATTAGAGATGTGGTAGCTGATGGAAGTGTTACTCTTTATAAGGTTCATACGAGTAAGAATGCGTGATTTTCTAACTAAAGCCTTACCTGGGCCAAAGTTTGAGCTCTGTTGTGACCTCGTGAACTTGTCCTGAAGGGACATGCGGCTACGTAATCACCTGTCAACATTGGTCTCCCAAAACGAAGGTACAATGGTTAGTGTATTTCTGCAAATATGAAACTTGTTGACTAAAGTTATTGAAAGAGGTGAAGAGTGATTACCGTGAGAGCAGAGGAAAAGACAAAGAGGTCTTGTTCCAGGTGGAGTACACATGCAAAAACAGAAACAAAGGTTAGAGCTTTCTATGGTGTTATGTTAACAGCTATAGAGAAAGTTTGAGGAAAGGTCAATACCTGTTGAAGCCGAAGAGAGTTAAGGCAGAGACTGTGTCATTGAAGCTCAGATCTGACAAGGGAAGAAGACAAAACAAAAGGGTTAGTCTTTGGAATGATAAGAAACTTAAAGGTAAAGAATAAAGGAAGCGGAAGTTCTTACCAGAGAGATTCAAGGTTAAGGAGATCAGATCTGAGATGTGTGAGCTTCACAGAAGAAGTGAAGAACATGCAAGAAGAAGATACAAGATTCAGTACAAGGTCTAGGTTCCTAAGCTACTCAAAATCAAGCTGAAGAAGAGAGACGTACCTGATGAGTTCTTCTGGGCAAAAGGTCGTGAAGATCTTGAGCAAGGATTCGTCGAAAGTTTCGGACAAGGACGAATCGCCTTCGTTGTCGCATGGATAGACAAGAGTTAGGGTTCGACGGTTTTGTGATTAGGTATGAAGCTAAGGTGGAGTTTGTGGACTCTAGCTTCTAACCTAATGGGCTCGCAGGCCCATCCGCGAATTCAAAGGGAAAAGGCCCAAAGTCAAGTCTCAATATATAAAGAAGACGACGACGTATTGTTTGTTATCATTAACAACAATATCACTACCAGATTCTGTTACAGGAAAAGTATCAGAACAAGAGAAAGAATCAAGAACAGAGAGAGAGAAAAGAGATCGCCGGAGAAGACGATCGCAGCCGTTGAAGTAGGAGGTTCCGCAAGCCGCTTCATCGCCGGAGTCAGTCTCGATCAAGGCTGGGCCGGGTAGTTTCCTCCTAGATTCTTTAAGCTGTTGTATTTGGTACCTACACAAAGAGGTAGTCATTGTTAAGCAATTAAGCTTGGTGATAGTGATCATGGTGGTTTAGTTCCACTCCCAGACGTAGCGGTAACGTGAACTGGGTAACCAAATCGTGTGTCTTTAAGTTTACGCACAAACACAATCAAGGATCAAGCACAATCAAATCTGATAGAAAGTGGACAAAGATCGAGATACATCAAAAACTGTATCATGGACCTAAATCAACATGTAACAATCAATTTTTTTTTATTGTTTTAAAATTTTATAACATATTTTTATAACCTTATTATGTACTCCCTCAGTTCCAAAAAAATATGTTGTTTTATGGAAATAATTTTGTTCCACAAAAGATGTTATTTTGTATTTTTCATGCAAACTTTATTAGTATTTAATGTTTTTTAACTAATTATATTTTTGAAACATTTGTTTTATTGGTTAAAATTGAATATATGTATTTCATTTTAATGTTTTTATATTACAACTACAAACAATTTATTATTTCTTAATATGCGTGAAAACTCCTAAAACAACATGTATTTTGGAACGGAGGGAGTACTAGTTTTGTGGCCCGTGCGTTCCACGGGAAAAATTAATATAAAATGCTTATAAATTTTTTGGTTGTAAAAATTAGTTAAAATTATAGATAAAAAACATTATTTAACCATGTAATGTAATATTATATCTATCCACAAAGCTAATTAAAAATATTATATTTATTATATGTCTATCGAGATTATTAATTTGTTTAATAAGTAATTTACATATTTTTATTCGGACTATTGTTGATCTCGTATTTATTTTTTTTTAAATAGAGAAACTTCCCATGTTTTCAACCAACAACCGGTTTCTCTTTTTTTCCACCTAAAATATTAGTTTAATAGGAAAATAATTTCGAAATAAAGTGAATCTGCATAGACAATTAACACCTTAATTCTAAAAACTCCCCGTAGTGTGACGTTACATGTCGTTTCGAATCCCAAGATAAAACCGCATAATTCTTATGATTCACAACACTCGAAAAGCATACATTTTTAAACATTATCCTTGTGTTGTATTTTCACATAAGGAATAATAGAATTATGACAGAAAATATATAAAAAATGTTGAATATACAAGATGTTGAATATTTTCTCCTTATATAGGAGGAGAGAATGCAAGAGTTTTTAGTTTCATAATGTAGTCCATAATACCACCATTACTCACATTTAACATATACTCCCTCTGTCCCATATTATATGAAGTTTAGAGGGATTTTTTGTTCCAATTTATTTGATGTTTTACAAGTTTCCATGTAGAAATTAAATGTATGTAATTTTCTTAACCAATAGTTTTTTGAAGGGTTTTTTTTCTATAGGTCTATTTTGTTATAGTTAATGATGTTTTTATGAAAAAGAGAGTTTTATTAATATGTGTGCAACATCCTTAAACATCAAATAAAATGGAACGGAGGGAGTATATTTAAGTCAAATTTGGTGGTTACACAATTGATTAAAACAATCAATTATTCACTTAAGAAGAAAACTTTTATTTGACCAAATTTTAACTCTTTTTATTGTTAGATTTATTATTTTCTTAGACCAAATTTAATTTTTCACCCCATGAAAATTATATCACTTTGATCAAAATAAAATAAATGTAATGAAGGTGGTGTCATTTATTCATAAAGTGATGTTGAATATTTTCTCTTTATATAGTAGAAAAAGATAAAGAGTCTTTGGTTTCACCAGGTAATCCATAACATCATCATTACTCACTTAATATATATATTTATGTAAAATTTGGTGGTTACACAATTGAGTAATAAAATCAATTATTATTTTTTCTTAAATTGAATTAATAATTGATTTTATTACTCAATTATTAATTCAATTTAAGAAAAAAAATTATTTGACCAAAATTTAAGTCTCCTTTAACTTTAACTTTTATATCACTTTGACCAAAATAAAATATAGGTAGTGATGGTAGTGTCATTTATTCATAATAATGATACTTATTATATAAAAGTTATTTCTTTTTCTTTGTTTGTTTAGAAATAGATTAGGGGAGAATTACAAAACTACACCATTTGAATTACATTTCACAAAACTACATCATTTCAAAATTACTTCACAAAAATACACCTAAACACTCAAAATTAAATTCAAATAAACTCTACCCACACAATCTTACCCCCCTTAATACTATACCCTAAACACTAATTAGCGAACCCAAATGAAAAGATTTTAATTTTTGTAATTTTTTAAAGGGTAAATTAAGCTTTTAAAATTTTGAAAATGTGTAAATATGTGAAAAAATTGAATTAGGTAGAGTTTTGTAAAAGAATGGATGGAAGGATGTAATTTTGTGAATTCCTCGTAAATTATTGTTTACTTGTTTGAACATAAAATTATTATTATTTCTTTGGACCGGATTAATTCTTCATTACATCACTTTGACTAAACTAAATTATATGTAGTGATGGTAGGATTATATATATAGATTATTGTTTATTTGTTTCAACATAAACTAATTATCAATGTTTAAAAGTTATGATTTCTTGGTCGTATTATTTAATTTATTTTTAACACAGAAATATAAATATAAATAAGATAATGATAATAAGTTGCAAAAATCTGAGGATAATAGGATATATTGATTACGAAATTTAGATATAAAATCTAAAAACAATATTATATAAAAAGTCATGTAAATCATTTGTCGTAAATTAAGAGAAACATACAAAAATAAGTTGACATTGATTTTTTATTTTCGAGAGAGGTAAAATGAAATTTTTTATTGAAGATGAACTAAAAATTATATATATATATTAAAAAAATGAAACTCATGCGAATCATATGTAATAAATTAAAAGAAACACAAAAAAAAAAATTGCATTTATTTTTGACTTTTAAGAGAGATAGAAACAATTTTTGGTTGAAAATAAACTAAGAAAAGACACATGTCAAGAAATGAATGTGACACTTTTTATCTTGTGAGTGAAAATTACAAAAACATTTTGTCTTATTATATAAGATTTTTTTATCTTTCATCAAGTCAAGACTATAACTAGTCATCAGGTCAAGATAATGTCGGATTTGCATTGTTTCACTTATTATATGATTCCCTTTTATATGTGCTTACAAATATTACTATATATATAGTATCATTAGGTTTTCTCATAAATTTCAAATAATAATTAGTTTCGTTTTTGTTTGGTTTTAAATTAGTCATATGATCACAATACCAATACAATTTTAAACATGATTGGTATATATATAATCATTTACAATGACTACATATGCATGGTCATTAAAAAGTAACATTAATCTATACATAAAATTAAGAAGAATACATATATATAATAAAATTGAGTACTAAAAAAATGTTGAATAATTGGAGAAAAATTGAATAGTTTAGTGGATGAAACTAATTAAAGAGTTCCAAGAGATATATGGGGTTTTGATATAAAGTACTAGAAGAGATTTAAGATAAGTGTTTCATGTTGATCTAACATTGTTGGCCCTTCTTCTGCAATGTCACAAAAAGGCAAATACCATGTGATGACATGACTTTTCACTTACATATTATTTTATTGTTTCTATTCATAACATTACAATTCATCTTATAATATTGACCTGACTATTTAAGATCGGTCTCTTGAGAATATATTACTAAATACGTACATTTTAACAAAGTTTTATTCAAGGTATGATTCATTTTTTTTGGTAATTGATACATTTTGTTCATTAATTACCCAAGCATATCCACTTCATCTCAAAGAACGAATAAAAAGGTAAGTATATAGCCCATATAACCCAAAATGTGACAAATATAAAACAAATACTATAAACTTTTTTTAACAAAAGTGTGAGAACCAAAACTAAATGCATAAAAGAGACATCACAATTGGATTTTTTAGCTTTCTTCTGTCTTTTTAAATATCATAATTTGGACATTTAAGCATATCTACAAACAAACAAGAGCAAGACCATGAAGTTAAAAATATGTCTCAACTAATTAACTATTTACGATTTTATTAACTAACTAGTATACTATTAAAATTTGGTGAAATATATTTTCGTTGTAATCAAACGAATTATTTTCAACTTCACTTTGACTAATTTAGCTATTTAATTAGTTAATTAACTTTTGTTTTTGAAGTGATAAAAAAATGCATGTCTCATTCACACAACGTATTTTCAGAATTGAGATGGATAGGTCCATTAGACCATCTTCAACAGAGAAACCCACAAAATTTTTTAACTATTCATTGGGACCCATGAACAGTTGGTTTAAAAAAAAAGAAAAATAAAATAATTAAAAACGCATCAATCATAGGTCGCCACGTATTCAAAGGGCCCACTAAATAGTTAAGATCCGGATCTTAAATAGGAAATATAAGATCCAGATCTTAACTATTTAATGGGTCTCACCTGCTAAGATCTCTTTAAGAAACACCAATGGATATGCTCTTATTGGTTAATTATTACCAAAATAAAAAATATCATAACATCGATTACGACAAGTGTCACACGCATGTCTCGTGCTACATGCTGCCTTCGGGTCCATCATATCAAACTTTTAAATATCTTCTTCTCCAATTACATTATCAATAAAGATTCCGACAAGTATGTAACACTATAAAATTTAATTTATTGGTGTGAACAGTTTTGTTGTTTATTTTTAGCGAAAATTGAAAACCCTTGTCCTCCCCCATTAAAATTTTTCATTATTTTTGTACATTGTTGTTATAAACAAAATGTGTCTCATTATGTGACCAAAAAAATTTGTGGCTCACTAAAAAAAATTCTTACTTAATATGTTACATTTTAATTTTATATTCGTATAGTATTTAAAGCCATACTTTTTTAGCCGAATTTATCTGACAATAAAATCATATTGATAAAAGAATGATATGTGGATCATACTATCATAAGTACAATCTATAGCTTTCCATGACCATCCACCACAAAAACAAATGAATTCATATTAATTTTGTTAAATAGTACACATACTTTAAATATCAATAATGCACATAATTGAAGAGTAGCATTATATATGTGAACACAAGTACACAAAAATTTAAGTATGTTGGTGTGTGTTTGTTTTATATATTATACAAACTTATTAAAGAAAATGAACCATATTATAAAATTTTTTTGGCACATGTTAGTCCATGTGGGTTCGGGTACGAAGTGTTTTGGCTTATAGGCTCCACGATGTTTTTGTGTTTAATTTTTCTTCACATTTTAATAAAACATGCATGTTGTAAGCAGAACTATTAGTCATGTGGAGAAATGAAAGGCTAGCTAAATGTTAATGTAACTTTCAAAGTCTAAACTTCTTTTTCAGTGAATAGCAAAAACACTATAGTAGAAAATTGTGCATTAATAGCACCAAAATGGCATCTTCTGTTCTATGCATTTTTTGTCGGCCTATTATATTATGTTCTAAGAATTTAAATATTTATATTTAATCACTATGAAATACACAACTATATTAGATCTTACATAGAACATAACAATCTTTATAACACAAAAATAAAATTTACTTAAAATCAATGATTAAATAATACAAAAAGTATAATTTCAGGATTTTTCAACGGTATACTTTACAAGATATATGGTACCAACTTTTAATAATAAATAAGGAAGACGTAACATAATATGGTCCATGAAGACCAACATATATGGTCCCCTTTTAAACCGATTTGCTTTGCAAAATTACACTACGATACTCTCTGCATAGTCTTCTTCAAAAATACACCGAAAACTTATTCAAGAGCTAAGCTTCAATGTCTAAAACCTACTCATTTATCTGGTCCCCTTTTAATATCTATTAAGTTTTTTTTTAGTGAAAAACAAGAACGTATGATCTATAATAAATAGATAAAGATACTATTTCATGTAAACTTTAGTATAATGTTTTAATTTGTTACACTTTAAATTTACATACAAGGCAACAACAAACATTAATAGAAACGTTCTTTGATGGGCTTGATTGGTTAGGATGTAGTTTTGATTTTTTTTGCTATAGGATTTAGGTTGTAGATTTTTTTGTTCTGACTTTTAAAAAAATGAAATTGTTTTTTTGCTTTAGAAAAAATGGCTTTGCAAAGTCAAAATAAATTTAAAAAAAAATAAAATGTCTGAAAATTATTTTAAAGACAAAACATGATTGGTTTATTTACGTGGTTGTAGAAAAACAATGGCAACACTTAGTATTTGCAAAAGGGAGAATTACCAAACAACACCATTTGAATTACATTTCACAAAACTACACCATTTTTGAAATACTTCACAAAACTACACCTAATCACTCAAAATTAAATTCAAATAAACCCTACCCACACAATCTTACCCCCTTAATATTATACCCTAAACACTAATTAGCGAACCCAAATGAAAAATTTTTAATTTTGGTAATTTTTAAAAGGGTAAATCAAGTTTATAATTTATTTTTTTTATTACATAGTTTAGAAAATTTTGAAATGGTGTAAATATGTAAAAAAATTAAATTAGGTGTAGTTTTGTGAAGGAGGGGGTTGAAAGAGTATAGTTTTGTAAATTCTTCTTTACAAAAAGTAAAGACACAACAGAAGATCCTCATAAAACTCTTCTTAAACAACAGGGAGAATCACAAAACTACACTATTTGAATTACATTTCACAAAACTACACCATTTCCAAAATACTTCACAAAACTACACTTAAACACTCAAAATTAAATTCAAATAAACTCTACCCAAACAATCCTACCCCCTTAATATTATACCCTAAACACTAATTAGCGAACCCAAATGAAAAAAAATTAATTTTGGTAATTTTTTAAAGGTTAAATCAAGCTTTTAAAATTTTGAAAGGGTGTAAATATGTGAAAATATTAAATTAGGAATAGTTTTGTGAAGAAGGGGTTGAAAGGGTAGATTTGTGAATTCCTCTAAACAATAAACTAATTAACCAACACTTAGTATCTGGAAAATATCTATGTAGCTAATTGACCAATACTTTTCTCTGCAAAATGACTATGTAGCTACTTTCTTGGTGTCTTCTTTTCTCCTGAAACAACACACAATTACACAAACATCTCTCAGCAAAAATCCACAAGATTATTTAAGATCTTACAATAGATTACTTATTAACTAACTTGATTAGTGAAGTTGGTCTTTCATATCCCCTGTCTTTGTTCTTTTGACCCTTTAAGACATCTTCTTTTGTCTCCATCTTCCATGAAGCTTTGGTCAAAGATTCACCTAACAACTCTGCAATATTAGTAGCCATTGCTTCAACTTTCTCCACAAATGGAAAGTTCTTCTCTTCAAATTGATTAGACAGCCAAAGATACATAGACAACACTTGGTGTCTACTCTCCAAATCCAAAAGCTCCGTATCGCTCTTAGCAGAGCTTTTTGGCATCCCCATGGCTACATTCACCGGCATATCTTGGCTATAAGTTGAAGCAAATCTATACAAATGGTACATTGCTTTAGGGTTCCTCACATTAACCGGTGCAAAACAGAAGTTAAACCGGTCTTCTAGAGACAATCCTTGTACTTTCTCCAACATATTCGCAACTTTTTTCACGTGATCATGACCGCAAAGGAAGTAAGAGCCGTCGAGCCTGCAGTGTTTTCTGAAATGCTCCAAGAGCTTTGAAAAGGCCATGTCGGGGACTTGTGCAGCGAAAAGCTCAATCTGTTCAAAGAAAGGGAAAAGACCAACTTTTTTAACTTCATCGAAAGGTTGTTGCAAGCACTCTATTAAGTAGTTAAGTTCTTCTAAGTGTAATGTCGTTGTGAGCCCATCTGGATAACGGCTTCCTCTCCTTCCTGCTCTCCCAGCGATCTGTTTCACCTGTGAAGCTGCCACAGGAACCATCTTATCACCGTTATACTTGTTCAAGCTGTAAAACACAACCCTTCTTATGTTAAGATTCAATCCCATTCCAACAGCATCACTTGCAACCAAAACATCGTATTCGTTTTCTTGATCATTAAACAGATTCGCTTGCTGCCTCCTTGTCTCAGGAGGCAATGCACCGTAGATAACACAGCAACGGTGCTTTGTATGTTTCTCTATAGCCATTTTAACTTCGAATATCTCTCTTCTAGAAAAGGCAACAACACAATCACCCGACTTTACGTTTTTAAGATCTCCTAACAGAGTCTTACCCTCCACAACTAACGGTTTAAACCTCTCGTAATGCTCTTCAACAAGCTCGTCTCCTGTATCAGCACACATCTTACGCACGATTTCTAAAACACTTGGGTCTCCACATAAATGAATCTCATCGGCTTTTAGTCCAAGCAAAGCTTTTGTCCAAGCGTGACCTCTACTATGATCTGCCATCATTTGTATTTCATCTATCACAGCCACATCATACAACTCATCTGTAGACACCATTTCAACAGTACAAGAGACATGTTTCGAGAAAGGAATATGTTTCTTTTCTTGTCCTGTCAAGAGACTACAGTAAACCCCTAAAGCATTGACTTTATCGAAAACTTCCATGGCTAATAACCTAAGCGGGCTGCAATACAATCCGTTTTTAGCTTCCATAAACCTCTGCAAGGCATTGTAAGTCTTGCCACTGTTGGTTGGTCCACAGTGATAAACGATCTTACGCTTCATGGCTCGTGCAAAAGGAAACCAAGTCGCGGGTTTCGTGAGGTCTGCAGATTCAACTACACTCTTAAAACGCTTAATCTCATCCGGAAACTCTTCGATACAGAACTCAACAAACACGGGAAACATAAACTTAACAGCTTCATCTGTCTGTCCAACACGAACTAGATCCTGAACAACCTCGACATTACATTTCTCAAAGAAGAAGTCTCGGAACTTGCTAACAGCTGTCGGGAAAAACGATTTCCCTATATATATCGCAAGAGCCTGATTAGCCGCCCAGCCCGATTGCCCAAAATACCCGAAAATCTCATGTAATGTATCCCATTCGCTACGTTGAAGGTTAGAACGCGCTTCGCTTTGCCTAAGCTCTCTATATAGTTCAATAGGATCATGATATTTAGCGTTTAAAGCACGAGCAGCCTCGCTACTCTCTGCACTCACATCCGTCTCGGAAACCGCTGAATCGTTGACCAAGGTTTCATCTACATCACCAATCTCATTAATCACACCTTCCTCGTCATAATCATCACTCTCAGAACTAACAACACTCTCTTCACAATCTTCTACATCAGACACGACCTTCTCATCGTTTTCGCCGTTTTTGTCCACAGTAGACGAAAAGGTTCTAACTTTATCAAACCCAAATCCCCCAAAACTGTAACCAATCAATGGAAGCTGAAACCGAACCGGATTATCCAAACTAAACCGGGTTTTGGGGACAAGAGATCTACAATCAATTTCTCTAAAAGAATGTAACTTTCGTGTCGAGAAGAGAATCTTAACTCTAGAGTTATATGTTCTAAGCAAAACTCTAGCTACGCCTCTCGCCATTGTCACAAAGTCGGATCAAAAATTGAAATTTGGAGTATTAGATTTTCTTTACCCTGTTCTGGAGGAAAAAGTCGCCTCCTTTATCGAATTGTATCAAATGGGTTTAGATTCATGGATGATAAAAATAGTAAAACGATGTCGAAGGAAGCTCCTTTAACGTAGCTGAGGAGAGAGAGAAAGGGAAGGAGAGAGAGAGAGAGAGAGAGAGATGCAGGAGAATGGTAATGGTGGGCGTTTAAATAGAGAAAAAGATAAACCCTACACTTTCCTCTATGCCTTCAACGTTTTTTTTTTTTCTTCTAGAACCCAAAAAAGTTTTAATTATTTTAAAATAACATTTTAATAATTAAATATTTAAAATACTTTCTAGTTTCTAGGCAAAAAAAAGGATTATTTTTTGTTAAAAAAAAAAGGAATTTTCAGCCATTTTTATATCATGAAGTGATTATCTGGTCGCATAGTTCTACTTCTATCTCTAAAGTTTAGTTCTTTGTAACTCTAGAATTGCTCTTGGCTACACACACACTATGAAGCATTTCTGCTCAATTCAAGGTTTAATTGCTTCTTCTTCCTTCTTCTTCTTCTTCCTTCTTCCTTCTTCTTCTTCTTCCTTCTTCCTTCTTCCTTCTTCCTTCTTCTATATTGCTCTGTTAATGGCAGCTTCCAACATTAGTTTCTTGAATGGTGGTTTAATTAGATAAAGAACCATGCTTTCTTCTTGAGTTTCCTTTAATTTATTAGCTCCAATGAACAATTTTGATTCTTTAATAGTTAATTTTATAATTTTATTTGTTTTCAGGCTGTTTACCAAGAATGCAATTAGGTGTTTCAAGGTACACAAAATTAGTTACAATAATTTAAATAATTTTTGTTTTGCTTCATCATCATGTGAGAGTTTGGTTACTGATGGAGTTAAAGTGATATACTTTTGTTCTGTAAACAGACATTGTCTTGAGCAAAATCTCACTCTTTCATGGAACTTAAAGGCATTGAATTTGACCACAGCTTCACATTTTCAGAAGAGACTTCCTTATCCTATGTTAGCTTCTACTCAAAACCATTACAAGAACTGTTTTCTATTGAAAAGAGTTTTAGTTTGTGTTGGCACAGAGGAATCTTCACTGTCTGAAGATTCACTTGGCAACTCTGTCTCTAGACCTCTCACTAGTGAAGAGGTTAAAGCTTTATGTTTCTTTTCTTTGTTATATAGTTTAAATGATGAGACAAGTAAGTAACAAAGCACTTCCTTGTTTGTTTGTTTGTTTGTTTTTGTAGCTCAAGTCATTGCTTATCGATACTGAAAGATCGAAGCTTGTTAAGAAATTGAGTGAAGCTAATCAACAAAACCGTTTCCTCAAGCGTCAGGTTCTCATGTTATCTACATACATGCTAATTAGTACTATATCTTAACTGTATCTCCTTTTATGAGTTGTTTGGCTTGTTTGTGGACTACTTTGGACCGTCTTCTTTGCAGCTTAAAACACATGTGGATGAGATAACTAACATCAAAAGCGAGTTTGCGGTTATGGAGCTTGAATTTCAGGTCCTTACATCTATTTTTTTGGACTTCTCAGCTTCGAGACTCGAGCATCATACCCTTAAGTTGATTTGGTTTAGATTTCATTTCTACATATTTGTTTGTTATAAAGTTATGACATTGGATAGTTTCTAGCTTCAAGTTCATGTATGCAATGCCAAATAATACATACACATATGTATATTTCATGATTTTGTTCTCTTGATAGAGTAGGCTCTGGTGAAACTAGCTGCAGAAATAGCAAACCTCGGGATTCCAGAAGGTTCTAGAAAAATAAGCGGAAAGTACATTCAATCACACCTTTTCTCTCGTTTAGAAGGTTCGTTATACTCTCCTTCATATCATTATTTACGTTTTCACATTCTTGAAAACATACACTAACTTCTCTTATGTGTTCCCATTAAAGTTGTTCAAAAGAAGTTGAAGAAACAGATAAAAGACGTCGAAGCTGTACAGTCAAAAGAGGTTCAAGTGTTCTGGATCGGTATGGCAGAGGTAGGTAGCGTAAATAATCTTCACATTATGAAGCTAAAACATTAGTCCTCAAGCTAAAAACCTTGTATATCGATAATGTTTCATATAGAGTGTACAAGTAATGGGATCGTTCGATGGTTGGAGCCAACGTGAGGATCTATCGCCTGAGTGCACATCTTCTTTCACTAAATTCTCCACCACTTTAACCCTTCGTCCCGGGCGGTACTAATTCTTGTACTTTCTTCCTTCACGTATAAATGTTTTCGAAACTAAGTTCTTGATTTTCTTGAAAATTTAAAGGTATGAGATGAAGTTCTTAGTGGATGGAGAATGGCAAATCTCGCGCGAGTTTCCTACTTCCGGAGAAGGAATGATGGAGAACAATGTTTTAGTTGTGGAATAGTATATCATCTCTCTGCATCACACACTCCTTTAGGCAATAGTACACACATAAACATATCCATCTGTTTACAAGATTCAGACAGTGTGAACGCGGTTTAAGACATAACTACAAGTTTCTTGGTGATGTTTGTACTTGCCAACTAGTTATGTTCCTATAGAATCTTGGATGTTTTGTACAAAGGGAAAAGAGATTAAAGTTCTTTAGATCATTAGAAACTCTAAAACAAACACTTAAGTATTGTTCTTCAATTTTTTTTCTCATCTGCGAGTTTTACATACAATAAGATGATGACAAAATTTGTGTTTTATTACTCTCAATGTAATTTTAGTTAGACAAATAGCTATAAGATTGTACAAACATGTCAACAAGGGAAGAGGCAAAAGGAAGGATCTAAATGTAACTTTCTATTAACAAAGCTAATTTTGGTCAACTTATTATGACACCAAACCAAGTGATCTTTAGTCAACTTTGACATGTTCAAGACTCTTGTCACAAGCTTCATGTCTACTTGTGAGAAGAAGTAAAGCACTTGATTTTCTTCTGTTGAATCTTCTTCCTTATGCTTTTTAAATCTTCTTATGATACATCTCTCGCTCCTCAACACATCTTTTAACCTTTTCTCCTTCTAACAAATATCCAAAATCAATCGAATTTCGATAAGTATAAAAAACATTCAACAAGTTTCATATCATAAGAGAAAGAGAGAAAGAAACTTACATTTTGAAGTTGTGATTTAACTTCTGCAAACATCTCTAAATCTTCTGAATCTTGTTCATGATCCGGTTCGATTTGTGATTTGGTTCGCGGTTTCTGATCATGAACCAAGCTTGAAAGCTTATCACACCGCACAAATCGCCAAAACAATCGAATTGTTTCCTCCATAGTTTCAACAAGTTGGTCACTCTTGATAGCATTGTTATCATCATTTTCTTCGTAATCTCTTCTTCTACCTTTCTTCTTATCCTTGCTTCCATCTTCTGTTAACATCACAAAACATCTCATAAATAACTTATTAATGGTATTTGTGATATAGAAACTTGTTTCGGTAGTATTTTAAAGAATTTCTCTTAAGTTTTATTACCTCGAATAACAGGGACTTGAAGTAGATTACGAAGAAGACAACGTTTCTTGATGTAATGTTGCACTCTAGGCTCCTCAAAAGGTTCATTTTCAAGAAACCTTTGAAGCAAAACTTGAAACTGTTGAAACTCTCCCGCGATTTCGTTGTATCTCCGAGACCTATAAAGATCGGATTCGAGTAACTCAATGGCCTTTTGGTATTGCCAGTGAAGAATCTCCCATGACAAACACATGTGACCAACGTACACATTCTCTAACTCTCCATGTATCTCTTTTATGAATTGAACCATTGGTTCGGTTTCTTGTTTCTTCGGTTTCCATAACCGGAGATTAACCGATAAAACCGATGAAAATGATGATTGTGTAGGAGAGGATCCCATGGTTGAGTGGTTCTTTGATTGAAGTAGACCTTCAAGAAAAATAGCCAAAGGATTAAATTAGAGAAATAATACACAAAACAATTGTGTAAAAGATAGTCATAATTAACTTAGATAATCAAATGATTACTACCCTACTAAAAGAATACAAAAATGTGTACATTGTGTTATTCAAAATTATTTTCCACTAGCAAAAATACTAAGTTAGTGGAGAGTAGAAAAATTAGGTAAAGGAGTTCCAAAAGAGATCAATGCAATAAAGAAAACACATAAAAAGCTAACTTTGAAAGCTAATTCCCTTGCACAAAAAAAAAAAAAGAAAGCTAATTCCCAATAAAATGACACATTTGGTGAGACATAACAATAAATATATGCATTGGTTTATAACAAAAAAGACTAAAATTTTCAATTCACACAATATATTTAGCTTTATAGCTGAAGCAACATTCATCACCTAGCATTCACATGTGGTCTACTTATCTAAGAAAAGTAAACAAAATGAAAATGTTATATACAAACTATATTATATATACACAAAAAAATGGTACTAGTTTGTAAACGGTGTAAGTTCAATGCATGAAATTTCCATTTAGACTAAAAGTTAAATATCACCAAAACCCATACTTGTCAAAGAAATTTCAATTCTCTTCAACAAAAAAAAACAGAACAAAAATGCATGTTTGTTGACATAATAAATTTCAAACTTCTCTCTAGAATGACATTTATTCGTGAATGTTCCCTAACATATTTATTCTTCATGCATTAATAAAAGAAATCTCAACACATAAACCAAGAAAACATTTATATAAAAAAAACCCTTATAAAGACAATTAAATACTAATGGTTAGCTTTTTAGGTTTGGTGCAACGTTCACTTTTAAACGCGTAATCAAACACTAATAAGAGAAAATTAATTTCTAATGACCTTTACTAATAAGTAGATTTCGTGGGACCAAAATATATTTCTAAAACCTTATGAAACACTACAAAAATAAAATATAATTCATAAAAACTATTTAATAAACTAATAAAGAAAATAGAGTTTTGTATGTAGAGAACGTACCAAGAGCATATGACTTTTGAAAACTCAAGATATCAAGTTTTCTCATTCTTTCTCTGTAACTTTTATGAAACTTATGAACTTCACCAATAGTATCAAACTTCTTCTCTTCTTCTAATATTCTCCATGGCTTTAAATCTCCCAATTTCATCTTTGGACACTCTTCTTCTTCTCCTTCTCCTTCTTCATGTATTGTAGAAAGTCCACCTATTGCTTTGACTTTCTTCATCTCCATCTTTAGTTGCTCTATCAAATCTTGATGCTCCCATAAACTCTCAAACTCTTCTTCTTCCTCTTCTTCTTCTTCTTCTTCAGAATCAGAAACAGAGTCTTGGCTTTTAAAGTTTTGACCTTTATCTTCTTCCTCCATTGATTTTTGTCCAAAATCAGAATCTGATAAGAACCCATCATCATCGTTGCTTGTAAATGTTTGACTCGAATCTAAAAACTCGGAATCTGATAAATCTTTCTCTGTCAAAAAACTGCATGAAGAAACAGAGTAAGCAACATCCTCTGTTTTTTCATCAACCCTAAAACTAAAAGTCGCCGCTTTTGGGTTTTCGATGACAAAGGTTAGGTTTTTCGACGGAGACGGCGTTTCGTATTTGTTAACCGCCGTGAAAATTGCCGGAGAATAAGAAGAAGACGAAACAGTAGTCTCCTTGTCGGAATCGCTCGACGACGCGAATCTGTAACCTTCTCTGTTTAATCTCTCGACAGTTTCTGTCTGAAACGCGAATTTGAAAACCAGTTTCGGAGATTCGATGACTTCTTCAGAGAATATCGAAGATTCTTCTTCATCGATCATGTTCTGTTTCTTTGAGATTTTTTATGTGTCGGTTTCAACAATTGAAACTCTTCAAGCACTGTTTTGTTTTTATATAAGAAGAAGAAAGGGAAAAAATGGTTACTTTCCTTTTTTTTTGTTTACGCGTAAGAACATAATAAATGGAAAGAAATAATATTAATTAATCATTTAAAAGTAATTAACTAAATTAATTAAACCAAAATTAAGTACCTGGAGAAGATGAAGATTGATGAGAGGAGGAAACATGGTGAGGGATAATAAGATTCTGTAAATTAATAAAAAATGAAGAAAGAAAAATAAATTTGAAGAAAATTTTGTTCATATATGGATAAATTTTTGATATGTCGGTCAAAAGTAGCATTAATTTTTTAAGTTGAAAAGACTCATGCAGAAAGTGTAATATTTACAGAAATAAGTGACTTTTTACCTAAAAAAAACAAAAGAAACGTTGGTGAAATCAAAGGATACATGAATAATTAATAAAAATTGATTTTGAAGTGAGAACTAACATATGAGAAATTGAAGGGAAAGGAACAAGTTAGCTAATCTTGTGATTTGTAAACAAAAAATTATAAAAAAATATAATTAAAAATAGTTAAGAAGATGTTCTTTGAGCTAATCTTAAGGTTGCTTTGAACCATAGATATCTCCACTTTTGTTTATTGGATGCCATGTCATACTCATCTATTACTACATTAACACTAAGATTTCCTTTTATTTTTAGTCGACATTTTGACTTTTTTACTTTCTTTGATATATTAATGGGATGTTAAGTGATTTTTGGATATATATATTTTATTTTTCTACATGTATTACCGTCGTGCAAGAAAGTTCTTGCAATGAAATCATTATATTTTACCAAGATATGTATTACTAATTCATTTTTTAAAGGGAAATTACTTAAACTAACCTCTTTTTATTTGTTTATTACTCAAATGATCTACAAATCTTTTCTTGGGTAAACTTTGTGTTAAAAGACGTATATCACAAGGGTACAACATTTTATTACGTAATTGCCATTGAAATTATTTTCTTCAAAGGAAATTAATCAACAAAATAAGTCTACATAAACTACAAAACTTAAACTTCGTCTCTCCTCGTGGTGTCTCGCCGTTATCTCTCTCGCCGTAGTGTCTCTTGCCGTCGTGTCTCTCGCCGTCGTGTCTCCCGACGTCGTCTCTCTCGCCGTAGTGTCTCTCGCCGTCGTATCTCTCGCCGTCGTGTCTCTCGAAGTCGTCTCTCTCGACGTCGTATCTGTATAGGAAAATCCCTGGTCTCTCTTGCAGAGAATTCATAGTCTCTCGCCGAAAATCCGTCGTCTCTCGCCGAAAATCCGTCGTCTCTCTCACCGAATCGTCTTCTCGCCGTAAATCCGTCGTCTTCTCGCCGAAAGTTCGTCGTCTTCTCGCTCTAAATCCTTGTTCTCTCTCGATCTCTCGTTACACAGATTCGTTGGACGTCAAAATCTCCGTCCTCCGCCGTCGTCGTTGTCTGTCCCTCCGCCGTCGTCGTTGTCTCTGTCCATATATGTGTGCACGGTTGTATTATTGCGACTTGTTTGCTAAATTTTGTAGACATATTCTTTTAATTGCGTACTTATAAATTTGATCGGTGTCATTGTCGACTTAGTTTGTGAGACTTATTGAGTAAACTCTTTATCATGTTGATTGGTTTATTTTGTAAATTTAAAGAATATGAGGACTAGTAAACAATAAAAAAGGGTAAAAAATAAAAACATATAGGTTTTCTTCTCCTTTCCCGTCCTAAAAAAAGTCCCGACTTTTATTTTTCCTTCTCTTCTCCGTTGTTTCCCGTCCCTAAACCTAACCACCGCCAATAACGCAAAGGCACGACCGCCACCGGCTAACACAGAGCCACCGCCGGCGATAACGCAGACTTTCGCGTTTGCGACTTCACCTTGGCGTTTGCGACTTCACCTTGGCGTTTGCGCCTTCACATTCGCGTTTTCGAATGCACCTTCCCGTTCACGACTTCACATTCGCCTCCGCCGCTTGGCCTTCGGCTCCACCACCGCCGCTTTGCCTTTGCCTCCACCAGCGCCGCTTGGCCTTCTCGTTTACGTTCTCGATCTTCGTCGCTTTACCTTCGCCACCGTCGTTTGACCTTCACGTTCTTGATATTCACCACTTAACCATTGTTGTTTGTAATCGATCCACTTCGGGTTCGAGTTCGATTCGATTCGGTCTTTTTGATTATTTGGGTTCGTGGGTTTTTTTTTTGTTCTTCCTCCCTTTCCGCAAATCTGGTATTGTGTGATTTTGCAGTGTCACTGCAGACTTATCTACTTATTATTGTAGACTTATTTTGCAGATTTATGACTTGATATAATATGTTTTGCCGACTTTTTGTGATGTAATTGCAGACTTAAAATTGTTTTTCTATGATGCAGGATATTTATGATGGCTTATCCTCCACGTCTCTATGGTGATGGTAAATCACCTGCGCAAGTTAGAAGCATGAATCACTATTGTGTGCTTGCTAACATAGGGTCGTTGAAAGAGAATTTAGGTGATGATGTTTGGGCTTATCTAGAAACCTCTCCGTTTGGTTGCATTGTGAAACTAGCGAGAAAGCAACTTTATATGGTCGGCTAAGACGGTCCACTACCTCCTCACACACCGGCTAGTGACTAATAAGTCGAAAGAAATGTGGTGTTTGGTTGATGATCAACCAATAAGGTTGTCTTTGCTTGAGTTTGGTTTCATCACGGTATGAACATAGATCCTTATGAGGTTGCAGGTGATTGTGAGGGTGACCATAAGGATTTGTGGTGTGACATGGAAGTTCCTATTTCGGAAGGTCCAACTTGGGACCAGCTAAGGAAGGTATTGGCTGTATGTCGGACATGGTCATTTGATAAGCGGAGAATGGTTGGTAGTGCACGGTGTGCTATCCAATAATCGACCTAATACACAAAGGGTAATTACTTGACGTGTAATTTAAGATATTAGATGTTATTGTATTGTTTTTATATTTATTACCTTAATACGAAAGCGAATCCTTATAGCATCGGCCAAATGTTCAGGTAATACACCTGGACCCACACCCCCCACAAAATCTTTGTAAAGTTTTCCTAATATTTCGGGAGTTGCTTTTCTTGAACGGCCGATCGCACGGTAACGGAACACGTGTGATTTTCAACGTATTTTCGATATAAAATTGAGAACTAATTCCCACGGGCGAGGCTCTAACCCTCCACGAACAACCGTTCACCCAACACTTAACCACATATAGATTAGTGGTAGATTTCACAACGTCATAATCAAAATTGTTTATTACGGACAAAATTTTCAACTTTGATTCTAATTCCTTTTTATTTTCGTAGCGTTGCCCAACCGCAATGGTAATAGCGGAGATTCTAGTCTTTCTAAATCCTCGTGGATAAGAAAATGCATTTGGGAACCTCTTTTCTTCAAAGGCAATTTAGGTTGGTCATTAAATAAAACTTCCGACATACCGTAAACCGTGTAATCTTCATCATCCGAAGTTACACCGTCTTCGTCGTCGCAACAGTCGAATATAGGCCCTTCGTCGTCGACCTCATCGTCATCCGCATCCTCTTCGTTTTCACCAATCTTCGATCTTGCATCATGAATTACACTCGTCGTAGGTACTTCTTCATAAAACCAATCGTTCATGTCCTCGGTTGGTATTTTTCGAGCTTTTTTCACCGATACACATAACCGTAAAGAACTATCTTCGCATTGTTGTAAATATGCTTGAAACTGCCGATCATTTCCTATAATCACCGAAGGTGTATCTTGGGGTAAAGCTTGTAACATCCTCTTAGACAACATATAACTTAACTCAATAATTTCTTCACTATCGTCGAACCCATATTCGTCATTAATCAAACCCACGAAATCGACATACCTCATCCCGATTAGCACCTATAAGCCTACTACCACGTCGACTGTCAACGAAAAATAACCACCTTTTCTTATCAAAACGCCATTCACCGGTCACCACAATGATTTGAACGATCTTGTTATTGTTCTCCATTGTTTGAATAATAAAATTTTAGCTTGGTTGAGAGCATATGGTTATGGTGGTTTTTAAGGACGTAATTATGAACTCACACTCACCCAACCATAAAGTGGGAAAAACATTCAATTCTTCCAACCAACTTTTTGCAGAAAAAACTCTGCAAAAAAAATACACTAAATAAATCTGCAACCACATACACTAAATAAATCTGCAACTTTGTATTGATGATTTCATTTATAGGGTTGTAGATTTGTTTACCATTTTGCAGATTTGTTTTGTAGGGTTTGCAGATTTGTTTTATAGGGTTGATTAATTTATTGGGTTGCGATTTGTTTTAGAAGGTTGGTAGATTTGTTATGTAGGGTTGTAGATTTGTTTACTATGGTTGCGAGCTTGTTAACATCCGTAGATTTGTATTGATGATTTCATTTATAGGGTTGTAGATTTGTTTATCCTTTTGCGGATTTGTTTTTGTAGGGTTGATTAATTTATAGGGTTGCAGATTTGATTTAGAAGGTTGGTAGATTTGTTATGTAGGGTTGTAGATTTGTTTACTATGGTTGCAGGCTTGTTAACATCTGTAGATTTGTATTATTGATTTCATTTATAGGGTTGTAGATTTGTTTATCCTTTTGCAGATTTGTTTTGTAGGGTTGATTAATTTATAGGGTTGCAGATTTATGTTACAGGGTTGGTTGATTTGTTTTGTAGGGTTGTACAATTGCAGACTTGTTTACATCCACCAAATTTCCATAAATGTGTCATACAAAGTAGATTACATATGAAACACAGATGTTACTTATGAACTGCCTAGATGTTACTTATGAAAACATTTATCTAAAGTTACATTGTCCATACTGAAAATTATCAGGTCCTAACTCATCAAACAATTCGACCAGAGCAAGCCAAACTTTAGTAGTCATTCCTTCAGGCTTCTCGCCGCCATGAAACCATATCCTCTTCAACGTGCGCATATGATCACGAAAAATCGTTCTAGCCAACATATTAAACTGTGTCCAAACTGTCAAATTATGCCTCGGATCCCATCTGTATTTTCGCTATAAAAAGAAGAAAATTTTTTTATTAGTGTTAGAGAAACAAAAGCTAAATCCGATAAGATTACATTATCGGTTATGCTTACGATTAGTTTAAGAAACCATCGTCTCTTGACATCATCGGGAATGAAGCGGTAAGTCGGCCACGCATGGACCCATCCCTCTCGAAGAATATCCGGGATCGCCGGGAGAGATCATGTAAAAACCTAAACCACGTAACGGTGGTTTTGTCACACCATACATTCGGACCGGGGTTTAGAAGCGGGAGGTTATCCCGATCTTGCATGTTGTGTATGGCATTGACCATGCTCGCGAAATTGGATGTATATGGTGGGACAATAGACATGATGTATGTTTTATTGAGATTAGGTTTTATGAGAAGGGTTATATATTGATAGAGAGATAGGAAGATGCAACGTCGCAATGAGGAGATATAAGAAGACGAAACGTAGATATGTTATTTTACTTAGATTTTTTGCAGATTTGTTATTTCAACTTTGCAGATTTGTTATATAACGTTGCAGATTTGTTATAATTTATTAAATAAAACGCTGCGTTTAATGCTTCAAAGTTAAATCAAAAAGGGGATCTGCAAAAATTAGGGCTTTTACGTTCTTAGAACAAAGCGATGAACAAAAATATGGCAAGTCGAAGCCAAACCTATTCGTCGACATCCTACCGTCGTGGGGTGACCTACGAAAATGAAGATCCAGTCCATACACATTTCCGTGACCCAGAGGAAAACTTTCAATTTGGCCACATAAGTACGTGTTATTGTGGTTACAATGCCGTCGTCCAATCTTCGGCGACGACAACAAACCCGGGGAGACTTTTCTACACTTGTCCTTCATACAATGTAAGCAAATATTTATATTTTCGGTTTAAAACTAACGTGGAAAGACTGGTATTTAAGGTTTTATGCCTATTAGGATGGAGAATGCCATGTCTGGAAGTGGTGGGACGAGGCTTTGATGGATGAATTAACGGAGGTTAAGAGAGAGCTCGCCAAACACAGTGGACTTGAAGACCAAATCGGCGAATTGGCTTCTTTACACAAGACGCATAAGAAGAGCACTTCTCAAATGGATGAGTTGAAGAACATGACCCACACAATTTTCATAAGTTTTATCACTTTTGTTGTTGTTGTTCTTGCCATTTACCTACTAAAGTAGAAGTTAAATTCGATGTTCCTAATGTTGTAAGGATTTGTCTTCGCTTTCTAAATGTTGTCGGTTACCTTGGATTTGTCTTCGATGTCTTTGCGGATTTGTTATAAAATCTGCAGATTTTTATTTTAGTGTTTGCAGATCTTTATAACGGTTTGCGATTTGTTTTTACAGTTTTGCGATTTGTTTTACAGTTGTAAATAATTAAACAAAACGGTGCGTTTTAAGCTTCTAATTTTCGATATAAAATTGAAAAGGGGATCGACAAAATTTAGGGTTTCGATTGTTCTTACAACCAAAGTAGGCAACAAGAAGATGGGAAGAACGTTTAGTTATAGCCTTAGCGATCCGGAATGTTAACTTCATGTTTTTGTTAAAGCGAAAACAAGAAAGACATTTGTTCAAATGGATAGATGATGCCTTGCTCGACGAGATAAAGTTACTCCAAGCACAACAAAAAAATCTACTTGACGTTGTCAATGACTACAAGAAAGTCGTGAATCAAAAACTTGAAGATAATGAAGTAAAACTTCGACAATCAAAAGGGGAGAAGACTATTAATATCTCGCCCATGAATGGTGTTCTTAACAAATTAATTTTACTTATCGTTGTAGTAGGAGCTATTACGTGGTTTCGTTAAGATAAATATGATGTATCTCGAAATATCTTTATGTTGCAGGTTTGTTGTACCAGTTTATTAAACAGACTTTTTAGGTTGTGTTTTTATAATTGTGCATCTTATTAATGACTGTCATTTCAATTTAATACATCTTAACCTACCACCCTCATCCTTTTTATACACCTCAAATCGCAAACAAAACATCCTCTCACTTTTTCGTTTGCCTTTGTTCACCACTCAATTTCTATTTTTTCCATAACAACAATGGCTCACATACCATATCCTCTAATTGTTGACATTGTTCAAGCCGTTGGTCGAAACAGTTTTCGAAACCTTGGTCCATTCATCGCCGCGGGGAAATTCTTTAAAGACATTGTCTTCTCGGAGGAGGTTTTAAGCGTCGTTGATCTTCAAGAGTTTTTCGATAAACCGGAGCTTGCCAACGAAGGTTCAAACTATCGTCATTTCTTTCTTGACTGTGTACGTTACAATAACAACACGGCACGATACATCGAAGGACTACGACTTTTAGCTCAAGCGGCCCTTCTCAAACAGGCATAGAAATGTTATGTTTATCGGCGCGAGAGAGCCTACATTCTCGTGTCGCGGCGGAATTTTTCTTATTTGTTGCGGCGGCAAGTTAGACGAAGGGGTCATGGGTACAACTGTGTTTTTACACAAGGTCGGAGACATTCAAGAGTCCGTTAACATAGCCAATAAAGTGCAAAACCAGATCGCGCGCATGGGGACTCCCAGCCATGGATTTTTCGGTAAGTATTGTTTTTATGAACTTCATCGCTTCGGACCAATTTGTGGCCTAAACCACGTCATAGAGCTTGATATTTGTTTTCATTGCTTCGCGTGGAGCTACGTCATCTACTTCACCGAATGTGTTAACACAATAATGGTTTGTTTTGTCTAATATTTGTAAAAAATGCTTTCACTACGTTGTGTTTTTTCTTTACTATTCAGGTACGTAACATCTTTTTGGTTGTCACGGTTTTAAATTTTTTCCATGTAATATTCGGCTTTGTAATATTTCCACGGTAAACCATCGCCAGCTTTTGTAATAATATGTTTTTCTTTTTACGTTATTGTCATCTAATTTTTAACTTTCAAGGATTAAATCAGCTACAAAGAAGTTTTACCTAAATATTCTTCCGCCAAGAAAATCTACAATATAAATCTACAACTTAAATCTGTTACCAAAAACAAATGTAAGAAATTAGTCAAAAATGAACATTAAAATTTTTCCTCTCCAAAATTCTGCAAAACAAATCTACCCACTAATAAATCTGCATAACAACTCTGCAAGACAAAAAATCTGCAAAACAAATCTATATTTTTAAAAATGTCTGCAATCAAAGCAAACAAATCAGTATTTCTGTTAAGTCTGCAAAACAAACATGCGTTATTCAATAAATCTGCAAAACATACGGAAAAGTACAAAAATCGCAAAACAAATCTATTTTTGTTTAAATGTCCGCAATCAAAGAAAATAAGTCAACTAAACAAATGCAATTCTGTTAAGTCTGCAAAATAAACTTGCGTTTTTCAATAAATCTGTAAAACATACATGAAAGTCAATAAATTTGCATTATAAATCTACTTTTGCAAATAAATGCACTAATGAAGGACAAACATGCAACATAAATCTACTTTTATAAAAGTACGCAAAATAAATTATTTTTTCCGAAACTTTACATTAAAAATCGCAACAATATTAAATCCGCATACATTACAAAGGTAGATTTATATAGTTGATTAATTATGCAGATTTACCAAAATCGATGGCAAAACCGAAAACTATTTTTTTCCCGACTCATACCGGAAGTAAGACGGAATATAACGTCATATTTTAGTTACAAAATAAGTAGGGTCTCTCCTGTAATAAACAAATAAAAAAGAGTTAGTTTAGTAATTGACCCTTTTTTAAAAGATATGTACATATCTTTTCTTGTGTATTTAAACCTAACCGGAGAAAGAAAATTAATTGGAACTATTTTCGTAATTTATTAGTTATTGTTGTAATGTTGCCACTATATCCAATATTAATATTCAAATAGACGTAATCTCTGTACGAAATTGACAAAAACAATACATTGTGATTGTTAGTCGTTATATTTGACATATATGATGTGAACATAACAAACATAACCATGTTTTCGAAATTTTTATAATGTTATCTATTTTGCCTTCTAGCGATGATGACTCTTATATAAATAATTGACTCGTCATTTTTATTGTATGGTTGGTATTTTGTTTACAAAAATACACATTGATGTCTGATTTTTTTTTGTTTTTATCGAAGCTTCAAGTTCAGTTACATTTGGATTAGGTCTGGGCATTCGCGGTTCGGTTCCGGATCGGTTCGGTTCATGAATTCTAATATCCAATCACTACTTTTCAACATTTTGGTTCGGTTCCGGTTCGGTTCCGGTTCGGTTCCGGATCGGTTTGGTTTTTTGTTTGGAAAAATATCCGAAATTTTCGGTTCTAGTTCGGTTTCAGTTCGGTTCCAGATATTTTAAACCAGAAATAGAAAAAATACCCCAAAACAGAAAAATATACCCAAAAAAGTTCATAAAAATATCCAAAATTATGAAAAAAACCCGAAAATTGAAACAAAATACCCAAAAACAGAAAAATACTTGGAAAAGGGATAATAAAAAAATACCCGAAGTTAGAAAATAGCCAAAAAATACATGGAGTTCGGTTCCGGTTTTTCGGTTCCGAGTATTTTGCCGAGGCCTAATTTGGATATCTCAAAAGGAAATTTTTTTTCTTTAGATACAGTTTTTTGATAGAGAAATTAAAATAGGCCCATCAATATGGCAATTAATGTGTTGACACAAACCAAATAAGAGCATAGATATTGATTTGGGCCTTTTCTTTATGTACCCACAAAATTCTGCATGCATGGTTAGGTTTTAACTCTTTTTATTAGGTTTTAATGAAGCTAAACGAACCATAGTAAATGTACAATAAATTTGTTTTAGAAAAACCCCAATTTGCAAAGACAAAAATAGACTGATTTAACATATTTTTGAGTAATTTAATTATGAAGCTATGAATGCGATAGTTTAGGTGTTATTCAAAACGTGTTTAATTGTGGTCGCTTAGACCATAAACATTGCAGGTTTTAGTGGGGCTCTTAACGCGTGGGCCCCACTAAAATCTTAAGAAACCATCACTTTTATCTCTTTATTCGGATCCGATTCTTGTACTGTTCATGGGTCCCACTGACACGTGGCGGTCCATGATTGGTACTTTTTAATTTTTTTTTTGTTTTTAAATAAATAAAAAATATAAATATACAAAAAATCTTTTAAGAGATTAAAATCTGGTTCTACCAATGTTTATGCTCTTAATGATTTGAAATAATGAAAAAATCTTAAAAGGAAATAATACATGAGATTTTGGAAGAAGATACCAAAAATAATAAGTTATAAATGGCTCGAGAACATATTGTCCACACAAGAAAGTTAACTAATCTTTATTCCTAAATAAATTCATATTTTGATTTTTTTAAAAAACTAATTTACATGTTTGTTACCAACCACTAGATGATACTTTTGCACACTTTGTACTGTTTATCCATATAATTATCTTTTTGATCCAAATAAAAACTGACCCTTGAAATGTGCTCTAATTATGCAAATTAATGTACGAGTTATTGCTTACTTGTATAAGTAATATTATATATTTTCAAATTATGTTATTATATAAAGTGGTTTATGTCATTTTATGATTCTGTGGTCCTCTAATCGATTTTGCAACTAAGGATGTTATCAACATACCGTTCACATGTTTCTTTTAATTTTTTGTTTCTTTTGTTTTTAATTGAGTTTTTTTATGAAAAAGGTAGTGGAAAGAGATTCACCAAATTTGGGTTTTGATTCTCCAAATCTCATCTTTCTTTTAATAAGCATATACATATATTTGGGTTTATGCCATTTAACGTCATGCATAGTCACATGTTTAAACAAAATAAAAACACATATATATTTTATAATTAGATTTAACTTTACATATCATAACTTGAACTTGAAGATTTGAATGTGTAGTTAATTTACTTAAATATAGTAAAATATATATTTAACGGGTTTACTACTAATAATTCTGGTTATTTTCATCTAAATTAGGCAAGATTAATCTGAATTAAGAAATTGAAAAAACAGTTTTATGTCAGGTAAAATCACGGTTAGGTAGGTAATTCTCAACCTCATCACTTACTAATTAAATACATTTTATTAGTTACATTTTTTTTTTTTTTGGTTTAAAGTTAGTTACATTTTTAGTTTCCTGCTTAATTTGTAATAGACTATTAATACAAATTTTTGTGTGTGTAGTTCTATCATAGATATCTTACAGAACCATAATATGTGGGGGTAATGGTTATGTACCAGCACATTTAAATTTCAAAATCTATGCATTTTTTGACTAAACATAGTGGGCCATTTGTTTTTGAATCTACATGTGTCCATGCTTAGATAAAAGAATAGCGATCCGTAACTTAGTAATAAACTTTTTTTTTATGAAAACAATTTTTTGGTTTTACTTAGGTTGAGTGATATTTCATTATTTATCATACCTAATTTCAGCAAAAAAATGATTTTATAATGATATTTTTCGACGGTTAATTAACTTTTATTTTGTAAATGCGTATTGACGGCTAAATTATTACGTTACATAAATTAAAATAATAATTAAACAAGTGGTGCACATGGTATACGGCAGTTAGGGCCATAACCTCACCTTGTGTAAAATTTTGACCCCACAAATTATACAAAAAAAAAAATATATATATATATATATGACTTGACAAAAATTTTAAAATAATACTCTTCTTTTTTTAGAGAAAGATTTGTTATAACTTATAAGAATGATTAATTTGTTCATAATTAAATTAATTATTATAACACATCATCCGTAATCACTAAAGTATGGTGAAGTATTTGATTTTTGTTTTAATTTGTGTAATCATCATTGATTAATATGACACCGAAAAGATATTAGACCATGTTCAATGGGTGGACTCTTAGCATAATATTTTAGGTAGTTTTATTTTATTATTTTATTATTATTTTTTAATTAAAAAAAAATAATTAAAGTGCACCAATCGCGAGCCGCCACGTGTCAGTGGGCCCGCGATTTGCCTAAGAATCGGTTTCCAAACAAGAGAAAAAAGAGTTTGGCTCTTAATTTTGTGTGGGCTCCACCTCTTTAAAACCCTTAAAACCCTCAATAATCATGCTTTTATACTCACTATATATTTTTGTATGGAGATGCCCATATCCTAATCTCAATTATTTAATACTATTCTTTATTGTGGTAGACGACATATCAATACTCAAAACCCTACATTTCCTCAAAATGGAAAGTTATTCTTAAAATATTAATCAACTCAATGATTAGTGTTAGTGCCACGCCTTAAACTCTGTTTAGAATATGTACTTATATTGCATGCTACGATGTAAATATATAATAATAGTTTATATAAAACTTTAGAAAGTTTTGTACTAATTTTATCATAAGTGGAAAAGGTATATCCTTGTTTGTACTTGATTAATGGAAAACTAAGAAAATATTCGCAAATGGATTACCGAAATAATCCATGAAAAAGACATATTATAGAGCAATTTGGTGTTACTAAAATGGTATTTAGCAAACGGTGGGTAATAATTTTAAAGTTGAATAATAAAATACGTAATCTCTATATATTAAATCTATAAGAATCTACGAAAAAGTTAAGACTTAGTTTGGTGCAAATAAAATCAAGGCAAATATTTTAACTATTAGAGAATATTATTACTTAATTAATTTTTTTTTCATGTAGCCTCTATCTTTATGTTTCTTCATTAGAAACAAGATCACCACATTAAAGTGAACCATTTATTGAAGTTTAATCTAATTTTCAAATATAGAAACAAAAAAGTAATCAGTTTATTGGTGAGAAAAAATAAATAATAATTAATCATTTTACAAATTAATTGCTTAAAAATCATTAATTCGAAAATGTTAATAAGTACATTATTCCTTATAAAGCAAAGTACCGTCGTGGTAAAATAACATTTTTTAATTAAACTAACAAGACAAAACAAAACAAAACAATGACAGATTTTAATTAATAATTAACCATAAAAAGTCATTAAAGACGATAATACGAGTTTAGCTTAACTCTAAGCTAAAAAAAGCTTTCTTTATTAATCTCACATCACAAAGACGAAGATCCGTTAACGTTACCACCGTTAACTCCTCCGTCAACATCGCCGACGCTATCACTATCAAATCCGCCACCTCCGCCGCCGCTACTAACACTGCGGTGTCCCTCGTTGCCGCCTCCGCCGGGAATCAGATCCCGATTTTCTCCGCCGTCGATTCCGGCGACGGAGAACGGTAGATCGCGGCGACTAGAGCTGTTTTTGTTGTTGTGCATCCACACTTTGAGAACGGTGGTTTCGACTCCGATCTGACGGCAGAAATCGCGGACGCCGTCTTCGTCGCGTTTCTGCATCTTCCATCCGATTCGATCGGCGAACTCGTGCATCTTCTCCTTCTGAAATTGGCTGAATTTCGTCCGGAATCGCTTCCGAGATCCGATCGGGCGGTGGCTGTCGGCGAATTTCAGATCGGAGAAAGCTAGGTTGTTGTTATTGTTCCCGGAGAGAGATAAGAGCATGTAAGAGGAAGAGATCGGAGGAGGAGATGCGGAATTAGGGCTACGCGGAGGTTGAGATTGTGATTGCGGTGGTGGAGGATGGTGACGGTGGTGTGGTTGGTATTCGATAGCGGCGGTGACGACGGAGGAAGGAGGAGGAGGAGGAGGGATTGATGGAAAATCGTGGTGGTCGGGTTCGCGGCGGTGAAAATTACGGTGGCAGCCGCAAGCAGCGCATTTGAGAGAAGTAGGATCGGTGGAGAGAGAAGAAGGAGACGGCATGAATTCGCCGCAGCCGTCGAGAGCGTGGCTGCCGAGAGACGCCGCGTGGTTTTTGAGACATTCTTTGTAAGTAAAGAGGAGGAGAGGACGGTTGTTATGGTGGCGTTTTGTGATTAAACCGTTGCTGAATGAAATCGGTTTAGCCGGTTGGATCTTGGTTTGAATTTCCGGTTCAGCTGATTTTCGAGGACTACTTGTTGTTGTTGTTGTTGTTGTTGTTGTTGTTGTAAGAGTCATATCCATAGCTCAAAAACAACACATCAAATAAAAAAGCATGAAATTAAAGAAAACTTGGGTTTCAGTGACTGAATATAAAAATGGAGAAGAAAGAAGAAATAAAGATAAGTAAAAAATATTAATATTAATAAAACCCAAAAAATAATAATAAAATTAATTTATCAAAGGGAAGGTTGATATATTAACCATGGTTAGGTGTGGATACTTTAAAGAAAGGGCATATGGGCCCCACAAAAGAGAGTGCGTGTTAGATTTCGCGGTTAAAATGTGTAATAAATGTAGCTACTGAGACCATGTCCAACAGAGAAACTTTCAAAATTTCTTAACTATTCACTGGGACCCATGAACAGTTAATTTAAAATAAAACAAAAATAAAATAATTAAAAACGCATCAATCATAGTTCGCCACGTATCCAAAGGGCCCACTAAATAGTTAAGATCCGGATCTTAAATAGGAAATATAAAATCCATATCTTAACTATTTAACGGGTCCCACCTGCTAAGATCTGTTTAAGAAACACCAATGCACATGGTCTGATGAGTTTATGTCCTAAAACCCTAAAAAGAGACTCTACTGTCTCTACTACAATAATATCTTTATGGGTCTTACACAAGATTTGGGCTTTAGAATCATTAAAGCCCAATACAAAGAAGACAAAAAAAACTCTTTTAACTTGTTTTGTTGTTGGGAAGAAACCCATCATTAGCCATTTCAGCAAGAACATCAAGAACAACATCCATGTTTCCTTCTCTGTGATTGATTTCAACAATCACCTTAGCTTGCTCTGCTTCACTCAATTCACAGCTTCTCAACACATTCTCGATCACGCGGTTCAATTCGCCGATCATCGCTTCCTTGTGCAATGCTTTAACAAGAGCGATAGCTGACACCGTGTGGAGAAGAAACCCTGATCTTACCATCTCCTTGTACAGGCTATAAGCTTTGCGGACATCTCCACCTCTGCAATGACCATGTATCATAACGTTGTACGCTGTTCCGTCTGGTTTATGGTTCTTCTCAAGCATGGATTCGAAAACTCTGTCGGCTTCTTGCATCATCCCTTTCATACAGAAGCCTTTGATGAGAGATACCACGCTTTTGAACTCAATGTTGCTGCAGTTTTCTATGAGGGTTTGGTATGTCACATCTCCAGGTACTGATTCGTCGTAGAACAGCTTGAGTAATAGTCTTTTCGCTTCTCTTGTTCGAGCTTGTTTGTTGAGACCATTGATAAGGACACTGTAAGTGACAACATCAGGTAATAAGCCTTTCTCTACCATTTCGTTGTGCAAGTGGAGCGCTTTCTCCAAATTGCCTTCTACACAATGAGCATTGATCAAGGCGGTGTAAGTAAACTCATCAGGTCGTAGGCCACCACGAAGCATTTCATCGAAAATATCACAAGCTTCCTTGGTTCTTCTCTGCTCGCAAAACCCTTGGATTAGTGATGAGTAGGTTATTGTGTCGGGTAAAATACCCTTTTCAACCATTTCCCTCTTGACTCTTAGAGCTTCGTCTATATCGTAACTTCTACAAAACCCGGATAACACCGTGCTGTAACTCACTACGTCTGGAGTCAGACCTTTCTCCTTCATATCTTCGAGAACCGTTATCGCAGCTTCCATGTTCCCAGCAACACAATGTCCATTGATCAGAGCATTATAAGTCACAACCGAAGGCGAAAACCCTTTATCAACCATCTCTCTCAAAACCCGATAGGCTTCATTCATATAACCCTTTTGAGAAAACCCATCAACCAATGTCGTGTAAGTACGCTCATTCGGGGAAAGCCCTCTAACACGCATCTGATCAAGAAACTCGGTAGCTCTGTTCATATTTCCTGCCTTACACATGCTATGTATCAATGAAGTATAAGTAATAACGCTAGGCGACAATCCATGCCTCAGCATCTCTGCGTGCATCACAAGTGCTTGGTGAAAGTTACCTTCTTTACAGTAACCTTTAATAAGAGTATTATAAGTGACTTCATCGAGCGAGAATCCTTTGCTGTTCATCTCCGTAAGAACCAAGCTCGTCTCTTTCATCCTCCCTTCTTTACACAAACCGTTAATAACGACATTGTAAGATATCAAATTAGGCTCCAAACCTTTCAACACCATCGATCTCAAAAGCTCGAACCCGTCATCGATCTTACTCAACTTACAATACCCATCAATCAAAGTGTTGTAAGTAACAACATTAGGCAAACAGCCTTTCTTCTCCATCTTACCGAAAAACCGAAGAGCAGCGTCTAGATTCCCAGCAAAGCAAAACCCTCTTATCAAAATGTTGTAAGTGAAGACATTAGGAGAGACCTGGCTCTCCAACATCTCCTTGAAGACATTCTCAGCGAAGCTAATGCTCCTCTTAGATCTAATCGCAGCGTCTAAAACAGCATTGTACGACAAAACACCAGGCATAAACCCATGTCTCTGAGCTAAACGGATGATACACAAAGCCTTATCTATCAGATTCAGACGAGAGTAAGATTTCACTACCAGATCGAAAACAGAGGAAGTCGAATCGCACGAATCGTATGTATCTTGTAGAGATCTGAACACAAGAGAAGCGTCATCGTCTTCTTCGTCGAATTGGGTTTTGACGGCGACGTCTTCGGCGAGGATTTGTGCGGTTTTGTAAAGCTTGAATCTTGTGAGGATGTGGAGAGTTATGCATTTGCAACGGAGAGTGAAGAATCGATGAGGTTTAGCCCAATTTAAGAACTTGAGGATAAGTTCGTGATCGTTTTGAGATTTGAGGAGGAGATTTGTGGCTGCTTCCGGTGTGAAATCTGCGGCGAGGTGGTGGAGATGGTAAGGATGTCGCCGGAGAAAGGTTAAAGCTTTATCGGCGAGAAGAGAATCTGATGAAGAAGACGAAGAAGAAGAGAAGCTTGAGAGAGATCGTCGTGTAAGGGTTTTAGAGAGAATCATTTAAAGAGGTTTTAGCCTTTTTTAGGGATTAGGAAGAGAAAGAAATGGTCAAAGAAGAAGAAGACGATGATGCGCTTTTGATCTCAGCCGTTGAAATATTTCTGATTTTATTATTGTTTATAGATTAGTGTTTAGAGTTTGATTTTGGAGAATAATTAAGGCTACAAAATAAATACCAAATAATTATTTATTTTCATAAATTTGTCATTTTTAAACAGTGATAGCAAATGTATAACAAGTTTAAATTCAAACTTTTCTAAATTCAAAAATATTGTATAAATCAAATCATAAGATTAAAAGTGTACTACATTCCCTATTATTTTTCTTACATGATCAGCTTTTACTTAGAAAACATGTAACAGAAATTAAAAATTAAAAATATGAAAAAAATAAAAATAAAAATATAAAAGGGGTAAAGCGTGGGGGAATATACAAATAGAGGAATTAATGTTAGAACAAGTCAAAATCTCTGTCAGAAAAAACTGAAACTGTTTTCAACAGAGCAACCATGAAAGATGTGTGTGCGTGTGTGTCTTTTTCCACTTCAATTCCTCTCTCTCTGCTCTCTCTCTCTCTCTCTCTCTCTCCTCACTATACACTCTTCTTCTTCTCTCCAGAGGTTTCCATATTTAGAAAGTTGATACAATAAACACAGCTATTAACATCACAACACTACACAACACTACACAACACACACATGTACGTGTATCAGACCATGGTTTTGTGGTTAAGTACTTGAACAAGACTTTAATGGATTTCCAAAACTACCCTTTGTGACGTCCATTTGCAGAGAGAGTACACCATTTAATGAGTTTGGAGAAAACAATGCATTCTTGAAAGTCTTCTGTAATAAAAACAAAGATGCATCAAGAGAGCAAGAAAACCAACAAGACAAATAAGAAGAGCCTCTCTAAGGTTTGTTGTAGAGGTCATTGGAAACCTTCAGAGGATTCTAAGCTTATAGAGCTTGTTTCTGTTTTCGGTCCACAGAACTGGAACTACATTGCAGACAAGATGCAATCAAGAACAGGTAATAAACAAAACCAGTAAAAAAAACTTACTTTTTTAACTACTCTGCTTATGAATCTTCCTTTGATATGGGTTTTATGAAAGTTGAATCCTTTTCTTGTTTGTGTGTTTGAAGGAAAGAGTTGTAGATTGAGATGGTTTAACCAATTAGATCCAAGGATTAATAAGAGAGCTTTCAATGACGACGAAGAAGAGAAGCTACTCGCGGCTCACAGAGAGTTTGGTAACAAATGGTCTTTGATTGCTAAGCTTTTCAATGGAAGAACAGACAATGCGGTCAAGAATCATTGGCATGTTCTCATGTCAAGAAAGCTGAGGAAACAATCTACTTCTTACTCAAGAAAGAAACATATTTCACCTCCTCCTCATAGACTCACTGCAAACACCGAAACAGAAGCCAAGAGAAACAGATACTTCACTACCAATGAAATTATCGGTCTGAATCAACAACAAACCTTCAATCTATTTCCTGGTTTGTCTCTTTAAACTATCAATCTTATAGATTCAAAGTGTTTTGATTGTGTGGTTTAAAACTTAAAAAAGGTAGTGTAGGTGAAGAAAGTACAGAGTTCAAGAGAAACAGCTGTAATATGCTAAAAGAGGAAACTACTAACCTCAAGGCTCACTATCTTGAAGATGAGTATTGTTCTTTGCGCATGCCAATGCACTACTCTGGTCACCATCATCATCATCATTACTTCTCTACCTTCCCTGCAGATTCCTTGGCACCACATGTTCCCATCACTCAACCATCATCATCATCATCATCGCCATCCTCATCACTGTCATCATCAGAAGCAGGAAATGCAATGGTGGCCAGATATTTTCAGGCCACTATACCCCCAAGGTTTATAGATTTCCTCGGTGTAGGAGCTTCTTGAAGAAAAACAAGAAAACTAGTTAAAGAGTTTCCTAATTGTAACCTTGATTCTTATCATGATAACATAACAAGGTTGCATTTGTAAAAGCAGTGAAAATCAAGAGTTGTTTCCTTCTATTTATCGAATTTAATCCACGGTAGATCACATTTATAATCCCACTGTAAAAAACAAATCCTAAGAACAATGGTAAAGAATCGAGAGTATAAAATTAGACCAATCCAACAATACTCCCTAATGTATGTTTGAGCTCATCCCTTGTGAGAAGCCTAGTGCTTTCTAAATACTCTCTATCGTAATCATCGATGTCTTCCAGGTTAAGTTCCTTCAATGTAAATCGTGTTCCCACCGCATTTATGGTTTTCTCTATAAAAACCGATCTTTCAATATAATCCTTCATTCTACAAACGAAATCCGTGTGATCTCTTTCCTACAATACCCAAAAGAAACCTATATTAAATTATCAAAAATCAAAGGACTATGAAATGAAAACGGCAAAATCTTACAAGGCGGTATTGAGGCACTCTTGAAGGCAGCTTAAGGTAAGCCATGTTATCTTCATTATAATCCCATAGAAACGACGTATGATGAATCCATCTATTCCTTATTATCGACTGAGCATTTCCACCAAACTTACGGTCACCAAATACATAATCTGAGATCCCAAAACAAAAAGAAGTCATAAACATTCAATGTGCCAAAGCTAAAAGAAGATCATAATTCATAAGTTATCAGCGAAAAACAAACCGTTTTCGCGTAGATGAAAACCTTTGATCCCATCAAAGACATCACTATACAGCAAACCACTCCAAGCCATTACAGAACGTGGATAAGGCTGAACATTAGGAACATCTTCTCTATTACAAATCAAACTCACAAAGATTGTGTCTTTATCAACAATCACAGTTCCTCCTCCACTAAACCGTTTAATAACCGGTATTCTATCTCTTACAACAGGTTCAATCTCAACAAGCTCACAAGGCTTCCTATGTAAATAAAAAAGACACAAACTTTCACTTTCAAATTCTCAAAAAGACAACAAAAGCTTAAAACTTTTCTTTGTCTTACCCTGACATACCCATGACAATGTTAGGTGAGTTTGTTCCATCGTTGATGATACACCAATTCTCAGAGGAAGATCTAAGAAGCTTTTCTTCTAAAAGCAATTGCTGCAAAATCGGTGTTCCTCTAAGCTTAACGAGATTCATCAATGGAAGATTGATTCTATTCACACTCATCTTTAAACCCTTTTGAATCTACACAGACTAAAATCTCCAAGAAGAAGAAAAAAAGCTTCAATTTTTCTCTTAAAGGTCTTACCTTTTTGACATTCTTTCTATAGAGAAAGGAAAACGAATCTTGTTTCCAAAGGAAAGCTTTTATTTGATGATGATTTGGTTATCTATTAAACCGGAACCAAACCGGTTTAATCTCATTGGTTTTGTGAGCTTCTCATGTTAAAGTTTGGTAATTTTTTTGCTAAAATGTAGTGAGACAAACATTATTAACAGACAAAATAACTTAAAGTTGTGATTTTTATTCACAATAATCTTCATAAAATTATGTTTTATAAGCTTAAAATTAAACAAATGATAAATTTAAATGGAAAAATGGCAAAATCTTTTGAAGACCATAAGTACTTAATTAACTAAAGTTTTTTGGAGTTATCCCCTTAATATGTTACAACAAACTTTTCACTCTGCAATACAAAAACTAAACTTATCTCGCCTCGCTATGTCAACAACCACTATATATTATATAAGACTATAGAGAGAAGCTTTATGTACAAAAGGACAACCAAATCATCTTCTTTAACTTTATGAGCTTTCACGGAAGTTCTCTGACCTAGAAAGAGCAGCCGGATTCGCTTGAAGCTCGGGTCTTCTCCCCGGAAGTTTTCCTTCAGAAAGACAGCTTTTTTCTTTGTTTGTTGGTCTGAAAGCTCCGAAAGTATCTGCCTTTTTGATCCCCAGTGTCTCCCAGATTGAACTTTTAGCTGCTTCCTCTGGATCGTCGATCCTCAGCGTCTTGGGAACCCATAGGGACCTCTCGGGTTTGCTTCTTTCTCTACCAAGCGACTCGGTTTCTTCAGAAACGGTTCCTGTCTCCGCAGAGTTCTCGTCTCGTGAATGTTTACCAAGTGTTGGAGAATTTGGACCGGACCCGGATGGTGAATTGGGTTGTGGCATCCATGTGAAGTTGTTCCATGCTCCTGGGGAAACTCCCGCGCAGCCCCAGTAAGGAGGTGGAGGGTAATATGGTAAAACCGTCCACGAAACTCCGTTCCAAGCGTATGGCCAAGTTGGTGGTCCTGGAAAGCATGGAACTTTAGGTAACGGGCTGATTGTTCCGGCCTCTTCGCTTGACGGGTTTAAAGGAACCGTAATCTTTAAGCCTTCGTTAAGTTCTTGCGACCCGGTTTGTGTCTTCACCATTGACTTATCGGCTAGATTCATACCCGAAGCCATGGATTCACAGAGGACTGAGTCAGAGCCAAAAGTGAGAAGATTCGTACCATTAGGATGTTGAAGATCGGTTCTTGTCGCCTTCTGCATAATAGCTTCTGTGGATGTTATGCTTACATGACGGTTAAAATGAGTCGCAGGGGTCTTGTTCTTGCGTCTCCCTGCACCAACAGGAACGTTCCTCATAGTTCCACCAGCTGTCCAATATCTCTGGCATTTCTTGCAGAAATGTCGAGGCTGGTTAACGTTGTAGTTGTTGTAGTAACAGAACTTGGTCTCCATGCTGTTACATCGAGGGCACGGGATAATCTTGTCTGGTTTCTTTAGCTTCGCCTCTTGAGAGCAAGCGGTGCCTCCTGTCTCGTTCTGGGACGGCTCTTCGTTTGCCTTTACAGAATTGGCTGTTTCTGTTTTCTCGGTTAGAACCGATGTTGTAGCAACCTTATTAGATTCATCCCTCAATGAATCTTCTGGAGACTCATTATCTTTTTCCATTAGAACTTCCTGAGATAAACATAAAACCGATTACGAAATTAACATCAGTTGTTTATAAACAACAATATTACTTATAAAAGACACACAAAGAACAATTGTTATGTATCCTAATCACAACAAAACAGAGCTAGAAGCAGCAGAGAAGCAACAACCAATACTAACAATGAAACTGAAACCAAATGGTGTCAGAATCACAGTGAAACTAAATTTATACCGTCTCTAGAAATCAAAATCATAAACTTTACAGATCCAGTAACAGATTTGATATATACTAATTACAAGTTTTAAGCATATGGAGCAACATAATCAAAGAAACAAAACTGATTGAGATCTAAAAGAGACAAAATCCCCAAAAAAAAAGAGATTTAACACATACATACTTCAACATAAAAAAATACTTTTTAACAAAAAAAAAAAACATAAAAAAATACAACAAACACACCAAAACAAGATTTGATTTTGATTAATCTAACATGAACCCATCTTTTATTACCGTAAAATAAATAAAGGGTACTCTTCAAAAATCGAAAAAAATGAATCGATTTACAAAATATAAAAACCTTACCTTTACACTTTTGCTATCACCGCCGCGAAAACCACCGGAATCACCAATCTCTTCATCTGATAACCGAACAGGATCCTGGTCTTGATGTTCGATTAAAGCTCCGGTAAAGGTAGAAGATAAATCTCCACCAAACTCCGGTAAAGGAATCGTCTTCCCAAATAGCTTAATCGCCGGATCAGCCATCAATTTTTTTTCACTTCCTTCTTCTTTTTCTCCAGCGAGGAAAAAAGCGTAAACTTTTTGACAAGATAGAGAGAAAAAGCTACAATTTTTTTTTTGTTTAATTAAAGAGAGAGAGAGAAACGACTGTCTTGTTTTCGGTGGTTGTCTGAGTTTTTCTCTTTTTTTTTGTCGAGTTGTTTAATTTTTTTTTTTTTGGGTGAAGAAAAAGATTACATTTTTGCTGTGATCTCGCGAGTTATACAACCTTTTGATTCGCCGAGAGTGACACGTCATCATCTGGATGATTCTCAGCCACAAGTTTTATTTTCTTCTAATTTGTTTTTGTGGACTTTTTTTTTAAAAAGGGATCTCTTTTTCCTCTCTTTTTGGCTTTTTTTTTCCTTTTTTATAAATCTGGTCAGCACTTTTTTTCAACTTTTAAAACTTTTTTAATTTTTCCTATTTGAGTCTTGATCGGTAAGAGATTGTTTGTTCCAATCTTGGTAAATTAAGATTTTGTAAAATATTACTACAACAAAATATTGTGTATTTCGATGGCAACTCATATCTTAGAAATTCACCTATATGAAACTTTTGTGTTATGAAAATTTGTTTTTCATATTAAGAAATTGTGTGATTACATTGTGCTTAGTACGTTTAATATTCTACGTAAATCAAGGAAATTTTTTAAATATTTTCTTGTGATTGGGATTAGGAGGATTATGATTATGTGATTATGATATTTTGGTTTAAATGCTATAGTGGATATTTACTATTTTTCCCCTTTATAATAAAATCTTCAACAACGTATCAAAGATACATGGCTGTAATAAGTCTAGTGTTAGAAGTTGTGGTGACAAATCAAAGATTTGAAAAAGTGTAATAATGTGGATAAGTATATGATACCTTTTTATGTTTAAATGACCCCAAATTAAATCCATAATAAATATTTAATTTATATATATTATCCCCACTTGGACGCACGATTGATAATTAAAAAATATTCTTTAATCTTGATAAAGATGCTTCATGATCTTTTATTTTATCATTTTCTGACTATTGTCCCTCCAATTAAAACATGTTAAATTAACTATTCTTACATATCATAGCTTAGGCTTCTTAGCATTTGCTAAAATAATTTTATTTGAACTATACAAGTAGAATGAAATGTTGCAGAAAATAAAACGAATTATATACAACACTGATTAATCCACGTCAGCATATTCCCTAACCATGAACTTCATGTTAACACGTGGCAGATATATGGCAGCTCATAATTTTTCAGATAAATAGCAAATTAAAAAGCAACGAAAACGACACTCAATGACTTGTGGCTCAAAATTTTCTGTGTTATAAGTGGAAATAATACGTAGATATGTCTCATGTGTTTCTACTTAGCAATAAAGCGTACTTAATTAGTTGTTTATTTTGGCCAATCTTTAGCTAACAAACTAATCTAACTCGAAAAAAGTTTTAAAGAGCTAATCTAATTCGAAGTGACCAAAAATTTACCCAAAAGAATATTTTTGGACATAAGAAGATACAAGTAAAATAATTAAACTCGGATTAGCATGTTTTGAAATTCCATCTTTCAAAAAATGATATAAAGATATCAAAAAGTGATTCTTAGTTATATGGGACACATATTTAATGGAGGGAGAGATCGATAGTGACTTTTAAATACATGACTTATTATCCATATCTTATCCAACTTTGAATCATCCTACCATTTTTCTTTGTAACACAAATTTTAGATATCGACTTAACCTAATGTAGATTTTTAGAGTCATATTAAAAAACAACTTTTGAATTAGTAACAACTCAGATTAACAAAAAAAAAGAATTAGTAACAACTCTATTGAACAAAAATAGTGGTAAGTGACTACCCATTAAAATAACAAGAAATAATTGATTTGGAAGATAGATTAATTAGAGGATTAGGGGTAGGCATTTTACTCGAAACCCGAAATCCGAACCCAAAAACCCGAAAAAAAACCCAATCCGAATTCTTTAAATCCCCTGTTGGATTAAGAATCCGGGTTTGGCTTGTTCTTTTTGCTAAAAGCCTAAAACTCAGTTTATTTGTTTGCTAGCGTCAATATCTCTATAAATTTTATGTTCGACTTTTGAATATTTTTCCGTTAAAGTTTGACTCTTGAGTCTTGAAAGGTATAACACTCGATAATCTTTACTTTATTATTATCTATGAATAAAAATATATACAATTTTTAGAGGAGGGTTGCTATTTATTTCATTTATTTTCTAAAATTTGACAAAATTTTGTAAAATCAATGTGCTATAACCTACAAAAATCTCAAATTTTTACAAGATATTCGAAATTATGGACTAAAAGAATGTTTCAATTAATTTCTTTTATTTTATAAAGTTTGACAAAATTTTGTCAAATTCGTGTTCTATAACCCACAAAAATCTCAAATTTTTGCAAGATATTAGAAATTATGAACTAAAAGAGTGTTGATAATGATTTCATTTATTTCAAAATTTTGACAAAATTTGGTAAAAGCAGTGTGCTATAACCCACAAAATCTCATTTTTTACATGATATTAGAAATTTTTAGTTCTCTTGGTTTGGTTTCTCTTACCGTTGATAAAAATATATGTATATTTTCAAAAAAAAAAATTGTATATATTATTATTCACAGATAATAATAAAGTAAAGATTATCGAGTGTTATACCTTTCAAGACTCAAGAGTCAAACTTTAACGGAAAAATATTCAAAAGTCGAACATAAAACTTATAGAGATATTGACGCTAGCAAACAAATAAACTGAGTTTTAGGCTTTTAGCAAAAAGAACAAGCCAAACCCTAAACCCTAAACCCCAAACCCTAAACCCTAAACCCCAAACCCTTAACCCTAAACCCCAAACCCTAAACCTAAACCCTAAACCCTAAACCCCAAACTCTAAACCCTAAACCCTAAATTTTTGACTAAAAGTGTGTTGCTATTAATTTCATTTATTTTCAAAATTTTGAAATTTTTTTGTAAAAGCAATGTGCTATAACCCACAAAACCTCATATTTTACATGATATTATAAATTAGATTAGAGGAGAGTTACTATTTATTGCATTTATTTTCTAAAATTTATCAAAATTTTGTAAAATCAATCTGCTATAACCCACAAAAATCACAAATTTTTACAAAATATTTTAAATTATGGACTAAAAGAATATTTCTATTAATTTTTTTTATTTTATAAAGTTTAAATTTTTTTTGTCAAATTCGTGTGCTATAACCCACAAAAATCTCAAATATTTGCAAGATATTAGAAATTATGAACTAAAAGAGTGTTGATAATGATTTCATTTATTTTCAAAATTTGATAAAACTTAGTAAAAACAGTGTGGTATAACCCACAAAAATTTCAATTTTTTGCAAGATATTAGAAATTATGGATTAAAAGAATGTTGCTATTGATTTCATTTATTTTCAAAAATTTGACAAAATTTAGTAAAAGCAGTGTGCTATAACCCACAAAACCTCATATTTTTACATGATATTATAAATTTTTAGTTCTCTTGGTTTGGTTTCTCTTACCATTGATAAAAATATATGTATATTTTCAAAAAAAAAATTGTATATATTATTATTCATAGATAATAATAAAGTAAAGATTATCGAGTGTTATACCTTTCAAGACTCAAGAGTCAAACTTTAACGGAAAAATATTCAAAAGTCGAACATAAAATTTATAGAGATATTGACGCTAGCAAACAAATAAACTGAGTTTTAGGCTTTTAGCAAAAAGAACAAGCCAAACCCTAAACCCTAAACCCCAAACCCTAAACCCCAAACCCTAAACCCCAAACCCTAAACCCTAAACCCCAAACCCTAAACCCTAAACCTTAAACCCTAAATTTTTGACTAAAAGAGTGTTGCTATTATCCCCTGACCGGAGAACCTAATTAAAAGTGCATTTTCATTTGATTTTTATCTGCTTGATGATGGCGTTGGCAAGATAGTTGAATTGGAGATGGACAAGTGATGCTGAAACGCAAGACAAATGATCAGAAGCTTTCGACGCAGCAGAGACGTCTGCTCAGTCTATAAGGAAAATGATTCTTGATAAAGTTATGTATCTTGAGACAGAGCAGATGTTTCGTGAAGGCGGTGAACAATGGCCTGTTATCATACCTGATCTCGAGATTCAACAACAAGCTCCTGGTGTTAAGTTCTTTGATTTGAATCTCAAATTAGTATTTGCAAGGTGTTTTTATGTTGAGGTTACTTACCGTTTGTGTCTGGTTTTTCGATGTTTTGTAGCCGAGAAAAGCAGAAGACAACCAAGTAATATTGTTGTTGCTCTGCAGGATTCTCTATGTATGTATGAACTTTTGTGCAGAAACAAGTACTAAGACATTGTTTAATCAACATTCTGGTTTGAGTTTTGGCAAACAATAGTATACATAACTTACATTCAACACACTCTCTTTGAAACGTATATATATGTTTATAATAGATACATAACAAAACAACACCATGTCCATGTTTCATTTACCTATCTTCTTTTCTAGGAGCATTTGGATTACCCATCATGTCCATCATCATTTTCTCAGGTGAATCTTCCCAATTTGTAAAAGTCTTCAAATCAATCTGCAGATTCAATCAAAACAAAAAGGTGTTTATATTTGGAAAACTTTGTGGATAACCATTGCATATGCCTCTGTTGTTTTTTTTGGTTACCTTTCGACGTTGGTCATTGAAAAGCTCTTCTCTTTTCTTGTATGTTTCTTGAACGTCCTTGGCCGTTTTACCACCTAATGCCCATGCTTCAACATCTAAAACCAATGCCTCTACGGACAAATAACCCTGCAGAGAAACAACGTATAACAGGAAATGGTTACAATACAATCCTTCATAGCGCGGTAATTACAACTTGAAATCTTTGATGTTTCGGGTTTTACCTGGTTTGGGAAAAGAGAGCCAGGCTGGTAAGTTTTATCAACTGCGTGATGTCGGACTGTGATTTTAGCAAAGTCTTTGTCCATGAAAATTCTCTCGTTCCCTAGTGTTCCACCGAAACCAATTCCAACAGGCTTGGGGTTTGCGTCGTAGACTCTACCAGAGGGATGTAGATGGCTATATGCAAAGTTCTTCTCCTTGCCTGAATAATATCAATACAATAGCATGAATAACTCTGACAAATGGAAACATGAGTGTGTGGAGCAAAAATATTTGATTTGTGTGGTACCAGAAGAAGAGAATGCATGAAAGACCGGACTAATGGAGAATAAGCTTCCAGAGCTTCCGTAAAATGCATCTTTGTTCTCAAAACCTTGTTGCAAAACCGCACCAATGACCCACTTCCTCTCTTTTGAAGTACCCTCGTGATCCACTTCACAGCTTGCATATACAATCAGTAGTATTGGAGCATGATACCCTTCAACGTTGGACCACAAACGATTCATACCTTTTCCGTGATAGTATGAGCTGAAAGAGATATGAACATAACTAAAATACACTGTAGAAGCAAACTCAAACACTTGAGAGATAAATGACAAGTAAGATGGTGAGATACCGGTATAGAAGATTTTCGTTGGTTTCATCACTACTGCAGGGAAAGCATGACCTCAAAATCTCCTCGTTTATTGTGTTTTTGGACGTTAAAGAAATCGCCCATGCCCTTCCACATGTTAGAAGGACGTTTTCGCAAGTCTTGGAAGCAGAATCATCTCCACCAGCTGACTTTGAAGGTCCAGATCCGTCCTACAATTCATAAACCCAAATTTGACATGTCTAAGCTTTCTTTTTACAACCACAGGGACAATAGTATTAAGAAATCTATCTAATCAGCAAGAAGAAAGCATACCTCGACAGTTAAAGAATGTTGAAGCCTTGAATTACAAAAGTGAGAAAGGCACTCAGTGAGGCTTGGAACCGTTGATAAAGCCCACGTAAGGAACTTTCCGATAGGAAGCTCGAGCTCTAATCCACAAACATCAGTATCCCAAACATCCAAACTGTCTCCAGACTCAGTACAAGACACAAGCGCCGATAAAACCAAGTGACTAATATCCGGAAGAAACAAACACCCGTTACTCTCACCACCGGACTTAGCGGTTCGACCATCCCACGACATTGTCCAACACAACCACAGAAACACAAGTAAATCCACCGTCGAAAGAGACCCGTTGATCTTACAATCAACTTCATCGGATTCAAACTCTAGCTTCGGAGAAAAGCCCGCGTTTTTAGCCGTCACATAGTAAACTCTCAACAAAGTGTTGAAAGACATGGAAGTCGACATTCTCCCGCAACATTTAACATAGCCTTTAGCGAACTCGACCCAACTCAATCCTTCTTTCTTCTCGGGGACGAAGAACAAATCTACGAAAGATGATCCTAAATGCTCCAACAATCTCGTGAATGATTCAGGAACTTTCTGGTCTCCTTCACAATTAGTTGTATCATAGCTCAAGCAGAAACTTTCCTATAATTAAAAAAAAATCGCATAAAATTCATCGTAAAATCGAAACAGAGCTCTGATACTATCTCACGGTATATGATAACGATTCGCCCAAATCAAACTCAAAATTAATCCCTAAAAAATTCTTAAAATTAGGTGAAATTCGAAAGCCCGTGAGAATCTAATGGAGATCGAATAAATACCTTGAAAGATTGAAAAGAGACGGTGTTTTTCTGAGAATCGGCGGCGAGTTTAGAGAAAGATCGTTGAAGCAAAGGAAGAGCTCCTGTAGAAGCGGCCAGGCTTTCGATTTCGCGTTTCTCAGATAACTCTTTGTTATCTGTAGAAGAAGAAGCACCCATTTTACTAAAGGAGAAGATGATCTTAGAAAATTTCGAAAAATCTACACACGAAAATAAATATCAGAGCTCTGTTTTTTCTCAGATGATCATAGAAAAATCAATAACGGCTTCCCACGATTTCAAGAGCCACTTTTTGTTGTCTTGTCTCTTTATTAGCTTCCCACTATTCGCCACGTCATGGCTTTTTAGTCGGCAGTGGTTTTATCCGGTTCCGGTTATCAATAAATCAGAACCGGTTTGATTAGCAAATGTATTTAAACCATTAATTAATTTCATAAATAAAAAGGAGATAATATCATAACACAAAACGATATAATTTGAAACAGAGAGTAGAAACTGTTACATGGTTAACACCAAATAGCATTTCAAAGTCTTGTAACGAACCAAACAAACAAAACACAAGACAACACATAGTAATACAACAACAACAACAACAACGTTGAAAGATAAATTTTTGTCTTAGCTCTTTATTTAGTAGAGAAATCATATAAGCTTAAGCAAAATCACTTCCTCATAAACATAGTCTCCACTCTCCAGCATTGGGAGAGAGGCTTTACTCATCGTCTTCATCGCGACGCCTCTGGTGGTAACGATACTGCTTCTTCTCCTCATCCTCATCAGAGTCATTGCCACCCTACAAGTTACATGTCTAGCTCATGAATTCATCACTAAAGATATGATTTTTTTTAGTTCAAATATGGAGATTACTCTATAGTCTACACTATGATTCAACAAATGGTTATAACTTATGAACCAATCACACTAATTTTTCCAAATCTTATATGCAAAACTATGGCAAATTCACTAAGAGAGTATGTTAAATTATCTCCACACTTACATATTTCTTGCGGCCATAGCTTCCTTCCTCATCATCACCGTAACGGTTCCTACGCTTATCCTCATCTTCATCGTCATCGCGACGGCCATAGCTAGGCTTCCTGTAACCTCCCTCCTCCTGCTCCTCAGATCCTCCATAGCTAGGCTTCCTGTAACCTCCTTCCTCTTGTTCATCAGATCCTCCATAGCTAGGTTTCCTATAGCTTCCTTCTTCCTCTTGTTCATCAGATCTTCCATAGCTAGGTTTCCTATAGCTTCCTTCTTCCTCTTGTTCCTCAGATCTTCCATAGCTAGGCTTCCTGTAGCCTCCTTCCTGATCTTCAGATCCTCCATAGCTAGGCTTCTTATAACCTTCTTCTTGTTCCTCAGATCCTCCATAGCTAGGCTTGCGGTAGCTTCCTTCTTCATTTTGATCCTCAGATCTTCCATAGCTAGGCTTCCTGTAGCCTCCTTCTTCCTGCTCTTCAGATCTTCCATAGCTAGGCTTACGTTCATACTCGCTACTCCTCTCTTCACCGTATCCAGATCCATACTCAGTCTCCGATCTACCACCGTATCCAGATTCAGGTCTCCGACCACCAGATCCGTACTCCGATTCAGCCTCCGTTCCACCACCGTATCCAGATCCGTACTCAGATCCAGCACCAGATCCATAATCTGGATCGGGTCTCTCACCTTGTACATGACCACCTCCCGATGAATCGGGTCGAAATCCGGGTCGTGGCTTGGGTCGCGAATAGCTGCTGTATTCAGTCGCGAGAGCTTCTTCTCCGTAAGCAGATGGATCGTGGATCGATGTGAACTCGGGGCTCTCGTATTCGAAATCGTCGTCGACGCCTGAAGAGAGAGGGTAACAAGTCTCGTCGGAAGGCGGGATCGGACGGCCGTAGATCACCGTGATATCGTAGCCGCCACTGTACGGCGTTGGATCGAACTCGTCGAAATCGTCGACGTCTTCGTCATCGTTGGTATAATACGGCATCGTTTCAAATCTCTTTTTTGTTGCGATTTTTTAGGATCTCACAAAATGAAGAAAGGGGACGTTTACATATTCTGAGTAAGAAGTCAAAGAGACTAAAACGCTGCGTTTTTGATAATGACTATGGGCCCAATTAATGTTTAAAAGGCCCATAAGGCTATTATCGATTTTGAAGTTGGGGGTCCCACAAATTCCAAATATTGATGACGTGTATAGGCTTGTAATAAGCCACATGGACAGAGAATGCCGAAAGACAGATATCCCCTTATCTTCCCAAAAAATCTCTCTCGACACAAAGTCTTCACTTTTGAGAAAACAAGACGAATCTTTGCTCGGAAATTCTAGAGAGAGAAAGAGAGAGATTTGGAAGATATCAATGACATAATCTTGAATCTAGAGAGAGAGATGGGTGTAATGTCGGCAAACTCTGCGATTTTACCGTGGGCGATTTTCGGAAGATTCCGGTCGTCGGAGACGGAGCCGAGATCAATAAGGTTGAGAGTGAAGTGCCAAGTGTCATCAGTAAAACCCGCCACGTATTCATCAAGAATGTCCACAGATATTCCTCTTAACGAGTCTCCTCAGGTCTCATTCTCTCTCTTTATAACACTTATTATCAAAGTAAAAACTGTTTACAAAACTTTATGAGATTTTGTGGAATTTTTAGGCAATGTTCGATGAGTATTTGGAGGATAAATCAAGAGTATTCGAAGCAATGTTCCCTGATAAACCAAGAAGCTATAGACTTAACGAGGTAATACAACAATTAAATAACAAATAAAGAAAAATATGTTTCAAAAAGGGCGTTTGGTCTAGTGGTATGATTCTCGCTTAGGGTGCGAGAGGTCCCGAGTTCAATTCTCGGAACGCCCCTTACTTTTTTTATATTTTCTTCCGATTTTTTGTTTGTTGGGTATGTTTCTACTCTCTACGCTTATGTTTGTTTTGAAATGAATTTGTATAGGAAGAGTGGAGAATTCAAATGTTACCAATAAGCTTTCTTTTCCTCACCGTGTGGCCTGTTGTTGATATGCGATTAAGATGCAAATCCAACGGTCAAGATTATCCGCCAAGCGTACCTTCAGACATAACCAAAGTTGTTGAGCTCAACATGGTAATGACACAACACAACACATCTCTCTTTCTCTTTGTTTCCTTTAGTCTCAAAATTTGTTACTATGTATGGTCTTGACACTTGAATTTTGGTGTTTTTTAGACGAGATGGGAGCTTAAAGGGCTAACACACGTAATGGAACCATCTGACTTCAGCTTAGGAGTCAAAGGAGCATTGTATCCAGACCGAAAAGGAAAGTACACAAGGCTTAGAGGTCAGCTAGAGATAAACATAAGTTTTGTGCTTCCTCCTGTTCTCGAATTGGTACCTGAAGATGTTCGGAGAAACTTGGCCAATGCGGTAAGCTACGTCAGATTGTTACGACACATTCTTTGAACTCATAAGTCGTTATATCGATAGATTATCTATAATCTTTGATTTGAACCTCTTGCAGGTATTGACCGGTTTAGTGGAGAATATGAAACATAAGGTTAACAGTAGCTTGCTTGCTGACTATAGCAGGTTCAAGAATGAAAGAAAATTAAAGAAGTAAATCCAGTTTTGATGTCAATGTTCAACAATGTATGGTTTATTTTTTGTCAATTCCACATGAACAAATTGATTCTATATGTATATGTGAAGAGTTTCTTGCTTATGCTTCACTTGTAAATGCAAACAAACAATCATGGCTTCACTTGCATAAAGTATACAAAGGTGGTAAAAACACAGAATTTTCACACAGAAAGAGAGAAGGATAAATCAAAGATTCACACACGAACACAAATGCTTTTGTTTACGGACAAGAGTTTTGGTCGGATTTTAGTTACAGAGACTTTACCTGGTGAGCTTGAAGTACAAGATGACAATAATGGCGGCCACCAAAGCAGCGATAATGGCTCCAATGGTCCATTTGTTCTTGTTCATCCTCCTCGTCATGCCTGTCAAGATCTTCTTGCTCTTCGCAACGTTGTCGTCTACTCCATTAAGCTGTATCAGAGTTCTAAATATTGGTTAAAGAGATACAAGCCATGTAGTAGATAAAGAAAATGATAGTCTTCTTCATGAAAGATCCTTAAGAGAAAGAGTAGCAGAGAAGAGAAAGTTACAGTGTCCCCAGCGCGTAGGAGAGATTCTCTCTGACCGTGCAAGTCTTGGAGGATTGAAACGCCGATCTCTTCAGTTTCCATCATTGTTCTACGACCTTCCCTAACCCTGTCTGTGGTTCGGCCCAAACGTTCGGTTGACATCATCAATCTCGATCTTTGATCTGCTGAAGCCTAATCTCAGAGGTTGAATCAATGAACAGAATTAAAAAGTTGTTTTACTAGAAAAGATCGAGAATATGTTATATCGAACGATACTAGTGTAGTCTCTTGCATACCGTCTTTGTATCAGCCATACCAGCTTCAAGCAACTCATCTCGAGCAGCAGCGTTCAAGTGACCAGATGTGATTCTCTTAACTTCACTTTTGAAGTTGTTAAGATCAGACTTGAATTCTCTTAATTTGACAAGGAGGCTGGACTTGATACTTGGTGGAAGGCTTCTTGCCTCCAGATCCATTTTCCTAATCTGATGGGGGGGGGGGGGGGAAAGAGCAAAAATATCGTCAAAAACTCAATACGCAACTGAAAAATTTGAGAAACTTCTATAGCTCATTTCGAGCTAGGCCTATCACATACCAATACTTCTGCATTTTCCAGGCCAGATTTGATTTCAGAGAGCTTTTGCTTCTTTTGTTCTGCAAAATCAGTAAAGTATCATCATTGTATCTTACAGTCATGGAAGCAACATAGCATATTAATCAATCCAGGGAATATCAAACACAAGATCTCTTCTCGACGAAAAAGCAATAAAAAATCACACTAGGATATAGTATTTGTCTACAGTTCCGCAAAGGAAGCTAAAAGCAGTGCCTGAGATCGGAGAAATCGAAACTTACCTCCATCAAGAGAAACAGCAGAGGCACATTTCTTTGAAAGATTAGCAGAGATCTCACAATATTGCCGCTCGTATCCATTGAAAACCTCACTCATTTTTACAACGGAGAAGAAACTACACTTGAATCCTGCAAAAACCATTATACTCAATCATGATGATGATGATGATGGTGAAATATAAAGTAAACCTGAATCGAAAAACTAAGAATCAATATCTCAAATTACAATTTACCGTTAAGAAATCTACAACCTAAAAATTATCAACAAGACTATGATAGATGATTGTTGCCTAAAACAATCAAAAAACTGAAATTAACCGATCGAAAGAGAAAGCAAAATCGAAATCAGAGAAGATTGAGTAAGGCATATATATGAGATCTGTGAGAAACTTACGATGACGGAGAGTTTCGTCGGAGAGGTTCGTCGGAGAGGGAAAATCGATCGGCGGAGATCCGGTGAAGAAAAACTGTGGAGGAAGTCGATGAGATTTTTGATGAATATTATTATTATTATTGTGGATTTGTTCTGAAATATATTCAACAGATGGAGAAATTTTACGCTACGTCTACGTGCACGGTTTCTTTGGTGCACCACCAGTCGTGAATCACACAAAGAGAAATATTATTACATACAAAAATAGACTTCAAATACTATTGACAACTTTTATAATTCAAAATAGTACCATTAATTTGTTGAGTTTAATATTTGGAGTACTATTCTTAGAACAAAAATTTAATTTATTTAAAGCAGTAATTTCAACGTGACATTTCCATAAAACACAAAAAGCTCCAAAACTCCAAAGTAATATAAATCGGCTATATTCAAATAAAAAAAAGCTATACTGTCACAAATTAATAACTTCCATATAATTTCTTCTAAAAAACTTCAATATGAATCGGTCTTCTGTAATAGAACAAAGTTTTCTCTATACCACCACCGTCTCAGCCCTCATTTTCCGACACTGGAGACTCCTCGGGCTTCGCATTTCGTCTCTGAAACTGATCAAGCTCTTCTTGAGGGAACACTTCAGATTGTAGAGAAGGAGAAATCTTCTTGACATGAAGCCAAGTTAGTTGCCAGAAACTGTCACTTCCTATATCATCACCTGGTAATAAAACCCCTGTTGTCTTCATCACCAACAACGTGTTCTTGAGCAGTTCGGGTATGAGCTCGTGGACCTTCTCGCTGCGTTTTCCTCTGAATTTCGTTGACATGTAACTCTCCATACGGTTCAAGACACCGAGCCATAGCCTGCAGAAGGATGGTTGCTGAGAAATGTCTTGGAGAGATTGAAGAAAAGCTTTCGACATGAGCTTTGTGGAGAGTACAAGCGTTTCTTCGACTGTTTTCTTGAATGTCTTCCTCGAGTTCTCTATCGAAACGTTTAGGAGCTCGTCTAGTAACGGGAAGATCGCTGAGTCGAAGCATTGGAACCATAAGGGTTGTGGTAACATGACCCCGTCGGCACCGGATATAGCTCGGTGAAGCATTAAGATGGCGTGGTTTCTCACTTGGTCGCGTTGATCAAGACAAACTCTTTTGAGGTTGTTCACAAGTCTAAGCCACATTTCTCCGATATCTTGACTTAGTTTCATCATATCTTCATCTTCTCCCACCGAGTTTTTCGCCTCTTGTGACCATCTCGCAAGACAAAACACAGAGTTTGACATTAAGTCGATGGCTAAGAGAGACCTATCGATCTCCCCAACTCGGGATTCTGCAAACTGCCTAGCTGCATCCAAACAGAGAATGTAGTTTGATGGTAACAAGTGAGCTCCTTCGGACATAATAAACCTCAGGGCTTCAAATCCAGCATCAGAAGCTTCTGGGTGCCGAGCTGTGATTGATAACAGAGATATGATTGTTCTCCACCCAATATGAGATCTGACATGAGATGCATTCGCTTTAACAAGACGTGCGACTTCTTGTGTAATAGGTTCGCAGTATGCATCAGCTACTCTTGCATCAAGCTTGAGAACTAGCTGTAGTGATTTCAGAAGTTCATCTGTTAGGTTCTCCTTGTAAGGCAATAATCTCTGGCAGATCTTCAAGACACCAAAGACGGCTTTCTCTACAAGCGTGCATGGCGTCGAAGTTGACTGAACTATACCCGAGATGTGTTCGTAAACAGTTTGCCAAATCAGTAGGATTCTGTCTCGGTTGTTCAGAGTTACTGCAATCAAAAGCTCAAGGCAAAAGACCGCACTGGCTTCTTTCTCGGCTGCTTTTATGACAGAGTTAACAAGCTGCTGCAGAGACTCGGCTTGGAGAAACTTGCTGTCTGAGAATATGGTATCGATGTGACAATCTTTCACTATCCCACGAGCTAGCTTATAAGCTGCCAGTTCTTCCTCGGTTGGTAATGGCTTTGTCTCTTCCATGTCGAAAGACAAAAGCTGGCTAAATCTACCGATAAAACTAGATGATTTTCGAGGCGTAGCTGAGGACTGTACCTGTGGTACTACTAACGCGGGATTTGCTGAAGGTCTTTCTTGCTCCGGTTTACTAGTTGAGGACTCCATGTCATCGGCTGCATCACTAGCTATGTGAGCTGGTAAAATCTGAAGTTTCTGGAGGCTCAAAACACATTCCAATATATTTTTCCAGCTCGAACTGATATAGTCACCGTATTTATTTGCAATCAAGAAAACAGCTTCAGTAGCCATTCTTGCCCTGGCATCTTCCCCTAGAGCAAGAACAGCTTCGTCGACAGATAACGAGGCGAAGAAGGGCGTAAATTTGCAGAGAGACACCACCAGATCATCTAAAACACTGTTCATATGATAATATGCTGAAAGCTTTGCAATGGCCAACAACCCATCAACGCATCTCTGTAAAACATCTTCTTGCTCTGCTTGTTCGAAAACTACAGATGTAGCTGCGATAGTGGGACCAGACACAATGTAGAACATGTCACGGTCCAGATGAGATGCAGTGTCGCATTGGATATAGGGAATGGTTTCTTTGGATTTGTAAATTACACTAATCCACCGACTGGCTGTCATCATTTGGAAGCCAGTTCCCTGATCTGGGATCATCTGAATCTCACTGTCACAGATTGAATGATAAAGCTCAGATAGGTACTCTCTAGGAAGGTCTGCGCCTCCATTTATGCACCTGTTGTTACGGATGAAATCTTCCTCAGTCATCTTTTTCTTAACCTGCGTGTTGTGGTGATCTGTGTTCAGCAAAATAATCGAGTAAGATAACAAGAGGGCAGCATCTTTATCAATCAGAATCTGTGGTGACTGCTCATAGTATCTCTCAGAAAACGCCTCAAGCACTCTCTGTATCTTTTGGGACTCGCCAGGCAATTTAAAAGTACCCACGAAGAGTCGCAAGGCGGTATCAAGATTCATGTTCTGGAAGTCAAACGTCTTGGCAAACTCATGAAGCACCTGAACACAGAATTGGTCATGATTTCCCAGATAATCTCCTATAAGATTCTTATCTACCCCACATGTATACCTGAAGAAACATGCCACACTCTTTGGATCAAGTTCCTCAGGCAACAAGTGCAAACCTTGGAGATGCTGCAAGCCTTTTTTAGGATCACGGTTGAAATGATCAGCCCCAAGCATCAGCTTTTTCTTTATGTGTTTTGTCTTTCGGACAAAGGGAACCCAACAATTAGGATCTTCATAATTCTCACATCTCATTGTCCAGAATTCTTCATATCCATCTTCATGTGTAGAAACATCTGAAGCTGACAATTCCTCACCAACCCTTTCAGCCATTCCCTGAACAATGGAAATTAACCCATCCAATGCCAGTATATGCATAGCGGACAAAGGACCATTAACTGGAAAGGCACTCTTTGATAGTAGGCTTGAAACATCTTCGAACACATTACTGCAGGTTACATCACAATCAAAATTCGCAAATACTTCAGCCATGAAAGTATGTTGTCTGCAAAGATCAACCAGAGCCTCCATAGCAACTTCCTGTTGTTGGTAAGAAGAGCCAAGTTTGCTCTGTGCAATCCTCAGAAGTACGCATGAAAAGAAAGCTTCAAGCTGTACCTTAAGCTCAGTACGGAGACTCAGGTAGAGATTAAGAACAATGCTGCAAACTGTAGAAAGAATCAGAGGGCTCAAGGACACACCAAACTGCATCAAGTTACAGAATAACTCATCCTGAATCAAAGTCAACAACTTTGGGTGCTCACCAAAAGAAGGCCCTCCAAGTTCTATAGCAGAGTTAATTAAACCAAGAGCGAAAAGAGGAACATCTTCATCATATGCTATAGGGTTGGATCTGGAATGGACTTCAACATTTTCTCCAACTTCCAACAGGGTACACAAGAAACGAAAAATCTCTACCATGCATGGAATACCAAAAGGTGCCAGCATTGCGTTTTCACCATTGGCAACAATATTCATGTCACCACTGACCTCAGTTTTCGTTTCATCATTTTTATGTTCTGTTTCTGAAACAACCATCTCTGGAGACTCTTTTTCCGTGATGAAAGTATCAGCCACACTACCAATGTTTCCATTTTCAACTTTTTTTTCTCCAGAATCTTGATCCCGATCAAGTGTTCCCACCTAGACAAGAAAGATTAGCGTTAGAATTTTGAGAACAACAAACATTCTAACAAGTGGGTCACCTTTAAAACCTAGTCTTCTGCATAAGTTTTAGGAGCAATCTTCTATCAATCAACAATTTTTAGCAGATAGATTTATAGCAGGGCACAACTTTCTGCATGCGTCGGGTATGTTAAATAGTCTATCTATAAGGGATGAACAAGTAGAACGAACATAAAAATGCGGGCATGAAAGGTAACTTTGATTTACCTTATCGTCTACATGTAACTCGCTTTCATTAGCCAATGGGTTGATAAAAGGAAGCTGAGAGAAGATACATCTGACCAACTCATGCATTGTGTGGCGCGCTATACGCTGCAACAATTCACTTTTGGATCTTGATTGATTAACAACATGCAAACAAGTGGTGACGATGGTGCAAATGTCTTGATTACTCAATCCACTAGAGGCCTTACACTTTATGCAAGCCAGAAGAACTTGAAGTATCTTCATCAGAACCACCTCCTCCGAGGCTGGATCAGTTACCTCGAAACGACAGCTTTTTACAGCATCAACTATGATATGCATCGCCTCTCCCACATTCACGGTATCAAGGGTAAAAACATCAAGGGTTAAGATCTTGTAGACAGATGACAGAGCAACGCCAGTGATCGGAGCTCCGGTTTCATCAGATAGTATCACATCCAAAAACGGCTGTATGTACAATCTCGGGTCAACATTTTGCCAATCGCATTGCCATGAAAATATCTGCTTACGCAATTCTTTCAAAGAATGAATAAGAGAATGCTCTAGCTGGTCATCGTCTCCAATATATCGAACACCCCACCTTACATTTCTCCTCATCACAGCCAAAACTGCACCAATCTCAGAGTTGATCATAGACGCCACAGCACCCTTTAACGGTTTCGAGTGAAAAATCCTGGAATCTCCATGCAACGAGTTGCTTCCCGAAGCATGATTTCGATACCCCATACTCGTCTCAGATTCTTGTCTCAAGCACGACAACACACAAGACGCATACAAGCTGCAAAATGGTTAAAAGCTTTCATGCTTAGAGAAACAAGTTGAAAGTAACAATGCCCAACAAACAAAACTTATGAACATATATAATCACCTGGGAGACTACACAGGATACCGATTAAGCCGAACTCTGTTATCTTCTAATCTCAGATCATTTAGTATATACCCAGAAACTCTTCTGAACCTAATAATAATCATTGTTTCAGAATCAAAAGCATCAGTGACTAAAAACTTCACCCAAGAAACACATATAGAAGAAAACAAATCAATAGAATCAAAACCCAAACAATTTAGATCTAAACCCAGAATTGTAGCAAATCTAATCACAACCCAGAGAAAGATTTGAAAACGCAAGCAAGGCTTATGACGAAATGGATCGAGACAAGTATAGTGTTACCTGGCTACAGATCACGACAGAAACACTGTGTAAAGAGACACATATGTATAGCAAAACGGCGTCGTTTTGCAAAGGAGAAGATCGAGATCGGATATGAGATCCAAATTTTACCCCTTGATAGCGAAAAGGAGATACAGATAATGAACTGTGAAAAGGGTTTTCTCTCGTGGGGTTTCTATAGCGTCTGTGTATAACGGAGAAGAAGAAGGAGAAGCTCCTCAATGCAAAGAGACAATGGTGAAGATTTCGAGCTTACTCCAAACTCACAATTGAGATCAGATCCTTTCTGCTTGCTCCTTAATCACATCAAAATTAGACATTTTTCTACAATTTTGGCCTTGTCAAGTGTAACAATGGTGGCGATCAGAGCAGCCATTGAAATGATCGAAGCAGCTCAAGGTTGTGAAAGAAAGATGAAAGCTTGAGCTTTGAAATGGGCCGAAACTTCGGCCGAAACTTTGTCACTGATGTTTTAAGTTACTTATTTATGTGCCTTGTCAAAAGCAAATTAAATAAAAGTAATTAATTAATGACCTTAGTCTAGCGGAGTCATAAGTCCATAGGAGTCAGGTAGCACCACCCCACCCGAGATCGATTCCCCGCGCTTACAATAGTGTAAGTTTGGCTAATAGACCGGCCATTTGTGACCCAAATATTGACAAAAAAAAAAAAAAAGGAAATATTCATGCATATATATGAGTTAGTTATGCATAAATATATCTAAAAAGGTGGCTATTTTATATTAAAAAAAAAGTTATTACAAAACCTATTAATTTTTCAAACATAAGCCAAAAAACAGAGTAAAAAACAAATCAATTAAACATAGTTTCTAAAAAGGTGTTTGAATTGTCAAACTAATTTTAAGAAAAAGCTTGAATGATATATTTTAAATTTAAATGTTTAAATTCGGGTTGAATATAATGGATTAAAAATCAGGACATCATATTCGGTTAGTTTTCAGTTTTCACATAATAATACAAAGTTTACTAACAAATTGTTTAATTTTTGTTTTAGCAATACAACGTATTAAATTGAAAATATTAACACACTTAACAAGCTTGAACAAAAAAAAAACACACACACACACAAATAACATAACAAGCATCATATATTGAGTGTAAAACTCAATGATCTTCACATCTCAATCATTTGTATAGTAAACAAGAGAAGCCAGATTCAAAATCTGTTGCAGAAGCTTTCTACCATGTTCTTGGTCCCGGTGTATATACATTAGTGTAAGACCTTGTCAGGTAAGCAAAATTCAGACAAGGAGACAAAGGCGGTACACACAAACCTTTCTTCAAGATCTCATCAAGATCAAGTCTTTGTAATGTCAACACATCACTAGTTTCTTTCCAAACAAACACAAGAAGATCTTCTTTAGCTGTCGCGAAAAGAGTGCCGGGTTTGGATCCAGGATATCGAAAACCATAATATTCCGATATACCTTTTCCTTCGTAAGAACACGCAAAGTCTTCACCGTTTGTGTCAAAAGGGAAGATCTCAGAGGAAGGAGAACCAATCTTCACAACAAACATTGCTGATCCATTAGGATGCATCCCATAATGAGTTCCTTCGAGTATTTTCGTGCCTATAATAACTCTCTCGTTATCATCTTGAGAAGATTCTTCATAAGTTAGCCTCAGTATGAAAAGAGCTTTACTGGACTTCTCTTCAGTGCATTGCTCATGTGGCCAGCCGAAAGATCCTCCCCACAAACCGGCATACTCTTGACCTTCCACAGGTTTCTTAATCGGTAGCTTATAAAGAGCGAAATGGGTTTCGTCCATCTTTGGCCAACCCCGATACAATGAAAACTTAGTCTTTGAAGCTTTGACACTAAGGCCTACCAAATCACCAGAGCTAAGAAAGTTTTGGAGATTCAAATGTTTGCTCGAAGATGTGTTCTTCGAAGTATTAGACCTTCTTAGAATATGCTTGATGCCACTTTTAAAATATTCGCCAAGGCTCTTCCTTTGTGTGTCCTGCATACAATCCTCATCGTGAATGTCATAACCGAGATTCTTCCACAGCTCATTCACATCTATCTCATTTGCGCCGTAACACAACTCATCCTCTAGGCTCATATGGTCCCAAGTCACACCAAACTTGTGCATCTTAAGCAGCATCGTTCTACGTTCAACCAACAACACCGCGTTGTTTTTATCATCTTTCGACATGGGAAATAACATTCCACTAGCTGACTCAGGCACATGTAAACCTACACGAGCCGTGACTATATCAAGTAACTTCCTTCTATGGCTAAAAGCCAGCTTACAAAACGGAAACCGAACATCATCCTTCTTTCCCATCAACACATTCTCAATCTCACTCTTCTCTCGCCTCGGCTCAACCTCCAGTGAAAGCACATTACAACTCTTGTCAATACCCATAACAAAACCAGGGTACAAGCAGCTTTGTTCATTGTCTCTTCCATGGAGGAAAAACTCGGTTTCGCCATCGAAACCGCATAGTATCTCAAACACAGGTGACCACAAAACCTGACTCTCCTTAAACCCTAAAGAACCAATCTCCTGTGGAATGATTCTACACCCAACAACAGATAAGAAACCAGACATGACATAAACAACATTACCAAGCTCAGGGTTCTGGTGAACCCAAACACCAACAAGAGGCTTCACAACATCAACGAGAAACCGACAAAGAGACTTGTAAGAAGAGATACCTATTCTCCATTGTACTAATTCAAGCAAAGGAAGAACCTTTACTACCTCACACTGTACAAGCCATACTTTCTCTGAATCAACAATGACACAGAGACTTTTGCAGCATAAGATTAGATTGAAAACTTCTCTTGGTGATAAGAAACGACAGATAACAGCAAAGACATCCTCTGGAAGAGACAGAAGCAAGCAAGCTTCATCAGATGATGGTCTCAATGGAGAATCGTTGATATTCATCTGTTTACGAATCCTTCTGGGTTTGAATCAAAATCGATTTTTTTGTGAGAAAGGTTCAAACTTTTCAATAACCCATCAAAGTAAAATCGAAAACTAAAACGAGGATCAAGCATAGCATAAATCGAAATCAAAGAAAAGAAAAAACGAAAAAGTCTTCTTTTGAATGCTTCTCTCACTAATTAATTAAATATTAACTCTAATGATTTAGTCCTTAAACATGTTTAGTTATGTTTTGCTTAATGATGTTTTCAGGCTCTTTTACGACAATGTTGAGTTCCACTTGTTATAGATTTTTGACTTTTGATTAAACTTACATGTCTTAATCTTGTAAGCTATGTTTTTGCTAAATCTTCTTGTGTACCACTTAGTCTTTATAACTACTAGTCTTCTATGTGACGGCTGATATATGTATATACTATTATATATTTTGAAAGAATCTTGAAGAAAAAGTCAGTCAATGACTTGATCCAATGTAAAAAGTAAACTACAAAAATCAAGTCTTAGTAATCTCAAATCTTATTTGTTACATTACATTTTCTTAAGTATGTTAAAGACATGTGTTTAAAATATCATATGTATGTTCTGTTTCATTCATAGGACTATTGTGTTTTTTGTTTGTTTGTCTTAAGCAGGATTCTAAACAAGTTGTGGTCAAAAAAATGGGTACATGTATGTCAACACATTCAAGAAAAGTTAGGCTTCGAAGGAAAGTCCGTCGCAGATTTTGTAGACATGTCTCTAAAGTTTCCGATATTGTCTCTCATCCGAACATTAGACTGGCAAGAGATGTCGTGATCCGAACATCTTTTAGTGAGTATCTAAAGAGTTGTTGAAATTGATTTCTTGTTTTTGTACAAAGAAAAAGATAGTTGATGAATGTTGAATCTTTCGGTTTTGCAGATATATCTCAAGATGATGTGTGGTTTGATTCTTTAAGTATATTATCTGACTCTGATGATGAGTTTATCAGCCTACATGAAGGTAAAATATCAATGACACATACGATATGTTCGGTCTTTAGGTGTTGGCTATTGAGAATGTGATAGAATCTGATAGTTTTTTTCAGATAATGTTTGGTCAGAAAGTGGTATAATTGGTAATATCACAAATGGTCAAGTGGTTCAGTATGAGTCTTCTTTATGCGTTGATGACGGAAAAGGAAACTGCGAAGAATACCACGAAAGTTACTTGAAGGTTGATGGAAGTGGTAAAACCGAAAAGTTTACGAGGAAAGGTTCATACAAAGATCCTAACAACAACAACAACAAGAAGAAGAAACTATTAGACCATGGGAGCTTTAAAGGTTTAAAGGAACAAAAGCGAAACTCTCAAGAGAAGACATTGAAATCCAATTTGAGTCGGTTGTTGTTGCCAACGGTTAGTTTCAACGACAAGACACTAAACTCTCCGACTTCTCAGAAAAGAAAATCAGCGGTTTATCGGCTTTCGTTCAAAAGAAGATCATGCGACGGTGAAGAAGTTACCGAACATAGTAAGTTGTCAACTTTTCTCAATATGTATGCATTGTGTGTGTGAAGCCATAATTTTATCGGTTTTTCTCTAAAAGGCTCTTCAAAGAAGTTGTTGTACCGCCCAAAAGCGGGACTAACCGTGCCTTGCTTAGCCAAAGAGAAGCAACAATCTTCAGGAAGTTGGTGCGAGATACCTCCTTCGAACTTTAACCTACGTAGCGAAACCTATTTCAAGTACTTCTCTGTTTCTTTTTAATGCATATATATATGCGGTTCTATTTTTTCGGATGTGGATTTAAAACACTAATGAATATGCAGAGACAAGCGGAAATCACCGGCTCCAGACCAATGTCCATACACACCAATTGGTGTTGACATGTTTGTGTGTCCTAAGAAGGTTAATCATATAGCTCAACACCTTGAGCTTCCCAACATCAAAGCCGATTCGAAGCTCCCCGCTCTTTTGATTGTCAATATTCAGGTATAAACCGCTAAAGTTGTGATTAACCCGAGATAATAGTATTTGTTTAAAGATACTAATGAAACTTTGGATTTTAAGCAGTTGCCTACTTACCCGGCGGCGATGTTTCTTGGTGATAGTAATGGAGAAGGCATGAGCATTGTACTTTACTTTAAACTACGAGAAAACTTCGAAAAAGAAATCTCTCAAGAATACCAAGAAAGCATCAAGGTTAAACATTTAAAGACCAAACTATATTGTTACTTTCTTGTGAATGTTTGGTTTGATCTTTTTTTACGGTTTCTTGCAGAAACTAGTGGAAGATGAGATGGAGAAAGTTAAAGGGTTTGCGAAAGACAACATTGTTGCTTACCGCGAAAGGCTTAAGATCATAACCGGATTAGTAAACCCCGAAGATCTCGGTCTTAGCTCCACCGAAAAGAAGCTTATACAAGCTTACAACGAAAAACCGGTTCTTTCTCGTCCTCAACACAACTTCTACAAGGTTATTGTTTACCACTAAACTCTCTAGTCCTTATAACCGATAAAAATACCATTTGTTTCGCCTAATCTTGACCGGGTTTGTAATGTGATCTCTATACTATCCAGGGTCCTAACTACTTTGAGATTGATTTAGACGTTCATCGGTTTAGTTTCATTTCGAGAAAAGGGCTTGAAGCATTCCGAGATCGCCTTAAAAATGGAACTCTTGATCTTGGCTTAACTATCCAGGTAATTATTATGTTATATCATATAGTAACAAAACACTATATTTGTTGTTGATTATTGCAGAGAAGTTAACACACTACTACTTGTATTGGTGAAAATAATAGGCTCAAAAAACAGAGGAGTTACCAGAGAAAGTCTTGTGTTGTTTAAGGCTAAGCAAGATTGATTTTGTTGACCATGGTCAAATCCCTACTCTTTTATTCTCTCAAAATGGTGAATCTCTTGTTTAAACAAAAAAAAACATGAAACATTTTTTCACCAAGTTTGTTGTGTGTTTTTGTCTATAAATGTTGTAACCATAACATATAGTATATTGTGTTATATTTATTTATCTATAATCATATTTTTTTATAATAATGACACGTTATTATCGTACAAAATATAGAAAGTAGATAATTTTAGCAATTACTCATAAATTTATACGTAATGACGTAATAAATATCTACTCGATTTGGTGTAATCAATGAAAAATGATTTATTACTATAAACTTTTAGATATCGAATCATTTAGACGATAGTGACGTGTCCATATATTGTGGTCGTCTTCTTCGGTGGACACAAATCTCCATAACAAAGTTCCCTCTTTTCTCACACAGATCTCTCTCTCTCAAGCCAAAAGTTTCTCCGAATCTGATCACAAAGATGGATCCGACCCAAAAACTCGACCCGGTTTACGATATCGTGATACTCGGAGCATCCGGATTTACCGGCAAATACGTCGTAAGAGAAGCTCTCAAGTTTCTCCAAGCACCGTCTTCTCCGTTAAAGTCTTTAGCTTTAGCGGGTCGTAACCCGACCCGGTTAACCCAATCACTCCAATGGGCAGCCCACCCGAACCCGTCTCCTTCCTCTGTAGCTATCCTCACCGCGGATACATCTGACCCAGATTCGCTTCGTCGTCTCTGTACCCAAACAAAACTCATTCTCAATTGCGTTGGACCGTTTCGTACACACGGCGATCCCGTCGTTGCCGCTTGTGCCGATTCAGGGTAAAATCGTCTTTTTCACTCTATTGATGTTTAGTTACCAAGTGAACTTGTATAAATCTGCAAACTTTGTTTGATGGGTTTTGATTATTGACATGTGAGCTCTGTTTTCAATAGTATAACAAGATCAAGTTTTTATGTGTGTTTATGATCTCAAGTTTTTGACTAATGATGAAGTAATGAGTAAAGTTGTAATCTTGTGAAGTATGGTTTGGTTTGGTCGTGACATTGGTTCTTTAAATAGGTGTGATTATTTGGATATAAGTGGTGAGCCTGAGTTCATGGAGACAATGGAAGCTAAGTACCACGAAAAAGCCGAAGAGACAGGCTCTTTGATCGTCTCTGCTTGCGGTTTCGATTCAATACCTGCTGAATTAGGACTTCTTTTCAACTCCAAACAGTGGACACCACCATCGGTTCCTAACCAGGTCGAAGCGTATGTTAGCTTGGAGTCTAACAAGAAGATTGCTGGAAACTTCGGGACGTATGAGTCTGCGGTTTTGGGTATAGCTAATGCAGGTAAGCTTAAAGACCTTAGACGTTCAAGACCAAGAAAGCCTAGACCAACGGTAAGTATAGCATAATGTGACATTGATATCATATCCAGAGACTTATAGCTTTTGTGTTTTTTATTGAATGTATTTTGCAGATTCATGGTCCACCAGCTAAAGGACCGATTCTTGAAAACCAAAAGACGATCGGTCTTTGGGCTTTGAAGCTTCCTTCTGCTGATGCGGTTGTTGTTCGTAGAACTCTCACAACTCTAACAGAGAAACCACACGGGCTTCCCGGTTTGAACGAGAGTCCCGAGCAGGTACAAAAGAGAGAATCTTTCTGGTCAAGTATCAAGCCAGCTCATTTCGGCGTAAAGCTAACATCAAAATCTCTCTTTGGCATATTCCGATACGTTGCACTCGGAGTTTCCCTTGGTATATTTTCCCGGTTCTCCTTCGGAAGATGGCTACTTTTGAAGTTCCCTTCGGTTTTTAGCCTTGGTGTGTTCCAGAAGAAGGGTCCTAGCGAAGAAGAAGTAGAGAGCGCCACGTTCAAGATGTGGTTCATAGGCCGTGGCTACAGCGAAGAGAGCCTAGCTTCGCAAGGGAAGACAAAGCCCGACATGGAAGTTATCACAAGGATATCAGGACCCGAGGTCGGGTATATAACCACACCGATAGCACTTGTTCAATGCGGTTTGATCGTATTGGGACAGCGCGAAAGCCTAGTCAAAGGAGGAGTCTACACGCCCGGCATTGTCTTTGGTTCGACAGATATCCAACAGCGGCTCGAAGAGAATGGCATATCCTTTGAAGTGATCTCAAAGAAGAAGATTGAAGCATAAAAACAAAACATATCTCTCTCTCTCTCGCTCTTACCATATGCTTTTTAGTTACTTTCTGTTTTTTTTTTGAAGTTATGTCTTCTTCATCTAACTATAGCTCAGCTTTTGAGCTTCATAGCAACACACCATGAAGACAGTTTTAATAAAACCGTTTCATCCACATTTTTAGAACAAAAAGATCGCTGTGTTAGTTAAGTTTATATATAGGGTTTGGTCTGGATCTGATTGTATCTTAACCGGTAATCCCGGTTCGGTTTAATACACACAAAAACAGAGCCATGTGATTAAAAAGGCTTAAAGTCTCCAACTTTATTAATTTCTCATAAACAAACCCCACAACTTTCTCTCTCTAAAAACTAAAGAGGAGAGAAAAGGTAAAAGTTTATTGGGAAATTTAGTAAATTAGGTAGTTTTTGTTTTGTAATTGTCAATAGGGTGATTTTAGTTTTCTAATTAGGAATTTAGGTAATTTTAATTTTTTAGAGTATACAAAAGACTAATTTATCCTTATTAATATTTAACCAAAACATATTCATCATTCATCAACGTTATTCACCATTCACCAACGTTATTCACCATTCACCAACGTTATTCACTATTCACCAACTGATGTTCACCACCATTCACTTATCATTATTCATCGTTCATCATATGGATTAATCATTCGGTAACAAAACATAACATGTTAATAGTGATATAAAAATCGCACAAATGATATTCACCACTCATCGGTGTTATTCACCATTCATGTATTCATTCACCATTCACGAATTAGATTCACCATTCACCACGAAAAAACATAAAAATTAACTTAAATGTTATAATTGTCTTTTAACATATAAAATTACTCTTTTACCAATTACAAAACAAAAACTACCTTCTAGCAAATTAGAAAACTAAAAAGTACCCTCTCAACCAATTTTCTCAATTAATTGCGCTTTTTTTTATTACGCGACGAACGCGAAAACCTAAAGAGAGAAGAAGAAGAAGAAAAGCGAAGAACCCACGAAACGTAAAGGGAACCCAAAAAAGCCATAGACACGATCTCTGCGTAGCCAACAAATTCAAACACCGACCATTGATAATATTACTAAAGGTTTCGTCAAATTCTTCAGCTTTTTTAATCTCCATTGTTAAAAATCATTCGTGTTTCGAAAAAAGTTGGTTTTTTTTTCTTGTGCCCAAATAAATCGATTCTCAAAAAAAAAATCAGATGAAACCTAAAAGGTAATGATCTTTACTAAATTTGTGGCTTTATATGCAATTCATTTGATTTGTATTTTTTTTATCTTCTAATCAGAGAAATATTCAAGCTTTGTATGTTGCATTGTCTCTTTCTCATGCCATTGTTTGTTTGATTTTTCATTCATGTCCCCTACATTACAGATCTGAGTTCTCTGTTATGTTATGTTTATCAGATTTGTGTTATTGATTAGCCATTGCCAAGATCCAAGCTTCTTAATAAAAGTTGTAATCTTTTGATATGTTTGTTCTTTTGCAAAAAGGTTTTTTTCATGTTACAAACAAAGGTTTAGTTTTTGGCATCTTGTGGTGGATATTGTTGTTGCTTGCTTGTTATTATATGGCATTTTTTCTGTTTTACATGAATTTTTGGGATTGAATAAAGGTTGTTTTCTTATGTTATTGTATTTTTCTTGGCATGTTCCTTGTGTTTAGTCTCTTGAATTATCTGTTTTTTTGGTTTGTGTAGTCATTAAATCGCAAAAAGACACAAAAGTTAGATGCTATATTGTGCCAAAACTCTTGCAAGAAGTTGAATTTTTAATCCATTTTAGTGACAATAACAAATAAATCCGTCTACTTTTTTCTTGTTTGTATGTATATGACTTGGTATGATGTAGTGATCATGGTTAATTTGATGACTTGTGTCTGAAAATATGAACAGGTTGTCTCTTGTTGGTGCTATTTGATGGAAGAAGACACTGTTAGTAGCTTTGTAACGCCTGAGATGATGAACAAAGAAGACGGTAATAAGCTGGGAGGAGAATCTACAGGGAAGGCAATGGCTTCAAAGTCTAAAGAGAAAGAGATTCCTCGATACCTTAGAGCATCCACTGGTTCGTGTCACGATATCTGCAAGTACGGTAAGAAACAGATACCTGTGGAGAAACCATGGCGCTCGGCTACTAAAAAGATCTTCAAGAAAGCTCTTGATGATGACTTGAATGAAACTTTGACGCCGGGTTCTTCTAAGACAAAGAAGGTAAATGAAGACAAGAAGAAGAAGGTTACAGATGATTCTTCTGAGATAATCAAAAGAGAGGTTGTGAAGACTCATATAAGTGGCGTCTCTAGTGGGATGAAGAAAGAGGCAGCGACTAAATCTCCTGATGATGAAACTCCTGCGAAGCAGATGAAGAAGAAAATAACTTTAAGTTCCAAACTTAAACCTTCACCAGATGAAGAAGTTGATGCCTTGAAGCCTAAAGTTTTAACGAAGTCTTACTCAGCACTAACAAAGTCTAAAAAAGTAAACCATGAGCAAGTTGCTTCGTCGCCTGTTCTGAAACCCAAAATAGGAAAAAAGAGTGAAGAAAAAGACGAAGATGCAAAGATAAAGAAGCCTACATCTTCCTCCAGAGTTCCTTTGAAGAAGGTTCCTGTGACCCCAAGAGCTTCGCTTTCTCCAAGACTATCAATAAGAATAGCTGGAAATTCAGGTCTGAGAAAGAGTCAGAGCTTAAAAGCTGCCTCCTCTTCCTCCTCTTCTCGGCCAAATCAGAAACCAAGACGTGTGAAACGCACTGATGAATCTAATAAGCACTTGGATGGTTATCCAATCGAGGAGAAGACACTGCACGTTGTGCAAGTGGAAACAACGAACAAGGTCTCTGAACATGATCAGAATCAGCAATGCGTCATTGAACCTATTCCTCCTCTTCTACCGACTCAATCAACTCAAGACGATGATGAGTGTACTGTTTCAGAGACAGAGGAGTATGAGTATCTTTCAGGTAGCAACGAAACTGAGAGCGCAGAAGAAGAGACTAGAATATCAAATGGAGAGAAGAAACCAAGAGCGAGAAACGAAGGCGAGTCTCTAGATGAAGCTGCTCGGAAACTACTATTCAGAAGAGGAAAAGTTGTGGATCCTGATACTGTTGGTGAGAGTGCAAGGAGGCTCAAGTTCAGAAAAGGAAGAGGTCTCGAGGAAGACAAAGCGCAAGATGCACAAAGTAGGAGAAGCTTTAAGAAGAGAGAAGACACCAAAGGAGAAGGAGAAGAAGATGATGATGATGGTGAGAAAGTTGTGTTGAGGCATCAAGATGTGCAGGAGAAAGATGCACAAGGATTGTTCAACAATGTCATTGAAGAAACAGCAAGTAAACTTGTCGAAGCTCGAAAAAGCAAAGTTAAAGCTTTAGTTGGTGCTTTCGAAACCGTCATCTCTCTTCAAGAAGCTAAACCTTCTTCTACTGAACTCTGGTATGTGCCCTTAAGCTAACATTCAAATCTTTGATTTTGCATGAGTAGTTGATTCAGTTTTGTGTTGGTTTGCAGAAATTGGTTCAAGAAGAGATTATTGCTTTAAACAAAGTTGAAAAGGATTTCTCTCTCTCTCTCTCTCTCATCCAAAACATTGATATTGATGGTTTGTGAATATTTTACTGATGGGATTGGTGGTTTGTGTATGGTTTTGGTTTTGTAAGACCGGTTTGGTTTGGTTTGGTTTTCTTGTGATGTTTTCGGTTTGTATAGGAAGACATTGGTCTTATTTCCATACACTTTGTTGTTGGTTTCCTCCATGTGTTAACACTTTGCAATCAAACCGGTTATTTCTTTCTTTAAACCAATTAAACGGATTAGCCTTACGGTACACCTTACCGTAGCATAGCACAGCCAAGTATTCACAGACAAACAAACATATTTTCTTCCCACTTACATAGAAAACAAAATCGAAAAAGGAAAAAAGTTTCAGAAAATAAGCAGATTTGCTTCTTCTTCTCGACCCCTTTCGTTGCATGAGTTTCATCTTTTAACAAACAAGTTTGAAAATTTCTTTGTGGGTATTGTTGGAATCACCAGATTTAGCTGAAATGTTGAATCTTTTTTTTTCTTCTTCTTTTTGTTTTGTGGTAAAATTTTGTGCTCTAACAAAGCCCTAATTTAGTGTGGTCTCGATTCTACTCACACTTTATAGCTTTTCTCAATCTCTTATTGCTTTGTAAGAAAGATAAAAGCTAAGGTAAGATCTTGCTTTTGAGGAAAATCAATGTGTTATTTATTTGTAGTGAGGAAAATGTATAAATAGATTTTGGTTCATTGGTTTTAGTCTTTAGGAATCTTTAAAAGGTTCTATTTTTAGTTAATTTAAGTTGACCAATCAAACAAAAATTGATTTTTTCTCAAGTTAACATTTGTATTATACCAATAGCTAAAGTGTTTAGTTTTGCTTTGCAATTAGTTGGCTAATTAATGTTTTGTTCGGTTTTATTGTTGTTAAGCTTGGTAAGATGATAATAGCAAAACAATACCGTTGCATTCACTCAGCAACTTGTCACTGCACAAAAGGACATCTTAGTGAAGAAGTATTGTTCCTTGTGGTTAATCATCTGAACTGGAATCCTAATGTAATCGCGACTCTCTCTTGCGTGTGTAAATGGTTCGATGATTTGGCCAAGAGGATACTATGGAAAGAGTTCTGCAGAGCAAGAGCGCCGAAGATGATGTTTGATCTTCAGTCTAGTGGTAGCCACAGTGTTGATGGGAGCTGGAGAGCACTTGGGAAGCTTTTGATTTACTGCTCTGGCTCGAGCAAAGGCGGACTCTTTAAAGATGTTCATATCCCGGGTCACTTTGTTCACAGGACACGTTTCTCTAGGACATCGGGGAGGAGTTTCCTTCTCCCGTTGTGTCGGACAGATGATATTCTTTACGTTTCTGATCCTTGTGAGCATCTTGATCAAGGTGGAGAAGACGGCGATTTAGGATTCTTCCGCGGGATTTTTAAGTCTTTTTCGATGTCGAAGGTGAGGAAGCTGCTTATTCAGAAGGGGACACCGTTTCATCCCACAGAAGTTTGTCCTTATTGCAAAGCGAAACTGTGGAGTATGCTTCAGGCCAAAATGATACCGCAGAGCGCGAGCTGTAGGTTGGGTGCTTATGAAGACAGCATCGAGTATTATGTTTGTCTTAATGGACATATGCTCGGAGTTTGTACGCTCTTACCCTTGTCAGACTCTGAAGGAGCAACTGAGTTTCAGTGATTATAAGTTTCCGATAAGCGTTTATGGTTGTTGTCGGACTTTGAGGATCATAAGGTTCTAAGCTTTCCGTAGAGTTGGTGTGAAGTGTATCATAAGCCGATGAAGGAAGCTAACAACTTCAGATTCTCAGTCTACCATTGTTGTGCATTTACAAACCATGAGTTGTTATTGTGCTTGTATCTGTATGAACAACATTTGTTTCTGCTAAATTTATCATATCATTTGACCCAAAAAAGACACTTATTATGTCTTATCTTATAAATATCTTGTTTACATAACCTAAAGCATTTTGTTGTCTAAAATAATACTGCAAATCACTATAATAACTCATGATGTAATAACTTCTATTCACAATCATGGTCTGGTTCCTCTATGAACTCTCATATTTTATCCATCTCAGCTACTTCTGATCTCGATTATGCTATGAGCCGATTTCTTTCTTAATCCAACATTCTCCATCATGTTTCTCACCTTCTCCATATCTTTCCATCGTCCCAAAGCCGCGTAGATGTTTGACAGCAACACATAGTTTCCTGTGTTCTCTGGTTCCAGCTCGAAAAGCTTGGTTGCCGCCGTTTCTCCAAACTGAACATTCTCGTGTGTGACACAGGCGGCAAGCAATGCACCCCATACGGTTGAGGTTGGTTCGAACGGAATGGTTGTAATGAGATTGTAAGCTTCTTCTAACCGACCTGCTCGGCCAAGGAGATCAACAATGCAAGTGTAATGGTTAGACCGAGCTAGCGTCTTATGATGTTCAAGCATAAACCTGAATAATGTTAAGCCTTCTTCAACCAAACCGGAATGGCTGCAAGCGTTTAAGGCAGAAGTAAATGTAATTTCATTTGGCGACACACCAGACCGAACCATGTCCATGAATACTAGCATTGCGTTTTGGCCATCTCCGTGCATCCCATAGCCAGATATTAACGCACCCCATAGAACTACATCTTTAATCTTGCGTCTCTCCTGGATCCCATCGAATATCTTGTGTGCGGACTCTAAAGTTCCACACTTTGAATAAACATGAACCAGCCCTGTAGCAGCATCGAGGCTCGACATAAACCCGGTTTTAGTTAGGTAGCAATGTATATCCATTGCTTGGCGTAAATCCGCCAAAACTGCATATGCTGGAAGGAGGCTGTTTAATGTAGCAATGTTCGGTTCAACATCTTCTCTTCTCATCCATTTGAACAAATCCAACGCTTCCCTCACAAGTTCGTTCTGTACACAACTGGCAATAATTGCACTCCAAGGACCGGTTTGGTCTTTTGAAGTCCTTGAAAAGACTTTGAAACAGAGGTCTACGCGATTGCATTTAGCATACAGACTGATCAAAGATGTTTCTATAATGACATCGGAATCAACCTTTCTCCTTATTACCCAACCATGCAAACATTTACCACCGTTAAGTTCCAAAGCATCACCACATGCTGCAACAAGAGAGGCTATAGTCACGGCGTTAGGTCTTACGCCTTCAAGCTGCATTAACCTACACAAATCCAAAGCATTTTTCACATCACCGTCTTCTGTATACCCGTTAATCATAGAAGTCCAAGTGATCACATCCCTGAGCTCCATCCTGTCAAAGACAAATCTCGCCTCGTCCATACGACCACATTTCAAGTACATATTAACCAACACATTCTTCACCTCAATTCTATCTCCTAACCGTTTCTCATCCACCAACTTATGAACGTTTCTTCCCATTTCCAAATCCTTCAAGTGACCACAAACAGGCAACACGGAAACAATCGTAGCGTGGTCAGGATCAACACCTTCGTTCACCATCCAATCAAACACAATCAAAGCATCACTCATATAACCATTCCTATAATACCCACTAATCATAGTGTTCCATGAAATCACATCTCTGTTCTTCATCACATCAAAGACTTTCCTAGCCATTTCAATCCTCCCCAAATTCATATACATAGCTAATAACGCATTCTGCGTATACTTATTAGTACCAAACAAGCTTCTCAAGACCCTACCATGAACAACCAATCCTAAAGTTATAGACTTTAACTCACTAGCAGCTTTTGCAACAAAAGGGTAAGTATAACCATCTGGGCAACAATGAGTTCCTTCACTAATCATCCTAATAAACATTTCAATAGCATCTTTATACAATCCATCACGAACGTACATTCCTATAACAACGTTATAAGAAAGCAGAGAGCTTTCAGGCAATTCATCGAACAGCTTGCGTGCATAAGCGATGTGACCGCACAGAGCATACGTGGCGGAGAGGGTCGAGAGAATGTGGCCGGAAACTTGACCTCCGGTGATGACGTGGCAGTGTAAAGCCTTGGTTTTGGAGATTGATTGAGTAGCTGCATAGCGATTCAAGAGAGATTGGTATTGCTTTACGCTTAGTGCGTGTTTGGCTTTGCGCAAAATCTCACTCATTTAATAAGAAAACGACAAATACGAATCCATTGGGTCTGATTTATAAGCGAAATAACGGACTAAAAACTGCGTGCCGTTTTATAATTAAATGTTAGAACTACGCGTCGTTTTTTATTTTCTCTATTTATAGTATAGAGGTCTCTGTTTAAAAGTAAATGTAAAACGAACCCTCAAAGTAACCAAAGTTTAGAAATGAAGAATTTCTAAAATACCATTTTTAATTTTATGTCACAAATACACTAAAAGTTATTTGGTCAAGAATACCACTATTTTTCCTTCAAAATAGCATAAAAGTTACCAAAGTCTATATTTGATGAATTTCCCAAAAAAACATTTTCAAACTTATGCCAAAGATACCACTACAAGTTATTTGGTCAAGAATACCACTAATTTTTGTTCTTCAAAAGTAGCCTAAAATGCCATATTTGTAATATACGTCTATAGTTAAATAAGTTTATGGATTTGATTTATACTTATGGGGTTTATGATTTTGTTTGTACATCACCAAAGGATCAAGAAGAGACTACATCTAACCACATAGATGGTATCAAGAAGAAGTTACATAGTAAGAGTTTCTTTTGTTTTAGGAAACAAACTCTATTTTCATTATTACCACACAAGAGAACACAATGAACTTGTTGTTCTGTTTCATCGAAAGGTCTATTAGTTTTTATATATCCACTTGAGGGATAATACCACCAGCTTGTACAATCTGTTGCTCAAGCTACAACAACAAACACAAGGCAAGAATCATTCAAGAATCCGAAAAAACAACAACACATAAATTTTCTTATAGCTTTTCTACTTACATTGAACAAATCTTGAAGCTTTGCTTTCAATGACTTATACTCAATATCAACTTGCTGCAAGCATCTCACACACCTTTAACAGAGAGATTGTTCATTCAAAATTAGTCTCAACAATCAAATGAACATAGTGTAAAGATCCCGAAGAAAAAAGCGCGCTTACCCTTCGTAGTTTTGAGAGTCGCAACATTCCTTGAAGGAAATACAAAGACCTTTGACTCTCCTTGCACCAACACTTACATAGAAACAAGAAAGAGCTTTTTGCTAAGAACTTAGACAAAAGACTAAAGATTACTTATGAAGATTGTTAAACATACCTTGAGCTACTACCTTTAAGCTGATGAATACTAGAACCAATCACCTTGAAATCTACAGTTCCTGTCTGATCTCTGAGTATATATGTGTGTGAACAATTGTTATATATAACTATGACATGGGTTTTTGATGGTAACTAAGTGGGAGAGAAAAAGTAATATATATATAGAGAAACATTACAGAGCTCTAGCCATGTTAGTGATAAGCTTCTCACAGTCTTGAAAGAAGAGAGAAACAACTTCAACTACAAAATCAGGGCTACATTCATCTTGAAGCTTCTTCAGTTCAGTGAATTGATCATCCAGAAACCCCTTTTACAAACCAAAAAAGAAACAACAACAAACTTGAGAGAACACACTTCTCACAAAATAAGAACCCTTTTAAAAAAAGGAGACACCTTTGAGAAAAGGAGACAAAACCCATTTCACAGACACACACAAAAAAAACCAAGTCAAGTCCTCAATTTTCAAACTTGTAGAGAGACATTACTATAAAGGAGACAACTTTGAAATTTTATTCACCATAAAGTTGATTAATATAATAAGCAGATGCTAAAATTACTTTAAAAAGTTTGTAGATTTGAAGAGGAAGACGTAAGAGAAGGAGAAACCTGGTGATAGAGAGAGAGTGTGTAGTCACGAAACTGTCTCTGTAACTGAGAAACGAGAGTGTCCATGGCAGCTATCTACAATAAGCAGAGAGATAATGAAATAAGAAGCTTGATGATGATTTTAAAGAGCAATTTTTGCTGATTTTTTTGCAATAAAGAGAGAGAGATTTATCAAAATTATGACAGAAATAAATAAAGAAATGAGAAAACTTTTTCCATAAAAAGGAAGAGAAGAATATAATTAGCTGTCAGAAAAAAGAAGAAGAGAAACATTGGTTTTGGCCATAGAAAACAGAATCTCATTCATGATTTGATATCTACATTCATTCATATTTCATTCTCTGCGTTTACTTTTTTTTTTTTTTTAAAAGAAGAAGAAGCGTTACAAAACCACCGACATCAAGAATCTCTCACGTTGTAAATACTAGGGGCTAAGCCCCGCGCAAACGCGGAACGTATGTGTATTTTGAATAAGGTAACATATATTTAACTAATGCTGAATCGATGAGAAAGGTTATGAGCTGAAGTAGGAGTGTGCAATGTTGTGACGACGAAAAGAGCTGATATCAAATGCCAACAGTTGATGTATTTTATATTTGCTCTCCATCTGTAAGAGGCAAGTTTTAAATTGTGATAGTTCCTAATACTGTTGATGAAAATTTAAACCGATGAACATATAGGGTGACAATTTTTTTATTTTTAAAGTTTGAATAATTGTTAGAAAATCTTAAAGTGAAACTTGTTCATAAATATAGACTGAGAAACCTATGCACCCTGAAGAGTGAATACATTTTTATTTGTATATGCGAAGAGAAAACAGAGAACAAACTGAATGCCTTAAAGAAAAAAGCGTTGTCATTAAAAAAACAAAAAGAGACGCAAGAACACAAACTTGACTTTAGGGTGGGTTCAAAATTTTAGTTTAATGAAATTAAAATAAAAGTAAACAAAGCAAAACCAAACAACCACTATTAAGATAATAGCACATTCCATGGCAAAGAGGACAAAAAATATCAAAGGAAGATACATTCGTTTAAGTTTGATACTTAGATGAAGAATGATGATAATGTTAGTGATAAGCAACACACACTTGCTCATCTTTTCTTACTTATTTCAAATATAAAGAATGTTTGAGTTAACACTGAACAATAACTTATTAGAGAAACCAATGATGCTCATAGAACCAATTAAAGTTTACAAATTTCAAGACTTTACCCCCAAAAAGTTTGGGATTAACAGTGGTGACAAACATGACAAATTGTGTCTTATCACCCGACTTGAGGATGCCCCTAAAAACAGACGCAACATCATCCCACAAAGACAAGTGAACAACCACCTGACTGGTATGCCAATGATTGTCGTCAATTTCAGTAAGACGTAATAATGTGTGATGGACTTAGTTTTCCTTTAAATAATTATTTTGAATTTAGTTATTACTGACTAAAACTAAATATTTGTAACTTTAGTATCAGAAATTGTATATTCACATAATTGCTAATAAGAATTATAAACCCTGATAAGTTGAAAAATTACTTATAAAATACTTTTTTGAATTTCATTTCAGTTAAATGTATAAATTTAGAAAAATCCATCATTATTAGAAAAGTTAATAAAAAAGAGAGTAAATAATACTTTGACAGAGTTTTGGTTAAGGGCCCTTAAGTTGAAGATGATTTGAAGGGTTCTCTATAAAAATTCTTCCCAATTAATAGTATAGATATACAAAATTCATTTATATTTATTTTAATTTGTTTTTTTTAAATAGGGAGAATCACAAAACTACACCCTTTGAATTGTATTTCTCAAAACTACACCATTTCAAAAATACTTCACAAAACTACACCTAAACATTCAAAATTAAATCCAAATAAACCTTACCCACACAATCCTACCCCCTTTATACTATACCCTAAACACTAATTAGCGAACCCAAATGAAAAGATTTTAATTTTGGTACTTTTTTAAAGGGTAAATCAAGCTTTTAAAATTTTGAAAGGGTGTAGTTTTGTGAAAAAATTAAATTAGGTGTAGTTTTGTGAAGGAGGGGTTGAAAGGGTGTAGTTTTGTGAATTTCTCTTTTAAATATTGATTGTGACCATATGAATTGTAAGATGTTTCTGGTTTTCTTGTTTTTTTATTTATACCTTTTGTAAGAAAAATCTATCATTATTAGAAAAGCTAATAAAAACAGAGTAGAGAATACTTTGATAGAGTTTTGGTCAAAGGCCCTGAAGTTGAAGATGACTCGAAGGGTTTTTCTATAAAAGTTTTTCTCAATTAATAGTATAAATATACACAATTCACTTATATTTATTTTAATTTGCTTTTTTAAATATTGATTGTGGTCATATGAATTGTAAGATGTTTCTAGTTTTTTTGTTTTTTTCTTTATACCGTATGTAAGGTTAGATGTATTTATGATTAGTTTTAATAACTATTTAAAATTGATATATGTATCTATATATATATATATATATATATATTTTTATAAATGTTAAAAATTACATTAAATATTTCTTTTTCGGATTTTATTAATGTTAATGAGTTTTATCAAAAATATTTCAGTGATGTTGTTTATATTTTTTGGCGTTTTATTTGAATTTTATTAGTATTAAATGGTTGTATCAATGTTGTAAAAAAATAGTTGTGTAAGAAAAATTCATCATTATTAGAAAAGCTAATAAAAAAGAAAGTAAAGAATATTTTGACCGAGTTTTGGTCAATGACTCTGACGTTGAATATGATTTGAAGGGTTTCTCTATAAAAAAATTTCTCAATTAATAGTATAGATATACACAATTCACTTATATTTATTTTAGTTTGTTTGTTAAAATATTGATTGTGATCATATGAATTGTAAGATGTTTATAGTTTTCTCGTTTTTTTTGTTTATATCGTTTGTAAGATTTATTTATTATTAGTTTTAATAGCTATTTAAAATTGATATACGTATATATAAACATATATTTTATAAAATATTTTTTCGGATTTTATTAATGTTAATGGGTTTTATCAAAAATATTTTAGTGATGTTGTTTATATTTTTTGGGATTTTATTTGAATTTTATTAGTATTAAATGGTTGTATTAATGTTTTCGATAAAAAAAATAGTTGTATTAAATAATTTATTTTAATTTTATTTTATTAAAGATGATGATGTGGCTTCTTGTGGTGAGAGGCAAAAGTGTCTCATTATATATATGATTCTTTTATAGACTGGGAGACAAAGTGTGTTCTTATGACCGTTGCTATCTTATTTTATGAAAACAAATTTACACACTTTTCACATTGATACACTTTACTTTTGTTATCTATTCTCTACACCTTTTTTTGGGATCAATCAATTCTTTATAACAAAAAAAAAACTAAACTTTATTTCTTTTTGCAAGAAACAGCAAAACTGATCGAATACAAACCTTGTCTCTTTTTAACAAAACATATAATTCATAAGCAAAAACACAGAACTCCTCAACAATGGAGTCTTTGAATACTAAAATGTTATACGAAAACGAAGCAAAAACCACAAAAGAAACATATGAAAAGAGGATTAGACAATAATAAGATAGATATAACAAAAGCCAGATTTATTGAATTATTACCTTTTTCTCACACTTAGATAAAAGCAGGCATGTCCTTAAGCCAAGCATCAAGTGGCTTACCAATTGAGTAAACAATGAAACCAATCTCTCTTAGCTTCTTAACATCCATAATGTTCCTTCCATCGAATATAAAAGCCGGTTTCTGCATGTTTTCGAAGATCTTCTGATAATCCAACGACTTAAACTCATCCCACTCTGTCAGTACACAGACCGCGTGCGCGTCTTTTGTAGCTTCGTACGCGTCCCAAGTCACACTCACTTGTTTCTTCGACGTTGGACTCATTGGCTGCAAATGTAGCGGATGGTCCCAATCGAACTTCTTCATCGAAAGATCTCTCTGAATCTGTTCTTCGGTCACCTGTGGATCGTATATGCTTATCCTCGCTTTGTCTCCTAGCAAGCCTTTGCAGACATCAATGGCAGGTGTTTCCCTCGTGTCTCCCGTGTCTTTCTTGAACGCGAATCCGAGGATCGCTACCTTCTTGTTTGAGACGGTGTTGAACATAGATGAGACGATCCTGTTCACGAACCGGTTCTTTTGGTAATCGTTGATCTTGATCACCTGTTTCCAATACTCAGCTACTTCGGGGAGACCGTTGCATTGGCATATGTAGACAAGGTTCAGAATGTCCTTTTGGAAACAAGAGCCTCCGAATCCGACACTTGCGTTCAAGAACTTGGGACCGATTCTTGAATCAGTACCAACGGCGTAAGCCACTTGAGTGACATCAGCACCGGTGGATTCACAGAGAGCAGACATAGCATTGACCGATGAGATCCTCTGAGCCAAGAAAGCGTTTGCAGCTAGCTTGGAGAGCTCGGCAGACCAGAGATTTGTTGTGATGATTTGGTCTTCAGGAACCCAATTAGCATAAACTTCTTTGAGTGTTTGAACAGCTTTGAATCCTTCTGGTGTTTCTCGCCCTCCGATAAGAACACGGTCAGGGTTGAAAAGGTCGGTGATCGCAGTTCCTTCAGCGAGAAACTCCGGATTCGAAAGAATCTGAAACTTGATTCCTTTACTGTTATGCATCAGAATCTTCTCAATAGCTTCAGCAGTTTTCACAGGTACAGTCGATTTCTCGACAACGATCTTGTCAGAAGCCGATACATCAGCGATCATACGAGCAGCGCTCTCCCAGTAAGTGAGATCCGCAGCTTTGCCAGCTCCCAGTCCAGTGGTTTTCGTCGGCGTGTTAACAGAGACAAAGACAATATCAGCTTCTCTGACATGTTTCTCCACGTCGGTGCTGAAGAAGAGGTTCTTGCCTCTGCATTGCTTAACGATATCGTCGAGACCGGGCTCGTAAATCGGAAGCTGGTCACTGTTCCAAGCGTTGATACGAGGAACAGAGATGTCAACAACAGCTACTTCAATGTGTGGACATTTCAGAGCAATCACTGCCATTGTTGGACCACCAACATATCCAGCTCCAATACAACAGATCTTCACCATTTTTTATAAACTCACTGCAAAAAAAAAATAAACTCAGATTCAAAAATCTCAGATCAGGAACAAAGAGCAACGGATCTTCACAGATCTAAACTCGAAAACAGATCAGATCTGAAATATGTATACGGATTCATACATAAGAGATGGATCAATCACGAAGCGCAATGAAACAAAAGGCAGATCTCATAAAAAAAAGCTCGAAAATCACACGGATCTAAACACAATCTAGCTTGATTTTGAAGAATGATTAACGAACGGATCTATACATTGGAGATCAATGTCAAAACACATAACGAGTCGATCTCTAAGAACAACGATTCAAAAATGAGATCAGAAGAGAATCATATACATTTTCTCGAGAAAATCTACGATACGAGAGAGAGAGAGATTTACATTACCTCTTTGGATTAGCAGTGAAGAAATGATTCTCGTGGAGAAGGAGAAAGGAAGATAGTATCAACGACGAAGAGAGGAAGGAGAGAGAAGAAAGGATGGTATTTATAGGAGAGTCATTTCCGGTTTTACCCTTTGACATCCAAACTTATGGTAGAGCAATAATTCAGTTACACGCAAAGTGTGTAACGTGACCATAATACCCCTGTTGATCTTTTCACATCTTAAAAAGCATCATGCACGATGATAGAATATTTTATACAACTTATAATAAAATTTCTTAATTAATAATTTATTACCCCCTAATATTATGTTAATCCGTAATTTAGTATTCACTTAACAATTTCGTTTAAAGTATTTTTTCATGTCAAGTTTTAGTAAAGAAATTGAAATGTTATTATATACTTGCCTAATTACTTCTTCCTTTTTTTGTCAAATATATTTGGCTTATTTATCTCTTTAACTTAGTAGGCTAATTAAAAATTAAAATGCGTGTGGTCAAACTTCATCATAATAAACTTTCCATTAATGTATCATATTTCTATCACAGTGGTTACTGGTAAGAGAGATTAAAATCTATACTAATAATAATAGCTATTTGGGACCCTTGGGTGTGTCCACGTAAGCTATTTCAAGTGCTCTAAAATCTTTCCACGTCAGCCATGTTAAAAAAATATAATCGTTTTCTCTCTTTTTCTTTTTGTTATAATTTTCTCCCCCTTTTGCAAGATCGATCGCTTCTCCTTCCCAAAAAAACTAATAGTCAAAGAAATTTACATAAATCATCACGAGCCTCTTTTTTTCTCGAAACCCTAAAAACATAATGTCAGAAGAATCAGACTTTCGGTGTTTTGTCGGCGGCCTCGATGAAGCTCTCGAGAGATCTTTATCTCAGTTCGGCGAAGTTACTGATTCTAACTCTAAGATCATTAACGATCGTGAAACGGAAAGATAGAGAGGCTTTGTATTTGTTACCTTAAATGATGAGAAATCGATGAGAGATGTTATTGAAGAGATGAACGGAAAGGAGCTTGATGGACGTAGCATCACTGTCAACGAGGCTCAGTGGAGAGGAAGCGGTGGAGGTGGCGGTGGTGGATACCGTGGAGGTGGTGGATATGGGAGACGTAGTGGTGGTGGAGGTTATAGATCTGGAAGGTGGAGGACATGGAGGTGACACCGTGAAGGTGGTTACGGAGGAGGTAACGGGTGGATATGGAGGAAGCGGTGTTGGTGGCGGCTGCCGGCTGGTAATTGAAGATTAAAGTTGGCTTTTTTTGTATTGTGTTCTCGGTTTAGATTTGTTCATGCAACTTTGGTTTGGTTTGGTTTATTCCGGTTTACTTATTTGCAGATCGTTTAGTCTTTAATTGCCTAAAAAAAATGTTTTTTTTTGGCAATAAGATTTCATATATTGATGTGGATGTTACACAAGAGTTTAAGCAAAGAATGATACATCATCCAAATGTTTACTTAAAAGAAATTTATATATTTGTCTCTTCAATTTCTCTCTTGTGAAATTCATGAATCTTTGATTAGTGTTAACTATAAAATTCAATGCAATCTACGTTCCATATGATCTATAAGTTCTCTACTAATCAGTTTTTTCTACGGGGCGATATCAACTCATACTCCATCGCGTCTAAATGAATACCAACACTTCAGGTAAGCACTCCTATTCTCGACAATCTCCGATTCAGGAATCCGATACTTGGGGTTTTAGAGTTCGTCTTTTGCGTTTGATTTTGGGTATTGATTGGAACTAAAACATAACGCGGTCGTTGCATTATTAGTTGGGTTTTGGCTAATTGACATATCTATTGATTGTCTCATTTGTGGATTTCATCTTTAGATTCGTATGGAGATTTGCTTATTCTCTGTATATAGGACGAAGTGCTAAAGAGGTATCACTACTATTATATGATTCTGGATTTGTTTTTTTAATTCATTGTGTTACTTCAGTTCATTGTCTTGCGTCGATCATGTCTTTATAAATGTGAATTGTTTATGAATAAATATAGGTTGGGAGTTGGGACCATTATGAAAAAAGCTAAATATACACATATAAAATTAAATTTTCACTTAAGTTTTTTTAGATGTTTTGGCTTCTCGTAAGTTACATCTTATTTTATAAAATCCAATCGATTCATAACCACCAAAATAATTCTTCACTTTTCAATCTCTCGATCTTGAACTCATGGTCGTCGATTCAATAGCTAGCTCTGTCAAACACATGGCGATGTGTTTTGTCGATAAAGGACGCTCTTTGCTCATGTCCGATCAAACCCGTCGAAATCCGACGACCTTTTCGATCTATCATCAAAACCCACGGACCGTAGTTAGGCTATGAAATTTAACGCATCACATGTTCACGTCGTCTATCTTTCAAGCCAAACATGCAATTTTCGGTGTTTTCACCACTCAATCAAGCGACACTCTGTTTATAGTTTACACCCATTGATATGCTTAAGCATAGGTTGCGGTTGGGAATGCTACTTATAAAAGAATTTGGGACTGATATTTCCTCACAGGTTTGTTTATCAATTGATTATTTTCATTGTATTGTCTCTTCATGGTTTATCTCACTGTGATTTATTTCATGCCTACGGTTTAATTTACCAGCTATTTAACATTTGGCTTGAAAAAGTAGAATCTTGTATGCTGCCGGTATCATGTCCTCTGTACAATTATGCTTGTGAAGTCTTCAAATAACACTGATGAGACTATTGAGAAAGATTAACAAGGTGAAATAATCGGTTAAGAAACGTACACACCTATATTTTTTGAGTTCTACGGCGGCCGAGTGTAAGCAAGTTAGAGTTCGTCGTTCTCGAAGAACAATTATCTGCTAAAATAAGCCTCTCTATAAAACAAAAATCCTATGCTTTTGATTCATTGTTTGTTTATATATTCTTTGCTTTGGTCATTTTATGATCTTTTAAAAAATTGTTTATGTCTACACTACGCGAAGCGAGATTAAGGCTAAGAAGATGGTTATGGAGATTTGTAAATTGCATAATATGTGTTGAAGTGATTTAATACTTAAGTGTTGTGGACCCTATTTGTTTCAAGGTCACTTCTTCGGACTTCAAGCAAAACGTCAGGTATAAAAGCACCATCATTGCTCAATACAAAACTTCCAAAAAATCTTTGTATTGTCTTAACAAAGAATTGTTCGTCTTTTTCAAAGTTGGTGTTCACATATGTGAAAGTTGGAGCTCAGACTTTGAGAATTGAGAGGGTGCCAAGGAAACTTGAGACAGATGTTGTTGGCTCCCAACTTCATCTTCCCGCTTATGTTGGAAGCCGTGTTTTGCAGTCATATGATGAATCATCCCCACAAGAAGCTTTGACCAACATTGATATTTCATAAGTTTAAAGGCTCCAATTTTAATAGTATTTTACTTTTTAAAATGCCCATAATTATTTAGCTCCTCTCTTGACGTTCATATGACACATCAAAAAACTTAGCAATATGCAATTCAACCAACTTTATCATGATCCATAATTGTTGGCCAAAAAAACTCAATGATTATACAGCCATTATTGCAAGTTTTTAACTGTACATCCAAAAATTAATTCTACATAAACTTTTGTGAGAAATATAACAAAGTAACAAAGAAGTGATCAACCATGTTCTAATATGAGTATTTCTTTTGTAATCAAAAATTTGTATTTATTTTATTCCAAATAATCTTTATAAAAATAAAAACCTATAAACAAAAATAATGCAAGTTTTGGCAACGTGAAGAAATTCCTATAAGACAAACTCAATCACAAAACCGCGCGTAGCGCGGGACAGCCTCTAGTTAGTAATAAACTATTAGAACATTGCATGGGAGAGATATGTCGGTAATTGCCTAATTGGCAATATAATCACTACATCAGGATGCATATTGACTACAAAAAACTTCAATATAATTAATTTACTAATTAAATTATATTCATTTATAAAATTTATGCACATTGACTACAAAAACTTCAATACAATTAACTTACTAATTAATTTATGTTCATTTATAAAATATATGCATATTTGACCATACAAAAATCACATTTTACAGCGGATGAGCAAGTGATCCAATGGTAGTCACCTCTGCATCTAATCGCATAACTTGGGGTTCGAACCTCGCCGTTCTGAGTTGGGAGAGAACTATTTAGACACTAGACTATTGATGGAAAAAAAAAAAAACCACATTTACATAGTTACCTAAATCATCTAAATACTTTATCCTATAAATACAAAAATACATTCACACTAATATTAATCATCATCGAAAAGAGAAAGAGCAAACAAAAAAAAACATAATGAATATCTTTAAACAAATGTTTTACATAAATGTTTTGTTACTTGTAATAGCGATATGTGCCGTGCCTATGAGTCACGGTCAAGAAGCTGATGCACCGGCGCCTAGTTCCTATGAGCCTCGTGGAACCGACCCTCTCGACACTAATTGGTATGATGCACGAGCTACATTTTATGGTGACATCCATGGTGGAGAAACTCAACGTAAGTTCATTTACTTATATTTTTGAAAAAAACAAATTATTTTCAATAATAATATCATTTCACCCTAATTTTTAATTGGAAATTTTCCCAAAATATCATAAATATGTTTTTAAGACTAAAATATCATCACTTGACGAAAAAAAGAATACCATTTAAATTTTGGAATTAGTATTACAAAAAAAAAAAATTGGAATAAAATATCATAAAATTTAAATTAGCAAAAAACTAAACCTTACATTTTCAAAACTAAACTATAAACATTAAATACTGAACCCAAATAGGAAAAAAATGAAAGTGTTAAAATTTATGTTTATGGAAAACTTTTTATTGATATTCTAGGGGGAAATGATGTAATTTTGGTTTAAAAACATTTTTGATGATATTTTGAAGAAATTTTCATAATGAATACGTGACACACGTTTTCATTAATATGTTATTATGTTCAACAGAGGGAGCTTGTGGATACGGTGACATATTCAAACAAGGCTACGGTCTAGCCACAGCTGCATTAAGCACGGCCCTCTTCAACAACGGCTACACGTGTGGTGCATGTTACGAGATCACGTGCGCACGTGGTTCAAAATGGTGTATACCCGGCTCAATCAAAATCACAGCCACAAATTTCTGTCCACCAAACTACACAAAGACCGTAGACGTTTGGTGCAACCCGCCGCAAAAGCACTTTGATCTCTCCATGCCAATGTTCCTCAAGCTCGCACCATACCAAGCCGGTGTCATACCGGTTAAGTATAGACGTGTCCCGTGCGCGAAAACCGGCGGTGTCAAGTTCGAAACCAAAGGAAACCCACATTTTCTAATGATTTTGCCGTACAATGTAGGAGGGGCAGGAGATATTAAAGCCGTACAGATTAAAGGAAGTGGGACCGGGTGGATAACTATGATCAAGAATTGGGGACAAAACTGGACCACTGGTGTTGTGTTGACCGGACAAGCCTTGTCTTTAAGAATTATGACTAGTGATGGGATTAGTAAGGATTTTATTAATGTTATGCCACCTAATTGGGGATTTGGTCAGACTTTTGATGGGAGGATTAATTTTTAAGTGAGAGTTATTTGAGATATTCTTAGCTATACAATAATGTATTGTGGACAATAGTTACAATAAAAACCTTTTTCAAGATATAATAAGTATCTATGTTTTCTGCCAAAAATACCAACATAATTATTCTTATACAAAATTGAAATACCATTTAGATTGTTACAAATTAAATACATGAAAAAAATAATTTGAAGGCTTCTCAATTTATATTTTGGGATTAAGTTTCTTTTTGAGAGTTTGGGTGTTTAGTTTTTGAAGATTTCGGTTTTATATTTGGTGGTGTTTTTATAAATTTATAATGGTATTATGAAATAAACTCAAAAGTGGTATTTCTGAAAATTATCCATTTAAAATAAATGTAGATAAAACCTAAAGAAAACAGCCAATGATCAACAAATGTATGTGAGATGTACACTTGGAAGAAAATAAACATCAAAACAAATGTTGTGAAAAAGATTAGTACTTGAACCAAAAAAACTTTGTTCTGTATACAAACTTGAAATGTGATTAAAAGAGAGTCTTAATTCTTAACTAATTTTTGTTTTCACTTCCAATCAAGCATATCTAGAAGCCACAAAACCTCATCTTTAGTATCAGCAACATCACAAAAATCCAATTGAATCCCGAAAACGTCAAGCACACCATCGTTAACATCCTCGACATCCATGAAAAGCAGAGAGATCCAAGCTCGAATACCCGATACAAAAGGGTAATAAGGAGACAGATCAAGATACTCAAACGCGAGTGCCCTATAAGAAGAACGGTCTATATAATCAAACACCGATCTGTTTATTATCCGAGCAACCTTGTTCGAATCTTTCCTTCCCACAAGGACAGAGACGCTAACCGTTTGGTTTAGCGGTATAGTGAACCTAGGCTCCACGGGTACAACCATTTTGTAATCGGGTCTCTCTAGGTGTGTTCTAAGTACACTGCTGATACCTAAAGGTAAGGTTTTGATTCCCTTTTCTAAGGCTAAGCCGGGTATTAACTCGGAGAAAACGGGTTTATCTTCCGACCAAATGTCGACGTAAAACTCCAAGCTTTCGAACGAGAGTCTAGGAGGTGGTAACGAGCGGTTCACACGGCGTTTGCTAAACGTTTGAAACAGCTTGTAGTATGTTTCAGTGTGCGGTTTGTCGACGCGGCGTTTGCATAAGGAAGGCCATCGCTTTGCGCATTGACATTTCCAGTAAAAATCGTCGCTTGCTATGTCTCTCCATTGTTTGTTTACACACAAACAAGCTGCTAGATCTTCGCCTTCGAGCAATGGAAACACATTCTTCAACACTTCTTCACATAACATTTTTTTTGTTTATGTTTGCTCCCTTTGCTATCTCAATAACTCTACACACACACACACAGCGACATGATTGGTTCATAGGTCATCATTAAGACAAGATCAACTACGACATCAAAATATGTTTTTTTTTCATCAACAATGAACTTTATGAGTTTATGATTATAATAAAGCTACAGAATTTTGATAAGCAAGTGATTAGTGATTAAGATCCAATTTCAAAAATCCACGAACAACGATTTCTCAACGCAACGGAGAAATCGAAATCGACCAAATCAAAATTAATAATCGATGCTAAAAAAACACTCAAATTCGTAAGAATCAGATAATCATTGGTTTAAAAAGAACGAACCTTTTTGGATTCGAAATCTGAGTCAAATAGATACGATTTCACCAGAAAGGAAGAAAATTTTACATTACTCGGAAATTAGGGGAAAGAGAAGAGTGAAAAACAAAAAAAAATAATGATTTTAAATAAATCAATAGGCCCAAATTACTTTGGAAATTTGTAGATTTTAATAAATAAATCAATAAAAAATGATAAGTAATAAAAAGGGCTATGGCCCATAAACTAGCCCAAAGTTTTAATAGGCAGTGTTTGTAATTTTGGAGCCATGAAAAATAGATAAAACTACTTTCACTTCACTTGAATATTGATGTGTTTGTGTATTAGAAACCAAACCACAATTCAATTCAAGAAAATTTTTACAAAAAAAATCAATTCAAGGAAAAAAAAACAATAGTTGAATTAGCCAAAAAAAATGAGAAAAATAGTATTGGGTTTTCAAGATAAGGATTACACTTTGACTAATAAAAATATGTCTACTAATTTTTCATTGATATTTTACTATTTGTAATCCCACCATATTTATACCTATGAGTTTTTTAACTTCATATGTAATTCTCATATTAATTGACAAAATATGAGAATATATATATATATAAATATGATTGGAATAAAACCAATATAATTGATATGAAAGAAGAAGAGAAGAGGACAAAGAGTGAAGAGAGCATGGGAGACAAGAGCCCAAGGAGGGTCAGAGAGTGTGGTTATCACTAGTCACTATTAAGTGACTCCACTACTTACCCCTCTTTATGTTTACTCCTAGAGTACCTTCTTTCCCCACCAAAACCCTCTACATTCTTTTTATTTTTTCATTCTCCTTGTTGTATTTTTAACGGGAGAATTACAAAACTATACCATTTGAATTACATTTCACAAAATTACTTCATTTCAAAAATATTTCACAAAACTACACTATTTCAAAAATACTTCACAAAACTACACTTAAATCCAAATAAATCCTACCCACACAATTCTACCTCGTTAATATTATATCATAAACATTAATTAGGGAAACCAAATGAAAAGATTTTAATTTTGGTAATTTTTAAAAGGGTAAATCAAGCTTTTAAAATTTTGAAAGGGTGTAAATATGTGAAAAAAATAAATTAGGTATAGTTTTGTGAAAGATGGATTGAAAGGGTGTAGTTTTGTGAATTCCTCATTTTTAAATATATATATACTAGATTTTTTTACCCGCGCCAAGCTCGGAATTTAAATTTATAAGTATATACATAATATATAAAAAATACAAAATTACTTTTAATTTTCGACATGTAAATTTATTTAAAATAAATTTGAAATTGTTTTTCAAACATGTTTTATTTATTAAGGGATAATCAAAATACCATTAAATTTTTTTTTTTAACAATAACGGTATCATAAACTTTTTTTGCATATTAAAAGAAGTTTGATATTTTATCACCATTACTATTCAATTAATTTGTATAGTAAATTTTCTTTGTTTTTGTTTTGTGTAAGTTTTTATAACAATTTGACGGATTTTTCGTATACTCTCTATGTATATTACTTATTGAAAAAGATATAGTGAGATTTAAACTTTCAATTTTATGCTTGAAATTTGAGATTAGAATTTTCATTAATTGGATATTTTATGTTATGAACCTTTAGATTTTATATATTATGAGTTTTTATTCATATTTTATGGTTTTAGAATCTTATTTTATGGGTTTTTTAAAATATTATTTTATGGACTTTTTAAATTTTTATTCTAAATTCTAAAAGTGTTTCCTCAATTAATATATATAAAATATATAAATATATTATAAAGAATAAAGTAAAAGTATTGAGAGGGAAAACACGAAAACAAAACACACATGGAAATTAAAGAAGATATATATTATTATTTCAGGAAAAGAGTCTTCAGTTAAACAAAACCTACAACAAAACATAAAATCAAAGTAAATACCTTATGTGTTGCAGCAAATGCACATCGATAGTAGCGCCTGTACGGATTAACCTCCGATTTTGAAATCTTTGCAACGATTTGTTCTCCACACCAACACTTCTTTGGAACACCCACAAATCGTGAATTTCCTCTAACATTTGAAGATCTACTAGAACTAGCAGTTACATTACTCATCTTCAGCTTCAATTTGTTTCTCTTCACCTTTGTAAAAGAGAAATTTATAAAAAACCTAATTTTAGGGTTCTTAAAATCGATTTGGGGATTTTAATATATAGAGGTAAGTATCATGGGTTTTTGGATCTGGATCGGGTTTCTGGATCTGGGTCGGGTTTTTAACCATGTAAAATCGGTTGGTTAGTATTTTGGTTTTCTGGTTTTGGAACAAAACCGAAAATTGTGTGGAACTAGAATTATAACTTTAAAATTGTGGGGAAATAGATCGAGATCTTAAGTTTGTGTGGTTTTGGTGCTATACGATAGTTCTGGTGGGGAAATAGGTCGTCAACCCTATTATTTCAAAAAGTGGATGGTTTTTCTTTAGATAGGGATGTGAGACCATCTCCATTGGTTACACCCATTTGAGGTGTCTAATTAATTGCTTTACTTTTTTTATTTTTTTTTGTTTAGTTTAAGATCCTCTAATTTTATGTTGCCTCCATTGGTGGTGTCCTTTCTTTTTTACCTGTAAATTATCAAGTAAAAAGATGAAACGATATTTTTTAAGGAGACCACAAAAAGTTTAAGGATTTATCATACTCACATCAGATTTAGACTCCAAAAGATCAACAAAGCCATAAATTTTACTCATCATTCTCGCTCAAACAAGCAAAATCAACAACTGCACTAGAAAATCGGCGTAGAAAATGCCGACGCCGGATCCGACGTTGGAAAGAGGAAAAAAAGAAAACTAAACAAAATTAAAAATAAGCAAATCTGTAATAAAGTGACACGTGGGAGTTTAAAACTTTCTCCAAAAAGACTTGAAGAAGACCCGGTTCCAACTTTTTTTTCTATTTTTCAAATTTTTTACATTTATTTTTAATCTTAAAACATATCTTAGACACGTCAATGAAGATGTGAGTCTTTAAATTCATATGTCATTTGATTATATATAGCTAAACAACAAAACTTATACATGTAAAACAATATGTGGAACTTAAAAGACCATTATCTAGTGGTTTTGGTTTTATTAATTGATATGTACAATTCATTCTTACTAAGTATAGGTATACCGTATATCTATTTGGTCATTGCACATTTAATTTATTATAAAAAAAAGAAATTAATTTATACCTTATATAACATATATTTAGTCGACTAGTATCCAAAAACATGGGGAAACGACCTATTTCCCCACGATAACTTTGATATAGTATCAGATTCACACCATTCTTTGACCCCATCCTCAGTATCCATAATTTAACTTATTCGTACCAATTACCCACAATAACTATCATACAGTCTATTTCCCCATCCGTGTTGGTTATGTTCGGTTTGAATAAACCGACCGGTAAACCGGTACTCTTCTCTCAAACCGAAATCGTAACCCGACCCATTAACCCATAACCCGACCCGATAACCCGAAATCGATTTAAAGATGAAAATTTTCTCCCAAAATCGATTTTCCCCAAATCGATTTTCACGAACCCTAAACACAATTTTTCCCCAAATCGATTTTCACACAAAACCATGAGTGGTGTCTCAGGAGGATCGATCGGTTCATCAAGTGCGAATTGTAGACGAAGAGTGGTGGGTGTGCCTAAGAAATGTTGGTGTGGTTGTGTCGTCCTTGAATTGATTTCGAAATCGGAGAACAATCCATACCGTCGGTACTATCGGTGTGAATTCGCGACAACAAAGAAGGTAATAATGTGTTTGTTTGTTTATTTGAATGTTTTCGAAGTATGTAATGATGTGTGTGTTGTCGGAAGTGTAGCTTCACAACGATAATCATTGCTTCAAGTGGAAAGACGAGGCTATGGTGGATGAGATCGAGGCATTGAATGGCAGATATGAGCGACTTGAGAACTTGGTTAAAGAGATTACAAATGTGAATTTGGAGATGGAGAAGATGGTGATTGACAATGTGCAGAAAAAGATTGAAAATGCTATAATTGAGAGGGTAGAGTATGAGATTGTTCAAGCCAAATGTGATATGAGGAAGATGATAATTCTCGTTCTAATTGGATGCTTGTTCTTTGTTTGTTTGATTAAACTTACCTAATTCGATGTTTTTGTTGTTCTTGTTGTTCTTATATTGTGTTGTTGTTAAACCCTAAACACTAAAAGGTTTTACTTATGTAACTTGATTCGGATGTTGTTGTTAAATTAATGTGTTGTTGTTGTGGTACATTTAAACTCTAAACACTAAATTAATTTTAACCCTTTACGTTAACATTGCAACAACCATAAGAAAACCATAACTAAAACATTGTCAAAAGCATAACAAGCCGAGTAGTTTAGTAGTACAACATTGCCAAAACAACAATTATAAAGCCGATTAGTTTAGTAGTCAAAAGAAAGACCATTACAATGATCTATATTACACTAAATCTGAGTGAAAATGCCTTGAGAAGGCTCTCCTTGAGAAGGCTCTTGTTGTGAAGGTTCTCCTTGGCCATTTGGTTGTGAAGCCTACAAAACATAACACAAACCCAAGAATGTAATGAATTAAACACATAACAAACACAAAATAATTGGTTGTGAAGCCTACAAACACATACCTGAGTTGAGTTTCTCTTGTGGAACCTAGAGTTGTGGCCAACTACACCACATACACGACAATGCACGGTTCTTTTATTCAGTTTTGGTGCTTTCTTCGTTGGAGACTCATTAACCCCTCTCTTCCTCTTCTTGTCTTCTTTAGTAACCTTACCCTTTCCTTTGCCTTCTTCATCTGCTGGATATTCTACAGAAGCACCACCTGATGAAGGCCAGAAACGTGCACTCTTCTGAGGAATGATACCTTGATCATAGTTCTTCCTATACATGGCAGTGCTGAACCATGTAGAAACATAGTGCTCAACTATGAACTTCTTATGCAGGATAACACCATATGCATGCTCACAAGGGATTCCACAGATTTGGTACTTCCTGCAAGTACAGAACCTCCTCTCCAAAGCTACACGATGGTAGTCTCCACTAAGCCTCACTTCCCACATATCATTTGTGCTCCTACTCACCATACATTCAGCTGCCTGCTCATGCTCCTCTTTTAAAAATTCCTCTACATATGGAGTACACAAACCTGACACAAACAAAACTAGTTACAAACAAAATTAATGACACAACACAAACACAAAGAGTTCAAACACTTTACCTTCATGGGCTAGAGCTTCTTCTTTTCTTCTACTAATCCTTACCATAGCCAGTCTTCTAACACATTCAAGCATTGCAACAAATGGTTTTTCTCTGGCCTTGTTGATAGTCGCATTGAAAGACTCCGTAGAATTGTTCTCGACATCCTCACAATAGCTTCCCAACTTGTAGAATGCCCTGCACCAAGTCTTTGGCTGCCTCTTCATTACACCATCGTATACAGATGTATCGTACTGAAAGATCCTATCCAATGCCTCTTTGTACTCAGTCTCATTGTAACTCCAAGCCAAACGCCATAGAAGTTGTTTCATGCCTTTTTTCCCTGGATGATCATTCTTCAGTTTCCATAAATGTGTTGCACACATTTTCTATGCTCAATCTTAGGTAACTCTTTCTCAACAGCTAATATTAAACCCTACAAAACAGAACCTCATATAAGTAAGTCATCCAAAATGAAAACACATATAGAAAAACTTTAGAACAACATACCTTTTGACGATCAGAGATCATTACATAGCCTTCTCCTTCATTCAACCCAAAATCGGCCTTTAACGGCTTCACAAACCATGCCCAATTCTCTTTGTTCTCCACTTTCACAACACTCCAAGCTATTGGATATATCCCATTGTTAGCATCTCTACCTAAAGCAACTAGTAGCTGACCCTTAACCTTTGATTTTAAGAAACATCCATCAACTCCTATAAGTGGTCTGCAACTCGCTTTCCATGTCTTCCTAAGCACATCATAACATACATAGAACCTACTAAACACATCCTTATCTGCATCATCCTTCACTGTCTCTATCACCACAGTGGATCCAGGATTTGATTCAACTATCTCAGCACCATAGTCTCTTAGCCTACTAAACTGCTCATCATACTCGGCTGAATCCACTTCAAAGCATTCCTTCTCAGACTTGACATTGAGGCCTAGAGACACTCACCTTCCACCTTTCCTTAATGATTTGTTCCATCTTTGCGGGCAAGTAGTACTCCTCTCATCTCTAATCTTGTCTACGAATAACCTAGCTATCACCGGAACCTTAAACATCTCACACTCACCATTAGGCATACATATATGATGGTCTACATACTTCCTAACCCTCCATACGGGATCATTTGGTGTACTAGATGCATACACCATCCATTTGCATTTACCCTCAAGACCAACACATCTAAACCCTAACTTTTCTTTATCATATCTGTATTGTTTCAGATTTCGACCTGTCTTCAAAGCATAATCCAAGACACTCTCTTTGAATGCAACACCATTGAAGAACGTCTGCTTCATCCGTAAGTTTCCATCACCACGGCCCATGTTATATCTTACGCCTCTGTCGCCTTCTCTCCTATTACGCCAACAATCATCTTCGTCATCACTCTCAGGAAGCTTGTTGTGACGCACAGGAGCTTCGATTCGTGCAAACTCTTCGGCGAGGTCTTCTATGTGAAAATCGTTTCGATCTTGAGCTTCGTCATCTGCATGCATCACATAGTCATCAGGATTCATCAAGTCCATGTAGTCGTCGCTTTCTTGTACGATTAAAGCCATCACCGTCGGAGATTTGAGAGAAATTTGAGAGAAATTCGAGAGAAATTGATTTGGGGATTTTTCAGGGTTTGAGAGAAATTGAGAGAGGGGATTAGGTTTAGTGGGTTAATCGGGTGGGTGAGAGAGGGTCGGTTTAGTGGGTTAATCGGGTTTAATTGGTTAACAATTAATTAAACACGGTTTATGAAACGAGAAACCAATTTTAAACCAACAAGAAGGGCAGTGGGGAATCGGATATTCAAACTTTGATAAAGAGGGAAATAGGCGTATGATAGTTATTGTGGGTAATTGGTACGAAGAAGTTAAATTATGGATGCGAGGATGGGGTCAAAGAATGGTGTGAATCTGATACTATATCAAAGTTATCGTGGGGAAATAGGTCGTTTTCCCCAAAAACATACACATTCGGATGTTTATATTCTATATCTCACGTGGGTCAATAATAATTCTCTTTTTGGTGTTATATTTTTATTAGTTAAAAGTAAAACAACGTGTTAGGCACTCCTAGTCCCACATAATCAAAATGCTTTTTACTTTTGATTTTGAATGACAAAATTGGTGAAGTAATGAAGGAAACACAAAGTAATGAAAAGATGTCTCGTCCACATCTAAAATTTATTTGTAATTTTATTTATCTATAACCACACAAAATAAAAATACATTGTCCCTTCTCGATATCATATTGTCCCTCACTTCTACTTTCATCAAACAAACAAAACAAAAGCCAAAAACTTGTGTTCCCATACCTCCTTATTAGCACATGTATGCATATATATGATATATGTTATATGTAAGTTTTTGAGAAATTTTGGTTTGAGATCTAAAATTATAAATTAAAAAGAATCTAACTAACTAGTACAATGTAGTATATGGTTGTTTTTTTAGTTTACAAAATTTAACTACTTGGATGTAATAAAAAAAAAAAAAAATTTAACTACTTTTCTTTAAATCAAGTTTTGTTATATAGTTGTGTGTGTAAAGTATAAATCAAATAATACAAACAATAAATTTGATTCAATTTGTGTTTTGCCAATTCATTATCGAATATGGACACTTTAACTAAAATAAAGTTGTAAAACATGTTTGAGCATGTTAAGCAATAGTTTTTTTTGGTTAAAATGATCAACTAAATTAACTATACATAAATGTTACAAGAAAACTTATTAATATTAAAACATTCCAATACTCAATATTACATCATACAAAAAGATTAATAAAAGATAACATGTGCATGGTGGCACACTAGTGTCTTAAACATTAAATTATTAACGACTTACTCCAAATAATAGGAAATACTATAGATCAAAGATTTAAAACTTTCATGGTTTATACAAAAATTAAAAAAAAATAGTTAAAAAGTTGATACATGTTAATCAATGTGCACAATTATACAGCTAAAACACATGCTAATAACATGAAATCTTAGATAGTAAACCATGTGCACCAAATCAAAAAGAACTATGTTGTAAGTTATATAATCTTCTTTTTTTAGGCATTATAAAAAAAAAAAAAACAGGAAGTAATGTGCCATGCAGGGAATATAACAGAGCATGCTCTCTGTTCACTTCCATGCTTCCTTCTCTTCTCCCATGTGCTTTCACATGCCCCCTTAAACCGGTTTCCCGGTTCACATATTTCAAAAATAACCTTCACATGCAACATTGTTAATTGACGAAAATGCCCCTTTGCCCAAAACAGATATCATGTGCCGTCACAGAAGGGATCAGTCTTTTACTGTCATGTGGCAAATACGCACTCTTCACCCACTTCCTCCTCTCTTTGCTTACTTGTATTTATTAAAATTACATATATACCCTTCTCTTTCACATGTCAGTATTGTCGGTATTCGTACGGTTCAAAAACATTCTCTTAATTTGGAAACTAATGTTTTGGTTTTTTTTTTTTTTGTTAAAATAACTAATTTTTTTCTTTTTACATAATAGTACTATTAGTTACGCGATAAGGACAAGTCATGTAAACTAATGTAACAAAAATCATAAGTAAATGTGAAGTTCGAGACGTTTATATATTACATTTGATTATTTTTTTTACTCTTTTGGATATTTAAACTTCAAGAAAATTGAAAAAAAAATCTCTTGAAAATTCCTTTAAATCATAATTTTTAATTTGAAGTTTCAAAATATATATATTTTTTCGATTATGCTTCTGAGATATTTGGCAAGGAGCACGTGATATTATTGACATTTATTTTTTATTTAAGGCCTCTCCAAAAAAAGCACAAAACGACAAACAAAGGAACGAAAACACCACTAGTGGCATAATCGTAATAAACTATTAACTAAAAGGTTAAAAACCAAAAACCAATCGTACATAAACAACGATCCTCATTCTCTCCTTATTCATACAAAAAAGCATAAAACATTCTCTCTTTTTTTTCATGAGCATAACATTCTAATTATTTTTTGTTTCTTTCTTCACAATGAGAATATCAAAGACACAAAGATCCATAAGAACAAGAAGAAGCAAGAAACTAGGAAGTAGAAGATCACGTGCTCCATCACGTGCCACAAATCATAATACTACTCGTCGTAGTTGCGATTATGTAAACGGTGGAGAAAAGTTATCCGAGAAGCTTAAGGCGTTAAAGAGTCTTCTTCCACCGTCTACAACGACGACGACGGAGGAGGAGGAGGAGGAGAAGTGTGACGGTGGAGAGACGGAAGAGCTGTTTCAAGAAACGGCGGATTATATCGTTAGGCTTAGGAATCAAGTCGTTGTGTTACAAAAGCTTATCAAAATCTATGGTTCATCATCTTCATGTGATCAAGCGGAAGATTTTGTTTTATAATGTTTTTAATTTTGTTATAATATAATGTTTATATTTGGTATTCTGTTTTTTTTTAATTATGTATTGGTTTAAAACTATATGGTTTTTAGGGTTAGTCGATGATGTATAATGTTTTTGATTTTTGATATAATAAAGAAGGAAAGACATCGGTCAAAAATACCCTTTTGAAGATTCTTGTTGTGTCCACAATTATGTTTTTTTCCTTCTTTTGTAGTCTTTTTTTTGTCATTCAACATATTAAAACGCGTTTTTGGCGTCAACGACTAGTATGGTCGCTTTTAGGCCAACGATATTTTGAACTTACCACTTTTTAAAAGAAAAAAATGGTTTTGAAAATGGTCTATATTTGTTAAAATATATGAATTTAACCCATTTCTATACATAATAAATTATAGTGACAACAACAAACGCAAACAAAATCTAAACTTTAAACGATTTCATCTCCTCCTCCTATACATTTTTTATAAGGGTTTTTCTATTTTAGAAACATGAGATTACAAGAAGTTAAACAAAAAAAAAATCTAAAATAAATCTAATTTGTACGTAGATGTTTGCCACAGGCCCATGAGAGGCCCATTTTGTAACAGAAGACAGTGAAGGCTAAATTAAGCCCAAAAGATAATTGAGTGACAGTAATAATATCAGTAGAGTGACATTTTGAAGCTAACTTATGGAAATGAGATGTAATAAAAACAGATACATATCTAAACTATATATTAATTAGCCTTTTACATGCTTAAACTTAGACTAATCTATCATGAATTTATTACAATAACATATAACAACAACACAACTTCTTCTTCTTCTTATGTAGACAATCTATGAGAATCAATTGATCTTTCCACATGCGAAATCCGATATGAGCTTAACAAAATATTTAGGATTCTCTACATGTGGAAGATGGCCTGAATCTGGTACTTCTCTAAAAACCGCATTCGGTAGCTCACACAATAGTTTCTGCATTTTTTTGTGTGTTTATACCATTGTTAAAAGTTTGAAATGAGCAAAACTAACACTTTTTTTATTGAAGTGTACTTACAATTGAGAGCTGGTTGCTAACGATCTGATCATTCTCACTGCATACCACAAGTGTCTTAGTGTTGATCTGCATGAAGAAAAAAAACATCCAAAAACATAAGTTTTGTCGTTTTTTTCGGACCACATTTGAATAAATTTGAAAGTATGTTTCTTACGAGTTTGATATGTGAAGCGACATTATAGCCTCCGCTAATCATAAAATCGACCATTGCATCCTCCCACCACGGCATTTGACAATGCAATCGACCAACCTTATAAACCATACATATCGATAATTCATCATTAGAAATACAATTTAATGAAAATATAAATTATAAAATAGAGTGAGATATGATATGATGATTCTTACATTGGTCCAATCTATGTTTTCGGACAATGGCGATGAAAAGGCTAAAACGTTACCTAAAAGGCGAAGAGGGAATGACTTCAACAACTTAACCTAAACCAACAACAAAGAACAATATCAACACCGTACCACACGACATTACAAAGGCTAAAAATCTTGAGTTTAATGAGAGTATATATATTAATATATATACAAACCCCGGCGTAAGCAATTGATTTTGGTAGATCTTTAAGCGCACCGGTTCCTTCTGAATAAGCATTTGCGTTAATTAGAACCAATTTATCAACCTGAAATATTGAAAATATAATTTGAACTATATATATATAGTGAGTAAACTATTGCATTGTGCTTAACTAATAAATGTGGTTAATTAGTAAACATGAGATTTACAGCTTCAGGGTAAGTAGCAGTGAAATCAATAGCTACGGTTGCTCCTAAGCTTGGTCCAACTAAAATCATTGGTCTTTTAATATATGTTTTCCATATCTGTAAAAAATATTCAAATAAAATTCATACAACAAATGTATGAAAAAAAGAGATTAATATATATACCAAATGTAATCAACTAAGACTATATATTATCACTACAAGAATTTAAAATTCAATTCTTTATTGATACATTGATACATTTTGTCGTTAATCTTCTGTTTTATTATCACTATATATATATATATATATATATATATAAATAGTACTAACCTCGTATAGATGGTGTCTCTTAGAAGCTGCATCACAAGGTGGAAGTTTCTCTACAATGTCACAATTTTTTTTTTATAAATTTCTAAAATATCACACATTTAAATCCTTAAAAAATTGATTTTTTTTTAAAAAAAATTATAACTTACGAAGATCAGAGAATCCCCAGCCAAGAACATCAATAGCCCAAGTCTCAAGAGAAGCTTGTTCAAGCAATGGATAACTTCTTCTCCATTCAAGACACGAACTACAAAAAAAAATAAAAACAAATTTAAAAATATTTCATTAAAATTCAGACACAAAGTGATCTTGTCGGAAAATAAAAATATAATACTAATTAAAAAGAAACCTGTCGAAACAATGGAGAAGAACAATGGGAGTTTTGTCTTGTAATTGAATAATTGGTTTGATGCAACTACTCATTACACATCCTTTATAGTTTCCCATCTACAACACATTTTTTAATTTTTTTATTTTTAATAAAAATTCAAACTTTTAAGAAATAAAAATGTGGAGAGAGAGAGAGAGAATAAGAAGAAGTAAAGAACCTGAAGAGGAACAGGGATCCGTACAATTCTTTGAGCTAAAGCTCTTGCGAATGGATCTTTTATGTTTTTTACCTCTTTTGGTAAAAATGTCGGAAACCCATCTCCGTTCGCCGTTATCCGCCGTTGTCGCCGGAATCTTGTCGCCGGAAGTGGCGGAGAGACTATTTTTAAGCTACACATCATTTCTCTCTCTCTCTCTTCTTGTTTTCTTGATCTCTGTTTTGTAGAGTGAGAAAGGCAAAAAAAAGGCTTCTTCTTGAATGCAGAAACTGTTACGAGTTTTTTTATGAGTTTAATTTAACAACTAATTTTTGTTTAATGTTTGATATTTTTAGAGGAATATTGAATTAATTTTGATGATTTTAAGACATTGAAGAGAGTAACTAGAAATAGAAAGAAGAGTTATGTTTGGTTTGAAACTATTTTCATGGCATTTAAATTGATTTTCAACAACCAAAGTTCGTATTTTAGTGTACTTTTCTTTTTTTTATTTGACAATATATATATATATATATTTTTGTAAAAAAAATAAAATTACTGTACTATTTTTCTTGTTTTTTATAGATTGAATTTATTAATTACAATCTTGTTGGTTTTTAGTCATTTTCTTTTTGAACTTTTATTGGGAAATGACCATACAAGTTCTTCTGACATTTTACAATATTTCTTGTTTTGAAAGCTTTACATAATTAAAAGCAAACCCCCCCCCAAAATATCACATTTCTTTTTACATTTTATTCTCAACAAGAAATCTTAAATGCTACGACTTAAACTCAACAACACCACACAATTCTATGTATTCACATTATAATCAGTGGCAGTTGCACCCCCTGCTCCCTATGTGGAGCCGCCCCTGATTATAATTATAATAATATTATAGATTTTTGGAATGTATTGCATGTTGATATATATTAGCCGTTTCGAAAAAAATGTGACGTTCGTCTTGTCAAAAATTATTGTTCGTTGGATTATTAGAGCATGTGCAATGGAAGAATCTATTTTTGGATTCTTCAGACAAAATTTAATATAAAAAAATGTTAAGATATTTAAGTAAGATATTAATGATAAATGGGTATTATTGATAAAACTCTCGATGGGTTCTTAAATTTTGTTTATCACTCTCTCTTAATTTGCAGATCGATTTGTCTTCCTTGCAGATGAGTGATGTAGAATCAAACCTCAGTGTATTCAAAGGTTTTTACATTATATCTCAAAATTTTAGTTATAAATGTACACTTTTTGATGACCACAATGCTAAGTTAAAATATCCTAAGTTACTAAGCTTTGCAATGACATATTAAGTTAATTAAATCGTATGTAGTTATCTAGTACCATGAAATTAAACTTATTTATATATAGAGTTTTTGGACAAGTAAAGGATAATTTGACATGAATTCTACTATTTCTTCTTAATAAGTTTAGTCACTGAATAATTAGCTAACCTAATTTTCTAATAGGCATTAAAAGTAACACAAATTCAATTAACTAAACAAAAATGAAATCGTTTTAATTAGGTAAGCATTGTAAAAAAGAGGAATTCACATATCTACACTCTTTCAACCATTCTTTCACAAAACTACACTTAAATTTAATATTTTTCACATATTTACACTCTTTCAAAACTCTAAAAGCTTAATTTACCCTTTTAAAAATTACCAAAATTAAAATATTTTCATTTGGGTTTGCTAATTAGTGTAGAATTGTGTGGGTATAGTATTAAGGGGGTAAGACCGTGTGAGTAAAGTTTATTTAGATTTAATTTTGAATGTTTAGGTTTAGTTTTGTGAAATAATTTTGAAATAATGTAGTTTTGTGAAATGTAATTCAAATGGTATAGTTTTGTAATTCTACCGTAAAAAAATAATATTTCCATATTTTACCACCAAACTACCATCATTTGATTTTAATTTACATATTCATGTGCACGTTTTGTATGATCCGACATCAAGAACTTCTAATACAAAAAAGAAATTAAAGAAATATGTCGTTGCACAAAAAAAAAAAGAAATATGTCTACTAATAAGTAAATAGTCGCCTGCATGGTTTCTTTAAAAAAAAATTTTAAAAAGGAATGTGACCGACACTATCTTCCATAAACAATGTAGGATTTAAAGTTAGTTCTTACATTAAAAAAAATTGAAAAATAAAAGACCGACTCTCTCTTCCATCTCTTTACTTGGGACCGGGTTTTTTTATTTTTTTTAAAAACGTGCTTGTTTATCGCCATTTTCTCTCTCTCGTCATTTTCATTTGACAATTTTTTTTTATTTTTTTTAATATAAATTTGTTTGATAAGAACTCCAATTTGGGTTTTTGTATTGAAGATGCTCTTACGTATCAAAGAACATAACAAATTACAAACCAAACAAATAATTTCTTATAACACAAGTAAACACATAAATAATACGTTTTTAATCTAATATTAATTACTCTAAACGAACTTGATACCATTGAACAGAACCCACTTCTCCATAAATCTCTAGTTCACATACAGCTTTGACCAAAAAGTCAACGGCTTCGTCGAGATCATCGAACCTAGCTAGGTCAGGTGGTAAAGTCTCTGTAGGCCAATTCTCGAGCCATCCTTTGAGTTTAGCCTTGAGTTCTTCTTCCGACACAAACTGTTCATCTTGTCCTGCCTCTAACAGTACGTACGTGTCCGAGTTTGAGTGCACTCTTCTTCTCCTTATTGCACTTACCTAAGTCACATACAAATTAGTTTTTATATATCACGACATGAATTTAATTAAGAAAAAATTGAGGAACATGTACTTTTTGTGTATTAATTTGCCAGGTGATTTGTGTTAAATTAGGTAATTATGTGATTTCCCTTTTTGCAATATTTTTGGTGACCTATATACACTTCCGCTTATTGGATTAACACACATTATTGTGAATGTTCATAACCGCAAATGAATGTTCGACCTAAAATAAATGTTAACATCTTCCACTATCTTTTGGTCAAGTCATACACTAGTGGTGCGTATTTCGTATTGATTTATGAACAAGTAATATGGTCAATTTTTTAGTGTTGAAATTGCAGACATGAATACCGTGAAGATTTATGATGTGTCATGAATGCTCACGTATATTAATGGACGTTCAAATGTGATCATTAGTAATTAAAAAATCTCTTAAACGCAAAATAAGAGGTATTTGTATTTTCAATTTAAAAAATCACTTAAACGCAAAAAATCACCATATTAACAAATTATAAGTAAAAATCAACTAATATACTAATACTCTTTAATTATCATGTCGTATCACTAAGAAATTGTAGAGAAATAGAAAATGATTAAAGAAACAATATGGAAATTAAAGTATATAACCAAACAATTAATTGTGAAATTCATTAACCAATCAAAACCCATTCAATATTTTATATTATTGGATATGTTAATAAACATAGTTTTATATCAAAAATGCAATTAAACAGTACTTACTTATTTTTTTGACAACAAACAATACTTACTCTTAAACGGTTTTTGCTCTTTCTTGTAGTGATGATAGTGGATAACATTGAACAACTTATATGTTTATGACACATCTTCATTGACTTTGTGTTAAGAGACTCTCTTACTTTGAATTGTCCTATCAAAAGCCATTGGTTTCGTTGAGCTGAAAATAAAATCAATTGGCTAATTAGTGATTCTTGATTTGTACTAATCGATTATGCATCAATTATATGGAGAAGAATAGTATTAAGAGCTTACATTGGAAGAACTTATGTCCATTGTTGAAAATCTTGTTCTGCAATGAAATCTCCATTTTTTATTTATTTTACAACATTTATTTTTTGTAATTTAGTAGCAGCAAGCAAGAAATATAAGCTTCTTCTTAGTAGATAAGATAATATATTTGACAAGGAGCCTACACCAACAATTCTTTATTGGGTCTTATGATTTGAATAAAGCCCAATTATCTATTAATGGGCCATTAATAACCTAAAATATCAAAACCAAATAAATTAATTAACCAAAACGACACCGTATTGATTCAACACAAAAAACGCAGCGTTTTGATCCCGCACGAATAAAATAGAAAGCAGAAGGGAGAGAGATTCACAGGAACACATCATCGACGACGGCGAATGGAGGAAGACAGAGCGGTGGCGATCGGAGGCGGCGCGTCACGATACGCGCTTAAACCGGCGCGTGTAAACAGCGAGGATATACTGATATGCGTGGACGTAGATGCGGAATCGATGACGGAGATGAAGACGACGGGAAGTAACGGGAGGCCATTGAGCAGGATGGAGTGCGTGAAGCAAGCCATTGTGCTGTTTATACACAACAAGCTCTCGATAAATTCAGATCATCGTTTCGCTTTCGCTACTCTCTCCAAATCAGCCACTTGGGTATGATTCTCTTTTGTGTTTTGATTCAGTGTCGTCTCTTGATTTTTTAGGTTTTTTTTTATTTATTGAGTAAGCTCTTCATATTTGCTTTGTATAAGATGATGATGATGATGTTGTGTTTTGTGTAGAATGATAAGCTAAATTGTTAATACTTGTTGGAGCATAGAATCTCTGTTTTTGAGTTTGTCTCTCTTTCTTAAAGGATGTAAGAGAAGTCGTTCTTGTTGATGCATGTTCTGATGGAAATGTTGTTGTTTTACTGTTTTTAGCTTCTAAATGTGTAGAGAGAATCACTTTTGATGCATAACATAAGCTCAAAATGGTGATTCTTGTGAAGGGGCATAATCTCAATGTTTAGATTCTCACTGCTTACTTACTTTGGAATGTCCTTTGTATCTAGTGAATGTTGTGTGGGAAAGAAACTTAATGTTTGGATTCTCTCTACACTCTTGAGTGTGCCATCTAAGTTGTTTAACATGATCCCTTTTCGTGTGTTTCAGCTTAAAAAGGATTACACAAGTAATGCAGAATCTGCCATTGCTTCTCTAAGAGGACTATCAGCTACTAAATCCTCTGGTCGAGCTGATCTCACGCTTCTGTTCCGTGCAGCGGCTCAGGAAGCCAAACATTCAAGAGCACAAAACCGGATTTTGAGGGTGGTAAGTTTATATTTTCTACAAAACAACTCTCCTCTATCAAAATCCTGAAGACAATTACTTTACTGAATTTGTTTAATACCGCCTTTTTAGATTCTCATATACTGCAGATCATCTGTGAGACCAACCCATGATTGGCCTATAAACCAGAAGCTCTTCACGTTGGATGTTATGTATTTACACGACAAACCTAGTCCTGATAATTGCCCACAAGATGTGTATGACTCTCTCGTTGATGCTGTAGAACAAGTTTCAGAGTATGAAGGTTACATCTTTGAGAGTGGTCAAGGGCTTGCTCGGTCTCTTTTCAAGAACATGTCAATACTGTTATCTCATCCTCAACAAAGATGTGGTCAAGACGATCTCGATATCCCCAAGTCACTTGTAAAGAAGGTGCCTGTTGTTGATGCTACAAATGCTGAAGATCAACACAATGTTAACAATGTTCAGACCATAAGCCAGTGAGAACACACTGTTTTAGTATCTCCTTAGCCATGACATTTGTCTTAAAAGTATCTATCAAGTAAGAAACACAAATGTCTAAATGGTTATAAAACAGTCACTTTAGACATGGAAAATACAATATCTTTGTCGTTCGAACCAAAACCACACACAAATAGATATCGAGCTTCGAAGTTGGAGACAAGTAGAAGCATATATAGCCTGAAAGAGATCTAACATTCTTCAAGGAAAGCGCGTCCGAGATTGGTTGCTAAAGCGAGTCTCACAGAACCCACAGCTTGAGCAGACAGATCAGATTCTATGAAACCTGGTCTTAACCTTGCAATCGATAATTCTTGTAGTTTGTTTAACATCAGGTTGGTCTGTGTTTCATTCAACAGCGAACGTTCTGGCCAATTCAACAGCTTCAACTGATACACATAAGCACAAACCAAACCTCTTTTAATTATGAAATCAATGGAAAAAAGAGAAGAAAATAATATTCGAGTTCTGTTACTGAGTCATGCAGAAGAGGAAGCCAAAAGCGTTGAGGCGTAGAAGGGCTCTTCATTAGCTGCACGGTAAGTACAAAAGTTAAAAGCAATGTTATCAGGTCCAAACTTAACGTTCATGGAGAATAACGGTGTATTACACACCGATACAAGCCTCTCCACAGCTACGTGAGCCGTGTCTATAGCTTTTCCATCATGGACTAGCTTGAGTGATCTCTTGAAATCTCTATACCTGACAAATATGGCACTTGATTATAATAGTGCTCGAACATATTTTTTAGAAAACAAGTCATTAACAAAGAAAGAAAGAGAAAAGAGAAATGATTAATAATACTTGTGAAGAAAATCAAGACCACCAGAGATCGTTGGTTCTGAACCTAGCAACTCAACAAGACCTTCCCATTGCTGCAATGTTAAAAGTAATGTAATGAAAACAGGACAATTATAGAACGAAATTGGTTGTGTATCACTTGGAGAATATGTATATCACCTTGAGACTTTCATCAGACAATGACTTTCCAACAGAATCAAACAGCTGTTGAGAGATAACGTTGAGACAGTGTTCGTCACGAGCTTGCTGCAGCCAAAAAATCCCAGACCCTTTCTTTCCATGTTTCCAGTGATGCACTCCAGAGATCTAAACACCATAACTTACTATAGTGAAATCTGTTTTTCAATTTTTTCGGGAAAAACTTAAAATAAGAAAACAGTATTTGAACATATCAATACCTTCATTAGTTTAGCGCTGACGTTACTCAGATCATATAGACGGCAAATCTCTAGACTCTGCACTAGGAGAAACATAAGTACCAGGTTAAGGCTTCTGACAAGATCCTAAGATGTAAAAATGCAACCACCTTAATAAGCAACTGGTTGTCTTGAACTGGCTGCTTAAAGAACAATAACTCTAACAAGCTTAATCCCTGTTTCTCGCACGATGATAGATAAACAGGAGCTATCTGCAAAATTTCAAACACAAAGCTTCTTACATCAAGCATACATGAAAGATATCAATCTGATTTAAGTTGTGTACAGGTTTAGATCGATTATATTTATAAGAAAGGCACATGATAAGTCATGAAAAAGGTACCTGCCATGTCAAAGCATGAGAAGAAAGAACTTGAGCATAAACAAGTCTATGAAGCACTTCCATGTTAATTCCACCCAACTTTCGCTGCTCCTCATGTACAAGAGCTTCTGCTTCATCGCTTCCAGCTGTCAATAATTCCATGGCATGTGTAACCATCCTAACAACAAAAATAAAATAGTCTTGTCCTGATCCATGTTGATACTCAATGGAGTCAATAAAAAGAAACAAAGACTGTCCTGCCTACCATGAGCCAAACTCTTTGGAACACACTGCCAGCACAACCTGCGTCATTTAGTTACACCATGTTGAATCAGTGACAAAGAGCTAAGACAGTTAAGACTATTGATCGTGATTAAAGTCAATTTCTGACCTCAGTATTTTCTCCAAGAATTCCAGTAAGCAGACTCAGAAGTTTATGGGAAGTGTTCACTGGCTTTGACTGGACACATTTCTGGGCAAGGTTATGCATGCCATCTAGACCCTGAAATGCAACATGGTATTAATTAGATTCAAGCTTCCGACTTGAATAATAGAGATTTGAGTAAAAACATACATGGCCCAAATTTAAAATACACAAACAACAGGTAACACAAATCACCTTTGTGAATGGTCTGAGATAGAGAAAATGTGAAACAAAAAGCTCCATCCAGTGATATGTCGCAGCGGAGAGGCAATCAACATTTCCCATCATGATCTTCAACATATTTCTCAAGCCCTCACGGGTCTGGTGGTGAGCACATTGAACCCAGAAGGAACTGCACTCTAGTTTAGTTATCTGAGACTGCCATCTTTCTCGTGTCTGGCAAAAAGGGAAAAAAGAGAAGACGAGTTTACAACTTTACATACATATTATATACTAAAAAGTATAATAATGATACATCTTTAGAAATGTACCTTCATAAAGTCAGGCTTTGCTGCAAAACATTCACCAAACTTCCCAGCTTCTAGCTTTGGACGCATCCGTGGCATTTTTGAAATGAGAACAGCAACAGCTTCCACCAGGCCATTTTCTGTCTACTTCATCAAATTTGTATTACATTAAAAATAGTCAGTAATTTGCGCATATACAGAAGTAGATAGTAGTAGACTATTAGTCATTCTCATTCCATATGACATGAATCTCAAACATGAACTACTTAAATCTTACCAACCTCACGATTTCCTAGCTGGTCTAGTTGATAAGAACCATGTAAGTGTAACAACTTCACCTGAAAATAAAAGTATAGGTAGCTCATTTCTTAAACTGCAGTTTTCAGGTCAGATTACAAAGAACAAATGTCCCCAAAAAAGTACGAACCACAATTTCTAGCCAACCAACTGATAAAGCAGATGACATCACTTCCCAGTACCTTGGATCATCCTCGATGACCTGCAAAAGGCACATAAACTCATTAAGCAATGCAGTAATTTAATCCTGAAAGCTGGAGTTAGAATAAGTGGTAACATATGGGTGTGACAAGACCTGTAGCCCAACAAGTTCCTTTTGGAAATCCTCGAGCTTTGAGTAGACTGTTGGATGTGAGCTCGAAAGAATTATATCATAATCCTGCCATGATATAAAAGGTAGGTAACAAACTATAGAAGGTTTAAAGTTAAGATAGCTTTAAGTGTTGAAGGAAAAAAACCAATTACAGATAGCCAATCAACGATACGCTCTGGCAACCAAGACACACATGTCTTGTCTGCATAAAATAACTCCATCAATTCCCACGCAGCCTTTAAAGAAGTTGGCTCTTCATCAACCTGCATATGCATGAAAACCCATTAACAAAGCTTCCACATTCAAAGTTATAACTCACTCATTGAAGAGTTCATTTGTATAAGAAAAAGCTGGATTACAGTATAGCAAAGCTAAACAATGCCGACGAGAAAGACCTACATACCTTTATAACTGATCTCGGGTCTTCAATCAAAGGAGCCGGGGAAGATATCGAATTACAAAGGAGAGATTTTATATCCGTACTGTATTCCATTACATATTCCCACCTAATAGCCAAGCATTACAACAATCACAAGAGTAAAAATTCAAAGCCTAATCATTCATATACAACTATAAGCCACAACACCAAGTTCATCACTGAATGTGTACACAAACTACTAAATTTCCAAACAAATGATACCACAAGCTTCCTGAAACTAACATCTCTACGTTATAGAAAGTTATAAATCAAATAAGAGTTTTTTCAAGTTTCCTCACCAAGCAGATTGGTACATAGAGGAGGAGCTCATATCCATCTTATTCAAACCCAAAATCGAGTTTCTCCTACTCTGTAAAAGCGCAAAAGGAGAAACAGATCCATAAGCGATCCTCCGTCGCTGTACGTCACCGATTTCGCTATCCTCGCCGCCGAGTTTCACGTTTACCACTTCACCACCGACTTCTCCGTCGTCGTCATCGATTGATTCCGGATTCCGTAAAACCGTGACGCGGAGGTTGTTTCCGCATCCCCACGAGATCGAGAGCCTATGAACCGGAGATTTCAAGCCGTAGCGAAGAGGATACACCACGGGGGCTATTTCCTTCGCTGAGAACGGTACTAATTCTCCTCCGTTGCTAGCTTCCGCTGTCACGCCCGGCATATCGGAGCTCCGGTAGATGAAATAGCCGTTAGGGTTTTGAGTGTGTTCTTACTCGTCGCCGGGAAAATAGAGACGACGATAAAACGCAGCAACTTATAGTACTTTCTTGGTCGAATATTTATAGTAATTGCAATAGTAGCTATATACTTTTAATTGTTTACAACTTAGACCATTATGTTTTCGATTGTACAATTTTAACCAGACTACTCGTCGTTTTTTTAGTTTTATATAAAGACAACACAGCGTTTAACGTTTACAGAAGCTCCTTATCTCTTCGCGGTAGGGGTGGACAAATTATTCGTTATATCCGATCCGATTCGATATTTGCTTCGATCCGATTCGTAAAATCCGGATATCCGAGATAATTCAAAGCAAAGCAAATACTAATATTTAATATCCGCGAAAAACAAAGCAAATAACAAATAGTAATTATTAGAAGGTCGGATATCCGATCCGCTCCGTACCTTCGTATATTACATAATATATTACAAATATGTATATTAGGTAACAAATATATAATACTTATTATATATTTTCATATTTTCAAGTCAAGAAAAAGAAGTTAAACTTATACATACAAAATAATTTAAATTATAATGGGATGAGTTTTTATTTTAGTTATCCTTATTTTTAACGTTTTTTCTTCTATTTTAGTTTAAAATAGTTGATTTTACTTATTTTTTATGTGTTTGATCATTTTAACAAAAGATAGAGTATTTTTGTATAAAATTTATTAGTATTTTCGACTTTATGTAGTATCGAAATTAGTGATCCGAATATCCGCAAATATCCGCAAATACTCGTAAAATTTCCGGATATCCGAGCATCCGGATATCCGTATTTTTCCGGAGCAAAGCAAATCACAAAATTAGATATGATACCAAAGCAAATCACAAATACTAGAATTTTTAGCGGTATCCGCTCCGCGCCCACCCTACTTCGCGGGATTCGATTTTTAGGCATAAGCTTTGTTGCTCTGTCGCGGAGGAGAATCAATAGAGCACAACATGTGGTCTTCTTCTGGAAACTCGTCGCAGCCTCAAGCTAAGGTTTTGCTTACGCTCTTCTTCTTCTTCTTCTTCTTCCTCCTTTGCTTGTATTGTTTGGTTATCGTATAAGAACAGTGATTTTTCAGAGACGATTGATTTGTAATGTTGAAAAAAACACGTTTTTATTTATGTTGTTATGAACTATTTCTTCTTCTGGTGATATATGGTAAGATTAGCTATTGCTCTCAAGGATTTAAAGTTTTGATTTTTGAGTATATTAAGTACTTATTATAGGTCTTCTTCTGTGTATGTCTATGTTTGTGTGGCACATAAAGCCTACAAGTACTTATAGGTCATCTTCTGGTGATATATGGTAAGATTAGCTATTCCTCTTAAGGATTTAAAGTTTGGATTTTTCAAGTATATTAAGTACTTATAGGTCTTCTTCTGTTGATAGAGGGTAAGATCAGCTATAAGGATCTAAAGTTTGGATTTTTTAAAGTATATGAAGTACTTATAGGTCTTCTTCTGTGTATGTCTATGTTTTAGTGTGACACATAAAGTCTTCTTCTGTTATCATCTTTAAGTCTTGCCTAACTACTAAACTAACTATTAATCATCTTGTGGTTTTTGAATTTTTTTTGTGGATGTTTCTTTATGGTGAATGTTATCAGAAACAAGAGAGGAAGTCGATATCTGGGGGTTTTAAGGCGGAGAATCTCTTACCAGGGATTGTTATAGGTTTCATTATCGGTATGATATTGGATTTGTCGCAGCAAGTCAAACTCCCTGTGAGAAAGAGCAGGCTTTTGTCAAGCAAGACACGGAAGCAGAGCTCTGTACCAAGCAATAGTAGTGACCAAGAGCTTAAAATGGTTTGTCTTATCTTCTAATGTATACCATAGTGTCTCCTCTACTAGATAAATCATGCGTATCCTTGCAAAAAGGACATTTGTGTAATTAATTTTGAGATTCTTCTGATCACAGGTTTTAGTAGTTAGGCAAGACTTAAAGATGAGAACAGGAAAAATTGCGTCTCAGTGTGCACGTAAGGGAGTCCTATGATATGTCTTTGTAGGTTGAACACTAATACTTATCATGTTAAAGACTTGCTTTCAAATATTTACAGATGCTGCCACCGGCATGTATTCGGAGTTAATGCAGAGGTAAGCTCGTCTATAGTGAATGGTAAAGAACTTTTCATTTCAAAAGTTTATTGCTTTAGTGATTTTTTCTATTCGTAATTTTCAGTGACCGTTACCTTCTGAGGCGATGGGAGGAGTGCGGACAACCAAAGATAGTCGTCACTTGCAAAAATCAGCAAGAAATGTAAGCAGGTGAAAAACTCTTTGGGGGTAAATAGGCAAAATGTAACACATAAGTACTTCACTGTACTTCTCATGTTAATAAGCTCTCTTCGATGAAATTTGAAAGCTACGTTTGTGTTTTTGCTTTCAGGAATAAGATCACAGAGGCAGCTGATAGCGTTGGCCTCCCGACTTTTGTCGTAGCTGATGCTGGAAGAACAGAGGTTTGTATCAAAGCAGTGTTCTTAATCAAACACAATGTTTCTACTAATCAAACAGACAGGAAAAAAACACATACCGGCTTTATAAAGACATACATGAAGAGTGTACTTTAAACTTAACTCTTGTGTTCACAGGTTGCGGCTGGATCAAGAACGGTTCTTGCGGTTGGACCAGGTAGAGACAATAGTTTCAATTTTAAAACCTATGTTTCTATTTTAGTATAAAGATATATATATATATATATATATATATATATATATATATATATATATATATATGTGTGTGTGTGTGTTGAATGATGATGAATTCATGTGAATTGTTTGTTACTGTATGTATTTTGTTGGTGCAGGACCAAAGGAATTGGTTGATTCTGTAACTGGTAGGTTGGCTTTACTCTGATACATGTGTAGTTCCTTTTGTTGATCTTGATTTCTACAGTAACATTACTTAATTGAGACAAGGTAGTGTTGTTCTGTATTTTGTTAAACAAGGTATTTGTTGTTGGTTAATATTAGTTTTTTACTATTTGTTGTTGGTTAATATTCGGCAAACTAACTTTTAAAATTTTGAAAGGGTGTAAATATGTGAAAAAATTAAATTAGGTGTAGTTTTGTGAAGGAGGAATAGAAAGAGTGTAGTTTTGTGAATTCCTCTTAGTTTTTTTTTCTATTTGTTATTAGCTTTCTTTAAAACATCTGATTGATTAGCGTCTAACCAAACTTTAACATGTAATTAAATAGACATTTTCTTGTATAAACTCTTAAGGTAAGCATATAACCGAGCCAAATCAATTTAATTTTGGGAGAATTACAAAATTACACCATTTGAATTATATTTCACAAAACTACATCATTTCAAAAATACTTCACAAAATTACACATAAACACTCAAAATTAAATCCAAATAAATTCTACCCACACAATCCTACTCCTTTAATATTATACCCTAAACACTAATTAGCGAACTCAAATGAAAAGATTTTAATTTTGGTAATTTTTTAAAGGGTAAATCAAGCTTTTAAAATTTTGAAAGGGTGTAAATATGTGAAAAAATTAAATTAAGTGTAGTTTTGTGAAGGAGTGGTTAAAAGGGTGTAGTTTCGTGAATTCCTCTTTAATTTTTGTAAAAACATAAAATCCATATTATCTATAAGGTGAACAATTTTTATCTTATTAATCAATATTTTTACATAATCCTCATTGTTTGTACGATATACAATGACTTTTTTCTGAAAATCTAATAGATTTTGTCAAAAGTAGCAAGTACTAACATGTTCATCATTATAAAGCTTCTGAACATTACTAGAAACATAATAGATACTGTGACACTTTTATATGTCTTTCGTACCACGATACTGTAATAATGTCTAGCATACAGACTAGTACACAGGTTAATAGAAATGATTCTCATAACAGTTTTACTTTTATATATTTTCATTTGCATATATATATATCGTACTTATAAGTTTATTATTGTCTATTTTGTTATCTTTGCCTTTTTTTATTCTTTATATGTATTGGTGACTTTATAATAGGTTTTGTTTTGATATTTTCTTTGAGTGACGTCGAAGTCTACCCTAAAATTCGAAAACACTACGTTGGACCGTTGTTATGATTCCACATAAATAATATACATATATATATATATATATATATATACACGCACCACATGGTTTAACAGTATACGCAACATCCATCACATGACTCCATAATGTATAACAAACATTAACAATGTCTATGGTCTTAAGTTGTGTTTTGCATCTTAACGAGAAACTAAATAATGAATCATATATATCACGTGATCACATGCATAAATATGATAGTATGCACTTAGACACTAGAAATTAAAAGTACAGTCCGTAGACTTTTGCCTATGTATCTTTCAAGTTATATTAATAAATACTTAATGTTGGTTAAGAAGATGACTATTTATGTACGTATTATAAATTATACAATAATTCGATACTATATAGTATATTATATAGATTAAATTCTCTCCGACTAGTTGGTTAGGTTTGCATGAGGATGCATGTGACGAGCGCCTCAATCTATGCTCAATTTCTCCTTTATTTTAAGTAAATAATACTTTTAGGGAAATTAGGTTGTATATACATATGTAAAAAGGAAATTAAATAAATATCAAAACAAGATTTGAATGGTGTATAATGACTATTTTAACCTTATCAAATTTTTTATTTTGCAACATCTTTTTCTTCTCTATCTTCTTCTCTTTCTTCTTCTCTATCTTCTTCCTATTTCTTTCTTGTTTTTTTATTTCTTTCTCTCATTCCTTTCTTTATCTTTTTTTTTTTTGTTTTCTTTGTTAGATCTCACCAAAATTTGAAGTTAGTAGACTATTAATAATACGATATATTATTACCTTGTATAGTAAACTATTTATAAAATCACCAAATTAGCAGTTAATAGGTGACTATTTTTAAGTAAACTATTAATTATTTATAGGTGACTATTTATAAACAAACAATTTTGAACTAGATAGGTGAATATTATTTGCAGAAGTCTCACCAAAAGTTTGTGTCAATCTATGTAGTAGACTATTTCATCATATATAGTCGATCGTATCAATATAGATATCCAAGTATATAATAAAATAATAGACTACTTCATCATAATTTTCATTATATGTTTATATATACTAATAAAATAGTAGACTACTATTTGAAAGATAATAATAAATAGTAGACTATTTCATCATATATAGTCGTATGTGTCAATATAGATAGTCAGTATATAATAAAATAGTAAACTATTTCATCATAATTTCCATCATATAGTTATTTATCTTTATAACTAATAGTTAACTATCGTTTGGAAATACATCACCTATATATATAAAAATATATATATGTAAATTGATGTTACATTATTCGAGACAATGTATTGATGTATGTTTAAATGCATTTTTATAATATAGATTGTAAATATTGACATTTGTAAATCTCATCAAAATAGTCTGATATTTTTAAACAGTTGTAAACCACTCAGCTGTATATATTTCTAAAATAGTCATCTATTTCAACCGTATAGGTTAAAGGGTTTAGGGTATATTGTATAGGTATAAGGTTTGAGCAAGTCCAATGGTGTTTCTTAACGGGATCTTAGCATGTGGAGCCCACCTAAATAGTTAAGATCTGAATCTTATATTTCTTATTTAAGATCTAGATCTTAACTATTCATGTATACGTGGCGACCCATGATTGGTCCGTTTTTATTTTTTATTTTTTTATTTTGTTTTAAACCAACTGTTCATGGACCTCAGTGAATAGTTAAGTTTTAGGTTTTAGGGTTTATGTTTTGGGTTTTGGGTTGGTTTATAAATAGTCACCTAATATTTTAAACATAGTATACTATTAACCTGGTTACTGAACATGAATCACCATCAATTTTTCAAATCTGGTTTTTAAATAGTCACTTAAACGTTAAATAGTTGGTTTATAAATAGTCACCTGTAAATAATATATAGTTGGTTTAAAAATAGCCACCTATTAACTTCAAATTTGTTGGTTTATAAATAGTCTCTTATAAAAGGTAATAATATATTGTATAAACTTAGTCTAATGTATACTAAGCCTAATTTCCCCTTTTAAAAATAATATTCATCTATCTAGTTCAAAATTGTTTGTTTATAATTAAATAGTCACCTATAAATAATTAATAGTTTACTTAAAAATAGTCACCTATTAACTGCAAATTTGGTGATTTTATAAATAGTCTACTATACAAGGTAATAATATATCGTATTATTAATAGTCTACTAACTGCAAATTTTGGTGAGATCTAACAAAAAAAAAAAAAAAGATAAAAAATGAATGAGAGAAAGAAATAAAAAACAAGAAGGAAATAGGAAGAGAGAAGAAGAAAGAGAAGAAGAGAGAGAAGAAGATTGAGGACAAGAGTGTCATTAAAAAAAAATATTTGATATGTCCACAAATTAAATCAACAATTTGTTATGAGTGTCAATTTTATGGCCTATTATTAATATACACCTAAATCGCCCATACTTTTATATACATACATTACTTTTGTGTGCTGTGTAAATTTGGATTTGTCCCTTTGTTTACTAAATATATTTTCATATTAAAATAAAAAGCATCAAATTTCATCGAATACTGTCAGAATATAGAACATGTAAAAAATTAAATTACAGAGAATAATTTAAGTTTTTTTTTATATTTCTATAAAGATGAGTGATGCATCGACCTTGGATCTTGGTGTTTTGGGTGAATATCTTTACTGTTTAAATTAATATACAATATTAAATTGTACCCTAACCTTTGCTTGGCTCAATTATTTTCAAATTTTCATTACTTATAATTTCAAAATTTTAAACCATATTGTTAGCTTTACTTGTTTCTTACCTATCTAGAACCATTTTATAAAGTCGATCTATTTTGAATTTCCCAAAGTCGAAATCAAAAGAAAGAAAAAAGTTATTACGACGCTCAAGAAAACATTTTTTTTAATAGTAGCGAAAATAAATAACGATGCTAAAGGAAAAAAGAAAATGTCCACGTGGAAAATAGAAGGTTAAATTAAATAACTACAATTAGAAGCCACGTGGCTATTATTATTATTATTATCACGAATCGAGAAATCCTCACCGTTGGATCTAAACAAACGCTCTTCACGCATCTCCTTTTGTCGCCGGAGCTCCATAACTTTCCGGTGAGAATTCGAATGACTCGCCGTCACAAACGTCGGACTCGAAGCCGGTCTATACTCCGGCACTAACCTTCCCGATTTAAACCGTACGCCGCACGCGTTGCATAGAGTCTTGGGACCCATCGGACCCGTACGCCACTGCGGCGTCTTCTCCGTCGCGCAATGCAAACACCGTCTAAATCCTCCTCCGATTTCGTTATCGATTTCTCCAATTACTAATGATTGTTTCTTCTTTTTGGCGCTTGATTCTCCGGCGGCGATTGTTAAAAGACGAGATGTCCACGTGGACGCTGGAGATCGCGATCTCTTGCTTCTCGATTTGGCGGGAAATGCGGACGCGTTTGATTCGTTGGTGTCTGTGTCGGTGGTTATTATGAACCGATCCGACTCGGATTCCGGTTCGGGTTTGGATTTGGTTTGGGTTAAACCGGTTTGTTGTGGATTTTTTAAACCGGATAATAATTGAAGCTTGTCTTGGTCTTCTTTTGTGAATGACTCTTCCACGAAATTCGATAGCCATTCTAATTCAGCTATATGCTCACACTGTGATAAACCAAACAAATTAATATTTATTAATTTAACAAATTATAATTAGCATTTACTTCTTGCTTTAAAATTAAATCTATTTAAGTATCTATAATCTTGAACTTAAGCTCACGAAGATTCACGTGCTTTACCATTAATCCTAATTAATTACGAGATAGTATGTAATTAATATAACATTAATCCTAATTAATTGCTGACAAAAAAAAATAATCCTAGTTAATTATTATGTATAATCCTGAAAGTAAACTAATTATATATGAACATAAAATGAATTAGAGTGACATTATTTAAAATATATGTTTTTTAATCAAGAGATATATCAAATTAATTTGATAAAGATTACTTTTTTTGGCGTAAATAAGAAAAAATTGAAAAAATTACCGGAACACAAAGGTGGTCGGAAAAGCCAGCTCCGTCGTTATAAACCGTAGAGGAGTTAGAAATGTCGGCGAGATTACCGGCGGAGAAAGGAGGAGAATCAGGAAAAGTATCAAAACAACCGTCGTCAACTTGGCCGTCGTCGTTAGAAAAGTCAAGAAGATCATCGACGACGAAAGAATCAGTGTTACCGGCGACGAGGAATAGCTCCGGAGATAATTGTTCCATTAGTGCAAAAAAAAAACAGAGAAAGAGAGAAAATAAATGGTTATTATTACAGTAAATAAAATGAAAGAAAGTGAGAGAGAGAGAGAGAGAAAGAGTATTGTATAGTAAATCTATTTTTATGTGTAAAGGAGAGTGATGTTAGATAAAGTTATGGCTATTGTGAGTCACAAGACAGCTAAAATTACTGATGAACTTTTGACTCTCTGTAACTGTAATTATACCTTTTTTTTTACTTTTTAATTTATCAGTTTTATTGGGCCTTAAACTCACTTTTATATGTAACTAAACCAAGGCTCAAGCCTATATATTAAACAAGTGTACAACAAAACAATCATGTACAATCACAAATGTTTGGCCCAAATCTCTTCGTGAAACCCAAAATTGAGCTTTTTAACATGTAAAAGCCTTTATTAACAAAAAAATCACACAAAACCATCAATTTTTTACATCGTTTTCGAATAATTTTTATTGTTTTTTTAATTTTTATTTGTTTTATTAATTTTATTTGTTTTTTTAATTTTTTATTTATATTTGTATTCGAGTGAAATCCAGTGGAAAGTAATCAAATGTATATATAGTCCTATTGATTAGTTTAGTCCTAATATTATAGCAAAAAAAGTGACATATAATTATGGGAGAATCACAAAACTACACCATTTGAATTACATTTCACAAAACTACACCATTTTCAAAATATTTCACAAAACTACACCTAAACACTCAAAATTAAATCCAAATAAATCCTACCCACACAATCTTACCCCCTTAATACTATACCCTAAACACTAATTAGCGAACCCAAATGAAAAGATTTTAATTTTGATAATTTTTTTAAGAGTAAATCAAGCTTTTAAATTTTTGAAAGGGTGTAAATATGTGAAATAATTAAATTAGGAGTAGTTTTGTGAAGGAGGAGTTGAAAGGGTGTAGTTTTGTGAATTCCTCTATAATTATTGGTTGGTAATTAGAAAGAAACAAATTATTCTATTTCATTGGACCAATAAGTTCAAAAGTAATTGTTTGTATTATATTGTTAAGATAGTATTTATTTCCAAACTTAAACTTTTTTGTCCCACTATCCGACACTGCAAAGATATTCCACTAATTTATTAAATTTACGAGTTCATAATAAAGTAGGGATCCTATATCGTTTTAGTCATCATTAGCTAACCCAAAGTCTACAGAAACCCTACTAATTTATATATACTCAAAGTGAAATTATAACCAATCTTTTTATAATTAACTAAAATATAAAAAAGATAATGTTTGTCACCGGAAGTGCTTTGTGGATAATTGAAAAACAATCAATAAATTTTGCGTATTATCCGGTGTTCATATGAACTCACCAACCGCTAATTATGTGTTTACTCAAAAAATAAGAGTGCCAAGTTTTAAAAAATTGAAGATGGATTAATAAATGAAGTATATACACACTCTCTCTTGTTCATAGAATTTAAATATTTGAAGATGGATCAACAAATGAAGCAAATAGCAATTCAATTATTAATATATATATAGTAAGATAACTTTCATTCATCTCTTATATACAATACTATTTTCTTATAACAATATATAATGAATACTATTGTATAAGATATTATTACGCCTTGCTTGAGAAGGTGTTAAATTTGAAAATGGTAAAAAGGGGTTCTAACTTTGTTTTTCCCCTTAGAGTAGGTCCCATTTTTTTTACATATTTTATCATACGCCCCAACCCATCAATTGGCTAAACCTTAACAAATCTTATTTTATTTGGAAACGAAGAAGAAATGGTAAAAACTAATCATGACATTTTTAGTGCAAATTATTAAGCACTCATTGCTCAACAATGCCTGAAATATTTATAACATCTAGACTTAATTTTGATTTTGATAATTTGAACTTTTATTGACACTTCTTCTAGGCGTGACCTTTTATATTATATAAAATGTCGATTAAATAATACTAGAATCCGAACAAGTAATTTCATGGGTAAGTGAAAAGAAACTAAAAGGTTACATATTTAACTTTACGTTATGGTAAAAGTCAACAAGACAATACTATTTAACACATCTCAGTCAAAAGTATCATTAATCATCCGTTAAATGATTTTTACCAAATGATTTTTACTTGATACTCCCTCCCTTTTTTAAGGTATGATTTTATAGAATTTTTTTTTTGAAATATAAGATTTTCTAGAATAATTGACACATATTTTCTTATATGTCTTATTTATACATTTATGATTTATGTTTATATTTTATCAACCATAATATCAATTATAAAAGTCATTTTTAATTTTTTTTGTTAATTTGTGATTTTTTTAGAAAATTGTAGATAAAAAAACGGAGGCATTATTTAGTTAAAATTATTCAGGATCTCCCTAACAAAGGTATAAAATATATTTTATTAGTATAAAGCAATGTCGACCGTCGAAATATAGATACGAAACTTAGTAGACAAAGACATCTAAGTTATTTTGGTTTCGTGATTTTTTCTTTGCAACAACGAATATTAATTTAGTAATCTCTTGATACAATTTTAACTATTTTGATAAAGTAACCAAAATCAACTTTCCTGATTAAAAGTAAAACAGTATATGAACGATGGATCCCTACCCATATTACACTTTTTGCATATGTGACCAACTTATACAATTCATATTTATCAAGAAAAAACTAGTACATATCAAAACAAAAAAAGTTTGTTTAACATATCTCTCCTTTCTTTATTTTTCTCCCTGGCAGAGAAATTTAAAGTAAAGACACATAAAAAGAAAAGGTAACCAAATATTAAAATCCACAAAAAACGAACACGGCTCAAATCAAATTTATATAATGCACCTGTTATCATTACACTCTTTAATTATTTTTATTAAAGAAACACTTGTGTTTAACTTAATTGTAACTTTATCTTCTAAGTATATTTATTCCAAAAAAACTATTTGTCATATACAAATGTGAAGATATCTATCTTTTGATTCAAAAATATCGAATATCTTGAAGTAACAACACATAATTTTTATGGATGATTCTTACTGGAATAATTATCAGAGGATGGAGATATGTGATTATTACTCAAATAAATTAAAATCAAAGCTATCAATAAATATATATATATAGTTACCCTTTTAACAAAAATAAATAAATCTATATAGCTACTTAATAAATTTATTTTTATAAATTGTTTGCAAATTGAAACTACATAGGACTTTGTAGTTTTTTAACGGTTGGAGATAATTAACTTTTGGACCCATCAACTTCTTTTTTTCATTCACTGAAATAAATACATAATTAAAAACTTATATATAATGTTTCCGTTATATAAAGACCATCATCAGTTTTTTCACTAATCTCACTTTTATTTTCTTTAAATCATCACATCTCTCTCTCTCTAAACCCTTAAACCAATCTCCCTTTCTCTTTCTCTCTAACACACACACAAAAACATTTATATATGAAAACACACGAGATGGATGTTGTTTGTGCAACAACAATTACAACAAAGAAACTCTCAAGACTCGCTAAGCTAATCCTCTTCACCATCCAGAAGGTTTCAGACGCGTCACGTCACAAACTCATCACAACCCTTGATCCGCAATTACTAGCGAAACGTGGCAAGATCCTACGCAAATCATTAAACGACGCCGTATCAACGTCTCACGCGCGCGTCACGTGCCGTCCGTCTGATCATAACGACGTTAGATCTTCCTTTATCTCTCCCGTGCCTATTAAGTTAGAGTACGAATTCAGCTGTAGCAGCACCCCACCGAGACGTTCGTACGCCTCAGCAATCACAAGATGCCACGTAAGACGTAGCGGGTCCCGCAAGCTTCTTATTAATAAAAACCAACGCCACGCGTACATTAGATACAACACGCTCCCTAAGGTTAGAGATTCTGCGTGGGAGAGACACGTGGCAAAGGCTGTGTTTCCTGACGTGGCGAGTAGCACGGGAGCTTCAATGGAAAGCTGCCACGTGGACAGAGCAGCGGAGGAGTTTATACAGAGGTTTCATAGACAGTTAAGGTTACAAAGGTGGATGATGTCTCAAGAGGTTTAAAAACACGTGCCAAAAAATGAAAAAATATAATTTTTAACTTAGCTAATATAGTCTTGTTTTGATTTTATAATTTCTCCTTTTTGTAGTAGTATATATTTTCATAGTTTTTTTTTCATATTTTTGGTTTGCTTTGTTTCGTGGGATCCATGATCGTTTTTTGTTGGTTATGCTTTGATGAAATTGTAGGAAAAGCAATCTATTGTAGCTTTTTTTTGTGTGTGTATATTAGTGTGTTTATATGAATATATTATGATATATCTTTTCTTTATATATGCTCATGACTCATGACAAATATTATAAAATATGAAAAGATAACTTGTTTCTAATTAATGGCTAATTAACAACAACGTTAGAAACTTAAATATATTGAATGTATCCCTTTTTGGTGATAAAATATGTGTGCGTTTGTATATACATGCTGTGTATATATCTAATATCTTAACATGTAATTAATCGTTATAAATGCTTGCATTGGAAATAGGGCAAGACGACAAAGAATTGGAAGTCAAAAGTTACTGTAAAAAGCGTTTTCCTTAGATTTATTGCTAAAGACAGTATAACATTCTCCACCAAATCCCACTACAGAATCTTGACGCTTAGAATTCAAGATTTTGTTTTATTAATACAAGTAGAAATAAAACAACATAACACCGAAAAGAGAGAAACAAGAAGCCATATATTTGTATATATATATACATTAAAACCCCAAAGAAACAACAACGATTCAAGTAAAACACTCGGAAGAGTATTAAGCAAAAGCCGAATAAAATAAAAAAAGAAAACAAATTCAAAAGCAAAATCACTTGTTTTTTACTCCAAATATGTTGTCATGAGTGTTTGATCATTGTCTCACTCTTCTTGTGACATGATGATTTGAGTTTTTCCTCTTCCAGAAATACCACTTTTTTTGCTTATATCTTTTTTAATTTTTTTTTCTTTTTTTTTTGGACTTTTCAAATATCATTTTATACTTTTTTTGTTTGTTTTAATAATAAAATTCACTTACCAAAAGTTTGTGGAAACAATAGTCTCCCCAGCCACAACATTCTGATTTGTTTCTTGGGTTATCATCACGTCAATAGCCTAAAGGACGTTCACACAGTAGACTTTAAGCTTAACCTGTTGCATGCTGCTTTATAAAGCAAACCCAAACAAATATATAAACAAATAACATAAAATTAATCATTGTTTTGCCTTATCTGTGACTTGTGTAGAGATTCTGACCTAGTAGCTCCTCCTCTGTCTTCTGCCTTCTCCATCCCGCTTGCCAAAGATTTTGACTACAACACATAACAAGCAAGAACACAACTTAGTTAGGTTATATCCTCTGAAAACTTTCAAGTAATCTATTTTCAAAACAGTGTTGATTGAGAGCATTGCAGAGCAAGAGACCTGCCAAACATTATATGCACTAAGTTAGGTTGTATGCAAGACACATAACAGGTAGCAGCAAGAGGTAAAGTGCTATTTTAAAAGTGGATTACCATAAATAAAACTTAGCTCCATCGTATGTTAATTGACTATGAAACCAAGTATGAGACCTCACATACCGTTGGATGTTAAAGTTTTTAACCCACTAGTAAATGTGAATATAAAAAAAAACCCAAGTAATGTTAGGTAGCCTAGAACCTGAAGGTCTTCAGGCATGTGAGAGTACAAGTTTTGCTTTCCAACAAAAGAATCTGAGTTTCCAGCAGGAAACCCGAATCCCTGTAAAAACCAGTCATCACTATGCCCCCTCATACGTTCAAATTTACTAGCAAATACACTAAGATCTTAAAACATGCAAGAAAAGACGCACCTCATAATCACGATCCTGCCCACAAGATCTGTTCAGCTGAACACTGTCGGCAATTTCTCCATTTGTTCTTATCCCAGTAAATAACTTTGTCTCCCTCTCATCTTCATCAACAACACCTTTTATATCTACCCGCTGCAAAAGTAGTTGAGAATTAGTATCACTGATCGATACAGAACTCAACTCTCGATCTAACTTCTCTTCCTGCCCACTTTCACATGCTACCACATCACTTGAAAATGGAGTTGCACACTTTCCCAAAGGCTCAACCGGATCAGTGCATTCTTGAACTAAGGCCATACTTTCTACTTGCAGAGCTTGATTGCTACCAGAAGTGATACCACTACTTTCAGGAGAAATAATGTCTAGACTCTGTGGACTAAGAGATGCACGCTTCTCAGGTTTCTCGGGCCTCACATCCATCATATCACCATCATTCTTTCTCTTGGCACTCATCTCAACAGCAGAGCCGGAATTAGAGACAGTGCCATCTTCACCAGATTTTCCACCCAGTTGCCTGGACTGTCGAGGCCTTCTGTATCCGTTCGGGAAAACAAAAGGTGGAAGCTGTCGTCTACGAACATGAGAAACAAACACATCCATCCCAGGTTTCCAGAACATGTACATGTTTACTTCGTGTCTGAACTCATCGACTGTACCACGTATATCAAACTGCTGACACTCCTGACCACCAACTCCCTCTGCCCTCTGCAAGCCCATGAAAAAAGCGCAATGTAGAAACTGCCTCGACGAGTCTACATACTCATTTGGTTGGGGATGACACATTAACATCCCATTTGTGTCTCTTTCTATCTGCATTAGCCAATTAAAAAAAGAGAGAACAAGAAGCCTTCAATATATATTTATATAAAATAAGAATGAATAAACACTAATAATGAACACATGATCTATCTACCTTTAAGGTCAGCTGTCTGAATCGCGACTCCACCCAACCCTTCCAAGCCAACAAATCTTCTGCATCTGCTGCTACTATATCAACCTGAAGGTAGTTTTTATATACCTCGAAGAACATATATTGTTCAAACAAAGAGCTCCAGTGTTGTTTATTTAATTCAATTTCCTGTATTAAGTGCAATACTTAAGCAAAAGGATTCTGAATAAATAAATAGTTGAGGAAACAAGATTTTTTTTTGCTTTCTGACCTGCAAGATATTGTTACCAAACTGGAACTGCTCTGTCATAACGCGAAGAGTGCTTTGAGAGACATTGTAACTAGAATTCATGCATGGGTAAGCAGGAGTTATTATTGGCATAAGATGATAACGGTCGCGGTGGTTTTTACGAGGGTCCCAGACAGGAAATCCAAGCTCGTCCTCTTCTATTGCACAGAGCATGACTGGGTTTGGCCACCGCCACTGAGTATATACTCTGAAAAACCTAGAAACCAGCATACTAGGAATTGCATTTGGATAAAGCTGGCACACACGAGCAACCAACAGTGCCCAGTTTACACCACCTAGAAATCCAGTCACCTGCCAAAAATGAGAAAGATGACGAAAGCTTAACCACGAGATAAATAGGAGTGTCAAGAAGATATGGGCTTACATTTGAATAGACCCCACGCTTCTTAGCCCAGTACTTCAGGCATCTTAATGTGGTCCGAAAGTGCTATAATTGCAATAAGATCAGTGAAGGCAACAATAGTTAATAAATTTGTTAAACAAAATGACTACCAATCTGCATGTTTACCTCAAAATTTGGAACAAGTTTAAGAATCTGGTCAGCAACTCTACAACCATTAAGACTCCGTACAGTTGGCTCATCAACATCACATAGCACAGAAGAGTTGGATATATCCAAATCCTATTGATGAATCAAATCCATGAAAACAATCAAATCCATGAAAACAATCAAATCATACGCTATAGCGACAGTTCATGGGTCCAGTACTAAAAAATACATTATATTATTCACAAATAAAATTACCTGTGGCACAACTAAAAGTGATATGCTAGCAAAGAGCATATCAATCGGTATTCCCTGAAACTTAAATTTCATAACAGGAACGTGGGCATCAGGAACAGGTTGCAGCTCAGTGACTTCTTCCATCTCAGCCAATATATCATGCAAGATGATGAAGAAATCCTCCTGTAAAATTAAGTGTTAAGAAACTAAAAAACAAGCTTTAGGATCAACAAGGGGTAAATATAGCAAGAATCACCTCCCGGTTAACATAAGATGGCCCAACACACAGAGTATCAATGTCTGCCCCAGGCCCATGTACCTGCAAGTGAACAATTGTAAGTTTTCAGTCTCAGAAAATATGCACAAAATAGACCTAACTCTCAAGGATAGTATCCAGAACTTCAAAAGACTTAATACCACAAAATAATCTTAGTAATCCACAATAGTATATCAAAGCATATATGTATTCGGCTACAAGAAAAATGCAAGGCAATGGTAAATATGAAGCACTTACTCCAAGACGGTAAGAGCCAAAGGTGAAAATAACAGCATTTGCATCCTCCACCATCTGTTCCGTATATCCCCTTTGCTGAGTTATCTGTTTCACCCAATGCTTCACAATCTGCAAGAAAAAAGTATACAAAGAATACTATTAGAGGAAAAGGAGCTACAAGATTACGAAAGCAATGTTAGCCAACACAACATGTGAAAAAAGAAAACTTAAAACAGCAAATTATGTTCAAAGACACACAATTGTGCCTGAACCAGGAACTAAGCATACCGAAAAACTCAACAACCAGACCAAAAAAGAGTAAGAACCAACACAACTAGTGAGCATAGATGATCACCAAACAAGAAGACATCCCTATGTAATTACAGATTAAGAAATAAACAAGACAATCTTACCTGATCAATTCTCCCCAGAACTTGCTCTCTCTGCATAGTATCTTCCTTGCTCTCATACAAACCCTCATCAACCAAACACTTCAACAACATATATAACAAGTACACAAAGAATCAGCTAAAAAAAAGCTAAAGCATCGAATTCAATTTAAACAGTAATATATATTGAAACTAAAGCTTTTTACCTTCTCAAGCTCCTTGTTACGTTTAATATCCGTCGCAGAAGGCCCAGCAAGAGATAGCGGCTTAGTAATCCCATAGCTTTTAGGAGAATCCGAAGGAGGCAACGAGGAAGCTAAACGTTGAGTACCCACCATCATTAAACACTACTCAAATAACCTTAAGCGATCCAAAGCAATAGAGGAAAAAAAACATTCAAACAAAAGGCTTGCTTCGCGCTTAACGCGAGGGAGAGAGATCGGATCAGAAGAGATAATCAAGCTTAGAAATTCGTAAACCCAAGAGGCGAATCGTGACGGAGATGATGCAGAAACAAAAGGGTATGAGGAAAAATCGAAACTTTATAAAAGAGGAGAGAAAAAGGACGAAAGGTGAAGCGGAAACCCTAAATCGATGGAAGGTGGGGAGAGAAAGAGACTACGGTGTCAATGAAAAGTCAAAAGACGAAAGGAGAATCTGAGAGATGAGGTTAGAGAGATGAGGTTAGAGAGAGAGAAGAGAGAGAGGGATCGAGAAGAAGAAGGAGAGCGTTGTGAGAGAGAGAGAGAGAGAGAGAGAGACGAAGGTAGAAGAATAGCTTCGTGTTCGGTGTTAGATATATATAAGTAGGTACACGGCGATTTGATTTTAATTTAATACCTAAAAGTTGATTTAATTAATTAATTTATTATTAGAAGGATCCTTGCTAATTAATGTGAACGATTTAACGGAGAAAGTCGATAAGTCTCTAAAACGGTTTAAAAATAAATAAAAAGGAAAAATACGTTCACATTTTATCAACAAAAAAATAATGATAATTTCGGCTTTGGGTCATACCAAACTAAATTATAGAAATAAATCTCTAATATTTTTTTTTGAAAAATTCTTAATAATATCATGAAAAAGATTTTTTATAAAACTCTACAAATTATTTTTCTCTTAAATACTATTAAATAGTTTTTTAAACTAAAATATTATAAACACAAAGGGGGGTGTATTGGATCAATGATTTTAATTAGTTTGGTGAATTTGATTTTAGGTGAGATTTAGAAAGATTTTGAAGGAAAAACAATGTGATTGTGGTAGAATTTATAAAAAAAAGAAATTTTGTTGGTGATTTGATAAGATTCTCTTCTTAAATCACTTTTGTATTTTAGGTGATTTGAGAATGTGTAAGTTCAAAAGAACGTCTAAAATAAAAATAAAAATATTATTATTAATATAATCTTCATGCAGGTTCATGGATAATAAAAAAACATAAGTAAAAATAAGAAAAACTACAAATCAAATAAAAGAAACTTGTTGTTGAATCAAAGTCTCATATCCAAAACATCCGATCACATGGTTTCTGCGTCATTTAAAAGTAATGTATATAAATAAGATAAAATTCAAATATATTAATGCAAAAATATTTTCATAATAAGAAACATACCTTCAGGAACTTTGAACCTATTTGTATTTCTCGTTAAAGCGTCATTTAATACTTTTGCATCATGAGCTGAACCTTCCCATCCGCTAAGAACATATATAAATTCTAAGTCAAAATTACATGCAGCTAAAACATTTACTAAACCCATTTTCCCAAAAGTATCATCAGAGTTTATGTTTATGTTATATTCATCAAATAATGAAGAACATGAAGGATCGATGTCGACGTAAGCGACAGAACATTCTACAACCGACAACATTAGGAAACAATGAACATAGGAAAAAGAGAGAGGTGACTGAAAGCTCTTTGATTTTGGTCAAGAACGATGTCCGAATAAGAGATGACGACGAGAAAAATAAAAGAGATGATATTGATGAAAAAATTAGCTTGTGATTGAAATCACTTCAAATTCCATCGTGTAAGGTGATGGCCTTTTGATATTTGTTTTTAACTAAAAAGATATCTAAAGTCTCTCTAAATCCATTTTTTGTTGGGATTTCTAATTTTTGAATAACACGGGATTTGATATAGCTTTTATAAAGCACTGATTGAATAACATGAGATTGTAAAGTGTTTTGAGTGATTTTGAACAAATGTTATGTTCAATAACATAAGATTTAGGAAGAGATTTAGAAATTCTTAGTTGAATAACAAGGGATTTAAAAAAATATTAAAATCTCCCAAAATTCATGTTTCAATACACCCCCAAAAATCTATTTTTAACGCTTTTTTTTTTTTTTTTTTTTTTTGATAAAGGGTTTTCAATTAAACATATAAACTTATTTCCGGATTTAGGCCCACTCTAAATCCCCTTTAGGGCCCAATCCATAATACAATTAAATGACCCAAAATCTCAACCCAAACCGAATCGGTTTATGTGCTAACCGGAAATTAAACCAGGAGACACAATTTAACCTAATCTAAACTAGAGAACCAAGTTGTAGCCGCCACCCTACTGATTGTCGCGGATCCTCGCCGGAAACACGTCCTCCGACGAGCCAGGGAGACGTCCGAACAGAGATGAGGACTTCAAGACTGTCTTCATCCTGCCACCGAGTCAAAGCTTTAAAGAGGAGGAAGAAACTCGCTTTGGCATGTCGATGAGGCTCCATAAGTCGCCTCTCTTCCACTTCGCGTCACATCACCGCCGATGGTAGAACTCACCGTTAGCGTCGCGCAAAAGCTTCTCCTCGCCGCCATACCCGATGATTTGAAGTTGAGATTTGTGTCGGAAAGTTGCATAAGGACTGCGGATGAAGAGCCGTGAGCCACGAGGTTCCCTTCGCCGCCGGAATCGCCGGGAAACCTCTCCACGTCGGTGCACGCGCCTGTGCTCAGAAAAGATGTAGAGAGAAGAGAGAGCCGAGAGTGAGATTCACTCGCTTCTCTCTCTCTAAAAGTTTTTTGTTATATTTTTAACGCTTTTAAAACTTAAAATTTCACGTTTAGATTCTTAGATACCGTTTGAAGGTAGAGTTTAGTTATAAATGCGTTCGGTTAATTTTGAAAATTTTAAATTAATTCTTTCAAGTACAAAATTTTTGTCCAAAAAATCTTTTTTCATGGTATTTAAGAAAAAAACTTATCATACTATTTTATATGAAAAACCTTTTTCATGTAGTATTTGGAATTGCCCAATAATAAAATATAAAAAGATAAAATAAATCTTTAAATATTTTGATTTGCCACTAACAGAAAAATTACTAAATTAGAAAAAGAAAGATAAATATTAGATAATTATCCACTTGTAAAAAAAAAGATACTTATCCAATTAAAATATTTAATTATTTACACACGAATATATATTCTGAAAACCGGAACTTGGTGTCGCCGTTACCGCTGGTTTTTCGATTAATGTTCGCACCAAAACGTCGTCGTTTTAGCTTCAAAACCACCGTTTCTTTCTCTTCTCTCCTTACTTCCATAGCACTCACAGAACTTAATAAATAATACACAAAATACAAAACGCTTTTAGATTCATTCACATTAGGGTTTATACGCGACGGAGAATATAATCAGAAGAAGAACGATGGATTCTAATGGCGTCTTCGACGAGGAGATGAAGATAGTAGAAGGATCCGCTGGTTATGTTCTCGAAGACGTTCCTCATCTCAGCGATTACATTCACGATCTCACCGTATTTTACTCTCTCTCTCCTCTCTCTCTCTCTCTCTCTATCTTGACTGTGATTTTGATTTTCAACGTTTCTTCTATAGATCGGTGTTGATTACTCTCTTTTGAATCTAGTCCTTACACGTGTACGGATTCGATTTCTGTGTGTATATATACGCCCAAAATGTAAAACTCGTTTATATATAGATTGAGATCTAGTCGCTATCATTGGAGATTAAATGAATATAGATATTGATGCTTATTTTGTGCAATATAAATGTTTGATTAATTGTGGTATTAGTGGCACATTTATATGTATATACTCTGTGGTGTAATGTTTTTGGTTATATCTCTTGAATCACTATTATTTGCTAATGAAAGCTCTCTTATAGCTTAACTATATAGAGATTCATGGAATGACTTTATTATATAGATTGTGATTTTGTAAATTAAGTTCAGCTTTGTGTATTACACTCTTGGAACAAGTTTTTTTCACATTGTGTTATAGTTTTGTTGATACTTTTTATATGATTTTGTTGGTTTTTTGCAGACTTTTCCGAATCCTTTGCAGTCGAATCCTGCTTATTCAGTAGTTAGGTGAGTTTAGATTATACTCTTAAAAGACTTGATTTTATTAACAGATTGTTATGGTCAGCTAAAATTTGGTTCCATGTTCTTTGGGATTTTTTTGTGTCTCAGGCAGTATTTTGTTCATGAGGATGACACAGTCCAACAAAAGGTGAATCTCGCATAAGTGATAATCTGATGTCTTATGGCATTGCTAATTTTTGTTTTGTTTGGTTTTGTGTTATTTGGATAGATTGTTGTTCACAAGGATACACCTAGAGGGACACATTTTAGACGCGCAGGACCACGTCAAAAGGTATGTTTCATCTCTTCTATGAGTGTTTCCATGATCTGCCTAATCTGTAGGTAATGACGTAAAACTTGTTATAAATCGGAGTATTTAGGTGTGTTTCAAGCCAGCTGATGTACGTGCATGTATAGTCACATGTGGTGGTCTATGTCCGGGGCTTAATACTGTAATCAGGGAGATCGTGTGTGGTCTTCATTTTATGTATGGTGTCACAGAAGTAATTGGCGTGGATGTGAGTTCACGGTCTTTTAAGCTATAATTGATTGATTGAGATTTTTGTGCCTAATCTTGTTTTTGATGCTGCAGTGTGGGTTTCGCGGGTTCTATTCCAAAAACACTGTTACACTAACACCAAAGGTTGTGAGTGACATCCACAAGCGCGGGGGAACTATACTAGGAACCTCACGAGGAGGGCATGATACATCAAAGATCGTCGATAACATACAAGACCGTGAAATCAACCAGGTTTCTTAAGAATATATAAGTTACTTTAAGTTTGTTTCTGATAAGTAAAGTATAGTTCTGCTAATAATAGTCACTTGCATTATTTGTGTCTGTGATATAGGTTTACATCATTGGAGGCGATGGAACCCAAAAGGGAGCATCTGCAATATATAAGGTTAGTTAGTGAACATAGCTCTCAACAGACAGAAATGGATGCTGATTTTCAGCTAATATGTTGTGTATTATTGTTTCATGACACTCTGCTATGTTTTTGGCTGATTGTGCAGGAGATTAGACGCCGTGGACTCAAAGTTGCAGTCGCGGGAATACCTAAAACTATCGACAATGACATCGCAGTAAGTCCCAAATCTCGTGACTATACTATTAACCTTAACCTCCTCTCTCATTCTGCCTAGTTTGCATGTTTCTGATGGAATCTCTGATTCAGGTCATTGACAAGTCCTTTGGATTTGATACTGCGGTTGAGGAAGCTCAACGTGCTATTAACGCAGCGCATGTGGAAGCCACCAGTGTGGAAAACGGCATCGGACTTGTCAAGCTAATGGGCCGCAACAGTGGTAAGTCCATAGACTAATTAATCTAGGAGACAACATATGCCTACAAAAAATAGACACATAAGTCTCTCTCTTCTTGTGCTTTTTATTGCAGGGTTTATTGCAATGTATGCGACTCTAGCCAGCCGAGATGTCGACTGTTGTCTGATCCCCGAGTCACCGTTTTACCTTGAAGGCAAAGGAGGGCTTTACGAGTTCATTGCGAAACGGCTAAGAGAGAACGGTCACATGGTTATAGTGGTTGCTGAAGGCGCAGGACAAGAACTCGTCGCAGAGAGCATTGAACAACAAGATGCATCAGGAAACAAACTCCTTAAAGATGTTGGACTATGGATGAGTATTAAAATCAAGGTAATCTTCATTTGCAAATGATTAACCTATCTATATCGATAACTTTAAACTAATACACTTATATACTATTTTGCTAAACAGGAACACTTTGCGAAGCAGAGTAAAATGGAGATTACTCTTAAATACATTGGTAAATTTTTTTGTTTACCTCTCAAAAATTATATTTGTAGATTCATGATTGATTTTCCATGTTTACAGATCCGACATATATGATCCGAGCAGTTCCAGCGAATGCATCTGACAACGTATACTCGACACTCCTCGCACAAAGCGCAGTACACGGTGCAATGGCTGGCTATACAGGCTTTGTCTCTGGTCTTGTTAATGGAAGACACACCTACATTCCCTTCAATGTAAGTTTCTTTTTTCTTCTCTTCACTGTATTATCTTAAGCCTACAAAGTTTCAAACTCTTTTTTTTGGCTTTTTCTTGGCTTTTTCTTGCAGAGAATAACAGAAAGACAGAACACAGTTGTGATTACAGACAGAATGTGGGCCCGGATGCTTTCATCAACGAACCAGCCAAGTTTCATGAATGTGTCAGAAGAAGACTAATATGTCAAATGTTGTTTCATTTTTAATTTTGACCATAAACGAGATCGGTTCATATAGGCAAACACATTTGAAGTCATGTTATTGGTTAGGATTTACAAAATGTTAAACAAAATCATCTATTTGTTAATGTTTTGAAATTAGACAGATATTGATAAAGCTCCTCCAGTTAATAACAACATAGTATACATATACTTAAGTGAATTGTAACAAAAACAATGATAAGAGCATTACATGACACATGTTTTTATAACAGCTTTGGCTAGAAGAACTACAAAGAAAAATAGCGTTTGAAACAAACAGTTATCAACCTCTGTAGATACCACTCGGATCAGCGTTTTGCACAATCCATGTGTGCTCCAGAAGTTTGTGTAATGGCAAACGCTTCGATGACTCCTTCACAAGCATCTATATATATATATATATACAAAGCAGAGAGATTCAACAAAAAGATCAATAACTATTATTGTACTTATATTTATAAATGTAGAGATTGAAAAGTATATATTACAAAACCTGGCTAATTAGATCCTTTGCTGATCCAGATATTATCGGTTTAGGAGGAAACTTGAGGTCCACTTGCACAATCCTGTTGTATAATATAACTTGTGTTAACATAATCATTAAGGACAAACAAACAAACAAAACAACAAGAAAACAGAATGTAAACAGTTAGATATGTTAAGAAGATGTTTTAAACCTCCTGTATGTATCAGAGTGTTCCAGGGCTTCGAAAGGAGGTACGCCGTATAGAAACTCGTAGCACAGAATCCCGAGGCTCCAGATGTCGACGCTAGCGTCATGTTCCACGCTCTCAACTGTTAAAAGAAAGTTACAAAGGGTCATAGTTAGAAATTGAAATCAGCTCATAGTAAAAGTAAATACACTTTTCAAGCAACAACGTCTTAAAGTTTTACCCATCTCTGGAGGAAGGTAGTCAAGCGTGCCACACATTGTTCTTCTTCTGTTAAATGTGTGGACCGACCAGCCAAAATCGGCGATCTTTAGCTCACCCTGAAAATTTCAAGTATATAAAATATCATTAGTTAGATTCAAATTAAATGGATGCAAGAAAACGGTAAGAACTGATCGAACCTGAGCACCAATTAAAAGGTTTTCTGGTTTAATATCTCTGTGGATCACATGCTTGCCATGGCAATAGATGAGAGCCCTCGCCAACGATGCAACATACTATCACAGCAAAACATAAAAATATCTCAGTCCTTGCTCAAACAGAAACTTGTCTCGCGTTCAATAACAGTACAAGGATGTAAAGGACTAACCGTTGCAGCTCGCCTTTCGCTGAAGTACTTGCATTTCTGAAGGTCCTTGTAAAGTTCGCCTCTAGCAGCGTACTCAAGAATCAGATATACCCTTTTCTGCAAGAGATGAAGAAACATAATCAGACATGTAAAGATGTTATGCTCAAACAAAACAGGAAGAGGAGGAGGGCATTTTAAACTAACTTGGTCATAGAAGTAACCATAAAGCCGTAGTATATTGGGATGCCGGAGATGAGATTGTATCTCAACTTCTCTTCTAAGCTGATGCTCAACTTGTGAATCTTGAAGCTGTTTCTTGAAAAGCACCTTCAAGGCCACTATGTGATTACTCTGTTTCAGTAAAGAAAACACAATGTACAAGTCAAGTCTTAGAACATAAACAACAACATAGTAGAGATGATTGATTTGGTTATGTGTAAAAGGGATAAAAAAGTAGGCTTTACACTGACCCGTTTTTCTCGAGCGAGATAGACATGACCGAACTTTCCTCTTCCAAGAGGCTTACCAATGTCGAAATCACTCAGATTCCATCTCTTCTGTGCATCTGATGCTTCCTGATTAATCAGCAACAAACAGTAAGTGAATAAAGACCCAATTTTTTGAGATATTGCTCTTTACAATATGAATCTGAATCGCTAGAAATTAAAAAAAAACCCAATTTTGAGATGTTTCTCTTTGTAATCATGAATCTGAAAATCGCTAAAAAACAAAATCTTCTTTGGAATCGAAACCCTAGTTTCACCTGCCCAGAAATTCACAGATTCGGAATCGAAATCACCAAAACCCTAAAACATCGCGATATAATCAAATAGATCTAGAGATTCATCTATAAGAGAGAGAGACACATGATACAAATTTACAAAACATAGAAAGAGAATCAAGCAACGCAACAACAATCTCTGGAGATCTCAGCAGATAACATCGAAGATGGAGAAAGAGGATAAATCTCACGCAAACCCTAAATAAATAAAGCGTGGTAACATATAGGGACAAGTTGTTCATTACCTTAGGATCCTGATTTTGAATCTCCGTAGCGATCCCCATGGAAGAAGAAGAAGAGAGAGAGAGACCAAGATTTTGAAGAGAGAGAGAGAGATCTAATTGCAAAATAAAGTAAAAGGGGGAGGAGCGGGTTTATAATAGCTTAAAATTATGAGAGAGAGAGAGATTATTTTCAAAAAATAAAAGGGCAAAAAAGATTAGTAACGGTCGAATTTTTTAGTTGTTGGCCACATGACAGGAATTTGTGGGCCCGATATAACTTTTTAATCAACAAATTCACATACATAACGATATTCTTTTATAAAATTACAATTAATTTAATATTTACATTTGTATTTGCTAATTAATGTTTATGATATAATATTAAAGGGATATAATTGCGTAGCTAGAGTTTATTTGAATTTAATTTTAAATATTTTGATGTAGTTTTAAAAATTGACTTTTGAAATTACAATTCAAAAAGTGTAGTTTTGCGAATTGTCCCTTTTTAATTTTAATTTAAATAATAGTTTTGATTAAATTAAGTAGAGTTTAATTCTTTTTTTACATATAGAGGAACCGGTAACCAAACTCAAAGCAGACAATAAAAAAACAAACTAAAAGCCCATTTTTAAATACCCCAAATTCACTCCGAAAAAAAAAAAAAAAATACCCCAAATTCACAATGAGTTCTCATTTCTCACAAGAAAGGATTTATTCAAGTTTCTCTTTCTCTACAAGTAAATATACATAACTGGTCACAAACAACTCTGCAAATTCATAAAGCAATGAAGAAGTTAACATACAATATATATGTGTGTATAGATCTCCCAAGAAGCTAAATAAATCAATGGATCAAATCTCAAAGAAGGAAAGAGTTAGCTCTGTAAAGAAAAAAACAGAGGAGAGAGGAGGAAGATTTGTTACATGGTACCAGCTCTACCTGATGTCGGTTTTGTACTAGGTTTGAATTTAGAGATATCGAAGAGATCACCAAACAGCTTGTCTTCTGGTTTATTCTTAGGTTTCATAGGAGGAAGATATGAAGACAATGATGATGATGATGGTACCTGATCTGAGTTCTGGTCTCTGATTGATAAACCATGCATTTGCTGGTCTATATACGGACTGCTTCCTTGTTGCGGTTGGTTATAGCCATATCCTCCCATCTGGTTACCATACGCCTGCTGCTGTTGTTGTTGCTGTTGGGCATAGTACTGAGCCATCATCATCATCTGCTGTTGTTGTTGTTGTTGCTGTTGCCCTGAAGCCTGATTGGGTTGGTTTGGCTGTTGCATGTAGATACCGTTGCCGGGTTGTGGCATTTGAGGATATGGAGTGTTGTTAACTGGTTGAGAATATGTGAAGGAGTTCTGTGTCGAATGCATTTGAGGAGAAAACGGACTTCCTGACTCTGCGGTTGGACTGAAGTCTTGATGTTGAGCTTCCCATGGAGGAGGTGGAAACGCCGAAGCGTCTTGGGCACCTTCTTCACATTACAAAATTACCACAAAAAAAGTGAACACACAAGGATTATATAGGAGAGTGAAAACATGTCTCAAAAGTTAAGGTTTGTTGTCTAAACTCAGATATATTACCATAAGGTGGTTGCAGTGGTTGTTGCAAGTGCTGTCCAGGCTGACTATTCCATGAAGAAGAGGCATCTTGCCCGTACGATGGCTGCTCAAACTGCGAATAACTCACCGGAGGAGCAAATCCATTGGATTGTTCTAATCCAATATCTCCAGCTTGATTATTTGGTTGCTGGTGAGCTGAACCGCCAGCTGGTGCAGTTGCAGGACTTGGACTATTAGTGTTGTCCGAGAACATATCCATAAGGGCAAGGGCATTTTGATCTGATGCAATCGGACTTGCTGGTTGAGGAGATCCAACAGGAACAAGCGCAAGAACATCGCCACTAAGGAGGTCTATGTTGGAATTGGCTGAACCATTAGTTACAGGTGGTGCTGCGAGGGCCAACTGATTTAGAGCCCCGTTACCAGAACTTGATGTAGCTCTGTGAAATGTTGGATAGAGTACAAATCAGAAGCTATTTAATAAGACAAAGAAACTTTTACCAAGTCACTTGGTCTGAAACCCCAGTTATTACTCGTAACAAATCAGCAAAATATGGTTAAAAAGTTACTACTCTCTTCTTCAACAGCAACTTGAAAAGTTTTCTCTTACATACCCGTTAGCCTGATCACTGCTGTCCCCGGTGTCAATAAGTGGGCCATCAACATCTACAAGAGATTTTGCTGACTCTGACTTGGGCTTCTCGCTTTGAAGAGAAGTTCCACGAGTTCCAGAAGCAATTGTCTCATAACTAATTAAGACCCGTTGTAAGTCGTCATTCAAAGCCAGACCTTGAGATAACAGAGACTCGTCCCTGGATAAGAAAGTTGAATGAAGTAAAGAAGAGTACACAGAAACCTAAACTATGAAGCATAAACGCAATTCAATTAAATTGGACTATTCCACAGTATTTCAAAGAGGAGAAGAAAGAGCTCTTACGAAGTTGAGTTGACTAAGTGTACCACTCTTCGTTTGTATGTACGACATTGCTCCACCAAGTCGACCATCACCTCCTGTTTAAGGTCCTAAAAAAACAAAACAAAAGAAGGATGACCATCCTGAGAATTAGTAGAAAACAATATGATCAAATTTCACAATTATATTGACCAATAACCAACGCATACAAACATGTAGATATCTTTCTCTAAAACTAAAATGTTTACCTCCTTGTTTCCCGGCTCTAATGCACTCAACATTTCAGCAAGCACATCCATGATACCTTTTGCGTTTTGAATCTCCGACAAACTGAAGAAGAATTTTGACATACAACAGAATAAACATCTGAGAAGCAACATTTCCTGAGCAACAAAGGCATGCGACTACGTCCTAACTTAAGGACGTTGAAACTAGCTAACTAAACTAATCCATGTTTTTGCTTAACAATCCTTTAACTTAAAACAACAGAGTTTCAACAGAAAATATATACCTCAGAGTAGGAAATTCTGGCTCTGCTGAAGGTTCAGGCATATCATTAATAGGTCCAGCATTACGAAGATTTTGAGGATAAGACGTCAAAGGCTGTGTTTGTGGAGGTGTGAACACGGGAGCTGATCTATCTAATCTCTGAGGGAAAACAGCCCCAGCACGCTGAAAGAGACGAGAGTTCATAATGGTGGTTAGGCAAGAGTGATGGAAGAATTTCTATCAGATTCGGAACTAATAAGAGGATCTAAGAAGACATATTTAAATTGTAGACCTACCAACAATTCCTGGTATCCTGCATAGTATTGTGGATATCTTGCCCTAGGGCCACCAAAGGCCTCTTGCCATGTATCGATAAGGACCAGAATCTTCTCTTTGACATGGAAGTCCGGCTATATGCACCAATAGATACCGTAATTAGAGAGGGATCTAGAGTTACATTTTCTCGATGAAACTAAATTAGAACAAGCCTTACCTTTTTCTTAACTATCCGAACCATCTCATGAATAACACCCTTCTCAGCCACATGCATATGAACCATGTCACCGCAATTCTTCACTATCGTCTCAAGTAGCTAGAAAATTAAAAATGCATGATAAGTGAACATACAATTTTATTGCAAAATGTATCAGCATATGTAAGTGAACATTCATCATTCATTTTAGACAATTTGTAACTTGTAAGTCGCAAAAGAATCATAAACACTACACTAGTAGAAAAAGGAGCAAAATTACTAATTCTGGTGAGGTTTGATGTGCTTCCTAAACGACATTTATCATGAACAAGTAATCTCCGATCATGTCAATTTGCACTAATTACTATTACATCCCATGAATCCTTTAGAATTTTGGAAAAAAGACTATGTGTAACTAAAACGAACAACTATCTACATGCACAACAGATAATGAAAAGAAAAATTGTTTCAATGAAAGAAGAACAAAAAAGAGACAATAATCTTGGAGCTTACTGTTAAGGCAAGAAGTTGAGCTTTCGGATTCCTGCTACCAATTCGCTTTCTTACGCCTTTCACGACATCTTTTGCTTGCCTGCAAAAACATCAACCAGTTTACAGACATCATATAGGGATCCTTCTGGTTTAGTAATAATCAGTTCTTTCACCCCTAAGATCTGCTTCTTATAATCACAGAGCATATATTTAAACAAAACAACTTCCAAGCTTTTACAAGACTTCTTCCTCAAACGGTTAAAACTATACAGAAAACAAACACTACAAACAAAAGGAAACATGGATGATATCTAATTTCTAGTATCTGCTTTTCTCCATATCTATGAAATTCAATTTCAACAGTGTCAAGTTTTCTCACTGAAACCAAAACAGAACCATCACAGATTCGAATATGTATTTAGACTGTTTCAATGTTTTTTCAGGAGAAATCAGAGAGGAAGCAATCATACGCTGGATCGGTATTGAGCATGTCACAGATCTCGAGATTCATGGCCCAATCTGGTCCGATCAACATCTCGCTCGTCGCTCTCTCCACCATAGCGTTCACCATCTTCAAGGAGCCGTAAAATCAAGCTAGAGATTTTTCCGGCGAAGATTCTCTTTCTCAGGAATTCACGCCACCTATAAATTGTTTTTTTTCTTCTTATTTTTTCTCCATTATTAATTTTTCACAAGGTCCAATATATCATTGCCACGTGTTAATATAGCAGTGTTTTTTTTTTTTTTTTGTCAACCGCAGTGTTTAATCTTAAGTAACCAACATGCCACAAAAATAGCAGAGCTACTACTATTAGTAATACAACAATTTTGCTTTTTGCTAATCTCTAGTAGTTATAAGTGTCACAAGTTGAGATTAGAGGTTAAGATTTTGGGGTTAAAACATAAAATTAAAGACATAAGATAAACCCACAACTATAAAAAATTCTAAAAAAGCATTAAGCATGACCAAAAATTTTCAGACAGAAACTGTAGTCTGTGTGTGATTCATGTTTCGACCTTCCGAGATTTGTTCCAACGACCACTTGATGAATCAGATCCTCTCTTTCGTCCAGCAAATCTCCCTCCTCGTCTACCTCCTCCTCTGCAACAGACCATAACCATTATGTCTCAAAGGCGAAAACCGGAACCAATGTATATTCAAATACGATAAACATATGTACTCACCTTCCTCCGCGACCACCTTTGTCAAACCGATCTTTGCTGCGTAGGAGACCCCAGTAGTCCTTTTCAGCTTCGCCTGCCACCATAATATAGATACCCATTTAAGTCAAAGCAGAAACATGTGTAGGTAAAGTTAAGATGGAAGTTAAAAGAGTGGTCATTACCCGTAACAGGTTCTACGACAACGATAAAATTCTTCACGGCTAGTCCACCTTCTTTGGCTAATACTGCTGCAGCACGGGCTTTCTGCGATGCTTCGGGTTCATCAAACCTAAGGTATCCCGTCTCAGCTCCCATTTTGAAATCGACAAACTTCACATTCAAAAGAAACAATGAGTAATATAAACATGATAATGGCCAGCAAGAAACAAGGGAGAACATATAATCAACAACAATACAGTAGGACGTGAACGATGAGATATTGAACATGATCTATGTACCTTGACATCACCAAATTTTCCAAAAACAGCCTTGAGATCTTCACGCAAGACAACATCTTTGTTATCTTTGTGAGTAGCTAGAGCACCCTTCTCTTCTCTCTCTCCATTATTAACACGAGAATCCTCATCGTCTTCACCCTCTGTTCCTTGGTCCTGATCAGTGTTTTCTTTATCATCATCAGGATTATCTGCCGGCTTTGATTTGGTTTCATCCATTGTCTCGTCGGTTGGCTTCTCATAACTATTTTGTTCCGCGGTATCTTCTTCAGCTGAGCGCTTAAGAGTGAATGAAATGATCAAACCCTTGGGATAACTAAGATAGATATTAGAAAATAGCCATAGTCAGTTCAAGAAAGTTTATAGCAACAAAAGACAAGAAAACTAATAACAATAATCGTCAAGCCTTACTTTGCCTCGTAATCAGAAGCGCTCTTATGATCAGAACCGTTCTTCTGATTAGCAGAACTCTTCTCTGTCTTCTGAGGGCGGTAATTGGCGAATTTGTCTTCGTCTTTTTCCCTTTCCTCATCAAACCTTTTCCTGAAAATCAAATATTATCTTTTAGTTATGTATCTAAATAACTCAATAGAAAGGCTTTATCATGAAAAAGTGTCAGCAAACAGGACATGTGTTCATGTCTATATAGGATTACTTTGGTTTCAGCTCTAGTTCTTGACCAGCAAAGACCAAATTTAGCTCGATAACGTTTTCAGCATCCTGTTCTCCAGGGAACTCAATGAAGGCAACGCCAGAAAATAATCTTGCATCTGCCACATGGCGAGGCATCCTCACGCTCTTAACCTGAAAGACACAACACATACATATAATCACACACTAGTATAACCAGTTTGTTAGCCTAAATTTAGCAAATAAACGAAACACTTATAACTCGATCAATAGTGGATTCACCTTTCCATATTGATTGAAAAAAGCTTCAACATCTTCTCTTTTAACATCATACGGTAACGGTGAAGCAGCTACTGTTCTAGCATTAAGTTGTTCAACCAAATCTTCTAGCTTCAACAATTTTGAAGACCTACCGACTTTTCTCCCTGTGTAAGCAAATCCAATATAGCAAAAAGTGATCAAACAACAAACTCTAAAAGAAGTATCTCCAAACTTAGCACAATCATATCTAAGACAAGTTGCTAACACTTCTGTTTGTTTGTTTTTTCCTTTTGTAATAAGAAACTAACCATCTTCTGAAACTTTGAGAGACGAAGAGGTTCGGAGAGTATCAGCAACAGCTTTGATGGTATCTTGAGGAATCTCATCTCCTTTAGAATCACCCAACTTCAAATATCCTCTCATCTTACTAAAGGAACATATCAAAGCCAAACTTACCACTGTTTTTTCAAAAAAAAAAAAAACATCAACACAAGAAGAAGAACAAAAATTCAATACACAGAGACTTAGAAACTTACAGCCATCTTCACTCTTTGTGACTGTCTTCTTGAGGAAATCATCAATGGGAAGATTACTATCACTAAAGTAAAACTCCACCTAAGAATCAATAACACTTATCAGAACACAGTCAAATCAATTTCAAACAAAGCAAAGAATCTGGTGAAGCCAATAGAGAAGAAACCGACGAGTATGAAGAAGAAGAGGATATGTACGAACCTGACGCAGAACCAATTTAGCGGTCTCTTCGGTTAAACAAGGAATCGCCATGTTTGTTCGCTGGCTCGAGAGGAGGAAGAAGACGAAGATTAATTAGGGTTTAATAAGAAAGTTTCGATTGTCGTCTAAATTCTCGAGTCAATTCTCTTTATATATAAATTTTGCTCTCGTTTTTTTCGCGGTTTAGTCCTTTATTTCATATATTTATCTTTTTTAATGCCGTGTAAGTTTCTATATTATCTAATTTACCCTCCACTATGTTTTAAAAATAGTTTTTTCATCCAATATTCGTATCCTTATGGTTTAATACAAAAGATATCAAAGTAATGTGCGTGCTATTTGCAATTAAAGCCAAGACCCCTATATTCATGCCCGGTAGTTTTAAAACCCGACCCGATCTAAACGGTATTGAGATAACTATCCCGTATTTACAATATATTATAATCTTGGCCCAAAAGCCCATCAAAGTTACAATTTAGCCCAAATTAAAGTTCAATTCGACGATATTTCTAATCCGATTTGATAACCATAGGATCCACACTTGCGGCTACCTCCTTTGTCGTCTCTTTTGTGTCTTGGAGCCCTAATCTTCCATCGCCGTCCTTCAATATTTTTCTCTCTAAGCTAAAATTGGCTTGTGGTGTGGTGGCTTATCTGAATCGTTGTTTAATAAGGATGTTTGGTGGTGGAAACAAGAGAGACGAAGGATCCATGCCGATTCAAAACACCAATTTGTTTGCTGCTTTAGATACTCCCAAGAAGAAGAAGAAGAAGACGAAGTCTGGTGTGAGCAAAGCTTCTTCAAAGAAGGAGGAGCCTGAGCCACAGGTTTTCTGGGCACCTACGCCTCTCAAGGCAAAAGCTTGGGCTGATATAGACAGCGACGATGATGATGACGACGACTTTTACGCTACCAATGCTCCGATTCAGACCACGTGGGCTACTTCTGATTCAAAGGGCAAAGACGTTGTTGAGGTCAGTGAATTAAACAATCTTCTTGTTCGTATTGTCTCGAAGAAAAGATAAAATCTTGTTTTTGATTGATTGTAATCTTTAAGGCAATGTAAGCTTGTGTTTCTTGTTCATTGGTTGTTTTTTCTTTCAATGATTGTGTTGTGTTGTTTCATAGGAAAGATGAATGTTGTTTTTGATTGATTTTAAACCTTTAAGGGTAGTATAAGCTTGTGTTCTTGTTCTTTGGCTCTTACAGAGATGCTTTTGCTTTCAATGTTTGTAGGAAAGTGAAAGTGAAGAAGATGTTCTTGATGATGATGATGATGATGATGATTTGGACGAAGAGCATGAACAAGAAACAGAGATACAAGCTAATCAAGAAGCAGAGCCTGAGGTGGAAAAGGCCCCTGAAGCTCCTAAGGAGGCAGAGAGGCAGCTTTCCAAGAAAGAGAGGAAACAGAAGGAACTTGCCGAGCTCGATGCTCTTTTAGCAGATTTCGGAGTTACGCCCAAAGATGAAAACGGTCAAGAAGACTCTCAAGGTATTACGCAGTTAAACTCAAGTGCATTCACTTATCTACGAAACCAATGTTAGCTAATAGTAATACTAATAGAAGTTTCTTCTTGAATATGTATAACAGGTAAGCAAGAGAAGAAAGAAGTTAATGGGGAAGGAGAGAAGAAAGAGACAGGAGAATCAAAAGCCTCGAAGAAGAAGAAAAAGAAGGAGAAACAGAAGGCGGTGAAAGAATCTCAAGACGAAGTAAAGAGCAACTCGGATGCTGCAAACGAGACCGCCGAGCAGGAGGAGGATGGTTCTTCTTCCATGGATGTGAAAGAACGGATAAAGAAGTTAGCGTCAATGAAGAAGAAGAAATCAAGCAAAGACATGGACGGTGCTTCGAAAGTAGCTACACAAGAAGCAGCTGCGAGGAAGGCAAAGCTGGCTGCCGCAAAGAAGAAAGAGAAGAGTCACTACAATCAACAGCCAGTAAGGTGAGGAACATAACCCAATTTCAGTTTGGTTTTGATATGAACATGTGTTGTCTCGGCTGTTTCTGTTCATATGAGAGAAAGAGAGAGAGAGAGAGAGAGAGAGAGAGGCTCTATGCCTTTGATAAAAGATCTTTTGAAAGGGAATGTGGTTTTAGTTATGACTTTTGATCTTTTTTATTACTTGTGGTACAATGGAGACATGTTATCAAAAAGCTCTCTTTGAATTTTTTGTTCTTACGTTTGATATCTTATGTTCTTTCCAAGTATGTGAAACAAGCAAAAGACCTAAAAACAAACAAGGCCCAAAAATAGTCTAACGAGAGTGCTCTCGGGTTGTTTGGTGTTATTGTTGGGATCATTATGTCGGCACAAGCTACATAGACTGTTGTTTGTCTTGTCTCAAAAAATCTGGAAAAGAAAGATGGCTTCTTGATTATCTTCATTGTTGTGTATTGTTTAAAACTTTTGAATAAGTCACACGTTGGAGCACAAACTCCGTGTTTATAATATCTCTTACAATCAAAAGACAAAGAGTTTGTATATGGTTTGGATTTAATGTTTAAAGATCAAGTTTTTAAGATTATTTTGTATAGTTTAATGGTTAGTTTTGAGAATTAAAATTTGGAGAATAAATTTTGTATGGTTATTAACAAAAAAAAAAGAAAAGTTTGTATGGTCATGTAAAAAAAAACGTATAATAAAGAGCAAATTAAAAAAAGGACCCAGAGTCCCAGACACACCATATATTATAAAGTGATTTCTCTGGAGTTTCTAAGGGGAAAAAAACGGCGATTAGTGAATCTTTGGTTTCGCAAGGGTTTATCTTTTTTTGCTCAAATCTCAGTGTTTGATCGCTTCGTAGTGGTGAGTCTCGCGTTTCTTTACGCCTGAGATTAGCTTTTTCGAATTCATTTTCTTTGAGATTTATTTGGGTTTGTTTAGTTTCATTGTGTATTTTGTCGTAATTGAAAGTTTTTTTGAGTATAGGAGTATATAAATAAAAAAAATGCAAGCTTGTTGTGGAGCTACTTCAATGGGGTCTTTACAGCAACAAGGACGTGTTCAAAGACCTGTCTTTGCTTCAGTTATGTTTCCAGCGACTAAATTTTCTCACCAGCTCAAGTTCGATTTCTCAAGACCTTCTTTTCTTGAAAGAAGTTTGGTTTTTGAAAGCAGAGCAGCTTCTTCAGTCTCTGTGCCTAATGTAGAGATGAGCAGTAAGAAAGTTTAATTTTTTTTGTAGTAATGTGAAGGTAAATGGTTGTTTTATTCCTATGTTTGGTGAATTTCGACAGGCAATGGAATCGATTTTGAGGACTATGGTCTAAGTGAAGTAGACCCAGATGTTCAAAACATTATCACAAAGGAGAAAGATAGACAATTCAGGAGCTTGGAGCTTATAGCTTCCGAGAATTTCACATCACGAGCGGTTATGGAAGCTGTTGGATCATGCCTTACCAACAAGTATTCCGAGGGACTTCCTGGTAAAAGGTAATGAAAGTTATGTCTGAATCAAGTTTTAACTCATCTGCTAGATTCTTATCGTCTTTTTGCTGTCTCCTGTCCTGTCTCTCATAGGTATTATGGTGGCAATGAATACATTGACCAGTTAGAGACACTTTGTCAGAACCGGGCTTTAGCTGCTTTTGGTTTAGATTCTACGAAATGGGGTGTTAATGTTCAGCCATTATCTGGCTCACCTGCAAATTTTGCAGTGTACACCGCCTTGCTTAGCCCTCATGATCGCATCATGGTTAAGATTCTTTTGCACTCTTCACCTCATATTTTTAGTGTGTGTTGATATATTGAATGTTAAGTAGTGACGACTTGTTTGAGTATGCAGGGTCTAGATTTGCCTCATGGTGGTCATCTGTCACATGGATTCATGACTGCGAAAAGACGTGTATCTGGAACTTCTATATACTTTGAGTCCATGCCTTATCGACTTGATGAATCAACAGGTTTGTGCATTTCTTATGAATGTGTCCATGTATGCAACTGCTTTTATATAAGAGGTTGTTTCCTGATGTCTGAATATTTGAGCAGGCATTGTGGACTATGACATGCTCGAGAAAACTGCTACACTGTTCAGACCAAAGCTTATAATTGCAGGAGCTAGTGCGTACAGCCGAGACTTTGACTATCCTCGCATGAGGAAGGTACTAAAACCAATCTGATCCTTACATTTGCTTTATAGTTTTGGCTTTTCGGTAGCATCTGATATATTCGTTTTTCCTTACAACTTGTATGAAAATTTTTAAAGATTGCAGACTCAGTTGGTGCTTTTCTGATGATGGATATGGCTCACATCAGTGGGCTTGTGGCTGCTTCTGTAGTAGCTGACCCTTTTGAGTATTGCGACGTCGTCACAACTACAACTCACAAGGTATGTATGTTTAGGAAAAAGTAAAGAGTTTTCAAATTAACCCTTGATCTTATAGTTAATTATACTTCTTGTTAGTCTTTGAGAGGTCCAAGAGGCGGCATGATCTTCTTCAGGAAGGATTCTGTTAATGGTGTTGAACTTGAATCCGCCATAAACAATGCCGTGTTCCCTGGTCTACAGGTTGAGAGATTCACCCTTCTCTTATTATATAATGTCTTTCAACAGTGAGTAAAATATTTCATCTGTTGTATATGCATAGGGTGGCCCTCATAACCACACAATTGGTGGATTAGCCGTCTGCTTGAAACACGCACAATCACCTGAATTCAAAGCTTACCAGAAAAGAGTACTAACCCTTTTACTTTATCATAAAGTTTTTAAATATAACAAGTTGTAACAATCTTGTTGTTGCTTGTTTAGGTTGTGTCTAACTGTAAGGCATTAGCTAACCGATTAGTTGAACTCGGGTTTAGTCTTGTTTCTGGTGGCAGCGACAATCACTTGGTTCTCGTTGATCTTAGACCATTGGTTCGTTTCTTACAAACTCTAGTAATAGCCCTCCAGAAAAAAGACTCTTTTCACTTATCAATCGATATTTTGTTGTGATGGTTCAGGGCATGGATGGTGCTCGTGTTGAGAAAATCTTAGACATGGCATCTATTACTCTCAACAAGAACTCTGTCCCCGGTGAGTCTCTATCCACACTTATTATCGCAGTTCAAACTTTAAAACAACGAAAAGCCGTGTTCTTGAGACTGTTTATGTTGGAAAACAGGGGATAAAAGCGCGTTGGTTCCAGGAGGGATAAGGATAGGATCTCCTGCGATGACGACAAGAGGGCTCTCAGAGAAAGACTTTGTGGTTGTCGCTGACTTCATCAAGGAAGGTGTCGAGATCGCTATCGAAGCCAAGAAGTTGGTCAAGGGAACAAAGCTAGGAGAGTTCACAAAGCTTGTGACTTGTCATGAGTTCTCATTGAAAGAGAAAGTGGAGAGTCTTAAGAAGAGAGTAGAATCTTTCACTTGTCGTTTTCCCATTCCTGGCGTTTAAATTATACATTTAGAGAAAAAAAGACAGAGATGGATGGTCTTGTTGTTGTATTTTTGACCTTTTTTGTCTTTAAAAGCATGTTCTGCTTACCTGTGCCCCAAGTTACAAAGTAACAAAGTTGTGTTTTAGAGGCATTCTTATTCATTTACACTACTTCTAAAAATTTAACATTCAAATCAGGTCCTTTGATTTGTTCGTTAGAGGCATTCATATTCAACTTGCATTTTTACACTACTTCTAAAAATTTAACATTCAAGTTTTTTTTTTCAAAACTAATTTGACAATAAAAACACTTTTTTTTTAAAAAACTGCTTTTAATTTAAGATTTATAACTCTGTTTTTTCGTATTTTTGTGCAAGGAAAAAAAGAAGCAAGCGTTGTAATAATAATAAAAAAATAAAAAAATAAAGCAAGCGAAAACAACAAAAGGAAAATCTTAAATCGACGATCTAATTATGTTTTGTACCTATTTTAGAACTTTATAATATTAACATACTAGGTAAGTAGGACATGATATTTATAAATAATATTAAATTATATTATTGAAAACCATGAATTGATCAATTTATGGTTGAACATTTAACCCGAGATCCGAAACTCGAAACCGAATCGACATGAAAAATTCGGCTTGGTCCGATTTCAGTTATCATATTATCCTATCGGGTTTTAATATTTTCTAACTCGGATTTCCGTTATAACCCGAACCGACCCGAGGTCCGAATTGTACTCGAATAGACCCGAAGATATACACATATATATAATTTTGATAAGTTAAATTGGATTTTAGTATACTATTTCAATTTTTTGTGGGTTATATTGAATAAGTCGAACCAAAACCCGAACCGAACCCGTATTACCGAAGTAAGATCGGAAGTTCTTACCAAAATTATCTAAAACACGAAAATTTGAACCAAAAAACAAAAATCCCGAACCGAATAATATTTGGTTTCATGTTAGGTTTTGTTAAATATATGAAACTCGACCTCGAACCCGAATAGATTCGAACCAAACAGAATTGTATTTGTAAACAATCCGAACGGATCATATATCATTTAACCTGAAAAACCCGAACTTGAATTAACTCGACCTAAAAACCGAATGCCCAGACTCCAATCCACTAATCAAAATTCCCGACACCCGTTGGCAATTTATGAGGCATGCATCTATGAAAGACTATTATCGAAAGCCGAAATAACTAATCAAATTTTGCAAGCTTATTCAAAGAAAAAGACCCGCATTATGCATACTCCGTTAAATAAAGGCGCAATCCATTTACCGAAATTCGCAGGCTCATTTGACGAAGACTCGCTTTAATGATTTTAAATGTGATAAAGTCTTATTTATATTAGAAGATTTCTTATTTTGTTTTTTATTGTTTTCAATGTGGGAGAAATTTAATTCTTAAAAATTTTATATGTGAGCCTGAATTCGTTGTGCCTCAAATATAATTTATAGAATTCGCCAAACAAAAATTATTCAAAAATATAAGGACTAAAACGCAAAAAAAAATTAAAAATATCCTAAAAGCTCTCACGTCGCGACACGTAGGCGTTTTGTCTTCTCTTTTAATAGTATATATTTTATTAAACCCAAAATAAAATAAAATATAATATTAACATTTAATTAAGCTTTTTATATTTTAAAGAAGCTTAATTGGCCCATTTTTAAGGCCCAGGAATATACACGACGTCGTTTCAATATCGCTGTAATTTAGGCTATAGAAACATTATTTTTACTTTTCATCGTCACAAAAGAAGAAAAAGAGAGAGAGAGAGAGAGCAAAAAAATGGCGACGTTTCTACAATCATTCATAGATCCAAAGAAGAACTTTCTCGCTCGTATGCATATGAAATCAATATCGACTCGTCTTCGTAGATACGGTCCAGATTCATCATATCTCTCATAAGAAACCCTAAATTTTTCTGAATCTGGATTGGTTTGATTTTTGATTTTGTATGATTTTAGGTCTTAGGTACGATGATCTGTACGATCAATATTACAGTATGGATATCAAAGAGGCGATGAATAGATTGCCTAGAGAGATCGTTGATGCTCGTAATCAGCGTCTCAAGCGTGCCATGGATCTCTCCATGAAGCATGAGTATCTTCCCAAGGATCTTCAGGTGATTTTTCTAATGGGTCTTTTAGGTTATGTATAAGCTAGCTTTAAAAATAGGGTTTTTTACTTGTTTTGTCATGTATTGTGATGTTATTGATTTACAATGTGGCTTTTGGTTTAGCAATTTCAGGGTTTTAGATTATGTAAATTGTTATGTGTTCTTTTTGAATTTTGTAAAATTGTTAAAAGGGTTGTTTTTATTACTTAATCATTTACAGGCGGTGCAGACCCCATTCCGTGGCTATCTCCAAGATATGTTGTCTCTTGTAAGTCACTTTTGATGATTTTATATATAAATCCCTATGTGCCCTTTTGGGTGTTGGTAGAAACTCAGTGCAATTATAATAGCATTCTATGTCTATTTGCAGTAAAGTTTCGTTCTTTTTTTGTTACTTGTATGCTTTGTTCCTTCAACATTCTTGTTGCATATACTGGTCTGAATTATGAAGAAGCAGTGGTTAAAACTTTGATATGCATCAATTTGAATCACGTTGTCTTTTTTCGTATTCCTTGAACTCTTACATTAGAAAATAACACTTTTTGCAATGTTTTAGTTGCTGTAAAGATAGATTGTCAACAATCATCATGAATATATCAACTTCATCGATCATCATCATCGCCATCGCTAACTTTATGTTGCAGGTCGAGAGGGAAAGACTGGAACGAGAGGCGTTGGGAGCTTTGCCACTCTACCAGCGCACGCTCCCTTAAGTTATCATATTATCCCCCTTTCTTGTGATCAATTTTGCTTCTCTCTTTGCATAAATCTCCTCTCCAAATGGATATTAACATTTCATATTTTGTTTATCACTTTCTGAACAGAAGCTCTGAAATTCGCAAGTCTTGTGATAGTAAATACATTTTATGTGTTTCTAGTTTGAATAAAACCGAAGATGCAACTTCAAAGTTTGTCTTTTATTTTTCTGGTTTTGCTTTGGTGTTATGTTTTAATAATTGGTTTCTTAACTCAAAGGCTATAGTTTTTGTTTGATGAAATACATATATATATGCAAGTGCTCATGGCTTCATTTGGTAGATGTTTCTCTATAAGCTTATGCATCTGAAAATTTTCATGTGAGAAATTAATGTGAGTGTGTTATGGTTTTAAATTAGGCACCGATAAAGCCAGTCGTTGAATGGTCAAAATCTTTGGTATCTAAATTTGGATGTAGTAATATATAAACCAACAAGATGTAAATCATTCATGTGACAGAGACCCATGTTATGCATATATATTTATGAGGATTTAAATATACTCAGAACAAAAAAAAGATTTGCATGTGAATGTGTAGACAAGACACAAGTCTTCAATAGATTCAGGACAGATCTCTTCTTTAGTTACCCATCTCTCTCCCTGTCCCTTTATTTCTTTTAACAATTGATTGATGATAAAGAGAGAGTGGAAATTAAGGTTGTACACAAGGTGGATACAAATAGCTTTTTAAAAAAAATTATAATTATTTGTTTGTTTAAAACTTAGTGTTACTTCGAACACTAAAATTTTATACTCAAAAAATTAAAGCGACGTCTAATTTAAAAATAACCTAGAGCACTGAAGATTTATATTCTCTCGTTTCATAATAGTTGATGTTTTAGGCAATTTTTTTTGTTTCAAATTAGTTGATGTTCTCATTTTAAATGTATAATTAATTGATATTTTGTGTTTTCCAATGATTTAGATTATGAATAATATTTTTAAACAAAAAGTTAAATGATGTTTTACACTGCAAAATAACAAAATTAAATGATTTCTTAATCGGCCCATAAAACACTAAAAACTTCATTAGTTTCATCTGTCACATTAAATGGGTTTGGTTAGAGTTTTGAATTCTGATAAGCTAAATGTTAGCTAGTTTTTGCAAATCAAGAAAGACAATAATAAAAATGTCGTTTTTGTGAAAGTAGGTTCATTTTCCCATGCATACATATGTGTATTTTATCATATACTATATATTATCATTTTATTTGGGTCCACGACTAGTAACATCAAACCGAAATTAATTTATCTACAAATTTATCTAGATATATAATTTAAATTAAGAAAGTATAATCGTTTCTCTTCTTATTGTTGTTCAACGTAACACAAATGTACCAACGACGGGTTGGCAACGACGGGTTGGCTCAGTCGGTTAAGCGCAGTCGTTGGTGATGTTGTGCTTCTGAGTTCGAAACGCGTTGGGAGCGATAATTTACGCCATTAATTGATATTATCAAAGGCTGGTCGCGGGCCTAGGGGGATTATGGGCTTCGGCCCAGAACCTCCTGATTTAACAAAAAAAAAAAAAAACGTAACGCAAAAGCATGTGTTATGAATTTATAAGCATGCACGCACTATGTTTTGTAGTTCTACAATAAGTATATAGTATGCAATAATTGCACCGCTTAGTGAGTCGGTGGTCTTTCTTGCACATCCATTTTTTTCTTTTCAATATCATTAACTATATATACACTCTTAACATTAATCATATATTGATGGATCATATTGTATATTAAGTATTTACTACAAGAGGGTGATAAGTTTATTTCATTGTGCAAGATCTACTTGAGTACACATTTACATAGTTTCACTAGAATGTTAAAGTTTATTTTCAGTATATATATTTTTGTATTATATAGTATTGGTTGCTAAGTTCTTTTGTAGTCATGTTGCAAACAAATTAACCAATATGCTCGAATATTTGTTGTTATAGTGATCATGTTTTATACTTATGAATGGATTATATGATAATATGGTTTTTAGTTTGGTTCAATAATATCAATGAATAATTATTTTAACCTGACAGATAGATAGACTCAAACTAAAGAAAGCACGTGAAAAGACTACTTTAAAGTTAGATAGGAGTGGGGCAATTATTTTATTAATTATTTAAAGTAAATCTCAAGATTAGTATTAACAATACTAATTAAACAATTAATGAGCTATTTTAAAAAAATATATATATTTCAATGGTAGTGATCGGAAGAATACAAATCAAAACCCGTGAAAGAAAATAGAGCCATATGCCTTGTTGTGGATTTGGCACACAGATCAAGCTTTTGATTAAAGTGTCCCATTTTAATATTCATATTTTGTTTATTATCTGTAGTGTGAATGTGATAAGATAATTCATAGCAAAAGTTAATTTCAGCTTTTGTGGATATGCGATAACCAATGTGAAAAATGCATGTGAGATACCACATTGTCCCCACAGCTTTTATCCTCTTCACTTATACTAATTACTATTCTCAAATTGCAATAAAATCAATATTTTGTAGTTTTCATCTTCACTATATATTTGGGTTATCTAAGAAAATACAACTATTTTAATTAAAAACATAAATAAATATATTTACTCAAAAAGTAACTTCTGTTAAGTTTAACAAAATTTGGAAAATCCATAAATATATGATCAAATTGATGACATTTTGCAACAATATATTAGCTAATTAACAAAAGAATATTATATTAACCACAGTACATGGCTAATTGCGATCGATAATATTGTTCTTATAAACTATCAGTAAATAATCGACAATTGTTATTTAACCAAACGTTCTTCGAAGAAGTGACCCATTTCCAAGGAACGAATGTAGTATTTTAAAAAAGGGACCAATGTTGTTCCGACACAAGTCTCGAATGTCAAAACCGTAATTTAAATCAAAGACAAGGGCTTCTCTTGATAAACAAGACTTTGCATATATTATATTAATAGCTCTCCTCCTCCTCCATCTCTTACACTCAACTAAACATTCCTAGCTTGTCTCGCTCACTCTTCTCTGGTTTTATTACATTTTTTTTTTATAAAGTTCATAAATTTATAAAACACACAATAATTAGGGTAGAAAAATCGAATGAAATGAAAGAGATGTGTGTAATAATGCTTCTTCTACTTCACTCTTTCTTCTACGTTTCATTTTGCTTCAAAGATGGTAAGTTAAAGTCCCTATATAGCTTATTCTTTTATCTTTACTATATATATGAATCTCGTAAGTTCATGTTTATACATGTGTAAAATCAAACAATAATATAGAACTAGTTAACTACAAAAAATGTATTTTAGTATCTATAAGTAATATACACATTTGTTAGGTCAAAGACATATCTGTATAAATGCACATCGTTCTTTTTCAATAGTTTTCAATAAATGCATCACTTCATTAATTACTCTCACCTTCCTATCTTGCAACACTTATCATTATCTTAAATCTTAATATTATAAAATATTCTAGACGTACTACTATTTATTCGTGTATTATAAGTTTATTTATAACCACTATAACTAACCAAATAAGTATATGGATCTAGACCTTTAATCTAACTGTTTTTTCTTCTTATTAATCTTAATTTTGAAACCATAATTACAAAACACACAGGGTTATTACCAAACGGAGACTTTGAACAAGGTCCAAAGAAATCAGACATGAAAGGAACACAAGTAATAAACAAAACATCAATACCAAACTGGGAACTCTCCGGTTTCGTCGAATACATTCCATCAGGACACAAACAAGGAGACATGATCCTTGTCGTGCCTAAAGGCGCATTCGCGGTGCGTCTAGGCAACGAAGCCTCGATAAAACAGATAATCAAAGTTCAAAAAAGTCTTTATTATTCGATAACATTCAGCGCGGCTCGAACCTGCGCGCAGGACGAGAAACTGAATGTTTCAGTGGCACCACACCACAAACGGTGTATAGTAGCTCAGGGTGGGATTTGTATTCTTGGGCTTTTAAAGCAAAGAGTGATAGTGATACATAATCCAGGTGTTGAAGAAGATCCAGCTTGTGGTCCACTTATTGATGGTGTTGCCATGAGAGCTCTTTTTCCTCCTCGTCCCACCAATAGTGAGTTATTACTTTTTTTTACTGTTAATTATTTTTTAATTAATTGCATGTTACACAACTTTCAAAGATTTTTTTTTAAAAAAACCCTAAAAAGTGTATGCCAAAAAATAACTATAATTTTGTTTGTCCCGAAATACCATTCAGACTTTTTCGCCAAAGATAGTAAGATACCATAAAATAAAATAAAAATTCCATTTAGAGTTAGTATTTAGCTTTGAAAGAGTATGTTTTAGTTTTGAGATTTTATAACGATTTTATTTCGAAGGTTTTAAACTATTTTTTAACTTTTGTGGTGTACTTGGGCATAAAAACCATTTAGTTATACATTAAACCTAAAATTTGTGACAATATTCTTTAACAAAAAAAAATAATAATTAAAAGTGATATTTTCGAAAATTACACTAAAATAATTAGTTCAATATTGAATAGAGCGGGAAATATTGAAAAAAAACTTGCGGGGTTTAATCTAAACTAGAAAATAATCTCAGAGGTCAAATCCGAAACTATTTAAAACTTATGGGGTTTGAATTATTCGCAGAGAACATTTTAAAAAACGGAGGATTCGAAGAAGGGCCATGGTTATTACCAAACACATCATCAGGTGTTTTAATCCCACCAAACTCCCTCGACGACCACTCTCCTTTACCTGGTTGGATTGTCGAATCTCTTAAAGCCGTCAAATACATCGATTCCGACCATTTCTCCGTCCCTCAAGGCCGTCGCGCCCTCGAACTCGTCGCCGGGAAAGAAAGCGCCAGTTGCGCAGGTCGTACGCACCATCCCCGGGAAAACATACGTCCTCTCATTCGCCGTAGGAGATGCTAGCAACGCCTGCGCCGGATCTATGATCGTCGAGGCTTTCGTCGGGAAAGACACGATCAAGGTTCCGTATGAATCGAAAGGGAAAGGCGGATTCAAACGGGCTTCGCTGAGATTCGTCGCCGTGTCGGGACGAACTAGGGTTATGTTCTACAGCACGTTTTACGCCATGAGAAACGACGATTTCTCGAGCTTGTGTGGACCGGTGATCGACGATGTTAAGCTTCTTAGTGTTCGGAGACCTTGAGCTTGTTTGGTCGGAATATAAAGTTTATGTTTATTAAAGTTGGTTCATTAGTTTATTATACTATATGTTAATGATGTTATTCTCTAATATTAATTACAAGCTCTTAATTTTTTATTTCTATTATGAACTTGTCAAATATCCTTATTAAAAATTTATAAATTCAATTTAACGAAAAAAATTCATAATCCCACATACATGAGACAACAGCTTCCTTGTATGTTAGATAGTTTGATGCTAAAATGTCGTCTTGCAATCAAGAAACCTAAAGAAACAGCTCATAAAGCAGAGCAAAACAATTCTTCCATGCACGGACACACATTAACACTATTCAAAAGCTATTTCACACTTACCTCCCACAAGGGCAAGCATCATTGAAACATGCCTGGGAATAACACCGACGAGAGTCAAATTAATTGAAGCGACAAGAGCAGCAACAATACCAAAAAGAAAGGATCGTGAGAAATCAAACATTCATGCCATGATATCAACAAATTTATCGAACAAGACTGTAAATATTTATCTAAGGAAACCTGCTCATAGCACAACAGCTTTGAAGCTCTGTGGACAAAGCCGGCTCCAAGACACCTGAAACAAGCTGCAATATCAAAGAACACAACTAAAGAAATACAGCAATAACTGTCAGTTCATGTTTTGAGGGATATCATGTATGGTATTGCACCATGCATATGGCCAAGAGAGAAGTTGTAAACCTCAGCATCAGAGTTACATCTCTAGAAGCATAAGGTCTGCAAGCCCCGAACAAGTCGACACTGTTCCTGAAAAACGCAGGGGGAAATCAATAATGTACAGAGGAATAGGTAAATTACTTTTGCTTTAACTTGCTCCAAGATTAACAATAAAGAAAACACATAAGAAAGAACAATATATTTATATAACACCAAAAATAAACCTTTGAAATTTTCATTCTAGTCAGAGTTTCCATACATTCTTGTATATTCTGCTGTCTATATAATCCACTGGGAAAGAACAATATATGACACTTGATTCTACATTGCAGTTAAGTATAGCCAAGACAAAGAGGTAAGACTTGACCATAAGAATCAAAAAGAAAAGAATGAATTATGATTGATACTAACAAAATTGACTACGGGTACCAGTAGATATCAAACTTTTTACCTCCATCAAATGTTCATCATCTGATATATTAAGAAAAAGACGGAGATCAGTCAGTGATGCTTCTTGTTCCCAACTCAAGGGACCATAAGCGAATAACTTCCCCAAAGTACTGCGATAGCTGTATAGATCAGACCTACAAGACCTTCTTGCTCCATCATTTTCGGATGTGTGTATTTGCTTCGCTTCTTCTCCAAGGCCGCAAGAAGATTCAGCATCACTACCACATGAGTCTTCCTCTTGATCTAGCATACAAGGTGGCATGTTACTCTCATAACTAGCAGCGCTACAACTACCAACTGAGCATGTATCACTATCGTAACAATCATCAGCAACTAAGCTTCCTGGACGAACACTCTCACTATTATAATACCCTTTTGAGCTTACCTTGACCGTCTGACTCCAACCAGTTTTGTGATCCTTCAAGGAAGATTTCGCTTGAAATTTAACACCTACTTTTTCTATTGAGGCATGAAACCGCTGCTTCTGTCCCTCCTTTTCCATTGATCGTCGCTTCTTAGGGTTACCTGTGCATGATTCAGCACATTCAGACAAGTTAAAAGGTGATGGTCTCTTTAAAATTCTAGCAGAGACAACACTAGGTTCTCGGATAAGTTTTCCGTTCTGTAGCTTCTGATGTACTTCTGATCCTGTTAGTGTAGATGACTTCATAGAACCAGATACCTGAAAAAAACACGTATAGAAGCAAAGTTAGTCAACGTGTAAGATTCATTAGCACTAGCTGTGGGCAATCGGCTGAACCCGATAAAACCGAACCGCAAGAACCGAAACTTTCGGTTATCGGCGCCGAAAATAACATTAATATTGAACCGATCGGCAAAAAATAATTATGAAATCGGATTTCGGTTCGGTTCGGTTCGGTAATCGGTTTTAAATCAAACCGAACATATATAATGAAAACCATAAATCACTTAACCCTAATCCCATTTTTCTTTTATTCTTCACGCCGTCTTTGGACTTGGCGATTTGGCGATGACGATGCTTCATCGATCCACCACAGATTCTTCGTCGATTCATCATCTTCAAGTCCCCTTCATCATCGATTCATCATCTTCAAGTCCAAAAGGTTTCTTCTTCCTCGACAAATCTCTCGTAATCTCAAAAGTAAGTTCTTCTCATTTATCATCTTAATAGATATTTTTTCTGATTCTTAGGCATGTAAACCTTCAAGCTCTTCTTCTATTTCAGAAATTTCCGAGTTAAAACCCTAAACAACTAACGTGTTCTTAAAACTCTTCTTCATTGATTAGCTTTGTTCTTCTCGGATGTGTTCTTTGTGTATTTGTTATGGATCTGTTGTGTATAAACCTTCAATGTCTTTTATGTTTTCTGATTGTCTGTGATTGTGTATGTTTATGTTTGAATCGGTTTGTGATTGTGTATCTTTCGTTTTGATGTGTGTGTTAGGTTGTCCTTTTTAATATCATGTTTTATATTTCCGATTGTGTGTGATTTTGTATGTTTATGAATGAATTTGTGATGCATATATTTTTATTTAATCATTATATGTGTGTTTTGCTCATCTAATGTTTTGTTTTATGTTTACTAAGTTTTGTAGATGTCCGGAGATCAAGAGATGTGTAGAAAAAACGGAGTTAGCGAAGAAAAATCTACTTGATATGTTTAAAAATATGTCAAATTATGTATAAGTTTGTGTCTTGTGTAATTGTGAAATAGATTTATTTTTGTATTTTTACTTGTTTTGTTTCAGGTTTGTGTGCAATTCGGTTTATATAAACCGAATTCACTTAATTTTGAATGCAATTCGGTTTATATAAACCGAATTCAGATAATTTTCGGTTTTAATCGGAACTAAAAAAAAACTTGATAACCGACCCGATTAAACCGACTACCGAACCGACCCGAACCGATAATTTTTTCGGTTCAATTCGGCACAAAATGAAAAAACCGAAAAAACCGATAAACCGAAAGACCCGACCCGATTAAACCGTAAAAACCGTTTGCCCACCCCTAATTAGCACAATAAGACCATAACATAAGATAAAAACGAAAAATACCTTTCCAATAGCAACCCATCTTTCATCTTCCCACGACTGTCGAACCCTAAGGTTTACTTTGTGAAACGTATAATCCGCTAGAGTCCCAAGTAACCGAACCACATAGTACTTTCCACATAACTCTTCTCTAACCGTGGCAGCTTTCCAACAAAAATTTTCAAGAACTTCCACCAAATCACCAGCTCCCCATCTTTCGACAGCGACTTGTGGAGGACACGGCCTGATTATCTTCCTCTGAACTCTCTCCGTGACCGTGACTGCCTCCTCATAGTGTGCAAGCTGAAAAGAGTTATATCTAACATTGTAGGTATGTCCATTACCAGAGATAATCTCTGCACATCGCCACGCGCCGTAAGGCGTCTCTTTGTTGCTAAATACCTCAACTTTGCTTCCTTTTCTGAATCTCATTGTAACTCAATAGAATTATTACCTGCAAAATTGACATCTCCACACATAAGACAAAGGGCTAATCTGGAAAATACCCAAAACAAAACATCATAAGAAGGAACACAAATCGTAAGAATCCTCAACAAAATAAGAAGATGAACCAGTAAAATATTACGACGAAGCGATGGATCTAAAATTTTCTCTTTGGAGAGACAGCGATGAACAACAACATAGAGAAAATTCGAGCAGAAAATCACCTTGAAAGAACGAGATTTGATCGCCGGAGTTTTTTTGTTGTTGCAATTTCGCTGTTGATTTCTTAGAGATGGTGATCGAAAATATTGGGAGAGAAATTGGGGAACTAGGGTTTTTTTAATTTGTTTTTCTCGTGACGTGGATTTAACTTAAAAACTATTTAAACCTAAAATAAGACGCAGCCCATATATTATTAAAGGTTTTATTGGGCTCAAGGCCCAAAATAGAATTTATCAAAACGAGGCCCAAATGTTTTATTGAGACGGGCCTGAGCCTATTGATACATGCCGACAGTTTTCCTTTTTGACTAGTTTTGTACTCCCTCTATTTTCTTAAACTTTATAAATTCGCCCGTTACTTTATAAAGTGACAATCTAAACCAAATCATACTAGTTCTCTATGTCCACCGACATGTGATAGGGAAACAAGAAGAAACAGGCTGTTACCAGCTTCGAATATTTTATTAATTAATATATCCAACACTTGATTAATAATTAGTCCGGTCTTTTTTATGCAATCAGATTTCGCCACGTCATATACTAGCTGACGCGTGTAGTGGTTAAGCTAACGTGAGCCGAGCCGAGCCAGACAGTAGAAGATGAAGTGGCTACAGTCACCACCTCCGGTGAATCAAACCACTTGTCATTTAAAATTTATAAAAAAAAAAGAAAAAAGAAACACAGTGCGATAAAATAGCCAAAGCTGCAGATTGTTAAAGCTTGAGATCAGAAAGAGAGAGAAAGAGTGAAGGAGAGAGAGAGAAAGAGTGAAGGAGAGAGAGAGGAGTGATTAACATTGATTTTTTTTCAGTGGAGAAAGAGGTTTTACGAGATGCCGTATTGAATCGGCGAAGAATCTCTCTTAATTGAATTTTTCTCTCTCTCGATCTCTGTGTGTCGGTGGCTCGTTGACCTGAATCGTCGTCGATGGAGCCTAGTTCCGGCTTAGTAGCTGGTTCTTACCGGAGAAACGAGCTCGTTCGTATCCGTCACGAATCTGAACGCGGGGTTCGTTTCGTCTTTTCTCCTTTTTCGTTATTTTCTGCTTCCAATTTTTCTATGTCTAGATCTGATCTCATCCACATTTTCTAAGATCTTAAATCCAAAATTAGATCACTGAAACTCAGATTTCACTACTGTTAGTATCAAGTTTCTTTAAATAGAAACTTCTCTGCTCTCCATGACTTGCTTAATTTTGTCAAGTGTAAGGTGTATTTAATTCGTTAGTATTGAGAATTTAGCTACTATTTAAGATCTCTTTAGATCCATATCTTCATTGATATGTTTCTACTAGTTTTTTTTTTATAATAATCAGTGACTAACGGTGATGATGAAACTGCAGGCTAAGCCTTTGAAGAATATGAATGGTCAGATATGTCAGATCTGTGGTGATGATGTTGGCCTCACTGAAACTGGAGATGTCTTTGTGGCTTGCAACGAATGTGCTTTCCCGGTGTGTCGGCCTTGCTACGAGTACGAGAGGAAAGATGGAACTCAGTGCTGTCCACAGTGCAAGACTAGATACAGACGACACAGGGGTCTGTGGTTTTTTTCTCTCTTTTTATGTGAATTTTTTCTTAGTCTTTGTTTTTTGATGTGTTGAGTAACTTTTTTTCGATGTTGTAGGGAGTCATCGTGTTGAAGGTGATGAAGATGAGGATGATGTTGATGATATCGAGAATGAGTTCAATTACACCCAGGGAGCTAACAAGGACAGGCGTCCACGCCATGGCGAAGAGTTTTCTTCGTCTTCTAGACATGAATCTCAACCAATTCCTCTTCTCACCCATGGCCATACGGTAGGGAATTATATGTTTATTTGAGGCTCTTGAGTGTTTTGTATATACTCAAAGGATCTCTAGATTGGGATTTTTATTTGCATTTCACATCAATGCCAAATGTAAACAATCTTAACAGCAGAAATTTCCTATAGTACATAATCTTCCAAATTCAGAAATAAGAATTTCTTCTGTTAGTTGTGTCAGTTTTCAATAAATAACTACTTTTTTAACACAGGTTTCTGGGGAAATTCGCACTCCTGATACACAATCGGTGCGAACTACGTCAGGTCCTTTGGGGCCTTCTGACAGGAATGCTATTTCATCTCCATATATCGATCCACGACAACCTGGTATTCATATACTTTTTCTTTGTGCTTGATGCTTTCATTAGTTGTGGTTCTTATTCATTTTACAAGATTTGGTGTTCCTATGACTAATAGCTTCTTTTAAAAATTGCAGTCCCTGTAAGAATTGTGGACCCGTCGAAAGACTTGAACTCATATGGGCTTGGAGATGTTGACTGGAAAGAAAGGGTTGAAGGTTGGAAGCTGAAGCAAGAGAAGAATATGTTGCAGATGACCGGTAAGTACCATGAAGGGAAAGGAGGAGAAATTGAAGGGACTGGTTCCAATGGCGAAGAACTTCAAATGTAAGATGAAGTACTAGACCCAATATCTTTCTTGCTTTATATGCTCTAGTTTTGCTGCATTTTTGCAACATGCACTTGGAGTTTGCTATTGTCCAATTCAAATAACTTGACCGTGATGCAACTAATCAGTCTTGGTTTTTTATTTAACTAAGTATCTGTTTTGTAAAATTCTTATTGACATATCTGAATTGAGCTTATTTGTTTCCTTACTTACAGGGCTGATGATTCACGGCTTCCTATGAGTCGTATAGTGCCTATCCCGTCTTCTCATCTGACACCTTACCGGGTTGTGATTATTCTCCGGCTTATCATCTTGGGATTCTTCTTGCAATACCGTACAACTCACCCAGTAAAAAATGCATATCCATTGTGGTTAACCTCGGTTATTTGTGAGATTTGGTTTGCATTTTCTTGGCTTCTGGATCAGTTTCCCAAATGGTACCCTATCAATAGGGAGACTTTCCTTGACCGTCTCGCTATAAGGTTGGTCTTTATGTTTAGGCAACCTACTCTATATCTCATTTTTTGTTCTAAAATCATCTCTTCTTTTACATTTCTCAATGGTGCATACCAATATGTTTTAAGAGGGTTGATTTAACTGTAAATCTTAAAATTTGTATAATGCAATGTTTGTTAATAGAGCTTAGGCAGTATACTTATTATACTTAATGGCTTGATTATGGTTTTCTTTTGTAGATATGACCGAGACGGTGAACCATCACAGCTAACTCCTGTTGATGTGTTTGTTAGTACGGTGGACCCACTGAAAGAGCCTCCTCTTGTAACAGCTAACACAGTTCTCTCGATTCTTGCTGTGGACTACCCGGTAGATAAAGTAGCCTGTTATGTTTCAGATGATGGTGCAGCTATGCTTACATTTGAATCCCTTTCTGAAACTGCCGAGTTCGCAAAGAAATGGGTACCATTTTGCAAGAAATTCAACATTGAACCCAGGGCCCCTGAATTCTATTTTCATCAGAAGATAGATTACTTGAAGGACAAAATCCAGCCTTCTTTTGTTAAAGAGCGAAGAGCTATGAAGGTCATTTGAAAGTTCATCTTTTTCCTATTCATTTAAAAGAACTAGAGACTGATTTGGAATTTTTTTCTTGGCGGGTAATGACAGAGAGAGTATGAGGAGTTTAAGGTGAGGATCAATGCACTTGTTGCTAAAGCACAGAAAATCCCTGAAGAAGGGTGGACAATGCAGGATGGTACTCCTTGGCCTGGTAACAACACTAGAGATCATCCTGGAATGATACAGGTACAGTGAGCAATCCCTTGATTATTACAGAGAGTAACGAAAAGGCAACAATTTCAGGATATTTTTTTATGCTACATCGTTTTATTACAATTTCAGGTGTTCTTAGGCCATAGTGGGGGTCTGGATACGGATGGCAATGAGCTGCCTAGGCTCATCTATGTATCTCGTGAAAAGCGACCTGGGTTTCAACACCACAAAAAGGCTGGAGCTATGAATGCCTTGGTTAGTTAGCTTTCTACTCCCTATTGTGTCATCTAGTTTCTTTTCTTGTACAGTGCCTATGAAACTTTTTCCTTGTACAGCCGTCACTTCATATTCTTTCGTCTACGTAAATGTGTTCTCTCTTGATTTAGCTTTCTCTTTATATTGACAGATCCGTGTTTCTGCCGTTCTTACCAATGGAGCATATCTTTTGAATGTCGATTGTGATCATTACTTCAACAATAGCAAGGCTATTAAAGAAGCCATGTGTTTCTTGATGGACCCTGCTTATGGAAAGAAGTGCTGCTATGTCCAGTTCCCACAACGTTTTGACGGTATTGACTTGCATGATCGATACGCCAACAGGAATATTGTCTTCTTTGATGTGAGTTTCACTTACTCCATTCACTCCTACTGTCTTTTGTTTCTAGCTTGTTCATATTTTTGTTGGATTTACTCATTTTTGCTATGGGCTTACCTGGATATTTGTTATCTTGGGCAGATTAACTTGAAGGGGTTAGATGGCATCCAAGGTCCGGTGTATGTGGGTACAGGTTGTTGTTTCAATAGGCAAGCACTATATGGGTATGATCCTGTTTTGACAGAAGAAGATTTAGAACCAAATATTATTGTGAAGAGCTGTTGCGGCTCAAGGAAGAAAGGAAAGAACAAGAAGTATAACTATGATCAAAAAAGAAGAGGCATCAGCAGAAGTGACTCCAATGCTCCACTTTTCAACATGGAAGACATCGATGAGGGTTTCGAAGGTTTGATTAAGCTTTGAAGTGTAGTAACATCATTTCTCTATGTGATGGTATATAAGCTTACAGTTCTTGTTTATGCAGGATATGATGATGAGAGGTCTATTCTAGTGTCCCAAAAGAGTGTAGAGAAACGTTTTGGTCAATCGCCGGTATTCATTGCGGCCACGTTCATGGAACAAGGTGGCATTCCACCAACAACCAATCCAGCTACTCTTCTCAAGGAAGCTATTCATGTTATAAGCTGTGGTTACGAGGACAAGACAGAATGGGGAAAAGAGGTCAGTTTTCAAATACAGCCACATACTCTTTATGTTATATTTCTCACCTCCCTGATGACATCTTATTTGTGTGTTTTTTTTTGTTAGATTGGATGGATCTACGGTTCTGTGACAGAAGATATTCTTACTGGGTTCAAGATGCATGCCCGGGGCTGGATGTCGATATACTGCAATCCTCCACGACCTGCGTTCAAAGGATCTGCACCGATCAATCTTTCTGATCGTTTGAACCAAGTTCTTCGATGGGCATTGGGATCCATTGAGATTCTTCTGAGCAGACATTGTCCTATCTGGTATGGCTACACAGGAAGGTTGAAACTTTTGGAGAGACTCGCTTACATCAACACTATTGTCTACCCTATCACCGCCCTCCCTCTCATCGCCTATTGTATACTTCCCGCTTTTTGCCTCATCACCGATAGATTCATCATACCCGAGGTTCGTAAAACAACAGACCACACTCCTATTTACTTTTTGAATCCCATCCTGTAAATGCTTTTTTAAAAACCTATCACAACATTGTTGCAGATAAGCAACTACGCGAGTATTTGGTTCATTCTACTCTTCATATCGATCGCGGTGACGGGAATTCTAGAGCTGAGATGGAGCGGTGTGAGCATTGAAGACTGGTGGAGAAACGAGCAGTTCTGGGTCATCGGTGGCACATCCGCTCATCTTTTCGCTGTCTTCCAAGGTCTACTCAAGGTACTCGCGGGTATCGACACGAACTTCACCGTCACATCAAAAGCCTCGGACGAAGATGGAGATTTCGCAGAGCTTTACATATTCAAATGGACAGCTCTTCTCATTCCACCGACGACCGTGCTCCTCGTGAACCTCATAGGCATCGTGGCCGGTGTCTCGTATGCTGTAAACAGTGGATACCAATCATGGGGTCCGCTCTTTGGTAAGCTTTTCTTCGCCTTATGGGTCATTGCGCATCTCTACCCTTTCTTGAAAGGTTTATTGGGAAGACAGAACAGAACACCAACAATCGTCATTGTCTGGTCTGTTCTTCTCGCATCCATCTTTTCGTTGCTTTGGGTCAGAATCAATCCTTTTGTCTCTGTCACTCCCAATGCCAACAACTTCAATGGCAAAGGAGGTGTCTTTTAGACCCCCTCTATTTATATACATTTGTGTTCATAATATCGAAAACACCAAATCTCGGCGAGCCAGGCTGTTATGGTGATTCAATGTCCAAAGTTAGCTTTGTCTGGTTAGCCAGAGAGCTGTGAAGTTTTTTTCGATGTTGTCACTGTTATGATTTATCTTTTTGATATATGTTATAACTTTTCCAGTGTGGAAGAAGATAATACATAAGAGTCTACTAAATGTTATATGTTCTTTTTTTCTTTCATATTTATTTTGGTTCAACATACTTACGTAATGTTGAAGCTTTGTATTTGATATATATATATATATACATTTTGTTTCGGCCAGGATCTTATGTATTTTTTTTACAAGTGACAAAGATGGATGTTAGAAGCTAAGCATCTGTAAAATTGCAATTTTGAAGAAATCAGAATCAGCAACGGTTAAATCAGAATCAGCAACGGTTAAATTATCCAATTAAATTATCCAATAAATATAGATACTCCAATAGTTAACTTTATTTTTTGCTCTATAATTTAATACTAGGTGGTTTGACCGCCATGTGCGCGGGCATAAATAAATATCACAAAAATTACATAAAAAATAATTAATATTGACATTTTTAAATGAATTTAAATGGTACAGTAATGATAATTCAAATTATACCTTAAGATCACGATGAGATAAAACCAAAATAAAAATGTTATAAATTATCCATAAAAATGATAACATGAAAATAACAAACTTCAAAAATGTGGCTCTGTGTTTTATGATAGACTTATATGATTTAAAATACAAAATTTATTTTATTTTATAGGTTTTCACTTTTGAGAAACAATTATAATAGTGATAGGAGATTTTATATAAAATTAATCCATTAAATTGAAAAATTGTTACAAATGTAAGTTTGTATGCTACCAATTACCAAAGCATATGTATGTTACATATTCTATACAAAATAATAAGTTTGATACTTAAAGAGAAGTAAAAGTTGTATATGTTCACAAACTAATTTGGTTAATAAAAATAAAGCGTATTCAACATAATAGTTTTATAATAATTAAAGAAAAACTCATTAATGAAGATGTTAATAATTATAATGGCTTTGGATTACGAAAAATATAAATTGTATGATGTGGTATAAATTTTTTTATATTAACATATTTATAACAATAAATTAATATTAATCTAATATTTTAAACGAAGTTAAATTGATAATATTTACATAAATATTAGAAAAAGTAATGATCAAATTGAATCATAACGAATGTAAACAAAATCAGATGAGGCATGTAGTACCATTTATAATAATAATAAATTATATTAAATTTTATATAAAGTAAAATTCCCAAAATATTGACATCGGATATAACTTTAGGAAAATATTATTGATATTTTGAAATATTAAATTAATAAATAACATATAATGATATAAACCATTGAAACATAAAAAGAAATTGAGAAAATAAGTATATTTCAAGACATAAATTTACTAATTGAGTGATTTTTTTAATTTGCTATAATATGATCTTGACTTTTTAAATTACAATTTTATCTTTAACTTTAAAATTGTCAAATCTCGAATGGTTGTCTGTAAATGTTTATATGTGAATGGTGAGTTGTTAATGATCTCAATGAATGAAATATGTGAATGATTTTTCGTGAATGATTTTTGTGAATAATTTTGTGTGAATAAGGTTAAATTTGTTATTTTAAGTACGAAATTCAAATTAAATTACCCAAAATTTAATTATTACATCAAAAACAGTTAATTGGCAAATTATGTTTTAAAATGTATATAATACGTTAATTAACTCAAAAATAAAGGGATAATCATAAACAAAAACATTATTTTAATAAATCCTAATTTTAGGATATAATTAAAATTTCGAAATATCAAATTAACAATAATATATGATGATATAAACTATTAAAAATAAAAAGGGATAATTATAAACGATTAACAAAATAATAAATTAATAAAAAAATATATAAATTCTTTAATTTTAGAATATATAATTGAAATTTCCAAATATTAAATTAATAAATTTTAGGAAACATAATTGAAATTTCGAAATATTAAATTAATAAATAATATTTGATGATATAAACTATTAAAAAATAAAGGAGATTATCATAATTTTAAATTTTTTATTATATTAATAAGAAAATCATTAATTTCCTACAAGCTCTAGGGAAGTACCACTCTTTATAACCTTTTTCCAAACCCTAACAATCAAAACTCTAATCTTAAATCTATCGGATGATGGATTGAGGTCTTTCAAGGACACAAACGTAGTCGAAGAGCGCTTAGAAGCCATTATTATCTAGTTTATAAACGTAAGGAGAGATGATGTTTGTTAAGGAAGATTATAGTTTGGAGAAAGCTTTAAAAATTACTCATGGAGAGATGATGATTAGTGTTTCCACAAAATAGGTATTGCTAAGATGTGGAATAAGAAGTTAACGATTGACATATTTATAACTTTAACTAAATACATTTAAATATTTTTAAAAAAGTTTAGATAAACTTAAATATTAAATTGAATATCTTTTATATTAACTCAAATAAACTTAAATATTAAAGCGAATATATTTTATATTAACTCAAACTATTGAAAAAAAATATTAAAAAATTAAATTTCCTACAAAAGCTCTCCATACGACACGTAGGCGAAAATCATTCCTATTTATTATATATGATTTCAATTATAATTCATTGTAAATTTTGAAACAACTTTTTACTTTTAGAGTTGATAAATTCAACCAATTTAAATTATTTGTCATTGTATTTTCTATTTTAATATATATTATTGTTAAATTTTTAACTTTAATCATAATTAAACAACTAAGTTTTGTTAGTATACACATTAACAAAAAAATTTGTCAGTATAGTTTTATTTGGATGTGAAATTAGATTTTTATAATTTTTGTTTATCAAAGTTGAGATACTATTATAATTGAAAAATTACTTAGTAATCAAACATTTTTCTGGAAATAGAGAAACGAATAATCTTTCATGAAATGTAGAGAAATACTATTTATTTCTTTATTTTTGAAAATAAATTAGAATACCATTGAAGTACATTTGTCTCTAAAAATAGAAAAAATAAAAATAAATATAGAATACAAAGATGCCCTAATTACAGAAGAACGAAGAAAAACACACTAAAACTGCAATGTGTAAATTTCATTAATTATAAGAAACAGTTTCTGATAAAATATAGGAATTGGCGCGGATAATATAAGGGGTAATCTCAAATATATGTCAAAAGTGAAAAAAGTAGTGAACCGAGTCCACGCGCTCTCGGCTCTACAAATTTCTGTTTTTTGCGAAACAGACAATAAATCGTGGTTTATAGTCCACAGTTTTCGGCCACACGCGCTCGACGCGCTTCACATGCGAGTGGTGATATATTTTGTTTGTATATTTACTTTTTTTTTAACAATAGTTTGTATTTTGCCAAAACCAGCCTAAAACATGTTTTTATTGTTATTTTTCTATTACTAAAAATCAAAATCAAAATAAGAGAAAAACAATTACACGAAAAATAAATGAATAATATATAGGGGTCTGATAATAAATAATGAAAAAGTGAGATCAATTTGATAATATCTAATAATAGAGGGACTAATAAAAAAGGGAACGAGCACTCATAAATATCTTTCATCTCACACACTCACATCCACTAAAAATATCTTTTTCCTCAGAAGAAGACTTACTAAAAATGATACTGAGAAGCGCGTCGTCTCTGGACCTGAACCTACGCGCCGCCCAGAAATCTTCATCTCCGATGTGTACAAACGGAGCTCGTGTGGTAACAACCACGGCTAGATCCTTCTCCGCTTCACCTCGCGGTTGCAAATCGATACACAGAGCTTCTTCAGATGGGAATCTATACGAGATGCAAGCGATTCAAGCGCCGGAGAGATCCATCCTCCACCACGATGGTTTTAACGGTGGATTCGGAGATAGCGGCGGAGAAGGCTCCGGAGGTAGCGGCGGTGGAGGCGGAGGTGGGAACGTAGATGGATATTACGAAGAGATGATTCAACGTTATCCTGGAGATACTCTTCTTCTCTCTAACTACGCTCGTTTCCTCAAAGAGGTATATACATAGTAATACATACTTGTTTCAAATCTGGAATTGGAATCAAAATTCTCTTGTAAATCGAAATTTGCATCATAGTGTGTGTTAGCTTGTATGTGCATGTTTTGTTGATAAAGGCAGTGAGTGTATGTATGGATATACAATAAGAACCACTTGTAATTCAAAATTGCGTCATAGTAGATATCTAAGCTACACTAGAATTGATATTTGCTCTCGATTTTGAGGTTTTTTCGGTTAAATCTACTAATTGTGTGCAAATTTGTGACTAAAGCCATTGTTGTGTGAATATATTGTAAAGGTGAAAGGTGATGAGAGGAAAGCAGAGGAGTACTGTGAGAGAGCTATGTTGACTGAGAATGGTAGAGATGGTGAGATTTTGTCAATGTATGGAGAAATGCTATGGAAAAACCACGGTGACGGTGTTCGTGCACAATCTTACTTTGATCAAGCTGTTCAATCTTCTCCTAATGACTGGTTAGTGTATTAAACTTAACTAGAATTGTTATATATAGTCACATAATCTGCTTAGAATCTTATCGAAAACATACGTAAAACATACATATTGGGGAATTGAGTATTTGTTATGGTAAGCTTTAGATTTAATTTATTGAGAATGGGACCATGTGTTGGTTTGATAGGGAATGATAAGATAGCATTTTAAGTAAAATGATTTTGTGGATCAAATGTGATTTTACACTTTATCCAACCTTTGAATAAGTGATTGGTCATTATGTCTTAGAACAATATAAGTCTCACACACCAAATACGAAAGAGACATCGTCCATGGTTTTTGTTATGTGGTGTTGCATTAGATGATTATGACACAAGTATAAATCTAATACTTGATGAATGGTGTTTATATTTGCAGTAATGTTCTTGCATCATATGCTCGATTTCTATGGGATTCCGAGGAAGACGAAGAAGAGGAAGAGAGTAAATATGAGAATGGTATCTCTACTTATAAACCCATCTTCTCTATCAGTTGTGTCTTGACTACTTGTGATGACATTAAACCGGTGTAATAGAATCAAAAACTCAAAAATCCGGTTTAATCATAAATATCTTATGCACATTGATATAGATTGATTCTAATGCGTAGAAGAAGACAAACTAATAAGTATAAAAAGTCCAGTGATGCATTATTGTGACAATAATGTGATAGAATCAATTAAAGTGGTTTGTGTCCATAGGCTTGGATTCTAAAATGTGACTTGAGAATGGTCCTGCGTTTTGGACAGAATCAATTATTGATCAATGGTTGTGTGAGAAGAAGGCACGCTCAAGTTTTAACTGTCGTTAATAGATACGTTTTGTGGCTATGTATGCATGAAAATAAACCTTGACAGTGTAATTTTGCAAATAAAAGATTTTGTGCCAAAAATGTTACTACCAAAACGTTTTTAGTATGCGAAAATTGCAAATAACATTTTACCACGACGAAAGATAGTACAAAGAAGACAAGAAGAACTAGAAAGAATACACACAGCGAAAAGCAAAGAAGATCTCGACAAATAAAGATTAAAAAACATTATATCATCAAACAGAGATAGAGATATGTAATAACAGCAGCCTTTAGAACCAAACCTTTATAGTTCTTCTTGTCACTCTTTTAACCCAAATCTTTTTGGTCGAAGATATATATATATCTTAATGCCCGACAGCAACCACTTGTGAAACCTCTTCAATAGATTCTGATCTGTCTTCATCTATCCTTGGAGACACAATTACAATCTCATGCGAATCTTCCTCTTCGTCAACATTGGATGTTACATTCACTTCTGCTTCCTCTTCTACGAGTTTTGAAGACTGCTTTAAAGTTTCTGCATCTTTCTCAAGTTTCTTTCTTTCAGGTTTCGCCTTTGCTGTAGCGTGTTTTCCGTCGTGGAGAGGTGTTTTCTGAGATGGCAATCTTGGAAGTGACTTGCGCAACGGTTGCTTCTTGATATCAACTCTTGGCACAGTCACTTTATCAGTCGAGTTATCTTTGGAAACTTTCTCATCTAGGCTTAGCCTAGCGAGGCGGGTGGTGTGAGTTTCTTCAGAATCAGTCTTCTTTCGCCCGAGTTTTGGAGATTTGGGTCTTGTTGGTGGTATCTACTTGGAAATCAATAAAAACAAAATTAGATGCCAATGTGAGAAGTAGGACTGAACAGAGAGCAAAAGTACACCTTCTTTAACTCTGTTTTAGTTGGCTTAGGTTCTTGATAAAAGTTAGGCATGGGTGTGGCTTTGAAATTCAAGCTCTTCCTTAGCTTCCTAAGCTCTGCTTCCTGTGTTTCCTGTGAGAGAGCAAATAGTTTTTTTTAAACAGGAGTAGGTCGAGAACATTGTGTGACAAAGAAGAGGGTTTAGAAGAATACCTTGGACTTGGCTTGCATGTTATTGATTTCCTCTTCTTTCGCATGAGTCTTCTCTTCAAGCTTAACATAGAACTGCATACCATATGAAAGCAGAAACATTATTGCTTTAATCATGTTTGAGGAGAGCCGGCAAGTATTGTAAATTAAAAAAGCAAACCTCTCTTCTCTTTTCAGCTCGTTGGTCACATTTGAAACTGAAACCGTAATTTGGTAATGCACCAGCTTTACGAGGCTTGCCATCCTCTGCATTCGGGCTACTAAGAAACCATAAAGCTATAATCAACATAAATACTAAAGAAATGAGAAACAAATGCAGAAAGGCGCTAGCTTGCCACAGGAAAGAAGAAAGCGGTATATATAGAGGCGAAAAATACTTAGAAGACTGAGTATCATCTTCAGATGTCTCATGGGGTTGTTTATTTTGAGGCTTTGGCTTCACATTGTCCCTGTCTCAAAAAGAGAAACAAACCTTCAGATTCAACGATTGATTAGCAATGAACCCATGCAAGAACTTAAGCTTTCAAGAATGAGAACTCAATACCCGGAGACACTTTCAGCTAGTGCAGTGTCTTGCTTTCCATGCTGATACGAAAAAGAAAAAGTTAGAAATAATCACACAAAAATATGCATAATTTAAAGAAAATTGTGAATGATGAATACCTCAGTCACATGAGCCTCTCTACCATTGAATGATGTGCTCTTAAGAGACTTTGTTTTGTTTGCATTAGGAGCAGCATAACCATTTGATGCAGCCATTTTAGCATCTGCAACTTTCTTCTTTCTGATATGATCCGATGGAACACTCTTACCACCCGAGAGTTTCTCATGCTTTAGCTTCCGCTGAGTCTTTAGGCCTTTAAGATTCTTCGGGACATCAACATTTTCAACAGCTTGTGTTCCCTACAAAAAAAAACACAAAAAAAGTTAACTACAACTAATAATATGATGAACAGTAGACTAAAACCATCCCGAGTTACAAACCTTAGCTACCACTTTGGTGTGTTCATTAGCATCCAAAGCCAAACTATCTCCCGAATTCTCGTTCTGACTTTCCGAAGTAACATCCAAGGTTCCTTCATAAGCAACACCGTTTCCATTAACAACAACATTCTCCATTGTGAGACCACCGTTCGCAAGACCAGAGTCAGCTACATCGACCACAACAACGATACTTTCAGGGTCCATAGTAAACTACAAAACAACAAACATGAAACTAACACTAACATAAGTGAATATACCATAAAAACAGACACTAAAACAACCACTAATCAAAATTACTGAGCACAGAAATTTTATAAACTGATTTAACATTTTTTAATCCATAAAGTTAAAGTAGATTTAACCTAAAAATCAAAATCAATAGACAACACACATTACATAGCAAATCAATCAATAGACAACACACATAGCAAATCAAAGCCACACATAGTAGATAAATGGATCTCATCAACGCTTAGGCTTTCAAGTTCTAAAAACCGATCTAACCTAAAACGAATCAGAAAAAAGCGAATCTAAATCAAAAACAAAGGAAACGGATAAGAAGATAAGTTCATCAGATTCGTAAAGAGCTTCTTCCGCCATTATTGACCGCAAACCAAACAAAGAAGAAAACGAGAGATTAACACGAAGAAGAAAGACTTCGACAAAAAAAAACACGAAGAAGACGCACATCGTAATACTCACCAGACGCAGTATCAAAGCAAATCAATCCTCCATTGAAGTGATAATCGATGGATTAGGTTTTCGTTTAGTTGAGATTTGGATTCGTTCTCGAGTGATTTTTTGGTTTTGGGTTTTTGATTCTCGAGAGAGAGAGAGAGAGAGAGAGACTGTGAGAGAGAGAGAGAGAAAAATGACAAAACGTTTTTAATATTTAATAAAGACGCTATTTGGAAATTTAAATGCCACGTCATCAGAGATATTACGGTTAATAGGGAGGTTTATTACTTTAATCGTGGGCTTGAGCCTTGAGAGGGAGAGTTTTAACTTTTTAAGTAAATAATCATTTCCACTAAATATCTATAAATTCACATTAATAGGAAGTTTAGCAAAAGAAAACAAAACAGTTGCTATATTATTTGATGTTACACGTTTTATTATAACAAAAAAAATACTAGTATTAGAGAACATTTTGGGTTGTTAAGGGTATATTACTATTTTTATTTAATAGAAAAGTGGTAACAACGGAACAGAGAAGTTTATAAGAGAGAGTGACTAGCAATAAGAGAGAGTGATTAAAGAGGAAGCAAAGTGATTAGACACAGAAACCACTTTTAGTAAGAAACAAGTTGGTCTTTATGGGTAAGAAGGGTACATTACCTTTTCTTGATGTTTTCTCAAAAACTTTCTAATTACATTCTCTGTCTAATCTCAATTTCTTTCTAACTTTGGTTTTAGTCTTTTAGATGATATCGTCTTTGGATTACACTATAATTCTTCATACTAGCAAAGAAGCATAACAGCATTACCACCCAAAATTATCCAGGCATGTATTAAACACTAACACAAGATAATATTAGAAAATATCATAACATTCCCCATTTGGCGCCAGAATTAATAAGTTTGATATATGCATTAGTGAAGTCTTTGAAGAACTTGTCTTGGTCTTCTGCATACAGTTTCACCCACCTGTGTAATCCAAAACCACAAGTCTTATATATCAGTTTCAACTTTTAAGTGTTCAACATCATTACTACTCTACCACCACACTTGGAGATTATTAGATAAGTTGAGAATTTTCTATACAAGAGAAACCTTAAGCACTCATCGTCGTCTACAAGGGCATGATCCGAAGCGAGCCCAACCATGCTCGTCATTTTAGCTGCATCGGAAGAAGAAATCTATGTGAAGATCTAATCTCGGTCTTACAGTAAATATTCAGAATATGGCAGTTGATGAAACATAGAGAGAAATGGTTAGAACTTGAGCACATTGTCATGATACTTACATGATGAAGTCCAAGGTTTTTTAAGAAGGATTTGGTAATATGCATTGTCAAAAACAATTGGATCTCCAAAGCCTTTACTACCAATCGTATGTGCTCCAGATAAGGCAACAAGCTCTTGTGTCCTGTAATAGCACATAGACAACACCCCAGGTATCTCAAGTTACAAAATGTTGATATAGAAACATGTGTCCTGGTTCGAAACTATATATTATCAGCTATCTTTGTGTAAGGACTTACGAAAATCCTTTTCTTTTGAAGCATTCTTTTAAACCCTTGGCACTTAGGGTTTCTGGAGGTAGCTTATCTTCTGGATCAGGTTGCCTGTGAGCATTTGAAACAATCATCACGTTGGAAATAGAGAAACAGTGACAAGAGATCTATAAAATGAGGACTAAGATATGTCATGCTTACATTGAATCAAGTCTTCCCAAAACTACTGGAATTATTGGGCCACCACACATTGAAACTGCTTCAGACCCAGCGAAAGCGATCATATCCGCCCATGAAACTAAGATCATCCCATATAGTAGAACATTAGTGTCAAGGAGCGCATAACATGGCACTTTTCTTTGGTGTACAAAGTTCAAATACCTGGTTGTATGGCATCGATATTAACCTTTGCTTTCGCTAGAACCTAACAAGTAACGTAACTGAACATAAGTTATTTTGAAAGTAACATATTTGTTAAATCTGAGAAACAAGTGCTTAAAACAGACGTGAAGATTACTTTACTTGCTCGCGTTAACAATTCTAAGTAGCACCGAGATGGGTACGGGGAGAGATTAACTAAACATATAAAGAAAATGAGAAGGATTTAGTGCCTTTAAGGATCTCTTCAAACCTGTGTTTTCAGGTCTCTCAAGTTCATAAGCAATAGACCCATTGATACCACCTGCAGTTAAATTCATTACCAAGAACAATTTAACACATATTTGATCCCCCCTGGAGTATATGGCAGTAACAATTACTTAGAAAGAAGAAAGACACCAACATAAAGTGCATTGAATCTAAACTTTAACCAACCAATCTTGTTTCATCAAGAAATCCAAACTCGCAAACTAAGTTTGCGGGCAATAACAATATCTGAAGAGAGTCACTGAACCGACCAGAGCCACGGGCAATAACAATATTGCAGCAACATTTACTTAGAAAGAAGAAAGACACCAACATAAAGTGCACTGAATCTTAACTCTAACCAACCAAAAAAGCCAAACTAACAAACTGAGTTCGCGGCCAATAACAATATCTGAAGAGAGCCACTAAACAGACCAGAACTCTCACTACTTCATATTTCAGCTCAGCTAGCCAATAAAAAAAAGCAAACGGTACACACGAATTCGAAACTTGAGCTAAAACACTGAGAATGAGATTGATTATCATCAACAAGCCATGGATATTAACCTGTATTATCGTCCAATTCAAAAGTTCCTGCATCATGAAACACCAAACGAAGCACACCAGGTGCTTTACCCTTTGTCACTACTTTCCTTATTTCTCTTTGCATCACTGAATAAATACTTTCAATCCAACACAAGATTTCGAAAAAAAATCAGCACAAGACCTGAAAGAAAAAAAAAACTAATCTCAAGGGTTTGTTAAAACTCACTTCTCTGCCTTCACATTTGGCGGAAGCAAGTATGAGAGAAGCTGCACAGTGGACAACATAACAACCATTTTTCTTCTACTTGATAACAAAACATGACGCGACCCTATAAATAATCATTCATCAACACAACATCGAATCAAACACCAAAACGACACCGTACGATAGTCCAAACGGCAAAATTAGCATTCATAGATGATAGAACCACGAAAAAACGAAAGCGATACTAGATTCAGGACTTACCGTTATCATCGGAGGAGCAATTGATACGCCGTGATCGTACAGATCTGACGATACGTTTCCTACTCGCCGGAAAGAACAGTCGCGTTTGCGCGGGAGATTCGAGTTCGTATTTGAATCTAAAAGAAGACGATTTAAACCGTAACAGCGAAGATTCAAACAGAGACGCACTCGTCGTCATCGTCGTCATCGTCGTCGTCATCTTTAACGGTGGGATAAGAATCGACGAGTGTCGAGATGATTTGTATTTGTATCAGTGAAATTCTATTGTCTACGCTCAAGTGTACAGTAAGCAAAACAGTTATAGCCAATAAGAACGCTGGGATCGACTCTCAGAGAGAGAGGTTAAGACACGGCACGCAATTTCGATGCGTGACGATATAAAAAGAATGAAAGACGACAAGGCGTTCTGCGATTGTAGATGAAAACGACAGGGAGTGCAATAAGTCCCTCGTTATCGTTATTAAATTGAGGCCCAAAGTCAAATATAAGGCCCAAAGTCAAATATAAGGCCCAAATCCAATGCATGTCGGCCTCGGCCACGTGGAACGGACTCGTGTCTAGCAAAGCTGTTGCATTCGAGACTAAAACGTTTCCTAAAACGATCGATTACAAAAACTCACGTGATGTCAGTAGAGGCTTTCTATCCAACGGTTTTCATCTTGCCACGTGTATTACAAAGTACATGGCCATAAATCGAATATTTGTTCACTTTCTCTTTTTAATGTTTTGCTTTAAACACTAATCAACGAATAAATTCGTCTATAATCACTCAGTGACCTATGTTGACCAAAAAGAATTCATATATTAATTTGGATAAATCCTAGGGATCAAATTAGGAGAGCATTGTGTAAAATAATACAATTATTATTAACTAGCAACTCGAATAAATTTTCTTTCTTTAGAAAGTTATAAATTCCAACAAAATGAATACTATTATACAGCAACTCGAAAAAACAATAATCTTTCTTTATAAAAGTGATAAATTCCAAATATGAAATGCCATTGAATTATTATATCTATAAATAGTACCGCAAAAATGAATTATAATTTTGAAGATAGTGTGCATTTTTAACATACAAGTCGCACCTAATCCCACTCTCTCACACTAGAAAAAAAAAATTAAAATAAAAAAATAATCACCAAATGTTCATAATATCCAACACTTTGTTTCTCTCTCTAAAAAAAGCAAAAATAGTGACTGGTTTTTAATCCTCCGGCGAAGAGAGATGCTATCTCCGACGTTATTTCCTCTCCTCTGCGCTTTATTCCTCTGCCTCCCTGTCGCTGTAATCTTCACGATCCAAAGAGAACTCACCGGCGTTGTATCGCCGGAATTTGGATTCCGATCTCTCTCTGTATTCTCCCTTTACACACGAAATGTCCCCGACGTTTCTCCCCCGCCGATTCCTAAACATGACGGGATGCTTCTCCGTCTCGCTTCTCGGGTTAACCCGAATCAGCCTCCCGGATCGACCCGGAAATTGGCTTTCATGTATCTAACCACGACGCCTCTTCCTTTCGCGCCTTTGTGGGAAAAATTCTTCAATGGCAGCTCAAAGGAGCTTTACAATGTCTACGTCCACGCGGATCCGACCCGAGATTACGATCCACCGTTCTCCGGCGTGTTCTCTAACCGTGTAATCCACTCGAAACCGTCCGTACGATTCACGCCCTCTCTGGCCGCGGCGGCGCGTCGGCTAATCGCGCACGCGCTCCTCGACGATCCGCGAAATTACATGTTTGCCCTAATCTCGCCTTCCTGCGTACCGATCCGCTCCTTCGATTTCACGTACAAGACGCTGGTCTCGTCTCGCAAAAGCTTCATCGAGATTCTCAGAAACGAGCCGTGGCAATACGACAGATGGGCGGCGCGTGGCTTTGACGCGATGCTCCCGGAGGTGACGCTGGACGATTTCCGGATCGGGTCTCAGTTCTGGGCTCTGAAACGCAGACACGCGCGTCTGGTGGCGCGTGATCGGCGTATATGGGAGAAGTTCAACAAAACGTGCGTGCGGGAAGACACGTGCTACCCGGAAGAAAATTACTTTCCTACCCTCGTGAATATGAGGGACCCGCGTGGGTGTGTACCAGCCACGCTCACACACGTGGACTGGACCGTAAGCGATGGAGGGCACCCAAGGATGTACGAAGCAGAGGAAGTTTCGCCTGAGCTTATCGTACGGCTTAGAAAGACTGTGCCTAGATACGGTGAAGATGGAATCAACGGCTCAGATTGGTCTGCGGCTAAACGTAACGATCCGTTTCTGTTCGCTAGGAAATTTTCAAAGGAAACTGTTGGGCCGTTGTTGGGTATGGCTACAAGCGTTTTGTTCAATGACTCGGCGTGTGGTTCGTGATATGGTTTTGGACGATGGCATTGTTGTAAATTTAGTTTTTTAGTTAAAAATAATAATTGTAAATTAATGGGTAGCTGGGAAAAAAAGAAAAAAAAAACCAGTCTATCATTATCCTTTAAAATGTGTCAAGAAGTCCAACAACATAAATCTCATCTTCAATAGATATTAGCAAAACAAACATATACACTTATTTATTGGAGTTAAGAAAATTAAATGGCTAAGCAAGATATTTTAATTGATAATTATACTGGTTATTTTTTGTGTTGTCTTGCTTTTTGTTTGAATTGTGTTGAAGTTTTTTGTTGTTTTAAACTCAAAACTCATTGGTTTTTTAGTACGCATATTAACTGAACCTGTAACCCGAGCACAGGCCGAACACTGTAAACCGAACACTGGCCCGCACCGAAATTAGAGGTGGAGCACTTGTTGGGTATGTTTTGAGCATACCGTGGAGTACGGAGTTCGGGTCCGGAAGAACACGTACCCGAATGACCCGAATAGAACGCATTACATAATAAAAATTGACAAAAAGACGTTTGCTTTCTCCGGTTTTGCCTAAAACAAAAAAAACTCGATTAAACCTAAATTCTTCAATACGGAATCTACAAATCCTCTCCGACCATCGTCTCTTGACTCTCCTCCGTCAGAGACATCTCCATTCCGATCTACGGTAAGAAAATCATCTCTTTTATTCCTTGGATTGATAAAGTTTCGTTTTTCTAAAAAAACTTAACAAGAAAGTTTCGGTCTTTTCACCGGATTTGTTCTCTCCGCCATAGCTCTCTCTCTCTCTCTCTTTCTCTCTCTCTCTGTGTTGGATCTTTCAATATCTCTTCCTGCTTCTTTTCACCGGATTTGTTCTCCTCCGCCATAACTCTCTCTCTCTCTTTCCTCTTTGAAATCAAATCTCATAACTTTTTTAAAAACGAGCAATCTCTCTCTCTTTATGTTTGATACTTTGATTTTAGTAATGGTGTTTAGTGTAAGGAATAAACACAACGAAGTAAGAATCCACCTTCTAATCTACTTTTTTTTGTCTTTTTGCGGATGGCTTCTAATGGAGATAATGTCTCGATGAAACACCAAATAAAGCAAAAAAAAGAAAAGGTCAACAAGCGGATGGATGTTCGTTCGGTTCGAAGATCGAAAAGGTCTCTTGGGTGTGGCAACACTTCACGAACAAAAGAGGATGAAGACAAAGCTAATTGCAACCACTGTGGGAAAGAGATGATTGTTCCATCCGCCTCAGTGTACTAGTAATATGAAGAAACATTTAAACAAAACTTGCAGTGGTTACAAATTATGGGAAGCGGTAACAAGTATCAAAACCAAACAACCTTGAACCACTAAGGGTGATAGTAATCTTAGTTTAGGAAAGGTTTCGATCTGTGATTAGGGATGCTACAAATGAAATGATAGTGATAGGTCGATTGCCTTTAACCTTTGTAGAGAGCTTAGCTTGGAGATATTTTTGTGCTAAAGCTCGGTTGCCTAAGCCTCACTCTAGAAGGACGACCACTAGGGATATTGTGAAGATTCATGTGGCAAAAAAGGAAGAAATGATGAAGATTTTTGGGCGAACAAGCAAAGGATCTCATTGACTATCGATATTTGGGTTGATCCATTTACTAGGGCTAGTTATATGGTTGTCACGACTCATTTTGTTGATGATTGGTGGGTTTTGAGAAAGTTTATCATAGCTTTCAAGAATGTTTATGATCACAAAGGGACAACAATATGCAAGGTTTTGAGAGATTGCTTGAAAGAATGGAAAATCAAGAGAGTTTTTACTATCACTGTGGATAATGCCACGCTAACAGAGACCCATGACGAGTTCAAAGAAGAATTTGAAGAACATGGAGAAGATGCATTTGTTCTACAAGGGGAATATCTTCATATAAGATGTCTTGCACACATAATCAATTTGATTGTGAAAGAAGGGGCTGCAAGATATTGGAGACGAGTGTGAATGGTATCCGTAATGCCATTCACTTTGTAAGGTCTTCACACCAAGGCGAAATCTTTTGAAGATCGTGTGGAGTTAGGAAGGGTTCAAAGAGGGAGTCTGCCTTTAGATGTGAAGACGAGATGGAATTCAACATATCTCATGCTAGAACAAGCTATGAAGTTCAGAAATGCATTTGACAGAATGTTGGAAGAAGATAAGCCATATAATGACTACTTCAGTGAATCAGTGGATGGAAAGAAACGGATTGGACCACCAACCAAAGATGATTGGGAAGCAGTTGATAGGTTAGTCCAATTCCTCATAATCTTTTATAAGTCTACTTTAGCTATTTCTGCTTCAACCCATGTGGCTTCTCATAAGCTGTACAATGAAATAGTTAACATGACTAGAAATATTGGATTATTGAGCAAGACTGGTCCTGATAATGATTTAAGGGCAGATGCAACATCTATGTTAGAGAAATTAGACAAGTATTGGAATCCATTAGGAGTTCATGTAGAGATGAATAGGTTGTTGATAGTAGCAAGTGTCTTTGACCCTAGAAAGAAGATGAAGTATGCACGGTTGTGTTTTGGTAAGTTATACGGTAAAGATAGTGCGAGGCTACTCATCTATCGATGCAATTGAGGGTATCTTGAAAAAGCTGTTTGAGGAGTATAAAAATGGATTAGAAAGAAATGGTGGTGCAACTTCTCCACACTCTCGGACACATGGTTCTTCTCAATCTCGGTCTCAAGATCCATTTGTTGATGATGTCTCGATACCACGAGTTCTTGGAAATGGTGTTACATACGAAAACATGGACGACATCTACAATGAGTTTATGCAAGAATGCGGATTTCAAGAGAAGACTAATGAGTTGGAGTTGTACTTGAATGAGTGTGTAGAGATTGCAAGTGTCCCTAATGGTTTAGAATATGATGTTCTTTCTTGGTGGAAGCTAAACGGTGCTAAGTATCCGGTTCTTTCATTAATAGCTAAAGATATTCTTGCAATGCAAGTGTCTTCCGTAACTTCAGAATCGCCTTTAGACTTAGTGGTAGGCTTTTAAACTCATCTAGAAGTTGCTTGACACACTATATGGTTGAAGTTCTTATGTGTTTGGAGCGATGGCTAAAGTGTGAGATTAAAATGAGTGAGAAAGGAATTATAAGAAAAGAACAAATGTTGGCGGATTTCGAGTTACAAGATGAGCTCATGAGAGGTAAACTTTTGTGTTCTTCATGTTATGTTTGATTTTTAGTTGTCTTAAATATTTAACATTAGTCTTTTTGCTTGTAGAATTTGAGGCTTGTATTCCATCGGTGCACCCACAATAAGGTAAGACTTGAAGCTTCATGGTTCAACTTCCAAAAACAAGACAAGAATACAAGACATTTCATATTTTGTAACTTTGAGTTTGAACTTTGCATTTTGAATTTGATGTTTAATTTGTTTTTCACTTTGAAATTTGAACTTTAGTTTTTGTTTTTGGATAAACACAATTAGACAATCTTTTTGAGTTCATGTTTTTTATAATTTTGGGTAAAAATACCGAAACATATACCCGAAACTGTACCCGAACCCGTACCCGAAAGAAACTGTAAAAATTCGGGTATTTTGGGTAGAACACGGACCGAACTGTACCGATAGGACCGAACCTGTGCCGACCCGAAAATTACAGTACTTAAATGGGTCCAATTTATGTATACCCGTTGGAACCTGTACCCGTTAGGACCCGAACCTGGACCCGAACCGAATACCCGTATGCCCAGGCCTAGTTTTGACATAGTTTAATGTGTTAAATTGCCAACATTATCCACAAATGTGGTCTAAATTTGAGGAAGATGTGTTTAGTTGACTTTGGTTGTCGCTGCTTAAAGAACACACAACAACTATAATCATGTTCATGCCCCGTGCTTCCTTCCTTTTACTTTTTCCAGAAAATATAAAAAGTTACAATCCCCTGAAATTTCGTGATAACCAATCTTATTATATAAAAGAGAGCGCGTAAAATTATAACTCACCAGATCGTGACACGTGTCACAATATAACTCACAAGATCGTGACACGTGTCAATATTGAATAAATATAATGTTAATAATTGAGAAGAAATATAAATAGAAACACATGTTAATTAATAATGTTAATAATGTAGAATATATATAATAATGTTAATAATTGGGAAGAAATATAAATAGAAAGATGTGTTAAGATATAATGTTAATAATGTATAATATATATAATAATGTTAATAATTGGGAAGGAATAAGTTGTGCAAAACACGTGTTAAGTTCAATTTTTAATATAAATATAATGTTTATGAAAAAATGGTAATAATGTTAATAATGTTTATAAAAAATGTTAATAATTTTAAAAGAAGAAAAAGTAACGTTTAGAAAAAAGGCAAAACAAAAATAAGAAAAGAAGGAAAAATAAAAAAAAAGGAAAAAAATAATCAAACGAAAAGTCTTCACTACATCTATATATACATACTAAAATCACTAAATTTTAGTGTGCTCTCCTCTTTGTTTTATTTACTATTATTAATTTTTTTTTAACTCAAACAGGGGAAAAAAGATGAATTTCATAGTTTCTAAAAGCCAAAAATCTTACTTCACACTATATCAATTAGATCAAAATCATCCTTACCGTCGTACGATAGTTCGTGTTATTCGAAAGTGGGAAGCTAGAAATCCTAAAGCAAATAATGTTCTTATGAGAGTCGAAATACTACTAATTGACGAAAATGTATATATTAGAAAAAAATACTCTCAATACAATATCTATTGTTTATGTAATTTAACAATAATCATTATTTTTTAAAGGAAAATACAATTCAAGGATTCGTGTGCATCACTCAATGATTCAAACGCGTGGAGATCAACTAATGGTAGGAAACAACATTGAAATATGTGATTTCAACGTACAATCTGCTAATACAAAAAATACAAAGTCTCAGACCATCAATCTTTTATCGGAGTTTACGAAACGACAAAAATTACAAGTTGGTCAAGAAATCTACAAAATTCCATTACAGAAATTTAGAATTTTAACATATCAAAACTTCATCAAAAGGTTGGACATGACCGATGACTTATATGGTAAGATAAATAATGTACATATATATAAAAAATTATATCTTATTATATAAGATACTCATTTAATATGTTAAAATTTTATGCAGATGCAATTGGTTATATTGTGACGTATAAGGAAGAACGAAATACGTGTAATGGTTAGTTATAAGATCTTAACATTTGTAATGGTTAGTTGAGATCGTGACATGTGAATTAAATTTGATACCTATACATTTTATAAAATGGAAATTTAACAATATTGAGATAAAACAGAAATAAGGAAATTAATCAAAAATAAAAACTTAACATTAATTATCAAATAATTAAAAATAAAATAATTACAAATAAGGAAAATAACATAGAAAAAGAAAAATTTAACAATATTTTAAAAAATAATCAATAAAAACAAAATAATTAGAAATAAGAAAAAATAAAAACGTAAAATTACTTGAAAAATAAAGTAAATCTCTATGATAACTTATTTGTTATCTTCATGGATCCCATTATCTAATTATTAATTTAAAATAAAAAAATTCATGTAATAACAAAAGCAAAGTAATAAAACAAAAAATGTGTTATTTTAATTCTAAATCGTTGGAAAAGTAAAAATCAATTATTTTCTATTACGATATGTTGTTGTGTGTCTTTCATATTATTTGTTAATAAAATAACGGGTATAATATTAGTTTCCGTTTAAATCTAACTATAACTATACAAATTTAATAAAATTATTAATATATAATCATAAAATGTTTTTATGTAATTTGTCCGCGTATTAGATCGTGACATGTGTATTAAAATTGATACGTAAACATCTTATAAAATGGAAAATTAACAATATTGAAAAAAACATGAAAAAGGAAAATAATCAAAAATAAAAAATTAAAAAAATAAAAATTAACATAATTAAGAAAAATGTTAATAATTTTAGGAATAATGTTAATAATGTTTAGGAAAAATGTTAATAATTTTAAAAGAAGAAAAATGTAACTTTCGGGGAAAAAAGGCAAAACAAAAAAAAAGGAAAAAAAGACAAAACAAAAAAATAAGAAAAAGAAAAAACAAAAACAAAAAAAAAAGAAAAAAGTAATCAAACGAAAAGTCACATAATTATCAAATAATATTATTATAAAGGCGGCGCGTTTAAGGTGAGGACAAACATAATTATAACTAAAGAGATCGTAACATTTGTAATGATTAGTTTAGATCGTCACATGTGTATTAAAATTGATACGTAAACATATTATAAAATGAAAACTTTAACAATATTGAGAATAAAACGAAAATAAAGAAAATAATCGAAATAAGAAAAATAACATAGAAAACAAAATTTAAGAATATTTTAAGAAATAATCAATAAAAAATTAGAAATAAGAAAAAATAAAAACGTAAAATTACTTGAAAAAATAAAAAAAATTATGATAACTTATTTGTTATCTTCATAGAATTATTAATTTAAAACAAATGTTTTTACATGTAAATAACAAAAGCAATGTAATAAAACAAAAAATGTGTTATTTTTATTTTTTAATAGATAAAAAAGTAAAAATCACTTATTTACTATTACCATATATTGTTGTGTGTCTTTTATATTTATTTGTTAATAAAATAGCGGATATAATATTAATTTCCGTTTAAATCTAAATCTAATTGTACAAATTTAATAACAATATTAATATATAATTATAAAATGTTTTTATGTAATTTGTCGCGTATACGCGGGATTTCATCTAGTTAAAGAATATACTATTGTTTTCTGAAAATTATACTATATTGGTTACTTTATCTTCATAGTTTATGAATCATGATTCTGTTCATAATCGACTTCTTTCTCCGACCTCACAATTGCTAGCGAATGTAATAGAAATAAATACACAAATTGCTAAATGTAATATACATTTACCAAAGAACTATATTCCATAGAAAATACGTTTTAAATAATTTTATTAATCAAACACAAAACAGGCAAAAGTCTCACAAGTTCTCAAGAAGAGTCAAAGATAATACAAGAAAAGAAACATGGATTATATAACACACAGAGATATAAGAATATCATCATCAAACATTGTTCGAATAATATATTATGTATGTAAGAAAAAGAAAAAAAACAAACACAAAATGAATGTAAATCAGTAAGGGTTGTTGTAGTAATACCCTTGTCCCATACCGTTAACCGGCGGCATCCCATAAGCCATTGAGTTTGGTGCCGGACTCATCTTAGCCAAACTAGCTTGACCTCTCATACCTTCTTGCTGATACTGTTGCCATAGCTGCTGCTCCTGAGTCAACAGCTGTTGCTTTTTGTCCATCTCAGCCATTTGCACATACGAAGGAGGCGGTATGAACAGAGAAGCCGCGAAAGGGTCTTGGTTCACTCTCTCGACGGTTCCGTCCGGTGCAGGGAGTGCTAATATCTGGCTGTTGGCTTTACCCGGTAAAGGGAGCGCTACGCTGCTTGAGCTTCCGCCTGTCAACGCCGTGGTGCTCACGTGTTGTCTTACCGCTCCTTGATCGTACATCCCGTTGAGTAGCAACGGGTCTAAGCCACCTCCCATTGCGGATTTCTGATTCTCGAGATTACTAGCTGTCTCGACCAACGCAAGTTCCCAATCCGCTTTACCGAGCTCTGCCGCTGGATTCTGCCAAGCTGATGTCACGCCGTTGTTATCAGAAGAGAAAGCTTCCCATTTTCCGTTACTACTTGCTGGACCCGCGAAAAGCGCGAGAGCAAACTTGTTCCCTTGGTCATCGGCAGTTACTGCATCATCCCTCAGGTTAACTAGATCATCGGTTACTTGTTGTTGCTGCGGTTTCGGCTCTGGTTTTGGTGCAGGTGGAGGTGGAGGAGTGTAATTCTCTGGAGCAGGAAGCGCTTTGATCTCGTTCATATCGACCTCTGGCTCTTCTACCGGAACTGGAGGAGAAGCTTCGATCTCTTTCCGCTCAGGGCTTTTGTCTCTCTTAGCTCTATCTCTCACAAACTCTTCTAGCGTTTCCAACAACTTGCTCGTGATCCTCTGAACCTCAGGATACTCAGAAGATCTCGCCACGCCCGTGTCTTTACACCAATGGTAGAACGCAATGAGCTCGTCGATCTGCTTAGCAGCACTAGCATAAGCATCAAAGGCTTTAACGCAATCCGTATAGTCCATATCGAAGAACTTATCAAGCAAAACAGCCAAGACCTCGCAGATATCAGCATAAAGCCTAAAACTCTCTTTCACAACAGGGTACATAGCGATCAATATCATCCTGCTGCTTTTAGCTAAACCGGTAGGCCGAGACGACAAAAACCGATCAAGCAGCCTCTGCAAGTGACCCATCTTACCGAAAATCCTCTCCGGTGTCATCTCTCTCAAAGGAGTAACAGATTTCTTCTCCTCTCCTCCTCCTCCAATCTCACTCATATCACCGAAAGACCGAGATCTCTTAGGCATGCCATTACCACTCTCATAATCATAATTTCTCGGAGGAGGAGACCTAAAATCATCTCTAGACCGACCATTACTCTGATGGCTACTACTACTTCCACTACCATTTCTACCTTTCCTCTCATAAAGAGCCAATTCAAGCCTCTGATCCAAGTAGCTAGCATAAGTCCTAACGAAAGCAGAGTGATCCCAAGAGCTAGAATGCGCCTCGTCGCGAAAATCAGACATGTTCAAGATCCTCGTACCTCGTCTAGTCGCGTAGAGGATCTCCTCCTGAAAAATCGGATCGCCTTCGTTGAGAAGGCGGTGGACTAGCATCAGGGCCTTGAGAGCAACGATCCAGTCGCGGGTTTTGCAGAGACGGCGAGATACGGAGGCGACGCAGGCGTGAACGTAGCCGTGGGAGAGAGAAGTCAGGCTAAGGATCTGGCGGATGTATTTCTCCGTGGACTGATCGTCGTCGTGGCTAGTGGCTTTCACGATGGCTACTTCCAGATCTGGAGCTATGTTGCTCGCTACTTTCGCTATGCTTATGCTTGTTTGATCTTTTACGACGCCGATCGCTTTTCGAATGCTTAGAGCCATGGTTTTTTTTAGGGATTTTTTTTTCGAATTTTTTTCTTTCAGATCTGTGAGATTAGTGGCTAGATCTGTGGAAGAGAGAGGGAGATCTGAGTTCGCCGGCGGCGAGTTTGGTTTTGCGGCGGAGGAGAAGAAGGAGGGATCTGAGATCTATGAAGAAGAAAGTGGAGATGTGAAATAAGAGTATTAAGCGATGTTAAAAAAAAAAAAAAAAATAAGAGTATTAAGCTTAGCTGGTGACAGATCCACCGAACAAGTCAAAATAAAGGGGAGAGAGTATTTTAATTAGGAGAGAGAGATAATGGTGACGTGGAGGAATGAGAGCCGTTCGATGTTAAGGTTTTGTGTAACCGAGATTAACGGAGCCTTGTGGGGAGCCTTGTGTCCGAGAATCTCAAGTCTGGACTGAAATAATGTTTTGGTAAGAGTTAAACTTATTTATAATATTTTTTAATTAATTTTTTGTTAATACGTTTTAAGTTCATTTATAACGTGTGTTATTAGATGCATTTTTCCTTAATTTCTCATAAATTAAGAAATTTCCAGATTCATATAATTAATTTGAACCGTGTTCTTGCTTTAGTTTCCGCAAATAAAGTAGAAAATCCCGACATTAATTTAATTAAAGTATATATTTTATTATTTTTATCCTTTTTTGGCAACAGTATATCTGTATATTTAAATCATCATATAAATGCTTTTCTCTACTTTAATTTATTAATTATTTTAACAAATCAATTTAATCTTCCTAGTTTTAAAAGGCCTAAACTCGAGACATGATAATGTTCAGCCCAAAAAGTTTAGGCTTAAACGGGCCGTTCTCATTTCTCATATAATTTTCTGTTTACTCATATGATTTTTTCTACTCTTTTTTGTAAAAAAAAAAATATGATTTTGAATTTTACTCGTCCATGTTTAGCCATGATTCCTAATAACAATAACTCTAAAACAATAAATTGGATATATAAGAGAAGGAAGAGAATTCAGTGGAAAATAGACATTTTAATTACAAAACAATAATTCGCATTTTGACCTTTTTCTATTTTCAAAGATTCAAAACAAAAGTCTTGTATAGGCACATGGATAATCTCTAATTATCGATATTCGATTAACAGATTCAACAAAAACCCTGCAAAAAAAAAAAAATTGATATTAATATAATCGTTACCATTTCCAAATATTTGAAGCACTAAAATAAAGATAATTAAACGTACTTCCATGGAACATTCCCTTGTAATAGCCAATCACCATCTTTCCCTTGGAATGTGAATGTGTAGTTTGTGTCTTCTCTATCACTATCATGGTCTAATAAACAAAATTAAAATTAAAATATTAAGAAGATTATTGAGATATTATGTTATGTTATCGTTTGTTTATTTTAATTACTTAATTAGTACTCACATTGACTAAACATGGTGATTAGAGACTTAGTGAGTGACTCATAAGAGTTAAAAATCTTGATGTCCACTTTTCTTGATATTGCCACACCATCCATCTTCACCTTAACATACATTGATGATCTTGATGATGTTGTTGATGATGATGATGATGATGACGGTGATAATGGTCTAACTCTTTTAATCGTAGCCGTTGGATTAGACATGTTGATCCTCCTACCAAATATACCATGATGTGGATATGGATGATTACGAATATAATGAAGATAATTATGGTACTTTGTCATATATGACTTTATTGGTGGCCATCCCACGACTTGGCTATTTTCTTCATCACTATATCAAAATTTAATTAAAATATTAAAAGAAGAGAAAAAAAGTTTTTTAAGGCTCGGAATAATATCATAAGTTTTTTAGTTTGAAAACACCAATTATTATTTATAGGAATAATTAGTTTCGAATTTTATGGGTCAATTATAAAGCTATTTTAATTTTTATGATATTTTTGGCCAAAAACATTTTAATGATATTTTAGACCTAAAATCTTGTAATGGTATTTTGTAGTCTAAAATCTTTAAAAGATGTTATTTTTGAACTTTAACCTTAAAAAGTTCAAATGCCTCCTCGTTTCTTATATTATAAGCTTATAAAAAAACCTAAATGTAACTAGTCTAACCTAATAACTGTAAAATATCTAGTTAAGTATATAACTTACTCGTAAACAATAGAAGAGTCATTTGATTCTAAAGGATCTTCTTCTTCTTCTTCTTCCTCGTTTGGTATGCCACTAAAAGTATACAAACGCGGTTTCGACACATAACAATCTTCTTCGTTATTCTCCATCCCAAACGTTGTCTCAAAACGCGGTTTTTTGTTATCCAAACAAGGCGCAACACATTCATTTGCGCAATGCTTGTTTAGGTCAAAGTCAAAGAACTTTGTAGAATTAGTATGAGGTGAAAGAGAGAGATCAAGATCCAACTCCATTTATAATGCAATTTCTTCTTTGATGAGAATATAGTTTAATTATGTTTTTTTGTTTGAGAGAGTTGTGTAGGATGTGTGCTTAATGAGAAAAATCATGAGCATATCCTATTTATAGTAAATAAAAGGACAGGGTACATAAGTCAAGGAGGGGTATAAAAATAAACATACAAAAAATGTATTACTTGGAAAATAATTTTAGAATTACTTTTGTCTCGAATTTATAAATTCAAGACTTTCACAAAAAATTGAAACTCTGAAGTGGAAAAAAGAAGAAGGGCCTTTGTGAGAGAAGTAATGACTTCCGACATTGATTAAGTTCAGGTCACCCAATGTCCCAACATTGATGCTAACACATTTTTTACATTATTTTATCCAAATTGTTATACTTTCATAAATAAAAACAAGAAGTACTTAATTTGACCAATAAAACATATTGGATTTTAAAATTAAGAATATATTCAATGCAACATAATTTCTTTTTAATAAAGTATTGAAGGTTTGTCTTATATACAAATCATTAAAGTTTATTTTAAGTATATAAGATTAAACTAAATGAACAAACCATGCACATATGTAGCTAGCTAATCCATTATTATTTGTGATATTAAATAAGTATAAAGAAACCAAAGCAGTACTAGAAAGTATGAATGGTATAAATTATTAAAATTAGTTTAATTTTATATAGGTTTTTAAAGTTGTCCATATTGATAATTTTAACTAATAAGGATATTTTGTGGTTTTGTCCCCTAAAAATTATTTCCGGATCCGCCCCTAGACACAATAATCATCATCGTTAAGTGAAAACATGATTCAACGAAATAAGACATGCAACATCCAACGAATTAACATGAATATTATTAATAGACAAGTTAGGTTATTGTTGGAGAACAAGTTCCATATTTTTGTTTTACATTCTATGTTTCTAATAGAAAATTGATTTCACATAGAAATACACTCGATTTTATGGAATGATTCTACTATATATTATATCCAGTAATAAACTCTTATTTTTTTCAGCTTGTCACAGTTTTGTTAACCTTTTAAGAGACAACATAATTATCACTAGTCACATCTAGCTTGATGCACTATACAAATAACTTAAATCTTCATCTCATTAATTCGTCCAGCACAAAACAAATATTTAGCAAGTGCTATAGTTTATAATTTTCCTAAAATCTAGTGTAATAAAACAAAATTATACTTTTTAGTTGCATTAGAGAGTTGGTTTATAAAACAAAAAAAAAAAACATAAAACCTAGAAAAACTTAGTAAATAAAGGCTACATGAAGAATGTTTTGCACAATTATTAATTGTCTTTCATTTGTTTTACTCTAATATTATATAATTAATTAGATATCAATTACGAGCCTGACATTGACATATGTTTGCTTTTGGTATAACACAATATTAAAACTTAACTCACAACCTTTTTAAGAAAACAATTTCGTAAGATATGGATTAGTATTACGAAAACGACACTTGAATATGAAGTCTTTATCATATATATATATATATATATATATATATATATATTAATATATAAAAATTTGTTGCTATCTACATGTTTTAAGATCAACATATTGTAGTAGATGAGATGTAAAAGGACTAAAGGAGGGGGAAATAAGAACGTGAATGTCACGTGAAGAGAGACGTGCGTGCGTGACTACTCGTGCCATAGTGTCGGGTCGACCACCAAAGTTATGGGTCTTTAAAACTTCAAGGACCATACACATGTTCATACACATATCCGTCTTAAAATAATTTATAGCCTTAGGCAAAATATTAAAAGTTTAGTCTCTTTTATATATAACTTTTCAATTTTGGACATTTTTTTATTGTTTAAAATATTTTTTTTTTCAATTTTGGACCCTTTTTCTTTAGCTTATTTTACAAAAAAAAAATGGACCTATGACATAAGCCCAAGTGGCCATGGTATAAAATCGGACCTGACCGTACATATGTGGGAACCTCTTTCACACTTACACTCTATATCTTGTGGGATCAATCTGGTTTTGTTTTTTTGTTTATTATTATTTATTAAGAATTGTTAGTTTATATAAAAGAATTTTAGCATTGCTACAAAAATATACAATAATTTTAGCTATTTTAAAATAATACTCCCTCTGTTTACTTTTATAGGATGTTTTAATTAAAAGCACAAATATTAAGATATCATTTATGTTTCTTGTTTTCTTCAAAAATTATTATTTTATAATTAATTTTAAAACAATTCAATCAATAGTAAACAAAAATCTATAATTCAATTGGTTAGATTTAATGAAAAACATTTAATTTTTGCATTGAAAATCTAAAACATCTTATAAAAGAAAACAAAAAACAAAACTCAAAACATCTTATAAAAGTGAACAGAGGGAGTATCTAACTTTTTATTGTAAGAAAAATATTTAAAACTTTAAAACCCTTAGATTATTAGTTTTCTTAAGTATTATTATGGTTTTTTTAGAATCACTATAATAATTAAGTTGAAACCTAGTGTTTTTGTTACAATATCGTAGACGCGGAGAATCGATTCCGAGTGTGATGGTGTTACCTGTCTCCTGTGGATTTATGACTGCCACTAAACCAAGACCACTTTCCGTTATCAAAATAGTTAGAATTGTAAATGTTGTTATTTATTGCAATAAAGTCTTACATTACAAAAAGAAATGAATGCAAAAACTTATTTCAATGAATTCATAAATAAGTTTAGGGTCATAAATAAGTTTAGGGTCATAAAAAAATAAGTTTAGGGTCATAAATAAGTTTAGGGTCATAAAAAAAATGAATTCAGAAATAGATAACTAAACCCAAATTAATTGGTGATGATATTTAACTTAAAACCACTAAATACTCTTATTTTACGATCAAATGCGAGTTATGCAACAACAAGTACAAAACGGATAAATATTAAAAGACATATGCCAAAAAAACTACTCCCTCCGTCTCATTTTAGTTGATGTTTAAGGAAGTTGCACACATATTAATAAAACTCTCTTTTACATAAAAAAAACATTATTAACTATAACAAAATAGACCAATAGAAAAAATCCTTTCAAAACACTATTGGTTAAAAGAATCAAATACATTTAATTTTTGCATAGAAACTTGTAAAACATCATCTAAATTAAAACAAAAAAATCACTCTAAAACTTCATCTAATATGAGACCGAGGGAGTATTAAATAGTCACATTATTTACCGACAAGAAACCTAATCCACTAGAAAAAATAATTGAAGAAGATCTAGAGATATAAAAGATGCACGTGGGAGAGGATATAAAGTGTTTTCTTTGAGTGAGAAGAGGGGGACAAACAAGTGTTTACGAAAAGAGAAGTGAATGAATCTAATCTTTTAACCCAAAAGAAAAAAAACACTGAGCAAGTAAGAGTTTAAGTGCTGTTTTTGGACATCTTTGTCCATATGTCTTGTCTACATCAAAGTTGTAAATACAAAAGTCTTATCATGTTTCTTCTATGTCTCCCTCCTCAACTACTAGTTTACGATTCGTATAAAATCTACCACCACATTAATTCATCTTTCATTATGCAAGTTTTTCATTATGCAAGTTTCTTCATCTAAATTAGTTAGAGAATAATAAACATTTATATTTTACTATATTGATGACTCAATGATATTGTTTGACAAAAAATGACTCAATGATATTTGTAAGGGAGAATTACAAAACTACACCTTTTGAATTATATTTCACAAAACTATTTTTTAAAAAATTTCTTCACAAAACTACACATAAATTCTAAAAATTAAATTCCAATTAAACCCACCCACAAAACTACACATAAATTCTAAAAATTAAATTCCAATTAAACCAATTCCTTTGTAAAAGAAATATTTTTTGTAATACATAAAGAAAATATATTCTAATATAATAACCCAAAAATATTCATTTTTCTAAAAATAAAGTAACTTTCTAATTATTTTATTAAGTTACTTTATACAGATTTCAAATCCAAATTTGTAATTTTGCAATTATTATAGATCCAAACTTGTGTTGAATAAAAAATAATCAAATTAAATAATGAAAAAATGATTTGATTCTTCTTTTGTTTGTTTAAAATCCAATGCACCACTAGAAAAACATAAAAAAGCGTTGACTCCTAAATGTATTCACTATTTCTTTCTGATTTTGTTGACTAAATATGATTGGTTTACTAAAAAAGCAAAAAGCTACCAAAAATGCTACACCAATCAAGGCCCATTAAATTCATATTCGGCCCATTAAAGACAAATCATTTCTTATATTGGGCCTTTAACACGTCATCTATAAATATATTTCCCTCTTTACCATAATAATCGTTGAATAATAAAAACAGAGAAAAAAGTGTCTTCTACGGCCAAATTTCACTAACCTCGGCGACGGCGTAAGACGACGGAGACGACGAAGAGCGTGAAGAAGAGAGAATCTCTACCTTCTTCTCGACGATGACTCCGACGAAAAATCATGTTCTTCTTCCTGTTTCAGATCCTCTTATCGCCGGAGAGAATGGTGGCGACGGCAAAGCGATTATCGACGATCGGCTTTTCAAAGGATCCGCCATGACTAAACGTGGAGCTTACGCTGCTCTCTCTTACATGGCCTGTGCTGGTAATTTTCATCGATTCTCATTTTTTTTCAATCGAATCGTATATAATGGCGATTTTGAGTAGTCTAATAAGAGGATGCTTGTGTTGTGTTGTTGTTATTGATTGTATATTGTTGTCATGGTTTAATCAATATTGTAATGAAGAAGAAGAAGAAGACACACTCATGTTTTTGTTGTTGTTGTTGTTTTTGCTTCTTGTGTTGATTTTGCAGTGATGCTTGTGCTGTTTAACAAAGCAGCTCTCTCTTCATATGAGTTCCCCTGTGTAAACGTTATCACACTGTTTCAGGTTTTTATACATTAATTCTAAGTGTTGTTTATGCTCTTTAAGATTCATATTTTTGATTGTCTAAAGGAAGAAAAGAAATCAGTGTTTTAAAGTAGCTAGCTTGTTCAATTTTTGGTTTGCACAGATGGCTTCTTCGAGCTTGTTTCTATATGCGTTGAGACGCAAGAATGTAATCTCTTTCACAGCTCCTGATTCTATCTCAAGTTCTGATAATGCTTCAAACTTTGTGCCATTGAAGACATTGTTTCACACACTTCCTCTATCAATAGCATATCTTATGTACATGGTAACCATTTTAGTGAACAAGCCTTGATATAGTTTCTTGTTTGTTCTTGTTCTTGCAAATAGTAACTGATCACAAGTTTGTTTCAATGTATATATCTTGAAAGCTAGCCTCTATGGCATCCGTGAGAGGAGTAAATGTTCCCATGTATACAACGCTTAGGCGTACTACGGTTGCATTTACTATGGTAATTGAGTACATGCTCACAGGTCAGAGATATACAATGCCTATCATTGGAAGGTGAATCGCAGCTTTCTCAATACTTGTGTGCTATAGGCTTTTTGATGTTTACATGTGAAACTAATCTCTTGTGAGAATGATGACAGTGTGAGCATTATCTTGTTTGGTGCATTTTGTGCTGGAGCAAGGGACTTGTCATTTGACTTTTATGGGTATGCTATTGTTTTCTTGGCCAACATAGCAACAGCAGTGTATCTAGCAACCATTGCCCGGATTGGTACACTACTCATCTGCATAATCTATTTTATTGCCAGATTGAAATCGGTTTTTACTAAAGTGTAATGTCTGATTCTACAGGGAAATCAAGTGGCTTGAATAGCTTTGGCCTTATGTGGTGCAATGGTAAAAATTACAAACATACAACAAAATCTACTAAAAAAACTCGGAGTTCTTCCTTTTGACTTTGTGAGATTTTTCAATGGTTAGGAATTATATGCGGGCCTATATTGATGATTTGGACATTTGTTTGCGGTGACTTGGAGAAGACGATGAACTTTCCTCACCTCTTAACTCCTGGTTTCATGGTAATGTAAATCACCTTTGTGTTTTATATATGTCTACTTTGTGTTTTTTTTGCGATACTGATGATTCGTTTTCGTGTTATGTTTCTTACTCAGGCTGTGTTACTCTGCTCGTGCGTATTAGCTTTCTTCTTAAACTACACTGTTTTTCTTAACACAACTCTCAACTCGGCTCTCACGCAGACAATTTGTGGCAACATGAAGGTTCGGTTTTACTATGTGTACAAAAAGAAAATGTGACACCTAAGAATCATTACATACTTATATATTATAATGAACATTTATATGATCGTTGCAGGATCTATTCACTGTTGGATTCGGATGGATGCTATTTGGTGGACTCCCATTCGATTTGGTATATTATTCGCCGTCTTATTCAGACTATAATGAAACATAATCTGTATGTTTGGTACATTCTAAGTAATGTTTTTGAATTGGTTTATTTCATTGCAGATGAATGTGATAGGACAGGTTATTGGTTTCTTTGGATCTGGTTTGTATGCATATTATAAGATCATTGGGAGGTAACTACTTCAAAGACATGAATTAGTTTAAGGAGAAGTCACCTATTAATAATGCTAGGCCTCATTTTTTTGTGGAAAATATAATTGGATTATGGAGAATGATACAGATTATTTTAATTTTGGGATTTAATTACTCTTTATATTTTCATACTCATTGTTATATAACATGGTATGTTCATTACCAGATTAATTATATTTTCCTCCATGAGATAAAAGATTAGTGAAGGGTATATCAGACTTTTGATTTAAGCTATAAAAAAAAAAAAAAGTAAACCAGCGCGGGAGAGTTTGGAAAGCAAAATACTTTGAGGGTTTTTTTTTTTTGATTACTTTGAGGGTTTTTTTTTTTTTTTTTATTACATCAGTTACCAAAAATAAAAAGTTAAGCAGATTCGTCGTAAATCCAACTCGGTGGTAGCGCCGATATACGTAGAAGCAAATGGATGAACTCTTCCCGAACGCGCCAACTTATCCGCTTTTGTGTTTCGTCCTTGATATTTTTTTTATTCGAAGTACGTGAAGTACTCGAGCAACGTCTCAAACTCCTCGATCATTGTCTTAAACGCAGCCACTCGTGGGACTGCAAGATTGCCACCAATGTCGTCTTTGTCCGATTCGAATGTCGACGGGGGATATTCCGTGCTTTGATAACTTCCATGGCCCATAATAAGGCTCTAAACTCAGTGTGTAGAGGAGATAAACATCGTCTTCTCCGACTGTTCCCATTAGATGGGCAGCCCATCCCCATTTATACAAATCCATCCTAATCCTTCAAACACCTCTGTATTTTTCCATGATCCATCTACTTGACAAACTAATCCTGAAACCACGTTCTGCGATTACTTTGAGGGTTTAAGTTGCAAAATATTATCAGAAGTTAAATATAAACAAAATATGAAAAAGAAGAAACACACCCAGTGGGACTCGAACCCACAATCGCTTGATTAGAAGTCAAGCGCCTTATCCATTAGGCCATGGGTGCTTTTTATTTAATTTCACTTACTAATAATTTAAATATCAAACTTGTATAGGATACTACTAAGCTCTCTACAATGCATTGCCATTGAGTATAGACAGTATATGCCAGCTTTTGATAGTCTTGTCTTCACAATTTTGTGTGTTTATAGACTAGTGTTTACATAGGCTTAAAATAGTTACAAAATGTTATCAGAACACATATACTATACCAACTTGTGAAGCCCATATACTAATAACAATTTTTGCATTAGTTTGAAAGCCTTTTAACCCCAAAAAGGAATTTTTGGGTTTAAGAAATTACTGTAAATCTCTGTCTTTATCAAATGTAATGTAACATCATAGCCTATAACATTTATATTACATAATGTTGGTGACAAAAATGGTTCAACTTTCTTGTTGTCAAGGTTTTTAGTCTGAAATTTTTGCAAGTAGTTTCTCAACCATGATTCTCTGTTGAGTACCACTTAGTGTTTCCGAGTTCATTATCGCGTTGGACACGATAATGACTGTTCGTGGAGCAGCTGCGTTTACCCATACTCTTCCGTTTAAGCCAATGGCGATTTCGAATGAGAGTTTCTTTCCTAGAGATTCGAGGACCGGGCACGTTGGTGAGCTCAACAACCTACAAGAAAATTTTAAATCTTTATGGAGTTTTCGAGAGAGAGAGAGAGATGTTATGAGGTAGTGAGGAGTTATGTCTCACATTCTTGAAAGACCGGTGGATGTTTCAAACATGAAACCATCTCTTAATGGTCCAAATTCCGCAGATTTCCCACTTGCTGAATAACATTGAAACAATACACAATTAGTTTGAAAGTGTTAAACGGTAGCATTGTTTAGTCTAGTAAGCTTTTGACTTACCATCGGTACAAGAAAGCTCGGGGTTCATTCCCGTGTTTGTTTTAACAACTCGAAGATAAAGCAGAGTTCCTACCTGTTTTAGTACACAAAGAGTTTAACATTCCGGAAACAAGCAAACCCAAATGAGAAATTCAAGAGAATTTCATGATTAAAAGAAGAATGTACATGCCTCAAACTTGGGAATATTTCTTCTTGTTCCTCCTTCGAATGCAAGAACCGGCAAAAGCGCTAATTGAGGTCCTTTTATGTCCACCCAAAAGTTCTGAAAATGACAAAATGCGTAAACGAAACAACTCACTACTAACTCCATTACTACAAACTATATATTTACTGCTCAAACACCACTCAACAAATACAGTTCCACCATTATTTTTTTGTTTTTTGCTCAGAGACATGAGGACTGAAGTCATGCAAATTGTAAAACATGTATTTGTAATGTATTCAAAGACTTAAATGTAAGAAAATGCAACTTCAGAAGTTACCAATCTGAGTAGGACACAAGAGTCTATTAACAAGCAATGAATTCAAAAAGACTTACATCTGCTTTAGAATCTACCACAATTCCAAGAACATGATCCTCAGGGCGAGGAACGTACTGCAGAAGAAGAAGAAGAAGAAGAAGAAGAAAACAGAGTCAACAAACAAAAAGAGAATGAGAATTACATTATACATAGATAGTCAACAAAGTGTCCCTTTAAGAGTATTTTTTTTGAAACACAAGAATAGTAGAAGAACTAATCTATCAAATGCAAGCCATACATAAACTAATGATTAACAATCCAAGACAAACTAAATAGTAAATGGGAAAAAAAAACATTGAACAAACCCGTTTATGAGAACTTTCTATCCAATACTTATTTGGCTTGGAGTAACTTAACTTCCCAGCTCTCATGGCAGAGATAGCATCACCATCCTTAACAAAAAATAAAAAGAAAAACACATATCAAATCTCTATATTATAGTGTATCATAAATACTCAATAATGTATCACAAAAAATCAACTTATCACTAAAACAATGTTTTAGATTCAAAACACAAGAAACCTGATGGAGACCACTCCCGAGCTTGATAGTTTGGTTAGTCATGTTTGATAAATCAATAACAACATCGCCTGGTACCTGCAAAAACATTGAAAACCCATTAAAGAAAAAACCTTAAAGATTCGATTTTTTTTTTGAGTTAAAAGGAAATAGAAATACATACGACAATTTCATCGAAGAGGCTTGTGGGCGATACTGAAATTTTGGTATTCATCTTCTATCTTTTCGCTATGCTTTTTGATTTTAACGAAATTGGAGGAGAGCTCTGATAAATGTATTTGGAGATAAACCCTAATTAAGTGTAAAGCTCTCTGTTTAAAGACTATTCGGTGACGACGATGGGAACAATTGTTATAAAAACCAAAACAAACCGGAAAATTAAACCGAACCGAACAATAATATAAAATTATTTGGTTTAGTTACGGTTAGTCTATTAACAAATCTTATTTAGATTTTGATTAGTCACAAAAATTGAAGTCCAGATATAATTATGAAAGTTTATATGCAAAAGATAGTAAGGCAAATGCGATTATACAACAAACATAGGCTATTATTACACATGTTTTTTTTTTTGCTTATATGTGTCTGTACTCTGTAGTATATATATATATATATATATATATATTGTGATTACATCACTTACCTTTCAAAGTGTTTTGTTTCTTCAAGAGACCAAACCATTTTGTATCACAAAGCTATTAAGCCTTTGCATTAAGAGAAAAAAAAAATGGCAATTTTCATTGTGAAACTCTAAATAGTCATGTAAAAGCAACTATTACCTATTTGTTCAATGATTCTGTTGAAGCCTCATCTTTCTTATTCACATCTTCGCTGGTCTTTACGTCTTTTTCGATATCAAGAAGCGTTGTAGAGTTCACTTGTTTTCTCAGTTTCGCGCTCTCGACAAAGATATTTGCCAGTACTTTCCTCAGCTCATTCTCCATGGTTCTTGTTTCGGTATCGACAGCATTCTCATCAAACCCGGCAAGTAGTTGAGCCTGAAACTTGTAAAATGTCAGTGTTTACGAGTGAGCAATGCTTCACAAGTGAAGTAACTTTGTTGATTTTACATTGAAGATAATGAAGAGATGTAGCAATACCTTCTCAATTTGATCGTCAGATACTGACAGAAAACGCAAAGAATCTGATAATGTAGTTGAGTCCTCTACGAAGTTACTGTCTCTGTCCATTGTCATATTCAAGTTGTACTCTTTAAGCCGGTCGTGGAGAATTATGCAGTCACTAAGCAGCTTTTTTCTAGCTGCTATGGTGTTCTTGTGTAGTTGTCTTTCTTGTTGGAGTAGTTTCTGAAAAGTGAAATATTTTTTAGTCTTATTTGTGTTGTTAAATAAGAAAATATATATAGAGCTTGAAAGTACCTCGGCTTCGGATTTGTCTATCGTAGAACGAGTAAGCTTGTTCTCTAGTTCCACATGAGAACGCCTCAGAGATTTGACCTCTTTGACAAGAACTTTAATATCTGCTTTTGATTTTGTCTCTAATTCTTCATATCGCCTTGAGAGATCCTCCAGTTGTTGATTTCTTGCATCCAATTCTTCCGACAAAACATGTTTCTCAGAAATAGTTGGCTGTTGAGTTGGTTCTGCTACATGTGAACCCCCATCCTGTTGGAATGAATATCATAAGAATGCTTCTCTAGCAGAGGAAAGTTGTGTATCATCCACATGAACCAGTTTGGTTGCAAAACTAGACATGGAACTATGTCAAATCATACCTCTCTCGATTCTAACTTCAATTCCATCTCGTAAGATTTTTGTCTAAGTTCTTCCATATCCCACTGCATCTGAGTTAATCTTTCCCTCTCGGTCATAATAGCTTGCTCTAAATTCTCTTTGCTTCTCTGCTTAGTAGTTTCAAGTTCCCCTTCTAGATCATTAACCTGGGCAATAAAAACAAGATTACAACCAAAAATGAGGAGAAAAAGCGGGATTCATGGTTACTTTCTTATTGTACCTTTTTGTGTAGGTAATCTTTCACCGCAATCTCTTGATTTAGTCTTACTATAAGATCCTCCATATCTGTTTTTGCATTGACAAGTCTCTCATTGGTGGCCAACAAAATCCTGTTCAGTTTATTGCGCAGGTCCAGTGGCAACACTATTTGTGCACTACCCTGCTTCTCCGGGTTAGAAACAAGCCCATTTCCAGGCGATACAGCAGGATCTCTACGTAGATCCAGGCGGCTATCACTGTTTGAACTTAAGAGACCAGATGTTGATGTCTCACCAGCGTGCAAGGAAAACCCGTAGACACTCTCAACAGAAAGATTTCTATCATGCATTGCTGAGCCATTGTCAGCAAGAAAAACATCTTTAGAAGCATTTTCGTTATACACATCTTTCCCTAGGATATCGTTGACATATCTTGAGCGGACTTTATGTTTCGGAAAGTCTTCTAGATGCTCTAGAATACTTTGGCTCATTGAAAGTCCCTCATCAATGTTGGAAATGCTAAAGTTAACGAGCTTCTCCATTGGATTTGTTACTTCTTCCTCCATAGTTAGATCTTCGGTACCATTTTCGGATATATCATCTCGTCCCAAACTCGCAGATCCGAGCTCAGATGTTTCATAAGCAGTATCACTGCCATAGTCAGATGTGAGAGAAGAACTGCCGCCAGCCGGAAAAAAGCTCAAACTTGGGTGAACCATTGGTGGAGAACTTGAGCTATTTGTATCATTATTGGCATCAGAAGCATTTTCATCTACATCTTGGCATGCTGAAAAGCAAGATCACGTTAGACTCTAATGACACAAGAGCATACCAATGCAAAGATTAAGTGCATAGTGTAATAGCTCATACCAGACCTAGCAGCCGCTTCAAGTTCAAGAAAGGATGCAACTATGACACTTCTTGCCAATTCTATATCGGATAATAGCTTCGTTATCCACTCCTCAAGTGAGCACCTTCTCTGCAACAAGGTCACAACCATCACTTGCGAAACGTAGCACAAAACAGAAAGGAACTAAGAGTAACAACAGTTAATAAGTGACCTAATTCAGTTAGCCCCAGGAAAAAATGCATACCCCCTCTAACCCAGCTCTGCTTTTCATTCGCAATAACCCTTTGGGAGGAGCTGATGGAAAACTCTTTTTGGGGAATGCTCTTTTAAGCTGAAAGGAAAACATGAATGCGGATATGCCGTCAAATACATTGCAATTAAATAATATCGTTGAAAAGTGAGAAGTAGAGAGATTGATAAAGCGATGCTAAGGGAAACCAAATCCTTACATCCGTTAATAGCTTTAGAAAATCATTGAATCTTCTCAATACTCCTCTCATTATGGTAACACCTTCAGGGGATTGCACACTTATCTGAACCCTGTAAAACTGTTCCTCTAAATTATTATATATGTAAGCACATTCAAGTAAATACCGGAATAACTAATGACATCCACAACAATAAAACTCTTCAGCTACAAAAAGAAAGGACACACTCCATTAGAGAATTTAGGCAGAACAGGAAACAAATATATAATGTAGAGATTCATTTCTTGATTCACAAAATTCAAGATATGTTAAAGATAACCAATTCAGAAAAATTTACTAAGAGATTGCATTTAACTGAAAAATTTGCCCTTGCAAGAGATATATAAATTACCACTACAGGATCCGAGTTTCTTGATTTTGGAAGAGCAACCCACGAGGGTAAAGTAACACAATAACTCCATCCGGTTCGTGAATCATGAGGCCAAACAGTATCTCTACCATTCTGCACACAAAATAACATAAAAAACCCCTCAAATCCTTGAACTCTCCAACACTACATTCATGGTATACATTAAACAATGATTCCACTATCTTTGATGTTTCATCTAAAAAAACAAACAAATATTTCAACAGAGAACGTTTCTTGTAAACAAACTAACTTCACTGGATGTACAAAGTAGCTTCAACAAATTGCAAGAAACCAGAGATAACAACTAATGTAATACTACACTAACTAATCTCTATAGCTTGAGACTTATAACCAAAACTATCTACATTTCTCTCAAGCCCCACCAAAAAAAAAAATCAGCAGATACATCAATAACAATGAAGAACATGCAAATCAGTACCGAGGCTTAATTTAGGTTTGAATTCAAGCAACGTACAAAAAAACTCACCCAATTGCGAGGCGGTGGACTCCAATCCATCCCTAATGGAAGCGGAGACTTTCCGTCGTGCCTGTGCTTCGGAGGGCTCCGCCGCTGCATCATTCTCTACCAAAGAGCTATCCGAGATCCGAATCGGATCTTCCGATCAAAACCTATCGGAGAAGCGATCAAGCACTTTCCCGATCGAGAAACTATAAGTTACGCAACTTCAAAACAGACATAGTGTTTATGACGATCGTTAGATTAGGGAGAAGAAGAACCAGATAGCGTCTCTCAAGGTCTTTTCTCTTTTGCTCTGGTGGATTTCTATGGCGATAAACGGCGGTTTTCGTCTATTTTAACGGAAAAGCCGAGAGGAGGACGGCACGTGACCAGACGGAGGAGCGAAGATTTACCGTCACCGTGAGATTTGGTTTGGGTTTTGAGTTGGGCTTTTTGAGCTTTTTTGGGCTTTCTATTTTATTCTGTGGATAACTATAAACCGGACTATTTTTTATGTCGGCCGACTCAATAAACCGGTCTATTAATCTTAATTAACTTCAGTCCAAAAAAGACATTCCTTCTCATAAAAATGATTACGGGTTTTTAAATGGTGTTATTAATAATTTAATATCACTAAAGAACAAAACTTACCACTACAATATTTTTTTATGATTTACATTTTAAAAGTATTTTATGAAAACAGAAACTATTTTTTATTACAATCTTTAAAAGATTGCAAGACGAGAATTTTCTTGGAGGTGACTGAGCCTAAAATCTATTTCGTAAACAAGCTTTACGTGATTAAATTAAAATTGTAGTTTTGGTAATAAAATAAAGGACAATTACAAAACTTCACATTTCAAATTGCATTTCATAAAACTATGTTATTTTAAAATTATTTTTCACTCAAAATTAAAATAAACCCTATTCACATAATAATATTTTTTTAATATTATATCCTAAACATTAATTAACGAATTCAAATAAAAAGATTTTAATTTTAGTAACTCTTTAAAAAGTAAATCGACATTTAAAATTTTAAAACGATTTTAATATGTGAAAATGTTGAATTAAATATAGTTTTGCGAAAAATAGTTAAAATGTAGTTTTATGAATTTCTGTTAAAATGAAAACTTTACAAAAATTGACCTTCATATTTTCTAAGACCATTATCCGAAACTAACAAAATCATATAATAATTTTTTTCCCGCAGCTATATAGGTATTTTTTTAGTAGTTTAAAATCTGACAGATGCGAAAAGGTCTAAAAGCTCCAGCTAAACTCCAAGAGGAAAGAGAAGAGGAAGAAGATAGAGACAGGCATAGATTCAATTATTTGCATAAACGTGAAAAGCTCTTCGCTCTCTCTCTCTCTCTCTTGAATCTGGCGATTCGTCTCTCTGTTTCCGCGGGAAAACCTTCTTCTCCCTCTCGATCTCCGTCGATTTCTGACTGATTCCGCCGTAGATCGGAGGAGATGACGATTCTCTACGCGCTCGTTGCGCGTGGTACGGTGGTTCTGGCGGAGTTCACGGCGACGTCAACGAACGCGAGCGCGATCGCTAAGCAGATCCTCGAGAAAGTCCCTGGGAACGAAGACAGCAACGTCTCATACTCTCAGGATCGACACGTCTTCCACGTTAAACGCACCGATGGCCTCACCGTTCTATGTATGGCGGAAGAAACCTCCGGAAGTAAAATCCTCCTTCTTCCTCCATAGTTTTTACTTACTTTCTCCGATTTTTGTGATTTATAGATTCGATTTTTGTTAAGAGAATATTCAATTTTCAGCTAAAAAAGTCATTGTGAATCTCTTGTTTAGTTTTACGCAATTTTCCGAAGATTTTGTGCTTATAGATTCGATTTTTGTAAGAGACTTATCAGTTTGAGCTAAAAAGTCATTGTTTAGTTTAGTTTTTAAGCAATGTTCTGAAGATTTTGGTTTGTTATGTGTAATCACACTCACAGGGAGGATACCTTTTGCGTTTCTTGAGGATATTCATCAAAGGTTTGTACGGACTTACGCCAGGGCGGTTCATACAGCACAAGCTTATGCGATGAATGATGAGTTCTCAAGAGTTCTTAGTCAACAGATTGATTATTACTCTAATGATCCTAACGCCGATAGGATTAATCGTATTAAGGGTGAAATGAATCAGGTCTGAGTATACTTTCATCTTGTTTCGAATTGTTCAAAGAATTGAGTTTGTATCGCGGGTTTAAGCTGAGGAATGTCTGTGTGTGTTTAATCGGTTTTCCTGGATTAGGTACGAGGAGTCATGATAGAGAACATTGATAAGGTTCTAGATAGAGGCGAACGTCTTGAGCTACTTGTCGATAAAACTACTAATATGCAGGGGAATACATTCCGGTTCAGAAAGCAAGCTCGACGTTTCAGAAGCAACGTGTGGTGGAGAAATTGCAAGCTCACGTATGTTTCCCTAAAACCATGAAACACTTATCTTTCCTTTTAAAGGTCATTCATGATAATTGAACCGTTTTTACAGTATTGTGATGGAGACAAATGTATGTCGTATGGTCTAAGAACATATTTAACTATGTCTTAATCACCCCAAGTTCCACATTAGTAATGCCAAAGTATCAAAAAATTGCGTAGAGTTTTGATACGAAACGAAAGTAGGGGTTTTTAGCATTCGATAGTTCGTGTCTTAATGAATTTACTTGTCTTAGAATGTTCATGAATTAGATAGTGATCCTGACTTTGTGTCTTTGTGTCTTGCAGGGTCCTCTTAATACTACTATTACTAGTGATCATATACATATCAGTGGCCTTTGTCTGCCACGGACCGACACTACCATCTTGCATTTAAGTAAGTGCATCTGGTTTCTCAGGTGGATCTCTGTTCTTTTGTTATTTTTCTTCTGATTTGAAAGCCTTGTGTGTTCTTCTCGAGCTTTTTTTTTTTTTTTTGGTAAAGTTTTTTTTTTTGGTAAAGCCTTCTCGAGCTTGTTTCATAATGGTTTTGAAAGATTTGTGTGCTCTACTCGCTTATATGCAGTGATTTTATTCATTAAGCAATGTGGAAAAATCTCATTGCTTAGCCAAGATGTGTGAATTTGTTTTACTACCATCATATTGTATAACTATATATACAAAAGCGAGAAATGTAAAATCATTGTGTAATGTTTACTTCCCACTTTGTATAACACCACCATCTTCCAAAATTCTTTGTTATAGGCTTTGTTCATCATTTGAAAAATTTAAAGGCCCAAAAGGTAATTTTGCATTTTGGGCCCTTAAGAGTTAAGAACAAAAGTTAATCGGTTCAACAGAAACCTTCTTGCTGATACAGAGACACTTCCCTTTTGTATAATCTAACGTATTATTATTCATCTGTTACTTCTTAGATACTTTCCTTCTTCATCACTTTCTCGATATTTGATTGGATCTTAAATTTGCCTCCGTTGGATTGCGATGGAGACTTTACCGACGACGGTTTCTTCGAAATCTGATCGGCGAGGCAGATCCTCCAAGTCGCAGAACACATCCAAGCCTTCTCTCGTCATGGCCTTCTTCTCTTGCCTTGCTTGGCTCTACGTCGCTGGCAGGTACGTGCGATTGATTTTGTCTCCATTGTGTGTAATCAGATCTTAACGATTCTAGATTTGTTCCTTCGCGATCTTCACTGGAAACGCCGTTTTCAATCCATATATGTTGTCGATTTATGGATCTGTATCAAATGTTTTTTTTTGGATCTCTATTGGTTTTTTTTTTGCTTAGGTTATGGCAAGATTCGCAGCATAGAGTAGCGCTTAATAGTGTGCTTAAGATGAATTATGATCAGGTTTGTCTATATTTGTGCTTCTCTTGATTGATTTTTTTTAGTTTTATTTTCAGTGATTATATGTTTTTGTATGCAATGTTAAGAGGCCTAAGGTTCTTACAGTGGATGATAAGCTTGCGGTGCTCGGATGCAAGTAAGATGATCTTTGTCTTTTTTTCTGATATGATGTTTTTTTGGCTTTTGTTAATAGAGAATGTAATTGTCCTAATAGAGATCTTGAGAGGAGAATAGTTGAAACTGAAATGGAATTGGCACAAGCAAAGAGTCAAGGCTATCTTAAGAATCAGAAAAAGGGTTCGTCTTCTTCTTCTTCAGGGAAGAAGATGCTTGCTGTTATTGGAGTTTACACAGGCTTTGGTAGTCACTTGAAGCGCAATAAATTTAGAGGGTCTTGGATGCCACGAGGTAGTATCATATCACCTGCTTTTGTTTTGTGATTTTCCATCAATTATATTATCGAAAAAGAATTGGTATATGATAGAGAAGTTTTGTCTTAAGCAGTGTTGTTTTTGTTAGGTGATGCTTTGAAAAAACTTGAAGAAAGAGGAGTTATCATACGTTTTGTGATTGGTCGGAGGTTTTCCTACTCACTTCTAGTCTTCATCTCTATAGATTATTTTTTCTGTTGCAATGGTTTTCACATTTTGTCTTGTTATACGGGTGATGTTACTAATGTTAAAGCTTTAAAATTTTCCAGCGCTAACCGAGGTGATAGCCTAGATCGAAAAATTAACGAAGAAAATCGTGCAACTAAAGATTTTTTGATTCTTGTAAGAATAATTCTTTTGCTTATATTTTTGTTCACTGATGTGGCTTTCAATCTACTTTTTCTCATGAAATATGAATGGATTGTTAGGAGAATCACGAGGAAGCCCAAGAAGAGTTACCAAAGAAAGTGAAGTACTTCTACAGCGCTGCTGTTCAAAATTGGGATGCAGAGTTTTATATCAAAGTTGATGACAACGTCGATCTAGATCTCGAGGGGTTAATCGGGCTTCTTGAAAGTCGACGTGGTCAAGACGGTGCTTACATTGGCTGTATGAAATCTGGAGATGTGATTACTGAAGAGGGAAGTCAATGGTATGAGCCTGAGTGGTGGAAATTTGGTGACGACAAATCGTACTTCCGTCATGCAACTGGTTCGCTAGTAATACTTTCCAAGAACCTGGCTCAGTATGTGAATATAAACAGGTAAGGTCTCGTAATTTATCGGAAGATTTAGTCACCTGAAGACTATAATATAAGACAAACTAAGTTTGGTTCAAATTGTGTATATGGCAGTGGATTGTTAAAGACATATGCTTTTGATGATACCACAATCGGATCTTGGATGATTGGTGTCCAAGCAAAATATATAGACGACAATCGCCTTTGCTGCAGCGGCACAAGACAAGGTGCCAGTAATAACTCTCTCTCTCTCTCTCGCTCTCTCTCTCTCTCTCTCACACAAACACTTTTCTCATGGTTTAACTGAATATGCGAATCTGTTTATTTCACAGAGAAAGTGTGTTCCATGGTATGATCAAATGCATAGCCGCAAAGAGAGAGAGGTTTCACATTGCATCACATGGTCGTGCTTCTTCGATACTAATTTGGACGCTACAATAGCTTTATAGTTATTTTTGTTATGATGAGAGTATATGATTAATTAATTAATTAGGCCATGATGATTCATTACAGTTTGTGATTAGGACATACAATATCCCTTGAGCTTAATTTGAAGTGAGAAAAGCTGTTAATGAAAGTATTATTTGGATTTCTTTCTTTGTGATTTATCCTACCAAAAATAACTTGGGTTCAAATCAATAATTATATGCTCAATAAACAACTAATTACCAAATCAGTAACACATTATGGTCAAAGAATTAACAATAGAAACACCTTTAATTTAATAATCAAATAAACCTTACTATTTTAATTAATAACTTCCCATAAACTATCCTAATTAATAAATATCCAAAAACTTTTAAATGTAGAAATTAACCCCAAAGCTTCCGTATAAATACTCAAGCATCCCATTTGAGAAAACCACAATATATATACTCATAAAGTAATAATTATCCCAAATATCAAACAAATGGCATCAAACGCTTGCAAAGTCCTTTGCCTCTGTTCTCTTCCTCGCCTTCACCACCCATGGTATATACTACAATTTATATAAATAACAAATTTTAAATTACATATATTATTAATATTCTTTATCTTATTGGAGAAAATAATTATTTTTTTTTTTTTTACATGCAAGGGTATGGAGAGTGTCGTCTAAATTTTCTATGAGTGAAACAATCAAAAACCGGAAAATTGGTACAGAACAAACCGGAATGGGAAGTGAGAGTAACCAACCCTTGCCAATGCCGGTTCCAATACACATCATTGTCATGTCCCGGTTTTAACTCCGTGACACCTGTCCCAACCTCATTGGTGTCTAAATCTGGTGACAGCTGTCTCCTCAACGCTGGGAAATTCATTGTGCCACACGTTGACTTTGTTTTCAAATATGTTTGGGATACGAACTTTGACCTCAAGGTCCAAGACGGCGTAATTGTTTGTCCTTAAATTTAAAATTATTTATATGTTAGATAATTACTAATGTTATTATCCATTTAGAAAAGATAATAATTTTGTTATTATCTCCTTATCTTAGCCGACATATTTTGGCTATATAAAGGCCATCATGTTTGATTTGTAAATGAAAGAACATAAGTTAATAAAAAGAACATTCATTCACTTTCTTTTCTCATACGACACATCATATATATATACCTATTAGTTTTATAACACGTTATCAGCACGAACGTCTCTTCTTATACGAGGTAATCGTTGGATAAGCTTCTATATACTCGGTTAAATATTATCCAGGTAATTTTAAAATTATGTTGTTATGTTTATAAACATAATGAAAAAATTATGTTTCAAACTTATGACAGAATTTATATCCTAAAATGTTTAAATTATGAATTTACTATATAAAATAAACTTTGGAAAATTTTTAACTAGTATAGAAAAAAAAAGTATGCTAAATTAATTATTTTATATGATTATATTTTGCTCAATATTATGACGTCTTATCTTTTTAAACAATGGAAGGCTCCTCCTAAATTTATTATGTTTTCGTTATTTATTTTTATGGCGTCTTATCTGCGCGAACATGAAGAATCTGCCTCCTAAATTTATTATATATTATTATTTATTAAATATATAAATATAATATAAAAATTATGTTTAAAAACTATGCCATAATTTTGCATCTTAAAAATGTTTTAAATATTGATTTTATTTAAAAAGAAACTCTGGCAAAATTTAAAAGTAAATAAATTAAAAATCTAAGAGAAATTGCCAAATTTTAAACTTAAAGATTTTTGCCAAAAGGCTAATAAAATTATAAAAGAAACTATGGCAAAATTTAAATTAAGATAATTTAAAAATTTAAGAGAAACTCTATCAAAATAATTTTTGCCAAAAGTATAAAATTAATAAATCTAAAAGAAACTCTGGCAAAATTTTAACTAGTATAGTATTAAAAATCTAAAAGAAACTTTGCCAAAATTTAGTCGATAAAAATTATCGATATTTATAAATTTAATTTTTATATTGGAGCGGAAAGTTTTCCAAAAATCTATAATAGAATATGCCTCTTTGATCAAATAGAAGACTATGGTTCATAAATCAAATAGAAGACTATGTCTCTTTGATTATATGAAATATATGTCATTAATCAAATTGAAGATAAGGTCTCTTTGATTATATTGAGGTTTTGTCTCTTTGATTACATGAAAGGCTATATCTATTTCATTATACGGTAAATTAAAATCCAAAATATATGAAAATTTTGCATATTGAAAAATAATTAAATGTTTTAAAAGAGTAAAATATTTTAAAGTAAAAATGTTAAAACGCTCATAAAGAGCGAAACGCTCGTAAAGAGCGAAACGCTCGTAAAAAGCGAAACGCTCGTAAAGAGCGAAACGCTCGTAAAGAGATAAAACGGTCATGAAAAGCTTAGAGGTTCATGAAAACCTTAAAGGCTCATGAAGAGCTTAGAGGCTCATGAACAACTTAAATGCTCATAAAAAGCTTATATGCTCATGAAGAGCTTATATGCTCATGGAGAGCTTAAATGCTCATGGAGAGCTTAAATGCTCATGGAGAGCTTAAAGTCTCATGGAGAGCTTAAATGCTCATGGAGAACTTAAATGCTCATGGAGAGCTTAAACGTTCATGAAAGAATATACGCTCATGAAGAGCTTAACTCCCGAAGAGTTAAAAGTATTTTTTTAAAAAGCGAAAACGTTTTAAACGAGCGAAAGAAAAGTTAAACGCTCTAAAAGAAAACATGATGACGACATGCAATATGTATAAAAATGGCAAAAGATGTATATGAAAGCAAACCCGAAATTTCTTGATTGATTAAAGTTTAATATATCTAGGTTAAGCCATCCGGGAGTATTAATGATTGAAGATCATTAAAATTTGTTGGAAAAACAAGAAGTTTTTCAACTTATGCATGTTTTAAAGAAAAGAAGAATCAAAGTCATCATGTGAAAACATATGAAAATCACCATTTTGGGGTTAAAAGAGCTCATTGAAAATGATGGTTGATTTCTTTAAACATACCCCCCATGTATTATACTCTTAATATGACCGATCTAAAAGTAAGAATCGGTCCAAGATAAACGGGCATGTATAGCCGTTATCTTGAGAAAGAGAGTAATATGAATCCTATATTAAAAAGTTAAAAGGATCCAAGATGAAACACATGTCCTAGAAGGATATGTTGTTGATCCCATAAATGGATTCATTTCGAGATGAGTAATCTAAAAGAGTTATCATCTCGAGGGGGAGAATTAAAGAATCCCACAATGACACTAAGTTGATAGTTTTGGTGGATTGATATCCCAAAAGCTTATTAGATGTCGAATGAGATAAAGTTAAACATCCAGAAGATGAAAGTGAAACATCTAGAAGATGATATTCACAATCAGTGAGTCTTAATGAATCAAAGAAAATAATGGTGATAATTTCCCGTTTGGAAATTTGTGGGTGTGTGATATATATATTATGAATGTTCCTCCACACCACATAAAAATAACATCCAAAGAAGATGAAATATATGAGCTGGAAATGAAGAGCCGCTCTAAAAGTCATCATTGGAGACGTGCTTATTGTAAAATTTGCAATTATTATTTTGATGATAAGATTTCTCTAAGGGAGAGAATTATGAAATAGTTGGAATCCTTGAACAAAAGGATTATGAACCAGAAGTTCAAAAAGTTCAAAGGATCACTATTCAAATTTATTGCAAATCAAATGATGGATGAGATTTCATGAAATGAATTATCATTATAAGATCCTCATACAAAAGAAAATGAAATTGAGAAATGATAAAGGAGCAAATATTTATTAATCTCTTCAAAAGGAAAAGAGGAGTAATGAGTCATGATCAGAAATCCCAGGAGGATTAGATCTCTGAAGGATTAAAGATGAAATCAAGTACTTGAACAAAATCATTGATAATGATTAAGAGATCTCGATGGATCATGACATCTAAGAAAATATGGAACCAAAGTCAAAATAAATGTCGACTATAATAGTGACATAACGCGCGATGTTATAATTGAGGATCAGAAATTTCCGCTTTATGAATTAGCGTTGAGAAACAAAATTGGCTGATAAATGTAAGAGACAATCAAGTCTATATTAAACTCGTTTGAGTAACGAGAGTTTTGGACCAGAAGTCCAAATATGAAAAGAGTGTTAAGTGATATAAAACAAAACGCTTATGATATAAGGTTTTGTTAAAATACTCGGTATTGAGAAATATATATGAGAGACTTGAATCGCGTCTCATAAATAAAATGCATGCAAAGTTTAAATTCCTGAAGAATTAATGATATCATAGTAATGTTCTCAAGAACTAAGATCGATCAAACTCTGAAGAGTTATAAACAAGACCTTGGAAAGACCAGATGTCTTCAGGCATTAAGTTAAACATCTAAAATATGTTATGTTAAGAACTTCTAGAAGAAGTTGAATATATATATATATATATATATATATATATATATATATATATATGTGGGATATACATCACCAAGTATAATTCGGTATTTGGAACCGAAAACTGGTGATATGTTAATGACACGGTTTGTCGATTGTCATTTTAATAAGGATGAATTTCTAGCTTTAGGGGGAGGATTTCAGAAAATTCCGAAAGATGTTACATGGTATACATCTACTTTATTACATTTGGACCCCCTACTAAACAACGTGAACTTGAAGTTCAGAAAATAGTTCATCTACAAAATATGGCAAATCAAATTCCAGATGCGTTTACAGATACGCGGAAAGTAACAAAATCATATATACCCGCAACAAATGTCCCATCAAGAATCGATATTCCTAAAGAGAATAATGATGGGAGTAAAATAAATGAACCTAAAGTTCAGTTAAAAAGTGGGAGACCTATTGGATCTAAGGATAAACATCCTCGAAAGAAAAAGAAAGAGGGAGAAATGAATGAAAAAGGTTCCAGAAGAACCAAACAATGAAAAATGCCCCGAAGACATACATGAAAATGTTCCAGAAGAGCAAGAAAACGAGGAATGTCACGAAGACGAATGTAACACGGAAAATCATGAGATTTCTATTAATTATGCCCATAATAGAAAAATGTGGCTTAGAAATGAAATTGATGATGATGATGTGATATTCTCATTTTACGTGTGCTAAAGAAATAGATGATGAAAATGATGACTTAGATCCAAAGTCTGTATATGAATGCCAGAAAAGGCATGATTGGGAGAAATGACAAATGACCATGAAAATAGAGTTAATATCTCTCAATAAAAGAGATGTTTTCGGACCCATTGTCATTACACCAGAAGATGTAATGCCGGTTGGATGTAAATGGGTCTTTGTGCGGAAAAGAAATGATAAAAATGAAATAACGAGATACAAAGCTCGCCTTCTAGCACAAGGTTTTTCTCAAAGACCGGGAATTGATTATGGAGAAACTTATTCCACGGTTATGGATGCAATCACATTCAGGTACGTAATGAGTTTAATGACATCCAAGAATTTGGAGATGTACCTTATGAATGTTGTAACTGCATATCGATATGGATCACTAGAAAGTGATATATATATATATGAAAGTTCGAGAAAAATTTAAGATTCTAGAAGAATCTATATGAAAGGGAATCCTAGAAGGATCTAAGACTCTAGAGGAATATGAAGGAAAGAGAATCCTAGAAGGATCTAAGATTCTAAAAGAATCTAAAGGAATGAAAATCCCAGAAGGATTAAAGATTCCTAAAGGATCAAAGATAAATGATATATCAAATGAGTTATGTTCGGTCAAGTTACAAAGATCACTTTACGGATTAAAACAATCCGAACGCATGTGGTATAATCGCCTAAACGATTTTCTGCTAAACAAAGGAACATGACTGGAAGTCAAAGAGAAATTGATGATGCAAAAACTCATAAAGAAGAGTTTGAAATGAAAGATTTTGGTAAGACAAAATCTTGTCTTAGACTCCATATAGAGCATCTCAAAGATGGCGCATTTGTGCATCAATTAAATTACACCAAAAAGGTCCTGAAGTACCATATAAGCACTATAGGCGGACTTGTGTATCTTGCAATATACACGGTATTTGCGGGATATAATTCATCCTCATCTGTATATTTTGGGATGGAACAATAAGGTTTCAAAGGGAAACAATACAAGAAAACACATTCATGCAAAGACCCACTTGAGAAGATGCTTATTTGTGAAGATAAGATTTCCAGGTGAAGTCATGATTATGTGCGTGGTTGCACTATTTTTCCCTCATCGTGGTTTTTGTTCCAAAGGGTTTTCCAAGGTAAGGTTTTTAACGAGGCAACAAGAACAAGCCAAAAGATAGACATTTGTGGAAGAAGAAAACATATTTTCCTGAAGATCTCTTTACGAAAGACGTTTGTTCCCGGAAGATGATGGTCTCAAGGGGAAGAAATGATGAAATGCGTGGTTGCACTCTTTTTTCCCTATCATGGTATTTATCCCACAGGATTTTCCATGAAAAGGTTTTTAACGAGACAACAACAACAAAAACACGTAAAAGAAGAGAGTAGAATACGATAATATAAATGGATAATTAAAGGGGAGTGTTAGATAATTACTAATGTTATTATCCATTTAGAAAAGATAATAATTTTGTTATTATCTCCTTATCTTAGCCGACATATCTTGGCTATATAAAGGTTATCATGTTTGATTTGTAAATGAAAGAACAGAAGTTAATAAAAAGAACATTCGTTCACTTTCTTTTCTCATACGACACATCACACATATATATATATATATAGACCTATTAGTTTTATAACATTATAGTTTTAATTCGATCTTAATTAATTAGTTCATGTGAAAGTCATTATTGTTAATTGAGTACTATTGTCCTAATTGTTAGCTTGAGGATTAATAAAAAATAATTGTTAGCTTGAGGAGTAGTATTGTCCTAATTGTTAGTTGGTTTTATATTTGTTTTTTTTTTGTTATTTACATTGACATTGTGATCTTGACAAAAATAACCAAGGTAGAACAATATAGTAGTAATCGAGTTCTCTCTAATTAAGCTACAAAAAGGTTTTTTTATAGGAAAAATAAATATTTGGCAGAAAGAAATTGAAAAGCCTAATTACTACACATATCCGAAAGTGGCTTTTAGAGATAATTATAATGAACAATGTTTAAATCACCGGAAATTCATGCAAGTTTTATATTTTTTGGTCAAAACATGAATGAAATCTATAAATACTGATTATAAATGACCAAATGAGTGGCCTAAAATATATGGTTATGTACTTAAATATACGAACATAATCATTTTATTATGGAAATAAACAATATCATGCGCGTAATTAGCAAAACAATCATTCCAATAGACTAAAATTCATTTGAATTGAAATTGAATTCTTAGATTTGTTGACCAACCAAATAAGTAAATGAGATGAATACATTGCCAAAGGTCTATAAAAACAAGTTCCTAAGAATAATAATTACTCCCTATTTTAAACATTTTACTATATTGCGTTTCTATATATTCTTATGAAATCATGAATTATATCTTTATTAATTAAGGAAACAAGAGAAAAAGAGAGATATATAAATTATGACCAATTAATTCATTTCTCATTCTCCATCTCTAACAATAAAAAACACAAAAGTCAAACAATAATTAATCAATGGCGTTTGCTCTTAAGTATTTCATTGTATTTCTTTTTCTCTCTATAACCACTCAAGGTAATGTAATCAAATCTTTTAAAAGACTAACTTAGTTCATTATATAATATAAGTTGACTTTTTATTTTATAAGTTGACTCTTAATTAGCTCTTTTTTAACAACCATAGGATTGTGCCGTTGCACTTTCGACCAGATCGAGATAGGTACGGTAAGGACCGGTAGAGTAATCGCAGGACAACAAGAATGGCACGTGACGGTGTACAACACGTGCGACTGCTTACAGAAGCACGTGACATTATCTTGCCAAGGTTTTGCTCCCGTGAAGCCAGTCAAGCCATGGGTACTACTACTCTCACGTGGTGGAAAGACTTGTCTTCTTATCAAAGGAGAAGCTTTGCCAGCTGGCTCGACCGCGCAGTTCACTTACGTCGGAGAGCCATACTTCTTTAAAGCCATCGGTTCATCGGTCGACCCAAGTTGCAAACATTGATTCAAATTGCTAAGAAAAATATGTGTTGGAGATACTATAGGTTATTATTAGGTTTCTTGCATGTCAAGCAAGAGGTTTACTTTCTTTTTGTCCAAGAAAACTAAAGTAATGTTTTTATTGTTATGGTCTTATGAAGCTTATTGGGCCTAAAAACTTGGGCCTTTTATAAGGCAATATAGTTTGGAATTTAGCATTAGCTCCTTAATCTTATGATCTTCTAATAATTTTTTGTTACGGTCGCAAACTAATTTTATATTTATATTTGTAATATGTTAGACGTATCTGTAAGATAAAAATGTCCAAAAAATGAAATTAGTTGCGTTACGTACCGGAAGATCAATTTTATATTTATTTCCCGCGTAATTCATTGAAATTTAAATTATAAATATGAATTTTGCAGATCATGTAACTAATCTAATTCTGCTACAAAAAACATGTCCACCGACAATAGCTTTAATCTTATTTACTTTTATATGTTCATTTAAAAAAAAACTAGTAATTTTGTAGTTTTTTTATAGAAAGCTAATCCCCAATAAGCCATTAAATCTAGAGAAAATTGGTTTAGAGGGTACTTTTTAGTTTTCTAATTTGTTAGGAGGTAGTTTTTGTTTTGTAATTGGTAAATGGGTAATTTTATATGTTAAAAGACAATTATAACCTTTAAGTTAATTTTTATGTTTTTTCGTGGTGAATGGTGAATCTAATTCATGAATGGTGAATGAATACGTGAAAGGTGAATAACACCGATGAGTGATGAATATCATTTGTGCGATTTTTATATCACTATTAACGTGTTATGTTTTGTTACTGAATGATTAATTCATATGATGAACGATGAATAATGATAAGTGAATGGTGACAGTCGAATGATGAATGGTGAACATCAATTGGTGAATAGTGAATAACGTTGGTGAATGATGAATATATATTGGTTAAATATTAATAAGGATAAATTAGTCTCTTTGTATACTCTGAAAAATTAAAATTACCTAAATTCCTAATTAGAAAACTAAAATCACCCTATTGACAATTACAAAACAAAAACTACCTAATTTACTAAATTTCCCTTAAATCTATTTAGTAATGTTTTCTTATTTTTTTAAAATTGGAAGATTTTCCATCTTTCCAGCAAAACAAAAGGAAGACACAACCTGTCCCAAATACAATAATATCGTTGATAAAAACAAATAATTAATTAATTTTTAATTAAATATATCTGAAAAAACACTATTTTATTGGGTGGATTAGGGCACACTCCATCTACACAAAAGACAGAGTCGTGTCTTGTCGTGTCGTCTTTCTCTGTTGTAATTTCAACAAAATCATAATTTTATAAATATTTCTCCTCTTTAACAAAATCGGTCAACAAACACTTTTCGATTCCTCTGTTTTCGATCACATTCAATGACGGCGAAGAAGAAGAAGAATCCGGCGCCGGCAAAGCCTCCTTCCTCCTCCTCCGGCGGCGGCGGAAGCAAATCGGCGAAAACAAACCACCGTTCTTCACCGAGATCATTCGACAAAGACATGGAGATATTCATAACTCGAGCACACGAGCTCAAAGAAGAAGGCAACAAGCTCTTCCAAAAGCAAGACAACGAAGGAGCTATGTTAAGCTACGACAAAGCCTTGAAGCTATTACCTAAAGACCACAACATCGACATTGCTTACTTGAGAACAAGCATGGCTTCTTGTTACATGAAAATGGGTTTAGGTGAGTATCCTAACGCTATAAATGAATGTAATTTGGCTTTAGAAGCTTCTTCTAGGTATAGTAAAGCTTTATTGAGACGGTCTAGGTGTTATGAGGCATTGAATAAGCTAGATTATGCTTTTAGAGATGCTCTTGTTGTGTTGAATATGGAGCCAGAGAATGTCTCTGCTAATGAGATATTTGTTAGAGTGAAGAAGATGCTTGTTGATAAAGGTGTTGATGTTGTTGAGATGGAGAAGAGCTTTGTTGATTTGCAGCCTCGGATAAAGAAGATTGTTAATAAGGAGAAGTTAAAGAAGAAGAAGGAGGACAAGGAAAATATTGTTGTTATGAGTCCTAAGAGAGACCAAGAAGAGAGCAAAGATAAGCCTAAGGAGGAAGACAAGAAAATCGGTTTTAAAGGACATAGAAAGAGAAGTGGTAACAAAGAGAGGAAGATAGAGGATAAGGTTGTTGTTGTTATGGATAAAGAAGTTATTGCTTCTGAGATTATTGAAGGGAAAAGGAAAAAAGAAGAGGTAGCAACGGTTACTAGGACGGTTAAGTTAGTACATGGAGATGATATAAGGTCGGCACAACTGCCATTAGATTCAAGTTTTGGACTTGTTAGAGACGTAATCAAGGAGCGGTTTCCTTCTTTAAAAGGGTTTCTAATTAAATATAAAGATCCAGAAGGTGATTTGGTTACCGTTACAACCACGGATGAGATGAGTTTGGCTGCTTCTAATAACGATAAACTTGGTTCTCTTAGATTGTATATATCACAACTTAGCCCTGACCAAGAACCAAAGTATGATGGCTTGAACAATGTTGAAAAGGTTGTCAGTGTAGAGGATAATACAAGTGGTGGAGAGTATACGGAATCTGACCCTGCGTCTACATGCTTCGAGAGCTGGATTTTTCAGTTTGCGCAGATGTTCAAGAATCATGTCGGGTTTGATTCTGATTCTTACTTGGACCTTCATGACCTTGGGATGAAACTATATACTGAAGCCATGGAGGACGCTGTAACTGGCAAAGACGCTCAAGAACTCTTTGAAATCGCGGCTGATAAGTTCCAAGAGATGTCTGCATTAGCTATGTTTAATTGGGGTAACGTTCACATGTCTAAAGCAAGGAAACAAGTGTGTTTTCCCGAAGATGCTACGAGAGAAGCTATCGTAGAAGCTCTTGATGCCGCGTTTGTGTGGACAAGGGACGAGTACAAGAAAGCTGCAGAGAAATACAAAGAAGCAATAATTATTAAACCTGATTTTTACGAAGCTCTCCTGGCGCTTGGGCAAGAACAGTTTGAGCAAGCTAAGCTTTGTTGGTACCATTCACTTAAAAGCAAAGTAGACAAAGAAAGCGAAGCTTCACAAGAGGTACTTAAGCTTTATAACAATGCTGAGGATAGCATGGAGAGAGGTATGCAGATATGGGAAGAGATGGAGGAACAGCGTTTAAACGGTATCTCCAAGTTCGATAAACAAAGAACAACGTTGCGAGAGATGGAGTTAGATGGATTACTTAGTGAAGTGTCTGAAGAAGAAACTGTGGAACAGACAGCTAATATGAGTTCACAGTTAAATCTCTTGTGGGGTTCTCTGCTATATGAACGGTCTATTGTGGAGTATAAGCTCGGGCTTACTACTTGGGAAGAATGTTTAGAAGTCGCTGTTGAGAAATTCGAATTAGCTGGCGCTTCTACAACTGATATAGCTGTTATGGTAAAGAATCATTGCTCAAGCGAGAGCGCACTCGAAGGTAGGACTCACAATGCAATTTGGTTTTCTTTGTTGTGGTTATGTTTCTTTTTTGAGTAAACACACTTTTGTAATCAAAACCGCGCAGGTATGGGGTTCAAGATTGATGAGATAGTACAGGCGTGGAACGAGATGTATGACGCAAAGAGATGGCAGACAGGTGTGCCATCTTTTCGGTTAGAACCGATGTTTAGGAGACGATCACCGAAACTGCATGACATCTTAGAGAATGTGTTTACTTTGCCAGCTTGATTGAACATTCTTGCTCATATGTATCACTTTAGGTAAGTAAGTAGTAACTCCCATTACATGTGATTGTTTCATAAAGCTAATACGTTGAACAATGTAAATTACTATTTGCAGGTCTACTTTTGTTTGTTTAGGTGTGGAGTTCATTTTGGTCCACTCCCTTTTTGATTTTTGGGATAAAAGATTCAGTCAAGAGAAGAAGGTTAGAGATGGGTTGCTAACTTCTCTCTTCTCTTCTCTTCATATTGATACAAAAAGTACATTGGTTGTTTGGTTTGGTTTGGTTTGATACCACATATAGCTCATATTCTACATGTTGATTTGGATTAGTACATGTTAAAAGATTCTTGATTGTTATGTGATAGTATACTGAATGATTGTCTACATAAGTTCATATTTTGTGTGAAACAGAACATATATTATAATCGACAAGAGTATATAATACAAAACTGTATACCTGATTAATCTTTGGTAGATAAAAGATTAATCAATGGTTATGTTTTCATCACACTATGGTCGGGAATCGATATGCCCATCGAGAGTATCCTGTTTCAATATCATCACAATCACAAACAATCAGAGAGGTATAAACTAAATAAATAGAGTGATTAGAGAGATGTTGAAACACAAACCTTCTGTTATGATCTCAACAAGATCCTCATTATCTGACATATCCTGTAATGATGCATATAAGAATCAGTTCTCTACCAAATAAATCAAGAAGACTAAATTGCGGACAAGACACAAAGTTGCGAGAAATGTACCTGGACCTGTGAGGATAAGCTTTTTCTGATGAGCCGCGCCAAACTATCCAATGTACTACTACTACTTTCCAAATTATGTTGCTTGAGGAGAGCGTCTTCTGATGTGAAATCAAATATCAAAGAGCATATAGTTGCAGCCATCATTACTACCGATTGGTCACTAGTCCCATCTACAACAAAAGAAAGAATTTTTTGACAAGTTTAGAATATTTTGTAAGGACTCATACCAACATTCTGAAACATTGAAGCTTTTCGATTTTAAGTTAGCAACACCACCTGCCCAATACGACAAGGCTTTCAATAAACTTGAGAATGTAGACATGTCCGGTGAGAATCTGATTTGTTCTCTCTGTTTTCAATATTTACAAGGGTAAATCATCATTAGAAGAGATTTGTCCAACATGTAACCAGGTCATATATTAAGAGAGGGAGAGAGAGAGAGAAGAGTGTACCTTCAAAAGAATATTCATGACTGTATCACAAGCCAAGAATATGTTTCCATTGTCCTCTGCGCTTTCACCATCGAGCTCGACCAGTTTTATTAGGCAATCCACAACCTGTATTTGAAATATATATTAGACACTTCTTATAAAGATTAGATAGAGTATATTCAATTTAACGGTCATGCATACTGAAAGGTATAAACAGTGGTAACTCACAGATACATAGCCTCTTGAAGACGTCAAAAGTTTGCATCCTTCTGTTTTCATTGTTATTTGGCAAAGCATTGGGAGCAAGAAGCAAGCGGACAAAAACGGGCTGTCCAAACAAAAAAAACAGTTAGTCCAAGTTATTTTGGGAGGCATTGTATAAACAGGTTTTAAAAAAAGAGAAAACATTTGAGGGTAGTATGCTTCTGAACCTGGATTCTTCTTCACCCTCTACCGAAAGCATATAATCCATAAGATCTTGGACTTGCTCTTTGCATGCATCAGGATTTTGAGCAAGATAGCTGTTGAAGCACAAGGAAAATGTTCAGTGAAATGCTGAAGTGATAAGGAGAAAAGCCACTCGGTTACACAAAATTCATGAAGCCGCACACCATGTTTGCATAAGCAGAAAATTCGCAATATACTATGGAATTATTCAACCCAAACTAAAAATAGAAAGAGAGATGGAAGAAAAAACAAAATCGCATTGATTTCTAGGAGAACGAGTAAATATTTGTACCTCCCAATCACTCGGACAGATGCAATAAGATCAATTCCTCTCTTCATTCCATGTTCCTGAAAAACAGAACGAACATGAAAAATATTTTCAACACAGAGACACAACAAAGAAGTTTGATGTTATCAGATATATACCTTTGCATCTTTCAGATACTCAAGCACCACTCTTACTGTCTCGTTCAGATTCTTAATCACCTTTATCAAGACGGCTTCATCACTTAGAGTCCCTGCAAAGCACAATACGTAAATTCAAAAACGTTCGTATAGGAAAAAGGCTGAAAACGAGCCGTATGAGACATAAATAATAGTAAAAAGGCTGAAAAGGAGTCTTGTGGGAGAGAAATATTAGTAAAAAGGAAACTTTTATAAGACAAGATCATATGTTAAACCTTCACTTTCAACAGTTGATATATAATTGATGATCTTTTCTACCAAGGTAAACATGATAGCCAGATAACGTTGCTTCAAGAGATTGTCTTCAAGAGTTGAACTATTCTGAGGAGCTTCATATTTCAAGTAAGCAAGTTCATTTGACAAAACGGAAATTTCAACATGTGATGACTCTAATACCAGCAGAAGACACCTAGAAAGATAAATCAGAAACGACGGTTAAAATATGGCTGCAAAATGTAAGTTAAGTGTGTAATACAAAAAAATATCCTTTGCTTACCTATTCGCTGGAAGATAATCCTCAACACTAGGTAACTTTACTTGACCAATAACCCACTTTTCACCCAGAATTGACATCATATTCTCCGCCAGAATCAATGCATGCATCCTTTCAGAAGGTGCTACACACGCAAAACAAGACAGGTTTCTTAAGTTTCTTAAAATCTTCAACAGCATAAAGGATGTGAGAAAGCATATCTATGATATGCTGCACAGAAGTGTCAAAAAAATTAACACTCCTAATAGATCTCTATTAACTCACCCACGCGATTGTGCAAGATTGACACAACACCTGTGCGCATGTAGTCTGCCCAATCATTGTCTGGCATGGAACGTAGAGGTTCATGAAGAAGTGCCTATAATGGAAACGTGACATGAGTAAAGAAGAATATTAAGACAATGAAGCCCCAGTCATCAGGGTAGCAATGTATCATCCAAACAAAGAAACACTTTGATTTTCCACAAAGGACTAAGGAGTGAATACTCACAGAATATTCGGAACAGAAGACTGCAGAGAGTAGATGGAGCGCTTCAAACTTCAGGGCATTATGCAATACCGCAAACTGCCGTGCAACAGCAGCAACCTAATTATCAAATAGAATGACAATTAGACTCCAAACTAAGCACAGGAGCTTCAGTAAGTATTCCAAACACAAAAGAAAAATAGTCATGTAAGTGAACTCACCACCAAAGATAGTTCTAAGAAGCGTTCAATGTTCATGCTCTCGCTGGAAAGCTTACTAACCAATAACTGCAGAATCTTTATAGCAACTTCCATAGTATGTGAGCCTGAATAACATGTCTCGCATTAGCTTTCATGGAGCAAAAAAAAAAGTAGATCTACGGACATAATTAATTACCATCAAGTAGATCAGACATCTGGGGAGCTATTACTCGCAATCCTCCAGAGTTTATCAACGCCATGACACCATCTTCACAAGCTGTGGACACCAAATACAGAAGTTCATAGCAATCTTCGAGCACGTTTCTACTCGGTCTGAAATTCAAAAAAAGCCAATGTCCTAACAATTAAGAACTCGTAGAGTGCAAAAGCAAAAGACACATAACCAAGCAAAAACTCGATACCTTTTCGACATGATTTCGATAATAAGGGGAATCCTAGAGACCATCTCTAGTGAAGAAGCTATCTCCGGGACACGGCAGAAAGCAGCAAGAACAGTAACAGCTAGCTGCAGATACACATCACGATTCTCACCTCCATCTCCACTACCTTGCAAGCAAACAAAACAAACCCTCTAAACTAATCAAAAACCCAAACTCCACAGAGCAATAAACCCTAATAGTACATACTTAGAGAAACTAGGGTTTTAAGACCAGATTAGTCGTGTACCTGTACGAAGAAGACGGTCTAGAAAGTGAGCACCGACGGCTTCGTAAACCTTCTTCAAGGAAACTAGGTCATCGTTTCTGCAGAATTTGGTGACGAGAAGTAAACCGGCGAGTCTCTGCTCGTCTCTCTCTCCTTTCAATAGCTTAAGACAATCTTCAAGTGAAATAGATCGATCCTCCTGTGATTCCGACATAATCACCGACCTGTGAAACACAAAACGCACAGTGAGTAAAAAAACAAAACCAGACGAATTCGAGAGAAAGGTAAGAACCAAAGCAAACCTAACAAACAAACAGGACTGTGAAGAAGAAGACGAGTGTGTCTGAATTTCGTTGAATATAATTGTGAGAGGAAACTTGAATATTAGCGTGTATACATACACGAAGGTTGCATCCGAAATCCAAAACCTAAGTTAATTTGGCCCACTAAAGGCCCATTTAAGGCTTAATTGACTTTTTAATCATAATTAACTAGAAAGTTACCCGGGCCAAGCGCGGGATAAAAATATTTACGGAATAGAAGAATAAATGTTTATTGGTAAAAATAATGTGTCGTATAAAATGAGATAAAAAAATTTAGATTTCATGTGAAGTATATTTTATTCTTTTGAAGTATAAATACAAAATATATTTTATTTTGGTTTTTATAATGTTTTATTTACAAAAATTTATTATTATTACTATTTTAATATTTATCATCCAAAAAGATTATCATTGACATTTCGATATTGAATATTTACCATTACGTATAATTTATTATTTATCATTGAAAAACAATAACTACATAGTGTTTTGAAACCATGATATGACCCGTTTAACAATGAAAAGTATGTCAATCCGGTCTCTATTCGACATAAAACTCGGACTATTAAAAACTCGGATAAAACCACTGAATTTTCGGGATGTTTAATCACTCTTTCATGTATAAATTTATCCGAAAATTCTTTGCTCAAATTTTGAGATGAATCGTTAATTATGTGTTCATGTTTTGTCGTTTGACATGAATTTTGGTGTTGAATACAATTTTACAAAATAATATTGTTATTTGTAAATGAACAATATGTTTTATTATTATTTTGAACTTTATGTGATGGAATATAACATATAAATATTATTGAGATCTATTTGAAATTATAAATTGTGTTTCTTATGGATTTTTTGATATTATATTTTTATATTTTATGGGTTTTCAAAATTTTCTAAATATATTATCTATTTATTATGTTTATTAAAGAGACTTTGTGATAAATTTGGGCTTTTATGAATTTTCAATGAATCTTTTAATGATGTGGGATCAGAATTACTCAGGTGATGACACGTAGGATTTTCGAACTTATTTTCTCTTTCCGTCTTCTGTATTAATAATATAAGATTACTCTTTGTCGCAAAGCAACAAACCCTTTTGTCTTTAAAGTGGATAAAAGAGAATATAATTGATATGTGTCTCTTGACTCTTCTTCCCATTGTTGGCTTTAGTGAAAGCTCTAGCCAAATTTTGTTTGTTTTTTCGATATTTTCTTGATTGGTTTGGATTGATATATCTTATTAATGTATATGTTATCAAAACATTTAAATTGAGAAAAATATAAGTATATTTACCATAAAAATAGTAGTGATAATTATGACTCATGAAATTATGGTTTAAAAATGGATCATAAAAAAATAAAGAGTTTTAAAACATTAAAAAAATCTATTAGTTGTCCTAACTTTTTCCTCTGAAAAAACAAAGCATTAACTAAAACGAATCGATACAAAAGAGAGAACAAAAAAAATTAAAGAAGCTGATCTCCTTCCACCTTCTTTTTCAGAAAAATGAAACCTTTTTTTTATTTCATTCATTTTTCTTTGTTATAAAATATATTTTTTTTGACTACTGTCTTGATCTAAGATGAACTAGTTCCATACAATAATATCGTCATCGGATGGTACCATGTTCAAATCAGGCAAGAAGAAGAAGCTCTTGTTTTGATTCTCTTTGCTATTATTGATTTTGCTCTCTACTACTCTGCATGGTTTTTTTGATTTCAAGTCAAGCTGAAAACAAGAAAAACCAAAAAAAATAGAAAGAGTAAATATAGATTCTGTTTTAAAAAAATGGTAAATTAAAGGGAGAGAATCAAAAATGTTAAAAATTTATTGACCTTAATCCTTTTGAACATTTCGTTCTCTGCGTCTATTTCGTTCAACGTTGAACTAAGACTTGAAAGCTTCTGTAAAAAAAAAAAAATAAGAAATTGGATTTGTTAGAATAATACGATGGATGGAGTATTATTTTTATGGTAAATAAAAAGCATTGAAAAGAGAGTTTTACGTTGTCAAGGTGAATCATTTCTTTTAACCTCAACTTCTCTACCTCTTTAAGCTCATCAGATGAATTCTGTCAAAATAATTAAAAAAAATAGGTAACATACTCTTAGTAAAAATTTAAAAATCTTATTAGTGTATTTTAAGTGTATTTTTAATGCCCATTTTATACCTTCATTTTCTTTGATCTCTTTGAAAATGAACCGGCGATTCCGTTTCTGTGAAAACCCTGCAAACACAAAAATTAAATGCAATTGATTTAAGAGTAATTTTAATAAGCCAAATCTACTAATTCGTAAAATACTATTTACTGGTGACGAGTGACGACAACTAATTTAGATCTTTAACTTTATTTTATAATAAAACCCCAATATCTTATTTTTAACCCCACTAGTAAAGTTTTTTCCATAAATACAAATTTCAAACAAAAAGTCAAAAAATAAATTTAAACTTTGTAAAACACAGTTAATATCACGTGATCCCGACAAAGCTAATATCGTTTCCATTAAAACGGTACCGTTTCGTGCCTCAGGAAAGGTGAACGCGCACGTTTGACTAATTAGCTTACTAATCTATTGGAGCTATTAATTATCTCATTAATTATTCAAAATAAAAAATTTGACCGGTTCCTAATATTCCCTTCTTGAACCGGATAAATTATTAAACGCACCACCACGCTAGATCTGTTTAAATCTCCGGTTTAAACCGGTTAGTTATAATTAATCAAGAACTCTTAAGCTTATGATAGAAAATTAGCAAGAGTTTTTAAAATTACCAAAAACACCATTAAAGAAGAAAGCGAGGACCAAAAAGAAAAAAAAAAGTTTAATCAGCTTTTGAGTTTTTGTATATGAAGGAATTTGATTAACCTAAAAGCTTGGATACAAAATCTATACGCCGAGAAATCATCCACACGCGACGGAGAGATAATTCCGGCGATAAAACCGATTTGAATATCTCCGTCGCTACAGATTTCGCGATCGAGAAGAAGGAAGATAGAGAGAAGACTAGATCGAGACTCGTGAGCTGAATCGCGAGAAGGAGAAGGTACCTTAGATCTAGATCCTGAAGATGTGGAGCAGCTAGCTTTGAGACTGTTATCCTCGAATCCATCGGCGGTTGCGGCGGAAGGAGATGCAGATCCGCCGCGGCTTCCAGATCCGTCGCTCCATGAGAACGGAGTCTTCGGACTGGCTCTAACGGAATCCACCTCTCTCTTCGAAGAAACGAGAACGCCTCCTCCGCCGCCGCCGAATCTTGAGGATTTTGACCGTCGCTGATGATTTCCCCACCGTGACGGAGGTAGATTCGCCGGAGAAGACTCCGAAACTACAGTATCGGCATGTTTCAGACGTATAAGAAGCTCTGCGACCATATGATTGTTCGTCATCGCCGCCGTCACCCACTCGTCTTTCACCGGAATCTTAGCGGTTGTTGATTTAACCTTCTTCATCGACGCTACACTGATCGAATCTCGAGCTTCCGTAGAAAAAAAGAATCAAATACGAAACAGAAGAAGCCAGAGAGAGAAAGAGAGAGGAAGAAGAGAAGTTACAGAAGAGAGAGAGAATTCTGAAAAGAAAGAGAGAGGAAGTTATCGAAATAAAGGAGAAAAAGATAGATAGATAGATGATGGTGTTTTATACGAGGCTCGCTGCTTAATTATTCTTCTCTTTCTTTCTTTCCTTCTTTTATTTTTATTTTTTAACTTTTGCTGAGAAATAAATTTAATTTTTTGCCATTTTAATATAGATGCAAAAATCAAAGATCGGGTCTGTGGTTTGGATAGATTGCAGATTTGGATTTAATTTTTGTGATAATAAAACAAAATAAAAGAAACCCCAATAACAGAGATGTATGGGGAAAGTCATGAAATATATAAAAATGATGGAAATATATATATTTCAAAGTTATATAATTCGTAAAATTAATTGAATAAACACAGATTTATTAAATCATTTGTTTGATCTTGGGATGAATCAGAAGGTTAGGAACTTGAATTGAAACATAATTCATAACTTTATTATCGATAAATAAAAGAAAGAGAGCAACAGAGAAATTGATAGAATGAGATTACAACGAAAGCTAAACTTAATCTTAGCAGTAAAAGAAGAAGACGAAGAAGACGAAGAAGAAGAAAGCGAAACCCATAATTTACCCAGAGAAACAGATAACTGAAACTAAACACAAAGAAGATTTTTTTTAAAAAACTAAGGAACTGTTAAGAATACGTTTCGACCTTACCCCTTGAAAAAATAAGGGAAGATTCGAAAACTATTTCATAACGAATATGATTGTTTCTTCGTCTTCTAGATAAGCTTCATTGTAATGAGAGGATCGTGAAAGAATATAATAAAATCGGAGATATTCGCCGTCATGCGATGTCAAGACGGAGGATCCTGATCAGATCGTTGGTCGCATCGGCGGATTCAAACAAAGAGACGCTCTTCTTCGTGGCGGCGAAGAAAGCCGGTAGCGGAACGTCGCTAGGAGGCGGCGAAGTCAACGTCACTGGACCGGCGTAAGTGACGGTCTTCGATTTACGAATCATGATCGGATCTGATCGGATACGACGAGTATATCTCAGATCTGACTTCTCTATAACCAAATCTACGGTTTCCTTAGGGATCTGATCGGGAATCATGATCGGATCTGATCTGATCCGGCGAGTAGATCTCAGATCTGACTTTTTCATGATCGGATCTGATTTGATCCAACGAGTAGGTCTCAGATCTGACTTTTTCATGAGCAGATCTACGGTTTCCTTGGGGATCTCCTCGCCGCGTTTCAGGATCTTTATCTGAATCTTCTTCTTCGCCGGAGATGGAGAAGAAACGGCGGATCTAAGAGGTGGAAGCAGCGGCGATATAGCAGGAGGAGGAGGAGATCTGGTGATTTGATTGCGCGGTGGACACCGTCGCGTCTTGTTATGCCTATTGGGGCATGAGGTAGGGTTACGAGGATATTTCATAGAAGAGAAAGGTTGTTTTAAATTGTCTTGAGGATTTAAAACAGCGACGGCCATGGATTAACAGGAAGGAGAAAGAAGAAGACGAAGAGATTGTTTTAATTTTCTGGAGAAAATTTTGAGAAAATAATAATAAGAAAAAAGATAATAAGAAAAGAAATGATTTACAAGTGGTGAAGAATTAAATTAAAAGGAGAGAAAACGATGGTTTTTATAACACAAATTGAAACCTAGCGTGTCCTCATGGCCTTTAACGACGGTTTTGTCAGCTCAACTCGCGTTTTTCGCCTTTTAAGTACACGCGCTAATTAATTTTTCCTTTTTTCTATCTTGAATATTTTTTAAAACTATGTAATAAATAGTTTTATAAGCCCAAATAGTATAATTACCTTTTTTTTTGAATTGATAAAAAGGTAAATTCACTTTTTCTGATATGGTAGCCGAATCAAATACTATAGCTTATATATAACGAAGGATTATACTTTATGATCTTTTGTGTTGTATACTGAAATCTTTACTTGTGTTATTAATTTCAAGGAAAATTACAATCACTAAACTTCTAACAAAGGTTCTAAATTAGCCAGAAGGAGACAGTGGAATCAATAATCGTATAACCAAAATCACACAAATGCTTGAAAGCAATTCTTAACAGATAATTTGTCACCAATAATCATTAATAGATTAAAGTCTTACAGAATTGCAAAAATGTCATCATAACTTTAAATTCATGAAAAAACAAAAAAAAAACAACAGAATCGTTAGGTAGAAATATTACTTAGAATCCAAGCTTGGTTCTACGCCAGTGTCTGCGCTTAGCATTGTACCTTAACAAAATAAAAACATTTTAATTGTTTCATTGATCCCACCATAAAAATAACTACATAAAACAATAGAAATTTATTAAAATACCATCAAAATAAGTTTTTGTTTTAAAAATACCATTGAAATGTTTTTTATAACAAAAATACCATCAAAAAGTATGAGTTTACAAAAATACCACAGATACAAAAAAAACACTTTTAGATTTTAAATTTTTTCATTTGGGTTCGCTATATATTGTTTAGGTATAGTTTTGAAGGGGTGGGATATAGTTTTTTGAAGTATTTGGGTGTAATTTTAAAATTTTAAGATTTGTGGTATTTATGAGAAAAAAACTTTTTAATGGTATTTGTGTTAAAAAAACTTTTTAATGGTATTTGTGTTAAAAAACCTTTGTGTTAAAAAAACTTTTTTAGTGGTATTCATAAGAATTGCCCTTAAAACAAATATAAAAACCTGATAGTGTTGTCTGTACGAAGACGGATCCAATGAGGAATAGGCCTGTTCTGTCTCATTTTCTTCCCCAGCTTCTTCTTTATCATAAACGACTTATGCGACGGCTAAATTTCATTTCATTTTTTATTGTTGTTCACACAATAACAACAACATAAAATCAATACTTTTCACTTAATATTAAAAAACATGCGAATCTAGCTATTGATTAAGACAAAAAAAAACTGAAATTTTTCTAGAGAGAGGGAGAGGGGCTTACCATCTTGAAGTCGGTTCTGAATTTGCAGCGGCGGAGAAAAAAAAGAGACGCCTATTCTATTTTAACTAAAATAAAAAAGAGGAAACCCTAAGTTATTACATAACTGGGCCTGTTTATTTAACATTTTAGGCCCAATGCTTATTTTATAATATTTAGCCCAAAATCTTTCAATAGAGAGATCATTATCCAAAAATCTGTAAACAAATTACTCTTATCAAAAGACTTGTTTTGTTATAAAGTTTTAGCACAATTACAAAATTACACCTTTTACATTGCAATTTATACAATTAGAAAATTTTAATATGTACTTCACAAAACTACATTTAAATATTCAAAATTAAATCTAAAAAACCTAATCAAACAATCTTAACTATTTAATATTATTCAATAAACACTAATTATCAAATGAAAAATATTTTAATTTTGGTAATTTTTAAAATGTAAATCAACTATTTAAAATTTGGAAAACGTAAATATAGAAAAATAATGAATCAGATATATTTTTGTAAAGTTAAGATTGAAAGGACGTAGTTTTGTGAATTCTTCTAAAGTTTTCACAATTTTAAGAAATTACATCCAAAATGTATAGAAACAGAAATGTACAATTAACTCTTTATGTAAGATATTCATGATTCTCCTCCTATAAACACATCATACATACACTCAAGTAAAATAAATATGACAACTACTTGATAATAAACAAGCATTAACAACACCACATTTCATATATACAAATAATAAAATTTAGCTATTCAAAAGAATCATTACACACTCAAGCTTGTATCTTCATATCTTTTTAACTCCCAGATGATGCAACAGAAGCAACTCTTTGTCTTTGTTTTTTAACAGGACAAGACCAAGAAAGAGGATAATCCGTTGATCTTGATCTCGCGTGTAAAGTAGTATTGTTATTACCTAAACTTGAACTAGTCGAAGCTGATGCCAAAGGACCTGATCTGCTTCCCACTTTCTTCTTCTTCTGACAATTATTGTCTCCTTCCAATAGCTTACCGTCTTTCCCTACCCGCTTCACTTTCGTCTCGTTCAAGCTAGCCGGCAACACACACTTGCATAAGAATCCTTAACAAACAAAAACACACAGTGTAAATTACTTTCTTGATACACTCTTCAATTGATTTTATGTTTTTGGTGGTTTATTACCTAAGCGAGCAAGGCGGTTAACCCAACTAGGGATTGATTTCTGAGTAAGTTTTAAACAAACTTGGTTGCAGAAATGGTTACAGTTCTTTGTAATGAGATGGTACTTGTTTCCTTGAAACTCTCCTGCTAGTTCCTCCATAAAGATTCGTACTTCTTTCGCTGACATCTCTGTTTCGCCCACAAGTATCGATTTCCTGAAAGTGAAGCCAGGACATTTCTTCGGCTCCACCTCGAAGATCCCACTTGTTGGTTGCTCGTGTGCTCCGTATCCATATTCAACCCCATGAACTACACCACAACACAGCACAAGAACAATGAGTTCTTGAATTTCTTGATCAATAAAAAGCTATTGAACACATTTATAATTAATGTTACTGTAATAAACAACAAATAGTATCCATCTTTCAACACAAATCTAGCAACTTTTATTGCCTAATAAAAAATCTAAAATAATCTCTAAATAAGTCCAAAAATCATCACTTTCTTAGAAACCAAAGTATCAATTACATATAAGAGAATGAATATAGTTTTCTGATATATCCCATTACATACCCAAATCAATGTTACTATAATAAACAACAAATATCATCCATCTTTCAACACAAATCTATCCACTTTTACAGCATAATAATAAACCTAAATTAATCTCAAAACAAATCCAAAAAATCATCACTTTCTTATAAACCAAGTTGCAATACATATAAGAGAATTATCATCTTTTTACGATATTTCCCATTAAATACCCAAAAATCAATTTATCAAATCCAACAAAAATTGGCTAATAATTTTCGATTTTTCTCTCATATTTCTCAGAGACACAATAACAATAAAAAAACGAAAATTTACCTTCAAGACCAGAGTGATAAACACCGATACCAAGCCAATAACCATAAACATTCATAGGGGTAAGATCGTAAACATTAAGAAGAACAGGCACAGATCCACAATTCTTCTTCTTCTTCTTCCTCATCCCCACTACGTTTCTACAAAACATCTCTTCTTCTTCCTCTTCTTCTTCTTCTTCTTCAACGTATCTCTAGAAACGAAGAATCTATGGTGAAATTAAATTCTCAAGGGATCCGATTCGTCTTCGTCAGTTTCTCTTTCCCCTTTCTCGTTGTTTCCTCGCGGAAAAAAAAACTTATTTTATCTGTCTCTGTTTAATTTGTTTCTAATTAAAAAAAATATAAACGCGGTTAAATATAAAGCCCATCTCTTTATGTATAAAGCCCAGATTCAACACGTGGGTTTAATTTCGGTTTAATCCGGTTTAGTTTCAATTCAATTAGAAAACCACATATACTCTCTTTCTCTGAAGAGCCCTAATGTCGTCGGCGAAAATGAAAACCACCATGGCTCTTCTGCTCCGTTCTCTTCAAAATACACGCGTCTCCTCTTCTTCTTCTTCTCCTCAATTTCTTCTTTCGAGATCGTTAATTTCTCGGGATCTATGTAGTTCTCTGTTACAATCTCACGGCGTCTCTTCGCGGCGATCCTACGCGACGGCGAATTCGCCGTTCAAATCAAACATTCTTCGAATCATAAGAAACGAGATCCAATATCAATCTGATTATTCTCCTCCTCACCAGGTAATTATAATTAAAGGTTTTAGCTTTGTTATAGTGAAGGAGGAGACATAAGCAAAGACAATGTTTCATTAGATTTTGAATCGATTTTATTGTGTTTCATGTGTTAATTAGTTAAGATTACTTACATTGTGTTCATGATCCAACCAAATGTGAAGAGAAGAGAATGCTGATTACTTTCATTGTGATGATGTAGCCAGCGACTGAATTCAAATCATACTCTGTCACGGATTTTCGCGGAGAACAATGCATTGTAATGAAAGGAAAGTTTGGAGAAGAGGAAACCGTAAAAATGGAAGCTACTATGTTTGATGGGTTTATGACAGTTCCTAGAACAGGTTTAGATGCTTCAGGGAAAGATGTTCGTCTCCACATTAGCTTGCTTGTCGACATTTCAAAGATCGACGCAAGCGAAGGGATGGAGTTCTTATGCTCTGTATGGCCTAACCGTATCGAAATTCAAAACCTTTACATGGTTAGACGCGACAAGATCATTGGTCAGCAGCCTTACATGGGACCTAAGTTTGGGTACAAATCTCTTTCTGCTTTTCTTGAAATCGCCTATGGAAATGTTATATGAAGTATGTAAGTGGATCTTTGTGAATTTGCAGGAGTTTGAAGTATGAGTTTCAGACAGCGATTAAGGAGTTTTTGCGTGTAAGAGGAATCGACGAGAATCTTTGCTTTTTCTTGCATGAGTATATGGCGAATAAAGATAGGATTGAGCTCATTGAATGGTTAAGAAAGCTAAATTCTTTCATAGCTAAATAAAAACATGATTTTTTATACTTGTAACTTCTTCTTTTGACTATATTGTTATAAGTTTTATGAGGAAAAAAATTACAAATGGGATTATTAGGTGTACTACTACATATAAATTTAAGTTGCAATTGAATACTAATTATATACACTTCATATCTTATTCGTTTAGTATACAACTTGTGTTGTTAACACAGACAAATTTAGATAAGTGTTGGTCAAAATTTATATATTGAACTACAATGTTTATATGACGTTAATAAATAACTTTAATTTAATCGGCAAAACAAAAAGCTTTCATAGCTCAGTTGGTTAGAGCACCCGTTTAGTAAGCGGGAGGTCTTGAGTTCAACTCTCAATGAAAGCATATTTTTAATTTTCTTTTGCCAAGTAAAAGATAAAAGGCTTTTTTTTTTTTTTTTTTTTTTTGTCAACATTTCGCCATAACCTACACCCAATACCAATCCTACACCGCCGTAGACGCTGGAATTGGTCCCGGAGGGAGAGTACTTCGCCCCTACGTGGACTTACGAACGCCACTGCCAGCGCCACTTCCCCAGATAAAAGGCTTTCAAGTTTCAAATATGGTAGTGGATTAAATTTGGATGGACAGTGAGATTGGCCCATCAATTTCAAATATTAACCATCTTAACATTTTTTTTGTAACCATCCTAATAAAACATACTACTATTAGATTCCCTTGAACTAAGGTCACACTGTTTTGCACATAAAAATGCTAAAAAAAGAGAACTAGTATTAATTAGAACAAGATATAGACAATAACAAACGAAATAATAATAAATCCATGGTTATAAAAAATAATAATTAAACATGTTCATTGGTCAATGGGATACATAATACATGTGGTCCATGATCCCATATTGTTATGTCCCATTTCTTCTCATAGGCCGAAAGGGAAAAACGAATATATATATTTTTAAAAAAATATATGTATTTTTATTTGTGGACTAATCAAAACTTGTAAAAACGAATCTTAATAATATAGAAACTATTGTCTAATTTTTGAACATGACAAAGCAAAATGACGACCACGAAGGTTTAAGTCAATACCATGTGATATATGAACACAAGAGACTCATAATCTTTTAATCTAAATATAACACAGCGACCAATTATTGGACACATATTGCGAATCTTATACGAGTGGCACGATATCGGTGAGTGAATGTTTGTGCCGGAGGAAACAACCCCCATTAAACTTATTGTAAAAATTGCTAATTAGGATTAGAAAAAGAGAAATTCAGAAAATTACATATTTTCAGCCCTTTTTCACAAAATTAAGCATTATTTAATATTTTACATATTTACGCTTTTTCAAAATCAAAATACTTTTATTTTTGTTTGCTAATTAGTGTTTACGCTGTATAAAAAGGGTAAGACTATGTGGATATAATTTATTTGGTTTTAATTTTAAGTGTTTATATATAATTTTGAAAGATTACTTTAAAATGATATAGTTTTACAAAATGCAATTTAAATGATGTAGTTTTGAAATTATTCCTTAGAAAAATGTAAAATTGTGGAAATCTAAAAGAAATTAGGGAGAATTACAAAACTACATCATTTGAATTACATTTCACAAAACTACACCATTTTAAAATAACTTCACAAAACTACACCTAAACACTATAAATTAAATTCAAATAAACCCTACCCACACAATTTTATCCCCTTAATACTATATCCTAAACACTAATTAGCGAATCCAAATGAAAAGATTTTAATTTTGGTGATTTTTAAAAGGGTAAATCAAGCTTTTAAAATTTTGAAAGGGTGTAAATATGTGAAAAATAAATAAATTAGATGTAGTTTTATGAAGGAGGGGTTGAAATGATGTAGTTTTGTGAATTACTCAACAAATTATGGAGAATTACAAAACTACACCATTTGAATTATATTTCACAAAACTACACAATTTCAAAAATAATTCACAAAACGTCCTAAACATTCAAAATTAAATTCAAATAAACTCTACCCACACAATCCTACCCCATTAATATTATACCCTAAACACTAATTAGCGAACCCAAATGAAAAGATTTTAATTTTGGTAATTTTTGTAAGGGTAAATCAAACTTTTAAAATTTTGAAAATGCGTAAATATGAGAAAAAATTGAATTAGGTAGAGTTTTGTAAATGAAGGATTTAAGTGCGTAGTTTTGTAAATTACTCAATAAATTAAGGGCAATTCTTATGAATACCACCAAAAAAAGTTTTTATAACACAATTAGCACAGATTTTGAAAAGTTTTACAAATACCATTAAAAAGTTTTTTTCTCATAAATACCACAAATCTTAAATTTTCAAAATTACACCCAAAATCTCCAAAAAATTATACCCTACCCCTTCTAAACTATACCCTAAACACTATATAACGAACCCAAATGAAAAAAATTAAAATCTAAAGTGTTAAAACTCGTTTTTTGAGTTTGTGGTATTTTTGTAAACTACTATTTTTTGATGGTATTTTTGTTATAAAAAACATTTTAATGGTATTTTTGTTATAAAAAACTTTGTAATGGTATTTTCAAAACAAAAACTTATTTTGATGGTATTCTAAGGAATTTCTCATAAATTAATCGGGTAATGGCTATTTTAAAGAAGAGATAATTTCGAAAGAAAGTAAAAAAAAAATGTAATCAGCCATTGCAAGATTCAAAGATCTTTTTATAGGCTTGTCGTTGACGTTTATAGGTTATAAGATTGACCACTATAAACACTGAGATTTACTGTTTATTTCCACTCAATATATGTCTCTCTCACCAAACATGTGTCCCATTGCATGTAGGAGAGAGAGAGAAGAAGAAGTAAAAAGACAAACCAAAAAAAAAAAAAAAAAAAAAAAGAGATAAGACCACCATTGGGTACATCCCCATTTGAGATTTTTAATCTTTTTATTTTTGTAAGAAACATATATTTAAACTAAAAGTTTTTGTTGCTCCATTGGTAAAAATATGTCATATTAAGAACAAAAATTGGAAAGGAAAAAAAGTGAAGAAAAATACAAAATAATCAATATTTATTTATTTATTTAGTCACAACAAATAAGATGTCGACACCTATGGGTTTCTAAACATTTCTAAAGGGTTCTTATTTATTTTTTTGTACTTTAAAAATAAGTTAAAAACTTATAAAAGAGATTGATGGAGATGCTTGAAGACTTTTTTGGAGAGAGTAGGCGACATATATAGATAAGGTTTCTTGTTTCCTCTTTTAACACATTCCTCTCTTCTCCTCTCCTCTCCTCACAATCTAAAATATAATCTTAGATTTAGTTTCTTTTCTTGATTTGGTCAAAAAACCCTAGATTTGTTTTTCAAAAGGGTATCTAAAAGTGAATAACTTTCCTCTTTTTCCTTCCAATTATAAATTTTGATTAATTCTCTCTAGTTTTGCTTAACCTAAATTTCTCAGATCTAACGAAACATCTTCAAAGTCTCCTCCTTTCACAAAACCCATTTCTTATATTCGATCTTTGATGTGTCTGGTAAGTTTATTGAGTGAGTTTTGGGGACACATTTTAGAGAAACTGTCAAAAAAAAGAAAACTGACAGAAGAGAGTGAGCACACAAAGGCAACTTTGCATGTTCGATGCATTTTGCTTTCTCTTGTGTGCTCACTGATCTTTCTGTCAGATTCCGATTCGTATCGGTCCGTTTCTTTAGTTTTGTTCCCATCTCTCACTTTCTCTCTCTAATTCTGTTCTTCATTATCTCTCCAAATGTAATTAAATACAATTTATATTATGTATTTAATTATATGTTGCTACTGATTTGGTTACTAATTTGCATGCGAGTTTTGCTTTCTTTTCTCTTATTGGTTGAAAATTTATATTTTATGAGTGATTATTTGTATCGAAAAAATGTTGTAATCTATTGAGTTTAAGGCGTGGTTAAGTTAGATTAATTAGCATGGGACCATTACCGTTAACCCTAGTTTTTACTTAGGCTGGTCCTTATAACTCTTTTGAATCTTATAATAATTACCTCGATCCAAGCTAGAGTTTTATTGTTTTCTTTTACTTTTTTTTTTGTTTCTCATTAACCTTTTTAATTTGGGATTTAGCCTCTTAATTTTGACATATATATATATTTATTTTGTTTTTTTATATGATCATATTTATATATGCATAGGCATGGATCTTACATTGTAAGCTCGTACGTTTTGATTCTCTGATCAAGTAATATATATTCGTGTATTAATATGTTGTATATATAGCTTAATTAATGTAACTAATTTTATATATTAATGATTCCATGTGATCACATATTGAGAATCTTGTGAGAATATTCTTGTGGGTTTGTTTCTTCATCTAATAACATGTTCTTTGGTTGTGTTTCTTGTTTTGAGAACAGGTTCTTTGCATTAACCCTCAAAACTACCATGTAGAAGCACTTTTTGATTTGTGTCTTCATGTTTTTCAAGTAATTAATGTTAATTTGTAAATGTATTTGCTAAGAAGGATCAATTATAGATTTTAATATTCATATAATACCTTTTCATGAGAATAGTACTATTTATTTATTTTCTCTTAAGTGACTTGATTTTTCTAGGCCAAAACATCTCAAGTTTTCATTTTTTTCACATATGTGGGAAGGATATTTTCTAAGTGGAGAGGTTATAAAAAAATATCCTAAAAATAATATAAAACTACAATTCATTGCATTTGATCCTGTCTTGACAGATGTCTCTTGTCATGCAATTGTTGCTTTCTGACTTTGCTTTTTTTTACTTTGTTTCCATGTTTCACATTGTTTACAAATTAGTTAAACCAAATATGTGTATATAGAGTACAAACTTAGGTATGTTCTTACTGTATTGGAAGCAAATACTTCTTGATGATGCCTATTATTTCGTGGTAAAGAATGATCTCATTTAAAATTGAATATTATCTTCATGAATATTAATGTTTTGTAAATTTGTAATGTTCTAATTTGTCACCAATACTTTTATTTGCATTCACAAGGGATGTGTATATGGGAATCATGTGGTGTGCATTTGGTGAGTTGTGGTATGAAGACAAAATCATAGTAACTTATGTGAACAAGCTACAAAATTTGAACGAAGATTCTAGATTTGCCCTACTTTATATCTATTTATAACTTAGTTCCTAGATTGTAATATCGCTTAACAATCTTGTGTGTCTTGATCATAGGGCTTTTTTATTTATGTGGTTGTGCTATAGACCAACCTGATGATATTTTTGTACATTCTTATTTATGTTTGGGTTAACTATTTCGAAATTTTGGTCGCTGCCCAAATATTCACATAGCACTTCATGTAATGTAGGTTTCTCATGTAATTAATTGTTATTATGGTTCAAGTATTAAACATTTGTTGAGAAAGTTATATCTTTTTTAAAGCTAATACAAAAACTATTTTACAATAAAATAAATTGTTTATTTTTGAATTTAATCTATCATATGGTTAACTAATGAACATAAATTAATATTGCTTTAATGTTTTTATATCTTTAAAAACCAGAGAAAAATGTTAGGGTAAAGTTAAATTAAGATTTTATTACAAAGTACATATTACAAATTAGAAATTATTCCTTTGTTATTGGAAAACCCCATTTGTAGTATATACTATTTTTGACCAAAAAAGTACTATTTTGACAGAAAATAAGTGAAAAAACATCTTTTGAGAGTATGTACACAAACTTTATTTAGTACACTTCACATAGACATAAACTGTTCATCATAACTCATAAGCTTCACTTAACATTGACCCAAACCCATCTTTAGTTTTTAACTTTTCTAATTAGCTTAACAAAAAAAAATCTGATTAAATAAATAAAAAAAACTGATTAAATAAATTAAACGGATTTAGTAACAACAAGCCTAATAACAATAGAGAACAAACATCTCATAAAAATTAATAAATAAAATTATAAATAATTAAACCCAAACATAAAAGAACAAAACAACAAACTTTTCTCAAAACAAACCCCAAACCCCAAAACCAAGAACAAGACCAGCAACAACACCACCCAAAACTCCGGTTAGCTTCGCCGAGCCACTAGTAGGCGCAACGGCAGGACCATAAGACGGAGAAAGAGCAGGAGACAAAGCAGAGTTATGAGTAGAGACAACAACTAGTCTTAGCTTCTGTCCTTTTAAACAATGACCCTCTATTCCACTTATAAAGTAAACCGGTCCGGTTCGGTCTAGCTTCACTTTAGTGTTACCATCAGTGTAGCTAGCTTTTGGGCTCGTTGTGTTACACTTCTCGTAAGCTTCTCTTGTAACTTGTAAAACAGAGTCTTTATTTGCTTCGTACCTAAAAACTGAAGATCATGACAATGTTAAAAAAAAACAGAGTAAATAAATCAAATATTATATGGTTTTGTGGGTTTCTTGAGGTTTTTGTATATTACCAAGAAAGTCACCGACTTTGAAACGAGATTTTTGAGACCATTCGTTAAAAGAGTAAGAAGAGTTCAAAGGAATCTTCCAGTCACCGGATTTTCCACCGACAGTAACTTCGTTTGCATTTACATACAAGAAGAAGAAGAAGAATGTAATGAAGAAGAAGATAGTAACGGTAAGAGAAGAAGAAACCATATTGTTACAAAATATAAATACTATATAAATACTTTGTATGTAATGTGTGTATATTGAGATGAATATTGTAAAAGGATCTTTGTGTTGTTTATATAGAGATAAGAGAGAGATTTTGAAACTAGCCGTTAAAAGTGTTAAATGTTTAATATTGCCGTTGGATATAAAAGTAAGGAAATAAACAAAGACTAGAACCTGATATGATACACATAAAGTTACTTTCACGGTTTTCTATGTTTGGTCAAACTAAATTGTTTCTGTCTTTTTGTTGTTGTTTGGTAGTGGAAATATTCTATTTGGGCCTCTAATATTATCAAAGACATATCTCTCAAAAGTCCAAGATAAGTAATAAGACCAAAATATTACACCTAAACATACTTTTGTAGGTGTTTTAGATATCAAGAATCTTAACACAAAGAAAGTACATGTACTTGATATATGTAGTGTATCTACGATTCTCTTTAATCATTGGTATCACCTTTTAAATCTCCTCTTTCAAGTACTTAATAATTCATATATACACTAAAGTTTCAATCTTTTTCTCATCTCCTAATTCAAAAGATACCAAACACATTCTTTCTCAAGGGATGTAAAATTACAAAAAAAAACAAACACTTTCATATCCTAGACTGTTCCATTAACCTTCCAGATATAGCGGCAGCAAGAGCTGCTGTGAAATTCGAATCTTTAGTCAACGAAGACGCCATTTGTTGAACCAAAGCCTCTTGCATTGTTCCCTTTTCATTCTTCTCTAAAGCTAAACCATGACCACCATGTACTAGATCAAATGTCATAGTGCTTGACACAACCTGACTCATAGCATCACCTTCTGAACGGTTTGGGCACAGATGGTTATGTGTGCCTTCGTATGTTGCTACTAATAAAGAAGGTTCCTCTGCGCTACGTTGTACCTAAACAGAAAGTAAACACCACAAAGCAGAATAGATCATTATACACTTGAAGTAAGCAGAGAAAAGACACTAACATGAGAATCAAATGTGTGTATATAAGCTTACCTTCTTTTTAACAGGACAAGAAGGTGCAAAGGAGCATCTAAAGTAAGCTCTAGGAGATGGGTTATCTCTTGTAACCTTTTGTCCATATTTCCTCCATTGATATCCATCTTTCACTGTCTGCAAATCACACCACAAAAGTCAACACTGTTGTTTTAGTCTCTAATAAGCGAGTACTCAGACAAAGTTATACTAAAGACATGTCTATGTAACTCAAAAGTCACAACATTCAGACAAGACACACACTATGTTGTTTTAGTCTCTAAGCGATTACTCAGACAAAGTTATACTAAAGACATCAGACATGTCTATATAACTCAAAAGTCAAAACATTCAGACAAGAAACACACTTACCAAGCTTGTGTCCGAAGAATTAGCAGGCACATAGACAGTAGAAATCTTTGTTTTGGTAAAGCTATTAGCGACTTGTCTTTTGCAAGAAAGAAGATGATTTTCTTCGTTGCTTGTGATGTTCTCTGTTTTTCCATTAGCAAAGCTCAAGAACTCATCAATGTCTTGTTTTCTCTTCTTCATTGGCTGTTCTGTCTTATCAATTTCGAGATTCTGAAGCTTCTCTAAATGATTGTGTAACGCGTGATAGTTCTCAAAGACTGTAGCGAGTCTCTCTGTTAGCTTCTTGTTCTCTGTGTTGACTCTGTTTATCTCTTCTCTTAATTCAATCGCGCTCTGTTCATAAAGATCAAAACTTTAACATTACCCACAAGAAATCTTACACTCATCATCATTAATCATGAAGATTATGTAATGGATAAAGTTTAAAAAATTGAAGTTTGAAGTTATTGCACACCAAGTGTTCGACGAAATGACTAACCTCATTTCTCACCAACGATGTTGAAACCTTGACGATTTTCTTCTGAAATTCGAGAAATTTAAACGAACCCATGATTAGTATTTACAATTAAAGTCTAGAGAAATAGTAGATCATGCAAAATTTGGACTTACGGGAAAATTTGAGGAAAAATCGTGAGTGAAAGTGTTGATGTTGAGGTCGAGAAAGGAAGAACAATCCATTAATAATATAAATTATGTTTTAAGGCTTAAGACACAGAGTAAAGGTCTGGTTACTTGAAAAATCTTGTATTGCTTAGGTCACAAGTTGGTCCGAGAAATTGAGAAAAAGTTAGACATATTTATAGAGAAGTAGAAAAGAGGCTATTTTGGATTTTGTTGGAATAATGCTATATGTGAACTTATGACTGCCACTAGACCAAACCACTAGACCTAAGTTTTTTTTAAAAAATTAAATAATAATATGATCATAAAATTCACGAACTTTCCCTTGACCCGTTGACTCTAATTAATTAAATAGGAGGTCGGCAATTCTTTTTCTACTATATATCCTTCCTTAATTATTAACAGAAATTAATAAACATCAAAACTGTTAAGTGTAATTATTGCGATAATTTCTTGTAAAAAAACGTGGAAATTAAAGACAAAGAGGATGGCATTGTTGCTATAAAAAAAAAGACAAAGAGGATGGGGACCCCACACGGAGAAAGGGGCAACAAAATCTTGACCGGACTCGACCGTAACTTTCCAACTTGAGATGCCTTATGGTGTGAACCACTTGCCCACCTTGGCCCGGCTCCGACACCATACACCGACCTCTTCAAATAGTTTATAAGACTTAAAATAGTTTATTCATCTTAGGAGGAAATTAATGATAAGACCTTAAAATATAAGACCATATATCTTTTAAGTCATCGTTTGTAGCCTCTTCTCTCAAATATTCTACATGATGACGTCATTACTCTACACCAATAATCATTGTCCAATAATTATCTTTTTATTGTTAAGGACCAATAATTATCTTACGGTTTAATTTATCTTTGAATGCTTAACTATATTATTTTCACAGCCGTCATATATGAGAAATTCACAAAACTACACCCTTTTAACCTTCCCTTTACAAAACTACACCTAATTCAATATTTTTACAAGTTTACACCCTTTCAAAATTTTAAAAGCTTGATTTACCCTTTTAAAAATTACCAAAATTAAAATATTTTCATTTGGGTTCGCTAATTAGTGTTTAGGGTATAGTATTAAGGGTAAAATTGTGTGGGTAGGGTTTATTTGGATTTAATTTTGAGTGTTTAGGTGTAGTTTTGTGAAGTATTTTGGAAATGGTGTAGTTTTGTGAAATGTAATTCAAATGGTGTAGTTTTATAATTCTCCCGTCATATATAGTATATGAATATAACATGCATAGAGGTAATATAAATATAAAAATGTTTAAACAAAAAGGTATATATATATATATATATATTTTTTTTTTCTAAGTTGTTCTTTCCTATTGTATTACAAAAACGTCTGACGTATCTGCAATCCAACTAGGAATAGACAAACTGATATGTTGGAATTCAATATTCCTGCCACGTGCACTCCGTGCTAGAAGATCCGCCTTCGCATTATTTTCCCTTGCTGCAAACCGAAGCGTGAAACCAGGAAAAGCTGCTTGCAGATCACGTAGCCGATTTAACTCTTTTGAGCAAAAGCTGGCCACATATGTGGTAACGACACCATCCTCACAAGATCCATGCAGTCTGTATAGAAGACCGTACATAAATGCCCATACGCTCGCAGGCTTTCCATAGAAAAAAGTAGTCCACAAAGTTCTGTGTGTAGAGGAGATATACTCCTTTTGTATCCCTTAAGTCCCAGTTGCTCCACCTGGCCGTTCCACGATTGAAGCACCCATCCCAGTCCACTGGTTGTCTCACCGTCCTTCCACGATCCATCCGTGTAACAGAACACCCCTGATGTCCCAACATGGCTTTCCTCTGCGGTCCCTCCTTTTTCCAACCCTAAAATTGGGTTCTGAATTAGTATTAACTCTTGTGCTCGACTCCACGAGTCAGTTTCCCCTATCGCAGTCATCATTGTTTCCATGGGAGTTCGTTCTAAACCCCTAAATATTTTATCGTTTCGCGCTTTCCAGATATACCATGCCACCCACGGGTATGCCGGTGTCTCCTGCTGACAGTGACGACCCCGCGATAATAAAAAGTCCATATTCCTTCCCATTCCACTCGCTGGAAACCTAAGATTACCAGACGGGTATCCCGCCAATGCCCATGTTTGTCTCGCTGGGGGACATTCAAAGAGCATATGGTTGATCGATTCATCTTGTCCACATCGAGGACATTCCTTATCTCTTCTTATATGTCTGTGCACCAGTCTTTCGTTTACCGGCACTGTTTCTGACAAAACTTGCCACAAAAAATGTTTCAGCTTGTTTGGCGCTTGTATCGTCCAAACTGCTTTTTTTAAACTTGTATATGATGGTTCCTGTAAGAGAATCTGAATCTCCTCATCATCTCTATTTAAGTGCAGAACCTGGTATCCAGAGCGAACTGAATACACTCCAGATTTCGTGTTATGCCAGCACAGACTGTCCTCCCTATAACTTCTAGAGAGAACCATACTCGTGATTAGAGGCAAATCTTCGGATCGGATCATTTGTGCGAGCAGCGGGAGGTTCCAACCACTTTGTCCTGGTAACCTTAGATCTGAAACCCTCAGTTGTGGGTAGTACATTGCACCTGGGCCCATTGCCGGCTGTGGGTGCTTGTCAGGGATCCAATTATCATGTCAGACCAGTGTATGTTCCCCTGAGCCAATTACCCTCCTTGTCCACACTTCCAGTAGATCTCTCGATGACCATAGACTTCTCCAACCATACGAGGGTCGATTAGGCTTTTTTTGCCTCAAACGGATGTTGATTCCTGAAATATCTACCCTTTAGAACTCTTGCCGCCAAGGAGTTGGGGAATTGGTGCAACCGCCATAATTGTTTTGCTAGAAGAGCCTTATTGAAATCCTCCAAAGATTTGAACCCCAGTCCCCCAAAAAGGTATATATATTATCTTTAAGAAAGACTAAAAGCTGATGATCAGTCAAGCTAATTAAAAGACACAAACAAAATAGGATATTTAATGTGTGTTACTGTAATTTTCTTGAAAAATGATTGCATCCAAAATAGAAAAATACAAAAAAATGGAAGAATTGGCAAAGTTTTGTAAATAATTAAGTATGAGGAATTCACAAACTTGAGTGTTTATTTGGATTTAATTTTGAGTGTTTAGGTGTAGTTTTGTGAAATATTTTAGAAATGGTGTAGTTTTGTGAAATATAATTCAAATGGTGTAGTTTTGTAATTCACCCATTAAGTATTAATAGTAGAGACTAGATCCTACAAGTCATGCATGTGACTTTTATTCCCAAACATATGTAATATTTTTCCATTTCTATGCATGTGTCATGTGTGTGTGTTTGTGACTAGTGTGTATTGGTTACGCAAGTACTCGTACGTCATCATTTGTGCATCACGCCGCACGCATGCTTGCATATGACCGAGTCTTCTTTGTTACTTTCCTTTGTCAAAAATATAAATATGACTTTGAATTGTTATTGTCGAAAAGTCGGTATTTTTACAATCATGTGGTTTTACCAATTAATGCTTTCATTTTTATAATTATTAAAAGGTCACATTACAATTTTTTCTCAGTTTAAAATAGAAAGCAAACATGCAATCTTTCAAGTCGTGTAAGATAATCCAATACTAAATCATAATCTTGTTGTTTTAGCAAAATTCACACATATTAAGAAACTTTTTATATTACCATTGTTAACCTCCTAATTATTTAAGTATTATCGAAATATGTTTTAACTAGGATTTAACCCGTGGTACACCACGGGATTATGTTTTTTACAAATAATTTTATATATATACAATTAATTTAGAAGTTTGTAATATTCTTTCTGTTTTTTGTAAAAAATATTCAGAATTTCTAAAGAGTATTTTGTTATTTTATTGTTTATGCAAATAAATATATAATGAGATTAGATTTTATATAGCAAAATCTTAATTAAATTTGTAAGTTGGTTTATTCCAAACTATTATAAACTATAAAATTTTATTTTATTATATTTAGGGATGTGCAAAACTTCCGAATCCGAAATATCGAACCCAAACCAAACCGAAATCCCCAAATCAATACCGATCCTAAAAACAAATAACTCGAAAGTATAGGGAAATTTACTACCATAATACCCGAAATCGAATCCGAACCGAACTCAATTTTGTACAACTAAACTAAAATACTCTAACTACCCAAAAAATATTTAAAATAATAATAATTATAATTATATTTGAAGTACATAATTGGAACCAAACCGAAATTAAAGAACCGAAACCGTTCCAAAAATAAATAACCCGAACTAATAGAGAAATTTACTACCCGAAAACCCGGAGCCAAAACAAATTTCTAGATTTGAACCCGAAGTACCCGAAATTTGTTTATGATAAAGTTTAATCATTATTTTCAAACTTCTTGTGATTTATCTAGAATTTTTCCAGAAACCGAACCCGTTAATAAATAATTGTTATGCTAGTGTTAATTGATTTAAACAAACTTTATCTATGTTCAATATAGATGTTTATTAACATCTAAAATATTAATATAAATATAAACTTATAATATGGACAATGATTATATATAAAAACTAAACTATATACTTTTAAAAAAATATTATATTCTGAAAATTTTTATAGACCTCCGTAAGAAAAATAAAAAGATTATATCAAAAATATTATAAATATGAAATTAGTGGTTGGTTTTTGTTGAAAATCGGTTTTATTGTTTTTGTTGATATTTAAGTGAATTTTAAAAAGTATATATATAGAATGAAATATGTTTGTGTGTAAGTTTAACATAACTCTTAATCTTATTGTTGTCTAAAATAAGAATAAGATTAATCTTAAGTATTTTGTTTGGATTTACTAAATTACGTTTTTACCATTAGTGAAATTTTTGCATCTTGTTTAAAACCAATGACATATTTATGTGAATTACATATTTTTATTTTGTTTTTCAATTATATTTTACATAATTTCTTTAATTTTTTTATTTATTTTTGGAGAGAATTGTAATATTTCCTTATTTGGTTTTTCGTAATTAAATGTTCAAAAATATTTCATTTTATGTTCAATGGCATAATGTGTAAAGAAGTGTGATTTTTTGGACATGTTCAAATTAGTACTTCGAAAATACTAATATAGATATATTTTTATTATATATTTCGTATAGCAAAATTTTAATATAATTTGTAAGTTGATTAGACCAATAATTATTATTTATTATATTTATGATTCGAAAATACCCGGATTCAAAATACAAACCGAAACCTTATCAAAATACACAAATCATATTATGCGATTTACCCAAATTTATTTAAAATTATAATTATTTTGATTATATATATGTAAATAATTGTTGTAAACATATTCTAAATATGTAATATAAGATTTAAATTTTAGTAGAATTGCAATTTCTTCTTTTTGTTTATAATTGATCCGGAAATCGAACTCGTTAACAAACTATTTTTGTTTTTTATTGTTTGATATTTTTAACAAAACATTGTTTCAACTCGTTTTTAAATTCTTAATAATATTAATTAAACCTGTTTTGATTTAAATAAAATTTTAATGGTAGTTTTTATAAAAAAAGTATGTAATAATGTATTTATGTGAATTACATATTTTTATTTTGTTTTTCAAATATTTTTTACATAATTTCTTTAATATTTTTTATTTATTTTTGGAGAGAATTGTAATATTTCCTTATTTGTTTTTTCGTAATTAAATGTTCAGAAATATTTCCTTTTATGTTCAATGGCATAATGTGTAAATAAATGTGATTTTTTGGACATGTTCAAATTAGTATTTCAAAAATACTAATATAGATAGAATCAGTATTGAGGCAAAAGTAATCGATCCCAAAAAAATAATCATTAGTGGATTATGGTATATGTGATCTAAAGAATTCACGTGAATTAAATGAGTTTTATACGTTTGGTGTGCAAATTTTGTTTTTAATAGAGAATATTATTAAATATTAGTTTTGTCAATATATGCAATTTTCAATGTGCTATAAAATTACATGACCATCTGTTTACTCACGTCAAACTTTGTGCTTATGACCATAATAATCTCCATAATAATCTGAGGATAAAACAATCACAAAGTTTATATTTTTACATGGATAGTGTAAACAACATCTATTTTGAAACAAAAAAACAGTTATAATGTTTTATGGAAGAGAGAGAGAGTATGATTTTCGCCCCAAATTTCCTATTTTAACAAAAAATAACAGCCCGAATTATAAAAAATTAAACAAGTTTAGTGTTTAGTTTCTCAAACTGATAAATAGCAAATTGAAACAAAGCCAAATTTATAATTAAGAGCCCATATTCTGAATATGTTAGGGGTCCAGATAGGGGCCCATTAATCATCATATAAGCCCAATACAAGAATATGAGATTATAGTATTTTCACCTAAAATAAAAATCATATGTTTTCCTTAACTAGATATATTTTGAATAAGATTTTCTTCTACAATTACAAGCTCTTTTTCCAATATTAAAATAATCTATAATAAAATCGTTTGACCAGACACTTCTTCCTAAATCTACAATGAAAACTTCTGAACACAAGAGTTATAACAATTTTATCACTCTAAAATTTTATCGCAATTATAAAGTGTGGGCCTTGTGACTTAATCTCGGCCCACACAGAGAAAGGTAAATGGGCCTGAAGTTTAGAGGCCCCATTTAAAAACCGTGCTCTACACCTATATATATTGCTTGTTGACAAAGCAATTGCGAACTTGTTTTGTTGTTATTCGCTTAAACCCGAAACACAAGAAAACTCGTAAAAGCTTAATCTAGTGAATTACCGTGTATAACTCCGAAGAGACGTACCCAACATTAGGGGAACTCTATAATCCGCGTGTGTCTATTTGTTTGGTTCTGCTTCTTCCTCCTTCTTTTCTTTTTACACGAGTCGCTATCGTTGAGAGAGAGAGAGTTAGATTGATAGGATAATCAAGGATAGACATTCAACAATTGGTATCAGAGCCGCTGGTTAAAGATACTAGAGATTTGGATACTTACAGAGAAGAAGACGAAGGTGTGAAGATCGCAGGAAACGCATCACGGACTTAAGTGAAGCAGGGACTGATCAACACATCTCCATCGGCTTATCTTGAAAACTCCTAGGTTGTTGTACTCTTAAAGATTTTGTTAATCTTGGGAGATTCTCCTCTTGTTATCTCGCAGTAGCAAGAACAGAGAATTAAGTTAACAAGCAAGTATGGAGCCAACAAAAGGGAAATTTGAGATGGACAAGTTTGATGGGAAGGGTGACTTTGGGTTATGGAAGTACAAGATGATGGGTCAGCTTGAGATACAAGGTTTGCTTTCAGTGTTAAAGGAAGAAGATCAACAGACTTCTTCATCAGTTGCTGAAACAACAGAGGGTATCACTGTGGCCCCATTGGATCCAAAAAGAGCTGAGAAAGATCTCAGAGTTAGGAGTATCCTTGGAGCTTGTCTAAGTGATGTCATTCTAAGGAAAATAATGAATGAGTCAACAGCTTTGGGTATGTGGAGAGCATTGGAAAGAGACTATCAAACCAAGTCTCGCCCAACGAATCTACCTAAAGCAAAGCTTTGCAAGCTACAAGATGACGAGAGAGCAAGTCCATTGAGGAAAACATGGACACATTCCTAAAGCTCATAGCAGACCTAGCAAGTCTCAAGATTGAAATTTCAGATGAAGACCAAGCAATACAAGTCTTATCTGGACTGCCGCCTCAATATGAGCAGCTAGTACACACTTTGAAATATGGAATGGGAAAGGATGTCCTGACACTAAGTGATGTCATCACTTCTGCCTATGCTAAAGAGGTTGAGTTACAACAAAGGGGTTTGCTAAACAAATCCAAGACAACAGCAGAAGGACTCTTTGTGGAAGAAAGGGGAAGGACATATTATAGACCTTATCATGGAAAAGGAAAAGGTGGGAGGAGTAGGAGCAGGTTTAGATCCAAGTCAAGAGATACAAAGTCTAAGGCATGTTGGTTATGTGGGGATGAGGGTCACTGGAAACGTGATTGTCCTATAAGGAAGAAGGGAGGACAACAAAACAAGCAGTCTAATTCTGCCAATATTGCTGTCACACTTCCTGACGCAGTTGCACTAACTGCCCACTTAACAGAGATCTCAACACAAGATGTGGCAGCTTTGACAGCATGCTTAGTGGCCTCTGATGACAGTTGGATCCTAGATTCAGGTTGCACCTTTCACATGACTCCAAGACTTGATCTCCTATCTGATTTCCAAGATTGTGAAAGCAACAAAGTTCTTATGGGAAACAACACCTATTGCGTGGTAAAGGGTATTGGGAAGATTACAATTGATAACCCAGATGGATCAGTTGTGACCCTAAACAAAGTGAGGTACATGCCAGAAATGGGAAGGAGTTTGATCTCCTATGGAAAGCTTGAGATGTCAGGCTGCAGATATGAAGGAGAGAACTTCATTGTGAAGTTCTACAAAGGAGAAACAAACGTCTTGACAGGCAAGTACCAGCACGGACTATACCACCTTCAGGGTGCTATAAGGAAACCAGAACCGGAGGGTGATGCCTGTGCAGCATCAGGAAAATCAGAAAGCATAAAGGTGTGGCACTCAAGGTTAGCTCATATGGGTCAAAAGGGAATGGAACATCTAGCTAAGGAAGGGTATCTGAAGACTGACCAGATAAAAGATCTAGGGTTCTGTGAGCCATGTACCTTGGGTAAAGCTCACAAGAAAAGTTTTCCTAAAGCCAAGCACACAACAAAAGAGCCTCTAGACTATATTCATTCTGACCTCTGGGGCTCTCCAGGAGTCACACCAAGCCTATCAGGAGCTAAATACTTCATGACTCTCATTGATGACTTCACAAGGAAAGTCTGGATCTATTTTCTCAAGACTAAAGATGAAGCATTCCAGAACTTTGAAAGCTGGAAAATCCTAGTTGAGAATCAGACTAACAGAAAGATCAAGTGTCTGAGAACAGACAATGGCTTAGAATTCTGCAACAACAAGTTTGACAAACTGTGCAGAGACTCAGGAATCAAGAGACACACCACCTGCCCCTATACCCCTCAGCAGAATGGAGTATCAGAACGCATGAACATAACAATTATGGAAAAGGTTAGAAGCATGTTATCTGAGACAGGGTTACAAGGTGAGTTTTGGGCAGAAACAGCTTCAACAGCGGTCTACATCATAAACAGGTCACCCTCATCAGCCATTGATATGAAGATACCAGAAGCCTTATGGACCAAAGGAAAACCTGATTATAACCACCTAAGGAGTTTTGGGTGTGTAGCTTATGTTCATACAATAAGAGACAAAATTAGTCCAAGGGCAACAAAGGGTATCTTTCTTGGATATGGACAAGGGACAAAAGGCTACAGAATATGGCTATTAGAGGAACAGAAGGTGGTGGTCAGCAAGGATGTGGTGTTCAATGAAGAGATGTTTTTTAAAGACATAAAAGCTGAAAGCAAAGCCCCTAACAGTTCAGAAAAGGAGAAAGCTGGAAAAAGGGTATCATTCAGAACTCAGCTAGAAGAAGTCCTTGGTGAAACAGAAGCTGTATACCCAACTTCTGTTCCAGGTGGAGAATCCTCAGAAACCAATAGTGGTCAAGACAACAATACAGAAATGGACTCACCATCAACTACAGACCAGACTCTACCTCAGGACTCAGAACAGGAAAATTCAGAAGACTCAGTGACAGAGACAGAAAATCAGACTAGTGACTTAGGGGATTATCTATTGGTAAGGGATAGGGTAAGAAGAACCATCAGACCCCCACCAAGGTATGAAGATGCAGATCTCATTGCCTATGCTCTAGCTAGTGCAGATGTTATTGAGCTTGATGAACCAAGGACATTCAAGGAAGCTAAAAGAAGCAAGTTTAGTGACTTATGGGTTGCATCAGCAGATGAGGAAATGGACTCTTTACATAAGAATCAGACATTTGAGCTAGTAGACAGACCAAGGAATCAGAAAGTGATAGGATGTAAGTGGATCTTCAAACTCAAACCAGGAATAGAAGATATGGAACAACCAAGGCACAAAGCAAGGGTTGTTGCAAAGGGGTTTGCTCAAATTGAAGGTATTGACTACAATGAAGTGTTTGCACCAGTGGTCAAACACTCCTCTATCAGGCTTGCTACTCTCAATTGTGGTTAACCAAGACATGGAACTAGAACAGATGGATGTAAAAACAGCATTTTTGCATGGAGTCCTAAAGGAAAGAATCTACATGGAACAACCAGAAGGGTATGTAGAAAAGGGCCAAGAGAATAAAGTCTGCCTATTGAAGAAGTCTCTCTATGGACTGAAGCAATCACCACGGGAGTGGAACCACAGATTTGATCAGTTTATGCTAAAACAAAAGTATAGAAGATGCAAGAATGACCCATGTGTATATCTCAAGGGCACAGAACCTAAGGATATGATTTATATCTCCTACTCTATGTAGATGATATGCTTATAGCAGCTAAGAACAAAAGGTCATTCAAGGGCTAAAGGCACAACTGAGTTCAGAGTTTGAGATGAAAGACTTGGGAAGTGCAAGGAGGATACTAGGTATGGACATAATCAGAGACAAAGTTAAGTGCAAAATAGTCGTATCCCAAAGCGATTATTTAACTAAGGTTCTCAAGACATTTGAGATGTGGGATTGCAAGACAGTAAGTACTCCTATGGGATCACAGTTTAGACTACAGGCCATTGACCAAGACAGAGAAGCAGAAGTGGCAAGAGAGATGGAAGATGTACCTTACTCCAAATCGTAGAAGCTTCGATGTACGCAATGGTTGGGTCCAGCCCGATCTTGCCTATGTTGTTGGTCCGGTCTGCAGGTACATGACTAAACTCGGCAAAGATCACCGGTCACCGTGAAATGGATAATGAGGTACTTAAAAGGAGCACTTAAAGTAAACCTAACCTTTACAAAAGAAGCCGACTTCAAGGTGGTCGGGTACTCGTGACTCGACTATGGCTCGACTTGGATGTACGCAGTCAATCTCCGCTACGTCTTCACGGTTGGGGGAAACACCATTAGCTGGAAATCAACTCTTCAATTTTTCGTGGCCCTATCAACAACAGAAGCGGAATACATGTCCCTATCCGAATCTGTAAGAGAAGCATTATGGTTAAAGGGCATATGTGAAGAAATGGGTTTTAAGCAAGAAGCAATAGAAATTCATTGTGATTCTCAGAGTGCAATGGATCTAGCAAGGAATCATATGTGCAAGGAAAGGACCAAACATGTGGCCACTAAGTACCATTTCATCAGAGATATAATTGCTCAAGACGATGTGAAATTGGTAAAGATACATACCTCGGTGAATCCGGCAGACATGTTGACTAAGGCGATTCCTAAGGACAAATTCAGCGGTTGCTTAAGGACGCTGAAGATGTCGGACGCCTAAGCTGAGCGTCTCTCCGTCACCGGAAAACAAGAAAGGGGTGACGGAGGAGTGTGGCTCTCTAGGTCGTGAGAGCGGGTCTCCGTAGAGAGATGGAGGAGCTTCATCGGATCTTGATCGAAGCGACGGTGGCCTCTCGAAGAAAGGCGGAGCAGCCTTCATCGGACTTTGTCTGAAGCGGCGATTCCAGGCGGCGATTCACTAGAGCTCGGGAGAAGAAGAAGATAGGTTCGGCGAGATGTAAGTCAGGTGGAGTTTGTGGGCCTCGCGACTTAATCTCGCCCACACAGAGAAAGGTAAATGGGCCTGAAGTTTAGAGGCAGCCCATTTACAGAAACCAGAAGCCCTGACCTATATATATTGCTTGTTGACAAAGCAATTAGGCGAACTTGTTCTTGTTGTTATTCGCTTAAACCCGAAACACAAGAAAACTCGTAAAAGCTTAATCTAGTGAATTACCAGGTATAACCTGAAGAGAGACGTACCCGGCATTAGGGGAACTCTATAATCTGCGTGTGTCTATTTGTTTAGTTCTGCTTCTTCCTCCTTCTTTTCTTTTTACACGAGTCGCTATCGTTGAGAGAGAGAGAGTTAGATTGATAGGATAATCAAGGATAGACATTCAACATAAAGTTAGAGAAATGATTTTTTTTTAACCAAAAAAGATAGAAAATGTATTTGTATACAAGTGTATTATGTATCCAAAAAATGGTAAAAATAAAAAGTTGAATGCAATTAAAAATGGAAAAGAAATACAAAAGAAAGATAAGTGGTTTTGTACTTTGTTTAGAGACGCGGCTACTCGACGCCCATAAAGACAGCTCAATGTTGTCAAAAAGTCAAAACAGAATCTATTCTTTTTTGTTATAAATAAATCTACGGATGAAATATATGACACGTGTCGATATATCTGCTAATTGTAATATTTTGCTGAAAATCACACAAAAATGGTTGTAATTGATCGTGTTACAAACTTACAAGTTGGTCAATGTCGGAAATTAACTTTTAGTGAATATTTTTTTTCCTGACGAAATTGTATTCAACCACTAGATAAATTTCCTAACTTAGAATATATTTTCGCTTTAAAAAATTAAAAGCAATTTAATAAATTTTGTACATGTGAAAATGCATAGGCTAGATTTGCATATACAATAAAAAAATATGTCAAAACGATCCTAATTAAGTCCTAACTTATATTTCTATTAAGTGCTTTTGTTGAAACACTCTAATGTTTTTTTGTTGTCAACAATGTCTAATCTTTAATACGGTACATTTCTTTCTTAACGTCTTAACTTTGCAAAACTATTTTCCTAATCAAATTTCTTTCAATAATTATAGAAGTTCTTAATTTGTTTAAATATTTGAAATATACTCCATATAAACCCAATTACCCAAATCTAGGAATTCGTTTTTGAAAACAATCGAATCCTAAATATATGGTATGTACACTCATGTACACGTATGAAATAACATTTACTGTCTTATTTTTTTGGTAAAGTGATCAAATATTACCTCGAAGTTACAAAATTTGGAATATAAAGGATCCAATATAGCAACACAAAAAAACACAACATGATACTCGCTCTGTTTTTTTATATAACATGTTTTAGAGTTTTGTTTTTGTTTTTTTATATTAGATGTTTTGAGTTTCAAAGTAAATATTAATTGCATTTAAAACAATTTCACCAATCCTATATATATGTAAACAAATGGAGTATTTAAACATATTAAACCCCAAAATTTTGCTCTCTATTAAAATTTACATCCCTTGTAATCATAAGAAGGAAAATTTCTCTAGAAAACTCTCAAAAAATTAAGAAAAAACATTAATTAAAAAGTAAATTTTAAAAAAGCTTAGTGACTAGTTGTTGGTTCATCGGTATCTTTCGCTTTCTCTTCTCTCATCTTCTCCTTTTCCTCTTGGACAACACTATTCTCCTGAGAAATGACCGTTTTACCCTCATGATTACCACAAGTACACATTTTCATTGCCGGCGTCGCAAGAAACCTAGGCAAGTCATCACCGGCCATTATAACAATAAACTTCTCATCGTAACCACCGTTCTCCGCCGTGTTCCCTGACCGACTCTCTTTCTCTTCCTCGCCGTTAGGACCGTCTTCTTCGCCGGAGGGAGACAAACGCCAATAAGAGCAAGCCAATATGAGAAGAGCAAAAGCTATGAGTCCTAACATCGCCGCTAAACCACCGAATAGGTAAGGAACCGGTGAGTGCCACGGTGATATCGGCGGTGGCATACGGTGGTTCACGGTGGCTGAAGAAGATGCTGACGTGGAGTGTATTGCCACGTCATCAAGTACCCTAGATTGAACGCTCAAGTGTCTCATTTTTTGTTGTTGTAATTATATCTCTTTTTGTTTTGGAGATAATTTTCTCTAAGTATTTTTATTTTTTTATTTTATTAATTTTCTTGAAAGATGAGTGAGTATGTGAAAGTTGAAACGATGGAGAAGGTAACGAAAGGTATTTATAGGTATATACAACTTGGGGACAAAGAAAATGACGATTATATTTTAATTAGTACGAGTAGAATTTAGTATTCATTTCTTAAAAAAACCCCATAATTATGTTTCATTTGTTTTTAGTTTTTTACCTTCCAAAATAATTTTACGAATGTGACAACAATCAAGAATTTTAGGATCCTTCTAGATGCTAGCTACCACCATTTTTTAAAAATGCCTAAAGAGACTAATTTTTAACAATATGTATTTTAACAAGTGCATGCCATGGTAATTTACACGGTAAAAAACCTTTTTTTATCAAATATATGTAATCTGATTAAATTTTGTTTTTGCCAAGTTCAAAGTTTCTTGCTATTTTTTTTAAAAACTATACCAAACGTAACAAAACATCTATAGGAAAAAAGCATCAAATTAAAGGGGTAAGAGGGACATATTGTTTAACTGGTATTCCATTAAATTACTTTTACAAAATGAGAAAATAAATATTTTATAACTATTTGTGTCCTACATTTCGTTGGCTTACACTTATAAGAAGTAGCAGGTACATTTTGTATGCACGGAAAATCACCACTCAATGTTTTAGTACTTATCTTCATTACTCTATCACATGTATGACACAAACAAAGTTCAAATAGTTGTTACATGCTAGCCAAACATTTCTATATGATTGATTTACTTTTTTTTGTATCAATTCTTGATTCAATTAGTATTATGTACGGAAACAAATACCATTATGTAAGTAAATTGGTTTTTAAAAGATTTTTTAGCCGGCAACTTTGGCTAAGATCTAGTATAACCTATTTTTACCCTTTCATAAAAAAAAAAAAGAAAAAAAACTTAAAACAATTCCTAATTAAAGTGAAATATATTTAGATGATAGGACCACGATAACATAATTTGATAGTAGTAATTTTCTCTTAGCGATGTAGATTTAAGTGACCTTACGATACCTGTAATAATATTACTAGTGAACGATAAAAAGATTATTTGAACAAGAAGGATATAAAATATGTAACTTTGTTAATATTAAAGCAATATCCATTTCGTATGTTTTTTTTTTGCTTTACTAAAGAGCAAGTTTCGTATATATATGAGGCAAAGACACTTGGATTCAAAATACTCCACAAACTATTATATATTTAAAATTTAGCATGCCAACTTTTATTTCATAGAACAAATGTGCAATTAATTAGTTAATTGTAATTTTCGTGGATAATCATATTCCATTTTGCACTTGATAAACGAGATTTTACCCTCGTTAAGTCGAATGCCTTATTGTAGTATATAAGGTGTCAATCCGAATCAGGAGCAATCAATATATTAGAACTTATGAGAAACTACACTTAGTCTAAGCAAATTAAAGAGGTGTTTGTTGAATATTTTGTAACCGTGTAATCAATAAACGAAAAACGAAAATTAAGAGTTTTAAAGATTTAAATAAAAAGTTAAACAATTAGGTTAAGGTATTTTAAATGTGATTAAACTTTCAGATTTCAAATTGTCTTTTACAAAAATAACTTCAAGGTTTTGAAAACGATTTTAGATCAATCCACTCTCGTGGCAATGATCATTTTCTCAACAATTAAACTAAAACAATATCTTGGATAGTTTAATCGTCGAGAAACTTTAAGAACAAATCAATTTTAACCACTAAGCTTATTAACACAGATCTCTCGGTTAAGCTAGGCTTAGTTCTAAGGTAATTGATCAGAAATCTTTATAATCTCTCGATTCATAAAGTTTCCTAGGTTCAATAATCGAATGACCAACTCGATTAAGGCTTTAAACTTGTTACCAAAGACAAAAGTTTTATAAACAATTAAGTTCTAGACAATCATCAATCCTAGATTCAATCAACCCCTTTCACCCTAACCCAATTGTCTACGGGAAACTACTCGCTAAGCATAATGAAAATCAAAACAATTGAGATTAAAGAAAACTTAAATAAAATAAAGAGATAAGGGATAGAAAAAACTATGTTATTGAAACCGAAGATTCCAAGAATTCTCTGGGATCCAAAAACTCTCAAAAAACTTATATTATAAAAGCACACCTCTAAAAGAGGTTAAAAAGAGGTTTAAATAGGTTTGGGGCGTTTCCTTTACAAAATAGGAAAGAATCTTTGCAAATCTTAAATAAAAGGAAATTAAAACTTTTTTTGCTCGGCAGATTGACCTTGCGTCACCAAAACTGGCATAACTTGCGATCTAACCGTTGGAATCACTTCAAACTACCGCCAAATCAAAGCTAACATCCGTGTCCTTCCAGTGGTAAAATATCATAAAGATCCATTGGTGGGAACTATTTCAACGAGTGTCTTTTTGAAGCTTTTCGTCTGAATTCTCCATCTTTTCCGTCCTTTCATTCTTAAACTCCATAAATTCATCCTAAGTGCCTTGGGATGCCACTATGCCTTTTATCACCTGTAAAATAACTAAAGACACATAAAAAAACTCTATTGTGTGGCTAAATCCTATGTTTAAAACGTTAAAAAACGCCACACATCAGCACTTGAACGGCCATTTCTTTCATTCACTTTTAAAATATATTTTCAATTGTGATAAGAAAATGTTGGCCAAAGGCGACCAATCACCAAAAGAAAGCTCGTGTGAGATTACATCCACATAAATATTTAATTACTAAAAACATTGTTGTTAATATTCCAACTTTGTTATTATAGGTTAGTTAATTGAAGATTAGGGACAAGAATATAATATAAAAACTAAAAGGTAAAAACATAATTAGTTTTTAAAATAAACAAATGAACATATTCTCAACTTGAGTTTATGTGGTGTTTGGTGACGTGCAAACTTCTGTTCTTCTAGATAAGGATCTATGCACTATCAAATTTTCCAAAGACAGATTAATTTTTAAAAATATATGAAGTTTAAAGTAAGTAACCCTACACTAACCCATAAGTCACGATATTTTCAAGTAACTACTACTATTATAACATATAAAAGGTTAATTAGAGCCACAAGACTTAAATTTGATTGACACTTGTATATATATATATATGATATATTTGCAAAATCATATATACAAAATTAGTGTGGCCCGTCTATATTAATTTTTACGTTACTAATGCAAAAAAAGTATTAGAGGAAAAGTTACTAATTAAGGTAAAACCGAGTAATACAAGTATACAACGATGATATTTGATTTAATTATGGTCACGATCACATTAACAACAGTGAATATTCCATTAGCATTGCTAATTTGCCTCTCCCTGAATTAACAGACTTGATAGAGCACCATGTTTTGCCTCTTCCTGATTTTGATTTAATTTAATATTATCTAAAACAATTCTTTATAGATTCGAAATTCCAAAACAATAGATATGAATTATTTGATAAGCCACCAAAGTTTTCTTTCGAGAGAAACAAACAAGAGGAAATCACAAAACTAGAACCTTTCTTCCATTCTTTTACAAAACTCTATCTAATTCAATTTCTTCACATATTTACACCCTTTCAAAATTTTAAAAGTTTGATTTACCTTTTAAAAAATTATCAAAATTAAAATCTTTTCATTTGGGTTCGCTAATTAGTGTTTATGGTATAATATTAAAGGGGTAGAATTGTGTGAGTATGATTTATTTTGATTTAATTTTTAGTGTTTAGGCGTAGTTTTGTGAAGTTATTTTGAAATTGTGTAGTTTTGTGAAATATAATTCAAATCGTGTAGTTTTGTAATTCTCCCAACAAACAACTATCTTCTTTAGTAGTATTTTTGTCACTATCATCAAAGCTTAATTACGAAAACAACAATTAAAGTGTGTATAAACATATTTTAACAAAACTATACATCTTTATTTTTGTAAAATAAAAGTTACATTACACAAGTCTTTTTATACAATATTGTTTTCAGTTTTTATAATCAAATAAGACTATTAGTTGACAAAAAGAGACAACAAAAAGTGTTTTTTTTTGCAAGGATTGTAGTCTAATTAGTCATCATGTACTTGGACTATAATGTGTATTTTCGAAGTGCTTTCATCGTCATATTCTTTGCCTCCCAACATAAAAAAGTTACTTAAGCAGATTTAAGAACAATAAGTCAAGTTATAAGATTTTATGAATTGACAAATTATTTTGTATATTCTTCTATATATATATTTTTTGAATTTACTTTATCGAATAAACAAACGGATAAATTATTAAGGGAAATAAAATCAGCGTTAAGGCTTAATGGGCCTGAGTTTTATTAAAAAGGGCCATTAGCCCAATTTAAGAATCTTCTTCTACTATTATTATTTACTCGGAGATTTTAGGGTTTCGTTAGCGACTCTCCGATCATCTTCTTCTTCTTCTTCTTCTTCCGGCCAAAAACTCCGTCGAAACTTCTCTCCATTATCATTAGATTGCATCTTCGCAGAGAAATTATCTGTCTTTTTCACGATACGGCTTCGTTTAGGTTCGCAATTTCGCTTGATTTATCGTGCTTTTTTCTCTATCTCTGAATCCAAGTTTAGGGCTTTAGTAGCTTAGTTTCAGTACCTTCATTGGTGAGAGAGATGAATCATGGACAAAAATCTGGAGAGGCAAAGCATGAAGACGATGTTGCTCTTACAGAGTTTCTTGCTTCTCTAATGGATTATACTCCTACTGTAAAAACTTTCCTCTTTAGTAATTTTAAAAGTTTGTTTCTTTTTGCCTTTTACTTTGATGATTTAAGTATTTTTGTATTGAATTTAGTTATGGGTTTGTTTTGTTTTTTTGTTGAATTCAGATTCCTGATGATTTAGTGGAGCATTACTTGGCTAAGAGTGGGTTTCAATGCCCTGATGTTCGATTGTAGGTATTTTTTGACAAGTTTTATGTGATAGTTATAGTGAAAGAACATATTAGTTTACTACTAGTAGTTAGATGATGAGATATCTAGCTTTTTGAATCAGGTTAGGTGTCATAGGTTTGTTTATTAGTTAGTTACATATTACTCTTATGATTCATCACTCATGTAGTTGTTGTTTACTTTTGGTGTATAATACTCTCTGATGTTGGATATAGATATGGCTTATTTACATTTACTGTGAAGTGATATGATTAATTCTATCAAGCTTGACTATGAAAAAGGTTGGCACTTTTATTATATAGGGAGTTCATGTTTTTATTTCTACTTGTGCTTGGCATTGGGGGTTTATCCTTTTTCGTAGTTTTTGTGTGTCATGTGTTAATATTGTTGCTATTTTGTGGTTGATGTTTTTGTGTACTGGTTTTGACAGGATAAGGCTAGTTTCTGTGGCTACACAAAAGTTTGTTGCAGATGTTGCTAGTGACGCTCTTCAGTAAGTTTTCATTCCCTTCTCCATAAACTTTCACACTTTGGGCTTGGGCATTGAGAAGCAGCACATTCTGAGATAACAAAATGTAGAAGCTAAATTTCTCCATAAACTTGTATTGACCTAAGCTCTTGGGTCATTCAAATTGTGAAAAATGTATAGGCACTGCAAGGCTAGACCAGCACCAGCTGTGAAAGACAAAAAACAGCAAAAGGTAACCTCTGTCTCTCTTTCCTTTTTGGCTTATGCGGCAATAGTGAACTGTTTTAAATTTTCTGGATTATGTCATGAATATCGAGTTTCTTGAAACAGGATAAGCGTTTGATATTGACAATGGAAGACCTTTCAAAAGCTTTGCGTGAGGTAAATGCTTCTTCTTCCTCTTTCAGTCCATTATTCCCGTGGCGGCTAATCCTTGACAAATACTCTTAGTACCAGTGTCATAGAACCAGTTCAGTATCATAGAATCAATGTATAAAAAGTTAACTAGCATGTCTAAGTAGTTTTGATGTTTTGTATCGCAATAGCGTAGGTATATTCCATCTCATCTTAAACTACTAGTGGAAAGCTGACCAGTGAATAAACTTGATTTTTGCAGTATGGTGTGAACGTGAAGCATCCGGAATATTTTGCTGATAGCCCTTCCACAGGAATGGATCCCGCGACAAGAGACGAATAGAGACCACAAAGTCTTCATTATCTTCACCTAGTAAGGAATGTTCATGTGTGTGTGTTTGATCCTTGATTGTCTCTTGCGTTCAGTTAAAAACAAAACTCACGTCTCTTATCTTTCATTCTTGTAACTTTTCAAGCAGTAATAATAAGATAAGTATATTCTTGTGAGTTCTGGTTAACTTGGTAATGTTAGGATCAAACCACAATATATACGGCACCGTTTTGCAGGCTACTAGCCAGAGCATGGTCACACTATTCTCTCCTGTCTCTGTTTCTATCACTTTTTTCAGAAAATTCAAACAGCTTTTTCACCTTTAACGATGACTAAAATGTGTGATGAAAAATCTACTCAACTTTTCCTTTAAAGTTTCCTCTTTTCACCTTTACAAAAACATTCACATGAACACTTTATCTATATAACAGAGCTTTGTCTTTAAATTGCTGCCAAGATCTGTTGAGTTTGTTTTCCTCTTGAAGTGTTTGAAAATGGTGAATTCATCACTTCAGTCTCCGATGAATCCACACTTCTTCCAGCCATTTCTTCCCGGTTCCGACACTTACCTCGTACACTCTCTGTCTGTCTCTCTCTTTCTATTTCTCTGTTTTTGTCTTTCTTTAGTGTTATGTTTTGTGGTTGTCAACTTTTAGCTTCTTGTTGGTTGCAGACAATACCTGTTGCCTTCTTCTTAAAGCACATTGAAGGAAAATTGGAGCAGAAAACGGTTAAACTGAGATCAGACGCTTCAGACAGAACTTGGGAAGTGAAAAGAGACTCACCAGAGGCTGGAAAGACTTCTCCAAAGCACATGATTTTCGAATAGGCGACATCATTGTTTTCAGACATGAAGGAGACATGTGTTTCATCTAATTTGGTTGATAATTGACCGTCACATTTAATGTTGGTATGTGATTTGGTTGAATATAAATGATGAAACCACAATATGCTTGATTAATACAATGAATACAAAAAGACAAAAAAAAAAAACAGAAAAATCAAAAAAATTTAGTGAAAACAGAAACCATGTATTAAAAACTTAGAAAATGAATAAGCTACATTTTGAAAGTATATCAGTTAACAAGCTTACGTAAATTGTAAGTATTGGTTAGACCACGAAAGTAGCAAGAAGAACATGTAATATAGCCCAGTATATCATTATGCCTAACCGTAACACAGGTTGTCTCATGAGTGTCCTGTCACAAGAGACCCTGAAGAAAGAAAAATAATTAAAATGATAGTTTAGTTATTACACCGTAGCTAAAGAGTTTCTGAATCAAATGAGATTTGATGCATTGAAAGTGGCCCTAACCATAAACCATCGATCATGTTAGTCACTGGTCTTGTGAATCGAGGAACGATTCTTGAAGTAGTGAGTGATCTGAAACCATGAGCTAAAACACACACACACAGACACAAGACATGAGAACACAATACGATTAACTTCAGCAAATGATAAGAGAGAAGTTTAGTTACCTTTATCATCGTCTTCTTCTAAGCTATGGCTTTGATCGGCTTGATCTGCATCTATACTAATGGCGACTTGTTCGTTGTTTCCTTTACGCAAACTTCGGACTTGAGATGGGACCGATGTGCCACTCTTCGTCCGCTTGTTTACCTGCAATGTTGAAAATGTCACTTACCGTTTTGAGGCAGTGACTGCAATGTCGAAATTAACCAACATAAGTTCTAGGCTTACCAGAGGTTCCACTTCAACAATCTCTGAATTTGAGCTTGTCGACATGTTTGGTTGGGATTCTTTCTCGTGTAATAGATTCTGAAGAGTTGCTTCTTTCTGTCTGAGCTCAGCCACTCTACTTCTCTCGGCTTCCAGTAATGAATCCTTGCTTTGTCCGATTAACCGTAATTCTTCTGTTTCAGATAGTACAGACGCGATCTTTCTCTCGAGTGTCTCCATGTAGTGGCTTACGTGACTGTGAGCATCGGTGGAAGGTGAATCATGTAGACCGAGTAGTGAAGCTATGGTGTCGAACCAAGAGAGTACAGTTTGGATCTCTTCTGAATCTCTCTTAGAGCCAATCTGAGAAGTAACAAGAGCCTCATTGGTGCACCTGGTTACCTCTTGTCTTAAGAAAGAAACCTCTGTATCCCGATCTTGCACTTGTTGTTGAAGTTTCTCGATTTCAGCAAGAAGATTTTCAGAGAGGTGATGAAGCTCATCAAATTTATCTACAGTTATTGATAGCTTCTTCGAGATCTTCCCACGAGAAGCTTCAGCTTTCTGCAATTCTAGATTCTTCCGTTGCACTTCCTGTTCTAATTCTGCAACCCTGTGTTTCAAATCCTCCATCTGTGACTCTTCCTCGTCAAGCGCTTGCATTAATGCCTCAATTTCTGCAGAAAGCAACTATGTATTAGCTCTATGTGTGGCAGTGAAAAATGAAATGGTTTAAATTGAAAAAACTGACCTTGGTCTTTTGCAGCTACTAGATCACTAAGCGATGTGACCTTCTTCTGTACTTCTGAGTGTGAGGCATGCCCTTCTTGCAGCTCTTTTACCCTCTCCTTCATAGAATCACGTTCCCTCGCCAATATTCCCAGCTGGTCTTGCATGTCACGCATCCGAGCACTTGCAGATTGAAGATCTTCTGCGAAGATTTTAGCACCAGCCTGGGCTTCCTTAACTTGACCAACAAGTTCATTGCACATCCTATCGTTTTGGATGTCCTTTTCGTGTAACTCCCTTTGCAAATTGGCGATGATTGCCTTCATCTCCTTTTCATTTCTCTCCAAAGTCTCAGCATTTGCTATAAAAAGTTCTTTAACAGATGACGATAGCCTATTTAACATGGACCTGACAGATTCTGTCGACGAGAAATCATCTTCTACTTGATGGAGACTCGTGTTGAAATTGTCATTTCCAACCAGTTCAGCCTTACGGCTTTCAATTTCCGCCAACACGCTAGAACAAGCTCCATAAAGCAAGGCAATTCTTTCACCCAAAGCAGCATTTTCGGAGTCTGTTCCTGTTCCTATTGATTTGAAAAAGGTGTCCATACTGTTGGAGACAATGTCAACTTGTTCGTGCCGTGATGCCAAGTGCTTGCTGACATTATCTTCGAGATGGCTAACATCAGACACAAATTGATCAAGGTTTCGTGAGAGAGAAACACAAATTTCGGCTATGTTTCCACCACTTGAAATATCATGCAAGCGTGCAAAAATTTCCTAAGCAGAAAGGGAAAAACGATATTATTAACAGTCACAGGCAGAAAAAGCTTGGAAGTATAGCATAGTAATCTGTTGAAAAGATCTAAATTACCTTGTCTATAAAACTCTCTGTACTAGGTTGAATCCAGCCAGACAAATTAGTACCAGTTTGCTTCGCACATGATTCCATATTTGCTTTCAGTTGATGCAGAAACTCCGTATCCATGGTGAAAATATCAGCTAGGCAATTGTTTGTGCTTGCGAGTATTTTGCTCAGAGTGTTCACACTAGTTCCAAACGACAGCAGTTGAGCATATAGTTTCTTCTTTTCTTCATTGTCAACAACTGATAATTTTTCAAAATGTGATATGGCTTCGACTTTTGCAGCCTCCGCTACGTCCTTCTGTATCGAAAGTTGCTGAATTTCATATGTATACTTTGATAGCTCCTCTTGCAGACTATCGTTTCTCTCTTGAACCTCGTTCAACTCAGCCAGTAGCAACTCAGCTGCTCTTCTAGATTTTCTTGACTCATGTTCAGCAGAAGATACAGCTGCACTCATATTCTGAAACAGTTGCGAGATCTTTTGAAGCTTCAGAACCGGATCATGTATGTCACCTTCATCACCAGTATCAATGCTATTCAACGCATTCAATGTGCTGCTCAACGTATCACTTCTTTGCTGTAAAACATTCTCTGTTTGTTGCAAATGATTTTTTAACTGGTGGCATTCAGATTCTAGGGCTTGTACTCTCACAGCATAAGATTCCAATTCCCTAAATTTCTTTTCATTTTCCGAGAGAATTTCGTCTTTGCTCATAATTTCTGATTTCAGGCGACCATGCTCAACGTTAATCTCCTCGATAGTTTGCTTTAGGCTATCTCTTTGTTGGACCAAAGCTTTCCCTTTCCGGACAGCAACATTTAACTTCTCTCTTACAGAAGCTGACTTCTGCTCTTCTTGTTTAAGAAACTCCTGCAACTCTAATATTTTCTTACCAAGTTCCTCATTTTCAGCAACCAAAGATTGTTGTTTTTCCATGTACATATCCCTTTCTTCCCTAGCCAGCATTTGAACATGCATTGCCTCATCCAGATCTTTTCTCAGGGAAGCTGCATCAGGTGTCTCTACTACTGTTATGTCTCTACTTGTTGCTTCCCTTAGTTCAGGATGTTGTCCATGAGAAGTTGCGTCATGTGTATCCGATGACTCTCCGATTCTACCATCAACATTTGGTGGACGACTTTCATCGAAGTTGTCATCTCTTTCAAGTGGCAAACTAGATTTCACCAAATTCCTATAATAGTCTATCAGCTTTCTCAGCACTCCATCCAAGGTCTCAGAATTACTTGCTACAGCCAGATCCTGCAAGTCATCTTCCTGTATAGCATCATTAATCATGGATCTCAAACTCAATAGGTCTCCTTCAATACTTTGAAGATGTTCTTCATTCCCAAGTTTCTCAACCAATTTTCCTTGCAAATCTTTACACTGATTCTGCAGTTTCTCATTCTCAACTTCAAGGTCAATGGCCCTCGCAGAAACATTCTCGTGATCACCATTTAGAGCTTCTAGTCTTTCGGAAAGATTCACCCTCTCATTTACAGCTGATTGAATATTTGCCTCGACATCACATACTTGCTTTTGTGAGGCTTCTAACTCAGCACTTAGTGATTGACAATAGACTTCAAGGTTCTCAATCTTCTGTTGGAGAGTATCCCTCTCATGTGCAGCTTCTGATATTGTACTTGCAAGCCACTCAATCTTGCTTTCCACTTCCATAGACTGTAGCTGTGGAGGCATCTCAATAGTCCCTAGGAGTCCTTCCAATCTCTGAACCAAATTATTCCTGTGCATCAAGGACTGCTCAAGCATTTCATTTTGTTCAGCCATTCCATAAAACTTCCCCTGGAGCTCCTCGAACTTTATCCTTATGCCATCCTCAGAACCTGTGCCAGTTTGTACATCCTCCTTCCAGGGTTCCGAGAGAACATATCCTGAACCTCCATCAGAACTTTTCTGATCCCAATCAGAGGGACGCAAAGAGTTGACATTCGCTGATCTTGCTAACCACTCCACCTTGTCTAGTATATCCCGGGCATGAAATTGATCTGGGAGATCCAAATCTTCCAAAATTTCTTCAATTCTGTGAATCATAGAATCTTTGAGAAGAAACGATTCTCGCAGTGAAGTAGCTGAGTTTCGGATGTACGAAAGCTCAGATTCCAATGCCTCCACACGTTCACCTGACTCAGTACAAGTCTTAAGTTTTGCTTCTATATCCTGAAGCCTTGTGTCCTTCACATTCAACTCTTCCGAGCACCTCTGAAGTTCAGCAGTGGTTTCAGCCAACAACTGCTTGACATTGTCACGCTGAACGATCAAACCTTTTCCTTTGGTAACAGCTATGCTAAGCTTCTCTCTAGTCGATAATAACCTCTGCTCTGATTGTGCAAGTTCATTAGACTTCTCTAGTAACTCAGATCGTACAACCACAAGGGACTCCTCTGCCTGACTCAAACTTTCTCTGAAAACACCCATTTCCGTGTTATGGTGCAGCAAACGCTCATGGATCTCCATCAGCTCATTCTCCTTAGCCTCTAACTGTTTTCTGGTGAGATAAGCCATGTCTTCAGCCTCTATAAACTTCTGAACAAGTTGGGAAACCAGAAACTCCACATATGAATTAGGATCAAAACTAGTTCCACCACTTTCAAGTTCCAGAACACCCTCGACTTTTTGAACTAACTCTCGAAGTGAAGTGGGGTCAAGACTTTGCCTCGTCAGTTCCTCCATATCCTTTGTTTTACTCAACAAGTCCGACTGTAGCTTATCAATCACAGACTGAAGTGCGGGCCTCTCAAAAAGAATACTCCGCACAGCTTCCAATAGATTCTCACAATTACTATCGTCAGAAAAATCAGAAACATGACGATTTTTTTCTTGCGGTCTGGCCATCTCCAGAGACCCGCATGATTCAGTGATCATTTTTGTCAGATCAGAATAGAACTTATGCATTGTAGCAGTTACAAATTCATTCTTCTCAAGCAGAGTGTTAAAACTCTGCTGCAACTCCTCATATTTGTTTGAAGAGGACTCATGCTTGGCATAAGCAACTGCTAGTTTTTCATCCAGGTCTTCAATAACCTTGACAGCCATATCAACAGAACCAGACATACACTTGGTCATATCTAAGCTAACGTGGCCTCCAGCAGTGCCAAATCTGAGTAAACATTCATCAAGTCTCACAACAGCATCACCAAATTCAGACACTGATGATGTCAATTCATGTTCTAGCATCTTTGCCCTCTCAGATTCATCCTGCAATGCCACTAACTGTTCTTCCGCTGAGGAGAACATGCTACTTAAATTACACTGTAAGCTTTCCAGCTGAATTTCAAGCTCATGAATTCTCGATAAGGATGAAATCAACTTCTTATTGAGCTCCGTGCTTTCTACACCGATACTATCACTTCTCAGCTTTAGTGATTCACTGTAAAGTTCAAGTTTGTGGTTTTTGTATTGCAGCTCACACGAATAATTCTTCAGGACTTCAAACAAAACATTTTTCTCAATAGTATCTGCCTCCAGAAGATTTATGTGATCCTGGTGAGATGCAAACTCAACATTGAACTTCTCGAGTCTAAGATTTTTCGCTGTCCTGTCATCATTTAATTGATTGAACTGTATACTGGCCTTCCCAGCATTCAACGCTAACTGTTCAAGTAAGCCCCTCAAATTTCTAATCTGCACATCCACAGAAACAGATGCTTCTGACTGATCACCAATTAATTGTGCTTTTTCAGATTTATGTTCTTCCTGTTGCCGCTTTGGCTCAAAAGCCTGAATCAGTGTTGATACTGCTGGCTTGGCAGCTTTATTGCTAGACTTACTCAATGAAGAATCGGTTTCTTCATTTAGGATCTGCTTAATTGCCTCTTCCAGGTTCTGAACAATTTTCTCCCCCTTTTCCAGATTACTTTTCAAGGCAGAAAACCCACAAGAATCATCCATTACCTGATGTGTCCCGGGACTTTGGTAGATGTTTTCAAGAAACCGTACACCAACACTTTCAGACACTTCCTGATTGGTCAATCCTGAAGTACTTTCTTCCTTGATGCTGCTACTTAGAGAAGTATTTTCTTCAGCTAGTTTATCAAGGCGCCCTAATGCTTCTCCTAACTCATCTGCTAGATGATTCCGCTCTTCTTGTACAGTAGACATACGTTCTTGAAGAGTAAGAAGCTCATGCGTGAGTTTATCATTGTCCTCAACCAAATGTTCCTTCTCCTCTTGAAACTTTAAAAGTTTATTGTTTAACAAAGAATACCCTTCTTTTAGATTGGAATACTCTGACAACAAATAAGTCTCTGAGATCAGATGTGCACTCAGTTCTAGATGTGTTTTCTCGCTTGTTACTGTGAGATGCAAGTTGTCCTCTTCCAGCTTGGTCTGCTGTCTTGTCAGTAGAGAAAGCGTCTCCCTTATGTTTGAATTTTCCACCTCTTGCAAAGTGACCAAAGTCTTGCAATTTTCCAATTCGTCCTGTAACTTCTTTGTCTCATCCAATACATTATATTTTTCCTTCACAAGATTTCTGTTCTCATCTTTTAATGGACCAATAGTATTTTCCAATAGCTCTACTTCTGCCTTGAGTACGGCCGCCGAGTTCTTCCAATTGCATAACTCAGATGAAAGATTCTTAATCTCATAGTTATTGGATTCTTTTACTTCAAGAAGACCCTTTTTCTCATCATCCCCAGAAGAAACAATTGCAACCAAAGTGTCATTCTCTACCTGAAGATTGATGAGCTTTTCTTTAACCTCAGATAGATCCAATAGGGACTTTTCTAAGCTAAGCTGCAACTCGTTTACCTTAGCAGTGAAATCCTCAACTTGTGCTTCTGTAGCAAGAAGCTGATTTTCAAGCTTCTCATTTGAGCTTGTAGCAGCATAAAGTTTAGATTGGCACTCTGATAGTTCATCCACAAGAAAATCATTCCTCGTTGTCACCTGGTTATGCAATGCACGAAGCTGTGATATTTCAGCTATCAATTGGTTATGTTGATGATCAAATTCGTTTTGTAGATGAGACTGTTCTGTGAGTTGCGCATTAAGTATCTCTTCCGTTGTACTCGAAACAATTAGTGCTTCTCCTAACCGCTCCAATGAACTTGTTCCTGGTGCAGTACTGGATGTAGCCGCTCTTGCGTTACACAAAACTTGAAATTCATCTGGTCCAAGTCCCTGTACAATATCCATAAGCTGTAGGAAGCTGACTGAGCGGCATTCATGAACATGAGCTGCAGAACCTTCTCCAGATGGATTCAATGTAGGATGTTCCTCATGGCTCAAAAATCCAGATGTGACGCTTTCAGGTAATTGCAGCTGGCTAGACACATCTACAACAGAGCTTTCTTCAGGTTCAGCTGAGAGCATGTGATCTCGGTTATCACAAAATTCTATAGATGAGTCTGGTTTATCTTCATTATGCTCTGCAGCTCCCCTAATCTGTTGGCTTTTAACTTTCTCATCTAGTCCTTCTAGCTCAACTGAATCAATAGTAACTGAGGATCCCTCTGAAAAGTGAGTAGCAAAAGAAGATGAAACCACCACCTCCGGACAGCTTGTTTGCTTTTCTTCAGTTACAGTCCTATCCACATCTTCCTTTGCAGATGATTCAAAAAACTGCTCCTTGAGAGAACCATCTTCTTCCTGCATTTCCCCTACCCAGAAAAAAATGAGAATTGAATTATATATTAAAAGCAAGCATGCAATTGATCACATCTCTTAACCCCTATCAAAGAAAAATCAGTAAAGAAAATGATTGAAGAGAGAAGCATGAATAGAAGGAGAGAACAACCTACATCAGTTACATGATCTCCCCTTGTACGAATCAAAGAAACATCAGGAATAAATTCATGCAGAGAGGATGGCTGATCCGGCTTTTCCACATTCCCAGACCCACTTGCAATTTCAACCCCTTCCCCCTCCACTACGTTTCCAGATGCAGCAAAGCTACCATCAACATTAATAGATGCATCGTCATGTGTAACTCCCTTCTCAGAATCTGCACGATCTGGTGTCAACAAATCTACTTTCCCAGCCACTCCAATATCGATACTCTTCATATTCTCTTCTTTGGTGGACAATGATATACTGATATCATTTTCAGAATTCACTACATCTGTTCTCAGTTCAGCTCCACTATCAGAAGTTGATGTGATGTTTCCTGGCTGAGGCGTAACAGGTTCTAATGATGAACCATGGACTGTAACATACTCTTGAGCTAATGCATTAGCAGAAGTTTGAGGAGAATCGGAAACATGCTCACCAGACTCCACATTAGATGTGATCCCTTCAGCAGCCACGTGAGACGGAGCTTCTGCCTCCTCACTGATAGCACTGGTGTCAGGTTTACCCTCATGCTTCTCAGATTTGCCTGATTTTTTGGAGGATTTTCCTTGGCTTGTACTGCCTTTGGAGTCCTTTTTCTGATCAGTGCCTTTGTCAGCCTTCTTTTGGCGAAATTGTTGAAGCTGAAATAAGGTTAAAAAAACTAATTAATCAAAGCAAGACAAGACATATAGATAGTTGTAAACAAGTTGTGTTAAGTTATGCGTAAAATATAACAAAAAATTATCCAACATCTTTAATTACGAAACAAGTTGCGTAAAGGTTACATTATAAAACAACCATGGTATCAATTGTTCCTTCTCGGCTATGAACATAGAAAATAAGCTGACATTACAACAAACTTTCCTACTAGTTAAATGGTTTTCATGAAGGAAAGAAAACACGAAAACCATCTATATTACTCACTATCACACAATCCTGAAGATGTAGGTTCAAAGAAAAGACAGTGAAAGCTAACCTTCTGACGCCCAGCAGCGAGTGGATCGTTACGGTTCTTTTTCTTATCCATTCTATTCACTATGTTCTTATTCCCACAATGTCTCTTCCTGGATCTAACACCAAGTCTGCATCACCATGTTCTGTTGAAGGCAGAATCCAATAATTAAAAAAAAAAAACCTAATTTCACAAAACTAAAAGTGAATATCACAGAGCACCACCGACACAATAGTAGCATACAATTTCTAAAAAAATCATTCACAAAACAAGACAAATCAAACCTAACAACAACAACAACAAACAAAACTATAGATTCAATACAAATACACATCACACATATAAGCTAAATCCAAGACCTATATCCACAATAAGAGAGGAGAATCAAATCACACAAAGAGATCTTATGATAATTATACGCTAATAAAAAAAAATACGAAACTGAGCTTAAATCAAACCATACAAAAGGGAAGAGAGTGAGATCGGCTTGTCGTGAATCACCTTCCTATAGACAATCTGCTTGTGAGAACCTATGCGGCGTCTCTCTTTCTCTCTTCTCCTTATAGATCTAACGCAGAAACGCCCTTTAGCTAATGTGTCTTCTTCGTTTCGAAAACGAAAGGGAACAAAAACTGTGTAATGAGAACGCTACACGATTCAAAGAGAGAAGAGAACTTAAATGGGCCTTTAAGCCCAATTCAAAAAGCCCAATAACAACGAAAGCCATTGAATCTGCTCTATAGTGACTATATAATGAAAATGTGACTAAGGAAGGCTACAACGAGTTTTTACATTCTTATACAAAACACACAACATATGATTACACAAAATCTCATTGAAGAATCTCTTTAACAAGAAGAAGTTTAAGTGTATGTATGTGTTGTTTAAATTTCGCGTTTAGGACGTTTACGAGTTCGTTGAATCACAGGTTCTTTAATCAAATCGTCTAGCGAGATTTCGCCTTTAGCATTCTCTCCTTTTTCTTCTTCTTCTGCTGCTTTAATCGCTTGGTTCAACGCAATCTACATAACAAGAAGAAGAAGAACAATAAGTGTTAACGCGCTAATCGTGTATGTTGTTAGTCTTTTAGATACCATATAGATTACATTAATAATCAAGCCTATATACAAGAATCATATGTATATTAGCACTCCATTAACTAGTGATTTGATTATTAGAGATTAGATTATGTTATAATGCAATTGACTAAAACTAAACACAATGTGTAACAAATTCGACTTTATTCAGACACTAAGATTAACCATAGTCCTAAACTAAAGTAATTACAGCAATAAGGCTAAATTAAACCATAAGAAGAGGAGATTTCTTACATCTTCGAGGAAGTCTTCGTCGAGCTTATCAGCGATTCTGATTGAAGTGAAGACAGTAGCTGCGATAAGTGTCGCAGGGATGGCTAACGCGAGCAAGTAGCTGCTCGTACTTGGTCCTGCTCGGACCACAACAGAACAGTCTCTAACTCTCCGGTTAAGACATAATCCATTGGCTTGTCTTAAGAAATTGTTCTCCGGCGAGTGAGAAATCGCCGGTTGCATAGGGATAGAGACGAAGAGTCTCGCCATTTTTCTTCTCTGTTGATTTTGCGAAACCAACGATTGGTAAAGGCAAAGCAACAACAAAGATAAATCAAATTGGTTCGGTTTAGATAACCCGACCCGGTTCGAAAAATCTGAACTTGATCTAATGGGCTTACTTATTGGAATATTATAAACATGAGCTTACTTGTAATATTATGAAAATGGGCTTTCGCATCATTAAAAGTCATTTCCGGTTTAGTCCGGTCTGGTTTGGATAATTATACAATGTCATGCCTTGCGTAGCTCTCTTTCCTAAATTAGTTATTGGGTTATTATATACTTAGAAGATATTATAGCATATGGTGGAGCATGCTTAATAGATTTGTTGAACCAGAATCAAATTCTAAATAAAATTGTCTAGTTAATACGACTTTTGATTCGGGTATTTATTTAAGAGTTTTTTTTTGTTAATGTAGTTACATATTTAGCATAAAGTCAAGGAATATAAAGTTTTAAAATCTCTTTCGTGGGATACTAATCTCTTTAGTGGACTTATAATATAACATATAGGTGAGCTCCACGTTAGATTCCACTCAAATTTTAAAATTGTATTCTTGTATTGATCGCTTATTATAATGTCAAGTGTAGATGAATTCTAGAATGCTATGATTTTTTTATGGTAATAATAAATAAACATTTTTTGGTAAGGCGTAAAAGTCTTTACTCCATTGTCATGGAAACTCTTAAAAAGGGTCATACAAATTAAAAATTAAAAAAAAAAATATATATATTTTTGACAAAAAAAAAAAAAATTATAGAAAGAAACCTATCGAATTAGTTAAACGTTATTGTAGTTGACGAACATTGTAGAAGATTCAAATTGGAACAAACATAAAATATAATTACAACTTCAAAAGTCAAAACATTTATACTATTTTTTTGTTTTAATCAAATCCTATTATGTCTCGTTGAGTCGTTGACATTATCTTCCTACTTGCCACAAACAAAAATCCAGCTGGCCCTCTTTCTCCATGATGTAATTAATGTATCATTGACATTTTAATCATCAAATTGTACTATTTTGCATTTTTGATTAAATTTATGGGAACTTCTTTCCATACATTTGACTTTAAATTTTTTACTTTTATTTATTTATTCACGTTGCCAATTTAATAATTATTATGAAAATTGACTGGTTTTTAATGTTATTTTATCTTTTTATCCACCATTTTCATTTTTCTAAAGAAATGTTAAAGTCAGGGTGGGACCCACTACTTTGAGTTGGAGGAGACTAAATATATGGAAATCATCAACTTTCAATCCTAGCCGTTAGATAAAAAAGTCAAAACTTTCCAGAGTTGACTAATCTCTCAAAATCTCCTTTTCACACGACCACTATATCATATAAACCCATCTTTCTTCTCTCTTCTCATCTTCAACGTTCTTCCATCTCTCAAACCAAAAAAACAAAAACATAAAAAACACAGTGAGATCATTATGACCGTTGATCTAATGCCTTTCCCTGAGATTTATGATCAAACGGCTATTCAAGAAGCTGCATCACAAGGCTTACAAAGCATGGAGCACCTGATCCGTGCCCTCTCTCAAAAACACAACAACAACGTTGATTACTCTCAGATAACCGATCACACCGTCACTAAATTCAAAACCGTTATTTCTCTCCTTAACCGTACCGGTCACGCCCGGTTTAGACGCGGACCGGTTCAGAAAAATCAGATCGTTAAAATCGAATCTCCGCCGTCGTCGATTTTTCCTCCGTCGAGATTTGTTCCTTCGAATCAGCAAAGCGTAACACTCGATTTCACTAAGCCCATGCGATCTGATCTGAAAATCGCCGAGGAAAACGTCGCCGTTTCTATAAACTCTTCGTACATATCGTCGGCGATTACCGGAGACGGCAGCGTTTCGAAGGGATCGTCGATCTTTCTCGCAACAGCTCCGTCGCAGATTGTAATTTCCTCCGGTAAGCCACCGTTGGCTAGTCGTCCTAACAGAAAGAGATGTCTCGATCACGAGCACTCCAAAAAATTCTCCGGGAAAATCTCCGGCGCCGGCAACGGCAAGTGCCATTGCATAAAAAGGTATTGGTTTAGGTCACCCGCCTGTCGCTTTAACGCATAGTTGACTACGTATTAATGTCTATATCATTAATTATTTAATTAATAATATTTCCCGGTTTACTCTCATTGTTTGATTAATTGCTTAAAAATATCAGTGATGCCGACAATAATTAAACCCGGTTATGACCATTGACTGTAACTACGACGTTTTTTGTTAATTAATTTTAATTATTCTATATTTTATTTTTATTACAGCAGAAAAATTAGAATGAAGAGAACGGTGAGAGTGGCGGCGACAAGTTCCAAAACCGTCGCCGATATTCCACCGGACGAATATTCGTGGAGGAAGTACGGACAAAAACCGATCAAAGGATCACCACACCCACGGTAATAATTTAAACGTACACTGATATATATTTGATTTGTTATTAATTATTTTTTATGACAAAATTTTTATTAATTATTTAAATAGTGTTTTATTTTATTTAATTTGATTTGATTTGTTATGAATTATTATTACAGTGGTTACTACAGATGTAGTATTTTTAAAGAGTGTTCAGCGAGGAAACACGTGGAACGAGCATTAGATGATCCAACGATGCTTATCGTCACTTACGAAGGAGAGCACCGTCATAACCTATCCGCGACACAGGAGAATATTGCCTCCTCAGCCTGACTTTTTGACTTGTATTATTATTGTTTTTTTTTATACTAGATAAATTGATTTGTAATTGACTGAATCTATGGGATAATAATCATATTGATTTTTGTAATTAAGAATCTAGTTATTAGTTTTTAGAAACTAAATACGTAAGCATGTTTAATCGCAAAACACACAAAAATGTCCATAAATTATTTTAAAATAAATAAAAAGAAATTATATTATATATTATATCACCATTGTCACAAAATTAAATTATATATATATATATATTTAAAATAAAATAATAATAAAGCTTATTCCTTTTTTTGCACATAAAAAAGCTTATTCCATCCGGTTTTAGTTGCCATTTTCTGATTTTTTAAAAACCAATATAGTATATATAATTTAAAGTCACGAAGTCATGAACAATCACTTAATATTGAAAAATTGAATTAATAAAAAAATGCTATACAAAATAAAATAGTTTTTATGGTTAGGTTTTATATTATTTGAGGGTTTTATGTGATTTCAACTAGGTTTTCAAAAACGAATAATTATTTTTTCCACAATTTATTGAGATTAATAACAGTTTATGAATTTAAATGAAAACATTGTGCTCCACTGTCATGCACTTTGTCAGTTTCCGTCGGGCATCGTGACGAAGAAAAAAAACTGTCGAAAAAAATAATAAAAGTTAAATCTTTTTTCTCTCTCCGATTATCTCTCTCTCTCTAGAATTTGACACCGTTACGATTCTTCATCTATTAACTCTCTATTTCGCCGCCGGATCCATATTTCTACGGCGAGTAACGCCTTAATCACTATTCGATTTCCTTCGTTTATCTTTGTCTCAGTAAAAAAAAAGTTGCTTCCTTTCCGAAAAATTCATCGCTTTGATACTTACTGTAGAAATATCTGTGTTCTGGGTTTGTGTTGTAATCTGATTCTGAATTAGATTTATCTTGCAAGTGTTCATTTTTCTAAATCAGGAACACAAGTTTTGTAATTACTGGTTGATTTTGGTGAAGTGAGATTTCTGGTTTTTTTTTAGGGTTTTTGTATTCTGATTATAATTTTCAACTATGGCTGAATCTTCTGGGTTTGATAGTAGCCTTCAAAGCTTAATATCCGCAAGAAAGTCTTTAAAATCAAGCTTAGAGAAATCTAAAGCCATTGGTTTAGCTTTAAGTAAAACCGGTCCTAGGTTTGATGAGATTGAGCATAGATTGCCTTTGCTAGAAGCCGCGGTTAGGCCGATACGAGCCGATAGAGAAGCACTTGTAGCTGTAGGTGGTCACATTAACAGAGCCGTTGGTCCTGCAGCTGCAGTGCTTAAGGTGTTTGATGCTGTACATGGGCTTGAGAAGTCATTGTTATCGGATCCGAAGAACGATCTTTCGGGTTATTTATCCGTGTTGAAACGGTTAGAGGAAGCGTCGAAGTTCTTAGGTGAGAACTGTGGGCTAGCTATTCAGTGGTTAGAAGATATAGTTGAGTATTTGGAAGATCACAATGTTGCTGATGAGAAATATCTTTTGAACTTGAAGAGATCTTTGAGAGGGCTTAGGGAGTTTCAAGACAATGGTAGAGGAGAGAAAGAGAAAGCTTGTCTTGATGGCGGGCTTAAGGACGCTGCTTTAGACAAGCTTGAAAACGAGTTCCGTAGGTTATTGAAAGATAACAGTGTTCCACTTCCTATGGCTTCTCCATCCTCTCTTGGAGAACAAGCTTGTATTGCTCCGTCTCAGTTGCCTGTGACTGTGATTCATAAGTTGCAAGCCATTATTGGGAGGCTCAAGGCTAATAACCGACTCGACAAGTGCATTTCGATTTACGTGGATGTGAGGAGCATGAATGTTAGAGCTAGTCTTCAAGCGCTTGACTTGGACTATCTAGAGATATCGGTTTCTGAGTTCAGCGATGTGCAGAGCATAGAAGGGTATATAGCTCAGTGGGGGAATCATTTAGAGTTTGCGGTTAAGCATCTGTTCGAAGCAGAGTTCAAGCTTTGCAACGACGTCTTTGAGAGAGTCGGTTTGAATGTTTGGATGGATTGCTTCTCCAAGATTGCTGCTCAAGCGGGTATGCTCGCGTTTCTTCAGTTTGGTAAAACCGTGACAGATAGCAAGAAAGATCCTATCAAGCTTCTTAAGCTGCTTGACATCTTTACTTCTTTGAACAAACTGAGAGCCGATTTCAACCGTCTATTTGGTGGAGCAGCTTGTATTGAGATCCAAAACTTCACGAGAGATCTCATCAAGAAGCTAATCGATGGGGCAGCAGAGATCTTCTGGGAGCTTCTGGTTCAAGTAGAGATTCAGAAACAAATCCCGCCTCCTAGCGACGGTGGTGTCCCTAGATTAGTCAGCTTTGTAACTGATTACTGCAACAAACTTCTAGGAGATAAGTATAAGTCAACACTTACTCAGGTTCTGTTCATACATAAGAGCTGGAGATCTGAAAGGTTTCAAGAAAATCAGCTTATGCTTGAAGTTCGGAGAATAATCAAAGCCATTGAGTTGAATCTTGATGTATGGATGAAAGCATATCCGGATCAAACACTTGCTCATTTCTTCGGTATGAACAATCACTGGCATTTATACAAGAACTTAAAGGGTACGAGAATCGGAGATGAGCTAGGAGATTCATGGCTGAAAGAACATGATCAGTACAAAGAGTATTACGCCACTGTCTTCCTCAGAGACAGTTGGGGTAAGCTACCAAGCCACTTGAGCCGAGAAGGGCTTATACTTTTCTCGGGTGGACACGCCACAGCTCGTGATCTTGTCAAGAAGAGACTGAAATCATTCAATGATGCATTTGATGAGATGTATAAGAAGCAATCCACATGGGTCTTACCTGAAAAAGATTTGAGGGATAGAGTTTGCCAGCAGATAGTTCAGGCTGTTATGCCGGTTTACAGAAGCTATATGCAAAACTACGGGCCATTAGTTGAGAAAGACGCGAGTTCAAGCAAGTATGTGAGATACACTGTGGTAGCTTTGGAGAAGATTCTCAGTTCTCTTTACATACCTAAACCCATGAGATATGGAAGCTTCAAAGGAACACCTCCGAGCGAGAAGCTCAAGAATGATGTTGACCTTAGGCGTACTACATCCGCGGTTGCTTGAACGAAGCCATCTTCTGTTAACAACTCCATTGTTGTCTTAAAATGTGATCATATTGTGTCTGCTCTTCTCCCATCTCATGGAAAAGACCATCTTCAATGGAGAAGCAGAAGTACTATTATATACATATATAAATACTGTTATTCAGGTATAGCTTTTTAGTCATTGTTCAAGCTCCATTAGAGATCAAGTGGGTTAAGTTTATTTCTATGTAATATGGTAACTAGAAGAACACTTCTTTACAACGTTGAAAGAAGAATTGTCCCTTTTAAATCATCTTGTTCTTAGTGTTGTGCTACATTTGTGACTTTATATGAGTCTATATAAAGGTTTAACTTGTCACAGTAGTGATGAAGTCAAAGACCAAAACAAGAGTATATTGTATACACAATTCCACCATATATGCATTGTCTCACTAACAACTCTGTACACATCTCTTAAGAGTCCTCTATTATCATTTGGATTCTGTACCTTTAAACAATTCTTGCCATTTCCGTGGATCACTTCCTGGACCATCCCCCTGAAACCACATTTCTCAAAACATAATCAAAAACTTGTATTCTTCAGGACACCCTTTAAGACATGTTTCTTGATCTTACTAGATTCTAGTCCGGGCTTTCAAGAAACAATACCTTGACCGAATTGATCTCGTAAGCTTTGCCTTGTGTGAATTCAATATCAAGTGCCTGTATGCAAGCTTCAGCCACCACAAGTCTACTTACCTCTCCAACAAGTTTATCACCTGATATAAGAATCTTTCAATGTAAAGCAAGCAATCTCCAAAATCTTCAGTGCTACAATACCATCCAAGGAATCTCAAAATTTACCTTGACCAATAACAACTGCTCGCCGTTCACCGGCTGTAGCTTTGAGCAAAGTATTCAAATCATATGATGTGTAAGGTCCATCAGTTAATCTACCAGGTCTGGTAAAAATCATATCATAATACAGTAAATTAGTAAACACATATGTTGTCTGCATATTGAATTAGACATGATAGTGAGTATAAGTCTTTTATTACAAACCTAATAATGGTGAATGGAAGACCAGAGTTCCGAAGAAAATCTTCGCCCATTTTCTTGTACTTAAGAACCCCAAAAAGATTCATGATACTGTCAAAACAAAACCGTAAATTCGACATATAGTACACATACCGAACAAACAGACTAAGTTTACTTAGTTTCACATTCTTATTTAGCTTTTACGGACTGCCATAGCGTAAACAAAAGCAATTAGTAAAGTTACTCTTAAGTCTCACCTCCAAGGAAGCTCATTAGACTTGGTCACACCTACCGATGAAACCAGAACAACTCTCTTCACCGATGAAGGCAGTGCTGAAATGAGATTCTTCACACCTTCCCAATCTTTTTGAATATAATAGACCACATACATGATACAACACATAAGGGATAATCAATAATGACATGTAAGAGAGACCCTTTGTGACCACATCATTGTATTACAAAACAAGAACATTAAAGACCATTGAAATACAAACATTTCTTACATCCTTACCTACTTTATCAGGTGTGTTTTCTCCTTCCCATCTCTTAGAAGGAAATGCTGTAGTCCCAGTGCAACAAATCACATGTGTCACGCCCTACACAAACCAAATGTTAAGCATCAAAAACAAGTTAAACCACAAAACTCAGGACAACAATGAACAAGACTTACTTCAAACAAGGATGGATCAAGATCCTCTGCATTCCTAGTATCCCCTTTCACAACCTATATAACAAAGTTTCAAACTTTTCTCATGAAGTTGCAAAAAAAAAAAAAACAAATATTGAATCCTAAAAAGACAAGATCATTTGAAAAACCTGTAATGAATCTTCATCTTGTATACCAAATAACTTGGTTGCTTTCTCAAGATCACGAAGTAATAGCCTTGACTTAATGTTCCTCTTGATCAATGTTGCTACCACTATTTGTCCTAATAGCCAATAAAAAAAAGAGAGAAATTTATCAACTTTAAAAGTCCAAAAATTGAGGCATAGAAGTAGATGAAAGACAGTGGCTTTTGGTAATACCTACACCACCAGTGCCACCAACAACAAGTACAAGCTTTGAAGAAGAAGCTATAGAAGAAGAATCTATGGTTTCTTCTGCTAAAGCTTGAATTGGTGTGGACGATGAAGATAGAGATAAAGATGCTTTGTTTCTAACAAGGAAGGGAGAAGATGAGAGTGGCAAGGATGTAAATAAAGGGAATTTGAGACTGGGTTTTGGGTATTTTGTAGTGTGAAGAAGGAAGTGGGAAGAAGAAGAAGAAGAAGAAGAAGAAGAAGGAGAAGAAGGAGGAGCAAAGCTGAGAATAGTAGCCATTGACACAGAGGAACACACAGAAGAAAGGATCTTTTTTTTGTTAACAAAAATATATAGATAAATTAATTATTAATTATTATTTTGACCCTATGAATTTTTAATAAGATTGAATCCAAAAACTGATTATTTTCTTTAAGTTCTTAACTAAAATAGCTAAAAATCAGACACAAGTGGATAAGGTTGGAGTATAATGGTGTTATAACGACCACCGAACTTTCCCGTTATTCAGACAGCATCGAATTTTAACGGAGACAGTAATCTTCCGGCTAAGTTCGGTTATCAACACGTCATCATCATATAAATCGTCAAAATTCGCCGTTAGCGTCGTCCTTCCATGCTTTAAAAGATCGTTGAAGGTTATTCCTAAGATTCTGTGGCAAATCAAAATCATCTCAGGCAGTACTTTCCCCTTAGAATCCGTTTTACATAGTGTACAAGTAAAGTACTAGACAGGGTATTTTTACACCACATATGTTTTGGAAAATACACCGAGAACTTCAGAAATAACACTTTCATTGAAACGAGAAAACAAAAAATGTAAAAGTGAAGTCAATGTGTTTTTCAAGGTAATAATTCTAAACAATCCTAAGACTATGTTACATACACATCAAGTACTGAAAGCTATTGTAAGTGCTTGTTGCCTAAAACACACAATATCGCGGCCAAAATCTTCCTCTCGATTCCCTTTTCGGCCTGCAGTGTTACGCATTGAGCTTTAAAACTTGCTAGGAATGGCCAAGTTACTACTGATCTTACAACAACAAGTAATTTCTATTCAGATACGATTCTTCGAGCTTAGCTACATATAGAAATATAGTATCTACTAACCTGCCCCGAGTCTACGGCTGCAAGACATAGATGTGTCTCTTAACCATCAGGTCCATCATGGGATGCATCCCTTGAGAAACGTTTTGCTACCAAAACCCTTTTCTTTCACACTTCTTCCCGTTCTTCGAAAGAACACGTTAAAATTTTCTCGCGTAGCAAAGGCCAGTCTTGGCCAAGTTGATGTGGGGTTAGCTCCATTGCAACTCTAAAATCAAGCAAAGACACCGGATGTTGTTCTCGTGTTATGTTAAACGGTTGATTACTAGTTTGTATGTGCACACTATCGTCTCGTCTCTGCAGATTGTGTAAACTTTGTTTTCCGTGTGTTCCATTCGTGGACCGAGCTCCAGCCAAGTCGACGCTTGCTTTGATCAGTTTCCTTAGGTAAACGTCCAACATGTTGTTTAACATACTAGAACACTCTGATGAAACCCCTCCAAGACCATGTGCTACTGCGATATTCTCCATCCGCTTTCTCAGCATCTCGGTTTCTGCTAATCCACCACTGTCATAGCAACTAATAAAGTCAGCCCTAGCGGAAAGTGGAGCTGTTCTGCGGGCTCCATCAACACTAGCTGCGCTAAATGAAATCCCTAGAGGCGCCATTACAGAACTTGTCGAAAGAATCAATCTACTTGGCTTCTCTTGAGCTTCATCAGATCTGCTGCTAAATGGAGCTTCGGCCTGACCTTTGTTCTGTATCACTTTTTCGGCAGGAATTAGCAAAGCACTACTTCTTTCATCAGAATTTCGGCTTGATATTTGACAAGCAAAAGAACCGAAATCGCCATTCTCTGTGCTTCTATTTCTATCTCTGATTGTCTTATCGCATGTTCCAAGCCTAACCTTAGGTAACACACCATTTGACCAAACATAACCGTTCTTACTATGGTTAGGGATCAAAGATCCGCTTTGTTCAGCTCCATCTTCTTGACCAAGCACACCCGATTTCTCAGTGTGACCGAGAGGTGGGGAATTAGCAAGAGACGCGTTTCTCAAGATCGAACGAACCAACTTGTTGTGTAGAGCAAGATTCTCCCTCCCCAGAAGACGGTAACAAAACTTATCAAACTCGCTCTTAGTAAGCTTTTGACTCAGAAACCTTCCCAAATAGTAAAAGTACCTTCTACATCTTTCAACCCCAATCTTCTTCACAATATGTACTTTCATCTCAGCAAGATCAATCCTAGGATCTTGAAGACGTTGCATACCTCTTTCTTCTTCTTCGAAACTCGATAAAACAGTAAAGAAGAGTGCACACAATGCACACTTTCAGTGTCTACTTAACCTTCACACATACACACCAATAAACCCAACTCATTAACTTATAAATAACATCTTAAACACAAATCCAGCTTCACACCAATGAACTAATACAATGCAAAGCCAAATCTCATCTCCCACAAACAACAAATCCCTAGAGATCCATTATCTACTAATCCATCTTTACACCACAAAAGAACCTTAAAAAAACTCAATCTTTAGCTGATTCAGTATCAGACAAAACCTAGCTTCAAAGATACCAAAACCAATCTCACACAGAAGAAAAAAATCAACAACTAAACCCTTTCGACAGCTTCACGAGCTGGTAAGAACAAGAAACCGTATAAGCCCAATTCGAAAGCTAAGAACTTGAGATCAATGGAGTTCGTTAAAGATTCGAGCTTGAGAACAGAACAGAGCAACGAAATTGAATTGCTTAGTAAAAGATTGAAAATTCGAAGTGAAGAAGGAGGAAACAGGCAATGAAGAAACTGGACCCAAGCTTTTTAAGTAAGAAAACCTTGAATTTGAGTATAAACCTTGAATTCAGACAAAACCGAACAAAAGAAGAAACTTTCAGACCAAACCCAAATAATGATTTTGTCGGCTACTTCTTCTTCTTCCTATGCTTCGCTTCGATTAAAATCTTCGTGGGCTTTTTTTTTGTTCGTATCGTATTGCTTTCAGATTTGAAATGTTTAAGCTTTTCGCTCTTCTGTGTGTTTATTTAGCTTCGATCGGTGTTTATGGTTTTGTTCGTTTTCTTCTTTTATTAATTTATTTGTCTATCTGTTTTCTTCTCTCTCTCTTGCTAATATTTGCTGCTTTGGTTTTGCTTTTGCTTACATTTGGATTAAACAAGTTAATGTAAGAAGAAATTTGTAAGAAAATATTGAAATCAAACACAATTTTTCTTCTTATTCACAAACGTTAGATTATATGTTGAGTCCATCTACTTTATCGACCAAACTTTGTGTTGGTACATTGTAATAAGAGTGAGTTTCAGACACATGCTTACTAAAAATAGTAAATTTGCTAACGTTGACTTATGATTTACATCTCATTATATCTTCACTGTTGTATGTAATAGACAAGGAAACAAAGTACAATATCTCCTCCAAACAAAACCCTTTTTTAGTCTTCTTTTTTTGTTTATGTTTTTGTACAAAGGCTGCGAGTGATGTCGCAAGGACATCATTACCTATAAATTAAACTTATGTGTTGAACAAAAAGAGAGAGTGGTCCAAAACAACAAAACACTGGGCTATGAATAAACTGGTCTTCTACTTCATTTGTCTCCCTCTTCAAGCTTACTAAGAAAGAAAAGTAACACAAGAATCTCGACAAGAAGATCGAACAAAGAGCGTCGAAAACAGAAATGATACCAAGTAGAAGCGGGATCGACGCCTTCTTGAACTGTAAAAACCAGAGATTAACATATAATCAAGCATCATCTATTAAGTACTATGCAGACGATTTATAAGTGAGTAACAACTTGTTGGGAGTCACATAAAAGCATTTTCATGACCAACTTTGTCGAAAAAAGTAACAAAATAACACATGCAAGTGGAAAGGAAACACAACAAATACTCAAAAAAAACTAAAATAGAGAGACTAGATCAAGTAGTTTCATCGTCAAACAGTAGCAGAAATAGCATTTGTATCAAACACGCGACAAGGGTGTTGGATCGTAAGCACAGCATCAAACCACTGAATCTTCCCCCACATCTCACCACCATCATCTCTCAATTCAAGAACAATCTCCGCACACCAGATCACGGACTCCCCATCATCGCCATTGTTACGAAAATACCCATCCCACAAAACCACCATATTCCCACCAAGATCCACCATTTTACAATGCCCGAGATGGCCATAATCAGGCAATCCTTCGACACCGTTCAGCTTCTTCCACGTCCTAGCTTTACAATCAAACCAACTAAACACACCATCATTCCACAAGAACATGGTATCACCCACCACACCATAAGTGAAAAACACCGGATAAAGCATATCCATACCATCATCTCCTATAGGCTTCCATTTATTTTCTAAAGGATCGTAAAGCATAAACGCATCACCAAACAAGTAGAACTTCCCTCCTAGTCCTACGCTATTGAGTTTGCTTTCGCGCCGCGTCTCTGCTCGAGGGTTGCTCACATCCCCCCAAGTTTGAGTCTTTGGATCGAAAAATTCGACCCAATTCGACGAATCAACGTCTTTGCATCCTCCCGCAACGTAGATCTTACCATCAACCAAGCTTGCCGCGGCGTCGGAACTCCTCTTCACACGCATACCCGGAGCCAGACGCCACGTGTTGAACCTACAGTCCAGGACAGAGACTCTAGAAGACGACGGAGACGGCCATTTGGCTCCGATTCCGTAGATATAGGAGCCAATCGACACGAGATTCGAAAAATCCAGAGGAAGAGAAGGTGGAGATGGGATTTGGATCAGGAAATTACCAGTTGATTCCTTTGTCAAGGATCGATTAGGTCTTTGGCAGAGAGTGTACCAATACGTGACGGGATCGTGACCAGGGGCACGTAAGCAGAGGTAGAGACAGCTCTCTGTGCGGCGCAAGAGAGAGCGTGTCTCGTAAAGCTCAGGTGAAGCGACGACGGATCTGAATTGCTTGGAGACGAGGGAGAGAGTGGGATAGTGCAGTCTAGACACGCGCGCTAAGCAGTTCAGAAGCAAATCGTGAGGAAGTGATGTTAACGACGGTGGTGGTTCTAACTTCGCCGGCGGCGGAGACAGCTTCGTCTTCTTCTCTCTCTTACGCTGTGGATCTCTGCCGTCGAACATGGCGGCGGACGACATTTAGGGAGAAAGAGAAAGAAATGATTGCTTTATAGAGAACTATATATTAGTTATTACCATTAACAAGGCCCATGGGCCAAAAGTTAGCAGGTGGTTTATGATGGGCTTTTAGTTTTTTATAAAATAAATAAACAAGCTTCTGTAATAAACAGACCACAACTTTGTGTTGATATAAGAGTGATTTTCACACATGTTTCCAAAAAAAAAATTAGTAAAAATGTTTAAAAATTGATAAACGTTGACTTAAGAGCAAATGCATTGGCATTTCTTGAGTGGATCTTAATAGTATAATTTTTGTATTTGGATTTAAAAGAAAAGATTTAATGCAAGATCGATCTAAAATAAGTATTTTTAGATCCCTCTAAGATCGACACGTGTCACACTATAATTTGGTGATTTAATTTGTTTTTTATTTTATTTTTTTGGGGTTCGATGGTTTTTGTGTGTATTTTTCAGTTCGCAACTTTTTTTTTTCTCTCCGACGCGACGAAAAAGGCGATCGGTATTTTGCCGGAGTGATGACGTGAGACGGCGAGGCGTGGGAGATCATCGGACATGTGGCTAGGGTTCCACCATATCGATTCAATTGGGGATTTTTTTTGAAGGTATAAACTCTTGTTCTAAGTTAAGATCGATTAAGGCGGTGGTTTCGTCGGATTTCGCGGAGGAGACGGTGGAAGTGTGATTTTTGATCCGGCGGGAAATAGTGAGTATATTAGAGAGTAGTGTTGTTAAAAGGTAAAAAAATAATTTTGGAGAGAGGGAAGAAAGGATTGTCATTGGAGATTGTGAGAAGAAACTTGGAAAAATTGAGATTTTTTACTGCGACATTTGTTGTAGATGAAGACGAAGATGATTGTGATGCTTATAATCATACGAATCTTTTTAAGAAATGTAAAAAATTCTAATAATCAGAAGTGTTGAGTTAGTGAGAAAAAAAAATCAGAAGTGTTGAGAGGAAGAAGATGATCGGAGAAAAATTTCAATTTTTTTTTTTTTTTAAGATCTGAACTTAAGATTCACCGTTGAACGGTACAAACAATAAATATATAATTATGTTTCTTAAGAGTATAAATTTTTGCAAAATACATTTAAAATAATAGCTAAGAAATCTTCCCAAGTTTCTGTGATGGATTTGCTCTAAGACCTATCTACTTCTCATTATATCTTTCACTATTGAGAAAAATGTATGTTACTTATCAATAGACAACGAAACAAAGTACAAAACCTTTTTTTTTGTTTTGTTTTCGTTTATGTTTTTGTACAAAACCTACAAATAAAACTTTTATGTGTCGAACAAAAAAGAGAGAGTGGTCCAAAACAACAAACACTGGGCTATGAATAAACTGGTCTTTCTACTTCATTTGTTTCACTTCAATTTCCAGCTGACTAAGAAAGAAAACAAGAAATCCCAAGAAAAGAATCATAAGAAACTTGAATAGAAGATGGAACAAAGAGCGTCGAAACAGCGGTGATACCTAATTCAAATAGAAGCGAGATCGACGCCTTCTTGAACTGTAAAACCAGCGATTAACATAGCATCAAGCAACATCTATTAAGTACCCTTCTTGTTAATTATGAAAGAAAGACTGTATATTTGGTATTTTAGAGGTTTATCTATCAAAGAGTAACTACAGGGCAATAGAAGAATCTGACCTTTGATGCATAGAGCTACTTGTTGTGTTAGCTCCTCCACTTGTGGCAATGAACTCATCATCGATCTCGTCTACTCTATACTCAGGAAACTCTATCGATGCTACTGAGCTGTCATCGGAGTTTGAGTTATCATAGCTAGACCGACGACTCCCTCTCCTGCTCTCGCTCATTCTTGCTCTTCTCCGGTTCCTTGCCTTCCTTATATTATCAAACATTTGATACAAGATACAAGATTTCCACCAGTTTCCTTCATTGCTACGAACATCCTCGTACTCGTCTCCCGTGTCATCATCATCTCCATATTCGATCACATAGTCTCCTAAAACAACTCCTCTTGGAACTTCCGAGTGAATCGTGCTCAACACGTCTATGATCTCAGAAGACTGTTGGAAATTTTCCCAGTCAAGCTTCCTCGCTGGATCGATCTTCGAGGGACGAGAATCAGGATGCTCTGTTTGAACGTGCTCACGAAGCTCACTGTAAGTACCCATGAATCTACACCCTTCTTCCTCGCAGCAACGTTTCTTCTCATCAAGACGAAGACGAGCTTCTTCTACGACTACCCATCCTGTAACTTCTCCTCTACAAAGCGGACAAACCGGTTTGCAATTCTCTTCGAGAATCTTTGACGGAGGAGGCTCATCAGGAGCCGGAGCAGGAGTTGATTCTGTTCCACACGCGCTGATGAAACGGTCCAAACAGTTAGAGTGAAGATGATCCGTGTTGCAGACGAAAGCACGGCAACCCTTTTCGTAAGACGAGCATTGTAGAAGCACACCGTTGTGTGGAGAATCCAAGCAAATGGGACAAACTAAATCATCCCAATTCATCATCAGATGAAACTCTAAGCTGCAAAGCTTCTTCGCTTGAAACCGATTTTCGCAAACATGTTCCAAAGCCATGAAAAAATCTATGGAAAAATTCAAGCTTTTTATGACTCAAGAGACACTCAAGGAGGAAGTAGAGGAACCCTTCTACGACATTGATAAGGGAAAGGAGATGTTCCTTGATGTATCTGCATATATAACATGTAAACGATACAACAATCTCAAAAGAAAGTAAAATCAAATCTAAGAAGACGATTTAGTTGTTTAGATTCGATACAAGAAATCGAGAAGATGATGATAGAGATGAGATTCAGGATTCAATATTATATCAAATCGTATAGTGAAAATCGAAACTAAAAACCTAAGAGCAGAAGAAACCCTAGCGAGATTTGGGAAAATCAACAGAGATTGCAAACAGTAATCACTAAGCAACCAAATCGAAGAAGACGTAGGAATCGAAGAAGAAGCTGACCTGAGAATCTGAGATTGTGAGGAAGAAGGAGATGGGGTTTCTTGTGGGGATGATAGTGTTTCGTAGTTGGTAAACGAAGAAGAAGCCTCTCTCTCTCTCCTCTTCTCTCCTCTCTCTCTCTCTCTTTTCAATCCCAATAATTTTTATTTTACCTTTTCAATGCCATTATTGCTAATTTTATTTTAATATTAATAGAATAGAAGGTTTCTTTGATTAATTTAAGATATTTTCTAACGACTTTTACTTTTTATTGTAATATACTACTACTATAGGTTAGTATTTTTTAAAAAAAATTGTAGTTAATTTACAAATTACAAATTGTTGTGAATATATGATTTATAAAAAGAAAATGTGCATGTTTTTCAGAACTTCAAATCTTATTTCTGCCTTTAGATAAAATTATTTTGACTTTAATGATACTTACCTAGACTTTTAAATTCATTGACTAAAGAGCAAAAACTAGGATTCAAAACATAAAAAAGAATCAACAAAATGTTTTTTTATAAACTTTGAAACACATCAATAAGAAAGAATGGTCGGAATATTTATAACAAAGCAGAGGATTGCTTTGGTAAGAGATAAGCTTAGTGGCTTAACCAAAGAAGTCATGTCAAACCAGGGATGTGTAGTTAGGGAAGAGATACATTAACCGGTCAAGAGTTTCAGGATTAAACTTGCGTGCAAATAGATAACATGGACGTTGCTCTCCTTTCCATAGACATTGCCTTACCGTCGTCTCTTTCTGCACAAGTGAATAGTTTAGATTTCAACAATGGTAGCTAACAAGAAGAAGACGAAGAAGAAGAGGCGGGTTTGTTTACCTTTAAGTTGCTTGTGACATGGTAAGCAAGTTGTATGGACTGCAAATCAAGATTAAAAACCACAAAAACTTAGATCAATGTACAAGAACAATCTAAATGAAAATTGGGGAAAGAGAAGAACAAGAGGAACCTTGAGTTTCCTGAGGAGGTAAGGAGTGATGTCTCTTGCATTGTATAGTTTTGGATGCCATTTTCCCTCTGACCAGTCGACGTTTGTCACCGACCAGTTTGCTATTCCGTTTGGATCAATCATCTGAAAGAAAGAGAGATCCACTAGTGAACATGTTATGATAGAGGGTTAAAGACAAGTGACCAGTTTAAGTGTGAGGAGGAGGGAAGATGCAAGCAAGCAAGTACACTTACATTGAAAAGAGTCGGGAAATAATGCTCGTCTGCATAGCAGTTGCGTCCTTCCATATTCGGCTGCGAGAAAATGTAAGCCGTTTAGAGAAAATCATGCTTGATTACTCAAATGCTTACGATGAGACATCCATAGTGAAACTACATTACATCTATACAAATGGGTCTTGTTTGAACATAACACAGCGTTACAAGTCTACCGATAGGAAAGTTATTATGTATTAATACGTATATATATGAGAACCCATGAAAACGAAGACTTGCTTACTCTGCAAAACAGCTTGAATTTGGTGTAGTAAAGACTGTCCGCCATGACTACTATAGCATGTCTCCTCTTCATTGAAAACCACTGGAAAAGATAAACATTTTGTAAGAGAAAAGAAAGAAAATAAGGTATCATATCACATAACCGATACCTGAGAACCCTTCCGAAAATCCTTCTTTTCAACCTCAGGCAGCATATGTTGTGAATACCGACCGCTACCATGTGGTCCAGGATCCTCGAAACTGGAAAAAAACATGCAAGATGATAATAAAGAACACTCGTGAGACTGAATGATAGGGAGACATAAAAAAGGTTCAATCGTGCGAATGAACTGTAGACGCGATAATACAACTTACCAATCAATGAAGCTAAGGTTTGCAAAGATCAAGTGGTTATAGACATAGTTAAAGTCGAATAGCGGTACACAACTGCCAGTTAACAACAAAGAAGATGGTAAAGTTTGATTAAATTAAGCTTTTAATGATGAGCTTGAGATATTACACTAAAGGAAAGAAAACAATGATTCAATAACCTATCTGAAAGCAACACAAAGTGTTGATTATCAGGATCAATTAAAGCATGAGCTAATAGCCTTCTCTCTGCATCGACCATCGATATCTGACCCCAAGCAACCTACACAATATAATCATTACAGGTCAAAACTTGACTGTGAATATCTTGTGACTGTGAATATCTTGTGACAGTAAATTCTCACTTACCTTGTGACTGTGAATATCTCTACCAACAAAATAGTTACTTGTATGTACAGGAATTTTCTTTGACGCGTGCACATAAATAGAATATTTGTTCTCGTGACCCTGAAACAACAAAAAAAGAACCACCATCATTTCACATACATTTTGAAATGTTCTAAAATCTAAACAGATCCATATCATGACCACCAAGCTTTAAACAACAGACTAAAGTGCACATTTTTAAAGGTTTTCCTTTGCTATGAGAACATCATCGACATACTTACACGTAGAAACATTTCCCAAAGAGGCTCAAAAGGCAAAGTCCCAGGTGTTAAAAACATGAAAGCGATCTTCGGATTCACCGACTTAGAGTCAGGTATATTCATCAACTCATCTGTCACAACCTGAGCTGCAGCTTCGGTATCGCTAAGTTCCCTTGAAGGCACATAGAGAAACTGTTGGTACAAGGAACATCCAGGACCAGAAAACATGTAGCAAGCCACCGAGTTTCTCGGCTGATATATCAATGCAGTGATTATAACGACAGTGACAAGAATCACAAGTGTAATAATCCATCTAGGCCCTTTAAAAGGAGGCCTATGACGAGACTCTGACATAACCAAACCACAGACTTGTCTTAAGCTATACCATTGGTTTCAAAATCCCATCTTTAATCTTTCATCTCCTAGAAATCAAAGTAGAAAAAGAGCTTTAATTTTTGAGTGCCCATAAGTTATCTTACAATTTAGAGACTAATTGTCCAAGAGAGGAAGAGAAAAGATACGAACCGGTGGCGCAGAGCCGTCGCAACCGCCGCTACGGCACTCGGCGGAAGAAGCGACCGATTAAGCTGAAGCGGGAAGAGAATCTCTCAAGGAGAAATCTGAAGATCGAAATTATCTTAACCTAATCTCAGAGAGAAACCAAATCGTCGTCTATGAATCTAAGCAGTAGAAACGGTCACTGTAGCTTCAAATTAGGAACGAAACCACCTTATGATTTTCCAACTTTTTCTATTAAGGAAATTTTTAATTAATCATCATTAATCATTATTAATTGTTTTTTAAGTAATTAATCGGTATTAATGATGGGCTTGGTTTGCTATACAAATGGGCTTGTTGTTGTAAGAAGTTGGGCTTGAAAGCATTAACTTGGTTTACTGTGTAAATGGGCTTGTTGCTTTTGTTTGAAAGTGGGCTTTGGTTCACTTATTGTATCTTTATATTATTAATACCGGAGACGGAGATAACATTATTGGAAAAATCCTACGTGTCATCACCAGATTAATTATGGTCCCATATCATTAATGATTCATTGAAAATTCATAAAAGCCCAAAACAAAAAGTCCAATACAAAAAACTCAAATTTGTCACAAAAGTATTTTAAATTGACATAATAAATGGATAATAATTTAAAACATGTTGAAAAACTTATAAAATATAATGTTAAAAAAATCATAAGAAATTCAATTTTATTCAACATCGAAACGGCAATGATAATCTTTTTCGATGATAAATATTAAAATAGTAATAGTAATAATTTTTGCAAATAAAACATTATAAAAACCAAAATACAATATATTTTGTATATATACTTCAAATTTAAACTCCGCGTTTAACGCGGATCACATGAGATCCAAACTATTTTTATTTCATTTTATACTACACGTTGTTTTTACCAATAAACATTTCTTTTTCTATTACGTAAATTTTTATCCTGCGTTTTGGCGCGGGTAACTTCCTAGTTACTTTGATTTCTGATAAGTAGTTTGTTTTATGACTTTTTATCATAATCTGTTCTCTTTTGGTTATGAAAATTTTTGTCGATGGTAGGAAAAATTAAACTTCATTAATAATGATTTACGAGTAATATATAGAGATATACTTATTATGCACGTAATAAATATGTACATCACATTTTTCGGCCCGGTTCTTTGCTTGACGTATATGTATGTAGCACATGTTATTAAACACACAAAACAGAAAATAACGTATGTGTAGTTTGATATATATTATTATTATTATTTTATAAAGGTGTAGTTTGATATTTCCACACGCAAATACGTTATAAAAGGTCACCCACATGGAAACGCACAACAAACCAAAAAAACGTCACACATCTCTTAAGTGTATACAACACAACACAACGCAATATAATATCTTTATTAGGTTAATTCTCGTTTACATAACTCGTATGTAATACTTTTTGCTCATCTAATGCTCAAAATATGATAATTATTACATAGTTTAAAAGAAATCTAAACCAATATTCGACTTTTTGCAACACCGCCATGTAAATTCACCAACCAATATAACACCATAATAATCACTTACAACTATATATATATAGAATCTTTACTAACTAAAAAAAAACTAGCTAGGTTTTACACAAAACTAGATTTAGTATGATCAATCTTTCCTCTTTCTTTACCAAAAAAGAAGAAATCAAGATTATAAAAAAGAGGAACCATCAAGACAGAACACAGGAACACAAGTATAGGTCCAAATATCCAAAGCATCAAAGGCAAACCAGCGTAAAACAATCTATTCCCAACAGTGTTCAATACAAAACCTCTCTCAAGCAACTCAGCAACATAATCTTCAGGCGTCATCATCATCTCATGATCTTCCTCCAAATCCTCTTGTGGAAAAGGAGTGTTTATAAGGATGTTTACTTGGTTTATAAACCGTATCGAAAGCGAGTGTGAGAAGAAAGAGAAGAGGAAGATTGTGAGTATTGTCACATATTTTAGAGCCACCATGAACTCTCCATGTGCACCATAAACGGCGTCGTTTAACGGCTTCTTTATCGAGTATGTGCTGCTTATAACCGCGGCTAAACCGGCGCATAGGAGAATGGACGTTGTAGCCATTAAAGTAGATCCCATTATGCAGTTTCTTAGTGTTTGTACGGCCAAAATGTTCTTCTTATCATTGTCCTAATGAATATCAAATACAAATACAAATATAAATCACATATATATATATAATATGTAACTAAATAAGTGTATACACACATAGATCATAGTATGTATATATGTAAGTGAAGATTATATATATATATATATATACCTTTATGATGGAAGCAACCCAAAAACGACGAGCCCTAGCGTTAGTGCCGATTATTGTGGTGAGAGGTTGTGTACGTAACTTGTGCCACAAGTAAAGATGGTAAGCTGCATATGTCATTAGACCTAATGGCACTAATATTAGATCTAAATAACATTGTCTCCATTCCATATCAAAGCTTAATATTTTTTTATTATTGTTTTATGTTATATAAAGCCTCTTTTATGTATAACTTATTGGAAGAAGAAGAAGACCCTATTTATAAGAAAATTAATGGTCATAACAAAAAAAAATATTAAAAGAGGTAATGAAAAAAAGATATTAAAAGACACGTGGCGTGGAGGGAGAGGGATGACGTGGCACACACTGTCTTTTCGTTTGCTATTAATTTTCCAAAGTGATCTCTAGTAGGAGCCCATCATAGCATATTTTGTAACACAACATCAAATCATTATTCTCTATAAATAACATATATATACATGTAGTTTCATATATTGAATAATGAGTATATATAATAATAAAATTTAACAAGAGTGAAATCTGACGAGGACCATATCATATATATAAAAAATGAGGGGAGTTCTCTAAGGCTTGACACATCATCATTTCAAATTTATTATCAATTTATTTATTAAATTCATTAATTTTAAAAAATTTATGTCACAATTTAATTACTAATTCATAAAACATATTAAATTTCAACTTAATATTTAAAAATATTATTATATTACAATATCAAATGCATAAAAATTATTAGTACATAATTTTTTTAAATATATGTTTAAAAAAAATTATAGGGCTTTGAATAAATAAAATTAATTTAAACCCCTATATCTAAAAACAACATCACATAAGTAACATATAAAATAAAAATATACAAAATTTATAAAATTAGTTAGAAAACATGAAAGCAAAATAAAGAAAAAATAAAGAAATAATAAAAAAATACACAATAAAATTTATAAAATTAGTTAGAAAACATGAAAGCAAAATAAAGAAAAAATAAAAAATACACAATTTAAGACACTAAATAAACAAATAATATAAAACATATATTAGGACACTCATTTAGATAAGCAAATATATGAAAATACATCAATATAAGTGAATAGTATCATAATACACAAGAAAAAAAACATGCGATACCAAACTAACAAAAAATACAAAAACTAAAGAATATACAAACTATTTAAGATTAGTGAAAATATATCAAAAACAGAGAATTCATAAAATAAAAAGATCTCCAATGATTGACATATCATCATTTCAAACTTATTACTAATGCGGATGAGCAAGTGGCCCAATGGTAGTCACCTCTGCATCTAATCGCATTACCCGGGGTTCGAACCTCGCCGCTCTCAGTTGGGAGAGAACTACTTAGACACTAATTTATTTAGTAAATTCATTAATTTAAAAAAACTATATCATAATCTAATCAATTAGTGTCTAAGTAGTTCTCTCCCAACTGAGAGCGGCGAGGTTCGAACCCCGGGTAATGCGATTAGATGCAGATGTGACTACCATTGGGCCACTTGCTCATCCGCATTAGTAATAAGTTTGAAATGATGATATGTCAATCATTGGAGATCTTTTTATTTTATGAATTCTCTGTTTTTGATATATTTTCACTAATCTTAAATAGTTTGTATATTCTTTAGTTTTTGTATTTTTTGTTAGTTTGGTATCGCATGTTTTTTTTCTTGTGTATTATGATACTATTCACTTATATTGATGTATTTTCATATATTTGCTTATCTAAATGAGTGTCCTAATATATGTTTTATATTATTTGTTTATTTAGTGTCTTAAATTGTGTATTTTTTATTTTTTCTTTATTTTGCTTTCATGTTTTCTAACTAATTTTATAAATTTTATTGTGTATTTTTTTATTATTTCTTTATTTTTTCTTTATTTTGCTTTCATGTTTTCTAACTAATTTTATAAATTTTGTATATTTTTATTTTATATGTTACTTATGTGATGTTGTTTTAGATATAGGGGTTTAAATTAATTTTATTTATTCAAAGCCCTATAATTTTTTTTAAACATATATTTAAAAAAATTATGTACTAATAATTTTTATGCATTTGATATTGTAATATAATAATATTTTTAAATATTAAGTTGAAATTTAATATGTTTTATGAATTAGTAATTAAATTGTGACATAAATTTTTTAAAATTAATGAATTTAATAAATAAATTGATAATAAATTTGAAATGATGATGTGTCAAGCCTTAGAGAACTCCCCTCATTTTTTATATATATGATGTCATAATTTAATTACTAATTCATAAAACATATTAAATATCAACTTAATATTTAAAAATATTATTATATTACAATATCAAACGCATAAAAGTTATTAATACATAAAAATTTTTAAATATATGTTGTTAAAAAAATATAGGGCTTTGAATAAATAAAATCATTTTAAACCCCTATATCTAAAACAACATCACATAAGTAACATATAGAATACAAATATACAAAATTTATAAAATTAGTTAGAAAACATGAAAGCAAAATAAAGAAAAAATAAAAAATACACAATTTAAGACACTAAATACACAAATAATATAAAACATATATTAAGACACTCATATAAGCAAATATATCAATATAAGTAAATAGTATCATAATACACAAGAAAAAACATGTGATACAAAACTAACAAAAAATACAAAAACTAAAGAATATACAAACTATTTAAGATTAGTGAAAATATATCAAAAATATAAAATTCAGAAAATAAAAATTAATGTAACATTATATAGGTAGTTAAGAATATAAATCGTGAAAATAAAAATTATTTGAATCATAAAAAAAAACAAATAATATAAAAACCCGCGAGTATCGCGGGTTCATTCCTAGTATATATAATACTATCGATGATTAATAATTAGACCAATATATAAATTATAAAATGAGATAAGAGAAGAAGACATGACTCATGAGGCCGACCTATAACCAAATAAATTCAACACTTGCTCATGACTTAGGTAAATATTTGGTTTCTGCGTGTTCATTTCACCCACTCAACTTATTTTGTGACACATTAATTGGGGATTAATCCTAACTTTTTTAGTTTCATAATTCTCATTAATATATACTTATATAGTAGTATATTTTTACTTAGCTATAAATATTAAATAGAAATGATGAATATTAGATATATATACACACACGTATATATCATTATACTATTTAGCCACTCAATAAAATACATGAGCAACTAGAGTAAACCATTGTGTCTTGTGACTATACCTTCATGACTCATAGTGTTTGCTTAGAAAAGATTGGATTTCAATGTTATGAGCTAAAAAGACAACACAAGAGAACACAGAAGGAAAAATGTTTAACATGTAAGGCATTAATCAATGGGTGAATTACAAAACTACACCATTTAAATTACATTTCACAAAACTACACCATTTCAAAATTACTTCACAAAAATACTCCTAAACATTCAAAATTAAATCCAAATAAACCCTACTCACACAATCCTACCCTTTAATACTATACCCTAAACATTAATTAGCGAACCCGGATGAATTTTTTTTAATTTTGGTAATTTTTTAAAAGGTAAATCAAGCTTTTAAAATTTTAAAATGTGTAAATATGTGAAAAATTGAATTAAATAGAGTTTTGTAAAGGAAGGGATGAAAGGGTGTAGTTTTGTGAATTCCTCTTAATCAATATAGATAGTTTTCACTTTTCACATTTAACCAAAAGCCACACAAGTATTTCACATGAACATGTACATAGTAAAAAAAAAAAACAGTAACAATTCAATGAAACCACAAATCATAAGAAGAGTTGATCATTGTTACAATGATCATTCAAAGCCAATGTTTATGTTTCTGATAACTCCCTATATAAGAGCATTGTTCCATAGTCTTATTTTCAAGTGAAAAGCAATTTCTTCACACTATTATACAAATTTCAAGAACAAAATGTCACACAAGCTAAGACCATAGAGAATCCATATCAAGAATCCATAACCTTCCCATTCTCAATATCATCATGCTTAAAGAATGTTTTGAATGTGTCCATCCTCGTCTTCGCTTCTGGTGATTTCCTCTCTTCCATAAACTTCTTCGTCGCTATCACGAAACCTTCCTTGTCATGTCGCTTCCACTCCTAAAAACACATTTTAAACATATAACAATTATTGAATCTTTCACATTGTAAAAAGCAACAAGAAAAAGACTAAAACACAAGTTTCTCTAACCTCGAAATCCCATTCACCATAAAGATCAGGATCATCTTTGTTCTTCCATACGTATGTTTCCACTTTCATCTTCTCTAAAGTATCCTAAAAAATGACAAAAACATCATCAAAGGACTTACACATGACTTGTTGTAATAAACCAAACATGAGTTTTACTTTAATAACCACTTGAACAGTCTTTCTATCATATTCAACATCCTCAAATTCATCTAATATCTTTAGTTCATCTTCTGTTATGCATCTTAACACCTACACACATCAAAACAACAAACCATCTTAACGTATGGATTATGTGGCTCCCAAATCGTAAATATATATATATTATGTATAGATAAACTAGTCCTTAAAGTCGTAAAAGTTTATGACCCTATAAATCTAAGGACCGGCCTTGTAATAACATGTGACTATATAGATAATGATACCTTTCCATTGACTTCTCTGTTGCCGTCAGGTAGAATAGTTGGATAAACACGATCTTTGATTCTAAACCTATGACTGAAACACATGACATAATCTCTGTTATAACCAAATCCATTTAGATCCACAAAAGGGAATGAGATCAAGACATATAAAAGACAAAAAGAGAGAGAGAGAGACGTACAAGCCAGATAGTTTGGCGAAGAAACTGTCAGGGACACGATTAAGAACAACGTTAAGGACTTGAGGATCTTGGAGACTGCCATAGACAAAGAGATCGTAACCAGCTTTACCTGACAAGACACTACTACTCATCTTTTGATCTCTTCCTCTGTCTCTGTCCACTTCTTGTTTCCAAGTCTATATGAATAATTGAGGCTAATGTCAAGCCACGTGTCAAGCATGTAAATGGATATTGACTGTTTTATTTCTGATCAAGAAACTGAACACACACATAGCAAATAAAGAAAAGTTTCTACTACATTAACTTTGTTTCTTTAAAAACAGAGGAAACAGAGTAACAACCATAACAAACACCATATCTATCAATCCAAAAGAAACTCAAGACAGAGTTTAGAGACTTAAAGATATTGGTTAATGTAATGAAATACAGAAAAAGAGTGTGATCATTGTCTTTGCATCACATGGCCATTGGCTCAGGACCAGCCGCACTGAGAATGTCAAGAAGGGAGTTTTGCGGCTCTAACTCCTCGTGCCATAGGTGTAGCTTATCCCCGGCGTAAAAGTTTCTTTTCACCCCCTCCTCGTTGATCTGTTACAAAAAAACATCCAAAAGCTAGTTTGTTAACAGAGTTTAAGTTTCTATATAAGTCTCACTTAAAAGAGAGTTTTGTTCAGAGAGGTGGTCTTACTATAACGGTTCTTACGACACCACCACTAGCTCCATCACGAGCTATAGCGAGTGAGACAGCCTTAACCACAAGTTGCTGCAAACACATGAAGAAAACAATAGCAAAGACCATTACAACAAATGGGTTTGAAAGTTTTTTGAGGCATATGCAGAGATGCAATGATCTAAATAGCCTTACCTCAGCTTCTTCCTTCGTCATGTTATCTTTCCAGGCCTGATCGAAAAACCCATAGAGATAACTCGAACCAGAACCTATACATAGGCACACAGATCCATTAGTTATTAGCATGTGTGGTAAGTATCATATAAGCAAAACAGTCATGATATCATAAAACACAGTACAACTTGTTTTTTTTTTACCTCCAATAGCAAACGGTTGTTCCACTACAGTTCCACCAAGTGGAATCCCATAGATCTTACCGCCTTCGTATTTATCCCAACCACCAACAATGAGACCAGTTTGCAGCATGTTCTGCCCAACAAACACATACAATACATCACTCAGCAATCCATCTAATCAAAACAAGAAATAACCATAGAGTACCATACGAGAACACATTGGATATGCATCTTTGTTAAACAACATAGACAACCTATGATTCACAAAGTACAGAAAAAACTAAGTTTGTAACACTAGAGTACACACTTCTTGGCCATTGGATATAGTAACACTTAGTACATAAACAAAGATGCAAAATTTTAAACCAACATTGTTACCTTGTTATTATACGCGAGCATCCTTATAAGATTTGCAGACACCTTCACCGTCGCAGGCTGCCCGAGCTGAATCCTGCAAAAAAACCATAATCAATCACATTATATCATCTTCCAATACATAAGAAACCATAAATATCAAGCTTGTGTAGTTAACACAGAATCAAGCAACTAAACACTCACGTATGCTGGTGAAGGAAGTAGCGTACATAGTCTGAAACAACCTGAGAATCAGCAGCCTGTGTAAAAAGCAAACAAAGAAGACGAAACCTTTAACTTATTATTCTCACAGAATGTATCAAACAAATAAAAAAAGTCGAAAACTTACCGAACCAGAACGGCACACATAGACATTATCTGTAAGCTGTGTGATTTTATCAGAAGCCCTATTCGCTACATACATTCCTACACACAAGTAAAAAAACAAAACAGATCCCCAATTTCTCAAAATCCAATACATAGACTCGAAAAACAGAGCTTAATAGACAAAACCCTTGAAGAGTAGAGAAGAAGAATCTAAACCTGTGCTTGTACGCGAATCGGCTCCGAGAACTACGCCGCCGTTGTAAGTGACGCCGATGATGGTTGTTCCCATGGAGTGTGGCGCATCGAGATTTAGATCCATCGCTGTATAATCGAAAAAGCTTACGAGAAACGATACGAATCAATGAGATTAGTGTTTCGCCACTTAAGAATCTGAAGAAGAAGAAGAAAACTTATACTCCAAGTCGGGTTTTTTTTCCTTTTCATTAAAACCGGGTTGACCCGAGACCCGAAACACTGTCTGGTTTTTGGGCTTAAGAGGTAATTATCTTAATGGGCCTATTAACTTCAAAGCCCAATATGCGATATTAATTGAAATTTGTTAACACACTACCACTTGTTAGGACAACACAGAAGATGACACAGAGTTCCAAAACACAGACAGAAACATAACACTTCCTACTTAGAAATCAAATTGTAAGAGCTAGCTATATCTTAGTGGCAACAGATTCTTGATGATGATGATGAGGAGGAGGAGGAGAAGGAGTAAGTATCTGATGAGACGTAGTAGGTACATTGCTCTTGGACTTGTTAGCTACAAGGCTTGCTCTTGATTCACTCACCGGTGACACCTCCTTCGTCGAGGACTTAGCTAGTACTTTCCTCACCTCGTTAGCCAGCTCTATAACATATTCTTCCTCATGACCTGTGTGAATGTTCAGAAATTTTGACCCGATAGAAGTCTTAACTTCTTAATCCTGATGTAAACAAAGGGAGCTTGGACTAACCGATGTCATGCAGTGCCTTCTCTAACAGGAAGAGGTAGTCTCTGTTGTTACCGCAAGGTCCATTGGCTGTCGCGATTTGTCTTTGAATACACAAAACAAAACGAAGATAGTGTGAGGACAAGACCTGAAGAAACATTAGAATTTGGTCTGAAGAGGGTAAGTGTTTACCTTGCCATGTCTTCTAATGGCGCAGGTCCAAGGTAATACTTGTTTGAGACCTTGTCTGGAGTAGAAGTAAACCTGAAGATTGTAAACAGAACACATCCATAAACAAACCACGACGCAAAGACTTCGTAGAAGACAAGCAAGTAATAGAAATCAGCTTACACTATCACTCCTGTCACGGCTGGCTTCAAAGGATCATCTTCCTGTATATAAGTTAAGAGAAGAAACTCTTTGAGGCCAAGTTGTTAGAAACATAAGATGACAAGTTTATTCAATAGAATTGGGTGTGTTCTTGACTCACCTTGAAAAAATCTACACATGTCTTGAGATCATATTCACACTCTCTACGTTCCAAGTACTGTATACGGATAACATTGAGACAAAGCAAAGGCATAAGCACACTGCATCAAGCAATGTAGGTTAAGACGCAAGGACATACCTCCATAGCTAGTCGTTCTTCTTCAGGTCCTCCACGGACACAAAATGCAGTACCCCACTGTCAAGATGTTATCGAATTGTTAATAAGAACACGAGGATTTATAAGTAACCTAAACTAAAATCTCATGACCAGACTATAAGATCCTTAAAATCGTATCGACAGGCTACAAGTTCTACATACGCAAACGGCTTCATCATCTTTCTCGAGTGTGCAAGTTCTTGCAGGGTTTTCCGGTGTGCCTCTATGATCAATGCAAGCTAACAACAAAAGAAATCAATAATTGAGAAGAAGATAAACATTCACCAAACAAGCAAAAGGAACACATTTTTGTTTAAAACTATCAAACAAAAATGTGTTACCGAGATCAAAGACACGTTTATATCCCTTGATGAAACCCAACACTTTCTCATCATAGCTAAAACCAGGGTTCCACACAAGAGATCCATAGCCAAACACCCACATCACCATTCTCTGCTAGTTAAAATGCTGTCAAAACACACACAAAATTCTTCAAGATTTAGAGGGTAAGTACAAGATACATAAAGCTACAACATGTGAAGACAAGAGAAAAGCTCAAAAGAACACATGTGGGTAATGAATAGTTTACCACTTGGTTACTTCAAATCTCAAATGTCAATAGATAAGCCATCTTTTTGGGCACAATTACAAAACTCAAAGAGACATGTGCTTCCAAAATTCTATTAAAAAGCTTAACTTTTTCTTTACAGATTTGGTGTAAATAGTCATAATCAAACAAGTAACAACATTTACATTCGATTACAAATTTGCAAAGAACATAAAGATTCACCAGATAGAGATATTACAACAGAACCTACATAAACATAAAACATCAATGCAGAAGATAAAAATCAAAACTTTACCACTTGGGCAAGATCTTCGTGACGAGACAAATCAAAACCCACCTTGAGATAAAGATTTTCAGGGAAACGGCGTCGTTTTTTCGTTTAAGAGCAGCTTTTAGGTTTTTTCTCTGAATCTCTCTCTCTCTCTCTCTGCTTGCAATGTGGAAGGAAGAATAGCCATTAATATATACATACATATGATTTATACAAGTTTCATGTCACGCATGATTTTTACAAGTTTCATCTTTATTTTTTTTAATTATTTTTTATTTTTTGGTTCGTATTGTATTCTTTATTATATTATTGGGCCTAAAATATTTTACTTTGATATTGGGCCTAAAATATTTTTAACTTTGATATTGGGTCATAAGAATCTTTCTCGATAACTCAAAAAACTTTATAATTAAAAAGAAAAAAAAGGGTTAAATGTTAAGAGAGACAAAGCGTGAATAAAAAGTAAAAGCCTGTGTTTACTCTCTGTGTGTTATTTAGCTTTAAAATCTTTATACTACGCGCCGCCTCATACGACGACCAATCATATCCCTGCAAAATGAGAGTAAGGATGTCGCATACGTCTAGCGCGTGTTAAACAGTTTCTTTAGTAGAGAGTGTGGCTTTAAAACCTCTCCCCAATAAATAAACAAATTAAAAAAAGGAAAAAAGAGTAAATGAGAAGCGACGACTGATTCTTCCTCTTCTTCTTCTTCTTCATCATCGTTTCCTTTTGATTAGGTTTCTGAGTTCTCTTGCTCTGAAAATTGATCGGAACCCTAAAGCTTCTCGATTTCGATTTCGATTCTGATAAATTTTTTGTGGGTTTCGATTTCTCGATCAACGTCTTCCTAAATTTCGAAGCTTTTGTGCTTCTCTTAGCTCATATACACTGATTTTGAAGCTTATGAAGCTATAGGTAAACAATATGTGTTCTTTTTCTAGCTTATCTCATCATAGAATAATCGGATCTGTGTCTACTTTTCTGGGTTTTGTAAAATGTGATAACTTTTTCAAATATCAAGGAACTGTTTTTTTCAGCTTAATTTAAGAATATTTTGGTTCTTCCTTTGCTCTTGGAGTTCAAATTTTGTCTTTCTTAACAATGGTCTCTTTGGTTGCTTTTAGGTGGTATATTGAAGTGATTTAAAAGAGCTTCTTCTACATGTGACTTGTAATTTCTTCTATTCATAACACATAGAGATTTTGTAAAGATGCTTGAAGGTCCAAAGTTCAATGTGCTACCTGTTGGTAATCACAACAATGACAACAATTACTATGCATTCACACAAGACTTTTATCAGAAGCTAGGTGAAGAAGGTACAAACATGTCAATAGACAGTATGCAGACAAGTAATGCAGGAGGTTCTGTGTCAATGTCTGTTGATAACAGTAGTGTTGGCTCTAGTGATGCTCTTATTGGCCATCCCGGTTTAAAGCCTATGCGACATCCTTACTCTCTCTCTGTTGGTCAAAGCGTGTTTCGTCCAGGGAAAGTTACACACGCGCTTAACGACGACGCCTTGGCACAAGCGTTGATGGATAGTAGGTATCCGACACAAGGGCTTGCAAACTATGAAGAGTGGACTATTGATCTTAGGAAGCTTCACATGGGTCCTGCTTTCGCGCAAGGAGCCTTTGGTAAGTTATACAAAGGCACTTACAATGGAGAAGATGTAGCGATCAAGCTCCTCGAGAGACTACAGAACAGTCCGGATAAGGCACAAGCCTTGGAACAGCAGTTTCAGCAGGAGGTTTCTATGCTTGCGTATTTGAAGCACCCCAACATCGTTAGGTTTATTGGCGCGTGTATTAAACCCATGGTGTGGTGCATCGTCACTGAGTATGCGAAAGGAGGTTCGGTGAGACAATTTTTGACAAAGAGACAAAACCGAGCCGTGCCTTTGAAATTGGCTGTGAAGCAGGCCTTGGATGTTGCTAGGGGTATGGCTTATGTTCACGAAGGAAACTTTATACACAGGGATCTAAAATCGGATAACCTCCTCATATCAGCTGATCGGTCCATCAAGATTGCTGATTTTGGTGTTGCGAGAATCGAAGTAAAAACCGAAGGGATGACACCAGAGACCGGAACTTACAGATGGATGGCTCCGTAAGTTTTTAACAGTTTCTTGATATAGAAACCGTTTTTCGTTGTTCTCTTAAACCTTTAAATCTCTGCAAGTTGTTTATATAGACTATATTCTTTGCTGCAGAGAGATGATACAGCACAGACCCTACACTCAAAAAGTGGATGTGTATAGTTTCGGAATCGTCTTGTGGGAGCTGATAACAGGTCTTTTACCGTTCCAAAACATGACAGCGGTTCAAGCTGCATTTGCAGTGGTCAATAGAGGAGTTCGGCCAACGGTCCCAGGGGATTGTCTCCCTGTACTTGGCGAGATCATGACACGTTGCTGGGATGCAGACCCTGAAGTCCGTCCATGTTTCGAAGAGATTGTCCAACTTCTCGAAGCAGCTGAAACCGAGGTAATGACGACTGTTAGGAAAGCCCGTTTCAGATGTTGCATGACACAACCAATGACAATCGATTAGAATCCTTGTGAAGAAGGTTTAAGAGAGAAGAAGAAGAAGAAGAAGAAGAGGACATAGAAGCGGCAAAACACAGAAGGACAAAAAGCTCTGAAGAGAGAAGACAGAGGAAGTAAGAAGAGCTTTAGATATGTGTTGAGTTTTATGTGTGTGTTTATATGTTATAACTTTGATTGTATCTCTATTCTAAATATAGAAGAAGTAAACCAACCATTTTAGACAAGTCATTTGTTATAGATGTACTGTAAGAGATACTGTTACTGTCTTAAGTGTTTGGTTTAATTCTCCTTTCATTGTTCATCATCTTCATTATATGTCCTTTCCTAAATTTGTGTATTAATGGATTCTCCTTTGATAATTATGAATCGGTTTCCTCTGTAAACTTGCATAGAAAAATACAACTATTTTATAGTCAAAAGGTAATAAGATTTAAGACAAAAAAATGAAAATTGTCTATAGATAATTTCCTAATCTAATCCTCATCGTCACTGCTCATGGCATCATCATAATCATCATTGTCATCATCTTCATCATCACCTTCACTAAGAATCTCTATGAAGCCAGCACCACCATCAAGGAGCATATCTCCTTCTTCATCATCCAAATCGCTTAAACTATCTTCATTATCATTACTGCTAATGTCATCATCATCATCATCGTCTTCACTGTCGCTATCTCCGCCTAGTCCTAGTATACGGTCCAAGTCATCATCATCTTCATCGTCTTCGTCTTCCTCCTCTGTCTCGTCGCCGTCATCGGGGTCAGAGTCATCATCTGTTGGTCTCCGCCTACCAATCTCGTACATCCTGGCCGATGAGAACATGTCGTCTTGATCTTCCATTGTGATCAGCCCAAGGAAAGAATCTGTTGGCTCTGTTGCAAAGTCGAGAAGACATCGGTCCACGGGTATAGTGGCGATGTCTGAGTAGTTAATCGCGTCAAGCGTGCGGAATGCAGCAAACAACGGATGTTTCACACGGCGTGTGTGAACAGCAGACATCACGTCCTCGATGTTTCTCCTTAGCATTGCGTATATAACATCACCTCTGGAGTTGAACGTAATAGCCGTCTGGTCTAGTGATGGTACACTTCGAAGAAGCCTGAATTTCCTCAGATCCCAGACCTCTGAGTTTATGATGACCTGTAATAACCAACACGATATTGATAGACGGTGAGTCTACTTGAAGAAGTAAAACTGATTAAACATAAGATATAATATAAAGAGTTATGTAAACTATCCATTACCTCGTTTCCAGAAGGATGAAAACCACCGCCACCATAATCAGTAAATTGATCAAACCGGTTGCTAGGCTCCGGTTCACGGATGTCCCAGAGAAAACCATTCCACAAAATCAAATTATCACAAGGGCTGAAGTGTACAAGAGAATAGGGGTTACTCCGAGAAGTGACTGTGCAAGTGAGTTTCTCTTTTGGACTGAAAGTCTGTACGTCATATAAAAGAACATCTTTTGATGATGCTTCACAAGAAAGGGCTGCAAAAGATAGCCCAGAGTTGCTAAATTTTGCAGCCTTGCATCCATCAAAGGAGTGTCTAGACCCACTAGCTATAGAAGACGCGTCCCACAACTGCACATCACTGAAGCTTGAAGAAAGTAACAACTGAGTATCACCAGATACATATGGCTGAACAAGTGTAACTGGAGCCTGATGACCTGAGAAACTCTCAAGCAAGCTACCAGTGCTAGCTTCAAATATCTTGATTTCTCCAGCATGACTACCCGCGGCTATACGATTTGTACCCCCAAGAAGTGAAATGCATGTCAAGAGTGCAGTCTCATCTCGGCAGGATCTCCAAGATTTGAATCTGCTGTAAACATATTGACGGTCCCTGCGATTACCATGAACTCCACTGTAGAAATTCTGAAGCTCACGGGTACCAAGACGGCCAGTGATGTTTAGAGGAGCTTCAAGTAACCGCTTAGGTTCAGGACAGACATGCGGATGGAGGAGAGACACAGGGGGAAGAGTCGTGATTGGAGCCAGACACTGCCTGTGTTGATGCTTCAAATACTGTACCACAAGGGAGTCTAGAGATAACCGCTCCGGATTTGAAGACTGGGGATCGCTTGGAAGCCTTAGCTGAGAAGCAGGTGTAATCTGCCCTAATCTGGAGGCCCCAGATTGGTTGACATCTAAAGCTGTAGCCGGTGTACGGAAATTTAAACCATCTCCAATAGCTGAATTCCTACGTATCGAAGCCGTGGTTGGACAAGCTGGAGATTGTGGACCTAACTCGCCCAAATTGATTCTTTTCACGGAAACTGACGACTCTGGCTCTCTAAGCTCAGACAATTTTCGTTTTCTCGGGAAGGAAACTGGGGTCTTAAATTGAGCATCAGCATCAACATCGTTCTTCAGAACTAATTCTGCACCAGTTTCTGAAGTATCTGCACCAGTTTCTGAAGTATCTGCACAGGCAGGATCTGAATTTGAACTACTATTCATTTTCTGTGTGGACTGAAGTTGGGAGTCATGAGAGGAAGATTGCTTTCGTGACTGCAAATTAAAGCTGGGTGAAAACGCCAACTGTTTTTTCTTTGCGGATGAAGTTGCATTACCTCTCATACTAGGATCTTCTTCATGTGCATTGTCTTTGGGTTTACTGGAGAAAAAACCGCAGTTACTACGGCCCGAGGGCCATTGTTGCTGTGGTACTGGCGTAAACCTCTCCTGTGTCGAGGAAGCCAAATGTTTCATCTTGTCAAATACAGCTGCATTACATCTAGAATTAGGATCTTCATCATGTACACAGGCTTTGGGTTTGCTGGTGAGAAATCCACTATTAGTACGGCCAGAGGGCCATTGCTCCTGAGCTACCGGTGTAGACATCTCCTGTGTAGAAGAATATGCAATTGACAATGGGGGAGCCAGCGAAGATAGAGGAGTTAACTGGGCCTCTTGTAACAGTGACGAAGCAGTTTCACCAAGACCTGATGCCTGGAGGTGCTCATGGATGAGGAGTAGAAGCTCCTTAGAATTATATGTTATAGGCGTTGCTGCAGCAATGGCAGCTCTTTCAATGCGCCGCAATGTTGGAGTAGCAGCATCACTGGCTGTTAGTGTAGTTGCATGCCATGAATTTGTCACTATCTGCAAGCACATATAAAAACATAATTGAAAATGTCTGCAAAACATAAGCAAAAACACTACTGAAAGAATCCCATAGAGAAACATAAAACAAGAAAGATAGATCAATTTAGATGATTACCCCTATTAGCTCAAGCGCCACCTGTGCAAGTTCAGTGTGCCATCTAACCTGATCTGTTCCACTTGACTGACCACCTGAATCTCGAATTAGTTCAGATAAACTCTTACCAACCTAGAAAAAATGGTTGAAAAGTCAATATCTATCACCTACTAAACTTCATCAGATGTTTCTCAAGAAATAGAAAAGTTATGAAGATAACTAGGGAAAGAAAAAATGATATTCTACCTCTAGCTTAGTCAGTATTTGTGCAATAGTTTCATCTCTAGCCAGACCAAGAAGTACCCTGCAAGCCAGGGCTCGTAGACAATCTGGGCTAGCAGGGGGGTTCACGTATATTCTGGGCTGGAGAAGTTTTAAGAGAATTTTTATACCATCATTCCCACGAACAGCTTCACGTGCTTGGCGATAAACCTGCTCCAACTTAGCAGCAAGACCAGCAGAACCAGTTCCCGCTCCTAAGAAAATTCTCCGATCCCCAACTAAACCTGAAGAAGCTGGTGCAGTAGGAGTTGGTGGTGCATCACCTGCAGCAACATCTGTAGAGGGGCGGGCAGTGCCTTGCCCAGGAACCGCTTGATTATTTTGTGCAAGAGGCGGCTTGTTGCTTAATGATGGTGGTGGGCACACCAGATTAATTAGGACATTTAGTGCAGGCTGTATGATCTTCAATAGCAAAGAAAACATAAAGAAGAAAAGTAATGAGAAGCATAAGGAGAAAGACCAAACCCATATAAATAATGGACATAAGCAGACTGCTGACCTCAGGGTCCACTATGCTGTTTGAAATGTTTGTTGCATCCAGAATGACAGCAATACCAGCTCGATTGTTGCTGAGTGTGGCAGTCACAATTGCTTTGCGGCCATCAGGTATTGATGTAACTATGTGAAGAACACCAAAAGCATACTGAAGTAGATCGTGCAGATAACGGTCAACTGGTGGAGTCTGTGAAAGTGACAATAATGTAAACACATGGTAGACAGAACAAAGTACATATGGAGAGCAAAGTGTTACATTACCTGACATAGTTCCAACATGGTAACATGTCCAGACGACGCCAAAAAGTTATTAACAGCAGGCCACTGAGTTCTTACGAATGTCGGACCCAACTTCCTATCCTTCTGTAACTGATGGAAGACAGCATCTACAGCTTCATTGCTGATATCAAGGGGCTTATAGGCTGCCCTTATATTGGGGACATTCCGCGCAATGCCTCGGTTACTTCTGCTAGGACGAATGGAATCCACGAGCAAAAGAAGATGAGCTCTAAAATATTGACGCAAGGCTAAACAGGTGTGAAAAGCCATCTGTTTCTCTGAAGATGTCATCACTTCAGGAGCTGATCGGTCAGAATTAGCACCTGTTCTAACTGAGGCTGCGTCTTTGAGAATTGCAAGGAGTTTCTGCAAACTATCCTGAGCATCAAATGCATCTAAAATGGCTCTGAAGACAAAAGCAGCAGCAAAGAATAAAGCTGAATTTTTTCTGGCTTGATCCTGCGAACATTCTAGAAGTTCGATAGCTAATTTAACCACTTGATGTATGAGATCCGATGGAAGTGCACAGACACGCTCCATTATCCCCTGAGATAACAAGAACAAAGAGATGAGAGGTGAACAAAAAAGGCATTAGAAAACGTACAAGGTTGCTGTTATTAATACCTGAAGAGAGCCTATGGTGTATAAGCAAGATGAGAGGCCAAAAAAGGACTCGTTAACCCTTGGAACAGCAAGTAATTTTTGTATGCCACCCCGGTCAACAAACATTGCAGCAAACTTCCGATGTGCAGCCAAAGCACAAATTAACTTCATGACATCAGGTAACAAAGGAGACAACGTAAAAGTATCATCAAAATGGGATGTACGTTCCAGCAGCATAATGCAAACGTCGACACCTTTTTCATGGAGTACAGGCCCGAGAACCTCAACATATTCACCCAGTATCTCAAGACACTGGATGCAGTACTTTTCTTGTAACTGAGCCAACAACTTGACATCTGGAAGTGCAACTTCTCCAACATCCTCAACTGCCTGTGTTTCCACACTATTCAGGTCTGAAGTCTGATCATTTCTGCCACCAACCAAATAGAAAAATTTAAGTCCTAAAACAACTGGAGGTAAACAGAAGCAACCATAATGATTGAAAAACAGCAGTGATAATATCAACGACGGAATACCATTACTGACCTTAAATTCTCAGTGGCATTACCAGCATCTATGACTGTAGTAGTTGCTCGAGTAGCAGCAGACACAGCAGCTTCTTCATTGCCAGAAGAATTGAATTCCTGAATAATTCAAAAGAAAAAATTAATATCGATATTAGGTCACATATACCAGAGGTTTATTAAAGAATGGAATCAATATAAGCTAATTTTTTAAAAAACATGCCTCCAAAGCAGCAGTTTTAACAAGATCTGCTGCGGCATCACCAGCTGCTTTAGTTGCATCAGGAGGAGCATGTGCAGCTCTAGCTTCAGTCTCAGCAGCTCCAACTGCTAGCTTCACTAGATCAGTTATATTTTTGGTTCCTATTGTGCAACCTTGAAAGCACTCATCATTCTCCTCTCTTTCTGTCTTTATAATATCAGACTTCATTTTCCCCAAAAGTATGGTCACATCTTCTGCATTCCTGGCCTCTGAATTTTTTGATAGATCCATATCGCTTACAACCAGACGTCCTGGTCTAGGAGATGTCAAGAGAGCTTCCGTATCAGTTGCACCTTCGTTAACACTTCCTCTCCCCCTGAATTTTGAACGATTTAGTCTATGTCTCGAGGGGTCATCATCTCTTCCACTATTGTCATCTCCAGGTTTCAGTTTAACAACACCTGAAACATTACATTTTTCTCGGCCATCAATTTCCATTTCGCCTTCAGACAGAACATCAGATTGTCCCATCTCTCTTCCAGAGTCAATCTCGAGAACAGGATCGCCTTCAGCCGAATCCACAACCTTCCTCACCCTACTTCGACCTTCTTCTTTTGTTTTTAAGGGCACATGTTTGGCATCACATGTGTGAAGGGCATCTCTACGACTTGTACTTGGCTCGCCAATAACTCGTACTCGAAGATAATGCATAAGCTTAGCAGATAGTCCTGATGTCAAGACGTCTTCAACTAATTGCCCACGGCTTTTATCAATCAGACAAAAAGAAAATATTTTTATAGAGCCGAAAAAATGTTACAAAACGTCGAAAAACAGATAATCAAGTTGAGAATAGTTAATCAGTACCTCACCAGAGAGAGAGCAAGAAGTCCAGTAGAGTAAGTCTTCAACATTTCAGAATCTGAGGCTTCTTTCATGCCAGAGTCTTCACCAGGAAACTTGACAGCATCTTCCATAACCCAATTTTTGAAGTTCTCCGTAACAGCATCATCGAAAACATGAGGATGCTAAAAACACAAAACCGCGTCATAAACCAATCCAAACCACCAACCTAAACGTAAGCGAAAGGAGCAAGGAGGTCTAAACTCTTACCATCCAAGTAAGCGAACAGTTCATAAGCAGCCTTGCAGAGGCTGCTTTTACCGCGGTTGAGTAAGCATTCTCAGACAGGTAAGTCGAAGATATCAATTCAAAGAACTCATCGTTTTCCTACAAAAACCAAGTAAAAACCAATATAAGAAGAAAAAGAACCCACCAAACAAAAAAAATAAACAATCTTCCAAAAAAAAAACCCTACCCTGATGAGATTACAAAGCTTGCCACTGTTATGATTACCTCTACTATTAGAGTAATACTCATTCTCCTCTATAAACCTGCAAATACAAGAAACCATTAAGCTAAAAAAAAGGCAAATCACAAAGGAAAAAATCGAAGACGATAAAATCAACATACAGAGACTCCTGAGTTTCTAGAAGACAGCTAATAGCGTGAAGGATATTAGGGTTAGGGTTATTAGCAGAGGAAGTGATCTTCTCCATGAGCTTCTGCGCCTTTTCTATAAGCTCTTCTTCAACGCTCAGCTTCTCTTCTTCCCCTCCTTCTCTATCTTCATCTCCGCCGTTCGAATTATCCGTTTCCTCCGCTTCCGAATTCGCCTCCGCCGCAGCATCCGATTGTTCAGCCTCAGCCGTCGGATTACGATTCTCGGCACGTCCTTCACCGTCCATAACCACCTCTCTCTCCGATCAATAGAGACGTTACGATTTCGAAAACTTAAGGGAAGAGAAGAAGAAGAATTCTTTAAGCTGTGGAGAGTAAAGGAAACGCAGGAGAAGAAGGAGACGACGAAGCAGACCCGACCCGTTTTACGTTTCAAAAATAAACCCTAACTCATTATTTCATAATTTGGGTTTATATCTATATTGTCTTATTGGGCCTAATATAAGCCTTAAATAAATGGGCTTTATTGTCTTAGAAATAAGCTTCATTGCCTCATAATTCACATTTTTATTTAGATTAAATTATTAATGATATTTTAAAAATTGACTGGAAACAAATATAATCCAAACAGATGTTTCAAAAAAAGCAGAATATCTTTTGTTTTGTTTGTTAAATAAACAAAAAAAAATAAGAAATATTATTTTAGGCGTTAAAAAGAAAAATATCGAATATTTTGCGCTATAATTAATATTATTTTGATCACCAGAATCTTTTTTTTTGGGTTAAAATATCTTCCTAAAATAAATAATTAATAAATTTATAAAGTCAACACAATCTTTCCTCTCTCTAACTCTGAAGCCTAAAAGCAATCTTTCAATCTCCAGATTTCGTCGTCTCGGTGAGTGTTTATCTTCTTCTACTTTCGTTACCGGCGTTTGCTTTTTCCGGCGAATTATTCACTGAATCGGATTCTTATTATCTCTCTGATAGGGCAAACACATAAGAAGAAGAAGAAGATATGGCGGTTACTATGAAACATATGTCATTGATCGTCTCTTTCTTTGGCGTCTTATCGTTTATTCTCGGAGTAATCGCAGAGAACAAGAAGGTAATAACATGTTTCCTTCGTCTTCTTCTTTAGTGATTGTCTTTGTGTGTACATAGTGTTCCTGTCTTGATCTGGTGTTTGTGTTTGGGATCTGGTTATTGCTTGCTATTTTGTGCTTTATCCATTGTTCTAGAGACTGCTTTTGAGCTATGTATCAAACACTAACATCAATACAGCTTCTTAATCATATCTAACAATGGAGAAACTAACATTAATCCTTTTGGTTGTTGTGTTGTGTTGATGTTGCTCACTGAAACATGTTAGATTTGTTATGAAATATGCCGAAATTTTGTCTGATCTTGTACACTATACTCTTTGTCACAACTTCTTACATAACTAGGAGTCTAGAACCATGCAAAAGTTTGAATCTTTGTAGAGATTGGTCATTGATCTCTACATGCTTTCTTTGTTTTAATGTTCTTTTTTGGGTACTTGTATCCTTAGCCTGCTTCGGGGACTCCGATAAATGGAAAGGGAGTAGTTATATGCAAATACCCATCTGATCCAACAGTTGCATTAGGATACCTTTCTGCTGCTTTTCTACTTGCTTGTACTGTAGTAGGATACAAATCGTTGTTCATCTCTTACAAGGGAAAGTCTGTTCCTAACTCTGTCTTGTTCAAAAGCACCAGCTTCTCCGTCTTCTTCAACATTGCCTTGTAAGCAAACCAAAAGTCAGCTCTTTGGTAGTGTAGAATCTTGATTCTATGAAAATAGTGGTTTATGGCCTCTTGTTTTGTCTTTGTAGGATAACATCTGGACTAGCATTGTCTCTGTTGCTATGGCCAACTATTACAGAACAGCTTCACTTGACCCGAAATGTTCATCGGAACTTAGAGACCAGTTGTCCCACAGCTAAGACAGGTCTGCTTGGTGGAGGCGCCTTTGTTTCGTTGGACTCTTGCCTTTTCTGGTTAGTGGCTCTGATGCTAGCTGATAACGCCCGCGAAGACCATTTCGATGAAGTTGAAAACAGAGACATTGATGGGAACTCTTCTTCAAGGGATGGTAATCTCAAGATTGATGCTTGAGAGAATGATCTGCTTAATGGTATTGTGGGTATAAATAATAATGGTTTTTAGTTTAAGTTTTCTGTTTTATTTGATTAGGAAAATAACCATTCGCTTTCTTCTACTTTTTTTATATTTGGTCTTCAAGCTTTTATGAACAGATTGATGCATTTTCTTTAAGTTGTATATATCTACTCAGAATCTTGAATAAATAGTCTTTTGATTTGGTCTTTATCTGTTTATTGTTGGTGTATTATTACATGAAAAGAAAGAGACTAAAGTTTACAAGTGAAACAAATCTCTTTTGATCTTATTAATGTTACCATGTGAGACGAGGAAACAATGGTTCAACATCTGAACAAGAAGATGAAGCAAGTTCTGGTGCAGTAACACTAATGCTCCAAGAATCGCTTTTGTTTATCATCTTCAGATCTTCTTCGTCATCGCTTTCTTCTTCATCGATCTGCGTTTGCACTTGTGAGTCCTCTGTAGAAGTACATATCCTCTCCAACTCGGTATAAACTTCTCTCATATTCGGACGGTTCTTCCCTTTCGAGCTCAAACACTTCCTCGCCAGATTCGCCACCGCCATTACTTGCTCAGGTTTGCAATCTTCGCTTATCCTATCATCCATAATATCAAAGAATCTTTTCTCTTTCATGGCATCTTTGAAATACTCTGCTAAACTTTTTATCTCCTTAGTGTTATGTATTGTTAAGACGGGCTTATCACCGGTGATAAGCTCAGCGAGAACAACTCCAAAGCTATAAACATCACTCTTCTCGGTATATTGGCTAGACCGGTAATACTCTGGATCTACATACCCAACTGTGCCCGAAACAACCGTTGTCCAGTGAGTTTGATCTATTGTTATTGACCTTGATGTTCCGAAATCAGCTACTTTGGCTCGGTACTTTTCGTCTAGTAATATGTTTGTTGACTTGATATCTCTATGATAAATCGGAGAGCTCGCAGAAGAATGAAGATAAGACAGAGCTCCTGCTATATCAACAGCTATGCGTAGACGCATTCCCCATATCATAGTGTAGTCATCAGATGACTCTTCATGGATATGTTGAAAGAGGTTTCCGTTGAGGATAAACTCGTAAACAAGCATAGGAACATCCGTTTCAAGACAACATCCCAAGAGTTTAACAACGTGCCTATGGTTGATTTGGGATAGAATCACCACCTCGTTGATGAACTCTTGTAGTTTGTCTTCGTCTATAATTTTAGACTTCTTGACCGCGACTGTTCTACCGTCTACAAGCATGCCTTTGTACACGGTACCTTGACCGCCTTGTCCAAGAACTCGGGTTTCGCTGAAGTTTTCAGTGGCTTTCTCTAGTTCCCTCGAGGTAAAGATTCTAGTCTTTTCGACATTGCTTTCTCTTGTGTTTAGTTCTTGTTGCAACAATAGTCCACCGTTACGCTTGAAGAACTTCTTCTTCCTCTTTGCTATCCTTCTCTTTATTA